>OY728132.1:824413984-827161484 GCA_963277665.1 Viscum album
GATTATTGGATAAAATCTTTGAAATTTTAACTCAATGAATTTTAGATGAATCAATATTGGAATCTGGTTGAATAACCTAATGATTCATCTATAATTGGAGTAAAATGGATTTCATAGAAAATGTGAAAAAATGTAATAATAGATTGAAATCAATATAGAATTGTTTATATGGTATATAATCATTAACAGGGAATATATTTTGAATAAAAACATGATCTGGTAACTATAAAATAAGATATTACTATACTTCAAGCATATTCACAATTTCTATCTTTCAAAATATTTAAAATGTATGTGAACAGCTAATTCTATAATGGATATGCTCAGGAGGAATTTTATGTAGAACATCCCCTTAGTTCTAAAATTAATAATTATCTAGAATATGTTTTAAACATACATGGGTACTTTATATATTTAAACAAGAAACTAGAGATTGGTATGATAGAATAAATGGATTTTGTTATATAACATCATTGTTAAGGGATATGTGGATCCAAATATTTTTATAAAAGATGTTTAAAAAACCATCATTTTTCAAATTTATGTCGACGAAATAATAATTTTATTCTACAAAAAAATACATAACAAATTCATTTTGTGAATATTATTATATCAGAGATTGAAATGAGCATGATGGGAGAATTTTTTATTTTCTCGAATTTCAATTTTTTCAAAATCCAGATGGAACATTAATATCTCAATTGAAGTGTATAAGTGATCCTCTTAATATATTCGGATTTGAAATTACTAAAATTATTATATCTCCTATCTAATAGTCCAATATTTCAGATATTTTTGAATCTAGGAAATCATTTGAATGAAATATACATATAAAAATGATAGTAAGTTTAAAATAATAAAATTAGACATATTTTTTATTTTGTCTTTAATATTATCTATTAGATATCAAAAAATCCAAATTAGTTCCATCTAAAATTTATAAAATGAATTTTTTTACCTTAAGGGGACTATGGGATTAGGTTTGTTTTACACTTATGGAAATTATTTTGATTTAAAAAAATCGAATATTTACTTTAGTGGATGTATAGTGGATTGAAATTTACATCCATAATATGTCCTTTCATTTGACTTACTTTAGACTCTTGGTCTTGTATGAATGAACAATAAGTAGTATTTTTTAATGATGAAACCAAATATTCAAAATTTAAAATTTAATATTCATAACTTTGGTTATTGCAACACACACTCTATGGATATAAAATGATTTTTAGTGAAACTGAAATGTTTCTTATAAAAAAAAGTTCCATTTTATTATGTAAGTACCCAACACATCACTTATAATCAAATCACAAAGATATAATATTCCATTTCCATAAATATTACACACAAAAATGTTATATAATTTTACAATTCATCATAATGGAAGATCAAATTGAAGATAACTTAACTAAATCCCTTAGTTGAAATGGACATGAATATATTTAAAAAATGTAAAGAATGATAAATACTAATTGATCATTCAGGTCTTTTTTTACTAATGTCCTTACATTAGTAAACTCAATTAAAAAATTAGAGTATATATGTTATGTTTTCCTATGTAAATTTTTCTATTCTTTTCTAAAAATATTTTTTTATTGACTTTTATGTTTTTGATGTAAAATGTCCCAAAAAAATCATCAAAATAAAAAAATTTACTAAAATTTTTCAAACTAAATTTCTTTTCTAAATTGTTTTAGACATTATTTTTGTTAAAATGATTATCAGATGATTTTTTTTACAAAAACCATGAAGAACAGGTTAATAGAAAAAACATTCATATCGAAAACATATTTTACTCTAAGAGAAATTAATATAATATATTAATTTCTTTTTTATTCATTGTTTATGTTTTTCATTAATTTTTTACATATTTTTAATTTTTTAAAAATATTTTAATTTTAAAAAAATTTATATAGCCATAAAATCACTTAGTATGATTAAATTATTTGTAATAAAAAAAAATTAATGTTTAGAATATTTGTTAGATAGTTTAAGGATTAATCTAAATCCTCAAATTTGAATATGTATTTTAATCTGATCTATTAAATCTATAGAATTTATAGGATATCCCCCTAATATTATTGATAGATAAAAATTTAATGCATATTTTGGAACAACTTCCAATTAATTTTCAAGTATTTCTATTTTAAATTCCCATAATGTTAAAAGTTTTAATTAAATACTGGAATTTATAGTGAAATTAAGGAAAAGTTTTTAGAATAGTAAAAAGAATGTGATTTTGTATTTTGAATACATATATGAAATTTTGAATTATTTTTTGGTTGTTATTAAAATTCTTCCAATCACTTTTTAAAAGGGTATTTTCATAAATAGTTGTCACAAGCGATTACCATTAACTAAGGGGGCTTCCAGCCACCTAGCCATCCCTAAGAGGGGTTGGAAGGCTGAGCCACCCCCACCGAGAAAGAATACCATGGGTAGGCCTATATGGGGGAATTAAGCCTACAAAAAGGTTACCCGTGGGGTATACATCCCATGGTGTCTATAAGTAGGATGAATCAAGAAAGAGGATTCCTACGTGCGTTGGCCAACCCAACAAAGATACAAGAGAGAGACTTTTCAGGGCGTTGTAGTCCATGGCGGTGAGGGTGTCCACTAACACCCAATCAAAAATTCTAAATTCATAAATCCATGCACAATATTATAAATGGTGTATCCCCAATGCCCCATTTATTTGCAGGGTCATGTCACCGTCTCACTATTTTTCACTCCATTGCACTCCACGAAATTTCGCTCGCTCCACCCCCTAACACCACCCCCACACTCCACTTCCATGCACTGCACCACCCAATGACGACACTATCTACACCCTCACTCATCGACCATCTTCTCTCCCCTGTATAACCACCATTGACCCACTCTCTACCACATGATGTATCCTTGAAAAACATTCCATATTCATCTCCTGGTGTTTTGGTCACTACTACCACACCCAGCCTTCCCCATTACCGCTTCTCAAGAACAATCTCTATTGCTCCACCATGTGTCATCGCGACACTACTACCTGGAATCACCCAACCACTTCACTACATGGAGAAAACTCCATTGGGGAAAATGATGAATCGTTATTCCATATTTTTCAAACACATCAAATTCTACATGAAGAGGAATAATCGCTACCTCACTTGCTTCCACTGCTCACCTCTGCCACATGTCATCATCAGAACTCACCAAAGCCCCACTACCCATGCACTATCATGAAAATTAGGAGCTCCCCTACCTCCATGTGTGGTATAATCCACATTACATGTGCACCCAAAAATATCTACTTCCAATGTATAATAATTCCATATAAAAACTTAAACACGTACTTTCAGTGGGTGTTTAATGTTTCACACCCATTGTAGATGTGATTTAAAATGGATGAGCCATGGGTTATGAGGTTCATTGAAGGATGACGAAGGAGAATGATCCCCTCCTATCAATCTATAAAATAACCCCTTTTCCAAAGTATCATCGAACAACACATGGCTGATGAATACACACAACCACAAGGAAGAGAGTTTCCATGTTTATGTGGGCAGACACCCATGTTTGGAAGAGAAAGAGACCCATTTACCAAAAGTAGAGGCTCTTGTTTCCTCCCTCTATATTCTTCATTCCATTTATTATATATTTTCTATTTTCCCGGTCTTGTTATTAATCTATTTCAATAACCCCCCATTACATGGAGGGGTAAAAATCTGTGTAACTGAGTAAAGGGAAAGGGAACCCGATTAAGTGATGTTAATGTTTTTGAATATTTTATAAAAAAAATAATTTTTTTCGGGAATGTTTTTCACATTAATTAATTTTAAATTAATTTACTATGTGATTTTATTTTATATAATTCATAGATATTATGTTTTTGTGATTTAATAATTTATTCTCCCTTTTATTGATTTTGGATTCATCTAATTGGTTGATCTAAAAAAATAAGGTAGATGAGTGCTTTAGTGATAACTAAATGCATGGGGAAAGAAAGATGGAATGATTTTAATTTTTGGGGAATGTAAATACCAGATTTAGTATTTCATTATTAATTTAAAACATTCCCATTAATATTTATACAATTTATTAAATCTAAATCAATGGTGAATAAGATAAATTATTGTTAATCTATTCAATTAATTATTATAATCAAACCAAAAAGTTTCATTTTATAAAAAAACCATCATGTAATTAGAAAAGGGGAAAACCTAACCAAAATCCAATAACCTCTCTCTTATGAATTTCAAAAACTCTAAATTCTCTTACTTCATAGTCCTTACAATATTGTCCTTTTATTAACTTTATTTCAAGTGAAGACTAGATAAAAACACTACTCTCTAGAGTTGACTTTTGTTTACCACAAATATTACTCCCCTTAGTGAAAAGAAATTTCCTTTTTCATACCCCATGATAGGTGTACATCAAAACTGGCACCACTAATAAGGAGATAGGGTAATTCTGGCTGTTAAAAGTTTTATTATTACAGCCTCAATGGGGAACTACATTATCCTAAACATGAGATAGAAATAACTCGGTTAACATGTCATATAAGTATTATTATGTAATTTTGTTTTTGAATATTTCAATTTGGAAGACTCGTTTTGAATATCTAAAAACGAAAACCAATCCACAATAGATCTTATGGGACCTTTGTGCTGCTCAATTATCTAACTAAAATAACTAGTTAATTGTGACTTTAAAACAAAATCATTTTGAGTAATGTGTTAAAAAGATTACTATGCTACAAAAATTTCATGGCCTTGTAGTTGAATACCACATTGGGAAAATTCATGAATTTTGTTTTTTCTATGCTCATTTCAATCCAAGATGAGTAGCGGAGGAGAACATCAAGTTGAGAACATTCCCCTTTTTATTTTATGGATTAGTTAAGGATTGGTTGTGAAACATATAAACTGTAGCGATACATGACTGGGATGATCTCCATGAAAGATTTACAAAGAGGTTTTTCCTAACATCCCAGAGCATAGTAATTAAAAAAGATATATAAATGATTTTGAAAGCTAATAGAGATACTCTTTATGATTATAGGGATTTATTTAATAAACCTTGTGAAATACACCCACATTAAATAGTGGTAGTGACCCAGTTCTTTGTATTGTTATTCTACGGAATTAATGAAAATAACATAAACCTTCTAGATGAATACTTTTGGGGGGATTTTATTGAAACATTTCCTACTAAATCCTAGAATATCATTAAGAATATATCTCAGAATTACCAAAAAAATAGAATGAGAGACACATGTACGTGATGTATTTATAAGGTAATAATTTTAGATTTATCATCTTTCCTTAAAAAATTGAATAACTGACAAACCTTGTTAGAAAAATGGCCATAAATCAAGTGATTGATCAACCATGTGTATTGAATTATGTCTATATACCAATCATTACACTGATCAATATGCTGAGATAAAGGGTATAGAATATTTTGAAGTTGCATTTCTGTAAATAGAATTGCCACAAAATCCACAATGGAGAGAAGGGATATCCCAATCGGGATTCAAAGGTCAACAGAACCATGCAAGACCCATTTTTTATAATCATGCTTTTTTTCATGAGAAATTTAAAAATCAAAACTTATTCCAACAATTAAATAATATGCACTTTAATCAATTACAATATCCACCTTTCAAAAATATACTTTTTATAAACCATCATCTAGTGCACCATTAACTCATAATGAATAAATAAATTCCAAGATGGAGGGATAAAAATAAAATTTCAAAAATTTATCCAAATAATTAGAGATTATTTTAGGATATTGTATTCAATATTCTATGAAATATTCCAGCCCATATAGTTTAAAACCTCCAAGAAAATGTCATTGAAATTACAACATGATGATTGAAAGTGCTTCCACCACCTGGACTATGTAAATGGGATGATTCAAAACCAAAACATTAATATAAATGAATACACCCAATATGGAAACTATAAATGAAAATAAAAAAACAAAAAATTGATAAAAAATACAACAAGGTACCATTACATTCTGCGTTAACTCGATCAACAAAGGTTCAAGTAGAGACACTTCAATGAGTGATCCATGAAACATTATGAAAAGTTGAAATAAATATTACATTTCATGAGGAAATCAGCCAAATATCATTATATATAAAATTTCTCATAGAAATATACACCCAATGAATCAATCATGATGAGGATGAAAGAACCAAATTTGTATGTAGTGTCTCAACCATAATCACACCACCATTGGCAAATAAAATTTCACAATCTTCGGACATTTTCTATTCATTTCACTATTATTAATTAAAAAATATCTAATTAATTGTGTCATCATTGTGATTACATTAATGAAATGTCTAAATATTTCTTTACGTCTTTAAAAATAGGTGAACAGAATCACAAAATATTTGTTTCGCAACAAGAAAACTCATACACTACTTTTTCAGTTATAGTTGTGTAGGATGTTCTAGTATGAGTTGAAGGAGTAATTTTCTCAGTAGAACTTTACATATTCACCATAGTGGGAGATAGTGTATCCTGTATTTCAATCTTTATTTTCAGAATAAAATTCATCAAAATTAAAAAAATCATCAATGTGAATGAAGGAACCCTCAAAATGGAGATGGGAGATAGCAAGGTGAACATCAATGTTATAAACTTCAAAAGGAACCACTCAAACAGTCATTCCCTCTATGAATTTTTTTTAAATAAAGTTATTTATTCCATTGAGGACTGAGGTATTATTTTGGAAATTCTTATCCCTAGGAGATAATATTTCTACTAAAAACCAGGGAAGTAGTGAGTAATCAAAAATATGAAAATTATGCCTTTAAAACTTAAAAATAAACCACCAATGAAATCTTTGATAATTTTCAAGATAAAAATGATAGGATACCCTTTACCATTGCAATTAATGATTTTAAAATCGTAAATTTTAATTCATTTCCATCTATAGAACAACCATTTAATCTTTAATTAAAACTCATGCCTTATGATTTAAAATATGTGTATCTTTTGGATGGAAAAACGTTTCCAATGATCATTTCCAATAATCTATCTAAAAACTAAGAACATACATTCATAAACCTTATAAAAAATAAAATAATAAGACATATTATAGAGTACAGGGGATATAAATGGAATAAAACCCATGGTATTCTCCCTTATATTATTTCTAGAAGAACACCCCCAACTTTTTAAGAATCCCCAGAGAAGACTAAACATCAATATCATTGAAGCTGTGAAAGAACAAATTGAAATACTTTTTAAAACCAACATCATCTACCTAATTTATGATTCCCAATGGGTCAGCCCCATCCATGTGTTTCACTATAAAATAGTCTCGATCATTGAATAAAATTATGGAAAATAATTAATTCTAATGAGAGTCCAAATTTTTTGGATCGTATGCATTCATTATATAAGGGTAAATAATGTCCCACAAAATTATCACTTTGCAATCCTTTTAATTGATCAAATGATATAACAGATAATAGGTAGGACACATTACTACATTTTTTATGGATTTTATATTTATTTTTATCTATTGATTTCCCCAAAAGACTAATAGAAGGAAACCTTCACCAATCCTAATGAAAAATTTCTTTATAAGAGGTTACAATTAGGATTATGTAATTAACTAGGTACATTTCAAATATATATGGTAAAAAAATTAGATAACACTAAGGACTTGATGGAGGTATTTCTCAATGACTTTAAAATTTTTGGAAGCTCCATTGATCATTGGATAGAGAATGTTGAGAAAGATTTTAAAAACATAATTAGAGAAAAACCTAGGTTAGAAATTTGAAAAGTGTAACTTTATGATTGAAATTTTAATAGTGATCAAACATGTCATTTCATAATATGGAATTGGGGTGGATAAATAAATAATTTAAGGGATCAATTCTCTTCAAAATGCCACCTATTTGAAACAAAACAAATATTTTTTGTGGAATGTTGGGTTATATTAATGATTCTCCAATCATTTTAGTAATATTTATATTCCACTTTCATTATTTTTCTAAAAATAGGATGACATTTTTTTAATGATAATTGTGAGATGCAATTTGATGTGCTGAAATATGATTTGTTTACACAACAAATAATGCATCCACAAAATTGAGAACATCATTTTGAGTTTATTTGTGATGCATCAAACTATGATGTAATAGTAGTTCCTTCCCAAAAAATTGAAGGAAAACCCCATGTCATAACCTATTATTATAGAACCTTGGATTCCAATTATATCAATTACACAACCACTAAAAATTTGTTTCTTTCTGTTGTATTTTCATTATATAAATTTAGGTCATATTTAATTGGAACTAAAGTAGTTTTATTTTATGGTATTGAAAAACATTCGTACATAATGAACAAGGTTTATTCCAACACAATGATGGTAATATGGATTCTACTCTTTTACGAGATTAATATAGAGATTAAGACAAAACTAAGATGAAAACCCAGCGGAAGATCTCCCCAATATGCTAGCTAAAAATGATAAAATAGAAATTCTTAAGCTAATCCCAATCAATGATCACATACCTCGGGATTAGCGCTGTATCATTTAAGTTGAAGTAACATGGTATATTGATATAGTAAATTATATGGCCATATATTAGGTACCTTCTTCCCTTAACTCCCATCAGAATAATAAACTCAATGTGGAATCTAGTTTTTATATCTGAGATGATCCATTCCTCTGGAAAATTTTAATGGGCAAGTGATAAAATCATTCTTCTAATAAAGTAAAATGAAATATTTTTTCCAATTTGGTAATAAACATTATTATAGAGGCCACTTTGTACCTCAAATAATAGATAGAAATGTATTGGATTCTAAAATCTATTGGCCAACCATGTTTAAATATGCTCCTGATAATTGTAAACAATTTTAAACATGACATTTTCCTAGAAACATTTCAATGAGACAAGAGATTACCCAAAACCCTTAATTTTTGTGAAATATATGATGTTTTTTAAATTGATATTTTTGACCCATTTTCATATCTTTTTTGGAATCTAAATACTTTACCTTCTACTGATTATGACTCCAATGGGGTGGAATCCAAATCCACGAAGACTGGTGATTCTAAAGTTGTTTGATATTTTTTCAGGGCCAATATCTTTTTTATGTTTTTAATGCCATGATCCTTCATCAGTGAACAAGAGACCCAAGTTTGCAACAGAATAATGGAGGATATGCTTAAAATTTAGGGGGTGAACCACAATCGTTCTACATATTACAATCCCAAAAAAGGGCCAAGATGATGTTCCCAGCAAAGAGATTAATGGTGTTTTGGAGAAAAATGTCAAACCAAACTGAAAATTTTGGAACAAAAGGATAAAACACACATTACAGGAATAAATAAAAGAATACAAAAAATATAGGTATAATCCACTACTGGTTGTGTTCTGAATTTTTGTCATCTACCAATTTAATTAGGGCACTAAACATACTAGGTTATTAAAAAGGGGGATTTGAATTTGGAAAGTTCTAGAAAGGGGGGATATTTAGATAATGGATCTGGAATAAATCATATGAGAATCATTCTAAAATTTAATAATTTACAAATAAATAACCAAGGTTCTATATGATAAACATATTAAACCAAATTCCATTCAACTTGGAGGCCATGTTCTACTCAATAATTACAGAATGAATTTAATTATAGGTTACCTTTTTTATAGGTGGTAAGAACCTTTTATTATTATTAATGTATATTATTTTGGTTCCATTGAAAACAATAATTAAGGGGAAGGTTACCAAATCACTGTATATGGGAAAATCACAAAGAAGATTCATGGAAGGTTACCATAAGAACAGGTGGATGTTGTCAAACTTCCCCAACCCATCTACTGATTTCATCATATGAGGTTAGGTTGAGCCAAAAAAATTAACCAAAGGTGATTATGGGAGGAAAACTGAGGTTTAATTTTTTCGTAGGATTTAGTATTCACTTACCTCTTACATCACCCCTTTGAGATTTAATGGAATGTTTCTTAGAGTAGTATGAGTTGTTTAGATTTTCAAGGACCATAACAAAAGGAACCCATAAGGAAGACCTAAATAATGGAGGAATTGGACCAAAGAATTATTTCAAAATGGAGTTCACTTTTTATGTTTATATTTTAAACTTATTATATTTTTATTAAAATCATGTTTTTTCCATTAAGAGGAAATTTCATTCCCACACTTGAATTAATGTTTTACTTGACTTTTCTGTGATAAATGAGTTACATAGAAATTATTAGATTCCTTGTTTAAAATTTCAATATTAATTAAATGTAATGAGTAAAACATAAATTTTGAGGAGTACTGTGATGTATGGATACTGTACAAGGACTCACTATATGAAGTAACTAATTGATTCATGTAAATGAAATTTCACAACCATTTTTATTATGATTTGATTTTCTGAAATTCATGTGAATTGATTTGTTATTGATATTCATTCCTTGAGTAATAGAACAATGTAATAATTCCCATTCCAGGTAGTATTTCAAGACCATGTAAATCCTATTTATTATTATGGATATTTCTGGAGTGATCATATGAAATTTAACTTACCCGAACATTAATTTGAAATTTTAAAATCTATATATATGAAAAACCCCATTAAAAATGATTTTCTAATCTTTTGAAAAGCCCTTATTCTAAAAAGTCTACCTTTATATAAATATTTTTTATCCCATCAAAACCATGAATGGCCTTGTTAGTGATGATCCAAGTTTTAGTCCATTTTTGTCCAATCCTACCCTCATCTTAGTACTTTCATTATATTTTAATGTTTATGTATAGGGGTCAAGGGATTCATGTTGTAAGGGATAATTTACATTATAATGAACAAGTTTGGGTTGCTATTTTTGATGTGTAGTAAGTTTTTTTATTCAATCATAATATTTTATTGTTTTCCCCTATTTAATATTGAATAATTAAAATGACAAAAAGAACCCCAAAAATTGAGGAAAATGTGTTGTGGATTGGGAAAACCAAAAATCACCATTTCTAGACCTATGATTTGATCATATATTGGTAGGTAGTGGTTGTTAGGTTTTTTCTAATCATAACATTCGAAAAATAATAAAATGAAAAGGTTTATTGAAAATGAAATAAAAACTATATAAATGTAGAGAGAATTTCAAGAGGGTGAACAAATCATTCATTATTCTTTACTTTGATCATAACTTTTACATTGCGTTTTGTGGGAAATGGCAGTTTCTACATTAAAATGGAGTGTTCCATTTCACTTTAATATTTTATGTCATTCTTTCTGATTTAAGATAATTGAAATACTCCTTGAGAATTAATTTTAGACATAAATTATAACAAACCATAGGCCTCAAAGAAATTTGAACTTGAATGGAAATACCTCATGACTTGATCTATATTTTTTATTTAAAATGGGGATAAAGTAGATAATTTAAAATCATATGGATAAAGAGCATGTGTTAATGATATGAGCATAACTCTACATGAATTAATTTCATGAAGGATTGGTGAAAAGGTTATGAAGTGAGAAAAATCATGGATTGGAATGTTTAATAATAATAAATTAAGGAACTTCATTTAATGAAAAGATATGATCCATCATTTTCAAATGAGTAAAAGTACATGTATCGATTAATTTTTTCATTAAAAGTGGAGATATTAAATTGATATTTTATGTGAATTATATAAGATTGATTTAAAATTTATATTTTATTTTATTTTATTGCATTTAAATTTGAATATTTGTATCATTGGTGACCTCTGATCTTCCAGGTAGAAAATTTATTGTTGAGAAAAATCATGGTTTATGTGTAAGGGTATTTGACAAAAATAAAATTATTGCTTATTTTTAAGAAAATTTCAATGAATTTTGATGGTTTTTTATTGTAAATTAAAATGATGTTTAATTATTTAATTAAATATGTGAATTTTTAATTGTAGTACTGAAAAATGATTTTAGAAGATTAAAAAGAAGGTGGTTATTTAATTTTAATTAATATATGAAATTTTAAAAGTTCCCTTGATTGTGATTCATATTTTTCATAAGACTTTTTCAAGAGTAATGTTAATCAAAATTGGATGAAGGGATAACCATTAACCATGGGGGCCTTCAAGAACCTAGCAGGCCCCAAGAGGTGTCGAATGACCTTGCCAACCCCAAGAAGGAGATCCTTCCAATGGTAGGGGTGCATGAGGGAATCAAGCTATTGCATAGATGGACCTAGTGGAATTAATTATGTGGTTTATATAGGTATTCTGAAGCCCAAGTGAGAACATCTTCATACAATGGTCAAGCCCACACAGAGATGGGAGGAGAGACTCATCGGAATGGCATGTCCGTGATAGTGAGTAGCTTCCTCCAACACCCAATTAACATCACTAAATAGATTAAGTTGTTCTCATTCTTATAAAGGTTTCACCCCCCCCCCCACATGTCACGTTTCGATATGGTATTGGGTCTCCACCATTCTCCACTTTCTCCGCCACATGACGTCACCCCGCTACCTTCTTCTACTCACTGCACCACCCAAAATTGTCACTCTCCACCCCCTTTACATGACAACCATCGTAGATCTACCTTTGAACCACCATTTCACCACTGGATATAGCTCGACGTCACCTGGACACATCTCCACACATCACCTCTTGGCATTATTGGACACCACTACCACACAAAACCTCACCATTTTCACTGGTTGACCACTACATTTTTCACTCCACCTTAGGCCATTGTGGAACCAAATCCTAGCATAACCCCACCATAATACTTCAACAAGAAACCATTATGGTAGAACCTATAAAATCTTGGTCTATTCTCTTCTATCCACTTTTAAGGAGACAGAGAGAGGAAGTCGTTGCTTCATTTCTCATATTCAACTACTCGTCTATACCACTTACCATCTTCATCACTCCCCATAGCCCCACTACCAATAAACTATGCTCAACCAAAATTACATCCCCTTCTTCCTTGTGGGGAACATTCCATGTTCCCTTTTCACTATGAAGGATCCTCTTCCTGTGTATAATAATTCTATGTGTAATCAGAAACACCTTCCATCTTTGGGTGATTCATGCATCACACCTACTGTTGGTGTTATATCAAAGGGATGAGCCCCCAGTTCTCGAGGATCCATGAAGGCTTAAGAGAGAGCCTTGTCCCCTCCACTCTACCTATATAAGGAGGTAACACCTCCATTAAAAAAGAATCATTAAACACCGCATGGATGGTGGAGACACACACCCCAAAAGAAGAGAATATTCATGGCTGAGTAGGAAGACACTCATAGAAAGAAGATGAAGAGAAACACTACCATGGAGAAGAGGTTCATGCTACCTCCCTTTATTGTATTCATTATAGATTTTATTTATTTTCTTTTTAATGTTTATTATTCTTACATTGTTTCAATTACCCCCTTTTCATGGATGTGTAGAAACCCTTATAATTGGGTGAAGGGAAGAGGATCCCTATTTTGTGATTTTTTAGTTTCTGAATATTTTCCAATGAAATTGATTTAATTTTAATTGAATGTTTTTAAATTTAATTATTTTGGAATAAAAATTAAATGTGATTGTATTTTATAAAATTCATAAATTTTAAATATATTTTATTTAAGATTTTATTGTACATTTTATTGATTTTGGATTGATTTAATTGGATGATCTGAAAAGAAAATCAAGCGGAGGAGTTTTCAGTGATTACTAAGTATGTGGGGAGAGAACCATGGACTGATTTAAATATTTGGGGAATGTCAATACCATATTTCATATTTTCATAATAATTTAAATAATTACCCTTAGGATTTCCACACAATAATAAATCTATATAAAAGGTGAATAGGATAAATGAGTGTTACTATTTTCACTTAATTAATTTAATAAAAATAAAAAAGATTTGTTTTTATGAAATAAACATGATGAAATTGCAAGAGGGGAAAACTTAGATTAAATCAAATCACTTCTATCTAATATAAATTTCACAAAATCAAAATTATTTTTTTCGTAATACTTAAAATGTTGTACTTTTATTTACTTTTGTGTAATTGAAAACTAGATTAAAACACTACTCTATGGAGGAATATTTTGGTTACCACTAATACTACACCCCTAGGGGAAATTTTTTATTTTTCAACCCACCATGATAAGTGTGTGTCATGTATATATAAATGAGTGGGTAAACCTATCCTATATCTAATATAAAATTTTTCTACCAACTCTCGTCTCTCTATATTATGATTAGTCCTGAATGTTCGAAATTCATCTAATTTTCTTCATCAGTCTGATTCTAGGCATCTGTTATATATGATGGAATCGATTAAATACATATCAAGAAGATATGTTTTAATAGAAGGTTTAATATGAAATAGAAGGTTCCATAAATATTATTCTCTTCTAAAAAGAGTTATATAGTTTCATGTATGGAAACAAATTTTCATAAAAAAAGCTAATTTTAATTTACATAATCTAGAAATTGTTAAATAGTTATATTATTTAATAAAGTTTAGTGTAAAATAAGATTCATATTTTATTTTAATCATTATTTTTTGTAATATTTGGAAACTAAATATTCATTAAGTTACCGTTTAAATTAATTTTCATTGGGAAGAGGGGATTACCTTCCAACTCATAAGCTTCCATAGAATGTTGGTTGTTTTAAAAAGTCCAATTTTGAAGGATCTTTTTTTTCACATTTTTGAAATGGTTATAAAATTATTTCATTTTACTCAAGACATAATAGAAGTTACTTTATGTAGGAAAGGGTCTATGATTCAAAGAAAAGAAGATATTGACACCCTAAATGTTCATAACATCTTTGTTCTTTATTTTCATATTAATATAGAGAAGATCAACTTGATAACGTTTATGATTATTTTCATTGAAGCTATTAAAAATACTCTATGATCTTAATAATTCTTATGTTTCCATGCTTACTAGATAATATGTGGGTTATTTTTATAGAATTCATCCAAATAATGAATTAGTCTTCTTCTACAGGGGAAATGGTTTCATTGAGTGGAGAATAAAACATTGAAGTAATGATGTTATTTTTTGATCAAAAACATAAATATTTTTTAGATAAATTATTCAAGGATGTGTCTGATGAATAAGAAGTTAAAAAGAATGAATTAGTTAAAGATAAAATGAAATAAGAATTGTCTCATCCCTTGCAAAAAAAAGAAACAAAATTCTATTTTTTATAAGGTCTTAAATATTTATTGGATCACAAGGATCCTAAGAATTTAGGGGACCCACATTTTGGACATAGAAAAGATTATTATTTAGATTTCATGATAAAAGTAGCTTACACAATGAAGGAGGAGGAGAAGAAAAAAAGTAAAAGATTTTTTTAACATAATTGTGATTGAAAATTTGATAAAAGGTGAAGAAAATCAATGGCCAAACTAACTTAATCAATTTTACCATTATCAATAGTTTAAATAGGTCTTATTTCCAGAACACATTAATCTACTAATGAATCTTTCTAGATCCATTTGTATTAAAATATTTATAACATTTTCAAAAATCTATTGTTCGATATTTTTTTTACAATAAAAAGGGAAAAGAAGTGGTTATTGAAAACCTTGCTCGAAAATATTTTTAGAATTTTATAATTTATTTTTTAATAACATTGAGTTAGTTAGAGAGGAAAATAGAATGAGAAGAAGAAGAGGAAGAAGAAATGGAAGAACAAGGCTCTTTAGAGTCCCCAACATCTTCATCTATATCTTTATCAACCATGTCCAATAAGAATCTAGTTCAAGATATTTATATAAATGAAAAATATTCCTGGAATATGTAACATGAATCCCAAAATTCCAATATAAATTTATCAAAAAATGTAATGAATGATAGGGAGGTTAATGATTTTAAATTTTAAGATGATGAAAATGGAAATCAAAATAAAAATATAGATGTTGGACAACCTCACCAACACTTTTTAATGCTTCATCAGAATAATCAGATACATCTATCAATAAATATCATAAGAGGATTTATTAAAATTTTTCAAATTGAAACGAAAAATTTATTCAATTCGTTATCATCCATATATTTAAGAATGAATTAAGAAAATCTATAATATTTTGAATGATAAATAGATTCATTGAAATTGATGACTAAATCCATTGTCCAAAATGAGGTTGAGATGATGTGTTTCAATGAAAAATCAATGGAATAGAAAAGGTGTTTAAATCATATATTAAATTGGCCGAGATAAGTAGATTGATATTTAAAAGAACAAAATGAGTAGTTTATTAAAGTTAAGACAAAATCGTTTGATATAGTTGATTCCTTTGAGAGGATATCATCACATGTCTCTGATATGCTGATGTTTTTGGAACATTTTAAATATATGTTACGAAATATATTAAGAAAAATAACAGATTCAAAATCTAAAAGATGGTAATTATAGAATTTGAGCTTTTGAATAAGACTATCGTAGGGAGAATGAAGAAAACAGAAAGATTAGACTTTTTGATGAATAATGTGTTTCTTTTAGAATAATAATACGTAGGTTCTTAGTGTTGGATGTGAAGATACCAAATAATGAATCTACATTAACAAAATCCAAGATGAATCGAAAATACTTTCATAAGATAAAAAAATAGTTAAGAATTTATACAAGAAATAATTAACCTTTTCGTTATGAACACATAATGTATTCGTAAAAATCAATCATTTTGAATGATATCTAGTCTAATTTTTTTTATTAAAATAATATTAATTTTAATTTTTTAAAATTTTCCTTGGTTGAATGTTATTTATTTTAATCTTCATTTAATAGTTAATAAAACTCTATTTTTTTATATTATAATTTCTATAATTTTAGGAAAATATGTTACTTTATGTATTCTTTCTGGAAAATCCCAAAGGGAGAGTAATTATTCAAGGGGAGAGAAATTAATAAAGGAGAACAATATATTGAGGGAGTGAGTACATGATATGGAATATTTTATACCTAATCATATAAAGTAATAATATTTCCTCTTATATGAATGATGTTGAACAAAAAGACGTTTTCATAATATGGGAAGTAAAGATAAGAAAAGGGAAGATGTTTCTTATAAAACTTTTCTTCGAATTTATTAAAAATAAAAATGATTTTATATTTTTAAAACATAGGATTTTTCTATTTTATGTGTTTTGTTTCATGATTTTGAAAAAATAGTAGATTGTTGAGTCAATATATTATACTTTTTACCACTTTTTTCCATTGTTTTGAAAATCACAAACACATTCATAAAACCTGATTTTACAAACATTACGGATCCCAATTATTTTATAATTTTATTAGAAAACATCATTTTTTACTCAATATATAAATAGTTTCTAACTAAAAGTATATATACATTATATTCATCAATCTTGTACATCAAAATTATTAAGAGTATGGTCCACTGGATTGACTAGTGTTATATCCATCAGATTAACTAATGTTCGGTACATTGGACTAAAAGAAGTCATACCATCAGACAATCCATAGTTCAGATCCACTGTACTTACCACAATTTAGTTCATCAGAATGAAAATATTTTAGATCTTTTGACTAACAAGAGTTTATAATTTGAGTGTTTTAATTATTTATATCAGATATAACTTCTTACAGAATTATAATGGTTCTATCAAAATGAAATTGTATTTAGATATTATTCTGATCAATCTAGTGAAGATCATCTAATTCCATTTCAAATAACTCTATGATTTACTGAAATATGGCTGTTAGAAGTATTCCTATGAATAAGAGGTCATTCGAGGAGGTTGGAGTTGATTCATTTTGCCACTCAACGCATCTGATTTTTTTTAGCTTTTTGTTCATATGATTATTATACTTATCAATTTTTTATTGAAAAATATTCTAAGGATTCTTTGTGAGTAAATTTAATATCCTTAAAATAGTTTTTCATTTTTATTCTCTTATTGTGATCGTTTTTTAGATCAAAGGATTTTAAATATGGGACGATTGGAGATACTGATCATGCTAATAAAAGGATTATAGTGTATTGGAAGACAATGATTGTATCAATCATCATATAAATGTAATCAATGGTTCTGAAATATAGAGAAATTTCTATATCTGTATCAAGGAATTTCCTTTCCTAGAAAGACAATCATTATAGTTAGGTTGACAACGATGGGTACATTAATTTGGAATTTATGAAATATTTATCTCTTAAGGATAAATCATATAATATATTTTATAAATATTTTAATTCATTATTAATTTTTTATAATATTTCATAATAATGTTTTTAGTAATTTTTATATTCTTATGTGTCATTTACGTTATATAATATTTTTTTTCTAAATATATCTAATATCTATTTAACTAGACTGTCTATGATCTCAATTAATATCTATTATTTATATGAATACATCAATGTCCAATACATATAATGTGGTCTTCAGATTGATTTTTAGGTTTATATTTATAATAAAATAGGTATTTGATTTTATGTTAGTTTAAAATTTTAAACTAAAAATATCCCCCCTAGTTTAGCCATTGAATACTCTTATGACCCAATATGGTAACAGTGTGATTCTTGGGGGTCGAGACTATTTGGGAAGTCCTAGTTAGTGTGTGATAGATGGGATGGTGTGACATTAATAGGTGGTTCATTCTAAGGTAATCTAGTTGTAATTTGAACATTTCTTTGGGCTTATTTTATCGTATTTATTTTCATAATTTTCATAAAAACCACCACTTTTGTTGGGTATACTTATGGGTACCCATATGGAAAACCACTTTGGGGGTGTTTTCCCCAATATACTGATCATAGTGGGAACATATGTCTCACTGATACCTCTTCTCCACTCACACATTAGACATATTATATGATGTGATGGATCATTGTATATATATATATATATATTTATTACAATATCTTATTTTTATTTATTATATATATTGGATTATATGATTTTTTTATGGATTCATGGTGGGGGTAATTCATAGTAGTAGGAGGACATGAAGTTGATTTCCCTTTTATTCATATGACCCAACAATGATGAGGTTATGATGTTTCATTGTGATGTGGTTGTAGTAGTAGATAACTTGTTATAGATAAGATATGACATGTGATTATGTTGATATGTGGATATGTAGTGGATCAGTGCATATAAAGGATGTGTTTGGGGTGTGAAAAAGACCGGAGAAATGAGTAATTGGTTTGAGTTTACCTTTATTTTATTTTTCTTGATATTATATTACTCAATATTGAATGAGTACTTTTTCATGGTCTTTGTTGATGGTAGGAGGTTTTTAACAAGTTTTGGAAACAAATTGTTTCTACTATTTATTAACTATTTTCATTTGTATGATTCATCCAAAATTTCAAAAGTTATTTTTGGGATGATCCTTTATAATATATGTGTACGATAACCACTTTAATATACGTCTATTTTTCAGAGGTGTAGGATGGAGTTTCCAACAGAGCATGAAAATACTAGAACATAGAGTTCATAGCTGGTTTCATGGGTTTCATTCAATGGAGTTGTTTTTAGTATTTTATTCTAGAATTTATTCTATGTATGAAATTATATTAAATAGGGTATAGTGTTATTACTTGATATGATATTGATTATTTTGGTTACCTATTTATATCCCTAGGATCATTATTTTAATTCATCCAATATTTGGTCTTTCATACCATCAATGTTATTCAACAACTCATGGAATATTTAAAGAATGCTTCTGGGGTCACACACATCTTCTCTGCTAGACCTCTAGGGGTACCATGGGGGTAATGTCACTACTCAATACAAAACATTCCTAAAGATTTGTAGATGATATGTGATTATCTATTCATATATGGACCATCTATCCTATTTGTGTTGAGGATTGAGAAATACCCTTTATTAATATATATAAAAATGATGGAATTAGAAATCACAAATTTATGGAATACATCATACCTTGAACAAATTATTTTTTAACCTTCTATCCAATAGAAAAAAGGAGGCACAAATTAATGAATTTTATATTTTAATATCTAATATGAATGTTAAATATGAGTATTATTTTTTATCAACGTATTAATGAAAAATAATGTTATTGTATAGTGAAGATTATGTTGTATCAAAAAATTTAAGAAACTGAGTTGATATGAATACTATTTTTTTTGTAAAAGGATACTATGTTGTTGATACATAGAATATACATATTCTTTTCAGATTTTATGAATATTCAGATATATAGTAGAAACCTAAACACCTATCAATTTCTTAAGATATTATTCAAGTGAATTACATGTGAACATGAACTTCTTGGAACAATCCATATCAAGAGGGCTGTAGAGATTAAATATTATTGTTTGGAACTATCTACACTAACAGAATAATGGATATTGAAGCTTGATACAATATTTAAGTTCATGAATGAAGAGAAGTATAAAGAGCTATGATTAATGTTTAATGGATTGTTTGATATGTGAGAATCCATACATGGCTTATGATATTATTTGGATGATAATATAAATGATGAATATCAATTAGGAAATTTTCTAAAGAAGAAATATTTTGTCTCATATTTATTCTAGAATGTAATGGTTTTGAGTGTAAATGAATAATTCCAAATAAAAAATTAGATTCCTAGAGGATTATTTGACATTACGATGAGAATTCTAACAAAATAAATAGAAATTCCTTTTGGGTACCATGTATTCTGAATGTATTATTATATTTCCAAAATTTAAAAAATTATAATGTCTCATGACATTATATAATGTTCATTTGAACCATTCCATAATGGTGATATTAATAACATAAGTGACATAATAAATTATTTATTGGTTACATAACCTTATGACTAGAGATAATGATTTAGTAAAGGGATTAAAATAATTTGTGAAGATGGATCATTTGAAATTTATATAGGTTTTATTGGTGAGTTGAACATTGAAAGAGGCATAAATTTTGTAATGTTTATTTTTAAGTTTGTAAGGATCATTCTAAAGTAATTGTTAATTTCACTTTTCCAAAATAAATCATCTTATGGATCATTTAAACATATGAAATATAAGTTAAAAAATATGGGAAAAGAAAAAATATTATATCTATGTTCTGTAAGAGTCATGTTTAATTACATAAGAATCATTTTCCTTATAGAAATATAATTGTACATGAAATTTTGCAAATGCATTAATACATGGGTTACCGATAGTCATGTCATGGTTTTCACAACATTCATATGGGTAACATGGATTTATCAAAGGCATATTTACCCTTAAAAGATATTTATATTGAAATTTTGTAATTTTTCCAAGTACATAGTGATTTGTAAGGGTTAATTACTCATATATAAGGGTCAACAAGATAAATTTTTAGTGTTAACAAATTTAAAATTTTTTATGATTAATTATCTATATGATATAGAAAGATACTAAAGAGAACCAATCAGATAATACTATGAACATATCATTCTTTAATAACCATCAAATTGGGTTTTTGTGACCCTATCTATAGTTTCATAATTACCCATTTAGTGTGGATGAGTTATTTCATGTTTCCCTAGATGAATATTAAAATATAAACATAATAAAAAATCTCTTTAATTATTGGAAATATTAAAGAATTAAATATGTTGAGTCTAAAGTAAATTTTAATGAAGATATTGAACATGGTTTGGGAAATATTATTTTATGATTGAATCATGATATATCTTTCTAGAAGAAGGAGTCAATTTCTTACCATGGAGAATGAGTGATTTTAAATAATTAAATAAAGAAACTATATTCAGAATATTAATTGATTATAAAAGAGGTGAAGAACAATAATAATGATATAGTGTCTGTGTTCATTTGATGTTGTGGCCATCAATAATACATTACTGTATTCAAAGAATAAACGAGAAAAAAATGTTACTTGATATTATCTAAATATTCAAGGTTAAGTATGTTGATGAAATTTAGGAAGTCTAACATATGAGTCTAAGAACCAGAAGAATAATCAAAATTATATTTTGTTATCATAGAATATTACAGAGAATATATGACATTTTTACTACTATGGATGGTCATAATGTCAATAATATATAATATTTATGATGTATTATGATTGAAGGATATAATGAGATTGAGGGTATGAACATGGGAAAAAATTATAATACTTATAATCACATTATATTGGTTGAATTCATATTTTTTGATGAATCAGATTGTATTATCAATGACATAGTGACTTATAGAGTATAAGGTAGATCTTCTTCATTGAGTTCATTAAGAACCAGTGAATACTATTTGTTTTGGTATTAATAAAAACATTGAATACTAGAGGTTTCAATATAATATAATTCATTCCTATTAGGATACTGAAGAAGGTTTTGGGAGAGTTATTTTGTGAAGTAAATGATACCTTAACTATTAATGCAGTTGATAATGGCCCAACCCATATGTACCAATAGTTATAAATATGTAATTAAATAAACATAATAGTTATAAAATCAACAAACCTGGGAAAATAGTAGATCCCATTAAAATATCATTTCCCATAAATTTACCAAACCTTGTAAAAACATGTTTGTTGTTGTTTAAGTTTACTTTCTATATTTCATGATGTGGTATGGTTCTTGTGTGAACAAATATATTTATTCCTAAACTCTACAAAAATTATTTATTTATACATGGTATATAATTAAAATTTAAATTAAAAACTATAAAGTAGGGGAACATTAATCCCACTACCAATGTCCTATCATGATCTAATAGGAACATCAAGTTGTGTCATAGCTAACCATGGGTAATATAATTGGATTTACATTTTTTCTAGTTTCATTTTAAAATCTCAATATAATGAGAAAATTTCAGTATTTAATTGATATTACTCAAATTTATTAGAAGGAATTATATTCAATTTGTTCCAATACATTGGACTCTACAAAAATAAAAAATAACCAAAATATGAAATATGTAATAAGGTTAAAGAAAATTTCAAAATAAAATATTAGTTTATCTATATATAAAGTGGATAAAATTGTTAATTTTCCATCTATTAAAACTAATGTGATTTTTCATTTTGAAGAGTGATGATAAATCTGCAGAGAGTATGGGGTAAGATGAGTTTATGAAAATAGTTAGAGACCCCTACTATGAGGATAATGAATATTATAGTCAATTTATAACTGAATTGGAGACATATTTATTTAGTTTTATTAGGGTACTTATTTATGAATATGGGAAAGGTGAAATTATAGACATAATATATGGTAAATTATTTGTCCAAATCATTACAAATACGTAAAAATCATACACAACATGTTGATTATGATGAATAAATTTTATTAATTTTCAATTTACATTTTCCTAACTTTTGAAGAGTTTTAAATAATATTTGTTAGAAGTTTGTGACCAAAATATTATTTTGGATATGTAATATATGAATTTGGAAAGATACAAAAAAGATCTTTGAATTTAAATGATAATTAATTTCATTTTTATTCATGAATAGTAAGAGAGATTGAAAATTCGCTATATGAACCTATAAAATTCATGAAGATTAGATTGAGAATCTTATGTGAGATTGAGATGAATGTTTTTTATTAGTTAAAAATGGGAGTATTTTCTAAAAACAAATTTAAAATGGTTGTAACAACTGAAAATTTAGTATCTCAAATCCAGTGGTTACATTATTATATTGTTACAAAATGAATGGAATTTTATAACTGAGTTACATACATTTTAATAGTCTTAGGAGACTGTATACATACATTTTAGGTAAATTTCATCATATACATTAAATGACAATATTATATTCATTTTGAAAACATTATTATTACTCTTAGGATTTCGCTGATTTCATTCAAAGATCCCTTCATAGTACCATGAATAAAGTAAAAATTATTAATATGGTGATCTGAGATGTCTAGTAATGCAATGTGTAAAACTAAATCTATAATGGGTATAAAATCCATAAATAATATGGATTAGTAAATAATCAATAATATGTGCCTAAAATATATACATGGGTAAAACATTAACTCAAATAATCACATGGATAACTATAAAAAATTATATATTGATATAATGCATAATTTTTTTCTTCTTAATCATACCATAAAGATCATATCCTTAACATCATACTTATCATTAGGACAGAAAATAAGATACAATTATTACCATAATGACCATATCCAAGACATTGTTTATCATATTAATACCCTAGTTAATACATTATAGTTTTCATGAACACCAAATCAAAGAGACAATTATTTCCATCTTGACTATAATAAATATATCATTCTGACATCTAAGAATGCAATGAAGGTATCATAATTATCATCAATATGGCAACCGAAAAATTATTAATTAATGGAAAGGAATACTCCAACTACTCAAACGTGCTTATATCAAGAGACTTACAGATTAATTATTCTTATATTTTATTCTATTTACCTCATCTTAATTGCACATTTCTAATTAATACCTTATATATTGAATAATCATTAATCAATTCACATTATTAATAAATAAATATATGTATAGAAATAAAAAAACCTAGGGCATGCTAATAATTTTCCTAGTCAATAAATAAAATAGTATGATCATAATACATCCAATTAAATATAGTATTTGGTGTCGTTAGTTATAATATCAAATTAAAGATAATAACTTTATAGGATACGATAATAGTTGAAAATTACCATTCGAATGTCATTAAAAAATTCTTTTAAAAAGTAAAAGAAAAAATATTTACATATTTCATACCTTTTTTACAAAATATTTTATAATTAATAGGGAATAAAAATTTATTTCAAAAACATAGTAATACATATAGAGAATGTTTCTTATAAAAAACTAATGATGGTGGTGAAAAAAATTATTATAGAAAATTTTAATAAGAATATTTGTTGAAGATTTTTTAACAAAATACAATGTTATTGAAAAAATGTCAGAAGTGATTTTTAAATATTATTTAAAAAAATAATACCAAAATGATTTATATAATATTTTTTAAAAATATGACTCTAAATAACATAATTTTTATATAAAATAACGTTTATGTCAACAAAATTTGAGTGGAAGATATAAATTTTGAACATGAAAAGTGTTTCAAAAAATCATTATTGAGACCCACATCCTTAAAATATTAATACCACATAATTTTAGAAAAAAATTATAGGAAAATATTATCTTGCTAAGAAATAATACATTTTTTAATTTTAAAATAATAAAATAGAACATTTTGTTTCTGAAGAATACTGTGTATATGTAAGAGGAAGATAATTGAAACAATGAACTGATATCAATGGAAAACCATATGGATTTAGTAACATATGAATCAAAATTAATTAAAGGATAAAATTTGAAATTGAGTTTCACATATAATGAATAATAATATTAATAGTAAAATACATTAGAGGTATAGTATATACACCATACAAATTATAATTGGAGTGTAATATAAAATATGTCCCAAACAAAGGAATTTGAGACAAAGAACGCTTAACTTTTACCCCAAAACTTTATAAGATCTATTTAACCTATAGTATAATAAATATAACCATGTTAATGACTTATTTCATAAACTTATTGTTATCAATTAACTTTTCTAACATCACATTATATCTATATATTATACATTCATTAACTAATTATTCTTTATTTCCATGAACTAGTGTTAGTATCTATGATTATTTTGTATTAAATTTTAGAATGTCGATGCCACTCTTAATTCTGTGATAAAAATATTTTCATTATTATATTACAAAAGGATCCATAATTCATATTACCATATAATTTAAATAAAATTACCTTAAATTCATGAGAGATTTATCTATGGTTTGTGATTATGAAATCGATGAAGATATGGTCTCAGTAATTATTCATAAAAGAATTGTGGTGTCTTAATTAAAGAGAAATATTAATATAAACATTAATGAAAAAATTTATAATTTAATATCATATTTATTTGTTAATTAAATTCCCAGAACACATAAATTTTAATGATGATGAAAAATGAAATTCCTCATTTCATGGAGGCGGTAGTCTAAATGTACACAGAGATCATGTTTTCATTTTCCATTAAACTATTGGAAGGGGAAAAATGGATTATATTTTAATAATCATCTTCATGTTAAAATTTTAATAGTTATTCATTAAATAAATTCTTATATAGATCATTTTATGTTGTTGATAAAAAAAGTAACACTTCGTTCCAAGAGTCGGTAGTCCACATCCACGCATGATAGAAGTTTTTATTTTTTGAATGGTTTAGAGTTCAATAGTTAATAGTTATTCTATAAAAAATAATATGAAATCATTTTTACAATTTTTAAAAATTATTTAGACTAATATGGTATGAATAGGTGAGGATATGGATGAATGAGACTGATAAATACTAAAATACTTGGGATGGATATTATTTATATTGAAGATTTGAGTGTTTTCTTGAAATACATCTTACAAATGGTGGTTTGGGGAAACATTATTGTAAAACCTGGATGAAAAAAATTAATGAAATTATAGGAGAGTCAAAATGGGTGGGGTTGAAGAATATTTTTATGTAATGGTGTGGATTTATGTGGGAGGAAATTATATCATATTATATGTGTAAAATATGTATTTTTTTGTGGCATTTAATGGAATGTTTGGGGTAAGAATGAAATTTCATGAAAGTTATATGAGTTAGGTGGTGGAATATTGATGATATATGTTTTTAAGGAATTAAATCTTAACAAAAATCATAAATATTTTATTTCATGCTGATTTAGTAAAATTCAAGACACTATATCTACACATTTATTATTTGTATTGGCCTTGAAAAAAAATGTTAATTATTTTTTTATTAAATTTATATGTTGAAAAACAAATTTCAAAAAAAAATTAAAAAACAAAAATTTTCAATATATTTAACATAATTCAATTTTTGGAATATTATAAAAATGGTATTTAAAATATAACACAAAATATATAAAATAAATGTTTTCATAGTGGAATGAATTTTTATGATTTAATTATTCTTCACTAAATTTCATATCAATTACATATTAGATGAGTTTTATTACATTATTATATGTGTATACATTTAATATTATAGTCATTATTTAATTTTTTTAATTTTTTCTGAAAAACTCAATAACACACAACTTCTCCTCGAGTTAATTTTGATATCAAAAAATGATGTCGTATTTAATAGAACTAGAAATATAAATTTGAAATTTATTTTTTGAATGAAATAAAATTATACAAAAATATATCATTGAGGAAATATAATTTTTATTTTGTAGTATTTTTATGAATATTTGTTACCTTCTATAGAATAATCTATCTGCATTCATTCTCCAACCTTTGATAAATTCATCCTCAAAATTTGTGACATATTTTAACTCAAAACCAAATGATGTTATTTATATATATTTATTTGTTTTGGTTCCAAAATTGGTTACACTATCATATTATTTCTATAGAATACATTCATAATTACAGTGGTATGATTCTTTAATACTCACACTCCTTTTTAAAAATCCAGATAAACTCTTCTTTTTAAGATAAGAAGGGTTCCGAAATTATAACATAAGTATTGAGTACATGTGATGGGATTGGTATTTACTTCTTCAATAATGAATCATGTAATATTCTATGTTATAATTAAATGTCATATTTTTCATTATTTTCTTATGTGTTTTTATTTTATTCATTATTTGTTAAATAATAGGTTGTTTGATTTTAGAATTTGGACAACATTTCCCATAATATATAAAATTCATGTCTAAAGTGTATTAATCTAGGCCCATTATTGCCTAATATTTTGTGAAAAATTAAATTCATGATTTTAATTTTCAATTTCCGGATATTATTTTTCAATATATTTGGATAATATTTCTCTACGATATCAATATTTTATTCTCAATGGAAAATGGGCATATTGAGCATCTAATTCTAAAATTTATAGAAAAATAATATTGGACGTTTGGAAAATAGAATTATTGTTGATCCAACCATTCATGAAAAATGATGGTTACATCTTGAAAAAAGAAATAATAATAATAATTAGAAATTTATTTTAACTATTTTAGAAGCAAATGCAGTTGTCTTCAATGTTATTCTAGCAAACCAAGTTGAATTATAAATTCTGGACCAATTCTCATCAGAAAAACATCAACCTAAAATTATCATCATAACAAAAACAATTAATTTCCAAAAGGGATAAAATTATTAAATATAATATTTATCATTTTATGGTTATTTTATTTTTTTCCATTTCTATCATGAACATTTTTTGATTGGATGAGTCTTGTCCAATTTTCATTATCAAAATTTAAAATTCTATAATATATTTTTCTCCCAACAACCATT
This sequence comes from Viscum album, assembly GCA_963277665.1. Taxonomy (NCBI): domain Eukaryota; kingdom Viridiplantae; phylum Streptophyta; class Magnoliopsida; order Santalales; family Viscaceae; genus Viscum; species Viscum album. Next base: position 824,442,243 of record OY728132.1, read on the forward strand.
GGCTACAATAATTAATTTGTATAAAATATAATGATATGGGATTCACCCAAGGGTCCAAAATATCTTATTTAAGTAATTTTTTATGAATGAAACGAGTATTTAATTTTTTTTCCCTATAATTGTTTTGTTACAATGATTTTTTGTAATAGAACGTTTATTTTTCACAAATATGTAATTTTTATCATTATAGCTTCATAATAAATGCTATTCTTTATAAAAAATTTATCATTTTTATTAAAAGAATAAACAATTTCACTATATGTGAATTTATTTAGTCGAAAATTTTAAAAAAATTTCCCAATGATGGATTGTTCTTTATTTCCATTTTTTACTTATGTAATCCTATTTCATTATGTCGAAATATATCTAATATTGAAGGATCTTAATTAATAGAACACTAATTATATTATGGGTTGATCCTAGATTTTTTTGGGATTTATTGGCTATTATTTCATGTTATTGGAACTTATAATTTGTAAATTTATTTGAGAGTTCAATGTTATGATTGATTTTATTCTACCTCTTCATCAATTTTAAGGAATACATATTTAGAGTGCTTCTATAATCCTTTTCCAGATGATGTTCATGAAAATGGTCCTATAAGGTCCTATGATATTGGAATTATAATTTTGTAGTAATTTACTTGTTTCATGATGTGGGGAGACATATTTCATTTATAGATACTTCATTAAGTAGTGGGTAAAAAAATTAAGAGAAAAAATTCATTTAATCTACACCTCTCAAAACCCTTTGATCAACCTGTATTGTTTTATTATTATCATTCAAATCATTAGGTTTCATTTATTCAATTAAAATATTTTTCATAACTAATTATGTATTCTAGTATACCAATTTAAATAAACCCCAATATTCTTTACTTCATTTAAAAATATCTTCATAGGATGTTAATGAGTATTTACATTAATTCTTATGTCTTTGTTGATTTGTTAAATCGTATTTGTACTACATGCAAATATTTATACCTATAAGGTAAATTTGAGTGAAACCATGTTTGTGTCAAATTTTTGAGGGCCCAAATAAGTTACCATAGACAAGAATTCTATTATCACCCTCTTTTATCTTATCTCCTTTTATTTGACTTTTCATTTCCCATTTCATTTCTTTTGTGTTTTGAATGGAATATATATTACCATTCAAACCTACTAGTTAGGGTGGAAAATTTAATGGATGGGGTGTCATGTTTAAAAATGAAAATTCTTCTTTTACATACAAATAATTCTAATAATATAGAATAAAATACTGATTCAAATACTATATAGGGTCTTTCTCGAATCCAAATCCTAAATATGGGAAGGAACCAAAACAAAAATCCAAATGAGGCTTCACCTAAATTATGAAATTTTATTGATCACATAATTTATGATTACATAAAAACTACCAAAACCAATTCCACATCAATAATCATATCTAATAATAAGGGATACTCTAATTATATCATTAATCCCCGTGTTTAGAACCACCATACTTCCTTTCATGTGATGGTGTTTGAGATTCCTTACCTCTATGTCAAAATATATACTATCATCATTGATACCATGTTCCCACACATGAAATTTTGTAATAAAAGATCAAATATTTTCATTTTTACAAATTGTAGATATATAAAAATTGGTTAAATGATTTATGACTACCATATATTCATTCCTGGGATCAATGGAATATATAATTTTATAAGAAATACTTTCCCCACCAAAAACAATTACACATAAAAAGAGAATCCCAAACTTTTTCATAATAAGAGAGAGATTCATTTCATAAATCATGGAAAATATTTAATGATAAACTAAATGTGGATAAATAATATGTATTTTAAATCCTATGACAAGTATGAATATTTTATGAAGGTTTTGGTTTATGAAACAAAAAAAATTCAGTCATTATGTGGAAGGGATCCAATAAAAATCAAATCCCCAATTGATGATTATAGATATCTAGAAGGTTATAATAATCATAAAAAACATGGGTATCATCACCTAAATAAGAAAACCCTCCCAAATATTTTTTGATACACACATATATTGAATATATGATACTTAGTTTTAAACTAGAATACCTTTTTATGATGGTTAAAAAGATTATACTCAGGATAGTCTAATAAATTCATATTTTCAACCATTTGTCTCGATTTATGAAACAAATTACCATAAAATCGATAACCCCTAAACAAATAATTCAATAATGGATGTTCATATTGTATGAACATCAATTGAGTTCAGTGGGTCAAATGTTTAAAAACCCCAGAACAATAATAGTTTCATCCCTTGATACCATTACCATCTAGAAATTCATTAGGCGGATAATAAAAAACCCAATGAACCACACAATTTTTATCCCTAAAAAAATTATAAATTCCAAATCTAAAAAAATTCAATCCCAAGTGGCTAAATTCAAACGAGAATTATTTGAATTACAAAAACAAATGCAACAACCAATCCGACAACAAAAATATCCTCTTTGAATGAACCCACATGTTCAAACCCCAACCCAATATATTCCATAACCATTAATTTAGAACCATTGTAAACCAATAGAGAGAAGGAATATCAATGTTTCATCCCTAAAAAATAAATTGTATAAAAAAATTCTAAATTAACCCATTCATCCTCATGAGGTAGATTCCCTAACTATAGGGGGACAATCCAAATGCACTGAATCATCTCCTACACAATGTAATTTTGTGATAGTCATAATAAGTGATAATTATTATAAATAAACTAATTAAAACATTCTAAAACACATAAACCATCAATTAATAATGAAAATATTAGTGTACCTCCTTTAGAAACTAAAATATACATTGATAATATAGAGGAACAACCACATACCTAAAAAATCCAGAAACCTTATCCTTTCCCTTGATGAATGTGTGAAAATTAAAAACCAAATTTGAATAAAATATTAAGGGAATTATTGTCTAAATATAATCTTAACATCCCTCGTATCAAGGAAATCCAAACAATACCATCAAAATAAAATCTCATTATGTACCTATGTATATTCAAAAGGAAATTATCAGTAAAAAATCATGTCCTTTTAACTACTAATCATAGGGCCACTATTAGTGTGACCCATATTCTACAATCCTAAAAACCATATATTATGACCTGATTTTTCAAAAAATAATACTAAATGAAATTCCAAAATCATATAGTTCTAGTATTTTGGGACACATGGAATCAAAAAAATTGTTTCATAAGGGAATACTAGGAAAGCTCGGCCAGAGGTTGACCTCTGACCATTTATTAACATAAAGAAAATGTACAGAAAGCAAGTAAATCACTACATGTATTACAACTACAAATCATAAAAATCATCCCCATCACCATATTACTGATGAATTTTTTTGTCTGTAGTAGTCAATTCCCACTCTAAGCTTTCATAGTTCTTCAGAACCTTGGCATACTTCCTTCTCAGATTCAGCTTTTACAGCAAGAGAAACTCTGTATGAGATTATATTCCCTTCTTCACACCATTTACAGCCCTAAAAAATTTCTCCCTCTTGGAGGATGATCTAGAAGTAACTGGATTCAGTAGGTAGGAGTAATAATTTCTCGGTCGTGTTCTTGAAAGATCAGTCATACCACCTTCACATACAGACAATTTATTTTTTCACTTTCAAAAATATCACTATAAGATATTCTGGTGACATCACTATAATTCTCTTTGTAACTATCAGAGTTATTTCCCCATTTTCTTGTGATGTGAATGAAACCAAATTTTTGGCATCCATCAGTTACTCCAATCAGAATACCCTCTGAAATAGATAAACATCCTCCTCCTACCGTTTGCAATTGCACATCAATCAGCTTGAGGCATTGAAGGGGAAGCTCATTGCCACAATAATCATGGGATATTTTCCAAGAGTAACCTCACTCATTGCAGGTTGAGAATAGGGGACAAGCTATATATTCTCATACTCATCCCTTTGCGAGCCTTCCTCTATAGGAAGAGTGATCTCAGTCCCCATTATCTCAAACTGGTTATGAGTGAAAAAATTAACCACCTATAATTGGACACATCCATTAACATTGGTAAAGGGATTCTTCCAGCCCCTAAGATCTAATTTCATATTATCAAATAATTTCTTCATAGATGGATTCAATGAAGGTTTCACTGCCTTCAACACTACTGCAAATGCAAGAGTCTGTACAACCTCACCTTCCACAGCCAGATGAGACCGCCCATCCACCCTCACTCCCTTCTCACAGGAAACCACCTTTCCAGTGCGCTTTGTGAAAGTAGACATAATAAAGGGGGGATTAGATACTCAGTAATGGTAAACAATGAAGATATTAATAATCACTTAAGTATAAAAATATGAATAAGGGTATGAGAATAAGACATTAATATTTGAAACCCATACATGGAATATCATAGGTCAAAACCTTGAATCGTGGAATATATATTTATAGTTCATAATTCATGAATCATAAATCAATAAAATAACATTATCCATGAGAGCATAAGATTATATTTTTCCAAAATTATGTTTAATACATATAATCATACAAAATAATTGAATTAATATTCAATGCTTGCATCAAAGACTGTTATAGTGGATTGTGTTCACTCCCAAAACAACCATATTATTAAATGTTCATTCCAAAGACTATCATAGTGGAAATATTCCCTTACTAAACTAGGTTCACTCCCCATTTCATTCCTTAGTATCTCATTATATATCTACATTTACCCAATTCATTGGATAAAAATATAATTTTGGACCCACCAGTCACATAGTGAAAATAATATATATATTTTCCCCCAAGATCATACTCAATTCATCATATCATAGCCTCAGAAAATGTAATGGGTTTTATACACATTTATTCATTTTTTAGATCATAACTTTTGGGAAAGAAACATATTTCATTACTATATTAACCTATAAAATCAAATTTCATTCATATAGTCATCCTTAAAATAATCCTCATCACAAGACATATAAATAACAAAAATTGATTGTATCACTAGATAATATCCCCAATAAAGCAAATTAACATTAATATATGTTATCATAGAGCAAAAATTCCTTCAATATATAACAATAACATTTCCTACAGAAAAAAAACTTTTTTCATTTAAATCACCTATTTAAAATTTTAAAATTTAACAACTATTTAAGGAAAATAATTATGTTCAAATAATGATAAAAAATTATATGTTATTATTTATAATATTTATTGTTTATGATGGTAGGAAATTTTTTTCATGTCTCGTAAGTTAAAAAAATATTCATTTCACTTTTTTTGTAAAAAATCAAAAAAACTGTATTCTGAAAATGACAAAATGATGCCTTTCAAACCATTTTGTAAAAATTCATACATGGTTATAAAAGAACTTAATAAATCATTGGATAAAATTACAAACATTCTTGGAAATAATTATACAATAAATGGACATATAATAGAAATTGTTTTGACCGAGGTGGGAAATAAATATTATTTTCCCTAAAATCGTTCTTTTAGTATATTGAGTTATTATAGATATGAAAAATTAATTAATACATGTATTATCTATAAATAAACACATTATAAGAAAAATAATGAGTTATTGAGTGTTATATCATAAAATTTCATCATCATATGAATAATAAAAAATAATGATGGAAAACCATGTTATTATAACTTAATTCGTTACAACATTGGTAACTATTGAATTATAAACCCCATAAAAGATTAAAATCATATGAAACATTAAATATAATGAAAATAATGATGTGTAGGGTATAAAATAGAAATGGGTAAGTATATACACCCCAAACAAATAAATAAGTGGTGAATATGGCATATGTCTTTTAGAAAAAAAAACGAGAGAGGGAATCTCTTACCTCAAGTTCTACATGCTTCAAAACTCTATAAACACATTTATAAAAAAATTATATATTTTGAACATCAATACCATAATAATTTACATTCTTATAAAATCATATATTATAACACTTAAATATTTTATGGAATGTATCTTCTTCAATGAATATCTCGTGTTGCACACAACACCGAGCTTAAATGAATAGTAGTATACTATTAAATAGTAACTTGACTATTGAAATAGTATTGTGACTATTAGGAATAGTAATGTAAAAAATTATAATATTATCCTCACATATGAATATAGAAAATAAAATATTGGTATTATATAAATATTAAGATGATATAATTATATCATAGAATAAATATATAATGGTTTTCGAATATATAAATTCAGTGTTGATATTTCTTATAACACATATATTTTTATATTAAAATTTATAATTAATTTAATTATTTAAAAGAAAGATAATTTTCATTAAATTTATCAAAATATTATTATTTTTTTATTCTTATCATTATAATATTATTTTATGAGACCTTAATTAATTTTTCAAAGTTTTATAAAATCCGTTATAATTTTTAAATTAAAATTTCCATGTAGATTATTATATTAATTAAAAAAAATTAAAGTACCATATTTAGAAAAATATTTTAATAAAATTTAGTTCGTTTAATAATTATAATCATTGAAAGATAGTAAGGGTAAATTTTTTGGAATTTTCTAAGATAGTTGAATTTTGGGTGAATAGTAAAATATGGTAATTTATGGTATATATACATTATAAGTTAAAAATCGTATTCGAGGAGTCATCCCTGATGTAAGAACCATAGTATAGAACTATAATTCTTTCCATATAGTATTAATTCATGGAACCATGAATATTTATTTTTTTAAGCCAAAATAATTAACTAACAGATAAAATAATCAGAAAGCACCCCTCTTCTCCACTATAAATTCCAACCCTCTCCACCTCTTATTAACACACTTCTTAAGACTTGAATCATTTAAATTTTTTCCCAATCCTATTCCCCACTTCTAGGTGGTTTTTTCGCAACAAAAGTCCAAAAACAGTTTCCCTATGGAGGATCTCAAGGTGAAGAATTGAAGAGGTAAAATCCTTTTTTGATTTCTTTTTTTCTTTTCACTTTCTATTATTTTTTTTATAATCTACTCACATAAATAGTCGTAAAATTATTGATAAGATATGTAAAATATATATAAGGTAATTTTATTATGTTAATTGAAAATCCACTATCATGTCTCTTCTCATAATTTTTTATTCAAATTATCAAAATGTCAACCATAAGGTGCTAATTTACCACCTTCATGGTTCGCGTGTTTTCATTATTCAATTACACCTTCAATGATTATCCTAAAAAATTGTTAAAATGATTATAATATATTTATTACATCTTATTTAATGTTACGGAACCAATATCATTACATAATATTAATTAATAAAACAAAACCACTTTGGGATTATCAAAAAAACGCCAAAATAATCTAATCAATTATCACAACCATTTTATCTAACGATTAATCCTCATACAGTATAACTAAAATCAATATATAAACATTTAATATTATGAAAGATCATTATTAACATATAATTTCAATTCTGGGACACTATTCTTATTTTCATGATTTTTCAAACATTTATACAAGTAAACAGATCATGAAAACCAAGGGAATGAATGCTCTAGAATGATATAATTATATCTTATAAATAATCAAAATTGAAATAAAAAACTTAATAAAATTATAAAAAAATAAAATACATGTATAAAAGTTTTGAATTAATTAATTAATGGATTGAATTTGATTATTCAGTATATTAAGAGTCAAATGCATAACACATTATGACCTCAGATAAGGGATTCTTTCTAAACCTCTATTTTATCTTTAGATTAAACTTTCTCACTCTTTATACCACTGTAATTAATATTTATTTTTATATAATTATTATAAATTCATTATATATGTTACAAAGTCATGTACCTTTTTAATATCATACATTTTTCATGGGTAAATGAATGTTTTATAAAGATCCATTTTCAATTCCTCCCGATAAGCAAGCTTGACTAAAGGGAACGTCCAAATTTCTTACCCATTTCCTAGTACCATCCATAATCGGTATTAAGCTAAAAATATTATTCTAAAATTACATATTTTATCATTAAAATCAATCATTATTTATTTCTAGTTTTATTAATACAATTATCACATTTTCTATTTTAAATAATCTTTAATATTTTCCATAAACAACACTAATGTGGCTCATATCTAAAGATTATTAAAAACTAATTTCAAATGTTTTCACTTTATTTAGACATGATTTGTCACTATTTATGCCTATTTTACAGTATGAATTTCCATTTATGATTTAAATCCATTCATTCCTAGAATCTATTCTGATATTCTCCTTGGTTATGCCTTATTCACGACTAATTCTTTATGTGTGGTGTATGTATGCTCCTATTTAATTTTTGATAATCATTAATTGAAGATTTAATTAAATATAAATATTAATTTCATTAATGAAATTATTATTTTCTTATACATGTACCATTTTTACAAAAACAATTTCATGAATGATGTTTCAATGGGGAAATATTAATGAATTTTTATCCTCTATCAATAAGAATATTTGGATAATTTATATTTTTAATGAATTGAATCTATGTATGAATAATTTTATGCACATGTAGTTATGGGTGGGACCTAATATAGACCCACTGATGCATCAAAAAATCTCATTAGACAAAATAGTTGGTGAAAATCCCTTTATGTTTACTCCCAAGTAGAATAAGATGGATTTTTTACCCACATACATAAACCTTCTTGATGGTATAACGGTTCATGTGCTATATATATATATATGATGTAAAATAAATTAGAGTTTTCTTCATTTAGTACTAATTTATTACTTTCCAAGCTGTTTTCACTATGTAAAAATCGATGGATTTATTTCCATTCTCAGTGTATTGATGGCATGTGTTTTTTGTTTGGAGTGAACAGCAGCGACAGGAAGATGATGATGGTGATGTGATAATGGATGTGATTACATGGATAGAGCAGATGAGTCGATGTATTGCATGGTGGTTCACGAGGAGACAATATATTGTTTAACATATAGACTATTCAGTGGGGTTGTTTCTACTACGGTGACGATGGAATTTTACTGATGTTGAATATTTCTTCCATAGTTTCTTTTATCCAGTCATCGGCTTCGGTGATGAGCGGTGAGGGAAACAGTTTCCATAGTGACGTTTTTTATGATGTTCTATAGATGGTACAATTGTGATGAAGGTGTAGGGGTGCAGAATTAGGAGGCTGATCATGGATCTGTGTCCCATGGTGGTTTGTTTGTGATGTTTTTTAATTTTGAATCAAATGTGAATTTCGTCTCTACAATTATTGGATTTCAGTGATTTGGTAATCTCTTGTTTGGTTTGGTTACTGCTCACCCCAAAATCAGTTTTCAAAAATCAAATAAAAATAGAGCTTTCAGTCAATATTGATGGCATGTGTTATTAATATTTTTTACCATTCCATAATGTCTATTCCTTGTTGAATTTACTTTACTTGTTATTATTTCATATAACCCATAATCATTGTTTGACATCACCTATTTTTCATTCCTTCCCCTGGTTTTGAAGATGATATCTTTGAATAACTTATAATAATCTGTTTAGTTTTTATCTCATGTTTTATGTTGAATTACCAATGTAATAGGGGAACCATGCATGTATCTAGTTTCTTTAAGACTACTAAAATGATCGATCCTCAGTGATGTGATCTCTTGTATATTTTACATTGTTATAAAATAAACACCTACTCTACGATATTGGGGTCATGGTTTTTATTGTTGGTATCAGATGAAGTTTAGTAGAAACCTTAGAAACTAGATTTATAAAATCTAGATTAGGTAACATAGCCCTATGAAATACATTGAGGGTAGGAATGGAATAACATACTAGAATTTGGGTAAGGTAGATATTATGTTAAACTACAAAGAAAAACACTGATATCTTGATTGTCATGACCCCCTCCCACTAAAGATGCCCCTCCTGAGCTGGCAATGGTGGAAGGGAGATAATGACCCCTGAGTCCCACATCCAGTAGGCCCCGTAGTGGCAACTAGTACAAAGGGTATGATTTTTTTACAAATATGGGAGGCATTACCCTTTTTTAATTATTTAAGATCGTTAAATAGGATGAGTCAAAAACCAAAAGAAAAGGAACAAGTAAATAAACCCAAAACAATCCCACATGCATGTTTATTTAGTTTTGAAACAAGGTACAAGTACAAGAATGCTCAAAAGTACAATACCAAAAGAAACAAGAGTATATCAAACTAAAAAAACTCTAATTATCCTGACTAGTAGGGTCCCGAATGGCCCTGGTAGTCCACATATAAACCTAAAAGTAAATGTAGGGTGAGCATACAAGTATACTCAGTAGGGAAATCTAAAGCTCTCGTGCACAAGTGGGGAGACATCCTAATGTCTCGTGAGAACAACAGAAGAAACCAAAACCTAGAAAGGAATTCTATCCACCAACCTCACCAGCCACGCTCACCAAAACACAAAAAAATAGGTATTAGTAGTATATAAGAACAAGAGTATTGGGTACCCCACACCATTTCCCTCTAGTTAGCTTCTCTTCCTAACAGAAAACGTCTTGACTCTACCGCACTCTTCCCACCCATACACACATGGGATTCACGACCACATATCCCGCCTGCACACACCTAGGCCTCACAACCACATATCCCACCCGCACGCACCTGGGCCTCACAACCACATATCCCACATGCACACACCTAGGCCTCATCCCAAAGATTCTTGGGAAAAAGTAAACCTGCCCGAAGATTCTTGGGCTAATACCACAACAATCGAAACCTGCCTCAAGATTCTTATGTGTAATGTTACCTCAAGCCAACACAACCTATGGAAGAAGGATCAGGAAGGAGCTAGTAACTAAGGAGAAAACACCCTCTCCCATGAAATGGGATTGTTCGACACTAAGTGATCAAAATTGGTGGGGTGAGACAAAACACAAAGATACAGATATATATATATATACCAAACACACAACCCAACCTATGGATTTTAAATAGAGAAATTGAGCACGTGCCTGAACACTGCTATGTCGAAGCATGCATACAAAAAACAACCCCAACCCCATTTAGGTTTTCATGTTTCAACAGAATTAGATTATTGGTTCCTTAACTACTGGGTAATTATCCACAACCAACCATATCAATTGTTCATAAAACATATCCCTGCCATCCAAAAATCATGTTAGGAAAACACAAGCAACACTAACAAGTCCCTTCTCATTAACCATCCAACCCTAATGATTTTTATACCCATTCCATTACCATGCCCCATCATTCGTTTAATCTTCCACTTTTAGTTATTATTCACAACCCATAGTTCGTTCACATTCAAACCCATCCTTGCAGCCTCATTGCTAACCACCATAACAACAAACACACCGAAACTCATACATCATCATCCCTTGATATCATTTATCGCATCCCTGCTGCCCATCACCAACATAGCATTCACAGCAACCTACATCCATGCCAACCGTAGCCCCCCTGCTCACCCGATCCACAACAACCCACAAAACACTCCCTTCACACAAATAAACCCTAAACAACACCCACATGTTTATTATTTAAGTTTTGTTCAACCTGGGTGATCACACAAGGGTTCCATTTATTCATTTAATCATCCAACTTTATGTGATTAACCAATTCCCACATTCCACAATGTTGTCATCCATAAATAGTTTAGAAAGATATGGCATCATTTAATTTCGCAAGAAAAGGCCCCCAACGACAGTGATTTTTAGTAGGCATAAGTCTATACAATTCACAACATAATAATAAGATAAATAAAGATAAACATAACTTCTTTCCCCATCCCTGTTCTTTATGCCAGATATTATCTTCATTAAAGTATTTCAACTATGTCTCGTGAGAGCAAGAGCACACCCATCCCGCATGATGAAAAAATTAGAGAGACGAAGGTAAAATCCCTACCTCAACAGGTTCTCATCACAATGCTCCCCCAGATCAACTTTAGAAGACGTCCATCGGCACCCGTCGCTTCTGGAAAAACCCAGAAAAACTTCCATGGGTGGATGCTGGGAAGGAAAGGACAAAGGAAAGACAACAGATCTAAGTTCAAAAGTTCTGCGTCATCGTTAAAATCCCTTGGCTGCTGACGGATTGTAAATCGGAGCTCAGAAGAAGAATTTATGGAAAAAAGATCCTTGGAGTTTCTTAGGAGAGCTCTACTCGAAGGAATGGGGAGGAGAGGAGTGATTTGAAAATGAGGAGAGGCCCCCTCCATTTATAGGTGAGAAAAACAAAATTACACAGCGTGTAATTTCTAGTACATGGCATGTACTCGGCCATTTTACATGGTCACCATGCGGCTTCCAACACGGCCTTCAACGTGGTACACGGTCGTTGACTGGTTAACACAGGATTGAGGGTTACACATACGCGGTGAGATACTAAACATCGTGTAGGATGGGCTGCATGGTGTGTACTCATTTATTTCACATCACAAGCACACTGATTCAATAAGGCACACGACCATTGACTAGTCAACACACAGTTTGAGGGTAACACGTACATGGGGAGGGACTACACGGTGTGTACTCATTTATTTCACACGGAAAGGACACGGCTTCACCACAGGGTATAACCGGCAAGGTGGTACACGGTATGTACTCACACTACACTGAGTGTAGTTACAAAATTCATAAAAGTGAGGGAAAAGTCCATTTTACCCTCCAGAACACTTCATGACCTTCTTTTTGACAATGGAATGGGCCGGAGAGGTCCTGGCCATTACATAAGATACCTCTTAAAACATTCTCATCCCCAAGAATTCAAAATCCAACCCGGAGGAACCCAACAAGATACCTCTTAGGGCTCTCGTTATAACAGGAACCCATCCAACAACCCTAACCATATGTGTTAGGAATTCCTTCTCCGATGTCGAGATATTATCCTCTTTAGGTAGCACTGACTCTCCTGCACGGGTTTAATCGCATCCTCATTAATGCGTCTCAATTAATAATTGGGTCTTCCCACATACAGACATTTGTATTTTTCAACTTGAACTACCCCCAACACTGTACAACCAACACACTACCCAAACACGTGGTTTGGGGAAATTCCTTCTCCTATGCCAAGATATTATCTGCTTTAGGTTGTACTGATTCACCCGCATGGGTTCAATCGCATCCACATTAATGCATCTCGATTAAGGATCATGTTTTCCCTTTCCCCACACATCTAGACATGTTACGCACATCCAGAGAACTAGGAAACAAAAAGTCTCACAACCGACAAGACAAGAATTCCATATATCAAAGGTACAGAGTATAACATCAAAACAAAGCTCAGGAGAACAAAGAAAAACACAAGTCAAAAAAACTCTGAGTACCAAGCGTGCATCTGAGCCTCCTACTCCCATGTGCTCTCTTTGAGGCCGCCATCTCTCCACAACACATGAACCAAGGCGATGGTTTTTCCACAGAGCACCTTCTCTTTACGATCCTCAATTCTGACTGGTCGTACCTCGAAGGTCCTATCGTCTCCCATATCTAACTCTCCCCAGTTGATAACATGAGATTCGTCATGTAAGTACAGACGGAGCTGGGAGACGTGGAAGACATCATGAACCTTATCCAACTAAGGTGGCATGGCTAGCTAATATGCCACCTCACCGACTTGCCTCAGCACCTCAAAAGGTCCAATGAACCTAGGGAGAGCTTTCTCTCTTTCCCAAACCTATGTTGCCCCCTTCATGGTGAAACCTTCATGAACACATGATTTCCCACCTCCAACTCCAAGGTCCTCCTCCGATGACCAGCATAAGACTTATGTCGATCCTGAGCTGCTTTCATCCTCTCACGCACAAGTTGGACTTTCTCTGTGGTGCTATGTACTACCTATGACCCAAGAGCACTTGTCTCACCAACATCTGCCCATCAAATGGGTGAATGACATGGTCTTCCATACAAAGCCTCAAAAGGTGCCATGCCAATAGTTGAGTGGAATATTTTGTTGTAGGCAAACTCTACTAAAGGAAAGTGTCGTACCCATGACCCTCTGAAATCTAGAACGCATGCTCACAGCATGTACTCTATCGTCTAGATAGTCAGCTCTATTTGTCAATCGGCCTAGGGGTGGAAAGAATTGTTAAGGTGTAGCAGGGTGCCAAAATCATGTCGTAATCCCATCCAAACTCGTGAGGTAAACTGAGTATCCTGATCTGAGATGATAGTCTTTGGAACTCCATGAAAACGCACCACCTCATCTATGTACCTCTGTGCTAAGGTACTCACTGGGCATGAATCCTTAATTGCCAAGAAGTGAGATGATTTCATCAATCGATCCACCACTACCAAAATTGCATCATAACCACCGTGAGCTCTGGGTTGTCCTATGACGAATTCTGTTGAGATGTCATCCCATTTCCACTCAGGGACATCTAAAGGATGAAACAAACCACTGGGAACATGGTGTTCAACCTTCAATTGCTGACACACTAGACACTTAGCCACAAACTCCAACACTGCCCGTTTCACCTCAGGCCACCAAAACTGTTCCCTCAGGCCTTAGTACATTTTTGAAACCCCTGGATGTACCGGCAAGGCTGAGATATGAAACTCACAGAGAACTCCCTCATGCATCACCTCTGGAACAAACATCCTTCCATTAAAAATAATCTGATGTCAGCTGTTCTCTGACCATCCTTCTGGAGCATTTCCCTGATCGATATGATCTCGCATTACTTCTACCTCAGAGTCTCCCCACTGATACTCGTCCACCTATTGTGACATGAAGGACTACACCGTCATCTGAAACAAGCAGCCTCTAACACCCTCTACACTTGCATCTAAGTTCAAGGAAACCATATCTCCCATCGCTCTCCAAGAATCAACAGATTCCTGAACCACTTCCTTATGCGACTTCCTCCTCAGGGAATCAGCCACAATATTGCCCTTACCTTCAGTGTAAGAGATCTCGAAGTCATATTCTTTGAGAAACTTGACCTATATCCACTTCCGTAAGTTCAGGTCACGCTGGGAGAAGATATAACGTAAGCTCCTGTGATCTGAGAAGACCACAAAGCGCTCCCCAAATATGTAATGTTTCCACAATTTCAGTGCGAACACTACAGTTGTAAGCTCTAGGTTAGGGGTGGCATATTTACGCTTGTGAGGGCGCAACTGCCTAGACCCATAACAGATCACACCCTTCATCTGCATCAGTACGCACCCCAAACCAATGCCAGAAGCATCAAAAAACACCTCGTATAACAACTTTTCCTCTGGAAACCTGAGTACGGGAGCACTGACCATCTTCTACTTCAGGTAGTTAAAAGCTTTCTGGCACTGCTCGCTCCATAAAACGACCTGGTTCTTCCAATTCAAAGTTGTTAATGGAGCAGAAACTCAAGAGAAGTCCGAAACGAACCTCCGATAATAACCTTCCAACCCCAGGAAACTACGAACATCTGCCATGCTCTTGGGTTCCACCCAAGAAAGAGCTGCCTCCACCTTCGATGGGTCCACTAACACTCCATGTTGAGACACTATGTTCCCAAGTAAGTGTACTTATTGTGTCAAGAACATACACTTTGACAATTTCCCATAAATCTGGTAGTGTCTAAGGACTTCCAAGACTGCCCTGAGATGCTCAATGTGCTCCTCTTATGTTCTTGAGAAGATCAGGATGTCATCGATAAACACAACAATGAACCTGTCTAAAAACTCTTGTAAGAGAAGGTTCATATGTCCCATGGACATAGCTAGTGCATTTTTAACTCCAAACGGCATCACAACAAATTTGAAGTGTCCATACCTGCACCTGAAAGTCATCTTTGAGATGTCACTGTACTTTACCCTCAGCTGGTGATATCCAAATCGTAGATCAATCTTAGAAAACCAACCTACTCCCCTCAGCTAGTCGAAGAGATCATCTATCCTTGGAAGGGGGTAACAGTTCTTAACTGTTACCTGATTCAACCTCTGGTAGTCTATGCATAACCCGAAACCACCATCTTCCTTCCTTACGAACAAAATAGGAGCACCCCATGGCGACACGCAGGGTCGAACAAAACCCTTCTCCCTCAAATTGTCAATTTGAATTTGCAACTCCCGCAACTCCGATGGTTCCATCTGATAAGAGGACATCGAAATCGGACAGGCACCAGGCTATAAGTCTATCTCGAACTCAACGTCACATTGGGGGGGGGGGGGGGGTAGAGTCACAACCTCCTAATGAAAAACACTGAGGAACTCCCCAAAAACCTCTGGGACATCCATCATCTATGTATCAGCTGAAACCACTGATAACCCACCTAACAAGGAAAGGAGAAGCTTCACATGTTGGCTTCCCTCTTGATAGCTCGTCTTTCCAACAAAAGGTACACGATACCCATTCATGTCAGAGAACATGACCCTTCTTCAGAAGAAGTCAATAATGGAACTAAAAAAAACAACCAGTTGATTCTTAGGATGACATCGTATGGCTACATCATTATCAAAAGAAGGTCCCCACTAGATCGATGTGGTCCCAACGTCAGCCCACATCCCCGGCAAACACAAGATACGTTGGTATGGATTCCAACAGGTGTAATCAGCACGAGGGGTGCAGAAATTCTCTCTATGTCTAGACCCAAAGCATGGGATAAAATGGGTGCAACAAAGGAGTGAGATTCTCCTCAATCAAACAAAGCAGAAACGAGAGTGCTGAACAATAAAATCATACCTCGCACCACCTCTGGTCCTACCGGAGCTGTTGACTCTACTGTGTGCAACAATCCATGCCCAGCTCCTCTTCCTAACTTATGTGGACCACCTCCATGACCACATCCCAGTCGAGATCCCTAAAGAGCTCCCTAAGGTCAGCCTCCTCTTGCAAAGTCTACCCTCGTAGGAGCAGGGTCATGCTGCTGTTGGAAGGGCCTCACTGGCAACTGGTGCAGATGAGGTGGGCAATGACCCTTCCCACCTCCACCGTACTGAGCTCAGGTCTGGAACCGACTCAGAATGTGCTCAAAACCTCCATAAGAGAAACACTTAAGTCCTAGGCTCGTGAAAAAGTGGTGAGGACCCGAAGATCTAAACTGGAACTATTGGGGCTTGCTCCCTACCTGCCGGAATCTAGAAGGTCTTGTCGCAAAAGACCTGCTGCTGACTGCCTTCCCATTCGACGAACCCACCTGCATCCCCTCTCAGGATGCACCTCCCTGTGCGTGCATCCTCTCTACAACTTCTGCCCTCTTCTGTACTGCCAAGTACGTCGGAAGAGTGAAGGGGGTGATAGCAGACTAGAGTGAAGGAAGAAGTGCCGCCTCCAAACCTCTCACCCAAGACTCCTCATCTGGAAAGAGATCCAGAGCAAAGCGTAGGTGATCCTTGAACTTGATCCCCAACTCTTGTACTGACATAATCCCCTGCTGAAGGGAGAGTAACTCTTGTCGTTTCTCTACATTGATCATGGAATAAAGGAATTCCTCTCAGAATTCCTTCTCAATGTCAGCCCACAGAACCTCTTTCTCTATCCTCTTTCTAAGGTAGAGCATCCACCACTGACGTGCCTCACCTCTCAGCTGACTGACTGCTAAGGGAACAAAGTACCCCCTCAAAGAACGGATCAAAGTAAAAGCATTACCTACCTACTCAAGCCACCCATCCATCTCCATATTCGAAGTACTACCCTCTTACTTCTTGAGGGTTTGTCGCAGGAAAGAACAGAGAGTCTTCTGCCACTGGCTATCTTCCTCCTCTCGGTCAATCCTCAACTGATCGACCAGCTAAATTTGATGGGCCTCAGTTGTCTGAGCCACCTGAGGATGACATCCAGGTGCCATAGCTGTATGGTAAACAAATATTGCCTAAGCCCACATAGTAAGGAAATTTCTCAAGGTTTCATTTTATCATTTTATTCAATTTCTTTCCCAGAACACCCAAATCAAGTAAAACCACAATCATGATGATGCATGTAACTTCCCTATGGTCTCTACCCTACAATCAATGTAGTCTCACTTGGTCATTCGGTAGGCTCAGAGTCCTTACATCAGATCACAGGGGCCCTAAAATCCCGTTTTCTAGTCGGTCTTCCCTGGCCTATGACACGCACCAAGATCAGCCAACACTGTTGCCCTACCATCCCATGCAATCCTCACTATGCCTAACTCCAGAATCCATCCTATCTCTTAACCATTTTCTCAGATACCATTCTTTCACGACCGCCTCCCACCAAAGATGCCCCTCCTGAGCTGGCAATGGTGGAAGGGACGTAATGACCCCTGAGTCCCACCTCCAATAGGCTCTGGAGTGGAGACTAGTACCAGGGGTATGAGTTTTTCACTAATATGTGAGGCATTACCCGTTTATTATTTATTTAATATTGGGAAATAGGATGATTCAAACACCAAAAGAAAAGGAACAAGTAAATAAAACAAAGACAATCCCACATGCATGTTTAAACAGTTCTGAAACAAGGTAAAAGTACAAGAAAGATCAAAAGTAAAATACCAAAAGAAACAAGAGTACAACAAACTGAAACAACTTCAACTGTCCCGAATAGTAGGGTCCCGCACGGCCCTGGTAGTCCTCCTGGAAACCTGAAAGTAAATGTAGGATGAGCATACAAGTATACTCAGTAGGGAAACCTAAATCTCTCGTGGACAAGTGGGGAGACATCCTAATGTCCCGTGAGAACAACATAAGAAACCAAAACATAGAAAGGAATTCAATCCACCCAACCTCACCAGCCACGCTCAACAAAACACAAAACAACAGGTAGTAGTAGTATATAAGAACAAGAGTTTTGGGTACCCTACACCATTTACCCTAGTTATCTTCTCTACCTAACGGTGAACGTCCTGAAGCTACCACACTCTTCCCACCCGTACACACCTGTTCCTCACAACAACATATCCCGCCCGCACACACCTGGGCCTCACAACCACATATCCCTCCCGCACACACATGGGCCTCACAACCACATATCCCACCACCACACACCTGGGCCTCATCCCGAAGATTCCTGAGAAAAAGTAAACCTTCCCAAAGAGTCTTGGTCTAATACCTACCCAATCGAAACCTACCTGAAGAGTCTTAGGTGTAAGGTCGCCTAAAGACATCACAAACTATGGAAGAATGAGAAGGAAGGAGCCAGTGACTAAGGGGAAAACACCCTCTCCCATGAAATGGGAGTGTTCGGCACTATGTTCCCAACATGGGTGGGGTGCGACAAAACACAAAGATACAGATATATATATATACCAAACACACAGCCCAACTGATGGCTTCTAAACAAAGAAACTGAGCACATGCCTCGACACTGATATGTCGAATCATGCATACACCAAACAACCCCAACCCCATTTAGGTTTTCATGTTTTAACAGAATTAGATTATTGGTTCCTTAACTACTAGGAAATTATCCACAACCAACCATATCAATCGTTCGTAAAACATATCCCTACCATCCACAAATCAAGTTTTGAAAACACAAGATACATAGACAAGTCCCTTCTTATTAAACAACCATCCCCATTGATTATTATTCTCATTCCATTACCATGCCCCACAATTCGTTTACTCTTCCACATTTATTTATTATTCACAACCCATAGTTCGTTAACATTCAAACCCATCCCTGCAACCCCGCTGCCAACCACCATAACCACAAACACACCAAAACCCATACATCATCATCCCTTGATACCATTTATCATAGCCCTGCTACCCATCACCAACATAGCATTTCACACCAACCCACAACCAAGCCAACCGCAGCCCCACTACTCACCCGATCCACAACAACACAAAAAACACTCCCTTCACATAATTAAACCATAACCAGCACCCCCATGTTTATTATTTCAGTTTTGTTGAATCGGGTTGATCACACAAGGGTTCAGGTTATTCATTTAATCATCCAACTTATGTGATTAACCAATTCCCACATTCCACAAAGTTTCCATCCATAAATGGTCTAGAAAGATAGGGAAGCATTTAATTGCACAAGAAAAGTCCCCCAACGACCATGATATTCAGTAGGCATATGCCTATTCAATTCACAACATAAAAATAGGATAAATAAAGATAAACATAACAACTTTCCCCATACCCGTTCTTTATGCCTGTTATTAACTTCATTAAACTGGTTCAACTATGTCTCGTGAAATCAAGAGGACACACATCTCGCATGATACACAAATTAGAGAGACGACGGTAAAATCCCTACCTCAACAGGTTCTGATCAAAATGCTCCCTCGGATCAACTTTAGAAGATGTTCGTCGGTGCCAGTCACTTCTGGAAAAACCTAGAAAAACTTCCTCGGGTGGAAGAATGGAAGGGCAGACTGAAGGTAAGACAACATAACCAATATCAGAAGTTCCGCCTCATCGTTACGATACCGTGGCCACTGACAGATCGTAAATCGGAGCTTGGACAGAGAAGTTATGGAAGAAAAGAGCCTTGGAGTCTCTTGGGAGAGCACTACTCGAAGGAATGGGGAGGAGAGGAGTGATTTGAAAATGAGGAGATTCCCCCTCCTTTTATAGGCGATAAATACAAAATAACACAGCGTGTATTTCCTTGTACACGGCGTGTACTCGGCCATTTCACATGGTGACCATGTGACTTCCAACACGACCTTCAATGCGGCACACAGTCGTTGACTGGTCAACACATGGTTTGAGGGTAAAGCATACATGGGGAGACACTACACGATGTGTAGGATGGGCTACATAGCGTTTACTCATTTATTTGACATGACAAGGACACAGCTTCAACACGACACACGACCGTTGACTGGTCAACACACGGTTTGAGGGTAACGCGTGTGCGGGGAGGGACTACATGGCGTGTAGTATGGGATACATGACATGTAGTCATTTATTTCACATGACAAGGACACGACTTCAACATGGGGTATACCTGGCGAGGTGGTACACGATGTTTACTCACACTACACGATGTGTAGTTACAAAATTTTGAGAAGTGTTGGAAAAGTCCATTTTACCCTCCAGAACAATTCATGTCCTTCTTTTTGAAAGAGGAATGGGCTGGAGAGGTCTGGGCCATTACATTGATACTGCAAGTGGACATGGTTCTGGAATATATGTAGCTTGGGGTAGCAACTCTAACATGTTTTGTTGGGCCTAATTCTGTATAACCGGGCATATGATAATGGGACTTACTGCGCACCTCGTTTGCAAATCATTTGTTGTATTCTCATGATAATTCAAATTATCTTTACAACCCATTATGATGGATTTAAAATTAAATATGTCTCCAAAGAAAACATATTTATGGTTTTGAAATTATCTATGCATAAAATTTCAATTTAATTTTTTTTTCTAGTTTGAAATTATATATTATGATTCATAATATAATTTACTGTATGTCATTATTTCTAAATGGTGCATAATGGAAAGAAATTAATCAATAACATCCGAAAATATAGGGATTTCCCTT
This sequence comes from Viscum album, assembly GCA_963277665.1. Taxonomy (NCBI): domain Eukaryota; kingdom Viridiplantae; phylum Streptophyta; class Magnoliopsida; order Santalales; family Viscaceae; genus Viscum; species Viscum album. The sequence continues at coordinate 824,463,616 of OY728132.1, forward strand.
CTGATAAATTCATCACAGTTAGTGTTGGAGATGAGTAGATTGTGAACGTATTTGGAAATCTTACTCAGGCTATGATGAACAACCACGATACACCAATGTTGAATCATTTCATGTCATAGAAGCCAACATATTTTATTGGGACTATTAATATAGTGGAATCTAAGTAGTGGATGGAGTCTGTTGAAATGATATTTCTAGCATTGGGATGTAATGAAAATGAAAGGGTAGTGCTAGAAGTATATTTCCTCAAGGATGATTCTAATAAATGGTGGTCTTTGATCCATAATACTGAGGAGGAAGATGAAATAGAATACATGTAATGGAGAAACTTTAAGGAAAAAATTATTCAAAAAACACTTCCCTTGTGATCAATGAACTGGAATTAAGATAAAATTCGTTAACACAAAGAAAATAGAAGAATAGAATGTATTGGATTGTGGGGATACCTTCACAATACTATCTAGTTATTCTATGGATAACATACATGATTTAGAAGACAATATTGAAAATTTCTTTAAAGTTCCTAAACCATGTCTTTGAAGGGAACTAGATTCTCAAGCATTTTCATCTTATGATCAAATAGTATTATGTTCCATAAAAATAGGGAATAAATTTTCTAGATTATATTTGTTCTAGAGAAATAAAGAGAAGAAGTTTTCTTCTGATAACCCTGGAAAATGTGAAACATAAAGAATGAATAATGAAATCAAGAAACATTCATTATTTAAAATTTATGGAAAAATCATCTTGGGAATTTATTTAAAACCATGGGAGGTATCTATAAGTATGGAGAGAAGGTTCATCAAGATAATGAATTCAAGGGGAGGAAACAAACAATGATTTTCAATTATTCAACTATAATGAAATGGGAATTTATTAAAAAATTGTCCCAAGTGGTAGGGGAATCTACCATAGAATAGGAGAAGGGAAGATGACCAATCTTATGCAATCACCAAAACTAATATAGAAGTATCAAATGAGGTGAGGGAAGGTACATTAATCATGTCTTCAATATATCCAATGATTTATTTGATTATGGATCATTCCATTATTTTATATCTATAAATTTTTTCAAGAAAATTAAACATTTAAATTTTTATCTAATAAGGGAGTTATCAGTCAAATTCTTAAGGGAAGTATCCACTATCAGAAAAATAGTTTTTCCCGGCACCATCCATTCTCAGCGCTTTTTTGCACTGATAAAGGTAACACCTTTATCAGTGATTTTTTAGTAGCGCTGATAAAGGGGGGCCTTTGTCTGCACTTTTTTTAAATGCACTGATAAAGGGTCAACTTCAAAAAAATTAATTAAAAATAATTTATTACTATATAAATATATAAATTTTGTTATATTGATATAAATATAATATATCTTTTTTGAATATATTTTAGATAAGTATAAATATACATTTACACTTAATATACTTAATATATAAGCTATTTAGTGAAAATGACTTATAAAAATTTAATAAATTTTTTTAATTAATAATTTTCTAATTATTATGGAGGAATAGTCATTTCATAACAATTTGAATACACAAAAAAAAGACCCAAAATATGTAGAAAAAGCAACTCGAACTTCAAACAGCCATAACATTTGATCAGGGTGTCCGTTTGAGCTCTACAACAAATCTAATTGAAGTCTGAGATGATCTATACACCCCTATGACATAGCGGGACCCCAATAAAGGTTCATTAAAGGCCCAAAAAGCCCAAAAGGCCTCCAAAACTGAGTTTTTAGTCTTGATACCCTGATTTTTTAACATTCTGTGGATTTTCAGCCTCATTTAAGGGGGTATTATTGGCTTTTTTTTTGTGGGGATTGAATTTATTCTAAGGTATTACATTCATATTAATATTTTTTCTTTTAAATTTTATCGTTTTTTATAAATGACTAGTATGTATCATCAAATATATAACAATAAACACATATATTTTATATATTCACCCATAAAAATTTAAATATAAATATAAATAATAAAATATATTTACATATAAAATATATTTTTATTATCTAAATAATAACTAATTTCCATTTTATTTAAAATACCAATATATAAATATTTATATACCTATATATTAATCTAACTATATATATATTAATATGACTATATATATATATATATTAATATAACTATAAATATATATATTAATATCACTATAAATATATATATTAATATAACTATATATATATATATATATTAATATAATTATATATATAATATAACTATATTAATATAACTATATATATATTAATATAAATGAATATTATATTTTGAAGCTCAGTTAAATGAATGGCCAATCCACTAAATGCCAAAATTTCTATTTCCCAAAGAATTATACGTTGTATTGAAAAAACATGTCCTTACAACCTCCCCCCTTAGATCTTTTCATCCATGAGAAGCCTCTATGAATAATTAAAATATCACTTAACCTACAGGGGTCCTGAAGACTCATTCAAATGGTCACATTGAGTTTACAATATAGAAATATTTATATACCATTTACATATTAAATATATTAGCTTTATCTAAATAATAACTAATACCCATTATATTTAAAATGCCAATATATAAACATTTATATACCTATATGTTAATCTAACTATATATATATATATATTTATATAACTATATATATAATTATATAACTATAAAAATATATATTAATATCACTATAAATATAAACGTATTAATATAACTCTATATATATTAATATAAATATATATTACTATATGAATAAATATAACTAAATATATATATATATATATATTTCATTAACCTGAGAACAAATCAATATGGCAGAGTGGTAAAGGCATTAGGTGCCCAAGGTGGAGGTCTCGAGGTCAAATCGTGATGGAGGCAAGGGCGCGTGCATAGGGGTAGATTTGGGGCTAGCATTGATAAAGGGGTTGGGTGGAGCGCTGATATAGAGTGGAGGGGGGGTGCGTACGGGCGCTTGAGGGGATGGAAAGCACTGTCAAAAGGCGGCCCAAGTGCTATAAAAGCCTCCCCGATTGGCATAATGTTTTTAATTTTTTTTTAATTTTTATTATTTTTTTAATTTTTTTTCCTTTCATCAGTGCTAAAAAGAACGCACTGATAAAGGAATCTTTTTTCCTCATTATTTGAAGCGCTAATAAAGGGGACCCCCCTTATCTTCTCCGGATTTTATAGTACTTTTTTAGCCCTATTAAAGGCCATTTTGAGAGCTGATAAAAGGCGTATTTGTAGTAGTGATGTCATTTCGGAAAAAATGTGTCGTTCAATCCCATTTATAAAACATAAACATGCTTTAGTTTCTGAACTTTTCATCATACCTATGGTTGAAATTGATATAATCCTTGGTATGAAATAGATTTAAAAATATATTGTGATAATTAATTTCAAGAAAAAGGAAATTATGCTTTGTGATGAAGATGTAGAATCCCTTATCTTTATAGTAGAATCTTCATCGTCTGATTCTTATCTGGATCCACCTCTAGTATCTCAACTATTATAATTTCTTAGGGTGGAATAGAGAAACACATATTGGGATGATAAAATTATAATTCAATTTTATAATGTACTAATTTTATATTAATACATTGATGTATTTGTTAAGAAATTACCTAGACACCCCCCAGAGTATGACGTTGAGTTTAACATTGATTTTATCACTAATGTAAGAACAATATCAAAGTCTCCTTATTGAAATTCCACTATGTAATAAGTGGAGATTATGAAAAAACTCTAGGAGTTAAATAATAAATAATTTATTCACCTAAGTGGTTCTCCTTGGGGAGCCTATGTTCTTTCAGTTAAGATGAAAGATGGATTCTTGAGTTTGTTAATTGATTGTAGATAAATCAATTCCATTAAATTAAATAACATGTATCATTTTCCTCGAATTGATGATTTATTTGACCAACTTTGTGGAGATAAATATTTTTTATGGTTGAACATAGAACTGGATATCATCAATTGCATGTAATGAAGGAAGATATTCCAAAGAAAAAAAATAACTAGTCATGAAAATTATGATTTTACAGTAATTCCATTTGGACTAACTAATGCACCCTCTATCTTCCTAGATCTAATGAAAAAATTATTCAAGGAATATATCGATAATGTTGTTGTTTTATTTATTGATTATATCTTTGTGTAACCAAAAATCTATGATGACTATGAGAAACACTTGTAGATTATTCAGAACCCTCATAGAATAAAAGAGTTATATGGGAAGTTTAGCAATTGGTAATTATGGCTTCAAAATATTTATATTCTTGTCCATATATTCCCTAAGTATGTAATCTATTTTGATACTATGGATAAAATAAAAATCCAATAATAGAGTATTCTAATGAACAAAACCAAGGTATGTATTTTTATTGGTTTAGCAAGTTACTATTGGGGTTTCAATCAGAAATCTTCTTGATTGGATAACGTATTAACCAAGCTCACATAAAATGGGGTAATGTTCATATCGAAAGAATGTACATAATTTTTTATATAATATAATATAAGATTTTTCAATGATCCAATTTTAACTCTTCAAACATTAAATTGCGAATTTGTGATATATAGTGATACATTGTGGAATATATTGGGATGTGTCATTATGAAAAATAGTAATGTTATTTCATATGCATCAAGGAATATGAAGACTCGTGAATAAAATTATACAACTAAAAATATTGAGATAACAGTAAAAATCATTTCTTTAAAGATATGAAAATACTATCATTATGGTGAAATATGTGAGATATATATGGATTAAAAGATTTTGAAATACATATTTACGCATAAATAACTCAACATGAGGAAATGGAGATGGATAATGTTAATAAAAAATTATTGTTTCTCAATACACTACCACTCAATAATGTAAAATAAGTTCTAATATTAATTAAGAACAAATATCATCAACTTATGACCCAAATGAGTACTGATAAAGACCCTATAATCAGGGTTATAGTAAAAAAGGATCTAGGAATTTTTAAGGAAAGTGAAAAATCACTCTTTTTTCAAAATACAACTAAAACATCTTTATTAGAGAAGATTAAAATCTCTCAATATGATGATGATAATTTTCAAAAAAAAAATATTAACTCTATTAAGGATGGAATATTGGAAGACTTTGTGTTTGAGGATGGAATTCAGAAATTTGGATAGAGGTTAAGTGTCCCATCAATATCAGAGTTAAAAAGGGAACTATTAGATTATTTTCATGGATTAAAATACTTTATATACCATGGTAGTACCAATATGTATAGGGATTTGAAGGAATATTTTTGGGGAGACAACATAAAGTGGGAAATTGCTTAATTTGTGTCAACGTGTCTAGTTTGTCTATAAGTGAGGACCGAGAGAAAATATCCTTGGGGATTAATAAAAACTCTAGAAATTTCTTTATGGAAGTGGGATGATATTACTATTTAATGCTTCATATAAATTCTAAGGAAACCTTATTGGAATAATTCAATATGGGTTACAATTTATCGACATAACAAATCTATAAATTTACTCCTTGTAAAGAAATATTTTCCACTAGAGTACCTATAAATTCTCTATATTAATGAAGTTTTACGAATTTATGGTGCACCTTTATTTACTTTGTTTGATCTAAATACCCATTTTACACCAATATTATGTAGAATAATTCAGAAGGATTTGGATACTGAGAATCATATGAGTGCTACTTATCACCCTCAAATGGATGGGCAGTCTAAAAGTGGAACTAAAACATTGGATTTAATGTTGATATCATGCTCACAGGACTTCAAAGATATGTGGGATCAGTATTTACCATTGGTGTAATTTTTCTACAATAATAGTTTCCATTATAATATTCAAATGTCTCCATATGAAGAATTATATGCCATGTGATATAAAACTAAAACCAATTGGGAGGAAGCTTCTGAGAGGAAACTTATAAGCCCAAAACTTATTTAAGATACAACATTGAAGGTAAATAATATTTAGTCTTATAATAAATAATAACAATGTAGCAAAAAGTTTCATGCTGACAACTGGATGAAGGATTTAGAATTTAAAATGGGTGATCAGGTCTTTATGGATGTATCTCTATGGAATGGTGCCATTAGGTTTGATAAGAAAGAGAAACAGAGCCCCAAATATATTGGAATATTTAAAATTTTTCATAGAGCTAGATTTATTTCTTAATGATTAGTGATTCCACCATATTACTCCAATTTTCATGATGTGTTCCATATATCAATATTAAATAGGTACAAGCCAGAACCAACACATTTAATCGCCTATGAAGAAATAAAACTCAAACCTATTTTTTCTTAATATTAATATCTTATCGAGTTTCATAGTATAAGAGATCAATTATTGAGAAATTGGATTACATGCTTGGTAAAAGTTATTTGGAGAATCATTGAAATGTATGAAGCAATATGTGAACCAAAAGATGATATGAATAAGAACCACCTTCATATATTTAGTAGGAAATATTTATGAAACTTTTGTGGGTAAAAATTTAGAAGGATGGAAGAATATAACACCCCAATATTTTATGGTATGTATCTTCTTAAATAAATAGCTTATGTTGCAAACACCACCAAGCTTAAATGAACAACAATAAACTATTAAAAATAAAATTGGTCATTGGAATATTATTATGACCATTAGGAATATAAATTTGACCATTAGAATAGTAACCTAACATATGAACGTATAAATAAAATTTTGGCATCTTATAAATGATAATATTATATAATTATATCATAGAATTACTTACTAATTTTTTTTAAAAATTATTAACTAAGTGTTGATATTTTTTATAAACCATAAATATTTATTGTCAATTTTATAATTATTATTATCATTTAAAATAGAAATTATTTTCATAAAATGTTTTCAAAAATTAATATTTTCTTTTCTTGTGATTATAAGATTGTTTTACAACACCTAGATTAATTTTTTAAAGTGTTATAGAATTACTTATAATTTTATAATTGGTACTTTCTAAGTATTTTAATTGAAAATAAAATTTATCATATTTAGAAAATTATTTTAATAAAATGAATTTCATTTTTCTGTCTAACACATTGAAATAGGGTTAGGGTGAATTTTTTGGGAATTTTTAATGTTAGTATAATTTTTTTGAATGGTAAAATGTTATAATTTACGGTATATACATTAGAAGTTAAACACACTATTACTTGATTCATTACATATTTAAGAACCATAATCTCAAACTATAATTCAATATTGATTTTTTTGTTCATGTAATCAACACTTTTTCTTATTTTGATCAAAAATAATAAACTAATGAATTTAATAATCATAAAATACCCCTCTCATCCACTATAAATACCACCCTCACCACCTCTTATACTGACACCAGTAAAGACATTACTCATGAAGAATTTCTACCCAATAATGTTCCCAAGACTCTTCCCCGTGTCTGGAAGGTTCTTCCCTAAAAAATATATGAATACCAATTTCCCTTTGTTGGTTCTCAAATAGAAGAATTATAGAGGTTTCTTTTTTATTTCATTTTTAAATTTATTTTCTTTCATTAATACTCTTCTCAATGCCTATATAAGAAAATTCATAATAACTTCTATATATTATATATATAGTAATTTTATTATTTCAATGGAAAATCCACAATAAATTCACTTCTCCTATTCAATTTTACTCTAAAATTGAAAACATCGTATGTGAGGTGTTGATTTTCAACCATCGAGAATGATGGGTTTTCTTTTTTCAATTTCTGCCTTCAAAGTTTGCTGTAGAAAAAATTTTATTGATAAAAAAGATTATAATATATGTCTTAATTATTATTTAATTTTATTTAACTAGTATAAATACATTATATTAATTAATAAATCAAAACTAGTTCATGATAATCGAAAAAACACCAAAATATTCTAAACAAATATCACTAACAATATATTTTAAGATTAATCCTCATACCATATAATAAAATGTAATTTATAACAAAAAAAAATTATAGAATTTCATTCATAATCTATTATTTCTTTTTTTTAGAACTATTCTTATTTTACATGATTTTCCATAAATGTATACAATTAAACCGGCCAGGAAAACCAAGGAAACAAATGCTCCTGAAAGATAAAATTGTATTTTTTAACTCATAAAATGGATATATATGAACTTAATTAAAGTATAATAAATCTAATAAGTGGAGAAAATGATCATAATTAATTAATTATTATATTTAGTCTTATTATAAATGACATTATGAATCAAGTGGAGAACACATTTGGATATAAGGTAATTGATTCTTTCAAAACATCCAATTTTTCTTTCGAGTTACACTGTCTCACCCTTTATCCCAATATAATTATTATTTATTTTTATTAAATTATTTTAAATTATTTATATATATATATAAACATTTATCCAGATCATTTCATTCTTATTTTACTGGGAAATATATGTTTCCTAAAGATCTCTTTTCAATTTCTCCCGATAATCAAGCCCCATAAAATTAAACTTCCCAATTTCTTTCCCTTTTTAAAGTACCATACATACTATATTTTAAGCTACCAAAATTTTCCAAGAATCGAATATTTTGTTATGAAAATATATTTTTTCTTTTTTTGATACAAACTATTATGTAACACCCCAAGCTTCTACGGTACGTTTCCCTTTGAATAATGCGATAGCGTGTGTTGTACGCAACCTCGAGTTCTAACACACACCACAACTAATTAAACTAGCCGTTGTGAATAGTAATACCTAATTTTTGAAATTATATATATTTTATATTTGAAAATGGACTTTATTTTTGGACTCGGAATATCGAATTTAGCCTAAGGTGAAATTTTGGTACTTTTCGGATAACTTTCATATTTTGATGAATAGTGAAAATTACTAAATTTTAATTAAAAACAACTTTTTTAATCAAAATAATTAATAGTGATAAATTATGAATTTTAGTAGTTTTAAAGTATATTTAGAATATATTTTTACCATTTAATATAATGTTGGTCATTGGACATAATTTTACAATTAAACCGAACATAAACAAGTGTCAATCTTTTGATAGTTATTATCTCTTAAAAACACGCTTTTTGTTTTGACAACGGGAATTAATTTTAAATTAATTTCTGCCACTTTTGTGTTTTGAATTTAGGAAAATAGATTCCATATTTGGAATCAGGATGTTCAAATTGTGTAAATAGGTAACTTTTTTTTTAGACATTTTGAATAAATACTGCGGTAAATATTTTATTTACCATGGTTAAGGGTAAATCCGGTAAATAAGGGTTAAAAAAATAATATTATAATAATACTAAATTACCCTAAAAACGTGTCTTAACCCTATTGGTTGATAGATGGTCGACCATGGGCATCTTTGTGTCAATTTTGGGACCCCATGGATCCACTTGTAAGTGATAATGACACTTTATTTTAATTTAGTTAAAATGAATACAAAAATGACACAAGCATATATCTTTTAGAACATCACTTTTTACATAGGGTTATATATGTTGGATTTTAGATTATAAATATTAATTAGAAAGCTAAAAATATTTCCTACATAATGATATTTTATTTATAATTTTTAGACATTAAATAATTTATTTTATTTATGACACAATGATTATGCAGTAATTACTAAAATAGTGAAAAATTAAAATAATTGATATTATAAATACCCAAATAAATATAATATGAAACTTTTAATGAATTAAACTAATTTTCTAGGATAATATGACATATTAGGATTGATTTAATGGACTTTGTTCGAAGTAATCAATCTGTTATGAGTTTCACAAAAATCAACTATTGAATAGTGTCAAAATTGACATAAAAGAGTTCTTAAAAAAAATATTATATTATTAATTGATATTAAATTCCTAAAAATCTAAGGTTCGGCCAAGAGACTTATATTATGATAGGTTAATCATTAATGGACCACTTGGGGGTCTCTTGGATTTATATAGTAAGTTTATTAACCATATTATATAAAAATACAAAGAGACATTGTAAAAGTAAAACTAATTAACTTAGAGTTAATACTTAAAGATAAGGTTAATATAAGTACCCAAACCTGTCTAAATTCTATTGGATGAGTTGTTTTCGACCTATCCCCACCTCATACTTTGAATAGTCAACTTTGGAGCCTTTTGAAACCGAATATGAATTTATTATAAATTAATATTTCTAGCTTTTCCAAAGGTGCCCCTCACCCCTCTTATAAAAGGGCACTCCTCCTTATCATTTCTTCACACCTTCAAAGCCTTTTGGTTCGGCCAAACTCTGACCAAATACTCTCCCAACATCCCTCACTACAACCTAGAGGCCTTAGTTTGATCAGAAAGCCAACCTAAGGAGCCCTTTTGATCAAATCAAAAGGAAGAACCCGAAGAAGAGGTAATGATTTCACCACCCTTTTCTAAGTTCATTTCTTCTTCCACTTCTTCTTCCTTTGTTCTTACCATTCTAAAATAATAACTCCAGTATCTCACATATACTGTGATGTTATTATAAGTATGGTACAACCATATTCAGTATTCTATCCACCCTTTGAATAACATGTCACCATACGTGCGTACGTACGGCTTACCGTCTCCACGTCGTGGTGTAATTGTTATTCAATATAATATTATTTGGATGGGTATAATAATGATGTGTAACTCATGTAAATAATAAATATAACATGTTAATGATTCTGTATATATGATATACCATTCATTTATATATTATTTTAATATCAAAAGAATGATATTGTCGCTCGTGCGTACGTACGGACTACCGTCTCCACAAACGCGATGAGATTCATTCTCCATCGTATCCATTCAAGTATAATTATCATTTTATGATTTAAAAATGATGTTTAAGGACTTGATATCATTCTGGATATGAATAAGATACAACAAACATGGCTTATGTAACAAAACATATAAAAGAAAATGAGTAAGTTAACACCCGAAACGATGATAATTCTAAGATATTATTAATAAATCAATGTTAAAAGATCATATATGATATCATATTAATATATATTATTCTTGTATAATTTAATAAAAATTATTTCACCATTATACAGGAGGTTAACCTACCCCAACCAAGGAAAAGTACAAGGTAAGGGTTATTTCACAATCTCTTCATTATCCGAGGTTGTTTATATGTAATAATCTACTGGGATCTCTTTATCATCCACATCCATGTTTCCTAAAAATGTATTTCAAAACATTTTTTACTATTTACAAGAATATGGGTTAATGTCATTTATACCCTTTTTTGACTTTTTATAAGAGGTTTATAAAGGAATCTTTCCGTCGTTTTCAAAACAAGGTCCTTTTTAACCTTTTCGACAGAATTGAGGTAAGAATGTTTTTTTTAACTTATACGGCGGGTGCGGTTATTTTACGCCGTTATAAAATCTTCAAAGCTTTCCTTACAAGCTTATAAGAATATTTTCAAAGAAAATGTTTTATTTTATATGGATCATAAATGATTTCAAAATAAAAGGAGATATTTCTTTAAAAAGAATTTTGATTTCATCTATGTCAACATCCTTTGATGGATTTTAAGATTATTTGAAGTTGATTTATTATGATACAAAACTTCTATATTGTATTGAAGGTTTTGTGATATGTTTGACTGTGGATGTGCTATTTTTTATACCATTCATAGTTTATTGTGAACGTATTGACATTTCGTATGCTAGTTTTAATACGAATGTTTATGTTATGTTTAAACCTTTTCATATGGGAATGCATTGGACTTAATAAGTGACGGGTGGAGCCCGCTATAGCTCCTCGATGCATCGGTAGGTCTCATGAGACAAACTAGTGTCTTGGCACAAGGCCTTGACAAAATCTTATTTGTAGTCTTGGCACGAGGCCTTGGCTATGTGGTTATGATAGTCTGGCATTATGCATTCCAACATTATGAAAGTGGTTATTTATTTTTGCATGTGATTATTCGATTAGTGGAATATCCATGTGAATAAGTAAATGGCATTATTTCATTTTATTTATGCCATACCATGTTGAAAGTTCATGTTTAAAAGGCTTTTGTTTTAGTTATACATTGCCTTAAATGTTTATTCTTATTGATGAATGTTTCCGCTATATTGTTATCCTTACTGGGCATTTGAGCTCACCCCTTTTCTATGTTTTATTTTTCCCAGGAAGTGAAGATGTAAGTTATGAATGACCTGCAGGGATATTATGAGGGGATTGTAGTGTGGACTGTGGAAACATTATGTTGTTGTAGTAGTTTTTGATTTTATGATGTAATGTAAAACTTATGAATATATCTAGTGTTTCCAAGGCTACTAAACCAATCGGTCTTTCGAGATTTGATCTTTCTTGTGATCATGCCAATGTTACGAAGTAATGCACCGACTCTGGGTAGCTGGGGTCGGGGCGTTACAGTTGGTATCAGAGGAAGTTTAGTACAAACCTTGGAAGCTAGATTTAGATAAACTCTGATTAGAGCACATAGACCTAAGATGAACTTTGAGGATTAGTATAGAAGAACTTCCTAGAATTTTGGTATTGTAGAGACTTTGTGAGTTTTCCGAGCAATACATCCCTGTCTGGATACGAGCAGGTAGAGGTGGCTCTGGCACAGATGTACCTAGGGGTAAAACCCGAAAACACCGCTTTGAGCTAGACTCAAACGGGAACTGGTGCACGACAACGGGCCTTGCTGCACTCTTGGTTACGACACTCCCGGGGGATATGCTTAGGATAACTCTCACTTTCTTTACAAATCATTATGAAGGGTTTATGAGTATATACTTCCTCAAAGAAAACATATTTATGATTATGGATTATATCCATAGATAGTTCAATTTATGTTAAGTGTTTTATAAGTATGGGATTATGTATTTTGATGCATAAACTGATCTAGTTTATGCCATTTTTTAGAAATGGTGCCTAGTGGAAGAAATGGAAACTGTATCAATGCACGCACTCCATGTAGGGATTGCCCTCCTGCTCAAGATAATTATAGTGGGGCTGGTGATGCAACTGGTGCTGATCAGCTAATCACTGTACTGGGACAACTTACTCAGGTTATGAATAATAACCTTACCCGTATGGAGCACCCTGATCCGCAGCGTGGAGGATCAATGTTAGATCGATTCATGAGACAACAACCACCAACGTTCAATGGGAGTACAAATCCCTTAGTAGCTGAGCAATGGATATTTTCCCTAGAGAAAATATTTCAGGCTTTGGGGAGCAGTGAAAGGGAAAAAGTTATCATGGCAGTTTACCGCCTCACTGGAGATGCTGATCAATGGTGGTCATTGATTCAAAATACGAAGGAAGATGATGAAGTATCAAATATGGAATGGAGGGAATTCAAAGATCTGTTTTTAGAAAAATACTTCCCTCGCGACCATCGAGCGGATATGGAAAGGCAATTTCTGAGTCTGAGACAGAAGTAGGATGAGAATGTCACAAAGTATGAGGCTAACTTTACAAGGTTAGCGAGGTACGATGGTGATTATATTCGCAACCCAAGAAGTAATATTGATCGTTTCTTTGATGGGTTAAAACCATTTCTTCGTCGAGCATTAGTCTCACAATCCTTTTCATCGTACGAAGACATTGTCTCATGTGCTATCAAGACCGAAAAGGAATTCTCTAAGTCTTATGACTTTAAAGCAAAGCAAGAGAAGAAGAGACCTGCTGATCAATCTGGGAATGGAAATAAGGGGAAGAAGGGAAAGGTTGAATATCCATCTTGTGGTAAGTGCGGGAAGAAACACCCCAGTGCTTGCCTGAAGGGAATGGGAGTCTGTTACAAGTGTGGTGAAAAAGGCCACCAAGCTCATGATTGCAGGGGGAAGAAGGAAGCTACCAACGTTCAGTGCTACAATTGCAGGGAGATGGGGCATTATGCAAATGCATGTCCTAAGCGTCAGGATAACTTACCTCAGAAAAGGACAAGGGATCAAGGCCAGGCTTATGCTATCACTACTGCTGAGGTAGAAGCTCCGAAAGACGTGGTGGCAGGTAATTTAATGGTTTCCTCAAGTTTAGCAAATGCATTATTTGATTCTGGATCATCGCATTGTTTCATATCTTCCCAGTTTGCTAAGAAAATTAGATATTTCCAATTTGATTTAATAAGGGAGTTGTCAGTTAAAACTCCTAAGGGAAGTATCGTTGCAACAAAGTTTTGTGAATCAGTCCCCATTAGAGCACATAAATTTTCTTTATCTGCTGATTTCATCGTCATACCTATGATTGAGTTTGATATAATCCTCGGTATAAACTGGCTTTCGGACTATGATGCGAAGATTTATTGTAAGAAGAAAGAGGTTACGATTCTTGATGATAATGATAAGGAGCACCTTATTTTTAGAGCAGAATCGTCACCACCTAATTCTTATTTAGATCCACCCCCTGTAGCTCAACTTAATTCAATTATCGGGGAGGAAGAGAATGAAATAACTGTCGGTGAGGAAAGGAATGTTCAAATAGAGTATGTACCTGTTGTGAAAGAATTTGTAGATGTATTTCCGGAAGATTTACCTGGACATCCTCCAGAACGAGAAGTTGAGTTTTCCATTGATTTGATTCCTGGATCAAGGCCTATATCGAAGACCCCTTATATAATGGCCACTGTAGAGTTAGTCGAACTAAAGAAACAACTATAGGAATTGAGTAATAAGGGATTTATTCACCCTAGTGTTTCTCCATGGGGAGCCCCTGTTCTTTTTGTTAAAAAGAAAGATGGATCTATGAGGTTATGTATCGACTACAGGGAGATCAATGCTATAACAATAAAGAACAAGTATCCCCTACCTCGTATTGATGATTTATTTGACCAACTGCATGGAGCTCAATACTTTTCAATGATTGACCTTCGATCTGGATACCATCAGTTGTGTGTGAAGAAGGAAGACATTCCGAAAACAGCATTTCGAACCAGGTATGGGCATTACGAGTTTACTGTAATGCCGTTTGGATTGACTAATGCACCATCTGTATTCATGGATCTGATGAATAGAGTTTTCAAGGAGTATCTAGATGAATTTGTGGTAGTATTTATTGATGATATATTGGTATACTCCAAAACCTATGAAGATCATGAAAATCACTTGCGCATTATCTTGAGGACTCTGAGGAGGCATGAATTATATGGAAAGTTTAGCAAGTGTGAATTCTGGCTTCAGGAGATTTCTTTTCTTGGCCATATTGTCTCTAAAGATGGAATCTCCGTTGATCCTTCTAAGACCAAGGCAATCCAAGAATGGCCAGCACCTACGAGTATAACTGAGGTACGTAGTTTTATTGGTTTGGTAGGTTATTATCGACGTTTCGTCCAGAATTTTGCCCGATTGGCTAACCCATTAACGAAGCTCACACGTAAAGGGGTTAAATTTGTTTGGACAAAATAGTGTGAAGAATGTTTCAAAGAACTGAAGAGAAGATTAGTCAATGCTCCTATATTGACTCTACCATCGGGGAATGATGGGTTCGTTATTTATAGTGATGCATCAAAGAAAGGACTTCGTTGTGTTCTTATGCAGAATGATAGAGTTATTGCCTATGCATCACGACAGTTGAAAATTCATGAACAAAACTATCCTACTCATGATCTTGAGTTAGCAGCTGTGATCTTTGCTTTGAAGATATGGAGGCACTACCTCTATGGTGAAAAATGTGAGATTTATACTGATCACAAGAGTTTGAAGTATATTTTCTCACAAAAAGAACTCAACATGAGGCAAAGGAGATGGCTTGAATTACTCAAGGATTATGATTGTACGATACACTACCACCCAGGGAAGGCAAACAAGGTGGCAGATGCTTTGAGTAGAAAAGACCATGGAGTTTTGAACAATATGAGAATTGAAAGGGATCCAATTTTCATGGAGCTAGTGAAGATGGACATGGGAATAACCAGGGAAGGTGAAACATCAATGCTTTTTCAAATGGTTGCCAAACCATCTTTACTAGAAAGGATTAAGAGTTCTCAGACTGATGATGAAGAATTTCAGAAGAAGATTAAAGCCGTGAATAATGGGAGATTGAGAGACTTTGTGTATAAAGATGGAATTTTGAAATTCGGGAAGAGACTTTGTGTTCCCGATTTACCTGATCTGAAAAGGGAATTACTGGATGATGCTCATTGTTCCAATTTCTCTATACACCCTGGGAGCACCAAAATGTATAGAGATTTGAAGGAACATTTTTGGTGGGACAATATGAAGAGGGAGATTGCTGATTTTGTGTCAAGATGTATGGTTTGTCAACAAGTGAAAGCTGGAAGGCAACAGCCTGGAGGAGTCATGCAACCGCTTCTCATACCGGAGTGGAAATGGGACAATATTACAATGGACTTTGTCATGGGGCTACCAAAGACTCCTAGAAGGAACGATGCAATATGGGTTATTGTTGATCGTCTTACCAAGTCAGCACATTTTCTTGCTATAAGAGAAGATCTACCCCTGGAACGTCTAGCAAGACTATACATTAATGAAGTTGTGAGACTTCATGGAGTACCCCTATCAATTGTTTCGGATCGTGATCCCCGTTTTACTTCAAGGTTTTGGAAAAGTCTTCAGAAATCCCTGGATACTGAACTTCATTTGAGCACTGCTTACCACCCTCAGACAGACGGACAATCAGAACGGACTATTCAAACCTTAGAAGACATGTTGAGATCTTGCTCACTTGACTTTCAGGGTATGTGGGATCAATATTTACCTCTGGTATAATTTTCCTATAACAATAGCTTCCATTCGAGTATTCAGCTGGCACCATATGAAGCGTTATATGGAAAGAGATGTCATACACCAACCTGTTGGGATGACGTCGGTGAAAGAAAACATGTAGGTCTAGAACTGGTGGAGGAAACGATGGAAAAGGTAAAGGTAATCCAAAATCACATCAAAGCAGCTCAAAGTAGGCAGAAGAGCTATGCCGATAATCGAAGGAAGGATTTGGAATTTCAAGTCGGTGATCATGTTTTCCTAAAGGTATCTCCGTGGAAGGGAGTCATACGTTTTGGTAAGAAAGGTAAATTGAGTCCCAGGTACATCGGACCTTTCGAAATTCTAGAACGAATTGGGGCTGTAGCTTACCGATTGGCAATGCCGCCAAGTCTCTCCAAAGTTCACGATGTGTTCCACGTATCTCTGTTGAGAAAATACATGCCTGACCCAACGCATGTACTCACCTATGAGGAATTAGAATTGGAACCCGATCTGTCTTATTGCGAAGAGCCCGTCAGGATTCTTGATACGAGAGAACAAGTGCTGAGAAACCGGACGACGCGTCTGGTAAAAGTTTTGTGGAGAAATCATAAGATGGAAGAGGCAACGTGGGAACCCGAGGAACTTATGATGAAGAACCACCCGAGTCTTTTTATGCAGTAATACCCTAGAAATTGCGAGGACGCAATTATTTGAAGGAGGGGAGAATGTAACACCCCAAGCTTCTACGGTACGTTTCCCTTTGAATAATGCGATAGCGTGTGTTGTACGCAACCTCGAGTTCTAACACACACCACAACTAATTAAACTAGCCGTTGTGAATAGTAATACCTAATTTTTGAAATTATATATATTTTATATTTTAAAATGGACTTCATTTTTGGACTCGGAATATCGAATTTAGCCTAAGGTGAAATTTTGGTACTTTTCGGATAACTTTCATATTTTGATGAATAGTGAAAATTACTAAATTTTAATTAAAAACAACTTTTTTAATCAAAATAATTAATAGTGATAAATTATGAATTTTAGTAGTTTTAAAGTATATTTAGAATATATTTTTACCATTGAATATAATGTTGGTCATTGGACATAATTTTACAATTAAACCGAACATAAACAAGTGTCAATCTTTTGATAGTTATTATCTCTTAAAAACACGCTTTTTGTTTTGACAGCGGGAATTAATTTTAAATTAATTTCTGCCACTTCTGTGTTTTGAATTTAGGAAAATGGATTCCATATTTGGATTCAGGATGTTCAAATTGTGTAAATAGGTAACTTTTATTTTTAGACATTTTGAATAATTACTGCGGTAAATATTTTATTTACCATGGTTAAGGGTAAATCCGGTAAATAAGGGTTAAAAAAATAATATTATAATAATACTAAATTACCCTAAAAACGTGTCTTAACCCTATTGGTTGATAGATGGTCGACCATGGGCATCTTTGTGTCAATTTTGGGACCCCATGGATCCACTTGTAAGTGATAATGACACTTTATTTTAATTTAGTTAAAATGAATACAAAAATGACACAAGCATATATCTTTTAGAACAACAATTTTTACATAGGGTTATATATGTTGGATTTTAGATTATAAATATTAATTAGAAATCTAAAAGGATTTCCTACATAATGATATTTTATTTATAATTTTTAGACATTAAATAATTTATTTTATTTATGACACAATGATGATGCAGTAATTACTAAAATAGTGAAAAATTAAAATAATTGATATTATAAATACCCAAATAAATATAATATGAAACTTTTAATGAATTAAAATAATTTTCTAGGCTAATATGATATATTAGTATTGATTTAATGGACTTTGTTTGAAGTAATCAATCTGTTATGAGTTTCACAAAAATCAACTATTGAATAGTGTCAAAATTGACATAAAAAGAGTTCTTAAAACAAATATTATATTATTAATTGATATTAAATTCTTAAAAATCTAAGGTTCGGCCAAGAGACTTATATTATGATAGGTTAATCATTAATGGACCACTTGGGGGTCTCTTGGATGTATATAGTAAGTTTATTAACCATATTATATAAAAATACAAAGAGACATTGTAAAAGTAAAACTAATTAACTTAGAGTTAATACTTAAAGATAAGGTTAATATAAGTACCCAAACCTGTCTAAATTATATTTGATGAGTTGTTTTCGACCTATCCCCACCTCATCCTTTGAAGAGTCAACTTTGGAGCCTTTGGAAACCGAATATGAATTTATTATAAATTAATATTTCTAGCTTTTCCAAAGGTGCCCCTCACCCCTCTTATAAAAGGGCACTCGTCCTTCTCATTTCTTCACACCTTCAAAGCCTTTTGGTTCGGCCAAACTCTGCCCAAATACTCTCCCAACATCCCTCACTACAACCTAGAGGCCTTAGTTTGATCAGAAAGCCAACCTATGGATCCCTTTTGATCAAATCAAAAGGAAGAACCCGAAGAAGAGGTAATGATTTCACCACCCTTTTCTAAGTTCATTTCTTCTTCCACTTCTTCTTCCTTTGTTCTTACCATTCTAAAATAATAACTCCAGTATCTCACATATACTGTGATGTTATTATAAGTATGGTACAACCATATTCAGTATTCTATCCACCCTTTGAATAACATGTCACCATACGTGCGTACGTACGGCTTACCGTCTCCACGTCGTGGTGTAATTGTTATTCAATATAATATTATTTGGATGGGTATAATAATGATGTGTAACTCATGTAAATAATAAATATTACATGTTAATGATTCTGTATATATGATATACCATTCATTTATATATTATTTTAATATCAAAAGAATGATATTGTCGCTCGTGCGTACGTACGGACTACCGTCTCCACGAACGCGATGAGATTCATTCTCCATCGTATCCATTCAAGTATAATTATCATTTTATGATTTAAAAATGATGTTTAAGGACTTGATATCATTCTGGATATGAATAAGATACAACAAACATGGCTTATGTAACAAAACATATAAAAGAAAATGAGTAAGTTAACACCCGAAACGATGATAATTCTAAGATATTATTAATAAATCAATGTTAAAAGATCATATATGATATCATATTAATATATATGATTCTTGTATAATTTAATAACAATTATTTCACCATTATACAGGAGGTTAACCTACCCCAACCAAGGAAAAGTACAAGGTAAGGGTTATTTCACAATCTCTTCATTATCCGAGTTTGTTTATATGTAATAATCTACTGGGATCTCTTTATCATCCACATCCATGTTTCTTAAAAATGTATTTCAAAACATTTTTTACTATTTACAAGAATATGGGTTAAAGTCATTTATACCCTTTTTTGACTTTTTATAAGAGGTTTATAAAGGAATCTTTCCGTAGTTTTCAATACAAGGTCCTTTTTAACCTTTTCGACATAATTGAGGTAAGAATGTTTTTTTTAACTTATACGGCGGGTGCGGTTATTTTACGCCGTTATAAAATCTTCAAAGCTTTCCTTAGAAGCTTATAAGAATATTTTCAAAGAAAATGTTTTATTTTATATGGATCTTAAATGATTTCAAAATAAAAGGAGATATTTCTTTAAAAAGAATTTTGATTTCATCTATGTCAACATCCTTTGATGGATTTTAAGATTATTTGAAGTTGATTTATTATGATACAAAACTTCTATATTGTATTGAAGGTTTTGTGATATGTTTGACTGTGGATGTGCTATTTTTTATACCATTCATAGTTTATTGTGAAAGTATTGACATTTCGTATGCTAGTTTTAATACGAATGTTTATGTTATGTTTAAACCTTTTCATATGGGAATGCATTGGACTTAATAAGTGACGGGTGGAGCCCGCTATAGCTCCTCGATGCATCGGTAGGTCTCATGAGACAAACTAGTGTCTTGGCACAAGGCCTTGACAAAATCTTATTTGTAGTCTTGGCACGAGGCCTTGGCTATGTGGTTATGATAGTCTGGCATTATGCATTCCAACATTATGAAAGTGGTTATTTATTTTTGCATGTGATTATTCGATTAGTGGAATATCCATGTGAATAAGTAAATGGCATTATTTCATTTTATTTATGCCATACCATGTTGAAAGTTCATGTTTAAAAGGCTTTTGTTTTAGTTATACATTGCCTTAAATGTTTATTCTTATTGATGAAAGTTTCCGCTATATTGTTATCCTTACTGGGCATTTGAGCTCACCCCTTTTCTATGTTTTATTTTTCCCAGGAAGTGAAGATGTAAGTTATGAATGACCTGCAGGGATATTATGAGGGGATTGTAGTGTGGACTGTGGAAACATTATGTTGTTGTAGTAGTTTTTGATTTTATGATGTAATGTAAAACTTATGAATATATCTAGTGTTTCCAAGGCTACTAAACCAATCGGTCTTTCGAGATTTGATCTTTCTTGTGATCATGCCAATGTTACGAAGAAATGCACCGACTCTGGGTAGCTGGGGTCGGGGCGTTACAGTTGGTATCAGAGGAAGTTTAGTACAAACCTTGGAAGCTAGATTTAGATAAACTCTGATTAGAGCACATAGACCTAAGATGAACTTTGAGGATTAGTATAGAAGAACTACCTAGAATTTTGGTATTGTAGAGACTTTGTGAGTTTTCCGAGCAATACATCCCTGTCTGGATACGAGCAGGTAGAGGCGGCTCTGGCACAGATGTACCTAGGGGTAAAACCCGAAAACACCGCTTTGAGCTAGACTCGAACGGGAACTGGTGCACGACAACGGGCCTTACTGCACTCTTGGTTACGACACTCCCGGGGGATATGCTTAGGATAACTCTCACTTTCTTTACAAATCATTATGAAGGGTTTATGAGTATATACTTCCTCAAAGAAAACATATTTATGATTATGGATTATATCCATAGATAGTTCAATTTATGTTAAGTGTTTTATAAGTATGGGATTATGTATTTTGATGCATAAACTGATCTAGTTTATGCCATTTTTTAGAAATGGCACCTAGTGGAAGAAATGGAAACCATATCAATGCACGCACTCCATGTAGGGATTTCCCTCCTGCTCAAGATAATTATAGTGGGGCTGGTGATGCAACTGGTGCTGATCAGCTAATCACCGTACTGGGACAACTTACTCAGGTTATGAATAATAACCTTACCCGTATGGAGCACCCTGATCCGCAGCGTGGAGGATCAATGTTAGATCGATTCATGAGACAACAACCACCAACGTTCAATGGGAGTACAAATCCCTTAGTAGCTGAGCAATGGATATTTTCCCTAGAGAAAATATTTCAGGCTTTGGGGAGCAGTGAAAGGGAAAAAGTTATCATGGCAGTTTACCGCCTCACTGGAGATGCTGATCAATGGTGGTCATTGATTCAAAATACGAAGGAAGATGATGAAGTATAAAATATGGAATGGAGGGAATTCAAAGATCTGTTTTTAGAAAAATACTTCCCTCGCGACCATCGAGCGGATATGGAAAGGCAATTTCTGAGTCTGAGACAGAAGGAGGATGAGAATGTCACAAAGTATGAGGCTAACTTTACAAGGTTAGCGAGGTACGCTGGTGATTATATTCGCAACCCAAGAAGTAAGATTGATCGTTTCTTTGATGGGTTAAAACCATTTCTCCGTCGAGCATTAGTCTCACAATCCTTTTCATCGTACGAAGACATTGTCTCATGTGCTATAAAGACCGAAAAGGAATTCTCTAAGTCTTATGACTTTAAAGCAAAGCCAGAGAAGAAGAGACCTGCTGATCAATCTGGGAATGGAAATAAGGGGAAGAAGGGAAAGGTTGAATATCCATCTTGTGGTAAGTGCGGGAAGAAACACCCCGGTGCTTTCCTGAAGGGAATGGGAGTCTATTACAAGTGTGGTGAAAAAGGCCACCAAGCTCATGATTGCAAGGGGAAGAAGGAAGCTACCAACGTTCAGTGCTACAATTGCAGGGAGATGGGGCATTATACAAATGCATGTCCTAAGCGTCAGGATAACTTACCTCAGAAAAGGCCAAGGGATCAAGGTCAGGCTTATGCTATCACTACTGCTGAGGTAGAAGCTCCGAAAGACGTGGTGGCAGGTAATTTAATGGTTTCCTCAAGTTTAGCAAATGAATTATTTGATTCTGGATCATCGCATTGTTTCATATCTTCCCAGTTTGCTAAGAAAATTAGATATTTCCAATTTGATTTAATAAGGGAGTTGTCAGTTAAAACTCCTAAGGGAAGTATCGTTGCAACAAAGTTTTGTAAATCAGTCCCCATTAGAGCACATAAATTTTCTTTATCTGCTGATTTCATCGTCATACCTATGATTGAGTTTGATATAATCCTCGGTATGGACTGGGTTTCGGACTATGATGCGAAGATTTATTGTAAGAAGAAAGAGGTTACGATTCTTGATGATAATGATAAGGAGCACCTTATTTTTAGAGCAGAATCGTCACCACCTAATTCTTATTTAGATCCACCCCCTGTAGCTCAACTTAATTCAATTATCGGGGAGGAAGAGAATGAAATAACTGTCGGTGAGGAAAGGAATGTTCAAATAGAGGATGTACCTGTTGTGAAAGAATTTGTAGATGTATTTCCGGAAGATTTACCTGGACATCCTCCAGAACGAGAAGTTGAGTTTTCCATTGATTTGATTCCTGGATCAAGGCCTATATCGAAGACCCCTTATAGAATGTCCACTGTAGAGTTAGTCGAACTAAAGAAACAACTAGAGGAATTGAGTAATAAGGGATTTATTCGCCCTAGTGTTTCTCCATGGGGAGCCCCTGTTCTTTTTGTTAAAAAGAAAGATGGATCTATGAGGTTATGTATCGACTACAGGGAGATCAATGCTATAACAATAAAGAACAAGTATCCCCTACCTCGTATTGATGATTTATTTGACCAACTGCATGGAGCTCAATACTTTTCAAAGATTGACCTTCGATCTGGATACCATCAGTTGTGTGTGAAGAAGGAAGACATTCCGAAAACAGCATTTCGAACCAGGTATGGGCATTACGAGTTTACTGTAATGCCGTTTGGATTGACTAATGCACCATCTGTATTCATGGATCTGATGAATAGAGTTTTCAAAGAGTATCTCGATGAATTTGTGGTAGTATTTATTGATGATATATTGGTATACTCCAAAACCTATGAAGATCATGAAAATCACTTGCGCATTATCTTGAGGACTCTGAGGAGGCATGAATTATATGGAAAGTTTAGCAAGTGTGAATTATGGCTTCAGGAGATTTCTTTTCTTGGCCATATTGTCTCTAAAGATGGAATCTCCGTTGATCCTTCTAAGACCAAGGCAATCCAAGAATGGCCAGCACCTACGAGTATAACTGAGGTACGTAGTTTTATTGGTTTGGCAGGTTATTATCGACGTTTCGTCCAGAATTTTGCCCGATTGGCTAACCCATTAACGAAGCTCACACGTAAAGGGGTTAAATTTTTTTGGACAAAAGAGTGTGAAGAATGTTTCAAAGAACTGAAGAGAAGATTAGTCAATGCTCCTATATTGACTCTACCATCGGGGAATGATGGGTTCGTTATTTATAGTGATGCATCAAAGAAAGGACTTGGTTGTGTTCTTATGCAGAATGATAGAGTTATTGCCTATGCATCACGACAGTTGAAAATTCATGAACAAAACTATCCTACTCATGATATTGAGTTAGCAGCTGTGATCTTTTCTTTGAAGATATGGAGGCACTACCTCTATGGTGAAAAATGTGAGATTTATACTGATCACAAGAGTTTGAAATATATTTTCTCACAAAAAGAACTCAACATGAGGCAAAGGAGATGGCTTGAATTACTCAAGGATTATGATTGTACGATACACTACCACCCAGGGAAGGCAAACAAGGTGGCAGATGCTTTGAGTAGAAAAGACCATGGAGTTTTGAACAATATGAGAATTGAAAGGGATCCAATTTTCATGGAGCTAGTGAAGATGGACATGGGAATAACCAGGGAAGGTGAAACATCAATGCTTTTTCAAATGGTTGCCAAACCATCTTTACTAGAAAGGATTAAGAGTTCTCAGACTGATGATGAAGAATTTCAGAAGAAGATTAAAGCTGTGAATGATGGGAGATTGAGAGACTTTTGGTATGAAGATGGAATTTTGAAATTCGGGAAGAGACTTTGTGTTCCCGATTTACCTGATCTGAAAAGGGAATTACTGGATGATGCTCATAGTTCCAATTTCTCTATACACCCTGGGAGCACCAAAATGTATAGAGATTTGAAGGAACATTTTTGGTGGGACAATATGAAGAGGGAGATTGCTGATTTTGTGTCAAGATGTATGGTTTGTCAACAAGTGAAAGCTGGAAGGCAACATCCTGGAGGAGTCATGCAACCGCTTCCCATACCGGAGTGGAAATGGGACAATATTACAATGGACTTTGTCATGGGGCTACCAAAGACTCCTAGAAGGAACGATGCAATATGGGTTATTGTTGATCGTCTTACCAAGTCAGCACATTTTCTTGCTATAAGAGAAGATCTACCCCTGGAACGTCTAGCAAGACTATACATTAATGAAGTTGTGAGACTTCATGGAGTACCCCTATCAATTGTTTCGGATCGTGATCCCCGTTTTACTTCAAGGTTTTTGAAAAGTCTTCAGAAATCCCTGGATACTGAACTTCATTTGAGCACTGCTTACCACCCTCAGACAGACGGACAATCAGAACGGACTATTCAAACCTTAGAAGACATGTTGAGATCTTGCTCACTTGACTTTCAGGGTATGTGGGATCAATATTTACCTCTGGTATAATTTTCCTATAACAATAGCTTCCATTCGAGTATTCAGATGGCACCATATGAAGCGTTATACGGAAAGAGATGTCGTACACCAACCTGTTGGGATGACGTCGGTGAAAGAAAACTTGTAGGTCTAGAACTGGTGGAGGAAACGATGGAAAAGGTAAAGGTAATCCAAAATCACATCAAAGCAGCTCAAAGTAGGCAGAAGAGCTATGCCGATAATTGAAGGAAGGATTTGGAATTTCAAGTCGGTGATCATGTTTTCCTAAAGGTATCTCCGTGGAAGGGAGTCATACGTTTTGGTAAGAAAGGTAAATTGAGTCCCAGGTACATCGGACCTTTCGAAATTCTAGAACGAATTGGGGCTTTAGCTTACCGATTGGCAATGCCGCCAAGTCTCTCCAAAGTTCACGATGTGTTCCACGTATCTCTGTTGAGAAAATACATGCCTGACCCAACGCATGTACTCACCTATGAGGAATTAGAACTGGAACCCGATCTGTCTTATTGCGAAGAGCCCGTCAGGATTCTTGATACGAGAGAACAAGTGCTGAGAAACCGGACGACGCGTCTGGTAAAAGTTTTGTGGAGAAATCATAAGATGGAAGAGGCAACGTGGGAACCCGAGGAACTTATGATGAAGAACCACCCGAGTCTTTTTATGCAGTAATACCCTAGAAATTGCGAGGACGCAATTATTTGAAGGAGGGGAGAATGTAACACCCCAAGCTTCTACGGTACGTTTCCCTTTGAATAATGCGATAGCGTGTGTTGTACGCAACCTCGAGTTCTAACACACACCACAACTAATTAAACTAGCCGTTGTGAATAGTAATACCTAATTTTTGAAATTATATATATTTTATATTTGAAAATGGACTTCATTTTTGGACTCGGAATATCGAATTTAGCCTAAGGTGAAATTTTGGTACTTTTCGGATAACTTTCATATTTTGATGAATAGTGAAAATTACTAAATTTTAATTAAAAACAACTTTTTTAATCAAAATAATTAATAGTGATAAATTATGAATTTTAGTAGTTTTAAAGTATATTTAGAATATATTTTTACCATTTAATATAATGTTGGTCATTGGACATAATTTTACAATTAAACCGAACATAAACAAGTGTCAATCTTTTGATAGTTATTATCTCTTAAAAACACGCTTTTTGTTTTGACAGCGGGAATTAATTTTAAATTAATTTCTGCCACTTCTGTGTTTTGAATTTAGGAAAATGGATTCCATATTTGGAATCAGGATGTTCAAATTTTGTAAATAGGTAACTTTTATTTTTAGACATTTTGAATAATTACTGCGGTAAATATTTTATTTACCATGGTTAAGGGTAAATCCGGTAAATAAGGGTTAAAAAAATAATATTATAATAATACTAAATTACCCTAAAAACGTGTCTTAACCCTATTGGTTGATAGATGGTCGACCATGGGAATCTTTGTGTCAATTTTGTGACCCCATGGATCCACTTGTAAGTGATAATGACACTTTATTTTAATTTAGTTAAAATGAATACAAAAATGACACAAGCATATATCTTTTAGAACAACAATTTTTACATAGGGTTATATATGTTGGATGTTAGATTATAAATATTCATTAGAAAGCTAAAACGATTTCCTACATAATGATATTTTATTTATAATTTTTAGACATTAAATAATTTATTTTATTTATGACACAATGATGATGCAGTAATTACTAAAATAGTGAAAAATTAAAATAATTGATATTATAAATACCAAAATAAATATAATATGAAACTTTTAATGAATTAAACTAATTTTCTAGGCTAATATGATATATTAGGATTGATTTAATGGACTTTGTTCGAAGTAATCAATCTTTTATGAGTTTCACAAAAATCAACTATTGAATAGTGTCAAAATTGACATAAAAGAGTTCTTAAAACAAATATTATATTATTAATTGATATTAAATTCTTAAAAATCTAAGGTTCGGCCAAGAGACTTATATTATGATAGGTTAATCATTAATGGACCACTTGGGGGTTGCTTGGATGTATATAGTAAGTTTATTAACCATATTATATAAAAATACAAAGAGACATTGTAAAAGTAAAACTAATTAACTTAGAGTTAATACTTAAAGATAAGGTTAATATAAGTACCCAAACCTGTCTAAATTATATTGGATGAGTTGTTTTCGACCTATCCCCACCTCATCCTTTGAATAGTCAACTTTGGAGCCTTTGGAAACCGAATATGAATTTATTATAAATTAATATTTCTAGCTTTTCCAAAGGTGCCCCTCACCCCTCTTATAAAAGGGCACTCCTCCTTCTCATTTCTTCACACCTTCAAAGCCTTTTGGTTCGGACAAACTCTGCCCAAATACTCTCCCAACATCCCTCACTACAACCTAGAGGCCTTAGTTTGATCAGAAAGCCAACCTAAGGAGCCCTTTTGATCAAATCAAAAGGAAGAACCCGAAGAAGAGGTAATGATTTCACCACCCTTTTCTAAGTTCATTTCTTCTTCCACTTCTTCTTCCTTTGTTCTTACCATTCTAAAATAATAACTCCAGTATCTCACATATACTGTGATGTTATTATAAGTATGGTACAACCATATTCAGTATTCTATCCACCCTTTGAATAACATGTCACCATACGTGCGTACGTACGGCTTACCGTCTCCACGTCGTTGTGTAATTGTTATTCAATATAATATTATTTGGATGGGTATAATAATGATGTGTAACTCATGTAAATAATAAATATAACATGTTAATGATTCTGTATATATGATATACCATTCATTTATATATTATTTTAATATCAAAAGAATGATATTGTCGCTCGTGCGTACGTACGGACTACCGTCTCCACGAACGCGATGAGATTCATTCTCCATCGTATCCATTCAAGTATAATTATCATTTTATGATTTAAAAATGATGTTTAAGGACTTGATATCATTCTGGATATGAATAAGATACAACAAACATGGATTATGTAACAAAACATATAAAAGAAAATGAGTAAGTTAACACCCGAAACGATGATAATTCTAAGATATTATTAATAAATCAATGTTAAAAGATCATATATGATATCATATTAATATATATGATTCTTGTATAATTTAATAACAATTATTTCACCATTATACAGGAGTTTAACCTACCCCAACCAAGGAAAAGTACAAGGTAAGGGTTATTTCACAATCTCTTCATTATCCGAGGTTGTTTATATGTAATAATCTACTGGGATCTCTTTATCATCCACATCCATGTTTCTTAAAAATGTATTTCAAAACATTTTTTACTATTTACAAGAATATGGGTTAAAGTCATTTATACCCTTTTTTGACTTTTTATAAGAGGTTTATAAAGGAATCTTTCTGTCGTTTTCAAAACAAGGTCCTTTTTAACCTTTTCGACAGAATTGAGGTAAGAATGTTTTTTTTAACTTATACGGCGGGTGCGGTTATTTTACGCCGTTATAAAATCTTCAAAGCTTTCCTTACAAGCTTATAAGAATATTTTCAAAGAAAATGTTTTATTTTATATGGATCTTAAATGATTTCAAAATAAAAGGAGATATTTCTTTAAAAAGAATTTTGATTTCATCTATGTCAACATCCTTTGATGGATTTTAAGATTATTTGAAGTTGATTTATTATGATACAAAACTTCTATATTGTGTTGAAGGTTTTGTGATATGTTTGACTGTGGATGTGCTATTTTTTATACCATTCATAGTTTATTGTGAAATTATTGACATTTCGTATGCTAGTTTTAATACGAATGTTTATGTTATGTTTAAACCTTTTCATATGGGAATGCCTTGGAATTAATAAGTGACGGGTGGAGCCCGCTATAGCTCCTCAATGCATCGGTAGGTCTCATGAGACAAACTAGTGTCTTGGCACAAGGCCTTGACAAAATCTTATTTGTAGTCTTGGCACGAGGCCTTGGCTATGTGGTTATGATAGTCTGGCATTATGCATTCCAACATTATGAAAGTGGTTATTTATTTTTGCATGTGATTATTCGATTAGTGGAATATCCATGTGAATAAGTAAATGGCATTATTTCATTTTATTTATGCCATACCATGTTGAAAGTTCATGTTTAAAAGGCTTTTGTTTTAGTTATACATTGCCTTAAATGTTTATTCTTATTGATGAAAGTTTCTGCTATATTGTTATCCTTACTGGGCATTTGAGCTCACCCCTTTTCTATGTTTTATTTTTCCCAGGAAGTGAAGATGTAAGTTATGAATGACCTGCAGGGATATTATGAGGGGATTGTAGTGTGGACTGTGGAAACATTATGTTGTTGTAGTAGTTTTTGATTTTATGATGTAATGTAAAACTTATGAATATATCTAGTGTTTCCAAGGCTACTAAACCAATCGGTCTTTCGAGATTTGATCTTTCTTGTGATCATGCCAATGTTACGAATTAATGCACCGACTCTGGGTAGCTGGGGTCGGGGCGTTACATATTATTCCTTTTCTATTTTAAATACTCTTTAATATTTTCCTCAAACCGCACTGAAAAGCCTCGTTTATAAATTTTATTAAATACACCTTTTACATTTTTTACACTATAGTTTGACATAATTTATCATTATCTATAACAATTTTACATTATCAATGTCTAATTATTATTTAAATCCAATCTTTTAGGGACTTTGTTATTATATTTCCTTTGTTTATGCCTTATTATCCACTTATACCTTATATGTGGTGTATCTATAATTACCTTTCAGTTGGGATCTTCATTTATTGAATATTTTATTAATTATAAATATTTCATGTATCATTTATATTATTGTTACCTTATACATTTAAAATTTCTATATATGTTGTTTTTTTCAATGATTTTTTTATTGGAGAAATATTAATGAATCTATATCTTACACTCAAAATGGATTTTTTGATTATTCATTTTGTTCATTAATTGAATATAAGTATAAATAATTATTTTAACATGTAGTTTTGGGCTAGATATATCCCATTTATGCATCTATGGGTATCATTAGTCTAAATAGTTTGTGAAAACCCATTTATATTTTGATTTCCAAGAAAAATCAGATGGGCTTTTACCCATAGATGTAACCCATCTAAATGGTATAATGGTTCATATTCTAGATACATGACATCCAATAAATACACATTTTCATCATTCAGTACTCTTTTACTACATTCCATGAGTTTTTTGCTATGAATAAATCAATTGATTCATTTTCATTCTTTGTGCATTCGTGGAATGTGTTTTTTATATTATTTTCCTTTCTATAATGTATATACCATATAAAATTTACTTCATTGATTATTGTTTCATATAACCCTTAATAAATGTTTGATCTCACAATTTTATTTGTTTTATTTCCCCATGTTATGAATATTAAATCACTAAATATTTTCCAATATTTAGTTTATTTTCTATCAATATTTTCTATGTTTAATTACAAATTTAATAAGGGAGCTATGTATGTTTCTAGTTTAATCAAGACTACTAAACTGATCGATCTTTAGTGATGTTATATCTTGTATCAATTCCATTATAATAAAATGACCAGCAACTCTAGGATAATTTTTCTGGGGTTGTTACATATATGTCCCACTTAAAATATTTTTATACACAGAAATTAACAACTTTTTATTAAAATCTTTGTTTATGGGTGTTAATTGTTTAAATTTACATTAGTATTTAGTTTTTGTAGTTTCTATCCTTATACTTTGATAATGGTTACATAATATATATAATGTTAAAATTGATATAAATTTCATATATATTATTTATATATTTGTGTATGGATTCATGAATAAATGATATAGGTAGGAAAATGAATTACACATTTCATAGAGATGGACGGTTGTACATATGCATTAATGTTTTTTTCACATTTGAAAAATGAAACAAAAGAAAGGTAAAAAATAATTAAATTATTCTGATTTATTATTATATCATATATATTCATTAAATATAATCCTCTTTATCAACCATGTAATGTGGAAAAGAAATAATAATTGCATGGCTTTATGAATGTGATAGTCTACACATACACAGAAGCGATGTTATCATTTTTCAACGGATGGGAAGATAGTGGATATTAGTTATTCCATTAACATAATAATAATTCAAAACATATAATAAAATTAATTATTTATTTTATAATTTATACCAATAATTTAGAGAAATTATAAGAATAAATAACATCAAAAATTCTCGGTTATGGATAATACATGTTTGTTGAGAATCCCTTTTAGGCATACACCTTTTGAATTTAAGGGTGATATTTTTAGAAGACCGAAAGCGATAAGATGTCTTTAGGAATATATTAATGTATTATGGAAGGTATTGAAAAGTATATAAGGATGAAATGGTGTTAGGGAGAGAGTTGAATAGGTTCCCTTCTATAAGTGAGAGGTGGGGAACTCTTGAAATTACATAATTTATTAAATTAATATAAATTGATTTCTATTGAAAAGTTTCTCTGAATTGATATAATTAAATACTAATATATGTATGATTCTAAATAACTTCACAAAATAATTTTTGGACATGCTTTTGTTTTTTTAACTATTATATTTTTATTTAACCCTTTGTCATCCCTTTTGACAATTATTGTGATGATAATGTTTTTAATCATTCTCGGTGAATAATTTAACCATAAAAAGAAAAAGTAACCCATTAACAGATTATGCCGGATATGTTAAACCATATTCCATTTTATTGTTAGAAAATAATATATTTCTGTATTTTAAATAATTTAACAAATATTATTTATTTTAAATTATCATTTAATGTTATTTTGAATTTTTCATTTAATATGTATTAAAAAAATGTGAAATAGTAGAATTCAAATATACACCTCTCACACATCCATAATTTTTCATATGTATATAAAAAAATTTGGGCTATATTAATTCATCAAAATTATGTTACATTTAATGTTTTTAAAATGATTTACTTTTTTATTAAATGTATAAATATTGAACTGGTGTTGTGTATGAATTTATAGAAAATATTCAATTAATAAACATTATAAATAAATTACCAGGATAAAAAATTTAATTTATCTTAAAAATATATTTTTAAAACTAAACATATCCACATATTTCTTTATATTAATTTTTTATAGTTAATAATGTCAATTGAGTGGAATTTCATATTTATTCCATTTATAACTTGAAATGACGATCATAACAAAAGAAAATGTCACATAAGGGAAATATATTAAATAATTGTAAAGAAATTTCGAAACAACACCCATACAATAGGATAAATATACATTTTGGGTTGATTATGAGACCTTATCTCATGGTTTTAACATTATTTTACTTATTTTACCATTATCAAGGTGATAAATATTTAACAATGTTATTATTCATAATTATACAAAATAAAATGTAACATTTTAAAAAATTGAAACTCTTAATTAAAAATTATATATACATTTATAAATATTCAATGATAATAACTTGAAGAAATTAATTTAACATACAAATTTAATACACAATGAAAAACTATTTTTCATAAAAATGACTATTTATGTATAAAAATGTTCTTATACAAAACTATACTATAAAAGTTATTAAAATAAATAAATTATATTGTTAATAATATAATATTTCTACTTTTACTTTGAGACCATTTTTAAAAATATATTACTTTGTAAATTCCTGAAACAAAAATTCCGTTTTCAAGAAAAATCTTTAGTTTTTAATATTCATTTTAAAAATAATACTTTTCAAAAAACTTAAAAAATTCCCTATAAGATAATTATGATATTTTTTTAATTGAATTAAATTTTAACGAAGAAATTTTCTAAAACTATAAAAAAATATAATTTAATGTTTTCAATATAGATACCAATAAGAAATCATTTTTTATGGAAATGTATTTTTTATGCATAATATGACATTAATAAAAAAATTGAATTATTATTTTCTAATAATTAATCAATAAATTTTTTATACCATTATATATTTCATAATTTAATTATTACTATTTATACCATCCAATTTATCTTCTTTGTTATAATAATCATATTTAAATAAAAACATTTCACTTTTCTTTTAATCTTAGTGTCGTGTTTAATATACGTTATATAATATAGTGATCCTTAAAAAATCAATAATGTTTTGTTCACCCCACTTTAAAAAATTTCATCCCTACAAGTTTGACATGTTATAGTTACTCAAGGGTTTGATATAAAAAAATAATTTTAAAAATCTCATATCACTAAAAGGTTTAATAAAATATTATCATTAAGAGAAGGAAATGAAAATAAAAAGGTCATATAGAATAATGCATAACTAGGTTTCCAAATATGATAACATTAGTTGGAAGTTAAAATATGGACATGGAAGAAAAATAAATTATCCTAAAAATTATGGAGTGTTTTAAATTTCATTTTTAAAAAGAATGTGAATGACCAAGAGAATGTTAATGAACACATAACCATAAATCAATACTGTTTTAAAAAAACAATCGATCGATAAAAAATGAATGTAATAAGACATATTTTTTATTTCAATATCTTTTTCTGAGAGTTTAAGAATTACTTTTTTATGCCCGAAGCAACAAAATAAATATCGGAAATATCACATAACCCTAAAAAAGGATCTAAGTATTATATTCCACTTATATTTATATATTAATAAAAACTAAATTATTTATGATAAGGGAAGATAATTTCAATTATCTACAGTATTTCATATGTAAAATTAATAAATTTTACTAAAATATTTCTAGAATAAAAAAAACACTTCAACATAGATCATTACATAAATAAATAACCCTGAATCAAAAATTACTTTCATAACCTCAACAATAATTAATGATTCAACATCAAAGGTTATCTCATACCATTCGACATATATCCTCCAAAATATTATTTCATTCTTCCAAAATAATCTTTCATGTTAAACTACATGTTAAACATAATGGTTATATATACCTAAAAAAATAGTATTACTCACCTTGATAAATCAATACATAATTTTATAATGTAGTCAAATACACTAAAATATCATGAATAAAATGTATATAATAACCTAAAAGAAAATACTTAGCTATACCAAAAATATATTTAAATATATTTGTTGGTTAATAAATAACTTTTTGACCACGTAATATATATATCTCATTATCCAATATACAAAAATCAACATCATATTAAATAATATAATAAATGAAATGGTTTTTCAAACCTCAATAGGTTATTATTCCTAAAACCCATTAAAATATTCAAATCATATCAAGATTCAATCACTTAAATTCACAATAGTGTAATTTATGGTTGTGAACTTATAATTAACCATAATCTTATAAAGCCATGATGTATTGCATAACACTTAAGTTAACCACACATAAAAACATATATAATTCAAATAATGAAATAAAATTCATCAATGATGCCTAAATATTATTTTCATAAAATAAATAACCAATTTCAAAGTTACCAATACTATAAATTTTACTTCATAAGTGGTAGAAATCTTTTTATCTGGGCCAACCCATCACATTCATATCACGTACAAGAATAAGTGGGCCACATATACCATAAAACACCTGAATGTATTTCATGATTAATTAGTGCGGGTTTCATAAATGGATATTCCAATACTATTAATTATAAGTTCATCTTGGGGAATACCATTGAGTTTAAATAGGTAACGGTATTCACAATACAAAATTTTTTCATGGAAAAATTTGCGAAAATACTGGCAATATAAAGGGTGTGCATAAGGGTTTAGGGAAGGATTAAATGAGAGTTAAATTGGTATCTCATCACATGTAAATAATAAGGTTGTTAAGAGGTATAGGTGAAAACCATATCCCAATAGTAAAAACTGTAAATTAAAAGGTAGAGTATAATGTATGTTCTTTAAATAATAGAAGAATGATAAGATCACTTACCCTGAGAGGGTTCTTCTAAAATATTGAGAGGAGCTTCTGAAGATCTTGTAGAAACATGGACTGGATATAGAGAGGGAAGGCAAGATTAGATTCATGACCCAAAAGGTTTTGAGTGAAGATTAATGGGATTTTGGGTTGTTTATATAGAAAACTAGAGATAATTTTTTTATTAATTTCTAAACATAGGTTTTGGACTCTATTTAGTAAATTAATAATAACCAAAAACCATATAATGGTTTTCCCAAGGTTTCATCCAAGGAGGGATGGATTTCATTATTTTATATGGATGATAACATTAATATTATAAATAACACCCATGGTAATGTGAAATTGTTCCATGTTTATAGAGAATTGATTTTAAAACTATAAAATATAATATAGATTTTAGAGGATTTATTTAGGGTTTATAAAATTAAAAAAATAACCTAAAAATGAATTATTTTAAAGGGAAATTTTTTCTTCATTGATACTCTTTATGGTATTTATTACAACACTTTTGTGCATTTATAATTTCATAATGCATACCATACATCATATGATATATAATTTTGACCGGAAAATATTTTTGTCTTTAAAAATTATGAAAATTTCATCATTATATATTTTTGATAAGATGAATTAGAAAATAATTTTCAATTTATCCTAATAATTGTATAAATATTTTAATATAAACATTTATTTCAAAATGAAGATTTATTTAAAAATTCTATTGTTTGAAAATAATAGTTTATTACCCATATAAAAATTACATTTGACATCATAAAATTATATTATCATTTATATTTAAAACAAATATATTAAATAATTAAATTTTTTAAAAATGAGTAATTATTTTAAAAAATCATGAATTTATCAAAAATATTGTCTTGATCGAAGCTATATATTTCCCAAATGTATAATTGGTGAGTCATCTCATTAAAATATAATTTTTAGGAAACTATTTATTTAATCATTTATAATGTAAATAAAGAGGATAAATATAGTCACTAATTTATAAAATTTTGAAAATTAATATTTTTAGTTTCAACATGCATAAACCCTTATTACACCAGTGTGATTCCTAAAATAAATGTGTTTAGTGGTGGGGAATTTTTAGGTGTGGTTTAATTGTAACACCCCTATATTTTATGAAAAATATTCTTTTAATTTCATTAATGTCTTGTGTTTTATGCTTCACCAAGATTACCTTGTGCTATACGCAACACCGTATTAGCTTGCAGTATATGAAACACTATTCTTGAATCGTGTTACTCACAATTTTGATAATAGTTATTCTATGCAACATTGAGTATATATATATATATATTCAATGTATAAATGAAATATGGTTGGATTATGTTATACGAAACAACGAAGGATTCTAACACAACACGCAACCCTAGCTTGGTTTTCATTACACGCAAGCGCGACCTTCTACGATAAGTGTGTTGTACGCAATACCGAGTTTCGCTAAACAATGATATGCTATTAAAATATTATTAAAACAAGACGTTATGAATAGTAATAACCTCTTTTTGATATTTTGTAAATTTTATTTTTCAAAATGGACTTCATTTTTGGATTCGGAATATCGAAATTAGCTTAGGGTGAAATTTTGGATCTTTTCGGATAACTTTCATTTTCTGATGAATAGTGAAAATTACTAAATTTTAATTAAAAACTTCCTTTTTAATTGAAATAATTAATAGTGATAAATTATTAATTTGATTGGTTTTAAATTATATTTAGAATATATTTTTACAATTTAATACAATGTTGGTCATTGGATGTAATTCTACATTTAAACCAGACATAAACAAGTGTCAATCTTTTGATAGTTATTATCTCTTAAGAACACGCTATTTGTTTTGACGATAGGAATTAATTTTTAAATTAATTAATACAACTAATATGTTTTGAATTTGGTAAAATAGACATCATTTTTTAGTTCATAATATCAAATATATCTTAGGCCTAATTTTTGGTATTTTTCTGGAAACTTTCATTTTTTGATGAATAGTGAAACCACTAAGTGGTAGTTAAAAAAATTAATTTTTCATAAAACTTAATTTTACCGCTTCATTGAGTGGAATTTCAAAAATCCGAGAAACATGGTGGATGTTAGTACGTAAAATGTGGTTCAATGAGATGAAAATAATTTTTGGTGAATAGTAACTTTTTACTTTTTTTTAACCACGGTTAAAAGTAAATAGGTTAATTAAGGGTAAAAATGTTGTTATTATTACCCTAACACATGTCCTAATTCTATTGGATAAGTGTAATTCGACCAAAAAAAACCTTAGGAATAAAATATGATCATTTAGGCCCACTTGGATTAGATTAGGACATTTATTATTAATTTATTTAAAGAAGGGTTAAAATAGTTAAAATCAATGTTTAATAAGTAAATCATTTTTAATATAGGGGCATACATAAGATAAATTAGACTATAAATACTCATTAGAATTATAAAAAGATTTCCCACATAATGGTATTTTATTTGTTATTTTTAGACATTAAAAATTTAATTTATTTATGACACAAAAATGATGCAGTAATTATCTTATTAATGAAATATTGACATAATTGATGTTATAAATACCACAATAAATGTAATTTGAGACTTTTTATGAATTACAATAATTTTATAGGTTAATATGACTTGTTAGTATTGATTTAATTAACTTTTTTCGAACTAATCATCCTGTTATGAGTTTCAAAAAAATCAATTACTAAATATTGTCAAAATTGACGTAAAATAGTTTTTAAAACAAATATTATATTATTAATTGTTATTTTGTTCCTAAAAATCTAAGATTCGGCCAAATGACTTAGATAAGGATATATATATAAATAATAAACAACTTGGGGTTCGTTTGTCTTGATATAGCATGTTTATTAACCTTATAGTGTAAGAAAAAAAGAAGACACGGTAAAAGTAAAATTATCTAACTTAAAGTTAAATATAAATTATAAGGTTAAAATAGGAACCTAAACATGTATAAATTCTATTATATGAGAGTATTTCGACCCACCCCCACCTTAGATTATAAATAAATCAATTTGGAGCTATTTAAAACAGAATTTGGATTTATAATAAAATAATATTTTTAGTTATTCCAAAGGTGCCCCTCTCCTCCCTTATAAAAGGGCACCCCCTCCCTCTCTTCCTCACACCACTTTGAGCCTTCATGCTCGGCCAAACTCTGCCAAATTCTCTTCTCCACTTCCCTAGAAACATCATAGTGGTTCTCGTCTTCCAAAATGACCAATTTTAGTGCCCTAAGAGAAGGTCTCAAAGAGGCGCTTCAAAGAAGAGGTAATTTCCGTTACCAATTCTTTCACCTTTATTTCTTCTTCCACTTATTCTTCTAAGGTTGTTTCATTATGAAGTAATAACATCAGTATAACTCATATACTTATATGTTAATATAAGTATGAAATAACCCTATTTCACCATCTATCCATCCTACGTAAACAGAAATCACCACGCGTGCGTACATACGGAATCCCGTCTCCACACCGTGGTGTAATCTATTTTCCACCACCACCTAACTTGGATGGGTATAATGGTGTAAATAATAACTATATATGATTATTTTAAAGTGATATTGATTCTGAAATAGTATACATACACTCAAATACAATTCCAAGATCATGAGAATGATATCATCACTCGTGCGTACGTACGGACTACCGTCGCCACGACGCGATGAGATTCATTCTCCACGTTTACCATACATGAATGATTATAAATTATATATAATAAGTAATCATGAAATATATGAAATTATAATGATACTGTATTTATGTGTATATATATGTGTATTTCATCTACTTAATTCCATTCAACTCAATAAGGAAACGAAAACAGTGTTCATGCATACGTACGGCCTACCGTCTCCATGAACGGTGTATTTCTTTCCATTTACTGATCTATTATATATATGTATATTCTGAATATATATTATATTTAAATCATGTTATATATTATTTAATTAAGTAATAATTATCTAAGTAATCATATGAATAATTACAAGTCAAAACACGGATGACAAATGAAACGATTTTACCCAAAACACTTTTTAACATGGAATTTACAAAAGAACGAGTAATATAAAGTCATAAGTGAACCATATATGATATAATAACAATGAATATGATTCTTTAATAAGTCAATTACATTATTTAAATCATTATATAGGAGGTTTTCATACGTACGAAGCATATCGATCATAAGGTAAGGGAAAATATCACAATCTCATTGTTATCCGAGATTGTTTATACTTTGGTATTTACTGGGGCGTATTTTATCATCCACATCCATGTTTCCTCAATATATAACATTATTTCCATCCACCGACAATTGTTTAAATCCTATTTTACCCTTCAGTGAGTTTTTAGTAAAAGATATGAAAGGAATATTTTGACGTTTTTTTTACGAGGTACTTTTTGACTTTTCTAACAAAAGTATGAGAAGAATGTTTTTTTAACGTATACGGCATGAAAGGATTTTTACGGTTTAATAAAGCCTTATTTTTATGAAGCTTCATCCAAAAGATTTCATGACTATTTTAAACAAAATTCTATTCTTTTAAAATTGCATGGAATTTTGTGAAAAGGAAATTATTTTGAAGAAGAAAGGATATTTTCCTCAAGAATTAATTTCAAGTGTTTTATCAAAACCATTTTTCATCTAAGATAACATTATTTCATTTGTGTATGTTTCAAGTATAATGTATCTATGATTTACATGGTTTCACTTTTCTTATTATGAAATGATATCAATTTCTTTTATATGGATTTTGTGATGATGAGATGATGTTTATGAAACCCATTTTATTTATTGGGTTTTTATGAATGATGTATGTTTAATTTGTGGCACAAGTAAGAATGATTTCATTATGAGATGGGTGGGACCTATATCCCCTCCAATGCATTGGGTAAAGATTTATATCTCATGAGATAGACATGGCTGGAACGGCAGGTTAAACCAGTTCAGTAAAACAGGACTGAAACGAGGAGTGAACTCGATTCAGAAAGGGACTTTTTCCACAAAGATGGTCTTGGCAGCAATGCCTTGGCTACTATGGAAATCATTACATGTGCTTAATGGATGCCACAATTACATGTTTTATTCCCATGATATTTTATCATGATTTATGTTCCATTATGATCTATGCCTTATGTACTTCCATGTTTTATGACGTTGCTCAAGATTTTTAATGTTCATGTTTTTTAAGTTCAAATGTATATGGTATGTTTTATTTTATCCATGCTTACCCTTACTGAGAATTTGAGCTCACCCTTTTTATGTTTTCTTTTCCCCCAGGATTAAAAGAAAGATTTTAGGTAAGGAAACAAAAATGGGAAGATCTTTATGGGAGATGTTGAAGATCATTCACCACGATTAGAAGATTACGTTCCATGTTTCCAAAGACACTAAACTATTACGGTACTTGTGCGTCTGTTTTGGTTATTTACTAAGTATTCCGCAAAAGTAATGTATTGTCTATGTACGTCAAGCTTCGGGTCTCTACAGTTGGTATCAGAGGAAAGGTTTAGTCAACCTTTGGAAACTAGGATGCGAGAACTTTAGTGATATCCCTAGAGATATTACTAAGGTATGTCTAGGTATTTGCCTAAGGGTAAGTATAAGTATAGGTTATAGTCCTATAATTGCTCTAACGATATTAGAATTAAACCCAAGATGTTAGATATTGAAGGTACTCCCCCTTTATTATGTTGTTTTCTCTAGCATGATTTTTTCCTCTCACAGTATTCTTTTTGGGTTTTAGACGATGGCTGGAACCCGAAGGAACCGTGTTGATCAATGCAATGAACAATGCAATGATTGTCCTCCTGAACAAACAAATGTTATGGGAGATGGAGTGCAAAATCTTATTGCTATACTTACACAAGCTATGAGTCATTCTGGACTTCCAAATGAGCAGAGAAGGGAATAATATTCTATTGAGTCCTTCATGAGGCAACGTCCACCTTCTTTCAGTGGGTCTTCTGATCCACTTGTTGCTGAACAATGGATCAGTACCACTGAAAAGATATTTTCAGTTTTTCAATGTTCTGAACATGATAAATTCATCTTAGTAGTATATCATTTGGGAGGTGAAGCTGATCAATGGTGGAATCTTATCAAGAATAAGAGGCAATGAGATGAAATTGATTCCATGGAATGGGAAGAGTTCAATAACTTATTTTTCAATAAGTACTTCCCTCGTATTCTTCAAACAAATATGGAGGAGTTTCTTGAACTATAGAAAAAGGATGATGAATCTGTTGGTATATACGAAGCGAATTTTACAAGGCTTGCAAGGTATGAATCTAGATTTATCATACAACTTGAAAGTAAAGTTGATCGATTATTCAGTAGCTTATAACCAAATCTTAGAAGGGAATTATCTATAAGAGACTTCAGTAGCTATGAAGAAATTGTGCATTGTGCTATCAAGGTAGAAATGGAAGTTGGTGTTACTTATCCACCTCATAGTTTTGACAAGAAATGAAAGATGGAGTTCAAGGAAAAATCTCAGAATAATGGTGAAAAGAAGATGAATGATTCCTTATTCTCAAAGTGTGGAAAGAAGCATGGTGGAGATTGTCTTAAAGGGACAAGTAAATGTTTCAAATGTGGAAAGGAAGGTCATCGGGCATTTGAATGACGCAATGATGGGAAGAAGATTTCTAATGATGCAAACAAAGGAAGGGATACACAGAATGAACCTACTACACTTCAATGCTTCAAGTGCAAGGAAATGGGGCATTATGCTAATAAATGCCATAATCCAAGGGTTAGTGATGATCGACATGAGCAACCACTTAAGGCAAAGGAAAAAGGGAAGTCACATGCGATCACCATTGGCGATGTTGAATGTGACAATGATGTGGTGGAATGATTAAGTGTTTATGTAATGGGATTCTAGAATAATGTTGTATATAGTATCGTGAAATATTGGAATATTTATGTATTAGTCTATTGTGGTTTTCAATAATTTTATAACATCGGTAACCATGAAAAGTTATTGAATTATTTTTGGAAAGCAGATGATATGCACATAATGAAGGGATAAAGAGAATCTAATATGTTTGATAGTATTCATGAGCTCATGATTGATATAAGGACTAAGTGATGTCATGGTTTGAGTATATAGAATTTTGAGTATTTTGGTATTTGGAAAATGTTAACTTTTAACTGCATTAATGTTTTCACTAAGGTTCAATGGGTATTCATTTTTTAGGAGAATACATGATTAAGGCCTTAGAATGTTTGGAATGTGACCAACAAGACATATCTTATGATATATGTGGATCAACGATGGTATTAAATCTCTGGTAATCATTTTCACTATATTATGAAAGTGGACTGCAGTATTATGGATAAGCC
The DNA here is from genome assembly GCA_963277665.1 of Viscum album. Taxonomy (NCBI): domain Eukaryota; kingdom Viridiplantae; phylum Streptophyta; class Magnoliopsida; order Santalales; family Viscaceae; genus Viscum; species Viscum album. The sequence continues at coordinate 824,506,379 of OY728132.1, forward strand.
TAAAGATTGGAATGGATTATGTTGGACATAAGTGAGTATTGTTTAAGTATAGAAGTTTTTTCGATATTATTGATGGGATGTTATAGTAATATAGTTTTATAAAAAGGACAACCTGCAGGATGGGCGACATCCCATCACGTCGGACAAGGCTGTGGGAATCGAACCCACAACCGTAGTGCGACTGGCCTTTATCACTAACCACTGGCCTACAGGAAGTCCCTGGTTAGAATAAACTAGTTTTATTTTATTAAGCGGTTTGATATATGAAGTATAAGTTCATTTTTAGAACCATATACAATTAATCTAACCATAAGATGGACTTATAACTTTTGCTAACCTTTTTCTTGAAAGAGATGGAATGAACCATCATTTTATCACATGATCTGCTAACTCATCACGAGTGACAAATTCAACTTCATTTCATTAAGAGATGAAGTGGAAATTGTCCAAAGAACGACCAACGGTGAGACTATACCAAAATCACGAAAGTATTTATTCTAATTCCAATTTCATCAACTTTAGGGAAACGATCTTGAAAACCAAAAATGTTTTCCTAGTGCTATTTTATCTGGTAAATCAGATGGTACCTTCGATCGTCAAAAATTTATGGCTTTGTGATTTCTGGATTTTCCATAGCCATGTTCTCTACCACTCTCCATCAGAACTTGATGGTTAGAATTTTCTTCCATATCTATATTTTCACCTATGTTCTCCTATGTGGAAACTCAGTGATGAGTTAATTTGGGTAATCGTTACATTTCATACTTTAGTTTTTAAAGCCAAGTTTGGGTATTTCTTTTTACGATGTGGGGTTCTATTAAACAAACTTTTGAGTAGTAAACCATTTATAACCCCGATGAATTTCGAAGGCGAAATTCATTTTAAGGGGGGTAGAATGTAACACCGCGATATTTTATGAAAAATATTCTTTTAATTTCATTAATGTCTGGTGTTTTATGTTACACCATGATTACCTTGTGCTATACACATCACCGTATTAGCTTGCAGTATATGCAACACTATTCTTGGATCGTGTTACACACAATTTTGATAATAGTTATTCTGTGCAACATTGAGTATATATATATATATATTCAATGTATAAATGAAATATGGTTGGATTATGTTATACGAAATAACAAAGGATTCTTTCACAACACGCAACCCTGACTTGGCTTGCATTACACACAAGCGCGACCTTCCGCGATAGCGTGTGTTGTACGCAATACCGAGTTTCGCTAAACAATGATATGCTATTAAAATATTATTAAAACTAGCCGTTATGAATAGTAATAACCACTTTTTGAAATTTTGTAAATTTTATTTTTCAAAATGGACTTCATTTTTGGATTTGGAATATCGAAATTAGCTTAGGGTGAAATTTTGGATCTTTTTGGATAACTTCCATTTTCTGATGAATAGTGAAAATTACTAAATTTTAATTAAAAACATCCTTTTTAATCGAAATAATTAATTGTGATAAATTATTAATTTGATTGGTTTTAAAGTATATTTAGAATAAATTTTTACAATTTCATACAATTTTGGTCATTGGATGTAATTCTACATTTAAACCAGACATAAACAAGTGTCAATCTTTTGATAGTTATTATCTCTTAAGAACACGCTATTTGTTTTGATGACGGAATTAATTTTTAAATTAATTAATGCCACTGATATGTTTTGAATTTGGTAAAATAGACATCATTTTTGAGTTCATAATATCAAAAATATCTTAGGCCTAATTTTTGGTATTTTTCTGGAAACTTTTATTTTTTGATGAATAGTGAAACCACTAAGTGGTAGTTAAAAAAATGAATTTTTCATAAAACTTAATTATATCGCTTCTGTGAGTGGAATTTCAAATTTCAGAGAGACATGGTTGATGTTAGTAAGTAAAATTTGGTTCAATGAGATGAAAATAATTTTTGGTGAATAGTAACTTTTTACTTTTTTTACCACGGTTAAAAGTAAATAGGGTAATTAAGGGTAAAAATGTTATTATTATTACTCTAACACAAGTCCTAATTCTATCGGATAAGTTTAATTAGACCAAAAACAACCTTAGGAATGAAATATTATCATTTAGGCCCACTTGGATTAGATTAGGACATTTATTATTAATTTATTTAAAGAAGGGTTAAAATAGTAAAAATCAACGTTTAATAAGTAAATCATTTTTAATATAGGGTTATAAATAAGATAAATTCGACTATAAATACTCATTATAAATATAAAAATATTTCCTACATAATGGTATTTTATTTGTAATTTTTAGACATTAAATAATTTAATTTATTTATGACACAAAGATGATATAGATATTATCTTATTAATTAAATATTGACATAATTGATGTTATAAATACCCAAATAAATGTAATTTGAAACTTTTTATGAATTCCACTAATTTTATAGGTTAATATGACATGTTAGTATTGATTTAATTAAATTTTTTCGAACTAATCATCCTATTATGATTTTCACAAAAATCAATTACTAAATAGTGTCATAATTGACAAAAAATAGTTTTTTAAAACAAATACTATATTATTAATTGTTATTTTATTCATAAAAATCTAAGGTTCGGCCAAATGACTTAGATAAGGTTATATATATTAATAATAAACAACTTTGGGTTCTTTTGGCTTGATATAGTATGTTTATTAACCTTATAGTGTAAGAAAACTAGAAGACACGGTAAAAGTAAAATTATCTAACATAAAGTTAAATATAAATTATAAGGTTAAAATATGAACCTAAACTTGTCTAAATTCTATTTTATGAGAGTATTGCGACCCATCCCCACCTTAGCTTCAAAATTAATCAATTTGGAGCTATTTTAAACGAATTTGGATTTATAATAAAATAATATTTTTAGTTATTCTAAAGGTGCCCCTCTCCTCCATTATAAAAGGGCACCCCTCCCTCTCTTCCTCACACCACTTTGAGCCTTAAATCTCGGCCAACCATTGCCAAATTCTCTTCTCCACTTCCATAGAAACATCCTATAGGTTCTGGTATTACTCAAAGACCAATTTTAGTGCCGTAAGAGGAGGTCTCAAAGAGGCGCTTCAAAGAAGAGGTAATTTCCGTTACCGATTCTTTCACCTTTATTTCTTCTTCCACTTCTTCTTCTAAGGTTGTTTAATTATGAAGTAATAACATCAGTATCACTCATATACTGATATGTTATTATCAGTATGAAACAACCCTATTTCACCATCTATCCATCCTACGGAAAAAGAAATCACTGCGAGTGCGTACGTAGGGAATACCGTCTCCACGCCGTGGTGTAATCTATTTTCCACCACCACCTTACTTGGATGGGTATAATGGTGTAAATAATAACTATATATGATTATTTTAAAGTTATATTGATTGTGAAATAGTATACATACACTCTAATACAATTCCATGATCATGAGAACGATATCATCGCTCGTGCTTACGTACGGACTACCGTCTCCACGACGCGATGAGATTCATTCTCCACGTTAACCATTCATGAATGATTATAAAGTATATATAATATGTAATCATGAAATATATTAAATTATAATGATACTGGATTTATGTGTATATATATGTGTATGTCATATACTTAATTCCATTCAACTCAATAAGGAAACGAAAATAGCATTCATGCGTACGTACGGCCTACTGTCTCCATGAATGATGTATTTCTTTCCGTTTACAGATCTATTATATATATGTATATTCTAAATATATATTATATATATATCATGATTTATATTCTGGAATTAAGTAATCATGATCTATGTAATCATATGAATAATTACAAGTCAAAACACGGACGACAAATGAAACGATTTTACCCAAAACACTCTTTAACATGGAATTTACAAAAGAACGGGTAATATAAAGTCATAAGTGAACCATATATGACATAATAACTATGAATATGATTCTGTAATAAGTCAATGACATTATATAAATCATTATACAGGAGGTTCAGATAAGTACGAAGCATATCGGTCCTAAGGTAAGGGAAAATATCACAATCTCATTCTTATCCGAGATTGTTTATACTTTGGTATTTACTGGAGTGTATTTTATCATCAAAATCCATGTTTCCTCAATATGTAATATTATTTCCATCCACTTGAAATTGTTTAAATTTTATTTTACCCTTCGGTGAGTTTTTAGTAAAAGATATGAAAGGAATATTTTGACGTTTTTCGTACGAGGTACTTTTTGACTTTTCCGACAAAAGAATGAGAAGAATGTTTTTTAACGTATACAACATTAAAGGATTTTTACGGTGTTATAAAGCCTTATTTTTATGAATCTTACTCCATAAGATTTCATGACTATTTTAAACAAAATTATATTCTTTTAAAATTGCATGGAATTTTGTGAAAAGAAAATGATTTTGAAGAAGAAAGGATATTTTCCTAAAGAATTCATTTCAAGTGCTTTATCAAAACCATTTTTCATCTAAGATAACATTATTTCATATGTGTATGTTTCAAGTATAATGTCTCTATGATTTACATGGTTTAACTTTTCTTATTATGAAATGATATCAATTTCTTTTATATGGATTATGTGATGATGGGAAGATGTTTATGAAACCCATTTTATTTATTGGGTTTTTATGAATGATGTATGTTTAATTTGTGGCACAAGTAAGAATAATTTAATTATGATATGGGTGGGACCTATATCTCCCTCGAATTCATTGGGTAAATATTTATATCTCATGAGAGAGACATGGCTAGAACGGCAGGTTAAACTGGTTCAGTAAAACAGGACTGAAATGAGGAGTGAACTCGATTCAGAAAGGGACTTTGTCCACTAAGATGGTCTTGGCAGCAATGCCTTGGCTACTATGGAAATAATTACATGTGCTCAATGGATTCCACAATTACATGTTTTATTCCCATGCTATTTTATCATGATTTATGTTCCATTCTGATCTATGCCTTATGTACTTCCATGTTTTATGTCGTTGCTCAAGATTTTTAATGTTCATGCTTTTTTACGTTCAAATGTATATGGTATGTTTTATTTTATCCATGCTTACCCTTACTGAGCATTTGAGCTCACCCTTTTTATGTTTTCTTTTCCCCCAGGATTAAAAGAAAGATTTTAGGTAAGGAAACAAAAATGGGAAGATCTTTATGGGAGATGTTGAAGATCTTTCACCACGATTAGAAGATTACGTTCCATGTTTCCAAAGACACTAAACTATTACGGTCCTTATGTGTCTGTTTTTGTTATGTACTAAGTATTCCGCAAAAGTAATGTATTGTCTATGTACGTCAAGCTTTGGGTCTCTACATTAACGCACATGGTTTTATATGTTAACTTAATGGGGTTCAAATTATCCCCCAAATGATATTGCTAATGCTTTAGTTATTAAATATTACCTTGTTCTTGGTCAAGGCCAAGTTCTAGTGATTCCATATCCCTAGAAAGCTCTGATAAATGGAATTCACAGGGTATGATCCTACTATTTGGAGCCATCACTCCTTCCTTCTATATCAATTGATCTTTATCATAACCATAAATATATTAATTTTAATAATCACTATAAAATGTCAATATTATCAATGATTATGAATCATAATGGACTTTTAAATATAAAAGACTATATATACGTATGAAATAGCTAATGTAGTGCTTGATTTTTCTATAAAAAATTTACTTAATAATGATTTTATTCATTCAAAATGGGAATTTAATTTGTAAATGTTTTTGTCATTACACCCACACATAAGATGTTGAACTATAAAAGGTACCATGGATGAAATTAATTTCCCTCCATAAAACACTCTATTTTTGTTGGAAATTACTTTCCCTTTGACCATATTTTCCACACATAAAATGTCTACCCATTCCATTAGGGTGTTTCTTGGATTTATCATTCCCACATTGTTGACATGTTGAAAACGAAATCTTATTCCTTAAATAGTCTTTATGAAACTAAATTATTATCTTGTTATGTTTGTCAGTAATTTTTCATATGTAGAATTTGTTAATGATATAAAGATATAGTTGATTAAGAATGATCAAAATATTTCACTATTCAAATACCATTTCATTTTTTGGAAAATAATTCCATTTTCCTTCACAATTAATTTTATATAATTTCTCCCAGCTCCATCCATTGAAAAAACCCAAATAATCGTGTGAAAAAAAATATTCGTAGAGCGAAACCAAATAATAATAAAAAATCATTTATTTTGTTCCTAAATATTGAACCCTTGTTATCAATATAAGAAACCATATGTCTTACTTAGGTCATCCATGATCATCATCTATTCAATTCCATCATTATAGTTTTCAAATAATAAAATGAATTAACCCATGAATTTCACTAGGTGTGTAAAACAAGGGGAACTGTAAGGTCCCTCTCACTGTACACCAAAATAATGGATGAGATATACGTGACCAATTATTTTCAAGTTTATTATCCATTGATGAACCTATTCCAAAACCGAGTTCAATTATAATATCTATACAAATATTATTTTTTGGAAAACCACACTCTTTTTATTACCATTACATAGAATATTCTCTAACAAATAGAATTATCCAAAGGGTTCTCAATAATGTTTTCTTATCCATGTTTCTAATGTTTTATAAACTTATATTTGATACCAAATATAGAAACCCATAATTTCCATGCATAAATATCACATCTTATTATTTGAATATTCAATATATAACATTATGTTCCATGATATAATTTTATGGGTTATTATCTTTGGAAATAAGGATACATAAACAACTGTTACATTAGTGAACTTGATCATCTCCGACTATGTTCTTCATAACTATCAACCTTGATATACATATAATATTGTATAACTTTTTCATAACCTGGGAAAGGAAAACGTAATAAAGGGGCATCTCAGATGCTCATTAAGTGTCAAAAAGGGATATATCAATAATAAAATTATCATAACATGAGTATAAGGGTCTAAGAATATGAAAATTTCATTTGAAAACCATAAAAAAAATATCACATATCAAAAACATGAATAACGACATCCGTATTGGCTGTTTAAAATATATAAATCAAAAAGTAATCAATGAAATGATACATGGGAGAATTACATTAACATTAGATAGATTTTTGTGTTATACATTTAAGAATATAAAATAATCTCTTTAATAGTAAAGGGCCACTTCTAAAACAATCATAGTGGATTGGTTATGCACCCCAAACCATCATATTAGTCATGTTTCACTCCCAAGACAATAATAGTTAATAGAGTCCCCTAATGTACTGGGTTCACATTTATGACTATAATAGTTGATAGTGTCACTTAATTTACTGTGTTCACTCTTCATTTTTTTCATTATAATCTCATGATATATTTTTCATTACTCAATTTGTTTGATGGATATATTATTCTAGAAAAAAACATCACATAATGGGAATTATACATATGCGTTCCTCAATATCATAAATATTTATCATATCATAACCCAATAAAATGAAATGATATTAACAAGTGATTCACCACTTTATCCTAGTATAACACATTTAAAATGAAATAATTTCATAACTTAATTAACCTGTTGAAAATAAATGGGTTTCAACGAATAATCCTTAAACAGTAATCTTGATAGGCCATAAAAATAATTAATGTATATGATATCATTGGATTATATACTCAATAATGAAAAATTAACATCCAAATATGTTATAATATATTAAAATGTCTTTAAAATACATCTTGAACATGTCTTAATAAAAATACCATTTTTACTTATAAATAACCAATTTAAAATCTAAAAAATTTACAAAAAAATTGGAAAAAAACTTCTTTGATAAGAACCTTGGAAAATTTTAATGTAATATTCAATGAATTGAGTGGTCATTATTCTATAAAATTATATTCAATTATTATACATTAAAATAGTGATTCCTTTCACATTCTCATTAGAAAGATGATATTAATTTGTTTAATACTTTATAAGTATATTTATTTTAAAAAAATTGTTTACAAATTTAAACATGGTTAAAAATAAATTAATAAAATAAATTTAAAATATTAAAAAAAATTCATGAAAACATTTTAAGAAAAAGGGTCACAAAAGAAACTTTACTTTTGACCGAAGTGAGAAAAAAGCGATTCTCATTCAAAAATTATTTCATTATCTTTATTTTTTAAACTATTAAAAATTATAAAGAATATATATTTTAAAGAAAAACCTATATTAAAATAAAATTCATGAAATTATTTTTAGTTTTATTTTGAATGTTCATAATTATAATTATAACAAAAACCAATATGAAAAAATTATTAGTTTGAAACATTAAACCCTAACTACTTTGGTAACTTATGAATCATTAGGCACATAAAATAATAATATAAAATGAAAATTTAAAAATAATTAAATAATTTATATTCATGATATAACATGTAAAAGGATTATAATATCCCCTAAATATTTAAAATGTGTTTTGAATTTGGGATATGTCTCCAAAAAATAAAAATGAGAATAGAAATACCACACCTCAAATTACACATTCTTTAATAGATGTCTAAACTTCTATATAATAAATTTAAAATTATTATAATTCTATATTAAAATAATTAAAATAATTATAATACAATATATAATCTACTTGTTACTTCTCAACACCAACTAATTAAAAATTCTTTGTCATAATCTTTGTTTATGGGTGTTGACAATTTATTTTTTCAAGAGAATTTTGATTTTTTCGTTCTGGTCCATTTAGTTTTAGCGTGGTACCATAATATCAAAAAATTTAATTACAATATAATTATCATGTATACTCATTATAAATATATTTTGTGTCATCCAAAATTAATGGAGATAGAAAAGTGATTTAAATTGTTCCCAGTGACGGTAGTTCTTATGTATGCAAGAACGTTGTTTTCACTTTTCGATGGATGGAATGAAATAATGAAAAATAATAATTCACCATTATAGAATCATTATTTTATGAAATATATATCAAATATTTAAATTAATTTTTTTCCTTATTACCATCCATTTAAAGTGGGTACAGAAAATTTATCACAATGTTTCATGGAGGTGGTTGTCCACATGTATTCATGAGCAGCATTATCATTTTCCAATTGTTGGGAATAATGTAGATAATGGTTATTACATTATAGTAATAAAATTTACTAATAAGTGAGATACAAAATCCATTATTTTATAATGGATATCCATAATTTATAGGATTTAGAATATGAAATAAAATTTAAAATGCCTGGTTAAGGGTTATGAAACTTCATTTAGAATTATCTTTTATATTATAACATAAGACATAAAGTGCTTTTATTTTTGGAATAAACATATCCTTGAGGATGTTTTGAAGTAATATATTATGGTATTTTGGTTAATATTGTATGAGATATAAAACACAATGTTTTTTAGGAACAAAGGATAGTGTGTTCCCTTTTATAAGTGAAAAGAGGTGTACAACATGAATTATATATTAAAATAAATTAATATATATCAATTTTCATAAAAAAATGTCCATAATTTTTTTTAATTTTAATATAAAATGGTAATTATTTTAAATATATTAGTTTAATAAAATTTGGTGAATTTTTTCTATGTTTTCACCCTTATCTTTTTGTTTTGGCCCTTATTAACACTTTATAAAACTACCAAGATATCAATTTTTGTATATTTTTGGGTCATTATTGTTTTGATAAATATAAAACATGTAACACCACAATATGTTTTTACAAAAAAAACTCTTCTTGATAGAGTATGTGTAACGAAACACCTAACCCCCAAAAAACAATGATTATTTAAATATCAATATTTTAACATTCCATTAATTTTGTACGAGTGGGAAGGATTAACTAATTTATATAATATATATATTTCAAAAATATAATACATTTATTGATATTTTGTTTATTAAATAACCAACTAATATTTTTTGGTAATGTCCTTTTGTTTCTTCAAAATACATTTTCTTCAAAAATTATTTTTATTTCCTTTAGTGAAAAAATATTATAATTATTTTATAGAAAATCTAGAAACTTTATTTGATAAAATGTGATCTATTTTTATATAATTATATTAAAATTAAGGTATGGTGAAATATTGGGATTTTTAAAAAAATATATATTTTGTAGTTAATAGTGAAAGTACTTTTTATGGAAAATTTTCATTTTTTATAAATTATTTAATATAAATTCCCAATATTATTATGATTTGATTTTAAGGTAACATAATTTTTAATTAGTTTATTTTTTTCAATTAATTACATTTAAATAATATTTTTACTATATTATATTATAAGTTTATTTTTATGTATAAAAATGCATTTTTTTGAAAACTATTTAATAATACATAATGTTATTCCATTATAATTAATTAATATAACCCATACTGATAAATTACATATAATAAATTTTTATATTATATAAATATTATTATGAATTAAATATAATATAATTAATATTATTTATTATATAGTTAATATAAATTCGTCTTTCCATTGAAAAATGCATTTTTCCGAAAATCATTTTCTATTAGGCTTACGGGTTTTATATTAAATTATATATTTTCACCCATTTGAATTTATTATGGTAAAATATATTAAATATTTTTAATCATCATAATTTATATTAGGTAATAATTTCATCTTAATTTTTGAACAATATGAATAATAACCACAATAAATATTATTACCACGGTAAAAGGAAAATTGGTTAATTAAAGGTAAATATAATATAATGAGGGCTAAAAACAAATAAACCCTAATATTATGAATAATTATTTTTCCATTACAATATAATAACTATTTAATTTTATTTTTATTACTTTTTAAATGATTTAAAATAGTTTTACAAAATTTATCTTTTTAGGCATCAAAACATAAATTTCCAGTGGAGTGATATACAATATTAATTGGAAAACTCTTTTTTTTATTAATTAAATGATTATTTATATAAATTATATTTAAATTGAATAGTATTATTAAATAGTATATATTTAATATCAATGATAATATAATTTTTATGATGTCAAATGTAATTGTTATAAGGGTTTAAAATGGTTATTCTCAAATACCTATAATTTCTTAATAAATGTCAATTATTATATTAAAATTTAAATTTCATGAATATATAAAATAATTCTTTTTTTAAAATAAATTTTAATTTTTAATCAATATTTAAAAATTATCCAATGGTGAATTTTTCTTATGTTTTTGAGATATTTAAATATGATGGTAAAAATTAAATATAGTATAAATATACGATGTGTATTATGACATCATAATGAACCAAAAGTTATGTAGTAAATACCAAAAAATATATCTTTACCAAATATATGTTTACCCTATAAAATAATTGTATTTTTTGGTTATTTTATAAATTTTATAAATCCTTTATAAATACTCTATAACATACATTATCTTTTGTGGTTTTAAAATAATTCTACAAGAACACAACTCACTTCCACATAAAGAAGGGTAGTAATTTAAGGAGTAATACCTTTTAAATATAAAATAATGAATACAAATTCTACTTTTGAGCAAACATGATCAAAATACGTCATAATTTTTGTGTTTTGGTTTGTTTTATTTTATGGAGCCCAAAACCAATGTTTGAGAAATAAAAAAGAACTCCCATTTCTATTCCAGTATAAACCCTCCAAATATACTATTAATAGTCACTAAATAAGATAAAATAACTTCCTTACTATGTCCTCCCATATCTAAATTCCTCCCAAGGTTTCCTAAATCTCTCAAAAACATCCTCCCCTGTTTATGGAATTCCCCTCTCATGGTAAGTGGTTTTCCTCTCTTATTTTTATTGAAGAACATATTTTATGTTATTAGTCATGATTTTGATTTTGTATTGATTGGGAATATTCTTATACATACATATTACTACCCTTTTTATTTAAATGTTATTCTATACCCCTTTCATTATCATTAATCACTCTCATGAAACTTTTTATACAACAATTATGCGGCCAAAATTGTCCACCAATTTTCTATACCAAAAGTAAGGGACCTATCTCTATTCTTTTTTATTCAATAAACTACATTATATTTAATATTTTTAATATCAATTGGTTATTTTTTAATCACCTTGAAAATACCCATCTACTTTAAAATTTATTTCCTAACAATGATAGATCATTTATCCCTTCTCATTATAGTGTTTACCTAATCCGTTATTATGCCTAAATCCTTTCCTTCTCATCTTCATTCAAGAATATTCATCATTTTTTGTCATTAATTTCCAATTCCTAATATAGGGATATGTTTTTCCATGTCCCTATTAGTTTCCATTTTATGTGAAATTTATGATAGACCACTTTTTCTATCATTATAACAATTTATGAATCATTAACTACCATTGTTATGCTACCGAAATTTAACTACGATTTTGTATGTCAAACATTATTATTGTGAATATTATCACTATTTCTACACAAGGGTATTCAACTAGACATACATATACTCCATTTATTGGGAAAATTCATGTATTTTGTCCACATTCCTTGATCATGTAATTAAATATAATGAAATATGATCCAATGTTAAATTTTCTATTTGACACACTTATGCATGTGCATTATATAATAGTGACAGGATAACCTAGAGTTATATAGTAATAAAATACATCAGTTAATTTTTCAGTATCATGATATGAAATCCAAGTAATAATGGGGTGAACATAATCCTCATGATAACTTTACCTCCATGCTATGATGTCTTAGTGGTTATCCTTGACCTATGATTATGGTTTTAATGTTTAAAGAAACATCCACATTTACATATTGTATTTACCTTACCATACTATATCAATCCTTATTGTTATTATTAATGACACTACCATTTTTTCTATTTAAATCAATATTTTCTAACATGTAATATTCAGGTTATTCTTATTTTATATTCCCATACTATTTATTATAGCTCTCCCCTTTCTTATGTACATCCAAAGGTTATTCCATTCAATATTAGAAGATTAATTATTTATAAGAGTATATTATAGAATTTTTTAAAAATATTTTTCATCCCTTGTTATAGATGTTATTGTATTTTCTTAATTACCAAATAAACTATATTATTTGATGTTTAGTTATATATTTTGTTTACTTCAATGTAATGAATCATGAATTAGTTTGTAATAAATAGTAGGGTCACCATTGTTGGTATCAACATAATGTTTATTTATTTTGAGATTAGGGTTATAAAACTATAGTGAAAGCCTAAGGGATAAGACTAAACATAATAATATGTCCCAAAAAATTGTAAAATATAGTGTAACTGGATTCCCATAAAATAAAACCCTACCTGGATAATACTATTAGATGTGTCTCTTTAAAATATCTACATAAGGGTAACACATGAAAACATTGTATTGAGTTATATTTAATCATGATACCATGAATTAAAATTGTCATTACTACCCACCTATTTTTACACTCCCATGGGATAGGTTTTTGTAAATTCACAGTCTCATTACAAACCATTATTAAGGGAACAATAACACATATAAGATTCTATGATAGGAAATATATCATGGATAACTTATATTGAAGAATATTAATTCATAAGTTAATGATTTACATGCCATTTTTTTGTTATCCCTTTAATGAAACATTCTTCGTATTCATGGGTTTAATTGTTTAAAATTACTCATCCCTAAATTTACTCTTATTCTAGTCAATGGATGGAAATATGAAGAACCAAGTCAACATCCAATGTAATGGTAAATATAATTTATGGACAAATTTGATGTCTAACATGATGGGAACTCATGTAATATATATTGTGAAAATGAAAAATAAGACATCATAAATCACAATTAACAACCAGAATATAGTTTAATTTTAAAAAAATATTAGAGAAGATGAGAATGCTTTCTTAGGGAATATTATTTAACAAAGGTGATAAATGAAAGAAGATTAAATTTCAAGTTTGTCAAAAATTAGGAACGTTGAACCATGGTAAAGTCCTAAAAGTAACTCTAAATTGACTTAAGTTTTCATAAATTTGTAATAATGTAGCCAGTTTCTCAAAAACAATTATTGTAATATTGAAGGAAATAAATTACATCCTAGACTAACCAATGTTTATTTTTGAAAAAATAATACCCTTTGTTATTTAATGATTTATTTGTGGATAATATGGGTATTATTAAAGTCAATACCCTAACAGTAGGGTTAAATACTCGACTAAGGAAGGACCTATCTTCTAGAAATCATTAAACTGTTAGGATTAAAGTGTTTATGTTATAGTATTTTGTAATTATGTTTTAGATGTGAAAAATTAATGAAATTATAGATATAATAATTTTGAAACATATAAGGTTTTTTTCAAAACAAATTTTCTTTAAAGATTTGAAATAAATATTTAATTGTACTAATAACCTATAAAAGTGATTTAGTGATTTAGTTGTATGGTGATTGATAATTATTAATATGCATTCAATGTGGGAGTATAATTAAAGAGTCTTGGCATTATATATATAAGGGTAATCTTATTTTTAAAATCATTGATATAAATTGTGATGATTTATGTTATTGAAGTTTAGTGTGATTACATATTTTTTTGGAAACATAATACATGATCAAATCATTTTTATTTTGAGGTGATTAATGTTATTTTATGAGTTGTTTTATTATGTCAAAGTATATATACCGATTAGGACTATATCAGAAGAATGATATTATGTGTTTGGAGGTGTAAGTTGAAGGGTTTGAGACAATATTTGAGGATAAAACATTCTTTAATGTAGCTGTTCTTAGTATTATTTTCTGTATAGGTTTATTTATTTAAGGAATTATCTATGTTAAACCTTTGGGATTATTTGTGGAATTTTGTAGATTAATGTATTAAAGTTTATTCATTTTTTATATTATCTTAATTTATTCTAAAATTTTTAATTTGATAAAGATAGGTGGGGTATTTTTTTGGTGGATTATGTGATCCATTAGAATATGTTATTACTGCTTTAGATATAAAAAATCATCATGAGTATTCATTATTTAAAGAAAAGATGATAATGTAATATAAATTGATTAAAGGGTTAAATTATACATTTTGAGAAATTTTATTTATTTATGTACCTTTTATGTATAGTAAATTAATTACTTAAATGTATGAAAAATAATCTAAAAACCAAAATATTGTCATATTATGATAATTTCTGATGAATTTATGGTCATTTTACACATCACAGATTTGGGTTTTTGTCTTCATTGAGTTTCTTCTGATCATGTTATCTATACAACTCTATTAGTTTGTTAGATTTCATTTGTTATTTCATTTATATTTTTTCACCTTCCACTGATGTTATATTATATGTAAAACTATTTATATGATTCCCTTTTTTTACTTCTCTTTCTCTCTTTTTAAATGGATGTTTTATTAACCCTTTTTGCGATGTGTGTTTTCAATAAATATATTTTCTATTTTCAAAAAACTTATCACCTAGTTCATGTTTAAATTTATAGGATTAAATTTATTATAGTGCGTATGAATGTAACATCCAATGTTTTTTAAAAAGAAAAAAACTATTTTTGAGAGTATATTCGTTACAGAACATCAAAGCCAAAAAACAATGATCATTTAAATGTGACTGTTTTAATAATTTTTTAAATTTTTTTGTTATGAGTATAACTAAATTATTTTTCATATATATTTATATCCTACTCAAAATAAATTTATTGATAATTTCTTATTAAATAATCACTCAATTGTTTTGGGTAATGTCCTTTTATTATTCAATGCATGTTTTCTTCAAAAATGATTTTTTTATTTTTGTGAAAGAATATTACAATTATTTTATATAAAAAATTGAAAATTTATTTTAAAAAATTAGATCTATTTTTTTTATAATCATATAAAAATAACATAGGTGAAATTTTGGGATTTTTCAGAAAATATAAATGTGTCATGGAATAGTGAAAAATACTATTTTATTCTAAATTTCAATTTCATTGGATAAATTTAGTAATATAAAAGTACCAATTTTTTATTAATTTTATTTAAAGTTAAAATAATAATTTTGTAGTTATATTAAATTCAGATGATTACATTTAAATCATATTTGAATAGGATTTTATTATAAATTTATTTTTAGGTATTAAAAAAAATTTCTGAAATCTGTTTTAAAATACATAATGTTTCTGAAATATAATTAACACAAATAACCCTTAATGAGAAATAATATATAGGAAATTTTTTGATAAAATATTTATATTTATTAGAAAAAATTTATATAATTAATATTAATATTTATAGAGTTAAAGTGAAACCATATTTCCCTTGAAAGAATAATTTTTCAGAAATATACCTTCCATTGTGCTTACAAGGATTTTTTTAAATTAAATTATTACTCCTCTATAAATTGATTTTGATAAAATTTAATCCATATTTTTATTCACCAAAATTAATATTAGGTAATAAGTTTAACTTAATTTTCAAACAATATTAATAGTAATCGTGGTAAAAATTAATTACCACATTAAAAGGATAAAATGTTAATTAAGGGTAAAAATAATATTACAAGGACTAGAAACAATGTATCCATATGTGTATTAATATTTAAATTTAAATTTTAATATATTAATATTTATATTATTCTGACCTTATTAATGATTAAATATTGATTTTTATGATGTGTTTGGTTCTCCCGAGCGACGGTAACCTTTTTGGAAAGCTATGGTTTTACAAAATTTGGGAAAATGAATTTATTTTACCTTTTCCTTCTATCCATAGGATATGCCACTATATGGAATCTTCATTTGGGTGTGGATATTAAATATGGAATAAAATCTAGTAAAATGATTATCAAATCCACCTAGGGTGGAGATTCATGGGTTTCATTGGTGTCTGTTGAGGTGAATAAGGTGGAAGTGATTGAATTATGTCAGCTAAGCTGTTTCTAGTAGCGGTGGTCAATGTGATTGGTGATAAGTGGTTTGGGGCGGTTGTGGTTGAGAGAAATAGTGAACATTGAGATCTATATACGACTCTGGGGGTTGAGACTATAGTTCAATATGCCAGTTGTACCATGGTAGTGGTGAACAAGGGTACCAAGGATCGTAGATCTAAAGTGGCCCAAGAGATTGATGTGAAACAACAACTGAGGAGTTTGGATGAAGAAGAATTTATACTGAGTTTTTCTGGTATGGTGTTGGTGTTGGGATGAGTTGTGGATGATTTGAATCAATCTAGTTCATTGATGGTTGAGGAAGATAATAGAAAAGAAAATTAATTTTCTCATTGATTTGGTGATAAGGTGGTGGAAGGCCAAACAACGGATATTATGGTGTTGGGCCGTACAACGGATGGGTAGAATCAATCTGTTTTTTATGGAAGTGGAATATTATATAAAAAAATTGACATCTTTCATTATATTCTTGTTGGAAATGTCAGATAAAAGTGATACATATTCTGTGTTCATACTAATAACATCAAAAATAGATCATCAACTACTGTTGATGTTTATTGTCATGCTTTCTTGGAGAATATGATTTTGGGTAAAAACTCACTAATTTTTAGAGTTGTTATTCCTAAAGGATATAGTACATAGAAACCTACAGATATTTTTCTTATTATCTCTATTATTTTGGGTTCTTTGGAATTGAATTATATTTCATTATTTAGAGGTATTTTTCACTACTTATTTCCATCGAATGAAGTCGAAATACATGTATGGTCCTATGGTTCATTATTCCTAAATCAAATAATTCTTTATATTAATGAATGTATGAAATCTTTTATTGTTTATATGGTAAGGAATTTATTTTTCATAGGTATGAATCATGATTTATGGCTTCAATAGGATTTTATGGAATTTAAAATTCTTTCGTGATATTGTTACTTCTATTGGAATTCTTATTCATCTTGATAAATATACAAATAATTTTAGGTATGGTCACATTGCGATAATAGTTTTTGAAATTGATTTTAGTTATACTCTTATTAGTAGTGTCACTCTCACTATAGCTAATGAGGATATACAAATTAGTGTTCAGTATGAGAATAATAAAGAATTATTTCAAAACTAATTTTTTTGGACATCTAGATGTGAAATGTCGGAAGGGTAATCCTTAAAAGGGAGATGTTGATAATACAAAAGGAAATTCAACTAGACCACATAGGAATTTAGTTCCTACGCATACTAAGAATTGGTTGATGGAATATCTGGATAAGTAGTCCCGATATCAAGGCATTGTATTGCCTACGGTAAAATCTCAGATGGAGAATCAAGAGCATGCTAGAATATCACAAATAACTATGTACATGCCTTAACAAAAAAATATTGTGGTTGTTACAAGAACTGAGATGAATTAGATTCAGGTTGAAATTTCTATTAGTGAGCCTTCTACTGGTAATGACAAATAATATTATAGATGAAATTCTTTTCCATTAAAACATTTTTAAAAGGTTGGTAGTACTAATTTGATTTTAATAAAATTCACTAGTTGAGATGGGATTTTAGAGGCTATTAGTGTTTTTACAAGGTTTTATCATCTTCCAATTGATTATAATGGTTTCTTTGTGCAGACACTAGATGCATAAATTATAGGACATGTTCCAATAGATTATGGGACTAAGAAATTTTATATTTAGTATAAAGTCAATTATCTTTAAGAGATTCTGCATGTCATCAACTCTTCAGGAATGTCTACTAATGGGGAAATGTTTCAGATGATGTATGTGGCAAGGAAAAGAATATGGTTATTTTTTAAATGAATAATATCATATCTTCAATGAGTGTTTATCCTATTTCTTTTAGTGATGATTTTTTACATGGAATAATAAATATGGACATCAGGGATGGTATTGCTCTGGTTCCTCCAATAAGATGGTCATAAAAAATTACTCCAACATCCCAAGGAATGTGGCTACTAGGTCATCTTCCATGTAATTAAAAAAACTCACTCTAAATAATGAAATATCCAAGGAGGGGATCCTTGGGATCCTCAATCACGTAAATACACAATCGGAGTGGGAAATTGTTGATGATGATGATGATAATGACTTGGATTATGATTATGGTAATGATCCTACTTTCCATGATCTTTAATTCTATTTCTGGATAAGGGCATGTCTTTTTTTATGATTCTATTTCTCTTCTTTTTTTCCTATTATCCTTTTATTCTTATTTAATAAATGGTCTGGAGCTTTGTATTCTGATGAAAACTTTTTCGTAAATTACTATTTTTATAAAAATTATGTTTTCAAAGAATTAATACATAAATTATAGGCTAGGTAATATAATGTTTTAATCAAGAGAATCTTTATTTTATTATTTAAATATTTTTTTTAAATAATTTATATTTTAGTTAAATACTTTTATTAAATAGTATATATTAAATTATAATGATAATAGAATTTTTATCAATTCAAATTTAATTGTTATAAGGGTTTAAAACACTATTATTATAAAAAACTTTACAGTTCACAATAAATGAAAATTATTATTTTAACATTAAGAATTAACATATTTAGAAAATTATTTTTGTAAAATAAATATTCATTTTGGAATAATAATGTAAAAAAGTATCCATTGTTGAATTATTTATAAATTTCTGAGATAATCAAATTTTCACGTAAAAAATAAATACTGTTTAAATATACAGTGTTTATTATGATATCATAATGACCCTAAGGTGATGTAATAAATACCATAAAATGTATCTAAGACTCAATATATGTTTCCCCATTAGAATAACATGATTTTGATGTTATTGTATTAATTTTATAAATTCATTATGAATCCTCCAAATGTTATTTTATATTATTACAGTTTTAAAATCATTTATGTATGAACATGACTCACTTCCACATCACCGAGGGAAATATTTTTAATTATTTAGACCCTTTTAATTATAAAATAATGAAACCCACTTTTATTTGTATGAAACCATTAGAAAAAACCTTTATATGGTTTATTCTATTGATTATTTTTTTGCATAGAGTCCAAAACCACGGTTTGAGAAATAATAGAGACCTCACTTCTCTTTTCCAATATAAAACCAACCAATATCCCATTCCTATTCACTCCAAAACTAGGGATCACATCCTTAATATTCCATCCCCTATAAATATTCATCCTAAGGTTCCCCGAGGATCTAAATAAATTCCACCCATTATTTTGGAATCACCATCTTAAGGTATGAGATCTCCCTCTCTTCTTTTTATTAAGGCACCTATTTTATGTTATGCCTCTTAATTTTCATTTATTCTTATATTATTTTGTTCTTCTACATCCCTCGTACTCCCATTTTTATTTCCATGTGATTAGAGACCAATTTTACTCGCATTAATCCCTCCTGTTAATCTTTATATACACCTATTATGTTGCCAAAACTGTCTTCTGATGTTATGTACAAAAAGTGTGGGACCTCTCCTTTATCTTTTCAATTCAAGCACCATTATTAAATTTATAATTTTAAATATTTATTTTTTATTTTTTTCATGAGATTATATATATACCTATACATTTAGAAGATTTTCTAACAATGATAGATCATTTACCCCATCTCATTGTAGTTTTTACCTAAACTGTTACTATGCCGAAATCCTCTCCATATCCTCCTAATTAAAGAATCTGGTTCATTTTATGTCTTTTATTTCCCATTATAGTTGTCATAATATGTTTTTTCTTTATACTTATTAATTTCCATTTTATGTAAAAGTGATTATATAACCCTTTCTATCTCATTATACCATTTTATGAATCATTATGTACATACATTATGTTGCCAAAATTTTACTACCATTATTCCAAACCAAACATTTTATTGTGAATATAATCGCAATTTCTAATCAAGGGTTTTCACCTAGATAAACCTATAATAATTTTATTGGTAATATCCACATATTTATTCAACACTCTTTTGTCTTCAAATTAAATAAGATCAAATATGGTCTTATGTTGAATGTTTTAGATGGGACACTTATGAAAGTAAATGATATGAAACTATTGGGTGCTCCCTAAATTATATACCACTCCAATTCATTGGATAATTTTTTAGTCTCATGATACATCATGTAAGGGATTATATAGTAGAACTAACACATCACATGATTTCTCCATAATGTTATGATGTCTTAGTGGTTATCTTTGGCATATTCTTTTGATTTCATGTTTAATGTTGATGCCACATTCTCACGTTTCTTTTATGTTACCATACAATATCAGGCCTTATTGTTCGTGTTTATGATCCTAAAACCATTTTTATTACATTTAAAATATCATTCCAAAAAATTTCATACTTTCTTCATGTTATTATTATTTTATATTCCCTTACTATGATTTATAGCTCACCACTTTCTTGTGTACATCCCCATGTTATCCCATGCGGTTTTAGAAGATTAATGATTTCTAAGATCATGTTAAAAAAATTAAATTATGTTGTTGAATCACATGTTAAAGATGTTAATCTATGTACCAAATTATCAAAGACATAGTACTTAAAGTTTGGTCAGTTTGTATTATGTGTTTTCATATGTAATAAATCATGAATTATTGTGTAATAAAAAGAAGGGTTTCCATTAAATAGACCCATAGTTGGACATTTATTAATATTTTAAACAAAATAACAATCACTAGGACAAATACTATATTTTTATGAATTTAAAATCATTTAATATAATAATATATTTATAAAATATAATTTATTTTATTTTTATAATTATTTATTTAATTTGACATTGAAAAAAACATGACTATAAAATAATTCAATTATAAACATTGAAAACAGTAATAGTATGATATATTAATCTAAAAAATCATGAAATAAAATTATTCATTAGAGTTATATTAATTTTAATATTTATAAAATTATTTATTTTTTTATTTTAATTGAGTAAAAAAATTACATTTCCTAAAAATTTATGTTCACTATTCAATAACTAAAAATTATTAATAAAATGTCATGATAAAGAATAATTCTTCTTTCAAACTAAAATTTATAATAGAACATATCCCCTTTATCCTTTCATAAAAATTTAGAGTTATTAATGTCTATAGAGTGGCATTTTTTTAGTTATTTCTTTAACAAAAATAAATTTCATACTTAGAGAAAAATGGATCCATGTGGCCATATATTAGATAAGTGGATGTAAATTTCAGAACTACGCAAATAAAATATGACAAAATCATTTGTTTCAATGATTTTGAGACCTTATCCCTATGTTTTATCCCTATTTTACCCATTTTACCCTTACTAAGGTGATAATTATTTATCATTGTTACTATTCAAAATGACCAAAAATAAAGGGGGACTAATTACCAAATTGTAAACTACTAATTAAAATTGAAGCTTCAAATTTTCAAAAATAAATCTCTATAAGTGGTAAAATTAAATTTAAGAAAAAAATGTAATAAAAAATATTTTCTCAGAAAAATGTATTTTTAAGTACAAAAATATTTTATACCTAATTCAACAATGAAATTTATTACAATATAATAATTGGATTATTAATAATATAATAGGGCTATTTTTTTACCTTTTTAAAATAAAATGAAACTTCTTGAATGATTGAAACAAAAATAATGTTTTTAATAAAATTATTTTTTATTGTTCACTGAAAAATCAATATTTTTAGAAAAATATAAAAAATTCAACCAATGATAATTTTTATATGATTATTTAAAAAATAAATTTAACTTTTTTAGAATTATTTTTATAAATGTTTAGAAATTGATATATAATATTTAATAACTAAAAGAAATAAAATCATTTTTTAGGGAAATATATTTTTTTATGTAAAATATGAATTTTCCAAAAAAATTGAAAAAGTTGAAAAAAATAATAAATAAACGACCACATAGGGAATGTTTTCACCCTAACTTACAACATCAAAAACTTAAGGATAATGACTCCATAATAGGTTTTCTAAGAGTAAAGTTTCATATCCTTATTATAGGGAGTATTTAATTGACATAATTTGTTTAATTTGATACTGGGGGGTAGTGAATATATAGTTATCTTTCCCTAATTTGGTATTTTCATCTATATTAATTTTAAAAAATACAAAAAAATGATAAAAGGGAATAAAATTGATACTCATATTAATATTGAATATGATTTCAACGTAGTTCTTACATCATCCCCCTTGAACAATAATTAACTCTCATGTATATTGTGATGCACAACACATCTCTATACATAATCAAATCTGGGTGGAAAGAAAACACTGAATTTGAAAAAAGTAATTTTATTTGGCTCGAGATAATCTTGTGTACGTCGATTTTTCTAAGTAATTTTTATTACCTTCATTATTATTTGTCATGTGGTAATTGTGTCAAACATTTCACAGTAAAAAAAATTTGGAGAAGAAAATTCAATTTTTATCCTTATGTGAGATAATTTTATAGGGAAATAAAAACTCAACATAAGAATTGTGATCATACACTAAACATATATAAATTTCAATACATGTTCTTTAACTTTCTTGTGTTTCTTTTTTCATTAAATAATTGATTATTTAATTTTCTATTTCAAAAATTATTTTTAATCATTTGTGCAATTCATGTTAAAATTATGATAATTTTGGACTATTTAAGACATGGATTTTGGAAATCATTAAATTCATGATTTCAATTTGAAATGTTATTATATTTTTTCCAAAATTTTGGTTTTTATTTTATTTTAATGGATCAATATATTATTCTCAATAAAATTTGGACATATTGGCCCTTGAATAGTGAAATTTCTAGTCAAATAAGATTGGAATGTTTGCAGGTAAAATAATTGTGTATCCCTAAATTAATATCCAATGAAGAATATTAATGTAATATATAAAAAAATGGATCATTTAATTCAATTATGGAAAAAACTAATTCAAAATGTTTCAATGATATCTAGGTTTTCTATGTTCTTGTATAAATTTTTGGCCTAATTTCAACGCCCAAAATAACATCCCATCATGTTGATTAGATCATCTAAATGGAAATTCCAAATAGGTCCAAATTTTTAAAAATATTATTGGACATAAAAGTCAATATTTTCTTATTGTAATTTTTATATGTATTCTCTTATTAAGAATTTCAATTTTTCACATTAATTGATGGGATAAAACATTTCCAATTTGGGAGGTAAAAATTGAAAATTCAACCTTCCATTAATTTCCACCAAAAATTAACTACCTTAATTAATTTGGATGACATTTAATGATTTGAGATCAACCTAAGGATCCAAAATATATATTTTAATTCACTATTAGTGAATTAATCGGGGATGTCATGTTTTATTCTCCCAATTTTAATTTTATACAATCATTTTTTATACATAAGTTAATTTTTGGCAAGTATGTTTCATGAAACACACTAGATTCTTAATAAAATTTATAATTAATCGATTTTTATAGACAATGTTTTTACACATTAATACATTTTCTTTAATTTTTTAATTTATTCACACAAAAAATTGTCAAATTAATTACACTACAGTTGAGTGTTCATTATTTCATGTTTTAACTTCTTAAATTCAGCTTCTTTAAGCTAAATTCCACCATCCATTATGATATTTTCATCAGTGGAATGATAACCCTCATATGGGATAATCCTATAGAGTTATGTATGGATGTATTATATTATATTTTATGTTATTTAAACTACTCCTTGGTTAATTAATTTTTGAGTTCCATTTAATCACTTATTTTCTTCTTCTACTTCACAAATTTTAAGTAATATGCATATTTTGAGTGATAGTACGGTCCTTTTCCTTGGAGTGATAAAAAAAATGAAACTCAAAGTTCCAATGAGATTATCCTTGTAATTGAGCTTGAACAAAATAAGTTGGTAATGTGGGGAGACTTATTATATTGAATATTCACTTCTTGAAGTTGTTAGAAAAAAATTTGGGAATACAATTCACTTCACCTATACCTCACAAAACCCGAGGATCTGCCAATATTCATTAATTGTTTCTATTAAAATTATTATGGTTTTTCTTTCAATTCATGTCATTTTATTAGGTCCTTTAGTATTGATGTATCATAATTTTAATCAAACCCACCATTGGACACATTGAATCTATATCTCCCCTCATGATGTTCAATGGTATTTAGATTACTTCTTAGGTTTATATGGTTTTGAAAATCCCATCCATCCTTAATATTAAACACTTATACCCATAGAATAAATTTTTGTGGCACAAAATTTTGGTGTCATTTAATAGGAACAAGGAATGTTATTGTATACATTCATTATATTCTAATATTACTTCTCAATCTCACCATAATTTATCTTATCTTTATTCATTCCTTTTTTTCGGTGTGATGAACGTCCAATATCTTTGTCTGATCTGACTGACTAGTTAGGTTGGAAAATTAAAAGGTTCTGGATAAAAGCACTGATTTTTTAATTCTTCTTATAGATAATTTTCATTCTAAAAATATATATTCTAATATTTATTCCAATACCATGGATGGTCTTCCTCGTAGCTAAATTAAAAAATATAGATGGGAACCAAAATGGAAATCCAAATGAGTATACCCTAATCTAAGGGAATTTATATGATCATGTCATTAATGATTACAAGACAATGATCAAGATCAATTCTCCTTAATGTATTAAGTATACTATCTTTGGTAAAACAAATTATATCGTAAAATCCAATGTTTGGGATTACCTTCCCAACTTTCATGAGATAGAGTCTAAAAGGCCTTTCCTACCTGTCAAAGAGATTATGACCTCATTGATTTCATGTTCCCGCAACATAAAATAATATAATGCAATATGATAAAATTAATTTATTACCTAAAACATATATCAAGTGTATGGTTAATAAATATTAGTAAATCATATATTCATTCATGGGATCAAATTAAAAATAAAAATTTAAAATAAATTCTTTCCCCACAAAAAATAATTTCACTAAAATAGTGAATTTGCTGATTTTTTGAAAAGAGGGAGATTCATTTTACGAAATATCATAATAGTTTGAAAAACTTATTAAACATGATATCATACAATGAATTTTAAATCCCAAAACAAGCCATATTTTTTTATGATGTTTTAGTGCTACGAAAAAAATACAGACCTGATTTGTTAGGGAACATTAAAAAAATCTACAAAAAATGATTATGACTATCTCGAATGAAATGCAGAATAGAACCAAAAATGGGTATAATATCCCTTATATGAAAACCATCCCAAATTATACTTGTATAAAAATATTAATGAAGATTAAATCTTCCAGGATAATCATTTATCCGTTTTTAAGAAGGTTAAAGAGATTGGTCTTATAAAAGTAAACAAAACTCATAATTTCAACCATGTTTTCAAATATTATAAAAAACATGACAATAAGAATAATATTAACCCAAACATTCCTTAAATAAAAAAATATTTACATCAAGACCATATTTCTACTTCAATGGTTGAAATGTTTTTAATCCCCAAGAACAAAAACAGTTTCACCCACAAATATTTTGACCATCAATTCTTTGGTTGATGTGTAATAATCAATTAGATCAACCAAAAGGTTTGAAACCTTACCCTAAACAAAAATCTCCAAATCATAACCAATTTAACTCCTAATAGAAATATTATAATATCAATAATTTCAATTAAAAAAACCCATGAAATAAATCATCCAATTATAACCATATAGGATGATCTCACTAGCTCAAACCCATAAACAATATATTCCAAAACAATCAAATAATAAAATGTTTAACAAATGGAGACCATTAAATTTTGATGTGTCTTCCCTAAAAATATAATTGAATAAAATAAAACTAGAAAGGAACCCATTCTCACTCAAAATTTCTCTACCCAAATCGTAATGGGAAAATACAATATCATAAAAACATATTCAAAAAAATAAATCTATGATTATCATTTGAAGTGGGAAAACCTTTAGAAACCAGAACCCAATATTCTAAAACTATATATTATTTAATAAATCATGAAAATTAAAAATTTCCATCATTATAGTCTAAAAAATTATTTTTTGAATTTATAGTAACCACAACCTCCACAAATAATCCAAAAACTTACTCTTTTCCCTTGAAAAATGATAGAAAATTCCATACCTAAGCTGAATGAAATAATTAATAAAATATTGTTTTATGATTATCTTCCTATAAACCTTATTGATGAAAATCGAACCATATTGAATACTTAGAGTACATTAAGAATAATTGTACATTCAAAAGGAAATATTCTCAAAAAATGAATGTCATTTTAGCTAAAAATATGATCACAACCATTCAAGGAACCATACATCCGTAGTTAAACAACCTCAGTTTTCTATACATCAATGTTGAACATAGATATAATGGAGTTATGAGTTATTCATATCATCTATTATCTATTGTTAATCTCATCCTATAAGTCACATATTTTAATTTTGGGATAAGGGACTTACAATCAACATTTTTCAATCCCCAAGTCAATTATCAATGACTTTAGATTACAAAGGATATATTGAAGGATAATTTAAAATAATTTAAAATTTTCATTTACACGACTAAATTTTATGTCCTTGAAAATAAAAAAATGATTAGTTTTGAGGTATAAACCCCCTATCATTCTTAGTCATCCCTTCTAATCAATAATAAAATCTGTCACCATTTTATGAATGGGAACTTGATAATAAAATTTGGGAACATGGTCCTTGGTCTTAATATCTATAACATTAATGTCATGTTAGTGATGATGATGGTGTTAAAGAGGTTAATTGGACAAGTATTATAGAAAATTAAATTGAGGATGAAGATGTTGTTTTTTATGGATGTATATATCAAGAGGGATTCAATTTATTTTATTCACCATAGGGAAACTTGTTTCATGGCCTTTAATCTCTTTTTCATGGATCTATTAATGAATTTTTGAGATCACTGCTCAATGAAACCATTGAAAAAATCAAAAAATTATAATATATAATCATTTCCAAAAACTATCTAACCAACATGGTTTCTAAAACATTTAATATAGAGAATCAAATTCTATATGGAAATATAGAAGATGAATCAATGTTTGGTTCAAATTTCTAAACAGTGTCTGAATAGTGTATCCAACATAATATTTAATCCTAGATCCTTTTTCCTCACTCTTGTTTTTATTTTTATGGGAGAGTTAAACCATTCTTATTTTCAATTATTCTTCCCTCAATTCATACCATGGGATAATGTTCAAGGATTTCATGGGAATGAACATAAAATAAATTGGATGCACCCTTTATAATATTTCTAGGAATACATCACTAAATTAGTCTCATAGAATTATTCTTGAATAATAATAATGATAGAACAACCAATGATAATAATGAATGAATCCCAATATGATTTAAGTAGTTAGAATATAAATTTTCTAGGATGTTAAATATTTTATTAGGTAACTGGGGGGTCCTTGTTTGTCAAATGTCTTTAAACAATGTTCTTTCCGAGTAGAATCTCATGTTCTGCATTTATTTTATTTTATTTTATTTTATTTTGATTATTTATTTTAGTTGAGGAAACCACTTTGGGTAAAAAATATTCGAAAATATTACTAGTATGTGATATTTAGTAGATAAATTAGATTAAGGATTTCAAATGAAACAAATGCTTTTCAGATTTATTACCCAACCATCAGTTATCCTCAAGAAGTCTTCATGTCACATGTTTTCATAGTTATTAATTTCTTACTACTGGTCATTTATATTTAAAAAATGTTATTGTGCTCTATGATTTCATTTTAAATTGTATACTCCCCATAATTTATCAAATTTCTGAACTGTCTCTTATCTTTTGTTATAACATTATGGGTTTTACAATTCTTATTTGAATGGGAGTGAAAATCTATGATTTTATGAAAAAAAATATTCTTTTATCAAATAATTAATTTCATTTTTCTTACATGCAGTAATTTTATAATTAAAACATTAAAACATAATTTAAATTTTATTTTAATTCATTTATTCTAATCATTATTCATGTTTAAGTTCATGAGCATAAATTTTCAATGTTGTTATTGTCCATTGATATTTTTCACCATATATAATTTTATCCATTTAATAAAAATTCCTCAAATATCATACGTTTGATTTTGGGGTGTGATTTTGAGTTCTTCATATACATTTTTCATAGAACTGGATTAGGGATCACTTTTTGGTTTAATTTGAGTGTTGAAAAAAATATAAACACTAAAAATAATCAAAAAAAAGGCCACGTGGTATAATATTTTATACAGATGTCTAATGTATGACAGTAGTGGATAATGAACCAATGTTTTTATTTCCCATAATTTGGTTTATAAAATATTTTATATATATTATTTTATTGGAATTATTTTATATTAGTAATTATGGATAGTGACTCTATTATTTTATTTCTCCGAGTAAGTATTTTTTACTTCTATTGGGTTTGTAAAATACAAGAAACAAATCAGGGACAAGACATACTCAGCATAATATTGTAAAGGATTTCCACCTAGAACTTCTATTTTACCTCTTCATAATAATGAACCACCATATTTGATGAAATTGATGAAAATTATACACACTTAAATGGAATTGGTAGAAACAAATTTGTGGATTTGAACAATGTAATGGTCTTGGGCTTGGTATATGCTTATGTAATTTTATTTCTATCATGAATATTTATGGGATTAATTATTATTAAATTTGAGGTGATTTTGTTAAAAATTATATATTAAAATATTTTTAGAGAAGAAAAATGAAAATTTATCATTGGATTAAGTAATATTATAAGGACTGAAATAACTAATGATTTTTGGTTGTGATTATCCCTATAATGAAAATAATTTTCATTACATTATGATAATTTTTCATGTTCTTTATTGTTAATTTCAGCCCTACTTAATTAAATTTATAAATTTAACACCACTTCTTATCATATTTTTTATTCATGTATGAAGGGTATTAATATTGGCACATTTTATCTTTTTTCTAGTGGAAACAATTAAATTCAACATTTGTATTTTATATTTTAGGATATTATTTCCAATTTTTTGGGGATTATTTTATTATCATGGACTTATATTTTACACTCAATGTAATATGGATATATTAGTCCATGACTGAAAAAAATATATAGGTAAATATGAATAGACCTTGGGAATATAAAATTGATGTGTCTCCATCAATTCATGTTCAATGAGGCATAATGATTTACTTATGATATAAAACTAAAAATTGAATAGTTCATTTTAGTATAGTAAAAAAATCATAGCATTTTATAGTGATCCAGGTAGCCCATTTTGATGTATAAGATCTAGGATAAATATTAGTTCCCAAGAATTCAGCCATCCATTTTGAACATAACATAGAAATTAATAATATAATCAAGCCAAAATGTTTAAAAACACTATAGGAAATATGTATTAGTATTATTACCATTTATGGATGAGCTGAATTATCTTATTATCACTGAATTTTTTTCATATCATGTGAGGGGATGAGTCTCATCTAATTTTTTTGGTCAAATTTTCTTAACCTATTTTCCTTTTTTCACACCCACCACTGACCGCCATAATTAATTGAGATGAAATTATAAAATGTGGGATTAACCCAAGGTTCTAATATTTTTTACACAATTCATTGGCGGTGAAGGAATCAGGGAGTTCAAGTTTTGTTCTTTCAATTTTTTGGTTACACTCTGATTTGTTAATCACATGTTTGTTTCTCTAAATTTTTTTTTTGAAACACTCTAGAATATTAACAAAATATTTTTTTATTAACTATTTTTAAACTTCTTATAAACAATTTTATAATGCTTCTTCAAATTTTGAATCTATTTCTGAAATGTTGTTGGAAATTCTTTTCACAGTGGTACACTTTTCATTAATTCTTTGTTTTCTCTATTTTATAAAGAATATTTAAAATGATTTTCATCTAGTATTGTTATCTTCACAATAATGGAAAGATATAAATCTTATGGGTTAATCATATTTAGTTATATGGTTTTATATAGGATTCTATTTCATATGTTTTAAAATTCTTATTAGTTATATAATTTTGTTGTTCGATTTTATGATTTGTTTTCTTCTTCCTATTTAATGATATTATGAAATATATATTTTGATTTATATTTATATCATACTACATATAGTGATCATAAAAATTATACTCTTATTGACAAGGAGGTTTACATTGCAATTATTTCAGAATAAAATCATTGAATGGAATGATAGGTCTTATCACATTAATTGGAAAATTCTTGAATTATTGATCTAAAATTTTCTATAAAAATATATTTCTTTTATAGATCCCTACATAAAACTAAGTATCAAAAAATCAACCTTAATTATTACCATTCAAATATTTTGGTATTTATTCATAAATTAAAATCACTGTTTTGGGTTTATTTTTATTCTAGTATCCCAAATAAACTAACCCAAAAGATGACCACTTCATGGAAAAACATTTATAGGATTTTATATTGTAATAAAATTACTTTTCAAGTCTATGTGGATTCAATAAATAATACCTTTACTACAAGTAATTTATTCTAACCATATATTAAACGTGGGAGAAAACAAATTTTATGAATGTTTCATAGGAAATAAGTAAGTTATTGTAGACAAACATTTTATTCTTACATATTCTACCTATCTCACCTAAATTTATCTTTTCTTTTACCATTATTATCTTCACAATTCATTTATGTCATATATCTAGGACTAAATAAAAAACTCATTTGGGTGGAAATTTTCAATGTTCAGGAGCCAAGTGTAGATATGGTACTTTTTCATTTAGATCATAATCTTTCTAAGACTCTATATTCGAAACATGAATCCAATATAATCAAAAATATTCCCCAAAATGAAATCATAAACCCCAATGAAAACAAAAATAAAATATAAATGATAACACCCCTAACTTTTGTAATTTCATTGATCAACCCCTGAATGATTTCCTAACACATACATGTCCCATAGACCCATCATTAATCATACATAATACCCATGGAGAAGTAAATTATATCGTCAAACCCAATTTTAAGAACTATATTCCCCCCTTTTGTGGGATGGATTCTAAAATTATTTAATTTTATATCAATTATTTTTATGTCATTATTGATACCATTTCCCCACAAATAAAATTGAGTTATCCTAGATGAATCTATTCCCATTTTCCATAAAATATAAAGCTAAAAAATTGGATTCCCAATATGGGACCATAATCTATTCATCCGTTAGATTGATTCTAAATAGAATTTTACATGAAATATTTTCTCCACCACAAAACAATTGGACATTAAAATTGCATCCATGTTTTTTTGAAATATTTTTTAGAGTAATTTTTTGAAACATTTTATAGGTGAATGGTTAATTAAAAATGGTAAAAAACCATGTATTTTAATTTCAAAAATAATTTATAATATTCTATAACGTTTTACGGATTGAAAAAAAATCATATATATCATGTGTACTTGATGCTTGAAAAATAAAAACACAAATGATGTTGATGAGTATCTAAAAGGTCATTATGAACAAAAACAATCCTATATATCCTCAATAAAATATAAAAATTCTCCAAAATATAGTGGGATACACACTCTTAGGGTTGATGAAATATTTGTGGTTAAGCTTGCAGATTTTTCAAGTATGGTAAAAGAGACTGATCTTGTGAATGCCCAATAAATTCAAATTGTCAAACCTGTTTACACAGTTTCTGAAAGAAATGACCATAAGTACAGTGATTTCATAAATAAATCTCCAATAATGTAATTTATTTTTATAGGTCTGTTAAGGTAGGTCAATGGTCTAAATTTTTAAAATCCCAAAAAACAATAAGTTTCAACCTAAGATTCAATGACCACCCATGCCTTTATTTAATGGATATTGAAAAACCTAAATAACCTCAAAGTATTAACCATTACCCTCAACAAATAATTCCAACTAGAAATAAATTTCATTCCCAATATACTCAACTCCAACATCTATTAATTAAATTTCAAACAACCCATGAAATAACCAATAAAAAAACCTAAATATCCCATCAGATGAACAAACCTACTCCAAACCATTTCAAATTTATTCCATAATCATTACATGATAAACTATTAAAATAAATGGAGGGGATTAATTTTTAAGATTCGTCCCTAAAAAATAATGTAACACTTTTGAAATTAGATTGCAACCCAATCCCACACAATATAACCATACCCAAACAATATGGAGAGAATACAATTTAATACAATCATATCCTAAACAACATAATTTTGGGAAAATCTGGAGAATGGGGGAATGATAGAAAACCAGGAACCTGGTATTATAAAATCTTTGATAACATAATTTACTCAATGAAATGATGAAGAAAAAACCTTTAGAATATAAAAATATAATGATAATATAGAGAAACCACCACATCCCAAAAAGTCCTGCAACATACGCCTTTCCAACATATAATTAGAGGAAATCCCAAAATTATGATTAATAAAATATTAAAGTGGAATATTTTTCAAGATACTCTTAAAACCCACCTTATTAATTCAATTCAAACCATATCTGGATAATCAAAGTAACTTAATGACCTACTAATATTAAAAATTAAATTTGATCACAAAAATAACGTCATTTTAGTAGATAATGTGATCATAATCATTCACTGAAAATGCCTCTAATATTGAATGACCCTGGATATCCTTTTATCAGTAGTGTGATTTTAGAGAGAATGTTTTCAAGGAACATTTTGATCTTGGATAGACTTTAAAATTTATTCAATATGTATTATATTTTCATCTTGGTATTGAGGAGCTACCAACCAATTTTTCATGCTACAACTCTCTATTCATAGTATTTAGGATCCCAATGGTATCATGATGTATATTTTAGTGAATGTTAAAATTTTCATTTCACATGATGGCATCATTATCCTTGAAATCATATAATCTGAGGTCCATTAAAACCCCCATAATATCATCAACCATACCTTTTTAGAAAAAATCAACTCATTCATCCTTGTTTGTAATGAGAACATGCCAATAACCTTAAAAAAGATCCTTTCTCTTTATATATATAACTCAAGCTCTCTTGTTAGTGATGATGAGAAAGTTTATTAGGTGAATTGGATCTTTAGTGTTTCAAATTATCATAATGATGATCAAGGAATTTAATATGAATTTTTGGGTTCATGTAGAATAATTTTATTGTATTTAGATGAGGGAAATTGTATCATTGTCTTGAATCTCTATTATATGGTTATAATGATGATTTTTCTGGAACACTGCACAATTTAAACCTTGATGAAATCACAATCGTCAAGTATATATGTATTCATGACACATTCTAACATAATTCATCAACTAACACATATACTCTAAAAGATTCAATTATATCATTATATCTGAAAAATGAGTATGATATTGATTAATAAATTTTACATGTGTGTAAAATGTGTTAACTAACCTAATCTCATATTCACAATACTTTTAACTTCACTCAAGTATTCATTATTAGGGGATAGATAAGGCATTCGTTTTTTTATTTATTCTCCCCTAAATTTAGACAATTTTATAATATTATTGGATGTCATGGGAAGTCACTAAAAAGATATTGGATATTACTTTTGGATATTCTCAGGATTCTTCCACCCACTGGGACTCATAAAATATTTTCTAAATAAAGTTATTAACTATACCACCAGTCTGAAAAGGGATAAATATTAATCTGATGTATGTGGTTAAAGAATAAATATTTAATATTCTATAAGATTTTATAATGTAAGTTCTGGGGTCCATGTGAAGATAAAATATTTAAACTGAGATCTTTCTGAGAGTCAACCCATCTTATTGGTTTATTTTTATCATATTTTGTTTTATTTTTGTGTTTTTTAGTTTTTATTAGTTATGGAGATCCCCTAAAATTTAAAATTTACTTTTTTAAACATGAATACATAATTTCAAATAACATTTCATGAATTTATTCATATATTTAAGAATGATTAGGTTCATGAGTATATATTTTGGATATTATGGAAGTCAAATGTTATTTTTCACCATCTAAATTTTATACAATTAATTAAAATTCCAAAATATATGGTCATTAGATTATGGGGTGTGGTTTTGATCTACTAGGATCAATTTATTCTTATGTGAGATTTGGGATAACGTTTGGGTTTAATTTGTGAATCAAAATAAAATAAAAAATCAAATTGAATTACATGAAAAAAATAAAAAAACATTATAGTAGAGATATATTTTTTATTGTTGATGTCTAGCATTAGGAACATAGGAATAGTGACTCCATAGTTTAATTTCACATATTTATATTTAAAATCTATATTATATAGATAATTTAATTAACATAATGTGTAGAATTAAATAATAAGCGATTTTGGATCCCTTGATATCATTCTCAGTGTTGTTTTTTGACATGTATTACTATTAAAAAATATACAAAAAATCAAAAAAATGGGAAAATTGATAATAATTTAAAAGTTGAATTTAGTTTCGTCTATTATATTCCATTTTCCCCTTTGAATAGCAATGAAACCCCATGTACATTGTGATAAACTAGGAAAATTCAATCTTAATTAGAATGTGATGAGAGTATAATGGTGAATTTGAATAAAAGAATTGTGTAGGTATTGTGATATTCATACGTAGATGGGCATATCTATAAGATTTTGATGGGATTTATGCTAATTTTATGTGATTGTTTTATGTCAAAAATTGTATACTAAAATGTATTTGGTGAGGAAAATTCAATATTTATCATTCTATGATGTAAGTTTCAAGGAACTAGAGAAAATAATGTCTGGGTATGATTAGCCACTAAAATTACTTAATTTTAATAAATTTCTGATTTTTAATGCGATTCATTGTTATATAATTATTTCATTGGTTTATTTTATGTTTTGAACTTCATTTCTCATTATAAGAGTAGTTAATTTTTAATGTATATTAATATGGGCCCATTTTTATCATCTTTTAGAACACATTAAACATAGGATTTGAAATTAAAATTTTAAGATATTATTTTTTTATTATTTTGTATTATTTGTTCAAATTTTCTGATATTTCATTCTAAAAGGAATATGGACATACCGAAGCTCAATTTAAAAAATGTATAGGTAATATAGATTAGACCTTTTGACCATAAAATATATGTGGATCCCTCAATGCACATCCAAGGAAAATTATAGTTTAAATAAATATATACTACACATAATTTTACATTCTATTCAAATTAATAAAAATATAATTCAGATCATTGAATAGTGACCCAAGAATCCCCAAAAGAATTATAAATTCATGAAAAAATTTAAAAGTAAAAAATTACATCAAACCATTTTGATCATAAAATACTAATTCATGATTCAATTCAGATCATATTTATATATCTATTTAATGAA
Source organism: Viscum album (assembly GCA_963277665.1). NCBI lineage: Eukaryota > Viridiplantae > Streptophyta > Magnoliopsida > Santalales > Viscaceae > Viscum > Viscum album. Next base: position 824,542,654 of record OY728132.1, read on the forward strand.
ATATATTAAAATATTTTCTTGTAATAAATCTGATCTTGATCCACTAATTATCATATTCTATTTTTCATTTTAGGATCATGGAATAATCATGTGGATTTTTTTGTTCTAAAAAATTTTAAGCCTACAATTCATTATTCTCACTCACCATTAACAAACCAATTATTTAAAAGGGCACTGAATTATGGGGGATCCACCAAAGGATCCATTTTTATAATTTTTTTATTTAATGGTGAATGAATTAGGGTGTTCATGTTTTTTTATTTCAATTCTAATGTTATGTTATCACTGTGTAATCACAAGTTCATTTATTTTAAATAGTTGAATTAATCAATCTAGAATCTTAATTAAAGTTATTATTTATAATTATTACTATATGTTTTATATATAATTTGATATAGTCTCTTTAGTGAGTGAATTTATTCAAAAAAGTGTGAAGTTATTTGAATAATTGTGGATTGTTTTTTATTTCATTATTTTTACTTATTCAATCTCACATCTTGACGTCAAAATTCATCTTCCCTTGAGATACATACATCAACATAATGATAACCCTGTTATGAATTGATTATAGGGAGATTTATGGGGTTTTATTGGATGTTATTTCACATCATTAAAACTTATAATTAGTTATTTAATTTTGTAATTCATTTTTATGATTTATTTTCTTCTTCATATTCTCTAATTTTAAATAATACATATTTTCAGTGTGATTATGGTCCTATTTCATAGAGTGATAATGAAAATTATCCTATAGAATCCTATGATATTATCCATGGAATTATGGAGGAGTTAAATTGGTTAATTTTTGGGGACACATGTCTCATTGAGTGCATAATTCATGAAGTATAGAGCTAGAAATATAAAAATAAATTCGTTTAATATACCCCACAAAAAACCTATGATGGACCTGTCCACTTTAATTTTTTCCATTTAAATAATTTTTTTTCAATTAAAATAATTCTCTTATGTCCTTTAGAATTCTAGTATCCAAATTTCAATCATCCCCAAAGAGAGAAATTTCATAACCAAATATCATCATAGGATGTTCATGGGAATTTTTATTACTTTTAATGTCTCAATGGATTAAATACCCCATGTTATACTGCAAGTGACCAATTTTAACCATATGGTAAATTTATGACAATCCCTATTTATAATCATTTTTAGGGAACCATGTAAGTGATTATAGACATTCGTTCTATACTTACCCCTTTTCTACTATCTCACCCATATTTCTCTTATATTCTACCAATTGTATCCTTTAATGTCTTGTATATCCTATATTTTGGACTAATAAAACCTACTAGTTAGGGGAAAATTTTCAATTCAGGGGATCCAATTGTAACTTGGGAATTTATTACTATATAACCTAATCATTCTAATACATTTCATATTGAAAATTCTTATAATATAATTTTATGGTCTTCATCATAACCAAATCCTAAATATGGGGGGCCATGACAGAAATCTAAATGAGGCTTCCATAAACAAAGGTAATTTCATTGATCAACCAATGGATGATTACCTCTCACTAACGTACACCAATTCCACAAAATGAATTAGAAATAATTCCTATGTATAACCAAATTATATCTTAATAACCTACATTCTTAACCAAAATTCTTCCTTTCACATGATGGAGTCTAAAATTTATTACCATCATATTAAAAATTTTGATGAAATCATTGAGGACATGTGGCCAACAAATAAAATTGAATCATAAATTATTAAAAGATTAACTTTATAACTAAAAATGAGGCTAAAAGTATTTTTATCAATATGATATAATCATATCATCATTAATGGGATCAATTATAATGATAATTTTATAATTAATACATTCCCCACCACAAAACAATTAATCTTATAAAGTGAATCCAAAAACGTTTTAAAGACAATAGAGTGTAATTTTTTTGGAAAATTGGAAATGATTAATAATACACTAAAAATATATTACACCATGAATTTTTAATCCCATAATAAGTAAGAATATTTTACAAAGGTATAGGTCTAGGAAAACAATTCAACATGATGTGTAGTTGAACCATCCAAAAATCATCAAATAAGGCTTAGGAATTAATATCTAGATGGTATTTCTAATAATTAAAAAACCATGGGTTCCTCACCCTGCTATGATGTACATCCCAAATATAGTTATGTAAAAACTCTTATGTATGATTAAATCCTTAGTGTCAAACCTATATCCCTTTCAAATATGGTTGAGTAGATTGATGTTAGAAAATTATCATGAATACTAACTATCAACCATGATTGTACAAATTGAGAAAGCATGACCATAAAAATTATAATTTCCTAGAAATTCTATCAATCATGGATTTCTGTCTTATATGAATAAAAATTGAGTTTTATTTCAAAAATTTAAAACTCCCTAGAACACAAATATTTTCAACCCATGACACATTTACAGTCCATACCTTCATTTGAGAGATAATCAACAACTAGATCAACCACAAGGTCAAATACATTAACTCTAACAATAAATTTTATATAATAAAAAATTATTTATCAACCATATCAATTAAAATATCATTTACTAATATCCCTTCAATAGATGGACTAACCCATTCTGCAATATAAACATTCCCTGAGGATGAACCGACCAACTCAAATCCCTATATAATATTTTCCATATCAATTACATAATAAACTATATAAATAAATAGATAGAATGATTCATAATGTCTCATCCCTATAATTGAATTTAAACTAAAAAAATTGGAATATATCCCATTCCCACTCATGTTTTCCCAATCTAAACATGGGGGGGATCCAATTTCACACAAAAATCACTTAAGCCAATTAATATTGGGATTGTTCCGAGAAGTGGAAAAGCTATTGAAAAACCTAAGCCCAACATTAAAAAATCATATGAATATTAAATCACTCAATGAAATATTGACAAAAAACCTTAATAATTTAAATTTTTATGATAATGTAGATGAACCTCCACCTCTCCAAAAAATCAAATGACTTATACCTTTCCATCAAAGAATGAGTAGAAATTCTAAACCTGGGATGAATAAAACATAAAGGTAAATCATATCTCAAGTTATGATTAAAATACCTCTTATTCAAGAAATATTTACCCTAAATTCATACTAAATAAACTTTAAGGAACTTGTTATATTAAAAATTAAATTATCACACAAAAACTATGTCATTTTAGCTGAAAATATGAGAAAAATTATATCATGAACATACTTGTAAACTGGAATAACATTGGAAGTTCTTACATCAATTTTGAATGTCAAGAAAGAGATGATATCAGGGCCCAATGTGATCTTAGATATAGTTACTTCCCCATTCCATATGTTTTATTTCTTAAATTATGAATAGAGATATAACACACATATGTCACTCTCTAACTCACTAATCATAGTGCTTGAGTTCCTAAGGGTATCTTAAAGGATCTTTTAGTGAAAATTATACAAAATTTCCCTGGTGAATTTATTGTATATAAAAAACACCCATTATTAGGTTCTAAATAAAAACCTTAATTGTCCTAAGTCTTCCCTTTGGGGAAATAATCAACTCATCCATCAAAGTTAATAAGGGGAACAAAATAATAACCTTCAGAAACATGGTCCTTGATCTTAACATCTATAACCTGAGCTATAATGATTGTGATGATGGAAAAATTCAAGAGGTGACTCTAATGAGAATTTTTAAAAATGAGATTAAGGATTACCATGTAATTATTGATGGATTTCTATTTTAATAGGAAATATTATTTTTTTATTTATAAGATGAAAACATGTATCATTGGCTTCAATCTTTGTTAGTTTTCTCTAATGATAATATTTTAGATTGATAACTCAATGGATCTTTTAGATGAATAAAAAAACATTGAGTCTCTACTCACTATGGACACTCATCTATCTAATTTAGTTGTGAAAAAATCTACAATAAAGGAACTAATTATATTTAGAAATATATAAAAATGAGAATGAGTATGATTTAATTTCTTAACCTATGTTGGAATGTGTTATCCAACCCCATATCAAAGTCAATATCCATCCCACCTCCATGTTTTATGCATTAATATCAGAAAATTAAGCCCATCATGTTTTCATCTAATATTACTTAAATTAAATACATGATAGAATGCTACTAGATGTATTGGGAATGAATAATAAAGAAATTATAAATACTCTTTTTGATATTCCTCATATTCATACACACTAAGACTCATAGAATTTTTCTTGAATCGTTTTCTATACATTTCAAAAAACCTAAAAAAACTAAATCTCAATCTGATAGATGTAGTTAAGGAAAAATCATTAAGATGATAATAGATTATATTTTGTATTATGGGTTGTCTAGGTGGATATAATGACATTAAACTAAACTATTTCATTGAGGAGACATTACTTCTGAGTTGATTTTTATTATTATGTTTTGTTTTTTGTGTTTTTTATTTCATTAGTTAATTGAATTGTAATGTCTTGGCATTTAAAATATGTATGATTTCTTTTAATTTCTTGTTTAATCCTTTTTTTGGGTTTGGTTGTGTTGATTGGTACCCTATAAATGGACCCATCAGGGTCATTATGGTTCTTCTAGGAGGCAGAAGCAGTTTGAGTAGAAGTTGTAGGATAATTTTGTTAGCATATCGATTATGGAATAAAACAATGATTTACACCATAAATTAATAATTTAACTAATAATAACTTATTACATCCTAAATGGATTCAGAAACCCTATATATATAGGATTTTATAATATAACTCTTCTATTTAGGCCATAAATTTGTTGAGAAAATTTTGTAAGGGTGGAAATTTCCTATTCACCCCCAATTCCATTTAACATAAAAATACTTTCTCTTATTCATATACACACACACTACATCCTCCTTCTTTGTTAGGAAATATATCATCTATATAATTTGTACTGTGAGCTAGGTTTCTCTTCTAGAATCCATTCCACTCAATATTGGTTGTGTTGGGAATGTAAAGGTAACAACTTCAATTCATTTCCTTTTTTTCTTGGTTTATCTTCCCCTAATTAATGCCATTTACTGAAAAGTTAATATAGTATTTTTTATAATTTTTATATTTCACTTATTTCATACATTATAATATGAGTTAAAGGTTGATAAAGGATGAGGAGTGTACTACCCATCTACGGTAGGTGGCCTATATTAGTCCCATTTATGCCTTGGTGTTTTACAACTTGTTTTTTTTGATTCATGATAGAACATACAATCATTACTCCAAAAGTAATAAATATTTAATTATACTACTTAAACTATGATTTAATCATGTTATAAAACTATTTTTAAAGGTTAGATGTTTTCAAACATAATCTAAACTACCCTTGGGGTGGGATCATTCTGTTTATTATGATTATACCACCCTTGGGGTTAGTTAATCTCTCCATTCATTAATAAAATCTATATATAATCAATGGTATTTTTGGAAATAAATTTAAAAACCATTGGCTTATACATAATTATGTAATTGATTAATGAATTTCATTGACACAAACATGGCCCTACCTTTTATCACTCATATGTGAATTCAGTAATTAACTAAATATGATAAATTAAATTGATAAAAATGACATACACTAACATATCCCCTAAAGCCTTTTATAATTTTTAGAAGTAAATTGATTAATTTCATGGACACTCACATGGCCTCCTACCTTATTACATAAAAGTTAAATGATAAAAAAATATTATTATTAATAGAATTTATAAAGTCCATGACAACTAACATGGTCCCTTAAATCCTTCTATATATTCCATTAATAATGGATGACCTGATATGGTACCAAGGTGGGGTATCACAGTATTGTACTGATAACTCTCTTGCATATTTTATATTAGATACCTTGGATTATTACTTTGGATCTAGATTATTTAACCCACCTCATGCATAATCACTGGGCTCCACCTAATTATTTTCTAATTTTTCAATAGATTGGCTCTGTGGACTTGAAAAGGATGCAAAATCTATGAGACATGGGTTTCTAACCCATGTAGGTCTGCATTGAACTGATTTTACATTGGACGATCGAATTTGACTAGAATAGGACACCTCATTCATTATCCATTGGTCCTGGTCCTCATAGGTTTGATATATGATTATTTGGTGTATTCTATACAACCCTTCTATTTTATATTCCATCATAGGTCATAGTTAATTTTTTATATTTTTATATTGTTATTCATCATATTATACTACCTAGATCATATCATGTGATAGTATAGTAGGTTTTATTTCATTATCATTTCCATCTCAAATTCCTATTATACATGCACACTATTTTAATTTATATTCATATACTAGATTTGTTATGGACAATGTTATTGGATCACAACTGAGTACATCTCCCACACCATTAGGGATACCGATAAGTACACATGCATACATCATGATTTTAGGTAGGGAAAAAAGGAAGGGTCGTGTTCTAGAGGTCTAATTTCTTATGCTAGGGTAGATTATAAGAATATGGGACCAAGCTTATACTTGTGATACTAGTGGAGAAAGCTTATGTTATTTGTCTATTTTAGTATAGCATGGTTTATATGTATTATTTTATATACCACCTGTATTCCCCTATTTTATACCATGACGTGGTTAGTATAATTTTCTACATGAATTTGGATACGTTTTCTACAATTTTATTTATGATATCTGGATAATTTACTTTTTTATTATTAGTTATTAATTATTCTTGAATTTTTATCAATTTAATATACTACTGTGTTTAATTCTAATCATCAGGGAATATAATCACCCAAATACTATCATATAACCTTGATTCAATTTTATATACTCTAGCATACGAGGAGGTTCACATGATATTAAGTGGTTCTCTGGTTTAGTTCCTAACTAGAAAACAAGACCTGGGGTGTAATAAGTTATATCAGAGCATTGATTTTATTTTTTTCTAAATTTTTAGGTTGGTATAAATGTTACTAGAAATGTATCAAAATTATGGAAAAGTTTTTCTCAATAAATAACTAACCCTTGTATAGGGAAAACCCAAATTTTTCTAGGAATGCAATTTTTTTTCAAGATTATACCTATCACTATTGTATTTATTTCACAGTTTGGTGACACACATGATATGTGGTTTTTATTATTCTTGACATGAATACTATTTTACCCTTATCCAAGTATGATAAAGATATATTGTACTCATGAAACATTGAGGCATATAGATATTTTTGTATCATGATTATGCCATGCTATATATATGTTACTATATACATTTTTTGTAGCATGTTCTCATTCCTTGACAGCCTGATTATGTCCTATCATTTTTTTCAGATTATTTCCATTATTATTGTTAATGATTATCTATTATAGCATGTATTGTTCTATTTGTGATATAATATCTATAATCAATGTTTTTTCATCAACCTAAATGGTTTCTTCCCATATATATTGATGTTGTCGCCTTAATTAACCAGTTATGGCATTTTTAATCCATTGAACATTGGTTGTATGGGATGAAACATTTATTGATCTAATTATATGGGTGAAAATAAGAATTTATAATGTGTATGGGCCTTTTTAAACTGGAAAATGTAACATATATAATCAATCCATCATATATGAAATTTTCATATTCTATGACTGATGTTAAAATCTAGTTGAAGTTACATGATGTTATAATTACAAATTCTAAAGTGTATTACTTTATAACTTTATAATGAAAACTCATATAATTAGATCATTATATAAATAAATGAGTAATAACTAGCAGATCCTGAGGAATTAAATGATATTTTTTCCATTAAATGGGGGATCCAATTGTATCTTAAAGGGTTTTTATCTAAAACATGCAATTCACACTCCATATAATGAAAACCCTAATTTAAGGTTGAGAACAGTCCTTTTCCCAACCTTATTAGTGGTCAGTAGGTAGAATCTCTTATAAACCTTATGACTCTATATACCACCAATACATAGTCGTAGTAGTAGGAAGAGGTATGTGACTTTTATATGGGATGGAATGTACCTATCATTTTTTGTTATATGTGATCTACATCATTATTTTACTTTATCTAAGTTGTCAAATATGATGTTTTACAAATATTCCACTTTGGTGTCTTTAATTCATGCACTAGAAGGGTGGAGATAAATTGCCCCAAAGGTGGTGGTCCCTAATCCACCAATGTTACCTCTAGCAGTTCTACTGTTATCACCTCCTATTATCCATATCCAAAGAACTGATTCCCAGTTTCGTGAGTTATTCCTATAGCTTATACGGACTTTATAGGGAGACCTATGACCTAACCTTACTATAACAGAGCCTACATTGTAATTTTTGCATTTTTATCCTTCTATGTTCTTGGGAGATGGTGTTCCACATTTGATGGATTCATTTATTGAGTCCATGCTAACTATTTTCAACCATATTTAGATTCATACCTAGAGGAGGTTCAAGATTAAAACATACATTCTATGTGACTCAACTAATAGATTATAGGATTTGTTAACCTAGGCTGATCATTATCAAGATATCATCTAGAGGGATTTCCATGTAGCATTCTATGGTTAATTTTTCCTGATAAGCTGACATATAGGAGAGATAATTATTTTAGACACCGTCACCATAAAACTCAATCAGTTATGTATTATTAGACTCGTTTTATTAATAATCAGTGTTTTTTTCCTTTTATCCATGGTGATGATATTTTTGAAGAACGACATTATAAGGATGGGCTCATATATTCCATCTAATCTTAGGTAAACATGTTTTCTGAACACCATCCCTGAGAGAGTGAATGAGGATCTGATTGTGAAGAATAACCATAGAGAAGCTAGATGTATGGGGAACATTGTTTCATTCCCTTGTCTGAGAATTATCTCGTCTAGTACTAGGAAGAATAATTTAGAGAATTATTTAAGAAAATTCGGTATCAAGATCACGTGCTCGGGTAGCCATGTGATCTATCATCAATATTTTATTCAGGTCCATATGAATCCCCAAAGTAATAGAGACTTATTAGTGTGGGGAGAATTTAGTAGTATGGCCCATATTTAGAAGTTTATTTTACAATTACACCTATTCATTTTAGAATGGGATCTTTACTAGCTCTGACATAAGAAGAATGATCTATAGCCCAACATATGGTAGGGAGTCAGAGTACTATATTCCATATAGTCTAATAAGGTATTCATGCCAAGGGAGATTAACACAATATTTATAGATCTAGTAGAATAACCCTACCCAAGTCTGGTAGGATGTATATTAGGTCAATGAATAGGGCCAAATACTGGCATTGCATCTTAACCATGAGAAGCAATGTATTGGTCAATATATGTTTAGAGGTTTGATTTTAGTATCATTTACCTAGTTTCCGGTCTATTCTACAAAATATCTTTTTCCTCATTTCTATTTTTGGGGACTATGAAGATTCATATTCTTATGATTGAGTATTTTTATGGTGTAATGACACTCGATTCTCCATTGGTAATTCTATCGAAGAGTGTACACTATTTCAAGGAGTTACCCTTAGGATAAGTGGGTGTTATTTCTTATGGGACCTCTTTATACTCGAGATGATAGGTTTTGACATTATTCGCAGGATGGAATGGTTAGATCCTTGACATGATTATATTTATTTATTTCATAGGAGGGTTTCCACCATATCATTAGAAGTTGATAATTATATTCACAATGGTGATGATGATTTCTAAAAAAGTTGATCTATATCCAAGCAACCTGATAAAGGATATTGTTAGCCCATATTGCTAGCCTTTATATGGATGATCAAGGAACACATGGGGATAATTTCCCCCCATAGTAGATCATTTCATGGTTGTCCTCTATAATTAATTTTCTGGACTATCAATAATGAGAGGTAAATTTTAGTATTGATTTAGTTCATAGAGAAGAACTAGTAACAATTCTTCCTTACAGGGTGACTACTATTGGGTTATTGGATCACAAGATGAATTTGTAGGACATGGAATCAAATATTTTTATATGGTCCAGTGCATCCCCATGGGTTTTACAGTTCTTTTTCTGAGAAATGGGATGGTTTCCTTAGTATTTACATGGATTTCTATATATTGAACATCTTATGGTTAATAACTGGTATCTACTTCAATATATAGATGACCTCTTCCACTAATCCATAGAGAAAGAGTTTTCTCCATAATCTGTTTGAGGATGGGATTCCATCAGTTATGTGTTAGATCATCATATATATCTTTCAAAACAATCCATACTATAAATTCTTGTACATGTATTTTTTCATCCCATTTAGACTTACAAATGTGCCGGTAGAATTCATGGATTACATGAAATGGGTTTTCCACGTATATCTAGATTCATTTGTGGTTGTATTTATTGATGATATTTTAGTGTATTCTCACTATCGACATTACCATGCCAAACATCTTTAGATCATAATAAATACACTAATATAAATCTATATATATTATATAATCACAAAATTTCAGTTCTTGATCACTATTTTTCACTTATATATTCACAGTAACTTAGAAAAAGAGTATCAGTTGACCCATAAAAGGTGAGGTCCATTTCTTTCTGGGAGAACCCTAATAATGTGTTTTATATATTATGTTTATTGGGGATAGCGAGTTATTAGAAGTTTTTTATTCCTTATTTGTCATTCCTAGAATCACATCTAGGGGGCATGAATAAAAATGGTGTGAAATTAGTATGTTCTATAGAGTGAGAGAAATAATTTCAATAGTTTCATAGAAGTCATACTTTGGTTTCAAACTTGATTCTATATGTTCTTATAATAGGTTATATGACTTAATATGATGTATCAAAAATTGGACTGAGAGAAGTTATCATACATGGAGATTAGGTCATCGAATATGGGTATCTCATGTTTAGGGAAGATGAGAAGAATTATTTAGTACATGATCTTGAGCTAGTAGTTGTGGTTCATGCCTAACTTAATTAGAGGTAATACTTACTAGGTGAAAATTTTCTAGTGTACATGAACAATAAAATCCTTATGTATATATAATTATAATGCACTAATTGAATCGTATAAAATATAAATGTTTTGAATACCCATAGTGGTTTTACTATGAACATTCTTATACTCTTGGTAAAGGAAATTATGTTGCCGATGCTATGAGATATTGGACTCAAACAAAGGTAATTAATCAGTCCAATAGTGAGTGGCAGTTGATGGACCTTTTTTCAATGATTTGAATAGAGCTCTAGGATAGTCATGGATAGAATGTACAGACATTATTATCAATGTACTCGTTAATTCCTAATAATATGAATATGATGAAGCTTTCTGATCCCAATGTTTTGGACTTACGGGATAGTTTTTCAAGTGAACATATACTGCATGGTTGGATCATTTAAAAGGATGATGTGTTGTGTATTCAGGGATTAATCTATATTTTTATAGACATCTACTAGTCATTTTTGGGAAAGTATCGTGCCTATTATTTGGTGATACATCCTAATCTTATGAAAATGTACTATGGTTTACCCCACTAGTATTGGTGGACTAGTATTAAAAGGGAGATAATCAGTTTTATAACATGGTGTTCCAACTATATGGTGGTGAAGGAGGAACACCAAAGTCCAATAGTTCTTTTAGAATCATTTCCCATACCTAAGTTGAAATGGTTTGAAAACTCAATGGATTTTTTATGGGATTACCTAAGTCACCTAAACTATGTGACACAATATGGGTTACGATTGAAATATTGAAATATTTCTCCCACTTTTCCCAATTAGAGAGACCTTTTATGTGGTTGTTCTAGAAATTCAATTTATTGCAGAGATCGTATGCCTTCAATGTAACATCCCAGGTAATTAAAGAATAAATAATTTTCATATTTATTAATATTTAAAAATTAAATATTAATTTTAATTAAAAGGGGTTTCTATGTTCGATAGCGTACTTGATACGCAACGATGAGTTTCTTTGAAAACTTACGTTGCACACAAGTAATAAAATAATATTATTTTAAATGTTAGTTAACAAGTAGCCGTTGTACTGGTGGGAATGGATAGAAATAACTAAAATATGATTATAAATGTTTTTAAATGTTTTTACATTTACCCAATGAATGATAAAGGCTTAAAATACGGAAAGAGTTCAATTTTAGGCATTTATACCCTAATTTTCACTAAGGGTTCACTTATCACCTTTTGACGGAGAACCATCATTAAATATAGTTTTGATCAATCTTATAAATTATATTGGGCCAAAAATAACTCTTCTTTAGAGTCGGGACATCAAAATTTACCTTGTGTAAATTTTTGGTACCTTTCCGATAAAGTTCATTTTTTTAATGAATAGTATAAAGTGTTGTATTTTAATTTAAAACCTCTTTTTAATCTAATTTATTTATATGATTAGATTATCTTTTGAATTGGTTTTAAAGTGAAATTAGAAGATATTTTTACCATTAAATCCAATAGTGGTCGTTGGAATTAATTTCACTTTGAAATCGGACTTAAACTAGTGTCAATCTTTTGATACTTATTGTTTCATAAAAACACGCTATTTGCTCTGACAGCGGGAATTAATTATTAAATTAATTAATGTGACTTATATATTTTGAATTTGGTAAAATATACTTCATTTTTGAATTCGTAATATCAAATATAGCTTAGGGTAAATTTTTGGTAATTTTCTGAAAAACATCAATTTTTGATGAATAGTGAAACCACTAAGTGGTACTTATAAAAAACTGATTTTTCCGTTTAAATGAAATTTTTCCATCATTGTGTTTTGATTTTCAAAAATCCGACATACATGGTTGTCATTAAGAAGTAAAATTTCATTCAATGAGATTAAAATAATTTTTTTGGTGAATAGTAACTTATTATGTTTTAATAGCGATTAGTGATAATTAGTGTAATTTAAGGTAAAAATGATATTATAAAAATATGAAAACACCATGAAACTTGTTCTACTCCAATTGGATGTGTCATGGCCGACCAAGACAAGCCATGGGTGAACTTGGGGACCCCATGGAGCCACTTTGGTTGGAAAATGACGTAAATACCTTTTATTTAATGTTAATGTAAAAAATGGCACAAACATGATATGTTTTACTAAAACAATTTTTAAATGGGGTTACACAAGTCAGATTTTTTATTATAAATAGTAATTGGAAAGATAAAACGATTTCCTATATCATAGTAGTTTTTTATAATTTTTAGACATTAAATAAATTAAATTATTTATGACATAATAATGATGCAGCGATGACATCATTATTTGACGATTTAAATAAAATGGAAAGATAATGTAAAATCTATGAACTACACATGTAAAAAACTTATTGGATGGGTGGATTTCAAACCCTTATCACCTTATACACGAATTATATCAATGTGGGACCTTTTAAAACCGAAACACATTTTAAAATAAAGTAATATCTCTTTACATTCCAAAAGTACCCCTCCTCTCCTCTTATAAAAGGCCCCCACATCTACCACATTACACACACTCCTCAAGCCTTTGGCTCGGCCAAACCCTGACCATTTACTCTCTCCACATCCCTCTCCTCATCCTAGAGGATTACCTTTAGTCAGAATCCTTTCAGAGGAAGCCTTTAGGCTCAAATCAAAAGGAGTTATACTTTTAAAGGTAATTCATTCTCTCTTGTTCATTTGTTTTATTTTGCTTCTCCAACCCACCTAAACTCTTTTTATTTTCTTCTTTTGTAACAACATCAGTATCTTAAATATACTAGGATGTTGTTATAAGATTTATTCGAGCTACACTCTCACAAAACTACATCAAATGGTTAAAGAACATACGGTTTCCGTGGATGGCGAAATTCTGCCTCCCGAAACGATGATTGTTCAATACTCATTTAACACCTTCAATGGTGGCCATTATGATGTCACTATTTTTATATATTATATATAATTTGTTTATTCTTTCCTTAAGCTTTTGTATTTTTCATTTATGGCATACCATTATTGTTTCCATTATGGGTAAACACGATATCTTCATTTTATGAAGTGCGGACTACCGCCCCCTGAAAGTGATTTGATTCGTTAATACCATATGTGGGATGTGTAAAGGATAAAGTTAATGATATTATATAAGTTATTATACTATAATTATAATATACTCTTATATCATTATGATTCCATTCTATAAAATACGAAATAGAAATGAAAGTAGTGTTCATGCGTTCGTACGGCTTACCGTCTCCATGAACGGTGCATTTCATTTCTTACCTCTAAATGATTATGTAATATTATAAATACATGTATATGCTGGATATATATGATATATATGATATCCAAATCAGTAATGTCATTCTGGATATAAAGAACCTTTGACCACACGAACAACATGTAATTGTAAGAAGTCCACTTTCGACTTAAGAACCAAATACTGAAAAAACAAACATTATTAACTTAAATGGTTACATAATGTTTATAACATGGAAATAAGTGATATAAAAGGAATAATGAACTTTAAAAAGGTTCTTAATCAAGTATAAATTAACTCAAGTTTATTATTCAGGACGTTAAATAACGATCGAGTCAAGTCGGACCCGAGGTAAGGGACTTCGTCTCAATCTCCTTTCATTGAGGCATATTTCGTTTTATACACAACTTTCTTTTATACGGTGTATAAACCCCTTTGACATTTACTTTTATAAAAAAGGAATCTTTTTCTATGAAGCGTTTTACTAAACGACAAAAAGGAATGTTTTTTTAACGTACGCGGTGACAACGACCTTTTCCACCACCGCGAGTATTATTTGGCCTTTGGATTCCTCAACAAGCCGTAATGTTTTTAAAATAAAATAAATACCATATACTATTTTATGTATTTTGGTATTGAAAATGGTTTTGATAAAGGATTATATTATGATATATTGTGATTGAAATGTGGAAATGTTATCATTCCTTTATATTGGTTTTATGTTTTATGATTTTATATTGGTACTTGGACATTTGACGGGTGGTTACGTGATAAACCATATGACGGGTGGTGCCGTGAATACTAGGACGGGTGGTTACGTTATAACCTCCAATTCATTGGGTATGTAAGTCGGCCATATGGCTATTCCATTAAGTATGTATGGAAATTGGCCGTATGGCTATTCCATTAAGTGATATGTGTGGAAGTCGACCGTATGGTTATTCCACGTAAGTATGTTTATGTCCCAAGTTACCTTTATATATGTTATGTGTTCTTTATATGGGTTTTATGGTAATACTTTGGTTACAAAAAGGTAATTAATGATACTTTATTCAGTGAAGAGTTTTTACTACTTCATGAAGGTGAAGGTATTACTTTGATAGAGTATACATGGTTTACTTGATGTTTGAAAAACTAACAGTTTTAATTCTTTGTGTATCCCTTACTGAGCTTTTTATGCTCACCCCAAGTTTTTTTGAAATGTTTTTCACAGGACTTAATGTGGAATAAGATCAAGTATGGGATCAATGGAATGTCATGCTATATAAAACATGGAACTAGACATGTTTCTTTTAAGAGTTTTTTTTATTATGGAAACTTTGTAGAAGTGACTACTTTGTAATCTTTTGAGATGTAATAGTTAGGTTCTAATTCTCTAAAACTCTAAACCTAAAAAGATCCACAATGTGAATTATTCATTTAATTCAATATTAAGTAAGGTTTAAGCCCGAGGCCTTATAGTTGGTATCAAAGGTTGGTTTAGACAACTTTAGGAGTTAGAAAATTGTTAAATTATAAGTTAATTTACGATATGATTGAAATGATATAGCATTTACGGATTACCATGTTGCTTCGCCTAAGATATTTCTGTGTTCAGAATGGTTTTTCGCAGACGAAACAAAGCAACGATGTTGGGACGACATCAGGAGGAAGACAACCTTCCAAATCAGCAACCTGAGATGGTCAGAATCGGAACTGAACAATTTGTTGCAGTGATGGAACATTTGACTCATGCTATAAATGGTGGTGGTATCCATGCACGAGATCAGCCAGATCAACTGCAGAGGAACATGTCAGTGGTGGAACATTTCATGAGGCAACATCCCCCATCATTCAGAGGATCATCTGACCCTGTGCAAGCTGAAGGGTGGATTAAAGCACTGGAGAAGATTTTTGATGTCATGGGGTGTTCAGAACATCAAAAGGTTAGTCTTGCTATTTACCGTTTTGAAGGTGAAGCTGATCAGTGGTGGTCGATGGTGAAAAATATCAGGGATAGTGATGAGATTGAGGATCGTCACTGGGACAAATTCAAAGGTATGTTTCTTGAGAAATATTTTCCTAAGGTGGTTCGTCTTAGGATGGAAAAACAGTTCCTAGAATTGAGGCAGGAGGATGATTCAATGGCTTCTTAGAAAGAAAAGTTCACTCGATTGGCAAGGTATGCTCCAAAATTCATACGAGATCTTGATAGTAAAATAAACCGTTTTTACTCAGGGTTAAAGCCAAAGTATCGAAGGGATTTAGCTTCTCGAGAGTTCAAAATTTATGAAAAACTTGTGCGATGTGCGGAGAAGGTGGAAATGAAGTTTTTCGATGATCAAGTGTTCTATGAAAAACAACAGAATAAGAGGTCTAGTTGGCAGGAAAAGGGGAAGAATTCATCAAAGAAGCAAGGAGGTAAGAAAACCAAAAATCCATCCTGTGAGAATTGTGGTAAAATGAATCCTGGAGAATGTTTATCCAAGTCTGGTAAGTGCTTTCGGTGTGGTATGTCTGGTCATATTGCTCGTAACTGTAAGGAAGATGATCAAGCAGGCAATGAAAAGCCAACGGTAAGATGTTTTAAGTGTAATGAAATGGGTCATTATGCAAACGAGTGTCCAACGAAGAACTCAATTGGGGCAATGTAGCCAGACTACAAGCAGAAAGGGGTGGTGAAATCCATTGCAACAACTTCAGCAGATGTTGGGCCATCGAATGAAGTGGTATCAGGTACACTGTTTGTTTGTTCAGATTATGCCAATGTGTTGTTTGATTCCGGGTCTACACACTCTTTCATTTCTGAGAAGTTTTCTAGTAAATTGGAAATTCCATATCAAGATATGAATCCTGAAATTATGGTAAAAACACCCGGAGGGAATGTTGAGACAAAAAGGAATTATAAGAACCTTCTTATCCTTGTGCGTGGAAAGAATCTACCAGCAAACCTTATTGTTTTTCCTCTAGTAGAGTTTGATGTTATTTTGGGCATGGATT
This sequence comes from Viscum album, assembly GCA_963277665.1. Classification (NCBI taxonomy): domain Eukaryota; kingdom Viridiplantae; phylum Streptophyta; class Magnoliopsida; order Santalales; family Viscaceae; genus Viscum; species Viscum album. Next base: position 824,559,803 of record OY728132.1, read on the forward strand.
GGCTTTCTATTTATCATGATAAGATTGACTGCAGAGCTAAAATGGATTCTTTTCAGATAGATTTTCAGTTTGTGTACAAGAATGAACCCTTGATTTTGATAACATATCAGGAAGTTGAGAAACTAGTAAAATATGGAAATGAATGTTACCTTGCACATATTGTTGAAAATAAAGGAACTGTTCAGATTAATGATGTGCCAGTGGTAAATGAGTATCTTGATGTTTTTCCTGATGAGTTTCCTGGTATTATTCATGATCAGGAAGTTGAATTTACTGTTGACTTAGTTCCTGATTCTAAGCCAATTTCAAATCCCCCTTATCGAATGGATCAAGATGAAATTTTAGAGTTAAAGAAACAATTGCATGAGTTATTAGATAAAGGTTTCATTCGACCTAGCACATCACCATGGGGTGCTCCTGTCTTGTCTGTTAAAAATAAAGATGGATCAATGAGACTTTTCATTGATTATAGAGCCTTTAATAATATTACTGTTAAGAACAAGTATCCTTTGCCTCATATCGATGATTTGTTTGATCAGCTCCAGGGAGCTCAATATTTTTCGAAGATTGACTTGAGGTCGGGGTACCATCAGTTGAAAGTAAAAGAAGCAGATGTTCCGAAGACTGCGTTCCGTACTAGATATGGCCATTATGAATTTCTAGTTATGCCTTTTGGGATAACTAATGCACCTGCTGTATTCATGGACCTTATGAATAGAATTTTCCATGAGTTCTTGGATAAGTTTGTGGTTGTTTTCATTGATGATATTTTGGTGTTTTCTAAAAGTAAAGAGGAGCATCAAAGTCATTTAAGGGTTATCTTGCAAACCTTAAAAGAAAAGAAACTATATGGAAAATTCAGCAAGTGTGAGTTTTGGTTACAACAAATTTCTTTCCTAGGTCACATTGTTTCAAAAGATGGCATAACTGTTGATCCTACTAAAACAAAAGTTGTTGAAGAATGGCCAAGACCCACAAATGTAACCGAGATCCGTAGTTTTCTTGGTTTGGCAGGTTACTACCGAAGGTTTGTTGAAAATTTTTCACGGTTATCTAGTCCAATGACTAAGCTAACTCGTAAGGGTGTTATGTTCATATGGACAAAAGAATGTGATGATTGTTTTCTGGAGTTGTAGAGAAGATTGGTGAATGCTCCAGTTTTGGCACTTCCTTTCAGGAATGGTGAGATTGTTATATACAGTGATTCTTTGTTGAAGGGACTTGGTTGTGTCCTAATGCAGAATGATCAGGTAATTGCTTATGCTTCACGTCAGTTGAAAACTCATGAGGTAAATTACCCTACACATGATTTGGAATTAGCTGCTATTGTCTTTGCATTAAAAATTTAGAGGCATCATTTGTATGGAGTAAAGTGTGAAATATATACTGATCATAAATGTTTAAAGTATTTATTCACTCAGAAATAATTGAACATGAGACAAAGGAGATGGATGAAATTACTCAAGGATTATGATTGTACAATCCACTACCATCCAAGAAAAGCAAATAAAGTGGCCGATGCTTTGAGTCGAAAAATTAATGCTTCATTAACCATGCTACGTTTGGAACGAGATCCTTTGGTTTTTGATTTGATGAACTTTGGCATAGAAGTTGTTGGTGCAGGAAGTCCTTCTGTTTTGTTTCAAGTATCAGTAAAATATTCTCTATCAGACAGAATCAAGCAAGCACAGAAGCAAGACAGCGAGTTGCATAAAAAGGTAGAGCTGGTTCAGAAAGGTAAGTTTCCTGAATTCAACATTGATAATGATTGTGTTTTGAGGTTGGGAAGAGGTTATGTGTGCCTTGTGATTCACAGTTGAAGAATGAGTTGTTATGTGAGGCTCATAGTTCCCCGTTTTCAGTTCATCCTGGTAGTACTAAGATGTATAGAGATCTGCGGGAGTATTACTGGTGGGATGGAATGAAAAGAGATATTGCTGATTTTACTGTGATGTGTTTGACATGTCAACGGGTTAAAGAAGAGTGTCAGTTACCGATAGGGATGGTTCAGCCTTTACCAGTGCCAGAGTGGAAATGGGAAAAAATATCCATGGACTTTGTTGTGGGATTACCGAAGACATCTCGAGGTAATAATGCAATCTGGGTTATTGTTGATCGTTTGACCAAGTCTGCACATTTCCTTGCTATACGAGATACTTTCTATCTTGATCAACTTTCCCGTTTGTATTTTAATGAGATAGTCAGGTTACATGGAGTTCCTCTCTCCATTATATCGGATCATGATCCCAGGTTTACTTCTAACTTTTGGAAAGGCCTTCAGAAGTCGTTGGGTACTGAATTAAATTTTAGTACAGCTTTTCATCCTCAATCAGATGGGAAGTCAGAACGAACAATTCAGACATTGGAGGATATGCTACGAGCTTGTTCGATGGATTATCAGGGAAGTTGGGACCAACATCTTTCTTTGGTTGAGTTTTCTTATAATAACAGTTTTCATTCCAGTATACAGATGAAACCATTTGAGGCATTGTATGGGAAGCGGTGTCGAACTCCAGCATTTTGGGATGAAGTGGGTGAAAGGAAGCTGATGGGACCAAAATTGGTAGAAGAGATGGTAGAAAACGTTCAGTTGATTCAGAAGCACATGAGAACAGCTCAGAGCATGCAGAAGAGTTATGCGGATAACCGAAGGAAGGATCAATCTTTCGAGGAAGGTGATCATGTTTTTCTCAAGGTTTCTCCTTGGAAAAGTGTGATGAGATTTGGTAAGAAAGAAAGCTGAGTCCAAGGTTTATTGGACCATATGAAATTCTGGAGAAAGTTGGATCAGTTGCTTACCGAGTGGCTTTACCTCCGAGTTTATCTCAGGTACACAATGTTTTTCATGTTTCAATGTTGAGGAAGTATATGCCAGATCCATCTCATATTTTGAGTCCAGAGGTAGTTCAGTTGGAGGAGAACCTATCTTATGAAGAACAACCAGTCCAGATTCTTGACCACAGGGAGCAGGTGTTACGGAATAAGGTGATTCATCAGGTAAAGGTTTTGTGGAAAACCATGTGATTGAAGAGGCAATGTGGGAATCTGAAAATACTATGAGGGATAAATACCCCCACTTATTTTGATAAGTGAATAAAATTGCGAGGACGCAATTCCCAAAAGGGGGCAAGGATGTAACATCCCAGGTAATTAAAGAATAAAGAATTTTCATATTTATTAATATTTACGAATTAAATATTAATTTTAATTAAAAGGGGTTTCTATGTTCGATAGCGTACTCGATACGCAACGATGAGTTTCTTTGAAAACTTACGTTGCACACAAGTAATAAAATAATATTATTTTAAATGTTAGTTAACAAGTAGCCGTTGTACTGGCGAGAATGGATAGAAATAACTAAAATATGATTATATATGTTTTTAAATGTTTTTACATTTACCCAATGAAAGATAAAGGCTTAAAATACGGAAAGAGTTCAATTTTAGGCATTTATACCCTAATTTTCACTAAGGGTTCACTTATCACCTTTTGACGGAGAACCGTCATTAAATAAAGTTTTGATCAATCTTATAAATTCTGTTGGACCAAAAATAACTCTTCTTTAGAATCGGGACATCAAAATTTTCCTTGTGTAAATTTTTGGTACCTTTCCGATAAAGTTCATTTTTTTAATGAATAGTGTAAAGTGTTGCATTTTAATTCAAAACCTCTATTTAATCTAATTTATTTATATGATTAGATTATCTTTTGAATTAGTTTTAAAGTGAAATTATAAAATATTTTTACCATTAAATCCATTAGTGGTCGTTGGAATTAATTTCACTTTGAAATCGGACTTAAACTAGTGTCAATCTTTTGATACTTATTGTTTCATAAAAACACGCTATTTGCTCTGACAGCGGGAATTAATTATTAAATTAATTAATGTGACTTATATATTTTGAATTTTGTAAAATATACTTCATTTTTGAATTCGTAATATCAAATATAGCTTATGGTGAATTTTTGGTAATTTTCTGAAAAAGTTCAATTTTTGATGAATAGTGAAACCACTAAGTGGTACTTATAAAAAACCGATTTTTCCATTTAAATGAAATTTTGCCATCATTGTGTTTTGATTTTCAACTATCCGACATACATGGTTGTCATTAAGAAGTAAAATGTGGTTCAATGAGATTAAAATAATTTTTTTGGTGAATAGTAACTTATTAAGTTTTAATCGCGATTAGTGATAATTAGTGTAATTTAAGGTAAAAATGATATTATAAAAATATGAAAACACCATGAAACTTGTCCTACTCCTATTGGATGTGTCATGGCCGACCAAGACAAGCCATGGGTCAACTTGGGAACCCCATGGTGCCACTTTGGTTGGAAAATGAAATAAATACCTTTTATTTAATTTTAATGTAAAAAATGGCACAAACATGATATGTTTTACTAAAACAATTTTTAAATGGGGTTATACAGGTCAGATTTTTGATTATAAATATTAATTGTAAAGATAAAACGATTTACTACATCATAGTATTTTTTATATAATTTTTAGACATTACATAAATTAAATTATTTATGACATAATAATGATGCAGTGATGACATCATTATTTGGCGATTTTAAAAAAAAGGAAAGATAATGTAAAATCTATGAACTACACATGTCCAAAACTTATTGGATGGGTGGATTTAGAACCCGTATCACCTTATCCACGAATTATATCAATGTGGGACCTTTTAAAACCGAAAAACATTTTCAAATAAAGTAATATCTCTTTACTTTCCAAAAGTGCCCCTCCTCTCCTCTTATAAAAGGCCCCCACCTCTACCACCTTACACACACTCCTAAAGCCTTTGGCTCGGCCAAAACCTGCCCATTTAATCTCTCCACATCCCTCTCCTCATCCTAGAGGATTCCATTTGGGCATAATCCTTTCAATGGAACCCTTTAGGCTCAAATCAAAAGGAGTTACACTTTTAAAGGTAATTCATTCTCTCTTGTTCATTTGTTTTATTTTGCTTCTCCAACCCCCCTAAACTCTTTTTATTTACTTATTTTGTAACAACAACAGTATCTAAAATATACTAGGATGTTGTTATAAGATTTATTCACGCTACACTCTCACACAAATACATCAAATGGTTAAAGAACATACAGTTTCCGTGGATGGAAAAATTCTGCCTCCCGAAACGATGATTGTTCAATACTCATTTAACACCTTCAAAGGAGGCCATTATGATGTCACTATTTTTATATATGATATATAATATGTTTATTCTTTCCTTAAGCTTCTGTATTTTTCATTTATGGCATATCATTATTGTTTCCATTATGGGTAAACACGATATCTTCATTTTAGGAAGTGCGGACTACCGCCCCCTGAAAGTGATTTGATTCGTTAATACCATATGTGGGATGTGTAAAGGATAAAGTTAATGATATTATATATGTTATTATACTATAATTATAATATACTCTTAATCATTATGATTCCATTCTATTAAATACGAAATAGAAATGAAAGTAGCGTTCATGCGTACGTACGGCTTACCGTCTCCATGAACGGTGCATTTCATTTCATACCTCTAAATGATTATGTAATATTATAAATACATGTATATGCTGGATATATATTATATATATGATATCCAAATAAGGAATTTCATTCTGGATATAAGGAACCTTTGACCACAAGAACAACATGTAATTGTAAGAAGTCCACTTTCGACTTAAGAACCAAATATTGACAAAACGAACATTATTAACTTAAATGGTTACATAATGTTTATAACATGGAAATAAGTGATACAAAAGGAATAATGAACTTTAAAAATGTTCTTAATCAAGTATAAATTAACTCAAGTTTATTATTTAGGACGTTAAAGAACGATCGAGTCAAGTCGGACCTGAGGTAAGGGACTTCGTCTCAATCTCCTTTCATTGAGGCATATTTCGTTCTATACACAACTTTCTTTTATATGGTGTATAAACCCCTTTGACTTTTACTTTTATAAAAAAGGAATCTTTTTCTACGAATCATTTTACTAAACGACAAAAAGGAATTTTTTTTAACGTACGCGGTGACAACGATCTTTTCCGCTGCCGCGAGTATTATTTGGTCTTTGGCTTCCTCAACAAGCCGTAATGTTTTTAAAATAAAATAAATACCATATACTCTTTTATGTATTTTGGTATTGAAAATGGTTTTGATAAAGGATTCTATTATGATATATTGTGATTGAAATGTGGAAATGTTATCATTCCTTTATATTGGTTTTATGTTTTATGATTTTATATTGGTACTTGGACATTTGACGGGTGGTTACATGATAAATCATATGACGGGTGGTGCCGTGAATACCAGGACGGGTGGTTACGTTATAACCTCCAATACATTGGGTATGGAAGTCGGCCGTATGAATATTCCATTAAGTATGTATGGAAATTGGTCGTAAGGCTATTCCATTAAGTGATATGTGTGGAAGTCGACCGTATGGTTATTCCACTTAAGTATGTTTATGTCCCCGGTTACCTTTATATATGTTATGTGTTCTTTATAAGGGTTTTATGGTAATCCTTTTGTTACAAAAAGGTAAGTAATGATAATTTATTCAGTGAAGAGTTTTTACTACTTCATGAAGGTGAAGGTATTACTTTGATAGAGTATACATGGTTTACTTGATGTTTGAAAAACTAACAGTTTTCATTCTTTGTGTATCCCTTACTGAGCTTTTTATGCTCACCCCAAGTTTTTTTGAAATGTTTTTCACAGGACTTAATGTGGAATAAGGTCAAGGATGGGATCAAGGGAATGTCATGCTATATAAAACATGGAACTAGACATGTTTCTTTTAAGATTTTTTTTATTATGGAAACTTAGTAGAAGTGACTACTTTGTAATCTTTTGAGATGTAATAGTTATGTTCTAATTCTCTAAAACTCTAAACCTGAATAGATCCTCAATGTGAATTATTCATTTAATTCAATATTAAGTAAGGTTTAAGGCCAGGGCCTTATATTCATAGGGTTCCGCATACTATCAAATTGGATAGGGATGCTCAATTCACAGTGGGGTTATGTTGCGGGTTGTAGAGGGATTTATGTTCACAAGTACTGCAGAGTATACCTTATCGCCCATAAACTGATGGTATGTCTAAGTACATGATACAGGTGTTGGAGGATATTCTCTGAGCATTCATCCAATATTTCATAGGTTCTTGGTAAAAAAATTTACCTCTCACGAGTTACCTTTAAATAATTTTTTCCAGGTGATTATAAATATGTATTCTTATTAAGAATTATATGGAAGGTTATTTTTTTCACCCATATATTAGTTATAGGTTGGAGGGGAATCACTACTAGGACTTCATCTAATTTAGAATACTTTAATGTAGGTACAAAATATCTTGAAACATATATCTATAGCTCATTCTAGGAATAAGTCATACACTGATCACCACCACCAACCACTATAATTTGAAGTTAGGGCAATCATTCTCCCCATTATGTTAGTCCTTTTGAGATTTTGGAGAGAGTATAGTTAGTATCCTATCGTTTGTAGTTACCTCAAAGGTAACAGGACATAAATGATGTATTTTATTTATCATATTAACTTTTTTATACCTCAAACCAATCTCATATTCTTCATCTATATGAGGTTTATTTTAATGTTGATAATTCCTTTTAGGATCACCGTATGTCTATCATTGATCAGAGCATGAAGGATATCCAAAGAAGTTTTGTTCCTCTAGTATGGGTATTATGGAATCAAAATTGTTTACAGGATGATATCTATGAGTGAGAGACCAATGTAGGTGTAGGGACCCAATTTTGACATACATGGGCATTACATTTCTTTTGATGAATACTTAATACATGGCACAAATAGACTCCCAAATACTATATTAGTTTAGTGTATTTGGAAAATGTGAACATAATATTCTAATCATAGTGAAATATCTTCAATATCTCCCATAAATATCTTCCCATTTTTTCCAACTTAAAACCTTTCTTTGTATCCTACGGAAAAGAAAACATGAAAATAGTGTGCTCAATTTCTCAGTATGGGTAATCATGGAGAACATAAAATAAACCATAAACATCTGAACATAACCACTTAAACATAATGTTTAAACATCAAAATATTTAGTCATGAAACAAGTATTAGCAGTTTTTAAAGAATATATCATAAAGGAACATTAACCATGAGAGAATAACATTGGAAAAAAACATGTAATTTTGGAAAACTAATAACCACATAATATTATTTCCATATTATCCAAGGAATTGATGCTAAGACCATCATAGTGTACAAAGACCACTTCTGAACCGAGTATACATGTCATTCTAGCCATGTATTACTTTACAAGATGTACATTCCATTCTATTCATTTCTATCACATGAGATATAAATCTTTACCCAATGCATATGAGGGAGATATAGGTCCCACCCATCTTATAATGAAATCATTCTTCCGTGTTCCACAAAAAAATAAATCCTTTATCATAGCATAACCAAAGATATTAAATGGGTTTCTTAAATATAATTTCATTATAAAATAATTTATATAAAAGATAATTACATCATTCATGAAATCAAATCATAGTAACAATAAGGATTGAAACATAACCCTATTTAAATAGATTTATCTTAGATGGAAAGTAATTTTGATAAAACCCTTGAACTTAATTCTTGAAGAAAATATCCTTTCTCTTTTAAAAACATTTTCTTTTCTCAAAATGCCATGAAATTTTAAAAGAAAATATTCTAGTTGAAAATAAAATTTAAATATTGTAGAGGAACCTTCATGGAAATAAGGTGTCATGAATATGTAAAATCATTTTCCTGCCGTATAAGATAAAAAACATCCCCCTTGTACTTTTTCTTGAAAAGTCAAAAAGTACCTCATATGGTAATCAAAAAAATATTCCATCCATACCATAGAGTAAAAGTCAAAATGGGGTAAAATGAATTTAAATATAGATAGAGTAATATTAAAAATTTTATGAAAACATTTTTATAAAACATATACTTGGATGATAAATATATCTCTAGTAAATATTTATGAATAAACAATCTCGGATAAAAAGGAGATTAGAAAAGTTATCCCTTATCTTAGGTTTGATTTCTTTCATATGTGTTCGAAACACATATATAGTGGGTTTAAACATATTATTAACTTGTTATAGAATGATAATAATATTTATGATATCATATATGATTCACATAAAACATTTTTGTACCAATTCATTTGTCAATTCCATGTTAAAGAAACATTTTGGGAAATAATCGTCTTATTTATCATAAATGTTTTGAATTATTATTCTTGATATTATTACTCATATAATGATTTAAATACTTCTAGAATTTGGTAACTGATTTTATTGTTATATATATTTTTTATATGAATATATATAATAGAGAGATAAAATAAATGGAATACACCGTTCATGGAGATGATATGTCATTCGTACGGATGAACGATGTTTTCTTTTCATTATTGAATTTAATTGAAGAATTTAAATGAAATATATACATAAATAATGTATCATTATTAGGTCATATATTTGAGGATTATTTATTATATATACATTATAATCATTATTGAATGGTTAACATGGATAATGAACCTCATCGCGTCAGGGAGATGGTAAGTTGTATGTACGCACGAGCGACGATATCATTACCATAATTGTTGAATGGTATTGAAGTGTATAGTGTATAATATCTCAGAATTAGTATGATGTCATAATAATCATATATTTTTATTATTTACACCATTATATCCATCCATCTATGGCGGTGGTGAATAACAGATTACACCACAGCGTGGAGACGGTACGTCACACGATCGCACGCGCGGTGATTTTATTTTTTAGGATAGATAGAAGGTGAAATAGGGTTTTTTAATATATATAATAATATATAAGTATATTATTGATACAGATGTTTTTACTTTATAATGAAACAACTAAATAATAGGATGTAGAAGAAGAAAAAAAATTGAAAGAATCAGTAGAAGAGATTACCCCTTCATCAATGTGCCTCCTTTAAATTTCTTCTTAGGGCACTAGTGTTGGTCCTTTGAGAAGACCGGAACCTCTATAATTTAACTATGGATGTTTAAAAGATAACTTTTTTAGGGTTTTTTTGAGCTTTAAGGCTAAAAATTTAGTGAATAGGATAGGGAGGAGGTTCCCTTTTATAAGAGAGGAGAGGGACACATTAGGAAAGTTGAAAAATATTAATTTATTAAGAATTCAATTTCTATTTAAAATAGTCTAAAACATTTTTAATTCTAAGATAAGATGACATTGGTTTGAATAATCATCATCTATTAATTTTAAGACATGTTTTTAATATTTTTTGATCCTTATCTTTTTCTTCTAACCATTATTTTCCCCCTTTTAATCTTACAGTGATATCATGTTTTTTACACATTGTAGGTTAACGTGATTATCATATAATGTCAAGAAACCAACAAAAAGTTATTTTCGACATATTTGGACTTTTATTTACCCTTTTTCTGAATATTATATTTTTATTAATTTAAAATCATTTAATAAACTATTTATTCTTTATGTTATGAATTATGTCAATTTAGGATACTATTAATACACGAATTTTTTTAAAATTTATAAAAACCTTATTCTGTAGAAAGAAAGGCAATGTATCATCTATAATATGTCGAACTCATCCATAAAATTCGTTTATGCATCAAAATACTCAAATTAAATTTATTATAATATTTATAAATTCATTTATTTTAATTCTTCTTTAATATGGTAATCACTACATCATCGTTGTTTCATAAATAAATATATATATATAGTGTCTAAAAATAATAAATAAAATACCATGATATAGGTAATATTTTTAGATTTATAATAAATATTTATATAAATGAATATATTTTATATAAATCTATATTAAAATAGATTTAGTAAACATTATATGTTTAGGTTATAATTATCTCTACTTTAAATTTATTCTTATAAAATGTCATTTTCACTTCCCTGTGAATCTATGGGGGCTAAAAATCTACCCAAGAGTGAAATTGGTCCTAAATATATCATAAAATAATATTTGGACATGTTTTATGGTAGTTTGTTATTATTATATTATTTTTTACCCTTGTTTACCAGATTTACCCTTTAACCATGGTAAATAAAATAATTACTAAAGTTACTATTCATAATGTATAAAAATAAAAGGTACCTACATAAAGAATTAGGACCTCAGGGTTACAAATATGGAATCCATTTTTTCACATTCAAAACACATATATTTTCGTAATTAATTTAAAATTAATTCCCATTGTCAAATATAAAAAGTGGGTTTTTAACATGTAATAATTATCAAATGATTAACATCAGTTTATGTCCACTTTGAAAGTGAAATTAATTCCAATGACCAGAATTGGATTAAATAAAAAAAATTATAATCCAATTCTACTTTAAACCAAATTAAAAGTAAAATATAACTATATAAATATATTAGATTAAAATGTAGTTCAAAATTAAAATACAGTATCTTTCACTATTCATGAAAACATGAATTTTATAATGAAAACACAAAAATATCATCCAAAGTAAATTTTGATGTTACACTTCTAAATATGAAATTTATTATTTCAAACTGAACATATAAATGTGACAAAAACAAGATTTAAAATGGGTGTTCCCTCTAAAGGTGGTAAAACTACATTATTTGAAAAATATAGCTTTTATCTGAAAAAATTTATTTTGTTCTGATATCATGTTATAGAAAATGTGTAATATGATTTATAATGTTATATAAAATTAAAAATTTGCTTAAAAATATTCATATTGGTGATATTATATCCCATTAAATAATAATATTTTCATAATATATCATTGTTTAGTGAAACTCGGTATCGTGTACAATGCCAGCTATCGAGGAAGGTTTCTCTTGCATGTAACACAAGACAAGAATACTATTGAATATACTGCAAGCTAATACAATTTTTTGTAAATAACAATCAAATCTTGGTGTGTCATACAATTCAATAAATCAATGAAATTTAAAATAATCTATTTTATAAAATATTGGGGTGTTACATTCATCCCCCCTTAACGTTAATTTCTCCCTCAAAATTCATTGGGGTTATAAATGGTTTACTACATGAAATTTTCATTTATAGAAACCCACAACGTAAAAAAATACTAAAAATTAATATAAAAATTAAATTTAGAGACAAAATGGGTACCCAAATTAACTCATCATCGTCTTTTTAAATTAGAGAACATAGATGGGAAGTGAAAACATGGATATGGAAGAGAAAATTGACCATCAAGTTATGATAGATAGTGATAGAGAACATGGTTTGGAGAAAGTTAACTACCAAAAAAACATAAATATGTGCTGATTTAAAGGACCATCTCATTCATTGGATAAGAAGGTACTAGGATACAAATTTTCATTTTCAAGATCCTTTTCTTAAATTTGAATAATTTTTGTATGAGAAGAAATACATATGTGATTTCGATACCGTTGATCATTCCCTAAAAAACTTCCACATTATCTATTATTTTCAGAAAAGAAGTTGAATGTTTCATTCATTAAGTTTTATAAGATCAAACGATAGAATGATAGGTCATTCCATCTGTCACTACAAAAAGGATAGAACATGTTATAAAATAAGCATATGTACCCCTTATAGTGAGATAATTCATTAATCTAACAAAATTAAACTGTAATACAACTTATACTATCTAAAATTGGAAAACATTACAATACATCCAAAAATTGAAGATATAAAACATTAGAAAGGGGTGGACTAAATTGACTTAACGTTTGTCTCCTATATCTCATTTGGATGTTCTTTGTTATCACAATCCAAACAAGTGAATAGCTTAATCATGTATCATCTTGAAACAGGAAAATAACATTAACTACCACATAACCTTAGTGATAAAATTCATTATTTCAAAATTAAATCGTTCCACACTCCAAAAACACCAAAACATATATATACTCAGACCACAATATCACTATGTCCTTATATTAGTCATGTGATCATTAATACTATCAAACATCTCTTTATCTCTTTATCCCATCATTATGAGAATATAATATGATTTTAAAAAATATTTCAATTACTTTTCATGGTTATTGGTACCATATAATTATTGAAACCCATAATATATCAATATATAGATATTTTAATATTTTATAATACTATAATTGAGATTCCTCAACTCTATTTTGGAATCCCATTATATATACACTTAATCATTCCACCACTTTGTTTTCATACTCAAATTCACCAATAGTGATCTCATGTGACTTCCCTTTTCCTTTTTCCTCAATATGTTGCTAAGATTGAGCATCATTAAACTTTGGATTAGGGAATTGGTTAGCATAATACCCCATTTTCTTCTACATATAGCATTGAAGTGTGGGTGGTGCGATCTCTGTTGTCTTTTCTCATTTCACATCATTAGATAACTTTGTACAATTACATAAACACTTATCTTCTCTATGACATAATATTCCTCATTTAAAACATTTTATTGTTCCTTTAAGACAATCTACAACTTGATTCTTTCCCAAATTTGAGTATAAGGAAAACTTCATCTTCTTTCAACTATTTGTTTGAGATTTTTTATTTAAACTCCATATTTCATTTCTTGTCAAAACCATGAGATGTATATATAACACCAACTTCCAGTTCTACCATGATAGCGCAACCAACAATATATTCAAAGCTACTGAATTATCTTATAGTTAATTCTCATCGAAGACTTGGTTCTAAGACACTGATGATTCGATCAACTTTACATTTAGGTTGGATGATAAAGCTAAAAGCATACCTTACAAGACTTGTAAAATTTTCCTCTTATGTACGAACAGATTCATCATCCTTTTTACTAAGCTCAAAGAACTCATATTTCATCTTTTTTTGAAGAGTACAAAGTAATTACTTATTGAAAATTGTTTTCTTAAACTCATCCCATTCTATGGATTCAATTTCATATTGCTGCCTTATATTATTAATTAGAGTCCACCACTGGTTTCCTTCACCTTCTAAATAATACACTACCAAAATGACCTTTTCATGTTCCAAACATAAATGTATGGAAGATATATTTTCAATGGTACTGATCCATTTTTCAGCAATAAGTGGATCATATGACCCAATGAAATAGGTTGGATTCTTCCTTATAAAGGACATAATATATTGTTCTTCCCTTCTCTACCCATTTGGAATTCTAAAATTATTCATATCTTGTGTAAGTATAGAAATAATATTTTTTACTCCATATACCATAACATTTTGTTTTTTTTGGGGATAATCATTGCATTTCCAAATTCATTGATCATTAACACAAATCCTGTAGGTTTCAGTCATTGTCTAAAACCCAAAAAGAATAGTGTGAGAGGAAAACCTCATACTAGGAAAAAACATTATCATGGGGGAGTGCTTTAAATAACTAAAATCCTAAGTTTAATCCTTATTTAATCATGATCATTACCATAATTCTAGGAATTTAATCTATTGTTAGACATACCCTTAGGGATATCTGTAGACATACCTTAAAAATATCTCTATGGATCTGAATAAAGTTTTCACTTCCTAGTTTTCAAAGTTTGACTAATCATTCACTCTGGTACCAACTATAGAGACCCAATATTGTCTTACATGGACATTACATTTATTTTTTGGAATACTTAATACATTACACAAACAGATTCCCAACAACCGTATTAGTTTTCTTCCCATGGAAAATTGAAACATAATCTTCTAATCATAGTAAAAGAACATCAACATCTCCCATAAAGATATTCCATTTTATTATACCTAAAACCATTAGTTATATCTTGGGGAAAAGAAAATATAAAATGGGTGATCTCAAATGATTTGTAACGGTAAACATGGTGAACATAAAACAAACCATAAACATTTGAACATGAAAACTTGGACATAAAGTTTAAAGATTAAAATCATGAGTCTAGAAATAAATCTTGGAAGTTATTAAGGCATAGATCATAAAGGAACATTAACCATGATATAATAGTATTGGAATAAAATATATAATTGCGTCAAAATAAAAAGAACATAATATTATTTCAATATTATCCAAGGCATTACTTCCAAGACCATTAGAGAGGACAAAGTCTGTTATAGAACCAAGTTTATATGTTATTTCATCCATGTTTTACTGAACCGAATTTACTTTTTGATCCAGTCATGTATACCTCATGAGATATAAATATTTACCCAATGAATTTTATATATATATATGTCTCACCCATCTCATAATTAAATAATTCAATCATGTGAAAAAAAATAAAAATCATTCATCACAGTATAACCCAATGAATAAAATGGATTTCATAAATATCATATCATTATAAAATATTCTATATAAAATATAATTTCATAATTGATGAAATAAAATCATGTAATAATATGTATTGAAACATAACACTATTTTAATATCTTATCTTATATGGAAAATAATTTTGATTAAACACTTGAACATAATTCTTGAGGAAAATATCTTTTGTTATTTAAAAACATTTTTTTTATCAAATTGCAGTGCAATTTTAAATGAAATAAATTTAGTTTAAAATAAACTTTAAATAGTGTAGAGGATGCTTCATGGATATTAGGAATAATAATGATGTAAAAATACATGTACCCCATATAAGTTAAAAAAACATTCTTCTCGTACTTTTTCCGAAAAAGTCAAAAAGTACCACGTATGGTAAAAAAGGAAGGATTCCTTTCATACCACATAGTAAAAGTTAAAATGGTGTAAAAATGAATTTAAATATACAAATATTAATATTAAAAATTTTATGAAAACATTTTTATAAAACATGGACATGGATGATAAATATATCATCAATAAATAATTAAGAATAAACAATCTCTGATAAAAACAAGATTTTAAAAGTTATCCATTACCTTAGGTACGATTTCTTCCATATGTGTACAAAACACATATATAGTGGGTTTAAACATACTATTAGGATTTAAAATAACCATAATAATATATATGATATCATATATGATTCACATACGACTTTATATTACCCATTCTTTTTTCAATTCCATGTTAAAGTAACATTTTGGGTAATAATCGTGTTATTTATCGTACATGTTTGGAATTGTTATTCTTGATATTATTACTTATATCATGATTTAATTACTTCTCAAATTTATAACATGATTTATATATTATATATATTCTTAATATAAATATGAATAATATATAGAATAAAGAAATTGAAGCCACTGTTCATGGAGATGGTGGGTTGTACGTACGCATCAATGCAGTTTTTGTTTCATTATTGAATTGAATGAAAGAAAGTAAATGAAATATATAAATAAATGAAGTGGAATTATTATTTCATATAGTTCATGAATATTTATTATATATACTTTATAAAAATTATTGAATGGTTAACATGGAGAATGAGTCTTATCTCGTCATGGAGACGGTAAGCAGTACATACGCACGAGCGACGATATCATTCCCATAATTGTTAAATGGTATTGAATTGTATAGTGTATAAAATATCAGAATTATTATCATTTTATAATAACCATATATAATTATTATTTCCACCATTATACCCATCCATGTATAGCGGTGATGAAAAACATATTACACTACGGCGTGGAGACAGTAAGTCGTACGTACGCACGGGCGATGATTTCATTTTTTGTATGATGGATATATGGTGAAATAGGGTTGTTTCATATTTATAACAAAATATAATAATATTAATGATACTGATTTTATTACATCATAAAGAAACAAAAAAATAACATGAATTAGAAGAAGAAATAAATTTTAATGAATCGGAAGAAGATATTACCTCTTCCACGACATGCCTCCTTTAAATTTCCTCTTATGGCACCAGAGTTGGACTTTTGGGAAGACCCAAACCTATAAAATATAACTATAGAAGTTTATAAGAGAATTGGTAAGGTTTTGGTAGATCTTGAATTCTCAAAATGGACTGAACAATAGAGGGAGGAGGTACACTTTTATAAGAAAGGAGAAACACACTTTTGGAAAGTCTTAAAATATTAATTTATTTTAAATTAAATTTATATTTAAAATGGTTCAAAACTTATTTAATTTTAAGATATCATGATTTTTGTTTGAATACCAATCATCTAATTATTTTTAGATGCGTTTTCAATATTCTTTTATCCTTATTATTTTTAACCCATACTTTACCCTTTTTAATCTTACCGTGATATGAGGTTATTTACACGTTGTGGGTTAATGTAATTACCAAATCATGTCAAAAAACCCAAAAAAATTATTTATGACATATTTGGACTTATGTTTACTATTTTTATGAGTAGTATATTAATAGGAATTTTATATCATTTAATAAACTATTTTATGTCGTAAGATATGAATTATGTCAATTTTGGATACTATTCATACTTGACTATTTAAAAAATTCATAACAACCTTATTACTTCAAAAAGGAATTAAATCATATATAATATATAAATATCATATAGAAAATTAATGTATGGCATCAAAATATTCAAATTAAATTTATTTTAGTTTTAATAAATTCAATTATCTAAATCATACATTAATAAGGTAATCACTACATTATAATTGTGTCATAAATAAAAATATTTATCTAATTTATAAATATTAAAAATAAAATATCATTATGTATGAAATATTTTTCAATTTGTAATGACTAATTATTGACATATATATCATTTACATAACCCCATATTAAAAACGATTTAGTAAAAGATATATGTTTAGGTTATAATTATCTTTACTTTAAATTGATTCTTATAAAATGTCATTTTCACATCTAAGTGAATCCATGGGGTCCCAAAATCGACCCATGGATTCTCATGGTCGGAAATACCTCATCCAAGAATAATAGGACATGGGTTAGGGTAGTTTAATATTATTATAATATTATTTTTCCCTTATTTACAAGATTTATCTTTTAACCATGGTAAATAAAATAATTACAACAGTTACTATTCATAATGTCTAAAAATAAAATGAACCTATTTATGAAATTTGGACTTCTTGATTCCAAATATGGAATTTATTTTTCCAAATTCAAATCAAAAAAGATTCAATAATAAATTTAAAACTATTTGTTGTTTTCAAAACCAAATTGCGAGTTTTTATGAAATAATAACTATCAAAATATTGACATTTGTTTATGTCCAATTTGAAGATGAAATTACTACCAATTACCAAAATTAGATTAAATGATAAAAATATAATCCAACTATACTTTAAAACCAATTAAAATTTCAATGTACATATATAAATAAATTATATTAAAATGTAGTTTTGAATTAAAATACAGTATATTTTACTATTCATAAACATATGAATTTTATCAAAAATATTCCAAAATTTCTAAAAAAGTAAATTTTGATGTTCTGTATAAAAATAAGAAATTTATTTTTTAAAATTAAACATATAAAAGTGACAAAAACTAGATTTAAAATGGGGTTTCTATTAGAAGGTGGTAAAACAATATTTTTTGAAAAAAAATTATTTTGTCTGAAAATTTGATTTTTTTTCTCATATCATGTTCTAGAAAACATGTAAGATGAATTATAATGTTATATAAAATTAAAATTTTGGTTAATAATATTCATAACAACTAGTTTACATCCCATTAAATAATAATATTTTAATAATATATTATAGTTTAGTGAAACTCAGTATCGCGTACAATGCAAGCTATCGAGGAAGGTCGCTCTTGAATGTAACACAAGCCAAGTCAGTGTTGCATATAGTGAAATCATCATTTTTTATTTCATATAACATAATACAAACATAGTTTAATTTTACATTGAAAAAAATCTATATTCTATTGAATGAACTTGAAATTGTGTGGAACACAAGCCAAGAATATTGTTGTGTAAACTACAAGCTAATATGGTGTTGTGTATAGTACAAGCAAGTCTTGGTGTACCATATAACACAGGACATTTAAGAAATTGAAAAGTATATATCTCATAAAATATTTGGGTGTTATAGTATGTTCTCAATGGAAATAATTATCCTCAAACAATTATTTACCACCATTAGAGGAATTATTTTAAGGAGTGGAGGTTTAATGTCATAACCTTCCATTCTGGTATATTTTTCTTAATTTTCAATTTAAAACATTAATGGGTTTGTTTTTGTTAGTTAAGACCCTAATAAAGGATTTATTTGGACTTTAGGGTTCTAATGGGGGGAATTAGTAGCTACATTAGATGTTACGTGATAATTTTGGTAGTGGACAGCTAAATTCATAAATCAGTGGTAATTGGGGGGAAATCCCTCAAGGAAACATTTCAGTGTTTTTGGTTTGATTGTGTTTATTGACCTATCAGTTTGATAAGGTCAATTGAGGAGTTCCAGCATGATTTTTGACCATGTGGGTTGAAAAGGATTCAAGATAGAGGTATACAAGCTCTATAATTGGTATAGAATTTTTTTTGTATAAGGTCGTGTCGTTTCCCAATGTTTTCCAACATTGTGGGGCCGAAAAGTTATAGAAATTACAATCTTTATGAAAGATATATTTATACAAATACATTATTAAAATTTAAAAAAGTAATGGAATATAAGAAATTATGGTGTGGTGATGGTTTGCATGATTCATGAATAAATATTTTCTAAAAGAATGTTTATCCATGAAAGAAAAATGTGGGGGATTTCTTGACTACAAATGTTCCTAGAATATTTCATGAAAGATTCTATTTTTCATGACAATGAAAATTTTCAAAGATTTTTTTTAATGGTAGGGAGTTTCACAACCATGAATGAGTTATTTCATGAAATTGTATTGCAATCCAAATAAGTTTCATTTATGTGATGAAATTACTATAAATAGGTGGATACTCCCATCATTTTGATAGAGGAATCCTTAACAATATTATAAAGTCCTTGAATTCACAAAAGTGTTTTTTGAATGATTTATCTTGTCTAAATATTTTAATTTCAAGAAGATAGAAAATATCAGGGAATGCTGTGTGTTTCTTAAAAGAGATAAGTTTTGTGAAAGATAAAAAAATTGAATTATTCTAAATTCACATGAATGATGGGAAATTGGTTACATGAACATGAATAATATAAAAACCATCAAGATTTTCATTGAAATGATAAGATAAATATTTATAAATAAATTGAATGAATGAAAAGGTTCGTGAAACAACAAATGAGGTGTGGTAAACATTTATTCAAGTGATCAATATAATAATCTTCTTAATGATTTTTTATCATACTTCAGTTGAAATACCAATGAGCATTCAAATTGTGAATGGTAGTGAACTAGGAGGGATAGTGATCACACTCCAAGAATTTAACATCAGTTTACTTTATTAGATTTAGTACAAAGGCATATTTTCTATGTATTTTCATTAGATGTATCCCAATTCATGTGAACCAAGTAAACATTTTGGGACTCATTGGTGCTTTAATTTATTCTCAAATATATCTGTGGGAATAGGAGAGAAGAATGTATTGTTTAAAGAAGAAAAAAGATCATAAGGGGTAGTTATTTTAATCATTCAAACACTAATTCACACCCACCAGCCTATCAAATAATTTTACCTAGTTGGGATTACAATTAGTATCAGAATGAAAGGTTAAAATATATGTTTCTATTTTTTTGGTTTCAATTGGTGTTTTTGATCAAAAAATGGGATTATATCATTTTTATAAACTATTTTTAGTTGTGGAAGAATCAGATTAAACACTAATTTTGATAATTAGGTATGTATGTCTTTATATCTATAATGTATAGTATTTCTAGTAGTGTGTATAGTGTAATTTTAACCGAGGTAGAATTATGGGAATTGTATATTGGTTCCAGAGGAATTAATGCATTCAGAGAAGCTTCATCTAACACATTCTATAAAAAGGGGAAGTCACGTAATTCGAAGAAAAAAATTTCAGAAAGGATGATAAATATCTATTATGGTGATTGAAAATTATGATAATAAAAATTACTGGTTCTAGGAAACAAAATTAGGACCTCATAATGAACCCAAAGAGGCTATAAATTCATTCTTAGATGAGAATAATGCATTACTATAATGTATGCATGGTCTCAGTGAAATCCTCGATGATGTAATGATTTCCAAGTAAATCCTTAGATTTCTATGTAGAATACTGGGATTTTGTGAAAAAAAGATTCTAATTAATTTAATCTTTTTGTTTTTTTCATTTCACACAACACTAAAAATGGATTTTGTTATGTGAAATAACTAAGTTTTTTTGTGTTATATGCAAAACCTTGTTATTATTTCACTACAAAAAACACTATGTTTGGATTATATTAAACATAATATTTATTCCCTTTGATAGCTTGCATTACATGCAAGGTCATGTTTCAACGAACAACAATATATTCTTAATATTGTTATTATCATATTTTATGGATACAATCTAGTCATTAGAATGAATTTTATTTATAATATTAACTAAATTGTAAAAATTTCATTTAAACATGTATATAAAATTAATCCTTAGGTTATCAGTCAGTATAAGTGAATGTTTGAACTATTTGAAAATAAGGAAATTACATTTCTAAGAAAACTATTTTCTATATACGAACTAAATTTTAACTGGGTGAATTAAAAAACGAAATTTGATTAATGTTTAAATAATATATTTATATATATATATTATATTAAATAAATATTTTTTTATTGATCCAATATATTTTATAGGAATAAGATAACGATAAATCCAATTTTATTAACAAAAAGATGTATTTTTCTAAAAGGTAATCTTACTTCCATTTAATAGGGAACCCATTTTAAATATATTTTTTTGACACTTATAATTTTCATTTGAAAAAAATAAACGTAATTTTTGAAATTGGAATAAAAAAATCTACTTTGGGTATATTTTTTGTATTTTCCTCAGAGGTTTTATTTTTTGATGAATAATGAAAAAAAAAATTTAATTATTCTTTTTCATATATTTAATTTTTATAGTTAAATTATATTTTAATTTTTTTAAAATTACAATTAGATCAAAAAAACATAAATTACTCCAAATATGTAAATTTTAACTAATTTCAAATTGAAATGGGATATAAAAACAATTCAATGTTTTGGACCATCTCCGATTTAACTCATCATATCATCTTGTCTATGAGATTACTTTTAAATAAATTTCTACAATTTATATGATTAGAATTTGGGAAAATTGACTCCATATTTGGAATAATAATAATTTATAATGTCTAATAAAGTCTAAATAATTTTTTCCCAAAATTTATTAGTGAATGTAATTAAAATTAATTTCATCGATTAAGGTAAAACTGAGTTTACTTAGTGGTTAAGCATTAATCTTAAAGGCACAAATGACCTAGAAACTTTTTCAATATACAATATCGAGAAATATTTCAAAAAATTACCATATTTTTTATAAAATTTAAAATTATTGGAGGAACATGATTTAAGGGAGACCTCCAGGTAGTGTTTACCCTTTTATATTTATAAGAATTCTTCTCCTCCGTTACAAAAGGGAACTCACGCCTATCTCTTCCTCAAAAATCTCATAAAAAATTGGTTGGGACAAACTGTAATAAATTATCCTTAAAAATCTATACCTTCATCCTAGAGGCCTAACTTTTGGAATAAATCTAATTAAGAAATCTCTTTGGTACAAACCAAAAAGAGTAACCCAAAGAGAAGCTAGCACCTTTCAATGAGAAATTTTGATTTATTTTCATTCTCAAACACCTCAAATATTCTTATTACATGATTATAAAAAAAAATATAGTATCATAAATATATCTAGATTTTGTAATTATAAGGTTTAAACATATAATTATGAACATTTCCATCAAATGGGTAACGAATTTACCGTTCATGTGTACAGGGGACTACCATCTCGCAAAACAATGTCATTCGTTTTTCCATAACCAAATTTCATGGTAAGAAATTATTATGTAAATACAATTTTTATATGATATATTTGATATTTGATATTTATTATTTATTATATAACACATACCATTATTGTTTTCATTTTTTGTAGATTCTATAACATCGTTTGTGGACTTGTGGAGTACTGCCTCCTAAAAGCGATGTGATTTTTTACACATTACATGGAATATATTAATGATGGGTATACAAAAAATATATGATAAAAATTAGAAAATAATTCTACTTTAATTATATTATATATATATATTTCATTTATTTTCTTTTTTTTCATCACAAGATTAAATGGAAACATGATTCATGTGTTTGTATGACCTAACATCTCTATGAGCAGTGCCTTTAATTTTCTATTTCTACCTTTTATATATTATTATAAATATTTATATACATAATGTTTAACATATTTATATCTTGGTTTAAATTATTTAAATAATTAAATAATTATTTATGTAATATGATCAAGACTAATAATTCAAAACATATATGAAAAATAGAAGATATTACCTGAAACGTAACATTAAGCTGAAATTGATAATAAGTAGGTAATATAATGTCATAATCAAATAATATATGGTATTATATATAATAATATTATATTTTAATACATTATAATAAACCTATATTTATTATATATGAGTTTTTAATGGGTATGAAGAGATTCAAGACATAAGGTAAGCGTTTTCTCAACTCACTTTTATTTCAATGAGATTTATGCCTTATTCACCACTCGTTTATTTTTTTGGTGTATATACGGATCATGAATATATTATATGGTTATTATACAAAAATTTATGATTACTTACATATCCATTTTATGATCCTTATTTCATGGGGTTTATGATTCAAAGGTTATCAAATCGGTAAAGTACATTGGTCTCAGTTTTCCTTCTTTTAAAAACTTGACATGTTATGCACCCATATTCTTATATGCTGTGTATGTATAACCATTTGAACTTTTATTTCATTAATGTACTTATTTTAGTGATTTTTTATTCTTAATTTATTGTTTTTATTTCATGAGTATTATAATTGATGGTTACCAATGATGTAGTAGATTATTTTTACAATCTCATTGTGTTGTCGAGATTGTTTTTAATTATGTTCCCATTGATGGAATGATATGATCCTTATATAAAAAATTATAATTACATTAATTAGAATATGGTTATTCAGGATTTATTCTAGTATTGGTATCATTTTTTCACACTTTGGTACTTAAGATAATTAATAAAAAAATTAACAAAAACTAACATTATTTCAATTTTTGGTCACAAATAAATGTTCTAACAAAACCAAGTTTTAGAAATAGGGTTTTAAAAAAATTATAAAAATATCATATGTTATTTAAAATAATTTTTTACCTATTTTATACCTTTTTATGAAAATGGTTTTAAAGAAACTTCTTTTTTATTTTCTGATTGAGGAACTTTTCTAAACTATTCATGGAATGGTAAGAATGTTCAATAAATACGGATTTATTATCCATCATGATTGTCCTTCCATTGATGTTTCCTTTACAAGATTAAAAGTTTTATTTTTATGAAAAACTTATCCATAATATTCTGGAAATTCACTATTTTTTAAATTGTTTTCAAAGTAAAAGGTTTTCAAATAAGAAATATTTAAGAATTTTTTAAAATTATTTTCCAATATTTATTTATATGTTATAGAAGTTATCTTAAAAGAATAGGTTTCCAAAATTTCATCAATATTCCTGTATAACTTTTTAATGATATTTTTAAAGAAAATATTTTCAACAAATTTAAATATTCCTTTAAAAAAATTCAAAGATATTTTCATAGAAAAGGGTTTCAAAAAATTTCTTTAATTCTATTATAAGTTTTAAATGTTATTTTCAATAAAAATATTTTCGAAATGTTTTCTAGCATCCTTTATATGTTTTTAATGTTATCTTTAAATAAAAATGTTTTCAAAATGTTGTATTATTTATAAATAATTTTTCAAAGAGGAAAGGATATTTTTATCATGAATTATTTAAAATTAAATTTAATATCATTCTCTTTAAGAAAAGGATCATTGAAAATATTTTATGAAATTGATCTTTAAAGAAAGTCTATTTTCTTAAATAAGGTTTCAAATGATACTTAAAAATCCTTCCCCTTATAAGATGACCTCCTTTGATATTGTTTATGAATTTCTAGGTATATAATCTGAGGATACCATTCTTATTCATTGTTTGAATGGTTTAAGATTAAGATGAAAATTTGTTTAAAAACCCATTTCTCTTCCACAGGTTATACCTTGAAAATTGATTATGAAACATACTTTATTTCATGTTTTATTCTATAATTATGAAACAGGTATCTTTTCTATTGGTTATTGTATGATGGAATGTTTATGATACCCATTTAAATCTAGGGATTATGTTATGAGGTTTATCAAACACATTTTTTATGGATTATGATATAATTGTTGTTTATGAACTTGTGGGACACGTATACATGATTTTATAATAAGAATGGTGGGACCTATATCTCTATCCATTGATTTTGTAATGATTTAAATTTCATGATATATTGATGCGGAGAAAGTCGATGGGCTTGATCTAGTATGGAAAAAAGGGGAACTCAATCCACTATAGGAAGAAGTGGAAACCCAATCCACTATGGTAAGAAGAGGAAACCCAATCCCTTATTAGGAATGGACTGCGACTGAGGATGGTGGTATGTCCTAACCAGTAGGTGTAGTTCCTATGAATTTCCTTGATATGTTTTGGAAATGAAACTTATGTTTTAGGGAATTATAGTCAATGATATTACATATTTTTGTGTCTGTCACAATTACATTTCTTATTCCAATGTTATGTGTTCATGGATAATGAACTTGATTCACTTATATTTCATGTATAATGAACATCCAATCTTTATTCTATGAATCATGATTGTGATATTTTATATGCAGGGTATGATATTATAATGTTTTGATCATGTTCTCATTCTATTATGCTCATGTTATTAATAAATATCTCCCTTTTTCCCTTTCTAAGCATTTAAGGTCACCCATTTCTTATATTTACTTTCACATGGTTATGAATACTGTATTTAAGTATTATTACTATGATGAAATATCTTTATTGGATATATTGAATATCTCTCACCATGTTAGAATATATTGTGATAAGTTTTCAAAGACACTAAAATAGTATAGTCCTTGGGAATGTATTTTTGTAATGTGATGAATATTTATCTAAAATAATGTAATATCCAGGTATGTTAAGCTGGGGTAAAAATAGTTGGTATAAAAGTAAAGGTTTAGTCAATGTTTTGAGACTAGGATGAGAAAACGTTAGTGAGATACCAAGGGATATTTATAAGGATATGTCTAGGGATGTCTCTATGTAAAAGACTAAGCTGTCATTGGTTTAAAAGAAGGTTTCATAAATTATACATCATGTAATATATTTTTCATTTTATTGTGGTTTTCATCAATGATAATTGTTTATTACATTATGATTTCTAGTTTCAGTTGATGGAGGGAACTAGAAAAATCTAGGTTAATGTTGAATGTGACAGATAATTTTCTCATGAGCAGTCAAATCAGATGATCTGGGGTGAAGGATGTTGTGATCATGCCTAATCAGTTTTTAAAAAAAATTATTAAAAATGTGTGCCTTACCCAACTATAGAAATCACCAAAAAAATAGATGGAATGAGTTTTCATAATGTTAAAGTTGTAGGGACCACGGGGGAAATATGATTTTTATTCCATTGTGTAAAGAATGTGGAAAAAATCACCCATGTGAAAGTCTTAGATGTTAAATTATATTCTTTGACTTTGGAAATTAAGGACACAAAGAAAGTAACAAAAAAGGTAAATAAAGAATTTAGTTAAAGTAATGGATTATAATATTATCCTCCCTAAGACATAATTGATGGTTAAATTATTTATGTGTGTAATGAATGGTCATTATGAAAATCAATGTCCCATGTGGACATCTCATGAAGAGAATCTACAAGGTGGTATGACTAATGCTTACTTTAGTGATGGTGATGAGACTATAAGTTAAATGTGAAAGAAATATTTATTATGTAATATTATGGGGTTTCTTTTTTAATTTATAAAAATGAATTTAGATAATCACTATTTTTCTATACTTTCATCCAAGAATTATATTATATGTAGTGTTCAGTTTATGTTTTTTCTCTAAGGATTTACAAAAACATATTGAATGGTTATGATCGACTAAGAGAGTTATTTAATATAAAGGATATGTGGATGGGAAACACATGATATGGGAAATAAAATCCTTAATATGATTCTTATGGTAAGATAATGATGTTTGGATAATGTTATATTGGATATGAATAACTAAATTGGATGGAACTAATTACTAGGGAACTAATTAAGTACTTGTTGATAAGTGTTCTATGTTGTCATTGATGAAGTTTCAAAAAAAAATTAATTTAAAGATCATGTCCGATAAACATTAAAATAATTAAGAATTATTTTTTCAACATGGATGTGGGGTAATTCGGGTTATTACCATGTTTTAAGGGAATACATGATGAAGGTATTCACATATTTTATATACAACAACCAAGAGATAGTTTTTAATATACTGAGGATCAATTATAAGTTATTTTTGATAAATTTAGTGAATTTATTTCCATAGTTTTAGACTTCATAATTTAGATTGGTTATATGGTATGTTATTTATCGATTAGTTTATGATAAATTTCAGATGTGGTTTTAGAGATTACTTAATTTTCTCTCCATATGATGATATATTAGTATTGGATAACAGGCGATAATATTTTGTTTCTGATAACAATAGACTTATAGAATAACCTATCAATCTATTTATGGATCTCATTACTTACTAATGATTTAGGAATGAAAATTATCCCTAATTTTATGGAATATTAGATTATGTGTAAATTGATCAAATTACAACAAAGGGTTGGGATTTCCTGAAATCATGTAAGTATATTTTCTCAGGAAAATTATCTAAATTTTGGAAAAAGGTTTGTGAAATAATTTGTTTTCCTATTATCATTGTTTTTTATGATATCAATGACCTCTTTCATGCTTCATAAATTTGTGATTTTTTGATTTTTAACTTTCTGTGGATCACCCATTTTTTTATTATCAGTGATCTTTATAAATCTCTATGATTATTTCTGTTTTTTATTCTATGTCTATTTTTTCAGTTTCCACTTATGTTCTCCTATATGGAATCCTAGTTTGAATTTTCTTTGGATAATCATTATTATTTTATCTTTCCATTTAAAAGAATGTTTTGTTATTCATTTTTACAATGTGAGCTTCTATAAAAGGAACATTGAAGTATTAAACCATTGATAACCAAGATGAATTTCAAGGGAAAAACTTATTTTAATGGGGGTTGAATGAAAAACACTTATATTTTATGATTTTTTTGTATTTACTTTATCTATTTGATATTTTTCATTTCACACACCACAGTATATTGATTTTTTTATTTGAAAGAACAATGTTTTTATTGTGTTGTACGCAACACCAAGTTTATATTTCAGTAAAAAAAACTTATATTAGCTTGATTTACACACAACACTATGTTTGTCTTGTATTACACAAAAAACTGAGTCCCTTCGATAGCTTACAGTACAGACAAGGCTGAGTTTTACTAAACTATAATATATTATTAATATTATTATGAAATTATTATTATATCTACCACTTATCCATTGGATTGGAAGTTAAAAATATTATTAACTAAATTTTGAAAATATTATTTGCACATGTATATAAAATTAATCCTTCAGTTATTAATTAGTATAAGTGAATGTAAGAACTATTTTAGAATAATGAAATTTCTTTTCTAAAAAACTATTTTTCTATGTAAAAACACAATTTTACCTAAATATGTTAAAAAAATTTGATTAATTTTTTAAGTGAATTTATATATTATATATTAAATAAATATTTTCTATGATCAAAAAAATATATTTGATAGGTCTATCATAAGAATGAATAAAATTTAATGAATAAGAAGATATATTTTTCTAAAATGTAATTTTACCGCCTTTTAAAGGGGAACCCATATTAAATTTAATTTTTGACCCATTAATATTTTTTATTCGAATAAATAAATTTCATTTTTTGAATAATAAAATATAAAATTACTTTGGGTTTATTTTTTTTAATTTTTTCTATGAAGTTTCATTTTTTGATGAATTGTAAAAAATGCTGAATTTTAATTCAACATTACCTTTTCATCTAGTTTATTTATATATTTAAATTATATTTTAGTTTGGTTTTAGATTATAATTAGATAAATAATTCATCATTTTATATAATTAAGTACTTTTCATCCTATTTCATGTTTTAAATGGATATAAAAACATTTCAAACTTTTAGAAACTTTTGCCTTAAAACCCTATCGTCTCATCCTGTTTGCGTGATTAATTTTAAATTAATTTCTACCACTCCAATGCTTATGGTTTCGAAATTATGATTAAATATTTTTATACAAAATAATTTAAAATTTCTAATATTTTCAATATTTATTTCCACAAAATTTATTGTTGAAATTATTTAATATTAATTATAGTGATTTTGTAAAAAATAAGTTTACATAGTAGATAAACTGTAATATTAAAGGGACAAAAGACCATGAAATTTTTGAAAAATATAACTTTTTGGAAATATTTACACTAATATTCTTCTATTATTGACAATTTAAAATTTTCTGAGGCACAATATTTATGTTATACCTCTCAATATTGTTTAAATTTTTATATTTACCACAATTTCACTCCTCCATTTTAAAAGGGTCTTCTCGCCCCTCACATTATCACACCTCTCAAGGCACATTGGCTCAGACAAAGCCTTCAATAATTTCCTCATAAATTTCCTCACTCTGAACAATAGTGCTCAATTTTTTTTATAAATCCAATCAACAAATCCCTTTTGTACAAACCAAAAGGAGTTACCTGAAGAAGAGGAAGCATCCTTTTGCAAGCTCTTTTGTTTTATTTTCATTCTCCACCCACTAAAATATTCTTATTACATTATTATATAATATCATCATTATAATAAATATACTTAGATGATTTCATTCTAAGGGTTTTACATATAATTCCACAAAATTATATAAAATGGGTGATGAACTTTCTATTCATGTGTACATTGGATTACCACCTTGCAAAATGATGTTGTTTTCTCTTCCTTTACCACCACTGATTGTAGGTAATTATTATGTAAATAATTTTCTATATATTATTTATGATATTTATGAAGTATTTATGATTTTATAATAATTATATATTATATACCTTCATGGTTTCCATTTTTTTATAATATGATAACTTTTTTAGTGGATGTGTGGACTACCAACTCCTCTATGTGATGTGATTCATTCACACTTTACATGCAATGTATTAAGGATGTTTATTGTGAATATATTTAATAACTATTATATAATAATTATGTTATAATTATATTATATATATACATATATTTCATTTACATTCTATCTTTAAAAATGACAATTAAATTTAAACAATATTAATGCGTACGTACGACATATCGCCTACATGAACAGTGTTTTTCATTTTCTATTTTTAACCTTTTATAGATTATTATAAATTATTCAATACTAAAAATAGATGATATTTATATCATTTTTTACATTCTTGAAAATTTGAATTATAATATAATTTAGAGGATCATGAATAATAAGTGAAGACATATACAAAAAATTCAGATATTACCAAAACTCTAACATTAATATTTAATTGTTAATAAACTGGTAATATAAATTCCTAATAAAATCATATATGGTATTATTTATAATAATACGGTTAATTTTTATATTTATAATAATCTTGTATTTATTATACACTAGGTTTAAAGGAGTACGACGAGAGTCAAGACATAAGGTAATGGTTTTCTCGTCCCACTTTTATTTCCGTGAGATTTATGCCTTACTCAGCACTTATTTCTTTTGTGTGGTGTATATAATACCCATTAATTTATTTTATTATTAATATAAATAAATTTATTTTTATTTACAGATCAATTTTATTATCTTTATTTCATTGGGTTTATGGTTAAAAATTTATCAAATTGGTAATGTAATTTTGTCTCAATTTTTATTCTTTAAGACACAAGCTATGTTACGAACCCATATTCTTCTATGTGGTGTATAAAAAACCCTTTAACATGTTATATAATTAATATAATTCATTTAATTATATTTGAGGATTAATTTATTGTTTTTATTTCATGGTGGATTATGATTTAAAGTTACAAAAGTTGTAATAGATTACTGCTATAATCTCATTGTTTATTAGGAATGATTCTGATTATTCTTCCATTAATGAAATATAATTTTCCATATATAAATAAATCTCATCAATTTTATTAGAATATTTTTATTCATGATATTTGAAAGTAACGTTAATATTTTTTCACTCATTGGTAAATAATATAATTAAGAAAACATTTTTAACAAAATCAGTCTTTATTTTTATATTTAGTCGAAAATATATGTTCTTTTAAAACCATGTTATCTAAAAAGGATTTAAATGAAATTCTAATATCATGATATTTTCATTAAGATAAATATTAACACATGTTTTATATTATTTATAGAATAGTTTTTAAAATGATTTCTACTTTTCATTTTTCAATTGAGGAACTTTTCTAGACTTTTCATGTAGAAAAATGAATGTTTATAATGTACGTATGCTTCCACCATCATGATCATTTTACCTTTGAGGGTTATATTAAAATTTCACAAGATTTATTTTTAAGAATTTGTTTTTCCAAATATTCTGTTCAATCACTATTTTTAAATTATTTTTCAGTGAAATGTTTTTTAAATTTTTTATGTTCAATAAGTGTTTTTAAATTATTTTAAAAGTCCTTTATAATTTTTCAATGATATTTTGAAATAAAATGTTTTCAAAACAATTTCTATATTATATTATAAGTGTTAAAATATATTTTAAAAGAAAATGTTTTAAATATTCCATTATATGTTTTCAATGTAATTTTTAATGAAAATGTTTTCAAATGTTTCTAATATTCCTTTATAAGTTTTATATGTTATTTTCAATGAAAATGTTCCCAAATTTTTTTCAAGATTTCATTAAATGGTATCATGGTTATTTTTGAATATTTTTTTTTCTCAAAAATGGTTTCTGATTTAAAAAAAAATTTCAATGAGGAATGTTTATTTTCCTCAAGATTTTTTTAAAGTAAATTTCAATTTTTTTCTATAATAAAATTTTTGTGAAAAAGATTTATGTAATGGATCTTTAAATAAATCCTATTTTCCTTAAGAAATGTTACAAGTGTTATTTAAAAATCATTATCCATCTATGATTATATCCCTTGATATATTATATGACTCATTAAGGATATTATCCAAGGATACCATTCTTATTATTTCTTTGAATGGTTTATTATTAAGATAACATGTTGTTTATGAAGACTATTTCTCATCCATAGGCTATATAATGATAAAATGATTATGAAACTCAGGTACTTTCCTTATTTATAATATTATAATAAAAAATGTATCATTTCTATAGATTATGATATGATATTATGTTTTTAATAACCATTTCAATTCATGGGATATGTTATGATGTTTATGAAAACCATTTTTTATGGGTCATGATATAATGATATTTTATGATCATGTGGAACACATATATATTATTTCATTATGATATGGCTGGGATGTATATATACCTCCAATTAATTGTGTAATTATTTATATCTCATGTGATAAATATGGGGAACAAGTAGCCATGCTTGATCCATTATGGGAAGAAGGGGAAACACAATCCCCTATGGGAAAAAGGGGAAACCTGATCCACTATGGGAAGAAAGGGAAACTTGATCCCTTATAAATTAATGATTTCAACTGGAGATGGTGGTGTGTCCATTTTAGTTGGTGTAGTCCCCATGATGTTCTCTTATATGTTTTTGAAATGATCATTGACTTATAGGGAAGGATATTACATGTTTATGTACCTTCCACAATTCTATGTCTTTTTCCTATATTATGATTTCATGGATTATGGAATTGATTTCCATATGATTCATTTCTTACAAAATATCAATATTTAGGTCATGAATCTTTATTATGATCTTTGATATAAAGGGTATGATCTTCTGTTGTTATGATATTGTTACCATACCCTTATTATCAAGTTATGATTACACATCTACCATGTTTTCCCATACTGAGCATCAGAGATCAAGACTTTCTTATGTTTCTTTTACCTAGGTTATGAAGGGAGATTTTAAGTAGGATTACTAAAAGAAAGGATCTTTAATAGAAATGTTGATGATCTTTCTCCAAGTTATAAAAAATTGTTATATGTTTCTGAAGACACTAAACTATTACAGACCTCAGGTATGTATTTTGGTAACATGATAAATATTAATCTAAACTAATGCAATATTTTTGTATGTTTATCCTGGGTCTCTATATACTTCCACCTCAGTACATTCTGAAATTATATTTACTAGAGGAAAAAGACCCAAAACATGCAATACTTTGATAGTTTACACGGTTATGTTGTTGTATATGAGATGATGTATGATAATAATTACACTGTTTAAAATGAAAATAAAAATAGTTTGAATTGATGTCTATAATGAAACTCACAATTAAAGATATTCATGAAAAATAAGAGATAAATGAGTTCATATCATTCCCTTACTCTAATATACCAAGAGGAAAATGAAGGTTATGTGTGAAACTTCCTCTAGAATAATTTATTTGTGGAAAGTTTAGACATATTATATCAAGGCTCACCAAAAAATAACAATATTATGGTGAATATGAAGTCAAAATTCCCATGAAAATTCCATCATCTTATGTGAATGATATAAAAAATGTGAACATTAATTCCTTTTAGAATAATTAAGTATTTCATAAGATAATGAATGTGTTGAAGAATACGAGGTAGAGGAGATGGAGGAAGGAAAATATCATGGATAAAATGATATGGTGTAAATTTTATGTAAATCTCAAATAATAGAGGAATGAAACAGTAATAAATGAGATTTGAAAGGAAGGTATGATCTCTAGGTTGAATTAGAAACCACTCTTAAGGATATATATTTTTGGATTTACAAAATGAATAAATCCAAAAAAATAGGATCATGATTCCAAACACTATATGTAGTTGAAGGAAGAAGAGAAGTCTGAATTGAAGGAATTAATCGAAATTCTTTAGAATCCTATTCCACTAAACGAAGAAATGTTTTTTTAGTACATGAAAAATTTGATGAATAAAAAATATTGACTTATAGTCTAACTAACATTGAAAAATATTGAATAAAATGTATTGAAGAAATTAAAGAGGAATTTTTCAACCTTCAGATAAAATTAGATTATTAGGAGAGAATATTGACTCCCAATATGAAATTGAAGAAAAGATCACTCAGGTGATAGAAAAAGATTGAAGTGGATCATAAAGGTTCAAAAATCTATAAAAAACAATAATATTTAAATGAAAAGGCTATTATGGGGCTTCGTCATAAATATATAGTTTTGATGACTAATTTAAGACAGAAAGTAAACAATCTAAGGTTTAAAATTTATCATGGTACAACTCAGAATATAAAGTTTCTATAAATACATGTAATAACTAGTTATATAGAAATCAATAACTAGAATTCACACTATTTAAGGTTTTATTGCTATGGAAAGGTGTTCTATTCCCAAAATGAATGTTCCATATCAAAACATATTAAAGGAAGAAAGATTAAAAAAGGTTGAAACCTATAGTTAAATATTAGCTTAATTATTCTTTTTTTCACTATTTTTGGTGAGGAGGATTCCAAAACATGGCCATATATTTCTCATAAAAAATATGGAGGAATTTTCTTTGTAAAAACAAAGGTAGTTGTAGACAGTAGTGTATCACCAGAGACTTTTGTTAGAAATCTTTTGTTTTTATGTTATATAAATCATCAAGGGGATCTTTCACTATACACAACACTAGCTTGGCTTGCTATACATGTAATCATGACCTTCCTCAATAGCATGCATCGTATGCAATACCGAGTTTCACTAAACAACGATATGCTATTAAAATATTATTAAAACTAGCCGGTGTGAATAGTAATAACCACTTTTTTAAAATTTTCAAATTTCAACTTTCAAAATGGACATCTTTTTTGGATTCGGAATATCGAAATTAGCCTAGGGTGAAATTTTGGTTTTTTTTTGAAAACATTCAATTTTGGATGAATAGTGAAAACATTGGGTTACTATTTTAAAAACCGACTTTTTATTTAAATAATTACTTATTTTATTTAAATTTATTTTAAGTCAAAATTGATACATAATACCTATATAATTTCAATGCAATTCATTGGAGTCATTTTAAAATAATTTTAGATATATAAAAATTTTATTGAACTTTTCACCGTCTTTTACCCACCTCCTAGGAGAATTTGCAAATTAAATTAAAACTTAATTTTACCACTTTTGTGAATGGAATTTCAAAAATCCGAGTGTCATGGATGATGTCAGTAAGTAAAATGTGGTTCAATGAGATGAAAATAATTTTTGGTGAATAGTAACTTTTTAATTTTATTTACCACGGTTAAAAGTAAATAGGGTAATTAAGGGTAAAAATGATATTATTATTACGCTAGCACATGTCCTAATTCTATTGGGTAAGTTTAATTCGACCAAAAACAACATTAGAAATAAAATATGACCATTTAGACCCACTTGGATTAGATTAGGACATTTAATATTAATTTATTTAAAGAAGGGTTAAAATAGTTAAAATCAATGATTAATAACTAAATCATTTTTAATATAGGGTTATACATATAATAAATTCGACTATAAATATTAATTAGAAATATAAAAAGATTTCCTATATAATTATATTTTTTTGTAATTTTTAGACATTAAATATTTTAATTTATTTATGACACAATGATGATGCAGTAATTATCTTATTAATGAAATATTGACATAATTAATGTTATAAATACCCAAATAAATGTAATTTGAGACTTTTTATGAATTAAAATATTTTTCTAGGTTAATATGACATGTTATTATTGATTTAATTAACTTTTTTCTAACTAATATTTCTGTTATGATTTTCAAAAAATTCAATTACCAAATAGTGTCAAAATTGACATAAAATAGTTTTTAAAACAAATATTATATTATTAATTGTTATTTTATTCCTAAAAATCTAATGTTCATCCAAAGGACATAGATAAGGTTATATATATTAATAATAAACAAAATGGGGTTTTTTTGTCTTGTTATGGTATGTTTATTAACCTTATAGTGTAAGAAAACAAAAAGACATGGTAAAAGTAAAATTACTTACCTTAAAGTTAAATCTAAATGATAACGTTAAAATAGAACCCTAAACTTGTCTAAATTCTATTGTATGAGAGTATTGAGACCCATCCCCACCTTATCCACTAAATAAATCATTTTGGAGATATTAAAAACTGAATATGACTTTATAATATAATAATATTTTTAGTTTTTCCAAAGGTGCCCCTCTCCTTCCTTATAAAAGGGCACCTCCTCCCTCTCTTCCTCACACCACATAGAGCCTTCAATCTCGGATATCCCCTACCAAATTCTCTTCTCCACTTCCCTAGAAACATCCTAGATGTCCTTGTATTCTTAAAAGACCAATTTTAGTGCCCTAAAAGGAGGTCTCAAAGAGGCGCTTCAAAGAAGAGGTAACGTCTGTTACCGATTCTCTCAACTTTATTTCTTCTTTCACTTATTCTTATTTAGTTGTTTCATTATGAAGTAATAACATCACTATCACTTATATATTTATATGTTATTATAAGTATGAAACAACCCTATTTCACCCTCTATCTATCCGACAGAAAATAAAATCACCGCGCGTGCGTATGTACGGAATACCGTCTCCATGTCATGGTGTAATCTATTTTCCACCACCACCTTACTTGGATGGGTATAATGGTGAAAATAAATAACTATATATGATTATTTTAAAGTGTTATTGATTCTAAAATAGTATACATACACTCCAATACAATTCCACGATCATGGGAATTATATCATCGCTCGTGCGTACGTACGTAATACCGTCTCCACGATGTGATGCGACTCATTCTACATGATCTTCATTACATAATGATTATATAAATGAATTGAATGAATGAATATGATATATATTACACTAATACCATTCTGGAAATGAGGTATCTATAACTTAAAAAGAGGAATAAGAATTTATTCGACAAAACATGCATAAGAACAAAAAACAATAAACACCCGAATAACAAGTAAGAATGAAATATTACTAATAAGAAGCTAAGAATATGACCATATATGATATTATAAAAATAAATATGATGCTGGAATAAGTCAATAAAATTATCAAAATCATTATATAGGAGGTTCGGACACTTACAAAGCAAATTGGACCTAAGGTAAGGGAAAATATCACAATCTCATTTTTTATCCGAGATTGTTTATACTCAGAATTTATTGGGGAATATTTATCATCCAAATCCATGTTTCCTCAATATGTAATATTATTTCCATCCACCTAAAATTGTTTAAATCCAATTTTATCCTTCGGTGAGTTTTTAATAAAATATATGAAAGGAATCTTTTGTTGTTTTTCATATGAGGTACTTTTTGACTTTTCTGGCCAAAGTACGGGAAGAATTCTTTTTTTAATTATATTGAATGAATGGATTTTTAAAACATTATTTCCAAGAAGCTTACTTTACAAGCTTTCATGTTTATTTTTAATCAACTTCTTTTAGTTTAAAATTTTATGACATGTTAGGAAAGGAAAAATGTTTTTGAAGTAGAAAGGATATTTTCCTCAAGAATGGAGTTCAAGTGTGTTATCAAAATTATTTTCCATCTAAGATAATATAGGGTTTTTTTCAATCCCTATTATAACATTGATTTGATTATGTTGTGATGGAATTATTTTTATGAATTCCTTTATCTTATATGAATTGTTTTATGATGTCACGATGTTTAAGAATCCCATTTTTATTACATGGGTTATGCAATGATGTATAATTTTTTTGATTTCATGGAAGACATAAGAATGGTATCATTATGAGATGGGTTGGACCTATATCTCCCTCCAATGCATTGGGTAAAGATTTATAACTCATGTGATAGACATGGCTAGAACAGCATGTTAAATTGGTTCAATGAAAAAGGACTCAAATGAGGAGTGAACTCGGTTCAGTAATGGACTTTGTCCGCTAAGAGAGTCTTGGCTACGATTCTTGACTACTAAGAAATGATTCTATATGATTATGTGTGTATGACACAAGGTTTCATGTTTTATGTTATGATTATTGGGATTATATTTCATTACTGTGATTTATCCCATGTTATAAAATTATGATCTCTTTTGCGGGTTATGATTCCAAAAATGTTATGTTCTTATGAATATGATGTGATTGATATTTATTTTGTTTAACCTTACTGAGCATTTGAGCTCACCCATTTGTATGTTTTCTTTCCCAGGTCAGGAAGAAGGTTATTAAGTAGGTTATGCCAAAAGGGACTCTAGATATGATGAAATAAATGGGAGACAGTGTAGATGCTTTATGAACCAGTTGTTTATGTTTCCCAGTTTCAAAAGACACTATACCTATACGGTCTGTTCATGGTTTTGTTATATGTTGTAATAAGTGTACATCAATTTTGAATTAATAACCATGTATGTAATGTATGGGTTATTATAGTTTGTATCAGAAGAAAGGTAAAGTCAACCTTTGGAAACTAGGATGTGAAAGCCTTAGTAAGAACCCTAAGTATAAGTCTAAGCATAGAACACAATTGTAGTGCTTTAGAAATGGCCATGCACAACCTATGATAAGACCTTAACTGTGAAGTTTTGTTCTTGATTATGTGGTAATCCTATTATAATTAGTGTTTATCACACTATTCTTCTTTGTTTTAGTCAATGGCTGGAACCCGAAGGAACTGTGTTAATGAAGAATGCGACGGGCAATGCAATGATTGTCCCCATGATCAACCAAACGTTATGGGAGTTGGAATGAAATATCTTGTAGCCATGCTCACACAAAATTCTCAAGCTATGAATCATGTAGGACTTCCAAATGAGCAAATGAATGAGCAAAATTATGTTGAATCCTTCATGAGGCAGCGTCCACCTTCATTCAGTGGGTCTTCTGATCCATTAGTGGATGAACAATGGATCAGTACCATTGAAAAGATATTTTCAGTTCTTCAATATTCTGAACATGATAAATTCATCTTAGGAGTGTATCATTTGGAAGGAGATGTTGATCAATGGTGTAATATTATCAAGAATATGAGGCAAAGGGATGAAATTGAATCCATGGAATGGGATGAGTTCAAGAACTTATTTTTAAATAAGTACTTCCCTCGTATTTTTCGAATAAAGATGGAGAAGGAGTTTCTTGAACTAAAGCAAAAGGATGATGAATCTGTTGGTACCTATGAAGAAAATTTTACAAGACTTGAAAGGTACACTTATGGTATTATTAACCAACCTAAGAGTAAGATTGATAAATTACTTAGTGGCTTAAAACAATGTCTTCAAAGGGAGTTATCCAGAAGGGACTTCAATAGCTACGAGGAAATTGTTCGATGTGCTCTCAAGGATGAGATAGAGATTGGAGTAACCCATCATTCATATGGGATTGATAATAAGAGTAGAATGGAATTAAAAGGAAAATCTAAAGAGCACACTGAAAAGAAGATGAGTTTTCCCTTACGCTCAAAGTGTGGAAAGAAACATGGAAGGAGTTGTCATAAAGGGACAAGTAAATGTTTCAAATGTGTAAAGGATGGTCATCGGGCATTTGAATGCTGCAATGATGGGAAGAAGATGCCTAGTGATGCGAACAAATAAAATGCTACACAGAGTGCACCTCCAACACTTCAATGTTACAAGTGCAAGGAAATGGGGAATTATGACAATCAATGCCCTAATAAAAGGGTTGTTGATGATGATCGACGTCAACAAACTCTTAAGGCTAAAGAAAAATGAAAGTCACATGCAATTTCTATCAGCGATGTGGAGTACGATAATGATGTGGTGAAAGGTACACTTACCATCCACTCTAAAGTGGAAAATGTTTTATTTGATTATGGATCCACCCACTCTTTTATTTCTAAATAATTTTCTATGGGTATCGTCGTATTACCTCAACAATTAGATGTTGAGTTAGCTGTGACAACCCATAATGGCACAACAGTCACATTAAAAGTTTATAATTCTTCTCCGATTGAAGTTTGTGGGAAAGTGCTTCTTGCAAATCTTGTGATCCATACTATAGTGGAATTTTATGTGATTCTTGGAATGGATTGGATTTCTCTATATGGATCTCATATCAATTTCCAAATAAGGGAAGTCACATTTCATATTCCAGATCAATATATGATCGTCTATCAATGAAAGGATGAACATAACCTTCCAGTCGAAATTTCTTCCATCTTATGGGTCTTGATTCCACTAAATGATGGTTATTTATCTCAAATGGTTGGAGAGAAACTTGGGGAGCACCTGTTCTGTTTGTTAAGAAGAAAGATGGATCAATGAGACTCTGCATTGATTATCGAGAACATAACAAGATCACTATTAAGAACAAATATCCTCTCCCACGCATTGATGAACTATTTGACCAACTACGCGGAGCTCAATACTTTTCCAAGATTGATCTTCGTTCAGGGTATCCTAAATTAATGGTCAAAATGGAGGATATACCAAAGATGGATTTCCGTACAAGGTACAGACACTATGAATTTATAGTGATGCCTTTTGGTCTTACTAATTCCCCTTCTATCTTCATGGATCTGATGAATAGAGTCTTTAGAGACTATCTTGATCAGTTTGTGGTAGTCTTTATAGATGATATTCTTGTCTATTAAAAGAGAAAGTAAGAACATGAAGATCACTTGAGAATTATATTGAATAACCTGAGAAAGGAGAAGCTTTTTTCCAAATTTACCAAGTGTGAATTTTGGCTTCAAAAAGTTTCATTTTTGGGTCACATAATCTCAAAAGAGGGGATATCTGTGGATCTAGCAAAAACAGAGGTTATCAAAAGATGGTCTAGACCAACAACAGTAACTGAGATCCGATGTTTTCTTTACTTGGATGGATATTATCGACATTTTGTGAAATATGTTTCACAATTATATAATCCACTCACCAGGTTGACTCAAAAAGGAGTTAAGTTCATGTGGACGGAGGAATGTG
This sequence comes from Viscum album, assembly GCA_963277665.1. Lineage (NCBI taxonomy): Eukaryota > Viridiplantae > Streptophyta > Magnoliopsida > Santalales > Viscaceae > Viscum > Viscum album. The sequence goes on from OY728132.1 coordinate 824,600,928, forward strand.
AAGAGAATTTCAAGGAGTTGAAAAGAAGGTTATCCAGTGCACCTACACTCACACTTCCTTGTAGTGGAGAAAGTTTTCTGATCTACAGTGATGCATCCAAGAAGGGACTGGGGTGTGTTCTCATGAAAAACGATATGGTGATAGGTTATGCCTCATGACAGTTGAAAATACATGTGCAAAATTACCCAACTCATGATTTGGAGTTAGCTGCAGTAATATTTGCATTAAATATTTGGAGGCATTATATTTATGGAGAAAGGTGTGACATTTATACTAATTATAAAAGTTTAAAGTATATTTTCACACAAAAGGAGCTTAATATGCACCAAATAAGATAGTTGGAGATGATTAAGGATTACGACTACTCAATTCATTACCACCCTGGGAAAGAAAACAAGGTGGAAAATGAATTAAGTCGACAAGACCATGCTAGATTATCCATGATGAGGATCACAAAAGATCCAATATTTATGGATTTACAAAGGATGGATCTTGGAATTATAATGAAAGGGGAAAAATCGTATCTTTCTTAAATGAATGTTCAACCATCTATACATGTGAAGATTAAAGAGGCACAGAAATAAGATGTAGAATTACAAATGAAGGTGAGAAATGTTCCTGAATTCAACCATGATTGTGATGGGTAATAATGTTCCAGAATCGGGTTTTTGTTCCTCCCATCCCTGAATTAAAGAAGGAGCTACTGGATGAGGCTCACAGTTCTTCATTCTCTATTCATCCTGGAAGCACGAAGATGTATAGGGACCTGAAAGAGTGCTTCTAGTGGGATGGCATGAAAAGAGATGTTGCGGAATATGTCTCTCGATGCATGGTTTTTCAGCAAGTTAATGCTGAGAGACAGACGTTTAAGGGAATGTTACAACCATTAACCACACCTGAATGGAAATGGGAAAACATCACTATAAACTTTGTCATTGGACTTTATAAAACATCAAAAGGCAATAATTCTATCTGGGTCATAGTTGATCGTCTTACAATGTCTTCACACTTCATTGCTATTAGAGATGATTTCTCTCTAGATCAGCTTTCACGGATATATGTAATGGAAGTGGTAATATTGCATGGAGTACCACTTTCTATTATATCTTATCGGGATCCGAGGTTTACCTCAACGTTCTGGCGAAGTATTCAGCATACTCTGGATACAGAGTAGAGTTTCAGCACTGCTTATCATCCTCAGACGGACGGTCAGTCTGATAGGACAATTCAAACTCTAGAAGATATGTTGAGAGATTGCTCTATGGATTTCAAAGGTGGTTGGGATCAACACCTACCTTTAGTGGAATTATCATATAATAATAGCTTTCACTCTAGTATTCAGATGGCTCTTTATGAAGCTCTCTATGGATTGAAATGCAGGACTCCAAATTTCTGGGATGAATTTGGGGAAAGAAATCTATTAGGACTTGATCTTGTTGATGAGATGGCAGAAAAGGTCAGATCTATTCAACAAAACATTAGAGCTGGTCAGAGTCGACAAAAATGTTATGCCAACAATAGAATAAAATACCTAGAGATTGAAGTGGGTGATAAAGTGTTCTTATGAATATCTCCTTGGAAGAGAGTAATGAGATTTGGAAATAAGGGAAAGCTGATCCCTAGGTATATTTGTCCTTTTGTAATTTGGGATCGTGTTGGGAAGGTAGATTACCGATTGGAGCTTCCACCGAATCTCTCTCAAGTTCACGATGTCTTCCATGTATCTCTCCTGAGAAAGTACATACCTGATCCTTCCCATGTACTCATCTCAGAAGTTGTATCGCTGGAGCAAGATCCTTCTTATGAAGAACGACCGATAGAGATTTTGGATCGTAGCGAAAAAGTCATACGGAAAAAGACCACTCGCTTGGTGAAAGTTTTATGGAGTACCCACCAATTAGAAGAAGCTACTTGGGAACTTGAGGATATGATAAAGGAGAGGTATCCTCATCTTTTTGTAATGATGTGACGAATTTCAAGGGAGAAATTCATTTTAAGGGGGGTAGAATGTAACACCCAAAACATTTATGAGAAATCTTTTGTTTTTATGTTATATAAATAATCAAAGGGATATTTCACTACACACAACACTAGCTTGTCTTTCTTTACACGTAATCGTGACCATCCTCGATATCTTGTGTCACATGCAATACCGAGTTTCACTAAACAATGATATGCTATTAAAATATTATTAAAACTAACCATTACGAATATTAATAACCACTTTTTGAAATTTTGTAAATTTCATCTTTCAAAATGGACTTCATTTTTGGATTCGGAATATTAAAATTAGCCTAGGGTGAAATTTTGGTATTTTTCTGAAAACCTTCAATTTTTGATGAATAGTGAAAACACTGGGTTACTATTTAAAAACTGACTTTTTATTTAAATAATTATTTATTTTATTTAAATTTATTTTATGTCCAAATTGATACTTAATACCTATATAAGTTCAATGCAATTCATTGGAATCATTTTATAATAATTTTAGATATATAAAAATTTTATCGAACTTTTCACCGTCTTTTACTCACCTCCTTGGAGAATTTGCAAATTTACATAAAACATAAGTTTACCGCTTTTGTGAATGGAATTTCAAAAATCCGAGAGACACGGTTGATTTCAGTAAGTAAAATGTGGTTCAATGAGATGAAAATAATTTTTGATGAATAGTAACTTTTTACTTTTATTTGCCATGGTTAAAAGTAAATATGGTAATTAAGGGTAAAAATGATATTATTATTACCCTGACACATGTCCTAATTCTATTGGGTAAATGTAATTCGACTATAAACAAGCTTAGGAATAAATTATGACCATTTAGGCCCACTTGGATTAGATCAGGACATTTAATATTAATTTATTTAAAGAAGGGTTAAAATAGTTAAAATCAAAGTTTAATAACTAAATAATTTTTAATATATGGTTATACATAAGATAAATTCAACTATAAATATTTCATAGAAATATAAAAGGATTTCCTACTTAATTATATTTTATTTGTAATTTCTACACATTAAATAATTTAATTTATTTATGACACAATGATGATGCAATAATTATCTTATTAATGAAATATTGACATAATTGATGTTATAAATACCCAAATATATGTAATTTGAGAATTTTAATTAATTAAAATAAATTTATAGGTTAATATGACATGTTATTATTGATTTAATTAACTTTTTTCGAACTAATATATCTGTTATGATTTTTACAAAAAACAATTACCAAATAGTGTCAAAATTGACATAAAATAGTTTTCAAAACAAATATTATATTATTAATTTTTATTTTATTTCTAAAAATCTAAGGTTCATCCAAATGACTTAGATAAGGTTATATATATTAATAATAGACAACATGGGCTTCGTTTGGCTTGTTATGGTATGTTTATTAACCTTATAGTGTAAGAAAACAAAAAACACGGTAAAAGTAAAATTATTTTACTTAAAGTTAAATATAAATGATATGGTTAAAGTAGAACCCTAAAATTGTCTAAATTATATTGGATGAAAGTATTTCTACCCATCCTTGCCTTATCTTTGAAATAAATCAATTTGGAGCTATTGAAAACTGAATATGACTTTATAATAAAATAATATTTTTTGTTTTTAGAAAGGTGCCCCTCTCCTTCCTTATAAAAGGGCACCTCCTCCCTCTCTTCCTCACACAACATTGAGCCTTCAAGCTCGGCCAAACCCTGAAAAATTCTCTTCTCCACTTCCATAGAAACATCCTAGTGGCCATGTTCTTCTTCAAAGACCAATTTTAGTTCCCTAAAAGGAGGTCTCAAAGAGGCGCTTCAAAGAAGAGGTAATGTCCATTACCGATTCTTTCAACTTTATTTTCTCTTCCACTTATTCTTATTTAGTTCTTTCACTATTGATGTAATAACATAAGTATCACTCATATACTGATATGTTATTATAAGTATGAAACAACCATATTTCACCATCTATCCATCCTACGGAAAATGAAATCACCGCGCGTTCGTACGAAAGGAATACCGTCTCCACGTCGTGGTGTAATCTATTTTCCACCACCACCTATCTTTGATGGGTATAATGGTGAAAATAAATAACTATATATGATTATTGTAAAGTTTTATTGATTCTGAAATAGTATACATACCCTTCAATACAATTCCACGATCATGGGAACGATATCATCGCTCGTCCGTACGTACGGAATACCGTCTCCACGATGTGATGTGACTCGTTCTACATGATCTTAATTGCATAATGATAATTTAAATTAATTTAATGAATTAATGTCATATATATTACACTAATACCATTCTGTAAATGAGTTATCTATAACCTAAAAAGAAGAATAAGAATTTATTTGACAAAATATGCATAAGAACAAAAAGCAATAAACACCCGAATAACAAATAACAAGGAAATATTACTAATAAGAAGCTAAGTATATGACCATATATGATATCATAAAAATAAGTATGATTCTGGAATAAGTCAACAACATTATTTGAATCATTATAGTGGAGGTTCGGACACTTGCGAAGCAAATCGGACCTAAGGTAAGGGAAAATCTCACAATCTCATTTTTTATCCGAGATTGTTTATACTTCAGAATTTACTGGGGAATATTTATCATCCACATCCATGTTTCCTCAATATGTAATATTATTTACATCCACCTAAAATTGTTTAAATCCAATTTTACACTTCAGTGAGTTTTTAGTAAAAGATATGAAAGGAATATTTTGTCTTTTTTTGTACGAGGTACTTTTTGACTTTTCCAGCCAATGTACGGGACACATGTTTTTTTAACTTATGCGGAATGAATGGATTTTTAAAAAATTATTTCCAAGAATATTCTTTTACAAATTTTCAAGTTTATTTTTAATCAAATTTTTTTAGTTTAAAATTGAATCACATGTTAAGAAAGGAAAAATGTTTTTGAAGTAGAAAGGATATTTTCCTCAAGAATGGAGTTCAAGTGTGTTATCAAAATTATTTTCCATCTATGATAATATAGGGTTCTGTTTCAATCACTATTATTACATTGACTTGATTATGTTGTTATGGAATTATTTTTATGAATTCCTTTATCTTATATGAATTGTTTTATGATGTCACAATGTTTAAGAATCCCATTTTTATTACATGGGTTATGCAATGATGTATGATTTTTTTGATTTTCTGGCACACATAAAGATGGTATCATTATGAGATGGGTGGGAGATATATCTCCCTCCAATGCATTGGGTAAAGATGTATATCTCATGAGATAGACATGGTTAGAACGGCATGTTAAACTGGTTCAGTGAAATAGGACTGAAACGAGGAGTGAACTCGGTTCAGAAATGGACTTTGTCCGCTAAGATAGTTTTGGCTATGAATCTTGACTACTAAGAAATTATTCTCTATGATTATGTGTGTATGACACAAAGTTTCATGTCTTATGTTATGATTATTGGGATTACATTTCATTACTATGATTTATCCCATGTTATGAAATTATGATCTCTTTTGCAGGTTATGATTTCCAAAATGTTATGTTCTTTTGAATATGATGTGATTGATATTTATTTTTTTCCCCTTACTGAGAATTTGAGCTCACCCTTTTGTATGTTTTATTTTCCCATGTCAAGAAGAAGGTTATTAAGTAGGATATGCAAAAAGTGACTCTAGATACGATGAAATAAATGGGAGATAGTGTAGATGCTTTATGAACCAGTTGTTTATGTTTCCTAGTTTCTAAAGACCCTATACCTATACAGTCCTTTCATGGTTTTGTTATATGTTGTTATAAGTGTACATCAATTTTAAAGTAATAATCATGTATTTAAATTATGGGTCGTTATAAATAGATCAATGAATAATGGAATGAGATCAAAACATAAAATTGATTTTTAACTCTCGAAGATTAATTTCATCCTTTATAATCTAAGGATGATCAATAATATAAATCCAAAAAAGGTATTAATTGAATGATATTGACCAAAAAAATAGTTGAGAAGATATTGGTTTCAAATATTATACTTATAGCATTACATCAAGTTTTTTTACAGATCCTTGATAGTAGATTCACATCCTATATGATGGTAAATACGGATCTTGTTAGAGGAATAGAATATGAAAACGAAAGTGTTATAAAATTTGGAAATGATGAAGGCCTAAAGATTATTGGCTTGGGAGAAGATAAATTGGGGGTAGATATGAGAATTACTGGGGTCTCAGTTTCCTAATGTCTTAGTCAAAACATGACAATTGTTAATCAAGTGTGTGACTTGGGTCATGCAAAAAACATTAACAAGATATTTTTATATTCAAGGGATAATATGGAATATTTTCTTACCAGAAAACAACATAAAGGGGGATCTCTACCATGTGAGTGGAAAAGAATATATTTTATTTTTATCCAAAGGGAAAGAAAAAAGGTTGTTGCATGAATACATTATCCATCCATCCCGACCGTCGCTGGACGATCTGGTAAAAATTTATGTATCTTGAGATATCCCTAATATATAACATGATCATACCCATATATGTGATGTAATTCAATATGATAATATTATCATAAATATATAAAATTAAAAAATGTATATCATTGTGCTTTAATTGGTGCATATCTATGTTTTTGGACCTATATCATCAAGACCATTTATAGAAATATGTATTACATTCTCGTAATTAATGATTTCAATGTTATGGAATGGATATTTTTATTTCCCACTAGTTGGAGGTGTTTAGTTTCATAAAACAATATCAGACGTCATATAAATGGATTCTTGGATATATGATTCAAATGTTTCCAACTGATAATCATATGGAATTTAAAAATATCCAAGTGGAAGATTATATAGAGAAGAATGGGATATGGAACTATGTTTAGGTAGTGAGAACTCCTCCACAAAATATATTGGTTGAGGGGACAAACCATATCCTAAAAAACATACCCAGAAGAATTCTGATTAGAAAGGACCTACTATTGAAATTCTAGAATCAAGAAGTATTGACATCAATCTATATATCCAACAAGGATCTATTGTGTACAAAATAGAAAATTATATGTATGATCTTTGGTATATAAGTACCCCAACATTGAAATGTTTTTAAATATTGGGAATTAAGTTTTTTATTCTCAATAAGGATAAACAAAAAAAGATTGACTAATATGGAGAAGAGGTAATATTCCATGGATACTTTGGAAATATAAAAGCATATAAATTCTTCAAAACGGGTCTGATAAATGTGGTTGAAATAAATTATGTCCCTATATTATATAATGAAGAAAACATTCAATAACATAGTGAATAGTTCCCATACGAATGTGATAAGGAGTTAAGAAATATAGGGGGATTAGAAGTGTGAAATTAAGATTCATAATAAGATATCAATGATGAGAAGGATGGGGTTGGATGTATGTTTGAATAGAAGTCGAGGAGTGGTAAAAAATGAAAAGAATAATATTATCGGTGATCATAAAGCACATGTTCATAAATGGAGAATGAAGTATCTATATTAAGCATCCTTTCTATCATGGGTAGATCAAATTTTTATTTAAATAAGTAGCTATAAATGAAAATTCGTTCTATGATTTGAATGAAGAGATTGACCAAGTTTAAATGAACTAAATATAAGAGATTGTTTCAAGACCGGAAGATAAGAATTTCATTGTTAACAAACTAGTATTCTAGAACAAAATAAATGAATATGGATTATTTATTCAAAAAAACAATGAATTTAGTTAAAGGGATAGTCCTAGATAAAGGGAATCAATGTTGATGAGACATTTTAGCCTATTGAAAGGCTCTATACTATTCAATTTTTGGTGGCCTTAGTAGTGAAAATGAAATTCAACGTTTTGTAGATGTACATTATGTTATAATTAGTTAATGTTTTTCTATAATATGTTTAAATAGATCAATTATATGGTTATCTTTTCCATGAATATGAGACAAAAAAATTCTACTGAAGAAGGTGTTTTATGGATTAAAGCGTGAACTAATAGAATGGTATTAAAAAATTAACCAATATTTGAATAATATCATTTTTCAACAAGGTAATGTTTATTAAAATGTCTTTTTAAAAAATTATTGTAATCAATGGATGATGGTTCTAGTGTATGACTAAGACATAAAATTTTATGGGTTAATTTAAGAAAAAAATCATAGAATTCCTAAAAAGTGAGTTTGAAAAGTTAATGATCGGTGAACTAAAATTATTTATTGTTTTTAGGTAATGTGAGAATGAAATGTCACATTAATTTCTCAATACAAATATTCCAAGGATTTTCTAAGATGATTTGGAATGGATAATTCCAAGGACATGACAACTATGATGGCTACCCAAATGAAAATATCACGAGATGATGAAGGAAAAGAGGTCAATGTTATAGAATATAGGAATATCGTCAGTAGTGTGTTGAACATAATAGTGACATGAAAAAATATAATTTTCTCAAATTCCAAGGAGGGTGGAATAAATGAAATCCCAAATAAATCCACTTAATTTTATTAAGAAATAATAAATCAGCATATCAAGGGCTTGGTGCATTTCTATTTACATTATAAATAAAAATATCAATAATATTTATTTGGTTAAATATATGCATACTGGGTTGGTTCAGTAGATGATAGAAATTCAACATCAGGTGGTGGATTCTATCATTGAATATTGTGTATTCCATGGAAATTAAAGAAACAAGATTTCATTTTTTGAGAATTTTTTTAGATGAATATTTTTTTTACACAATCTAGTAAGAAATTATTGTTGATGAAGTAGTAGCTTGACCATGTGGGAGTTAAACTATAGTATTTGATCAGAATCCCTCATAATAATTAAATTTCTAAATATCATAGGAAAAATATAGTCCATATTTAATAGAAGAAACCAATTTAAATAATGTATCGTTTTATATAGGAAAATTTTTATCATGGACATAAGAAGATGGTGTATGTGCCTACATAACTAAAAGTTGTAGATATGATAATGAAGGCCTTACCTAAATAATTATTTTAAAGAAATCAACTGAATCATTGAGTTTAATCAACTCTATACACTTGAACATGTGTGTATATGGGACCCCCTCCCTCCTTGGTATGATTATTTTTACTTATCTGATGATATTTTTAATTTACAATGTTGTAGACACAATGGAGTGACCACTGGGTTCATTGTAAAAGGGGAAGGGATATCATGATAATTAAATGGGGAGAAGCTGATAGGGGGAGTAGGGAAATAGGGGAATTTTTTAAATCTTACACTGATGAAGTTGATCATTCAATGTTTAAATATCATGAAATATGGGATTTTTGATGAAATTATTATCCAATTTTCGTAATTAAGTAATTCATTGATGAACACTACATGCTACTCTTATTTATCATGTTTAGAATATCTCTTGTGGTATTAGAGTGTGTGTTGGGTAAATATTTGATCATTATCTAGAAATCATAAAAATCATACTGTGGTTGAAAATGGTATAGTAGAACATGTTGTCAACACATTTGAAATACAATATTTAAATTGGTATCAAACAGTGGGTAGTCTTCAAAAAACCCCAAGGTGGAGATTATATAAAACAAATACCTCAAGGTAACTTTGTAGTGTTTTGGGTTGATTGTGTTTATTGACAAACTAGTTTAACAATGGATGTTAGAGAGTTCTATAGTGATCGTTGACCAAGTATGTCGAAACATATTCTAGACATAGGTATGGAAGATGTGGAAGTGGTACGAGAAATTGTGTGTAAAGGGTGGTGTTTTTTCCAGTGTCTGTCAATTTTTTAGGGTCTAAAATTTAGGGGAATATACAATTTTCAAGATAGATGGGTTTCCACACCCCCTCATGAAAATATGGAAAATTTATAAAATTCATGATTTTTTTGGATTACAGTGTTTAATGGATTCGTGAAATAATGTTTCATGAAAGACTACTTAGCCACGAATGAAAAAAGGTAATATTTTTTGGGAATATTATTGTTCCTATCATGTTTCTTGAAATATGGTTAGTTTTGTTACTTTGAAAAACATCCTAAAATATTTTGGAATAAATAGAGTTTAATGAAGGTGAATGAAGAGTTATTGAAAAAGTAATTGGTGATCTTAAAAGTTTCATGAATGGGAGGAAATGTCTATAAATAGACCAATTCCCCCACTCCTTTGGATAGTGGAATCCTTAAAAAAGATCCAAAGTCTATGAATTAGCAAAAGTTTTTATAAATCGGTATTTCTTGTTTAATGAAGTGTTTTTTTTATGAATGTTGGTTTCTTATAATATTGTATGTTTTGTGAAAAAGAAAAAAATTAAAAATGGAAAATTTTCATAAGGTATTTTGATGTTTTTTGAAAGATGGGGAAAGGTTTCTCTGAAAGAGTATCTATAAGAACTAGAAGGATTTCCCTATAAATTATGAGGTAAATATTAATTTATAAAGAGGGTGAAAGTAATTATTTATGGCACACAAAATGTGGTATAGAAAATATTTATTCAAATGATCAAAAGAATAATCTTCTAAAGGATCAAGGAGAAGAATTCCGTTGAGAGAGCAGTGAGCCTTTAAATTTTGAATTGTGTAGAACAAGGATGGATAGTTAATATTATCTGAACTTTGTAATGGTAGTTCACTTAAGTGGACTTAGTGTATTAGAGAATTAACTTTTCATACTCCTTGGACATTGAACAAAGTCGGCGGACCAAGTAAAATTATTGTATCTCTTAGATGATTTCATTTCATCTCATACATTATTAAAAAAAAGCGAGAGAAAAGTATTTTGTTTAATAATTAAATAAGATCCCAAGGGGGTTTTTTTAATCTATCATAGCCTAATTCGCCCCTCCCTTTTAGGGTACTTAACTTAGTTGGTATAAGAGTGTTTAATGCCAAAAATTATTATTTTATGTTCCAAACTATTATTGTATTGTAAATGGCTCAATAAAACCCCATAAAATGGGAAATTTTGTTGTAAATAATATTTTTATGTGGTAAATATATTGATTATATTTTTTAAAAATTGTTAAATTGCATTCACTCCATAAACACCTTATAATAAAAAAATTACTTCCTCTTATTTTTCCTACACAATAACATCTTTTTTACATATCCTTCCTCTATCAAAGCTAGACATTGGGCTAGGTTCCTTATCCAGACCTCATTTATCTCACTGTAAATTGTGTTGGATAGCTAGTGGAAATAACTTCATTCCACTTCCTTCCTTTCTCAGTTTATGTCTTTTTCATGAATACAATTTCTAAGTGTTTAAATATTCCCAATTTTAAGGGAATATTTTTATATCACAAATTTATCTTCTTTTATACCAATTTAAAGGATGATAATTGAAGAGGAGAGTACTACCTATCTATTGTAGATGGTGTATAATATATCCATTTAAATATTGGTGTTTTATTTCTTGAAACTTAGTACCTCACACAATACTTTATAGGAGTTACTCCTAAATTAATAAATCTATAAATAGATTATGTTAACTGTTATTTAAAAATTTTATGATTGCCTAATGAATGGTAAGATATTATAAAAATGAACCCAAATAGACAATGGGGTGGGTTCATTCTATTATTATCATTATTCCACCCCTGATGTGATTTAAGATCACCATTTATTAATGGGATCAGTATAATAAATAATTTAATTTTTAATTGTTTAGTACCTTGTTTAGAACCTTATCGTATATAAATGAAAGGGGTATTAAAATAGAATAAAAGGATTTTTTGGAAATAAATGAATAATCCCATTGCGTATACATAATTATGTAATTTATTAGTGAATTGGAAAGGACAATAGTTTAGCCCTATCTTTTATCAAAATATTTTGAATTGATTAATTAATCGAATATGATAAAATAAATTGATCAAGGGTATGGAAACATATATTGCCTCTTCATATTTTTTAAATTTTTTTGAATGAAATTTATTAAAGTAATGGACACTAAAATAGCATCCATATTTATCGCTAGTATGTGAAATGATATTGAAATGATTTTGATGGAATAAAACCAGAAGGTGAATGGACACTGATATGTTCTCTTAAATCCTTTTTTATGATACGTCGATAATGGAAGAGATTACATGCCACCAGGGTGTGGTATTGTGGTCAAGAATCGATGACCCACTTACATGTTTTATGTTGGATTCCATAGAATGATACCTTGGATTTGGATTTCATGTAATTCCACAAAAAAACTCCTTGCACTCTGGCCAAGACTTTATAGAGTTTTTTTATGGATGAGCTTGACGGTCTCAAAGAGGATGACATAACCATGGGCCCCTGGTTCCTAAACCATGTTGGTCTAATTTTCATATATTTTGATATGGATAATATTTTTGGACTCAAAGAGGAAAACAAAGTCATTATCCCTGGGTCCTGGCCTGCATGGGACTAATAAATGATTATTCAGTGTATTTTGTAGTGTCATGATATGTGATATATCGGTGTATGCCATAAATTATGCTTTACCATATTATATAGTTTTTCATCATATCAGACTTCCTTAATCATAGAATGTGTTGGACAACTTGGTTTTATAACATTATCATTTACATACCTTATTCCTATTATACCTATACACTATTTTACCCTATATGTATAGGATATATTTTTTATAGACACAGTTGGTAGTGGCCTGCTAAATATTTCCCACAACATGTTTGGGCCACCGATTGGTATGGGGAAAGACTTCATTATTGATGGTAGGGAAAAAAGTTCCAATTCTAGATTCTCAATTTATTATGCAAGGATGGGGTCTGAGATAATACTTCAAAGCTCATGATGATGATTCTAGTAGAGATGGATTTTCTTATTTTGAAAATTTTTATAGCATGTTGTATATATATGATCTTTTGTGTTTCCTGAATTACACTTTTTATATCATGACATGGTCAACATAATTTTTTATATGCCTTTTGATATGGTTTCAATGATTTTATTTATGATATATAGCTAAATTACTTTTCCACCACGGGTTATTCATTATGCTTCCGCTATTTATCTGTTTATTATAAGGCTTTGTTTGTCTCTTATAATGAGTGTATAGACTCCACTCTATACCATCATAGACCCATTCTAGTAGTTTATAGTCTTTGGAATATAGGAAAGAATGCACGTGGCTTGGTGTATCTCTGTTCTATTTACTTATTTTTGAGCCATACCCTGTGAGCTACAGGTACACCATTGGGTTTCAAATGTGTTCAAATTTTCATTATATGTGAAATCTCGGAACTGATGTATTTTAGGGTTTTAAAATGAAACATATTCTTTATTGATATCAAACCCAAAAATCAAGCATACCTTTGGAGTCTAAATATGACATGATTCTAATGTAATTAAGTGCATGTTGCTAGTTCTTCATCTTCTTACTATGTGATTTTCTTCATAGATTTTATTTAAAAATGTAATATACCCCTATTTCTTCTTATTTATAAAATCTATCTTCTCTTATATTTCAACACATAGGGATTTTCAACTCTATTTTAGTGTGGGGATGTGAGTGAAAATATTATATATTATTAAAAACAAAAAGATATTGGATTTTATGTAAAATTTAATTTCCTTATCCTTTCATGTGGTATTGTAATTTTATAAATATGGAAATTGAATTTCAAATAAATTTCCATCAATTTATGAAACTATGTATACATGTTTATGTTCGTGAGAAAAAAAATTGAATGGTTGGGTTATATAATATTATTCTTAACCATCTATTTTTTATCTATCAAATTAAAATTCTATAATGTATGTCCATTAGATTATGGGGTTTGAGTTTGAATTCCTAGGACCAATTTTTATGGAATATGATTTTGGATCACTTTTTAATTTTATTATAATATAAAATAAAATAAAACAAAAAAAACAAAAAAAAACATAATAACTGCATAGATAATGTTGTCATCCTAATGTGTTACATTCTACAATTGGGGATATTTAATCCAACGTTTTATTTATTATATTAAGGCTTTACATGTCTATCATATATAGTATTAAATTGATAGAATATGTGTAATTTAACACACCGGGATAGTAAATCCATATTTTTCATGCTCGTATTTGGTATTCAATTCTTTATATTGGTTAAAAATACAAGAAAAATGTCAAATGTCAAAAAATGGATACTCATATTAAATTTAAATGTGATATCCACCATCAAATTATATTTTTCACACTCAATCAAAAATTAACCCGCATGTATCTTCTGATTCACAACACATCATCATAAATAAATGGAATTAGATTAAATTAAAATGGTGAATTTGAAAAAAGGAAAAGTAATGGAATATTTATATTATTGTGTAGATATATTTTTCTAAAATATTTTTATAGGATAACGTATTATTAAATGTGAGGTGGTTATGTCAAACATTTTATATTAAAATGATTTTTTAAAAGAAAATTGAATATTGAATATTGATCACTATGTGTACTAATTTTCTAGGGACTAGAAAAACTAAGTTGGGTAGGGGGGAATATCCCCTTAAAAGTACATAATTTTCATTAAATTTTTATTAGTTTTCATGATATTTATTGTTTATTAAATCCATGGTCATTTGATTTTAGAATTTGAACTTTCCCATCATATATTGTTCTCATATTTAAATTTTATTAATCTAGACCTATTTAATCCTTAGCTTTAGGATAAAATTATATTAATTATTTCAATTTTAAATCATAGTATTTTAATTCTCAATTTTGTGTAATTTATTTTTTCCTATTGTAAAAATATATTATTCTCAATGAAAGATGAAGATATTTGGACATGAATTCAAAAAATATTTTTTTAATGAAAATTAGACATTTGGATAATAAAATTAATGAGGATCACTAAATTCACATCCAATGAATATTAAATTTTAAATTACGATGTAAAATAAAAATAAAACATTTTAATAAACTATTTCTAAATGTAATTAAAACCTTTTAGAAGCGATCCAAACTTCCCACATAGAAGTATAAATTCTAAGAAAAATTTCATGGCCCAAAAATATATATTGTCTTATTGATAATAACTTATAAATGGATAACTCAATTGTGATAATGATTTTATATATACTAGAGAACATATGTTCTAACATTGTTCTCTTCTAAAACTAATTCATATTCACCCTTTATCAAATTCTATTTTGTGTGTCAAATGAGGGGATGAATTTATTCTGATTTTCTTTGTCAAATATGAGAATTCTACATTTCATTTTTTCCTTACAAAACATTTAATACCCACATTTATTAGGATAAAATTTAATAATAGTATATCAAGCTAATGATTCTTAATTTATTATTTTAGTAAATTTATTTGAAGTTATTGGGCATTTTGGGTTTTACTCTTTCAATTATAATGTTAGGTTTTCATTTTTTAATGGCATGTTCGTTTTTCTCAAAATAGTTATTTTAATGAAACAATATTCATAATTAAAATTTGTATTATGAAATTTTGATATTAATTTTATTATAATATTTATACTGTTTCATCAATGTGTGAAATTTTTTACAAAAAAAATGTGAAAATCTTTACAGAATGATTGAGTGTTTATTATTTTGTTGTTTTCACTTCTTCAATAAATCTTATATAAGTATAAAGCCATATAGTGTGGTCATGATAATGATCCACATATTCATAGTATAATATCCATATAATTGTTTAGAAATTAAATGATTTAATTTCTTGTGGAGAATTATTCCATTCAAAAAATACTTTTTGAATAAGTGAAATAAACTTTTCTATGAAAAGAAATTCAGTTAACCTACCCCTCACAATAACACATGATCTACCCATATTCATTAAATGTTTCTTTTCAAATATCTATTTTTTATTTAACTAATACAATTCACTTAGGTCCTTTAGTATTCTAGTATATCAATTCCAATCAACCCTGAAGTTCGACACTTCATATATAAATCTCCCAATAGGATATTCAGGTGTATTTAAATTAATTCTTAGGTATTGGTGGATTAAAAAACCACTAATTGTACTATAAGTTTACACTTATACCTATAGGGAATATTTGGTTGAAACCACCATGAAAATTAAAAAGGTTTGGTGGAATAGCTAAAAAATAATCCAATCTAGGATTTCAATTTCTATAATGTACCTTGGATACAACATCATTTTTTACCAAACCATATAAATCCCATTAATAGTGATACTTTTATAAATAAGTGACCTCCACCTATAATTCCATGTCTTTTCATCAATAAGAATCATATGTTTTCTATAAAAAATATGTTTTATTAAAATGATTCTAGAAAATTCATTTATTTGAAACTGTTTCTAGAATGGGTTCTAGAACATTTAGCCTTTTTTCCCAAGTTCATTCTAGATGGGTTGGGTTGTGAAATATTTTACCATAAAAGGCATCATAATGATACTTTTGTATGCCCATATTGTAGCTATTATTTATTTGAATTCCACTAAAGGAAGGTATTGGTCCCCTGTTCCTTGATAGTAAAGTGAGTATTTCCTCACTATTCCCTCCATGGTCTAGACAATCCTTTTCTAATTACCATCTATTTTAGGATGATATATGGGGATAAAATGTACCTTGATGATTAAATATTCTTCAAGGGTCCTCTATATTTTTTATATGATTCGAGGGTCATAATTAGGTACAATTGATAGCAGTGCACCGTGAAGTCTCAAAACATCATTAATATAGTGTCATGAAGTATGAAAATATCCCATCATTAGCATCATTAATTCTTTTCAATAAATCCATATCATTATCTTGGGACATCATTATCTTCTATAGTATATAAGGTTTTAAAATATTATAAGAAGGGAATTATGTTTCAATTTTCATTGAAATTAGTATATATAAGTTTATAAAGTCCATAAATGTTACACCCCAAGTAAATAAAGAATATGACATTTTCATATTTATCCATATTTGTGAATAAAATCTTAATATTACTTTAAAGAGGATGCAATTCTTGATGGCGTACCCAATACACAACAACGAGTTTCGTGGGAATCTTACATTGCACTCTATTTATAAAATAATATTATTTTAAATTGTAGTTAACGCCTAGCCATTGTAATGGCGGGAATGAACAGAACTAACTAAAAAATGATTATATATGTTTTTCTAATATTTTTACTTTTTACAATAAATTTTAGAGGATTAAAAATACAAATGAATCCAATTTTAAGCGTAAACATTATAATATTCTTTAAAAGGTCGATTAACCGCCTTTTGATGAAGAACCTCTTTTAAATCCACTTTTTGAAAATTTTATGTGTTATTTTTGACAAAATAAAATTTTTCTTTAGAATCAGGACATCAAAATTTACTTTGTGTAAATTTTTGGTACTTTTCCGATAAAGTTTATTTTTCAATAAATAGTGAAAAATGTTGTATTTTAATTCAAATCAGTTTTTAATCTAATTTATTTATATGATTATATTATATTTTTAATAGGATTTAAAGTAAAATTAGAATATATTTTTACCATTTAATTCAATAGTGGTCATTGAAATTAATTTCATCTTGAAATTGGACTTAAACAAGTGTCAATCTTTTGATACTTATTGTTTCATAAAAACACGCTATTTGTTTTGACAGTGGGAATTGATTATTAAATTAGTTAATGCAACTTATATGTTTTGAATTTTGTAAAATGGACATCATTTTTTAATTCAAAATACCAAATATAGCTTAGGGTGAATTTTTGGTAATTTTCTGAAAAACATTAATTTTTGATGAATAGTGAAACCTCTAAGTGGTAGTTAAAGAAACTGATTTTTCGTTTAAATGAAACTTTACCACTTTTGTGATTTGAATTTAAAAAATCCAACATACATGTTTTTCATTAGGATGTAAAATTTGGTTCAATGGGATTAAAATAATTTTTTGGTGAATAGTAACTTTTAAGTTTTAATCGCGATTAGAGGTAATTAGTGTAGTTTAAGGTAAAAATAATGTTTTAATAATATGAAATAACCTAGACACATGTATAACCCTTATTGGATGAGTCATGGTCGACCATTACAATCCATGGGTCAACTTGGGGACCCCATGGAGCAACTTTGGTAGGAAAATGACAATAATACCTTTTTATTTAAAGTTAAAATTAAAATGTCACAAACATGTGTTGTTTTATTAATACAATTTTTACATGGGGTTATACAAGTCATATTTTTTACTATAAATATTCATTAGAAATATAAAAAGATTTACTACATCATGATAGTTTCTTTTATTAATTTTAGACATTAAATAAATTAATTTATTTATGGCACCGTGATGATGCAGTGATTACCTCATAAATGATCAATTTAAATAAAATGAGAAGATAGGGTGAAATATAAGTCTTAAACTTGTCAAAAACCTATTGTATGGGTGTATTTACAAACCTTATCACCTTATCCTAGAAATATATCCTTTTGGGACCTTTTAAATCCGAAAAACATTTTATAATAAAGTAATATTTTATAACTTTCCAAGAGTGCCCATCCTCTCCTCTTATAAAAGGCCCCCACCCCTACCACCTTACACACACCTCTCAAGACTTTGGCTAGGCCAACCCCTTCCCATTTCATCTCTCCACACCCCTCTCTTCATTATTGAAGCCTCACTTTTGGCAGAATCCTTTCCAAGGAAGCCCTAAAGCTCAAATCAAAGAGAGTTACCTGATTTAAAGGTAATGTCATCCCTTGTGTTCTTTTGTTTTGTTTTTCTTCTCCAAACCCCTAAAACCTTTTTATATATTTCTTTTGTAACAACACCAATATCTTAAATATACTAGTATTTTGTTATGAGTATTATTTGAGCTACACTAACACACGCCTCCGTCTAATGGTTAAAGAACATACTGTTTCCGTGAATGGCGAATTACTGCCTCACGAAACGATGATTGTTCCATCTTCTCATACCACCTCTCATGGTGGCCATTATGATGGAAATATAAATATTTATGATATATACTATATTTATTTCCTCTCTAGGCTTCTGTATTTTAAATTTAATACATACCTTTATGCTTTGCATGTTGTGCCAATGCGATAAATTCATTTGAGGAAGTGTGGACTACCGCCCCCTCAAGTGATGTGACTCGTTCATGCAATACATGGAATGTATAAAGAATGAAATTGATGAACTTATGTGATCTATATAAAATATATATTATACTGGAATTATAATATATAAATATATATATCTCAACTATTTTAATTTAATTAATGTGCCAAATAAATGAAAGTAGCGTTCATGTGTACGTACGGCTTACCGTCTCCATGAACTGTACATTTCATTTCTTATTTCCAAATGTCATTTACTATTATAAGTACATATATATAATGAATATATATGTAATATATTACATATAAATTAATGATATCATTTTGGAATTATAATATATATACATATATCTCATTTTTTTATTAATTCCATTAATATGACAAAAAAAATGAAAGTAGTGTTCTTGCGTACGTACGGCCTACCATCTCCATGAACGGTGCGTTTAATTTTTTATCTCCAAATTATATGTAATAGTATAAAATGAATATATACTGGATATATATGATATATAAAACATCAATACTATTCTGTATATGATTTACCTATAATTACATGGAAAATTCTTTTCCAACAAGTTCGATTTTTACTCATGTACCGAACATCGACAAAAACGTCTCATATGAACTCACTTTATTAACCAATTATTATAACATTAAAATATGTGATATTAACTGAATAATAATATTTATAGTAGGTCCTTATAAAATTATAAATTTACCAACTTTTATTATTTAGGAGATTAAAGAATGATCGAGTCATGTCGGACACGAGGTAAGGGATCCTACCCCTCTCTCTCTCTTTAGGTACACTCTTTAATGTCATTCCTTCTAAGCTCATCCTTCTTATGATTGGGATGTTGTTTTATATTAATCCTACTGTAATTTTTATGTTCATATGATGAGATACCCTATTTTCTCTCATCAATCCATTTTGGAAGTTTTGAGTGGCGCTGTTAGGCTGCCGAATTTTCGTAAGGGATACAACCTCTCACTTTCTTTTTGAGTACTCTCATTTATGTCATTTCATTTAAGCTCATATTTCTTATGTTTGGGGATTATATTTTATATTCCTCATACTTTAATTTTTATTTTAATATTATTAGAGACCCTATTTTATCTCATAAATCCATTTTTGGAAGTTTTAAGTGGCGTCGTTAGGCTGCCGAGTTTTTGTAAGGGATTTTTCATCTCACATTTATTCCCATGACATTTATGCTACATTTGCCACTATTTCCACTGATTGGTGTATGTACTGCCCATTATTATACTCTTTGTGTAATAAAATTTCATTTATGGGTATTTACATATTCATTGTATGACCCTTCTTCAATGGGGTGTATGTGTCGAATGTTACCCAAGTCGGTAAGGGAACCTTTCACCATCCTCTTTTTAAAAGACATATATTGTTATGTCTTATAATTTTCATCTTATTATGTGGAGATATGTTCTTATATATCCTTATTGCCGTAAATTTTTTGTCCAAGTTATGAGATACCCTTTATCTCTCTCATTAACTCTTTTTCTAAAATATTATGTGACGTCGTTAGGCTGTCGAATTTTACCAAGGGAACTTCTTAACCCAATTTCGATTTCTTTTGGTTCAACATGTAGTTATTGAATATGTCCTCCTTTGAATATGTGTGAATGACCATTGATTGTTTTAAACTTAATATCCACTAATATTGGGAGTATTTATATTTGTCACACATAATTATGAGATTGATTTATCCATAATTTAAGGGTACCTTCTTTACAGGGGATTTCATCTCATTTTACATTTCTATTGAGACTTCATTGTTGTTATGCACTAATTCACTCTTATATAGTGTATATACTGTCCTTTGGAATATTATATCATGAATTACATTATTCTCATGATATTATAACGTTTTGATTAAATTTTATTCCTCAATTATTGTATTCAAGTGTCTCTCATTTTGTTAAAAACACTTTAACTAAAATATCGTTTAAATGTTTTAATGATTTATTCTTATAAATATTTCTCATTAATATCCATGATTCCAAAATGGTTTTAAGGGTTTATTTCTATGGATATTAATGGTTTAAAATGGTAAAAGCTTCAAAGTGGTATGGGACACTTTGATTCAAAAATCTCTTTATTAAATATTTTAAATGGTTTTGAAAATGGTTTTTAGAATATATTCACTATTTCAATATCTTAAAATGTTATATTGTTATTACAATGTGGGAATGTTATTTTTTTGTGCTTAAGTTATGTTCTATGATTATGTTATGGTTCTTGGGCATTGTTTATGAATACAGGTGGTTCCGTGATAAACTAAGGGTGGGTGAACCCGATATAGCTCTCCAATTCATTGGGTAATGCGAAGGGGTTAAACGTTATGGTTTCTCCGAAGAGATTTAGGGAATATACTGTGATGGGTATTTCAAACGTAACCAAGAGGGTTATTCTCTACATAATAATGTTATGAATGCCACAAGTTACCTTTATGTCTTATGATTTCTATGAGTTATTCATAAATCTTATGATTTCATGAGGTATGTTAATGTGCTTATGTTTTATGAGTAATGTATGATTTCATTGATTCTAATGTATACGTGGACTAATGTTTTCTTTCCATATTGTTATAACTCTTACTGAGCTTTTTATGCTCATCCCAAGTTTTTTTTTGAAATGTTTTTCACAGGACATAAAGTTAAATAGGGTCAAGGATGGGATCAAGGAAATGATAGACTGTCTAAAACAAGGAACTAGACATGACTCTTTTTTTAAAGAGTTTTTTTTTGTGAAACAAAAAGGAAGCTGAGTAGATGTGTCTACTTTGTAATCTTTGAGATGTAATAGTTATGTCCTAATTCTCTAAAACTCTAAACCTGAAAATATCATCAATGTGAATTATTCATTTAATTCAATAATAAGTAATGTTTAAGGCCGGGTCCTTATAGTTGGTATCAGAGGTCGGTTTAGATAACTTTAGAGGTTATGGTATTCTCTAGGTATAAGTGACATTACCATAATGGTTAGGATTTCAGAAAGAGTCCTAGTTTTAGATAAAGTGAATGTGTAAGTATATCTTAGTGTTTATCTTCCTCTTTAGTACATGATGGTTTTGTTGATATACTCACACTAACATTTTTGTTTTTAGTGAATGGATGGATCTAGAAGGCACCAAAGTGACAATAGGTTTGAAGGAAACTATGGTGGTTCTCTGATTAAGAGACTGGATGAAATGGGGGATTCAATGAGGAAACTCATGGTTGTCCTAAACCAACTATTAAGGAGTAATGATCAACCACTTGTACCTTGGTATGTTCTGTAATACATCATGTACGATATGACCAATCGATGTGGATGTTCAGGTAATTATTATAAAGGTAACCATTAGGGTTTATATGATCCTTACTTTTGAGGTAATTATGGGTTATTATATATTATTATGGAAAATAAAATGCATGAGATAAACTTGATGTTAAAATATGTTATGATTATTTTTGAATATTTTATCTCATTTTGGGGAATGTTTTAAGAATTATATAGTTTTGGAAAAAGGACAACACGCAGACCATGTGACAACCCGTCGCGTCAGACAAAGCTGCGGGAATCGAACCCACAACCAAAGTGCGACTGGTATTTATCATCTACAACTATACTACGTGAAGTCCCTAGTTAGTTTGACTAATTATTTTGGGTTAGATGATTTTAGGAATCAAGAGTAAGTTTATTTTGGGTTATCTATGGAAATAAATAACCTATCATCGAAGATATGTGATTAGGTTAATTAATTTTCAGTATGAGAATTTAAGAGAAACTGATGTTATTTGGAGATAATAGTTAATTTTTACCTTGGAAGACTATGTGATTAAATCCTTAAAATATTTGGGTTTCATTCTTAGTTTGGTTTACATAGAATAGTTTTATGGACAATTGTTTATCGAATGGTCTTCGTTGAACATTGGGGTTTTTTTTGACAAATTTTGGAGATTAAGAATAGATTTTATTTTTATAAAGGATTATACTTTTGTGGATTATATGATCTCCTACTAACAATTTTGGTCTTGTTTTTTCTCTAAAGACATGGGAAATATATAGTTATTTTTTGTGGACTAGGTGATTCTCAATAATTTGATTATAGTACTCTTAATGCGAACAAGTGTTCCTAAAAACTCGTCTTTTGGAGAAAATATGAGTTTGATTAAGGAATCTAGTAACAGTTGAAAGTCTACCTGACAAGTAAGTATGTTTCATTATGTTTTAGTTAAGCTCATAAATAAATTCCTCAATGAAAAGTAACTTAAAACAAAAATGTTGTCTGTTAATTTTTTCTACTGGGGAATCAAATACTGTTTAACCCATCACAAGTGTGTGATTTTCTTGTGGTTAACTTTCTCCTAGACATGTTTACTATCACACTCCATCATAACATGACCCTTTGTTTTCACCTCCATATCCATATTTTCATACTTGGAATCCTATTATGGGTTAACTCGGGTGACCTTTGTACTTCTCTTTCTTTATTTTAAAGTGATAGTTTTACTCTTGTTCCGATGTTGGATTTTCAATGAAGTTTCCAAGCCCAATTTTAAAATTGTGAGGATGCAATTCCCAAAAGGGGGGAAGGATATAACACCCCAGGTAAATAAAGAATATGAAATTTGTATATTTATCAATATTTGTGAATACAATATTAATATTACTTTAAAGGGGACGCTATGATCGATGGCGTACCCAATACACAACAACAAGTTTCTTGGGAATCTTACATTGCACTCTAATTATAAAATAATATTTTTTTAAATTGTAGTTAATGCCTAGACATTGTAATGGTGGGAATGAACAGAACAAACTACAAAATTATTATATATGTTTGTCAAATATTTTTACTTTTTACAATAAATGTTAGAGGATTAAAAATACAAATGAATCCAATTTTAAGCGTAAACATTCTAATATTCTTTAAAAGGTTGATTAACTGCCTTTTGATGATGAACCACTTTTAAATCCACTTTTTGACAATTTTATGTGTTATATTTGACAAAATAAAATTCTTCTTTAGAATAGGGACATCAAAATTTACTTTGTGTAAAGTTTTGGTATTTTTCGGATAAAGTTCATTTTTTAATAAATAGTGAAAAATGTTTTATTTTAATTCAAACCCACTTTTTAATCTAATTTATTTATATGATTGGATTATCTTTTTAATTGGTTCTAAAGTTAAATTAGAATATATTTTTACGATTTAATCCAATAGTGGTCATTGGAATTAATTTCATCTTGAAATTGGACTTAAACTAGTGTCAATATTTTGATACATATTGTTTCATAAAAACACACTATTTTTTTGACAGCGGGAATTGATTATTAAATTAATTAATGAAAATTATTTGTTTTGAATTTTTTAAAATGGACATCATTTTTTAATTTGGAATACCAAATATAGCATAGGGTGAAATTTTGGTAATTTTCTGAAAAACTTCAATTTGTGATGAATAGTGAAACCACTAAGTGGTAGTTAAAGAAACTGATTTTTCGTTTAAATGAAACTCTACCACTTCTGTGATTTTAATTTCAAAAATAAGACATAAATTTTTGTCATTAGGATGTAAAATGTGGTTCAATTTGATTAAAATAATTTTTTTGGTGAATAGTAAATTTTAAGTTTTAATCGCGATTAGAGGTTATTAGTGTAGTTTAAGGTAAAAATAGTGTTTTAATAATATGAAATGACCTAGACACATGACCTACCCTTATTTTATGAGTCATGGGCGACCAAAAAAATCCATGGGTCAACTTGGGGACCCCATGGAGCCACTTTGGTAGGAAAATGAAAATAATACCTTTTTATTTAAAGTTAAAATTAAAATGTCACAAACATGTGTTGTTTTATTAAAACAATTTTTACATGGGGTTATACAAGTCATATTTTTTACTAGAAATATTCATTTGAAAGATAAAAAGATTTCCTACATCATGATATTTTTTTTATAATTTTTAGACATTAAATATATTATTTTTTTATGACACCATGATGATGGAGTGATTACCTCGTAAATGAATGATTTAAATAAAATGAGAAGATAGGGTGACATATAAGTATCAAACTTGTCAAAAACCCATTGGATGGGTGGATTTAGAAACCTTACCACCTTATCCTATAAATATATCCTTTTGGGACGTTTTAAATCCGAAAAAAATTTTATAATAATGTAATATTTTATAACTTTCCAAGAGTGCCCCTCCTCTCCTCTTATAAAAGGCCCCCACCCCTACCACCTTACACACACCGCTCAAGTCTTGGCTTGGCCAAACCCTGCCCATTGAATCTCTCCAAACCACTCTATTCATCATTGAAGCCTCACTTTGGGCAGAATCCATTCCAAGGAAGCCTTTGAGCTCAAATCAAAGAGAGTTACCCGATTTAACAGTAACGTCTTCCCTTGTGTTCTTTTGTTTTATTTTTCTTCTCCAAACCCCTAAACTATTTTTATTTATTTATTTTGTGACAACACCAGTATGTTAAATATACTATTATGTTGGTTTGAGGAGTATTCTATCTAAACTAACACACACATCCGTATAATGGTTAAAAAACATACTGTTTCCTTGGATGGCGAATTACTGCCTCACGAAATGATGATTGTTCCATCTTCTCATACCACCTATCATGATGTCCATTATGATGGAACTATATTTATTTATGATATATATTATATTTATTTCCTCTATATGCTTCTGTATTTTATATTTAATACATAACTTTATGCTTTTAATGTTGTGAAAATGTGATAATTTCATTTGAGGAAGTGTGGACTACCGCCCCCTCAGGTGATGTGACTCATTCATGCAATACATGGAATGTATAAAGAATTAAATTGATGAAAATATGTGATATATATAAAATATATATTATAATGGAATTATAATATATATATATATATATATATATATATCTCATCTATTTTAATTTCATTAATGTGCCAAAGAAATGAAAGTAGCGTTCATGCGTACATACGGCTTACCGTCTCCAAGAACTGTACATTTCATTTATTATCTCCAAATGTTATGTACTATTATAAGTACATATATATAATGGATATATAAGTAATATATTTCATATAAATTAATTATATCATTCTGGAATTATAATATATATATCTCTCATTTTGTTATTAATTCCATTAATATGACAAAAAAATGAAAGTAGCGTTCATGCGTACGTACGGCCTACTGTCTCCGTGAACGGTGCATTTAATTTTTTATCTCAAAATTCTATGGAATAGTATAAAATGAATATATACTGGATATATATGATATTTAAAACATCAATACTATTGTGGATATGATGTACCTATAATTACATGGAAAATTATTTTCCAACAAGTTCGATTTTTACTCATGTACCGAACATCGAAAAAAAACTTCTGATATGAACTCACTTTATCAACCAATTATTATAACATTATAATATGTGATGTTAACTGAATAATAATACTTAAATTAGGTCCTTAAGAAATTATAAAATGACCAAATTTTATTATTCTGGAGATTAAAGAATGATCGAGTCATGTCGGACATGAGGTAAGGGATCCTACCCCTCTCTTTCTTTTTAAGTACACTCTTTTATGTCATTCCTTTTAAGCTCATCCTTCTTATGATTGGGATTTTCGTTTATATTACTCCTACTGTAATTTTTATGTTCATATGATGAGATACCCTATTTTCTCTCATCAATCCATTTTGGACGTTTTGAGTGGCACCGTTAGGCTGCCGAATTTTCGTAAGGGATCCAACCTC
The DNA here is from genome assembly GCA_963277665.1 of Viscum album. Taxonomy (NCBI): domain Eukaryota; kingdom Viridiplantae; phylum Streptophyta; class Magnoliopsida; order Santalales; family Viscaceae; genus Viscum; species Viscum album. The sequence goes on from OY728132.1 coordinate 824,627,699, forward strand.
TCTCTTTCTTTTTAAGTACTCTCGTTTATGTCATTTCTTTTAAGATCATCTTTCATATGTTTGGGGATGTTATTTTATATTCCTCATAATTTAATTTTTATTTTCATATTATGAGAGACCCTATTTTATCTCATAAATCCATTTTTGGAAGTTTTAAGTGGCGTCGTTAGGCTGCCGAGTTTTCGTAAGGGATTTTTCATCTCACATTTATTCCCGTGACATTTATGCTACATTTGCCACTATTTCCTTTGATTAGTGTATGTACTTCCCATTATTATAATCTTTGTGTAATATAATTTCATTTATGGTTATTTACATATTCATTGTATGACCCTTCTTCAATGGGGTGTATGTTTCGAAAGTTACCCAAGTCGGTAAAGGAACCATTCACCATCCTCTTTTTAAAATACTTATATTGTTATGTCTTTTAATTTTCATATTATTATGTGGGGATATGTTCTTATATATCCTTATTTCCGTAAATTGTATGTCCAAGTGATGAGATACCCTTTATCTCTCTCATCAACACTTTTTCTAAAATTTTATGTGACCCTGTTAGGCTGTCGAATTTTACCAAGGGATCTTATTAATCTAATTACAATTTCTTTGAGTTCAACATGTAGTTATTGAATATGTCCTCATTTGACTATATTTGAATGACCTTTGATTGTTTTAAACATAATATCCACTTATATGGGGAGTATTTATATTTGTCACACATAATTATGAGATTGATTTATCCTTAATTTAAGGGTACCTTCTTTACAGGGGATTTCATCTCATTTTACATTTCTATTGAGACTTCATTGTTGTTATGCACCAATTCACTCTTATATGGTGTATATATTTACTTTTGGAATATTATATCATGAATTCCTTTATTCTCATGATATTATAAATTTCTGATTAAATGTTATTCCTCAATTATTGTATTCAAGTGTGTCTCATTTTGTTAAAAACACTTTAACTAAAATTCCTTTAAAATGTTTTAATGATTTATTCTTATAAATATTTCTCATTAATATCCATGTTTTCAAAATGGTTTTAAGGATTTATTTATATGGAAATTAATGGTTTAAATTGGTAAAATCTTCAAAGTGGTATGGGACACTTTGATTCAAAAATCACTTTATTAAATGTTTTAAATGGTTTCGAAAATGGTTTTTAGAATGGATTCATTATTTCAATATCTTAAAATGATATATTGTTATTATAATGTGGGAATGTTATCTTTTTTTCGTGCTTAAGTTATGTTCTATGATTATTTTATGGTTCTTGGGAATTTTTTATGAATATGGGCGGTTCCGTGATAAACTAAGGGCGGGTGAGCCCGATATAGCTCTCCAATGCATTGGGTAACGTGAAGGGGTTAAATGTTAAGGTTTCTCTGAAGAGATTTAAGGAATATATTGTGATGGGTATTCCAAACGTAACCAAAAGGGTTACTCCCTACGTAAGAATGTTATGAATGCCTCAAGTTTCCTTTATGTCTTATGATTTCTATGAGTTATTCATAAATCTTATGATTTCATGAGGTATGTTAACATGCTTATGTTTTATGAGTAATGTATGATTTCATTGATTCTTATGTATACATGGACTAATGTTTTCTTCTTGTATTGTTATAACCCTTACTGAGCTTTTTATGCTCATCCCAAGTTTTTTTTGAAATGTTTTTCACATGACATAAAGTTGAATAGGGTCAAGGATGGGATCAAGGAAATGTTAAGCTATCTAAAACAAGTAACTAGACATGAATCTTTTGTTAAAGAGTTTTTATTTTGTGAAAAAAAATGGAAGCTGAGTAGATGTGTCTACTTTGTAATCTTTGAGATGTAATAGTTATTTCCTAATTCTCTAAAACTCTAAACCTGAAACGATCCTCAATGTGAATTATTCATTTAATTCAATAATAAGTAATGTTTAAGACCAGGTCCTTATAATAAATATGGGATTGTTTTTTGTCCTGGTTATGGTAGGAACTCCATGGTTGTTTCTATTAACTATGTTAATTACCTTTTCCCTCCCTAGTGTGGAAATGTATTAAAAAATAATTGTCCCTTTTTAGTTCTAATCATCTCCTTTACTATATTCTTATGACTATCTGATATAATATATATATATAATAAATTTTGGTTTCTATATATCTCAAATCACTCGCCGCATATATAGAGCCTCCATATATTTACAAAAAAATTACAACATCTAACTCAATGTCATGAGTTATATAATTATGTTCATGGAACATTCATTATCTAAATTCATAAGAAAATAATCTTTCAAATTATATAAGGCTACAACCCATTAATTTAATCGATGCTTCACTATAAATTACAAATCCATATATTCCCAAAGATAAATCAAATATTAGTGAATTAACCAATTTCCACATTATCTTGAGAAAAAATTACTCACATTCGACTGACCATGTGAATTTGAAAATTTTAATTGTAAACATAGTTTACATATTCGAAACTTATGAAAAAAATAAAACACATTGATATTAACCCTATAATATGAGTACACTCTGTATCTCAATTAAATATATTTTGTGGTGCTCCAATCCTTGATGAACTTTATCTATGAATGATCAATATATATACCATATTTATAGATAATATATCCAAATAAGTAAATATATCTAATATAAAATTCACACAAAAATATATCCAATAAAATTTATTTTCTCTAAAAGTCAAAATAATGATTTTAATAACATTTTCATGATCTTCATTAATTTTAGAGTATATTAAAACATCATTATTTAATACCAACCTGAGATTATCTTGATAATATTTGAATACTCTATTCATGATATTCATAAACATAGATAGTATATTATTCAATAATAAGATCATTATTGTAAACTCATAATGTTATTCCTCACATGAAATGTCACCATGGGTATAACATTATTCATTACTCAAAGTTAATGATAAAATGAATAAAAATTGATCATTGATAAAAAAAATTCTCCATTAATTTGATTAAATAGTTCATTAATGTGATTCATAAGATACTTAATATTTATATTAATTACATTTATGTCCTTATAATTAAAGCACATCCTCATAAAATCATCATTATTCTTAATAAAATGACCATGGTCTCGCTAATATAAAATAATTGGGTGAATGATTACCTTATAATAAAAATCCTAAAAAATACATTAATTATAATAATTTCAATAGTTAAATATTTATGGAGACTAGGATATAGTTTTTTTCATCATGGTTGAGTTAATTAAGGACCTAAAAATTATGATTAGGTGAATTTCCTAGAAATTATTTATGATACATATCAATTCATTCTTGAAGAATATTTACATCCTGTATTTTTAGGTTTAATTATTAATATATCAGTTGTGTCTTATCTTCTTCTCTGGAAAATTTATTAATTTTAGATATTGGGGTGGATATAAAAGAGGCTCATATAATGAATTCTCCCTAATAAAAACTAGGAATTCTATTCCTCCTTAAAAAAATTCCTTTTATAGGTAAAAAATTATGCATTATACTTCATGATGAAAACCATAATACGGACAATATCAATGCCAATATTAGGAATAACAATCATGTTTTCAACAAAGGAATATTAGGGTTTACTAATGGATTCTTCCAAATATATTTCTATCGCAATAATATCTCCATTATTTGTCTTTATTGACATGTACTTTCTAAAAGTGTTTTGGGATGATTCAATTTTTATAGATAACATGAAATATATAAAAGTGAATTTATATGGAATCACAAAAAAAAATTGTAAAATTGAGTTTAGGATCAATTAACCTGTTATCACATAATTTTAACTTCAAGTATAATTGTCATATTATTCTATTTCTTCACAAAATCTCAGTCTACGACCGATTCCCTTGATGTTTGGGGATCATGTTTGAAGATTTTACCATTTACATAAATTTGAAGCACATAATATTTGCAAATTCATTATTTATCTTGAATTAATGATTCATATAGACCATATCTCCACACTTGTAACTAAACCTAATTCCCTTTAATAAACTACCATGGTGTTTCAATCCATATGTATCATATATTAGAGGTTGCACCCCTCCCTTCATTCACACATTTTTGTTTTTTTCAGGTGCACAATGGTCTAATTATTATTTTGATTTCCATTGATAATATATGACAAAAAGAATTCATTATATACCTTGATAACATAGGAAAATATATAATCATATAATGACAACAATTGAGAACATGTTCCCTTCATCAGATTTTCATAATTCCTAAAAAGAAAAAATTAATATTACATTCCAGTTCACATATGTAGTCAACATCACACCTTTGTAATCTCATAAAACCATCCTCATTCTCAGGAAAAAACTCCTCCTTATTCTATTATAAATTATTAAAATTCATCTCCATACCATTTATTTTCTCATGAAGAAAGTATTTCAGAAATAATGTATTATTAAAATCCTTCAATTCTATTCCCACATTCTCCTCCACCTTCACATCATTTTGAATCAATGACCACCATTAAGACAACTATTCCGTTAAATGATAAACTCCATGATAATATTATATATTTCATTAATTCCAAAATCTTGAAATATATTCTCTACGAATATGATCCATAGTTTATCTACCAATGGGTCAATGGTTCCATTGAATTATAGAGTTTTTTGTCACATAAATATATCTAATATTATTAAAAAATAATGTGGATTAGCTAGGATCCTTATACCAGAAAGGATATTGGTCATGACATGAGAAATAATCAACAATATATCCATAATATAATCATCTCCAACACCATATGGGATAAATTTATTTATATATAAATCTTTATATTGATTACATATGTTGATTTTATATCCCTTCCTTCCACTAGGCACCATTTTTAAATAATAGAATATGCATAATAAGTTTTTTATGGAACCGTGAATTTTAAATCATAGTATATAATTATAAATTTGGTTTATGACATACCTAAATTAAAAATTTATGCAATAACCAACCCTAGAATAATAATCATAGTGTAATTGGTAATATATACTTATAATAAATATATTTTCAAATACATAATAAGGTTTTGTAGTGATAAAGTGGATCACCAAAATCATTTATCATGGGTGTTTCAAACTATGTGTGTATGTATTCCTCCTTTTCATGCTCTGGGTAAAGATAGGGTTTTTACCAATCTAGATTTTTCATGGTTATTACCCCAAGGTGAGTCTTTTCTAGTTATTTTATCTACTTGTTTGTATCAAGATAGGTATTTCAAGGTTTTGAAATCACATTCTCTATACTTGATCAAAAAAATATATGTTTTCCCAAACATAATATTATCTCTATAGTCTATCATATAGTTATGTTCTTTAATCTATATATTCTAAATAATATTTCCAAATATTTATTATAAATAATCTTTGATAATTTATATAAGAAACCATAATTCACTAACTCATAGTTTTTGTTTATATTATTAAATTTATATAAGGTATAAGTTATATTATTATATAGAATCACATAGGTTAGAAATATTCGGAGACTAGATACCTAATTGCCTACAATATTAAATTTTACATAATTGGAAATGGAATTATAAAAATATTTAAATATTTATAATTCATTTTAATACATAAATGAATTTATTCAAATATTAATTCATGGTACCCTAGTTAAAGTAATGAAATAGAATATTGATCTTAGATGATGGGAAATGGTAATAGTACAATAGACTCTGTCATGGGTACCAAAGGAATAAAAAATATGGTAGATTTATAAGAAAATTAATGTTTCATCGAATCAAATAATTAACCAAGAAATATATCCATGGGTAATATTGAAATATAACTAATAACTTGGATATCATTAAATTGTGTCATAGTGATAGAATTCATAATCTCTAGCATCATAATATTAACATCACGACTGTAGTCAATACATCATACATATATCATCAAAACCATAAAAAATACACCTTTATTACAATCATTACCATATATAAGATGTTATTATTATTATCAAGAATATAACCAAGACATTATATATATCATTAAGAACTCAACCAGTATATCATTCCTAACATAAAGACCAAAACTGTGATTTCATTCTTACAATCAAGACTGTATCTAATACAATATTATTATCATCAATTCCATATTCAATACATTATTAATAAATGTTATGATTATATTAAATACCATTAATATATTGTCTATTGAGAATAATTGATGAATCATAGAGATAAATAATCTAGATCCCAATCCATCACATACACATACCCAATGCATTCCACATATACTAAATAACTTATTACTGAATTTCCATAATAAAAAATAAAAATCTATAATAGAATAACAAACATACAGTATGAAAATAATATCCCTAGTCAATAAATGGAATATAATGATCATTATACATATAGATAATGTAATTGGATGGTGTCATTAGTTCATATCCCTAATGAATTATAAGAACATCAAACTATGATTACATAGATGAAAATAATCATTATTTTTTTTTAAAAAAATCATGGATAAATAAGTAGAAAAACTCTAAAATTTATTATACCATTTGTAGAAAATATTTTATAAAAAACATATTATAAAATTATTTGAAAAAACGTGAAATTATGAATATGATGTTTTTTAATGAATATAAATTAATGTAGTGGTAAATGATTCAATATGAAAAGTTATTGAAATAATATTCCGTTCACATTTTTTAAATTAAGTCTATATTAATTGAAATTTTGTAATAAGAAACTTTTTTGTAATATTTTCTAGATAATCACCCACAAAAGTTAAAAAAATTTATTTCAAAAGTGATGAATCAAAAAATTGTAATGTAAATATTAAAAAATTCTACATACAAAAATGTGGATTGGAAAATAATATATAAAAATGTATAAAATATTTCAAAAACATTATTAAATCAAAAATCATTAAATAATGAATTTGAATTATTTTTTAAGGATCTAAAGACAAACATAAATTTCACAATCAATAATTCATATATTTATTTCAAAATAAAAAAGTAGAGATTTTATGGGAGGAATAATGGTTATATAAAGGAGAAGGATTACCAAACAAAAAAATAGATTTTGGAAATACAACACTTAAAGATTTAGTGACTTTTGAGTCCAAGATCATTGATGGGGAAAACAAGAAATTGAATTTTAAATAGCATGAGTAAATATATAAATGTAAAAATTTGTAAAATTTTAATTATATACACAATAAAAAATAAAATTGGGTTATAATATAAATCATGTATCACGGAAAGGAATTTGAGATGAGGTACCCACACCTTTTCGTCCCGACGTTCAATTAAGATCTTTTAAAAATTGAATAATAAACATAAATATCTTAATGAATTATTTCAAAACATTATTATTATCTATTATGATATTTATACTATCATTATAATCATATATTATAAATTCATTGTCTATTTATTGTCTATTTTCTTCATCAAGTTTTAGTATCTATCATTGTTTTATTCAAATTTCATAATATTTTTTGGGTCATCATTATTTGAAGAAAATATGTTCACATATATATTTATCAAGGTGATATAATAGATTTAACCTATTTATTTATAAATTTATAGTTTAATTTTATGAGATATTTATTCATGTTTTATCAAGTTGAAATCAATGAGGAGAAAGTATCAAAAAATATTAATTTGAAGGTGGTGTCTTATTTAATGATTTAAATATTAATATTACACATCTATAATAAAAATAATAATTATTTACATGATAATTTCATAATTATTATTTAATTTAATTACATTAACTATACATGTTCAGTGATGATAAAAAATGAACAACATCATTTCATTGAGTCTGTAGTTTGCACCCACACAAAGAAAACGTTTTCATTTTCCATTAAACTGGTGAAATATAGAAAATGGTTTATAATTTAAGAATATAATCATGTTATAAATTAAATATTTATTCATTAAATAAATTCAAAAAAAATCATGTACTATGGGGATGAAAAATGAAACACTTTATCCATGAAGGTGGTAGGTCATACATAATCATAAACGACAGATCCATTTTTCAAATAGATGGTAGGAGAATAGATCATAGTTTTTCAATGAATATTGTAAAATTTTATTATAAATTTTTTAAATATATCATTTTATTAAAAAAAATTAAATAGGTTTTTATAAGGAATTATTATATGGATAAGAAGGAATGACTGGTTGTGGATATTACATATGTTGAGTAATTAAGTCTTCTCTTGAATGACGTCATGGAATTGGAGGAGATATGCTACAATATTCTAACCAATGGATTGGAAACATATAAATTTTTGCAAGGATAGTTTATATGGGTTGTGGAATCAATGTTAATTTGATGTGGTGTGTGGATTAATGTGGGTGTATGTGGGATACTTTTATTGGTTAATGAGGGACATTTCTATAGAATTGAATTGTTTTTTTGGGGTATGAATAGAGTCTCATGATAATTGGGTGAGGAAATATGGTGATAAATTTAGTTATGACATTATAAATTAAAACAATATACAAAAAGGTTTTTTTTAAGATTATTGTGAAAAGGTTCATCCAATTTATATTACTCCTTTTTACCCATATTAACCTTGGTTAAAAATTAACCATGATAATTATGTCTTTTATAAAAATATATGTTGATACCTCTTACCAAATATTTATTTAATTAATACAAATTTTTATTCCATTAAATCAAATTCTATCTCTAAATATGATAAATTTAACTATTAAATTAAAACATTTAGTATACAATGTAAAAAATATTGAAAATTATATTTTGATTCCTTAAGTGTTCATAACCTAATAGAATATAAAATACTAATTTAATGATTGTTGATAAATTTAATTATACCATTAGTCTTAATAATTGATTTATTATTTTAATGTTGTAAATTTAATTTATAAAACATAGAATAATAAATTTCGCCTCAATATGATTTCAATGTCAAAAAATGATGTATTAATTATTAAAATTTTAAATAATTTTTATAAGTATATTTATTAATGAAATAAATATCTAGTATAAAATTATAATAGCATAGTAGAATGTTCATTTTGTAATATTATTATGGTTATTGGGTTTATCGGTTACAAAAAAATCATGTCTCACTCTTGAGGAGAAATTGAGAAATCTGGAGTCAAAATAAGATGGAATATCCCTAACATCATTGAAGAGAAGTGCAACCACACAATGTTTGATGAGAATATTATCCCAAAAAAGATAATATTAGTGAAAAAAATATCATGAAATAATATCCAAATCAATATATGACTAGATCGTAGAAAAATTTAATTCTTTCCCCATTTATTTCTGTTTTTACTAATTTAGTTTCAAATAATAATATAGGTTTTAATTTCAATTCTATGAAAACATGGGTGTAAAAAATTTAATAATTCAACAATTACATAATGTTTGAATATATCATTTACAAGAAGGTAATATCTCTATAGGTAAACCTAAAGGGTGTAGTTTCTACCCAAAAACAATAAGGTGTAATAGCTTCAAAAACTAGATATAATTTAACCAATATTAGTAGAACATAGTTTCTAGTGAATTGAATGTGCTACTAGAAGTTTGAGAAAAGTGATAATGAATGTTTTAAAACATCTTAAATTTATAAATAATATAGATGTATATTATTAAGGGGGTAATAACTTAGGGAAGAGTAAAATCAATTATGTTGAATTAGATATTATAAAAGAAGAAACATTAATCCACTAAAAACATATTTGGTTTCTTAGAAAACTTATATGATTTTTGTAACAAAAGTGGTCACACTTATCAAGAATATTGGTATGTATCAACAAAAAAAATCATATAGTGATGAATGAGTATGACTAAAAAAATATAAAAATATAAAAATTGGAACATTTTTTCTTTAGGATAGTAATTGAATAAATTGGTAGACCAAAGTACCCCCAAGTATCATAATAATAAAATTGTAAAGAAATAAAAACCATTGTGGAAATGATTTTATGGTGGAAGAAGAGGTCACACCAATGATTTGGACAAACATGATATGTATATTTATGTCAAATTAAGAATTATTAAAATAATTATTGAATGAACCTGACAAATAAATGGTAGGAATTGTTTGATTGAAGATAAACAAGATTAAGAGTATGTAGATTTACAATATAATAGTAATAAAAACCCATGAAAAAAACCCTTGAAAACACTAAGGATTATTTTTATATTAGGAAAGAATTCGTAATGATCTTGATATCAAACATAGATATTTATATATAGATAAAGAAAAGAACAAGAATTTTCAAATTCTAAAGGGAATCATTCTATTTCACATGGAGGTGATCTTTAATTTCATTAGTGGCTTTCATATTGTGAACAAAAAGTTCATAAATATATTTATGGAAGGTTAAATAATCAATTAAAACTCTATAAAAAATTATTAGTTCTTCTATCATATAAGAAGATAATGAGAAAGAAAACAAAATCATCATTATTTTTTTGTTAAATGATTTAAGATCAGTAAAATAATGCATGTACATTTTCATTATACAATAAAAAGGGTTTTTATATAGGGTGAAAACAAAAGAAAATAATAATTCTCTACTTCCAAAAAACATAAGGGTTATGAAAATCAATCTAGGTTTATACATGAAGAGTTCTCAATAGGATTGAGATAAATTAAAATGAGTTTATGAGATGATTTCAAATTCATATCACTTCTTATCTCACTAAATAGATGATATTAAACTCACTATATTTCATTGTCTTTGATTATATGTTTTATCGTATAGGGAATTAATGGTGATATTATAAAACTAAAAACATTATGGATTTTGAAATATCTGTAATGACAATCAAATTGTTTATCATAATGTGTTTCAATACTCCTTCAAACATCTCAAATGAAAATATAATATTCTTGGAGGTGATCTTGAAATGTATAATCCAAGATTAACTTTAATGTACTAAAACCATTGAATGTAATAAAACAAGCTGATGTTAGAAAATATGAGTTATTTCAAAGAAATTTAACTACATTTGGGATCTTGAAAAACTGAATGGTGTGGTATGAAATCCACAAATTAAATCCTTATTATGATTTTATCAAATCTATTAACTATATGGGAGTGATTTCTGATTAAAATAAAAACTTGATGGGGGAATAAAATACCTTTCAGATGAATACTTTTTATATATCTCAAGAATATGATTTATGGTTTTAAATTTCTTAATTGACCTATTAAATGAAATATGTAATGGTAACACATGTTGGACAATTTATGGAATTATTTTTCCTCATGTCTAGTCTTTTTAGTTTTTTACAATGGGGTTTCCCATGTAGAAATATATATTATTAACTAATGGCTCATTTTAAGAGATATGTGATGATATCCTTTTCTCAAGATATGGTTCATGTTGTTTGTTTATGAAAAATCAGGAGAAGAATAAATTTTGAAAAATATATATTATTATAATTAATCGTTAATACCATTCTTATTTTTTGGAAAATTATATTTCTTATAAATAATAGGGAGAATAAAATTAATTTTATAATGTAAAATGGTATACGTTGACATTAAAAAGTGAATTGGTACTGAAAAATAAAATAAAAAGGGTGATATTTAAGTGTCTATGTGAATGAATGGATGATTTTTTTATTTATTTTAATTGTGGATGAAAGAAATAAATTAACTATATGGTTAATATTGGTTGACATGGAAGAACTTGAGAACATGAGTCTATTCCATTGTTACTTAGTCAAAATGGATATGAAACTATTTCTACCTATGATAAAAATATTCTTCTTGTTGTTCATGAATATAATGGGTTATAGTAGCTTCATATACAACTATTTATTGATTGAGTTATTCTTTATTTGTATGGAATGTGTTTATGAAGTGTTTTGAACTATCCACAATAAAAGGATTATAAATATTTAATATTAGTGTATGTGAATTTCTATATCAATAGATCTATTGATATTTTAATCATGATACAATAATAAAATTATTTAAATATATTAGATATGAAGAGTGTATATTGTTAAGTAATGAACAGTTGGAGCTATGTGAATAATTAGTTAGATTATCCTTGTATTATGGATGTAGATATGAATTATGAATATCCATTGTCTGAATTTATAATTGTGATCTATTTTAACTATAAAAATTAAAATTTATAGAATTTTTGTGTAAATAAAAATATCCAAACACTAAATGATATTTTTTAAGGGGAATTTATTCTTATGATGAAAATTTTATATAGAGAAATGAAAAATTCCTCTAAGAATACTATATTAAAAAGGGGATATTAGTGAAACTAATTTTGTTTCTTGAAAAATGTCTCTATGAGTTTCATAAGGGTCATATGTATCTTTCCATAAAGTTAAATTGAATACCATAAGTGTCATAATAAATAATGTGTGGGCAATTTATTATTATAATCAATTCTAAAGAATTGATAATGTAAAGAAAATAACTTTTTAGGAAATGGTTATTAGTGGTAAAAAAATTAAAAAGGTAATAAAATTGGGAGGTCCATTTCCATGTTCATTTAGTCCATTCACAGGTAAATTTTAATTTTATATGGTTCACTAGAAAACATTGTAAATCCATTTTAACATTATTTTATGTAATGAAAAAAACTATAAAAAAAGTATAAGTTATCCTTAATGTATTTAAGGTTCATATTGATTTTTTAAGGTTCATATACCCTAATAAAATATAATCATACCTAAAATTTTACAAAGAATTTTACATATGGTATACCTTTAATTTTTTATAAGTAAAAAAATTCAATAAGTTACAGTGACCTTTTTATAAGGGTCCTTTACCCTTATTAATAAATTGTTGAATGAAATTTGGTAAATTCTATAGACTAATAGTGTTATTTAAGAATACATTTTTCATACATAAGGGTTAATTATGAGCAATTTATGTGTCGAGAAATTGAAAAAAAATATTTTAAATTTCTGGATGATACATAATACCCTAGAAGAAAAACCCAAATGATGTTCTGATATGATATACCTTGAATAATAATCGCAATGGTAGTTTATTATTCTAGAAACAGTTTTATAGTTTTCCACAACATGATGACAGGTTCCATGTTGTGATTAAATATTATTAAATTCACATATGGAAGAAGTTTAAATGAATTTAAAAATAACTGTATTTTTTAGAGAACATAAAGAATGAAATATCTCGATAAAAATAGAAATTTAAATGAATATGTCATTTAAGATGGGAGTAATATTTTTATGAGATTTAAATCATGAAAAATATGATTGTTTGAATGATTATACCTCTTGAAACCAATAATTAAGGAGTTACCATATACTAATAATGAAAAAACAAATATATTATTCTATGAATTTAAATGAGAAGGAGGATATGAATAAAGATAAGTGTCTATGTTCTTTTGAGGTTATAGCCATCAAGAATATATTCCAATAGTTTATGAAGAACAAAAATAAAAAAGTTACATGATATTATAAATGTATCAAAGAAGAATGGATATGAAGACATTGAAGAAGTTTATCTTGTGTGTTAAATAATATGGGAAGTAAGATAAATCCCTTTGAAATTCACATATCATAGAAGATGATTGAGAAAAGTAGACATTGTTGTTTATATTGATGATCTATATACTAGACATTATGATATTGAAGAGAAAATATGATTAAATATCATAATGGGATGGAGGTGAAGATTAAGATATACTTTCATAAAGAACAATTGATTTTATTCTGGAATTTGAAGACATATTCATTTAAAAAAAATAATATTACCATTTATTTATCGAATTATATAGCTGAAATTAGATATTTTTCATAGATATCATGATGAACAAATAAATACTATTGGTTTCAGTATAAATATATCACATAGATACTATAGGTTCTGATATAAAAAATTTCATTCATGTTAGTTCACTAAAGAATCATTCATGTGAAAGCTTAAGGGAAGTGGATTATTACTATCCTAGGGTTGTGCATGATACCTTCCTAGCACATTTTACCCAATTTTTAGGCACATCTAATGATTCCACTATGATTGTAAGAAAATATATAACTTAGGGTAATTAATAAATCTCTATAAGGAGTCAGTATTCTATTGGGATTGAACCCTTTGAAAAGATTTTTGTGTTATAATTCAGGTTTACATCCAATATTAAATTTCTGGTAGGGGTTGAATTCATATTAATAGATCTATACTTATTAACCCATAGAGTGGTTTTATCAGAAATATTGGATGACTAAAAGATAAAATAAACCATGGTGAAATAGTGAAACATTGATTCCCCCCCACTCTAATGTCCCTACATGATCTACTAGGAACTTTCTGATTAATTATAAGTGGACAAAAAATAGAATCATAAAGAATTAAAATTTGAAAAATAGAGTCATTTGATCTTGAAGTACTATATATTTTCTATAAACACAAAAGTAAAATATATTGTTATGTGATAATTGGCACAACTAATCATTATCCTTTCACCCATGATAGAAGATAAAGTTCACATATCATATATATCACATCATATGGGATTCAATTAAAATTTTGGTTTCTATGGAAACCATAATGTTGATGGTATATTATAAACATAAGGAAAAATATCTAAATTATAGGGTTATGATTCAAACATTTCCCATAAAAACATGTAAATACAAGAACCCCACTATGGTTTTTGTTATGAATATTCTTAATCCATGTAATGTAAATTATTTCATAGGTGTTTTGGTGGAACCACAAAGAGACTTTTCAAATGATTTAAATTTTAAAAAAAATTATTCTCAATCAATATTCTAGGAAATATTTCTTGGATATTTAGTTTCTATATGAGATGCCACATTTATTATTAGCTAATAGAGATATTTGGTTTATCTATATTTTTTATACGTGTCTATACTATTTTATAAATACAGAGTTGAAATTTAGTGGGATCTATCACCCCAAGACCGATGGTCAATTTGAAATAGTGATTTAGAGGAAAAATGATATGTTAAATACTTTATCGATGAACATTAAAGGATATTGGGAGAAATATTTTCTACTAGTTGAGTAATGAAGAAAAAAAATTGGCACTTAATTATTTTGATTTATTTGTATGAATCTCAACCCATGATGAAATATATAACTTCATCCTACTAGAACAAATTTGAAGAATAAAATATATTGAAATAATAACTTATAATATAGGTGATATATAAGGTTTATTCAATTTCTCAACACATTTAATAATTTAATAGTCTGTAGAATATATAAGATAAAATTCAAGGATGAGATTGGGATTTTGAAGTTTGAGATAATGTTTAAATTTTATTTTTATCACAGAAGATAGTCATGAGGTGTTTAAATATGGGAAAACACAAAAAGAATTATGTTAGATCCCATTAGATAATTGATCATATATGATTCTTAGGGTAATGAACATACCTATATTACCATAAAATCCATCATCGAATCTAAGTATCTATTAACATGAAGAGAATTTCTGGTCCCCATTGGATGGTGACAATCACTTGGGAATCCCTAAATATCCTTTTGTTTTTTCTCTTCAAGTTAGTCAATAATTAGTTCTGATTCTAGTTTGGATGGTATTTTTGGATAGTTCATTATAATAGGTATAAAATGCGGTCTTTCCTTAAATTAAATTACCTTTCCAAGATATAAAATTTATTATTTAGGTTAATGATTTAGTGGAACAGATATTTGGAATGTGTTGGGACTAAAGAGGTAGTCTATGAGAGGGATCTTGATTAACAACTCTTCATCATAAGACTTGAGTTACTATGTAATGTGGGTACTTAAGTATTTATTTTGAATTATTGTTTTCTTGATGATAAATGATACTAATGTTCTTGATGAGATAATAATTTATTTTGGGAATTTATTATGAGTTTTTGTTTTGAAAAAAAAATATGATAAGAGCCACATTGTTTTATCATAGTCTCGTAAACTATGAGGAATTAGTGAGGAAAATTTTGATGTTAATATATGAACTATTTTGAGTTTGGTGTCTGGTTTACCATCTCATGTGACAAAACCATCCATATTTTTACATTAACCACAAATTTTTTACCTTTTACATTTTATTCCAAAACGACATCACACGTGTGAGATTAGTTTGAAGGGTTTTTATTTTGAATCTAAATTTATGGTGTTTTATGCTTCAAGATTCAGTTTTGTCATTTCAAATAAAAAATTATTTGGTTATTTTTTAAAATCTATTTAAACAATATTTTTGGTTTAAACAAATTATTTGAGTTCATTAATAAGTGTTTTCTGTTAAAAAAAGCTAGGTTTTTATGGAAATAATAGATCAGAAAAATATATATTCAAATACTCTTGTGTGATGTAATAATTGAGTGTTTTATATGGAAATTATTTTTTTAATGGATTTATGATGCAGATATATTTCATTAAAAATGAGATTTATTCTTTTGAAACAATGTAATTATTTCCATGAGAATGTAAATATATTTTTTAAATAGTTATGGATTCGTATCAGGATTTTACATTTGTAAGAAAATTAAAAAGTTTTTATAAATGGATAAATTTTATAATATTTGAAACTGATGATTCTTTGATAAAATTTTTATATGGATTTATGGAAATTTATTTCCTAGTTTATATTTCTTTATTTTTGTTACATGACTGGTTATATCGGTCTATGTTTCACGATATTTATAAATTTCTCCTTGAATGTCCGATAAGAATGATAAAAAAATTATCCAATGGTTTGGTATTAAAACATGTCCTTTTCATTTTATATAAGTGTAATCACAAGTTGAAAAATCTACCCATATTTTTAATATAGTGGTAGATCCAAAGCCTTTTTAACATTTGAACCCAACTTAGGTCTTCTTATATCCTCTTCCATATTCTTATAGAGTTTATTGGCGTTCCCCTAATACAATGGAGTGACCTAAAGAAATAGATAAGGATTTCATTCTCCCCATGATCATGATGTTATAAGGTTCGGGTCTATAATTTCATATTTTGGGGACTTGGTTGGGATTGTTGGAAAGTTATGATTCCTCCCTATCTACATGAAATAATGTCTTCGAAATTTTACAATTAATTATATATTCAGTGTGAGTATCTAGATGAATTTAAAAAGGAAAATGTTATTGAGTTATTGGGTTTTAGTTAGGGTGAGCTATCAGTTTTGGAGTATTCCCTGAAATTCTATTATTTGGTATGTTTCTTACCAAATTTTATTATTAATTAATTCATTAAGGATGTCAATTCAAAAAAAGGTATTCACTTAGATCTTGGGATTGTTATCTTATAATCCTATATGACCTCTTATCCATAGGTTTATGAAAGGTCCGTGTAAACTAGTGTAGAGGTAGAAAATGTTAAGAAAGAAACATTTCATAATTTGTAGTTAGATTTGGAGAATATTATTCATTTAGTTTATCATGGGATTTGGTTTATTAGGGATATTATTTTTAGTAAAAGAAGATGTACCTTATTTAATTTTAGTATGGGAAAGATGTTCATTCTAAGAAGTTGTGTTTGAATGATCTGAGAGTTTAAAAATAGTTTTTCTAGTTGGTTCAATTTAATAGGCTCTTTATATTGGGTTACCAGAAAAGGAAAACTCTTGTTTGGGATAATCATTTCATAGCTTTTGTGAATTAGATTTTTCTAGAAAATGGGTATCTATCCATTAGACTTAGAGTTATTTTTTTCATGAAGTGGATGAGCTATCAAATGTGGTTGAAATTGATTCAATTTGTTGTTTCTAATGTTAGAGTATAATCTGTTTGAGTTTTCTTTGTTGTAGTTCATCATTCTATGAATAATTACCAGTTTTGGGATCTCTTATTAATATTTGGGTCCTTTTATATGTTCTATTGTAGTACTTGGTTGTGATCATGGTGATGGTTTTGTTTCCTTGAGATATCTATTTTCCCTTTTTGATGTTCACATTTCAAAATATATCCTTCTTTATGAAATATTTTAGTCCCAACATGTTTTTTTCTTGGGTTGGTATGGAATCATACAATGGAAAAATCTATAATTTTATGTTATTATCTTTTAGAATCACTCTTGTTTCTTTCTTCCATGGGAATCTCCCAATGGTTAGTGTTGGATACAATTTGGTTGTTTTTTATACCTCATTATTCTTTTCTCATGATAGTTCATGTTCGATCATGAAGTGATATGAAATACCCCTAATGAATGTGTGGTACCCTATATGTGTATTAGATTTTTTGTAGTGCACTATTCCTAGTTGGAAAAGTATAAAACTTATAAATGTACTTTGATAATGAGGATGATGTATTTTTTTTGATAGACCAATAACCTAGAGGTTCTAGTGATTAATTTGATGAGCCCACCAAGGGATGAGGCTCAGTGTTAAATATCCAAGGTTTCCATCTAATACATTACTAGGTTAAAAGATCATTGACAATTTTATGAAATGTCTGTGTCAATTTGATCATAAATCGATCTTGAGGGAATTGTATCATTTGGGAATAGTCAATTTGTTTTGGATGTATCATTCCATGAGGTTATATTTTTAGTTCATGGAAGTTTCATTATGATGTTTGATCAAGGTCACTTCATTGAATTAAAGATATGGAATATGGAATATCTTTTTATCATGTTTCACAATTGTTTTAATATTTAAATTTTTTGGAGACCTATGCTGGGTTTTCGATGTTTTTTCATTTAACTATTTTTTATTTATTTTTCATAGACTTCTATTGGTATTTTATTTCTAAGGGGTGGTAATTTTTTGTGTAATAATTCTTCTATTTTATAGACCATAGATCCCATGGGATGAGAGTGGAAGTTATAATAGTTTTGTCTTGTTGTTATCTCTAAAATTAGAAGCTTTTTGGAAGCATATATCCATATGGTGTGGAGAATTATAGCATCCTCATTTTTTAATAATTAATTTTGTTGGTTTAGTTTATATGAAATTTTTATGTGAATATCTTGAAAATTTAAAAAAATTAAACCTTAATAATGTTTGATGGAATTACGTGAAGGTAAAATGGGTTCTAAGAAACTCATGTATGGGTAAAGTCACTTTTATAAAGGATAAATTAGGTTAAATTATTTTTTCTATGAATTGTTTATGGTAAATGGAAACTACATAAGGTTAATAGGATTTAGTATAAACTTCATAAGGGTGAAAGGATATCCTATACACTTCTTAGTGGTAATTATCTATGTGTAAGGGTAACCAGAAAACTATGCAAGGGTAAATACGGTGTGTTTTAAGGGAAATTTCATGCTTTTATGGACCACATAAGGGTAATAATTTATTTTATAAGGGTAATCTAGGCCACATTATAAGTCTAAGAAAACATTTCTAGTGGTTATGTAAGGGTACCACATAACTGTACTGACTCACGTATGGGTACCAAAAAAGGTAACCAAATTTCCTAGGGATATTGGATAATGTTATTACCCTATTTTAAGAGGGTCTATAAAGGTAACTTGACCTTTTTAAAGGTTGTTTAAGGGTACCCCCAGAATTATATAAAAGAAACATCACATTCCTAAAGGCTTTGTAAGTGTATTTTAATTCTACATAAGGGTAATCCTAGGCATGTGGCCTATGTAATGGTAAAACTTATAATCCATATGAGATGTATATATGTTGTGTAAGGGTAAAACCTGTAAGCATCATATTGTGCCCTTTTTTAGTAAAATATTTCTAAAACTTTTTTTTTGTTTCATATTCTTCCACTCCAACTTCAAAATCAATTTTTAAAATTTTAAATGTAGTAAGTTGTCGAAAAAAATTATTTAACACATTTTAAAGATGATAATTCAAATATTAAATTTTTTTAAACCCACTGTAATCATTATTATAGTGAAACAAAAAATTAATTTGGGATATTAATTTTGGGTTAGAAATTATGAAAATTTAAACACATTGTGAAATTTTCAAAAATTTGAACCTTAACTAACATCTAATTTTTTTATCCTCTTAGAAATATTTCTCATTGTTCATGAACCATATAAGAATTTATAGTACCTTATAATTTTCCATTTAGTTTTTTTCATTTCCATGAAATTATATTATGGGTGTTTCGATTCTTTTCCATAGTTTTGTAATTCCTTGTTTCTTGACATTTCATATATACGTGTTTTATATTCTAAATTACATATTCTATGAAATTTAATATTAAATTTTCATATGGAAGTTTATTTGACCCTATTGTATATTAATTGAACATGGAATAGACATAATTGTTCAAGATCTTGAATTTCATCACTCTTTCATAAATTTATGATTTCTATGACAGTCTTGATTCCTTAGCATAGAATGTTTAAAGACTCTTTTGGTGAAATTGATATCATGGACTAATTTTTAATTCTTATAGTGCATTTACAATATTTAAAATAAATTTAATGATTCTTGTGTTTTTTTCAACATTAGATTCAATAAATTAATTTTTAAACTCGCCATGATCTATTTTTGAATGCTTAATCTCATTTTTTATAAAATGGAAATTCTTAGGTGATTATAAATAAATGATTTTTACTTGTGAAAAATCGCTTTTACCATGAAATGACTTCAATCCTATAAAATTTTAAAACATGTATTAAATAACTAATGGATGATTTTGAAATAATGGATTAGTTTAAAGGATCATTTCCCAATTTTACAATGACCAGTGAAAGGAAGCAGGAATGATTTCCCTTTTGAATGTTATTTGGAAATAAATTATTGATTTAAATTTATGAAGCTTAATAATATATTTAGAACTTTTGGATGATCATCACTTGTGATAGTCCATTAATATGACTTAATTGATTATGTTTCTCCCTATTTATGGGTGTTTAATAATGGATTTTCCATTTTGAGGGAGATGTGGGGTCAGTGAGAGTTAGAAATAGAGACAGATTGAAATATCAAGGGCTTTAGTCCATGTTGATATTGATAAGGATCCCCTTTTAGATATGTGTAACATTATTATCTCACTTACCTTCATTGATTGGTAATGGTAACTTGGGTAGTTAAATGAGATAACCAAAATTTATTATTTTCTATTAGAACAACACATATTCTAGTTAATATGTGGGGAAAATGATTGGTTCAGACTATCGACATGAATTCAGGAGAATGAGTGTGTATGGACTTGGTTTTCTGGAGACCCATTAGACTCTAGATAATCCTGTTGATCGATCATTATATTTTTATTATATTGACTACAGTGGACTCATTCTCATATCTAAGTTGGATGCATTATATCATTATACATGATCGTTGATATATACTAAAATACATCATCACTACACAATACTATATTTTCTATGATTTATTGACTACATATCTTGATTGATCTTTTTTTTGAGATAATTCACCTTGAATCTATTATATAGACTATTATGTAACTTTTTGTAATATGATTCAATTTCATGACATTTTTTATATATTTATCTCTATATTTTTAAATTGTTTTCTTTTGTTTTCATGAAGATTTTTTTTTGAACGACAAAATGGAATATTCCCAGCTATGGGTTCTGTAAGTGATTTTGAAATATTTAATTTTTAGTTTTTAAAAACAAATATTATTTTAAACTAATCCTAGTAGATTTAGTGTCCTGTTCTGAAATATAAAACCTTGTTTTCTCTAATTTCAATCCCTTTTAGAACATCTGAATTGGATCATGATGTAAGTGCATAGACTCTTTGGTAATATTATACAAGGATTTGTATATTACACCCTAAATGTTCTCTTTGGTGTTTGTATCCTTTATGTTCTTATAGAGTGTTATCATGTTCTCATCATATTCACTTTTGGTTTTGTGATTAGTTGGATAAGGGTAGGGTACATGGGATATGGTGGGTGGTCGTGGACCACTAGGTGATGGGTTTTGGTATATTTCATATGAATTCAGTTTAGTATCATCTCATTTTACAGTAATATGGTTGTATTAATTTATTTATATAATGAAATTTCTAGAGTGTACATTAAATGTTTATATGTTGTGAGTGAAATAATTTCCAAAGGTTGATTCAGGATTACTAGGGTATTTTTTCCAACCCATAGGGATTGGAATCTCACATTGGTTTAATGTCAAATTGGTTTTGTTACTATTTTCCATTGTATTTTTGGATTTTTCATTACATGTAGACCATCGACTTACACATACACCAAAATTTCCACAAGAATATAACATTTTTCTTATATCATTCCATAATAAAAACATATCATAACCTCCACATGTACGGAAAAGATAATTTATGAAACCATAAATTACCTCTTTAATAAGAATAACACAGTGCTGATCTTAAAATGTATAGAACATGTTATATGTAAAAATAAAAGTCCCCCAGTGAGATAACTTTAGTGACACAATATGTATATTGAGATAATGAGAGAATTTTTTATAGTAATTATAACTGCACCTTAAAATTCTAAATAAAATATATGATTTGAAATCTCATGGATGAAATATATAATCTGGGGATAAATATTACAAACTGTATTTAATATGAAATCATTCTTATTATATATATATATATATATATTTGTATTTGTGTGAGTGTGTGTGTTTGAGTGTTATATTTTAATATAATCTATATTATAAATCAAATGAAATATAATATGATAAAACACAACATTAATAAATTAAAATATAAATTTATATATGAAGGATTAGAATATTAAATAAAACTAAAAAATGTTGAATGTGATATTAAATAATAAAGAAAATATTATGAATTTTATGATTCATAAGGTCATGGTCACCTTAAAATATCTCACATATTAAAAAATATATAAAATGAAAACATAACATTTGAAATATGATTATATTTTTGTACAACATGTTGATAAACTTCAGAGAATTCTCTTTGAATTTTTAATTTGTTATGTTAGATTTATTTTTAGTATATATAAGGGAAACATAACTTTTAAAATTGTAACCTAAATGTTATAGTAATAACATGATCATTTATATTGAAATCTGATTGTTATTATTTCAAATTTTTTATTAGAAAATAAAATTGATTGAAAATAATATTTCCAAAAACTAAAATAAAAAATATATATTTATTACCAACCTATAAAATAAATATTCAATTTAGATTACTCAATTTACATATTAGTAAACTATTTTTTCAAAATAAAAGTTTCATATTTTGTAAAAAAAATAAATTTTATAAAAAATTGTTTAAAAATTAATTTATCTTTCAAATTAATTTTATAATTATAAACATCATTTCTCTCATAATAATATTGATATTATCGAGGGAAAATGGTTTGTTTAGTTATCTAAAAACCCCAAATTTCTCATTAAAGATTAAATATGTAATTTTTAGAATACATTATGTTTTATGATGTAATATTGATGTAATAATAACGTAATATTGTAATAAAATTAAGTTGTAAAAAATTAGTTTTATCTGATAAATAATTGTTTTCAAACCATTAAATTAATCTTAAAATCCTAAACCATAATATAACATTAAAAAATATATTTTATTCCACTAATAAGGTATTTTTAATTTAAAATTATTCTATTTTTTTAAAAAAAAAAAATTCTATGGTGGATGATTTTAAATTTCATGATAACCAATATTTTTCAATAAATGTTATTTATTTAAAAAAATATAAAAACTTGTGAATTATTTAGATTTAAAAATAATTATTCAATATTTCGACCTAAAAATACCCCTCTCCTCTAATTATTATAACCCCCTCTCAACACCATTGAAAATTATTTAAAAATTTATTTATTTAATTTATAATTACTTAATTTCATTCTTTAAATCCATGTTGGTGATTGGAATAAATTATGGTCACACCACACTCTAATCCTTCATAGCATTCTCCATTTTTAAAAATAATGAACACCAAGGATAAGGTAACATTATTTCCATATCCCTTTAATTTTCATATCTTACTCTTCCATTTTATATTTAATATATAAATAAATCCTAAAAAATATTGAGAATTTTATTAACATTATATTTTTTACATTAATATACTCGAAATATTTCATTGAAAATATTTTTATATATTATCTCTTTGTATCTCACTATTTTTGAGATCACATTTAATGTCGATTTTACTACTAGAGAGGAATATATAAATTTTTTATGTATAATTTCCTTCATTATTGGTTACTATAAATCATATATATATATTATTTTCATAATCCATGATATTATAACATATATATAATATATATTATTATCTCTTCCTCATATTAACAAGTCTTGTAAAATGTTAGTTTATCCGACTATAAATAAAATTTCATTTCTTTATTTATCACCTCGTTAATGTATAGTTACTACAACATATATATAGGATATAAAAATTTAATTTTTTATAATTATAATTATTTTTTATGTATTCTTATTAATGGAAAATAAAACATTATTTCAACCTTGACATATAAATTACAACTGAATAATTCATAAACGTTTCTCATTGGATCATATTATATTACAAAAAGTTAATTAATATTTTCTATGGATTATAATTGGAAGAGAATTACAGAAATGAAAGTGATAAACATTTAGACTACTATTTTAACAATCAAAAGTTAAGTATATATGATTTGGAAAGGTGATGAAATAAAACATGTCCTAATGTAAGGGAACCCTACAACTTGACTACATTCCTTTTGATTTATTCAATTATTATCTATATTTTCCCTATTATTCATAATTAAATCCATTATAAATTTATTTTATTCAGATATTCCTTTATTTATTCAACTAATTTTAATGAATTAGTTTTATTAGGATGAATTATTAATTAACTTCTTTTATGTTGATAATATATTCAATTTCAAAATCTTTCAGTGATTTTTCTTATGGTTTTACATCAACACTTCATAAACTATTCTATTTTATTTTAAAATAACTATAATATTCCAAAATACTATTTTCCTATCTTATTTTGTTTACCACTATGTTTATTCATTGATATATTCTTCTTTACATTTTCATTAAACCAATTTTTTCTCACCGATTTATTTTATTATTATGTTTAATGTAGATTTCAATTTTATATGATGTGCATGAATATTATACTATTAATATTTTATTGGTCATATATGGATAATATATACCACCAATTTATTTTGGAATGTATGATGTTTCATTTGATCATTATTTATATAAATATTGAAACTACCATTATTTATAATTTTATGTATAAAAATGATGCATTTAGATTTTTCTATAAAATTATGATGTCTTGATTGTAATCCATTAATTATGTTATGGTTATTAAGTATTATTATTTTTATCATTATTTGATTCATTCAAGTGAATTATATATGTTTATGATGATGATCATATTATAAAAATATGATGAAAGTTATTATAATCACCCATTTACTTATATGTGTCAATGTCATTCCCTATTATTCCCTTGCATATTATGAATTTGGCCCCAACTTTATTTCATGTATGTATTCATGTAATAACATGTTTTTAGAATAATATGAGTTCATGTATGATGACGATTTTGAAGAATTTAAATATATTTAAATGTTATATTTTTTGTGTATTATCAACCTAATATATATAAGATGCTAAAACTACAGCTTTTGGGATTTCTAATCATTTACATGTTTCATAAAAGAGATGTAATAAATATATAACTTATGTATATGATACTATAATCTTAATTAGAGTAGTATATTTTGATTCAAACATATAGGCTTAGGTTTTTAACCAGTTATTTATATTTTCTATTTCTTATCAATAGGCATTGATGTCAATAAGTTTTGGAAAGATAAGTAAAATAGTTTGAAGTACCTTGATGGGGTTTCCAATATATATTTAGTTTTTAATATTGGATGAAGATTGAAGAACACTATAAAAATTAGTTTTTTGGTATCATTATCTTTGATACTTGATGATTATCAATAAGGGGCAAAGTGACTATGATTCTCTATAAATTGACAATTAAAGAAAAATTATTATTCTTCATAAATTATATATTAGTAAATGGTTTTAGATAATTTAATAGTTATTGAAAATATATTTTTCATAGATTAATTAAATATTGAAAAATAAAATAGTTATTATGATAAATATTTCTGATGAATTGAAATGGTTGATGTTGTTTGGATATTAGATAAAAATACTTGAGTTAATTGAAAATTATACACAAGAATAGATATGGAATTCTTGGGTTGTGTATAAATAAATTTAAAATTATAGTTTTTATGAAATATTAAACTGGCACAAAATGGAACACATAATAATAATTCCTATTTTTAAAATATATTATAAGAGTATCTTATACTGAAATATTTTCTTTATCAAATTCATGAAAAAAATGTAATTAAATATTAAAATAGTACTATGTAATATTAAAACGCTATATGTTGAGTTATGCAAGATTAATCCAATGATTTTTTAGATTAATCCTATTTCAAAATGTATATATTTGATTAAATGGAATAATTTCACTACTATGTCTATGTGACATAATATCACATCAAATCATGTTAATGATTCCAAGGATCACATATGAGTAATTGTATGTTTATATATGAATAACATGGAATTCATAGAGGTTATGTAAGATACATTTAGATGTGATATGATATTAATGTTTTTTCCCTTTGAATAGTAAGCATTTAATTCAGATGCTGCTACACTTTTCATCAAAACATAAAAAGTCAAAAATCATTGTATAATGATCAATAGACATGTTGAGATATTAGAAATAAAGATAAATAGTGATTAAGAATACTAACATCTATGGTGTGATTATGTGAAGATTTTAGAAGTTGTGTGTATCATGAAGTAATGGGAAAGATCACAATTGATATTCAAGAAAGATCCAGATATGTTAATTATTCAATAGAAGTTGTCACATTGCAACCATATTTAACCAATAAACGATTTTTCCATGAGGAAACAGTTAGCACTAAAAGTATCATTACTAATTTTTTTTATTCAAAATTGAATAATGACATTCAAATTCAGGGATGTCAAAAAAGAAAATATATAAGACATTGAAAATTTGTTATGTTTTATGAATATTAATCATGATCCTTCAAGATAATTGATTGATGATATTTTTCACTGATTTAATTAGTAAAAATAAGTTGTTTTTCGAGATCGCTACTAATATATTCTTGGAATACTTTTCAATAGAGGTAAATAAATAACAAGATGTTGAGACTTTTGGAGTTTCCATATTTTGAATTTTGGATCAATATTAGCATGGTCTTAACCATATTTGGAAGAAGGCTAGTTTTTCAAAAAAAAATTTGGAGGGAATACTTATACTGCTAATATTTCGAATATTATTTTTTTCTAATAGAATGGCATAAATCTGACATTTTTTGATATAATTACTCATGGGATTAATATTAAAAAGTAGAAGAAAAGATAAATATATATATATATATATACATGTATTTATGAGAAGTTATATTATATAATGAAAATCATACTAGATAAAAAATAAGTAGGCAGAAAACCATTTTTATTTATACTAAATGAATAATAGAGCCATACATTTGAGATGGTTATGACTAAGGAAGAATATCTAGTCCATTATGTATAGAAAAGACACAATCTTAACCTGATGAAAATACTTCAATGCCTCCCAACTGAATCTAGTATTTGAATGAAATGACTAGTCATTGTAGATAAATTTGAAAACAGAAATTGTGAGCTTGAAAATTATAGTTGGTGTCATGATATTTAACATGGTTTGTGTATGTATTATTTATAAAATCCATCCCTTTCCCTTTTTTTATTTTTTGTAATAAATTTTTATCTATTTATATATTAGATAATAACCACTATGCACCAAGGACTATCTCCCACATTTTGAGTGAACCTCATAAATCCTTTTTTTCTTTCTTTTTCAAGTGTTTTCATACTTATATTTTAATTATGATAATTGATAGTGATGTGAGATTGTGTTTTCAATTTTCTATAAAATTTACATTGGTAAACGAAAAGGTTTTCATTGGGAGGAATATGGCCAGAATAATTCACCCCACTACTCATTGTGGTTGAATTGAACATGTTTTAAGAAAAACAAGTAATATTTAGATATTTCATAGATGTTGACAGGTGGTAATCCTTTATGGGGTTACAAACAAAATAACAAGGTAATGTTCACTACTATGAATCATGTTCTAGATGAATTTAATAGGGAACCTCTTATAGTAAAATATAGACAGAATTTTTATTATAATATAATCAAATGTAATTTTTAAATTGGGTAATCTTGTTCATTTATATAGATATGAGTAGTATTTCATTTATGTTTTATAGTGGAATTAATGGCTTATTCTATGATTATTTAAATTCTTTATAAAATCATGGTAGGATACAGATTAAAATATAATTCATGTTACGTTATAATTATTTATATTGTAATGTTGTGTTGTTATAAATACTATTGGATTGAGTTCTATTTGTTGATAACAAAGATTAAATAATTGATAAATATAATATGGTTCATGGAGTATCAAAGAAGAATGTTGAATTTGGTGAAAATAAAATTATTGAAAAAAAATATTGAATATGAGAAAAGTCATTAAGTGATTAGTGGGAGATTATTTGAACATAATTGTGATGGGGAATTTAAGTTATTAAAATCATGCATAAATTATATTCAAGATTAATTCGATGAAAATGTAATGATTTTTCATGGGGAAAAATTTTGAATGTTAAAAAGGTATTCTATAAGGATCCAATATGGTCAGGAGATGGGAAAAGGAAGGATTATGGATTCATGAAGAATTTAGAGGAATACCATGCCTTAGTAGATGGTATTTTGTGTTGAATTTTCCCCAACACAGGTAATTTAATGCCCCAGTCATTTATGATGAATATAGAGAATAGGATTCAAGCAATCATACCCATAGTATAGAGTGTATTCTAAAGAAAAATACAAAAAAGTTAAACTATAAAGGGGGCTTTCCAATGGGACATGTACAAAGAATTATGAAAATCCCCATGGTAATATAGGCTATGGTTGAATTTTGGAGTTACAATCCAATAGGGATAGGATAATATTGGAACATTCCATGGTGTTTTGCATGTAAACTAAATGAAATGAAATATTTTTTCACCATGATATAGTTGATAAGATCTAGTCGAGCAAGTATTTTACATTAATGACCTATAATTTATGAAGGCCAAGATGGTCTTGGACACTCTTATTGTTAATTTTGTGGATCTTTGGATATCTCCCTATGATAAATGGCAATTACAAAAATGGGTGTGGTGTTATTAAATATAGGTCATAATTGATAGGTAGTTTGGGATAAACAATATCCAATAGATATGCACCACACCCATGGTGTTTGATGTTTTAGAGGGAAAATTGTAAAAAAATCACTTGGCCATATTGAAGGTTTTTTTTGACGCATTACACACCTATTTTCATAAATAACACAATCAAAATGCATGAATTAATCATCAATCCTCTAATAATCCTGCAAAAATATTTTATCCCATGGTTCATGTAGTTTTGGAAGTTTTTCATAGAAATTAAAAATGTAAATTATATGGTATTTTAATCTCATTTAAATCTATACTAAAAAGGTACATAGAAAACTATGAAGCACATACATTGAGTATAGTTATGGAGAAAAATATGGAATAACTTTCATGCATTTTGAATATACCAATTATTTTCTAATAACTTGAAATTATTTGGACCATGTTCCCTATTAATTTTACTATTATTGAAATTTTCTAAAAGCAATGATTTTAGAGGGGTTTTTCTTTGTATAAATTGATCATCTATAATAATAGATATAGAGACCCGAGCTTAAATTGATGATTTTATACTCATAATAGATGATTTATTTTAGTTGAGGGGTTTAAAGAATGAATAATTATTTCCCATTGAATACATTTCCAAAAAATAATGATTTTTGTTCCTACAACATATTCATGTTTATTTCATAATTTTCGTAAAAATTGAAGGGTAGTTCTAGCAAGGTATAATTCATAAGAAGTTAAGGTGTATCCCAAAGTAATATAACAGATAAACTATCCTTATTTAAATATTCATTCAATGATGTTGAGAATATAACCATATGTATATAAACTATGGGTGTATCCTAAAAGACCATGATATTTTATAAAATATTTCAATTTAAATAAATTTAATTTCTTCGATAGCTTCTGTTAGAAACTACACCGAGTGTAAAAAACTGTGATCTACTACTAAACTATTATTTTTAGGTGAAATTTATCTCTTAGTTTTTTAATAGGAGTGTATAAATAGGAATAAATAAATTATGAAATATTAATAATTTAAACATGTATAAAATGAATTTATTAGATATAAATTTATTAAAAATGAAAATAAAAACATTTGATGGAAAATAGATATATTTTTAACAAATAAAAATTTATGCACCCAATGTCTTTTTATCATAATAAATTAAACTGCTCCCTATTGGTGAATTATTTTATTGAAATATATAAAATATATTACATTAATGAAAATTAACATTTGACTAATATAAGTTTCTAGGAATTGGATAAGAATTAATCTTGTTTTATGCTTAAAACATTATTTTTCTAAAACGTTGTTTCCATCATGTTTTTCACAATTATTTTAAAATTAATATCATAAAATTATATAAATTTAATAAATAAGTAAATATTTGATATTTGTATTTAGGAGGACCAAATTTTGTTAATAAGTTTCTTTTATTTTTTGTCATTATGAATAGTAACACTATTAAATTGGTTTCACCTCATTAAGGGTAAAATAAGGTTTAAAATATAAGGATAAGGACTTAAAATTTCTCTAAAAATATTATAAATCCTAATAAATATGTGGATTTCATATAATTTTATATAATTCAAAAAATATGGCCCCTTCATTCCATTATTATTTAATATTAACCTATATATTATTTTAAGTAAATGAAAATACATAATGTCACTCTCTTGAAACTGAAATTATATTTTGTAAAAATAATTTTTATATGAATATTAAAGGTATGTTTGTTAATACACAATCTATTTTTATGATTTTAGTTTATTTTTAAATTTTTAGGGACTATATAAGTTACTTAAATTCTTTCACATTGCTGATACAGTTTTTATTTAATGAATAAACAATAAAACAAATAATTATAAAAATATTAAAATCATAATTTTTTTGAAGAATTGTTATATTTCAAAAAATATATATATGAATATATAATATTTTTGTTGTATGAAAGGATTATATTTTAATTACATATTTCTATTTGTGCCTTTCATTTCAAATAAAATAAATAGTGTCAAAAATTAAAATAATTATATTTTATAAAAATGATATTTCATGAAATTTATTAAGAGCCTTAAAAATATTTAAGTAGAAAAATGGGGGAAATATATTGTCTTAAATTTCATACCTTGACTATTTATGAAGAAAATTTTATCTTATATGAAAAATTACAACCCTTTATGATTAAAAATGTTTTTTCTGCACTTAAGGATACAATTGGTTAACCAAGGGGTTAGACAAAAATATATGGTTTAAAATTACACCAAAACTAGTCTAAATTTCATTTTCTAATGAAATTTATACCTTAGATAGTTTTTATTTTAATATGTGTCCATTTATATCCATTTTAAATCATAATGACTTCATATATTATAATCGTTTTTGTAATACCAAGTGTGTCCTCCCCCCCCCCATATAAAAGACACCCTTCCCTCTCTTCTTTACACCACTTTGATCTGACTATATCAACAAATATCTTCCCATTTCACTTATAAAAATACATACCCTTGTAATATAAGTGATTTAATTCTCAATATATATACCCTAATGTCCTTGAGAGGAGTTATAAAGTAATTTTAAATAATACGTAATCTCCTTAACGGGTCACATTATTTTTAACTTCTAATTTTACCTCTCTTAAATATATGATCATTATAATAAGATAATAAATTATTTATACTAAATAAAATAAAATTTTATTATCATAATTAAACCGCCATTATTGACCCTTATTTCCATCAAATGGGAAGTGAGTGTATCACTCATGCGTACATACGGTTTAACGTGTCCATGTAGAGATACAATTCATTTTTCATCACCATCATTTATGGATGAGAATTATAATGGTTTAAATGATTAAAAATTATATTTATAACATAATTATAATTTTTTAATTAAATTTTGATATCTATTTTATTACGTTCTAATCTTTTGTAAAATGATAACATCGCTCAGGTATACGTGTGGACTTCCACCTCCACGAAGTGTTGTGATTATTGTTTTCAATCCACATTACGTGGATGTTAATAAAAATATATTTAATGAATATATAGGGTATATATAAAAATAAAAATGATCCTATATTGGTGAATTAATATTTACCTTCTGTTTATTCAATTCATCTAAAAGTAGAAATAGGGTTCAAGCGTATATACAACATACCGTCTCTATGAACAGTGTAATTTATTTTTCAATCACTAACTTTTATATATGGTAATAAAAATTAATATAATTAATTTATATATTATATCTATATAATTATTAATATTAATAATCTGATGTAATCATGATCGTGGTAAAGGGACTAAAACTACTGAACCAAGATATGCATGAAAAATGAAGCACTTATCACCGGGAACAATGATTATAATAATCAATTGTTAACAAATTGGTGATAAAAGGTTATAAATATATAATATATCATATTAAATAGATTATTATTTTTATATAATATATTTATAATAATTAAATATATTTTATATCATATTTTCAAACACATACAAATGAAGTTGGACCTAAGGTAAGGGGTTTCTTAACCCAATATACATTCATTGGGATATACTTCTACTTCATTGAGTATTTTATTTTATGATTATGTGATAAATGACCTTTGTCCTATATTATGATCTATTTAAACTTTTCTGATTGTTTTCTAAATTTATAAACATAATCACTTCATTTATTAATTCTCACTTTAAGGATATGTTATTTTGTAAGGGTTTATTTTACAATCTCGTCATTATTTGGAAATGATTATGTTTAAGTCTCCACTAGAATAATTATATTATATTTCTATATTTAATACAATATATTTTCATCAACTATATTTATTTATTGAAATTATAATTTTCTATTTATTTTCCTCTCTTTCAGTACACAAAATACCGAAATAGTGTTTTTAAGGAAACCCAACCTTGTTTTTCTACAAAATGGAGAATATATTTCTTCCATGTCTATATTTTCCTTAAAATTACTAGAAAAATGTTTTTATTATTTTACAACTATTAACTAAATAAATATTAACCCATGAATTATTATTATTTAAAAAATTAAAATGAATATACTTTTTGTTTTTCAAATATTGTTCTTTTTACTTTTTGATAAAAAAAGTGAAAGGAAATATTATTTTAACATACACTACATGAAAACAATTTCCCATGATCATGACTACCCAATTATTTAAATATTACTTTAAAATTGTATTATTTATCTTTATTTAAAATTTTTTCCTTAATATTTTATATTATTTATATTTTAAATAAATTATTTCAAATTGAAAAAGTATATTCCTTGATAAATTTTACAATAAAATTTTTTATGTATTTTCATCTAACTCAACGTCATTAATTGAATTTTTTTTACATAGGATATATTTAAATGATACCATCCATTATAGTTCTTTGGATTTATTATAACCAGTTTGGTTTGGGAAATTATTGGAATTCTATATACAGTTTCTTCCAATACATATAGTTATTGATATTAAGGTATGATTATTATGTTTTATTGTTTATTCATGTGATGAATTCTTTAGAATTATTATGTAATTAATGGGGAATATAATTACATAACCCCTTGATACTTTTGTAGGTTTCGTGAGACAAAATATATTGGGTATTTGGACAAGGCCTTACCCATGTATGTGGATTTATTAGCATGAGACATTAATGGTATTTTTAGATTCCTTTACACAAGTCCACAACAGTATGTTTAAGAAGTCTGAAATTATTAATTATATCATTGTGAAAATTTTTATTCATATACATGATATTATTTGAATAGTTTCTATATACATTGATAATTTTCAAGATTAATTGATTATTTAGAATTCATTATTTGATAACCATTTATTCATGTCATGTAATTCTGACCTTATTTCGCTTCGATTATATACAATACCTTATTGAGTATCTAAGATCACCACTTTATCAATTTTCATTTAACTAAGATTATATGAAATTTTTTATTATTGATGTGTAGGGATGATCAAGATTGAAAATGGGGCTTTCAATCAAAAATTATATGTTGTTTTTTAAGTTTTAAAAATTAATATATGATTCAATTGTGTATCTAGTTTAGAAATACTAATAAAATTTATGTACCTTGGGATATAATCACTTTTACTGAGGTCCAATGTAATAATTTAGACTATAACTCTATGATACTAGGTTTGGGGTCCCTATATTTGGTATTAGAGGATGTTTAGTTTAAAACTTTTGAATATGAATTTGGAGAACATATATTTCAAAACATAATCCTATGACTGAAATTGAGGATAATTCAAAATATAGGATAACATCCTAGAGTTTTTGTATGGTATATATTATGTGTTTTATCTAGAAAGACACCCATGTATGGATACTATAGGTATATGTGGTTTTAGAATAAATGAATCTAGGGCTAATGACCCCAAAAAAAGTTGGTCAAGTATTCTTGGCTATATTTATAGGGAACGTTGAGTGTGACATTAATTATTTCCTAGTTTGACACTCCTACAATATATTATATTTTTAATTAAAATTTTATTTAAAACCCATTATTAAATATTTTAATTTATTTTTACGATTTGAGAGTATTCCTAATAAAACTCATCTTATGATTGAGAGACTAGTTATGCATAAATTTTTAATTTATTTTATGTGTTTCAGTAGATTCAAAAGTATACATTAGGTTTCAAAATGTTATGATCTAATCTAGTGTATTCCATTTTTTAGAAATGTAACCTACATGAAGGAAAGAAAATCATGTCAATACACGAATCTATTTAGGGATTACCCTCCTAGGAATGAAAATAAATATGGTGTAAGAGTAGAAACTGGAGCTGAAAAAAAGTATAACTATATTGGTTGAGCTAACTCAAGTTATGATTAATAACCTTACTTGCATGTAGATTCCTTCTAATCTATAACATGGGGTAACAATGTGAGAAAACTTCATGAAACTTCAACCTACATCATTGAATGGGACAAAAAATCTATTTTTAGCTGAGCGATGGATAGGTTTCTCATAAAATATATTTTACACTTTGGGATGTAAGGGAAGGTAGAAGGTTTTTTTAGATTTTTATCATCCCATGGGGTATGTTGTTCAATTTTGGTTATTTATTAAAAATAATATTGATGAGGATGGAATAGTGAGCATATATTGGAAATATTTTAAATTATATTTCATGGAAAAATATTTTTGACATGAACAATAAGCGTATATAGAGGGAAAATTCTTGAGTCTAAGAAAAAAAAGATAAGGAATATGTTTTGAATGTATGAAGCCAGATTTACAAGTAAATAATGGAATTATGTGGACTATGTTTAATATCCAAATAGCAGGATTGGTCATTTATTTGATGGTTTTACCTTATCCTTCAAAGGGAAATAGTCTACCAAACATTCTAAACACATTAGGATATAGTACCATTTTTACCAAGATAAAGATGGAATTATCTATGTCTTATGTCTTCTAAATAATAGAAATAGAAGAAGATTAAGTCAATGAAAAAAATTGATAAGGGGAAAAAGATACAGGGATATTTTCATCATGTGATACATTTTAAAGATGACATATTGATACATGATTTTGAGGAAAAGTATATTCCTCTAAGTTGTAGAGAAAAGGTCCATATTTTCCATAAATTCAAGGGTAAGGGAGA
The DNA here is from genome assembly GCA_963277665.1 of Viscum album. Classification (NCBI taxonomy): domain Eukaryota; kingdom Viridiplantae; phylum Streptophyta; class Magnoliopsida; order Santalales; family Viscaceae; genus Viscum; species Viscum album. The sequence continues at coordinate 824,663,527 of OY728132.1, forward strand.
AACCATAAAATTACCGTGATTTACTTGTAAGATGATGAGGATTTATTGAAATAAATTCCCCAATGTCAAGGGAACTTTCCAGAAAAGTATCCTAGAGGAGAATTACAAGATCATAAATTTCTTATAGCTGAAGAGGATGTTCTTAGTGATATGGTGAAAGGTACACTTATTATCCACTCAAGGATTTTAATTTCTTTATTTGATTTTAGTTATACCCAATCTTTTATATCTAAATAATTTTATATGTTTATCAGATCACCACCTCAAATAATACATATTGATTTGGTGGTGAAAACATCTAAGTTAGGGATAACCACATCAAAATTTTAAACCACACCTCTAACTGGGTTTTTGGTAAATCTTGTCTTATAAATCAAATTATTTTTCATCCAGTTTAAATTTCTATTTTTTGTATAGATATGTTATCTCAATATATATCCCATTGCAACTATCATGGCAGGTATTTTAAATTTGATATTAAAAATCAATCATTGATCGTCTATCAGAGAATGGATGAACCTGAACACCAAATGGAAATTACTTCCATCATTTGGGATTTTCTTCTTATCCATGAAGGATATTTATCTCAAATGATTGGGACAAAACTATATAATGAAAATATTCTTAATGTATAGGAGTATAATGATTTTAAAGTTATTTTATAGTATTCCTTGAAATATATATGATTATATTTTAATGGAACTCAAACATGGTGATAAACCTATTAAAATGAATACATATAAAGTGGCCCTAATTGAGTTAAAAAAAATTATGAAGCATGTCTGGATGATTCTATATAATAGATTCATTCATTTGAGTACTTTTCCATAGGGTTCACCAATTTTGCTTAGTAAAAAAATATGGTTCAATGAATATTTATATTTATTATCAGGAACATAATATGATTATTATTAAGAACAATTATACTCTACCCCATATCAAAAATTTGAATGTTCAATTAAAAGGGGGTCTATATTTTTGATATATTAATATTCTATCAAGATATCATCAGCTTTTGATCAATAAGGAATATATACCCAATATAGCCTTCCTTATAAGGTATTATTGTTTTGAATTTATTATAATACATTTTTGACATTCCAATTATCCTAAAATATTGATGGATTAAATGAAAAGAGTAATTAGAAATTAATTTGATCTTTTTTGTATTCATTATAAATTAAATTCATATATATACAGTGAGAAAGGAACAGTATAAAGAACATTTGAGAAGTTTTTTGAACACCCTAATTAATAATTAGTTTTATGGAAAATTTACCAAGTGTGAATTTTTAATACAAAAAGTGGAATTTATGGGTCATATAATATCATGTTAGGGTTTGTTAGTGGATCCTTAAATAAACAAAGTTATTGAGAAATGGACTAGGACAACCATGGTAACTGATATCTATATTTTTCTTTGTTTTGAAGGATACTATTAATGATTTGTTCCATATTTCTCATGACTATCTAAATTACCCACCAAGTATACAGGGAATGGGGTTGAGTTCATATGGATTGATAGGTGTGGAGAAAGTTTCAGAGAAATAAAAGGATAATTGTCTCTAATTCTAATTATTACACTACTATAAATATGAGAAGTTTTTCTAGTCTATGATGATGCATCAGTAGAGGTAATAGAATGAATCATGTTGTATAATGACATGGTGATATCATATTCATCTCACTAATTGAAAAATCTTGAGAGAAATTACATGACTATTGATTTAGAGAGGGATGTGATAATATTTTCACCGAATACATATAGAAATTATCTATATAGTGAATGGTATGATATATATACTAATAATAAAATATTTATGTATATATTTACATTGAAAGGGTTGAATATGTTTTAGATAATATTTTTGGAGTTGATCAAATATTGTGATTTCCCAATACAATAAACCATATAAGGGAAAGTATGTTTGATAATGCTTTGAGTCAGAAATATATTCATATTTGATCTATAATAAGGATTAAAATAGATCCAATATTTATTGATTTGTAGAATATCGATCTTGCAAACATGTCGAAACAGGAAATATATTAGCTTTCTCATATGAATATTCATTCATCCATCCAAGATATGATTGAGCATGTGTAAAAGTGATATGATTAATTACCTAAGAATGTAAGGAATTTTTGTAAGTTCTATCATGATCATTATGGAATGATAATGTTCATGAACATGGTGTGTTCCCCTTAAATATTAGATTTAAATATGGTGTTGTGGGATAAAGATCACAGTTCATCATTATCTATTAAACCAGGAAGAAAAAGACATCTAAAAGAGAATTTATACTAGGAAAATATGAAAAGGGATAATGTATAGTGTGTATCTCAGTGCCTATTATGTCAGATAGTTAATTCTAAAAGATATAATTTTGAGGGATTATTACAAAAATTACCCATACCATAATGGAATTGGGAAAAAATCACCCTTAATTTTGTTATCAAACTCCCCAAAACATAAAAATTCTATAATGTTATTTTAGTTGAATTCCATCAGCTTATGTAAATTGAACACTTAATTAATATCATAAAATATATCTTCCTTGCTCATATTTATAAAGTATATATTAACTATGTTGTAAGGATTCATGTATTACCACATTCTATTTTATATTTTTATGATATAAGTTTTAACATTATGGTATGGAATAGTATCCAACAAACTCTAAATATATAGTTGAGTTTCAGAACTACCTATAATCCATATAATGATTTTATATCTAAGAAAATCATTAAAACTATGTAATTTGTGTTGATATATCCCTCTATGGATTTCAAGGGTGGATTGGTTCAATAACTTCATTTGGTGTTATATTCTTACAACAATAATTTTCACATAAGTATTATGATGGTTCTTTTTGAATCCCTCTATAAAAATATGTTTATAAAACCAATGTTATTGGATAAATATGGATAATTAATGCTATTAGGACCTCTTATAACTGTTGAAATGCAATATAAGGTCAAATCCATTCAAAAACACATAAGGGTCACCCAGAGTCAATAAATGATTTATGCTAACAATCATTGATAATATCTAGAGTTAAAAGTTGTTGATAGGGTATTCTTATGAATATCTCCGAGGAAAAAGGTTATGAAATTGGGAATTAAGGGGAATATAATACAAAGATTTATCAGTCTAATATATTTTCATTATCATTTTGGGATGGTATCGTATCACATAGAACTTCTGAAAAATCAATCTCATGTTCATGATGTGTTCCATGTATCTCTACTAAGTAAGTACACACCAGATTATTCACATGAAATAAAATAAAAACTCATACAATTAGGGAATGATATGTATTATAAGGAACTACCAGTCATGGTTTTTAAACATAGAGAAATAACTCTTTGAAGCAAGACCACTCACCTGGTAAATGTTTTTTGGCACAATCATAAAATTGAGGAAGCTATGTGGGAACCGAATGATATAATCATGTGGACGATTCCTCACCTGTTTTTATCATAGTGATATAATTTCAAGAGTGAAATGATTATAATGGTTTAAAATGTAACATATTGATATTTTATGATATATTTATTTCTAAATAAATCTAATTTCATTGATAGCTTGTGTAACACCCAACAATATGTTTAAACAAACGGTGGTTTACTACTAAAGTATTATTTTAATGTGATAGTTATCATCCAGCTGTTAAATCAGTTGGTATAAATAAGAATAAATATATTATAAAAAAATTACAATTTTTAAATGTATAAATTGAAATAATTATTTATAAATTGATTAGAAATGAATATAAAAGTCATTTTAAGGAAAGATAGTTGTTTTTCTAAAAAACATTAATGTGGCCAATGTGTTTTTACATTAATAAGATAAACTAATATCTAATATTGAATTATTTTAATAAAAGTTATATAATATAAATCAAATAAAATATTTTAACATTCATATAATATTTTTGTTTTTCATGGGATAAGAATAAATCCAATTTTAGTGTTAAAAACGTATATTCTTAAAAAAAGTTTTTCATCATGTTTTGAAAAATTATTTCAATATTAACTTCACCCACATAGATAAATTAAATCTTTAAAACTAAATTACCTATTTTAAATTAAGATTTTAAAATTTATTAAATAAGTACCTTTTATTTTTTATCATTATGAATAGTAACCAAGGTAAATTTTAAGTCACATACTAAGGGTAAAATAGGTAATATAGGGATAAAAATTTTGGGATGTAAAGACCTGTAAATTTAAAGGAAATTTTTTTCTTAATTTTCTTTGGAATTTTACAAGAGCGCAGCTTCTGACGGCACTTGATTCTGAGGCCCAGTGTGCCCAGAACCATTTTCTGAAGTTTGGCTCGGGTACGTTCAGTGAACGAACGTGCGGGTTTTTCTAACTTTTGAACCGGTGCCCGGAATCTAATTCTGAGGGCTCCGATGAAATCGCAGCGCCGGTATTCACTTAGAAACGCCTCTTCCGGAGTTGTGTTTGCTCGGGTGTGGTTTTTAATTTTCGGCTTAAAGTTAAGAAATAAAATAATTTCGCGACAACTTTATTTTATTTCGCTTAAGCCACTTGGAAGCCACTTGAAGCCACTTAAAGGCGGCTTGAACTGAGTTGAACTGGATATGATGCTATCCAGAAATATCCTACCCCTTGGTAGGATATTTGTGAGGTGGGGCCCACACGATCCCCGCCGTTTCTTTCCGCTAAGAAACGCACCCGTGAAAACCCGTCTTAATGAAAGTCAACTGACGCGTTTCTTAAAATCTTAACAGACCATTTAATTGGGCTGTTTCTTTCGTAAATTAAATGAGTTGTTTCTTTCATTGAATTAATTCTACGAATTAATTGTTCGTTTCTTATCTTTTGAAATTCAAATGTTTAGTTTTGTAAATAAAATAAGGCTTAAGCTTATTTTATTTTGGGTTGAAACTTGTGGCGTGGAGAGGATTTGGAGGAAAGCGTTCTTCTTCGGCAAGGAACGCGAAGAACGTGAAGAACGCCAAACCTGCGGAGATCAAAGATGCGAAGCCTTGTACTGCGACACCAACGGATCTCCCTTCGCGACGCTTCTTCCGCGACGATCCAACCCCGCGACAGCCTTCGATCGACAACAACCAAGATCGTCGACGCGACGCCCTTCCGCGGTGTGACGATCACCTCCTTCCGCGACGGTCAATTCCGCGACGACCTCGTATCCGACAGCGACGGTGAGGTAGGGATTTATTTATTTTGGGAATTACCCCCCCCCCCCTTTTCTTTTTATATTCCCGTAATTGTTTCTTTAAAAAGTTAAAGAACTGGATTTGTGAACAATTTTAAAATTATTAAAATTGTTGTTTCCGTTCAAATAAGGAACCCGTTTTTATGAAACAATTTTATTTCATTAAAAATTGTTTCGGATATGCGTTCATGTGTTGAACTTTAATTTCTCCCGTTGTTTATATCTAACGCAGAGGGTGCGGGCCAAACGAACACGACCCGATAACCCTTCGCCGTTCTTCGTTCTTGTGAAGCTTTGACGGGCAACGACGGAACGTGCCGCAACGGATGTTTGATGATCCTGCAGTAAAGAACGGAACCCGGGAGGAACAACGGCGCAGACAGGAAGGAAAACGGGCCACCGGAGCGACTCCGGCGGCCCGCGGAAGCCGGTGGCGGCGCGGGTCGCCGGCGCGGCGGCGCCGGCGGCCGGAGGCGGCGGCACCCCGTGGGTGTCCAGCGCGACACCCCGCGGGTGTCCAGGGCGACACCCTGCGGGTGCCGCGGGGTTGTCACGCGGCACCCCGCGGGTGTCCAGGGCGGCACCCCGCGGGTGTCGCGGGGTTGTCACGCGGCACGTCCGGCTGTCTGGCCGACACCCCGCGGGTGCCGCGGGGGTGTCACGCGGGGCGGCGGCTTTCCCCCGCAACGGCCGCTTGGCCGAGCCGAGCCGGACCGGCCCTGGCCAGGCTGGGTCGGACCCGACCCGGTTCGGGCCAACCAGGGGGGGTCGGGCCGGGTCGGCCAGGGCCCGGACCCCCCGTCTTCGGACGACTTTCGTTCAAACGCCTGTGACTTGAGCTACGGGCCTCCAAACGACTCGTCGTCAGTGGCAACACAATCCTTGGAGCGAGTCGGTCGTTTCAGTTTATCGCACTCAAAGTTTCGGAATACTTTGGGTTCGGCCGGGTTGGTTCGTACACGAAACCAACCGGGCCCTCAGAGCGAAAACGCTCATATCTTGAGCTACGGACGTCCGATTGACGTACCGTCAGCTTTGTTAGTTTCCTCTTAGCGAGACGGATCTTTTGGCTCACTCCGCCCGGGGTTTGGGCGCATGTGGAGTACGGTCGGGTTGGTTTTGCCTTAAAAACCAATCGGGCCCCTAGGACGAAAAAAGCCAATAACTCTCAGATCGGGCGTCCGATTGACGCGCCGTCTGTTGCGTTGAGTTCCTGTTGACGATACGGAACTTTTGGCATCCTTCGCCCGAGTTTTGGATACAGTTGGTAGTGGCCGGGTTGGATCGCACCCGAAATCCAACCGGGCCCCTGGAACGGAAAAGCTGATAACTTTCAGACAGGACGTCCGTTTGACGAACTGTCAGCGGCGTTGACGATCACGTTGAGAAACGGTCCCTATGAGTATACCCTATGAGAGATCGGGGTACAGTTGAGATACGGCTGGGTTTGGTTCGCTCACGAAACCAACCGGGCCCCTAGGACGAAAAGGCTAATAACTCACAGACCGGGCGTCCGATCGACGCGCCGTCTGTTGCGTTGAGACCCCTATGACGAGGTGGTCCTTTGAGATATTTCTTCGTGGGACCTTGAGATACTTGGAGTATCGACTTGCAGCTCGTGGAGCGGACCCTCCCAGAGACGAGCGTGCGGAGTACGGAGACCGTGTAGCCGACTGAGACCTGACGACTGCTTGACCGACTCGACTTGGAGTGAGTCGACTAGCCCAGTGGACGGAGCACTACTTTGTTTTGGTGCAAACCCATGGCGGACGGAGCACTACCTGTGTGATAGTGTAGACCCGTGGTACTCGTCCGGAGAGTACCTCTGCAGGCTACTAGGGGGTGTGCACTACTGTGTTTGAGTGACATACCTCGGCGGGAAGCACTACTGTGTTTGGGTGGCTGGCCTGCGGTACTCGACAGGAGGAGTACCTCAGCAGTCTTAGGTTAGTGAGCAGTACCTCAGAGTCGTGACAGGACCACTGTACACTCTAGAGACGGAGCTCTTCAGTAGTTACGGTTTCGATAATGAAAACCCTGGTTTGAGCTGAGACTTTTGACCTTTGTGTTTCCTCATGATTGAGATGAGTTACTTGATAACTTAGGTATATGTATCGGCATATACCTAAGTAGAGTTTATCTGTTGATATCTTCTTGTGGTTATCCTTGTTGAATTTAGGGAGACCTTGAGGGTCTCGGGGTCCCTACTGAGTATCGTTATACTCACCCCTGCACGGGCTATGCCCGCACCTCGTTGTGTTGGTTGTAGACGACAGGCAGTGCTGACGGGGGCCGAGTGTTCAAGGACTGGACGGTACCCGGAGGTGGACTACACGACAAGTCAGTGTCCGGAGGTGGACTTCACGGCGAGACGACACTCGGAGGAGGTTGACGGATGAGAGCACTGTGGAGGCTATCTGTACCTACCCTTCAGGTAGGATTCGTTGTGGACGATCCAGGAGCTACGCCATCTGTATCTACCCTTTAGGTAGGATCCGAGGAGGACGACCCAGGAGCCGCTTCTGTCCCTCCAGCTGTTGTCTTTTTCTTTTGTACTTTGCTCAGTTGTAGTTGTACTTTCTTTTGGGTTTGTATTCTGACCCATTTACTTTTCAGCACTTCTTTTTGTACTTAGTGTTTTACTTCCGCTTGTACTCTGTGGTGTTTTTTTACTTTTATAAAGGCAATGCCTTCCCAGTTATCGGGATTTACGCCTTTAGTGCTAGTCGCCAGCCCCTGGCCTATGGAAGGCGGGCTTGGGGTAGTCACGGCACGGGCCCCGAGGACGGGTCGTGACAAATTGGTATCAGAGGCGGTCGGTTCTACTGCAGACTCTGATCTTTCTTTCTGTGAAGCAATAGTGTTAAGAGTACCGGGTGTGGTTTTCAGTTCAGGGAGTCCAGTGTTGGTGCGGGCGGCCGACATATCCATACACCAGGACCCTGGCAGCTGATTTCCGACTTTGTGCACGAAAACACTGATTGCGTGTGTGTTTTCAAAGGTTTCCCCCCTTAAAACAGCTCAAACCAGGTCAGCTCACCAGGTATAATCGTTTGACCGTGTTACGTTGTTTCATTCAGGATGCCTTTTCTCGGACGACCAGCTAGATCCCAGAGGGATGTGCGTGCTGACAGCATGTCGAGTGACGAGGCTTCGGTACAGGGCCCTCTTGCAGTTGAGGCACCAGTGGTACTACCATACGTTGGGCCACCGATGCCACCAGCCCCAGCAGTAGGCGATGCCCGCTACTTGAGCGCACTAAATGAGTTCCACCGCCAGAGGCCACCCAGGTTCGGGGGAGATACGGACCCGCAGGTGGCTGAGGATTGGCTGGAGGCTGTGGTGGGAGTCTTCAGGCTAGTGGGGACGCCATCGGACTTCATGGTGACCTTTGCTGCCAGCCTTCTTCAGGCAGCAGCAGGCAGGTGGTGGAGCCACTTGCTCCAGTTTTGCGATGGGATGGGTTTCACATGGGAAGACTTCGAGACCTTCTTCAGGGTGGAGTTTGTGCCAGTAGCTCTACACCTCGAGCGTGTTCAGGAGCTGCTGCCTTTGCCGCGTGTTTTTCGATCAGAAGCCGAGTCATCTATGGGCAGTAGACAGATGATGTAGAGGTCCAGGAGGACCAGACCAGCAGTTGGGCGATCTCGGGTTTTAGGACCGGTGGTGTGGGGCACCCGGGGTGGGGTCAGAGCCAGGCGTGCCAGAAGCAGACTGTGTTACTCGTGCGGTGGAAAGGGGCACCTGGCACGTGACTGTCCAACTCCTCGTATAGTTGATCCATAGGCTTTTGAGGAGCCACCGAGGCAGAGGCCGCGACGAATGCTTGAGCAACAGTAGAGCAGTGGACAAGGCAGTAGAGCTCCTGGAGCAGGTGGACAGGAGCGGAACTAGTGGATACGTCTCTTGTACTTCTAGTTCCATGTTGATGTTGTTTTTGTGTCTTTGTACCATGAGCTGCAATAAAATAAAGACACTTATCTTGTGATGTTTGCTTTCCTGTCCTCTTTTGTGATGTTACTAAGTGGTCCTGGTTAAGACTGTTGACTTGACCCTCACTTTTGAAATTCCTACTGGAGGAGACCCAGTTACCTCACACTGATGCCGACAGTGTGACTCGACCCTTGGAGGCGAGAGTGACAGTTGGATCTCTTAGTAGTTAAGTCGAGGCCTTACGACGTCATCCATGGCATGAATGCATCCTTCTTGCCAGGATTGACTGTATTAGGCAATGGGCGTCGTTCATCTAGAGAGGGGATGAGACCGGGTTTCTCTTTTCGGCAAAGGAGAAATCATAGCAGCTCTTGTGAGGCTAAAGGAGGTGCAGTTCATCCAGGAGCGGATGAAGACTGCACAGTGCAGTAAGAAACAAGGAACCGGTGCCAGTCTTAGAGACTCGGGCGTGATAAATGTTTCAAGAAGAGGTAGCTTTAAATAGAGATGAGTCTGTGAAGCGGTAGATGTGGAGGCAAAGCTAGGAGAGCAGCATGAGGTGGTGTACATCTTAACATGCTACAACCACCCGCCTTAGTTATTCCCGCCAGGCTCAGGGACCTGGAGGGCGGAGGAAGTGTGCGGCCACATGCGGTCAAGGAGTGTGACCCAATGGCTCTAGAAATGATTCAAGGGACAGTCTATGTCAACTACTAGCTGCTGTAGTAACAGACGTCGATATGAATCATTCCTCTCTTCCACAAATCTTGTTCCAGACCTAGAGTTTCCGGTAAGCCGTGGAATTGACCCTCACATCTGGAGATACCTTGGGAGGAGACTCGATAATCACACTTACGCCGACGGTGTGGTCAGACCCTCGAGGAGAGAGTTCTGGTTGGAATCTCTTGGTGGCAGCGTCGAGGCCTTACGACGTTAGTTTGAGTATGGAATGGGCAATAATTGTTCATACTCAAATTGACGGTTTTAGGCAAACGTTGGGATGGGTTTTCCTTGGTCGGCGGAAAAGGAAACCCCAGGCAGTGCAGGGTAACTCTTGCACAGGAGGGTGCGACCGATCACTCTTGAGTCGGTCAACCTTACCCTCATAGCAGCAGTCGTTTTGAGTTTCAGTTCTAACAGAAATGGAGACCTCTGGAGTTTGAGGATGACGACCACGTCTTCTTACGGGTCTCACCTCGACGAGGTTTATGGAGATGTGGCCTGGGAGGCAAGTTATCTCCGAGGTTCAACGGACCTTTCTAGGTCCTCAGCTGGGTAGGCGAGGTGGTTTACCACGTGGCCCATCCACTTCAGTTGCACTAGGTGCACGACGTTTTCCACGTATCCCAACTGAGGAGATACGTGCTCGACCCCTTCGCATATCATCGACCATGAGGAGCTAGACGTTGGCGATGAGTGTCTTATACGGAGGTTCCTATGGGGATCGAGGATCGACAGGAGCGGATCCTAGGAGGATGGTCGATTCCTCTTGTGCACTTTCTTTGGAAGCGCAGGAACCTCCAGGTGAGCACATGGGAGCAGAAGGCTCAGATGCGTGCTCAGTACCGCTTTGTTTCCCTAAGTTTGTGGTTAAGCTTTACGAGGTCGTAAAGCCCTGTGGTGGGAGTAATGTAAAGACCCATAAATTTCAAGGGATTTTTTTTCTTAATTTTCTTTGGAATTTTACAAGAGCGCAGCTTCTGACGGCACCTGATTCTGAGGCCCGGTGTTCCCAGAATCATTTTCTGAAGTTTGGCTCGGGTACGTTCAGTGAACGAACGTGCGGGTTTTTCTAACTTTTGAACCGGTGCCCGGAATCGAATTCTGAGGGCTCCGATGAAATTGCAGCGCCGGTATTCACTTAGAAACGCCTCTTCCGAAGTTGCGTTTGCTCGGGTGTGGTTTTTAATTTTCGGCTTAAAGTTAAGAAATAAAATAATTTTGCGGCAACTTTATTTTATTTCGCTTAAGCCACTTGGAAGCCACTTGAAGCCACTTAAAGGTGGCTTGAACTGAGTTGAACTGGATAGGATGCTATCCAGAAATATCCTACCCCTTGGTAGGATATTTGTGAGGTGGGGCCCACACGAGCCCCGCCATTTTTTTCCGCTAAGAAATGCACCCATGAAAACCCGTCTTAATGAAAGTCAACTGACGCGTTTCTTAAAATCTTAATAGGCCATTTAATTGGGCTGTTTCTTTCGTAAATTAAATGAGCTGTTTCTTTCGTTGAATTAATTCTACGAATTAATGGTTAGTTTCTTATCTTTTGAAATTCAAATGTTTAGTTGCGTAAATAAAATAAGGCTTAAGCTTATTTTATTTTGGGTTGAAACTTGTGGCGTGGAGAGGATTTGGAGGAAAGCGTTCTTCTTCGGCGATGAACGCGAAGAACGCGAAGAACGCGAAGAACGCCAAACCTGCGGAGATTGACGACGCGAAGCCTTGTACCGCGACACCAACAGATCTCCCTTCACGACGCTTCTTCCGCGACGATCCAACCCCGTGACAGCCTTCGATCGACAACAACCAAGATCGTCGACGCGAAGTCCTTCCGCAGTGTGACGATCACCTCCTTCCGCGACGGTCAATTCCACGACGACCTCGCATCCGACAGCGACGGCGAGGTAGGGATTTATTTATTTTGGGAATTACCCCCCTTTTCTTTTTATATTCCCGTAATTGTTTCTTTAAAAAGTTAAAGAACTGGATTTGTGAACAATTTTAAAATTATTAAAATTGTTGTTTCCGTTCAAATAAGGAACCCGTTTTTATGAAACAATTTTATTTCATTAAAAATTGTTTCGGATATGCGTTCATGTGTTGAACTTTAATTTCTCCCGTTGTTTATATCTAACACGGAGGGTGCGGGCCAAACGAACACGGCCCGATAACCCTCCATCGTTCTTCGTTCTTGTGCGGATTTGACGGGCAACGACGGAACGTGCCACAACGGATGTTTGATGATCCCGCAGAAAAGAACGGAACCCAGGAGGAACAACGGCGCAGGCGGGAAGGAAAACGGGCCACCGGAGCGACTCCGGCGGCACCCCGCGGGTGCCGCGGGGTTGTCACGCGGCACCCCGCGGGTGTCCAGGGCGGCACCCCGCGGGTGTCGCGGGGTTGTCACGCGGCACGTCCGGCTGTCTGGCCGACACCCCGCGGGTGCCGCGGGGGTGTCACGCGGGGCGGCGGCTTTCCCCCGCAACGGCCGCTCTGCCGCTCGGCCGAGCCGAGCCGGACCGGCCCTGGCCAGGCCGGGCCGGGCCAACCGGGTCGGACCCGACCCGGTTCGGGCCAACCAGGGGGGGTCGGGCCGGGTCGGCCCGGGCCCGGACCCCCCGTCTTCGGACGACTTTCGTTCAAACGCCCGTGACTTGAGCTACGGGCCTCCAAACGACTCGCCGTCAGTGGCAACGCAATCCTTGGAGAGAGTCGGTCGTTTCGGTTTATCGCACTCAATGTTTCGGAATACTTTGGGTTCGGCCGGGTTGGTTCGTACACGAAACCAACAGGGCCCTTGGAGCGGAAACGCTAATATCTTGAGCTACGGACGTCCGATTGACGTACCGTCAGCTTTGTTAGTTTCCTCTTAGTGAGACGGATCTTTTGGCTCACCCCGCCCGGGGTTTTGGCGCAGGTGGAGTACGGTCGGGTTGGTTTTGCCTTAAAAACCAACCGGGCCCCTGGGACGAAAAAGCCAATAACTCTCAGACTGGGCGTCCGATTGACGCGCCGTCTGTTGCGTTGAGTTCCTATTGACGATACGGAACTTTTGGCATCCTTCGCCCGAGTTTTGGATACAGTTGGTAGTGGCAGGGTTGGATCGCACCCGAAATCCAACCAGGCCCCTGGAACGGAAAAGGTGATAACTTTCAGACAGGACGTCCGTTTGATGAACCGTCAGCGGCGTTGACGATCACGTTGACAAAAGGTCCCTATGAGTATACCCTATGAGAGATCGGGGTACAGTTGAGATACGGCTGGGTTTGGTTCGCTCACGAAACCAACCGGGCCCCTGGGACGAAAAGGCTAATAACTCACAGACCGGGTGTCCGATCGACGCGCCGTCTGTTGTGTTGAGACCCCTATGACGAGGTGGTCCTTTGAGATATTTCTTCGTGGGACCTTGAGATACTTGGAGTATCGACTTGCAGCTCGTGGAGCGGACCCTCCCAGAGACGAGCGTGCGGAGTACGGAGACCGTGTAGCCGACTGAGACCTGACGACTGCTTGACCGACTCGACTTGGAGTGAGTCGACTAGCCCAGTGGACGGAGCACTACTTTGTTTGGGTGCAGACCCATGGCGGACGGAGCACTACCTGTGTGATAGTGCAGACCCGCGGTACTCGTCCGGAGAGTACCTCTGCAGGCTACTAGGGGGTGTGCACTACTGTGTTTGAGTGACATACCTCGGCGGGAAGCACTACTGTGTTTGGGTGGCTGGACCGCGGTACTCAATAGGAGGAGTACCTCAGCAGTCTTAGGATAGTGAGCAGTACCTCGGAGTCGTGACAGGACCACTGTACACTCTAGAGACGGAGCTCTTCAGTAGTTACGGTTTCGATAATGAAAATCCTGGTTTGAGCTGAGACTTTTGACCTTTGTGTTTCCTCATGATTGAGATGAGTTACTTGATAACTTAGGTATATGTATGGGAATATAGCTAAGTAGAGTTTATCTGTTGAGATCTTCTTGTGGTTATCCTTGTTGAATTTAGGGAGACCTTGAGGGTCTCGGGGTCCCTACTAAGTATCGTTATACTCACCCCTGCACGGGCTATGCCCGCACCTCGTTGTGTTGGTTGCAGACGACAGGCAGTGCTGACGGAGGCCGAGTGTTCGAGGACTGGACGGTACCCGGAGGTGGACTACACGACAAGTCAGTGTCCAGAGGTGGACTTCACAGCGAGACGACACTCGGAGGAGGTTGACGGACGAGAGCACTGTGGAGGCTATTTGTACCTACCCTTCAGGTAGGATTCGTGGTGGACGATCCAGGATCCGCGCCATCTGTACCTACCCTTCAGGTAGGATCCGAGGAGGATGACCCAGGAGCCTCTTCCGTCCCTCCAGCTGTTGTCTTTTTCTGTTGTACTTTGCTCAGTTGTAGTTGTACTTTCTTTTGGGTTTGTATTCTGACCCATTTACTTTTCAGCACTTCTTTTTGTACTTAGTGTTTTACTTCCGCTTGTACTCTGTGGTGTTTTGTTACTTTTATAAAGGCAATGCCTTCCCAGTTTTCGGGATTTACGCCTTTGGTGCTAGTCGCCAGCCCCTGCCCTATGGAAGGCGGGTTTGGGGTAGTCACGGTACGGGCCCCGAGGACGGGTCGTGACAGGATAAGGATTATAAATTTCTCTAACACATTCCAAAAAACTATTTTATAAGTTTAGTTCAGAATGTTTCATCCATTTCTCAAATATATTGACGCATGGTTCTAGGTTTCTTCTATATTGAACTTTATGTAATTTTAAGTAAAGAAAAATAAAAAATATAACTCTCTTGAATTTCAATATCTATTTTATGTTCACATAAAGGAAAAAATTTGTTTTAAATTAAGATTAAATTTTATTTTATTAATAAGGAAAAATTGTTATGATAATTTATTTTTATTTTTTGGGGATTATATAATTACCTTAAGAACTTGTAGAACACTAACACGGTATTTATTCATTTAATTAAAAATAAAATAATTAATATAATAAATATTAATATTAGTGGAAGAATTATTGTGCTCCAATAATTTTATAGATAAATAAATGGTTTTATGTTTTTTAAAGTATTATTTTCAATATCATTTTTTTCTAGGTATAAAATGTTAAATTAATTGAATAGTGTCAAAAATGACCATAACAATATTTTAAGAAAGGGATAATTTATTAAATTATATAAATATTATATAAATATTTAAATAAGATAAATGGGATAATATATGGTCTAAAATTTCATCCCTTGTCCATTTCTGATACGAATTTTACATTTTATGTAAAATTATAACACTTTATGGTTGAAAAAGTTAGCATCACAGTAAATGTTATAATTCGTTAACTAATTAGTTAATACAAAATATAGTTTAAAATGGAATAAAACTCCATATAAATTCATTTGGATGATTATATATCTAAATTATAATATTTTTCTTTGAATCTCTTTCCATTTACAATCACTTTTCATGAAAATGAATTATTTGTATTTTAATATTTTCGTATTCCCAGTGTTTCCATTCCCTCCCTTATAAAAGGATACCTCTTATTTCTCTTATTTACAACACATTTAGAATACTAAAACTACTAATAATAGAAAATTATTATTCTAAACATTCATGTAAATGTTCTGTAGGTTTATTTCTTCTAAAAATACCAATCCTTGGGTCCTTAAGAAGGGATATAAAGGTTTTCTATCCTAGAATAGGTAATAGCCTTAACTAATAACTTTATTTTTACTTCTCCTTTTATCTCTTCTAAATTTGTAGAATTTATCATAATATAATTACTTCAGTATCCTTAATAGACCTAAATGTTATTATAATAATAAAACCTCCATTATCCACCATTTTTTCATCATATTGAAATTAAAATTATCACTCATGTATACATACCACATACCATCTTCATGTAAAGATACAATTAATTTTTTACACCAAATTTTAAGGATGGGAATTATGAATGGTTTGATGTTTATAAATATTATTTATAAACTAAACATTCTTCTATATTTATAATATCATATTTATGTTCTCTCCTTGTAATCATTTGAAAATGATATTTTCACTCGTTCGTATGTGTGGAGTACTACATCCATGATGTGATTTGAATCATTTTTCATTTAAAAATTACAATGATTGAAAAAAAGATATATTTAATAAATATATAAGAGATATATAACAAAAATAATATCATATAATAGAGAATTATAATTTACCTTTCTTTCATTCCATTACTCAAAGGTGAAAACATTGTTCATGCATCAATGCTTTTTTTAGGGTAATAAAAGTTTATTTTATCTAAGCTTTTCACAACATTAATAATTGTGTTTCATTCATTAGTTATTTAAAAAAACACTATTTAAATTCAAATAAAATCATGTTTTCAAGTAGGGGACATAATATTCTCTAACAAGAAGGAATTAAAAATTTACCTTTTACTAATATAATTATTAGTGTTATGATGTGAATCCATATATGACTTCAAAACCCCATTATGTGTCAAAAGAAAAAATAAAATAAAAAATTTGTAGTCAGTATACATATATATGTGTGCATATAATGTATGTATATAGGAATACATGATTTTATGTATGTATATGTGTATATTCCTTTCTATTTATATATGTATGTAACATGTTTATGGTATAAAGTCATTTTTATTTTTAATATATAAAAATATACATTTTATTACCACTTCATTAGTAATATTGTGCGTGAATCATTTAAATTACTACATATAATAACAATAATTTTAAGTTCAATGCTCTACTTAAACACGACATTCACATATATGTGTTACTATATATATATAAACCATAATAATGGTGATAAGAAAAATCCAATATACAAGAAATCAAAACCAAATTTTCTAATAACCTTGAATTCACACAGCTTTCTCAAAAGTCAGACTAGTGGAAGAAAGAATGAAAAAAGGGAAGTCATATGAAGAAAACACACATAACACATACAAATATCCCTCATTTTCTAATGATTTTTAAATGGGGTGTGTGTTATTAATCTACATAAACTTCTTTCTGAACTCCCCCTCATATTCAAACCGACATACCACAATTATCATATCCTCTCTATCCTCTACATGACCTAGCATACATTCATGACCCCATGATATTTATAAAAAAACACTATCTTGATCGGAAATCTATAAAAAGAAAAAACATGACATGAAGAATCCACCTAACCTATAACACAAAAATGTCTCTAAATTATATCTTCATCTAAATAATAATATCTCAACTGACCGCATCTTTAAATGGAGTACTTGGACAACCTAGTTTTTACTCATCCAAGCTGGCCTCCTAGAGAAATAATCCCCTATAATTTAAATCAAAACATTGAATTTATTTTATCTTATTAAAATTATTGAAATAATATCTTACAAACATTTCCACACCACCTCATAGGACTAAAAAACAACTCTCTTGACATTTCTAGACAATTAGTTTCATAATGATAGTTCATAGCCTTAATTATTATAACTTCATACACTTTCATGAAGATGATATTTTCATCCATTTCATCCATGAAAATGGATAAAATGTGACTAATTTATTTTTCCTTTTTTACAGTAATTACATTTATATAAGGATCATAATTTAATAGGAATAAATTTTCCATTAGAGAAAGGGATCTAAAAAAAATTCATGTAAAGATGATTTTTC
Organism: Viscum album; assembly: GCA_963277665.1. Classification (NCBI taxonomy): domain Eukaryota; kingdom Viridiplantae; phylum Streptophyta; class Magnoliopsida; order Santalales; family Viscaceae; genus Viscum; species Viscum album. The sequence goes on from OY728132.1 coordinate 824,681,060, forward strand.
TTCTTTAAAAATAATTATGTGGGAGAAATAAACCTTAGTTGGTGAGTATCTATGAAGAGGAACCTCTTTTGTTATAAAAACATTCCTTTGTAAACACTGATATCGCCTAAACTAATTTACATTTTTGTATTCCATGAAGATCAATATATCTATCCATGCACTCAATATATATTATATATTCCCCCTTTCATGACTAATTCTTATAGAATGATCAAAAAAATAAAAAATAGCTAAATAGAAATGATATGGTGAACATGAACTTGTATGGAAATAAATGACATGAAATATAAAATTATCAAGGGAAATAAAAAAAATACAACATCTTCATGGATCGAGGAGTACAATTAAACATAGGTTAATGAGGTCATTATTCATTTCTATTTCTATTGTTTTCAAAACTAATACAAATGGAAATGTTCACATTACCATCGTCCCCAAGTAAAGGTCATGTATTCTTCAGGTATAGGGGAAACCTTCATCACAAAAATACCATCGTCAAATGGAATGGCTTCAGAATGGTAGAAATGACTATTCCACTACTCCATTTCCCCATAGTATTTGATGCTAGAAGAAGTATCCATTTTATGAAAATGTATAATAAATTAGTATTAGGTCATATCAAATGAGAAATATGAACAAAAAATATCCAAAACTATCATTTATGAAGATTCATTCAATTTATAATCTGGAAAAATAATCCTCATCCATTATTTTTGATGTTGAAATTAAAATAATTAGGGAAAACTCAATTCATCATTATATGGGTATGGACATAATGATTCAAAAATTAATTTCAAAAAAAATATAAAAAAGGGAAAAATATAAATAAGTACCTCATTTAAATCAATGAGGTGAGATAAAGATCCCACATATATCACTAACAACCCAACATTAATATTTAGAAGTGTGAGGGAAAGTGTTTATAACATGATGGAATATTTAAAGTTGGTGGAACAATTAAAAATACAAATTATTATAAAGAAACTTGATCAGAAATAAAAGTATCTAGAGATTAAGAGAAAACGAAACAACTAAAAAATGGTGAGAAATGGTCTGTAATAGGTGGGAATATTATTGATGGGTAGGAGCCCTTACAAAAATAATTATCATAGACCATATATTTATAATAATAATATTAATGTAGATTCATAACCTAGGAAACCATATTTTTTAAAATATATTTTCAGATATTACATGGGGATTTTATTTTAAGATCTTTGAGATCAATGAAATTACTTGATCAATGTAATGAGGTTTATATTATGAGATTCTTTTCATATATGAAGATATGGTTTTTTGGTATTCAAATGGTGGATTATTTTTTGCTAAATTCTTGTTTTTTTTGAAGAAATATATTTTATATCTATCTTTGTGATTGGTTTTTTTAATGGAAGGACATATGGGGATATATATATTTTTATATAATTATTTTAATGAGATATTGGGATTGTGTGGTCCTATAAAATGTAAGTATGAATCACTTTCATGGTAAATATTATATGTCTCTAGAGACATGGAAATGGAAATAACAAAGTAATAGTGGGGCATGCAACTGGCTATTGACTACGTGTGTTTGGATCAATATCTCTCAATTGTGACATTATTACACAAGACATTTTTTTATAGAAAATTAGGAGGCATATCATCGTGAAGATTTTAACATGGGTTTTCAATATTTCCATTAAAATTCTGGTTTAAGAATTTACTTGAATTATGAACTCTCCTATTTATTTCTTGATATTTTATAGTATCCCAATGGTTTTTAATTATCCATGTTTGATGGTTTATCCTTGTTAAAATCATCCATGATAGTTTATTTATTCTTATTTTATTCTCACTTCAATTTTCATTGATGATTCTGAAAATATTTTTTCCAAATAAATTTTTTATTTTGGACCCAATAAATTTCTTCCCCAACAACTAGTATCATAGGTAAGTTATCCATTTTATTTGGTAATTTTATTTGGGATATTCACAACATGTAATTTTATACACATAAAACTATTTGATAAGAAAAATGATTTAACACTATAACAGCAATGAGGGAAAAATATTTTGATTCATTATGAATCATTTAAGTCATTGATGAAAAATTCATAGAATAATAAGATGGTGAGTGATTGTGATTTATAGGATATGTGTGAGTTAGTGACAAGAATGATTCATACATATTTGGTTGATAATACTCTGTGGGATGTGATAAATCTGATATATCCAAAGGAGATTTATGAAAATCATTAAATTAGTTATAAATAAAAATCCCTCACATATAATTTATATAAAAAAATGATTATATCATTTGAGAATTTTAGAGAATAGAGATTTAGGTAACCATATAGTTGAGTTCACTAATATTATGATAGATCTCTCTTTCGTGGTGGACAATATCAATGAGAAAATTAATGTGGTCCCTGTTGAAATAGAATATGAAGACAAATATTTTCTTCTCTTGGATTTTTTTCCCAATTCATATGATAATTCTATCACCAAAATGTTATCTAATAAGTACACTTGAAAGTTATATGATGTGATTTCATAATTTTTTGATGAATTATAAATGGTGAAAGAACAATTTTAGTGTTTTTAGGTAATAATTGTACTATGAATCTGATAGATGGATGAGGCAATCAATTAGGTTGGTAAAATATAAAAATGAAATTCATGTTATTCTTTAATGAAATGGAGGGACTTGTGTAAAGGGATTTTTATAATTTCAAAAATCATATGGAATATAATATTATGCATGAAACTTTTTTTTGAGGATACAAAAATAAGTCTTATACAGGATGAGGGTGATTTTCTTTTAATTGGTATTTGTTTTCACTGATCAGATCTATATAATGAATAGGTGATTATTTCAGTAGATTCATACCATATTAAATTTAATATGAAATTATTTTGATCATATTAAGTATATTTCTTTGTTATATTGAATGTGGGAAATGGATATAAATTTTTTTCAATAGTGTTTGTTATAATTTTATCCCAATAAATGTAGGTTGTACACTGATTTTGGGAGATGTGCAATATTTTCAATTTATAAAATATAAATTTTTATCTTCTTGTAATCTAAATAAAGATTTATTTTAGATTTAATATATAATTATATGAAAGAAATCATCCATAAGATTTATTTTATATGTGTGAGGAAAATGGATGAAATGATTTAGAAGGATGGATATAAAGGCATGTAGTGAAGTGATAAATGTTGTTTCAAAGAGGACATCATCATATTTGTGTCACATTTGATCATCGAACGTGAATCAAAGACCATCGACTAGGATAAAGATAGTGTGGAAGCTAAATAATGTGTGGTCAGGTATTTTTAGTCTTACACCTAATTCATTTCCTCAAAAGAGTTTTTTTAATAAATAAGTAATTGAAATAAAATATTGATATGATTCACTAAGTGTTTCATTATGATCGAAAGATATTGAGTAGGAAAAAAATTTATTCATTTAGGTGATCATAATTAAGTGGGAGAAAAATATTATTTATTCCGGTAGTGATTGGTCTAGTATATATATAATGAAGACTTTTGTGTTGATATTTAATTTTAAGGGGATCTATTTGGTTTATATCATAGTTAAAAAATATTATCTATATATTTTCTATAGAGGATGGTTGTTGGTATGATACCAACCCTCTTATAATCTACCTAAGTATTTTTGAATCCACCACCATCTTTGATAGGATGGTGGGGGATTGATGTGGTTTATCCTAGATCATGGGATTATTTTTTGATACGAAGATATCTTTTTTTGGAATTCAAAAGGTGTCCCATTTTTTCTTGTATGCCGAGTTTTTTTTTGAAGAGATATATTTTATATCTATCTTTGTGATGTATTATTTTAATTTGATGACACTTTGGTAGATAAATATATTTTTATATCTCTATTTGAATGAGAAATAGGGATTATGAGGACCTATAAAATGTTAGGAGGCATGAAATTAATGGTACATCATATACATGTCTAGGGAATTGGATGAGGAAATAACATGGAAAGGTGTGGTGTGAATATAATTCATTGTTGAATCATGTTTGGATCGATATCTCTATGAGGTTACATTTTGTCATGACATATTTTTCAGAGAGAAAATGGAGGGGTATATGTGTGTGGATTTCCCCCCTGATTTTCTATACTATCATTAACATTCATGTTTGGGAATTTACATAACTTTTTTAATCTCTTACTTATTAGTGTAATTTTTAGAGTTTTTATATGGTTTTTAATCCTCCACATTGGAGGGTTTTCGCACATTAAAATCCTATGTAATGGTTTATTTATTACAATTTTATTCTCACTTCTTTTTTAATTGAATATTCAAATAATATTTTATTAAAACCGAGTTTTTGACCTAGAATTAATTATTTCCCTCCCCAACTCAATGAAAATTGATATTTATAGAAATTCTCATGAAAATATAAAGTAGATATCATGGGAGATAAAGATATTGAGTGGCACATGGGTTTGTGAAAGAGTGCATGTGAAATAAAGAGAAATTAAGAGAACTCATTATGTCATAAAGACATAAATTCACAACCAATGATCTATATATATTAGCCATCATCCCCACCTAAATGATAAGTATCAATGTTTCATAAGAAATTAATAATCTTGTATAGAATAATATAACAATTAAATGGGTAATTACAAAACCATTACCCAATAGGCGTGTGATGGGTGGGTAAGATTCTAAAGTCAACTTACCTTCATGAAATGGTGTTATCTCCCATGTAATAGCTATTTTCCTCACCCTCTTACTGCTATTTGGCAGGAAAAAAACATTATCATTTTAATGTTTAATTTTTTAATAAAAATATAAAAATATGTATCCCCTATTAAATATTTTTTATATGATTTATAATTGATTAAAATGGTAAAAAAATAAAATAAAGGCAATTAGAAATGTTAACCAACATATCATTTGAATAACTAATACCATGCCAATGAAATTTCATGAGACGAGATAGTGGGAAGATAAATGGTTTTAACTATTTTTGAATCATCTTAAATGTTTAAGTGTGAACTTGAAAATACTTATGACTAATTCTCTTCCAAGAATTTTTTTTTCAAAATCATGAGTTAAAAATCTTTAAAAATAAAAAAAATTAGAAACCAAAATGTGAAAGGTGATAAAAAGTAGAAAATAAATTACTTTTAATTGAAATATAATTGTCATAATCATTCAAGAATCCAACCATTAATATTCATTTTATAAACCACAATCTCTCTCAAGACTAAAAAAGGAAGACTCTAGCAAATGTTGACGAATAGTAACCCCAATACCGCATATCACACTATATAAGATACATAAAATAAAACTAAATATAATTTATGTATAAATTTATATTTAATATATATAAATAATTTTAAATATAATTAAAACATATTTATAAAAAAATTAATGCATACTCAAACCAAATAAATTCTATGCAGCTGACCATTTTTGTTTGAATTAAAATCCAACTCAATTTTGTGATATCCATAGAACTTATTATTGGTTAGTCTTATAAGTATATTTATATATGGACTTCATAAATCCAAAATTAACCAAAAATATGATTAAAAATTATAATATAGTTTCGAGTGATGTCAATTACCGTTATCAGTCACCTAAGTCCCATGTTAAGAAATAGATCACAGATAATAGAATTAATAAGAAACATTAATTATAAGTATAAAACCTTAAATTAGTATTCAAATTCTAGATGAAAAAATGGTGATGATTTATTGTTGATAATGCATGAGATGTCGAAGAAAAGTATGTTGAAGGTAAAAGTATTGAATGTCCCAAACCATCAATGAAAATATTTCAAGATCAACAACACCTTGTGTTAAAATGTTTTCCAAATGGGAGGAATCTAATAATAAATACATTAAGTGTTAATTATTTATGAAAATAAAGAGGATATTAAAATCTATCAAAAAATATTACAATAAATATGATTGTTTATCAATTAAGGTATCTGATTTTTCTTATGAACGCTTAAATAACAATCACATAATTTATAAACAAAGTATTATGATCATATTCTTCACAGAGAATTAGACATATCATTGTTTATTGTAATTAGGGTGGTTTTATCATAATATATTCATATAATCAATGATTAATATAGAGAATTTAATTTCATTCAAAATTATATAACATAGAATTTTCAAAATGAAAAACATTATAAAATTAAAAATTCATTATTTTAATTATTCTAATATTATAAAACATCATGAAAAGGGAAATTAATGTAAAGATACATGATACAATAGATGATTCATAACCATTTTTAATTCATTATAAAGACCAAGAATAATATAAATAAAAAAATTCATGATCTCTAATAATAGAGGATTCTAGAAAAGTCCAATAAATTTAAAAATTATAAACCCATAATACAAAGGCTTGAATGTGGGAATGAGAAATTTTAGGCAATACAATACAAATATTTAGTTCCATCAGAATTCATCGATCACAAAACATTTATGTATAAGGTAAATCCTCTTGAGATATCTATTAGAAGCATTATTATTGTGTTATTATGTTTTCAATACTTTAAAAAAGTATAAAATGACTCTAAATATAAAAAATATTATATATATATATATATAATAAATACACAATATAATTTTTGAAAATAAGGATATTCATAACAAAAAAATGATGTATATTTTGTAAGGATAAAGATTATTTCAAAATAATGTTTCTTATGTACATATTTTTTAACATCAAATAAGTTTATAATTAAAAAAATCCATGATGGAAACATATATAAAAAATTATTATTTACCCAAAACATATATATACGTTCATGTTTAATAAATATAAATAATTGATTTTTTGACTAAAATAAAGTAAAAAAAATACTACCCTATTATGTGTATGAAAAATTTCAAAGAAATGAATTATTATTTCCTTTTTGAAATTCTATTTGATGGCTTAAGGCCTCAATCAAAAGGTAACATACACATTTAGAACATTTTGAGGTAGCATGACTTTCTAGCAACTATTAGAATTATTGGTTATGTGAATAAAACATAATAAAAAAAATATTATGTGATTTAATATTATTTAATCATGTATAACTTTCTTGAAAGATCTAATTTTATTTTTAAGAAATTCATAAATATGTAAATAAATGAGTTCTAAAATAGATTTGTCACTGAAACTGACAATTTTTATGTCTTTTGTTTGAAATTAAAATACTAGTATAAGTATATATGTATAAATTCCTTGACTAAAGTAAAAGTTACTATGTTTAAATACCTTCAATATATAAACATACCATTTTCACAACTTCCTTACTTTTAATTTTATAATAATAATAAAATATATTACAATATTATTTCACAATCTATAGATCAAAAAGCCTCATTGATATTTGAAAATCATTAATTATATGATAATGGAGGCTTCATTGTCATGAAAAATAAAGATTCTTTTTCTTCTCTTTAATCCAAATCAGATCCATGTATAATAAAATAATGAAATATAGAAATATACAAATTCACATCCTCATATTTATTTCCACTTCATTACACTTGTCAGTGGGAAAAATATTTTCTTGTTAAATCCAAGTCAACATATATTAATTCTCAAGGAAAAAACATCACAAAAATATTCTTTCAAATTCATTATTAAATTATATTAAATCATATAAAATATATATATATTAATGATATATAATTAATGAAAAGAGCATAAATCAAAATGGAAAATTTACCAAATATTTGTTAACTTTTTAATTGTAGAGTCATGATTTTATGTGTGATTAAGCATTCAAAAGGTAACTATAAAATATCTATGGGGAATGCATGTTATAGAAAAAAATTAGATAAAGTGTTTTTTTGTTTAAAATTATAACAGACAATAATTATAATGTTACTAATCACATATATTTCAAATTTATGTTTATATTTTCATATAAACTAAAAAAAGAAATATGAATTATATACCAACATATCAGATGAATAAAGAGTAATAAATAGTTGTGCCATAATTAACAAATACTGGAAAATTTATAGATGATTCAATCTCCCAAAATCTAAAATTTATTTGAGCATTATTTCTATGTAATATATTCATTCCAAAATATAGAATTTAATTCTTTAAATTAATTGGACCTTTCAAAATAGGGTAATAATTTGGTCTAGGGGTTTTCAATCTCTACGATCATAAGTTTTGTTTTAAATAATTCACATGACAATAGATGTCGAATTAAAAGTGAATTATGGAGATTAGGTATAAAAAAATATATTTAAAATGTATAAATATTATATTCTATAAGAAAAAAATTAAATGGATAATTTGAGTACTGATGAAACTGCCTTGTATATATTGTACAAAAAAATATGGATTAGTGTATTCACTAATCAAAATATTATGAAGTTTTACTTTTGAGTTTACCTAGAAAAATACATCCCCTATAAAAATATGAACCATTTAATAATCATATAGAATCCATTTTTGTAGATCATAAATAAATAATAAATGGGAAAAATAAAATTATTAACATCTTATAAAACATTAGTTTTTATAAATGGTATCTTTTTAGGATAAGAGTGATGTGAACCCTTTGACAAAAAAATAAAACAAAATTTATAATGGATGTACAATGGGGATGATAAAATATATGAAATATAATGTATCGTATAAATAATGTTTTTTATATGGTAGATAAAGTGAAAAGTGTATTAAATTTCATCTCAAAATATTAGACACGGTAATATAATCAATTATTTTGATGAGGCGATTGGGATTACAGTTGTGGTACCTAAATTTAATGAATGAGAAGTTTTTAGGGATTTAAATTAATTAATTTTTTACTATGTATTATGAACTTCACAAATTTATAAAAAAAATATAAAATAAAAGTTACCTAAATTCCAACGACATAGGATTAGGTGACCTCACATTCAAGAACATGGTGCTTTCAAAGTCAATATTAGGTATGAAAAACACTAATGTGACTCCAGGTAATGAATTTAAAAATGGTGAAAATGAATTTTCAAATCCTAAAATTGGTTGAAGGGGGAAATTATATGAACTCTTTTCATATATTGGTATCACCTATTTGGTAGGTTAAGTTCTATGACCATATCGAAAGTGGTTCGAACTTCCCAATAATAGTGAATCGATGTTGGTGGAAAACTATGTTTATACTAAAACCCTAACAAATATTGAATCCAGATCTATTGGTGGATTATAAAGTTATCACATAGGATTATTTTGAATGAGACATAGGGTTTGAAAATTCAATAGAGGAAATAATAAATGGAAGAAGAGGGTGAATTTTTATGTGGTTTTAGTGGTAAGAATAGAAAACAAATATGAACCATATTATAAAATAAAAAATATATTTATTAATGGATATAGTGATGTGTTGGTTAGAGTGTACAAATAAAGAGGTAGGTGAATTTAGTTTTTAAATAAAATTTTATATTTTCAAATAATTAAAAACCAAATCTTGAATTTTTAAAAAATCAAGTTATCTAAAGTAGTATAAATTAATAATACATTAATCAAAAAATCAATCATACATCATTTAGAATAATTATAAATTTAATTATGAATTTTAAATAAATCTAATTAATTTAAAAAGTGTATATAAAACACTAATTAAAATAAACAATCAATGTAATTTTTTTCTATATGGTTTGGAAAAAGTGAAACCAGTTTGTTTTGAAATACATTAAACAAAACAAGAAAACACACAATGGAAAAAAAATAGGTTTAGTCTCAAACTGATTCCTTTTCTTCTATACTTTGAAATCACCTATTTCTATGTTTTTTATTAAATAATAGATGTGATCCACAACCAGAATAGATTGTTACTAATAACAACTGAACATAGGAACTTTATAGTGCATAGATTCTCTTCCACAGTTATATATTGAATAAAAAGATTAAAAGAAAAAAGGAATTTTTATCTAATACTCTTCAATATATTTTTGGGGCATGTTTTAATGAATATACATTTTAATGAAAATACAACTCAAAATATATGCTAAAACATAAATAGCGGTAGATGGTATGTGTAAAATTTTAAATCAACTCAAAATTATCAAATTTGGTTGATCAATTGTCTATAAATATATCCTTGAAAATTATTCAACCTATTTCTACAGTTAAAGGTCAGAAAATAGAGTGTCATAAAAGTATTTAATTAAGTAGTATGTCAAACTATGTATTCATTGTATCATTATGTATCTCAATCACACTTTCATGTTTTCCTTTTTTTGAGTATCTATTCATCTTAAAGAGAGAACCTCTCTTAATTAGTCATTGAATTATGTTCATAAATTAATCTATATACTTATTACTCTAAACTAGAAACTTGAAATTCTCTGACTCTATAATAAATTCCCCAAAATATAGCCATTGAATATTTTAATATACCTTCCTTCTTAAGTTAAAAGTAGTAACTTTTTCATCTTAAAGAATAGCAACTTTATCATTTAGTTTCTTATGATGGTAAATTTCTATGATCACTTTCCAAGATCACATATTATAGACACGTACCAAGGAAAATTAAAATATTCACTTCACTTCTTCATGTGGTTACTTATTTTCTTAATGTGGTCACCTCTTTTCATTATGTGGTCACTTATTTTCAACATGTGATATAATTTTTTCTTTATGTGATATTTTGAACCCATCATTTAGTCACATGAACATGAACATATTGTTAGTTCATGAATTTGAACAAAATGCACATATAACACACACTTATGTAATTTTTCATGTGGACACTTGGAAATTGACATATGATCACTTTTACATGGTTACTTGGCCTTTACATTTATTTTAACTTCTTCATATGGTATGATGACATGGCCACTTCAAGACTTATTAATTTTTAATAAAAAAAATTTGAAAATAGATTACCATAATAAAATGGAAATTTCATTAGTAACATAACAAAAATGATTTTAGGGCATTAAAATAAAGAGTTTATAGACTGAGAAAACAATCTCCCCTTTCTAAAGATCACAAATCCTGACATAGTAAATATAATGAACCTAAAAGTGAAACATCATGTTTTTTTACCCTTTTTTGATTATCAAGAAAATATATCCAAAATAGAATAAATAGAGTTATAATAGATATTAAAGACATAAATAGTAAAAAAAAATTCATTAAAATAAGAAGGATTACAAAGAAGAGAGCCTATCGGGTTCTCTAATAATAGTCAGGATCAGATACATCGATGATATCAAAAATGATTATAATATCAATTAATTGTTTTAGTGTCCTAGGAAGGATAATTAGGTTTTGGTGAAGAGTTTGAAGTGTGTTATTGAATAAACACACACCTGGATATAGGGGGATGGTCTTGAACTTCATCTCAAGAGACAATCCAGAAGGGCTAACATAGGAAGGTGTTGTTCAATGAGTGGGTAAAGAAATAAGTATGGAAATAGGATCCAATATCTATGTATTGGAAGTGTAAAGGTATATCCTGTGATATCTATTAAATTCTTTCATATCCATTGAACCATTATCCATATCAAAAAGGTAGTTTTTTATATTATCTTTAAAGGCTTCCAAAACCAGAGTAAGAACATTTAGATTATGTAATTTAGATTTGAAGGCCTAAGTAAAAGAAGAAATTTTGAGATCACTATCCACAGATATAAACATGTTCTTCGGATCAGATTTGGTGAATAGCTTAATATGTTAAAAATAAATGTCCCAAAGAATTTTTTTCACTATCTATACAAGCTTCCAGGACGTCATGTATACCCAATGACAAAATATTTGTGGCATAGTTTTGAAAAACCCCAAACATTATATCTCTAGTTTTATGAAACTAAACCTAGAATAAATTTAACTCATCTTGAATAATTTTTTTGATGTTATCTTCAATAATTAAACTTTTCATTAGATATGGTTATGGAGATGAAAGAAATAAAGGTGGAGAATTATATGTAGAATATAGGAGAATAGAATTTATAAACCTTTAATATAACATTAATATCTTATCATGAAGATCTATCAATGTAGAACCAACTTTAGATCTCAAATATTCAATTTATTTTCTCATAAGATCCAATATGAGATAATGTTTAGGTTAAAATGAGAAATAACCAGTGTGGCTATCCTAGAGATATCTTTGCTTCTAATAGGTTCCTCTATATTTCAAAATAAATAGATAAATCCTTTAAAACACCCATGAGAGATAATATTAAATTATTTAAACATTATTTTGTAATATAGGATGTCGAAGGAACAGAATGAGCTAGTGGTGTTCATGGATCAGAACTAACCTACCTACCATATTTCTAACCTTTAGTATGAACTATTATTGTCACACCCAGACCCTGTTCTTCCATTATTTTATTCTTTTCTTGGTTTTTGATGATTTTATTATGGTTTAGATTGAGTTACCAATGAGAATATGGATTTTTTGGAGGTTTCATGTAGTTTTTGGAACTATACACTGTTGGTGTGCTCGTTTTTTGGTTGGAATGTGTGGTTAGTCAAGGTATAGGGTGTTTCTAGATTATTTTGTTCTTTTATGGTTGTTTTTAGAAGGATTTATCACTGTTTGGTTCAAACCATGTGATGCATAAGAGAAATCATGCATCTTTTTTTGGTGTTTGAGATAAAGTCCACAACATTCCCACACTTAGAGTAAATTGTGCACTAGGCATGTGGGGTAGCACTAATAAAATGATAGAGCTAATTTGAAAATTTGTATCACAGTTTCAAAAACCATGCAGATAGCCCACGTGGGTGTCTTCCACTTTTATGGTTCATGGTTTTCGTATGGTTTGGAAGATCATGATTCCAAACCATGTGACTTTACTAGGTATTTCAACGTTTAAATTTACCCTTATTCCCCTATTATTTTTAACCCCAAATACCCTCTTACCATCTGCTTCTCATTCATGCATCCCCTTGGGTCCTATGGCGGATTCTTACTCTCCACCTCATTTGATGTTGGGTTCTTCTCCTACAAATTTTGGCTGGATTTCACCTTAGGTAATTATTCTTCTCCCTTATTGTTTTTTCTTATTCTTTTTCTAGTTCTTCTTGGTTGGATTCTCTCTTGGATGAACCCTTGGGTAAGGTTTGATGTTTGGAATTTGTTTTTCTATGGTGTTAGGGTGTCTGGAAGATCTCTCGATCCATATTCTTTATGATCCAAGAGTTTCATCAAATCTTCAAATTGCTAAGGTAGTTGTTACATCCATTTCCTTGGTTAGACATTCTATTTTATTCTTGGATTTTTCAAAATTATTTATAAATATGTTTATCATGATTATTATGTGTTAATAATAATTTTATTTCTATTTTTCTGTTAATAATTTCATGAAAATGGGATTTTAAAGGATTTCATAAATTATTCTTTTATGTATATGTGTACAAAGTGTTTAATAAACTGACACTGGGCCTTTATGGAAGAAATTAGGTGTTTTGTATTGTTTTTATCCTTGATTAGATCTTATTATTTATTTTATTTATTTATTGGTAATGTTTTGTGGGTTTTGATGTATTTTCTTAGTTTGGTTAATGTGTGGTGATTTTTGGTGATTGGTGATAATGAATGTGGTGATTCTCTAAATTAGTTTTTGGTTATTTTTATGGTTTATCATTTACATTCCATTGGATATGGTAATATCAACATGTGAATGGAGTTGAAGTATGTATAGGAACATGAAAGTTAATGACTTTTTAAATAAATCACCATTTTAAAAATTGGATTTCAAAACCCATATCTCTCTTTTTTCTTCTCTTCATTAAAATTGTATCTTTGGTTCCTAAAAAAATGATGTGATTTATTAGCTTGTTTGGCACCAAAGAAGGGGATTTGAAAACTAAATGACATAAAGGCCCATTTGAAACCATTAGGGCATGTTTTTTGTTTTCATCTTGGTTTTGAAAATGGATTTCAAATGGACTTTGATTTATAAATGATAAGTTTATTTGGTACTCTATAGTATTTTAGAAAGTAGTTTTGAAACTCTTCTGATGTGTTTTCCCAAGTGTCACCTTGGATGATTTGATGTGCTGTAATGAAACTAAACTATATTAATGGAAATATTCTTCTTATAATTATTTCATATAGTATAAATCACATTAAAACACATAACAAACACACACAAAAACATTATATATAAATTTTGAATGAAATAATAAGTTTTTATATAATTTAATGAACCTAAAAGAAATGGAATAGTAACATAACATTTGGAATATTAATGTGACCCTTATAAATAGTAAATGATCCAATAGAATAGTAATATCATATATAAAATTATAAATAATATGTTAGTATCTTATAAATTAAAATAATTCAAAACTCTATATTAGAATAAGTAAACAAATGTTTTAGGAATGATAAATTAAGTGTTGGTATTTTTATAAGTCATAAATATTTATTTACTATTTTTTAATTAGTATAATTATTTAAAAGAAAAATTATTTTTGTAAAATTTATTCATATATTGATATTTTTTTCTAATTATTATATGATTATTTTATGTGACCTTAATTAATTTTTCCAAGTGTCATAAAATTAATTATCATTTTCAAATATGTATGTTTCTATTAAATGAGGATTATAATTAAAACATAAATTCAAATATTTAGAAAATTATATTCAAAAAATAGAGTTCATTTTTTAATTATAAATATTGAAAGGTTACTAGGGTGAATTTTTGGGATTTTTCAAAAATACATGGGTTTTTTGTGAAAAGTAAAATACAGTAATTTACGATATACAGAAATTATAAGTTAAATAAATTATTTCATGACTCATAGATGATATAAGAACCATAATATTGAATTATAATTCTCTAATTACATTATTTATACATTTAATTATAATTATTTCTTGTTGTCAGTAAAAATATTAAACTACTAAATAATATAATGAGAAAACACACTTCTCCTATACAATAAATACCACCCCTCACCACATCTTCTCCACACACCTTCCAATATTTGAGCCTTATCCCAATTCTTCCCAATACTCTTCCAAAGTCTCTCCCCCAGGACTATGATACTTTTTCCTCATCAAAATACCAAAACCATTTATCTAAAGAGGTTCTCAGGGAGGATAATTTAAAGAGGTAAAAACAATTTCCCTTTTCTTTTAATTTCTTTCCAATTTTTATTCTTTTATTAATATCCAATCACATACCCTTATCCATGTGGAATTTTAAATCCCATATCTCACATATAATTTAATTTTATTATGATAATTTAATAATTCATCATCATTTTTACCCTCCTTTTTTTGTTCTAAAAATGAAAACGATGTTCGTGATGTGTTAATTTATCGCATTCAAGGATGATGAATTTCCAATTTTCATTACTGAGTTCATGGATGTTCTAAAACCCATTAATATGGATGAATAATATTTTAAAATTAATTGAATATCCTTTTTTATGTTCTTTAAATAACATATACTCATAATATTAAATATCAATACAAAACTAGTTCATTGTGAGCAAAAACTGCCCAAAATAATCCAAACTATTATCAATAACATTTTATCTAATGATTTATCTTCATGCCATATAATAAAATTAAATATGTTACCACATAATTTTACATAATATCATTAATAACATATAATTTTAATTAAAGACAATTATTCTCATTTTACATGATATTCCATACATGTATATAAGTAAACTGATCATAAAACCCATGGAAATGAGCACCACTGAATGATGAGATTTTATCATATAAAAC
Source organism: Viscum album (assembly GCA_963277665.1). Taxonomy (NCBI): domain Eukaryota; kingdom Viridiplantae; phylum Streptophyta; class Magnoliopsida; order Santalales; family Viscaceae; genus Viscum; species Viscum album. The sequence goes on from OY728132.1 coordinate 824,696,766, forward strand.
GTCAAAAAAAAGTAATTAATGAACATAATAAAATTTTAACAAATAAGATAATTATAAAATAGTTTCTTTAATTATTACTTAATTAATCTAATTTTATTACTCGGGAGTACAAGTGCAAAATCCTTTCAGACATAAGGTAAAGGATTCAACCCGAACGTCCATTTTTCCTTCGAGACAAGCTTTATCTCTATTTAACCTAATGTAACTCTTAATTATTTTTATATAATTCTTATAAATAAAATTTATATGTCCCAAAATCATGTATCTCATCATATTATCTTTCTTTTATTGGTAAAAATAATTTATTATAAGGTTTCCTTCTCAATTCTTACTGATAAGAAAGCACGATCATGGGAAACATCCTTATTTATTACGCCTTTTCAAATTCTCTATATAATCTGTTTTAAGAAACCATTATTTTTATTAGATCACTCATTTTATAATTAAAAACTAACTTGGTTCATTTTTGTGTATTATTCAAACAATTATGCATTTTCCCATTTTAAATAATCTTCAATATTTTCCTCAAGCTGCAATAAAATGTATTATTTATAATGTTTCGTAAACACTTATTTAAATGTATTCACTTCAATTTGACATAAAATATCTCGATGAAATACTATTTTTCCATATAAATTCTTATTTATTATTTAAATGTATTTTTTAATGGATACTATTATGACATTCCCTTTTGTCCTTTTAGCAAGATTTTGATACCCAATTCTATCCATGGGTAACCCTTAGGTTTATGTTTGATTCTATATTTATGATAATTTATGTGGAAAACATGTTCATGAACATGTTATGATGGGTGCACCCATATAGTGCTCTAATTCATTGGAAAATGTTTTGTCTCGATATACTTCATGGTAAAATGTTTTGGTTGTGATCCTAGACATATGTTCAATTTGCAACAGTCTTGGTGGTTAACCTAAACTCCTATTTCTCCATGTGAAATGAGCCTTGAATCATGCTTATGTCATGTTTTATGTTTTTTAACATTAATATTATTCCATGTTCTATATTTTATTCTTCCATGTGTTTATTTATATTTCATTCCTTTTTATGTGATCATGTTATTCCTTCTAACCCATATGATATTAGCACATCCCTTTGTTCATAAATTCTCCAAGTTATCCTATATAGATGTTAGTGTCAAAGGATGTTGGGAGCACATTATGGAGATTAAATATATTTTTTGTTTTTATTAATTATAATTATGTATATAATCTTCAAAACATATAATACTTTAGAATCCATGGCTTGTATTTAAATATATTTTTTTCCAAAATCATTTAATAGTGTTTGTAAAAGGATAGGGTCATTACAGTTGGTATCAGATCACGGTCTAGTTTTTTTGGTAATTATTACTTGAGAACATTACATAGAACCTTATGGATAATTCTATCACTGTGGATAACCTAATTTAAAACATATGGAATCATAAGTTAGGATATACATTCAATTTAAATGTTTATCCATAGATGTTTAATGTTTTATTTTTATATGCATATCAGCTATGTATGCATGCCCCCTAATCATACAATATTTTTATTAGTCAACAGTTGTAAAAAGAATAACATGTTCCAATAGTCAATGTGATATTAAATGCGATGATATCCCTAATGATATTTTAAATATGAGAATAATGGGTGCTTAAAACATCTTGAAAGTACTATCTCAACTCATGTAAGTTTTAAATAATAACTTCAGTCATGTGGAATGCCCTCCTTCTCCTAACAAAGAGAAAGTTACAGTTGAATCTTTTAGGTGAAAAATGGATCCCACATTTAGAGAATATTCTAATCCCCTCATCACATAATAGATGATTAACTCCATTAAAAATGTATTCTCTCTTATACAATACTTAGAAGAAGAGAAATTTGTGATGGGGGGTCTTTCATTTTGATGGGGAATATGATTATTCGTTGACATTGGTCAATAACATGAAATCCATGGAGGAAATTGATTCCATGGATTGGGAAGATTTAAATATATATATATATATATATATATTTATCAAACCCACCATCTAATGAAGGAAAGAGAGTTCTTCATACTTTAATAGAAGGAAGACAAATATATTTGGGAATTTGAAGAAAAAATTACAATGCTTTCAAGATATCCCTATAGATTTTTCATGTACACTTAAAGAAAGTTGGATTGCTTCATTAGTAGAATAAAGAAGGTTCTATAAAAAACAATGGTAATTACAGACTTTGAAAGCAATGAAGAGATTGGGGGTTGTTCCCTTAAGGTATAAATATAGATTAGAGACTCCTAGTTGTCTCATGGGACAAGAAATAAAAAGTTAAAAATAGAGTATAATATGGGTGGATCAACAGATAAATCCCATTATGGAAAGAAAACAAAATACCCACATGTAAAAATTGTGGGAATTAGCATCCTGGGATCTGTCTATATAGAACCAAGAAGTGCTTAAAATGTTGAAGAATGGGGCATCAGTATAATAACTACTAAACGGATATTAATAACCCTGCCAATATAGAAGAAGAAAGGAAGGTTCAAATCAACAACCAGGCTGAAGTGCAATGTTTCAAATACAATGAACTTGTTCATTAGGCGACACGTATCACTAAGCCAAGTGGTATTATGGAAAATCAAAAACAATAATATCTAAGCCAACTAAGAAGAGAATTTTGTCACTGTAGTTAACGTGGATCCCAACAATGATGTGGTGATAGGTATGCAGGTTATTCATTAAAGAATACAAAACATAGTATTTGATTCTAGTTCCATGGATTCTTTCATATCATTCAGCTTTAGTAGAACTATTCAACCACCGCCTCAAATATGGAGTTTATGTTATATGTGAGAATAGTTAATGGGGTAATCATTGTGTATAATGTTTATAACTCCTCCATAGTTAATGTTTTTGGTTTAAACCTCCAATAAAATCCAATATTACTTCCTTTAGTGAAGTTTAATTCTATATTGTCCCTTGATTGGATATCGTTATACAAAAAAACATCACCTATCAGGAAAAGGATATCACTCATCATATCCTGAAAAATCCTCAAATTTTATACAAGTGTAAAGAAGAGGATGGATTTCCATCATAATAATTGTCTCAAGTGTGGATATTATTTCCTTGTGTGAAATAATATCTATCTCAACTTATTGAGACAATGAATATAATCATTCTCAAAGACATTCACATTGAGAGGGATTACAGTAATGTATTCCCTAAGTAATTTTCTTGTCTTCCTCCTAATCAAAAGGTTGAGTTCTCAACTGAATATATTCCCATATCTCTGTCTATATCAAGGACACCATATATAATGGAACCCATTGAGCTAGATGAACTTAAGAGTAGTTGTAGGGGAATTTGAATAAGGGTTTTATATACCCGAGAGCCAGACCATGGGGTGCTCTTCTCCTCTTCATAAAGAAGAATGATGGATCAATAAACCTATGTGTTGATTATTCTGAGCTAAAAAATTAATGATAAAGAGAAAGTATCCCCTTAAATAAATATATGAATTTTTCTATCAACAATGTGGGGCTAAGTATTTCACAAATGTGGAACTTCGATTGGGATATCACCATTTAAAGGTGAGGAAGGAAGATATTACCAATACATCTTTTCAAAAGTGGTATGGAGATTATGAGTTCATAGGGATTCTCTATGGAATAACGGATTCTCCGAAAATTTTCATAGGCTTAATAAATATAGACATTAGATATTACCTCAAAAAAATTTAGATAGTCTATATTAACGATATTATAATATACACTAAAATCAAGGGGAAACATGAGGGGTATTTGAATACTGTGCTAAAGGATTTGTGAAAGGAGAAAATATATGAAAAGTATCATAAATATGAATTCTATATGGAGTAAGTATCATTCCCAGGGCATGTAATCACTAGTAATGGGATATATGTGGACCCTTACAAGACAAAGGAAATATTAGAGTGTCTCTATCCAACATCTATAATGGAGATCCATAGTTTCCTTGGTCTAACAGGGTATTACCAATTATTTTTTAATAACATACCATGATTATAGAACACAATAACCAAGATAAACTGAATAAGAGTGAAGTTATTCTGGGCCAATGAATGTGAATAATTCATTAAAAAGATGAAAAGGAGGCTTATCACTACACCAGTATTTATGCTACCAACAAGTGGGGAGTTATTTGTGGTGTAAAATGATGATTTGTAGAATATTTTACGATATGCAGTGATGAAAAATGATAAATCAATAGCCCATTCATCAAGAAAGTTAAAAATTCATGAGAAAAACTATCCCACTCATGATTTGGAGTTGGAACCTGTGATATTTGTGATAAACATATTAAAGAATTATCCTTATGTGGAGAAGTATGAAATATATACTGATCATAAGAGCATCAAATATATATCAACATAGAAGGATCTTAATATGAGACATAGAATATGCTGTGGAAATTTCGAAGAAGGTGGAAACCATGGGAAAGTGTAAATACTCATAGATTAAGATTGATGAGGATGAAGTATTTTTATTTGGGTCATTATTATGTGTACCATCCAATATAGAGATAAATAATGATACTCTAAATGTTTCACATAGCTCCACATTCTCTATTCACCCAAGAGGCACAAAGGTGTATCGGGATCTCTAAAGGCACTATTGGTTGGACAATATGAAGGAGATCGCTGAATATACATCAAAGTGCCTGGTATGATTGAAAATTTCATCTAATAATAAAAATTATAAGGGTATGACACAACCATTATCCATACAAACATGGAATTAGGAAAATATCATCATGGACTTTACCATGGGACATCTGAAGACATCTAGAGAAAACAATGTTATATGGGTTGTTTTGGATCTTCTTACAAAGACTAATCTCTTTAACTCAATTTGAGAGGACTTATACCAATATCAACTTTCAGAGATATGTATCACATAATTAGTAATTTTATATGAAGTACCACTATTGATTTTATCCGATTGGGAAATGAGATTGACCTTCACATTCTGGAAAAGTATCCAACATGCTCTAAAAAATGAGTTGAACTTTAGTATGGACTATCATCCTCAATCCGATGGCCAGTCTAAGAGAACTATTCTAACACTGGATGATATGTTGAGAGAATTTTCTATGGAATTCAAGGGATTGTGGGACCAATATATGCCTCTGGTTGAGGTATCTTGGAACAACAGTTTCCAATAAAAAATCAAAATGGCTCTAAGTGAATTACATTATTGGAAAAGAAGCAGAACATCAGCATGATGGGATGAGGTCTGCGAATGTAAGATGACATGACCTGAAATGGTCGAAGAAATGGTGAAAAGGTTAAAACCATTCATCATCATATCAAGGTATCCAAAATTAGATAGAATATCCATACAGACAATCATCGATGGGAACTACAGTTTAAGGTTGGATACATGGTATTCCTCTATATATCTCCCTGAAATAGATCATGGGATTGGGGAAGAAAGGAAATTTGAGTCCTTGATACATCTAAACCATTGAGATTCTTGATTAAGTTAGAGTTATGTCTAATTGACTAGAACATCCACCAACCATGTCCCAGAACAAGATGTATTTCATATATCCCTCTTGAGGATATAAATATTGGATCCCTCATATGTACTTAATCCAAAGGTGGTATAGTTGGAAAATGATCTCTCTTATGAGGAGAATCCCATGATGATCTTGGACCATAGAGATATAGTTATATGTAACAAGACTAAAAACCAAGTCAAATTACTATGGTATAAACTTAATTACAAATAGAAAACATGGGAACAAGTGGATGTAATGAAGGAGAAGTACCCACACATTTTTTCAACGTGGAATGTAAAATGAAATTTTGAGGGAGAGGTTTCTTAAGGTTTGAGGAATGTAACAACCCTGAATTATATCAATGGAAATATCCATCTTATAGATATTTCATATATTATAAATCACATAAAATAACATAAATAATTCAAACCAAGATTTATATATGAATAATTAATAAAATAAGAAGTGTTAATATAAATTAAGGAATCTATAATAATGGAATGGTCACATGACCTCTGGAATAGTAATGTGACCCTTCGGAATAGTAAATCAGACAATAGAATAGTAACCTCACAAAAAAAGTATAAATAAAATTTTAGTGTCATATAAATGAAAATATGATATAACTATATCTTTGTAATATGTAAACAAATGATTTAGAAATGATAAATTGAGTGTTGGTATTTTCGTAAGTCGTAAATATTTTAGTACAATTTTTTAATCAATATAATGATTTAAAAAAAATTAAAAATTTATTCATATATTAATATTTTTTGTCTTATTATTATTTGATAATTTAAGGGGACCTTAATTAAATTTTCAAAGTGTTATAAAATAACTTAAAATTTTAAATCGGTATTTATCGAGTAAATGATGATTTTAATTAAAAAATAAATTTATCATATTTAGAAAAATATTTTCATAAAAAGGAGTTTTAATTCTACATGTTTGAATATGGATTGGGATAATTTTTGGTATTTTTCTAAAATACATAATTTTTTTAACTGTAAAATATGGTAATTTATGGTATACATATATTATAAGTTAAATAAAATATTACATGATTCATAGTATATTAAAGAACTGTAATCTCTAATTATTCTTCTATATTTAATATATTTAATCCCAGAATCATCACAATTTCATGTCTTGAGGAAAAATATTGAACTAATGATTAATATAAGGATAAAAGACCCCACTCCTCTATATAAATACCACCCTCCCCACATCTTCTCCTCACACCTTTCAATCATTGAGACTTGTCCTCATTCTACCCAATAAACTTCTCAAGTCTCTCCCCCATGTCCAGGATCCTCTGGTCTCATCAAAATACCAAATCATTTTCCCTAAATAGATTCTCAAGAAGGATAAATTCAAGAGGGAAAAACAGCTTCCCTTTTCTATTAATTTCTTTCAAATTTCATTTCTTTTCTAATTCTATCCTCGCCACCACTTATACATATGGCAGTAACTCCATCATCTCACATATAGTGAAATTGTATTATGTTAATGAATTAATCCATCATCATTTCTTTCCCCTCCCTTTTTTGTTCTAAGAATGAAAACATCATTCATGATGTGTTAATTTATCTCATTCAAGGATGACTTATTTTGAATTTCATTTACCACCTTCAAGGCTGGTCTTAAAACCATTAAAATGGTTGAAAAAATATTTTAAAATTTATTTTAAAACATTTTTTATATTTTGAAACTAACATATTCTCATTATATTATATAATAAAATAAAACAAGTTCATTGTGAGCGAAAACCACCCAAAATAATCCAAATGATCATCATTAATATTTTATCTAATGAATCATCCTCAAACCATATAAAACAATTAATATGTAACTAATTAATAATATTTATGTTCATTAATAACATATAATTTCAATTTTTTATAACTATTCTCATTTACATGATTTTCCATATTAGTATATAAGTAAACTGATCATGAAACCATGGAAACAAATTCTCCCGAATGATGAAATTGTATCATATAACTCATCAAAAATCTATGAATGAAATTTTCAAAATCATAAAAAATAAAAATACTTTTTAATATGTTCTATAATTATTAATTAATTAATATAATTTTATTAATCAGTACATTAAGTAAATGTGCAAAATCATTTCGTACATAGGGTAAGGGACTCTACCAGAACCTCCATTTTTTCCTTTAGGTCATGATCTATCTCTCTTTACACCAATGTAAATATTATTTATTTTATTTTAATTATTCTAAATTATTTTTATACATACAAAACTATTTTATCTAGATCATATCATCCTTATTTTATGTGGAAATACAAATACATGTTTTATAATGTTTCCTTCTCAATTCTTCCTTATATGTAAACTGAATTAAGGAAAACATCTAGATTTCTTACTCATTTTCATGTTATCTTATTAATGTATTTTAATCTAGAATTATTATCCTAAAATCACTCATTTTATATTATAAACTATTTTGGTTCATTTCTATTTTTATATAATCAACTATTTCTTTTCCCATCTTAAATAATATTTAATATTTTCTTTCAATCGCACTAAAATTTTTTGTTTGTGAAGTTTATTAAGAACTTTTTTACAAGTATTCACTTTAGTTTGAAATCAATTAGCATTTATAATCTTATTTTTCCTTATTAATTTCCATGTATGAATTAAATCCATTTTTTCATAAACATCATTATGAAATCCCATTTTGTTATTCCTTTTAACATTATTATGATACCCAATTATTTACATGGGTAAACCTTATGTTTATGTTTGTTTCTTTATGTATGATTATTTAAATGGAACACATCTTCATGAACTAGTTTTGATGGGTGTGACCAGATAGCACTCCAATACATTGGGTAATGTTTAGTATCATGAGAGGTCATGTGCAATAGTCTTGCTGGTTAGCCTAGACTCATGCTCGATTTGCCATGGTCTTAGTTTTTAACCTTGACTTGTGATAATCCATATAGAATGAGCTTTAACTCATTCTTATATAATGTTTTATGTTTCTACTACATTACTAAAATTCCATTTTTACATGATCCTATTTTATATATTTTATGCTTCCATATGTTTATTCATGTTCAATTCCTTTTTATGTCTGCATGTTATGCTTTGTAACCCATGTTCTACGATTTATTAATTTATTTATTCCCTTACTATGCTTTTTAGCTCATCCCTTTTTCCATGTATTCCCTACGTTATCCTATATATATATAATAGCTCAAAAGGTGTTAGGAACACATTATAAAGACTACATTAATATATTTTTTTGGTTTAATTCTTTATAATTATGTATTTAATCATCCAAAGACACTAGACTTTATGATCTTTGGTTTTTATTTTAAGTATAATTATGATTAAAATAATGGCATAATGGGTGTAAAATTTTAGGTTCATGATATGTGTGATGGGAACCTCTATGGTATACCCTCTGAGAGAATGTTAATTGCCTAGGATATATCTGAGTTTGGTTTAGGAAATAATGGTGGAATATGTTGGTCATTGGATCATACCACACATGTGAGGACCTCCCCATTCTCTATGTACTATTTTCATGGGAGTCTTTCGATTCATATATATGTTTGAGTGAATGTTTGTTTCTGATCCTAGTTATATGGAATGATACCCCTTGGGTTTGTTGAGATGATATATAGGAATTTCCACTAGGGATGTTAGTTCAGATATCCTAGTTGATTATTGAATATACAGTTGAGCGATATAATGCATGTGAGTTTGGTCCATTTATATACAACAATTTTTTCAAGAGATATTTATGAAATTCCCATGATTATCTATCTTTGTTTTTTATTTATTTCTATTACATTATATTATCCACTGTAGTAGTTTCCACTTTACTGTACCATTTATTTTAATTATATAATTTCTATTAGATCACCTTGTTTTATTCCTTATTTTGGATTTGGTTTGGTAAACTAGATATTTGAAATGGAAAACTATTTTAAAATTAAAATTAGTATGGTTTTATTTGAAAAGTAATTTTATATAAATTTTTGTTCAATTCATTAAAATGAAATAAAAATATATTTTCTAAATATATTTAAAACTACTATTTATACACTCCTTTTGGAAAGGAAATGTATGGACTATATGGTGCTTACCTACTGAGCTATTTATGCTCACACCCTACTTGGGCCACTCATAGTTAGTATACCTGATCTATTTTCTATGTTTTGGGTTCGGTTTTTCCATTAGAGAAAGTTGGTCATATGGTCGGTGGTGAACTAGAGGTCACATGGAGATCCAGTCAAGTTATTATTCAGTGTTTTTTACTTTTGGTTTTTTCAAGTTTGAGGTTTCTTTTATTGTATTTTTTTAGATCTGATTATGTATTTATATTGATCTCTTACTTTTTGCTCTATTTGGATTATTTTTATCTATTTATTTCTGGGCTAAATCATTACCACATGGTTTATATTGGATACTCAATTCTAGCCTCCGACTCAGGTTGGATAGTATCCTAACCTGGTTATAACACCAGAATATTTTGGGAATTATTTTTCTTCCAATTAATTTAATATTTTTTGTATTTATTATTTCACGCAACACTAAAAATACATTTTTATATTAAATACCTATGTTTGGTTTGTGTTATTCACAATACCAATTTAATTTGGCATTAAATGAAAATAAATTTTAGCTTTTTCTACGCATAACACTGATGTTAAGTTATATTACTATAAATAATGACTTTCCTTGATGGCTTATATAACACGCAAGATCGAGTTTTACCGAACAATAATATATGATTAAAAATATTACGATTTATTATAAAACTATATTACCTAGATTTTAAGTTGGTATTTATGAGTATGATTAACTATCTTATAAAAATACAAGGTTTAATTTTTTGGTGGAAAATTAATTATAAATTAATATGATAACCAATTCAATATAAAGGGGATGTTTTTATAAAAACAACTTTTATGCTCACAAAATGAATTTTATCCAAATATACTTAAAATAATTATAATTAGTGAATTATTTTAATGAAATATATATTTTATATATTCAATAAAATGTTTTTTACATTAATCAAATATATTTTATAGTCATAAGATAAGAACAAACCCAACATTACACATAACAACCTGTATTTTTATAAAATCATTTTTACCACTTTTTAATGGAGAATATATTTAGCATTTAAATTTTTGAAATTTTATATTTAAAAATGAACTTAATTTTTATAATAGGAATAGAAATATTAGTTTATGGTTAATTTTTGGTATTTTTCAGCAAAGTTTCATTTTTTGATGGATATTGAAAGATACAAAATTTTAATTCAAAATTGGTTTTTTGTATAATTTATATATAAGATTAAATTATATTTATAATTTTTTTAAAAGTATCATTATATATATTACATATATTAATCCCATTTCGGTTATTGGGAATAATTTCACTTGGAAATTAGATTTAAAAACTTTGCAAACTTTTTAACATTTTTTCTTTAAACCCCCACATTGTCATCCTGTCTCAGGGATTAATTTTAAATTAATTTCTATCAATAATGTGATAATAATTTGAAAAAACGAATACATATTTGAAATAATGATAATTTAAAATTTCATATAATTTAATCTTATTTTTTTACCAAAAAGAGTAGTGAACGTAATAAAAATTAATTACCATTATTAAGAGGAAATTTAGCTTAACAAAGGACTAAAACATAAACATAAGGACCAAAAAGACATTAACACATATATAAAATCTATTAGATGATATTATTTCTGCTACATAAAATCATGGTTATAATTTTATTAGTTATTGGTATACTATTCAATTAAAGTTCCCTATTTCATAAGTTATGGAAAAAGGAAAAAAGAATCTTCTATTTCCTTTAACATTTATAAAACCATGAGATATCAAAAAAACAACATATTTTGTGTTATAAATAACCTATTTAAATATAAATGTGTTATTTTTTATCATAATTATTTGTCATTAATTTTTATAGACGAATTAGTCACATTAGACGCTTAACAAAAGCTAACACATTGATTATTTAGTTAATAATTAAATAAAATAAAAGACACTAAAAACAATAAAATTAAATTAATTTTGATGAATTATTGTTTTCTATTATGTCTTTACATTAATAAAAAAAATCAATATATTTTTAATTAATTTAATTTAATTACAATAAATTTTTGATGTTTTAAAAGTAAAATTAAATAAATAATATCAAAATAGAAATTAATGTTTTACAATAAATTATATTTTATTTAAAATTATTCAAATTCCTTCCTTATGAAATATTATTTTCAGGTGTTAAAAAATAGAAAATATTTTCTATTTATGGACCAAATTTTCATTTATAATGAACATATATACCCATAAATAACATAAACATTGTTACCACAGTTCAGGTTAAAAATACATTTTTCCATGTTACATGTTCTTGATTTAAAATTAATTTTCAACAAACATGGGATTTTTATTTTATAAATTAGGTATTATATTTATAATTTAGTGGTCCTATATTTTATAATTAATCACACATTAATTTATTCTTAATTATTAAATTACATCGATTGGAAAACAAGTTTCCTAAATGAGACCTTAAATCAAGAAAAAAATAAGATAACATAAAGACTAAAGAACAAAATTAAAACATTGCCCTGATTTTTATGTTTTGGATATTTATTTACACTAGAATTTCACTTTAAACAATTGTTTTTTCATCTTTGAATAAAATTAGTTAAAGGATGCCTCCCATTAGTGCTTACCTTTTTCATATTTACAAAAATGTAACTCCTCCTCCACTATAAAAATAATTCACTCTTCCCCATCCTCAAACCACTAAAGACACATTGGATCATAAAAAATATACCTAATTTGTCCCATAAAATACCTCACTTAATCATATAATCCTAAATTTTGTCATAAATCCAACCAATTAATCCCTTTCGTGAAAACCAAAGGAGTTACCCAAAGAACAGCTAACATCCTTCCTAAAGCTCCTTTGATTTAATTTCTTCATACACCCCCTCAATTATTTTTATTCTATTATTATATAATAAACTAAGTTCCCTAAATAAAAATAGTTTTTTTACTTTAAATTTTATATCTATACTTACACACACTTATAACTAAATAGTAACAAACTTATCATTCTTGTGTAATAAAAACTACCGCATTACGAAATGATGGTGTCTCTTTTTCATCTTCCACCTCTCATGATTGATTGTTATGATGGAAACTACATTTTTATATTATATATATTATATATATTATTTATTTATTCTTATTTAATTATTATATAACCCATACCTTCATTCCTTCCATTTTTTGGAAATATGATAATTGTTTTTGGGAAAGTGTGGACTATAACCTTCTCAATTTTATGTGATTCATTCGCACTCTACATGGAACATATTAACGATGGGTTTAGTGAAACTATATAATATATAAGAAATAATAATTCTAATTTAATGACTATATATATATATATATATCATTTACATTATTTATTTAAATAACATATTGAAACAAAAACAACGTTTGTATATACGTACATCCCACCGTCAATATGAATAGTGTATTCAATTTCATATTTCTATATTTTGTAGATTATTATAATTATATATATAATGAATATATATGATATTTATATACCTATTTTAATTCTATGAATAATTAAATCATGATCTAATTAGGAGTATCAAGCATAACAAGTCAAAACGTATACGAGAAACAAAGCGGATATTACCTGAAACGTAATATTAACATGGAAATTATAATAAATGGGTAATATAAGTCAAAATAAAATAATATGTGGCATTATGTAAAATAATTTGGTAATTTTGTATATCTGTAATAAACTTAAATTTATTGTATATTAATTTTAAAAGTGTATAATGAAGGTCTGGACTTATGTTACGAGAATTTCATCTTACTCTTTAATTTCCTGAGATGCATGCCATATCCACCACTCAGTTCTTTTGTATTGCTTCTATATAATGAAATATTTTATTTTATATCATTAATTTACTTTATTTAATGATATTAATATCTATTAATAATTTTATTCTATCGCGGGGATCATGATTCTAAAGTTACCCTAGTGGGAAGGGTTTTCTAGCCTTACTTTTATTTTCAATAAGACACAAGCCATGTTCGCCTCTTATTTCTTAAATGTTGTGATTATGCTGAACATGGAGGTATTATATGATTTCTATAATAATATTTATGGGTATTTCCATATCCATTTGATTATATTTATTTCATGGGGTCTATGTTTCAAATGTTACCAAATTGCTAAAGTAATTTCTCTCAAAATGCATTCTTTGAGACCTGTCTCATGTTATGCACCAGTATTATATTACAAGGTGTATATACTTTAATTTTAGATTTTATATCATTAAAATCCTTCTTTTAATAGTATTTTAATCTTTATTTAATTTCATTTTCTTACATGTTGAGTAAAATTAAAATTTACCAAGTGGTAATAGTTTATTTAAAAATTCTCATTGTTTATCAAGGTTGCTTATAATTATACTTCCATTTATGAAATCATATGATCCATAATTTGAGAACAATCCTTAGTTTTCATCTCCTTTTTCTATTCCTGATATCTTAATTTTTTATTAACATTTTCCACTATTTTTTAATTAAAATATTTATGAAGGCGTTTTTATGAAAATCCAACTTTATCTTTCTCTTTGATTGGAAATATATATTCCTTCAAAACCTTTTTTTCTAAAAATGTTTTCAAAACGTTTGGATTATTTATATATAAGTTTTCAAATTATTTCTGACGAAATTTTTTTCTAACATTTTCAACCTTCATCTATAAATTTTCAATTAAAACGTATTTAAATATTTTTTAGGCTCCATCTATATGTGTTCAAAGAAAATGGTTATAAAAAAAAATTCAAGATATATTTATATGTTTTCAGAGAAAAACTTTTACAAAATTTATTCAAAGACTCTATTATAATATTTTCATGCTTATTTGCATGAAATATTTTCAAAAGGTTTAACATTTAAAAAACAATTTTCAAAGATGAAAATGATAATTTCTTCATGAAATTTTTTTAAAATATCTTCCCAAATTATTTCCCAAATATGATGAAATCAGTTGGTGTTACATACACAATTATAGGGAAATCATACAATGGTTACATACATATTATTTATCTCAATGGTTTATGTTTTGATGGCATGATTATTTTTTATTAAACTCGTTTCTTTTAAATGGGTTATATGTTTATAAAACCCTATTCTTACCAGGGATTATATTCTTATGAAACCCACTTATATTAACTGGTTAAATATTTATGAAACCCACTTCTTTTTATGGGATAGGATTTGATGAAATTAATATGAAACACGTCTTCATCAACATGATAAGATATGATTACATGTTTATAAATCCAATCCCGTTTCAGGGGTTATGTTATTATTGTTTATGATTTTTTGGAACATGTGCGTATGATTTTATTAGAAGACTAGTGGGACCTATACCACCCTCTAATTCATTAGTTAATGATTTTTATCTCATGATATAGTTATGGGAATCAAGACCATATGATTGATACACTATGGAATATGGGGAAACCCTATCCACTATGGGAAGATGGTGAAACCTGATCCATTATGAGTATATGTGGAAACATGATCAACAATGGAAATATGGGGAAACCTAATCCACTATAGGTAGATGGTAATCCCAATCTACTATGGGAATATGTAGAAACCCTATCCACTATGAGAAGATGGGGAAACCCAATCCACTTTGGGAAGATAGGGCGACTTTATCCACTATGGAAAATAGAAAAACCTATCATTTATAATTAAAGGACTGTGATTGGGTATAGTGGTGTGTCCCTCCTATTAGGTGTAGTTACCATGATGTTCCCTGAGAAGTTTTTTCGCAATGAGCCTTGAATTTTAGGGAATTATATTACATGTATATGTGTTTTCTAAAAATTATAAATCTTACACCTATGATATGCTTACATGGTCCATGATATCTATTGTCATATGATTTATGTCTTATAAAATACTAATTTTTACACCATGTATCATTATTATGGTCATTTATATGCATGGTATGATCTTCAAATGTTCCACTCATGTTCTCATACACTTGTGTTCATCATAGGATTTTTTATTTCTTTTATTTACCCCAAGCGTTCATTTTAGATAACCCATTTCTTATGTTTTCTTTCCCCGGGTAATGAATAATGTTTTTAAGTAGTAATAATAAAAGGGAATATCATTAAAGGGGGTGTTTAATATATTTTACAAAAGTAGATAATTATGTTCCTTGTTTCCAAATACACTAAACTATTAAAGTCCATGGGCATGTATTTTTCTAATGTGATGATATATTCCACAAAAATGATTTAATATCCATGTATGTTAATATTGTTTTTCTATTTTTTGGTATCAAAGGAATGGTTTCTCAAAACATTGGAAACTATTATGAGAAAACTTTAGTGATATCCCTAAAGATATTTCTAAGGATATGTTCGGGTATGTCTCTAAGTGTAAATCCAAGGATAAGGAAAAGTAAATGAAAATTTCATGATGTTTTGGTAAAGGATATATCGATTGGTTTCTTAGAAAAATATCCTTGTCTAGATACTATAATTGTACATTATTTAGGAATATATGAACCTAGGATAAAAACTCTAACATGGAATTTCTAATCTGACTCAACAATAACCTAGTATACGATGACATGCCTTACTATGCACCTGGTTTTATACTCTTAAGGGATATGCTATGGAAATTCACAAAATAATTATGAACCATCATGAACGATTTAAAAATAATATTATTGTGAATAACATAGGATAAGCCTAATGTGTCATAGATTAAACATGCATTTTTCATTATTTTGATATTCTAAATGTAATTTTCCAGGATTATGTGGTATTTTTATATGATAAGTGTTTATCCCCCTATGCTTTCATGTTTTATTCAATAGTGGGAATGAGAAGTAACTTGGTTAAAATTTAATTTTTTATATGTGGAATGTATTGGAATGATGAAAATTAATTTCCTAATTGGAAAAATCATGAATATAATTTGGAGGGTCCATAATTTTTAGTTATACTACTAAAGATAAAGAGACTGAAAATGACATGTGAAATAAATGGGATGTTCTTCCATTATTTTTAACATTAAATATAAAAATAATTATTGGTTTGATGTTTAGTAACCTTACTACATGATTAATATTTTATATTATAGGAAATAGGTATTATGAAATAAAATGATGAATCCTAAGTTATGGTTTAGAAATAATGTTGGATGATTGAAGTGTATTTGTTTTGGAATTAAAAAATTATGTTATACAAATAATGGAATATATATAAGTATTTTAGGTATAAAGTTTTCTTCCAATATTTAAATAATATGTTTTATGGGGATAAAGACTTATAAAAGTGATATTTTGATTAATGGTACGCAACCCTTAATGTGTTTAAGATGTTGAAACAATATTATCTTGTATATTGAAAAATTTGATTTGGATAAAGTAAAGTGTGTATTATCAATGGCCTTATAAATAAATAAGTATTTTTTTGAAAAATTATTGTATGTTAACATGGATAGAGTATACAAATTATTGGATTTATGTAATATATCTAGTAATATTTAGAATAAAAAATCATGTATGGTTTCTATAAGGATTTTTGTTATTTTGGATTATTACAATGTTCAAGAGAATATACAATGAGTTTTATCACATTTTCAGGTAACCATCATGTTTCCAATGTCCCCTTTTTAAATGAAGTTTTAGTATTAATATTTACAATGTGGGATTCATTGAAATGAACATTCAGGTATTAAACATTTAATAAACCATATGAATTTTGTGGGTGGTATTCATTTTACGGGGGTTAGAATGTAACACCCCGAGATTTTGTGAATTATATTTTTTGGATTAATTTGATCTATTTAGATCATTATCATTTCATGGAACACTAAAAATATTTTGTTATATTAAATCACTAATTTCGGCTTGATTTATATGAATCTCTATGTCTATTGTTCATGTAACGCCCCGACCCCAGCTACCCAGAGTCGGTGCATTACTTCGTAACATTGGCATGATCACAAAGGATCAAGTCTCGAAAGACCGATTAGTTTAGTAGCCTTGGAAACACTAGATACATTCATAAGTCTTTCATTACATCAAAAAGTGAAAAACTACAATAACAAAGTCTCCATAGTCCACACTCATATCCTCTTCCGACTATCCCTGCAGGTCATTCATAAAATACTTCTTCACATCCTGGAAAATATTAAAACATTGAAAGGGGTGAGCTCAGATGCTCAGTAAGGATAACAATAATGCGGAAGCTTTCATAAATAAACATTAACATTTAAGGCAATGTATAACTAAAACAAAAGCCTTTTAAACATGAACTTCAACATAATATGGCAAAAGTAAAATGAGATAATGCCATTTACTTCTTCACATGGATATTCTACTGGTCGAATAATCACATGCAATATCAATAACCACTTTCATAATGATGGAATGCATAATGCCAGACTATCATAACCACATAGCCAAGGCCTCGTGCCAAGACTACAAATAAGATTTTGTCAAGGCCTTGTGCCAAGACACTAGTTTGTCTCATGAGACCTGCCGATGCATCGAGGAGCTATAGCGGGCTCCACCCGTCACTTATTAAGTCCAATGCATTCCTCATATGAATAGGTTTAAACATATCATAAACCATAACATAATCATATCACATAAACAATGCATAAAGGAAACATAACATTTCCACATTTCAATCACAAGATATCAATACAAAACATTGATACAATAAAAACGCTTTCAAAACCATTTTCAATACCAAAATAAAAGAATGTTAAAACATTGTATTTATTTTTCTTTTTAAAAAAAAGGTATGGCTTGTAAAGGAAGCCGAAACTCAAATAATGTTCACGGCGGCGGAGAAGTCGTTGTCGCCGCATAAGTACGGAATGAAAAACATTCCCTTTTTGTCATTTAGTAAAATGCTTCGTATAAAAAGATTCCTTTTGAATAAACTTAAAAGTCAAAGGGGTTTATACACCGTATAAAAGAAAGTTGTGTATAAAACCAAATATGCCTCAATGAAAGGAGATTGAGACGAAGTCCTTAAAAAGATAATTTTTAAAATAAAATAGATATATTATGTGTATTCACTATAGGTACACATAAAGAAAGTAAAAATAAAAAATAAGACATAATAATATCATGACATAATTTGAAAGTAGGAGATTAACCCAAAGAATGGAAGTTGGGTTAAGAAGTTCCCTTACCTTGTGTCCGACTTGACTCAACCGTTCTTTAACCTCCTGAATAATAAACTAGAGTTAATATCTACCTTATTAAGAACCATTTTCAATTTCATTATCCTTTTTATATCACTTATTACAATGTTATGAACATTATGTAATTATTTAAGTTAATAACGGTCGTTTTGTCGATCTTTGGTACATGAGTCAACAATAAACTTCTTATAATTATAAGTTGTTCATGTGGTGAAATATCCATTATATCCAGAATTATATTAATGATGTAGATATCATATATATCATATATATACAGTATATACATTCATTTATAATATTACGTAACATTTAGAGGTAAGAAATGAAATGCACCGTTCATGGAGACGGTAAGCCGTACGTACGCATGAACGCTACTTTCATTTCAATTTCATATTTAACGGAATGAAATCATAATGATATAAATGTATAATATAATTCCAGTATAATATAGTGTATAATACCATTTACTCCATCCTTTATACATCCCACACATGGCATTAACGATTCAAATCACTTTGAGGGGGCGGTAGTCCGCACTTCCTAAAATGAAATTATCGCGTTTTACCCATAATGGAAATCATAAAGTATGCCATAAATGAGAAATACAGAAGCATAAGTAAAACAAAAACATATTATATATCATATATAAAAATAGTGACATCTTAATGGCCACCTTTGGAGGTGTTATATGAGTGTTGAACAATCATCGTTTCGTGAGGCAGAAATTCGCCATCCACAGAAACCGTATGTTCTTTAACCATTAGATGTAGGTGTGTGTAAGTGTAGCTCGAATCCTTCTTATAAAAACATCCTAGTATATTGAGGATACTGGTGTTGTTACAAAAGAAATGAATAAAAAGAGTTTAGGGGGTTGGAGAAGAAAAATAAAACAAAACAACATTAGAAAAGACATTACCTCAAAATCGGGTAACTCTTTTTGATTTGAGCTAAAGGCTTCCTTGGGAAGAGTTCTGCCCAAAGGGAGGTTTCTAGGAGTAAGGAAGGAATGTTGGGAGAGTATTTGGGCAGAGGTTGGCCGAGCCAAATGGCTTGATGGTGTGAATAAGGTGGGAGAGGTGGGGGCCTTTTATAAGTGGAGAGGAGGGGCACTTTTGGAAAGTAATGAAATGTTACATTATTTCAAAATGCTTTTCGGATTCTAAAGGTCCCACATCTATATAATTCGAGGCTAAGGTGATAAGGTTTCGAAATATCTTCATCCAATAGGCTTTGGACAAGTGTAAGCCTCGGATTTTGCATTATCTTCTCATTTTATTTAAATCGTCAAATAATGATGTCATCGCTGCATCATTATTATGTCATAAATACTTTAATTTATTTAATGTCTAAAAATTATAAAACAAATACTATGATGTAGGAAATCTTTTTAGCTTTCCAATGACTATTTATAATCAAAATTTGGACTTGTATAACCCCAATTAAAAATTGTTTTAGTAGAACAATTTATGTTAGTGTCATTTTCACTTTAACATTAAATAAAAAGTAATTTATGTTATTTCCCAACAAAAGTGGATCCATGGGGTCCCCAAGTTAGGCCATGGCTTTTCTTGGTCGGCCATGACTCAACCAATGAGGTTGGGACATGTGTCTAGGTCATTTCATATTATTAATGTATTATTTATACCTTAAACTACACTAATTACCACTAATCGCGATTAAGAACTTAAAAGTTACTATTCACCAAAAAATTATTTTGATCTCATTGAACCACATTTTACTTCTTAATGACAACCATGTATGTCGGATTTTTGAAAATCAAATCACAGAAGTTGTAATATTTCATTTAAACGAAAAATCAGTTATTTAACTACCACTTAGTGGTTTCACTATTCATCAAAAATTGAAGTTTTTCAGAATAAGGCCAAAATTTCACCCTAAGCTATAATTGATATTCCGAATTCAAAAATGATGTCTATTTTACAAAATTCCAAACATATAAGTTGTATTAATTAATTTCATAATTAATTCCCGCTGTTACAACAAATAGCGTGTTTTTAAGAAACAATTTATATCAAAAGTTTGGCAATTGTTTATGTCCAATTTCAATGTTAAATTAATTCTAATGACCACCATTGGATAAAATGGTAAAAATATTTTCTAATTATACCTTAAAACCACTAAATAGTATAATTTATCTGTATAAATTATTTTGATTAAAAAAGTTGTTTTTATGTATTTTTCACTATTCATAAAAAATTAGAAGTTCTCAGAAAAATACCAAAAATTCAACATAGGCTAATTTCGATATTACGAATACAAAAATGAAGTCCATTTTGAAATATAAAATTTCTATAATTTTAAAAAGTGGTTATTACTATTCATAACGGCTATTTTGATTAGTTGCGGTGTGTTAGAACTCGAACTTGCGTACAATGCAAGCTATTGCATTATTGAATGAGAAGCGTATCGTGGAAGCTCGGGGTGTTACATTCTCCCCTCCTTCAATAAATTGCGTCCTCGCAATTTGAAATTTTTCTTTGATAATAAAAGGCTGAAAATAGAAAATACCTTTGTGGAAAACCCACATCGGAAATAAGGTTAATAAATATATAACATTAAAAGAAAGCAGGATAAGTACAAAGGTCACCCGATATAGCCCATTCTAGGATTCTATGAAAATATGGATATGGAGGAGAAACAAACCATCAAGGTCTGATGGAGAGTTATAGAAAATAGGATTAGGAGAATGTTTAACCACAAGAAAATCACAAACTTGTGATTGGTTAAACGGTCATTGAATCCCCAGTTGGAAAAGTTAACCGACAACATTTTTGTTTTAAGTTACCTTTTATAATGTTGAGGAATTTATTTATGAGATTTACTAAGAACGTAGGGGAATATACATACTTGTTATGTATACTTTCATTCGTTAATAAATTTTTACCACAAACCCAACTTTTACTCCAAATGGTAACGGAACTCAAAAATATTCTATTTATCCTAATTGTATAAGGTTCCAAATGTTAACACATACCATTTAGATTAGTAAAACGATTTTGTAATAACCAGGGACTTCCTGTAGGCTAGTGGTAGGAAATAAAGGCTTGTCGCACTATGGTTGTGGGTTCGATTCCTGCAGCTGTGTCCGACGCGACGGGTTATTCCCCACCCTGCAGGTTGTCCTTTTTCTAAAAATATAGTATTATAGTATTCCAGAAATAATCTTCAGAAAAGTTTTAACCTTAAACAATACTATTCAAAGTTCAACTTAATCCATCCCAACATTTATAGTTATCCAAAATACCTCTGTCCAAACTTTCTCTAAAAGGTCTCTTAATTCCAAAATCAATTGTAACATCAGATTCCCCAAACAAAGAAAAGTTTCTCTTATTGTCACATACTAAAAATATGATTACCTTAATCATATTAAAACCTTACTGAAACCAACAAGTACTGCAGTACAATCCTTATATAGATCACATTATTCTAATAACCAGAATATAATCCATGAGTCCGAAAGCATCAATACATTAGTTATTCTGCTTCAACTGTAGTAATAGCATAAGATTGTCCTTGATCCCTTGGCCTTTTCTGAGGTAAGATTCCTTGACGCTTAGGACATTCATTTGCGTAATGACCCATTTCTCTACAATTGTAGCATTCAACTTTGACAGCCTCTTTCTTTCCCTTGCAATCACGTGCCTGGTGACCTTTTTCTCCACATTTATAACAAACTCCCATTCCTTTTAGGCAAGTACCAGGGTGATTCTTCCCACAATTACAACATAATGGAAAATCCTTCTTTCCCTTTTTCCCTTTATCTGTCTCTTGTTCCACCGTTCTCTTCTTCTCTTGCTTTACTTTGTTGTCATAAGACTTAGAGAATTCCTTTTCTGTCTTGATAGCACATGAGACTATATCTTCGTATGATGAGAAGGATTGTGATACTAAAGCTCGACAGAGAAATGGTTTTAACCCATCAAAGAAACGATCAATCTTACTCCTTGGGTTACGTATATAATCGGCAGCATGCCTCGCTAACCTTGTAAAGTTAGCCTCATACTTTGCGACATTCTCATCCTCCTTCTGCCTCAGACTCAGAAATTGCCTTTCCATATCTGCTCGATGGTCACGAGGAAAGTATTTTTCTAAGAAAAGCTCTTTGAACTCCCTCCATTCCATATTCGATACGTCATCATCTTCCTTTGTGTTTTGAATCAGCGACCACCACTGATCGGCATCTCCAGTGAGGCGGTAAACTGCCATGACAACCTTCTCCCTTTCACTACTCCCCAAGGCATGGAATATTTTCTCTAAGGAATTTATCCATTGCTCAGCTACTGTAGGATTTGTACTCCCATTGAAGGTTGGCGGTTGTTGCCTCATGAAACGGTCTAGCATTGATCCTCCACGTTGCGAATCAGGGTGCTCCATACGAGTAAGGTTGTTATTCATAACCTGCGTGAGTTGTCCCAGTATGGTAATAAGTTGATCAGCACCAGTTGTATCTCCAGGTCCACAATAATTATCTTGAGCAGGAGGGCAATCCCTACACGGAGTTCGTGCATTGATACAGTTTCCATTCCTTCTACTAGGCGCCATTTCTAAACAATGGCATAATCCAGATTAGTTTATGAATCAAAATACATAATTCCATACTTGTATAATACTTAACATAAATTGAACTATTTATGGATATAATCCATAATCATAAAAAGAAATGTTTCCTTTGAGGAAGTATGTACTCATAAACCTTACATAATGGTTTGTAAAGAAAATGAGAATTATCCTAAGCATATCCCCCGGGAGTGTCATAACCAAGAGTGCAGCAAGGCCCGTTGTCGTGCACCAGTTCCCGTTTGAGTCTAGCTCAAAGCGGTGTTTTCGGGTTTTACCCCTAGGTACATCTGTGCCAGAGCCACCTCTACCTGCTCGTATCCAGACAGGGATGTATTGCTCGGAAAACTCACAACATCTCTACAATACTAAAATTCTAGGAAGTTCTTCTATACTAATCCTCAAAGTCTATCTTTGGGCTATGTGCTCTAATCAGAGTTTATCTAAATCTAGCTTCCAAGGTTAGTACTAAACTGCCTCTGATACCAACTGTAACGCCCCGACCCCAGCTACCCAGAGTCGGTGCATTACTTCGTAACATTGGCATGATCACAAAGGATCAAGTCTCGAAAGACCGATTAGTTTAGTAGCCTTGGAAACACTAGATACATTCATAAGTCTTTCATTACATCAAAAAGTGAAAAACTACAATAACAAAGTCTCCATAGTCCACACTCATATCCTCTTCCGACTATCCCTGCAGGTCATTCATAAAATACTTCTTCACATCCTGGAAAATATTAAAACATTGAAAGGGGTGAGCTCAGATGCTCAGTAAGGATAACAATAATGCGGAAGCTTTCATAAATAAACATTAACATTTAAGGCAATGTATAACTAAAACAAAAGCCTTTTAAACATGAACTTCAACATAATATGGCAAAAGTAAAATGAGATAATGCCATTTACTTCTTCACATGGATATTCTACTGGTCGAATAATCACATGCAATATCAATAACCACTTTCATAATGATGGAATGCATAATGCCAGACTATCATAACCACATAGCCAAGGCCTCGTGCCAAGACTACAAATAAGATTTTGTCAAGGCCTTGTGCCAAGACACTAGTTTTTCTCATGAGACCTGCCGATGCATCGAGGAGCTATAGCGGGCTCCACCCGTCACTTATTAAGTCCAATGCATTCCTCATATGAATAGGTTTAAACATATCATAAACCATAACATAATCATATCACATAAACAATGCATAAAGGAAACATAACATTTCCACATTTCAATCACAAGATATCAATACAAAACATTGATACAATAAAAACGCTTTCAAAACCATTTTCAATACCAAAATAAAAGAATGTTAAAACATTGTATTTATTTTTCTTTTTAAAAAAAAGGTATGGCTTGTAAAGGAAGCCGAAACTCAAATAATGTTCACGGAGGCGGAGAAGTCGTTGTCGCTGCATAAGTACGGAATGAAAAACATTCCCTTTTTGTCATTTAGTAAAATGCTTCGTATAAAAAGATTCCTTTTGAATAAACTTAAAAGTCAAAGGGGTTTATACACCGTATAAAAGAAAGTTGTGTATAAAACCAAATATGCCTCAATGAAAGGAGATTGAGACGAAGTCCTTAAAAAGATCATTTTTAAAATAAAATAGATATATTATGTGTATTCACTATAGGTACACATAAAGAAAGTAAAAATAAAAAATAAGACATAATAATATCATGACATAATTTGAAAGTAGGAGATTAACCCAAAGAATGGAAGTTGGGTTAAGAAGTTCCCTTACCTTGTGTCCGACTTGACTCAACCGTTCTTTAACCTCCTGAATAATAAACTAGAGTTAATATCTACCTTATTAAGAACCATTTTAAATTTCATTATCCTTTTTATATCACTTATTACAATGTTATGAACATTATGTAATTATTTAAGTTAATAACGGTCGTTTTGTCGATCTTTGGTACATGAGTCAACAATAAACTTCTTATAATTATAAGTTGTTCATGTGGTGAAATATCCATTATATCCAGAATTATATTAATGATGTAGATATCATATATATCATATATATACAGTATATACATTCATTTATAATATTACGTAACATTTAGAGGTAAGAAATGAAATGCACCGTTCATGGAGACGGTAAGCCGTACGTACGCATGAACGCTACTTTCATTTCAATTTCATATTTAATGGAATGAAATCATAATGATATAAATGTATAATATAATTCCAGTATAATATAGTGTATAATACCATTTACTCCATCCTTTATACATCCCACACATGGCATTAACGATTCAAATCACTTTGAGGGGGCGGTAGTCCGCACTTCCTAAAATGAAATTATCGCGTTTTACCCATAATGGAAATCATAAAGTATGCCATAAATGAGAAATACAGAAGCATAAGTAAAACAAAAACATATTATATATCATATATAAAAATAGTGACATCTTAATGGCCACCTTTGGAGGTGTTATATGAGTGTTGAACAATCATCGTTTCGTGAGGCAGAAATTCGCCATCCACAGAAACCGTATGTTCTTTAACCATTAGATGTAGGTGTGTGTAAGTGTAGCTCGAATCCTTCTTATAACAACATCCTAGTATATTGAGGATACTGGTGTTGTTACAAAAGAAATGAATAAAAAGAGTTTAGGGGGTTGGAGAAGAAAAATAAAACAAAACAACATTAGAAAAGACATTACCTCAAAATCGGGTAACTCTTTTTGATTTGAGCTAAAGGCTTCCTTGGGAAGAGTTCTGCCCAAAGTGAGGTTTCTAGGAGTAAGGAAGGAATGTTGGGAGAGTATTTGGTCAGAGGTTGGCCGAGCCAAATGGCTTGATGGTGTGAATAAGGTGGGAGAGGTGGGGGCCTTTTATAAGTGGAGAGGAGGGGCACTTTTGGAAAGTAATGAAATGTTACATTATTTCAAAATGCTTTTCGGATTCTAAAGGTCCCACATCTATATAATTCGAGGCTAAGGTGATAAGGTTTCGAAATATCTTCATCCAATAGGCTTTGGACAAGTGTAAGCCTCGGATTTTGCATTATCTTCTCATTTTATTTAAATCGTCAAATAATGATGTCATCGCTGCATCATTATTATGTCATAAATACATTAATTTATTTAATGTCTAAAAATTATAAAACAAATACTATGATGTAGGAAATCTTTTTAGCTTTCCAATGACTATTTATAATCAAAATTTGGACTTGTATAACCCCAATTAAAAATTGTTTTAGTAGAACAATTTATGTTAGTGTCATTTTCACTTTAACATTAAATAAAAAGTAATTTATGTTATTTCCCAACAAAAGTGGATCCATGGGGTCCCCAAGTTAGGCCATGGCTTGTCTTGGTCGGCCATGACTCAACCAATGAGGTTGGGACATGTGTCTAGGTCATTTCATATTATTAATGTATTATTTATACCTTAAACTACACTAATTACCACTAATCGCGATTAAGAACTTAAAAGTTACTATTCACCAAAAAATTATTTTGATCTCATTGAACCACATTTTACTTCTTAATGACAACCATGTATGTCGGATTTTTGAAAATCAAATCACAGAAGTTGTAATATTTCATTTAAACGAAAAATCAGTTATTTAACTACCACTTAGTGGTTTCACTATTCATCAAAAATTGAAGTTTTTCAGAATAAGGCCAAAATTTCACCCTAAGCTATAATTGATATTCCGAATTCAAAAATGATGTCTATTTTACAAAATTCCAAACATATAAGTTGTATTAATTAATTTCATAATTAATTCCCGCTGTTACAACAAATAGCGTGTTTTTAAGAAACAATTTATATCAAAAGTTTGGCAATTGTTTATGTCCAATTTCAATGTTAAATTAATTCTAATGACCACCATTGGATAAAATGGTAAAAATATTTTCTAATTATACCTTAAAACCACTAAATAGTATAATTTATCTGTATAAATTATTTTGATTAAAAAAGTTGTTTTTATGTATTTTTCACTATTCATAAAAAATTAGAAGTTCTCAGAAAAATACCAAAAATTCAACATAGGCTAATTTCGATATTACGAATACAAAAATGAAGTCCATTTTGAAATATAAAATTTCTATAATTTTAAAAAGTGGTTATTACTATTCATAACGGCTATTTTGATTAGTTGCGGTGTGTTAGAACTCGAACTTGCGTACAATGCAAGCTATTGCATTATTGAATGAGAAGCGTATCGTGGAAGCTCGGGGTGTTACAGTTCACTACATGAAATATAAATTATATATTGCACTATACAGAACCCTGAAGTTAGCTTATATTACATGAAAGACAAGCTTCCCTCAATGTCTTGTGTAACATTCTAGACTGAGTTTTACAAAACAATAATATATTATTAAAAATATTATTATTTAATATAAAAAGATATAACCTAGTCATAATGTCAATATTTATGAATATGGTTAACTAAATTATGAAAATACATGGCTCAATTCATTTGCTACAAATTAATTATAAATTAATATAATAACCAATTGAATATAAAGAGAATGTTTCTATAACAACTACTTTTATGCTCATAAAAAGAAATTTTATGCTAATATATTATATTAATTACTATTGGTGAATGATATTAAGAAAATATATATTTTCTATATTCTATAAAATATTTTTTTACATTCATTAAATATATTTGATAGGCATAAGATAAGAAAAAACCCAATATTACACTTAATAACCTGTATTTTTATGAAAGAAGTTTTACCAACATTTAATGAAGAACCTATTTTAAATATAAATTTTATAAATTTTATAATTTTATATGTAACAATAAGCTTCATTTTTGAGATAGAAACATAAAAATTAGGTAAGTTGTAATTTCTGGTATTTTTTCTGTGATGTTTCATTTGGGATGAATTGTGAAAAATAAAGAATTTTTATTCATAACTGCTTTTTGTCTAATTTATTTATTAAGTTATATTATATTAATAATTGGTTAAAATTTATAATTAGATAAATTATACAAAAATTAATCTAATATTGGTAATTATTTTCAATTTCACATTAAAATTAGATATAAAAACTTATCACACTTCTAACCATTTTTGCTTTTAAATACCTGCTTTGTTATCACGTTTGTGGGGTTAATTTTAAATTAATTTCTACCAATTCTATGATATAAATTTAAAAAATGAATTCCATAGTTTTAATCATCATAATTTATAATGTTTAAAATGTTTGATATAGTTTTTTAACAAAAATATTAGTCAACATAATTGAAATTAATTAAAACGATTAAAAGAAAAATTATCTTAACAAGAGACTATGCCTTAAACATAAGGTCCAAAAAAGACCTAGACACTTATCCAAAATACATTAGCTAACCATATTTAGACTATATTTGTTAATATTTAAATTTTTTTGATTTATTGTTATATGTTTTAATATAACTTCCTTTTTACATATGTTAAGTAAAAATTACAAAAAATAAACATTCCCTGCATTTAACATTTATAAAACTTTGAGATCTCAAAAAAAAAAATTAGATTATAAATATAATTTTGAAATATAGATGTGTTAATTTAATAATAATGATTTATAATTTATTTTTATAGATTAATTAGTTACATTAAACACTTAACAAATGCTAACAGATGGATTCTTTACTTAAGAATTAAATGAAATAAAAGATGCTAAAAACACTAAAATTAAAGTAAATTTAATGAATTATTATGTTATATTATTTTTTTATTAATATTTTATGTTATAAATATTTAAAATCAATATATTTTAGTTAAAATAATTTTTTTCAAATTTTAAAATTAAAATCAAATAAATAATTTGAAAATTTAAGTAATAAAGGAGAAGTACCCACACCTATTTTCAACATGGAATGTAAAACAAACTTTTGAGGGAGAAATTTCATAATGATTGAAGAATATAACAAACCTGAATTCTATCAATTAAAATATCCATTGTATAATTATTTCATTTAGTATAAATTACATAAAATAACATAAAGAATTCAAAACAAAATTTTTATATGAAGAATTAATGAAATAAGAAGTGTTAATAGAAATTATGGAATCTAAAATAATGGAATGGTAACATGACCGTTGGAATATTAATGTGACCATTAGTAATAGAAAATCATACAATAGAATAGGAACCTCACCTAAAAATTATAAATAAAAATTGAGTATCTTATAAATGAAAATGTGATATAACTATATATTTGTAATATGTAAATAAATGTTTGAGAAAAGATAAATTAAGTGTTGGTATTTTTGTAAGTCATAAATATTTAATTACAATTTTTTAATCAATATAATAATTTAAAGGAAAATTTATTTTTATAAAATATGTTCATGTATTAATATTTTTTTTCTTATTATTTTATGATAATTTTAAGCGACCTTAATTAATTTCTCAGTGTTATAAAATAACTTATAATTTTAAATCTGTATTTTTCAATTAAATGATGATTTTAATTAAAAACTAAATTTATCATATTTAGAAATATATTTTTATAAAATGGAGTTTTAATTCTACACGTTCAAATATGTTTTGGGTTAATTTTTGAAATTTTTCTAAAATACGTGAATTTTTTGTGAATAGTAAAACACAGTAATTTACGATATTCACACATTATAAGTTAAATAAACTGTCACTTGAGTCATAGTATATTTAATCACCATAATCTCAAATTATACTTATCTATTTACTATATTTAATCATGTAATCATCACTATTTCTTGTCTTGAGGAAAAATATAGAACTAATGAATAAAATAATGAGAAAACACCACTCTCATCCATATATATACCACCCTACCCCACCTTTTCTTCTCAAACCGTTCATTCATTGGGACATATCCAAATTATACCTAATACTATTCT
This sequence comes from Viscum album, assembly GCA_963277665.1. Taxonomy (NCBI): domain Eukaryota; kingdom Viridiplantae; phylum Streptophyta; class Magnoliopsida; order Santalales; family Viscaceae; genus Viscum; species Viscum album. The sequence continues at coordinate 824,727,042 of OY728132.1, forward strand.
CAATTCTCTCCCTCATGTCTCTGATCCTCTAATCTCATCAAATGTTGAAATCATTTTCCCTAAGGAGGTTCTCATTAAGGATAAATTAGAGGGGGAAAAACCTCTTCCCTTTTCTTTTAATTTCTTTTTAAGTTCATTTATTTTCTTATTCAATCCTCAACACCCCTTATACACATGGAATGGTAACTCCATCATATCAAATATAGTGAAACATTGTTATATTAATGAAATAATCCATCTTCATTTCTTTCCCCTCCCTTTTTTTCCTAAGAATAAAAACATTGTTCTCGATGTGTTAATTTATCGCATTCAAGGATGAATTAGTTTATATTTCCTTTACCGCCTCCATGTCTATTCTTAAATACATTTAAAATGGTTGAAATATATTTTAAAATTAAGTTTATAACCATTATTATTTAATGTAACTAACATATTCTCATAATATTATTTAATAAAATGATTTCATTGTGAGTGAAACCCACCCAAAATTATCCAAATGATCATTATTAACATTTTATCTATTAATTCATCCTCATACCATATAAAAAATTTAATATATAACCATTTAATATTATTTATTTTCATTAATAAAATATAATTTCAAATTTTTACAGCATTTATCATTTACAAGATTTTCCATACATATATATATTTGTAAACTGATCATGAAACCATGGAAACAAACGCTCTCAAATGATAAAATTTTATCATATAACTCATCAAAAAGGATATGAATGAAAATATTAAAATTATATAAAATAAAATACATGTTGAAAAGTTTCGGAAGTTATTAATTAATGAATATAATTTTATTATTCAGTACATTAAGTACAAGTGCAAAATCATTTCGTACAGAGGGCAAAAGATTCTACGAGAACCTCCATTTTTCCATCAGGTCACGCTTTACATTTATTTAAAAAAAATATAAATATTATTTATTTTAATATAATTCTTATACATTATTATTACATGTACCAAACTCTTTTATCTAGATCATATCATCCTTCTTTGATAGGGAAATACAAATACATTTTTTACAAGGTTTCCTTCTCAATTCTTCCTGATAAGTAAGTCCGATTAAGGAAAACTTCTTAATTTCTTACTCATTTTCAAGTGTTCTTAATAATCAATTTTTATCCAGAGTTATTGTCCTAAAATCACTGATTTTATCTTTAAGAAAAATCATGGTTCATTTCTAGTTTTATACAATCAATTATTTTTTTTCCCGTTTTAATTACTCGTTAATATTTTCCTTAAACCACCCTAAAATGTTTTATTACTGAAGTTTATTAACAAATTTTTTACAAGTATTAACTTTAGTTTGACATCAATTATCATGATATAATCCTTTTTTTCCTTTTAAATTTTCATGTGGGATTTAAATCCATTTTTTCATGGACAGAATTATGACATTCCTTTTTGTTTTTCCTTTTAACATGATAATGATACCCAGTTATTTCCATGGGTAAACCATATGTTTATATTTGATTCCTTATGTATGATTATTTAAATGGAACACATATTCATGAAATTTTTTTGTTAGGTGTGACTAGATAGCACTACAATGCATTGGGTAATGTCTAATTTCCTGAGAGGTCATGTGAAATAGTCATGCTGGTTGTCCTAGACTCATGCTCGATGTGCAACAATATTTCGTTTTAACAATGACTGGTGATCCTCCCTATAGAATGATCGTTAACTCATAATTAGGTAATGTTTTATGTTTCTACCACATTACTATTATTCTGTTTTTACATGATCCCATGTTCTATATGTTATGATTCCATATGTTTATTCATGTTTCATGCCTTGTTATTGTATCAAGTTATACCTTATAACCTATATTCAGTGATTTACTATTTTATTTATTCCCTTACTGTGCTTTTTAGCTCATCCCATTGTTCAGGTATTTCCTGTGTTATCCTATGTATATATAAGGGATCAAAGTATTTTAGGAACACATTATATTGACTAAATAAATATTTTTTGGTTTAATGCTTTCTAATTATAACTAATCTTCCAAATACACTTGACATTAAGATCTTGGGATTTTATTTGAAGTCAAATTATACTTAAAATCATGTCAGAAGGTGTGTAAAAGTTTGGGGTTATTATATGTGTGATGGTAATCTCTATAGTATGACCTCTTAGGCGATGTTCATTGCATAGGATATCTCAGAGTTTGGCCTAGAAAATCATATTGGCATATAGAGTTCATTGGATCATGCCACACATGTGAGGACATCCCCATTCTCTATGTACAATTTTTATGGGATTATTGGGATTCAACAATATGTTTGAGTGATGGTTTCTTTATGATCATAATTAGATGGAATTTTACCCCTTATATTTTTTGAGAGGCTATATAGTAATTTCCACTAGGGAGGCTTGAATATGAAGCTAAGACATATGTTGGTATGTTATTCTAGTCTGTTTACAGCCAGGGATTTCATCTAGATATTTTTAAGAAATTTCAATGATTATCTATATTTGTTTTATATTTATTTATATTACATTGTATTTTCCACTCTTGTAGTTCCCACTTTGTTGTACCATTTATTTTAATTACAAAATTTTTCTTAGATCACCTTGTTTTGTTCCATATTTGGGATTTGGTTTTGTAAACTATATATTTTCAATGGAAAACCATTTCAAAATGGAATGTAGTATGGTTTGATTTAAAAAATAAAATTCTGTAAAAAAAATTTTGATTCATTAAAATGAAAAAAACCATATTTTCTTACTATACTTAAAACTATTGTTTATATAATTCTTTATGAAAGGAAATATATAGATTCTGTGGTTCTTACCTACTAAGATATTTATGCTTGCACCTTACTTGGGCCACTCAATGTCATTATACTTGATATTTTTTCTAGGTTCTAGGTTTGGGTTTTACCTTGGAGTAGGTTGGCCCATTGGTTGGTGGTGAATAAGAGGTCACATGGAGATTCGGTCAGGTTCTAATTCAATGTTGTTCACTTTTTGTTTTTTCAAGATTTAAGTTTTTTTAATCTAATTTTTTAAATATGATTATTTATTTATATTGATCTCTTACTTTTTTCTCTGTTTTTTTAATTTTATCTTTTTATTTCTAGGCTAAATCATTCTCACTTGGTTTATATTTGATACTCAGTGATAGCCTCAAGCTCGGAATGAACATGATTTCCTCTGAGGCCTTGTTTGGTCAAGGATGAGTGTCAGGTCGGATAGAATCCCAGCCTGGTTATAACACCATCATATTTTGGGAATTATTTTTCTTCAAATTAATGAAAAAAAATTGTTATTTATTATTTCACACAACTCTAAATATAGTTTTTTATATTAAATCCTTATGTTTGTCTTGCGTTATTCACAAAACCAATTGAATTGTGCATTAAATGAAACATAATGTTTAGCTTTATCTACATATAATATTAAGGTTAGATTACATTACATTCAAGAATGAATTTCCTTGATGGCTTATATAAAACACAAGATGGAGTTTTACTGAACAATAATATATTATTAAAAATATTAGCATTTAATATAAAAATATATTTTATAGATATTAAGTTGGAAGTTATGAGTTTGATTAAATAGCTTATAAAAATAAATTTTTTAATTATTTGGTTGAAAGTTAATTATAAATTATTTTAAGAACCAATGGAATATAAAGGGAAAGATTTTATAAAAATAACTTTTCGGGTCACAATAAGAATTTTATCCTAATATACTTAAAATAATTACTATTAGTGAATGATATTAATGAAATATATATATTATATATTCTATAAAATATTTTTGACATTTATAAAATATATTTTATAGTGTTAAGATAGAAACAAATCCAATAATACACATAAAACCCTATATTTTTATAATAGTAGTTTTACTAGTTTTTAATAGAGAACATATTTACAATCCAAAATTTAGAACTTTTATAAATTTTACATGTCAAAAATATACATAATTTTTTAAATATAAATATAAATATTAGTTTAGGGTGAATTTTTGGTATTTTTCTATAAAGTTTCATTTTTTATGAATAGTATAAAATACTAAATTTTAATTAAAAATTTGTTTTTCGTCTAATTTACCTATAATATTAAATTATATTTATAATTTTTTATAAATATAATTATATATATTATATATTGATTAATCCAATTTAGTTTATTGGGAATAATTTCACTTTTTAATTAGATATAAAAACGTAGCAAAACTTTTGAACATTTTTTCTTTAAACCCCTATATTGTCATCCCATCTATAGGATTAATTTTAAATTAATTTCTGCCACAAATGTGATAATAATTTGAAAAAATTGAATACATATTTGAAATAATAATAATTTCTAATTTATAATATTTTAATCATAGTTTTTGACCAAAAAGAGTAGTGAACATAATTAAAATTAATTACAATGATTAAGAGGAAAATTATTTTTACAAGAAACTAAACCTTAAACATAAGGACCAAAAAGAACTACACACTTATATGAAATATATTGGCTAGAAATATTTATACAATATCTAATAATGGTTATAATTTTATATGTTATTGGCATACCATTAAATTAAAGTTCCATATTTCATAAGTTATTGAAAAAGGAAAAAATTGATCTTTCATTGCCTTTAACGTTTATGAAACCTTGAGATATGGAAAAAAACAATATTTTTGGTTATAAATATACTATTTAAATTTAATGATTTATTTTTATCATAATGATTTGTCATTAATTTTTATTTATGAATTATTCACATTAGACGCTTAACAAATGCTAATGTAGGGATTGTTTTGTTAAAAATTAAATAAAATGAAAGATGTTAAAAATAATAAAAGTTAATTAAATTTTATGATTTATACTTTTACATTAGTTTTTTACATGAATAAATCATGTTAAATTTATTTAAAATTAATATAATTGAATTCCAATATTGTTTTGATATTTTTAAATTAAAATTAAATAAATAAAGTCAAAATTGAAATTAATGTTTTACTATAAATTATATTGTATTTAGGATTATTAAAATTCCTACCCTATGAAATAAATAAAGTATTAAAAAATATATAATATTTTATATTTATGGACCTAATTTTATTTTATAATTAACATATATACCCATAAATAATAAAAACATTGTTACCATAGTTCATGTTAAAAGAACCATTTTTTTGCATTTTACATGTTCTTGTTTTAAAATAAATTTTCAACACACTTGATTTTTTTATTTTATAAATTAGATATAATATTTATAACTCATTGGTACTATATTTTATAATAAATCACACCTTAAGTTTTCTTAATTATTAAATAATAATGGTTGAAAAAATAGTTACCTAAATGAGAACGCCAAATCAAAAAAATAAGAAAATATAAAAAATAAGGAACAAAATTATGAAATTTACCTTATTTTTATGTTTTAGATATTTTTAGACCAAATTTCACTTTAAATCATTATGTTTTCATTTTTTAATCACATTAGGTAAAGGAGACCTCCAATTAGTACTTACCTTTTCATATTTACAAGAATGTCATTCATCATCCACTATAAAACATGAATTCACTCTTCTCCTTCCTATAACCTCTCAAGCCACTTTGGATCAACCAAAATCTAACCAATTAGTCTCCTAAAATACCTCAATTTATATTAGAAGCCCCCATTTTGGTGTAAATCCAACCAATTAAGTCCTTTGGTGAAAACCAAAGGAGTTACCCAAAGAAGAGGTAACATCCTTCCTCAAGCTCCTTTGATGTAATTTATTTATCCACCCCTCAAATATTTTTATTATATTATTATATAATAACCTTAGTATCTCCAATATACATAGTTTTTTATTGTAAATTTTAGATTTACACATACACAAACTTATATCTAATGAGTAACAAACTTACCGATCTTATGTATGGAAAATTGTCGCCTCATGAAATGATGTTGTTCGTTTTTCATTTACCACCTCTAATGGTTGATTATTATGATTAAAAAATATTTTAATATGATATATGTTATATTTATTATTTATTTATACTTATTTAATTAATATATAACTGATACCTTCATGCTTTCCATTTTGTGTAATATGTTAATTTTGTTTGGGAAAGTTTGGACTACCACATCCTCAATGCGATGTGATTCGTTCACACGCTATAAGGAATGTATTAAAAATTTATTTGGGGAAATTATATAATATATATGAAATAATGATTATAATTTAATGATATTATATATATATATATCATTTTCATTATTTATTTTAATAATATAATAAAAAAACAGTGTTCGTGCATATGTACAGCCTACCATCAACATGATCAATGTATTCAATAAATTATTTATATATTTTATATATTATTATCAATACATATATACTGAATATATATGATATTTATATCCATATTTTAATTCTATAAATAATTAAATCATGATCTAATTAGTATTATCAATAATAACAAGTCAAAACATATACAAAAAACAAAGCGGGAATTACCTGAAACGTAACATTAACAAGGAATTGTTAATAAATGAGTAATTTAAAGTCATAATAAAATAATATTTAATATTAAGTATAATAATATGTTTGTTTCCTATATTTATAATAAACTTAAATTTATTATATAGTATTTTTAAATGTGCACAAATATTTTCAATACTTAATTTAAGAGAATTTCATCTCACTTTTTATTTTCATTAGATACATGCCCTATCCACCACTCACTTATTTGTGGGGTGCATATATACATAAATATTATATTTCATATCATTAATTTACTTTATTAGATTATATAAATATCTTTTAAATTTTTTATTCTCTCATGTGGATCATGATTCTAACAATACCCAAGTGTTAAGGGTTTTCTCCCCTCACTTTTATTTTCCATGAGACATAAGTCATGATCACCTTCTATTTCGTATACATGGTGGGTATAAATACTATATAGGTATTATATAATATTTATACTTTGATTTATGGGTATTTACATATCCATTTTATTATATTTATTTCATGGGGTTTATGTATCAAAAGTTACCAAATCGTAAAAGTAATTTGTCACAAATTGCCATCTTTGAGACGTTGTCATGTTATTCACCTATATTATTTTACAAGGTGTATATACTTTCATTGAAGATTTTACATAATTAAAAAACTTATTTTCATAATTTTATAATCTTTATTTAATTTCATCTTTTTATATGTTGAGTAAAATTAAAATTTACGAAGTAGAAACTATAACAACCCTCGATTTTTATTTCACACTAAAGCATAATTTATTACATAAACTCTTCACTTGACACAACATGGAAGATTGAGAGTTCTAGTGACTTTGGGGCTTAATAACATTACATAAGGACTTAAAACATGAAACACAATATCTTTATTGAAAACTTCCTTTACATGACCACTACATTCCCTTGTACTTTGCATTTCATGGGACAACCCAAGGACAAGCATAAGAAAATGGTGGGCTATAAAGCCCAGTAAGGGAGTAAACAAGGCATAAAATAAAGAATAAAATAAATGTTAAGTTATCAGTATATCAATAGATTATAAAAGAAACATGTACAAAAAAAATACATGATAAATTCTTATTATCACAACATGGAAATGTGGCAACAACACTTAACAAGTTATTAGCATGATCGAAGGCTCATTGCACATGAAGCATGAGTAAACCCTCATTGTACTTGAATTAGAATGAGTAAAAACTCCTTGAACATTAATTATCATGAATAAATACTCATTTCACATGACTTATCATGAAACTAATAATTACCCAATACATTAGAGTGTTATCAAGGTCCACCTTTCATAAAAATCTCATTTCATGCATAAGTGTGCCACAATGATCATACAACATGGAATCATTCAACATCATCATTTATTCCATGATAAAGGAATATGTAATATATACATGAAACTATTTAAATGATATGTAAATGTTCATAAAGGTTAATACCCTTAATAGAGAAATGGGTATTGTTTCACTACACAATGAATTTGGTATGGAAAATTGCAGTGCAATTTCAGAAGCATAACAGGGTGACATAAAAATTCATAAAAATGGTTGAGGAGAGATAAAGGTTTGTCTCATAATTTTTATATGAAATGGAAAGTACTAGAGTCATATATATATATATAAATTTCCCAACATAATTAATGGAATTTACACTCACAATACAAAATAATAGATTGAATGTAAATGAGGAGAGAGAAATCACTTACTGAATTTCAGCATGGTAATGGGTGTTCATGGGAGGAATTAATGAGAGCTAAATGGGGCTATCATAATTAATACAAAAATATTTATGTATGGGGGAGATTATAAACCATACCCCATCTATTACAATTTAATATAAAAGGGAATAACAATATTAAGAATCTTGGATAAAATGAGAAAGGAAGGAATCCCTTATATGGAAGTGTGATCCTAATGGCTTGGGAGAGGCTTTAGAGATGATTATTGGGAGCTTTGGGAGCCTTGGGAGAATCCTAGAGAGATTAGGGAAAATTTTGGATGAACTCCAAAGGATTTTAGTGAAGAGGAAGTTGGATCTTGGGTGGGTTTATATAGGAAAGGAGAGGAAATTCTTTATTATTTAGGTTTGGGTCACCACAAATTAAACTAATCCAAACCACATACCATACCATGGTTTTTTCCTATGGTTTTTCCCAAAGGTAATTTCAAACAATATTTTATAATTTCAATGTCTGAACGTCTTAAAATATTAGGCTGGCTTATGTTGGGGTGAGTCACACTCTGAAGAAAATCATTTTAAAAAAATAAAAAAATTCCTAAGTCTTGGAGGGTCCACTAAGGCTTCGTAAAATAAAAAAACAGAAATAAAATCACATTATTTTAATTTTAAACATATATTGGTCGAACATAATTTTTATAGTATTTTATTAAATCATTATTGGGTGAGTATAATGTCATAAAACACATTGTATAATTAAACGGTATTTAATTTTTATCTAAAAATTAGATTGTCTCAGAAAATTATGATTAATTCACCATTGGATAATTTCAACATCCTAATTTTAAAATTAATATTCATTTTATCTAATTTTTTTTTAAAATATTTACATTTTTTCTTTTAAAATAATAACTAACATTTATCAAAAATTCATGGGCTTTCAAAAAAAAATAGCCTTCATTCCTTAATTAAAATTATAATTGTTTTCATTATAAGATCATTTATATTTAATAAAATTAATTTTGTAATAATATATTATTAAAATATTATTTAATTAAAAAATCAATTAAGTCATCAAAATAGACTTCTCAATTGAATATTAATAGAAAATACTATTTGTGATTTAAAAACTATGAATTTATACTCTTTGTTCTATTAAAAAATAATGTATATAATCAGAGTGATAAGGTATTGTTAAATAACCCCTTATAACACCTAAATATGACTAAAGGGTATGGTGTGTGATGGTGAGAAACTCTTGGGGTGGCTCAGATAAAATTGATCGGGTGGTAAACTCTATTGGCTTTCACTTCTCCCGTAGGGGGTTCCACTCGAGCTTAGTGTGTTGAAGATAGGGTTGAGCTGGGTCAATAGTGAAGTCCAATGACTCCACCTCCCTTCTGAGCTCTGACCAATGGGCTTCGTACGGGGCAAGTCTACTAGATGATGTCATCGCTTCCTTTTTCTAAGTAAATTGGATTTGTTAAAGCCCTATATTTATACTAATCATGTGATCACAGTTCAATGGATATATTAGCAATGGTAAAAATTCATAACGGTATTCTTAAATCCATAAACATATAACCAAGGGAGTTCATATTTTATATAACCATTTGGAATAATTAGGTGTTTAATTAGATCAAGAGGAATTTTTATTGATAAAATCTTGGGTCGTTATAATATTCCTCCCTTAAGAAATTCCTCCTTTGAAATTTCTTTTACCCACACTAAAAAAGATTCTTCTAACTATGCTTCATCACTTCCTCCTATTACAATGTTTCTTCTTTAAACTTTTGGTTTCACCACAACACCTTGATGAAGGGAATTTTCATATTCAATAGAAATTTTTCCCTATGATCTAGGATCTCCACTGGTTTCTCCTTGTATGAAAGATCATCCTCTTACTGTACTACCTTTGTAGAGAGTACATGTGAAGGGTCTAGTATGTTATTCCTTCATAGCGATACATGGAATAAATCATGTACTTTGGCCATGGTGGGTGGTAGTTCTAGTCAATAGGCCATAGCCCCAACACGATGAAGAATCTAGAAGGCAAAGATTTACATAGGACTTAACTTCCCTTTCATTCCAATCCTCATAACCTTCTTCCACGTAGATATGAATAGAAATACCATGTCTCTATATTTGAACTCAAGGTCTCATAGATGGTTATCTACATAACACTTATTTCGAATTTGGGTTGCCTTGATATAATGATTAATGTTTTATACGTTCTCCACCATTTCTTTGACAATTTCAGGTCCTAGCATATTATAATCACCAACATCATCCCAACACACCAGTGTTCTACACCTTTTCCCATACAGGGTAATATATGGTGCCATTAAGATGCTCAAGTGGAAACTGTTTTTGTAGAATAATTCAACAAGTGGAATATGTTAATCCCATCCTCTTTTTAAGTCTATATAATATGGTCTCACAATATATTCCAATGTATAAATAGTTTTCTTATATTTTCCATCTGTTTGAGGATGATAGGTCATACTGAAGTTCAGTTTAGTGCTTAGATCATGTAGGAGACTTTTCCGGAACATCGAGGTTAATCTAGGATCATGATCAGATACAATAGATAGTTGTACGCCATGTATCATTACCACTTATTTAATGTAAATCCATGCATGTTGATCCAATGAGATGTCCTCTTGAATCATGATAAAGTGATATGTCTTTATTAGATGATCCACAATGACCCATATAAAATTCTCTTCTATGGCTGTCCATGGAAGTCCAGTGAAAAAGTCCATGGTAATGTTGTCCCACTTCCATGTTGGTATGGGTAGTGGTTGCATCATCACCTTATACATTTGCCTCTCAGCCTTTACTTTCGGACATACTAGGAACTTTGATGTATATTCTGCAATCTTCTTTTTCATATTGTCCCACCAAATATTTTCTTAGAGATATCGATACATATTTGTGCTCCCTAGGTGAATATAGAAGGTTGAGCAATACACATCATTCAGAAGATCCTTCTTTATCTCTGGATCGGATGGTACACATAATTCTGACCCAAATCTCAGAATTCCATCCTTTTCAACAATGAACTCTGAGGATTTTCTATTTTTGATAGCTTTCAACATTTTTAGAATTTCTACATCCTTTCTTTGATCATCTATTATTTTCTCCATGAGGGATGATTGAGAAATCATTTGAGAAAGGATTGAGGATGTCCATCCCTTAATGATTTCCATGTCCATCCTCCTCCTGTCTAAGAATATTGGATCCTTTTTAATTCTTATCATTGATAAAGATGTAGGATCCTTTCTACTTAGAGCATCTGCCACCTTGTTTTCCTTATTAGGATGGTATTGGATTGAGCATTCATAATCCTTGATTAGTTATATTCAACTATGTTGGATCATATTAAGCTCTTTTTGTGTGAATATATATTTGAGGCTCTGATGATCAGTATATATCTCACACTTATCCCCATAGATATAATGTCGCTACATCTTCAATGAAAAGATCACAACATCCAACTCCAGATCATGCATGGGATAGTTTTCTCATGGATTTTCAGCTTCCTTGAGGTTTATTCTATCACTTTATCATTCTTCATCAACACACAACTCAGGCCTTTCTTCAAAGAATCACTAAATACCACAAAAATTTATTTACTCATGGGTAATATGAGCACGGGCGCAGTGATTAGCCCCATTTTCAACCCATTGATGCTTTCTTCGCATTCATCACGCCATGAAATCTTGAATCCCTTCAGAGTTACCAAGCTAAGATGGTTTGAGAATCGTGATAAATTTATCACAAATCGGTGATAACATCCAGATAACCCCAAGAAGCTATAGATATCTGTTACTGATTTTGGCCTCATCCATCCCTCAAATGCAATTATCTTGGAGGGATCCATATATATCCCAATGTTTGTGATGATATAACCCAAAATTGAGACCTTATTCAACCAGAACTCACACTTGATGTACTTTTCATATAGAATCTCCTTTCGCAAGGTCTCTAGTACAGTTCATAAATACTCCTCATGATCCTCCTTGGTTTTGGAGTATATTAGAATATCATTTATATGGACTACCACAAATTTTTCTAGGTAATCTCTAAAGACTATATTCATCAAGTCCATGAATATTTCTTGAGAATTAGTGAGTCAGAAAGGCATTAATATGAATTCATAGTGCATGTATCTTATATAAAAAGAAGTATTAGGATATCTTCCTTCTTCACCCTTACTTGATAATATCATGACCAAAAATCTACCTTGGGATGTATTGTGCTCCACGCAGCTGATCGAAAAATTCATTAATTCTTGGTAGAGGATAATTGTTCTTTATCCTAATTTTGTTAAGCTTGCGATAGTCGATGCAAAGGTGCATTGAACCATCCTTCTTCCTGACGAAGAGCACTGGTGCACCCCTTGGTGAAGAACTTGGGCATATAAACCCTTTATATATATTTTCCTATAGTTGTTTCTCCAGCACATCAAGCTCCACAATATCCATTTTATACAGAGTCTTTGATGTTGGAAACTCCCCAGGTATAAGGTGAATTGATAATTCAACATCCCTTTTAGGAGGAAGGCCAGGCAATTCCTCAGGAAACACAACAGCAAATTCCCTCACAATAGGCATGTCATAAAGGATAGTTACCTTTTTATACACAATTATCTAAGCCAGATACTTGTGTTAATAGGGAAGTAATATCCATGCTTGAGATGGTGGGGCTAAATAAGATTCATCCTTTTATTTTCATTTGTATAGAATCGGGGGAGATTCTCCATATGGAGAGTGATTTCCTTCTTATAAAAATTTATGTTTGATCTATATAGGGAATGTCAATCCATACTGAGAATTGCATCAAATTCTACCATAGAGAGTATGATGTGGTTCATCAGGAAGTTCATTGCAACAATTATGACAGGGGAGGAGTTATATTCATGAAAGGAAATGATTTCCCCATTTTCCATACTCACCGACATCATTACGTCCATTATTTTTTGTGGTTTTTTGATTATTATACTAATATTTAAGGATACAAAAGAATGTGTAGAACCAGAATAAAAAATTATGTTCACAATTATTTTATGAATAACTAGAGTACCTGTCACCACTTCATTTTCAGGGTTCACTTTGGTGGTAGTGATGGAAAAATCTTTCCCTTGCTGCCCTGGAGGTTGTTTGTTTCCTTCGAAAACCCTTGTCTTAGGAAACTGACATGCAAGGTTCCACGGTTCTTTCCAGTTGAAGAAATGAAAATTGCATTGAGAGTCAAACGGAGGGTTCCTCTCCTCTTTCACAGCCACAGGTTTTTCTTGTCTGCAGTTAACGCCTAGGTTCCCTTCTCTTCCACACCAAAAGCATTTCATCATCCCATTTAAGAAATTTTCAGGGTGCTACTTCTATACCATTAGAAAGTGGGGTGCTGGGTTTTATTATCCCCATTTAATTTATCCATTGGACATCCAAATTTAAAGTCCACATTATGCTTCTTATCCCCATGAAACCCCTGAGATTTTCCGATATCCATTTCGACTTTGAGGGCACATCGAACAATTTATTCATAGCTATCGAACCCATGGATCGCCAGGGCTTTCTATAGGCTAGGTTTCACCCAACCAAAGAAGCATTCAACCTTGCATTCAGGGGTAACGACAAAGACGAAGGCATATCGTGCAAGCCTTGTGAAATTTTTCTCGTATGTTCTAATGGATTCTTTATCTTTTTTCTTGAGGGACAGGAAGTCCCTTTCCATATAAAGTTATACGGTGCGCGGAATATATTTATCGATAAACATTTTCCAGAAATCCTTTCATTCCAACACCTCGATCTCCTCCTCAGGATTTATATTTTTGATCAACGTTCACCATTGATCGGATTCACCCTCCATATAAATTGAATCCAAAATAACCTTCTCATTTTCAGAAAATTTAAGGATGGAGAAAATATTTTTAATGGATTTCATCCATTGATTGACGATTGAAGGATCAGATAACCCATTAAAAGTAAGAGGCATTTGTCTCATGAAGTTATTGATTGTGGCTTTTTCTTTCTTAGCAGGGGATGAATGATCCTCTTGACCCATGTTTCTATTCAAATCATGAGTTAACTGAGAGAGTATCATGATAATGTTTACAATTCTTGTTCCATTGGATTGGAAATCTCATTAGAACAGTCATCACATTGATCTTCACATCAGTTGTTTTCTTGATTCCTCCTATTACCAGACATTAGCTCGAATAAAATGAAAGATAGGGGAAACACATAAAGGGAAATCCATGGAAAAAACGGATGACTTATAAATAAAATTTATTTCCTTAACTTATTAATCTATAGGCTTTATTATATGTTATCCATGATATATTTTCTAACATATATTCTTTGGGGAATTTTTTTTAAACCCCTTAATAATGGTTCATACTATGATTGTGAATTTACAATATAATTTCTCCAGGGAGTGTCGTAACCAAGAGTGAATCAAGGCCCATTGTCATGCATAATGATACCTCCGCTCAAGCCTAAAACTCCTTGTTAGAGTTTTCACTCTTAGGTACATCTATTCCATAGCCACCTATACCTTCTTGTATCTTGATAGGGATGTATTTTCTTGATAAACCACTTACTCAGTACCCATCAAAACCGAGGGCTGTTTTTATTATACATATTCTTATCCCCATGGATTTCACTAGGGTTTTCTAATATTAATCCCAAAAATAAGTAAACCTATCCTCTGATACTAACTGAAACAACCCTTATTTTGGTTTCAGACTTAATCATGATTTATTACATAAACTCTTCACTTGACACAAGATGGAAGATCAATATGTATAGTGTCTTTGGTGCATAGGAACATTACATAAAGACTTAAAACATGAAACACAACATCTTTTTTGAAATCTTCCTTTACAATACCACTACATTCCCTCATACTTATCATTTCATGAGATAACATGAGGACAAGAATAAGAAAAGGGTTATCTATAAAGCTTGGTAAGGGAGTAAACAAGTCATAACATGAATAATACTATACATATTGAACAATAGGAATATCAGTGGAGCATAACAAAACCATTAACATAGAGGCATGATAAAGCATGATTATCACAACATGGAAATGTGGCAATGACACTTAACAAGGTATTAGCACAAGCCAAGGATCATTGCACATGAAGCATGAGTAAACCCTCATTTAACTGGATTTAGCATAAGTAAATCCTCATTGGACTAGAATTAGCATGAGTAAATACTTATTCCACTTGACTTATCATGATACTAATCATTACGTAAGTCATTGGAGTGCTATCAGGGCACACCCTTCTTAAACACGTAACTTCATGCATAAGTGTGCCACATAAATCATACAACATGGAATCATTCAACATCATCATTTATTACATGATAAAGGAATGTGAAATACATAAATGAAATTCTTTGAACAATATGTAAATTGTTATAAAGTTGAATACACTTGATAGAGGAATGGGCATGGTATTCACTACACAATGACTTTGTCTTGGAAAATTGCAGTTCAATTTTGACAGCGTAATGGTGTGACATAAAAATTCATAAAAAATAGTTAATGATAGAGAAAGGGGTGTCACATAATATTTATTTGAAATGCACTATAAGGGTTAATATATATACATTTCCCAATATATGTAATATAATTTAGACTCATAATACAAAAGAGTATCATGAATGTAAATGAGGATAGAGAAATCCCTTAAAGAATTTTGGAAAGGTAACGGGTGTTGATGGGAGGAATTAATGAGAGAGAACAGTGTATATAATTATTGAAACATAAATAAGGTATTATTCGGCAGGTTAGAAACCATACCCAGACATTTACAATTGAAAATAAAATGGCAGAACAATATTATGAAACTTGGATAATTGAGAAAGGTAGGAATCCCTTTCTTGGAAGTGTGATCCCAAAGGCTTGGGAGAGGATTGAGAGAGTATTTATGGTGGCTTGGGGTGCCTTTAGAGGATCCTAGAGAGAGGAGGGTAGATTTTGGATAAACTTCAAAGGCTTTGAGTAAAGAGTAATTGGGAGCTTGGGTGGTTTTATATAGGAAAGGAGAGGAAATTCTTTATTATTTAGGTTTGGGTCACTTCACATTAAATTAATCCAAACCACAAACCAGCCCCAGGTTTTTGAAAAAGGGGAGTGGAAAAAAAATATTTTATAATTTCAATGGTCGAACTTCTTAAATTATTAGGCTTGATTATGTGGTGGTGAGTCACACTCTCAAGGAAATCATTTTAAAATGATAAAATATTTTATAAGTCGTGGAGGGTCCACTAAGGCTTTGTAAAATTAAAAAGATAAATATTATGTCATTATTTTAATGGTAAAAAATATTATAGATGAAAATAATATTTAGAGAATTTTATTAAATCACTATTGGGTCATTATGATGTCATCAAACACATTATATATTTAAATGGTATTTAATTTTTACACCAAAAAATTGACTATCTTGGAAAATTTTGAAAAATTCACCATTGGATAATTTTGACATCCTGATTCAAAAAATAATATTCATTTTATCAAAATTATTGTCAAAATATGTGAATTTTATCTTTTAAAATAAAAACTGGCATTTATCGAAAATTCATTCATTTTTACAAAAATAGCTTTCAATCCATAATAAAAATTACAATTTTAATCATTATATGATCATTTATATTTAATAAAATTAATTTAGTAACAATATTTTAATAAAATATTATTTAATTGAAAAATAAATTAATTCATCCAAATAGATTTCTTAATTGAATATTAACAAAAAATGCTATTTGTGATTAAAAAACTATGAATGTGTACTCTTTATTCTATACAAAAATAATGCACATAATCATAGTGCTAAGGTCTTGTTACATAACCCCTTATAACACCCGCATAAGACTGAAGGGGAACGTGAGCGATGGTGACAGACTCTTGAGGTGGCTTAGATAACATCACTTGGGTTGTAATCTCTATCAACATCCACTTCTCATGTAGGCGGTTTCGCTCGAGCTTAACATGTTGAAGCTCGGCATGGGCTTGGTCAAGAGTGAAGCCCAATGATGCCACCTCCTTTCTGGGATCTGAAAAATGGGCTTCATATGAGGAAAGTCTACAGAATAAGTCCATCACTTCCTTTATCTAAGTAAATTGGATTTGTTAAATCCCTATATTTATACTAGTCATTTGATCAGTGTTAAATGAATATACTAGAAATGGTAACAATTTTTAATGGTATTTTGAAATCAAAAAACATAAATCTAAGGAAGAGAATATTTTATATAATCATTTTTTATAATAAGACATTTAATTATATTAAGAAGAATTTTCATTGATAAATTTTTCGGTCATTTCAGTAAGAGCTTATTGAAACAATTTCATCATTTATCATGGTTGTTTATAATTATGATTACGTTGATTAAATCCTATGATCCATAATTCAAGAACACTCATGAATTTCCATCTCCTATATTTTTTTCCAGATATATTAATTTTTTATTACAATTTTTAAAACATTTTTTATTATGATATTTAAGAAGGTTTTTTTTGAAGATCCAACTTTATCTCTCTCTTTGATCAGAAATATGTGTTCCTTAGAAACCATGTTTTCTAAAAATGTATTCAAAACATTTTCAAGCTTTATTTTTAAGTTTTAAAATTATTTTCAAAAAAATGTTTTCATGAAATTGTCATGCTTCATTTGTAATCATTCAAGTAAAATGTTTTTCAAAAAATTTCCAGGGTCCTTCTATATGTTTTCAAGGAAAATGGATTTGAAAACATTTTCAATCATTATTTATAATATTTCAAAGAAAAATATTTTCAAACTGTTTCAAAATATTCCTTTACAATATTTTCATGTTTATTTTCAAGAAAAAAATTAAAAATGTATTAAATTTTAAAAAAAAATTAATGAAGAAAATAATAATTTCCTTATTTAATGTTTTTAAAATATCTTCCCAAATTATTTCCCATACATGATGACATCAGTTGGTGTTACTCACACATTAATAGGTAAATGATACAAGTGTTACATTCATATTATTTATCTCAATGGTTTATGTTTTTATGGAATTATTGTTTTATGAAACCCTTTTCTTTTTCACGGGTTGTATGTTTATGAATCCCTATCCTTTTCACATATTATATTCTTTTGAAACCCACTTCCTTTCACTAGTTAAAAACTTATTAAATCTACATCTTTTCATGGATTATGATTTGAAGAAATTAATATGAAACATATATTCTTCCATATGATAAGATATGATTATATTTTTATGAAAATGGAAAAAACTGATACATTACAAGTAATGGACTGCGACTGGGGATGGTGGTGTGTCCCGCCCTGTAGGTGTAGTTCCCATGAAGTGACCTAAGATGTTTTGTTTTCAATGATCCTTGACTTTTTGGGAATGATATTACATTTATATGTGTTTTCTAAAAATTATAAATCATAGAGCTATGATATGATTACATGGTCCATGTTATCTATAATATTATTATTTATTTATTATGAAATACCAATATTTATACCATGTCTCATGATTATGATCTTTTATATGCATGGTATGATCTTCAAATTTTATGCTCATGTTCTCATACCCTTCTGTTCTACTTAATATTTTTTTATTTCCTTTATTTACCCCTACTATTCATTTTATATCACCCCTTTCTTATGTTTCCATTCCTCGGGTAATGAAGAATGTTTTTAAATAGGAATAATAAAGGGGAAGATATTTAAGGGATATGTTTAATATATTTCACCAAACTTGTTAAATATGTTCCCTGTTTCCAAGTACACTAAACTATTAAAGTCCATAAAAATTTATTTTTGTAATGTGATGATATATTCCACAAAAACGATTTAATGATAATGAATTTTAATATTGGTTTTCTATTTTTTGGTATCAAAGGAAAGGTTTATTCAAACATTAAAAAATAGTATGTGAAAACAATGGTGAAAAACCTAAGGATGTTTCTAAGGACTTGTCTGGGTATGTGTCTAAGTGTATGTATAAGGATAAGGAGAATTAAAGGAAAATGTACTGATGTTTTGGTAATGGATAGAGCGATTGGATTACTAGAAAAACATCCTTGTGTAGATACTATAATCAGACATTATTTTTTTATTTATGTAACTAGGAGTAACAACTCTGACATGGTGTGTCGGGTCTAACTCAAGAATAACTCAGTACACGATGATGGGCCTTACTACACACCCGGTTTTATAATCTTAGGGGATATGCTTTGGGAATTCATAAAATTATTATAAACAATCATGAATGATTTAAAAATAATACTATTATTAATAACCTAGGATAAACCAAATGTTCAATATATTAGATAATTGTGTTTAATTATTTTGAAATCCAATAAGAACTTTTTCCTGATTATGTGGTTTTTTATGATAAGTGTTTCTCACCCTATGCTTACTTGTTTTATTCAATAGTGGGAATGAGAAGTAACTCTGTTAACATTTAATGTTTTTGATGTGGAAAGTATTGGAATTATGAAAATCAATTTCTTTATTGGAAATATCATGAATAGAATCATGAGGGACCATAATTTTTAGTTATACTACAAAATATAAAGAGACTACAAATGACATGTGAAAGGTATGGGATGTTCTTCTATTATTGTTTACCTTTAATATAATAAGCATGATTATATTGAGGTTTAGTAACCTTAATATATGATTCATATTTTATATTATAAGAATGAGGTATTAAATAATAAGATGATGAATCCTATGAAATAGTTTAGAAATAATTTTGGATTATTGATGTGTATATGTTTTAGAATTAAAAAATTATGTTATATGAATCATGAAATTTATATAAGTATTTTCGGTATAAATTTTTCATTAAATATTTAAAAGGATATGTTTTATGGGGATAAAGACTTAGAAAAGTGATATTTTGATTAATCGTAGGTAACCCTTAATGTATTCAAGATCTGAAAAAATTATCTTGCATAATGAGATAATTGATTTGGATAAATTAAATTGGGTGGTATCGATGGCTTTATAACTAATTAAGTGTTTTTTTAAAAATAGTTTATTCCATCATGGATCGAATTTAAAAATTATTTGATTTATGTAATATATCTATTAATATTTATAATAAAAAACCTTGCATGGTTTCTACGAAGTTTTGTGTTATATTGGTTTATTACCATGTTTCAAGAGAATATACGATGAAGTTGTTCATATGTTTGGGAAACCATTATGTTTCCAACATTCCCTTTTAATGTATGTTTTAGTATTCCTTTTTACAATGTGGGTCTCTTTGAAACAAACATTTATGTATTAAACCTTTAATAACCCAGATGAATTTCATTCGTTGTATTCATTTTATGGGGGTCAGAATGTAACACCTTGAGATTTTGTGAATTATATTTTTGAATTAATTTTATCTTTCTGATATTTATCATTTCCTGAAACACTGAAAATATTTTTTTATATAAAATCACTATGTTTGGATTGATTTATATGAATATATAAGTTAATTTTACGTTATATTCAATAAAAATTATAGGTTTCACTATATGGAAAACTGATGTTTGCTTACATTGCATGCAGTATAAACTTCCTGCAATGACTTGTGTAACATGCAAGAATGAGTTTTATAAAAAAATAATATATTACTAAAAATATTATTATTTATAATAAATCAATATGACCTAGACAAAAAATTTGTGGTTATGAATAATATTCACTAAATAATTAAAATACATGGTTCAATTCATTTGATAAAAATTAAATAGAAATTGATATAATAACCAATTGAATATAAAAAGAATGTTTTTATAAAAAATAATTTTATGCTTATAAAATAAATTTTATACTAATAAATTAAATTATTTACTATTTTTTAATTATATAAAAGAAATGTATGTTTTCTATATTCAATAAAATATTTTTTTACATTCATTGAATATATTTTTATAGGCATAAAATAGAAACAACCCAATATTACACATAAAAACCAATATTTTTATAAAAGGATTTTTACCGCCTTTTAATGGAAACCTATTTTAAATATAAATTTTGGAGATTTTAAAATTTTTATATGTCAAAATAAACTTAATTTTTGAAATATAAACTTAAAAATTAGGCTGGTTTTGAATTTTTTTTATTTTTATGTGATGTTTTATTTTGGAATAATAGTGAAAAAATATAGAATTTTACTTTAAAACTATTTTTTTGTCTAATGTATTTATAAGGTTAAATTATTATAATATTTTATTATAAGTTATAATTATATAAATTATACACAAATTAATCCAATAAAGTTAATTATTATTAATTTCACTTTGAAATTAGATAAAAAACTTATCACACTTCTGAACATTTTCACTTTAAAAACCTACATTGTTCTCTCATTTGTGGGA
Source organism: Viscum album (assembly GCA_963277665.1). NCBI lineage: Eukaryota > Viridiplantae > Streptophyta > Magnoliopsida > Santalales > Viscaceae > Viscum > Viscum album. The sequence continues at coordinate 824,748,603 of OY728132.1, forward strand.
TTAATTTTAAATTAATTTCTACCAATTCTATGATAGAAATTTGGAAAATGGATCCTATATTTTTAATAATAATAATTTATAAAGTTTAATACATTCAACATAGTTTTTATGAAAAAATATTGGTGAAGGTAATTAAAATTAATTGCAGTTGTTAAGTGGAATATTATCTTAACAAGGGACTATGCCTTAAACATAAGGACAAAAAAGACCTAAAAACTTTCCCAAAATCCATTAGATAACCATATTTAGACTATATCCATTAATGGTTTGAATTTTATGAGTTATTGGGAAATATTTTAAGAACATTTCTCTGTTCCATATGTTATGTAAAAAATACAAAGAATGAAAATTGCATACCTTTAACATTTATAAAACATTGACATGTGGGAAAAAAACAAATCAGTTATAAATATAATTTTAAAATATAAATGAGTCATTTTTATCATAAATATTTATCATTTATTTTTATAGATGAATTTGCTTCATTAAAATCTTAACAAACTCAAACGCATGGATTATTTAGTTAATAATTAAATAAAAGAAAAGATGCTAAAAACAATAAAATTAAATTAAATTTATGAATTATTATGTTCTATTATTTTTAAAGATTATTATTTCATGTTACACAAATTTAAAAAAAATTGTTTCAATTCCAATAATTTTTTCATATTTTAAAATTGAAATCAAATTAATAATTTCAAAATTAAAATTAATGTTATTTTATAATAAATTATATTTTATTGAAAATTAATAAAAATATAATCTTATTAAAATTGAATTTTAACTATAAAAAATATATAATATGGTATATTAATGGAAAATATTATCTTTTATAGAGAACATATAGACCCCTAAATATTAAAAACATTTTTATCACGATTTGGGTTAAAGCATCATTTTGGCGTATTACTTGAACTTCTTTTAAAATTAAATGTCAACTCACATGAGTTTTATATTTTGGAAATTAGATATTATATTTATAATTAATTTGGATTATATTAGATAATATATCACTCCTTAATTTTGTCTTAATGGTTATGTAATATAGTTTGGAAAACTACTTACCTAATTAAAAAACTAAAATGAAAAATATAAAGAAACTTAAAGACTAAGTCACAAAAATATAAAAGAGAATTTTTTAGTGTTTTTGATATTATTTTAAAAAATAGTTTATCTTTAATCAATTATTTTTCTATTTTGGACGAACATGAGGTATGTATGACCTCTCATTAGTGCTTATATTTTGGTATTTACAAGATTGACACTCCTCTGCTACTATAAAAAGTAAATAAGTGTTCCCCTTCCTAACATCTCCCAATCCACATTTGTTCATTATAAATATACCAATATATTCTCTAAAAATCCATACCTTCATCCTAGAAACATCGCTTTGGGCTTAAATCCATCCAACTAATACCTTTGGTGAAAACGAAGAAGAGTTACCCAAAGAAGAGGTAGCAACCTTCCTCGAGCTCCTTTATTTTATTTTCATTATACAACCCCTAAAATAATTTCATCCTATAATTATATAATAAAACTTATATAATCAATATAATGATATTTTTTTATTCTATGTGTTATAACTACACTTACACACACTTCCATCTAAGGGGTAAAGAACCTTTTGTTCTTGTGTATGGTGAAATACCACCTCACGAAACAATGTTTTTCGTTTTTCCTTTACCACCTATCATGGTTTGGAATGATGATGGAATCAATTTTTTTAAATTATATATATGATATTTATGATATATTTGTTATTATTTAATTATTATATAACACATACCTTGATTCATTAAATTTTGTGTATATGCGATAATTTCGTTTGGGAATGTGTGGACTTCAGCCACCTCAAAGTGATGTTATTCATTCACACTCTACATGGATTGTATTAAGTATGGTTTTAGTGAACATATATGATTTATATGAAATAATAATACCTCATTAATGAAATTATATATGTATGTATGCATATATTTCGTTTACATTATTTCTTTCATTATGATAATAAAATGGAAACAACGTTCAAGTGTACGTACGGTCTACCATCTCCATGTACGGTGTATTCCATTACATATTTCTTAATTTTATAGATACTTATAAATAAATAAATACTATATATATATGATATCTATATCATTATTTAAATTTTTTAAATACATAAATCATGATATAATTAATAGTAGTAAGAATAAAAAGTCAAAACGTATAGAAAAAACAAAGAGAATATTACCTATAACATAACATTATATGGAATTACTAATATATAGGTAATATAAAGTCATAATAAAATAATATTTGGTATTAAGTATAATAATATGGTTATTTTTTATATGTATAATATACTTAAATTTGTTATAAATATTTTTAACATGTACAAAGAAAGTTGAGACTTAAGGTAAGATGATTGCATCCCACTTTTTATTTCTATGAGATACATGCCATATCCACCACTATCTTCTTTTATGTGGCATATATATACTATCCTATGACATGTTATATAATTAATTAATTTTATTTAAATATTTTAAAATCTTTTTATGATGTGATTCTCTCATGGTGATCATGATTCTAATGTTACTTAAGTTGTAAAGGTTTTCTCCATTCACTTTTATTTTCCATGATACACAAGTAATGTTAAACTTCTATTTGTTATATTTGGTGTGTATAGTACCCATGGAGGTATTATATTTCTATTATAATTAAATATTTCGGTATTTACATCTCTATTTTAAAATATTTCATTGTGTTTCTATTTCAAATGTTACAAAAATTGTAATCTAATTTTGTCTTAATTTTCCTTATTTGAGACACATGTCATGTTATGCTCTTATATTATTTTCAAGGTGTATATATTTCCATTTAATATGTTATATATTATCCTCTTTATCTTCATGATATTTTAAGATTCATGTTATTTCTTCTTCTTACATGGGTATTATAATTCAAAGTTGTCATGTGGTAAGTGTTTATTGAAATAATCTAATAATTTATCAAGATTATTTATGATTATTCTTCCATTGATGAAAAATTATGATCCATCATTCAAGAAAGATAATTAATTTTATTCTCTTATGGTTATTTATGATATATTCAATTATTATTACCATTTTTTACTCTTTATTACTTAATGTATTTAATAAGGCGTTTTAAGTATATCTAACTTTGTCACTCTCTTCGGTTGGAAATGGGTGTTCCTTCAAAACCATGATTTCTAAAAATGTTTTCAATTAATTTTCATACATTAATGATAATATTTAAAATTATTTTAAAATATTAGGTTTTCAAAACATTTTGAATCTTCATTTATAATTTTTTCCGAAAAATGGTTTTCAAAACGTTTTCAATATTCTTTTATAAGTTTTCTATTAAAATGGTTTTAAAAAAATAAATATTTAATTATAAGTTATCAAAGATAAAGGTTTTGAATTTTTTTCAAAGAATCCAGTATAATTTTTTCAATTTTATTTTCAAGAAAAATTATTCCACAAGACTTTATGTTGTAAATATAATTTTTATAATAATAGAAGTGTAATTTCCTCGTGAATTTTTTTTAATATCATTCCAAATTATTTATCATCTAAGAAGATTCCCATTGGTGTTACTCGTGACTTTTTAGGGAAATTATCTAAGGGTTCAGTTCATATTTTTTATCAGAGTGGTTTATGTTTATATGGCATGATTTTTTTTATGAAAACCATTTATTTTTCTTGGGTTGTATACTTATGAAACCCACTTTTTTATGAGTTATATTATTATGAAACTCACTTATTTTCATTGGTTATATACTTATCAAACTGGTTCCTTATCATGGGATATGATTTGATAAGATGATTATGAAACTTTTATTCTTCCATAGGTTATGATATGATTACGTTTTTATGAAACCCATCCCATTTCATAGGTTGTGATTTTATTATTTATGATTTATTAGAACATGTATGTATGATTACGTTATCTGATATGTGGGGCCTAAATCTCCCTCCATTACATTTGGAAAAGATTTATATCTCTTGAGATATTCATTGGAATCAAGTAAATGGGCTTGATCTACTGTAGAAGATGCAGAAACCTGGACCACTAGGGAAGATGGGAAAATGATCCTCTAATGGAAAATGGGGAATCCTGATCCACTATGGGATTAGGGGGAATCCCGATGCACTATAGGAATATGGGTAAACCCAATCCACTATGGGATGATGGGGAAAGTTGATAAACTATGTGAAGATAAGGAAACCCGATCCACTATGGAATGATTGGTAAACCTAATCTATAACAAGGAAATGACTGAGACTAGGGATAGTGGTGTGTCCCTCATAGTATGTATAGTTCCCATGAAGTTCCTTGATATGTTTTTTGGAAATGATCCTCCACTTATTGGGAATGATATTACATGATTATGTGTTTTTCCAAAATAACATGTCTTGTGTTATTAATTAAGATGAGTTACTTAATTTCAAACTCTTGAAATTCAAAGAGGTTAGGATGTGTAAATAAAATAAGGATTGGACATATTTTATTTTGGTTAGTTTATTTTTCAACCTTGAGAGGATTGGGAAACATTCTTCATCTTCTTCAACCTCGACGATGAACGCGAATAACACCGTTCTTCAACGAAGAACTTCTCCGCCGAAGAACACGGTTCTTCCGTGACACCGTATCCGCAACGCGACGTTCTTCTTCAGAGATGTCACTTCCGCGACAGTTTTTGGTGACGAAATCACCGTCAACGACTACGAATCCTCGCTTCGCGACGTTGACGTTCTTTTTCCGCGACGCCCGACCTCCGCGACGCTCGTCTTCCGCGGGTTGTCGACGAACACCATTCCTGAACCGAGGTAGGGGTTTTTATTTATTTAATTGTTCGTGTATTCCAACTTGTTGATCTTCGTGGATTAAAACCATTTGTTATCGAATAACACGAGGGGCTCGGACCGCACAAACACGGCCGACCCTCCTCCTTATTTTTTTTCGTGTTGGTTTCTTGTGGTTGGTACGAGAAAGCGTGGTGTCGTCGCACAATGCGGTTTCATGCGGAAGTTATGTGCGGCGCCGTCACGCCACACCGTGGAAAGAAATTCAAGAACGTGATGCCATCACGCCGCGTCGAAGGAAATCGAAGGCGCTGCGGCCAGAGCGGGGCCTCGGTGGAGGGCGCGGTGCGGTCGCACCGCGCCGGACGACAAAGGTCACGGCCGGTTTCAGGCCGCGGCGGAGAAAGGAGACCGGCGGCCAGACCGGGCCGCCGGCGTCGGAGTCGAAAGGGGACCGGCCACCGCCGGTCCCGTTGAGAAGGAGCCGGCCGGCCAGGTCGGGTCGGCCGGAAGGGAAGGGGCCAGGGGAATTAAATTCCCCCGGCCGTTCAAACGGCCCCCCATTAATTTGGGGGGGGGGGCACGGTTACACAGGGGGGCATGCACCCCCCCTTCATCGAACGTCTCGGCCAAAGGCCGAGCCATACAGCGCGCTGGGCGCGCTGTCCCCAGCCTGACCGGCGCCCGACCAGTTTTCCAGGCCGGGCCGCGCCGGGCCGGGACGGGCCGTGTCGGGCCGGGCCGACCCGGTCTGGGGTGGGTCGACCCGGTTCGGGCCAACCGGGAGGTCTCGGGCCGGGTCGGTCCGGGCCCGAAACCCCCATTATCGGATTGTTTGTGTTCAAATGCCCATAACTCGGGCTACGGACCTCCAAACGATGCGCCGTCAGCGGCGATGCGATCCTTAGATCGAGACGGTTGTTTTGGTTTATCACACTCAAGGTTTCGGAATACTTTGAGTTCGTCCGGGTTGGTTCGTACACGAAACCAACCGGGCCCTCGGAGCAGAAACGCTCATATCTTGAGCTACGGACGTCCGACTGACGTGCCGTAGATTTTGTTGAGTTCCTCTTAGTGAGACAGATCTTTTGGAATACTCAGCCCAAGGTTTGGATGCAGGTGGAGTACGGTCGGGTTGGTTTTGCCTTAAAAACCAACCGGTCCCCTGGGACGAAAAAGCCAATAACTCTCAGACCGGGCGTCCGATTGACGCGCCGTCTGGGACGTTGAGTTCCTGTTGACGATGCGGAACTTTTGGATACATCAACTATGGACTATGTGTCAATTGATGTATCAGCCTCTGGGCTCGTGGAGCAGACCCTCCCGAACGAGCTTGCTCTGTGCGGGAATCCTAGTGCTGGCTGCGACTGCTACTGTGACTGCGACGACGACTGTGCAGAGATCCTCAATGGATTCAATGACGATGAATACAGCACTCAGCGATCCTATGTGGATCAGTGCTACCGATCATGTGTGGGTCTGATCATGTGTGGGTCAGCGCTCAGCGGTTCTGTGTGAGCCAGTGCCTATAGATCCTGTGTGGGTCCGATCCTGTGTGGGTCTTTGCGGGGGTTAGTACCTATCGATCCTTTGTGGGTCCGATGACTTAGATGGATCAGTGATCATCTCTATCGTCTTCGAAGAAGTATACCTGTGTGAGCTGAATCCTGTTTTCTTTCCTGTGTGGATTGTGTTGTGCTATCCTGTGTGGATTACGTTTTGCTTTCCTGTGTGGAATACGTATACATTCCTATGTGGACTGGGTCATACTTGGGCTCGGAGGTTGGAGCGTATTGGACTTGATGACTTAGGTATATGTATGGGCATATACCTAAGTAGTGTTGGTTGTTACTTCGTGATTGTATCTTTCCTTTTTGTTTTATCCTTTGTGGATTTTGGGAGACCTTCGGGGGTCTCGGGGTCCCTACTGAGTATCTTATACTCACCCCTGCACAGGCTATGCCCGCACTACGTTGTGTTGGTTGCAGACGACGGACAGCGTTGATCGTGGTTGAGGCTTGTAGAGCAGGATGGTACCTGGAGGTGGACCACTGGGTGGGACTTACTCGGAGTAGACGGCGAGACCCGAGGAGCAGTGGAGCTATCTGTACCCACCCTTCAGGTGGAATTTCTAGTGGACAGCTCGGTGTAGCGGATTTTACATTTCAGTTGTTGTTTTCCCTTTCGAGTTGTACTTTAATTCTAGTTTGGGTTTGTATACTGGCCCATTTACTTTTCCGCACTTGCTGTTGTACCAGTTTTTACTTAGTGTTTCCTTTTTCATTTGCTTACTCTGTGGTGCTTGTTTACTTTACAAAGGCAATGCCTTCCCTTTTTACCTGGATTTACGCCTTGGTGCTAGTCTCCAGCCCCTGGCCTATAAAAGGCGGGCCTGGGGTAGTCACGGCACGGGCCCCGAGGACGGGTCGTGACAAATTTACCTTTCTTTTTATTCTATTCCCTAACTCAAATATAGTCCTCTATAATGATGGTTTGATAAGAACCCTATTGATAATATAGCAGGTTGTTTTGACAGCGTATACAAAAAAATAAATAGGTATATTATACTCATTGAGAAGGTTACAAAAAATCTCTTAAAGAGTCTTATTCCCTCAATCTATAAGATCTGTCTTCTAGGGAGTCATGTGATTGGGAATGTTGTGATTGAACCCATATTGTGAACATAAGGTTTCAAAGTCTAAATTTTTTAACTCAAAAGCATGATCACTCCTTACATTATTAATAGTTAGCCTACTAATTTTTAATATTTTTTTAAAATAGAAAGAAACTTCACTTTTTCTAGATTAAAAGAATACCCAAGTATATCTTGAATGGTTATCGACGCGATCATAGGAATAATGCATCCCATTTTAGTTAAAATCTCTAGAAGGTACAAAAAATTACATTTGAACCAAATAAATAGGTTGATAATTTGAAACACATTTATTTGGTTGGAATGAAAATTTTTTATGGTTACCTTCCTTATATTGGTTACATGCTATATATTTTGGAAATTCCAGTTTAGGAAGATCTATAACTAAACTATTCCTATTTATATTTCTTATTTATTTTTCTTTTATCCTTGTACTTCTTCTTATATATTAATTTTAGATATTCATATTTGATATTACCTTTCCTATTTAATTAATAATATGTTCTTCTCTTGGTTTATTTTCTTTTCCTATTTTTCTATTCTTTAACACATTCCTCTAGAGATTAATTTTTTTAAAAAAAGTCCTTCCTATAGAATATTTAAAAATATGCAAGCCAGATAAACTATCACCTATCAACTTTCATAGGCTAACTCCTCCTCACTTCACCTCACTTCTATTATTTTATCCATTATCTTTGTCTTAGAATTTTTGAAACCCACTGATTTTCTCTTCAATTTTTCATCTTCTTTGTTCACTATGTACTCTTCATAATAAATCATGAGTTCTCCAATCAACTCCATCACATAATGTTTTCTTATATAACATGATTCTCAAATAAAGGCATAAGTTACACTCTATAACTATGGTAAGCATCATAGGATTCTAATCTCTTGACCTTTTCCTTTGATTTAATTTCCATGTATATGAATCATATTTAAAATATCATCAAATATGATACACATGTTAGAAATATATTCATTCGGTTTCATTTTAAAATTATCATATCAATTAGTATATGTATCCTGATTAATTTCTTTAACATTTTATGTTTCTTTAGGAGACCATGTAATTGTATATCAAATTTAATATGTAGTGGAACATGGTTAAACACTATTGAATTCGTCTCCTCCTAATTCAAAATATAATTCATTCATAGATTTAAAATTATAATCATAATAGTACTTAGTGGAATCAATCAAATATTCCCTAGAAATATTTTTTTTTCATATTTTCCACTATTATAGTGAAAATATAAAATCGAATTATTTTGGTCTGAATTTTCATCATAATATTCCACTAATAATACGTTTATTTCATTAAAGAAAAGATTTCAGTTATTATTATTCCTTTTGAGTTCGTTTTTATCCTTAAAGATTTTATTTTAGTATAAATAAATAAAAAATATTTTTAAGAAAAAACTTGATCGAAATTTAAAAAAAAATATTTGATTCCAAATGTCTGTGAGAGAGGATAACTAAAGAGAGGTTTAATTGAGAAACCAATTAAAATTTTATATATTAAAAAAAATATAAATCTAAATACATAATTTATAAAAAAATCATGTTATGTAAAATAACATGAATATATAATTCAGTGTTTTTGAAATACTTTTCAAAAGCTCGATCATAGCTCAGTTAATATAATTTAGAAATTAATTTTACTATTGAAATAAATTTAATTACTTTAAATATATTATATACGAGACTAATTAATTATAATTATCAAATTAATGATTTTTTGTATGGTTTAAAAACTAAAAGCGGTTTGTTTTGAAACATAGTAATGAAATAAGAAAACGCATACAGGAATAAAAAATAGATGTTCTATCTTGATCCAAAACCTAGTAATCTCCACATAAAGATCACTCACTTCCAAAAAAATTATTAAACAATCAAATATGATCTCCAACCTGATTATTGTTTACAAATAACAACTACACAGAGGATATCCATAATACACACAGCCTCTTCCACAGTTATAAAAGGGATAACAGGAGTAAAGGAATAATGGAATGAGTATCTTGTACTCTTAAATATAGTATAGTATCATGGAATAAATAATATATAGATTAATGAAAACATAACTCAAATAGTACGAAAAATGGAGATTGTATTATATTGGAAGAGTTAAAGTTTGAACCACCTCAATCTGATCAGCTTCAGTTGATCAATTTTATTTAAATGTAACCTTGACATGATTCAACTAAGTGATTCAATAAGAGGTCAAAAACATAGTTTCATGGAATAATTTTTTAAAGTAGTATATTAGAGTAATTCTATGACACTATAATAAATTATCTAAAATATAGTCATCATAGATTTGAATCTAATATGATAATTAAGTTGGACAATGTCACTTATTCTTCACTTATGTGTATTCACATTATCATTTGGTTTCTTATCACGATTAAATGCCACAGTCACTTTTCATGGTCACTTAGCATGGCCACATTAATTGTTCAAATAACCACTTCTTTTTTTCACGTGTTTACTTATTTTATTTGTTTAGTAAATTCTTTTTTTCATGTAATCACTAATTTACTTCATGTGGTTGGTTGAATCCTTCATGCATTCACATAAACATCAACATGTTTTTAGTTCAAAACTAAGGCAAAATTATCTCACCTGACACATGGTTACTTGATTGTTCATGAAATCACATGTATTTTAACATGTGGCAATGTCTATATGGTTACATAGCCATCATGGGTAGTTGAACTTCTTCATATGATAGGTTTACATGCTCACATCAAAACCTAGCCATTTTTTTAAAATGTGGCTAGAAAAAAAAATTAATATCATAAAACATAATGTCCATAGTATCATAAGAAACATGATTCTTAGGAATTATAATAACAAGTCACTAGACTAATCGAACAAAATGTATATGGTATAATATTGGAATAGATGATGAATTCATCTTAATGTTTTGTAATGAAACCAATATTGTGAATGATTAAAAATCAAAAGGATATAAAATAATTATACAGTGGATAAATGTTATTCAAAATTGTTTTATGGTTTTTTAAGGATACATTTCTTAGTGTGCGGTGGGAGTGATTGATACAATGGTTTAGGGTATTAAGGGTATTATAGGGAGGGAGAGCGTGAAATTATATCAATGATGGAATGGAGGGTCTTGTTCTTCTCGGGAGAGGTTGGCACATAAGGGAGATATATACAAAGGGATCCACATGTCCCGGGAGGCATGCTATATAGTATAAATAATGAATTTTATATATAATTAGTATTATTAAGTTTAATTTAAAATATAAAATTAACATCATAATTAAATTATATTATTATTTGAAAAGGATATATCAATTCAAAAAAATCATATTATTTTATTGGAATTTTTTTTCATTCTTGTGAAATTTAAAAACATACATACATAGGTATATATATATGTACATAAAAACACACATTTTTAGTCTATATCCATTAGATTAATATATATATATATGCCTAAATTATATATATATATATATGATGTGTTTATGTTGGTACTGGAATGTATGATATATACAATTACCATGGTATGACATGGATTGAACTAAGACTGATAATATGTATTTATAAAAGGATGTCATAACATGTGATATAGTGATACCACACTGCTAAAATCCTATCGTATTATATGTTATGGTTGAATCATATTGGTTTAATAATATCATACTATCAATAGAGATTTAAGATTAATATTTCAGATAAATATTAAGATTTAACTTTTAAGAAATCTACCAAGAAAGTTAAACTACCACCTATTTATAGCTTCATGTGATGGAATTAAAGTGGGGATATATTAGTGATGATTACAAGGATATTTAATTGGTATGTAATTTATTGTATGTTATGAAGGTATGAGTACATTATTAGGGCTCACGGATAAAAAATAAGGCCTATTTAAAGGAGGCTTACCCATCAAGATGGTTATTCAAGAATTTCTACTCTTTCTATTGATCCTCAATTTTAAATCTCCCTATTCCTCCTTTCTTTACCCAATGTAGAACTAACATAAGGTGTATGTGTGGATAATCCCACCAAAGAATTTGGTGAATTAGTTTATTCATTGATACACCATGGAGGAGGTACTATATCAATTGGGTCTCGATTATCTTAATCAAGAATATAATTAATGATACTAGAAACAAAAGAAATCTTCAATTAAAGGTATATGAGTTCTTCATTTATATTTCATTTAGGGTTTCAGTTACATCCATTTGTTATATGGAGTTTTGAGGATTCTATCATCTTCTGCTATAAGGAACGCGGTTTTTTTATCATTCTAATCCCATTAGTTGTATCATCACTTCACCATGAATCATGATTCCCAAAATTACATTAAAAATAACAAATATGTATACATTGTTACTGCTTGGTGTTTTTTATGATTTCATGTATTTATTTTTTATTTAGATTTTGTGTCTTGAATATTAAAAATACTTGAAATATTACATCAAATATTATTTATTTTATTTGAAATGAAGAGTTATAATTTATTATAACATCATATACTTAATATGTAATTATTATTTTCTGTTTTTTATAGTTTATTTTTGATATAGTATTATGTAATTTATACTTACATATATATTTAAAATGTTTTTGTTCTCACGGTCACTTGTCTTACCCCACACCATTCTCTAGTAGTAGATTTCTCATGGTTGCGTACTTTAATTATGTGGTTAGTTAATTTTTCTTGTATTTGGTTAATTCTTCCCACAATAATTTAATTTCTATTAGGGAGTATTGAATTTTTTTAAAAGTTTGATCTATATTACATTCATAAAATCAATTCATTTTTATAAATTTATTTAATTCATATTTTTTATGTTCCTGATTGTTTTTTCTGTGGTTAATCATTTATTTGTGAATTTCATATCTCAAAGTAAATTATATTATTATTCTATTCAATATGATATCTCATGGTTAATTAATTTGTTCATGTGGTTGTCTACTATCATTCTCATGGTTCATCCACTACTTTTAATATTTCTAGAAATTCCATAATGATTTGTTTTTCATGTATTTAGAAATTTCCACTCATCGTAAGTTTGTAGTAATTGTTTTTATTTAATTATTTGTTTTATATATAAATATATATTATATATAAACTATGTGAAGATAATTTGGAATGATTAAAATAAATTTAAAAGGGTATTTAAATTGTTTTATTATTCTTGTATAAACCTACAAAATGAAGTTTCAATATTTAAAATTTATTTAATATTAGTTAATTATTAGTTTTACTTACTTCTAAATTATTATTTATACTAATAGTTTATTGAAATTGTTTTTATTTTTAAATTTAGTGTTATAAATTTTATATTATTATCATAAATTTTTATATATGTATCAATTTCAAAAGTTATTCAAAATTTAATTTTATATTTTACAGAAGGAAACGATGTGATTATTATGGAATTTATTTGATCAAGTATTATAGAGCTATTTTGAAATATTTAAAAGATAATTCAAATTAGTTTGAATTAGAATTTAGTTTTTAATATCGATGATTTTTGTGGAACAATAATATATCTCGCTCCCTCTCAAATAATTTTTTTATATTATTTGAATTTGAATTATTAAATTAATTACTTAAATGTGTTGTATTTTTGTTTAGTTTTATTTATATGGGATTTATATTCATTAAAAAGATAAATGATATGAATACTGCAATGATAATGCAATTTTATTTTGATGATAATTTCAAAAAAATTAAAAATATTTGTGATTCTCTGATTTTACAAGAACATTTTTCCATCTACTGGATGACCTCTCAAGGGGAACCATAATTTCATGGATTACTACTAATTTCTATATGAGTTGATATAATCCTTAACTCAATGAACCAAAGGATGTTCTTAATCTATCTTCATTTACTTCTTCTGCCCAGTTCTATCTAAGTTTGTATATTGATTTTCTATATCCCTCACTTGTTCTTAAACCATCATTTTATTATTTCACAAAAAAACCATTCTCTCTCTTAAGGTTGGGAATTTAATATTTTAATTTCTTTATCATTCATGTTGTGACTCTCAATATCCAAATTTGATAATTTTAATGATTTGTGACTCCCCATACACAAGATATGTTCCTTTGGTTATACTTACACTAGAAAAAGTGGTTTTGATTGGGTTATGATTTCCATTTAAAAATAATGTAGTGGATAAGATGTATCATAAAGAGTTGATTGGTGTATGAGTAGACATATGTCCAATTTGGATAGAACTACTATAAAATTTCATGTATTTATTATTTTTATTTTTGCTGCATATTATCACTTATTGTGGTTGATAATTATCTTTGATAATATTCATTTAAAATTTTAATATGGTTTATTCACCACACCTCCAAACTATTTGAAATAACCATATCAATCCTAACACCAATTATATGAGCTCAATCTTCTTGGATATAGGTTGTAATATTTTTTTGTGATAACCCTATCCTATACCTAATAGTCTAAAGAAAATGATATTTTTAAGATTAATAGAATGAAAATTAACGGTGGTTGGATTCCTTATAATCCACTATATTTTTATGGTAATGATTATTTTTACTGGAAATATAGAATAGAGGCATACCTCCAGAAAAATAATTTTATCACTAGATTACAATATTAAAATTGTATAAGTAACCTAATTCTGACACTTACTTACAGGAAATAGTGTTTCTAAGTAAAATATGAATTTAAAATTATGAAAATTTATATTTTTTTATTAATAAAAATTTATTTAATTTAGTTTATACATGTAATAAAACTCATGATATTGGGATCATTATTCAAGTTACTCATATTATATCTGTTAATATTTTTACAAACAACCATGCTATGATTTTGATTATGTTTCAAGATATGGGTGAAGATAAAAGTGTTAACCAGATGTTCCCCAGATTCTCTAAAATCATGATTGGAATGGATTCCATTAAATAAACTTTGGATAATCTTGTTATTGTTGAAAGAGTACTCATACCACTACCAAATATGTGTCATGAAAAGAAATTAGTGATCAATAAAAGAAATAAATTTAAGGAACATATATTGGATTAACTCATTCGTTCATTACTTAAACACAAACTGGTGTTAAAGAAATAATTGAAGAAGAAACATAAAATAAAAAAGTCAAAATATTTAATTTCGATATAACTATTTCTATTTAATTCATCCATTTTTTCATCATTGGAAAGAAATAAATAAATATCTAATTTAATGAAATATGTTTACAAAGGGATAAAAATAACTATACGATTTAAGAAATGATTTAAAAAGTATAATGAAAAGGTTGATCCAAATAATAATGGTAAGCCTAATTATAATAATTTTTTTGAACTAACATATCACAAGTGAATAAATAATAGACACATAAATCCTAAAAGTCTCAAATATAAGTAAGAAATAAAATATAAAAAAATACAAGGAAAAGCATAAAATTGAGTTTACAGCTAAATGAAGTTGAAAAGAAGAATCTGATTCTAGTGATGAAACCGAAACTGAAAAAGGAAAAGCTATCCTAGTTTTGATTGTGGTTAGTTTAAATGAGGTTAGTAGTTATTATAATTTCTTTTCATATTACTATAAATATTAAAAATATAATATGGAATAATTAATCAAACAAACTATAAGATAAAAAAATATTTTTGGGAAACCTTGATTTGTATAAAAAGTAAAGGGAGAAAATAAAAAACTGCTTTAGAAAATATGACATTGAATCAAGAAAATAAAGTGGTAAAAAATAATTAATCATGTTAAAATGAAAATGAAATTAGTGATTTATAGTTTTCATTAAAAGTTAATGAAAACTGAAGCAAGAAATTTTATTTTTAAAATAAAATTTTTTCAATTTTCTTCATAGAAAAATGAAGTAATATAAATTAATATTAATGATGAAACTGAAAAATAAAGGAGTTGTTTTTTCTATAAAAAATAAATATGTTATACCACGCTTTCTTTGTTATAATTTATAAATAAATTATAGATAATGTTACATGCTTTAGATGTGTAATAAAAAGACACCATGAAAATGAATATGTATTGATATTTCATCAATATTTAGGCAATACCAAGAGTTTTACTTCTAGATTATAGAATAATACCTGTTTAATTAATTTTTTCATATCAAATAATTGTTATACTAATCAAATTCAATCCAAGATAGCATGGGTACCAAAATTTATTTCTACTTAGCTAATATTTTTAAGTAACCTTCCTTAATAGTTTCAAAAATCCTTGATATATGGATAATGTCTACACCAGATACATGAATAGAGATCAATAAATTTTTTTAGATTATACTCAATGTGATGATGAATCTGTGAAATTTGGTGAAAACTCAGTGTGAAAGGTAAGGGGAGTTGACCAAGTAGGTATATCTAACATTATTGTAATTTCTAAATTATTGTACATTAGTGTTTTAAAACATAAAATAATTACTATTGTACTAGTATGGGATGATGGAATGAGTGTTAAATTTTATGATAAAAAATATTTAGTTTCGAAAAATAAATATCTTTTATTTTATTCTAATATAAATGAGAATATTTATTCTATTGATTATTATGATTTAAATAAAAAATATTAATTCTCTAAATTTTATAGAAATAAAAGATATCTTATTCTATTAGAGGCTTAGATATGTGGACTTCTGGTTGTCAAACACAATGTATGATAATGTATATGTACACTAACTATTCGATTTGAAAATTGGATAGAATTTTATCTGTGATTCTTATTTAAAAGGTGAATATCACAGAATATGTTTTATATCCCTCAATATAGTTAAAAATTATAGACCATTACAAGTTATTCATTTTTATTCATTTATTATTATATATATTGATAGTTTTGGGAGAAATAAATATGTTTTTGTGATAGTTTATAATTTTAATATATTTATCTGGACTTATTTTATGTCTCATACAATTGAAACTTTGTCAAAATTGATTTACTTTTTTTAAATTGGTTAAAAAATATTGTATATAATTATTAATATTAAAAGGGATAATGGAGTTGAATATTTTAATCGTTATTTTTGAATTATTTTTCAAAAAAAATGGTTATTTTCTAAAAAATATTCTAAAACACAACAAAAATGGAATTATAGAATTAAACGTATAACTATTATTGAATAAGTGGTAACTATGTTAAATGAATATAATTTACCTAAAATTTTTTGTGATGAATATATTAATACATTTTTTTTATATTTTTAATAGAGTTTTAATTAGATATTTTATTAATAAAACACACAATTATTTGTTTAAATCTAAAAATCATAGTGTTTTCTTTTTTAATGTTTTTGGGTGTAAAATATTGATTTTAAATATTAAGGATAACTTATATAAATTCGATTCTTAATGTGATAAGGAAGTTTTTATAAGGTATTATAATAAAATTAAATCTTATATATGTTTTAATAAAATAACATTTTTTTATTGATGAGTCTAATAATATTTTGTTTGTTAAAGATATTTTGAAAAGGGATTTAGATAAAGATATTTTTCAAGAAGTATTTGAATCTATTAATTTTGGGGATGAAAAGCCTAAATATAATAATTTAAATTTTTAGGGGGAGTTTACTTTTTTCCATTATAATCATAAATCTTGTAAAAATCATAAAAATCATCATGTTTATATTGAAATTGGTAATGTTCATTCTTATGTTGAAACAAGAAATTCGATTTTCAATTATTAAAAGAATTTTTCTTTTTCTTCTGGATGTGACCCAAATGATGTTTTTTATGATTTGTATGATGATATTTGGATTAATTTATATAATTTGAACATAATATTTTTTCTTGAGATATTTAGTTAAATTATCTTTAGATAAACATGTTATTGTTAAAAAATAGAATTTTTTGAATAAAATGGATGAATTTGGTAAAACTGTAATGAATAAATCTATACATATAGCTCAAGAATACTCTCGTGAAGAAGGTATAAATTTTTATTAATCTTTTGAACATACTTCTAGGATTGAATCTATTTTTATTTTATATCTTTTATGGATTTTCATGGTTTAAAGTTATTTAAAATTGATGTTAAAATTTATTTCTTAAATGTTTTTATTTATAATGAACTTCATGTTTCTGAACCACCTGGTTTTGAAAATGAAAATTTTTATAATCATTTTTTTATGTTATCAAAGGCTTAATATGGATTGAATAAAGAACCCCATGATTAGTGTGATGTCCTCACATTATTTAGGTTATAAAATTTTATTGATATAGATAAATATTATCCTACTTCATTCATTAAAAGAAGTTCATATGATATTTTACTTTTGAAAATTTATATTGATGATACTTTTTTTGTTATTCAAGTTATTTTTTTTTGTAAATAATATTCTCACTTAATAGAAAGTGAATTGTATATGAGTTTAACATGGGATATTCACTTCTATTTTGGTCTTTAATTTTTCAATAAAATTATTGGATGTTTTTTAATCAAAGTAAATATGGTAATGATTTAGCTATGAGGTTTGGTTTAGATTCTTGTAAATATTTTAGAACTTATATGATCACTTATTGTAAGTTCAATTTTGATAAATCTGGAACATATTTATATTCTAAAATTTATTGAGATGTGACTATTAGTTGTTTGTATTTGGAAGTTTCTAAGCCTCGCATTTTGTTCAATGTTTTTTATCTGAGATATTTCAATATAATCCCAAGGAGTCTCATTTGAAATCCAATAATGTAATTTTAAGATATATTTAAGGAACTGTTAATGGTGGGCTATTTTTTTTCTAGAAACAATTCCTAAATTTTTGTTACTATGATTCTGATTTTGGAGGATGTAAGATTGATTTAAAAAATTACTTCAGTTATGTTTCATTTTCTTTGAAAAAGCATAGTATCATGGAGCATAAAGAAAAAATGTTTTATTTCTTTATCTACTGGGAGAGGAACAGTGGAAATAGTGGTCGGAAGATGGAATTGAGTGGTAGAGGGCTCTAATGATGACACTTAGAAACGAAGAGACTCACATCAATATAGGTATCCTCAATCTACTCAAGTGATTTTTGGTGATTCTGTTGACATGATCTTATATCGACTTGGATTTTGAATTTTTGATAGATTTTGAATTTTGAATTTTCATGCTGAATTATATATAATATGATTATGTGAAGGTTCCCATTCTATCCTTAAAATTGGTTTTATGAAATTTTAAAAAATTATTATTGTGAATATTACTCTTAATCCTTATGTATTAAAAACTGCCATTTTATTATGGTTTTAATTACCAAAATATTCTCATTTTTTGTGATAATTATTCTTCTATTTCTATTTCAAAAACCCTTTACAAAATTATAGAACAAAACATATTAACACGAAATTTTATTTTATTATAGATTATTTTAATAAAACATGTATGATTTTAACGTATTTTCTAATATATAATCATTATGATTAGATTTTTACCAAATCATTGGATATTTGTGATATTTGAGAAAAAAATTTGATCTTTGTACGATAGAGAATTAAGTTATACATTTTTTACTCATGGTATTAGATTTGACATAATATAAATGTATTGTGTGGGTGGGTTATTGAGTTATTGTTATTTTTTAAAATTTATTTTTATTTTAACTTAAATTAATTACATTTTGATAAATTTAAATGAGTGGTGAATTTCATAGATTAATTTTTCGGTTTTATAATTTTCAAAAAGTGGGATTTTCTTACTCTTTGGTTTTTTATTACGATTTAAAGTGTGTTTGTTTATTTATATTATTTCCATTGAATATTATTTATATATTACAAAAAAATATTTAATTTAAATGAATAATTATAATTTATCATAGAATCATATACTCAATGTGAAATTATATATTTTTTGTTTATTATATTCTCTTTATGATAAATGAATTTATATTTAATTATTGTGATATTTTTCCTCCCAATAACTTAACTTACTACACATCTCTCTATCATGGTAGATTCCTCATGGTAACTTACTTTCTTTATAAAATCCGGTAATTTTTCTTCTTGTCATTTAATTGCTCTTACAATCTGGAAATTTCACTTATAGTCAAATTAATTTTTTATTTGTTTGATCCAAATTTCATTTATATATTTCATTAATATTAATTCTTTCTAACAACTAATAATTATTAATTTGGTTACTTATCTATCATTCATTCAATCATTTAGTCATGGGGTTGAAACATTATGTTCAATTATTTTTTCTTATGATCAATCGATATCACACGGTCAATTTATTTTTTCACGTAGTCAATAATACCTCATTGTTTATTGAAAATCATGGTCTATATTCCTAGATAGTTTGTCACATGGTTTATCCAATATGTTGAAAATTTCTTAAAATTCCATAATTCTACATTTCTCAAGTATTTTGATGTTTTCACTCACTGGATGTTTGTTGTAATTTTTTGGTTGATTTATCATTTTCATAAATTTATATATATTATATAGAGACAATTAAAAGTTGTTTTATATAGTTTTAAACACTTAAATAATATATTTAAATTTTATTATCATTCTCACATAAACATACAGCAGGAAGATTCAATATTTTGAATTTTTTTATTTTAGGTGATGTATTTTTTTCTAAATTTGTTTTTAATGATAACCAAATTATTAAAATAATATTTTTTAATGCATTGTTTTTTATTTTATGTTTTTATCACATATTTTTTTGTATATACATGCATATGGAATGCTTTTCAAATTTTTAATTTGAATTTTATCAATAGAAATTAGGAGATTATTATGGGATTTCTTTGACTAATTATTTTGGAGTTATATTGAACTATTTAATGATTAATTAAAATTGGTATTAATTATTCTTTAGTTTTTGAATATTATTACTTATTCTTGATTGATAATCTCCTTATGTATTTACTTGATAATTTTATTCATTTATTTGAATTTTAATTATCTAATGGATTTCTTATTTTTGTTGTGTTTTTATTTATTTTTATTTTAATGAGATGAAACTCATTCAAATAATACATGATATGGATATTTCTAATCTTCCATGACATTCCCTTGATGAGAAATTTCAAACTATCAATTTTTCATAGATTATATGATCCTGTAAAAATCGGTTTTCATCTTCTAGATGACCTCTCATGGGGATCTAATATGACTTCACTTACTACTACTTCTTGGACAAGATGAACTAATATGTTACTTAACTAACCAAAGGTTGTGCTTATTTTATCATCATAAAATTACTCATCCTCATTCTCTTTAATTATATACTAATTTTTTCTATCTCCATCACCAATTATTAATCCTTTAATCTATACCTTTCCTAACAAAATTATTCTTTTACTTGGGGTTGTAACTCAAGGATTCTTCTCTACCAATAATATGCTAAAATTTCAAGATGAAAAGGGGAGGAATTGAGATAATGATAGGGAGACTCAACATAAACATGGGAAAGGTTTAGACGCACTCATCACAATGTTTTAGTCACTTTATAAAAACTAATGGACAATCTATATCTCTATGAAACATTTACTCTTATGTTACAAAATGCATGAGTAATGCTTTATCTATTAACAGATTCATCAGATGAATGTACTATTTCTCCCATGTGTTTTTGTTCATGAAACTCTTCATTGATGATATACAATATGAGTGATTTTTTAATGCTAACTCTTTAATGTTCCACTTCTAGGAAAAGGTAGAGGCATGTTATAGAATAACAAGACACGTGATATATAATAAAGAAAGGAATATATTATTCTTTTATTTTATTTATGTCATACTATATGACTTACACCACTATAATTGTTTCTGATACCAATGGTTTTAAATCATTGTTGTAGGCCTGGGAAATATTGGCATATTATTGATAAAATAGTTTCCTGAACAAATGGGATGTTAACCCTTAGTATATCCCAATACCAATAGTTCTATTAGAACCTTTGGTATAGGTTTTTAGATTGTGCATATTCTGACTATTTTAAAAAACTATTGGGTTCATCTACCACACTAATTAGTTATAAAATATGTCTTTGTCTAATATTCAATTTATATATCTACCTAGAAGTAAATTTATGTATTTATCTAGTCATAATATTTGTTTAAAAAAACACATATACTCTACATTTTACATTTGATAAGTTGATAAGATAAATAATAAACCACAACACATATATACAATTAATTTTAGTTATCAAACACTCTCACAATTATCTCATAAATATTAATATAAAATGGAGGGGATCAATATCATCCTCATTAGCACCACTACCATCATGATCATCACTCACATTACATACATCTTTTCTAGAATCATCTTCTTTAACATCATCATCATCGCCAAGAATTTGATTTTCCTGACCATCACCAGGACTTTCATCATCATAACTTGGTGCATCCTATAAGGAGTGTATTTTTGACATACATGTACTCTAAACCATAAAAATATCTGATGTAAGTGATGAACATAAAGATATCATAAATTTTAAAAACTACTCGATGACTATTTTACCACTATAAAACTCATGGATGGATATTGTTTAGCCTTAACTGATTTTCCATCAACCACTTGAAACTCAGTGCTACCATAAATATTAGATTTACATGATGTGTTCCAATAACTTGTGAGAATGATGATCTTAAGATGATTATGTTGGACTATCCACTAGTGATCATCGCCAAAAATCTATATCAAATGATCATTTATCCCAAATCTTTCATCATCATACTCATTAAGGGCCTTTAAAGAACACTATTAAGAATATAATTAAAATATATAATTATAAAATAAGGATCAAAAATTTAAAAGAACCATAATAATACATTCTATATTTTCTTATGTTTATTCATCTACAACCCTATAGTGTTTCATTTTACTACTCATGCAAAAAAATTCTCTCATGGCATGTGACCTTTGGTTTTCAATATAGCCTACTAGAGATGAAATTTAATTCAAAAAAACATTAATCAAAAATATTTTATTTATAAAAAACATTTTAAACAATATTTAATAGAAAAAAATTGAACTAAATTTAACAAAAAAGAATCATATTATCTTAATCAGATAAATGTTGGAATCAATCCAAACAAAATGGAAAAACATGTGTTTCTTAGTCAACATATATTCTAATTAATTATTTTATTTAGTTATTAGGTTAAATTGTATTGTTTTTATTCGAATTATTTCTAATAACTTTGTTTCATTTTTAATTTCTACAATTATAGTTGGGTGAGTATGTTTTGAGTAAGTATTTTCTAGGATAATTTCACACTTTTATATCAAATTCAACTTTTTTAGATTGGTTTTATATAAAACATATCAATTTAGTTCTTCTTTGGTAATTATAGTTTTGTTTAGTTTTGGCCAGTTTAGTTCAGTTCAATTTGGATTGGTTTATTATTTGTTTGGTTTAGTTTATAGTTATTTTCTATTTTTGAGTTCAATTACTATTTATAAATGTTAATTAAATATGATTTGGTTGGGTTCAATTCAATTTTAGTCATTTTGGTTTCAATATATTTGGTTCCATGTTGTGTAGTTAAATTTAAAACAATATGATTTAGATTTTTTTCAAACTTGTTTTTTAAATTTAGTTCAATTAAGTTTTGGTAGTATTTTATTTATTTGGATTGATTTTATTCAGTTTCTATTTGTTCATTTATGTTAGGGTATGTTTATTCCATACTTCTTTAATTTTAGAAAAGTTTGATTTGATTGAAGGATGTATTTTTCTAGATAAATTTTTTAATGAAAGAGGAATAGGGAAATTAAAAATGTTATAATTTTTTTGTTAGTTTTTATGAGTTTATATACATTTAAATTGAGTGATTTTTATTTAATGATTTCGGAGAAACATATATAATGAAATTTTTTTGATATAAAATGGTTTTGGAAAAATAAATTTGTTGGAATGTGTTTATGTAATCTATTTTTTTCAGTAGAGCATTCAATGTGTTAAAATTGAAGGTTTTAGTGAATAATAATGTAATGTTTTTTTAAAATATGCAATTATCTCTCAAGAATAAAGTTTATAAATACTAAATTCTAAATGATTTAAAATAAATATTTATTTTTTATAATTATTAATGTTTGAAACTGTGAAATATTTGGGTGGATTGGTTGTAATTATTTTCGGATGAATTCCTTACTAATATTTACAATTGTTTTATTTAGTTTTGATAATTTCTGTTTTTTTAGCTTGGTTTCATTCTGTTCAATTTTTTTTTCTTCAGTTCAGGTCATTTTGTTTTGGGCCCTATTATTTCATCCCATGCCACATCAGATCAGGATTATTCTCATTGCTGAAGAAAGATTTTTTATTTCCCTCTTTGGATTCATCAATGTTGGTGTAGATTATTTAGGTTTATAATTATTATATTTGATTTTATTAATTACCTATTTTTATAATAAAACTATGTTTAATTTAATTGGGTTCGTTTTATTTTGGTATGGTTAAATTTGGTCATATTCGTTTCTATTAAAGTTTTTTTCTCCTTAGAAAAGATCACAACAGTTTTTAATCTTTTGATTTATTTTGGATGTGTATATAGTTGATATTATTACAAATCTATGAATTTTGGTTTAATATAGTTCATTTAAAGTTTTCTTCATCTTAATAAAATATTTTTTTGTTTATTTTTTCTCGGTTTAGTTTTCTATTGGATATATGGTCTCACCTATATTGTGTTTGATTCAATTTCATTATGTTTGATACTAATTGATTTTTATTTTTATAAATATATTGTGTTCGGGTCGATTCTATTGAAACTAGTTTTTTATTATTCTAATATATTCAATGACTTTTACTTTTCATCCACTCAATATGAATTAATCTATTTAATTTTATTATGTTTAATTTAGATTGGTTCAATAATATTTCAGTTAATTTGGCTTGGTTGGGTCCAATTCATTTTTTGGTGGGTTTCAATAACAAGGATTGGTTTAGTTTTGGTTATACAATTTTTATTTATTTCTATTAGTATAGAGTTAAACTAAACTAAAATAACTCTAGATAAATTAAATTGAATGAAATAGTATAAAAAACTTTATTGAACAAAACCAAACATTCGTGAGGAGACCCATCCATAACAACCAAAATTAAATGAAACCAAGTAGGATTAAAAAAACAAAACCAACCTAAAATGAACCAATATTAAGTAAACATAAATAAAACAAGAGAAGTTGAAATGAGGTAAATCAGAAAAAATAAAATTTACTGAAATTGTAAAAAACGTGAATTTTATAGATAAATCATAACACAACAACAAAAATAACCATTAAAATAAAATAAACCCTAATAAAATTGAACGTATCATTACCATAACCATATAAATTGGAAAAATAATTACAAAAAAATTATATAAAACCAATCGAAAAGGATTGTAATAATAATAGAATTTATTATGGTATCATATTGATTTTATTTGAATCATGTCCTACAATGTATAATTTTATGGGTTTGATTTGGTTTTTATTAGTTGTATTGATACCTAATAAAACTCAGTAGTTCATAAAAAAAATTCTCTCATGAAACTACATAGTATTTTGGCCCAAAGTGTTCATGTACTTCATAGAACCCTAGTTTTTTATTTCATTTTGATGAATATAGAAAATAAAATTCAATAAAAATCATAATAATTTAATTTTGAACCAAATACTAGTAAAATTTAATAGTAAATTAAATTCATTATTATTCTAATAAGTGATCATTTTCTGAAATTGTCTTATTAGACAGTAGTTAAATATTTTTATACTCGCTAACTCAGTGTAGTGTCTACTCATCCAATCATCTTATATCCCATTCTTGTATAATCT
The DNA here is from genome assembly GCA_963277665.1 of Viscum album. Lineage (NCBI taxonomy): Eukaryota > Viridiplantae > Streptophyta > Magnoliopsida > Santalales > Viscaceae > Viscum > Viscum album. Next base: position 824,773,843 of record OY728132.1, read on the forward strand.
CCAGAGTTCCCAAAATTCTATCAATTGTGTCACCTTCATTTCTTGACCATCAGGAAAGATAAATTGAAGATAAAATCGACATATTAATTAATACAATTAAAATGATTATATATAAATTAATTTAACAAAAAAATTATTCATATATAATTCTATAAATTCTCATTGATTTGATTATTTATAAGCCTCCATGACATTAGTTGAGATAGAAAGACGTCACTATACTTGGCTAAAGTCACGATAAAACATCTTCATTGCCTAGAATTTTTACCAATAAATAAGTTATTATCATTATTAACTATCATGATTTTTATTATATAGTTCCAGACATCATGCATAAGGTAATTACTATGTCACATTTAAAATATCCTACTAAAAAATATAAAAAAATATTTAATACACAATACAACAGAAATATAATTATTATTTTTGAATTTAATGCACATGTAAAAATACAACCGATCTAGGCGGGTCATTTTTCTCTAATAGATCCATGGGTTGTGTTGAATCGATAATCAATGATGACATTGAATGATTTAATGCATGATCTATGAAATTTTAAATATATAAATTATAATTTGATGGAACATTATTATAAAATAATAGATGGATATGAGAGGGAAATGAAGGTGACATTGAAGTTATAAAAAAGGATACAAGGGGTAAAGAACCATCAAAGTATATGAAAATTTTTATGGAAAGTATTTATTGACGAAAGTAATGATAATGTAATAGTTGGTATCATCATAGTTGATTTATGTGAAGGAGGAGGTAGAAGAAGTGTGGGGGATAGGATATTTGCTCATGGATCTGAGTGTGAACTGTTATAGCAAGTGCACTATATACCTCTAGTAGCACCCCAAATTAATTGGCCATGTTGTTCACCCCTATGAAAAGCCTGAATAGGGATCAATTATTTCCCAAATGAAGGTTTCTCAAATAATTTTTATAAATAATAATAAAATTAAACTTTATATTTTGTATTTATAAGTATTATAACTAATATACTTTCAAAAGGAACATGGGTAGGTTGTCCAATATCTCACATTTATCAATAATTGTCAAATAATCACTTCTAATGTATTTCTACAATATCATTCAAATTATTCATAGAAAATAAATACATAAATTTTTAGATTTTAAATTTGAGTAAAAAAGATAAATAATATATAAAAGGTGGTAGGAAATAATTAAGACATGCTGATTGGAAATACAATAAGTAAAAAGGTGTCACATGTCATAACAAAAGAATATAAATTAAAAGTTAAATAATGGAAAAATATTTCATAACATAATCACATCATAGAAATTAATTTTTAGTTTTTAGATATTCTTGTAGTTATAACACTATGTTTTAGTTAAGCGAAAAAGTCAATCTATTTTAATATGGTTTATCAAATTGGATACCTTTTAATCTTTTGAAACCAATTTTAAAAACTATTCATTAAACTATTTTTGACGTGTTATTAAAAAATATTTTGAACATGATTTTCTTAAACTAGTTTAAAAATATTTTCTTTAAAAAATATTTTAAACGTACTTTTAAAAACCATTTTATAAAAGTATATACAAACTTTTTTAAACATGATTTTTTAACATGTTTAAATTTTTTTCTAAATGTAGTTAAAAATAGTTTTTTAAGTTTATCTTAAATATTTCTTAAACCTATGTTCAAAATATTATTTTAAAAATATTCTTTAATCCTTTTTTGAACTTTTTTTTTAAAAAAAATTTAACACATAAAAAATAATTTTAATTAATTTTTTAAAAAGGTTTGAAAAAAATGTACTTTGAAACCAGTTTAAACTATCCTTAAATATAGTTTCAAACTTTTTAAATAAAACTATTTTAATCTATTCTATTTTATGATTGGTACTCCATAAATTCTGTTAGGGAGATATTTATTACAAAATTAAATATTTTCAAACCTATTTTAATTCATTTTGTTTATTAAGACATGGTTTGAATCAATTTATCTATTTAGTTTTGTAATTTGTCTAAAACATTTTTTTATGTAAAATAAGTCTAATTAAATGAAATAAAGACAAAAAACAAAAAACCCCTTCCAATATAAAACCAAAATAATAAAATTACAATAGAACCAACCAAAAATACTTAAGTTGAGCTAAATAGAATGAAACAAGAGCACATATGGTTAATTCTATATATTACCCACCACTACTTCAGGTTCAAAATAAACTCAGTCTATTAGACTATTTGATTCACAATATGAAATATTTTGATGAAGATTAATGGGAGCTGTTATTGTGTCTATTTAATCCCCACCAACATAAAATATTTATCCTGAAATTGCTTCAATAATGATAATAGATTTGGGTCTTAAATGATCTTTCACATAAAACTCTTTTTTCACCATTTATTCCAAAATTTAAGAATCACCGATAAAAAAAATTGAATCATGTCAATAACTTTAAATCTACAATCATCACTAAATGTTCCCTTTTATTTCATTGAATCAAACTATGTGCATTTCATCAAATCGACTCAACCATTGGAATAATAATCTAATATCCGTTTTTTCTCAATAACTCCATAATATGACACATATTTAAATTGAGGCCAAATTTAGATATATTTTCATAACAATCCATTATTGAATTCAATAAAGTATCATCATGTTATGTTATCATATAATTTGGCGATCAATTATAATAGATTTTTAAATATTTATTACCAATTATTTACATTCATTAACTATTGAATTGCAACCAAAAGACAAATATCATGATACTTGAGAGACATGGGAAATAGGTAAAATAAATACATTAAATTATATATATATATATATATATATGAATCTTTAAATTAAATGAATATATTTTTTAATTTATTAATTTAATGGTTGTACCTTTTCTTTCAACAAAGTTGGAAACTCTTTACTATATAATGTATCTCCTTCTAAAAGTTAACTAATGATGAATTATACTTATAATTTATTTATATTACCTATTTAAAATGTTAATAAAAGTTTAATATATATGTGAAACTATATAGTGTGAGATAACTTATACATGTTCAAATTACATACTTGATGCATTTATCTATAAAATAATAGTTAAAGAAGATTTTGTAATGTGTCATATCCTAATCTTTAAGGCTCAATAAAGATAATGTATATGAACATGGAACTCTACTAGTTTAAGGATGAGATTGGAAAGTGGACATAGATTTCTCATACTTATCATCTCAAGTTCTCATTGTCTAGTTATGTATCATTTTATCATCATCAAAATACATTGAATAAAAACCCATACATTCTTGATCCAGATAACCTTTCACTATGGTGCCTTTATGGCGATTCTTCTTTTGGGAATAATAATTCATTATGTATTTATTTTTTAATTGGATATATCCATAAAAAAAATGGGTCCCCCAAGATGTATTTCAATTTATAGATTTATAGTTAGATTTAGTATTAATGTGAACAATTATGGAGGAAATGATTTCTCTAACTCACCCAAAATTAATAGATCGTATTACAATATTTTTATCAAGAAATAATAAGAAAAAATTTTATGATAAAAACCATATAAATTTACACTATCAAATTCTTTTCACAATTAAATTATTTGACAATAAATGACATAATTTAATAGGAATCAATTCATGAAAAAGGATATGATAGTCATAAGTTTTTAGGTATTTCAATTTTACTCTCTTTTCTTACTTATTTAGATTTTTTTCTTGAAGAGCCATCGAGAACCTTGATAGTATCTAATTCTTATAGAAATTTATTTTTCTATGAAGGATTCATAACATAATAATTATATAGAACATTCCATTTATTTTCCAAAATAAAACATAGATGTAGTTATAGACTAATACCCCAAAAGGCCAAGTCACACTAAGAACATAAGTCATTTTTTTTATTCTCCTTGACATTTATATGAATTGAAATCCTTATTTGAGAGAAAATACATTGTGCATTAATTCAGAATAATGACATAAAACATTGGTTGACTAATATGTCAAATCAAAGAGGGAAATTTTCCATTTCCAATTATAATTAGATTCAGTGAGAACATTCTTCATCATTATAGAATTCAATTGACCTTTACCTAATGAAAAAATGACATCATTTTATTTCTTAAGAACATTAGTTCTGGTTATACACTGAGGTGGATTCTTAGCCTGAAAATTATTTTCAAACCTTTAATGATTATTCCTATATGGTTGATCCTTCGTAAATAATTTTCAATATAATATCAAATAGAAACAACAATGATATTTAATTATTATATTTCATTTTTTCTTCATATAAACAGCATAATATAGTTTTCCATTTGAACTCCAATTAAATATCATTAAAAATATATGAAAATCATTTATCATGCACATAATTGTATCATATATTATAAATATGTTTTTCAATGAATCATCATATGCTCTCACACCCATATCCCAAATCTAATTCAACACATTTAATAAAGGTTTAAACTAAACATATATATCAATGTTAGTATTATAAGGTCCTGATATATGTATAGTCAAGATATTTAATTTTTTTTCAAACACATCTATGGAGTGTGGTTATAAATGTGAACAAAAACATGAAACATATTATGAGAATTAAACATCTAACCAATTAGACTAAAACAATCGCATGATAGACCCAAATTGAAATTATGCACCTCAACTTAAAAAATTGGACATTGTGCATCAAATGGACTCCAGTTTAATATATCAATAGGATGAACCAACTCATAGTAATCCTTAATTATTTTAGCATCATCCAATCACATATTTGTTGAGATCCCATCTTACATGAAATAATTTAGGAGCCTAGGAATCAATGGAGAGTGTCACATTGATTTTTTTTTTCACATGAGATATATTTTCATCTATATATGGATTTCATCAAGATATACCATATTATTTGTAATTATTAGGTCTATGGTTTCCTACCAAAAAAAATATACAATCTTTTAGGAAAGAATGAATTTTATTAGAATAAAATCTGTGTTTTTCAATTAACATCCTTATTGAATAATGATTTAATAGAATATCTATATAATTTTTAATTCCTTAAAAAAGTAATAATATAATCTATTGAAATATTAAAAATTACATATATAGTTTTCCCATGATATAGTAAAATTAAAAAATCAATCTCTATCAATTTACTACAGTCTAGAAATATAGGATTACAACCATTATCCATTATTTTTTCACTCTATCAACATTATCATTTTCAATAGTTCCATCATGCGTACTTGTAAAATTTCCTTCTTGCATTGAAAAATTATCTTTCTCATAATGATGGATAAAAAAAACATACCAATTATAAAATTATTTATATCAATCTATTAATTTTGGTTATGAACAGTTGAAGAATTAATTTTTTTTTCTATTTTTATACTATTAATAATAGTTTGTTTGCAAACTAGAGTTTTTTATATGGAAGTTAACTTCTTCAAAATTTAACCAAAGTTTTATAACATAATTTTAATAATGGAAGTATATAATACCTCTATTTGAAATTGTGTTAAATGAAAAATATAATAAAATCAATCATATTTTGAAACTCAATTGAGATTCAAAAAGTATCTTACATCCACTATCTATCCATTCTGTTATATATATTATTTAATAAAAAATAGTAAATAATAATTAAAAATAATAATGGAAATCATGAATCTTTTGAATAAAAAAACATTTCAACTCTTTTACATTTTTTTACAGAATTTTAATATTTTATCTTCAATTTAGATTAGTTTGGATACATTTGGATATAAATAAATCCAATTTAATACATATCTTTATGAATTAATTTTCTAAAAAATAATTGTTTTGAATATGTAATAAATCCAATTAAATACATGTGTATTTATGATAGAAAAAATTTATTTAAAAATAACAAAAGTTTCCCACCCTACATAAAAAATCTTATCTTTGATACATATTTTTTTCTCAGAGAAACATTCATAATAAAAATAAGAAATAATTTAGTATCACAAGTCTACAGAACACTTCCAATAAGATAATAAAAATACTAATTTTAATATCAAAGTGATGAAATAATAATGGTTTTTATCCGAAAAATAATAATAGATTTAATATGATATAATTAATGAATACGAGTAGTAACCCATACATATTATCAGGTAGGGAATAGGTGACAACTAATATGTACAATAAGATTAGTTGGAAATAATAATTTATTATTAAATTAAATTTCATTAATTACCATCTTTATTATTTAAACATTTAAAACCACATTAAATTGAAATTAATTATAAAAAAATATTGATCATTCAATAATTAAAATAAAATAATTAAATGAATAATTTCATAAACCACAAATACAATACAAAAAATCAAATCACTATAATATTTAATTATATAATTAGCTAATATAAATTACAAAAAAAATAATTACTTTATATTGGATTTATGTAGAAGTAGTTAGTGACTAAATTTATAAAATTACAGCAGCTATAATCAAATTTATTATGTCATACAATAACAAATATCATCTAATTGAGCATTTATTCAATGCATCTAGAATAATCATGACATAACAGGATCACGGTATGTGTTCAATAAATATGTGAAAATGGAAATGATGTTTGATAGAAAAAATTATAGATTTATAACTCACTAATTTGATGTTGAAGAGGAATTGAATATGTAAACCAATGAGTGAGGGGATATCATTAAGAAGATGATAGAGGAGGTCACCGCTCATGGTAAGGATTAATTAGTGATCATTGGTGGGCCATATAATGAAACCCCACAATAATGGTGTTTTAAAAATAATTAGTAAAGGTAATTATATACCAATTATTATTAAAATATTTTGGTATAGAGTACTTCAAATAACTTGATACTAGTGGTGAGTCTAAACCATAGGTATAGATTCATGGGTATAGATAGATATTTCAATATAATTACCTATATTAAATTATATAACATATCCAAAATGAATCCCTTGTATGTATGGACTTTGGCCGTATCTCTTTTAATTCAAAAATTTCACTAAAGCCTCATAGAATTTGTAAAAGTTTATCTTCTATTCTATATTATACAATAAATTCTATAATCATATCAAAAACACAATTTTATATCTTCCAAAACACTTTTGGAGAGTTTTCTTCAAATTCACCTTTTATCTCATTGTATGGAATACCTTGTGAAAACCAATCCAAGTATCCTTTTTCATAACCTTTAAAACAAATTAGAAAAACCGTGTAATTCAAACTCAATTCCTCTTCAGTCAACCAAAAAAGTTTAACCCCATGGGCCTCTGTAGCATTTATAATAAATATGAATCACTAAATCTATAACTATAAAGAAAATAGCTCTATCAAAAAATAAATGGTGTTCAAGATACAAAGGGATTTAGCATGATCTCCATTAAACTCATGTATCTCTATAACTATGTTCAGATGTTTCATCATATGTAGGAATGAATTTTCATATGATCCCTTTTTCTAAAACATAAAGTGATGATGAGACCAAGTGTATGTCAATCCCATATAATCATCTTAAGAGTTTTCATTTTTTTCCATATAAACGTACTAGGTTTATGAATACATCACCATCCATTCACCTTTATAAATTATCACATCACATTCCCCTCAACTGAATAGATAATAATATCATATTTATTGTCTAGGTTCAATCATAATCTTATTCATTCAATACTATTCGAGGGACTAGATTTCATAACCATCCATGAAAGGATAAATCACATATTTTTTATGCTTCAAAAAAAGAAATGATCAACAACATAACCAACTTGTTATGATTGTGAATTTTCTTCAAGGCTATATTTTTAGTTTACTAGATGTCTATGACTCATTTTGTCAGAATAAGGTTGTCGTAATAAGAAATCATCAATTATGGGATGTCAGGTCAATGAAAGAACAAGTTTTCTTTATACCAGATGTTTGATCAGTCTTCATTCAATTACTCTTCTCAATGAAATGTGCAGGAAAAGAGTAATTCATGGAATCATTGTTTGACTACCAATGATTGGTGGTCGAACTAGAGAAAGCTATAGGGGATCAACAGTTGCACAATATAATTTATGGGAATCCATGGTTTTAGGAAATCAGTGTTATTGGATGACTAGATGGGGCACTCTACAAAAGGAGGATGGGACCACTATCGAAAAATGGGGCCTAAGAGGCAAGAACATTGTTCATGGTATCACTTCAACCAGCCAGCGTAAATGGGGTTAATATTTGATATTTGTTTTCTAAATAGTTGTTGTAAACACTGATCACTTTGTTTGGTTGAAGAATTAGTGTGAACAAAGTTCAAGACTCCATATTTGTGTGTGTGTGTGTGTCTATATATATTTAAAAAAATTATTTTATTTATTTTTTATATTTTTGTATTTTTATATATTTATATTTACTAGTTAAGATAATAATTAATTAAACTAGCAATAATACATATTTAAATATTTTAAACAGTTAATAAATAAAATAATAAAAATAAAAAACATTTGAAAATTATAATTAATTAACTAATAACATGATTAAAATAATTTGTAATTAATAATATAAATAATAAATGACAATATAAATAATAATTATTATTATAAATTTATTAGTATAATTATCAACTAAAAATATAATTAATGTAATTAATTTATAATAGTATAATTTAAATAAAATAATATAATTAATATAATTGGTATTTATTGATAATGGAGTCGATAGTAATAATTTATAATACAAATAATTTAATTTGTAAGTAATAATCACAAGCAACAGTAATTATCTAAACCATTATAACAATTATTAATAAAAACAACACCCAATAATATTTTTTAATAGTAATAATTATCATATTAATTAATTTCTAATTCAATAATTAATTCCATTATTAATTAGTGAAGCAAGAACTAACAAAGGATGATAGTGACTCAATCAATCTCATAGACATTGAAATAGATGCAGCATAGGACCTTTAGGCTAGAAAGAATTACGGTTCTACTGGATATGTATTAATATTTCAATCCATTAAGGAATTCATGTAATGTAATGGTTTCCCCCTCTACCTAGTTAGAAAAGAGGTCATTTCCTTTGTTTGATAAAATTGGCTAGATCATATACCATTTTGAATTAATTGCTAATTATTGAAATTTAATTGTCAATTTTTAGTAAATGTAATATATTTTTAGTTATTAATTATATTAATTTTTTACCAAATAAATTATTGAATATATTATTTTAGATAGTGTTTTAGTTGGGTGGTGTTTATTTTCATCCACTAAATCAGGTGGTTGTTCAAGGATTGATTTCCAAGGAGAGAAAATTTCACCCCTCATACAGGTTGGATGCAAACACAGCAAAACACAAAGAAGTAGACAGAAGGGGGAAGCTGATAGTGTATATTTAAATATGAGTGGTTTAGGGGTTCCAGTGATGACATTAGACCTAGGTGAGAGGCATAGATGTCTGAGGCATGAAAGGGAACTGGAAAGCGGTAGCTGGTGGAGATGGAAGTCGATCTAGTGATAGGTGTATGTATTTGAAAAAAGGTGAACTGGTGATGGTTTATAATGGGTTTAGACAGTGTTTGTGCACTATGTGATGGGTTTCTTTTACTATTTTTTCCTCTGGGGCTATGGGTCATGTAATAGGTCTCCCTCTTCCTAGAAGGCAAGTGGCCCTTCCTTTGTTTAATAAAAAGAATATTTGGTCTCAACATTATAAAAATAATTAAAATATTTTACTAATTAGTTATTATTTTATTATTTTATTTTATAACCATAATAATATTCATAATTTATGTTAATTAATTAAAAATTTTAGTTTCTCAAATAATTTATAAGTAAAAATTAAACAAATGTATAACATTTGTTTTGATTCAAGATCTGTGGATGGTAGAAAATATACCAATAATGTTTCTGTCACATTCTAAGATGATCCAATATTCCATTTCATAAAGTATAGATAGCATATTGACATCATGTCTATCAATACTTTTTTTCTCGAATACGATCCGCTTGTGTAGAATCTATTATAGCTACCTCTGCACGACCCTATGTGATGGGAGGTGGATCCAAGTCCCCATCTCCCATACATTGTCCTACCTAAAAAGAAGATGACCACTGTCCAGAACACTCTCCCATGTGGGAACAAAAAAAATTTAGATTAAACCATCCACTTAATGGGAATAATATAGAAGATGAGACATGGATTGCTAACCATTGAGTAAAAAGGGATAATCTTATGTGCTTCAGTCATTAGCTATTACTACAACTAAATATAATAAAGGGAATAAACTCCATAACCACTAATAGTATCATCCAAAATCCCTATCCACATAAATCATTTCATAATATCTAAAATTGGAATATATATATATATATAAAGATTAAGAAAGAGGAATATGGTGTTGTTGTGGCTCATCGAAAGTAGCTTGTCATCTAACATTTATATTATCATGATAGACATCTTACCCTTGTACCACACTATTTTTTAGAACATATAGGTGATGGATACCACCCTTGATCCCATTGACCCAGTGCATAGCATTTCGCCCCACATAAAAGATCCAATGATAAAACTCATCCAAGGGAAAATGAGGCTCTAACAATAATCATGGAAAATTGCCCTGGAAAAATGAAAATATCTCTATCTAATCAGAGTTTTGTATAAATCATGTGATATGAGTATCCTATAGAATAATTATGTTGTTAATTAAAATTAGCAACAGTTCAATTCAAAAGTGGGAATTATTATTTTGAAGTTGTGATATCCAATCTATGTCATGTAAGATATAACAAAACAACTATGTGACATTAGGGCTCATTTTTCAACTATCGTGATAGATGCATGTGCACCATGTTTTCCCACCAATAATTGGGACTCTTAATTTATATCACACATCTCAATATATCATGCATGATATCACCTTCAGTAAAATTATTTATTCCTATACATCTTCATGGAATGAAGTGATGCCAATTGAAAGGGGGTACAATGATGGGATGAAGAAACCCAAACAACCTTAGAACACAATCAATATGGTTCCACTCAACTATGTGAAAATGGATAAGAGTCACCATGCATGTGATGCAGCAAGAATCATCATGTAGTAAGGAAATAGACTCTAGAGAACAGTTCCAACATATGGAAGATATGATACATGAAATAACAAATGATGAGTATGAAAATAATAAAATAAATCATTTATAACACAAAATAATAATTTATGTATATAATTAATATTCACATACAAAATATAGATATTGGATATCTAAAATAAGCCTATAAGTGTGAAAATCATGAAAATGATAGTGGGACATGTTCATGTAAATGATGGTAGGAGATGTTTGTGTAAATGATGGTGGGAAACCCCATTATCTACAATTGTAGACTCAAATTAATGATGATGTCAAACACCTAGTAGAGTCCATAGGAAACTCATGACATCAGTGATGGATTTAGGTGATGCATCAATGATAATTATTGTTAGGATGATGTGGAAATGATGGTGTGGAAGTTAGAAAAGGTGGTAACGAGACACCAATGATATTATGTGACACCAATAACAAGAGGTGAATGTGGTAGAAGTGATGGAGGAAAAATTAACCTCACAAAAAGCTGACACATAGTATAAGAACCCGACCTTATTACATACATAATCTTGAGTTTAGTTAATCAAACACTTCCTTTTACATTGAGGATATTTCCAAGTTTAGATCTTTAAAAAATTGGTACAAAACATTCATAACATTACACATTGTTACACAGTGTATACCATGAAAATAGTTTCTATTTTTTTCTCAAAATATAAATCATTAAAACTTAAAACAAGACTCCTTGACAATTATTCAAAATTTAATGTGTATACCTTCCTTGTATTACACATCCATTAACCTGTGAAAATCATTAAAAAACTTGGGATGAGCACAAATATTTAGTAAGGGATGGAAAAGATGGAAAAATTACATTAGTCCAGGAATACTCATAATGTATGAAAACATTTTCAAAAGACATGATTTTCACCCATATATACTAACTTAATGTAACCTGAGATTTACACAAGATACACACAAAGATGAGAACATGAATATAATCATAAAGGTATCTTGTGGTATTACTTACATAATCTTATAACCATCTTGGCTACCTTAAAATTTGTAACCCTCACGGCTACCTTACTTTGTGTAACCATCGTAGTTACACTTGAAGTAACTATACGTCCAAACTCCAACTTACTCATACCCAATGCATTGGACGGAAATATAGGTCCCACCGTTCATCATAAATAATTCCTTATAACCAAAACATAATCATACAACCTGAATAATTCCATAAAAACATTTCTTTGGAATTTTGTAAAACCGAATTTAAAACGAGGATTTTTAAAGAAAAGCCCCGTATAAATATCATACAATTGAAGAGAAAATTAGTAGGGTGGATGGAGTATGTATATATACTATTAATACACATAATAGTACATAATATAAACATAAACCATCACAAAAACAATTTAAATAGAATATAACAATGATGTAGAAGGTTATCCCAAAGAATAAAAACCGGGTTAAGAATTCCCTTACCTCGGGTTTGTCTTACTTCCAACATGATTAAAACTCTTGTATAATGGTTAGAAGAGTGTTATAAATATTTTAAAGAAACAGGTTCATGTTGATAATATCATATATGATCATTTAATAACATCTTTTCACCCTTAATTCTATGTAATTTTCCCCTTGCACTGTTTTTGGTTGAATTCTTTACATGATTTCTATGATTGGTTCATGGTGGGCATTCTTGTCGATTGGAAGCAGAACTCCATAATTGGAATGGAGTAGTATTTTCATATAACCAGTAACATAAATTATTCCATTTATAATTTTGAATTTTTACATGAAGCTGATTCATAAGTTAGAACATTAACGATGTTCGTTTAGATCCTTTTAGTGGTTCTTTGATAATAACCACCTCATTTTGTCTAATAAATTAGAACCATGAGTACAAAAAAATTCCAGAACCATGGGTGAGTCATACAACATGTATTATAACCTGGTTCAACCATATAAATGGTTTCATGACCATACTTGAAAGAATTAATGGATTTTGAAATCACATCGTCCACGATGTCGGTAATTTGACACAAACGGACAATGTTTTTTATTATTTAAATAAGTGGGAGAGGAGAAGAATAAAGATGATTAATTTTTCATAAACATGAAAAAATCCGGAGTATACATTTTTTTTGATAATTCATTCCTTTTGGGTAAGGAGATATGAATAATGAATAAGGAAGGAACTCAAAATAAAAGAAAAATTGTGAAATCGCTTACAAAAATTCGGCAGCCTAACGGCTACGCAACATGGTTTTAGAAAATATTAAAAAGAGAGGGGAAAAGGTTCACCAATACAGAAATGAATAATAATCTTGATAATATCAAGAATAATAAGGAAATAATAACATGGTATGGAAACTTGAAAATTATACCACATAAAATAGAATTTGAAATAAAAAAGAATGAAATTGAGAATTTTCTTACCTTTTAAATTAACCCTTAGAACATAAAGTTTGGGACCTTGGGGGATTGAGAAAACCTTGGGAGGAATACTATGAAGGTAAGGAGGCTAGAGCCTCATTGAGTGAGAATTGGTAATGAATTAAATGGAGGTAAGAGTTGGTATTTATAGGAAAAGTGATGGATTATTTTAATAATTTTCAAAGGACACATCATGGGTGGTATTTACCAAACCATGAGCTTTCCCATGGTATTTTCTCATGGTATAAGACACTTGGGACACCTCACACCATATCTAACTATACACGAGTCGACCATATTTATGACATCATTATTATATCATTAATGATGTCCTTAATAAATTGAAACTAAAAACTGTATTTTTTACAATTCACTGAAAAATCAAATGGTTCAGAAAAATTCCCAAAATTCACCCTAAAAATTTAATTACGTGTAGATTTAAAAAATGAAGTCCATTTTTTAAAAATAATTTTCAAAATATTATTAATTTAATTTTTAAATAAAATCATATTTAATTAAAAATTAACAGTTCTAATTCTACAACTACTTCTTTATCACAATGAAAAATTAACCAAGACGTAATTATCCTCTACCATTAAGAAAATAAAATAATAATAAAATTTACTATTCATTATGGTCATATTACTATTCATATTACTATTCATTAGGGTATGTTACTATTCACCAGAAAAACAAGTTGGTTCTAATAGAATCAAAATAACATACTGAACACATTTGTGGATGACAGTTTCTTGAAATTTAAAACATAGAAGAGTAAAAATTATGTTAAAATCCTAGTTATAAATATCTACATAAAACAAAGTTCCATGAATTTATATTTATTTTTAGAAAAACATTGGGTGTTACATTATCCCCACCTTATTGAAATTGCGTCCTCGCAATTTTATTTATTTATTAAACAATTGAGGGTATTTTTCTCTCATAGAATTTTCAGACTCCCATGTTGCTTCTTCAACCATGGGGTTTCTCCAAAAAACCTTTACCTGGTTGATTACCTTATTGCACAATACATGTTCCCTTCGATCAAGAATATGAACAGGTTTCTCTTCATAAGAAAGGTTCTCTTCCAGCTGAATTGCTTCTGGGCTCAATACATGTGATAAATCTGGAACATACGTTCTCAACATCAAATCATGGAAAACATTGTGAACCTGAAACAAGCTCAGAGGCAAAGATACACGGTATGAAACTATTCCAACTTTCTCCAAGATATCCAAAGGACCAATGAACCATGGACTTAGTTTTCCTTTCTTACTAAAACATATCACACTTTTCGAAGGAGAGATTTTAAGGAAAACATGGTCACTCACATTAAAAGAGAAGTCTATCCTTCTATTATCTACATAACTTTTCTGCCTACTCTGAGCTGTCCTCAGGTTCTGCTGGATCATATTCACTTTCTTAACCACTTCATCTACTTATTCTGGACCCATCAACTTTCATTCACCGACTTCATCCCAAAATGCAGGAGTCCAACACCGTTTTTCATACAAGGACTCAAAATTTGCCATCTGAATACTGGAATGAAAACTATTATCATAAGAAAACTCAACTAAAAAAAGATACTAATCCAAACTTCCCTGATATTCCATTGAACAAGCTCTAAGCATATCCTACAATGTTTGAATCGTTCGTTCTGACTGCCCATCTGATTGAGGATGAAAATATGTACTGAAATTTAACTCTGTGCCCAACAACTTTTGAAGTCCCTTCCAAAAGTTAAAAGTGAACCCGGGATATCGGTCAGATACAATGGAAAAAGGAACTCCATGTAACCAGACAATCTTCTTAAGGTACAATCGTGAAAGTTGATCCAATGACATTGTATCTCGAATTGATAGAAAATGTGCAGACTTTGTTAGCCGATCAATAACTACCCAAATAGCATTGTTACCTCGAGAAGTCTTTTGTAGTCCCACCACAAAGTCCATGGATACATTCTCCCATTTCAAATCGGTCACTGGAAAAGGCTAAAGAATTATCTTTGGTAATTACCGCTCTACTTTAACCTGTTGACATGTCAAAAATTTCATGGTAAAATCAGCAATATCTCGTTTCATTCCATCCCACCAATAATACACCTGAAGGTCTCTGTACATCTTAGTACTTCCAGGATGAATAGAAAATGGAGAACTCTGAGATTCACACAATAATTCTTTCTTCAACTGGGAATCCCAAGGCACACACAACCATTTTCCAAATCTTAAAATACAATCTTTATCAAGATTGAATTCTGAAACATATTCATTTTAACCAATTATACCTTTTTCTGTAGCTCATTGTCTTCCTTCTGTGCTTGATTAATTCTATCTAAAAACGAAGACTACACTGAATCTTAAAACAAAATAGATGTATTCCCTACACCAATAACTTCTAAGGCAAAATTCATCAAATCATTAATTAAGGGATCATGTTCCAGACATAGCATGGTTAATGATGCATGATGATTCCGACTTAAGGCATCTGCCACTTTGTTTGATTTTCTAGGATGGTAATTGATCATGCAGTCATAATCATTTATTAGTTCTAGCCATATTCTATGCCTCATGTTTAATTCCTTCTGAGTGAATATATACTTTAAACTTTTATGGTTAGTATATATTTGGAATTTGGTTCCATAGAGATGATGCCACTATATTTTCAAAGCAAAAACCACAGCTACTAATTCCAAATCATGTTTGGGATAATTTAGCTCATGAGGATTAATTTGTCTCAAAGCATAAGAAATTACCTAATCATTTTGCATCAAAACACAACCAAGTCGCTTCAAAGAAGCATCACTATAGATGACAATCTCACCATTTTGGGATGTTAAGGCCTAAACTAGAGCATTCACCAATCTCTTCTTCTATTCCTGAAAACAAACATCCCATTCCTCTATCCAAACAAATTTAACCCCTATTCGTGTTAACTTAGTTATTGGGATAGATAACTGTGAAAAGTTCTTAACAAACTGTCAGTAATAACTTGCTAAGCCCAGAAAACTACGAATCTCTATAACATTTGTGGGTCTTGGCCATTCATCAACTACTTTTTTTTGGCAGGATCACCTGTTATTCAATCCTTATTTACAATGTGCCCAAGAAAATTAATCGGTTGCAACAAAAATCACACTTTATGAATTTTCCATATAGTTTATTTCCTTTTATAGTTTTCAAAACAACGCTTAGATGTTTTTCATGCTCCTCTTTATTTTAAGAAAATACTAGAATGTCATCAACAAATACAACCACAAACTTATACAAGAACTCATGAAATACTTTATTCATAAGATTCATCAATACAGCAAGTTCATTAGTTAATCCAAACGGCATTACAACAAATTCATAATGCCCATATCTAGTACAAAGGTTGTTTTTGGGAAGTCATCCTCCTTCATCTTCAGCTGATGGTATCCAGATATCAAGTCAATATTGGAAAAATACTGAGCTACCTGGAGATGATCAAACAAGTCATCAATATGAGGAAAAGGATACTTATTTTTAACAGTTATGTTATTCAAATCTTTGTAATCAATGCAAAGTCTCATGGAACCATCTTTTATTCTAACAAACAAAATAGGGGCTCCCCATGGTGAAGTGCTAGGACGAGTGAAGTATTTGTCATGAAAATCCTGCAACTGATTTTTCAATTCAAGATTTTCTATTGGAGCCATACGATATGGGGGTTTGGAAATTAGCTTAGCATATGGAACTATGTCAATTGTGAATTCGAGTTCTTGATTAGGTATGAAACCGGGTAACTCATCTAAAAAAACATCAAGGTATTTATTTACCACTAGAACATCATTAATTTGAATAGTTTTATTGTTTTCAACAATATGAGAAAGATAACATTCATTTCCATATTTCTATAGTTTCTCAGTTTCCTAATATGTTATCAACTGTATGGTTTCATTCTTGTATACAAACTGAAACTATTTATAAAAAACAACTTCTTTAGATCTATAGTCAATCTTATCATGATAATCAGAAAGCCAGCCCATTACCAAAATAACATCAAACTCGACTAAGGGTAAAACAACGAGGTTTTCCGGTAAATTCTTTCCAAAGACTACAATAGAAAGATTCTTATAATTCTTCTTTGATATAACATTTCCCCCTGCTCTATTAACAACAAGTTTATGTCTCATTTATTGAGGTGATATTTTGAATTTCCTAGAAAATTTCTCAGAGATGAAGGAATGTGTAGACCCCGTATCAAGTAAAACTTTAGAAAAATCTGAGTGAACAAACAAAGTACCTAATACAACTTCATTGGATGGCCCGACATCTGCTGATGTAGTCGCAAAGGATCTCACTACACCTTTCTGCTTGTAGTCTAACTTCTATGCATCATTCGGATCTCTCTTTGGGTAGGCATTTTTATAATGGCCCATTTCACCACATTTAAAACACTTTATAGTCTGCTTATGAGGATTAGTTTTTGGATCATTTTCATTAAAATCTCGGGCCATATGTCCAAACATACCACATTCAAAACACTTCCCAGTTCTGCTAAGACATTCCCCAGGGTGCTTCTTACCACACTTTTCACAAGCTGGAAATTGGATTTTCTTACTATCAGATTTCTTTGGTTGATTCTTACCCATTTCTTTCCAACTGTACCTCTTCTTATCTTTGTTTCCAAAATGCACATGATCATTAGAAAACTCCATCTCTACCCATTCAGCCCATCGTACATGTTTCTCATAACTTTTGAATTTACGAGAGGCCAACGCCCTTTGATACCTTGGATTCAATCCTGAGTAAAAGCAGTTGATTTTTTAATCAAGATCCAGAATAAGATTTTGGGCATACATCACCAGTCGGGTGAAGTTAGCTTCATACACATCCACTGAATCTTCCTCCTTCTATTTCAATTCAAGGAATTTCTTCTCCATTCTTAGGCGCACCACCTTAGGAAAATATTTATCAAGGAAAAGACTTTTAAATTCATCCCGCTCTAAGGTATCAAAATATTCTCTACCCCTGATATTCCTTACCATTCACCACCATTGATCATCTTCCCCTTAAAAACGATAAATGGAAAGACTTACCTTTTGATTGTCTGAACATTCCATAACATCAAATATCTTTTCAATGGCTTTGATCTATCCTTCAGTTTCCACTGGGTCAGAAGATCCATTAAATGTAGGAGGATGTTGACTCATAAAATGTTCCACCACTGTCAGGATCTGTTTTGGTACCTCCATTGGTTCTCTTTAAAGGATTCCACCACCATTTATTTCCTATGTTAGCTGAGCCATTACTGTCACAAACTTCTCAGTTCCAATCGCTACCATTTCGGGTTGTAGTTCCGGAAGGATGTCATTCTTTTAATGCCTCTCCTCTTCATCATACTTGTTCCTTCTATGGATAACCATTATGAAAAAACATTTCTTAGATAAATCAACATGGTAATCTTTATATTCCATAACATTTAAAATTAAACATAGAGGGAAATCATTAATGTTATTCTATTAACATCACCCTAACCTCTAAAGTTATCTAAACCATCCTCTGATACCAACTATAAGGACCCGACCTTATTACATACATAATCTTGAGTTTAGATAAGAAAACAATTCCTTTAACATTTAGGATATTTTCAAGTTTAGAGCTTTAAATAATTGGTACAAAACATTCATAACATTACACATTGTTACATAGTGGATACCGTAAAACAGTTTCCATTTTTTTCTCAAAATATAAAACATTAAAACTTAAAACAAGACTCCTTGACAATTATTCAACAATTAATGTGTCTTCCTTCCTTGTATTACACATCCATTAACCTGTGAAAATCATTTAAAAACTTGGTATTAGCAAAAAATCTCGGTAAGGGATGGAAAAGAAGGAAAAATCACATTAGTCCATGAATACTCATAATATATGAAAACATTTTCCAAAGACATGATTTTCACCCATATATACTGACTTCATGTAACATGAGATTTACACAAGATCCACCCAAACATGAAAACATAAATATAATCATTAAGGTATCTTGAGGCATTACTTACATAATCTTGTAACCATCTTGGCTACCTTAAAATTTGTAACCCTCACGGCTACCTTACATTGTGTAACCACCACAGTTACACTTGGAGTAACCATACGGCCGACCTCCAACTTACTCATACCCAATGAATTGGAGAGAAACATAGGTCCCACCATTCATCATAAATAATTCCCAAGAACCAAAACATAATCATACAATATGAATAATTCCATAAAAACATTGCTTTGGAATTTCGTAAAACTGAATTTAAAAAGAGGATTTTTAATGAAAATCCCCTTATAAATATAATAAAATTGACGAGAGACTTACTAGGGTGGATGGAGTATGTATATATACTGTAAATACACATAATAAAACATAATATAAACATAACCCATCACTAAAACAATTTAAATAGCACATAACAATGATGTAGAAGGTTATCCCAAAGAATGGAAATCGGGTTAAGAATTTCCTTACCTCGGGTTTGTCATACTTCCAACTTGATTAAACCTCATGTATAATGGTTAAAAGAGTGTTATTAATATTTTAAAGAAACTTTTACATGTTTATAGCATCTTATATTATCATTTAATAACATCTTTTCACCCTTAATTGTTAGTATATTTCCCCTTGCACTGTTTTCTGTTCAATTCTTTACATGATTTCTATGATTGGTTCATGGTGGAAATTTATGTCTATTGGAAGTGAAAATCCTGAATTGGGATGGAGTAGTATTTTTATATAACTAGTAACATAAATTATACCATTTATAATTTTTAATTCTTACATGAATATGATTCATAAGTCAGAACATTAATGTTGTTCGTTTAGATCCTTTTAGAGGTTCTTTGATAATAACAACCTCGTTTTGTCTTATAAATTAGAACCATAAGTACAAAAGAATTACAAAACCATGGGTGAGTCATAAAACATGTATTATAACCTTTTTATATCATATAAATGGTTTCATTACCAGACTTTAAAGAATTAATGGATTTTGAAATCACATCGTCCACGATGTCGGTAATTCGACACAAACGGAAAATGTTTTTTGTTCCTTAAATAAGTGGAATAGGAGAAGAATAAAGATGATTAATTTTTCATAAACATGATAATATCTAGAGTATACATGACTTATGGATAATCCATGCCTCTTGGGTAAGGAGATATGAAGAAATAATAAAGAAGGAACTCAAAATAAAAGAAAATTTTTGAAATCGCTTACAAAAATTCGGCACTCAAACGGCAACGGAACATGGTTTTAGAAAATATTAAAAAGATAGGGGACAAGAGTAACCCATCCAGAAATGAATCATAATATTTAGAAGTTCAATAATAAGAATAAAATAAGAACATGGTATGGAAACTTGAAAATTATACCACATAAAGAGAATTTGAAATGAAAAAGAAAGAAATTGAGAATTTTCTTACCTTGTTGAGTAACCCTTATAACATGAAGTTTAGGACCTTGGGGGGCTTGGGGAAACCTTGGGAGGACTAATATGAAGGTAAATATGGAAGTGTTTCATTGTGGGAGAGTTTTTAATGAATTCAATGAAGGGAAGAGTTGGTATTTATACGAAAATTGAGGGATTATAATAATTTTCAAGGGACACCTCATTGGTGGTATTTGCAAAACCATGGGTTTTCCGATGGTATTTTCTCATTTTATAAGACACATGGGACACCTCACACCTTATATAACTATAAAAAAGTCAACCATATTTATGAAATCATTATTATATCATTAATGATGTCATTAATACACCAAAACTAAAAACTGTATTTTTTACTATTAAACGAAAAATCAAATGTTTTAGAAAAATTCCCAAAATTCCCACTAACCATTTATCGACATGTAGATTTCAAAAATTAATTCAATTTTTTGAAAATAATTTTCTAAATATTATTAATTTAATATTTAAATAAAATCATACTTAATTCAAAAATTAACAGTTCTAATTCTACAACTACTTCTTTATCACAATGAAAAATTAACATAGATGTTATTATCTTATAGCCTTAGGAAAATAAAATAATAATAAAACTTACTATTCATTAGTGTCATATTACTATTCATATTACTATTCATTAGGGTATGTTACTATTCACCAAAAAACAAGTTGGTTCCAATAGACTCTAAATAATATACTGAACATAATTGTAGATAACAGTTTCTTGAAATTTAAAACATAGAAGTGGAAAATTTATGTTAATAGGATAGTTATAAATATCTACTTAAAAAAAAGTTCCATGCATTTATATTTATTTTTAGAAAAACTTGGGGTGTTACACATAGTGTGTAAATATTGAGAAAAATGGATTTTTTTGGTTTAAGAGATATATTTTAATCCAAAATTTTTTAAGCATAATTAAAACTGATAAAGCACACTCTTATTTTCTTTATGTATTATGAAAATGATTTTTTCTTTACTAGTGACATGTATGGATCATTCACAAGTCAATCTGATACATGGTGTTTCTAGTATGACTCAAAGTGTTCTTTTAGTATAATAGTAATTTTCCAGCTAAAAACCCATATCACATAGTCATAACTAGGAAGACATGTTTAGATTGTCTTTATATTTTGTGAAAAAGATCAATAATTCATTTTTTATGTGTAAGTATTAAACTCATCCTAATCTATCACAAATTCTGTTATTTAAGTCTATAAGGAAGTTTTTGTATATAATAGTGTTGTTTCTATTCAAAAACCACATCACATACTCAAAACTAAGAAACCACAATTGAATATTCATTTTACTTTAGAATAACAGCTGATTATTCATTTGTGACCAGTAAGTAGTAACTTCATATCATTCAAATTGAAAATATTTGTGGATTATATAATATTTCAATTATAATGTGCTTTTATTTTCTTATTTAAAGTTACTAAAGTAAGAATTCTTTTTATTACAGACATAATTTTCTATTACATTTGATCGAGTGGATCATTGGAGCAGTATTGCTACATGAGTTTATTTTTTGTTATGATTTGTGGTTTTTAAGTGGATTTTAATTCAATGTAATTGTAATGAACTAAAATTCATTAATTTAATATTTATATAGAAATAATGGTTAAACATAAATATATAACGTTTTGTATGTTTTTTTCTTCACAATAAGTTTTTTGGACATTTTATGTAATTTTTATACTATAATTTAAATGTATTTCTGTCTTTCATCAGTTTTGGTGGAGTTCTACAAAGTACTTTGCATCAAATCGCAATTGATTTAATCGGTTCTCAATATATCAGGGAAAAATTCCACTTTTCTTGTTCTAAATTTATCATTGATAAATTAGTACTTTTCAAAGATTATTATAGATATGATAAAGTTGTCACTTATCAATGATTAAAATTAAAATAAAAAGGCCTCATTTATCAACTGTTTTTAGAGATGATTAACGGTACCCTTATCAATGATTTTTTATCACTAAAAAATGAGTCTATCTTTCATTGTAACTAGGAACATCAATGCTTATTTTACCTCTAAAAAGGTTATTTTATAGTAGTAAATGCCAGATATGAGAATAGTATGGGGGTGGGTTGTAACGCCCTGAACCCGGTTACCCAGACTCAGTGCATTATTTTAATACATTGGCATGATTACAAGGAATCAGTTCTCGAAGGACCGATCAGTTTAACAGTCTTGGAAAATATATTACAAAAATGAATGTTACATTACACTTTATAACATACAAAACAACATAAATAATCCTTTATGAATGCAATTATTCTCTTGGCTTAACCTTGCATATCAATCACAATACATTTCCCGAAATCCTAGGAAAAATAAAACATATAAAGGGGTGAGCTCAGATGCTTAGTAAGGATAACAATAAAACAAAAACTCTCATAAATAAGAATATACATTTAAGGATATGTATAACTAAAACAAAAGCCTTTTAAACATAAACTTTAGAATAATATGGAAAAAATAAAATGAAGTAATTCAATTTACTTATTCACATGGAAATTTTACTAGTCTAATAATCACATGCAATATCACTAACCACTTTCATAATGATGGAATGCATAATTATAGACTATCATAACCACGTAGCCAAGGCCCCGTGCCAAGACTACAAATAAGATTTTGTCAAGGCCTTGTGCCAAGACACTAGTTTGTCTCATGAGACCTACTGATGCATCAAGGAGCTATAGCGGGCTCCACCCGTCACTTACTAGGTCCAATGCATTCCCATATGAAAAGTTTTAAATATAACATAAACATTCGTATTTAAAATAGCATACGAAATGTCAATACTTTCTCTATAAACCATGAATGGTATAAAAATAACAAATCCACAATAAAACCTATCACAAAACCTTCAACACAATAAATTTTTTTTGATTCATAATAAATCATCTTCAAACAAGTTTAAAACCCATCAAAGGATCTTGACATATATTAAAATGATTTGTAAAACTCTTTGAGAGAAATAACCCTTTATCATGAAAACATTTGAAAGTCACACAATTTAGAAAGGAAGACATTTAAAGAAATTTTTGAATAAAAGTGTCACATACCACTTTGAAACTTTTGAAATTAACATTTTAAAAACATTCATGTCTATATAAATAAATCCTTAAAACCATTTTGAAGACATTAATATTAATGAGAATGATTTAGAAGAATAAATATTTAAAACATTTGAAATGATGTTTTTGTAAAAAGTGCCTTAAAAGAATATCTTTGAAAACTCTTTCATGAAGAATGGAAATGGATAATAAATATTTCCCATACACAAATAATACAATTATGGTTAGTACATACACCACACAAAAGGTAATAGTGGGAATATGGGACGAATCTCACAGGAATAAGGAGTGAGATGAAAACCCCTTTCCTTGCACTTTCCTTTAGTCGAGGGTACGTTTAACTTCATGTATAAATACCATAGTATGTTATTAAATTATACCAAAACCATATTAATATTTATGTTGTCATAAATTATTCATTTATGACTTTATAATACCCATTTAATAATAATTTCCATGTTAAATTAACATTTCGGGTAATAATCGCTTTCTCTATCATACATGTTTTAACTTATTACTCTTGATTGTATCACTAATATCATGATTTAAATAATTCTAGAATATAAAAAAATCATATATATTTAGAATATAAATATGTACAATAGACATATATATGAAATGGAAAACACTGTTTATGGAGACGGTACTCCGTACGTACGCATAAACGTTGTTTCTATTTTCATAACGTATTGAACAGAACTAAGTGAATATAATATATGTAAGTACATATATATATATATCCATTAGCATTATTATGTCATATATTAAAAACATATTAGTAACATATATTTTTATAATCGTCGATGAATGGTGAATGTGGAAATGAATCTCATCGCGTCATGGAGACGGTAATCTGTACGTACACATGAGCGACAATATCATTTCATTAAAGGTGTGGAATTGGATGTTATATTGATTTTACAGAGACATTATCATGTTATTTTCATTATTTATATACATATTACTCATTATTAAATCAATCCAAATAACGTATTGTGGAATAACAAATTACACCACAGCGTGGAGACGGTAAGTCGTACGTACACACGTATGGTGACATTATTATTCATAATATGGATAGAATAATGAATATATTTTTGAAATATTTATAATAACATCACAGTTTATAGAATATGATGGATTTATTATTTTATAATGGAAATAATAAAGAAATATTAAGTGGAAGAAGAATGGAACTAGAAAGAGGGTGGTGAAATCATTACCTCTTCTTCGGGTTCTACCATTTGATTTCATCAAAAGTGCTCCTTAGGTTGGATTTCTGAACAAAATAAGTCAACTAGGTTGAAGTGAGGGAAGTTTAGAGGATATTTGGGCAGGTTTTGTCTGATCCAAATGGCTTAGAAGGTGTGAATTATAGTGAGGGGCAGTTCCCTTTTATAAGAGGGGTGAGGGGCATCTTAGGAAAAACTTAAAATATTATTTTATAATAAATTAATTTTCGGTTTCTAATGGATCAAAAATGAATTATTTAAAGGATAAGGTGGGGATGGGTCAAAAACCTATCAACCAATAGGTTTTAGATAGGTTTAGGTCACCATATTAACCTTAACTTTTAGATTTAACTCTTAGTTAAATAGTTTAACTTTTACCGTGTCTTATTGTATTCTTACTCTATATGGTTAATGAACTTACTCTAAACATCCAAGAGATCCTCAAGTGCCTCATTAAAAACATATATAATATTATTTAAGCCCTTTATCCTAACCATACATTTTTAGGAAGATTATATCAACCAATAATACAATATTTGTTTTAAATATTAATTTATGTCAATTTTGACACTATTTGGTATTTTGTTTTTGTAAAAGTCATAAAAACTTGATATCTTCGAAAACGATACATTGAATCATCCATATCATGTCATATTCACCTATAAAATTCGTGGATGTCATAAAAACAATGAAATTATATTTATTTTAATATTTATAATACCATTTATTTGATTCTTTCATTAATAAGGTAATTACTCCATCATCATTGTGTCAAAAATAAATTTATTTATTCAATTTATAAAAATTATAAATAAAATAACATGATGTGGAAAAGATTTTTATATTTCTAATTAATATTTATAATCGAATTTATCTTATGAATAACCCTAAATTAAAAAAAAATAGTTATTAAACTTTGATTTTAACTCTTTTAACTCTTCTTTGAATTAAATAATAAATGTCCTAATCTCATACAAGTGGACCTTAATTATAATATTTTATTCCTAAGGTTGTTTTTGGTCGAGATACACTTGTCCAATAGAATAAGGACATGTGTTAGGGTAATATTAATATCATTTTTACCCTTAATTACCCTATTTACTTTTAACCGTGGTAAATAAATGTAAAAATTTATTATTCACCAAATATTATTTTTATCTTATTGAACCACATTTTACTACTTGATATTAACTGTGTCTCTCAGATTTTTGAAATTCCACTCACACAAGCGGTAAAATTAAGTTTTATGTGAATTTGTAAATTCTCCTAGGAGGTGGGTAAAAGACTGTGAAAAGTTCAATAAAATTTATATATATCTAAAATTATTATAAATGGGATCCAATGAATTATATTGAATTTATATAGGTATTATGTATCTATTTTGAACTAAAATAAATTTAAATGAAATAAATAATTATTTAAATAAAATTTCGTTTTTAAACAATAACTCAGTACTTTTTTACTATTCATCAAAAATCAGACATTATCAGAAAAATACCAAAAAATCACCCTAGGATAATTTAGATATTCCAAATCAAAAAATGAATTCTATTTTACCAAATTCAAAACATAGAAGTTTCATTTATTAATTTAAAATTAATTTCTGTTGTCAAAACCAAAAGGCGTATTTTTAAGAAAAAATATCTATCAAAAGTTTAACACTTCATTATGTCAACTCTCAAAGGAAAATTACTAAAAATGACCAAAATTGGATTAAATGGTAAGAATATAATCTATTTATACTTCTAAACCATTAAAATTTATAATTTAACACGATAAATTATTTTGATTAAAAAAATTTCTGTTAAAATATAGTATTTTTCACTATTCACCCAAATATGAAAGTTTTCAGAAAAACAAAAAAAAATTATTGTAACTAAATTCTTATGTCCCAATTCTAAAGAAAAAGTTTATTTTTTCAAATTAAATATATAAAAGTTTCAAATATTATATTTAAAAAGGGTTCACCATTAAAAGGCGGTAAAAGTGCATTTTTTGAAAAATACTTCTTTTATCTGAAAAAAATGAATTAGTTCTTACATTATGTCTATGAAACTCATAATATGGATTCTAATATTATAGGGATAATATATATAGTTCAAAATCTAGTTATTACTATTCATAACTTCTTTTGAACGGCTAGATTGGTAAGTTGTGTGGCGCTTGAACTCGGTGTTGCGTGTAGTGCAAGTTATTAAATTATTTTGAAGAAATAACATACTTTAAAATCATGGGGTGTTACTTTCCTCCCTCCTTCAATAAATTGAATCCTCGCAATTTGAAATTATTCTTCAAAAATAAAATGTTGAAATTAGAAAATACCTTTGTGGGAGAACCCACATCAGAAATTGTGTTAATAAAATTTAAACTTAATAAGAGGAAAAGGGGAATAAAAAAGTCACCACCAAATTATGATCTCAATTAGGAGTAAATTGGTGGAAATTAGAGACACATAATTGGAGGTAAAACATAAATTATTATAGGGAGTGATTGAGGTCATAAATCACAAACATTTTTAGAATTGTGGGCCTTAAAGCCACTAATCTATGATGATTTAAAATACCATCGGTTCAACAAAACATAAGGTATTATGATAACACATTTTTTGTTTTAGGATTCCTTACCTAAAGTTTCATAATTAATTTATCCATAAAATAATATATATATATATATATAAACATATATATATATACTTGACAATTAGATTTTCATCCTTCAACTAATTTCTACCCCAAACTCATCTTTCACTCTAAGAGATAATAGACCTTAAGAAAAATATTCTATTTATCCTATTCGTTTAGGGTTCAAAAAAATGAATTTATAAATCATCTTCTATAACCATTAAAAAACTAAATTATTCAATCCGAGACATCACGTGGGTCAGTGATAGGTGATACACCTTTGTCACCCTTCGGTTGCGGGTTCAAGTCTCGTGGCCTTTCCAGACGCGACGGGTTGCCGCCCGACCTCCAGGTTGTCCTTTTTATAGAAATCCAAAAATAATCTTAACAATAGTATACAATTTCAAATTTAATCTATTCTAGCTTTTAGAATAATCCAAAATACTTATATCCAAACTCTCAGTCCAAAGTTTATAATGAAGTTAATCCTAATGAGGATCCTTTTTCAAGGTAATAACATGTGAATTCCTTCATCGTATATTATTTTACAACACTGCAACATCCTGAATTACAAAAATAAACCATCTCTCATTCCAAAATTACTACCTTCCTATCAGGACCATATAATCTCAAATTCCAAATGAAATGGTATTGTAGTACAATCTTTATTTAACTCCATAATTCATGTAACCAGTATACTGTTGATATAGAACTCAAATGAAATAATTCTATAATAACAACATAAGAACACTAGTCATTCTTCTTCATCTGAGATAGTATCATAACTTGATTATTATCCAATAACATCATTTGTGGTATACTATTATGAATGGGACATTGATTCTCTTAGTGTCTCAATGCCTTGCAGATGAAGAATTTTACATTTGAAAACATTTTCTTACCATTGCAATCATGTACTTAGTGTCCTTTTTATCCACACTTATAACAAACTACCATTCCCTTCCGGCAAGTTCAAGGGTGTTTCTTCCCACAGTTTTCACATATGGAAAAATTCTTCTTTTTCCTCTTCCCTTTATCCATCTTTCTCTCTTTCATCCTTGCCTTCTCTTGATTCCCTTCAAAGCCATAGGACTCAAGTAATTATTTACTTATCTTATTTACACACGATACTATTTCATCATATGTTGAGAATACATGGGATACTATTTCCATTCTAAATGTGGGCTTAATACCATGAATGATATGACCCTTCTTACTCTTTGTATCAAACATATTACTGGAGTTATCATTCCTTCTACTAGGTTCCATTTCTAAGAAATGGCATGCACTAGGTCAGTTTATGTATCGCAATTCGTAATTCCAAACAAGTAAAATACCTAACATAAATTGAATAGTTTATGGATATAATACATAATCACAAAAATGTTATCTTTTAGGAGGTATATACCCATAAACCCTTCATAGTGGTTTTTAATGAAAATGAGAATTACCCTATGCATATCCCCTGGGAGTGTCGTAACTAGGAGTGTAGCAAGGCACGTTGTCGTGCACTAGTTCCCATTCGAGTCTAGCTCAAAGCGGAGTTCTCCAGTTTTACCCCTAGGTACATCTATGCCAGAGCCACCTCTAACTGCTCATATCCAAACAAGGATGTGTTTTCTTGGAAAACACACAAAATCTCTACATTACCAAAATTCTAGGAAATCCTTCTATACTAATCCTTAAAGTCTATCTTCGGTCTATGTGCTCTAATCAGAGTTTATCTAAATATAGCTTCTAAGTTTATTGATAAACTTCCTCTGATACCAACTGTAATGCCCCGACCCCAGTTACCCAAATTTGGTGCATTATTTTAATACATTGGCATTATTACAAGGAATCAAGTCCTGACGGACCGATCGGATTAGCAGTCTTGGAAAATAGATTACATACATGAAGGTTACATTACACTTTATAACATACAAAACAACATAAATAATCCTTTATAAATGAAATTATTACCTTGGATTAACCTTGAATATCAATCACAATACACTTTTGAAATCCTTGCAAAAATAAAACAAAGAAAGAGGTGATCTCAGATGCTCAGTAAGGATAACAATACAGCAGAAAATTTCATAAATAAGCATAAACGCTTAAGGCAGTGTATAACTAAAAAAAAATCCTTTTAAACTTGAACATCAGCAAATTATAGAAAAAACAAAATGAATTAATTCCATTTACTTATTCACATGGATATTCTACTAGTAAAATAATCACAAGGAATGTCACTAACCACTTTCATAATGATGGAAGACATAATTCCAGACTATCATAACCATATAGCCAAGGCCTCGTGCCAAGACTGCAAATAAGATTTTGTCAAGGCCTCATGCCCAGACACTAGTTTGTCTCATTAGACCTACCGATGCATCGAGGAGTTATAGCAGGCTCCACCCATAACTTACTAAGTCCAATGCATTCCAATATTAGAAGGTTTAAACATAACATAAACATTCGTATTAAAACTAGCATACGAAATGTCAATACATTCTCCATAAACCATGAATGGTATAAAAATAACACATCCACGATCAAACATATCACAAAACCTTAAATACAATACAAATGTTTTTTATCATAAGAAATCATCTTCAAATAAGTTTAAAATACATTAAAGGATGTTGACATAGATTAAAATGATTTGTAAAACTCTATGAGAGAAATATCCCATTAGCATGAATGCATTTGAAAGTCACACAATTTAGAAAGGAAGACATTTAAAGAAATTTTTGAATCAAATTGTCCCATTCCACTTTGAAACATTTGAAATTAACATTTTAAAAACATTAATTTCCATATAAATATATCCTTAAAAACCATTTTTAAGACATTAACATTAATGAGAATGATTTAGAAGAATAAATATTTAAAACATTTTAAATGATGTTTTTGTAAAAAGTGCCTTAAAATAATCTATTTGAAAACACTTTCATGAAACATGGACATGGATAATAAATATGTCCCATACACAAAGAATACAATTATGGGTATTACATACACCACACAAAATGTAATAGTGTCAATATGGCATGAATCTCACGGGAATAAGGGGTGAGATGAAAACCCATTACCTTACACTTTCCTTTAGTCGAGGGTACGTTTAACTTCCTGTATAAAGACCGTAGAGTGTTATTAAATTATACCAGAACCATATTAATATTTATGATGTCATAAATTATTCATTTATGAATTTCTACTA
Organism: Viscum album; assembly: GCA_963277665.1. Classification (NCBI taxonomy): domain Eukaryota; kingdom Viridiplantae; phylum Streptophyta; class Magnoliopsida; order Santalales; family Viscaceae; genus Viscum; species Viscum album. Next base: position 824,804,946 of record OY728132.1, read on the forward strand.
CCCATTTAATAATAATTTCCATGTTAAATTAACATTTTGGGTAATAATTGCTTTCTTTATCGTACGTGTTTGAACTTGTTAATTTTGATTATATCACTTAGATCATGATTTAAATGATTCTAGAATATAAAGACTCATATATATTTAGAATATAAATATGTATAATAGACATATATATGAAATGGAAAACACCGTTTATGGAGACGGTACTCCGTACGTACGCATAAACACTATTTCTGTTTTCAAAACGTATTGAATGGAACTAAGTGAATATAAAATATGTAAGTACATATATATTTATTTATTTATATATATATCTCTCCAGTATCATTATTATGTCATATATTACAAACATATTAGTAATAAATATTTTTATAATCATCGACGAATGGTGAATATGGAAATGAATCTCATCGGGTCTTGGAGACAGTAATCCGTACGTACGCACGAGCGACAATATCATTTCCTTAAAGGTGTTGAATTGTATGGTATATTAATTTTACAGAGAAATTATCAAGTTATTTTAAATATTTATATACATATTACTCATCATTATATCCATCCAAATAACATAGTGTTGAATAATAAATTACACCACTGCGTGGAGACGGTATGTTGTACGTACGCACGCATGGTGACATTATCATTCATAAGATGGATAGAATAATGAATATAGTTGTTGAATATTCATAATAACATCAAAGTATATAGAAGATATTGTATTTATTATTTTATAATGGAAATAACAAAGAAAGAAGTGGAAGAAGAAAGGAACTTGAAAGAGGGTGGTGAAATCATTACCTCTTCTTCGGGTTCTTCTTTTTGATTTGATCAAAACGTCTCATTAGGTTGACTTTATGATCAAAATAAGTCCACTATGTTGAATTTAGGAATGTTTAGAGGATATTAGGGTAGGGTTTTACTGATCCAAATGGCTTAGAAGGTGTGAATTAGAGTGAAGGAGGAGTGCCCTTTTATAAAAGTGGTGAGGGGCACCTCAGGAAAAACATAAAATATTATTTTATAATAAATTCATTTTCGGTTTTTAATGGCTCAAAAATGAATTATTTAAAGTCTAAGGTAGGTATGGGTCGCAAACTTCTCAACCAATAGGTTTTAGACAGGTTTAGGTCACCATATTAACCTTAACTTCGAGATTTAACTCTTAGTTAAATATTTTAACTTTTACCGTTTCTTCTTTTATTCTTACTCTATATGGTTAATAAACTTACTCTAAACATCCAATAGAACCTAAAGTGCCTCATTAATTACATATATAATATTATTTAGCCTTTTTTCTGAACTTTAAATTTTTAGGAATATTATATCAACCAATAATATAGTATTTGTTTTAAATATTAATTTATGTCATTTTTGACACTATTTGGTATTTTATTTTTGCGAAAGTCATCACAACTTGATAACTTATAACAAGATAAATTTAATCATCCATACCATGTCATATTCACCTATAAAATTCTTGGATTTCATAAAAATGTGGAAATTATATTTATTTTAATATTTGTAATACCATTTATTTGATTCTTTCACGAATAAGGTAATTAATGCATCATCATTGTGTCATAAATAAATTTATTTATTTAATGTCTAAAAATTATAAATAAAATACCATGATGTAGGAAATCTTTTTATATTTCTGATTAATATTTATAATTGAATTTCTCTTATGAATAAACCTATATTAAAAATGTTTTAGTTATTAAACTTTGATATTAACTCTTTTAACTATTCTTTGAATTAAATAATAATAAATGTCTTAATCTAATCCAAGTGAACATAAATGATAATATTTTATTCCTAAGGTTTATTTTTGGTCGATATACACTTTTCCAATAGAATTAGGATATGTGTTAGGGTAATATTAATATCATTTTTACCCTCAATTACCCTATTTACTTTTAACCGTGGTAAATAAAAGTAAAAACATACTATTTACCAAAAAATATTTTTATCTTATTGAACCACATTTTACTCCTTGATATTATTCGTGTCTCTAAGATTTTTTAAATTCCACTCACAGAAGTGGTAAAATTATGTTTTATGTGAATTTGCAAATTCTCCTAGGAGGTGGGTAAAATACGGTGAAAAGTTCAATAAAATTTTTATATATCTAAAATTATTATAAACTGGCTCTAATGAATTACATTTAACTTATATAGGTATTATGTATCTATTTTTACTTAAAAAATATTAATAAAATAAATAATTATTTAAATAAAAATTCATTTTTAAACAATAACTCAGTGTTTTTTTACTATTCATCAAAAATTGAACGTTTTCAGAAAAATACCAAAAATTAACCCAAGGCTAGTTTAGATATTTCGAATCCAAAAATGAAGTTTATTTTACCAAATTAAAAAAATAGAAGTTTCACTTATTAATTTAAAATTAATTTCCGTTGTCAAAAACAAAAGGCGTATTTTTAAGAAACAATATCTATCAAAATATTGACACTTCTTTATGTCTAATATCAAAGTGAAATTACCTAAAATGGCGATAATTAGATTAAATTGTAAAAATATAATCTATTTATACTTCCAAACCATTAAAATTTATAATTTAAAACTATAAATTATTTTGATTAGAAAAGTTGTTTTCAGTTAAAATATAGTATTTTTCACTATTCACCGAAATATGAAAGTTATCAGAAAAACACAAAAAAATTATTGAAACTAAATTCTTATGTCCCAATTCTAAAGAAGAAGTTTATTTTGTAAAATTGAATATATATAAGTTTCAAATATTTTTATTTAAAAAGGGTTCACCATTAAAAGGCAGTAAAAGTTCATTTTTTGAAAAATACTTCTTTCATCTGAAAAAAATGAATTAGTTCTTACATTATATCTAAGAAACTCATAATATGAATTCTAAAATTATAAGGATAATATATATAGTTCAAAATTTAGTTAATACTGTTCATAACCACCTTTTAACGGCTAGTTTGGTATGTTGTGGTGCGCTTGAACTTGGTGTTGCGTGTTGTGCAAGTTATTGAATTATTGTGAAGAAATAGCATACTTTGAAATCTTGGGGTTTTACATGGGTGACATTATTATTTAAAAATAAGTGATATGTTCATGGAATTCAATGATGGTGGGTGACATTCATGGATATGATGGCCAGTAACATCAATGGAAATTATTTTAGAAAAATCTATTCCCTGATGGTGGCTTACTCAGGTTAGTGACAATGGGAAACATACAGTCATGGTGGAGGGGGTAGGTGACTTGTGTCAACAAGGATGGGGGTAGGTAATGAAGTAATGATGATTTATGTGGGGTGGCATAGAAATTGTGGTGTGGAATTGAGGAAGGGTTTTTAGGTTGCACCAATGACAAGAGGAGATAGCCACAGTGGGAGGAAAAGAGGTGGTAGGAATAATGGGAAATTAGTTATTGATTTTGTAACCACCATTTAAAGTCACCAAATCCATTATTTATGACCAAATAGGGTAGTAAACCATTTTTAAACACCAAGTATACTCATTTACCTGGTATGGAATTTCATGGTAATCATAAAAAATCTACCATTTTTTTAGTAAATAATTAAACTATATTTTAAAAAATGTTCCATTTACCTCATATGAAAAATCAAAAACTCCCCAAACAAATGTATTTTTCCATATTTATAACACCCCAAGAATAAAGGGTAGGTATTTGTTAGGGATGGGTGTGGAATTAAAAACAAAAATACCACCATTAAATTTTTTAGATCCTAAATAAGAATTATTTTTATTCTAAAATTTGAATAAACAGATTATCCAAAATTTAAAATAAATATGATGAAGTTACTAACATTCATATTGGGACTAGAAATTAGGTGATTCTTTAATCCCTATAAAACCATTCCTAGAAAATTCATATTAAAACCCACATATGCGTCTTATTAAATGGATAATTTTCTAAAAATAGAATAGTTCATACCTGTATATATACTTCAAGGTACTGGGAGTCCATTAGTAGGATATCTGGAATTAATTTCCCTAGAAGTTGATAGAATTTAAATTGAGTCCCCTAAGAGCGGTACACCATGAGGGTAACCAAAGATCCAATCTTATGGACTATATTCTGAAGGATTTAGTTGGAAAAAATATGGAAGGGGGTTCCTTCATTGTTTTGGAAATGTAAATGAACCCTATGAAATCTAAAATGAACCTTACTTAAATAATCATTATGAGAATTTGATTATTCAAATTTTTATATAGTCTTGAATAATTATCTATAATTTGGTCCTAGAGAGAGATTTATCCTTATTTTTTTGGAACATGGGTGTCAAGAGGTGTTAAATTTTCCAAGAATAGTATTGGGGGATCATGAATGAGTTGATTTAATGTTAGCTTTCTAGGAGTGAGTTTTATCAAAGATAGATGTCCAAAGGATATTGAGGGAGAGAAATATTGGAGGCTATCAAAAAGTGATAGTTTTATAGATGAGTTTACTTAAATGGGTTATTAATTTCACTATTAGGGGAAGTGATTAAACTATACATTTTTCTAGAATTCTAATTTTTAATAACATTATCAAATGGAAATAAAGAGAGGGATTTTAGCTATTTTATATATCATAACACTAAATTTGGTGTTTTCTTATTCTTTTTGTTTTATAGGTCTCCTCCCTTAAATATTTTGGAATTCATATGCCATTATATCAAAGAGACATATTGAGTTAAACCTATTTCTTTGTATTAATTATTTTATTATCTCTTTCTCCCCCCACTCCTAATTTATTTTGACCCAAAATAGAGATTTAAATACGATTCCACTATAATGTGGTGTAATTATATCTATTTTATAGGGATATTATATTCTACACGGATATGAAATCCTAAGAAGTTTATTTCACATCATTTCTTTTCATTTCATTGAAGATATTATATAGAAAAATTTATTTAATATTTTTGATTAAATTGGAAAAAATTGAGGATTGATCGAGTGTTGTGTGTTATGGATTTTTATTAGTATGGTATTTTTAGTTTGGAATATAATTTCTTATTGTGTTTTTAATGGTTTTTATGAAAAAAATAACATGTTGATTTGGATCACTATGTTCGATTTTGTATACAACACACAACACCAAGCCTAAACAGACCACAAAATAATATTATTTAAATATGACCATCATAACCTACTCATTGAAGCAGTGTGTACGAATAGTATTTACAAAATTATAAAACATATGTAAATTAAACACCCAATAAAAATTTATTTATTAATTATTAGTAAATAAGTAATCAATTTTCAATAGATTTATTTTAGGTTTCAAAAATATTTTTTCTTCAAAAATGAAATTTAATGATTTTTTAGAAAATATTATAATAAATTTATAGAAAATATATAAATTTTATTTCATAAAAACAATATCATATTTTAAATCATAATATAAAAATTATCTAAGGGTGAAATTTCCATTTTTTCCATAATATATTCATCTTCCAGTGAATACTAAAAAATACTAATTTTTATAGAAAATATTTTCTTTGTTTCAATCATTTACAAATTACCTTTTCATTTGAAAATGATTTCAAACTATAATTAGTTCCCTTATATTATTAATAATCCAATTAATTTTATTTTAATCATTTTCGTAATTGAATTTAGTATAAACTCATTTTTAAATATAAATATTAATTTTTCTAAAAAAATCATCACATTTTGCTCGTTTATATTAAAATTATTTTAAATAACTTTTATAAATTAAATTTGAGAAAATTGATTCCATATTTTCAATCAATATATTCTAATTTTGTAAATAGAACCTTTTATTTTTTGTAAATATGAATAGTAACCTTGGAAAAAGTTATCACCTGGGTAAAGGATAAATGAGGCTAATCTTGGTCATAAAAAGTTATAATGTCAAAATATTTCATATTATTTATTTTTTCATGAATTTAATTATACCCTTATCACCTTAATCTTGAAATTTTTTTGTTTAATGGACCCTTTTCCATGAAAATTACCAATACAATATTTAAATTAATGAAAGTTCAAAAATATCACTCCCATAGATTTAAATGTCTTCTTTGTGTTCATATAGAGAAAAAATAACGTACTGAATGGATATAATTTTATATATTGAAAATAATTAAAAAAATTATGATTTTAATTTATTTATAATTTTAGGTATTATATAATTACCTTAAAATCTTACACGACACCAACACAATATCTAATCATTTAATGGAAAAAATAAAATAAATGGTGTTAAAAATATTAGTAGTGATATAAATTGAGATATTCATATGGTTACAAAAATTTTATAAATTAATATTACATATTATTATTTTTTTAAGGTATTATAATATAATTCAAACTTTTTCTAATGCCTTTTAAGTGAAATTAAATGAATTGCGTCAAAATTGACATTAATGCTAATTTTTTAAAGTAAAATATTATTAAATTATATAACAATATTTGAAATATTTAAAGAGTATAAGGGGGATAAAATATTGTCTAAAATTTCAAACCATTTCCTTTTATGAGTCAATAGTTACCTTATATGTAAAATTATATCTCTTTAAGAGTGAAAACTATGTTACCACAGTTAATGATAAAATTGGTTAACTAAGGGTTTAAACTAAACGATAAGGTTTTGAAATTCAACATAAACCTTTAATAATTTCATTTATTGATGATATTTCAACAATATAATACCTTATATAATAATATACAGTGTTTTGGAATCATTTTTTCAAGATAATGACTTATAATTTAATTGTTTAAAATTTTCTGAACGTACCCCCACCTCAATTATAGAAGGCAGAATTTCCTTTCACTTCTTCACAAAACTTTGAGACATATATATTTAACATAACCTGAAAATTTATACTCCAATCTCCCCTTGAAAAATTCTATAGGTTCTGGTCTTCCCAAAAGACCAACCATATATTTCTTAAGAGGATATCTATAGAATTTATTTTAAAGAAGATGTAATCACTTTAATCGTTCATTTTATTTTTTAATTCTTATTATACATCCTATAAATATAATTTTTTTTATTAAATATTATCTTAATTATCCTAAATATAATTAAGGGTAATTATTATTTTTAAATAACTATTATCCACCTTATTTTCCATCAATTAGAAATTCGAAGTATCACTTGTGTGTATGTATGGATTATCATCTCCACATAGCGATAGAATTAATTTTCCATCACCATATTTCATAGATTAGATTTATAAATGATTTAATGTTTATAAGTGATACTTATTAAATAATTATACCTCCTTAATTTTATTATCACTTCTACCTTCTTACCTTCCAATATTTTGGAAAAAAATAACTTCAATCGTGTGTAAGTGTGGACTACCACCTCCACAAAGCGATGTGATGTCTTTTTTATTTATGTATTACATGGATGTTAATAAGGATATGTTTAATTAATATACATTATATACATGAAATAATAATTATTCTTTAAAGGTTAATTATAAATTAAATTTTGTTTATTCTATCTATTGAAAAGTGAAAATAGGGTTTATGCATTCGTACGGCCAACAGTCTCCATGAACACTGTAATTCATTTTTCTATATCTATATTTTATAAATTACTCTAAATACAAATAAAATGAATATATAACATATTTATATAATTATTAACATTTTGTATTTGATTTAACCCTGATTTAAGTACGACTTCTAAAACTATCGTACTGAAACATACCTCGAATACGAAGTAGTTATCAACTAGAATTGTGATTTTGATAAATAATTATTAATAAATGGGTGATAAAATATTATAATTAAATCATATATAGTATGATATATATTATTATATTTATATAATATATTTATAATAAATTTATATCTATTATAAAAGATTCTTGGATATGTATGATGGATATTAGACCTAGGGTAATGGTTTATTTCACAATCTCATCATTATTTAGGATTGGTTATGGTTAAGTATCCCTGGGAGGAATTTTTTGAAATTTCTATATTAAAACCAATATATGTTCATAAATTATACTTATTAATGTAAATAGAAACTATATTACAATTTTCCTCTCTTTGGTACTTAAAATTACTGAAAATATATTCTTTAAGAAAATTCAACTTCATCTTTATCATTGATAGAAAATACATTCCCTTCAATATCCATGTTTTCAAGAAATGTTTTCAATATGTTTTACCATTATAAAATGATTTATTAAAGACATTATTACCCATTTTTAACTTTTAAAAAAATATATGAATTTTTTTTCCAAAGTAGGTGATTTCTGAAATTTTTATAAAAGTTTGAAAGGGATGTTTTTTTACCATATAAGACATGAATAAAATTTCCCACCATCATCACTACTATTTTTGTTGAATATTAAATTAGTAGTTAATGATTTTATTTTAAAATAAAATGTTTTCATTAATATTTTTGGAATTTTTTTAGGTTTTAGATAAGATTCTTCTAAGTGAAAAATGGTATTTTCATCAGAAAATATTCCCGTGAACTTTTGAAAGTATTTTCATCTATGTTAACATCCTTTGTTAAATATTATTATATAATAGGGATACAGTATTATGATACCATCCATTATATTTATCTAGATGTTTTGAGATCATATTTATTTGAGAATGAGTTGAAATTCAAAATTCAAGTTCTTCTAATATGAATCGTTATTGATTTTTTAGTTATATTGATTGAGTTTGGTTGTTTATTTATATGATTAATGCATTATAATTTTTAATGGATGGGTGGGAACCAAAATTACAGAGCCTGTTAGTTTATCATTAAGTCTCATGAGATAATCCTTATTGGTTTATTCCTATGTCCTTAACCATTTATATAGATTTCTTGGTATAATTCTACGATGGTATCTTCATAATTCTTGGCCCAATGCATTGATGGTATGTTTTATATGTCTTTCATTACCAATTCCATCATTATAAAATCAGTTATTGATTCCCATGTGATTATTTTAATAGTTTTTATATCCATGGATATGATTTTAACTCATGGGATTATTTATATGGAATTATTTTATTTTCATTTATTATTTTCATATGATTCATGCCTTATATAGGTTCTGTTGTATGCATTATATTTATAAGGATATGGTATCACCTATTTATTTTGATTCCTTTCCCCTTGATTATAGGAAGTGAGTTATGATTGATATATAAAGATATTCTAAAGGTAGTAATGGTGTTTTCAAATAAAATAGAAATTGTATTATAATTTTAAAATTTTAATGTGAGATTCAAGTATGCATCTAGTTTTTAGGAATAATATAATATTCTATCATTTGGGATGTGATGGAATGTACTTTGTACTAATGTAATAAAGTGACCACTAATTCTAGGATACTCTGTTCAAGGTATTTGTAGTTCGTATCAGAGATAGTTTATTTGAAACATTGGGAAATATATTTAGGAAAACATGAATTATGGAACATATGTAACACCCTGAGATTTTATGTGATATATTATTTTTAATTTCTTTGATGTCTTCTATTATACACTACAACAAGATTAGCTTGTACTATACGCAACACCATATTAGCATGAAGTATACGCAACACTATTCTTGACTTGTGTTACACACAATTTCAAGTTTTTTTTGTGGAATTTATTTTATGCAACATTACGTATAGAATTTGTTTAATGTATAAATGAAATAATTTTTGATTCTGTTATACGCAACACCAAATGAAGCTTTAACTACAAGCATCCCTGACTTGGATTGAATTACATGCAATCAAGACCTTCTTCGATAGAATGTGTAGTACGCAATACCAAGTTTCACTAAACGAGATATTATTATAATATTATTATTAACTAGCCGTTATGAATAGTAATTCCCACTTTTTGAAATTTTATAAATTTTATCTTTCAAAATGGACTTCATTTTTGGATTCATAATATCAAACTTAGCCTAGGGTAAATTTTTGGTATTTTTCTGAAAACTTTCATTTTTTTGATGAATAGTGAAAACACTGGGTTAATATTTAAAACCGACTTTTTATTTAAATAATTATTTCTTTTTGTTGCATTTATTTTAGGTCAAAATTGATACATACTACCTATATAAGTTCAATGTAATTAAGTTGAGTTATTTTATAATAATTTTAGACATATAATAATTTTATTGAACTTTTCACTGTCTTTTACCCACCTCCTGGGAAATTTGAAACTCTACATAAAAATTAATTTTTCCAATTATGTGAGTTAAATTTAGAAAATATGAAAGAAATGGTAAATATCATGGATTAAAATGTGGTTTAATAAGAAAAAAAATAATTTTCTATGAATAGTAACTTTTTACTTTTATTTACCATGGTTAAAATTAAATAAGGAAATTAACGGCAAAAATGATATTATTATTACCCTAACACATGTCCTAATTCTATTAGATAAGTGTAATTCGAAAAAAAACAACCTTATGAATAAAATATTACCCTTTAGGTCCACTTGGATTAGATTAGGACACTTATTATTATTTTATTTAAAGAAGAGTTAAAATGGTTAAAATCAAGGTTTAATAATTAAAAAATTTTAATATTGGGTTATATATAAGATAAATTCTACTATAAATATTCATTCTAAATATAAAAAAATTTCCTACATAATGGTATTTTATTTATAATTTTTACACATTAAATGACTTAATTTATTTATGACACAATGATGATGCAGTAATTACCTTATTAATAGAATATTAACATAATTGATGTTATAAATACCCAAATTAATGTAATTTGGGACTTTTTATAAATTATAATAATTTTATAGGTTATTATTACATGTTAGTATTGATTTAATTAACTTTTTTTGAACTAATCAGGCTGTTATGAATTTCAAAAAAATAAATTACCAAATAGTGTCAAAATTGACATGCAATAGTTTTTAAAACAAAAGAATATTATTAATTGTTATTATATTCCTAAAAATATAAGGTTCAGACAAATGACTTAGGTAAGGTTATATATATATTAATAATTAACCACTTGGGGTTACTTTGTCTTGTTATAGTATGTTTATTGACAATATAGTGTAAGAAAACAAGAAGACACAGTAAAAGTTAAATTATTTAACTTAGAGTTAAATTTAAATGATAAGGTTAAAATAGTAACCTAAACTTGTCTAAAACCTATTGGTCGATAGGATTTCGAACCATCCCCACTTTATCTTATAAATAAATCAATTTGGAGCTATTATAAACCGAATATGACTTTATTATAAAATAATATTTTATGTTTTTCCAAAGGTGCCTCTCTCCTCCCTTATAAAAAGGGAACCACTTACCTCTTCTCTTCACACCCTTTTGAGCTTTGAAGCTCAGCAAAACCCTGCCCATTTACCTTATAATCTTCCCTAGAAACATTATATAGGTTCTGTGTTTCTTAAAAGACCAACCCTAGTGCCTTAAGAGGAGGTTAAGAAGAGGCGCGTCAAAGAAGAGGTAATATCTTTTACCGATTCTTTTCAATTTATTTCTTCTTCTACTTTTTATTATCTATTTTTTTCATCATAAATTAATAAAATCAGTATCACTCATATACATATATGTTATTATAAATATTAAACAACCAAATTTCACCTTCTATCCATCCTACGGAAAATGAAATCACCGCGTGTGCGTACGTACGAAATACCGTCTCTACACCGTGGTGTAATCTGTTTTTCCACCACCACCATACTTGGATGGGTATAATGGTGTAAATAATAACTATATATAGTTATTATAACATCATAATGATTCTAATATATTATACCATCCACTCCAATTCCATTCAATAAATATCGGAATGATATCATCGCTCGTGCATACGTAAGGATTACCGTCTCCACAACGTTATGAGATTCATTCTCCATGTTAACCACTCAAGAATGATTATAAAGTATATATAATGAATAATAATTTAATAAATGACATTATAAATCTACTTGATTTATGAATATACATATATATATGTCATCTACTTACTTCCATTCTAGTCAATAAGGAAAAGAAAACAGTGTTCATACGTATGTACGACCTACCGTCACCATGAACGGTGTATTTCATTTCATTTATCTATATATTATATAAATATTTACTGAATATATATGATATATAAATCATGATTTAAATTCTAGAAGTAATTAAATTATGATATAAGTAATAATAATATCAAGAACAGCAAGTCCAAACACGTACGATAAATAAAACGATTTTACCCAAAGCACTACTTTAACATGAAATTTACAAAAGAACGGGTAATATAAAGTCATAAGTGAACCATTTATGATAACATAAAAATGAATATTATTCTGTAATAAGTCAATGAAATTTTTTAAATCATTATACAGGATGTTCGGATACGTATGAAGCATATTGGATCTAAGGTAATGGATAATTATTCCAATATCATTCTTATCTGAGATTGTCTATTTGTAAGTATTTACTGGGGTTATCTTTATCATCTATGTCCATGTTTTCTAAAAAAAAATTCATAAAATGTTTAGTATTATTCCATATATGTTTAATGTCATTTTTACCCTTTTTTACTTTTACCACAAGGTTTGGAAGAATCTTTCTTTTTTTACCATACGAGGAACATTTTGACTTGTCCGAAAAAAGTACGAGGATAATGTTTTTTAAACTAATACAGCATGAACGGATTTTTAAGGTTTTATAACTACTTATTTTCAAGAAGCTTACTATACATGATTTCATGACTATTTTTAACAAAATCCTTTTGTTTTAAAATTTCATGTCATTTTGAAAAAAGAATATGATTTGGAAAAAGAAATGATATTTTCCTCAAGAATTCATTTCAAGTGTTTTATCAAAACAATTTTCCATCCAAGATGACATTATTTCATATGTGTATGTTTCAAGTATAATGTCTCTATGATTTATATGGTTCCACTTTTACTTATGATGAAATGATATCCATTTGTTTTATATTGATTATGTTATGATGGGATGATGTTTAGGAATCCCATTTTTATTCTTTGGGTTATGATGAATGGTTTATGTTTATGTTGTGGCACAAGTAAGAATGATTTCATTATGAGATGGGTGGGACCTATATCTCCCTCCAATGCATTGGGTAAAGATTTATATCTCATGAGACATACATGGATGGAATGGTCAGTTAATATGGTTCAGTGTTATAGGACTGGAACGAGGAGTGAACTCGATTCAGAAATGGACTTTGTCCACTAAGATGGTCTTGGCAGCAATGCCTTCGCTACTATGGTAATCATATCATGTGCTTAATGGTTTTCCACAGGTACTTGTTTTATCTCCATGATATATTATCATTATTGATGTTCTTTTATGATATATGCCTTACGTACTTCCATGATTTATGTCTTTCTTCATGATTTTGATGTCTAGATTTTTTGTTCATGTTTTTTCATTCAAATGATTATGGATTGTTTTATGTTCTCTATGATTACCCTTACTGAGAATTTGAGATCACCCTTATAATATTTTCTTTTCCCTAGGATATGAAGAAAGGTTTTAGGTAAGGAAACAAAAGGGGAGGATCTTTATGGGAGATGTTGATGATCTTTCATCATGATTAGAAGATTATTTTTCGAGTGTCCAAAGACATTAAACTATTACAGTCCTTGTTTTTTTTTGTGTATTAAGTATTCCTAAAAAGGAATGTAATTTCCTTGTATGTCAGGTTTCGGGTCTCTACAGTTGGTATCAGAGGAAATTTTTAGTTAACCTTTGGAAACTAGGATGCAAAAACTTTAGTGAGAGCCCTAGAGATATTTCCAAGGTATGTCTAGGGATTTCCCTGAGGTTACATATATGTATAGGTTATAGTCCTAGAATTACGGTAAAAATCATAGAATTAACACTAAGATGTTATATATTGAAGGTAATCCCCCTTGATTATGTTTTTTTCTTCTCACAATATTCTTTTTGGGATTTAGAAAATGGCTAGAAACATGAAGATTCATGAAAATAGAGGATATGATGGACAATGGAATGATATTATTCATGAGAATACAATTGAAGTTGGATCTGGAAGTCCACATATCGTTATTATGCCTAATCAGCAATCTCATAATATTATCAATAATCTCAACTTTGGAAAGTTTCCTGACTCAGCTAATAAGATAAAGAAGGAGTTTCATGATGATCATAGAGGAAAGAAAGTTCAATTTCCCTCATGTAAATCATGTTGGACGAGGCATCAAGGAGAATGTTTCAAAAGAACTGGAAGATGGTCTGGGTGTGGAAAAGAAGGACACAAAACCAGTAATTGTAAACAAAAAGGTTTAGTTAACACCATGGATAAAGGTAATGGTATTGATAAGACATCAACAATGGTTAAATGTTTTAAATGTGGAATGTATGGGCATTATGCAAACCAATTCCATAAGGTAATGTCTCATTAAGAGAATCAACATGGTCGTATGGGTAGTATTTATATTGATGATGAAGAAGAGACTAAAAATGATATGTGAGATGAAAGGATTTTTCAAGCTCAATCAGTGGTTTAAGAAGTTAGTGGAATGATTTATTTTTATCAAGAGTTATGTTGTATAAGAAATGGTACTATAGAATAAAGACACATCTAAGGATTGTTACACTATTGTTTTTCCTAAAGTATTTGAAAGTATATGTTGAATGGTATAGGTAACCATGAAAGGTTATTCAGATATTTTTGGAAAGTAGATTATATGCGCATAATGAAGGGATAAGAAGATAATGAGATGTTTGATAGTATTAATGATCTCATGACTGATATAATGAAAAGTGATATCATGGTTTGAGTATATAGAAATTTTGAGATTTTGGTATGTGGAAAGAGTTAACTTTTAAAAGCATTTATGTTTTCACTAAAGTTCAATGGGTATTCATTTTTCTAGAGAATACATGATTAAGGTATTCACATGTCTGGAATGTGACCAACAACAAGATATATCTTATGATATATGGGGGAAAATGAAGGAATTCACATGCTCTGTAGATGGAATATCTATTAATCGGACCGAAGTATTTTGATTAGACTAAAGGTTGGAATGGACATCATATAGTATTGCTTAAGGCTATAACTTTTTGTTTTTATTTCTGAAATTTTATGATAGTATAGTTTTAGAAAAAGGACAACCTATAGGACATGCGATAACCAGTCACGTTGGACATGGTTGCAGGAATCGAACCCAAAACCAAAGTGCGACAGGCCTTTATCACCTACAACTACCCTATAGGAAGTCCTTGGTTAGTATAAACTAGTTTTATTTTATTAATCAGTATGATAGTTGAAGTGTAAGTCCCTTTTTGGAATCATATATTATTAACCTCAACATAGATGGACTTATGTATATTTAATAACTTATGCTAACCTTTTTGTAATAGAAACAGATGGGATGACTTATCATTCTATCGTATGATCTTCTAACACTTCATGAATGACAAATTCAGCTCCATTTCTTTAAATAGAGATGAAGTGAAAATTGTTCCTGGAATGACGAATAAATATATTACACTGAAATCAAGTAAGTATTTCTACTTATGTAAAAGTTCATCAACGTTAGGGAAATGATCTTGGAAACCAAAAATGTTTTCCTAGTACTCTCATATCTAATGAATCAGATGGTACCTAGATCATCACAAATTTATGGCTTTGTGATTATTGGCTTTTTCATAGCCAGGTTCTCTACCACTCTCCATCAAAACATGATGGTTAGATTTCTCTTCCATATCCATATTTTCACCTATATAGAAACCTAGGGATAAGTTAATTTAGATAACTGTTAGGTTTCATACCTTAGTTTTTAAAATTGAGCTTTATTATTCCTTTTTATGATGTGGGTTTGTATTAAAAAAAACTTTCAAGTAGTAAATGATTTATAACCCCGGCGAATTTCAAGGGTGAAATTCATTTTAAGGGGGGTAGAATGTAACACCCTGAGATTTTATTAGATATATTATTTTTAATTTCTTTGATGTCTTTTATTATACACTACACAAAGATTAGATTATACTATACACAACACCGTATTAGCTTGCAGTATATGCAACACTATTCTTGGCTCATGTTACACATAATTTCAAGTTCGTTTTGTGGAAATTATTTTTCGCAACATTAAGTATAGATTTTGTTTATTGTATAAATGAAATAAGTTTTGATTATGTTATACGCAACACAAAACGGAGCTTTCACTATACGCAGCTTTGACTTGGCTTGTATTACACGCAATCAAGACCTTCTTCGATAGCGTGTGTAGTACGCAATACCATGTTTCACTAAACGAGATATTATTATAATATTATTATGAAATAGCCGTTATGAATAATAATACACAATTTTGGAAATTTTATAAATTTTATCTTTCAAAATGGACTTCATTTTTGGATTCAGAATTTTAAAATTTGCCTTGGGTGAATTTTTAGTATTTTTCTGAAAACTTTCAATTTTTGATGAATATTGAAAATACTGGGTTACTATTTAAAAACCGACTTTTTATTTAAATAATTATTTATTTTAGATAAATTTATTTTAGGTAAATTTATTTTAGGTGAAAAGTGATACATAATACCTATATAAGTTCAATGTGATTCATTTGAGTCATTTTATAACAATTTTATATATATAAAAATTTTATTGAACTTTTCACCGTCTTTTACACACCTCCTAGGATAATTTGAAAATCTACATAAAACTTAATTTTACCGCTTCTATGAGTGGAATTTCAAAAATTCGAGAGACATAGTTAATATCAAGGATTAAAATGAGGTTCAATAAGATAAAAATAATTTTTGGTGAATAGTAACTTTTTACTTTTATTTATCACGATTAAAAGTAAATAGGGTAATTAAGGGTAAAAATGGTATTATTATTACCCTAACACATGTCCTAATTCTATTGGATAAGTTTAATTCTACCAAAAACAACCTTAGGAATAATGTATTACCCTTTATATCCACTTGGATTAGATTAGGACACTTATTGTTATTTTATTTAAAGAAGAGTTAAAATGGTTAAAATAATGTTTAATAAATAAAAAATATTTAATATAGGATTATACAAAAGATAAATTAAACTATAAATATTAATTAGAAAGATAAATATATTTCCGACATAATGGTATTTTATTTATAATTTTTATACATTAAATGATTTAATTAATTTATGACACATTGATGATGCAGTAATTACCTTATTAATGAAATATTAACATAATTGATGTTATAAATACCCAAATTAATGAAACTTGAGACTTTTTATGAATTCCACTGATTTTATATGTTAATATTACATTTTAGTATTGATGTAATTTACTTTTTTAGATCTAATCATGCTGTTATAATTTTCACAAAAATCAATTACCATATAGCGTCAAAATTAACATAAAATAGTTTTTAAAACAAATATTATATTATTAATTGTTATTATATTCCTAAAAATCTAAGGTTCGGCCAAATGACTTAGATAATGTTATATATACTAATAATTAACCACTTGGTATTATTTTGACTTGTTATAGTAAGTTTATTAACCACATAATTTAAGAAAACAAGAATACATGGTAAAGGTTAAATTATTTAACTTGGAGTTAAATCTAAATGATAAGGTTAAAATAGTAACCTAAATGTGACTAAAACCTATTGGTTGAGAAGATTTTGAACCATAACCACTTTATCTTCTAAATAAATCAATTTTGAGCTATTATAAACTGAATATGACTTTATTATAAAATAATATTTTAAGTTTTTCCAAAGGTGCCCCTCTCCTCCCTTATAAAAAGGGCACCCCTTACCTCTTCTCTTCACACCCTTTTGAGCCTTGAAGCTTGTCCAAAACCTACCCATTTCCCTTATAATCTTATATATAACAATTATAGAGGTTCAGGTCTCCTCAAAAGACCAACCCTAGTGCCTTAAGAGGAGGTTAAGAAGAGGCGCATCAAAGAAGAGGCAATATCCTTTGCCGATTCTTTCTAATTTATTTCTTCTTCTACTTCTTATTCTCTATTTGTTTCATCATAACATAATAACATAAGTATCACTCATATACTGATATGTTATTATAAATATGAAACAACCCAATTTCACCTTCTTTCTATCCTATAGGAGGATGAAATCACCACGCGTGCGTACGTATGGAATACCGTCTCCACGTCGTGGTGTAATCTATTTTTCCACCACCACCTTACTTGGATGGGTATAATGGTGTAAAGAATTACTATATATAGTTATTATAACATCATACTAATTCTAATATATTGTATAATCCAATCCGATTCCATTTAATAAATATGGTAATGATATCATCGCTGGTGCGTACGTACGGATTACCGTCTCCACGACGCGATGAGATTCATTCTCAATGTTAACCACTCCAGAATGATTATAATGTATATATAATGAATAAAAATGTAATAAATGACATGATAAAGCTACAGTATTTATGAATATATATATATATATATGTCATCTACTTACTTCCATTCAAGTCAATAAGGAAAATAAAACAACGTTCATGCGTACATACGGCCTACCATCTCCATGAACGATGTATTTCATTTTCTTCATCTATCTATTATATATATATATATATACTGAATATATATGATATATAAATCATGATTTACATTCTGGAAGTAATTAAATCATGATATAAGTAATAATAATATCAAGAACAACAAGTCCAAACACGTAATATAAATAAAAAGATTTTACCCAAAACACTGCATTAACATGGAATTTACAAAAGAATGGTTAATATAAAGTCATAAGTGAACCATTTATGATATCATAATAGTGAATATGATTCTGTAATAATTCAATGACATTATTTAAATCATTATACAGGAGTTTCGGAAATGTACAAAGCATATTAGACTTATGGTAAGGGATAATTATTCTAATCTCATTCTTATCCGAGATTTTTTATTCGTAAGTATTTAATGGGGTTATGTTTATCATCCATGTCCATGATTTCTAAAAATGTTTTCATAAAATTTTTAGTATTATTCCATTTATGTTTAAGGTCATTTTTACCCTTTTTGACTTTTACCACATGTTTTGGAAGGAATCTTTCTTTTTTTTACCATACGAGGTACTTTTTGACTTTTCCGAGAAAAGTATGAGGAGAATGTTTTTTTAAACATATACAGCATGAACGGATTTTTACAGTTTTATAACTCCTTATTTTCAAGAAGCTTACTATACAATATTTCATGACTATTTTTAACAAAATCATTTTGTTTTAAAATTTCATGTCATTTTGTAAAAAGAAAATGATTTTGAAGAAGAAAGGATATTTTCCTGAAGAATTCATTTCAAGTGTTTTATCAGAACCATTTTCCATCCAAGATTACATTATTTCATATCTGTATATTTCAAGTATAATGTCTCTATGATTTACATGGTTCCACTTTTCTTATGATGAAATGATATCCATTTGTTTTATATGGATTATGTTATGATGGGATGATGTTTATGAAACCCAATTTTATTCTTTAGGTTATGATGAGTGGTTTAAGTTTATGTTGTGGAACAAGTAATAATGATTTCATTAAGAGATGGGTGGGACCTATATCTCCCTCTAATTCACTGGGCAATGATTTATATCTCATGAGATAGACATGGCTGTAATGGTAAGTTAATCTGGTTCTATGTTATAGGACTGGAACGAGGAGGGAACTCGATTCAGAAAGGGACTTTGTCTACTAAGATGGTCTTGGTAGCATTTCCTTGGCTACTATGGAAATCAAATCCTATGCTTAATTTTTTTCCACAATTATATGTTTTATCTCCATGCTATTTTATCATGATTGATGTTCCGTTTTGATATATTCCTACGTACTTCCAAGATTTATGTATTTGCTCAAGATTTTGATGTTTAGATTTTATGTTCATGTTTTTTTCATTCAAATGAATATGGATTGTTTTATGTTCTCTATGTTTACCCTTACTGTGCATTTGAGCTCACACTTTTAATGTTTTATCTTCCCCAGGATATAAAGAAAGGTTTTAGGTAAGAAAACAAAAGGGGATGATCTTTATGGGAGATGTCGAAGATCTTTCATTGTGATAAGAATATTATTTTTCTGAGTTTCCAAAGACACTAAACTATTACGGTCCTTGTGTGTTTGTTTTTGCTATGTATTAAGTATTCCGAAAAAGTAATGTAATTTCCATGTACGTCAGGTTTGGGGTCTCTACAATATAACCCTATGAATGACTTTGAGGATAAGCCTGAGTATTGGATAACATCCTAAATTTTTTGAGAAGGAATAGATTATGTGGTCACCCACTATGAATATTTTTTCAGACACTATTCTTTTTGTTTTTAGTCAATGGTTGGAACCCAGATAAATCATGTTAACACTACGTTTGATTGAAAATGTGGTAATTATGAGAGACCAAATTTGATGATGACTGGTGTGAAAGTTATTTTCATTATTTTTAATCAGTAATAACTATATATGATTAAATATTACACATTAAACAACTCTTCGACTAAAAAAATAATAGAAGGAGAGATTTTACTTAGAGATCTAGTGGTAAAAATCATAGTGGAAAGAAACACTCCAACAATACACACCTTCAACGACACTAGAATCATCCTTTATCATCACTATAAATGCATTCAAAACCATAGTGCGGTTAAAAGTCCACAGATTTTATCAATGTTAAAAAAGTGCTGATAAAGGGAATATTTATCATTGAAAATAAAATAACTAATAAAATACCCCATTTATATGTGCTTTTATTTTTTAATGACAAATATACTCTTTATCAGCGCTTTAAAAAGTACTGATAAATGGTTTCTTTTATCATCACTTTTAAAAACACATATAAAACTATAATTTATCATCACATTTATTTTCATAGATAAAAGTATGATTAGCCGCAATTTTTAATATGTTAATAAAGATAGAATTTATTAGTGCACTGATAAATGCGTCTTTTATCAGAACTTTTAGATGTGCTGCTAAAGGGTAGATTTATTAGCACACTTAGTAACATTGGTAAAGGTGAAAACTATAGTGTAATGTTACAACCCACTACATCATCCGAAACAAGTGTAGTGTGTTGCAAAAACACAAAGAATCAATAGAAATAGAAAATAAATTACCAAAATATGAAAATAATAATGAATTTAAATGAAATAAGATTTCTAACACAAATACAAGAAAAAACCAAACACTATTATACAGTATGTGAGTTGTTATTTTTACTAAAAATAAAGTAAATTTTGGATAAAAAGGAACACTTGGAGTCATATTGGTCACACTCTGAGTTTAATTGAGGTGTGACTGACTCCTACACATCAAAAATCACTTATGGATCATTTTCATAAAGTACCAAAACAATAGGAATGTTTTTTCTCATTTTTGAGTAGGTTAGCTATTTTTTATTAATGTTTAATGTTAGTTTTGAAAAAAAGTACTTTGAGTCATATCAGTCATACCGTGCATATTATTGAGAGGCGGATGATCCCGAGACATCACAAATGATATATAGATCATTTTATTAAAGTAAAAAAACAATTATAATGTGTTTTCTTAGTTTTGAGTATGTTAGTTGTTTTTATCACTAAAATAAATGCCAGTTTAGAATAAAAACGCACTTGGAGTCATATAGGACACACCGTTCATCAGATTGAATTGAGAATGAATGTTACACGTCCCAAATGGCACATGGATCATTTTCCTAAAGTATCAAAACAATCATAATGTGTTTCCTCATTTTTGAGTATCCTACGTGTGTTTTTTACTATAATGTCATTTCAAATTAGAAAAATTTACATTGATCTATACATGTGGTGTCATGTGTGGGATTTATATGAGACTGATTTATACCCATCAAAAATGAATTATGAATCATTTTCCAAAATTATCAATACAATCCAAGCATGTTTTCTCATTTTATAGTGACTGGTTCTTTTTTGTATTGAAATGCCTATTTTAAAATGATAACAGACACTTGTAGTTATACCTGTCAAACTGTGCATCATGTTGAGGAAACAATTAATTCTACTCATCCCAAATGACTCATGTATTTTTTTCAAGAAGCATCAAAACAATTGTAACATGTTTCCTCTATTTTGAGTATGCCACGTGTTTTTTTATTAAAATGTCATCTTAAACCGGAAACACGCACTTTGAGGCATGCAGGTGGCATTGTGTGTCAGTTTGACATGATATTGACTAAAAAATGTCACAAATAAATTATGAATCATTGTAAAAATTTATCAAGATAATCAAAGTGTGTTTTCTTTGTTTTTAGTAAGTGATACTTTTTTATATTAAACATTCAATTTTAAACTAATAAAGAACATTTGGAGTCATACTGGTCAAACCATGCCTTAAATTGAGGTGTAGGTTATCCCTACACATCAAAAATGATTTATGGATCAATTTCTTAAAGTACCAAAACAATATGAATATGTTTTATTAGTTTTGAGTATGCCACGTGTGTTTTTTAATAAAATGTTAATCTATACTAGAGATATGCACAATGGATATTATATTAAGTGGCAAGTGTTGTGTGCAATTTTGAATGATTTTTCTCAAACAGAATCATGGTATGATCTTTATTCTACTTCATTTCATAATATTTTTATTGTTTGCAAGCTAGTTCATCTTATCCTCCTATACCTCCGTCTACCCCCAAAATCTTTTTAGTGTCCCTATCCCAAGATCCAGCTGAAGGGTGCCCTGATCCAGGATGGCCACGTAACCTCAAGCGTATCTCCCCGAATGCCAGAGGCTTCCAACTGGTAGTGAGGGCCTTTTCTGTGTTTTTGAGGGAGACTATTCACTCATAGGTAATAGGTATTATCACAGTGGAAGTAAACGACAATCATCAATAAATAGAGGAAGCTTATAAATGAATAAACTATAGCCGAAGCAATTTGAATAATCCAAATGAATAATAATCATGTGCAGAAGGTCATAGAACAATCTCATGCCCTGTGTTCTGTCTAAAATAAAAGCACAGAAAATAGAAACCCAAGTATACTATCAATTAAAAAGAAAAGATGCAAAGTAACAACTTCATCATGAGAAAGGCACGGTCCTCTACCCCGATCTCCATCCTAAGAAACATGAAACAATTAAGCATTGGAATCAGCACGCTTTCCTTTTTCAATACCTAAAATCATGTAATCTACTCGGGTGTCAATGAAGCTCGAGTATAGTATGAGGTAAAATCCCAATAGGTCGAAACCCACGATCTCTAAATGTTTCAATTTCATGTAGTAAATAAAATACAGTGTGCCATTATATAAGAAATGCAGATAATTAATTTAGCGTAATAAAATAAATAACTCATCTCGGGTTCCCAATGGTACATATACCTAGTCAACTTCTTTGGCCTAAGTTGGAAGTCTGAAGGAAGTACATGTAAGAATAATGAACATATACATATTGATAAAGCTATTAAGAGCAAGGCAAAACAAGGAAGAGGCATACCCACAATCTTGTGCTTCAACTTCGGGTCTAAGTCAGGTGCCAACCAGGTGTGCCTCATCATACTGGAAAAATATCAGAAATCCCAAGAGACACACAGAAACATTAACATAAACCTTTAATGTATCATTATTAAGATTCAAGTTGAGAGTTAGAGTCTGAGCCCATATCGATGGTATCGATATAGTACATACTTCAAATTATCAAATACCACTGAGCCCGTCCAAGGAAATCTTTCGAAAGACCAAGTATTGCTCGAGTCATGGCATTACCATGAGTCTGTTCCGATCTCAAGAAAATGGTTTGAGCATCATATGAGGATGGATTATCCACATTTCCAATGGATCCATCCTTAATGGGCCCTTTCGGAACAGGTGTCACTCATAAGTATTAGAAATCCCATGTAAGTCTCAATCTGGGAAAGCCAAAGGCAGTGCCCCCCAACACGTAGTGGTTACCAGTCATGAATAGAGGGTCTAAGTGTTTCACTTAGTATGGTAACCACCTTATTTCCCCACAATAAATTTAATTAAAGTTTCACAGTAGTAGATATGACATAGCATGCATATGTAATTGTAGTTTGAAATCAAAGCAGATACACTCGTGCAATACAAGGTGATAATTTAATATTGCATCGTAAAAATGTAGTAAGGAAAGAAACCATATTATCACATTAAAATAAATGAAATTTTTAATAAATAAATAAATCATTACAAACAACTACCTAATATCCAACCATTCAGGGTTTATAATTAATCTAAATTAACTATTTAAATTAAACACAAAAAAAAGGTTGTGCAAAACATTCAGTTAATCAAATTAAATTCTCGGGCTAACATATTTTTTACCATACATGTAGACATATCCAAAGGGGTGGCTAAACATGTTGTAAAAATTTAATCAATTTAATTCACAATAATATGGCTACAATAATTCAGTAAAAAAATTAAATTAAAAAGATTGGATGAATTAGTACAAAGTCGGTAGGCACCGACGAATGGAACAACTGTGTGTTCTTATAAATTGCAAAGAAACAATGGAAAAGTGAGTAGACATGCTACGTTGTAGTATTATATGATTCTATAATCCGTAGTAGGTTTTTATTTGACCACAAAAAAAAGAAAACAAATGCTTTTAGAACAATCACAAAATAGAGTAAAATCCTTTTACAATGAATTTCATGCAGGATACTCAATGAAACTCTATGATTCTAAATTATAAAAGATATTTTTTCCCTAAAGGTTATAGATCACCTTAAAATAATGAAAATAGAAAAATAATGGAGGCACGATGGTCTTTTGAATGGGGAATAGGGTGTTGCTCCACCTAGGGAGAGGGGGAGGCGCAACGTTAGAGGGAGGAGAGAAAGAGAGGAGAGAAAAAAAATAATGAAAGAAAAGAAAGAAAAGGAAAAGAAAAAAAATAGAAAAATAAAGGAAAAGAAAAGAAGAAAATAAAATGAAAAGAATATATAATAAAAAGGATGTAAAAGAAAAAGTATAAAAATAAAAAAAAAATAGAAATCTCCCATTTTAATTATTTTTACTTTTTTCGTATCCCCCATTATATTTTTTTCTAAATTTCCTTTTATCCCTTCATGATTTATTTAATGTTTCTTTAAATATTTTATTATTTTTTTCAATCATTAATTAATTATTTTAATCTTGAAAACCGCACTAAAGCGCACTATAACATTTTTCATAAAACCCTTATAGTCATTTAATTAATTAAAAAGGCTTCCCAGGACCCACAGCGTGGTGCGCAGGTACGTGCCCTGTGTTAGACAGCAAAAATCAAAATGGTTGCTACCAGACTAAGTTTGGGACGTTATAACCTCTCCTCCTTAAGACAACTAATCCCCATGTTTACCATCCGATGATAGTAGAACATCATCAGAGAAAATATCTTTTCACTACCCACGTACATCCGTCTCTCACTGAAGGGTCTCGTCTTGAACGCATCTATGTTTCCAAAACACCTAGGCCAAAGGGACTGACCTGCCTCAAAGAACTTCTGTGCTACAGTCGACGATACAGATCAGATGCTCTGTAAATGATGCATCTGCCTCAAGCTCAATTTCATGAGGATCAAAATAATGATATAGGTCTGGATGATATTGTTGAAGTTGAGATACATGGAAAATGTCGTACAAGGAACGGTACCTCTATGTTATAAGTAATCGATAGGCAACCGGCCCATCTCTTTCCACTATCTCGAATAGTCCGATGTATCTCGGTGATAACTTTCCATGTCTTCTGATCCGCTTATGACCCAACCTCAAAGAAACATTCAGAAAGACTTAATGTCCCCCCTCAAACTCTATAGGTCTACAAAGATGATCGATATATGAATTTTTTCTGGATAGAGATATAGTCATATACATATAAATCAACTGAACTTTCTCAGAAGTCTCCTAAATGAGATAAGGACCCAACAGAGTTGCCTCCCCGGCTTCGGTCCATCATAAAGGTGAAGAGCACAGTCTATCATAGAGGGCCTCATACAAAGCCATTTGGATTATTTATTGGAATTTTTTACTATTGTTAATCTCAAAAAGAGGTATATGCTTCTCCCAAGTACCTCCAAAATCAAGGGTATAGGCCCGTAACATATCCTCTAACACCAGTATAGATCTCTTGAACTGCCCATCGGTTTGAGGGTGATATGCATTTCTCAGAAGTACCTATGACCCCAGTGTATTTTGCAACCCTTTCCAAAACCATGAATTAATGCTGGAATCCCGTCTAAGAAGATATAATGAGGTATGCCATGAAGTCGCCCAATCTCTTGAATATACAGCCTTCCCAACTCATTAATTATGAAGGTCTCCCAGATAGGTAAGAAGTATGAAACCATGGTAAACCAATCAGCAACCTCCCATACTACATCGCTACCTCCATGAGATCTTGGAAGACCGATAACTAAATCCATGGTGATTTCATTCCGTTTCCATTCAAGAATGGATAAAGGATGTAGGATTTCAGCAGGTCACTAGTGCTCTTCCCTCACATATTGGTAGGTCGAGCATCAAGTGATGAAACTCACTATATTTTTTTCATACTAGGTCACTAGTACTATCGACACATGTCTATGTACATTTTGGTCTGCCTAGGGTGAACTTCCAAATATTGGTGTGATATCCCTGCATCAACTCTTCCTCTATACCTGAAGGAACCCATACATGGCCACAGTAAAGAAGAGTTTCACTACCATCAACAACCCAACCAGGATGTGGGTTCTCTAATGTAATTTTTCCCTCAAAATTAATCCCTTATGACTAGTTAGTTGTTTCCTGTGAACTTACTCTAAGAGAGAGTACGTCACTATAAGATCTGCTAGAACTGGTTTCCTGCTCTACTCTTGAACCTCCCGATGAATCTCTGAAAATAAGGCCATTGTCTTCCACTCACTATTTTATACTTTTATGGCTTATGTTTCTATCTTGTGGGTTAAATAATCTGCCACAAAATTACCCTTACTAGGGGTATAAGCAAGCTAAAAGTTGAACGACTACAAGTATTCGACCCATCTGCACTTCCTTAAGTTCATGTCTCGTTGAGTGGTGATATATTTTAGGCTTTTATGATCCATATAGACAACAAATATTTCACCTAACAAGTAGTGTCTCCAACATCATAGAGCATAAACCATAAATTCCAAATAAAGGTCATGTGTAGGATAGTTTTGATGATGAGGTCTCAGCTAGAAGGATTTATAATCCACAACTCGATCACCCCACATCAAAACTACACCAAGTCCGATTCCTGAAGAATCACAATAAACAGTATAGATTTTACCTGGTTTAGCAAGAATTAGCATTGTGGCTGATTTTATTATTCATTTCAACTCCAAAAAATATTTTTCACAAGCTTCTGACTAGATAAACTATACGCCTTTATTATTCAGGTCTGTAAGAGGTGCTATTATATGGGAGAAATCCTGGATGAAACACCTATAATAACTAGAAAGTTCCATGAAAATCTGGATGTCGATGACGCTCTTGGGATACTCCCATAAAACTATGATGCTCACATTTTATAGTTCCACTAAGATTCCTGCATCAGATATAATATGACCCAAGAAGTGAAATTTATCAATCCATAAGTAGAATTTATTGAGCATAGCATATAGCTGGTTCCCTCTTGGTGTACTCATCGTGATCTCAAGATGGGTTTCATGGTTGTGTCTGGAATTCAAATACACCAAAATTTTGTCTACGAAGACTACCACAAAGGAATTGAGATATGGGTGAAAATTCGGGTTTATCATATCCATGTAGACTGCTGGTGCATTCGTGAGGCTGAATGGCATAACCAGATACTCATACAAGTCGTACCTGCTTTGGAATGTTGTATGTGGTATGTCAAATGGTCGCACATGCACTTGGTGGTATCCTAACCTTAGATCACTCTTGGAGAAAACAACTTCTCCTCAGATCTGGTCAAAAAGATCATCTATACGAGGCAATGGATATCGATTCTTTACCATGATCTGGTTGAGTCGATGATAATCCATGAAAAACATGAGGTTACCATCTACCTTCTTGGTGAAGGGAATAGATGAACCCTATAGTGATGTTCTAGGTCTGATGAAACTATTATCCTCAAGGTCTTAAATCTTCTTTTGGAGTTCATGTTGCTCTGTTAGTGTCATCTTATAAGGTGGAATAGACACTAGTTCCGCACCTACCATGAGTTTGATAGTGAACTCCACATCCCTTTTAGGAGGTAATCTAGAGAAATCTTCAGGGAAAGAATTCCATGAAAATATCCACCACTGGAGGGAATTAATCCACATGATTCCCTTGATCTTCATGAATAGACTTGCCAACTGAGCTATCACTCTACCCAAACCTGCATATTTAGGCTTAACTAGATCTTCCTTCAAATCACATTCCTGTTTGTGTATATATGTGTCACCCTCAGTGGATGTAAAGGACACAAGACAATGATAGTAATTCACTTTAGCGCGATAAAGAAAAATCCAGTTCTTACCAAGAATAAATTTTTGGCTAGACTTATCAAGGATATATATTATAAATGAAACAGTACCCAACTATCTTCATAGGGAACTCTTGGCATTGGCGTATTCTCTCTGTCCTGACTCCTAGAAGAGTGTCGAGAGACATGACGCCACAAAGGTACTCAATTGGAAAACCAACAATTTCACAAATAGTAGCAGATAAAAAGGAGTTTGATGCATCAGTATCAATAAGAGTATAAAATAAATTAGATGCTACTAGAATAGTACCTATAACTATAGATGGTACTACACTCTGCACCTATGGTGCTGATTTTACTGCATACATGAGACCTGAACCACGACCCTGAGATGTTGTCTAGTTGGCCTGGATAGGTCCACTCTGCTGATGTTGATAGTTTGGAACTTCCTTTCTTTGGCAACGACTTCCACCATTACCTCAGCACAATCGGCTGGTGGAAAATAACTTTTAGCCTGTAGTGGAGTCATAGATCACATACATGAAGGAGTTAAAGGTGCAGATCCTATTCCACTAGATGCTGAAGAGAAGGAACAACAGAAATGTTGAATGTGACCCATCTTGCCACAAGCTCGGCACACCTTTAGGACCCTTGTGCATTGTGGCTTCTTTGGACCATCTCTACTGCACTGATAAAATGTGACAGAGCTATAAAAACATGTCATTTTTCTAGGATTTTCCCCACATTCACTTTCAAAATGGCGTTTCTTGATACCAGAAGAGTTTTCACCCTATCTCAAAACTAAACCACCCTGGATCATTGGTTTAGCTTCCGTGACATTTCGTTCTGAAATTAGTGCCTAATTTATAATATCTGTGAGAGTGGTGAAATGGAATATGTTCAGTTGTGAGTGGATATTATACTCAAGTACTTCCTCAAAACTTATTGTAATAGTCAGTAAATCCTTAGTCAGATATGGGAAAAAACATTGAAGTTCTTTGAAACAAGTAGAATACACTAACACAATCATAGATCCCTACTGAAGATATACCATTCATGATCATCTCTCAGAGTCTGTGGAAAAACGTTCTCATAGAAAGATTCTTGGAAGTCGTCCCAAACTATGTCACTGGTATTCTCAGCCTGAGAAACAACGTCACACCACCACTTGGTGAAGTCACGACGCATTTAGACTTCATGCTTGATCCTTTTCTCTAAAATCATCTTGAGGTGGTCAAAGATAGACCATATGGCTTCTATCCATGACTCTACAGCATGAGGGTTTCCACTCCCCGAGAAGGAGGGAGGGTGCTGCTGCAGAAAGTACCGTGTGAGGTATGGCATAGACGGGGTAGGACTTGAGATATTCTAAACTAAGTTCATAAACCTGAGGATATTATCCCTAAACTGAGTGTTAGGGTCCCTCTAAAGATCGGTAGGAGGTAGCACTACAGGAGGCACTATAATAGGTACCACTGGTGGTTCAGGACCCACCATCTCTAGAATGTGCTCAATGACACTATCCTGAGGCATGGCATAAAGACATCGGGGTGGCATTGGTCAATATCATACAAACACACACCTTTATTTATAAGGTATAGAAGAAGAGGAAAACATGTAACGTGCAAAAAGAGGTTAGGTATATTGCCTTCCTATGAGCACTTTATAATAGATAACCCACTTCAATGGCCGAGTTTCAATATGGAAGAGACATCTTAAATAGATTACTAAACAAGGTCTACTATCCATTTCTAGGATAAGTCAGGTTAACATCCAACAGACTATCAGAACATTATATTTAACAAACCCACTTTTAAGAAAAATAACCACTAGCCACAACAGCACTCACATGGAAACAGGAAAATTCTTGTTGAAAGTAGATATGTCATGGAAATATGCATGTCATTTTAATCATATGGTACCGAATATGATGAATGTAATGCATTTACCATTTATTATTGGGATACAATGGTAAAACCCTTTATCTCAACAATACCAACAAAAATAACAATGCAAAACAATTGAGTCACCCATTGGTGAAATCATATCAACAATAACTTGAATAATCAATAACTGCAATACCAAACCAGGTATTTAGGTTTCCCCTATACATTGGTTAGCTATATCCAAGCATAGGTTACATTCCAAATATCTATATCCTAGTCTCATATCTAACCCAAATAGTGAGAAAAATTAAAAAACATCCTCTAATACCACTTGGTAGCGTCCCCATCTCAAGAGCCGCCTGAAGGGGGCCCTGAGCCGAGTTGGACATATAACCTCAATCGCATCTCCCCGAATGCTAGAGGCTGCAGACTAGCAGCGAGGGCCTCTTCCGTGTCCACGGGGGAGACTATGCCCTCATAGGTAATAGTTATTATCACAGTATAAGTAAACAAATTTTGAAATTAATAGAGGAAGCAAATAAATGAATAAAATGCAGCATAAGAAATATGAATACTCTAACTGAATAATAATCAAGTGTGGAATCTCACAAAACAATGTCATGCCATGATTTCTATCTAAACTAATAGCAAAGAAATCTGAAACCCAAGAATTATATCAACTAAAAAGAAAAGATGTGACGCAAAAACTACATCATGAGTAAGGCTCGGCCCTCTACCCCTGTCTCCATTCTAAGCAGCAAGAAACTATCAAGCATCAGAAGAACCACACTTCCCTTTGTCTATACCTGCAAGCATGTAATATACTCTAGTGTTAATGACACCAGAGTAGGGTGTGAGATAAAATCCCTGTAGGCCAACACCCATGGTGTCTAAAACATTCCATTTCGTGCAGTAAATAAAATTTAGCGTGCCATTATATATCAAATGCAGTGTAATAAAATAAATTACTCGGCCCAGGTTCCCAATTATACCCATCCCTAATAACCTACTCCGGCCTAAGATAGAAATATGAAGGAAGTTCATGTAAACAGAATTCACATATACATATATATAAATCCTAGAAGAGCAATTTAATATAAGGAAGAGGAATACCCCTAAGATTGTGATTTTACATGGGGTCTAAGACATGTGTTAGCAAAGTGTGATTCAACATACCATAAAAATATAACAAATATCAAGAGACTCAAAGATGAATTAATATAAACCTCCAATGCATCATTATTGATATTCAAGTTGGGATTTGGAGTCTGATCCCATCTTTAAGGTATCACTATAGAACTTCCTTGAAATTATCCAATACCACCGAGCCCGTCCAAGGAAATCTTTTGAAAACTCAAGTATCGCTCGAGCCATGGCGTTACCATGAGTCTATTATGATCTTGTAAAAATTAGTCAAGCATGATCTGGGGATTTATTAGGCACATTACCAATATTTCTATCCTTGATGGTCCCTTTTGGAACCGGCATCACTCAGAAGTATTATAAATCTAGGGGAAGCCTCAGTCGGGAAAAACCAAAGACACCGCCCCCAACGTGTAGTGGTAACCAGTTAGGAATGGAGGGTGTAAGATCTCATATTTCTGTACAAGGTATGTTTTACTTATGTTTTAGTTTAAGCTCTTTATTTTGGTCAAATATATGCTTTCCAAAGTCATTAAGTAGGCTCAAGGTGTTTCGGGGGTTTGGGACACAAAAAATTGGGGAAAAGGGAGTTTCCTAGGCTAGACGCACGGTCTTTGTACGGTTAGTGCTAACCATATGGGAAATCCAGGTAAACCATCTAGGTGGTGGATTTTTGGATAGTGGTATCTGCATGGTTTTCATACAATATGGAAAACCGTAAAAGTAAACCCTATGGCCCAAAAACTTTTAGAAAATTTTCAAAATTTTCTCTCTGTGATTTTATATCCCACTTGGGATTTTTCTCCTCCTCCTCCCTTGAAACCCTAGGAATGAACTAAAGGGACCAAGAGCTCCAAAGGATCAATCTCCTTTGTTCCTAAACCATTTGGGGAATTGTTAGTTGCATATTAATGATATTGGTAAGGCTAATCTCCCTCTTTCAATTCCTTTTGGTTTAGGGTTTCTATTTATTTCCCCTCTCCATCTGAAGATCTCAATCCCTACTATTTCGGTGAGTTTTAGGGTAGTGATTCAAGGTTGGTTGAATAGATATCTAAGTATTTTTTATGGAGTGAGTTTTCCAACATATTCAAGGTAGGTGGTATACAAGTTATATCCCTTAGTTTTTGAGTTGATTTGTTCATGTACGGTTTTATTTCTTGCCTTATTTTGATGATTTCTTGGTACCTTTGAGATGATGTGTTGTTTTGGTGTATATACAACCTAAGGAAACCATCATGATCTCTTTGGGATGCATAGAGGATAATGTGACTTATTTGGGGGCCACCTAGGGGTGTGTCGATTTCCCAGAATTAGAGTTATCTAAGTAAGTGTAGGTCGTTGTGGGAGAACACAGAACCCATGATGAGTATGTTAATATGCTTGAAGGATTTTTATTTGGTGTTTAGTAATACCCTTAAGGTAGTTAATGGCCTAAGGGGTAGTTTGGTTGGCATGAAAATGGTTAAATGGATTAATGGGAAAATTCTAGGGGATTATCTTATTACTTGAATATGGTTAGTTAGATAAGAATGGGAAATTGGAAATGGGGATACAAGGTTAAGTAATATAAATGATTAATTTTTTAATAGATTGAGGCAATAATGTTATTTTCCCTTTTACAGATATTATTTTGAGGTTGTAAAAGATATTGGCAATTCTTGTTTTGATATGGTTAATTGTGGTAAATGATAAATAATCATGTGCACATGGCTTGAAAAAGTTGGGTATCAACTTGAGGTTCTACGACCACAGGTTGAGTTAGACCGAGGTTCTAGTTCCACCCCTAAATTCACGATTTAGGGAAGGGGATGTAGTTCTATTCCCCAAACGGTTGCATTCCACCAAGATTGAGGCTTTGATGTGAGGATTATGGGTTTGTTATAATATGGTGCCTCGTAATATAGAGTTTGATTTTTTTCCAATATGTTTGAGAATGCTGAATATTCCTAATCCATTTAACACATGAAAATGGCAGATAAAATCCTAAAATTCCTAAGTAGTGAACCAAGATTCAATGGTAGAATAATCTAAATAAACATAGTCTAGAATGCACTGATGAATTGATTATCGTTAATTTTCATCATTTATCACTTTCATGAACTATCTACCTTTGATAGATATTTTGTAGACACTATTGGTGGTGGCCTACTGAGTTATACTCACACCATGCTCGGGCTGTCGTTGGGTACTAGAGTAGATTTCATGCTTGCAGGTTAGGATAAAGGAAATGGCCCAATGTTAAGGAGTTGATTTGGACATGGGACATGTTGGGTGAAGTTCCAGACATTGAGTCTGAACCATTTTGGGTATTCTTCTATTTCATTTCATTTGGGGTTTTTTACCTAACATTATAGCAAGAAATTACTTAATAACTATTATACATGGTTGTACCCAATTTTGGGAATTGGTTAATAATGAATGTTATTGATTATTCTATTTTTTGTCGTTATTAACATCATTATCTATTATGGCTTACTCTGGTAATTAGGGTATAGTCTTCCCACATGACATGTTAGACCCTTTCTTTTAGTCGGAAACCTCTGGCATACGGGGAGGTGCTCTTGAGGTCATGTAACTACCTGAATCGGAGCAACGTTTTAGTGGATCTCGAGTCAGGGACATTACTAAGTGGTATCATAGGAGTTATTCTCTCTATCTTTCTCTTTGGGTATGGTAGATAAGAGGTTGTGAATGTGTCAGGCCTTGGTAATGAGATTGTTCTTGGGAGTAGCTAACCCACGTACCAGGGAAAACCCAAGTCACCCTAGGATGAAATTGTTGTTCTTATTGTGTGTAGTTACCTTTGATGATATTTCACCATTAGTTGATGCACTTGTTGTGTGATTTGATGATTTCATGATATTTCTCTCATGGATAGAATGGTAAGTGGTTGTACATTCATGCATCATTCTAGGCACCTATGTAGGAAAGTTTCATGCATCATGATAGGCACACACATAGGATGGGCATGTAGGATATAAATGTTAGGATGCATATGTTCCCTTAAAAGTCTTTAATTATGACTAATAAGATGGTATGGATGAGTTAAAAGTGAAGTGAAAATTTAATGTATTAATTAGAAAATGGTTCTTGATAAAGAAATAAAAGTTAAATAATTTGTTTTAAGGGTAAATTGGAATATGAAAATGGGTTTAATGGGAGTAAAAGATATGGTTCATAACCATGTAAATTAGAAATTGTGTTGGCCACTGACTTAGGGGGATGGCTGAGGGTAGTGACTCAGTTGTGCATGGGATATCTTTGGTAGTTTATGAGAACTGTTTTGGTTATTTCATGTGATTATCCTATCTATATCTCTTCCTTCTCTTAAATATTTATGGTTGTGTTCTAAAGCTCGTGATTGGAATTATAGAGAAATTCCAACTCGAAGACAAGCGTATGTTGGGTGACATAATAATATTTCCATGAACGCTCCTCCAGTAGTGGAACATGAGAATTCAGTGGTCCAAGGAGATAGGGAAGAGTAGTTCCATGAGAACTTTTCTAGTTTTATTCATATGATGGAATGATACCCAGGGTGGGTTGCATCGAGCTT
The DNA here is from genome assembly GCA_963277665.1 of Viscum album. Classification (NCBI taxonomy): domain Eukaryota; kingdom Viridiplantae; phylum Streptophyta; class Magnoliopsida; order Santalales; family Viscaceae; genus Viscum; species Viscum album. The sequence continues at coordinate 824,839,866 of OY728132.1, forward strand.
GTTTGTACTGACTAGGGAATTTCAGCTGCAACACCCTCTGACCTTTACTAAAGAGTGTGGGCCAGAAGTAGAAAAGTTATAGATAGAGTCCCTCCAAACTATTTTCGACCATATAGAGAATCCTCTTGAGAAGTGATTCAAGTTATTGTCCTATACGCTCATGGGGAAAGAAAAATGTTGGTGGGACATTATGGTTCAGACAGAGCAGGCTGAGGGGATGATGTTGAGGAATTTTCAGGAGACATTTCTTGAGCACTTCTATACGGAAACTTTGAGGTAGGAGAAGGATGCATAGTTTATGAGGTTGACTCAGGAGACAATGTTGGTGATGGATCATTCTAGTCATTTCACCGACTTGAGATTCTTCATTATGAATTTGACATATGATGATGAAGTTGTGGTGAAACGATTCCAGGATAGACTGATATATGAAATCAGATTTAAGGTGAATATATTTCGTCTAATAAGATTTGATGAATTAGTAGATCAAGGCCTTATCTCAGAAGGAAACCTAAATGTAGATTCATGTAGTGAATTTGTGGAAAAAATTGGGATAGAAAGTGGTGCAGCTTTTCATAGAAGGAAGTGACACTTTGGAACCTTCCAGTAAGGGGGAAGCTTGTAGAGCTTTCAAAAGAGGGGCGATCTTCTCAAGATGGTGACCAGGTCTTCTATTTTTAGTGTTACAGGTTGGGAAACAAGCGTGACCAGTGTCCCCGCCCACTAGTTGAGTGCCGAGTGTGAGGCTATCTAGGCCACCTGTAGAGATTATGTTGGAACCTGCAGTAGTCAGGGAATGATGGAGGTCAGAGGTAGATGTTGAGTGTAGGTAGGGGGTCGGTTACCCCATATCAAGATTGTAGTATGAGCTCCATGGGACGTACTAGTAGGGCTAGTGGATGTGGAAATCCTAGGTGATATCACCCTTAACAACAAAACACTATAGTGCAGGGTACTCAGGCTGTAACCTAGGGTAAAGGGCCTGGTTATCTCCATGCAATTCAGGCTGCACAAGAAGGTGTTGAGGTAGGGTCATCTACTGTGAAAGGTATTCTTCTGGTAGATTCCCCATTTTCTATTGATTTATTTGATATAGGTGATACATATTCATTTATTTCTACTCAATTTGTAGTATTGTTGGGCATAACCATAGAGACTGCATGTGAAGTAATGTCACTCGATACTCCGCTGGGGGTGAGAGTTAAGGACATCAGGAAGTTTAAGGGTTTTTCATTGGAGGTTGTGGGTATCATTTTCTGTGGGATTTATTTGTCCTAGATATGTTAGGTTTTAACCTAATCATGGGAATGGATTGGTTGGTGTTATATCAATACCATTTCTATTGTTACAGAGGTCGGGTAAAATTCATATCTCTCGATGGGAGCACTCACGTCCTTCGTGGTGAGTGGGATACTCAATCGGGTCATGTAGGTCCACTACGCCATTAGATGGGGGAGCTCACAGCCCAAGTGGAATGCCTTATGATAGATGATGGGGAGAAAGTACAGTCAGTCTTATCTTTTGTTATGGACCAATTTTAGGACGTGTTCCCTTAGGACTTCTTGGGTTTATTACCTGAGAGAGATGTTGAGTTTTCAATCGAATTATTTCCTAGAGAAGATCCAATTTCTATTCAACCTTACCAAATGGTACCAGTAGATCTCCAATAACTGAAGGGTTAGTTAAAGGAATTGGAGCATAAGGGTTTTATACATCCTAGTACATCAGCATGGGGATCTCCTATGTTGTTTACTAAGAAGGCTGATAGATCACTATGGATATGTGTTGATTATAGGAAGCTGAAAAAAATGATAGTTTAGAAATGATACCCTATTCCTATAATTTATGAATTTTTTGATCATCTCAGAGGTTCCTTAGTTTTTTACAAGATTTATTTGAGATCGGGATACCATCTGTTGTGGGTGCGACCTTCTGACATACCCCAGATGGCTTTCTGAAGTAGGTACGGGTTTTATGAATTCCCTATAATGCAATTTGGTTTGACCAATTCATCATCTATGTTCATATCCTTGAAGAACCAAATACTCAACCTATATCTGGATCATTTTGTATTTGTTTTCATTGATGACATATTGGTATACTCCAGAACTCATGAAGATCATGACAAACATCTTGAAAGCATCGTCAATACACTAAGAGATCGTAGGCTTTACTCTAAGCTATTAAAATTTCAATTTTGGATTGATAAGGTGAACCTTTTCGGAAATATCGTATCTGAGTTAGTAATATAAGTGAATCTAGAAAAGGTGTTGTTTGTGGTTCCTTGGGAGTATCCCAATAACATTTCTAAAATTCAGAGTTTTTTTGGGTTTGGACAGTTATTACTGAAGGTTTATTATAGATTTCTCTTGATTGGAAGTTCCACTCACAAGCCTATCCAAGAAGGGGGTTAAGATCAATATGTCAAAGGGTAATGAGAATGTTTTCTAGGAGCTAAAGAAGTATTTGAACACCGCATCAATTTTGATCTTACCCAAACCAGGTAACAATATTACCTTGTTATATGATGCATCTGGTGTTGGACTTGGGACAATGTTGATGTAGGATGATGAAGTTGTAGATTACGGGTCAAGGCAGTTAAGGCCACATGGAAGAAATCATTCTACTCATACCCTAAAACTAGCAATTGTGGTTCATTCCTTAAGGTGTTAGAGGAGTTATTTGTTGGGAGAACCCTTTACAGTGTTTACCGACCATAAAAGTCTCAAATACATCTTCTCTCAGAGGAATTCGAATCTTAAATAGTGATGGTCAGTTGAGTGCCCATAGTCTATTTATTTTTAATTAGTTTACACACCAGGTAAGGGTAATAGTGTCACTCATGCTCTGAGATGTATGACTCAGAATCATGTAGTTCAAGAATCTAGTTTATAGTGGGTGATGATGGCCTTGTTTGTAGAGATGAATTTGGAAGTACAAGAGGGGAACAATCAGATGACCCTTTCATCTATATTAGTTGAGTATGTGCTTTTGATCCAAGTTCAAGAGAGTCGGGTAGTAGGTTCGGAGTGTTTGGATATGAACAAAATTCTTAAATGTGTGGAGTCACCTTTTGGTTGGGGCTTCAGCATTGATGGTGTTTCTTATTTTCATGGTCGTTTTGTGGTACCAATAGATGTACGGGAAGAGTTGGTGTGTGGGTTCCATGCATCAAAGTGGGAAGTGCATCTGGGATTGACTAAGTCGTACGACGACCTATGTAATCCATTTTGGTGGCCGGGAATAAAGAAGTAAGTGGTGAGTTTTGTGGAACGATGCCTTACCTATTAGAAGGTGAAGGTCGACCATCAGTGCACAGGTGGGTTGTGGCATTATTTGCCTATTCTAGAGTGGAAGTGGAATGACGTCACGATGGAATTCGTAGTGGGTCTTCCGAGGAAAACATGTAATAATGAAACAATTTGAGTGGTAGTATATTAGATGACCAAAGTGTCCCATTTCATGTCGATTCAAGAAACCTACACAGCAGACCAATTGGATGAGTTTTACATTCGTAAAATAGTATCGTTTCACGGTGTGCCGAGAAAGATAGTTTTATATCATGATATGCATTTCAACTTGCGCTTCTGGAAGGGAATACATAAAGAACCTGGTACCCAGGTGTTTCTAAGTATGGATTACCATCGACATACTGATGGGTAGTCAGATCATACAATTCAGGTATTAGAAGACATGTTAAGAGCATGTGTTCTGGATTTCAGTTGTTCATGGGAATAGCACTTGCCGCTTATTGATTTTTCTTAAAAAAGTAGTTTTCAGGCTATAGTTCAGATGGAACCTTTTGAGCCACTTCCTGGGAGACCATGTACATCACCGTTGTACGAGTTAGAGGCTGAAGAGTATGAGCTATTAGGGCCAAGTCTTGTGTAGGAGACATCATAGAAGGTTCATTTGATTCAAAAGGGTAAATTAGGAATAATTCATATGCATATCAGTGTCATAGACCTCTTGAGTTCATAGTGGGTGATACCATGTTTCATCAGGTGTCTCCAAAGTAGGGTCACCATTGAATTCAGAAACAGGGCAAGTTGGCACCTAGATATGTGGGGGTTTTGAGATTGTAGAGTGGATCAGACCGGTGGCTTACATATTGGTTCTTCCACAATGGTATACTGGAATGCATGAAATTTTCCATGATCAAAACTCTGACAGTATCACCCTGACCTATATCATGTGATAAATTCCAAGGATGTCATTCTTGAGGTCAATGATTCCTTTAATGAGAACCCAATTCATATTGTAGATCATAGGGAGAATGTTTTACTAGGTAAGGTTGTTCCCCAGTTTTGTGTTCTATGGCAACATGGAAACATTCAGGAGGAAACTTGGGAGCAAGAATAAAATATGTTGGCCTATTGGCCTGATCTATTTTCATTCATAACTCAATAATTCTTGGGAGAGCGGCTTAAGGATGAACTGTTATAAGGTGGGGAGGTTGTAAGATCTAGGATCTCTCTCTAAAGTATGTTTTACTTGTGTTTCAACATTAAGCTCTTTATTTTGGTCAACTATGTGCATCCCAAAGTCCTTAAGGAAGCTCGAGGGTTTCAGGGGGTTTAGGACACGAAAAAGGGGGAAATGAGTTTTTTTTTTCAGGTGCATGGTCTATACACGGTTAGTGTTAACCGTGTAGGCATTCCAGGTAAACCATGCAGGAAGTGGATTTTTGGACAATGGCATCAGCACGATTTGTGCTCACTTTGGAAAACCATGTGGGTAAACCATGCGGCCCAGAAACTTTTGAAAAAATTAATAAAATTGCCACTGGGGAATTTTATATACCACTTGGGATTTTCATCCTACTCCTTTGAAACCCTAGGAATGAACCAAAGGGACCAAGAGCTCCCAATGATTGATCTCCTTCATTCCTAAGCCGTTTGGAGCATCGTCAGTTGCATATTGAAGAACTGGGTATGGATAATCTCCCTCTTCCTTTTATTTTTGATTTAGGTGTTCTATTTATTTCCCCTCCCTATCCCATGTTCTCATACCCTATGTTTTCAGTGAGTTTTATGGTAAATATTCAAGGTTTGGCTAAATCAAGATCTAAGGCTTCGTTTGGGAGTGTGTTCTCCAACAGATTCAAGCTAGGTGGTCTAGGAAGTATATCCCTTGGTTTTTCCGTAGATTTGGGCATGTAAGTTTTTATTTCATTCCCTCTTTTGATGTGTTCTTGGTAACATTGAGATGATTTGTTGTGTTGGAGTCTAAAAAACCTAAGGAAACCCTTATGATCCTCATGGGATTCTTGGTGGATGATGAGACTATTTTTGGTGCCACCCATGGGTTGTGTTGATTTCCTGGACATTGAGTTAGCTTTGTATGTATAGGTTGTTGTGAGAGAACACAGATACCATGATTAATATGTTAATATTCTTAGAGGATGTGTATTTGGTGTTTAGTAATACACTGAGTTTGGGTAATGGCATAAGGGGAGGCGTGCTTGAGGTCATGTAACAACTTGTCTTGGAGCACCAGTTTTGTGGCTCCTAGGTCGGGGATGTTACAGAGGGTCTATGCATGACCCTTAATATGGAACCCACCTTTTTCCCCACCTTGAATTTAATTATAGTTTCACAACAGCAGATATGACATTACCTGCATATGTAATTGGATTTTGAAATCCATTCAGATACATTCGTGTAACATTAGGTATTAATTTAATATTACACTATAAAAACATAACAAGGAAAGATACCATATCAGCACAATAAGATAAATGAAATTTTTAGAAAATAAATAAATTTGCACAAAAAACGTCCAAATATCAAACAATTTTAGGTTTATAATTAATCTAAATTAATTATTTAAATTAAAAACAATAAAAATTGGTTGTGAATGACATGTAGTTAATCAAATTAAATTCTTAGGCTAACAGAATTTATACCGTCCATGTAGGCGTTCCCAAAAGGCTTTCCTACCATGTTGTAACAATTTAAACAATTTAATTTAAGATAATAGGGCTTCAATAGTTAGGAAAAATATTTAAATTAAAAATATTGAGTGAATTTTCACCAAGTCAGTAGGCACCGATGAACAAAAAAACTGTGTGTTTTCATAAATCACAAAAAAATGGAGGTAAATTGAGTATACACCATACCTTACAGTCGTAGATGATTCTATGATCCATGGTAGTATTTTATTTGACCTAAAACTAAAGAAAACAAAATATTTTAGAAAAACATCAAAATAGGGTAAACTTATTTCGCGACTAACTACACTTAAGATACTCAACAAAACTCTAAAATTACAAATTAGAATGTTTATCCTTTCCCTAAGGTTTACAGTTCACCAAATGGAAAAGAAAATGGATGATGAATGGTGGTGTGATGGTCTTCCGAAGGGGGAACAGGGTAGGGCACCACCTAGGGAGAGGGGGAGGCACAACATGTGAGGGGGAGAGGAAGAGAGGAGATAAATAAAGAAATAAAGAAAAAAAGAAAATTAAATGAAAAAATAATATAGAATAAAAAAAGGTAAAATAAATTATAATAAATTGGATTGGAAATAAAGAGGATAAAAATAATAAAAAATCAAAATCCCCCATTTTAATTATTTTTACTTTTTCTGTAACCCTCTTTCTATTTTATATCTAAATTTATTTTAATCCCTTATTACTTTCTTTAAAATTTATTTAAATCTCTTATTATTTATTTTTAATCCATAATTAATTATTTTAATCTAAAAACCACTTTAAAGCTCAATATAACATTTTTCCTAAAATCCCTACAGTTATAAATTATTTAAAGAGGCTGGTCAGGACCCGCAGTGGGGTGGGCAGGTGCGCGCCCTAGGCCACTGTAAAGATTTAGCCAAAAAAATTTAAACGTACCATACCGAACTAAGTCCAGGATGTTATAGTCTTCACCTCTCCCTCCTCCTCCACATGGGCCTCCGACTCTGACTATGTATCTGCCTTCACCTCTTCCTCTACCTCTACCTATGCCTCCACCTCCACCTCTGCCTCTACCATTGTGATTTCCCATAAATGTTATTGTTTGTTGGTCATCTCTTCCAAAAAAATTGATTTCCTACATTACTCTTCTCCTTGAGAAATAGATCAAAAATAATATATAAGCATTATGAAACTAATTATGAACACCCAAAATTTCATTCGAAGATCAGAACTCATACTAGATCACAAACATAGAATGTAAGAACCTAAAGTTTTTATCAGCATACATTTTAACAAATAGTACATTTCTTTCTCATCTCTAAAAAAATATTTCTTCGTTTGAGTAACTCTTTTTTCAGGAATCTTTATAGTACTAAGATAATATAGACAAAAAAATTATTATGCAAGATATTTAATGAAATTTTAATTAACTTCAAAGATTTTATATTAGGGGATGCTAGTCTTTTCAAGTTTCATGATTTATCTCATATATTTTCAAACATAATATCCACAATTGATTACATTATCTTTTTTCAAACACTACAGAAACATTGACCAATATAAGTAAAAAATTGAAATTTTTTTATATTTTAATATTTCAATATATACCTTAATTATTTTCATTTTTAGTAATCCATAGGATTTATATTTTCAGACAACCACTTCATGTCATGGTTTAACCTGTATTTAGTTACCACCCTATCATAAAAAAAATCTCATTAAAACATAGATCGAACATGTAATTTAATGTTTATATATAAAATGTTGATTATAGTGTATTACATATTCATAATAAACATTATGTGTGGTCATTTGGTTGGAAATCCAAACATTGAATCCAAAAAATAAATATTTGAGATGTCTATGTTGAGTGCTATCAGCATCTGGTGCTTCCTTAAAATGAAAAACAATTAGGTAATGAAAAAAATAAAAATATATTTTATTTTATTAGATCATATAGTCTTTCCCTAGAAGTGTACAGATCAAAAAGATTCAATATTATTATCCTTTTTTATTAAACTCTTTGAGTAAAATGTCTTTTTTATTGTTAATTTCTTTATCATTCAATGTAATTTCTGTCATAGAAATGATACAAGGATTAATGATTCCAAATATTCCCTCACGTGATCCTCCATTTATATAGTGGTAATATAAATTCCTATGCAAAATTTGAATAGTTATTAAGTTTAATAAACATATTTAGCTCTCTATTTGTCTAAACATATTATGAAAATGTGCCTTATGTATGTATTCACAACTAAAACACCCATCCATTAATGCTTGTGAATCTCATTTAGAGTCTTTATACCAATTCCATCTGTCAAGGAATATCCATATATTTATTCTTCATACTCAAGGTAATACATAGTTTTATCTTTAAATGTGCGTCTATTCATGAAGTTGTAATGATAATCAGTATTTCTCTTGAACCGGTAGAGAGAAAGTTCTCTCGGAAGGTTATTTTGTTTTCTTGGTGGATTCCCTATATTTTCTTGATTCAACCATTCATTTATCTACTACTTTATCCATCTTTAATATCATACCTCACTTCATACCTTTTATCATCAACTGTTAATTGATTTTCAGGTGAATTTTTTTTAAAGACGTACATCATGTATCTTTATAAGATTAGATAGCCATGCTATGAAAGTTCCAATAGTATCATCGACCGTTGTAATATCCAGACCATCATTTGGAAAAGTAAACTCAAAACTTAACTCATAAGGTACCTCAATCCCCACTTTTATGTGATTTTTTGGAGGTTTTGATTGTCTAGATAATCTCCTGGGATATTATACCCTTTACCCATCGCAACAAGGAAGTACGTGGGTGTTGACATATAAAAATAACATACAACTATACCCTGTAGAATTTTAATAATATTGAGTTATCATAAGTATTTTGATTCACATTTAGGATAAATAGTAATGAAAGAAAATTTATTTCCTCAGGTAAGATATGTGGTTGGGGGAATTTCTAGCGTCGAATCTAGTAGGATCATTTGGTTCATGTGCGAATCATTTTCCACCACCGGTTTGGTTTAATCCTCTCTTATACATTGGTCTACCAAACCAAACTACAAAATAATATCTTGTAGGGAGTATATTTGTGTCTACATTCATCTCATTATATTATATGTATATTCATGTGGTTTTATCTTCTCGAAATATGTTCAAGGAGAGAAACCAAAACTTGATCCCCTAACACGACTATATTGTTCAGGTAGCTTCAAAGCTACTGAAAGTCTCTTTTTATCTGGTACGACCATTTCCGATTCTTGTTTCTAAACCATATAAAAAATTAACATATTTATTTTTATGTAATATTTCTATAAATCATATGAAATTATAATTATTTCATACTTATTCATGCTTCCCATAATTCTTTTCTATTTTCATCAACTAATATACCATCATTTTTTACACAAGCCTCCTTCCATAGCACATGACGTAGAATGGAAGTGCCTTAATATTTTGATTCATCAATCTTCATATAAAAATAGCAACATATGTTGTTTCATATCACATTATATAACTTTTATTGTTGATTTAAAATACATACTAACTTCTTGTCTAATGAAATGTACTATATCCTTCTTTTATGATAGGGGTACTTTGGATTTTATGCATTTTCTTTATTCTCATCACTTTTCTATTGTTTAATAAATTAATAATTTTGAATCAAGTTGCATAAAATATATAGTTACAAATATTATATTATCAACTGAAATTCACTTGAAATGATTTCTCATTACGAAGATTTCTAAAAGTAGCACATGTTTTCTTATTTATAATGTGTGCAGGACTAATTAGAGGGTTTGGATTTATTTTCCCCTCAATGTCCCTAATATATAACATCATTAAAAGAGACTAGAAGCCTATATAGGCTTTTCCAGTGGCCATTATGATAGATTTCATATGGAAATATTCTAGAGGAAATGATGTCTGCAAGGAATAATGAAAATTAAATCAATGTTTAATTATATAATTTTTCAGTAAAATAGAGAAACTATATTGTGAAATTTCTTTTATATCTCTCCAAAGGATCTCCTTAATTATAGGTTGGATGAGGCTCTGCGATTCAATATAAATTGACACATTCACTCTCATTGTGACCCCAATATAACTAATGAATGTTGACTTTTTGGGGTTAATAGGTTTTCCATGATAATTCCAACCAACTTAAAATTTTATACCTTGACATATTTCCTTGATTATTTTATTCAAAACTGTTATTATAAATTTTTATTTTTTTTTATTTTTTCATCAACATGTTATTTATACACTAATAATTCCAATGTTTTATCATCTATAGTATGTTATTGCTCGGTATTTGGAACATCATTCTATTCAGAAGACATTTTCTTCATGAGTAGTTAAACATTGAAATTTTCTTGAATAACAATAATGAAATTAACTTCATGCATAAAATTACACAATTTCGTGAATCTTGCATGAAAATTATTACTGTCTTGAATAGAGATATAATATTTCAATACTACAGTACAACTAACTTTCAATAACTTTATTTAATCTTTCCTCAGACGCTTGATTTTATTACATCTCTTGATGATAGATTTGAGGCTACTCATTACCACTTTCAAACTAGTCTTCAACCCATAATTGTTAGGGAGTTATGTCATCAATGAACTTTGGAACCACAATAATGGGAGGAAGGCTAGTTTGAATGAGGGAGTTCGATCCATCATCAAGATATTTAAGACAATCAAGCATATAAGGATTAACGTGTCCTAGATACCTACACTAATGGAATCACTCAAAAATTATCCTCAATTGAAGAGGAATTATAATACCTCCACTCTAATGGTCTTGAATAAATTAATCACATTCCACTTACATTAGATATGACTTCTATCTAGTCAAGGATTCCTCACCTCCGAATTTTTGATATTTTTTAATGCACTATAACATCCCTCCAATATAATTCATCCCTTTAAAGGGTGATTTTTTTCATCTTATGCTCAGTTTTGATCTTGAATTTTTTTTACTCCTACAAATGAAATTAATCTCTTAGGTGAAATACTAAATTTATTTTTATGATATATTACCAAAAATCCTATAAGAATCATAGATACTTCCCTTTATTGAAAATTATACCACATATGTTGAATTAGATCTAAAATTACATCTAGATATTCCATAATTTGCGAATTATAATGATATTATAGGGTGTAAAATATAGTATTGGAGAGAGGTATACCCACAAAGAAGTATTCTATCATTTTAGGAGAATACACTAGCCTTCAATCATAGAAATATTCTTGATGATCCTCGACCACTGAAGGACTACGGTTGCATTAACCCTGTGATAAAAAATGATCAAAGAAGAGGAGAGTTTTGGATATGGAATAAAATAAATGGTTAATTACAATAGGGGGTTGTATCCCTCTATAGGGACTCTACATTTAATAAAGAGTTTCTTGATCATTGATCATCATCTCAGGGAAACTGATAATTTCATCATGTCGGAGTACTTATTTCATTGAGTGTTTCAATAAATGTTTCGACACATATATCATGCTCCATATGATTTATAATTAATGAGAAACCATTTGGGAGATTTATCCAAATTCATTCATAAAAAAATTATATATTTAATGCCCCAATAAAATATGCATTGGTCAAATATCATAGCCTTAGATAAAATTATGTATAATCTTAAATTTTCATTTATGATTCAAGGATTTTAGAAAATAAAATATATTTGTTATGTGTATTTTGTACATGGATATCCAATTTTATGACCTATAGAACATAAAGATACAAACTATCAAAAATATATTTTAATCAATTTTTATTCTCTCTACGTTTATTCACCATATTAAATGACTTCTCAAATTATGTTTTTATCATATGAATTAATTATCTCTCTATTTTGATTAGTAAATATATTAAAAAATAACATCTCACAGTTTTCTTGATCAATTATCCAACCATATATAACTCACTTAATTTTCGAAAGTACACTCTTTATATGGTGTTCTGTATTTTTAAGTCCATTTACCCAATGATTTCTCAACTCTGTTTGATCTAGGAAATTTAAAAAAAAATTGGACAAATTTTTCTCACTAATGAAATTCCCCATCACTCTATGTAACCCATGGTTAATGTTTAATAATAATAAGTAATTAATTTAAAAACAAAAAACTCACAACATGCAACACTAAAATGATTTTTGGAATGTGACTAATTGATTCAATATTTTTTTGAATTCAATAAAAAATTATTCATCAAAATCCTAAACATAAATAACCCATTTTATGGATTAACAATTTTCATGAATAACAAAAATCTACATTACATGTTTTAATGATATTGACACTTACCTTGGTCCATATATATTCATCACCCATAAACGAGGGCCACAAATTTGTATCCCATAATTCATAAAAACCGTTATAATAAACTATTTAGAATATATAATCTAGTATATAAGATGAATTAAATTTGAGAAACTAACTATATTTTGGAACCCTATATTATTTAAATAAAGAGAAAATAGAGGAGGGATGAAAGAACTCCTTTTTAATGTCGAGAGGAGAGTAAATAATCTATGTGTGTCTCTAGGGAAAAATGGGATAGACACTAAAATACATATGACTGGAGAAAAATGATGAAATAAAACCACACTTGTTGTATTTCCTTAGTGACAAAATTTGTGTAGGGGTCGTCATGTTTTAGAACAGTTCAAAAACACAAAACATAGAAACTAAAACATCAAACAATGATAGAGGAAGAGTATAAAATAGCATACATTGGATTCTATCCTTGATTAACCCAAGGGAATGTAGAAGAATCGCCCCAACATCAGAGGATGTTCATGAGCCTTTGTTATTCTGAGGGAATGTAGAGGAATTTCACCAATATCAGAAGAGTTCTGTGAGATCTTGACAATCGGAAGTGACTGAGTCATGGTTAAGGTATTTTTATATAGATTGAGGACCTTTTTAATAGTGCTTTCCAAAAAGTGCAGACAAAGATCCCTTTTATCTGTGCTAAATTTATAATCACAGATAAAATGAGTAGTTTTCAGTGCTAACATTTTAGCACTGATAAATATATCTTTTAACAGTGATTTTTTAGAGCTTATAACGATTGGTCTTTATCAGCACTAAAAAAGGACTCATAAAAGTTTAATAACTATAATTATTTAAATAACATTATGGTATTTTTATAATTATTTAAATAATTTTATTATAATTTTATAATTATTTCAAAAACTTTATTATAATTTTATAATTATTCAAATAATTTTTTTAAATTTTATATTTATTTAAATATATATAATTATTTATTTATAATTCCATAAATATTTATTAAAAAAATATTTATTTATAGTAATTATAAATACTTTAAATATACATTTATATACACATTTATTTATGAATATTTTTTTATAAATATATTTTTAACATTATTAAGGATATAATATTAAATATAAGCATTTTAAAAATGAATGAAATTGAATAATTTAAAATTAGTACACATTAAAAATGTTAAAAAATATATAATTTTTATTAATTAAATATATGTTATTAAAAAATATGGATATATATATATATATATATTTAAATGGATGAATACATATTGAAAATACAAAAACATAGTAAATAAATATATATTAATAAATAATAGAAAATGAATAAATTTTTAAAATAAAATGAAAGATAAAAAATAGAAATAAAAATCCTAACTGTAGTATTGAAAAAAATTGACTAATTAAAAACATAATATATATAAAATGTATCATATTATAATGAATTTCTAAAATATAATTATATTTGAGTAAATTACATAAATATTAGGTGTATGTGTTTCTATATATTGCAAATATATATTTTTCTCTGTAATTATGTATACAAATACTATAATATATATATATATATATATACGTGAAATAAATTCAACACATGACCATTGATATATGTTAAATTGAAAAATTAAACATTAAAAATGAATAAGATATTAATATGTTTTTGTAACGACCCAATCTTTTTGAGTAGTGTATTAACTTACTCTTATTGATTTAATAAGATGTTAATGGTTAATGCAGAAAGAGGAGTCGATGGCTTCATCCAGTAGACTCAACCCTTACGAAGCCCACTTATCAGAGCTTGGGAAGGAGGTAGCATCTGTGGGCTTCGCTTTGGACCAAGCCCAAGCCGATCTCCAGCATGTCAAGCTTGAACGAAAACACTTGCAGGAGAAGTTCAAGTTAGTGGAGATTGCTACTAGGGCAATGTTATCTGATCCTCCCTCAGATTCTCTCACCATATCACACCTTACACTTAGGTCTTATGCCAGTGTTATAAGGGGCTATGTGATGAGACCCTAGTTTCCTTGTGTAATCCTCTCGGGTGAATAAATTGTGATTTCTTCCTTTAGTGATGTTTGTGAAATTTCAAATGCCTAGATAATTTTAGAATGTATTTTATTGATGAATTTTGAAAAAGGGATATTTTGAAATATTTATGTAAACCCTAAATAACTAATGATGTGTAATGATTTTCAAAAAATGGTCTTCTACAAAAGTGTTCATTAAGGAATTTGGAGTCTAATAAGATCAACTTAATTTTTGATGAATAGTAAATTATGAATAGTGATTTTACGCTTAGGATTAGTAATGTGACCAAATGGATTAGTAATTTTCACTTAAAGAAAGTTTTAATATAATTTAGACACCTTGGTTAAGTAATGTGATTCAATAAAATGGGTAAATAACGGTTTCATAAATTATTAATCAAGTATTAGTTTTTTCGGATGAATAGTGTTTTTTTTAATTAAAAATTTAATTAAAAATAATTAGAAAATTATTTTTATAAAAATGACTTTATTTTTGAACTCAGAGCATCGATATTATGTTAAGGTAATTTTTGGGGATTTTTCTGAAAAAAAATGAATTTTCGATGAATAGTGTTTTTATTTAAAAATTAAATTAAAAATATTTAGAAAAATATTTTTATAAAATGGATTTCATTTTTGAAATCAGAGCATTGATATTTGGTTAAGGTGAAATTTTGGGATTATTCTGAGAAAGTTGAATTTTCAGTGAATAGTAAAAATACCGTTTTAGGGTTTCGGTATGTTTAATGACATCATAATGATGTCATGATGATGTCATGAGATCCTTTGAGGGTTGGCCGGCCAAGGGTGATGAATTATTGTTTTGGGGGCCCCATGTGGCCTAACTCCATGATAAATGCCAAGGGAGAGCCCATGGGTTTGAGAAAAGCACATGTGAGGTGTCCTTTGGCCATTAATGCTTTGTCCCCTCACTTTCCCTATAAATACCCACCCTTTCCTCCCTTGGTTTTCACTCCCAACTCTTCCCCAACGAAGTTCTGGTCTTCTTACCTTCCAAAGAGTCCTCCCAAGGTGCCCCCAAGCCCTCAAGGTCCAATCCTTTGAGTTTCAAGAGTCACGTTTTAAGGTAAGGGATCCGACCTCTCTCTTTCTTTTCAAGTAATCTCTTTTATGTCTTTTCTTTTATACTCCATGTTCTTATGTTGGAGGATGTTCTTTTATATTCATCCTACTGCATATTTCATGTTCATATGATGAGAGACCCCCCTTTATCTCATAAATTCGTATTAAGAATGTTTAAGTGGCGCCGTTAGGCTGCCGAATTTGTAAGGGATTCTTTCACCTTCCTCATTTTCAAGTTCTATTTTCATTCAGGTATTTCAAGTTCCTTTTTGTTATATTGGGGTATGATCTCTATATATATCATACTGGAATCTTATGTTCATATGATGAGAGACCCCATTTGATCTCTTCAATTCAGTATTTTGATGTTTTAAGTGGCGCCGTTAGGCTGCCGAATTTTTAAGTGGTTGTTCACCCTTCTCGTTTTGAAGTTCTACTTTCATGTCAATTATTTCAAGTTCCTTTTTGTTATATTGGGTTATGATCTCTATATATATCATACTTGACACTTATGTTCATATTATGAGAGACCCCATTTGATCTCTTCAATTCAGTATTTTGATGTTTTAGGTGGCGCCGTTAGGCTGCCGAATTTTTAAGTGGTTCTTCACCCTTCTCGTATTGAAGTTCTACTTTCATGTCAATTCTTTCAAGTTCCTTTTTGTTATGTTGGGGTATGATCTCTATATCTATCATACTATAATCTTATGTTCATATGATGAGAGACCCCATTTGATCTCTTCAATTCAGTATTTTGTTGAAGTTTAAGTGGCGCCGTTAGGCTGCCGAATTTTTAAGTGGTTCTTCACCATTCTCGTTTTGAAGTTCTACTTTCATGTCAATTCTTTCAAGTTCCTTTCTATTATGTTGGGATATTATCTCTATATCTATCATACTGGACTCTTATGTTCATATGATGAGAGACCCTATTTGACCTTGTCAATTCAATTTTGTTGATGTTTAAGTGACGCCGTTAGGCTGCCGAATTCTCACAGGAGAAATCTTTTTTTCTTCCTTTCATGTTCTTCATTTCATATGGTATATTTTCAAATTTCATTACCATGTTCTTAAATCCCTTATATTTTGTCCCTCTACTGTTTTATGGGTCATTTATGAATGTTTGACCCATGTCCCCTCTCTTCTCAATGTTTTCTAAAACCCTGTAACATAGCCGTTATGCTGCAGAATTTTCGTCTCAAAATGCCTCTCTCTCTTTTCTAAAAATTATTTTATGTTATAAAGTGAATACTCAAAGCTCTTATTTCTACAGGGGTATTCACATATATATCAAAATGTTCTATTTTAAATTCTGGGAATTACATACATGAAAGCCTCTTTCCCTTTCCGTGGGTTTAAAGTGACGAAAAGATCATGTCTTTAAAGCAGTTATTAAAACGTTATGATTATGAAATGAAACCCATTTATTTTATGCTATATGGGTTATTTATGAAATGTTTGATGATGATATATGTGGCTCACATGATAATAAAGGCAAATTTAAGGGTGCGCCCTGATAGCACTCCAATGCATTGGGTAAAAACTTAATCTCTAGAGATGACCATTTTAACGACGCCTTGGTGAATAACCTTGGTAATTTTTAACGACACCTTGGGGATGGACCTTGGTGAAACGAAACGATTGTCAATATTAAATGTTGTAGCCACATCTTCAAGTTATGAAAAATGATTATTTTTATTATGATGTACCTCATTATTTCTTTCTCATGCCTTAAAGTTCTTTTCATGTCCTTATTGAAGTATCTCAAGTTCACTTGTAAAATGTTTCTCTTGTTTCCCTTACTGGGCCTTCTGCTCACCCTTTCTTTTGATGTATGTCCCCAGGTTATGAGATGCATAATGAACATAGGATGAACTAAAGGAGAAGCCTTTCAAGTGTTTAAGAAGAATGTTTTTATGTTTTTTTTATGTATTATGATCCTTGTTTCCAAGACACTAAACCTTAACGATCCTCAGTTCCGTGTAATGAAATGAAAGTTTATGTTATAAAATGGCGGGATGCTATAGTTGGTATCAAAGGATGGTTTAGTTATTTGTGGAAATTAGGATATAAAAACTTTAGGAAGAACCCTATTGAAAAGTTTAAATATAGGAAAACTTCCTGGTATTTTGGTAAGTATTGAGTAAGTGGTTTATCAAACAAATACATCCCTGTCTGGATACGAGCAGGTAGAGGCGGCTCTGGCACAGATGTACATAGGGGTAAAACCCGAAAACACCGCTTTGAGCTAGACTCGAACGGGAACTGGTGCATGATAACGGGCCTTGCTGCACTCTTGGTTACGACACTCCCGGGGGATATGTTTGGTTAATCACAAGCTTTCTATGAATCATTATGAAGGAATTATAGAAAAGTGTAATTGTATAAGCATTAAGTCTTAGTTAAAAGATTCATAAATGAAATAAGTTTCTTACTAAGGTTTTATTCTTTTAGAAAATGGCGGGAAATAGGAGGAACCGTGCCGATGGTGACCGCAATACACCATGTGCTGACGGCCCTCCGATGGAAGCCGGAATGGAAACATTCATGCGAATGATGAACCAACTGACTCAAGTTATGAGTAATAACTTGAATCAAGCTGAGAGGCCGACCTCACCACGAAGGGAACAACACTCTGTTGAGTCCTTCATGCGTCAACGACCGCCAACATTCAGTGGATCTACTGACCCATTGGTTGCGGAACAATGGATAAGCTCCATTGAAAAGATCTTCTCTGTACTGCATTGTTCGGAACAAGAAAAAGTCACCCTTGCTGTTTACCGCCTAGAGGGAGAAGCTGATCAGTGGTGGTCACTGATCAAAAACACGAAGCCACGAGGAGAGATGGAAGCTATGGAATGGGAAGAATTTCGGGGGATTTTCTTTAACAAGTATTTCCCTCGTTCCATGAGAACGAAAATGGAGAAAGAGTTTCTCGAGCTGAAGCTGAAGGAGAACGAATCTGTCAGAAGCTACGAGATGAACTTCACAAGGCTTTCCCGTTATACCTCAAGCTTTGTCATGGACCCTAATGGGAAGGTTGATAGATTCTTTGGCGGACTACGACCTCATCTGCGGAAGAATCTAGCCAACAGGGACTATGATAGCTATGAAGAAATAGTTCGAAGTGCTATGAAAGTCGAGCTGGAGTTTGGTGAGACACAGTGGTCTCATAAGCCAAATGAAAAGAAGAGATCGTTGGAGCCCAGTTTAGGGAAGTCTTTTGATCAGGGAAGAGGTGGAAAGCAAATTCAACTTACCACATGCAATAAATGTGGGAAGAATCATATGGGGAACTGCTTGAACGGAAGTGGCAAGTGCTACAAGTGTGGAAGAGGAGGCCATATTGCTCGGAATTGTCATAGTGAGGTGAAGCCTCAGCTTCCCAACACTAACGACAGAGGAAAGATGGTTCTGGCCCTACCCGAAGTCACATGCTTCAAGTGTGGACAGCTTGGGCACTTTGCTAACCAATGTCCCAATCCGAGGGCAGTGGAGGGGAATCACCACCAACCTCAGTAGAGGCCAAGAGAGCAAGGTCGTGCTTTCGCTATCACAACAGCTGAAGTTGAAGTCCCGAACGATGTGGTAGCAGGTACTCTTGTTGTCCTCTCAAAACTCGAAAGTGCTTTATTTGATTCTGGTTCTACGCATTCCTTTATTTCTTCCAAGTTTGCAAAGAATATAGAATCAATCCCCGAATTGCTTGAGGTAGAGTTGTCAGTCAAGACTCCAAGTGGGATTATCCATGCATCAACAGTGTTTAGAGACTCTAGTGTTTACTTTGGTGAGCACAATCTTATCGCAAATCTAGTAGTCATTCCCATGATGGAATTCGATGTTATACTAGGGATGGACTGGCTCTCAAAGTATAATGCTAAGATCAAATGCAGAAGTAAGGAAATCTCAGTAGTCTTGAATGAATGACCTATAGTTATCTTCCGTGGAGAGATATCCCGAACTGATCCCTATCTAGAAGCACCTCCTATAGCTTTCTTTATGGAGTTAATCGGTGATGAGGAAGAAGGGAAAGGGAGCATACAAATTGAAGATGTTCCGATTGTTCAGGAATACATGGATGTATTTCCTGAGGAGTTACCTGGACCTCCCCCAGAAAGAGAGGTTGAGTTCTCCATTGAACTCGTACCTGGGTCTCAACCGATATCAAAGACTCCGTATAGAATGGCAAATGTGGAGCTAGAAGAGTTAAAGAAACAACTCCAGGACTTGTTGGAGAAGGGGTTTATCCGACCGAGTGTGTCTCCTTGGGGAGCACCAGTTCTCTTTGTGAAGAAGAAGGATGGATCAATGCGGCTATGCATTGATTATAGAGAACTGAATGGGATCACAGTGAAGAACAGATACCCTCTACCAAGAATTGATGATTTATTTGACCAACTTCATGGGGCTCAATTCTTCTCTAAGATTGACCTTCGATCTGGTTATCATCAACTGAGGGTGAAGAAGGAAGATATTCCAAAGACTGCCTTCCGATCAAGATATGGGCATTATGAGTTTACTGTTATGCCCTTCGGCTTGACTAATTCTCCTGCTATTTTCATGGATTTGATGAATAGAGTCTTTAAGGACTACCTTGATAACTTTGTGGTAGTTTTTATTGATGATATTTTGATATATTCAAAAAGTCGTGAGGAGCATGAAGATCATATGAGGGTTGTTTTGAAAACTCTACGGAAGGAGAGGCTCTTTGGGAAGTTCAGCAAGTGTGAGTTTTGGTTACAACAAGTGGCTTTCTTGGGGCACGTCGTAACCAATGAAGGAATCTCGGTTGACCCTGCAAAGACAATGGTTGTGGAGGAGTGGCCTCAACCCACAATAGTAACTGAGATTCGTAGTTTCCTTGGCTTAGCGGGATATTATAGGAGGTTTGTGAAAAACTTTTCACGGCTTTCTAATCCACTAACTAAGTTGACTCGAAAAGGGGTTAAGTTCATCTGGACAAAGGAATGCGAGGAAAGTTTCCAAGAGCTGAAGAAGAGATTGGTTACTGCACCGGTGTTAACACTACCCTCTATCGGAGAAGGATTCGTTATTTTTAGCGATGCATCTCTGAAAGGGCTTGGGTGCGTCCTCATGAAAAATGACAAAGTAATTGCTTATGCATCTCGACAGTTGAAGATTCATGAGCAGAATTATCCTACGCATGATCTAGAGCTGGCGGCAGTAGTTTTTGCTCTAAAGATATGGAGGCACTATCTTTATGGGGAGAAATGTGATATAAACACTGACCACCAAAGTCTAAATTATATTTTCACTCAGAAAGAATTGAACATGAGACAAAGGATATGGTTGGAGCTTATTAAAGACTATGATTGTTCAATTCATTATCACCCTGGAAGAGCAAACAAAGTCGCGGATGCGTTAAGCAGGAAAGATCCTATTGTTCTGGCAACAATGAGGATCCTGGGAGATCCCTTGATTAAAGATCTAGTAAAACTGGACATGGGAATTATAAGGAAAGGGACATCATCAACCCTATCCCAAATGATTTCTCAACCTTCATTACTAGAGAATATCAAGAAGGCTCAAAAAGAAGATCCTTTGCTGCAGGAGAAGTTCGAGGCTGTAAAGGATGGGAAGTTCCCTGATTTCAATATTGATCAAGAAGGTGTATTGAAATTTCGTACAAGACTATGTGTTCCATCTATTCCGGAGATAAAGAAAGAACTGATGGATGAAGCTCATAGCTCTACTTTCTCTATACATCCGGGAAGCACTAAGATGTATAGAGACCTTCGTGATCATTATTGGTGGGATAACATGAAGAGGGAGATTGCCGATTACACTACAAGGTGCCTGGTGTGTCAGCAAGTAAAGGCAGAAAGACAACTTCCTAAGGGGGTATTACAACCGCTAGCCATACCAGTATGGAAGTGGGATAATATCACTATGGACTTTGTAACTGGTCTCCCAAAAACATCCAAAGGAAACAATGCGATATGGGTTATTGTGGACCGTCTCACCAAGACAGACCATTTTATCTCTATTCGGGAAGATTTCTCTCTAGATCAGCTTGCCAAGATATACGTGAAGGAAGTGGTAAGGATGCATGGGGTACCACTATCCATCGTATCTGATCGTGACCCAAGATTCACATCAAAATTCTGGAGAAGTCTTCAGCATGCTCTGAATACTGAATTGAATTTTAGTACGGCCTATCATCCTCAAACTGATGGCCAATCTGAAAGGACTATTCAGACACTCGAAGACATGTTGAGATTATGCTCAATGGAATTTAAAGGTGGATGGGATCAACACCTCCCATTAGTGGAGTTCTCCTATAACAACAGCTTCCATTCGAGTATTCAGATGGCACCCTATGAAGCTCTATATGGAAAGCGGTGTAGAACTCCTACTTGTTGGGATAAAACTGGTGAGAGGAAGCTTCTTGGGCCTGATCTCGTGCAAGAGATGACAGAACAGGTTCTTGCCATCCAACAACACATAAGGGCTGCTCAGAGTCGGCAGAAGAGCTATGCTGACAATCGTCGAAGAGACTTGGAGTTTGGGGTGGGTGACAAAGTCTTCCTTCGAATCTCTCCATGGAAGAGAGTCATGCGGTTTGGGAAGAAAGGGAAGCTCAGCCCTAGGTACATTGGCCCCTATGAAATCCTTGATCGCATAGGAGCAGTGGCCAATCGTCTAGCACTTCCACCGAACCTAGCTCAAGTTCATGATGTCTTTCATGTATCTCTCTTGAGGAAGTACATACCCGACCCTTCGCAAGCATTGAACCCAGAGGTGGTACAACTTGAACATGACCTCTCTTATGAAGAGCAGCCAGTGGAGATCTTAGACCGTAGAGACAAGGTCCTACGAAACAAGACTACCCACCTTGTGAAAGTGTTTTGGAGGAATCATAAATATGAAGAGGCGACTTGGGAGCCTGAGGAAACAATGAAGCAAAAGTACCCTCACCTTTTTGACTAGGCCTCAAGTGTAAATTTCGGGGACGAAATTTCTTAAGGGGGGAAGAATGTAACGAACCAATCTTTTTGAGTAGTATATTAACTTACTCTTATTGATTTAATAAGATGTTAATGGTTAATGCAGAAAGAGGAGTCGATGGCTTCATCCAGTAGACTCAACCCTTACGAAGCCCACTTATCAGAGCTTGGGAAGGAGGTAGCATCTGTGGGATTCGCTTTGGACCAAGCCCAAGCCGATCTCCAGCATGTCAAGCTTGAACGAAAACGCTTGCAGGAGAAGTTCAAGATAGTGGAGATTGCTACTAGGGCGATGTTATCTGAGCCTCCCTCAGATTCTCTCACCATATCACACCTTACACTTAGGTCTTATGCCAGTGTTATAAGGGGCTATGTGATGAGACCCTAGTTT
Organism: Viscum album; assembly: GCA_963277665.1. NCBI lineage: Eukaryota > Viridiplantae > Streptophyta > Magnoliopsida > Santalales > Viscaceae > Viscum > Viscum album. The sequence goes on from OY728132.1 coordinate 824,862,585, forward strand.
CCTTGTGTAATCCTCTCGGGTGACTAAATTGAGATTTCTTCCTTTAGTGATGTTTGTGAAATTTCAAATGCCTAGATAATTTTAGAATGTATTTTATTGATGAATTTTGAAAAAGGGATATTTTGAAATATTTATGTAAACCCTAAATAACTAATGATGTGTAATGATTTTCAAAAAATGGTCTTCTACAAAAGTGTTCATTAAGGAATTTGGAGTCTAATAAGATCAACTTAATTTTTGATGAATAGTAAATTATGAATAGTGATTTTACGCTTAGGATTAGTAATGTGACCAAATGGATTAGTAATTTTCACTTAAAGAAAGTTTTAATATAATTTAGACACCTTGGTTAAGTAATGTGATTCAATAAAATGGGTAAATAAAGGTTTCATAAATTATTAATCAAGTATTAGTTTTTTCGGATGAATAGTGTTTTTTTAATTAAAAATTTAATTAAAAATAATTAGAAAATTATTTTTATAAAAATGACTTTATTTTTGAACTCAGAGCATCGATATTATGTTAAGGTAATTTTTGGGGATTTTTCTGAAAAAAATGAATTTTCGATGAATAGTGTTTTTATTTAAAAATTAAATTAAAAATATTTAGAAAAATATTTTTATAAAATGGATTTCATTTTTGAAATCAGAGCATTGATATTTGGTTAAGGTGAAATTTTGGGATTATTCTGAGAAAGTTGAATTTTCAGTGAATAGTAAAAATACCGTTTTAGGGTTTCAGTATGTTTAATGACATCATAATGATGTCATGATGATTTCATGAGATCTTTTGAGGGTTGGCCGGCCAAGGGTGATGAATTATTGTTTTGGGGGCCCCATGTGGCCTAACTCCATGATAAATGCCAAGGGAGAGCCCATGGGTTTGAGAAAAGCACATGTGAGGTGTCCTTTGGCCATTAATGCTTTGTCCCCTCACTTTCCCTATAAATACCCACCCTTTCCTCCCTTGGTTTTCACTCCCAACTCTTCCCCAACGAAGTTCCGGTCTTCTTACCTTCCAAAGAGTCCTCCCAAGGTTCCCCCAAGCCCTCAAGGTCCAATCCTTTGAGTTTCAAGAGTCACGTTTTAAGGTAAGGGATCCGACCTCTCTCTTTCTTTTCAAGTAATCTCTTTTATGTCTTTTCTTTTATACTCCATGTTCTTATGTTGGAGGATGTTCTTTTATATTCATCATACTGCATATTTCATGTTCATATGATGAGAGACCCCCCTTGCTCTCATAAATTCATTTTAAGAATGTTTAAGTGGCGCCGTTAGGCTGCCGAATTTTTAAGGGATTCTTTCACCTTCCTCGTTTTCAAGTTCTATTTTCATTCAAGTCTTTCAAGTTCCTTTTTGTTATATTGGGGTATAATCTCTATATATATCATACTGGAATCTTATGTTCATATGATGAGAGACCCCATTTGATCTCTTCAATTCAGTATTTTGATGTTTTAAGTGGCGCCGTTAGGCTGCCGAATTTTTAAGTGGTTCTTCACCCTTCTCGTTTTGAAGTTCTACTTTCATGTCAATTATTTCAAGTTCCTTTTTGTTATATTGGGGTATGATCTCTATATATATCATAATTGACACTTATTTTCATATGATGAGAGACCCCATTTGATCTCTTCAATTCAGTATTTTGATGTTTTAGGTGGCGCTGTTAGGCTGCCGAATTTTTAAGTGGTTCTTCACCCTTCTCGTATTGAAGTTCTACTTTCATGTCAATTCTTTCAAGTTCCTTTTTGTTATGTTGGGGTATGATCTATATATCTATCATACTAGAATCTTATGTTCATATTATGAGAGACCCCATTTGATCTCTTCAATTCAGTATTTTTTTGAAGTTTAAGTGGCGCCGTTAGGCTGCCGAATTTTTAAGTGGTTCTTCACCATTCTCGTTTTGAAGTTCTACTTTCATGTCAATTCTTTCAAGTTCCTTTCTATTATGTTTGGGTATGATCTCTATATCTATCATACTGGACTCTTATGTTCATATGATGAGAGACCCTATTTGACCTTGTCAATTCAATTTTGTTGATGTTTAAGTGACGCCGTTAGGCTGCCGAATTCTCACAGGAGAAATCTTTTTTTCTTCCTTTCATGTTCTTCATTTCATATGGTATATTTTCAAATTTCATTACCATGTTCTTAAATCTCTTATATTTTGTCCCTCTACTGTTTTATGGGTCATTTATGAATGTTTGACCAATGTCCCCTCTCTTCTCAATGTTTTCTAAAACCCTGTAACATAGCCGTTATGCTGTAGAATTTTCGTCTCAAAATGCCTCTCTCTCTTTTCTAAAAATTATTTTATGTTATAAAGTGAATACTCAAAGCTCTTATTTCTACAGGGGTATTCACATATATATCAAAATGTTCTATTTTAAATTCTGGGAATTACATACATGAAACCCTCTTTCCCTTTCCGTGGGTTTAAAGTGACGAAAAGATCATGTCTTTAAAGCAGTTTTTAAAACGTTATGATTATGAAATGAAACCCATTTATTTTATGCTATATGGGTTATTTATGAAATGTTTGATGATGATATATGTGGCTCACATGATAATAAAGGCAAATTTAAGGGTGCGCCCTGATAGCGCTCCAATGCATTGGGTAAAGACTTAATCTCTAGAGATGACCATTTTAACGACGCCTTGGTGAATAACCTTGGTAATTTTTAACGACACCTTGGGGATGGACCTTGGTGAAACGAAACAATTGTCAATATTAAATGTTGTAGCCACATCTTCAAGTTATGAAAAATGATTATTTTTATTATGATGTACCTCATTATTTCTTTCTCATGCCTTAAAGTTCTTTTCATGTCCTTATTGAAGTATCTCAAGTTCACTTGTAAAATGTTTCTCTTGTTTCCCTTACTGGGCCTTCTGCTCACCCTTTCTTTTGATGTATGTCCCCAGGTTATGAGATTCATAATGAACATAGGATGAACTAAAGGAGAAGCCTTTCAAGTGTTTAAGAAAAATGTTTTTTTGTTTTTTTTTATGTATTATGATCCTTGTTTCCAAGACACTAAACCTTAACGATCCTCAGTTCCGTGTAATGAAATGAAAGTTTATGTTATAAAATGGCGGGATGCTATAGTTTTTAATTAACATTTTATATATATTACAATTATTTATTTGTTATATAAATATTTAATATATAATATTTATTAGTATTTATAATCTATAAATATTTATATTAAATCTATTCATTCTTGTTAATAATTGTTTAATTAATAAAATGTTTCATCTTTTTTTAAATTTACTCATTTTATTTTTTTTTTATTTTTTCATCTTATTCTCGACCTTTTATTAGTGCTAAAAATAAAGTGTTGATAAAGGTTTATTTTATCAGTGCTAAAATAAAGCATTGATAAAGGTTACAATTTATCAGCGCTATAAAAAGCGTTGATAAAGGGTTCCCTTTATCACTGATTTTTTTAATAGTGATACAAGAATTTCTATATCAGTTCTTATTTTAGCACTGATAAAGATGAACTTTATCAGTGAATTTTTTTAGTTCTGATAATTTCCATTGCTGTTATAGGCTTGTTTTTTAGTAGCGAAATCTCAATTTCCTTCATGTATGAATTGTGGAATCGAACACACTAAATAATTTATCAAAGGAAAATGAAAATGTTTTACGAATAAAAAATAATGGAATATATCAATAAATTTATGAGGAAAAAAAGAAGTGTTCAATGGAGGGATATGAATTTTATCTTGAGGTACCATTTATATATCAATGTCATATGTATGTAGAACATGGGTATTATTCGAGTTAATTCCCTTATCTAAATGTTAAATCCTAGACCATGGAAGTAAATATTCTCTACCAATCACAAAAGTGGAATAAATGAGGTGATTGTGCATTAGAATTTAGAAATTATATTTTATAACTTTTATATCAAAGATATTTTTGGTATAATAATCATGAAACATCTATGGATTTTTCTATAGTAGTTTTTTTTTAATTTTTTCAAATAATATATATAATGGTACAAAAAACTGAGAAAATTGATTTTGTGGTAAGGTGATATTAATTTGGAGAATAAATGATTAAGGAAAATATAATACTTAAGTGGTTTTTAACATTAATGAATAAAATGAAATAGTATTAGTAACCCTGAAATTTGTTAGTGATTTCCAAACTAAGTGTTTTAGATAATCTTGGATTAATTTAATTTCATTTTTGTATTTATTGAATATATTATGCACTCCGTGATTTTAGTTGAGGCATAAGAATGGTGTTAATTTTTCAAATAATATGTTTTTTTCATATGGGGTTAACATAAGAATTTTGGATATTTTTAGGGTGTTATATGTTTAAAGTTTCCATAAGTTCAAAGTAATAGATATACCATTTTAGATTTTAAGTCACTATATATTGAGGAGATTTGAAAATTTTACATATTTTTAGGAAGAATAGTCTATTATGGTTTGGTTTTGTATATGATTTGGTATGGTCTATTGGATAATGGGATGAAGATAAACATGATGGTTAAGAAGTGGTTCACTGAAAAAGTAATATTATTAGAGATATTTATGTTCAATCTAAGGATTACCATTAGAGATATTATATAAATTTGTTTCATGATATTATGGTTAAGTTTATACATTATTATTGTGATTAATTATATTTTTGGAATATTTCCTTCGGCTAAGGTATATGTAATCCTTAGGTGAAATATCTGGAAGAATGAAATAAAATGTAACGTATTAAATCATGTTTGAGGTTAAAATATTATTTATGTTGAGGTTGTTAAGATAATTTGGTATATAGGGTTTTTTATTTGTTGAATAACCTAAGATGGACATTTAGAGTTATTATAAAAATATTTAAGTAAAATAAATTATTTATTCATATGAATAATTATACACATTGGATATTATCTTAGCTTGTGGTGACCATTTCAGTTTTAGTTAAAATTTAATGATAGTTGGAATATATATTTTTCATTTTTTTTATTACATGATGTTTTATATGTTTATTTTACATCTTCAGACACAAAGATTCATCTTGGATACTAATCGATTAAAGAATTGTTGAGATTGTGGTTGAAATTTATTAACGGATGAAATTATACTATTCAAGTAAGTATATTTCCTTATGTTCTTATTCTAGATGATGTATAAATACCTCCAATATATAAAAAGTATCTTAATACAAAAATTTTGTCCAGTTACCTTCATGGTTTTGTGGTTGTTAACATTCTCATTATCATTCAATTTCTTATAATTAGTGATCTCTATCACTCTGCATCAATATTTGGACATTATAATCTTTTCCATGTCTGTATTATCACATACAACAAATGTTCTCCTATTTGGAAACATATTTATGTGTTATTCTGGATGACCATCATATTTCTATTTTCCACTTTTCAGGATGTAGATTTATTAACCCTTTGAAAGATGTAGATTTTTTACAAAGGAAATTACAAATTTCAAACCCTTAATTACCAATAATAATTTCAAATACTGATGACTCAATTTTTTTAAGGGGTGTAATGTAACACCCTAATATTTTGAACGGAAATTATGTTAGATAGCATATACAATACACTACTATGAGCCTAAAAGAACAAAAAAGTATTATTATTTATATATGAACATTATAACCTAGTTATTGAATTGTTGAGGATGAATAATTTTAACCTAATTATGAAATATATATATATATATATAGGTCCTACTCAAGACAATATCATTTATTAAATATTGTGAAATAAGTACTCATTTTTTAGTAGAGTTATTTTATGCTTCAGAAATATGTTTTCTTCAAAAAATTTATTTTTATTTATTTTTGTGAGACAATATTATAATTTATTTATATATAATCTATTAATATTAATTTATTAAAAAAATATATTTTTTTCAAATCATCATATAATAATTATCTAAGGGTGAAAGTTTTAGATTTTTTTGGAAAAGATTGATTTTCTAGTGAATAGTGAAAATACTGATTTTTTATTGAAAACTATATTTTTTCGAGAATTTACAAAAAAAGTAATTTTTTTAATTGATTTAAAAATTAAAATAGTTCTCTTATATTATTATAAATAAAATAATGTTCATTATAATTAATTTCATGATTCAATTTATAATTCAAAAATTATACATAAAAATATATTTTCTGAAGAAAAACTTTTTTTCCCACCATGTTTGGTGTATTTATTTTAAAATAAATTTATTACACTTGTAGAAATTAAATTTGATAAAATAGATTGTATATTGTTTATAAGTATTTTAAAATTACTTAAAGAGAACACTTTTATTTTTTTAATCAATATTAATATTGTCCATGGAAAAATGTATCACCTTGATAAAGGGTAAATCTTGTTAATCTAGGTCAAAACTAAGTGATAAGTCATAATATTTTATATTAATTCTAATTGTGTGAATTTAATTTTATAATAATCATATTATTCATGAAATTTATATTTTTAATGGACACCTTTCCAATAAAATGACTATTGTTATGTTTTAATCATAGAATATTACAAAATATCACTCTCTTAGTTTTAAATATCTCTTATGTGTTTATATAAGGAAATATTCAAGTTATGAACAAATATAAATTTTTATTTTAATATTAGGGAAATTATTTTCATTTTGGATATTTATTAATAATTTTTAGGTATTATATAATAATTTTTGAAATTCTTACACAATGTTGTCACATTATTTATTCACTGAATGGAAAAAATAAAATAAATGATGTTAAAAATATTATAAGTGATATTATTTGAGTGAGTTATGGTGTTTCATAAATTTTATAAATTAATATGACAAATTTTTATTATTTTAAAGGATTATATTCGAATTGAAAAAAATTCTTTAAGCATTTTTAGTCAAATTAAATGAATAGTGTCAAAATTGACATTAATGATATTTTATCAAAATAATATAATATTAAATTATAAAAAAATATCAAAATATTTTTAGGGGAAAAGAGGATAATTTATAGTCTAAAAATCATCACATTTCCATTTATGATTCAATATTTACATTATATTTAAAATTATAACCATTTTATTGTGAAAAATACTTTGCCATGCCTAATGTTAGAATATGTTAACTCATTGGTTAAACTAAAAGGAAAGGTTTAATGTTCAACTAAAACCAATCCAAATTTCATAGCATAAATTATATATAAACTATATCAAACATTATATTTTAATATATTTCCAATTTGAGTCATTGGGTCTAGAAATGATGTTATTATAATTTAATCTTTTATGAAATTCTAAAAATTCCCCTCACCTAAATTGTAAAAGGGAACCACTACTTCCACTTATTTATTATACTTTAAGAATTATATCCTAAAAAACCCACCAAGTTCTATTAAAAATCCCCTAGTCAAATTTTACATGTGTTTCTCTTCCAAAAAGACCAACCCTAGAGTCCACAATAGAAGATCTAAAGGAGTTCTTTCGAAGAAGATGTAATCACCTTAATCAATCAATTTCTTTTTTATATAATCTTATTCCCCCTATAAATCTATTTTATTTTTAATTAAATATTAATTAATAATCATAAATATAATTAAAAATTATTATGATTATAAAACCACCATTATCCACCATCTTCCATCAATTATAATGTGAATGTATCACTCGTGCGTACATATGGCTTACTGACACTATGTAGCGAAAAAATTCATTTTCCACCACCATATTTCATGAATTTATATTATGATTAATTTAATGTTTATATATGCTAATTATGAAATAACTATACCTCTATAATTATATTATCACATCTACCTTCTTACCTTCCAATCTGTTGGAAAACAATAATGTCACTCGTGCGTAGGTGTAGACTACAACCTCCACATAGCAATGTGATTTGTTTTTCATTTATGTAATACTAGGATATAAATAATGATATATTTATTTAATATAAAAATATATATTATATAATAATTATTCTATGAAGTTGAATTATTAATATCCTTTATTTCATTCAATCTGTCAAAAAGTGAAAACAATGTTCATGTGTACATATGATATACCATCTCAGTGAATAGTTTAATTCATTTTAATATCTCTATCATTTATGGGTAACACTAAGTACATATATAATGAATATAAATGATATTTATACAATTAATAACATTATTTAGGAAATTTAACAATAATAAAAGTACCAGGACTAATACTATCGTATTGAAACATACGTGGAAGATGAAGTAGTTACCACCCGACACAATGATTTTAATAAATAATTATAAATAAACGGTAAATATAAGGTTATAAGTAAATAATATATGGTATTTTATATATAATTATACTTCAATAATAAATTTATAATAAATATTTATTCATTATAAAAGTTGTTTATAAATGTATGAAGGAAATTGAACCTAAGGTAATGGTTTATTTAACAATATCATTAATATTCAGGATTGTTTATATTTAAGTTTCACTTGGGAGAATTATTTGACAATTATTTGATAAACCCATTGTATTTTACTCTACTATATTTATTCATGAAATTTTCATTTAATTTTACAAATTCAATCTCTTTGGAACTTAAGATTATCAGAAAATGTTTTTTAAGAAAAGCCAACATTATTTCCCTCTTTGGTCGAAAATATTTTCTCTTGCATGCCTATGTTTTATAAAAATGTTTTCAAGAGTGTTTTTAATATTATAAAATGATTCTTTAAATTACTTTTGAAACATGTTTTAATTTTTACAAAAAAATAAAAGGAATCCTTTTGTTGTTTTCCATAAAAGTTACGTTTGGTATTTTTACAAAAGCATGAAAGGTATTTTTTTTACCTTCTACGACAAGAATTGAATTTCCAGCTATCATGCAGACACTTTTAATTGAAACTTCATTAAAAAGATAATAATTATATTATCAAAGAAAATTTTTTCTTTAATAGTTTGGAACTTTTCACATTTTAAATAAGAGTTTTCAATGTGAAAATGGTATTTTTCATATGAGTTTTTTCATTGGACTTTTGAAAGTATTTTCATCTAGGTTAACATCCATTGTTAAATTTTATGATTCAATAGGTTTACAATATTATTATACTATACACCATTCTTATTTTGATTTTTATGATCATCTTCACAAGGAAACATGTTGATATATTTTATGCTAGTTATTCTAATAAAAAAATTATTGATTTTTTATGTATGTCAATTTTGTTATTTTTTATTCATATGATTAATGTGTTGGACATATTAAGTGATAAGTATGTCCTTAAATTACCTATCCCCTCATTTTAGGGATATGAATTTAATCATTAGGTACTATTTTTAGTTAAATGTATTATGTGTGGAGAATATGTGTATTATCATAGTCATTTCTATAATCCTAGGGTAATCTCCTAGACTAAGGAAGGACCAGTATTATGAAAATTATTTATCTACAATGAATGAAGTTCATATGAATTAGAATTCGAGAAATAGATTTTAAAGGTGTTATATTAATGATATTATTGTTTTAATAATCATCAAACATCTAATGATTGTTTTGTACAGTTTTTCATTTATGTTTTGAAATCATATGTTGAATGGTATCGATAACCAAGAAAATTGATTTAGTGGTAAGGTGGTATTTTTTTTGAGAACAAATGATTAATGGAAATATAACCCTAAGGATACATTTAAAATTGATAAAGTAAATGGAATAGTTTTAGTAACCATGAAATTAGTTTGTAATTTTATGACTATGTGATTTAGGTAATCCTTGATGAATTTTATTATATTTTTGGATTTGTGGAACATATTCAACACTCTAATGTTATTTTATAATAATAATGGTGTTATTTTTTGGAAGCATATATTTTTTTTCAGGTGGTGTTAACTTAAGATTTATGGATATCATCATGGTTTATATGTTTACTTTTTCCACATGTTCAAAGGAATATATAACCCTTTTGAGGTTTTAAGTGACTAGATTTTGAGGCAATTTGGAACTTTTACTAAGTTCTAGGAATAAATATTTATTAAGGATAAGTAACCCTTTGGGATAATATATAATTTTTTATAGTGTATTAATTAATTAGATGTATAAAATTCTGATGGTTAAAAATTGATTCATCAAAAGTGTATATTATAAGAGATAATTATGGTCAAACTAAGGATTACATTTTTTGGTTATTATCTATATTTAATTCATTATATTATGAAGGAATTTTACTACATTATCATGGTGATTAGTGGGATTTTGTTTTGGAATTTTTCATTGGGTTTAGGTATATTTAACCCTTGGGTGTAATATTTTTAAGAATTAAATTAAATTTGAGGTATGAAATAACCTTTTAATGTAAAAATATTCACTAATTTTATGCTTATTAAGATACATTGGTAAATAGTGTTATTTATTTATGGAATAATCTAAGTTTAACCTTTAATATTATTTTGTAAACTTTTATGGAATTTTTTTTATTTCTTCATATAAAAGATAATAAATTTTGGATAATATATTACCTTGTTGTAAAAATTTTAGTTTTTTTAATTTAATGATAGGATGAATAACATGTTATCCTTTTTTATTATGTGATATTTTATGTGTTTTTTGAGTACTTCTAGCATAAAAAATCATCTTGAATAATAAATGTTTGGAGAAAGTATGATATTGTAGTGGAAATTGACTAAATTATAAAATTATACTTATCAAGTAAGTTTATTTCTTTGAGTTCATAGTTATTATTGTATAGAAGTTCTTTCACTCTTGGAAAAGGATCTAGAAAAATTATGTTATTCAATTAACTTCTTGGTTTTTTGGTTGTTATCTTTCTCTTTATCATTCACTTTCTTGTGATAATTGATATCAACAACTCTCCATTATTATTGGGACATTATTATTTTCTTCCATGTAAATATTTTAACTTACCAATAATTTTCTACTATTTAAAAGCCATGTTATTTGTTATTCCATATGACCATCATGTTTCCAATTTCCTCAATTCAAGTGGAAGTGTTATTAATCATTTTTATGATGTAGATTTTCCATAAAAGAATTTACAAATGTAAAATCCTTAATTACTGAGAATAAGTCGAAATTTTTATTATTCAATTTATTAAAGGGGTAATTTAACACCTAGATATTTTAAAAACTGATATGTTTGATAACATATACAACACACAACCCCAAGAATAAATGAACCCTGAATGATTATTATTTAAATATAACCATTATAAACTGTACATTAAATTGGTGGGTATGAATAGTAATAACCAAATTATGAAATATATATAAATTACCTGATCAATATAAATTACATGATTGGTTATTAGGAAGTAAGTACTCAATTTTTAAAAGTGTAATTTTATGCTTTATAAATATGTTTTCATCAAAAATTATTTTTATTAATTTTGTGAGAAATAACATAATTAATTTCTACAGTTTATATAAATGTTATTTTAAAATAATAATATAATTATTTAAATAAAAATTTAAAAATTATCTTAGGGTGATGTTTTACAATTTTTCAGAAAAGATTAATTTTCCAATGAATAGTAAAAAATAACGAATTTTATTGAAATCTGAATTTTTATTTCATGAATTTAAAAAGTTATGTTTTGTTTTGGAAATATTTTAAAATTAAAGGATTTATTTTATTTTATTAATAATAAAATTATATTAATTTTAATCAATTTCATTATTTAATTTATTATAAAAACATTTTTATGCAAAAAAACAATTTTTTATAAAAAACATTTTTTCATCGCCTTATCTGCACTTTTTTTAAAATTAATTTATGACACTCATATAAATGATATTTGATAAAATATATTCCATATTTTTACTCGGGGGTTTAAAAAAAATTAAATAGGCCTCTTTTATTTTTTATTAATATGAATATTAACTATGGAAAATTTTATCACCTTAGTAATGGGTAAATCTAGATAGTCAAGTTCAAAAATAATTGATAAGGTCATAGTATTTCATATTAATTATTATTGGGTGAAAATAATTAAAGCATTTCACATTATTCTTGAATTTTTTTTGTTTTATGGAAAGATTTCATGAAAATGGCCAATAAAATATTAAAATAAAATAAATTTACAAAATGTCACTCTATTTTTTTAAAATATCTATTATGTGTCCATATAGGTATAAAATAAAGTTATGAATTAATATAAATATATATTTTTATCTTAGTGGAATAATTTTAATCATCTGAATTTATTTTAAATTTTTAGGTATTATATTATTTCATTAAATTCATACACAATGCTGATACAATATTTATTCAATTAATAGAAAAATAAAACACTGTATTTTAAAAATATTAAAAGTTATATAATTTGAGTGATCTATATTGTTACACGAATTTCATAAATTAATATGACTTATTATTGTTCTATTAAAGGATTAGTTTTTAATTCCATATTTTTTATTTATTACTTTTAATTCAAATTAAATGGATAGTGTAAAAATTAATATTAATGATAATTTACCAAAATAATATTTTATTGAAATATTGAAATATCATTATAATCAGGTAAAATTAAAAATGTTAATAATATATGGTCTAAAATTTCATCTATTTTTCATTTTTGAGTTAATAGTTACCTTATATGTAAAGTTAAAACCATTTAACAGTAAAAAATACTTTATAACTCTCAATGTTAAAATATAACAACTAAGGGGTTAAAATAAAGTAAAATGTTTAAAATACAACTTAAACCTATTAAAATTAAATTGGTTGATTATATTTCAACCATATATTATTATATATTTAAATATATTGCTATTTGTTTTCATTTTGGCTGTAGAATTAATTTATTTTAATTTAATATATTGTCAAATTCAAATAGTTCCCCTTTCCTCAATTATAAAAGGGAACCACTCCTTTCACATATTCACACAACATTTGATACATATATCTTGACCAAAAACTGAAAATTTCTATTCCAAACTCTATCCACATTTTAGAGGTCCTGTTATTCCTAGAAGACTAACCCTATCATCATCTAGTGAATATCTAAAGGATTTATTTCAAAGAAGAGGTAATCTCCTTAATCGATCACTTTCATTTAAATTATTCTTCTACTAATTATAAATATATTATATTTATCATTAAATAATTAATTAATTATCCTAAATATTATGAAATATTATAATGATTATTAAACCACCATTATCCATCCTCTATTCCATTAAATAGAAAGTGAAATTATCTGTAATGTCTCAGAATTTATGTGTAATTTTTTTTAAATTATATGGAATTATTTCAAGACGACGCACTTTGACACCACATGATTTTGAGGCCTAGTGATCCTGGAATGTATTTTTGAACTTTTTTAAGTAAAGTTCAGTAAATGTGTGAGCGGGATTTTCTAACATTGGAATTGGTGCTCAGATAAAAAATCAGAGGACACCATTAAACTCATAATGACATGATTCTCTTATAAAGGGCTTAACTTCGACCATAAAGGGTCAGATGGAAAATTTATTTTTGAGACATTTTGGAAAAATAATAAAATAACTTTAAAATGTTAGTTTATTTTTCTTCACATAGTTGAGCTGCAGATGGTGATGTAGCGGTGTGGAAACATGGTGATGACGTGGTGAAATTAAGGAAGCCTCTTAATGGCTCATTCTGAAAGCATGATGTTGTGTTGTAGTATAACAGAAATGTTGTGATGTGTTTCTTTTTATTAAAATAATGCATTAGAGAGTGGAGAATTAAACTGCGATGATTTTCAAGAGAACCTCTGACAAACTTCTTCTCCAACAAAGAACAAAAAACACCGAAAAACGTCCAACATCTTTGACACACCTCTAAGAACATAGTCGGAAGCAAAAAAAGATGTCGACATCTTGAAACCTTGAAGATATAACACTGTGGCAACGAACGTCAAAGAGGTAGGGGTGTAATTTGGGAAATTCATTCCCTATTATTATTCTAGAAACGACGAATGTGGATGAAACCTTGAAAAGGTTATTCCAAAAATTGTGCGTTTATTCCAAAGGGTGACATTTCATTTTAGAGTTATTATCTGAGATTAATTTATCTCCAATTTTAATAAGCCAAAATCCTCGATCCATCCCATTATTATAAACATCTAAAGCAGATGGTGTGGGCCCACATGAACAAACCTCGAGCCCTCCGCATGTGTGATCATTGTGAACGGATCGTTCGAATCGACAGTAAGGTGGTTTTGAGACCTTCACGGTGAAAAGGACCCTCCCCAAAGGCCGTAGGAATTGGTGGCATAAAGAACGGACCACCAGAGCACGTCTGGTGGTCTGCCGAAGAATCTGCTGGCGTGCAGGCACTAGCAGCTATGGTGGTGGCGGCACAGGTCAACGTCGGCTGCATTTCAAATGGAAGGAAAATAGACCACCATCACAGTTGGAGATCGGGAAGAACAACATGACCATCAGTGTGATATGACTGTAGGAGACCACGGCATCAGAAGGATCGGTGACATCTGGTGCCGCGTGGTGTAGTGGCCCGTGTCCGGGCCGCTTGGGTGGCTAGAGAGCCGCTGTCGGCCGACCGTGGCTGGTGGAGCCCGGCACATTCATGGGGCAGGCATGAATCCAGACCTATCCATCTCCTATGTCCCCAAAACACCCCACTTGCTACCCACACAGTCGGTCTTTGGGCTGGCGGGCTGCACACCCAGCCAGCGAGGCACGCCCCCAACTATCGGGCCAGCTGATCCCATGACGCAGTGGGTCGGGCCGGTCCCATGAACCAGCGGTCTAGTCTCGTGACACAGTGGACCGGTCCCATACTGGTGGGATGGACCTACACTGGTAGTCTATACCAGCGCCCTTCAGGCTGGTCCATTCTAGATCGGGTTGCTAGGTGACCTGGCGGGTGGGACACTCGGCCAAATCGGGTCGGGTTTAGCAAGGTCCATTGGGTCTGGCCCACTAGCCAGGCTAAACCAGACAGACCTAGACCCAAACTGGGTTAGGTCGAGTTGGTCGAATTAAACAGGGGTATGTGGAACCCCGACCCAGGTTGGTCGGTTCGGTCTGATCGTGTCAGACCGGGCCCAGACGCAATCGGTCCATGTTTACTAAAATGCAAGTATCTATCAAATCGGGTGTCATTTTGACCCACTGCCAGTGGCGTTGGGACCCTTTAGATGAGGTGTTCCTTCTGATATACTCTACATGAGTTTTTTTGGATGTTGGTGCACAACTGGTTGGCATCGTAATCGAATCCAACCAGTCCCTTTTTACAAAAATTCACGCATCTTACAAACTCGGATTTTGTTCAAGGCGTCATCTCTTAAGTTGGGACCCTTACGATGAGGCTGTCATTTGGGGTTAATCTATGTGGTATTTTGTGGTGGTTGATATATGACCTATGTATTGAAGAGTAGATCCTCCCAGAATCAAGCATGCTATGTGAAAAAATCTAGTGGCAAGCTGTGACATGAAGAATGAATAGCGATCTTGTGTGGGTCAGCACCTAGTGATCCTGTGTGGCTCAGTACCTTGTGATCAAGTGTGGTTCAGTACCTAGCGATCCTATGTGGGTTAGAACATATCAATCCTATGTGGGTCAACACCTACTGATCCTATGTGGGTCCATACCTAGTGACCATGTGTGTATCATTAGCAGAGCCTTTCAACAAAATAAGATGATATAGCATTCTAACTAATCATCTTTACTTATATACTTAATTTATACATAGTGTGAGATGCATCTTTTACATTATGGTATGTGTTTGAGATCATTCATGTTGGTATTACAAATTTGTTATTTGCTTTGTTGTGTTTTCCTTCATGGATTACTCAGAGACCTTTAGGGGTCTCAGGGACCCTACTGAGTATTCTTATACTCACCCCTACATTGGCTTCACCCACACCTGTTTTGTCGTATGAAGGCAATAAAAATATTTGACTGGGACTTCAGGGTGCTCAGACAAGATAGTGCTCGGAGGTGGGATGATAGACGTGGTGTGTTGTAGTGTCATCAAATAGATATTTGTACCAACCCTTCAGGTAGGATCCTTGGTGGACAAACCATTGGAGCTTGTACTTATGTTTTTGTAATTTCCATTCAGTCGGTCTTGTATTATGGACCCTTTACTTTCAGTTTACACACTTTACTCTCGATAGTGATACATTTTAGTGGTTGTACTAATTTATTTTCTTTTTGGTTTGTTTTGTGGGGTATGCCCTATTTGTGTTTTTACAGGTTTAAATGAAATTCCCTTCCTTTTTTGGATACACCTTTATAGTGCTAGTCACAAGCCCCTAGCCTACAGATGGCGGGCTTGGGGTAGTCATGGAATGGGCCCCGAGGGATGGGTCATGACATTATCACTCATATATACGTACTTTTTACCATCTCCATGTAGTGATACAAATCATTTTCCACCAACATATTTCATGGAAAGGTATTATTAGATATTTAATGTTTATATATGATAATTTAGAAATAATTATTCTTTTTTATTATAATATCACATTTAACATCTTTCCTTACAATCCATTGGAAAATTATAACACCCCGGCACAAGTTACCCAGAGTCAGTGCATTATTACATAACATTGTCGTGATTATAAGAGATCATGTCTTGAAAGGCCGATTAGTTTAGTAGCCTTGGAATTACTAGATACATACTTGAGTTTTATATTACATCCTGAAATAAAAAAACAACATTTTTTCCCTTTTAGGACACTCATATCCTTTAGCCTATCCCTATAGATTAATCGTAATATACTTATTCGTATCTCGGATAAAATAAAACATAGAAATTGCTGTTCTCAGATGCTCGGTATTGATGGAAATATCACAGAAACTATCATAAATAGGCATTAACATTTAAGTAATGTATAAGACTAAAATACAAGTTTTCTAAACATAAACATCAGCATAATATGGAAATGATAAATCAGATATTACCATTTACTTATTCACATGGATATTCTACTAGTCATATAATCACATGTAATATCAATATCATATTTCATAATTATGGAATGCATAATGCCAAACATCATAACCACATAGTCAGGGCCTTGTGCCAAGACTACAAATAAGATATTTTCAAGGCCTTGTTCCAAGTCACTAGTTTGTCTCATAAGACCTACCGATGCATTGAGGAGCTATAGTGGGCTCCACCTGTCACTTACTAAGTGCAATACATTTCTCATATGAAAAGTTAGAAACATAAAATAAAAATTCATATTAAAACTAGAATATGGAATGTTAATACTTTAACCATAAACCATGAATGGTATAAAAATAACACATCCATATTAAAACATATCACAAAACCTTTAATAGAATATGGAAGATTGTATCATAATAAATAAACTTCAAAAAAATATAAAATCCATCAAAGGATGTTGACATAGATAAAACCAAAACAATTAGAGAGAAATATCTCTTTTTATATTCAAATCATTTAAAAGAAACGTAATTATGAAATAAAACATTTATTTTCCCAGTAGATGCATTCATAAAAATAACCTTGGATAATAAAGGGATTGTAAAATTAACCCTTACCTTGTACTTTTCATTGGTTGAGGGTATGTTAACCTCCTATAAAATAGATAAATAATTTTTATTTAATTATATAAGAACCACATACATAAATGTGATATCATATATGATCTTCTAATATTGATTTGTTAATAACATTTTATTACTATCACTGTTTCAGGTATTAACTGATTCGTTTTCCTTTATATGTTTTCCTACGTAAGTAATGATTGTTATGGATAGGATGTATTTGATTCATATATATAATTATATTAAGTTCATAAACATTATTTTTAATCATAAAATGAAAATTATTCTTGAATGGTTACGATGGGGAAATGAATCTTATTGCATTCGTGGAGACGGTAATCCGTACGTACACATGAGCGACAATATCATTCTATTTAGGGAACAATCATATTTAATTGGATGTTATATCATATATAATGAATAATTAAAATTTTATATTTATTATTTACATAAATTATACTCATTATTATACCCATCCGAATAATGAAGTGTTGAATAAAAAACTACACCACGACGTGGAGACTGCAAGTCGTATGTACGCATGTATGATGACTTTTCATTCATTAGATAGGTAGAATAATGAATATTATTGTACCATTTTTATAATAACACCATATTTTGTATATCTTACTGGATAAATTATTTTTTTATGGAACCAACAATGAAATAGGAAGTGGAAGAAGAAAAGAACTTTGAAAGAGGTGATGAAATTATTACCTCTTCTTTGGGTTCTTCCTTTTGATTTGATCAAAAGGGCTCCATAGGTTGAATTCTGATCAAAGTGAGGCCTATAGGTTTAATTTAGGGTAGTTTGGAGGGAATTTGATTGTGTTTTGGCTGAGTAAAATGGATTTGGAGGTGTGATTTTGAGAAAAGAGTAAATACCCTTTTATAAGAGAGGTGAGGGTCACTTTAGGAAAAGATTGAAATATTATTTTATTGTAAAATAATTCTCAGTTTATAATTGCTTAAAATAGATTTATTTCTAGTCTAAGGTGGGTATGGGTCGAAATAATATCAACCAATAGATTTTAGACAATTTTAGGTCACTATATTAACCTTATCTTTTAGATTTAACTCTCTGTTAAATAGTTTAACTTTTACCATGTTTTCTTGTATTATCATAATAAATGGTTAATAAACATACAATAAAAAGCCAACAGAATAACTAGTGGTTCATTAATGACATATATATCATTATATAAGTCATTTTTCTGAACCTTATATTTTTAGAAATATTATATCATTTAATAATATAGTATTTTTTTAAAACTCATTTATGTCAATTTTGACACTATTTAGTATTTGGTTTTTGTGAAAGTCAAAATAACATGATTACTTTAAAAAAATACATTAAATAAATCCTAACTTGTTATATTAACCTATAAAATTCTTGGAATGCATCATAATTCTCAATTTACATTTATTTGGATATTTATAATATCAATTATTTTAATCATTCATTAATAAGGTAATTAATGCATCATCATTCCGTCGTAAATAAATTTAATTATTTAATGTATAAAAATTATAGATAAAATACCATTATGTAGGAAATAATTTTATATTTATAATTAATATTTATAGTTTAATTTATCTTATGTATAACCCTATATTAAAAATATTTTAGTTATTAAATTTTGAATTTAACACTTTTAACTCTTCTTTAAATAAAATAATATTAAATGTCCTAATATAATCCTAGTGGATCAAAGAGGATCATATTTTATTCCTAAGGTTGATTTTGGTAGAAATAAACGTATCTAAAATAATTATGTCATGTTTTGGGGTAATTTTAATATTATTTTTACCTTTAATAACCTTATTTACTTTTAACCATGCTAAATAAAATTCAAGATTTACAATTCACTAAAAATTATTTCCATCCTATTGAACTATAATATACTTACTAATTTCAACATTTTATATCAGATTTTTGAAATCCAATTCAAAAAATTAGTAAAATTATATTTTATTCAAATTTACAAATGTGCCTAGAAGGTGGTTAAATGTGCCTAGAAGGTGCGTAAAAATACGTTAAAATGGTTCAATCATATTTTATATATCTAATATTATTATAAAATGACTACAATGAATTATATTGTACAAATATATATATTATTTATCTATTTTCAGATAAATTTTTAATTAAAAATAATTATTTATATAAAAAAGTCGGTTTCTATGAGCTATGCAGTATTTTTCACTCTTCATTAAAAATTGAAGGTTTTTAGAAAAATACCCAAAATTCACCCTAAGATTATTTTGATATTAATAATTCAAAAATGATGTCTATTTTAAAAAATTAAAACATATATGTTTTATTAATTAATTTAAAATTAATTCATGTTGTCAAAACCAGAAAGCGGTTTTTGAGAAGTAAAAATTATCAAAAGATTGATATGTGTTTATGTCCAATTTAAATGTAAAATTATTTCCAATGAAAAACATTGAATTAAATGATAAAAAATATAATCTAATTATACTTCAAAAACATTCAAATGTATAATTTAATAATATAAATTATTTTGATTAAAAAATATGTTTTCAATTAAAATTTAGTATTTTTCACTATTCATCAAAATATGAAAGTTATCCGAAAAACACCAAATATTTATCCATTATAATTTTTTTATGACCCAATTCTAAAGAAGAATTTTAATTTTTCAAATTTAATATATAAAATTTCTAAATATTGTATTTAAAAAATGGGTTCACCATTAAAAGGTGGTAAAATTGTATTTTTTTAAAAACACTTCTTTTATCTAAAAAAATCGATTTGTTCTTATATTATGTATAAAAACACATAATATGAATGTTAAAATTATATTTATTTTATAAAATTCAAAGTTTAGTTGATATTATTCATAACCTCTTTTTAAACGGCTAGTTTGGTAAGTGGTGATGCGCTTGAACTCGGTGTTGCGTGTGGTGCAAGCAATTGAATTACTTTAAATAGATAACGTATTATAAAATACTATGGGGTTAGAAAAATAATAGCATAGCTTGTGCCTATGGGTAGACTACCACTTCTATAAAACAATGTGCTGTTTTTTCATTTTTTTTATTACCTAGATGGTAATAGCGATATACATAATTAATATAAATTATTTATATTATATGAAAGTTATTCTATAAAGGTGAATTATTACTTACCTTTATTTCATTCCATCCATTGAAAAGTAAGAACAATATTCATGCATACGTACAACCTATCATCTCCATGAACGGTGTAATTCATTTTTCTATCTCAATAATTTATGGATTACTATAAATAAATATATAATGAAAATATATTATAATTATATAATTAATATTATTATGGATATATTGAATCCATAATAAAATTATTTGCACCAAAACTATCATACCAAAACATACATGGAAAACAAAGCTATTATGACCTAGAATAATGATTTAAATAAGGAATTATTAATAAACATGAGATAAAAGGTTTTAAGTGTAAATATCTCTACTTAACTAGCCCATATCCAGTATCTTACATTATTAAATTGACATAAGATATAAGTAATCACATCACAAAGGACTGAAATTTTTAGTAGTCTTAGTAAACTAGATACATACATAATTCCCATAATACATTTTAAAACTCTAATTACAACATAATATTTGAAGAGAATAGCATTATTCCATAACTAATATCCTTGAATTTTAATCATAGTACTCTTCATGAGTTCCTGGGAAAGGAAAACATATAAGGGTGGGATTAAATTCTCATTAAGGGTTAAATATAATAGAATATGTAATGTATCAATAAGAATAATCAACATGGAAAGGTAAATAACTAAATACACATTTTATTTAGTTAATAAATTGACCATAATATGGTAGGAATAATATATGATCATTTAATTCCAAATAAATAATCACCTGAGAATGAAAGTTAATCATGGATATTTTAATTAATCGAATAATAACTTGAACTATAAATAAGTAAATCCATAAAGATGGAATGCATAATGTCAGACATCTAAAAATAACCATCGAGGATTCGTGTCTAGAATCTAATATCACAAAGTATTCATTCCAAGAATCTAATATCATCAAGGTGGTATACCAATAATCTAATAAATTAGTAAGGCCTTGTCCAAGACACAGTCTAGTTTGTCTCATGGGGCATATCAATGCATCTAGGGTATATAGAGGGCCCCACCAATCACTGAATAAGTCCAATAAATTCCTCATATTAAATGGGTGAAACATTATAATAATAAACATTATTATTTAAAAAATATCATATGAAATGTGAATTCTTTCCCAAATCAAAAAACATAACCATAAACAATTAATAATAATAAGGTGAATGGTTTCACAATAGCACGTTCACAATTAAACTGATCATAAACCATCCAAATAAATAATAAGTATGATATTCATACAAAATATCCCAAATGGTTCATAAGTATATTAATGGTTTTATATCATTGATGAATAATGATGTCTTTAAAAACATTTTTTGATTAAAATATCCTTTTTCACTATGAAATTAAAAAAAATACAAAATAATTTGAGAATAAATTTATAAAAAATAACCATTGTAAAAAGTAAAATATTATTTAATAATTTTTATTGGGAATGAAGGCTGGAAATTCCATTCATGTGGGTCAGGTTAAAACAAATATTCCTTTCACTTTTTCAGTAAAATCTAAATGAACATTGTTCTAAAAATGATAGAAATATTAATTTCCAAAAAATGATGTTAAAATTCAAACATGGGTAAAAATGATTTTATGGAATTATTGGATAATATTAAAAATAATATTAATTTTTTTTTAAACAATAACTTGGAAGGGAACTATTCCCCAGTGTAGACATAAACATGAATAATCCTGAATAATTATGTGATTGTGAAATAAACCTTTACCACTTTGTAATCAGTTGAATCATATTCCCCATGCAATAAATAAATTCAAATTAAAATTTATATAGAATTAATACAAATATATTCATGATATAAAATATCAAAGTGCTATTATATGAGCTACATAAAAGAAATAAGTGTGCAATATTACACATGTCTTACGGAAGTAAAAGTGAGACGAGAACTCTTTCTTTAGGTCTGATTTCATATGTACGTGTCCAAAACTCTTTTATAGCAGTTTTAAGCATATTATTAACTTATAAAAGAATCATATTAAAATATATTATATCAAATTTGATCCTCTTATAACTTATTAAAACTCATTCATTAATAATATTTTAATTATTTTTCTATTTATAATGTTAATTTCCTTATCTTATCATGCTTATTTTGTCTTGAAAGTCCTGATTATCTTGCATAGGATAAATATAATACATATTTATAATAATATTAATGTAAAAA
This sequence comes from Viscum album, assembly GCA_963277665.1. Classification (NCBI taxonomy): domain Eukaryota; kingdom Viridiplantae; phylum Streptophyta; class Magnoliopsida; order Santalales; family Viscaceae; genus Viscum; species Viscum album. The sequence continues at coordinate 824,885,401 of OY728132.1, forward strand.
ATATAATATTTATTCATTTTATACATTTTTATAATAATTCTTTAATGGTGAACATGGAAAATGAATAGTATTGCTTCATGGTGATGGTACGATGTACGTACGCACGAGTGATGATATCATTCCCTTAATGGTGAAAGGGTAAGGAATTGGGTGGTATATTAATATTTTTAGAGTAAATATAATTTTATAATTATCATATATATATATCTATTATTTATATCATTATACTAATCAATGTAAATTAGTGGTGAAAAAAATTACACTACTGTATTGATATAGTAATTCTAACAAATGCAGGTGCGGTGATTTCATTTTTTATAGGATGGGTAAAAGGTGTTATATGGTTTTATCATAATCAAAATAAAATCTAATCATATATATGATACTATATTTATTACTTTATCATGGAAAAACAAATTAAGTGGAAGTAAAATAATAAATAAACTTGAAATAGTCGATCAAGATGATTATATCTTCTTCAAAGAACATTCTTTATATCTCTTATTAGGGACACTAGGGAAGGTATTTTTGAAGTATTTTAACCTTAATAACTTATATAAATTTGTTTAGAAAATGAATGGGTAGATTTTTTTCAATCCATATAGCTTAATGTTGTGTGAAGAAGTGAGGGATGAGGTGCTCTTTTATAATTGAGGTGAGGGGCAATTTTGGAAAAGCTCTAAATATTAAATTTATATAAATTGATTTTAAACTAAAAATGTATAAAAAATGAGGTTTTTTGAATAAAATATTCTTATGGGTATAAATAATCTAATAAAATAATTTTTAGACAGGTTTAGGTAACATATTTACCCGTATCTTTGGGTTTTATCCATTATTTAATCTCTTTAACTCTAGCTGTGACAATATGGATCTTTACTCATTGAGGGTTAATATAGTTACTATAAATTTCAAAAATAACCCTAAATTGATAATTTATGAAATTAAAAACCTTATCCTAATAATTTTTAATAATTTATTATTTTTAATAATTTATTTATCTCAGTTAATAAAATATTATTTATTTTAAAATACCATTGAGGTCAATTTTAACACAATTCATTACTTTGACTTTTACAAATATCAATAAAACTATATATCTTCAAAAAACTCATTTAATAAATCCATATCATGTTAGGTGAATCTAAAAAATCATGAATGACATTAATTATCTAAAATTATATTTATTTTAATATTTTTAATATGTTTTATTTGATATTTCTATTAATAAAATAATTATTGTATCACTGTTGTGAAAGAATTTAAGGTAATTATATCTTTATTAAAACTTAAAAATAAATTATTAGAATAAATATAATCACGTTAAATTTATAAATAATATTTATAGTCTAAGATAGCTTCATTATATCACCATATTTAAATTGATATGTTTATTAAAATCATGAATCTCACATCTTTGATTTTTATTTAAATAAAATATTTTGTATATCATAACTTCATTCAAATGTCCATAAATGGTTATATAATCGAATTTAAATTGATTTTGGACTAGTTTTAATCAACAGATAATATTTTTTCATGTTATAGTGTCATGTTCTTGTCCTTGTTATTAAACTTTTAATCTAAATTACCGAATTTACCTTTTACAATGGCAGTGAAAATTACCAAGGTTACTATTCATATTGGAAAAAACTAAAAATAAAATACTTAATACATTTATAACTTATAAATAAAAATATTTAATACATTTTTCAAAATAAAAAATATATCTTTTTTAGAATTAATATTGAAATTAATCCTGCAAAATGGAATTAAAAAATAGTTTTATTTAAAAATGCATTTTTAATCCAAAAACTGTACTTATACCAAAATAAAGAATAGTTATGATTAAAATGAAATGGATTGTATTATTTATAACTAAATATTTCTTAATTTCCATTGATATAAAATTCAAATCATTGAGATACTTATAATGAAATTGATAGTTTTATAAAACTTGGAATTTTTCACTATTCACTAGAATATCGATCTCTTCAGAAAAATAAAAAAAATCACCCTAATATAATTTTTATGATAATTTTTAAAAAATAATTGTATTATGAAAAATATAATTTATAAATGTTTCAATATATAGTTTAAAAATAGTTGTTCCATCAAAAATCTGCAAAACTACCTTTAGAATAATACATCTTTGTATGCGTAAAATTGGATTTATTTCTAAATCATATCTATAAAAAATATACAATAAATTTTAAATATTAGACTGAATAGTATATATATATATATCTCATTAATATAATTAAAAAATAGTTTTTTTATTTTATAGGTATAAAACACACTTGTGGGTGTTTTTTTTCAAAAATAGAAAAAGATTTACTTTTATTTTCAAAAGTGTTTTAATTTCATTTATAATTAATTGGCCAAAATATTATTAATTATATATAAATATATATATGCGTAAACCATATTTCCATAATTAAGTTAATCTATTTCATACCAACCATTCTAATGGCTAGGTTATAATGGTAACATTTAAAAAATAATATTTAGTTTTTTGTTTAAGCTCGGTGTTGCGTGAAATGTAAGATTTTGAAAAGATTAAATTATTTAAGAAGAGTTGTACCATAAAATTTTGGGGTGTCATATTATCCCTTCCTCCAAAAAATTGGGTCCTCAAAATTTAAATTTTCACTTCCAACTCAAAGGTTGGTACTTAAAAATTACTCTATTGAAAACTAACACTGTAAAAAGGGTAAAAAACATCCTTTTAATAAGAGAGAAAATAAAGTATTAAGGTCGCCTGAGAAAACACATACTAGGTTTCGATTTAAGTAAAAATTGATGTATAATAGAAAAAAACCTCTCAATAACTAATTAAGAGTGATATAAAACATGATAATGGTAAATTTAACCATCACAAAACCATAAATAAGTGATGGGTTAAAAGGTCATTGATAAAAGTTAACAATTATATTTTTATTTCAAAATCATTTTCCTATAATTGAAGTATTATTTTACTACTTGGATTAATGACATAAAGAAATATACTTGATATGTAGACTTTCATTCTTTAATCAATTTAAACTACAAACTCGTCTTTTTCTCCAAATGTTGAGTATGATTTTTATGCCTGACTCGCTAGAATAAAATTAGATATATCACAAAAAACACTAAATAATAACTATATATTCCTCTTGTCTTTAAGAAGGAATAAAAATTAAGATGGTTTTGAAATGATAATATAATTCTAAAAATGAATAAAACTATATTAATCTTCCAAAATTGAACTATAATGCTGAAAATTAAACTTAAACCATTCGAAAAATGTCCTAAAAAATATTCCACCCTAAGATTAAAACCCAAAAAATATAAGGATTTTATCCCATAGTCTTCCAAGATAAATTTTATATCTATCTAGAAATATCTGCATTCTCTAGACATATAATCTTTAATATATGATAACCATTTTTATAAATAACCTCCATCACCATAAATCTCAAATAAAATCATATATTACAACAAAATACATCTCATCATTTATTAATCAAAAAAATTCATAATATATTGTTTACCTTAATCATATATGGTTCCCAAAATATTGAGTGTCTTCTGAAATAACATAAATCAAAAATCACCAAATCAATTTCCAAAACCATTATAAATAATTTTTTCCAAAAAATAACTTATCCTTTATCTGTCGTACCATTTAAATATAGAAACAAATTTCATACTAACCAGTACATCACATATAACAGTGGTAGGTAATTCTCCCTTTATTCCCTTATGTTGTGGGTTCAAACCCCATGGCCTTTCCAAATGTTATTGATTATTACACGTCCTATGGGTTTTCCTTTTTCTAAAACTATATTAATATAATTTTTTAAAAACTATAAAAATTCACCTTAATATATGAAACATTAATGAAATGTTTAACCTCAATGGTTATCTCATACATTTCATTTCGCATTCCAAAAAATATAGTAACCCATAATTACCATAAAATCAAAGATCATATAAACTTTAAAGGTTATCCTTACCTTTTAACATATGTCCACAAATGTCAATGGAACTTTTATTTAAATAAGTTTATCCTAAAAACTAAACCAATTGGTTTTGTAACAAAAAATTTATCCTAAAATATTCTTAATTTGTATTAACTCTCATAACATAAAACCTCAAAATGGTGTTTAATAACATTGAAGTCATAAATCCATGATGGTTTATATAACTCTTTTGTTAATAAAAATATATCAACACAATTATTTAAAATCATCATGATTCTTATAAACATAATACCATTGGTGAAATTTTTTCAACATTCCTCCTATCACATTTAATTTTAAACTTGTTCCTTCATGTTCCCCCCATTTACTAAACCTGAAATGAAAAGTGTGACCCTAAAAATATAATAATAATAGTGATATGTACAATGATCATAAAATATTATTCAAATTATGTATAAATCATTAAACCTTCTCAAGGTTTCTACTAAAATTTATCTGATTTCAATTTTAAATACAATAACAACAGTATCTTGTAAAAATTTCTTTACTTTATTACATTGGCTTAAGATATAAGGATTCACATCCACAATGACCAAATAGTTTAGTAGTCTTAGTAAACTAAATACATACATGATTCCCATAATACATTTGAAAAATCTAATTAGAACATATATTTTTCAATTAAATTATGATTCCCTCTATAATACCCTTACATAACAATAATAATACACTTCATGGGTTCCTAGTAAAGGAAACAAATAAGGGTGAGCTCAAATGCTCAGTAGGGGTTAAATACAATGGAACCTATCATGTATGAATATTCATAATCAACATGGAATTCTAAATAACTTAACGAATGTTTCATTCAATCAATAACTTGATCTTAATATGGAAGGAATAAAATATGAACAATTAATTAAAAATAAATAATCACATGATCAAGAAACATAACCATGTATATTCAAACTAATAAAATAATCATGTCGAATGTAAATAAATGAGTTCATAATTTTGGAATGCATAATGTTAGACATATGAAACATACCATTGAGGATTCATTCCAAGAATATAGTATCATGAAGGATTCATGATAATAATATAATATCATCAATTCTTTATGCCATGAATCTAATAAATTGGTATGTCCTCCACTAAGACCCAGTATAGATTGTCCCGTGAGACATACTAATGCATCGAGGATCTATATCAGGACTTTCCCATCATATAATAAGTCAAATGAATTACTTATATTAAAGGTTTGAAATATAATAAATATAAATATTCATATTTGAAATATATTATATAAAATTTTAATACTTTCCCCAAATAAAAAAAAATCCATAAATCATTCATATTAATACCATGAATGATATCAAAACAACACATCTATTGTCAATATGATCATAAACCATCCAAATAAAGAATAAGGATGATATTAATAAAAAATATCCCCATTTTATCATAATTATTTTAAAGGGTTTAGGTCATTGATAAATAAAAATGTCTTTAAAAATTCATTGAGAGAAATATCCTTTTTCACTATGATATTCACAAAAAACTTCAAAAAAAATTGAAAATACATTTCTCTAAAAATAAAATTTATGAGAAAAAATATTCTTAAAAATTTTTATGTGGTCATAATTTTAAGAAATTAAATTCATGTAATACATGTTAAAATAATAATTATTTTCAATTTTTCAATAAAATCCAAATGAGCATTGTTTTGAAAACAACATTAAGATTTCTTTCGATTTTGTTTTTTAAAAGTCAAACATGTGTAAAAATTACATTAAAAAAATTTAGTAGAATATTAATAACCTTTTGAAAAAAAATTTAAACATAAACATGGAAGATAAATATTCCCCATCAGAAACATAAATATAAACAATCCTAAATAATGATGAGATAGTGAAATAAACTCTGACCACTTTGTAATCAGTTGAATCGTATGCCCATGAAGAAAATAACTTCAAATGAAACATTATATACCATGAATACAAATATTTTAATTATATACTAAATAAAATGTGTATTATATGCACCAAAAAATTAAATAGGTCGTGAATATGACATGTCTCGCAGAAGTAAATGTGAGATGAAAAACCCTTACCTTGGGTCTGATATCCTATGTATGTGTCTGAACCACCTATATAGTGTTTTGAAACATTTTTTTAAATTATAAATATATCATATTAATATTTATGATATCATATATTATCTTATTATAAAATATTACCACTCATTTATTAATAATATTTTATTCATTTTGAGGTTTCGAGAGTTAATTACCTTGTTTTCTCGGGCTTGTTTTATCTTGAAAGTCATGGTTCACAAGAATATGATATAGATCCAAAATCTATAGAATAATATTAATTACTTAAATATCATATTTATTAATTATAAAAAATTTTATAATAATTCTTTAATATTGAATACGGAAAATTAATTTCACCATGTCATGGAGACGGTAGATCGTATTTATGCACGAGCAGCAGTATCATTCCCTTAATGGTGAAAGGGTAGAGAATTGAATGGTAAATCAATTTTTATAGAGTAAATATCATGTTATAATTATCATATATATATATATATATTTTACTTATATCATTATACCCATCCATGTAAAGTGGTGATGAAAAAAAATTACACCATCTTCTGAAAATGGTAAGTCGTACGTACGTACGCACGCGTGGTGCTTTCATTTTTTATATAATGGATAAAAGGGGGAATATTTTTCCAATAATCCTCAAAAAAAATATACTATACATTAATTATTAATTTATAATGGAAAAAAATAAATAATAAGTAGAAGAATAAATATACTTGAAATATTTGATAATGATGATTACCTCTTCTTTAATAAACATTCTTTAGATCATTTCCTAGGGACACTAGGGCTGGTATTTTGGAAGGACCATAACCGTAAGAGCTTAAATAAGGATTTTTATAAGATAAATTGGTTGATTTTTTTAATAAATAAGTCTCAATTTGGTGTGAAGAAGTGAGGGAGGACATTTCCTTTTATAATTGACTTGTAGGGCACTTTTGGGAACTCTCAAAATATTAATTTAGTACAAATTAATTATCAATTAAAAATGGATTGAAAACGATTTATGTAGATTATAAAATTATTATGTGACTAAATCCTAACATAAGATAATTTTTAGACAAGTTTAGGTCACATATTTACCCTTATCTTTTGGTTTTAACCGTTATTTAATCTATTTAACATTTACTGTGACAACATGAATTTTTACTTATTGAGGGTTAATATAGTTACTATAAAATTATAAAATCCTAAATTAAAAATTTAAAACATTTTAAAATTTATCCAAATAAGTATTAATAATTTATTATTTGGAATAATTTTATATCATTTCATAAAATATTATTTATTTTAAAATATCATTAATGTGAATTTTGACATTATTCATTTCTTTGACTTTTAAAAATATCAATAAAACAATGTATCATCAAAGAAAGTTTTAATACATTTTCAACATGTCAATTTCATCTATAAAATTCATATATGAAATTAATTATCTCAAATTATATTTATTTTAATATTTTTAATGTCACTTATTTGATATTTTTATTAACAAAATAATTACTGCATCGTTGTTGTGCAAGTATACAATGTAATTATTTATTAAATAAAAATAAAAAATAAACTAATATGATGAATTTAATTCATTTAGATTTAAAAGGTCTATTTATAGTCTAAAATACATTTTTGATATCACTATATTAAAAATGTTATGGTTATTAAAATAATGAATGTGACATCTTTGACATTTCTTTAAATAAAATTTTATAAATATCATAAACTCATCCAAATGGAAATTAATGATCATATAAACAATAGTAAATTTATTATAGACGAAATTTAATCATAAAAATTAATTTTGTAATGTTTTAGGGTTATTTTCAAGTCCTTGTAATTTTATTTTTAACCTAAATTACTCAATTTACCCTTTATTGTGGTAGTGAAAATTACTAAGGTTACTATTCATATGGGCCAAAAAATAAACAGTTAATAATTACTAAATTTTGACCTTTTAAATAAAAATAGTTAACACATTTTTAAATAATAAAAAATAGATTTTCTGTAATTAATATTAAAATTAATCCTACAAAGCGCAACAAAAATACAGTTTTATTAACAAATACATTTTTTAGCCCAAAAATATACTTATATCAAAATAATATATATTGATGATTAAAATTAATGTATTGAATTATTTATAAATAATGTTTTAATATGTTCCATTTAAATAAATTTCAAATCATAAAGATACTTTAATATAATGAAATTGAATGTTTTATAAAAGTCGAAAATTTTCACTATTCAATGGAAAATTAATCTTTTCTGAAAAATATTAAAAATTCAATGTAATATAATATTTACATTATTATTTAAAAAATATTTTTTTTAATATTATTTTTTAATTTGTCAAAAAAAAATTTAAAATAATTTATTTATCAAAACGCGGAAAAAATAACCTTAAATGGTACAACTTGTTTTGTGAAAAAAATAGATTTATTTTTATATCTTGTCAAGAAAACGCATACGATGAATTTTAAACATTAGAATGATTATTATATATATAATTTATTAATATAATACAAAACATGTAATTTTTTTTATTTTATTGTTATAAAACATACTTGTTCTTATTCTAGAATGTTTTTTAGAAAAAAAAATGTTCCTTTTATTTTCAAGAGTTATATTTTCATTTATATTTAATCGGTCATGAAAATATAATTATATATACATATAAATTTGTAAACCATATTTTCATAATTCAAATAATCATGTTCAGACACTCAATTATAAATTTTAGGTTTTAACGGTAACATTTAAATAGAAATATTTAGTTTCTTTGTTTAAGCTCAGTGTTGCGTGCAATGTTAGATATCAAATAGATTAGATTTTTTAAAAAGAGACGCACTATAAAATCTTGGGGTGTTGCAATAAGTAAATAATATATGATATGATATATATGAGAATGGTTTTGGAATATATTTATAACAAATCTATTTTTGTTATACAGGTTTTTTGGACACGTATGAAGGAAATTGTACTGGAGGTAAGGGATAATTTCAAAATATAATCTTTATTTGGGATTGTTTATGTTTAAGTATCACTTGGAGTAATTTTATAATATTTATAAATTAAACCTAATCTATTTTATTATCCACTAATTATTCAGTAAATTTTCATTAAATATTACCATTTCCCTCTATTTTTTACTCAAAATACTTGAGAATATGTTTTTAAGAAATGATAAATTTATTTATTTATTTGGTCAAAAATACTTTCTCTTCTATGAATATTTTTTGAAAAAATATTTTCAAGAAATTTTTTACTATTCTAAAGATATTTTTTAAAAAAAATTACCCATCTTCCAAATTTTACAATAAAAATAATTAAAAGTAATCTTCATGTTGTTTTCCGAACAAGGTACATTTTCACATTTTTACAAAAGTATAAAAGGAATGTGTTTTACTTTATATGGAATGAACATAATTTTCTATTATCATCGCTACTCATTACTTTGTAGGTTTCTTTACAAGTTAACAATTTTATTTTAAAATAAATTTATCCCATTAATATTTTTGAAGATTTCATTTTTTAAAATAATTGGTTTCAAATTTGAATGTGTATTTTCCTCAAGATATTATGTAGATATATTTTGAAAGTATTTTTCATCTATGTTGACATCCTTTGTTAAATATTATCCTTTACTAATTTTATTCTCTTATGATAACATCCATAATATATCACTATATATTTTATTATCAATTTGACTGGGGAAAGTATTAATATTACTTATTCTAGTTATTCCAATTAAAAAAGACATTTATTTGGTAGGAATTTTGATTAAGTTATTCTCTTTATTTTTATGAAGAATGCATTAAACATATTAAATGATTGTTGGGCCTGATATTACATAACCTCGCGATGCATTGGTATTTCTCAAAAGTCAAACTAGATTGGGTTTTGGATAATTCCTTATCCATTTATATAGATATCTTGGAACACGGCCTTGATGGTATTTTCAGATGTCTTGGTATAAGGCTTCAAAAATACATTTCAGATATCCATTATTATGAATTCTATAATTTTAAAATTATTTATTTATTTCCATGTATTTTTTTATTATTTTGAATATCCATGGATAATTTTTTATCTCATGGGAATATTTATATGGAATTTTTTTATTATCATTTCTTCTTTCCATATTATGCAGGCCCTATTTAACTTTTATTGAATAAATTTACTTATTGAGCATATGAGCCCACCCTTTTATTAGGCTTCCTATCATGAGGATGATAGTATGTTTGTTATAATTGATATGTAGGGATATGATAAAGGTAATAGTGGTTTTATAAAAAAATACTATGTTTTATTTTATGTTTTCAAATGTAATATGAGATTCTAATATGTATTTATTTTTTTAATACTACTAAACAATTTGGTCCTTTTAGATGTGATTTCATGAACTTACTACCTATTTAATAAAGTTACAACTAAATTAGGGATACTAGGGTTGGGGTATTTATATCAATATTTCTAGGTGATTTTTAAGAAATTATGGTTATATAAATTAAGATTTGAAATCAATTTTATATAGTTATAATTGATCTAAATTGTAAAATTAATTATAAATTTTTATAACTAATTAAAATTGATATTATGGATTGTTAAAGGTTCTCAAATTTTTATATGATATTAGAAGAGCTAATGAAATGGTTCTAGATATTTTATTTAATGGAATGACACCATACGAGGTGGGTGGTCACTTTTCATTTCTCTAAAATTTATAAATTTGATATGGAATGTTATATGTGTTTAGGCTACAGTGGGTGATTGGTCTTTTTATTAAAAAAGATTTATTAATTAAAATAAAATAAATATTAATAAAATTAAAGTGTTAAGGTCAATGATAGACCATTGGACACTAGTTTATGTGTTCAATACTGATGGTCAAAGGAATAAATATGAATGTAATCATTGAGATACATGGAACATGAAAGGGTATAAATAAAATGAAATGAATGAATGTAGTGGCCTTTGGTATAATTTTCCTAAAAAAACTTCTTATATAGTAAATTGTTTTACCAGTAATGATTATCCCAGGTAAGCCAAGATAAAACCTTGAGATTCCTTGTATCATTTAGGGGTTGTTTATTAGAGAGTGGGGAGAGTGTCCTACCCACCCTAGTATATATTTACCTAGGGTGGTGTGATTTTAAAAAGGGTTTTAAGTGTATGTTGAGAATACTATGGTTGAATTAGTTTGAAATATGAAGGTAGATAGTCATTATGTCATCCTTATCAATTGATACTAGTGTTTATATTCTTAAAATGAAAGTTAAGTGATAATACGATCAGGATAATTTTGAGGGAAGGTATGCCATCTAGGTGTTGGAAAAGGGACCCATAGATAAGAATGAGATAGATGATATCATTTAGGGTGTCTAGAAAATTATATAACAAAGGGGACCCATAGTGGGTTCCCCAATATTATTATAACCCTAAAGATGGGAAGTGTAAAGTACTGTCGATTTTGGGTGTCACCTTAATACTCATAAAATTACAATGTAATCCTACTATAGCAATAATAATGGGGATGGGTTGCGCACCTAAGATTCAAATTGAAGGGATTTATGATGGTTGAACGCATATAACTAAATAATGATATAATGATGTATGGTCGGGTGGGACCCCCTTATTATATTGTGATATAGACAAGATGGATTCTCTACCCCTGACATTTATATGAGATTACATGTCACAACCTAACCCACTAAGGCATGCATGGTTAGTGTTATTCCAAGTGAGACACCCCTAGAACACCTAAAATTGTTCAGGGTCTATAAAAAATCATTTAGTAGGCATAAAACACATATGGGAATATTTATCCTATGGTACATGTATGTAAACACACATATTCATTCCACTATCACAATGTTGAAAGTGAAAATACAACTAATCCCAAAATTAATGCCAAAATATATGTATCAAAATCAGTGCAAAAAAATAAATGGAATACATGAATGTCCAAATAAAAAACCACCAAAACTATAAAAGAGTATAAAATACTAATAATGGAGGGGACTGATATTAAAGACAACACCCAGTATGAACCATGGTCTATCTAACTCACTATGCTCCACCTACTCCTGGTCCTCCTAGGACACCAAAAATTTATTTCATCTCTATAATACATTACATGTGTCAGAAGATCCCATGAAGGTGTGATTATAATAATACCTAGTAGGACACCCCAAAATCACCAACCATATAACATCATGTGAGATAAATTTCATCTCATCATTAAAAATTAATGTATATCAGAATATGAGGCATAATAATAATAGAATATCCACGATATAATCAATATTATACACTAAGTTTCTTGTTAATATTACAATTTGACTAATGGAATAGGATCCTACTATAGGTTTCAAAGTAATGTTCATCTTGAATAATTCACTCCATGAGTCTAATAACACAGATGGATTTGATTTGAGAGGTTGTTCTCATCATACTATTCTTTGATAATGTACATGCTAGAAAGTATAAGATATCGATACACATATAGGGGACCTCTCTAATGGAATATAGGGTATATTGTACCCCATATAGAATAACCTTCTAGTCAGGGGATCAACACCTAGGTATTATGGTCATGCTAATTCCTGAAACCCCACCTAGGGAATAAGCCAGAAAAGGGAATCCCAACCCAGGACTCATAGAGGTATTCTTGAAACTCAGACTGATCTCATAGAGGAGATCACATCCTATGCTCAAGCTGTTAGTTATCACTACACCCTTATGGGATAGACCAAGCGAGTGTAGCAAATAGAAATTAGTCTATACTAAAGTGAATGAAGTCCTCAAACTACCCTGGATAATGTACACATCATGTACAATAGGTACACTATTTGTATGATCTTCCACGGGTTTGTCTGTCTACTATGGTCTATTTTTGTGTAATTTATGTCTTTCTTATGTTATATTTGTTCCCATGTTCCTGGCCATGTTCAGGCATCTAGTCATGACTATGTACTAGACCGTGCTCATGTCATATGGTTGTGCTCGTTCACTCTGCTATGTATGGGTTCTCTATCCATGTCCGAGTATCGGGTTGTGCCCATATAATATGGTCATTCCAATATACCTAGCCCTTCCAATTCCCATGTACCCCTAAGGTACATTTTTAGCTACAAACATAGGGTCACATGGTGTGTAGTGCGTCCCACATGGGGCACAGTGGGTCCCTACCACGAGTTATGATCAATCACTGAGGAAGAATGGTTCCACGTCATTTCTGTTGAAGATATCCATGAACTCCATTTGCATAGATGATCCTTGAAAAATTCATCTTCGATCTTAGTTCCCATTATCATCCACCAAACTCATCTCTAATGACCCCTATCTCTATCTCTAGGGCCATGTGGCTAACCCTACGTCTTTTCTATAAGTATTTTTAAATAGTGGAGATTAGGTCATGGGGAATAATTAACTAATAATTAAATGTATCTATTTATTAAATTAGTAACCTTCCCATGACTGTACTTAATCCAAACACCCAATGCATACAAGGATTTTGTCACACCTAGGGTAAAATCTACATTCCAAACATAATTCCAGTCTCAAATTTCCAATTTGATACTCTTTTTTGTATTTATTCCATTACATAAAATAAACTATGTGCACATGATAGAATATATTTAATATTTTTTATTATATCAATACCAAGGCTCCCCAAGACATGAAATATCATTCTAACTCAACTGTTAAATTTAAAATTATTTATTAAAATATTCCTAATATTTACAAGGGAAAAAACTGATTTGTTACAATCTCCCCACCTCAAGAATTTTGTATGAAAAAGAAAAAAGTATACTCATAATGATTTGGATACTAGGATCACATATTATTTTCCTACTCCTAGGTTCTCTATTGAAGATTGTCATGCTACCACTAAACATGCACCAAGGGAATTTTTTACCATAAATTAATTCTCCTTCTGATCGTCAATATCTACTAGGTACTCTATAATGGTATTTATATACTCAAAGTCTATATCTCCACAATAGATAACATATAATGGGTCATGCACATACCACATTGGCTTTGACACATAGAATACACCATGCATCTAATATTACTACAATGGTAGGGCCAAGTGGTAAACCACCTCACCGAACCTACACAATATTAGGAAAGGTAAAATGAATCTCAGAGATGAATTACTATCATGAACAAATATACACAATACTCACCTAGGTAATAATTTAAAGAATATATGGTCACCCTTATATAATCTCATATACCCCTACCATTAGTATGTAGAAGAATTAGGACTGCTCTGTGAAGCCATCATCCCCTTCTGGATGATTTTCACCTTCTCTATTGTATCTCACACCAACTCTAGGCCCATTAGTGATGACTCACTGGTATCATTTTATCACAATAGTGACCTATAATTATCTCATACAAGGCCTCAAATAGTTCCATATCTATGGTGTAACGGTAGTTTTTTTTGTATGCAAAATCCACTAGGGATAGGTGATCATCCAAACTATGGCTAAAGTCGAACATTAAATCCCATAACATGTCCTATATAACCTGAATGGTATTCTATTAATAGACATCAATATATGTTTGGAACATCATTCTCTAATCAAATTTAGTCCTAAAGGAATATTACAATCCTCTCCATAATCATGATGTTATGTGAGATTTATGGTCTGAAACAATCTTTATGGAAACTCTATGAAACCGGAATTTCTCTTACATGTAAAGGGTTACCAATATCATTATTGAACTATTCTCTTGCATAGATATAAAGAGGAACAACTTGGTGAGTCATTATATGATATCCCAGACGTCATCGTGTCTTCTAGATGATCATGTGAGCCCTGTCAGGAAGTCCATAAGGATATCATATAACTTCTACTCCAGCACCTCAATGGGTTGAGCTAAACCTATTGGAACTTGGGGCTCTGCCTTCACCAATTGGAAAGTTAGTCCTTGAGAGACAAACATAGTTACACACTTCTTTATCCCAATCCACCAAAACTAATACTGAAGTTTATGGTACATACTTTCCACTCTTAGGTGTACCGCTAAGGGGGGTTTATGAAACTCCCTCAAAACATCCCCACACAAAGTCATTGGTACCACTTCTCACCCTCTAAAAAAGATTATTTTCATCCCAAAATTTGAAAATCTATAAAGATAATGTCCAGTAGATATATGAAAATTTGTGGTCTTATAGTTTGAATCTCCATGTTGAGCCTCCACAACACTCTATAGAAACATAGTGGTAGCAACCATCGACTAGAGGTAAGTATCTCCATCCTCATCCACTAAGTACAATTTCAATAATGATAAATTATCTTATGATACTTCTATGAAAATATATAGTTGAGGATATTGTGGTCATAATAGATGATGAACTTCTAACCCATAAGGTTGTGTTTCTAGATCCTCATGGTTAATACCATCATTTCCATCTCAAGATTACGGTTCACTTAGTTCTTCTCATGGGTTATCAAATGTTATAACCAATAAGAAAGAACCACCTATATGTACATCATAAAATATCCAAGAGCAGTTCAAGAGGAATCAAAAAACACTATTTACTCAACACCCTCCTATGGTAGTATCAAGATGAGGGCACTCATAAACCACTATTCTAACTCTTGGAAAGCTTGTTAGCATCTCTCGGTACAAAAGAAAGGCTCCCCATTCCTGGTTGAAGTAATCAGGGTTACCAATATACTAGGAAAATTTGTCCCATATATTGAATATTTTATATCTATCATATGTAATATTCATACCATAGTAACACTCTTTGGTGTATTTTAACCCACCACTACATCAACCTTCATCTATTCCACTGCTACTCCCTCTTCTGAGATGACATGTCTTTGAATGTGGACATCTCCAATCCAAAAGTGACACATTGAGAGATTCTTATAAATATGGTCACTCAAATTATGTACATGACCATCCTATAGTTTATCTCATGCTCTTCCTCTAACATCAAGTACACTAGGATTTTTTTGTTAAAGACTACCATGATCTAATCAATGAAGAACTGAAAGATCCAATTTCTGAGTCCCCTGAACACTGGTAAGGAATCTTCATGCTTAAAGGAATCACCATTTTCTTTTAGTGACTATAATGACTTCATAATTTATTATTCAGTATTTACTCTTCCTTAACTGGGAGATGGTGATAGCTTGATCTGAATTCAATCTTCAAGAACCATCTCACCCCCTTCAACTGCTTGAAGAGGTCACCGATCCTTGGTAGTTGATTATTATTCTTCTTAGTCACTTGATTTTTGCGATAGTAATCCCCACAGAAACTCATGATCTTATAATCCTTATTATAGAAAAAAAATGATAGATACTAAGGGGAAAACGACTTTTAACAATTCCCATACTTTTCAAATCCTCCAACTACACCTTCAGAGTATAAAGATTTGATGTATCTATATAATATTCTGGAAAACGTATTGGGGTAGTCCTTGGGTGAAAGTCTATTCAAAAGTACATCTCTCTATTGGGAGGTAATCCTGACACATCCATAGGGAATACATCCTCATACTCTAATACCACTATAAGAAACTGATAGCTCATAAAATATTCTTCTCCAAGGGTCATACTATCCAAGTGGTGAGTAATCAATTGTATTCTCCTATGTTTGAGTCAATCTTACTCTTCCTGTGTTTCCTTCTCACCGATGAAGAAAAACATTATCCCATAAATGAGAAAATTCCATATCTTCTACCTGAAATAGTCAATATATGCATGATTTATAGATATCAAGTATGTACTTAAGATGATTTCATAAGGCCTCATCACTTTTATAAAGTGATCCCATAAGAATCCAATCCTAAAGGAGTCGTGTGACATTATCATCAGATGTGTGTGATCATTGAATCCCCTATGATAGGTGTCTCCAACTATAAAGGTTGATCTAAAGGATCCACTGGAATATCTATATCTCAAACAAGGAAAGAGGCAACAAAAGAGTGGCTCACCCCAATGTCTATTAATAATATAGCTAAAGTAGATAATTCAGATGACATACCTCCAATCATCCAGGAAAAATCTAGGTCATAGGCCTCTGTTTAATGTAGTTTTCCATGCCCCTAACCACCAGATCATTGATCCTATCATGGAACACTAATTGGGGGTGGTGGTAACAGATCAAACCCTCAGCCACCTCATACTTTTCTCCCTACTTCAGTACTAAATCTACTGCCTTTTAGACCTCCCTCAAATATCAACTGAAACTATTGAGGTTTACCAGAAACTATATCTCTTTTATCCACATGTCTAGTCATAAAATACCTTGTATGATGTCTTTGACTATTGTAAGAGTAGCATCTCATCTCCATAGGTTAGCTATAACCATCCTGAGATCCTTGAACTGAATACCCTCTGCCATAAGAATATTTACTAAAGCATCTCAAACACCTAAATCCTAGTGTAATTCATTGTCTACCAGCTGTCAAAATCTTTACTCCAGTGTGACCACTACTATAAAATACTATTTGTATCTTCTCAGGCAGAAAGATCTTTACTACCAAAGCACACTCAAGAACCTCATCATAAGTAGGAATTAAAATAGGTATCACACTATCCTAGATATCCCCACATATCCCCCACTCAAAGGACTGTTATTAGAAGAATACATAGTAGACCATAACCATAGAGTAATGGGAGAGTTTAGTGAACCTCATTGGATACCTATAGATATTCATGCTACCTAGATGATGCTATAGAATCTCATAGATAGACAACACTCACAACATATCTATAGAGAAAACCATTCTTAAAATAAACATGAACTCTATCAATGGAATATTTTCCTCATCATACATCAGATTCACTGTACTCTAGCATCACCCAGTAGATCCATGAAGTAGGATCCCCACCAAGACCATCTTCTGATCTTGAAATGTCCTAACAAGGAAGAAAACTTGTGTAATAGCCTCAAGCCATTACTCATATTATTATGGGTATAGATCAATTAGAAACCTATAGGGGAACTATATTTGTTACTCATGAATTATTCTCAACCTATACACATCATCTACTAGTAATGTTGGTGAAACCTGCTACCCAAAGGGTGGTGGTAAGACTGGAAAACCTCCCAGAGGTACCACATATTTAACAGGACCCTGTATCGAAGCCTCATCGTTTGGTGATTCATCCTTGTGATCCTAATCTAGGATCCAAGTTGTAAATAATCATGGAAGAAGAATTAAATTGACAATATGTACCTATTTCAAGATTATATTTATAGAGATGACTCAAGAAGTACATAGAAACCACAATCAATTCCAATATGATTCATGTACCAGTGTTATCCCTAAAATTATTTTCTACATGTACAATGTTTACACGTAAGGTGTAAGATTCTTGGTGAATAGATACATCATTCACTGCACCAACATTGGAGCCTCTTTCTTGATATTAGAACTTGAAACACTTTGAAATTGTTTCCCTAGATCCCAAATCAACATAACAGTTAGACGAAATTCAAACTCCGGTCCTAAGACTAACCTCTACTGATGCCACCCTAACATGAACTGAACTACCTGAGGCCACCTAGCCAATGGTAAGCTAATTGAGACACCCCAATCACACATCCAATTGGCCGGGGGATAAATAAAATCATTTATTAGTCATATCACACACATGATAGGCCTTAGCCTAATGTACCTATATACATGCACACATATTCAATCCCCCAATACCATTCTGAAATATAAAATACAATATATTCAAAAATGTATGCATATATCTATATCCCATAATTAGGCTATGATAAAAGTATTTTAGATAATAAAGGTCCAAATATAATCTCACTAAAACTATAAAAGAGCCCACCTACTCAGAAATGAGGGGATTGCTGTCAAATGCATAACCTGATACAAAACATGTTCTCTTTATCCTATTATGCATCACCTACTGCTAATCCTACTAGGAATCTATCAAAATTTATGTTTTATGTATAAGAAACAACATTTGTGGGTAGATACCACATGGGGTTTATTATTATAATACATAATAGGACACCCCAAAACCACCATACATATAGAAGCAAGTGAGAGAAAGATTGTCTCATCATAAAAATGGTATGCCATTAAAAATATGATAAAAATGAAAATATAATAACCAATATATACTTGAGATAGACACTAAGTCAATATCAAAACTGCATTACTATTATAGGGTCTTTCCTAAGGTTTCAAAGTGACACTCATCTAAGGTAACTCCCTCGATGAGTCTGATAATGTTGATCAAACTCATCCCTGATTTTGTTCTCATAGAGCCTCCCCATGATTAAGTGTAATCTAAAATAGAGAAAAAATCAATACATAATTATGGGATCCCTCCCAGTTCTTATGGATTATACTAGTCCATATCTAAAATAACCCCCTTCGAAGGGGATTGGTTCTTAGGTATGTTGGTTATGTCTATTCCTGGTTCCCCACCTATGGATGAAGATACGATAGAGGATCCCACCCCATGCCTTGGAAAGGGATTTGTAACTCTATTTGAGAATAATTTCATCGAGGGGATCACAAACTATACATAATATTTGATTTATCAATACCCGTAATGGGGACACACCAATGGAACACACCCTATAGATATAGGTCTATATTGAATCAAACAATGTCCTCAAACATCCCTAGAGAAAGTACATGTTGTTTACTAGAAGTATACAGTGTTTATTATCCACCATGGGTATTCCAATGTACTGTGGAATTTACCTTTGTACTTTGGGCCATGACCATACACTTTGTTCATCACTATGTACCTGTCCATGTCTGAGTACCTAGCCTTGTCTGAGTACCGAGCAGTTTCTATGCACTTGTGTATTTGGATGTGTCTATGTAATGGGTCATGCTCATGTACTTTGTTCATGAAATTATACCAGGTCGTATCTATGCATGTGTACCTCTAGGTTACAAACAAATCCTCCAACACTATATAACATGGTGTGCGGTGGGTTCCACAAGTCATGGGATATTTTATTTTTTCCAAACCTTTTATGTCGCAACCATGGTTCCACATAATGTTTTTTCTTATGAAGTACATTTCATGTAATCATGTTTTTTGTAGAAATCATAGAAGGATCACATGTTTCAACTTTCACCACCTCATCCTTTTATTCCACTAAAAAAATAAATATAGAATCTAGATCAAAGTAAACTGAACTCTAATCTTCAAGGATTGTTGGATTTTGACCACATCCTCCTCTCGGGGATCTCTCACTATCACCCCACCACACCAGAATAACAAACCCATGATTGTGTATCTATTAATCCAATACCATTCATCTGCCATCATTACACACCAAAATCATGTTGATGAATCTGAACCCAAACCCATGGTATCAATCTATTATTCCAAATAATGGATTTGCAATGATTAATTGTGAGGTATTTGTTTGACTACAGGACAAGAAAAATATCAATATTGAATGTGCGAAGAATGGAGAAAAGAATAAAAAACATACCAGATTAATGAACATTGGCCATTTTTATAGTTTCCCTTGATCCATTTATTTTATATTGATGAACGGATAATAAGAATCAAACAACATTAATTCCTATTAATAGGAAGATAAAATCCATACCCATAATATATGATCAAATTGTAAATCAACCGGTTAGTGGAATTGATTCATATTCATCAGAGGGTAAAAAATTATTGGTGATACAACATAAAAAATGACCAACCACAAGTTCGGATCAATCATTAATGAAGAATGATACCATGCCATTGTCATTGGTGAGATCCATGCACTCTATTGGCGTAAATGATCCTTGAAAAATTGTTCTCTTGTCCTAAATTTGGTTTTCATCCTCAAAGATCTCCTTCAACTACCCCTCTATCAATACCTCAGGTTATGTGGGTAACCCTATAGATTTCTATAAATGGGCTTAAATAAATGAGAGTAGTTTATGGGGAATAAATAAATAAATAATTAATTAATTAATTAAATTAAAAATCCACCCACGACTGCACTTAATTCAAACACTCAATGCACAAAAGGATTATGTTATTCCTAGGGTAAAACCTATGCAATAGATTTAATGGTGGAATCATATATCTGATATGGGACTCTATTTGAGAGTTATTCCATTCTTAGGAAAAAACAATATTCATGTGTTATAATATATTTTATATTTTTATTTTATCAATACTGAGTCTCCTTGGGCCATGAAATATCACAGTAACTCAAGACCTAGCTTTTAAAATTTTCCATAAAACATTCCAATGATTTAAAAGTTTGAAGAAGAGACTATAGATTATAGGTGGGATGCTCTACCCCCTAACATGTATACAATATGGTTGAATGAGATGAACTACCCATGATTATATTATTATATTACAAAGAAGGTCATACTTACCATTGATTATATGTTAGATTATGGGAGGTATACTTTGACCCCCCCCCCCAACATGTATATGAGATGGTCAAGGGGAAAAACTTCCCCTGATTATATTATGATAACGATGGAAGGGACACACTTCCCTAGATAATATTTGAGAGTAAATGTGTGATTATCTACCCTTGAAATGTATATGATATTGAATGTGGGATTCTCTTCCCCCAATATGTATAAGAGATGGTCCAGTGAGATGCACTACCCCTAATTATATTATGATATGGATGAGGGGGATTCACTATTCCCTTATTGTATATGAGATTATGGGTGGGACACTATTCCCCCTGACTTTTATATGGGATATCTGGGTGGGATGCACTCCTCTTGATTATATTGTGATATGGATTGGAGGAATGCACTCTTACCACCTAATTATATATGATATTATATGTGGGGAACTCTATCCACATAACATGTATATGATATTATGGGTGAAATTATCTACCACCGAACATGTATATGAGAAAATCATATTGGTTTTACTTCCCTCCCATGGATTATATTATCAAATGGATCGAAGTGACAAACTTCTATTTGATTATATATGAGATTACAAGTGGAATGATCTCCCCCCTAACATTTATATGAGACAGTGGAGTGGGATTCACTACCCCTCCCTAAATTATATTATGATATATATGGGATGGATGAAAATATCCCATTGAGATATGTACTTGAAAGACTTCTATGGAGGGATGCACATCCCTTATTTTTTTTATGAGTACTGGATTTGAGGTTGGAAATGTATCCCCTAATATTAATGTAACATTCTCAGACACTATGGAACAAGATGATGAAGGTATGATCGATCCCAGTTGTCACCTTAGAACCTAAGGATCAAAGGTGATTTTTTATTTATGCTTACACATTTTATATTTTATTCTAAACCTATCACATGTGAATGAATAATATTTATTGGATATGTAAAGGAAACCATTAGTGGTAACCTACTGAGTTATACTGACACCCTACTCAAAAGACCATATAACATTGGTTCCCAAGATGGCCTCAATATTTGTAGGTTCATGTAGGGAAGAGGCAAATTATTTGATAATTAATCTGGATAGCTTGGATAGATATTGGGATGAGTTGAGGATGGTGGATGATAGTACAACCTCTTTGTATTATATTCTTTTATCGATTCCAATATATATTTGTTCTAATGGGAAACCAGTTGGGATGTGTTTTTGTATAAAATCATTTTAATTTATTATTGATGTTCATGTTTATTCATTTTTTTGTAATCTAATTTTTTATCATTTAACAATGTTTCTTGGTAATTATCTCCAATTATTTATACTCTAATATAATGGAATACTCCCCCCTTAAAAACACTTTAGAACATTTTTACTAATCATCAACCTCTATTATACATGTAGGAAAACTCGAGGACACATTACACCACCTAAATGATTATTGTAGGGTGAACAAGATTAGGGAATTAAAAAATGATCATTTATTTATTTATGATGTACAATAATTAACCACATGTCAATCTGACACAAGATGTAGATTTTATTATTAAAAGATTATTTTTTCTTTATAAAAATTAACATTTTACCTGAAAACGAATGTTACATATTAAAAATTAATCAAACATCCTTGGATTATCCTAATACTTTAGGAAAATTATATATGATTCATTTTTTGACATGTTAGAATAACCACACACCAATATGACATGTGGTGTGGATGGATTGACTAAAAGTACATGTTTTAATTTCAAGAGTGTCTTTTATCCTAAAACGCATTTCACATACTCAAAACCAAGAACATTTTATTTGATTTTATTTATATTTAGTAAAATGGTTTTTAATTCATTTTTGACCCAAAGTATTTTACCACACATCAATCAGATGCACAGTGTGTAAAGATTGACTGAATGTGCATGTTTTTAGTTTAAATGTTTCATTTTAATCCAAAACACAAATCACATACTCATGACTAATAAAATTATCTCAAATTTTCTTAATACATTTATAAAATGATTCATGATTTATTTTTTATGTGTATAATTTAATTCTGCATCAATCTGACACACGGTATGGCTTGAATGACAGAATGTTTCTGTATTTATCTAAAAATGACATTTTAGACATTTTTCTATACACTCTATATAGTATTCATGCCCAGATCCAAGAATTCCCATCTCCTCCCCATCCCCTAAATGATCCCTCATGCATTCATGTCCCCAATATGTGTGTGTGTGTGTGTGTGTGTGTGTGTGTGTGTGTGTGTGTGTGTATGTATGTATGTATGTATGTATATCTATATATATAAATTATTAAATCTAAATGACAATAAAAATCTAAAAAAATAGACATGAAGAAACCACTTGGTATATAACAAAAAATGTATCTCAATGATATCTTAATTTAATCCAAAAGATCTCAACTCATGGAATATTCTAATGGTTCCCTCAGACAACCCAGTTTCTACTATCCCAAGCCAGTCTCCCAAAGAAAGAAACCCGTAAAATTATACTCAAAACAGTAAATTTATTACCACTTATTTACAATTTCATGGCTCATGAAGGGTAAAAATTAGTATTCGAATATTCTATTTTCCCACAATATTTTATGCTTGAATTATCATCAATATTATTCCAAATTAAAGAAAATTATTATTAGATCATATCAACTAGGAATGATGTATACACATATTATATCAAAATATCATTTAACCCAAAGCACACATTGTATTAGCTGCAAAAATAATCCATGACCATTATTTTTAATTTTGACCTTAAAATAATTATTGAAAATCTCATGTAATCTTTCTATTAGTTTTATGTAATGAGATGAAACTGAATTTCACAAAAAAAATGGGATAAAAAAAGAAACATTGGGGTGGAATGATTAAAAATAAAAAATATTGCAATGAAAATATATTGAAAATAAAAAAATAATGGAGATTAAGAATAAAATAAAACAATATAAATGTATGGGAAACAATCCATAATAGTGAGGCATATTAACGATGGGGAGAAACCCTTAAAAAATTGAGCAAAGACCGAAGGTTGAAAAAAAACACATCTAGAGATTAAGAACCAAATAAATCATGTTTTTAAAAAATAATGAGAGGCTACATGGGGATTTTATTTTAAGATATTTAAGATCAAATAGATAACTTGATCAATTAATAGGTGTATGTTTATACCTACTCATGATAAGAAATAAGAGATAGCATGAGAAAGAGAGAGAATAAGTGGGAGAGAAGGCAATGAATGAGTTTCGATTAAAGATGGATTTGTAATGAATCTAATTTTTCCATGTATTACATTATAATATTATATAGATTATTTCATAGATATGAATAGAGATGAAATGAGATTCTGAGGCCTGGTGATCCCAGAATTAATTTTTGAAGTATATTAAATTTATTAAATGCCACACATGCACAGTTTTCTTGAAAAGTAGAATAAGTCTTACACATATGGTCAGATTTAAAATATGAGGCTACCATTGGGTTCAAAGCATGGGTTTTACTCTAGGTGGGACATAATCCATGTCATCATTGGGAGTTGGGACTAAGCGCCTTTGTGGGAAAGTAATTAAATAAATTTAATTATATTTATTTTATTATTTGATCAGAATCTTAAAACCTAACATTTCCTTATATATTTACTTCAATTAAAAAAATTTATGGTTAGTAGCATGACCCTGATATTTTATAGGTGTCATTCTAGAGTAATGTTGGAAGAGATCTTGGTGAATGACATCTGATCGAATTGAGATCGGGGATTGTTGCACCATCAATATTCAAAGATCTCTCCAATGACAAAGACAGCAATTCTATATTTTTTAGTGATTGTTCCATATCAAGGTAGGATGTTTTTTTGTGTTGATTTATCCCCATTTTATTATCCTCTGATAAAGTAAAATCAATTGAAAGATGTATTGATTTTTGGATCGGTCATATTGTGGGTGATTGTTTTCTTTTTGTGGTTTTGGAAAATTTCTTTTTTTATATAGATCTTAATTTTTTATTCTAATGAAAACAAATTGAGTAAAACATAAAAACATCCTATGTTAATTCTGCTTTTGTGTTTCTTTTTTCTCCCACCATTATTTTTGCAGTCATACCTGGTGCTTTGTTTGATAGATGATTCAAAAAAATACAACAT
The DNA here is from genome assembly GCA_963277665.1 of Viscum album. Lineage (NCBI taxonomy): Eukaryota > Viridiplantae > Streptophyta > Magnoliopsida > Santalales > Viscaceae > Viscum > Viscum album. Next base: position 824,910,999 of record OY728132.1, read on the forward strand.
AATCGATCTTTGTGAAACCATTTCATGGAATAAAAAATTGATACCACCAATATGATTTGTGATTGATGATGAGATCAACCTATAATGATTAATTAGAACCAGATCTGAGTTCCTCATGTTGGTTCTGATGTAAGGCTATAGGAATATATGGAGGATGGGTTTTCCTATCTCTTTTTGTGGCTGCAATCTGATAAGTGGCAACGAAAATACTCAATCAAACCTATTCCTTTTTTACTAGTGGAATTTGTGCCCGGATTAAAGGTTTTATGAGTTTATGATGACATGATTCATAGATCTATCATTCTATATAATTCTGGGTTACTCGGTGTGTAATATTTTATCACACGCCATATGGGACCCATGTGTAGTGCTAGGGTTTCACAGGGAATAAAAGTATCACATACCATGTGACATGTGTCACAGGAAGTGTGAGCCTTACCTAACTGCTCATTGTGTACCTCAAAGTGTACACGGGAATGGGCAATGAGTGAATGGTAATAGACATATTGTGTACTTAGATAAAGACACAAACATGGGTATGGGTCATGTTACATGGGTAGAATTGGATGCCAAAGGGACACACCATGTACTCCTTCAAATATAGTTTAATGCCATTTTACTCTTCATATTGGACATGTTTTATTAGGATATATTCACTTAATCCATTCCCTACGGCTTTAGTATGGAGTCCCATCATATGAATATAATGGTGATCCCCTATGAGGAACTTTACTCCTGGATAGTGTTGTTGGAATACTTTTATGGGGACCATAGTGAGATCATAACTCATCATCATTTACCTAGGTTGTGTTCTTGGTATTGCCATGTCCACAACTATGTGAGAGTTTATCCCTTAATTATTGGTTTAATCCAGATTGGGTTGTTGGTATAACCCATGGCCTTTATTGTGATCCAATTATATATATCATTATCTTCAGACATTCAGTGTGTAAACATTATGGTGAGACCTGATTTTCAAGAAATATCAAATAGGTTCTATAAGTGATATCTAACTTGTGAATTGTGTTCTCCCATATAAGTGTTATATGAATCCTTTAAGAAAAAAATCCTATGTTGTCTTTACAGATATGGTCATACATGAGATTGTATGTCTACTATGAGTATATCTAGATGTTATTGTTATATATTTCATTAAAATGTACATGTGATGAGATGACTATTATTCTTGGTGCTATATGATTAGTGATTTCCGTGTGTCCTACTACGTATTGTTAAACTCATCCATTCATGGGTCTTACCTACACATTTTGTGTCTTATGTAGATGACCGACCTTTTTATGGGGTCATAGAGGGACCAATACTATATAATTTTTTAGTGAGCCAATGATACTGATGTGTGTTAAATGGTTTCATTTATATCATTCTTCTCCTTCTTTATAAGTCGGAATTATCTTCGGTTTCTTTTGGTGAGAATATATTTGTCCTAATATTTCCATCCATTATTTTTGTAGTATGATGGTTTTATTTTTGATATATACATTCATGATTATTGTTTGTTTTATATTTCATCATTGTATTGTCTTAGAGATGTGTGTGTCTGTATAAGTACATTAAGATAACACCTCCCATGTGTGTGGTATTCCCACTCTATTTTGGTCTCTAGCCTCTGGTCTATTGGAGGTGGGATTGGGAAAGTTGTATAATTTTCCCAATTGGTCCAAGTCATGATAGAGTCCTCTCAAAGGATTTGGTTCTATCATAAGACTAGATTATATGAGATTGGTTTGTGTTTTATAAAAATAGTTCTAAGTATTTCATGTTTGGATTACAGGCCAAGGACTCCAATGTTGGTGTAGCAACTAATGTATCAATACACCAAGACTTTGATCACCTTCATTTCAAATCGGTACATGTAGAGATTGGTTTCATGGAAAAAAATTGGTACATGCATCATAGATGTATTGTTTTTGGTTTCCATGTTATTCTTGAGTCCTCTCTCCAGATATACTCATTGAACCTTTTATATCTTGTTGATTTCAAGATGCCTCAGTGATGTTTTCCAGCTGGGATTCCGTAGTAGAATCATTAGGATAATATAGCAATTATGATTTAATAAAAGGGAATGTTCATGAGATGTTGCCTCTAGGTGGTGCTCTAGTATTACCACCACCTATCAAACAATAGATAATATTGTAAGTACTAGTGGATGAGGGTCGTCGTCTAAGAACACTTCACGGGTATTAGTGAGAAATAACCCTCATGTTACAAGGCATGACCGACCCCTAGGTGGATGACTGTAACGCCCCGACCCCAGCTACCCAGAGTCGGTGCATTACTTCGTAACATTGGCATGATCACAAGAAAGATCAAATCTCGAAATACCGATTGGTTTAGTAGCCTTGGAAACACTAGATATATTCATAAGTTTTACATTACATCATAAAATCAAAAACTACTACAACAACATAATGTTTCCACAGTCCACACTAAAATCCCCTCATAATATCCCTGCAGGTCATTCATAACTTACATCTTCACTTCCTGGGAAAAATAAAACATAGAAAAGGGGTGAGCTCAAATGCCCAGTAAGGATAACAATATAGCGGAAACTTTCATCAATAAGAATAAACATTTAAGGCAATGTATAACTAAAACAAAAGCCTTTTAAACATGAACTTTCAACATGGTATGGCATAAATAAAATGAAATAATGCCATTTACTTATTCACATGGATATTCCACTAATCGAATAATCACATGCAAAAATAAATAACCACTTTCATAATGTTGGAATGCATAATGCCAGACTATCATAACCACATAGCCAAGGACTCGTGCCAAGACTACAAATAAGATTTTGTCAAGGCCTTGTGCCAAGACACTAGTTTGTCTCATGAGACCTACCGATGCATCGAGGAGCTATAGCGGGCTCCACCCGTCACTTATTAAGTCCAATGCATTCCCATATGAAAAGGTTTAAACATAACATAAACATTCGTATTAAAACTAGCATACGAAATGTCAATACTTTCACAATAAACTATGAATGGTATAAAAAAATAGCACATCCACAGTCAAACATATCACAAAACCTTCAATACAATATAGAAGTTTTGTATCATAATAAATCAACTTCAAATAATCTTAAAATCCATCAAAGGATGTTTACATAGATGAAATCAAAATTCTTTTTAAAGAAATATCTCCTTTTATTTTGAAATCATTTAAGATCCATATAAAATAAAACATTTTCTTTGAAAATATTCTTATAATCTTGTATGGAAAGCTTTGAAGATTTTATAACGGCGTAAAATAACCGCACCCGCCGTATAAGTTAAAAAAAACATTCTTACCTCAATTCTGTCGAAAAGGTTAAAAAGGACCTTGTTTTGAAAACGACGGAAAGATTCCTTTATAAACCTCTTATAAAAAGTCAAAAAAGGGTATAAATGACTTTAACCCATATTCTTGTAAATAGTAAAAAATGTTTTGAAATACATTTTTAAGAAACATGGATGTGGATGATAAAGAGATCCCAGTAGATTATTACATATAAACAACCTCGGATAATGAAGAGATTGTGAAATAACCCTTACCTTGTACTTTTACTTGGTTGGGGTAGGTTAACCTCCTGTATAATGGTGAAATAATTGTTATTAAATTAGACAAGAATCATATATATTAATATGATATCATATATGATCTTTTAACATTGATTTATTAATAATATCTTAGAATTATCATCGTTTCGGGTGTTAACTTACTCATTTTCTTTTATATGTTTTGTTACATAAGCCATGTTTGTTGTATCTTATTCATATCCAGAATGATATCAAGTCCTTAAACATCATTTTTAAATCATAAAATGATAATTATACTTGAATGGATACGATGGAGAATGAATCTCATCGCGTTCGTGGAGACGGTAGTCCGTACGTACGCACGAGCGACAATATCATTCTTTTGATATTAAAATAATATATAAATGAATGGTATATCATATATACAGAATCATTAACATGTTATATTTATTATTTACATGAGTTACACATCATTATTATACCCATCCAAAGAATATTATATTGAATAACAATTACACCACGACGTGGAGACGGTAAGCCGTACGTACGCACGTATGGTGACATGTTATTCAAAGGGTGGATAGAATACTGAATATGGTTGTACCATACTTATAATAACATCACAGTATATGTGAGATACTGGAGTTATTATTTTAGAATGGTAAGAACAAAGGAAGAAGAAGTGGAAGAAGAAATGAACTTAGAAAAGGGTGGTGAAATCATTACCTCTTCTTCGGGTTCTTCCTTTTGATTTGATCAAAAGGGCTCCTTAGGTTGGATTTCTGATCAAACTAAGGCCTCTAGGTTGTAGTGAGGGATGTTGGGAGAGTATTTGGGCAGAGTTTGGCCGAACCAAAAGGCTTTGAAGGTGTGAAGAAATGAGAAGGAGGAGTGCCCTTTTATAAGAGGGGTGAGGGGCACCTTTGGAAAAGCTAGAAATATTAATTTATAATAAATTCATATTCGGTTTCCAAAGGCTCCAAAGTTGACTATTCAAAGGATTAGGTGGGGATAGGTCGAAAACAACTCATCCAATAGAATTTAGACAGGTTTGGGTACTTATATTAACCTTATCATTAAGTATTAACTCTAAGTTAATTAGTTTTACTTTTACAATGTCTCTTTGTATTTTTATATAATATGGTTAATAAACTTACTATATACATCCAAGCGACCCCCAAGTGGTCCATTAATGATTAAACTATCATAATATAAGTCTCTTGGACGAACCATAGATTTTTAGGAATTTAATATCAATTAATAATATAATATTTGTTTTAAGAACTCTTTTATGTCAATTTTGACACTATTCAATAGTTGATTTTTGTGAAACTCATAACAGATTGATTACTTCGAACAAAGTCCATTACATCAATCCTAATATATCATATTAGCCTAGAAAATTAGTTTAATTCATTAAAAGTTTCATATTATATTTATTTGGTTATTTATAATATCAATTATTTTAATTTTTCACTATTTTAGTAATTACTGCATCATCATTGTGTCATAAATAAAATAAATTATTTAATGTCTAAAATTTATAAATAAAATATCATTATTTAGGAAATCGTTTTAGCTTTCTAATGAATATTTATAATCTAAAATCCAACATATATAACCCTATGTAAAAATTGTTGTTCTAAAAGATATATGCTTGTGTCATTTTTGTATTCATTTTAACTAAATTAAAATAAAGTGTCATTATCACTTACAAGTGGATCCATGGGGTCCCAAAATTGACACAAAGATGCCCATGGTCGACCATCTATCAACCAATAGGGTTAAGACACGTTTTTAGGGTAATTTAGTATTATTATAATATTATTTTTTTAACCCTTATTTACCGGATTTACCCTTAACCATGGTAAATAAAATATTTACCGCAGTAATTATTCAAAATGTCTAAAAATAAAAGTTACCTATTTACACAATTTGAACATCATGATTCCAAATATGGAATCCATTTTCCTAAATTCAAAACACAGAAGTGGCAGAAATTAATTTAAAATTAATTCCCGCTGTCAAAACAAAAAGCGTGTTTTTAAGAGATAATAACTATCAAAAGATTGACACTTGTTTATGTTCGGTTTAATTGTAAAATTATGTCCAATGACCAACATTATATTAAATGGTAAAAATATATTCTAAATATAATTTAAAACTACTAAAATTCATAATTTATCACTATTAATTATTTTGATTAAAAAAGTTGTTTTTAATTAAAATTTAGTAATTTTCACTATTCATCAAAATATGAAAGTTATCCGAAAAGTACCAAAATTTCACCTTAGGCTAAATTCGATATTCCGAGTCCAAAAATGAAGTCCATTTTAAAATATAAAATATATATAATTTCAAAAATTAGGTATTACTATTCACAACGGCTAGTTTAATTAGTTGTGGTGTGTGTTAGAACTCGAGGTTGCGTACAACACACGCTATCGCATTATTCAAAGGGAAACGTACCGTAGAAGCTTGGGGTGTTACATTCTCCCCTCCTTCAAATAATTGCGTCCTCGCAATTTCTAGGGTATTATTGCATAAAAAGACTCGGGTGGTTCTTCATCATAAGTTCCTCGGGTTCCCACGTTGCCTCTTCCATCTTATGATTTCTCCACAAAACTTTTACCAGACGCGTCGTCCGGTTTCTCAGCACTTGTTCTCTCGTATCAAGAATCCTGACGGGCTCTTCGCAATAAGACAGATCGGGTTCCAGTTCTAATTCCTCATAGGTGAGTACATGCGTTGGGTCAGGCATGTATTTTCTCAACAGAGATACGTGGAACACATCGTGAACTTTGGAGAGACTTGGCGGCATTGCCAATCGGTAAGCTACAGCCCCAATTCGTTCTAGAATTTCGAAAGGTCCGATGTACCTGGGACTCAATTTACCTTTCTTACCAAAACGTATGACTCCCTTCCACGGAGATACCTTTAGGAAAACATGATCACCGACTTGAAATTCCAAATCCTTCCTTCGATTATCGGCATAGCTCTTCTGCCTACTTTGAGCTGCTTTGATGTGATTTTGGATTACCTTTACCTTTTCCATCGTTTCCTCCACCAGTTCTAGACCTACAAGTTTTCTTTCACCGACGTCATCCCAACAGGTTGGTGTACGACATCTCTTTCCGTATAACGCTTCATATGGTGCCATCTGAATACTCGAATGGAAGCTATTGTTATAGGAAAATTCTACGAGAGGTAAATATTGATCCCACATACCCTGAAAGTCAAGTGAGCAAGATCTCAACATGTCTTCTAAGGTTTGAATAGTCCGTTCTGATTGTCCGTCTGTCTGAGGGTGGTAAGCAGTGCTCAAATGAAGTTCAGTATCCAGGGATTTCTGAAGACTTTTCCAAAACCTTGAAGTAAAACGGGGATCACGATCCGAAACAATTGATAGGGGTACTCCATGAAGTCTCACAACTTCATTAATGTATAGTCTTGCTAGACGTTCCAGGGGTAGATCTTCTCTTATAGCAAGAAAATGTGCTGACTTGGTAAGACGATCAACAATAACCCATATTGCATCGTTCCTTCTAGGAGTCTTTGGTAGCCCCATGACAAAGTCCATTGTAATATTGTCCCATTTCCACTCCGGTATGGGAAGCGGTTGCATGACTCCTCCAGGCTGTTGCCTTCCAGCTTTCACTTGTTGACAAACCATACATCTTGACACAAAATCAGCAATCTCCCTCTTCATATTGTCCCACCAAAAATGTTCCTTCAAATCTCTATACATTTTGGTGCTCCCAGGGTGTATAGAGAAATTGGAACTATGAGCATCATCCAGTAATTCCCTTTTCAGATCAGGTAAATCGGGAACACAAAGTCTCTTCCCGAATTTCAAAATTCCATCTTCATACACAAAGTCTCTCAATCTCCCATCATTCACAGCTTTAATCTTCTTCTGAAATTCTTCATCATCAGTCTGAGAACTCTTAATCCTTTCTAGTAAAGATGGTTTGGCAACCATTTGAAAAAGCATTGATGTTTCACCTTCCCTGGTTATTCCCATGTCCATCTTCACTAGCTCCATGAAAATTGGATCCCTTTCAATTCTCATATTGTTCAAAACTCCAGGGTCTTTTCTACTCAAAGCATCTGCCACCTTGTTTGCCTTCCCTGGGTGGTAGTGTATCGTACAATCATAATCCTTGAGTAATTCAAGCCATCTCCTTTGCCTCATGTTGAGTTCTTTTTGTGAGAAAATATACTTCAAACTCTTGTGATCAGTATAAATCACACATTTTTCACCATAGAGGTAGTGCCTCCATATCTTCAAAGCAAATATCACAGCTGCTAACTCAAGATCATGAGTAGGATAGTTTTGTTCATGAATTTTCAACTGTCGTGATGCATAGGCAATAACTCTATCATTCTGCATAAGAACGCAACCAAGTCCTTTCTTTGATGCATCACTATAAATAACGAACCCATCATTCCCCGATGGTAGAGTCAATATAGGAGCATTGACTAATCTTCTCTTCAGTTCTTTGAAACATTCTTCACACTCTTTTGTCCAAACAAATTTAACCCCTTTACGTGTGAGCTTCGTTAATGGGTTAGCCAATCGGGCAAAATTCTGGACGAAACGTCGATAATAACCTGCCAAACCAATAAAACTACGTACCTCAGTTATACTCGTAGGTGCTGGCCATTCTTGGATTGCCTTGGTCTTAGAAGGATCAACGGAGATTCCATCTTTAGAGACAATATGGCCAAGAAAAGAAATCTCCTGAAGCCAGAATTCACACTTGCTAAACTTTCCATATAATTCATGCCTCCTCAGAGTCCTCAAGATAATGCGCAAGTGATTTTCATGATCTTCATAGGTTTTGGAGTATACCAATATATCATCAATAAATACTACCACAAATTCATCGAGATACTCCTTGAAAACTCTATTCATCAGATCCATGAATACAGATGGTGCATTAGTCAATCCAAACGGCATTACAGTAAACTCGTAATGCCCATACCTGGTTCGAAATGTTGTTTTCGGAATGTCTTCCTTCTTCACACACAACTGATGGTATCCAGATCGAAGGTCAATCTTTGAAAAGTATTGAGCTCCATGCAGTTGGTCAAATAAATCATCAATACGAGGTAGGGGATACTTGTTCTTTATTGTTATAGCATTGATCTCCCTGTAGTCGATACATAACCTCATAGATCCATCTTTCTTTTTAACAAAAAGAACAGGGGCTCCCCATGGAGAAACACTAGGGCGAATAAATCCCTTATTACTCAATTCCTCTAGTTTTTTCTTTAGTTCGACTAACTCTACAGTGGCCATTCTATAAGGGGTCTTCGATATAGGCCTTGATCCAGGAATCAAATCAATGGAAAACTCAACTTCTCGTTCTGGAGGATGTCCAGGTAAATCTTCCGGAAATACATCTACAAATTCTTTCACAACAGGTACATCCTCTATTTGAACATTCCTTTCCTCACCGACAGTTATTTCATTCTCTTCCTCCCCGATAATTGAATTAAGTTGAGCTACAGGGGGTGGATCTAAATAAGAATTAGGTGGTGACGATTCTGCTCTAAAAATAAGGTTCTCCTTATCATTATCATCAAGAATCGTAACCTCTTTCTTCTTACAATAAATCTTCGCATCATAGTCCGAAAGCCAGTCCATACCGAGGATTATATCAAACTCAATCATAGGTATGACGATGAAATCAGCAGATAAAGAAAATTTATGTGCTCTAATGGGGACTGATTCACAAAACTTTGTTGCAACGATACTTCCCTTAGGAGTTTTAACTGACAACTCCCTTATTAAATCAAATTGGAAATATCTAATTTTCTTAGCAAAATGGGAAGATATGAAACAATGCGATGATCCAGAATCAAATAATGCATTTGCTAAACTTGAGGAAACCATTAAATTACCTGCCACCACGTCTTTCAGAGCTTCTACCTCAGCAGTAGTGATAGCATAAGTCTGGCCTTGATCCCTTGGCCTTTTCTGAGGTAAGTTATCCTGACGCTTAGGACATGCATTTGCATAATGCCCCATCTCCCTGCAATTGTAGCACTGAACATTGGTAGCTTCCTTCTTCCCCTTGCAATCATGAGCTTGGTGGCCTTTTTCACCACACTTGTAACAGACTCCCATTCCCTTCAGGCAAGCACCGGGGTGTTTCTTCCCGCACTTACCACAAGATGGATATTCAACCTTTCCCTTCTTCCCCTTATTTCCATTCCCAGATTGATCAGCAGGTCTCTTCTTCTCTTGCTTTGCTTTAAAGTCATAAGACTTAGAGAATTCCTTTTCGGTCTTGATAGCACATGAGACAATGTCTTCGTACGATGAAAAGGATTGTGAGACTAATGCTCGACGGAGAAATGGTTTTAACCCATCAAAGAAACGATCAATCTTACTTCTTGGGTTGCGAATATAATCACCAGCGTACCTCGCTAACCTTGTAAAGTTAGCCTCATACTTTGTGACATTCTCATCCTCCTTCTGTCTCAGACTCAGAAATTGCCTTTCCATATCCGCTCGATGGTCGCAAGGGAAGTATTTTTCTAAACAGATCTTTGAATTCCCTCCATTCCATATTTGATACTTCATCATCTTCCTTCGTATTTTGAATCAATGACCACCATTGATCAGCATCTCCAGTGAGGCGGTAAACTGCCATGATAACTTTTTCCCTTTCACTGCTCCCCAAAGCCTGAAATATTTTCTCTAGGGAAAATATCCATTGCTCAGCTACTAAGGGATTTGTACTCCCATTGAAAGTTGGTGGTTGTTGTCTCATGAATCGATCTAACATTGATCCTCCACGCTGCGGATCAGGGTGCTCCATACGGGTAAGGTTATTATTCATAACCTGAGTAAGTTGTCCCAGTACGGTGATTAGCTGATCAGCACCAGTTGCATCACCAGCCCCACTATAATTATCTTGAGCAGGAGGGCAATCCCTACATGGAGTGCATGCATTGATACGGTTTCCATTTCTTCCACTAGGCGCCATTTCTAAAAAATGGCATAAACTAGATCAGTTTATGCATCAAAATACATAATCCCATACTTATAAAACACTTAACATAAATTGAACTATCTATGGATATAATCCATAATCATAAATATGTTTTCTTTGAGGAAGTATATACTCATAAACCCTTCATAATGATTTGTAAAGAAAGTGAGAGTTATCCTAAGCATATCCCCCGGGAGTGTCGTAACCAAGAGTGCAGCAAGGCCCGTTGTCGTGCACCAGTTCCCGTTCGAGTCTAGCTCAAAGCGGTGTTTTCGGGTTTTACCCCTAGGTACATCTGTGCCAGAGCCGCCTCTACCTGCTCGTATCCAGACAGGGATGTATTGCTCGGAAAACTCACAAAGTCTCTACAATACCAAAATTCTAGGAAGTTCTTCTATACTAATCCTCAAAGTTCATCTTAGGTCTATGTGCTCTAATCAGAGTTTATCTAAATCTAGCTTCCAAGGTTTGTACTAAACTTCCTCTGATACCAACTGTAACGCCCCGACCCCAGCTACCCAGAGTCGGTGCATTACTTCGTAACATTGGCATGATCACAAGAAAGATCAAATCTCGAAAGACCGATTGGTTTAGTAGCCTTGGAAACACTAGATATATTCATAAGTTTTACATTACATCATAAAATCAAAAACTACTACAACAACATAATGTTTCCACAGTCCACACTACAATCCCCTCATAATATCCCTGCAGGTCATTCATAACTTACATCTTCACTTCCTGGGAAAAATAAAACATAGAAAAGGGGTGAGCTCAAATGCCCAGTAAGGATAACAATATAGCAGAAACTTTCAACAATAAGAATAAACATTTAAGGCAATGTATAACTAAAACAAAAGCCTTTTAAACATGAACTTTCAACATGGTATGGCATAAATAAAATGAAATAATTCCATTTACTTATTCACATGGATATTCCACTAATCGAATAATCACATGCAAAAATAAATAACCACTTTCATAATGTTGGAATGCATAATGCCAGACTATCATAACCACATAGCCAAGGCCTCGTGCCAAGACTACAAATAAGATTTTGTCAAGGCCTTGTTCCAAGACACTAGTTTGTCTCATGAGACCTACCGATGCATCGAGGAGCTATAGCGGGCTCCACCCGTCACTTATTAAGTCCAATGCATTCCCATATGAAAAGGTTTAAACATAACATAAACATTCGTATTAAAACTAGCATACGAAATGTCAATACTTTCACAATAAACTATGAATGGTATAAAAAATAGCACATCCACAGTCAAACATATCACAAAACCTTCAATACAATATAGAAGTTTTGTATCATAATAAATCAACTTCAAATAATCTTAAAATCCATCAAAGGATGTTGACATAGATGAAATCAAAATTCTTTTTAAAGAAATATCTCCTTTTATTTTGAAATCATTTAAGATCCATATAAAATAAAACATTTTCTTTGAAAATATTCTTATAAGCTTGTAAGGAAAGCTTTGAAGATTTTATAACGGCGTAAAATAACCGCACCCGCCGTATAAGTTAAAAAAACATTCTTACCTCAATTCTGTCGAAAAGGTTAAAAAGGACCTTGTTTTGAAAACGACGGAAAGATTCCTTTATAAACCTCTTATAAAAAGTCAAAAAAGGGTATAAATGACTTTAACCCATATTCTTGTAAATAGTAAAAAATGTTTTGAAATACATTTTTAAGAAACATGGATGTGGATGATAATGAGATCCCAGTAGATTATTACATATAAACAACCTCGGATAATGAAGAGATTGTGAAATAACCCTTACCTTGTACTTTTCCTTGGTTGGGGTAGGTTAACCTCCTGTATAATGGTGAAATAATTGTTATTAAATTATACAAGAATCATATATATTAATATGATATCATATATGATCTTTTAACATTGATTTATTAATAATATCTTAGAATTATCATCGTTTCGGGTGTTAACTTACTCATTTTCTTTTATATGTTTTGTTACATAAGCCATGTTTGTTGTATCTTATTCATATCCAGAATGATATCAAGTCCTTAAACATCATTTTTAAATCATAAAATGATAATTATACTTGAATGGATACGATGGAGAATGAATCTCATCGCGTTCGTGGAGACGGTAGTCCGTACGTACGCACGAGCGACAATATCATTCTTTTGATATTAAAATAATATATAAATGAATGGTATATCATATATAAATAATCATTAACATGTTATATTTATTATTTACATGAGTTACACATCATTATTATACCCATCCAAATAATATTATATTGAATAACAATTACACCACGACGTGGAGACGGTAAGCCGTACGTACGCACGTATGGTGACATGTTATTCAAAGGGTGGATAGAATACTGAATATGGTTGTACCATACTTATAATAACATCACAGTATATGTGAGATACTGGAGTTATTATTTTAGAATGGTAAGAACAAAGGAAGAAGAAGTGGAAGAAGAAATGAACTTAGAAAAGGGTGGTGAAATCATTACCTCTTCTTCGAGTTCTTCCTTTTGATTTGATCAAAAGGGCTCCTTAGGTTGGCTTTCTGATCAAACTAAGGCCTCTAGGTTGTAGTGAGGGATGTTGGGAGAGTATTGGGGCAGAGTTTGGCCGAACCAAAAGGCTTTGAAGGTGTGAAGAAATGAGAAGGAGGAGTGCCCTTTTATAAGAGGGGTGAGGGGCACCTTTGGAAAAGCTAGAAATATTAATTTATAATAAATTCATATTCGGTTTCCAAAGGCTCCAAAGTTGACTATTAAAAGGATGAGGTGGGGATAGGTCGAAAACAACTCATCCAATAGAATTTAGACAGGTTTGGGTACTTATATTAACCTTATCTTTAAGTATTAACTCTAAGTTAATTAGTTTTACTTTTACAATGTCTCTTTGTATTTTTATATAATATGGTTAATAAACATACTATATACATCCAAGCGACCCCCAAGTGGTCCATTAATGATTAACCTATCATAATATAAGTCTCTTGGCCGAACCTTAGATTTTTAGGAATTTAATATCAATTAATAATATAATATTTGTTTTAAGAACTCTTTTATGTCAATTTTGACACTATTCAATAGTTGATTTTTTTGAAACTCATAACAGATTTATTACTTCGAAAAAAGTACATTAAATCAATCCTAATATATCATATTAGCCTAGAAAATTAGTTTAATTCATTAAAAGTTTCATATTATATTTATTTGGGTATTTATAATATCAATTATTTTAATTTTTCACTATTTTAGTAATTACTGCATCATCATTGTGTCATAAATAAAATAAATTATTTAATGTCTAAAAATTATAAATAAAATATCATTATGTAGGAAATCTTTTTAGCTTTCTAATTAATATTTATAATCTAAAATCCAACATATATAACCCTATGTAAAAATTGTTGTTCTAAAATATATATGCTTGTGTCATTTTTGTATTCATTTTAACTAAATTAAAATAAAGTGTCATTATCACTTACAAGTGGATCCATGGGGTCCCAAAATTGACACAAAGATGCCCATGGTAGACCATCTATCAACCAATAGGGTTAAGACACGTTTTTAGGGTAATTTAGTATTATTATAATAATATTTTTTTAACCCTTATTTACCGGATTTACCCTTAACCATGGTAAATAAAATATTTACCGCAGTAATTATTCAAAATGTCTAAAAATAAAAGTTACCTATTTACACAATTTGAACATCCTGATTCCAAATATGGAATCCATTTTCCTAAATTCAAAACACAGAAGTGGCAGAAATTAATTTATAATTAATTCCCGCTGTCAAAACAAAAAGCGTGTTTTTAAGAGATAATAACTATCAAAAGATTGACACTTGTTTATGTTCGGTTTAATTGTAAAATTATGTCCAATGACCAACATTATATTAAATGGTAAAAATATATTCTAAATATACTTTAAAACTACTAAAATTCATAATTTATCACTATTAATTATTTTGATTAAAAAAGTTGTTTTTAATTAAAATTTAGTAATTTTCACTATTCATCAAAATATGAAAGTTATCCGAAAAGTACCAAAATTTCACCTTAGGCTAAATTCGATATTCCGAGTCCAAAAATGAAGTCCATTTTCAAATATAAAATATATATAATTTCAAAAATTAGGTATTACTATTCACAACAGCTAGTTTAATTAGTTGTGGTGTGTGTTAGAACTCGAGGTTGCGTACAACACACGCTATCGCATTATTCAAAGGGAAACGTACCGTAGAAGCTTGTGGTGTTACAATGACTACTATGTTGAGGTGGTTATATGAGTCTTTTGTCTTTTCAAAACACCTAAAAACCAGATGGTGGTCTTGGTAGTGAGATTTCTTCCTAGATATGTGGGACGATAGTGGGTCTTAGTAACTCAATCATATGATGAGGTGAATATTTCTTAGATAGAGTTTGAGAACTATTTCATATTGCAGTTTTCTCCAATGAAATTTAGGGTTGGGTGCATCCAGGAGCTTTTATAGCTTTAATAGAGTAGTGAAACTGTGGCTGAGTATTCATCAAATTTAACCAACCTCAATCGTTACTCGATATATATAGTTTTTAAATAGTTATTTCATGCTTGGACCTTCAAGTGATGAAAACACAGAGACATCTAAGTCAGAATGATATTTATTTTCATTCATATCTATGTTTGGGTGCTAGAGTTTGCTTTGGTAGTCAAGTGTTTCCTAGATAAGAGGACGCAGATTGTTGATTCTGGCCATGTGCACACAGGAGTAGATACATCAGTGGAAGGGAGAAGACGATAAACATAAGGACCTAGGAAGGTGATATATTTGAGGATGTGATAAAAATATAATGGATATGTTGTTTATTAATCATAGGATTGATTTAGTCATACATGAGAGATGTGCTAAAACTATTATGACTTTCAAGGGAATATTTCATGATATTTCCCAACCCGATGAGTGGATGATAGAGAGGAAATAGATGGGGTGACTAAGTCGAGGTAGAAGCATGAGAATGTAGTTCTATATGGAAGAGTACATCTAATATGAGATGTGATATGAGCTAGAGGTGGTAGGCATTTTGACTTGTTACCACCACCACCCCCAGGAGCTCCTCACCGGGCTCAGGGAGCTAGTAGTCAGGGGTGAGGGAAACTGTATGTGGTTGAGTATTATGATCCATAGGATCAAGGGATAATAGAAATTATGATCTATGTCTTTAATACTTTATTTTTATTTTTTATATACACATGTGTGGTCCACTCTTTTATTACCTCTTTCCTTGTTTGAGACATAGAGATTCTGGTTGGTCCCATGGCTCAACCCATCTACTCAGAGACTCATAATGGGTGTAAATTAGTGATCAAACACTTTCTCCAATGTTGTGAACACACTCTTGTAGGTGATAGTCTCTTTTGGGATCTCTTAGTAGTAGGGATGATACATTACGACATCATCACATGTATATACTGGTTATCTATAGTCCATTCCAAGATTTACTATTACAAATAAAGGATGTGGTGTGTCTGTAGTGATGGGATGAGGTTTTCCTTTATGGGGTAAAATTAAACTCATACAGGCCAAGATGGGATCATGTATAGGAGAGTACAACCAATTACTCATGAGTTTGATATCATAAATCATTTTGCAATATATTCTTTGATCTTTCAGTTTCTTGTAATGGTGATAGAGTACAATGAATCCATTCCTAAGGGAATTCCAGACATACCTCCATATTGATAGATAGACTTAAGTATTGATCTAAAACTTGGGACCCCAATATCAGCTCTATCATATCTGATGGATCTCATGGTTATTCGTAATCTGAGGGTAAAATTTAAGGTTTTATAGAGGAAAGGCTTTTCCATACCCAGTGTTTCACCCTAGTAATCCCTATTATTGTTCTCCATAAAGGCGTGTGGGAACTTGAGGTTGTTTGTAGACTACCATCTCCTAAACTAGGTGACCATAAAGGAAATGTATCCACTACCGAGGATCAATGAACTATTCAATCAATTGAGGGGGAATAATGGTTCTCAAATATCAACCTTAGGCTAGGTAATAACTAGATATGAGTACAGGATGAGGATATTCCAAAGACATATTTTTATGTGATTATGATCACTATGAGTACTTGGTGATGTCGCTCAGTGTGAAAAACACCCAAAAATTGTTCATGGGACTCATGAATTGGGTCCTTCAGCATTTTTTAGACCAGTTTGTGGTAGTATTCATTGATGATATCCTAGTGTACTCAATGTCCAGGTAGGGTCATGTGATACACATGAGGATGGTTATACACATACTCTAAGAGAACTATCTTTGTGGGAAGCTCGAGAATTTTCAGTTCAAGATTCAGGAGGTATATTTTCAAGGACATGTTTTCTAAGAAGATGATGTATTAGTGGACCTGGAAAATGTTGTGCCAGTGTTAGCTTGGGAGCCCCCCAAGAGCATGATAGAGTTGTGTAGGTTCTATAGTTTGAAAGGATACTATCAGAGATTCAATCCTAATTTATATAGTATATCACCTCCCTTGACAAATTTGACCTAAAAGGGGAATCCTTTCATGTGGAATGAGATTTTTCAGTGGGATTTCCATGATTTTAGGCATTCATTGACGAGATCTCCCATATTGAGGTTTATATAGGAGGTTTTTTGGTACATTGTGTTCTATGATGCATTAGGTACTGTGCTGGATTATGTTTAGATGTAGAAGAAGATGGGTATTTTCTATGGTTTGTGCCAGTTGAGACCACATGAGCATAACCCCATGACCCATGATCATGAGCGAGTATTTCTAGAATTTTCATTGAAGATGTGGTGACACTACCTTATGGGTGAGTGATTTATCATTTATTTTGACCATAAGAGTCTCATGAATATCCGCTCTCAATAGGATCTTAACATGAGATAGATGTGATTACTAGAATCCCTCGAGGATTATTACATAGAGATTTTCTATACTCCTGGGAAGAGGAACATGGTTATAGATTCCCTTTTTTATGAGAACTTATTTGAAGGCATTGAGAAAGGCATCAGAGTAGTTAGCCTCATTATAATTTTCATTAGTGGATGGAGACGGTTCAACCTACTTTCAGTTAATGGTTTCTACCCCTATACTTGTACAATTATATAGGGATGTTCAACATGGAGATACTGACTATGAGACCCCACATACTCAGATATCCCTTAGACATTATCCAGATGGATTTTATGAATCTGGGGAAAATATTATCATTTTCATATGATGCATGATTGTATTGGTGATCTTATAGGAGGAGGTTCTGAGAGAGTTTCATACATATCTTTTCATGTTACATCAAGGTGTGAAAAATATGTATTAGGACCTTCAACATCATTTTTTGTGGCCAATGATGAAGAAAGGATTTGTAGTGTTTGTCTATAGATTCCTTACATGTCCTAAAGTGAATGTTGAGCACCATGTCCCAATGGGTTTAGCTCAACCCCTTGAGTTTCTCAGGTTGAAGTGGGATGGAATATCTATAGGCTTTGTGATAGGGTTACCACATTTGTATAAAGGATATAATTATATCTTGGTGATCATAGATTGACTCACCAAGATATCTCACTTCCTATATATTTGAGAGTAGATATAAATAGAGAGCATGTGGTGCCTATATGTATAGGTGATAGTATAATGACCCATACTTTACATACATGGTTATTACTTCAAAATTGAAGTACACTTATTACAACATATAACAAAACCATGAAAGGACCATATAGGTATAGTGTCTTTAGAAACTGGGAAACATAAACAACTAGTTCATAAAGCATCTACATTGTCTCCCATTTATTTCATCATATCTAGAGTCCCTTTTGGCATATCCTACTTAATAACTTTCTTCATGACCTGGGAAAAGAAAAAATACAAAAGGGTGAGCTCAAATGCTCAGTAAGGGTTAACAAAAGAAATATTAATCATATTATATTCATAAGAACATAACATTTTCGAAATCTTAACCTGCAAAAGAGAACATAATTTTATAACTTGGGATAAATCATAGTAATGAAATGTAATCCCAATAATCATAACTTAAAACATGAAAATTTGAGGCATACACACATAATCATAGAGAATCATTTCTTAGTAGTCAAGACTCATAGCCAAGACTATGTCAGTGGAAAAAGTCCATTTCTGAACCGAGTTCACTCCTCATTCTAGTCCTGTTTCACTGAACCGGTTTAACCTACTGTTCCAACCATGTCTATCTCATGAGAAATAAATCTTTAACCAATGAATTGGAGAGAGATATAGGTCCCACCCATCTCATAATGATACCATTCTTATTTGTTCCAAAAAATCAAAAAAATCATACATCATTGCATAACCCATGTAATAAAAATGGGATTCTTAAACATTGTGACATCATAAAATAATTCATATAAGATAAAGGAATTCATAAAAATAATTCCATCACAACATAATCAAATCAGTGTAATAATAAGGATTGGAACATAACCCTATATTATCTTAGATGGAAAATAATTTTGATAACACACTTGAACTCCATTCTTGAGGAAAATATCCTTTCTACTTCAAAAACATTTTTTTCTTTCATAACATGTCATAAAATTTTAAACTAAAAGAAGTTGATTAAAAATAAACTTGAAAACTTGTAAAGTAAGATTCTTGGAAATAATGTTTTAAAAATCCATTCATGTCGTATAAGTTAAAAAAACATTATTCCCGTACATTGGCCGGAAAAGTCAAAAAGTACCTCGTATGAAAAACGAAAAAAGATTCCTTTCATATATTTTACTAAAAACTCACCAAAGGGTAAAATTGGATTTAAACAATTTTAGGTGGATCAAAATAATATTACATATTGTGGAAACATGGATGTGGATGATAAATATTCCCCAGTAAATTCTGAAGTATAAACAATCTCAGATAAAAATGAGATTTTGAGATTTTCCCTTACCTTAGGTCTGATTTTCTTTGTAAGTGTCTGAACCTCCTGTGTAATGATTTAAATAATGTTATTGACTTATTCCATAATCATTATTATTTTTATGATATCATATAAGGTCATATTCTTAGCTTCTTATTAGTAATATTTCATTGTTACTTTTTATTCGGGTGTTTATTTATTTTTGTTCTTATGCATTTTTTGTCGAATAAATTCTTATTCTTCTTTTTAGGTTATAGATAACTCATTTCCAGAATGTTATTAGTGTAATATATATCATATTAATTCATTAAATTCATTTATATAATCATTATGCAATGAAGATCATGTAGAATGAGTCGCATCACATCGTGGAGACGGTATTCCGTACGTACGCATGAGCGATGATATCATTCCCATGATCGTGGAATTGTATTGGAGTGTATGTATACTATTTCAGAATAAATACCACTTTACAATAATAATATATAGTTATTTATTTCCAACATTATACCCATACAAGTGAGGTGGTGGTGGAAAATAGATTACACCACGGTGTGGAGACGGTATTCCGTACGTACGCACGTGCGGTGATTTCGTTTTCCGTAGTACGGATAGATGGTGAAATAGGGTTGTTTCATACTTATAATAACATATCATTATATGATTGATACTGATGTTATTACTTCATAATAAAACAACTAAATAAGAAGAAGTTTAAGAAGAAATAAAGATGAAAGAATCGGTTACGGACATTACCTCTTCATTGAAGCGCCTCTTTGAGACCTCCTTTTAGGGAACTAAAATTGGTATTTGAAGAAGACCAGGACCTCTAGGAATTTTATAAGGAAGTGGAGAAGATAATTTGGTAGGGTTTGGCCGAGATTGAAGGCTCAATGAGGTGTGAGGAAGAGAGGGAGGAGGTTCCCTTTTATAAAGATGGAGAGGGGCACCTTTGGAAAAACTAAAAATATTATTTTATTATAATGTCATATTCAGTTTTTAATAGCTCCAAATTGATTTATTTTGAAGGTAAGGTTAGGATGGGTCTAAATCCACTAATCCAATAGAATTTAGACAAGTTTAGGGTTATATTTTAACCTTATAATTTAGATTTAACTTTAAGTTAAATAATTTTACTTTTACCGTGTCTTTTTGTTTTCATACACTATAAGGTTAATAAGCTTACCATAACAAGCCAAACGAACACAAAGTTGTTTATTATTAATATATATAACCTTATCTAAGTCATTTGGCAGAACCTTTGATTTTTAGGAATAAAATAACAATTAATAATATAATATTTGTTTTAAAAACTATTTTATGGAAATTTTGATACTATTTGGTAAATGATTTTTGTGAAAATCATAACAGAAATATTAGATCAAAAAAAGTTAATTAAATAAATACTAACATTTCATATTAACCTATAAAATTATTGTAATTCATAAAAAGTCTCAAATTACATTTATTTGGGTATTTATAACAACAATTATGTCAATATTTCATTAATAAGATAATTACTGCATCATCATTGTGTCATAAATAAATTAAATTATTTAATGTCTAAAAATTACAAATAAAATAACATTATGTATGAAATCTTTTTATATTCCTAATTAATATTTATAGTCGAATTTATCTTATTTATTACCCTATATTAAAAATAATTTTCTTATTAAACTTTGATTTTAACTATTTTAACCCTTCTTTAAAAAAATTAATATTAAATGTCCTAATCTAATCCATGTGGGCCTAAATTTTCATATTTAATTCATAAGGTTTTTTTGGTCGAATTAAACATATCCAATAGAATTAGGACATGTGTTATGGTAATAATAATATAATTTTTACCCTTAATTACCCTATTTACTTTTAACCGTGGTAAATAAAAGTAAAAAAGTTACTATACACCAAAAATTATTTTCATCTCATTGACCCACATTTTACTTACTGAAATCAACCGTGTCTCTCGGATTTTTGAAATTCCATTCACAAAAGTGGTAAAATTATGTTTTATGTAAATTTACAAATTCTCCTAGGAGGTGGGTAAAAGACGGTGAAAAGTTCAATAAAATTTTTATATATCTAAAATTATTATAAAATGACTCCAATGAATTGCATTGAACTTATATAGGTATTATGTATCAATTTTGACCTAAAATAAATTTAAAATAAAATAAATAATTATTTAAATAAAAAGTCGTTTTTTAAATAGTAACCGAGTGTTTTTACTATTCATCAAAAATTGAAAGTTTTTAGAAAAATACCAAAATTTTACCCTAGGATAATTTCGATATTCCGAATCCATAAATGAATTCCATTTTGAATGATGAAATTTAAAAAAATTCAAAAGGTGGTTATTACTATTCATAACGGCTAATTTTAATAATATTTTAATAGCATATCGTTGTTTAGTGAAACTCGGTATTGCATACGACGCAAGCTATCGAGGAAGATCGTGATTGCACATAAAGCAAGCCAAGCTAGTGTTGTGTGTAGTGAATGATCTCTTTGGTGATTTATATGACATAAAAACAAAAGATTTCTCATAAAAGTCTCGGGTGTTACATTCTACCCCCCTTAAAATGAATTGCACACTGAAATTTGTCACATCATTACAAATAGATGAGGATACCTCACCCTCATCATATCGTCAAGTTCCCAAGTATATTCTTCTAATTGGTGGTTCCTCCATAAAACATTCACCAAACGAGTGGTCTTGTTCCGTAGGACTTTTTCGCTATGATCCAGAATCTGTATCGGCTGTTCTTCATAAGAACGATCTTGCTCCAGCGGTACAACTTCTGAGCTGAGTACATGTGAAGGATCAGGTATGTACTTTCTCAGGAGAGATACATGGAAAATATCGTGAACTTGAGAGAGATTTGATGGAAGCACCAATCAGTAAGCTAACTTCAAAACACAATCCAGAATTTCAAAAGGACCGATATACCTTGGGCTCATCTTTCCCTTCTTTCAAAATCTCATTACTCTCTTCCAAGGAGATATTCGTAAGAACACTTTATCACCCACTTCAAACTCTTGGTCTTTTCTTTGGTTGTTGGAATAAATTTTTTGTCGAATCTGAGCAGCTCTAATGTGTTGTTGAATGGATGTGACCTTTTCTGCCATCTCATCAACAAGATCAGGTCCAAATAGCTTTCTTTCCCCAACTTCATCCCAACAAGTTGGAGTCCTGCATTTCTTTCCATAGAGAGCTTCATAAGAAGCCATCTGAATACTGGAGTGAAAGCTATTATTATAAGAAAATTCCACCAAAGGTAGGTGTTGATCCCAACCACCTTTGAAATCCATAGATCAAGCTCTCAACATATCTTCTAGGTTTTGAATTGTCCTCTCAGACTGACTGTCTGTCTGAGGATGATAAGCAGTACTGAAACTCAACTCTGTATCTAGAGTATGCTGAAGACTTCGCCAGAACGTTGAGGTAAACCTCGGATCCCGATCAGATATAATATAAATTGGTACTCCATGCAATCTTACCACTTCCTTTACATATATCCTGGCAAGCTGATCTAGAGATAAATCCTCTCTAATAGCAATGAAGTGTGCAGACTTTGTAAGACGATCAACTATGACTCAGATAGCATTATTGCCTTCGGATGTTTTAGGAAGTCTAGTGACAAAGTCCATAGTGATTTTTCCCATTTCTATTCTGGTATGGGTAATGGTTGTAACATCCCCTTAGACTTATGTCTCTCATCTTTAACTTTCTTACAAACCAAGCATCGAGAGACATATTCCGCAACATCTCTTTTCATCCCATCCCACCAGAAGTACTCTTTCAGGTCTCTATACATCTTCGTGCTTCCAGGATGAATAGAGAATTACGAACTATGAGCCTCATCCCGCAGCTCCTTCTTTAATTCGGGGATTGGAGGAACACAAACCTGATTCCTAAACTTTATTATCCCATCACAATCAAGGTTGAATTCAGGAACATTTCTCACCTTCTTTTGTAATTCTACATCTTCTTTCTATGCCTCTTTAATCTTCACATGTATAGATGGTTGAAAATTCATTTGAGAAAGATACGATTTTTCCCCTTTCATTATAATTCCAAGATCCATCCTTTGTAAATCCATAAATATTTGATCTTTTGTGATCCTCATCATGGATAAGCTAGCATGGTCTTGTCGACTTAATGCATCTTCCACCTTGATTTCTTTCCCAGGGTGGTAATGAATTGAGCAGTTGTAATCCTTAATCAGCTCCAACCATCTTCTTTGGTGCATATTATGCTCCTTTTGTGTGAAAATATACTTTAAACTTTTATGATCATTATAAATGTCACACCTTTCTCCATAAATATAATGCCTCCAAATCTTTAATGAAAAGATTACCGTAGCTAACTCCAAATCATGAGTTGGGTAATTTTGCTCATGGATTTTCAACTGTCGTGAGGCATAAGCTATCACCATATCGTTTTGCATGAGAACACACCCCAATCCATTCTTGGATGCATCACTGTAGATCAAAAACCTTTCTCCACTACAAGGAAGTGTGAGCACAGGTGCACTGGATAACTTTATTTTCAACTCCTTGAAATTCACTTCACATTCCTCCTTCCACATGAACTTAACTCGTTTTCGAGTCAACCTGGTGAGTGGATTAGATAATCATGAAAAATCCTTCACAAAATGTCAATAATATCCAGCCAATCCTAGAAAACTTCGGATCTCAGTTACTGTTGTTTGTCTCAACCATCTTTCGATAACCTCTTTTTTTTTCTGAATCCACAGATATCCCCTCTTTTGAGATTATGTGACCCAAAAATGGAAATTTTTTAAGCCAAAATTCACACATGGTAAATTTGGTATAAAGCTTATCCTTTCTCAGGGTCTTCAATATAATTCTCAAATGATCTTCATGTTCTTACTTACTCTTTGAATATACAAGAATATCGTCTATAAATACTACCACAAACTGATCATGATAGTCTCTAAAGACTCTATTCATCAGATCCATGAAGATATAATGGGCGTTAGTAAGACCAAATGGCATCACTATAAATTCATAGTGTCCATACCTTGTAAAGAAAGTTTTCTTTGGTATATCCTCCCTTTTGACCCTTAATTGATGATACCCTGAACAAAGATCAATCTTGAAAATGTATTGAGCTCCGCGTAGTTTGTCAAATAATTCATCAATGCGCGGGAGAGGATATTTGTTCTTGATAGTGATCTTGTTAAGTTCTTGATAATCAATATAGAGTCTCATTGATCCATCTTTATTCTTAAAAAACAGAACTGGTGTTCCCCAAGGAGATGCACGAGGGTGTATGAATCCTTTATCAAGATTCTCTTGTAGTTGATTCTTCAATTCCTGCAACTCAATTGGGGCCATTCTATAAGGTGTCTTGGAAATTGGCAAATCACCCCGTATGAGTTCTATTGAAAACTAAACTTCACGATTTGGTGGAATACCTGGCAATTCCTCCGGAAAGACATCTCAAAATCCCGTACAATGGGAATATTATTAATCGTGAGTTTCTCTCCAACCATTTGAGATAAATAACCTTCATTTAGTGGAATCAAGACCCATAAGATGGAAGAAATTTCCACTGGAAGGTTATGTTCATCCTTGCATTGATAGATGATCATATATTGATCTGGAATATAAAATGTGACTTCCCTTCTTTGCCAATTGATATGAGCTCCATATATAGAAAGCCAATCCATGCCAAGAACCACATCAAATTCCACTATAGGAAGGAACACAAGATTTTCAGGAAGAACTTTCCCACAAACATTAATCAGAGAAGAATTATAAACTTTTGATGCGACTGTTGTGCCATTAGGGGTTGTCACAGATAACTCAACATCTAATTGTTGAGGTAAAACGGCGATACCCTTATAAAAATCATCAGAAATAAAACAGTGGGTGGATCCAGAATCAAATAAAACATTTGCTACTTTAGAGTGGATGGTAAGTGTACCTTTCACCAAATCATTATCGTACTCCACATCGTGGATAGAAATTGCATGGGACTTTCCTTTGT
Source organism: Viscum album (assembly GCA_963277665.1). NCBI lineage: Eukaryota > Viridiplantae > Streptophyta > Magnoliopsida > Santalales > Viscaceae > Viscum > Viscum album. Next base: position 824,936,479 of record OY728132.1, read on the forward strand.
CTTTATCTTTAAGAGTTTGTTGACGTCGATCATCATCAGCAACCCTTGGATTAGGGAATTGATTGGAATAATGCCCCATTTCCTTGCACTTGTAACATTGAAGTGTAGGAGGTTCACTCTGTGTAGCCTTTTCTTTGTTCGCATCACTAGACATCTTCTTCCCATCATTGAGGCATTCAAATGCTCGATGACCATCCTTTCCACATTTGAAACATTTACTTGTCCCTTTAAGACAAATCCCTCCATGTTTCTTTCCACACTTTGAGCATAAGGGAAAATCAATTTTTTTAGTGTGCTCTTTAGATTTTCCTTTGAATTCCATTTTCGTCTTCTTATCAAACCCATATGACTGATGGGTTACTCCAATCTCCATCTCAACCTTGAGAGCACATCGAACAATTTCCTCATAGCTATTGAAGTCCCTTATGGCTAACGCCCTTAGAAGACTTGTTTTTATGCCACTAAAGAATAGATCGATCTTACTCTAAGCTTAGATAATAATACCAGATGTGTACCTTGTAAGTCTTGTAAAAATTTCTTCATAGGTACCAACAGATTCATCATCCTTTTGCTTTAGTTCAAGAAACTCCTTCTCCATCCTTGTTCGAAGAATACAAGGGAAGTACTTATTGAAAAATATGTTCTTGAACTCATCCCATTCCATGGATTCAATTTCATCCCTTGGCCTCATATTCTTGATAAGATTACACCATTGATTAGTATCTCCTTCCGAATGATACACTGCTAAGATGGCGTTATCATGTTCAGAATATTGAAGAATTGAAAATATCTTTTCAGTGGTACTGATCCATTGTTCAGCAACTAATGGATCAGAAGACCCGCTGAATGATGGTGGGCGCTGCCTCATGAAAGATTCAACATAATGTTGCTCCTTCCTTTGCTTGTTTGGAAGTCCTGCATGATTCAAAGCTTGAGAAAGTTGTGTTAGAATGGCTTCAATATTTTTCATTCCAGCTCTCATAACGTTTGGTTGCTCAGGGGGAAAATTATTGCATTACCCGTCGCATTCTGCATTAACACGGTTCCTTCGGGTTCTAGCCATTGACTAAAACCAAGAAGAATAGTGTGAGAAACACAAGTTATAACAGGAAAACCACATAATCAAGAATAAAATTTCACACTTAAGTTCTTATCATATGTTGTTCATGGCCATTTCTAAAACACTAAGATTGTTTTCTATTCTTAGACTTATACTTAGGGTTATTACTAAGGCTTTCACATCCTACTTTCCAAAGGATGACTATACATTTCCTCTAATACTAACTATAACGACCCATACATTACATACATGGTTATTAATTAAAAATTGAAGTACACTTATTACAACATATAACAAAATCATGAAAGGACCGTATAGGTATAGTGTCTTTGGAAACTGGGAAACATAAACAACTGGTTCATAAATCATCTACACTATCTCCCATTTATTTCATCATATCTAGAGTCCCTTTTGGCATATCCAACTTAATAACCTTCTTCCTGGCATGGGAAAAGAAAACATACAAAAGGGTGAGCTCAAATGCTCAGTAAGGGTAAAAAAATGAAATATCAATCACATCATATTCATAAGAACATAGCATTTTGGAAATCATAACCTGCAAAAGAGATCATAATTTCATAACATGGGATAAATAATAGTAATGAAATGTAATCACAATAATAATAACTTAAAACATGAAACTTTTTGGCATACACACATAATCATAGATAATCATTTCTTAGTAGTCAAGACTCATAGCCAAGACTATCTTAGCGTACAAAGTCCATTTCTGAACCGAGTTCACTCCTCGTTTCAGTCGTGTTTCACTAAACCGGTTTAACCTTCCATTCCAGCCATGTCTATATCATGAGATATAAATCTTTACCCAATTAATTGGAAGGAGATATAGGTCCCACCCATCTCATAATGATACCATTCTTATGTGTGCCACAAAATCAAAAAAAAATCATATATCATTTCATAACCCATGTAATAAAAATGCTATTCTTAAACATCGTGACATCATAAAACAATTAATATAAGATAAAGGAATTCATAAAAATAATTCCATTACAACATAATCAAATCAATGTAATAATAGGTATATAAAGAGAACCCTATATTATCTTATATGGAAAATAATTCTGATAACACACTTGAACTCCATTCTTGAGGAAAATATCCTTTCTACTTCAAAAATATTTTTTCCTTTCTTAACATGTCATAAAATTTTAAACTAAGAGAAGTTGATTAAAAATAAACTTGAAAACATGTAAAGGAATCTTTTTGGAAATAATGTTTTAAAATCCATTCATGTCGTATAAGTTAAATAAACATTCTTCCCATAATTTGGCCGGAAAAGTCAAAAAGTACCTCGTACGAAAAACGACAAAAGATTCATTTCACATCTTTTTCTAAATACTCACCGAAGGGTAAAATTGGATGTAAAAAATTGTAGGTGGATGGAAATAATATTACATATTGAGGAAACATGTATGTTGATGATAGATATTCCCCAGTAAATTCTGAAGTATAAACAATCTCGGATAAAAATGAGATTGTGATATTTTCCCTTACCTTAGGTCTGATTTTCTTCGTAAGTGTCTCAAACTCCTGTCTAATGATTTAAATAATGGTATTGACTTATTCCAGAGTCATTCTTATTTTTATGATATCATATATGGTCATATTCTTAGCTTCTTATTAGTAATATTTCATTGTTACTTGTTATTCAGGTGTTTATTGCTTTTTGTTCTTATGCATGTTTTGTAGAATAAATTCTTATTCTTATTTTTAGGTTATAGATAACTCATTTACATAATGGTATTAGAGTAATATATATCATATTCATTCATTCAATAATCATTATGCAATGAATATCATGTAGAACGAGTCGCATCACATCGTGGTGACGGTATTCTGTACGTACGCAAGAGCGATGATATCGTTCCCATGATCGTGGAATTGTATTGGAGTGTATGTATACTATTTCATAATCAATACCACTTTACAATAATCATATATAGTTATTTATGTTCACCATTATACCCGTCCAAATAATCTGGTGGTGGAAAATATAGTACACCACGGCATGGAGATTGTATTCCGTACGTACACACGCGCGGTGATTTCATTTTCCATAGGATGGATAGATGGTAATATAGGATTGTTTCATACTTATAATAACATATAATTATATGATTGATACTGATTTTATTACTTCATAATTAAACAACTATATAATGAGAAGTTTAAGAAGAAATAAAGTTGAAATAATCGGTAACAGACATTACCTCTTCTCTGAATCGCCTCTTTGAGACCTCCTTTTAGGGCACTAAAATTGGTCTTTGAAGAATACCAGGACCTATAGGATGTTTCTAGGGAAGTGTATAAGAGAATTTTGTAGGGTTTGGCTGAGCTTGAAGGTTCAATGTGGTGTGAGGAAGAGAGTGAGGAGGTTCCCTTTTATAAGGAAGGATAGGGGCACCTTTGGAAAAACTAAAAATATTATTTTATTATAAAGTCATATTCGGTTTTTAATAGCTCCAAATTGATTTATATTGAAGCTAAGGTGGGGATGGGTCGAAATCCTCCCTTACAACGAAATTTAGACAAGTTTAGGGTTCTATTTTAACCTTATCATTTAGATTTAACTTTAAGTTAAATAATTTTACTTTTACCGTGTCTTTTTGTTTTCTTAGACTATAATGTTAATAAACTTACCATAACAAGACAAACGAACCCCAAGTTGTTTATTATTAATATATATAAGCTTATCTAAGTCATTTAGAAGAACATTATATTTTTAGGAATAAAATAACAATTAATAATATAATATTTGTTTTAAAAACTATTTTATGTCAATTTTGACACTATTTGGTAATTGATTTTTTTGAAAATCATAAAAGAGATATTAGTTCGAATAATGTTATTTCAATCAATACCGATATGTCATGTTAACTTAGAAAATTATTTTAATTCATAAAAAATCTTAAATTACATTTATTTGGGTATTTATAACATCAATTATGTCAATATTTCATTAATAAGATAATTACTGCATCATCATTGTGTATTAATTAAATTAAATTATTTAATGTCTAAAAATTACAAATAAAATATAATTATGTAATTAATCGTTTTATCTTTCTAATTAATATTTATAGTCTAATTTATCTTATGTAAAACGCTATATTAAAAATGATTTAGTTTTTAAATTTTGATTTTAACTATTTTAACCCTTCTTTAAATAAATTAATATTAAATGTCCTAATATAATCCAAGTGGGACTAAATGGTCATATTTTATCCCTAAGGTTGTTTTTGGTCGAATTACAATTATCTAATAGAATTAGGACATGTTTTAGGGTAATAATAATATCATTTATACCCTTCATTACCCTATTTACTTTTAACCGTGTTAAATAAAAGTAAAAAGTTACTATTCACCAAACATTATTTTCATCTCATTGAACCACATTTTACTTACTGAAATAAACCGTGTCTCTCAGAGTTTTGAAATTCCATTCACAAAAGCGGTAAAATTATGTTTTATGTAAATTTGCAAATTCTCCTAGGAGGTGGGTAAAAGACGGTGAAAAGTTCAATAAAAATTTTATATATCTAAAATTATTATAAAATGACTCCAATGAATTTCATTGAACTTATATAGGTATTATGTATCAATTTTTTCCTAAAATAAATTTAAATAAAATAAATAATTATTTAAATAAAAAGTCGGTTTTTAAATAGTAACCTAGTGTTTTCACTATTCATCAAAAATTGAAAGTTTTCAGAAAAATACCAAAATTTTACCTTAGGATAATTTCGATATTCCGAATCCAAAAATGAAGTCCATTTTGAAATATGAAATTTACAAATATTCAAAAAGTGGTTATTACTATTCATAATGGCTAGTTTTAATAATATTTTAATAGCATATCATTGTTTAGTGAAACTCGGTATTGCGTACGACGCAAGCTATCGAGGAAGGTCGCGATTACATGTAAAGCAAGCCAAGCTAGTGTTGTATGTAGTGAAATATCTCTTTGATGATTTATATAACATAAAAACAAAATTTTTCTCATAAAATTCCTGGGTGTTACAGATAGTATGGCTCCATGGAATCACCTAGACAATCATTTTTTACCAAAATTCTCACCTCACATCTCAGTTATAGAAGGGATTATAGGAGGCCTTCAGGAATCAATTTCATTTCATCATGGATTTTTACCCCTATAATAATGTCTAGATTGATAAGACCATTCATTTCCTAGGATACATGTTGCAAGTTTACATGTCATACTTTGGCCATAGTTGGGAGGATCACCTACCATTGGTAGAGTTTATGTGCAACAACAGCTACCATTCCGCCATCATTATGGATCCGTTTGAGGCCTTTTATGGATTACCCTATAGGTCACCACTATATTGGGCCAAATTATGTGAGTTATATCTTATGGGCCCATAGTTTATGTGATCCACGACTGAGAAGCTGCAGATCATCTAGGTGTATATGAGGACTGTACAGAGCCATCAAAAGTCATATGTGGACTGATGATGGATGCCTTCAGAGATTGAGGAGGGAGACCATGTATTCCTAAGGGTCCCACCTTGATTTTCATTTTGTAAATTTTTCCAGGGTGTCAAACTATCTCCATGATTAATTATCTCTTTCTAGGTACTATATAGAGTTGTTGAGGTGTCTTACCTCTTAGATTTACCATTGTAATTAGATTTGGTACAAGACATCTTAAACATGTCGTAGCTAAGAAGGTATGTGAATGACCCATTTCATGTTATTGAATGGAGGGATATAGACATCTAGGATAGGTATACATTTGTTGAGTGCCTGATAAAGGTTGAAGATCGATAGGAGAGGATCCTTCATGGGTGATCGATTCCCCTAGTGCATGTCGGGTGGTAGCACAAAAATCTTTAGGATAGTACTTTGGAGTGGGAGACCCAGTTGCATGCTTAATACCCACATCTCTTCGTGATTCCTTTTTTTGGATTTCTAGTACATAAATCCCCAAGGTGAGGTGAATGGAATGACTTTGATTTTTCTATGTGTTACTTTAGAGTAGTGTATGGATTATTTTGGAGATAGGAACTGAGAGGGTGTGAATGTTTGAATCTAAGTGATCTTAGAATAAAAATTTGATATATATTAAATATATTAAATAGATCGTGTGTGCTTTTTCTGTGTGGAAAATATGGAATAACTCTTAAATGGAGTCTTGAATCAGAAATTAGAGGTTTTTATTGGGTTCTGATGGTGGATTTTACCATTAGTTTGGTATAATCTATTTCATCATCAGATGTTGGGATTGAGTGCCATAATGGGCGAGTAATTAAATAAATTTAATTATATTTTTTAATTATTTGATTAAAATTATAAACCTAATGTTTCTTTATAAATACACATGTATTAAATGTTTTATAGGTTAGCAATAAAATGCTTCAAATTGAGAGGATTTATTTTAGAAGAATGTTGGAGGAGATCTTGTTGAACGACATCAGATCAGATCATGATCGAGGACTATTACACCATTATGATTCAAGGATCACACCAATGCCAACATCACAGATTATTTCTTTATTAAGGATCGATCTATATCAAGTTGTGAAATATTTTATTTTTATTTTTCTCTATTTTATTTACCCTATAATGAATATGGATAAATAAACTAATGGTTTGATTCTTGGATAATCCATATGGCCGATACTGGTTTACTTTCAGAGATTTGGGAGAATTTTTTTGTTATTATAGGGACCTTCATTATTCATTCTAATGTAAATGGATTGAGGCAAATATGAAAAAAATCAAAGGTTCATTCCTATTTTTTTCCTTGGTTTTATCCTATCATTATTTGTATAATCATCACCAATGCTTTATTTGACCGGTGGTTTGACCAAATACTGATTAATCAATCATTATACATGATTTTTTCAGAAAAATGATTTGATACTGTAGATTTGATCTAATTTTGATGATGATATCAATCAATGATGAAGGATTGGAACCATATCAGAGTTCCTCAAGTAGGTTTTGACATGCGAGTATTAGTAGATTTGATGGATGGGTTTTCTCTTCAGTTTTGGTGGACAGATTCTTGAAATCAGTGATATAAAGGATTGGACAAACCTGCTCCTTATTTACTAGTGGGAATCGTGGCTATATAGGAGGATAGAGAATTATAATATGACATGGGCGATGGATCTGGGATTTTAAAAAATTTTGGATTACACGACATGTCATTCGTGATCACACGCCATATGGGACCCCCTGTGAGGTACTAGTGTTTCACTAAGAGGAAAAGTATCACAAACCATGTGAAACATGTCACATGCAGTGTGACCCTTACCTGAAGGCTCAACATGTACCTCAGAGAGTACACAGTCGTGGACATGGAGTATATGGGCATGTACATTTCATGTACTTTGTCACATACATGGAAATTTTCACGGGCCTTATTACATGGGTAAAACACATTACCAAAGAGACATTCCATGTATTATAAGTACATATCATGTAATCCCTTAAAGATATATTAGATATCTTTTACCTTCCATCTTGGACATGTTTCATTAGGATAACTTTCCTTAATCCATTCCCTAAGGTTTAAGTATGGAATTGCATCCTATGAGTATGATTGAGATCCACTCTAAGGAACATCATAATTTAACAGTGTTATTGGAATCCTTTTATGAGTCCTGTATTGAGATCTTCTTTCATTATACTTTCCATATGTGGGGTTCTTGGTATCATCATTACTAACACTAAGTGAGAATAAATCCTCTAATCGGTGGCTTAATCTAGATTGGGTTGTTGGTATACTCCATGGCCGTATGTGTGATCTCAATATATGTATCGTTCTCTTAAGACATCATGTAGGTAATTATTGTTATGACATCCAAAAAGAATGAAATATCAAAAATCATCCATCAGTTAAATCTGAATCATTGAGTGTGTTCTCCCATATGAGTGTTATATAAATCCTTTGAGCATGAATCCTAGGATAGTTTTACAGTTCTGATCTTATTTGATATTGTGTGTCTATTATGTGTATATCTGAATGTTCTTGTTATGTATGTCTTTGACATATTCCTATGACGAGATGACTAATATTCAAGATTCTATACATTTAGTGATTTTTGGGTGTCCTATAAGGTATTTCTATACTCATCCATGCATGCACTTTTCCCACATATGTCATGTCTTATGAAAATGACCGAACATTTCATGAAGTCCTAGATAGACCATGGCTAGGTAGAGCGTAGTGAGCCATAAAAACCAAGGTGTGTTCTGATTATTGAATTTACAACATTCCTATTCTACTTTAATAGACAGAAATGTTTTTAGTTTCTTTTGGTGGGATTTTATTTGTCCTTGGCATAACATCACTTGTTATCGTATTCTGATAGTGGGATTTTAGATGTTTGCAATCATGGTTATTTTTTTTTTACATTTCAACATTGTATGGAAATAGATATGTTTTCATATATTTAGGTATATTAGGCTATGGCCTCCCATGATTTTGATCTTACTACTCTATACTCGTCACCAGCCCCTAGACTATTAGAGCTAGTCTTAGAGTAGTTGAGGCATGGACCCTATTTGGATTGGTTGTAATAGGAGTGATTGAGTGAACTCACTGATATGCAAGCACACAAAATCATGGTCAATTCTCCTTGAATAGTTTGAATGTAAGCTAAACTCTCATTAATTAAGTGTTTTGTAGTATTAAACATTGGAGGGGTAATAATTGTAAGGGTTTTAAATAATATTAATTGAAAAGTCATTTACATGTATGTTATGAAAGTTTCAGTAACTAAATACAACTCAAGGAGCATCTTTATAGCCTATTTAATAGAGGCTTCACCACAATGATGGTTTTTCCATCCTTTATAATATTTCCATCGATCCTCTCTATCAAATTTATTTCTTGCTTTTTTTACCTAGTGATGTTCTAACATTATTTGGATTTGAAAAACCCACCCAAGCATTAGGTGATTCAATTGATTTTTAGATACACTATAGAGGAGGGAGTCTGTTGTTTATGTATTTGTGATCTTAAATATTCATATGATTGAATATAATATAATTCAGTGACATCATCAATGTAAGGGACATGATTACTTCTTTTATTGTTCATACATGTTTTTAGTTTAATGTATTTTTGATATTGGTTGTTGAGTTTCTGGTCATCTTGTACTACATTGAATGAGTATTATTTTATCCATGGAAATACATTATTTGAATCATCACTTATTTATGCTACATGAATCTAAAAAACATATATAAAATTATGAATATATATTATTATTTAGTCACTAGTTTCTTATGTTTTCAAGTGTTGTTGGTTGTTTATATTTAGTGTTGGGAATATTAAAAATACCTTAAATATTACCTCAAATGATTATTATTTCATTTTAAATTGGTAATTATAATTTTTCACATCATCATATACTTAATGTGAAATAATTGGTATTGTGGTAATTATATTTTATTTTTGATAAATGATTTTGTGTTTACTGCTTACTTATATATTTATCTTGTTTTTATTCTCATGGTCACTTGACTTACCAAAAAACCTCTCTCATGGTAGATTTCTCATAGTCTCTTGGTTATTTCATGTGGTTAGTTACTTGTTCTTACCATAGATTATTTGTTCTTATAATTATTCTATTACAATTGTGTCTGGTTGAATTTTGTTCCTATAGTTGATCTTTATTTCCTTCATATGATCAATATATATATTTTATTTTATTTTATTCATATTTTTCATGTTCTTGCTAAACTTTCTTATAGTTGATAATTTTTTCAAGTAGTTTATATCTCATAATATGTTATTTTATTTTTATATTTGATCTAATATCTCATGATCAATTTACTTTTTCATCAAATCAAACTTTCCTCAAGGCTATAGTTGATCCCATACTTAAACAAATTCTATATATTCTAGAATTGTCTATTTTTTAAGTATTTCATTATTTTAATAAAATAAATTTTTATGGTGTTTTTATTTATTTTTTATTCATTTACATGTTTAATAAATGAAAATACATTTTATAGAAACCATGACCAGTTATTTTGGATTGTTTTAAACAAATTTAAAATGAGATTTACATTTTTATTATTATTCTTCCATAAATATACAATTTTAATACTTAATATTTTGAAATTATTTATTATGAATGATTTATTTATTATTTATTTCAAAATTATTATTTAATGGTAGAGAACTTATTCAAAAAAATTTAATTTGGAAAGTTTTCCATAATTCAAATTTCAATTTTTCAAAAGGAAATGATGATATTGTTATGGGATTTCTTTAACTCAGTATTATGGAGTTATTTTGAACTATTTAATAATGAGTTGAAATTCATTTGAGTTAATATTAGTTTTTTGATATCAATTATTATTGTGCGAAGATATTTTATATATATCTCGGATAATTTTTTATTATTATTTAAATTTTAATTATCTCTCTTGTTGTCTGACTATGTTGGGTTTTTGTTTAGTTTTATTTAAAGGGGATTGAGACTCATTCAAACAATATGTGATAAAGATACTAACCTAATTTCATGAATTTCTTTCGATGAGAACATTTACAAATTTATAGTATGGTTTGATTCTCTGACCTAGTGTGAACTCGTTTCCATCTATTGGATGATCTCTCAAGGGGAACCAAAATATTTTTAACTATTATTAATTCCTTGATGAGACTATATGATCCTTTACTGAGTGATCTAGAGGTTGTGTATAAAACCTTCATCAACTTATCATTCTAATTTTTGTCTGCGTCTATACAAATTCATTTTACCTCTCCCAGCTGTGCTTAAATAATAAATTTATGATTTTACCAAAAAAAAATTCTCACTTCAGTTTCTTACTCACATAGTCTAAATTTAGAACCATTTAGGTTAAAACTCTCATTATCCAAATTGAGTATCTATAACAGGTTTTGACTCCACATATAATGGTTTTGTGCCTTTTGTTATACATCCAATAGAAAATATAGGTCATAGTTGGGTTATGATTCCCCTTAAAAATGAGGTAGTGAATAACACATCTCTCAAAGTGTATAGAGTAGAAAGAGTAGACATAGTTCTACATTAGAAAAAACTACTATAAAAAATTATTCATTCTTTACATTTCCATAGCATATTATCAATTATTTTAATGATAATTAACTTAGATAATATTTCTCTAAAATTTCAATTTTTTCCATTCACCCCCACCTCTAATCCATTTTACATCACCATCTCAGACCTAAACATGGTATCAGAGCCTAATACTCTTGGATACATGATTTTTTATTTATTTTTATGTGATTATCTTATCTGATACCTACCAGTTTAAGAAAAAAGATCTTTTTAAGATTACATAAATGAATATTAATGACGGTTTGATTAAATATAAACCACTATATTTTGATGCAAATGGTTATAGTTAATGAAAATCTATAAACAATTCATAACTCAAGAATCTCAGTATTGATCACTAAACTACAATAGTATAATTGTATAAGTTACCTAATTTTTACACTGACTTACTGAAAATTATTCCTCCAAGTAGGTTTTCAATTTCAAAATTATGAAAATTCTTTAAATTTATATTTATATAAATATCTTTAATTAACTTTTTGAATATAATATATCTCATAAGATCTAGAAAATTCAACAGGTTACTTACCTTATCTCAGATAGGCTAATTAGAACTAATATTAAAATGATTTAGGCTAAATATCAAGATGTTGGTAAAGATGAAACTCTCAACCATATATTTAACAAATTCACAAAAACTATTAATAGAATTAATTATACTGAGGAAATATTGGATAGTATTATTCATGTTTAAAGAGTACCAATATCACTACCCAATAAGTGGCATTTGAATTAAGTGGTGATCAATGAAAGTAAGAACTTTAATGAATATACATTGGTTAAACTCATTGGTTACATTAATATAAAATAGATTTAAGTAACATCATTGAAAGGGATACTTTAAAGTAGAAAGGTGTTTAATTTAAATCAAATATAACTATTTATATTTTACCCTTTCGACTCTAAATCATAGAAAATTGGGAAATAAATAGTTACTTTTACTAAATTTGTTTACAAATTTAAGAAAATACCTATAGCATTAAAGAAATAATTTAAAAAGAATAATAAAAAAAATGATTGAAAGAAGACAGGTAAACATGATTATAAAAATGTTCCTGGACTAACATGTATTTAGTACAGAAATAATAGACACATAAACCCAAAATTTCTGAAATTGAAGCAACAAATAAAATAAAAGAAATATAATAAAAATGACAAAAGAGTTATTATGGGTGGATGGGGATGCATTGAAGAATCATATTCATGTTTTGAATCCATAACTGAAAAAGGAATGAATAACCTATATTTGATGGTGTATAGGGTAACCGAGTTTATTATTTATTCTAATTGAAATTCATATTCTTTTGAACCTAAACAACCTAATATGGATAAATTAATTGAACAAAATGAAAAATTGAAAAGGGTTGATTTGGTAATTTCAGATTTTTATACAAAATTAAAATGATTAAATAAATAAATTCTTGAAAAAATAAGAAATTAAATAAATAAAATAATGTGTTTAAAAATAATTATTTTCATTCAAATGAAAAATATTTTAGTGATTTAGAGATATAAAAAAGAGAATTAAAATATGTATAAATATATAGTACTTTTGAAAAAAAATATTTACTTTTATTCGAGGAAATAGAAGTATGATAAAATGATGTCAATGGTTAAACTGAATAAATAAAATAATATTTTTTGTTATAAAAAAATACAACAGGTATACAAAACATTTTTTAACAATTTTAAAGAAATTTTATCTAATATTAAATGATTTAGATTTAAAATAAATGTAAACTATGTAAATGAATGTTCATTATTATTTAATTCTTCTTTATAACATACTAAAACTTTTATTTCCATTAAAATAACTTTTATACCACCCAAAAATACTTTTTTAAATATTGTTTTGGTACCAAAAAATTCTTATACTCGCCCGATTTTACCCAAGATATCTTGGGTACCAAAATTGATTTTTAGTTAATTAGTATTTTAAGGAATCCTTCCTTATGATTATTAAAGATAAAATAAATATTGATAATGAATGGTGCATAAATATGATTTGAGATCCATCAATATTTTTTATTATAATCAATTTTATTATGGCTCTATGACATTTAGTGAAAACTCAAAAGGTAGGGTTAAGGGATTTGGTGAAGTAGGTTTATCTAACATCGTTTTAATTTATAATTTTTTATACATTTATTATTTACAAAATAACATTATTATGATTTCCCTATTTTTTAAGATTGAATGGTTTCTAAATTTAAATATGATAAATTTTTAATTTTCAAAGTTATTTTTTTTATTTTACTCAAATAGGAAATTATATATTTATTTTATAAATTTTTCTGATTTAATTAACCAAATTATTAAGTGTCTTGATGCTATAGAAATAGATGATATATTATGGAATCATTATATTGGACATTTCAACTTTATACTGTTATAACATATCAATGAATGGTCATGTAGAAAAGAAACTTCATTTACAAATTAGTAAGAATTATTTTATTGATTCCTTTTTAAAAGGTAAACATCATATAAAAGGTTTTATATCTCTCAATATAGATAAAAATACCAAACCCTTAGAAATTACTCGTTTGGATTTATTTTTTCTTATGCATATTTCTTGTTTTGGGGGAAATAAATATGTATTTGTGATAGTGAATTATTTTAGTTGATTTACTTAGACTTATTTTATGTATCATAAAAGTGATAATTTGTATAAATTTATTTCATTTTTAAAATTGGTTAAAAATTTATTTTATAAAATCTATTATAACTAGTAATAGAGGCGATTTTTTTATATTTATGTAGAATTATTTATGAAAATTGTTTTTTAATAATTTTTTTATTTCTATAAAACCACAACAAAATGATATTGTGGAATGAAAAAAATAGAAATGTTATTGAAAGAAAGATAACTATTTTGAATAAATATAATTTACCTAAATATTTTATGATAAATCTATTAATACAACCTTTTATATTTTGAATAGATTTTTAATTATACTTTTTTAAAAAAACTAACAACGAATTTTTTAAGGGTTAAAACCCTAATGATGGTTATTTTAATTTTTTGTATTTAAAGATTCTATTTTTAATATTAAAGATAAGTTGGATAAGTTTTATTTTAAAACTGATGAAGGAATTTTTATTGGGTATTTAATAAAATTTAATCTAATATAATTTTTAATAATGGAACTATGATTGTTGAGGAATTTTTCCATTTTAATTTTTTTAAGATAATTTGACGATGAATTTAAATTTAGAGAATATTTATGAAGAACCTAATGAAAATAATTTTTGTGATGAAAATTCTGAAGATAATAATGTAATTATTGATGGGTATTTTATCCTATCTCATTTTCCCCCTAAATCTGGGATAATTCATACATCCAACATGGTGAGAATTTAATTGTTAATGTTTATTATGGTGTTAAAACTAGAAATTATCTTTTGATTTTTATGAAGATTATTATTTTCTATCTAAATACTATAAAAATTATATTTTTTATGATTTGGATTATTCAAAATGGATTGTTTTGGTGAAAGATAAACTTAATTAATTTTACAATAATAAGGTTTAGTTTTTATTTTAACCCCTTCTAGGTAAGTTGTTGGCACTGAATGGTATTTTAGGTATAAAATGGATAGATTTTTTCAAATTGTTTAGAATGATGAAATACTTAATGCTCAAGTAATTAGTAAAGAAGAATTTATATATTTTAATAAATATTTTATTTCTGTTTCTATAGTTAAATCCATTTTAATTTTATTATATTTTATTGATTTTCAAGGTTTTAATTCAAGGGGATGTTAAAAGTTTGTTATTAAATTTTTTTTTCTAATAAATTTTATGTTTCTCAACCATCTAGTTTTCAAAATGGGAAATTTCCTAAAACTGTTCTTAAGTTTTCAAGGTATTTATGTGGTCCTAAGTAAGTGCATAGTGATTTATATTATATACATACTTTTTTTTTGCAAAATTATTTTGTTAAATGTAAATTGGATCCCACATTGTTTATTAAAAGTATTTCAAATGTTATTTTAATTTTTCAAATTTATAATCAAGATTTTTTTGAATATTTAATAGAATTTATTTATAGATAATATTCTCATTTGATAGAAATTAAATTTTAGATAAGTTTAATGTGATAACTTAAATTGTTTTTTGGTTACCAAATGTTTTAATGAAATAATGGAATATTTTTTAATCGAAATAAATATGGTCATGGTTTAGTTTAGAGGTTTCGTTTATACACTTATAAATATTTTATAAATCCTATGATAACATCCTATAAATTATATTTACATAAATATTGAAAATACATATATTCTAAAAAAATTAGTGGAATGAATGATAGTTTTTTGTATTGGACTTATATTATACCTAATATTATGTTCAGTGTTTTTAATGTGAAATATTTAAATATGACTTATGGGATCTCATTTGAAAGCTATTAAATGATTTATAGGATATATTAAAGGAACAATTAATTGTGGATTGTTTTATTCTAGATATAATTATTTTTATTTTTTTCTATTCTAATTTTTATTATGGAGGATGTGGGCTTGATAAAAAAAGTACTTCAGGTATGTTTCATTTTCTTAGTAAAAGTTCAGTATCTTGGAGTTCAATGAAAAATCATTATATTTATTTATATAATACTAAGAGTGAATATATTTATACTGATTCATGTTATTCTCATTTTTTGTGTATTAAAAAACATTGTATGGTTATGGTTTTAATTTTGAAAATATTCTTAATTTTTGTGATTATTATTCAAATATTAATATTTAAAAAAACCCTTTACAATATTCTATAAAAAAACATATTGACATGTGATTTCATTTTATTGAAAATTATGTTAATATAGGAGATTTTAATTTGGAATATATTATAAAAAAATTAACTTGTTCATATTTTTACAAAATTTTTGGATATTTCAAATTATGAGACTCAAATTGGAACATGGTGTGATAACTATTTAATTTTTATTTATATTTTACTCTTGATATTAACATTGATTTAATATGAATTTCTTAGGGGTGGAGTTTTTATTATTGGTCTTAAAATATATTTAAAATATATTTTTTAAAATTTTTAAATAATTACTTTTTTATAAATTTCAAAGAGGTGGAGAATTTCATAAAATAATTTTTCAGTTGTGTAATTCTCAAAATGAGGGTTTAGTGTTTTGGATTTGTTATAATTTCATGTAATGTTGTTTTTTTATATTTTTTATTTTAAATGTCAGAAATATATCATATATTACATCAAATGAGTTTTATTTTATTTCAAATGGATAATTAAATTTATCATATAATCGCATGATTTTTTTAACAACCCCAACATCAGTAACCTAGAGTTTGTGTATAAATTATTAAATGGATTTGATAAAAGGGGTTAAATCCCAAATAATGGACCGTTTTAGTATTCATGGAAAACTAGATACAAACTCGAGTCTCACATTACACTTTAAAAGATATATTACAACATAGTGAATGTAAATATTATGTATCCTTGAACTCATTCAAAGATTCCCTCTTCATATATTATTGAATGGAAAAGAATAAGGGAGAGATCAAATTCCCATTAAGGTTTACGTATAGTGAATAAATCCTGAATCAATATGGAATAATCAATATGGAAAGTCAAATAATGAAACACACATTTTATTTAATAAATAACATGATTACAATGATTAGATTAGTCATAATTAATATGAAAAGGCAAATAATTTGACATGCAAGGAATTTAATCAATATCATAAGAAAAAATCCATCTAAGGATAATATCAATTCAACAACCTCATAGATAATAATAACTAAACTCTCAATGAAGGAAATGCTTAATATTTTACAACATGATCTTAGACATCGTGATATTTATACCATCAAGACCTTCTTCCATGACAATTTAAAACTATGGGAAACCCCATTTAATGTAATTTTCCTATTTTTTCTAATGGGATATATCGATGCATCAAGGGGATATATATTTTGGGATCCACCCATCACTACATGTCTAAAAATTCCTCTTATATCGGATGATGTATTTAATTCATGAACAATATGCTTTATCAACAAATATCTGTATTGGGTAAAGAATAAAAGTTTATCAATAATTCCCTAGTTAATAAAATACACTTCAAAGTAAGAAGCCATATTTGGAAATGATATATGATTTAAGAAATAATAATATCCATGATAAGTAATATGGATATTTGTGTGAAATTTATTTCCCAATGATCATAATAAATTGAATGTTTAATGGGAATGTTAATGAGTACAAAAATTAATCAAAAAGAAGAATTTTAATAATTTACCAAGTCAAAATAATTTAAATAATTCATTGACAGAATAAAGATGGTATAATTATAATATATTCCTAGTAGGGTATATGTAAAATAATGGATTTTTTTGTTATTGAATAGAATACCATAAAAATATCATTAAAACCTTTTTGAGGAAAATATCTATTTCAATTTAAAAATAACTTTTAAAAACAAAAAATATCCAAGATATTAGGAAACAAAATTCATTTAAATGACCTTTTAAAAAATTTAAATGAACCATCAAATAAATGGGAGTTCATGATGACAAAAAACTTATGTCCATGCCAAGTACATTAAAATAATGATTCCTTTCAAAATTTTGTATGAAAATTATAGAGGTAACTTGTTTGGAAAACAATAAGAATATTCCTTTTTAAATTATTTATAAAAATGAAATCATGGGTAAAACTAAATTTAATAATAAATATATAATATTAAAAATATTCTTGAAAAGATTTTTTAGAAAACATAGATTTGGAAGAAAAACAATTTCTAACCGAAGAGAATAATAAATTCAGATTTTATTAAAAACCTTTTTTTCAATAATTTTAACTAAAAAGGGAATAAAATAGATATATTTCATAAAAATTTGATAAATAAATAAATAATAATAAATAAATAATTTTTTATTAGATAATGATCAAATAATATCCTTCAATGGAAATCCTAGAATAAATAATCAAAATTAAAATGATATTATGAAATAAAATATTACAAATGCCATAATTTTGAAGTGAATATTAATCAAAGAAGTGATTGTGTATTTCAAATGTAAATACACATAAAAAGTGTAAATAAAATTTAAATTAAGAAAAATTAATTACACACAAGATCATATAATATCAAATAAAATTAATACATAATATAACCAAATGAAATGAAATTGATTTATTTAATTATTTACCACTTGGTAAAATCCAATTCAAATATCCACGGGTGAAATAATAAAAATTAAAACTAAAAATACCATAAAATATAAAAAATTTATGATATTACATGTGAAATCTGTATTATGTACAAAATATTAAAAAATATTATGTGTATAAAAATAAAATCTGGCTCAATGAAAGCAAATTGAGATAAAGACCCTTACCTCACATTTCCCTTTAGTTTAACATAATTTAACCCCTTTTTTAGTGTTATTAAAAAATTTATTAATTTATTGTAGAAACATATTCATATTTATAATATAAAATAATATCTTATTATAATATCTTATCACATATTTTTTACTTAATATTTCATTATTACCATTGTTTTAGGTGTCAACTACTTCATTTTCTCATGCATATATTGTCGTGGAAGTTTTAGTTATTGTGAATAGGTTATAGATAAATCATCTACATAAAAATATTATTATTTTACATATCATGCTTATTCATTTGGCACATTTTTAAAAACATTATATAAACTAGTACATGGAAAATGAATCACATCGCTTCGTGGAAACGGTAGGTCATACATACATGCAAGTGAAGATATCCTTGATATAGAAAATATTTTCATAATTATTCATATTTTTTCAATGATTTAATCCCTATATATGAATAAATTTTTTCTAATTCTCTTCATTATGGTATTTTTGGTGAATTTTGTGCTTAATTATGAAAATTGCTTAATTCTGTAAATTTAACACTTTTCTGATGCTTTTTTATTTCAACCATAACTTTTTAAATTTTGATCAAATGTAAGTGATTATTTTTAAGGCTTCCTTTTTTTGTGATATTCAACTTTTTATTCAATACCTAGATCCAATTCTAACTTCACTAGCCCGAAAAAATAAATCAAGTGTAAAAATGTTTCTAGCTGACAAAATAGACCCCACCCCAGTAGTTGAGGCATATCTCATCCTAGATACCTGAAAATTGATTTTTTATATATTTATTATAAATATGAATCTTGTATCATGTTTAAATTAAATTTACTAGAAAATTTTGGTCATTGAGGCATCCATTTAATCCACCCAAGTAGAGGGAGTTTAGAAGTCGACACGAGAAGATAAATATTTCTTTAGTAATTCGGGTATAATTTTTAAGACACTTTCCAAAATAAGATGATGTTTAGAGGGATCAAGTAAAAGAGATGTATTAAAAACTTTTATGAAGACAACTTCCAAATATTATTTCATTTACAATTCTAATTAGACTCAAACATTATATGGATAGAGTCTAGAGGGAAATTGTTTCACCTCTCAACCCTATAGATATGTGTATCCACTCTTATTCATGGGTATTAAAGAAAGTGAAATAGAGGAGGTGATGGAGGATTGTAACCTTTTAAGTGTTTTTTATTTTATCTTTTCTATTTTATTAGTTTCAAAATTATCTCTTCTTTCCCCTTTAACTCTCTTACCCTTCAGAGGAAGGGGTAAAACTTTTGAGTAATCAGGGAAGAGAGAGTTTTACTTTTGCAATGTGAGAGCCTTGTTCTTTAATTTTAATCTCTCTCCCTTTTTATATTTAATGATTTCTTTTTTTTTCAGTGGTGCGAAATTATATTGATGTGATCATATTTTGGGTTTTGGTGTCATTATTTATTTATAAATTTGGATGAAGATCTTAAAACTCCCTCTACCTGGTGTAGCTTGTCTCGATAAAGAAAATTGTTTTAGGTGCATAGTGTCTAGCGATCATTGTCATATTTGTGGAAAAAGTGAATTTTTTCAAGATTTATAATGAAGGAAAATTAACAATTGGGACTTCCCTTGGTTTTTTTGGAATGGTTTATGAACTTCTATTCACAAACAAGTGGTTTACATTGTTTCCTTAAACCAAGGGTGGTTGAAAACTTGATCAAAGACTCTTTCATTTCTCATTAAATAGGAGAATAGGGGGAATGATTTTTAGTACCATGATAACATTGAAAAAGTTGACCCTGCCTGGAACATATAAATCTCTTCATCAATTTGGGTTCAAAAATCATTTTTGTTTTTTGTTTTTTTAATTAATCAATTTAAAAAAACAACAAACACTTATTTCTAAAATTTAAGGCGACAACTTGATTGTTGTGTGCTCCTATATAATGAAAACCTAGGTCTACCAATTTACAACATTTTTAACTTAAGAAAAAGAATTCTTATCACACCCCACGATAGGCACGTGTCAATAATTTCCTCAATGAGTGAAAGGCTAAAGAAGAGGATGATATATTAATTTTAAAATACTAATATTATGTCATATGTATCATATATATTCATTATTTCCATAATTATGACTATACATGTGTGTCAGTGATTGAAATTAAATTATATCGATTCATGAGGCAGTAGTCCACTGTACACATGAGCGATAACTTTATATCCCATTTGATGTAGGATAATATGGATAAATAAAATCACATCAACATAATAACATATTGTAATATGTTAGATAGTGGTTTTATTATATTGGAATTGATAAGATATAATTTAAGGTGATAAAATAATAAGTAAAATGAAAGAGATTAGTGAAGATGATTACCTTTGCTAAGAAAAACCTCCCTTTGATCTCTTATTATGGAACCTAGGATTGGTATTTTCGGGATACCATCACATATATAATGTTTATAAGGATTTTAGGGAGTGATTTTTTCAGTTTTTAGTTGTGATACATGGCTTCATAGGTGTAATGAAAAGAGGGTGGGGAGTTCTATTTTATAATTGAGAAGTAGGGGAATTTTGTAAATACATAAACTATACAATAATTGGAAATCACTCCCACCACAAGTGCCCCAAAAATAGATAAATAATTTAGTTAATTGAATTTAATGTTGAGGAACACCTCCAAAAAAAACTTAAACAAATTTTAATCATTTTATTAGATTATCCTCTAAGTTTACTTACTTTTACCATTTTAGTTTTCACCACAATAATTAGTTCTTTTATTTACCTTGGTAATTTATCATTTAATAAAAAAATTGATCCTTATTAGATAATTTGGACTCAATAATTCTAAATATTAAATTAAATATATCAAATAAAAATATTTTTTTGGAAAATAATTTTAAGATATGTGTATGTAACGTGCAAAACCATATTTTAACCTTAATAACTGTAAATAAATTTTATTATATTTAATACCCATTATGACGAAACATTAAGTTGAACTTATTATATAATATTAATTATTATGATTCCAAATGTGGAATCAATTTTTTGAAATAAAATTAACATAATTGGAAGAATTTAATTTAAAAGTAAACTCACAAATTGTGTCAAAAATGGATTTTCAAGAAATTCATTTTTCAAGCATAAGATAATCCTATATTAACTATATGAGTAGTAGTCATAATTATATGGAGTTAAATTAATAAATTTAGATATATAATATATAAATTTAATTTAAATATTTCCACATTAGTGATTATTTTTATTATTTAAAATGGAGGAATATTATGCATTTAAAACAGTTTTCGGAAAAATGTGTTTTTATTCCTAAAAATAGGCTTATACCAAAATAGGGTATCAATAGGATTAAAATTTAATTAATTATTTTAAATATAACTAATCAATAAATTTTAATTTTCAAATAAAATTCAAACCATAAAGGTACTTTTAAATTACTTAATTAATTGAAAATAAATGACACTTTTTACATAAAGTGGTATTTTTTACTATTCACTCAAAACACATTTTTCTGAAAAATCCTGAAATTTTACCCTAAGATAAATTTTATATAATGATTTCAAAAATTATATTATTTCTTATAAAAAAATTATAAAAGTTTTATAAATTAATCATAATTCCCAAACATAAAATACAAAATGAAACCATTTTTGATGAAAATGTATTTTTGAAGAATAGAATAATTTTATTAAGAATAATATAATTCATTATAAATAAATTATATAAGACCTTTAGAAATATTTTCATAATTTTATTAAAAAAATTCTTTCCAATTTAATGACTATGTTATACCAATTACATCAAATTATAATATTTTAATAGTATATTAGGTTTCAAATAAAACTCAATGTTGTGTATCGTATGTGCTATAAAACACTGTATTATTATTTTAAAATCATGGGGTGTTGCATTATCCCCACATTTAATAAATTTTTTCCTCTCAAATTGAACTTGTTCTAAAAAATCAACTGTTTAATATTTTAAAATTTCTTTATGAAAACAGCACATCCTAAAAGGATTAATAAAAATTCCCCTTACAAATTAGGGAAAGAAGAACAAGAGCCTCAGCCCAGTTGGTGAGGACTCGCTAGCTAAATCCAAGAGACCTAAGATCAAATCCGGGTGGAGGCATATTTTCTTGGTACTGTAGCAGTACTGTAGTAGGCACTGTTCGGTACTGTAGCAGCCAGAACTATTCATCCATCTGTGTCATCGGGCCACCGGTTTGTTCCTCGGGTCCTGCAAGGATTTTGGGCCACCCAAGGAGTTCAGGCCAGTTGAATCTCAAGGCCTTCGGGCCACCATAAGTCCCTAGGGCCACCCCAAGGCCTTCGGGCCACATGAATGCTGGCCCGAGACACACTGCAAAAAAGAAGCAGCCCAGAAGAGGATTCAGAGTAGGTGCACTCACCAGAGTAGAGCAAAATGGATTGTCAGAATGAGAGGGTATAGTTATTCCATCATAACAGCCTATTCTTGCACAGGAAGCCTAGCCAGACGGTAACGAAAAGGTGGAGAGCTACTATCAGGATGCAGCAGCTCCTTGTAGATAGTCCGGTAGAACTCCTTAAGACCTTCGGGTTATGTAATCTCCTAAGCCTATGGGCCATGTAATCTCTGAGCCTAAGGGCCTTATAAGGGTTCCCCCTCATCCCTTTAAAGGGGGGTTATAAAAAATAAATAAATATTAAGGCCTTCGGGCCATTCAGGCAGGGAAAGAAAATATGAAGGTCATCTAAAATAACAAGTAACTAGGTTTAAAAATATGATAAAATTGGTGGAAATTGAAAATATATACATGGAGTAGAAAAAATAATTCCTAATAACTAATAACGAGTGATAAATAATATATCCAGGATAATTTTAATCACCACAAAACCATAAATCTATATTGGGTTAAGAGACCATTGATTTATTGGACATGAAGATTATAGGAAAACTTTTTTTCAAGATCAATTTACTAGAGGTGAAAAATTAATTTACCTTATAGACTAATAAAATAATTAATTATACTTACTTTATATGTTTATATTTCATAGGCATAATTTCATTCTTTGGTTGTACTTCAATAAATTCCCACTACATTTCTTACTAAAAAAATGAATATCCAATAAAAATTGTTTATGCCTAAAGAAATAAAATTAATATTTAATTGATCATAATATCCATAAAATAATAGTGGTATTTTCTTATATCTCTAAATATTTAGCAAACTCAAAATAGTTATAAAATGTTATACATAAGGGTTACATATACCTCAAACATATTTTAAAACTCAATAGATGTCTCTATGGTACTTCCAACACATAAAACCTCATAAAGGGTATATATTAATTCAAAATTATAACCAACCTTATACTTAATAAAGCATGATTGTGCCTAAAAATTTTAAACTATCCTAATATGAATCATAAATATAGTTTCTATTGTGTTGCCTTTATTTTCAAATACTTCAGAATGGTTTGTAAAGAAAATGTGAATTTTCTAAATCAAACACTAGAAAGTGTCAAACCATGTGTGCATACAAGACAACTATTTTACACCTATTGATGATCAATTTAAATCCCAATTCGCCATTTCTAAAGTTATTACCCCAACGTACAATAGTTCTAGAGGAACATCCACCTGTAGTATCAATACAGGGTTTTAATTTCTTGGAAAACCCACATAATCTCTTCCTTAAAAAATATTTAGGATTTTATTCCTCAATTTAAAATATAATCAAATTATATAATATTTTCATGTTACCTAATCTATTTTTTCCTAAATCTAATTCCCATGATTTCTAACCAACATTCTATAATACCAACAATAAATACCCTGACCCTAGAAACCGAGAGTCAGTGGTTACTATATTTCATTAGTGGTATATAAAAAGGGTACAATCCCAAAGGTCTAATTTTTTAATTAATAAAATAGATAAATAATTTACCCTTTAATTACACTTGAAACTATTAATTACCATATAGTGAAAGTAAATATTTTTCATCCATGAACACATTCAAAGATTTTTTCTACATGTCCTAGAGAAGAGAAACAAACTAAGGGTGATTGAAAAGGATTTATAAGGGGTATGTATAGTAGGTTATATCATGAATCAATAATTAATAAAAAATATAAAAAGATAAATAATATAACAAACAATAAATTTATTCAATAATTTGACTATCATGATTAGATAAGGCATAATCATGATGGCAAGGTAGATAATTGAACACACATGTCATTTGATCAATAACTTGAGCACAAAATGAATCCATGGATAATATCGATGAAATAATATTATGGATAATAATGACTTAGTTATCAATGAATTAAATTAGTAATATTGGATGTTTTGATCTCAGACATCATTATATTTATACCATCAAGACCTTGTGCAAAGATAGTTTAAAACTGTGGGTAAAAACCCCCCATTTCTTATGAGACATATCAATGCATCAAAATGATATATAATTTCATCCCCATCCATAATTTCATGTCTAAATAATAACTCATATATCAAATTATCTATTTAATTCATGGATAATATACCTTATCAAAAAATATCTATATTGTGTAAAGAATAATAATTTATCAATATCTCCACAATCAATAAAATTACTTTTAAATTATGTCACTGTAAAGACCCATAAATTTCTAGGAAATTTTTGTCTAAATTTTTTTTGGAATTTTACGAGTCTGCGGTTTCTGACGGCACCTGATTCTGAGGCTCGGTGTGCCCAAAATCATTTCTTGAAGTTTAGTTTGGGTACATTCAGTAAACGTACATGCAGGTTTTTCTATCTTTTGAACCATTGCTTGGAATTGAAAACCGAGGACACCAATGAACTCGCAGTGCCACTATTCACTTAAGTATACCTCTACCGCAGTTGCGTTTGGTCGAGAGTGGATGTTATAATTTGGGGTTTCTTATTAAAATTTAAAGACTAAATAAAAATGAGTGTGTGACACATTTTTATTTGAAGGCAGTTAAGTATTGGGTGGTAGTTTGTTTCTCCAATGGGATGTTGGAGGTTGGGACCAACCCCATATAACCTCCCAAGGGAGGATATTATGTAGCGGAGCTCACACGTGCATCTAAACCTTCAACTTCTCTTAAACTCCTTAAACCCCTCTCTTAACTTTTGAACTCCCACATTATGGTGATGCATTTCCACTTTCCCCTCATAATGTTTCCAACACAAGATTAAGTAATGAATTTATTAATTATTTTGAGGTGTCATTAATTCATTTGAATTAATTTGAAATGCTTGGAAATATTATTATATTAGGGGGGGCATTTTATTTTATTTTCTTGGTAAATATTTGTGGGGAGACTTTGGGAGAACTAAGGAGAGGAGGAGGATCGTTCATCCAACGAGGAACGTCAAGAACCTGAATAATGACATCCTCTCCATGAAGAACATCATCCTTCCTCTTCCTCCGCGTCAGGGAGAAGACGTCGCCCGTGAAGAACGTCGCCAACAACGACGCTTCTTCCTGAGACGCACCCTGACGCCAATGAATCGACGCCATTGACGACGAACAAACCTTAAATCGAGGTATGGGGATTTGTGTAGGTTTAATTCTCATTCTACAGAGTTATATTTAAGGATTGTGAACATCCAGTTGTTATCACCATAAACTCAGAGAGTTTGGGCCAACCTCACATGGCCTGACACTCTCCGTCGATTTATTTTTAGTGTACTATGAAGTGGAAAAGTGGTGATAGCAACGAAGATGACGAATAAAGACCATGCTACCCACGGCCTTCGTGAACCACACCTCCGAAAAATTTGTGCCCGTCCCGCACCCAGGCGTGCTGCCCGGTCTGCCCACGCCTCACTGGCATGCTGCCCGGCCTGTCCGCGCCCCCTGGCACCCTGCCAGACCTGCCCAGCGCACCCCGGCTCCCCACGATGCCCTAGCAGCGCTACCTGGAAGACCCCAGCACCCTAGGGCGCCCCACCCGCGCTGCCCGGTGCACCCTACGGTGCCCTGCCGCCCTGCCCGGCGAACCCCGGCGCCCTTCCACGTAGCCCGGCGAGCCCTCGCGCGCTTCCTGGCGCCCCGACACCCTTTCTGGCACCCTGTAGTGCCCTACCGCCCTGCCCGATGCCCCCCCTACGCCTGACCGAACTGCCCGACACGCCCCTGCGCACTGCCCGGCATCCGGCACCCTGCCCGACACCCACGCGCACTGCCCGACTCACTCGTTCCATGCCGGGTGCCCCCGCAGCCTATTGGTGACCAGCCAACCCACCCGCGCCCTGTGCGTCCTGCGTGAAAGCCTCTGGCAAACGGCCTACTGAACCGGCCCACGGTGCCCCCGCGGTGTCGCTGGTTGAACCGGATCGATCTTCTGGGTCGAGCTACCGAGCCACCTACGTGGCGACTATCGGGCCGAACCGCCCTCACGGTCCACTGGGTTGGGTCCAGCGGACAGTGTCAAAACATAGCGGACTGACCCACCCAATGGGTCAGGTCAAACCCAGTGAGTCTGACCGGGTCAACCCAGATAGGGTTGGGCCGAGTCGGTCCGACTGGGTCAGACTGGACTTGGGCCCTTTACTGTCCCATTACCTTCTTGGGTCATATCTTTGACACTGAACGTCCTTTTGATGAACCGTCAATGGAGTTGGTATTCCTGGAGCATAGCTGTCCCTTTAGGTATACCCCACTGGAGTTCAGGGTATAGTTGAGTCACGGTCAGGTTGGTTCATACACAAATCCAACTAGGCCCCCGGGACTAAAATGCGAATAACTCATAGACCGAGCATCTGATTGACGCGTCTTCTATTGCGTTGAGACCCCGATGACGTGGAGGTCCTTTGAGATACATCCCCAGGAGACATGGTGACACTTGGAGTGTCAACCAGTATCTCATGGAGCGGATCCTCCCAGAGACGAGTAGACAGAGTGCGGAGACCTAGTAACTGTAGACCTGATGACTGCTTGACCGATTCAACTCAGAGTGATTCGACTAGCCTAGTAGATGGAGCGCCCGGTTTGGCGGTAGACCCATGGCGGATGGAGGGCCTGGCTTGTTAGCAGACCTGCGATACTTGACAAGAGTAGTACCTCTGATGGCTATTAGGGGGAGCGCTCGTTTTGGCGGTAGACCCACATCGGACGAAGCACCTGGTTTGGCAGCAGACCCATGGTATTAGACAGGAGAAGTACCTCAGTAATATAAGGATAGTGAGTAGCACCTCGGAGTCATGGCAGGGCCACTATACTCGACAGAGGAGGAGTTCTCCAGCAGTCATGGTTTCGATAATGAAAAATCCTGGTTTGAGCTGAGTCTATGACCTTTGTATTTTCCTCATGATTGAGATGGGTTACTTGATAACTTAGGTATATGTATGGTCATATACCTAAGTAATAGATATCATTTGATTTCATACTTTTTGGTTTATCCATGTTGGATTTTATGATACCTTGAGGGTCTTGAGGCCCCTACTGAGTATCATTATACTCAATCTTGCATGGGCTTTGCCCACACCTCGGTGTGTTGGATGCAGACGACGGACAGCGCTAACTGAAGCGGAGTGTGCGAGGACTAGACGGTGCCTGGAGGTGGACCTCACGACGAGACAGTACTCAGAAGAGACGAACAGATGTGGAGCACTGAGGAGGATATATACACCTAACCTTCAGGTAGGATCCTTGGTAGATGATCCAAGACCTACCAGACACTTTCCAGTTGTTTGTCTTTTAGTTGTGCATGTTTGTATTTTCCTTGTACTTTATTGTTGGGCTTATATTTCTGGCCCCTGTTTACATTCCAGCACATCATTTATTATACAGTTTTTACTTAGTGTTTGCTTCCTCTTGTACTCTGGTTGTGTGTGTTTACGTTTTATAAAGGCAATTTCTTCCCAGTTTTATGGAATTGTGCCTTTGGTGCTAGTCGCCATCCCCTGGCCTATGGAAGGTGGAGTTGGGGTAGTCACGATGCAGGCCCCAGGGGACGGGTAATGAAAAATTGGTATCATAGGGAGGTTCTACTGCAGAACTTAGGACGCTGATATTTTCTTTCTATGAAGCAATAGAGTTAAGGGTACAGAGTGTGGTTTTCAGTTCAAGGAGTCCAGTGTTGGTATGGTGGCCAACATATCAATACACTAGGACCCTGACTACTAATTTATGACTTAATACACGAAAAAACTAATTGCATGTGTGTTTTCAAAAATTTTCTTTAAGTCAACTCAAACCAAGTCAACTCACCATGTGTAATCTTTTGACCGTGTCATATCTGTTCAGGATGCCTCCACGCAGACAGTTATTTGGAGTTTTGTCAGAGTACCTGATGACGGCCCACCGAGCAATGAGGCTTCGGTGCAGGGCCCTCTTAATATGTTATCACCTTCGGGTGGTGTACCCGCAGCACCACCACCCGTTGGGTAGCAGATGCCAAAAGCCACACTAGAGGATAGTGCATGCCAATTGAGCATGTTTCACGAGTTCCAGTGGTAGAGGCTTTCAGGGTTATGATGCGAGACAGATTCCCATGAAGTAGAGGACTGATTAGAGGTGATTTCTAGAGTTCTTCACCTAGTTGAGACACCAGTAGATAAGATGATGATCTTAGCTACTAGTCTTTCCAGTAAGTTACCATGAGTTTGATCCAAATAGTGATGAGGTTTCGGTACTTGGACCGATTTCTAAGATTGTACCTTCAGGTAGTATGCCATCTATATCACTGCGTCATGGTTAGGAGTTTCAACTGGCTATACTGGTTGATGACACAAGTAGGCCTAGTGACTTACACATGTTTCAGCATCAGATACCCCTTAGGTTCTGAGGTGAGCCCGACATACAGGCGGCAAAGGACTGGTCTTAGGAGGTGGTTGAGTGTTCTCTAGAACTTCTACAGCTTTGACAGGATGACATGTCGGTATCTGAGTATTCATCGAGGCGTACCAATCGTTCCTGGTACTCAATTAATACGATACGTTCATAGCTTCGGAGCTTGGATCTTTGAGTGAGATATGTTTCGGGACATCTGAGCCAACACTTTCTTTTTCCTCTATGCATTTCTACTTATGTTAGGATGCTAGAGAGAACCTTTGTGGTTGAATGTTCATTGGCTGAGCGGATACAGCCAGTGAATGTTAGCTATGGGAAAGGAGGAAAACAATGCCAGTCTCAGAGACTTGGGCATGTAGACTATTTCAGAATGAGGATGTAATAGGTACAAATGAATCTTCAGGGTTGTAGACGTGGAATCAAAGCTAGGGGAGCAGCATGAGGTGGTGTTCATTTCGACATGTTACAACCACCTGCCTTTGTAGTCCCCACCAGGATCAGGTATCTGGAGGGAAGAGGAAGAGAATAGCTACATTCATTCAAGGATTGTGACCCAAGGGCTCTAGGAATGATTTGAGGTACGGACTGTGTCTACTACTAGCTGTCGTATCAATAGACATAGGTACCAATCATTCCTTCCACGATTCTGGTCCCATACCTTGTTTTTCTGGTTAAAATGTTGACTTGACCCTCACGTCTGGAGATACCTTTGGGAGGAGACTTGATAATCACACTTACACCGACGGTGTGATCTGACCCTTGAGGTGAGAGTTCCGGTTGGAACCTCTTGGTGCCAGCATCGAGGCCTTATGACGTTAGTTTGGGTATGGACTGGGAAACCACATTTTATATACAGATTGTCAGTATTAGGCAAAAAGGTTGTGGTTTATCTACAATGTTGAGATGAGGTTTTCTTTAGTCGGAAAAAAAAGAATTTAAAGACCCGTAAATTTCAAGGAATTTTTTTTTCTTACTTTTCTTTGGAATTTTACAAGAACTCAGTTTCTGACGGCACCTGATTCCGAGACCCGGCGTGCCCAGAATCATTTTCTGAATTATTGCTCGGGTACGTTCAGTGAACAAACGAGCGGGTTTTTCTAACATTTGAACTGGTGCTCGGAATTGAATTCTGAGGGCACTGATGGAATCGTAGGGCCGGTATTTTCTTAGAAACGCCTCTTCCAGAGTTGCGTTTTCTCGGGTGTGGTTTTTTATTTTTTGTGTTTTAAGTGAAGAAAATAAAATAAAGTGGTGCGACAACATTATTTTTATTTCACTTAAAGCCACTTAAAAGCCACTTAAAGTTTCTTAAGATGTGTTGAAGCAGATAGGGTGCAATTCAAAATATCCTACCCTCTTGGTAGGATATTTGTGAGGTGGGGCCTGCACGAGCCCCACTGTTTCTTTTCCTCTAAGTAACGCTCCCGTGAAAACCCCTTTTAAATGAAAGTCAACTAACGCATTTTTCTAAATTCTTAACGCCCCTATTAATAGGGCAGTTAAGTTCGTTGCAATTAATTCTATGAATTAATTTGTTCTTTACTTATCTTTCTTTTTCGTTTGTTGGCATGTAATAAAATAAGACCTACACCTTTTCTTTTTGTTGACGGGTTGTTTGTTGAGAGGACTTGGAAAATCTGTACCTTCATTCCCCTCCGCAAAGAACGCGAAGAACACGAAGAAAACGAAGAACGTGAAGAACGCCGGCCTCTGACGAAGGGTAACGAAGAACGCCCGACCCCCGGAGATCGACGACGTGACGCTGATGATTCTCCCTCTGCGGCGCTTCTTCCACGACGATCCATCCCCGCGACAATCTTCGATCGGCATATTGAGGTAGGGGATTGCGGTCATTTTATTTCTTTGTGGTTTATAACATCAACATGGATTTAATTATTATAATTAAATCTGTATGTTCTTGATCCTCAGAGTTTTTCTACGCGATGTCGAGTACCGCGCGACAGCGACGCCCTTCCGCGACGCGACGTTCCTTTTCTTCCGCGATTGTCAATTCCGCGATGAACTCGCATCCGACGACGACGTTGAGGTAGGGGTCATTTTGAAAATGATTTTACCTATGTTGTTTTCCTCCAAGGCAAGAACGCGGATCAACCAACTAACAAGTTGGTCTGCGGATTATTATTGCAGGTCAAGTTTTATCAATTGCTGGGAATTATGGTGTTGTTTCAAACTGCTAACGTGGTGGGTGCGGACCAACGAACAAGTCTGAACCCACCGACCTATTGTTCTTGGTGTTCGGAATGGCGGACGATGAAAAAATGGGCCGCTGAGATGATTTGTTGATTCTGCAGTGAAGAACGGGACCCGGGATGAGCTACAGCGCAGACGGAAATGAAATCCGACCACCAGAGCAACTCCGGTGGCCTGGGAACTCCACAGGTGGCACGGGTCGCCGGCGGGGCGGCGCCGGTGGCCGGAGGCGGCGGCGCCATGGCGCACTGCCGGACGGAGCCGCAGCGGCTTCAGCCGCAGCGGCGGAGGTCGACAGACCCGCGACCGCGCGGGTCCGGTGAGACACGGGACGCGGCCCTGCCGCGTCCGCTGACCAAGGGCGGCCCTACATGGGGCCGCGGTGTTCTCACGCGGGGGCAGAACGCCCCCCGCGCCGCTCGGCCGTAACCGGCCGAGCCTCCCACTCCGGTCGGGTCGGGTAGACCCGGTTCGGGCCGACCCAGGGGGGTTGCGCTGGGTTGGTCCGGGCCTAGACCCCCTGTTTTAGGACCTTTTCGGTCTTTTGCTCATAACATGAGCTATTTCCCTCCAAACGATGCGCCGTCTATGGCGATGTGATCCTTGGATCGAGGTGGTCGTTTCGGTATATCACACACAAGGTTTCAGAATACTTTGGGTTCAGCCGGGTTGGTTCATACACGAAACCAACCGGGCCCTCGGAGCAGAAACCCTCATATCTTGAGCTTCGGACGTCCGATTGACGTGCTGTTGAGTTTGTCGAATTCCTCTAGGTGAGACAGATCTTTTGGCATAATCCTCCTGAGGTTTGGACATAGGTGGAGTGCGGTCGGGTTGGTTTTGCCTTAAAAACCAACCGGGCCCCTGGGACGAAAAAGCCAATAACTCTCAGACCGGGCGTCCGATTGACGCGTTGTCTGCGACGTTGAGTTCCTGTTGACGATACGGAAATTTTGGATACATCAACTCTGCACTATTAGTCAGTTGATGTATCAGCCTCTCGTCTCGTGGAGCGGACCCTCCCGAACGAGCTTGCTGTGTGCGGGAACCCTAGAGCTGGCTGCGACTACTACTGTGACGACGACAACGACTGTGCAGAGATCCTCAGTGGATTCGACGACGACGACTACAGCACTCAGCGATCCTTTGTGGGTCAGTGCTACCGATCCTATGTGGGTCTGATCCTCTGTGGGTCAACGCTCAGCGGTCCTGTGTGGGCTAGTGCCTACAGATCCTGTGTGGGTCTGATCCTGTATGGGTCTTTGCGGGGGTTAGTTACCTATCGATCCTGTGTGGGTCCGATCCTGTGTGGGTCATTGTGGGGGTTAGTACCTATCGATCCTTTGTGGGTCAGATCTTTTGTGGGTCATTGCGGGGGTTAATTACCTATCAATCCTTCATGGGTCAGATCCTTTGTGGGTCATTGCGGGGGTTAGTACCTATCGATCCTTTGTGGGTCCGACGGCTTAGATGAATCAGTCGCAATATCTGGTCATCTTTATCATCATTTGAAGAAGTATACCTATGTGAGATGAATCCTGTTTTGCTTTCTTTTGTGGATTGTGTTGTTCTATCCTGTGTGGATTATGTTTTGCTATCCTGTGTGTACTGGGTTGTACTTGGGCTCGGATGTTGGAGCCGAACGAGAATTGATGACTTAGGTATATGTATGGGAATATACCTAAGCCGTGTCGGATGTTACTTCGTGATTGTATCCTTCCATTGTGGTTTATCCTTTGTTGATTCTGGGAGACTTTCGGGGGTCTCGGGGTCCCTACTGAGTAGCTTATACTCACCCCTGCACAGGCTATTCCCGCACTACATTGTGTTGGTTGTAGACGACGGACAGCGCTGATCGTGGTGGAGGCTTGCGGAGATGGACGGTACCTGGAGGTGGACCACTAGGTGGGACGTACTCCGAGCGGTCGGCTGCACCCGAGAAGCAGTGGAGGCTTTCTGTACCCACCCTTCAGGTGGGACTTCCAGTGGACGGCTCGACGTTGAGGCTTTACTTTTCAGTTGTTGTTTTACCTTTCGAGATGTACTTTACTTTCAGTTTGGGTTCGTATTCTGGCCCACATACTTTCTGCACTTGCTGTTGTACCAGTTTTTACTTAGTGTTTACTTCTGCCTACTTACTCTGTGGTGTTTGTTGTTTACTTTAAAAAGGCAATGCCTTCCCTTTACCAGGATTTTCTCCTTGGTGCTAGTCTCCAGCCCCTAGCCTATGGAAGGCGGGCTTGGGGTAGTCACGACACGGGCCCCAAGGACGGGTCGTGAAAAATTGGTATCAGAGGAGTTCGGTTCTACCGCAGACTCTAATCTTTCTTCTATGTGAAGCAATAGTGTTAAGCGTATTGAGTGTGGTTATCAGTCCAGGGAGCCCAGTGTTGGTGCAGTGGACAATGTATCCGTACACCAGGACCCTGACTTCTGATTTCCGACTTAATGCACGAAAACATTGATTGCATGTGTGTTTCAAGTTTTCTTTGTGATTACTTTGTATCAGCTCACCAGGTATACTGTTCTAACTGTGGCGCACCTGTTATCTTTTCAGGATGGCCCCACGATGGCAGCCAGCTAGGGTTCCGAGAGTTGAGCGTGACGACAGCCCACCGAGCGACGAGGCCTCGGTACATGGCCCTTTGACAGCAGAGGCACCGACGATACCTCTACCCGCTGAGCCACCGATGCTTCCAGCCCCAGCCGCTGATGATGCACGTCGCCTTAGTGCACTGCATGAGTTCCAATGCTAGCGACCGCCCAGGTTCCGCTGGGAGACGGACCCCCAGGCAGCCGAGGACTGGTTGGAGGCAGTTGTACGAGTTTTCAGGCTAGTGAGGACACCAACAGACCTCATGGTGAACCTCGTAGCGAGCCTACTGCACGCAGCAACGGGCCGATGGTGGAGCTTGATACTCCAGGTGCACGATGGGGAATCTCTCCCCTGGATAGACTTTGAGGGCCTCTTCCGCTCAGAGTTCGTCTCGGCCACCCTCCGTGCAGTGCGCATCCAGGAACTTCTTCAGCTGCGGCAGGGCAGCTTGACGGTCGCCCAGTACTCGGCGGGAGTTACCGATCTCTCACACTACTCGACAGACATGGTACGTGACCCATTCTTCCAGGCCCGGACCTTTGAGTAGGGATTGAGACATGAGATCAGGGAATCGCTGATCTCCCTCAGCATTCCGACTCAGGCAGGAGTACTGGAGCGAGCCCTTTTGATTGAGAGCTTTCTTGCTAAGACTTCTCCAGCGGCGAGACCTACCGTGGGGTGGCATGTAGCAGATTCTTCCGTAGTAGGCAGTCGACGGATGACTTAGGGGTCCAGGAAGACCATACCCTCACAAAGATGACCTCAAGACACTGGCTCAGCAGTGCGGGGCACACAACATGGATCCAGTATTTCGAGAGGCAGGCAGTGCTACACATGTGGCGGGCAGGGCCACATGGCTCGTGACTGCCCGACCCACCATGCCGAGGAGTAGCAGACGGTTGAGGGGCCACCCTGGCAGAGACAGAGGGTCGACCGTGGCAGTCTGTAGGGAGGAGCCGGACGAGGCAGAGGAGCTGGCCGGGCAACAGGTGGTGGGCAACGCATTGAGGCTCTACCACCACCACCACCAGGAGGTCCACCCCGACCAGAGGGAGCTGGCGGGTAGAGACAGGCATAGCTCTAGGTAGCAGAAGCCTATGACCACGGCACACCCGAGATGATTTGAGGTACGATCTGTGTCTATTCCACCCTTGCTTCATTTCTTATAGACATAGGAGCGAGTCACTCTTTCATAGCCGCTGCCCTTGTTCGGAGCTCGGAGATTCCGACAGAGCCGTTGGCTCGATCCTTACGGCTAGATACTCCTATGGGAGAAGACTCGACGATTACGCACCGGTGCCGGTAGTGTGAGCTTACTCTATGAGGTGAGAGCTTCGGTTGGGATCTTCTTGTAGCAGCGTCGAGGCCTTACGAAGTCATCTTGGGCATGGATTGGTTATCTACAGTCCATGCACAGATTGACTGTATTAGGCGCAAGGTGCGATGTGTACGCACCGACGGGAGCAGGTTCACCTTCACCGGAGAGAAGGGAGCCTTCACAGCATAGGATGGACTTCCGCAGAGGAGAGGACAGCCCATCACTCATCAGTTGTCTAGCCTCAACCTAGGAGCAGTTGACGTGCGGAGTCCTAGTTTTCCTGCAGTGGTGGATCAGTATGCGGACGTCTTTCCCGACGACATTCCAGGACTACCTCCTCGCAGAGAGGTAGACTTTTATATTGATCTGTACCCTGGGACAGCCTCGATATCCACTCCATCATTTTGTATGTCCCTCGCTGAGCTTCAAGAGCCATGGGTACAGTAGGAGGACTTGTAGGGAAAGGGATTCATCTGACCTAGTGTTTCACCCTGGGCTTCCCCGATTTTGTTCGCCAAGAAGGCGGACGGGAGCTTGCGACTGTGTGTCGAATATCGTCGCCTGAACCAGGTGACATTGAGGAACAAGTATCCACTATCTAGGATTGATGACCTCTTCGATCAGCTCAAGGGAGCACGGTGGTTCTCAAAGATAGACCTCAGGTCAGGCTATCATCAGCTCAGAGTTCGAGATGAGGACGTGCAGAATACGGACTTCAGGTGTTGTTATGGCCACAATGAGTTCTTGGTTATTCCATTCGGTGTAACCAACACTCCAGAAGTGTTTATGGGCCTCATGAACAGGATCTTTCATCCATACCTCGATCGATTTGTCGTAGTCTTCATCGACGACATTTTGATTTACTCGACGACTGAGGAGGAGCACGCCTACCACTTACGGGTTGTACTAGACACACTCCGAGAGAACCATCTTTATGGAAAGCACTCAAAGTGACAGTTCTGGTTATGTGAGGTCCACTTCTTGGGGCACGTCATTTCTGAGGTGGGAGTTGCAGTGGATCCCGCGAAGATCGAGGCAGTGCTAGCTTGGGAGCCACCCAGGAGCTTGACAGAGGTGCGGAGTTTCTTGGGACTAGCTGGATACTATCGTAGATTTGTGCCAAACTTCTACAGAGTTGCGGCACCACTCTCAGCTTTGATGAAGAAGGGGAAACCCTTTGTGTGGTCAGACAGATGTCAGCAGAGCTTCCAGGAGCTGAGACAGAGATTGACCAGTGCACCTATCTTGAGGTTGCCTGAGGAGGGATTAGGGTACGTAGTCTACTGCGATACATCAGGGACCGGACTCGGATGTGTCCTGATGCAGGAGCGGGCAGTGATCGCCTATGGATCACTTTAGTTGAGGCCGCACGAGCAGAACTACGGTACCCATGACCTGGAGTTAGCAGCAGTGGTCTTCGCTCTAAAGACATGGCGACACTATCTGATGGGTGAGTGCTTTACAGTCTTTTCTGACCATCAGAGTCTCAGGTACATCTTCTCTCAGAAGGACCTGAACCTGATATAGCGTCAATGGCTCGAGTTCCTCCAGGACTATGACTTTGAGATAGTCTATACTCCTGGGAAGGGGAAAGTGGTAGTCGATGCTCTCAGCAGGAGGACGGGCATTCAACTACTTGAGGAGGAGACAGAGCAGCTAGCCACTTTGCAGATATCCTTCATGGATAGAGATGGAGAATCCTTCCTTCAGTCTCTCACAGTCACCCCTCCACTACTACAGCGGGTCAAAGAGGCACAGCGTGGAGATGCTGACTGTGAGATGCGGCGTGCACAGATATCCTCAGGACAGTCACCTGATGGTTTCTCCTTTGGAGCAGAGCACGACATCCTTTTCAAAGAACATACCTTAGTACCAGTCGCTTTACGAGAGGAGGTGATGAGAGAGTTTCACACTTCTCCTTTGGCGGTACATCCTGGAGTGGCGAAGATGCACCAGGACCTCAGACGACGGTGCTGGTGGCCAGGAATGAAGAAGGTTGTCGTAGAGTTTGTTTCACGATGCCTCACTTGCCAGAAGGTGAAGACAGAGCATCAGGTACCAACAGGCTTGGTATAGCCCTTGGAGGTCCCTGAGTGGAAGTGAGACGGGATATCTATGGACTTCGTGACTGGACTTTCACGCACTTCCAAAGGTCACGACTCTATTTGGGTGATTGTCGACAGACTCACCAAGTCGGCTCACTTCTTACCCATCAGAGAGCAGGGCTCAGTGGAGAGCTTGGGGCATCTCTAAGTTCAGAAGATTGTACGGCTTCATGGTGTGACACCCTCTATCGTCTCCGATCGAGATGCTCACTTTACTTCCCGGCTTTGGAAGGGGTTGCAGGAGGCGTTCGGGACACAGCTACGTCTGAGCACCGCCTTTCACCCTCAGACGGATGGTCAGACAGAGAGGACCATTCAGACTCTTGAGGACATGCTCCGCGCATGTTTCCTCGACTTTGGTTTTAGCTGGGAGGACCACCTACCCTTGGTGGAGTTCGCGTACAACAACAGCTACCACTCCACAATCGGGATGGCACCATACGAGGTGTTGTACGACAGACCTTGCAGATCTCCTTTATGCTGGACAGATCCTGGGGAGTCAGCACTTGTGGGACCAGAGATGGTCCGTGCCATGACAGAGAAGGTTGAGGTCATCTAGGAGCGGATGAGGAAAGCTCTGAGCCGGCATAAGTCTTATGCTGACTGGAGGCAGAGGCCACTAGAGTTCGAGGATGGAGACCACGTCTTCTTGCGTGTCTCACCTCGACATGGATTATGGAGATTTGACCGAGGCTGCAAGTTATCTCCACACTTCATCGGACCATTCCAGGTCCTCAGCAGGATTGGTGAGGTGGCTTATCGCCTGGCTCTACCACCTCAGTTTCACCAGGTGCACGATGTCTTCCACGTTTCTCAGGTGAGGAGATACGTGCGTGACCCGACGCACATCATTAACCATGGGGAGCTAGACGTTGATGATGGGGCGACTTTTGCGGAGGTCCTAGTGGAGATCAAGGATCAACAAGAGCGGGTCCTACGTGGACGGTCGATTCCTCTAGTGCGCATCAGATGGCAGCACGAGAACCTCTAAGAGACCACTTGGGAGCGGGAGGCTCAGATGCGTGCTCAGTACCCACTTTTGATTCCCTAGTTTATGATGTATCTTTACCGGGACGTAAAGCCCTGAGATGGGAGTGATGTAAAGACCTATAAATTTTAAGGAAATTTTTTTTCTTAATTTTCTTTGGAATTTTACAAGAACGTAGTTTCTGACGACACCTAATTCTGAGGCCCGGCGTGCCCGAAATCATTTTCCGAAGTTTGGCTCGGGTACGTTCAGTGAACGAACGAGTGGGTTTTTCTAACTTTTGAACTGGTGCTCGGAATTGAATTCTGAGGGCACCAATGGAATCGCAGTGCTGATATTTTCTTAGAAACACCTCTTCCGGAGTTGTGTTTGCTCGGGTGTGGTTTTTTAATTTTAGGGCTTTAAGTGAAGAAAATAAAATAAAGTGGTGCGACAACTTTATTTTATTTCACTTAAAGCCACTTAAAAGCAACTTAAAGCTGCTTAAGCTAAGTTGAAGTGGATAGGGTGCAATTCAAAATATCCTACACTCTTGGTAGGTTTTTTGTGAGGTGGCGCCCGCACGAGCCCCACTGTTTCATTTCCGCTAAGTAACGCACCCACGAAAACCCCTTTTAAATGAAAGTCAACTGACGCATTTTTCTAAATTCTTAACGCCCCTATTAATTGGGCGGTTATGTTCGTTGCAATTAATTCTATGAATTAATTTGTTCATTACTTATCTTTCTTTTTCGTTTGTTGGCATGTAATAAAATAAGACCAACACCTTTTCTTTTTGTTGACGGGTTGTTTGTTGAGAGGATTTGGAAAATCCGTACCTTCATTCCCCTCTGCGAAGAACGTGAAGAATGCAAAGAACGCGAAGAACGCGAAGAACTCCGGCCTTCGATGAAGGGCGACGAAGAACGCCCGACCCCCAGAGATCGACGACATGACGCCGACGATTCTCCCTTTGCGATGCTTCTTCCACGACGATCCATCCCCGCGACAATCTTCGATTGGCATCTTGAGGTAGGGGATTGCGGTCCTTTTCTTTCTTTGTGGTTTATTACATCAACATGGATTTAATTGTTATAATTAAATCTGTATGTTCTTGATCCTCGAAGTTTGTCTACGCGACGCCGAGTACCATGCGACAACGACGCCCTTCCGCAACGCGACGATCCTTTTCTTCTGTGACGGTCAATTCCAGGACGAACTCGCGTCCGACAACGATGTTGAGGTAGGGGTCGTTTTAAAAATGATTTTACCTAGGTTGTTTTCCTCCAAGGAAAGAACGCGGATCAACCAATTTACAAGTTGGTCTGCGGATTATTATTGCGGGTCAAGGTTTATCAATTGCTGGGAATTATGGTGTTGCTTCAAAGCGCTAATGCGGTGGGTGCGGACCAACGAACAAGTCCGAACCCACCTCCCTTTTGTTCTTGGTGTGCGGAACGGCGAACGACGACAAAACGGGCCACATAGATGATTTGTTGATTATGCAGTGAAGAACGAGACCTGGGATGAGCTACGGC
Organism: Viscum album; assembly: GCA_963277665.1. NCBI lineage: Eukaryota > Viridiplantae > Streptophyta > Magnoliopsida > Santalales > Viscaceae > Viscum > Viscum album. The sequence goes on from OY728132.1 coordinate 824,976,569, forward strand.
GCAGACGGAAATGAAATCGGACCACCGGAGGAACTCTGGTGGCCCACGGACTCCACCGGCGGCACGGGTCGCCGGCGCAGCGGCACCGGCGGCCGGAGGCGAAGGCGCCCCGGCGCGCCGCCGGACGGAGCCGCAGCGGCTTCAGCCGCGGTGGCGGTGGTCGACAGACCCACGACCGCGCGGGTCCGGCGAGACACGGGACGCGGCCCTGCGGCATCTGCTGACCAAGGGCGGCCCCACGCGGGGCCGTGGTGTTCTCACACGGGGGCAGCACGCCCCTCGCGCCGCTCGGTCGTAACCGGCCGAGCCGCCCTCGGCGGTCGGGTCGGGTCACGCCCAGGCCGGGTCAGGCCACCCCGGCCGGGTCGGGCCGCACCTGCCGGGTCGGACCCGGGTCGGGTCGACCCAGGGGGGTTGGGTCGGGTCGGGTCGGGCCCAGACCCCCCGTTTTCGGACCTTTTCGGTCTTTTTCTCATAACCTGAGCTACGGGCCTCCGAACGATGCGCCGTCAGTGGCGATGAGATCCTTGGATCGAGACGGACGATTCGGTATATCACACTCAAGGTTTCGGAATACTTTGGGTTCGGCCGGGTTGGTTCGTACACGAAACCAACCGGGCCCTCGGAGCAGAAACACTCATATCTTGATCTTCGGACGTCCGATTGACGTGCCGTCGACTTTGTCGAATTCCTCTAGGTGAGTCGGATCTTCTGGAATACTCCGCCCGAGGTTTGGACCGAGGTGGAGTATGGTCGGGTTGGTTTTTCCTTAAAAACCAACCGGGGCCCTGGGACAAAAAAGCCAATAACTCTCAGACCGGGCGTCCAATTGATGTGCCGTCTGCGACGTTGAGTTCCTGTTGATGATACGGAACTTGTGGATACATCAACTCTGGACTATGTTTCAGTTGATGTATCAGCCTCTCGGCTCATGGAGTGGACCCTCCCGAATGAGCTTGCTGTGTGCGGGAACCCTAGTGCTGGCTGCGACTGCTACTGTGACGACGAGAACTGTGCAGAGATCCTCAGTAGATTCGACGACGATGACTACAGCACGCAGCGATCCTTTGTGGGTCAATTATACCGATCCTGTGTGGGTCTGATCCTATGTGGGTCAGCGCTCAGCGGTCCTGTGTGGGCCAGCGCCTACAGATCCTATGTGGGACCGATCTTGTGTGGGTCTTTGCGGGGCTTAGTTACCTATCGATCTTGTGTGGGTCCGATTCTGTGTAGGTCATTGCGGGGGTTAGTACCTATCGATCCTTTGTGGGTCAGATCCTTTGTGGGTCATTGCGGCGGTTAGTTACCTATCGATCCTTTGTGGGTCAGATCCTTTGTGGGTCATTGCGGGGGTTAGTACCTATCGATCCATTGTGGGTCCGACGGCTTAGATGAATCAGTGGCAATATCTGGTTATATTTATCGTCATTTGAAGAGGTATACCTGTGTGAGCTGAATCATATTTTGCTTTCCTTTGTGGATTGGGTTGTGCTATCCTGTGTGGATTACGTTTTTCTTTCCTGTGTGGACTAGGTTGTACTTGGGCTCGGATGTTGGAGTCGAACGAGAATTGATGACTTAGGTATATGTATGGGCATATTCCAAAGATGTTTCGGATGCTACTTTGTGATTGAATCTTTCCTTTGTGGTTTATCCTTTGTGGATTCTGGGAGACCATCGGGGGTCTCAGGGTCCCTACTGAGTAGCTTATACTCACCCCTGCACAGGCTATGCCCGCACTACGTTGTGTTGGTTGCAGATGATGGACAGCGCTGATCGTGGCGGAGGCTTGCGGAGCTGGACGATACCTGGAGGTGGACCACTGGGTGGGACGTACTCGGAGCGGTCGGCTGGACCCGAGGAGTACTGGAGGCTTTCTGTACCCACCCTTTAGGTGGGACTTCCAGTGGATGGCTTGACGTTGCGGCTTTAGTTTTCAGTTGTTGTTTTCCCATTGGAGTTGTACTTTACTTTCAGTTTGGGTTTGTATTCTGGCCCTCTTACTTTCCTCACTTACTGTTGTACCAGTTTTTACTTAGTGTTTACTTCTGTCTGCTTACTCTGTGGTGTTTGTTGTGTACTTTACAAAGGCAAGGCCTTCCCTTTACCGGGATTTACGCCTTGGTGCTAGTCACCAGCCCCTAGCCTATGGAAGGTGGGCTCGGGGTAGTCACGGCACGGGCCCCGAGGACGAGTCGTGACAAGGAATCCTAGGTAGAATAGGATGGAATAATGTATAAGAGAGTGCATTCGAACACTCACGATTCAGCTAGAATTACCTTTTTGCTAGACTTCTCTAGAGTTGCAGCACCACTATCAGCTTTGGAAATGAAGGGGTGACCCTCTGTGTGGTCAGAGAGATGCCAGCTGAGCTTTCAAGAACCAAGGCAGAGGGTAACTAGTGTCCAATATTGAGGCTCCCATATGAGATCATTGGGTACATAGTTTACTACGACGCGTCTAGGACCGGACTCGGGTGTGTCCTGATGTAGGAGCGAGTAGTGATCGTGTATGGTTCTCGGCAGTTGAGACAGCATGAGAAGAACTACACTACCCCTGACCTGGAGTTAGTAGTAGTGGTCTTCACCTTGAAGATGTGGTAGCACTATCTTATTGGATAATTCTTTACAGTCTACTTTGACGACCAGAGTACCGGGTATTTCTTCTCATGGAAGGATCTGAACCAGATGCAGTGGAGATGGCTTGAGTTCCTCTAGGACTATGACTTAGAGATAGTCTATACTTCTGGAAAAGGTAACTTTGTAGCAGATGCTCTCAGTATAAGTTCAGGCATTTAGCTGTTAGGAGAGGCGACGGAATAGCTGGTCGCGTTGTAGATATCCTTTGTGGATTGAGATGGAGCAGCCTTTCTTCAGTCTCTCACAGTCACTCCTCCACTTCTACAGTGAGTCAGAGAGGCACAGCGTGGGGACATTGACTATGAGACGTGACATGCTTAGATATCCTTAGGGCAGGCTCCTGATGGATTTTATGAAGGTGGGGAGGACATCATCCTCTTCAGAGAATGTACTATGGTACCAGTTTCACTTTAGGAGGATGTGTTGAGAGAGTTCCACACTTTCCCTTTAGCAGTACATCCAGGAGATGGAGACCTCTGGAGTTCGAGGATGGAGACCACGTATTTCTATGGGTCTCACCTCGACGAGGTATATGGAGATTTGGCCGAGGTGGAAAGTTATCTCCATGATTCATCAGACCGTTCTAGGTCCTCAGCAGGGTAAGAGAGGTGGATTACCACCGGGCCCTTCCACCTCAGTTGCATCGGGTGCACAACGTCTTCCACGTATCTCAGCTGAGGAGATACGTGCACGACCCATCCCACATCATCGACCACAGGGAGCTGGATATCGATGACGGGGCGACATTCATGGAGGTTCCAGTGAAGATTGAGGATCGACAAGAGTGGGTCCTATGTGGATGGTTGATTCCTATGGTGCTCATTCATTGGCAGCACGGGAACCTCCAAGAGAGTACATGGGAGCGGGAGGCTCATATGTGTGCTCAGTACCCTCATTTGTTTCCCTAGTGTGTGTTGTAGCTTTATATGGATGTAAATCCCTGAGGTGGGGTAATGTAAAGACTCGGAAATTTCAAGGAAATTTGTTTCGTAAATTCTTTGTAATTTTACGACTCCACAGTTTCTGACGGCACCTGATTCTGAGGCCCGGTGTGCCCAGAATCATTTCCTTAAGTTTAATTCAGGTACGTTCAGTAAACATACGTGCGGGTTTTTCTATCTTTTGAACAGGTGCTCGGAATTTAGAACAGAGGACACCAATGAACTCGCAGTGTTGGTATTCTCTTATGGATACCTCTACCGCAGTTGTGTTTTGTCGAGAGTGGAAGTTATAATTTGGTGTTTCTTTTTAAAATTTAACGATTAAATAAAAATGTGTGTGTAACACAATTTTATTTGAAGGTGATTAAGTATTGGGTGGTAGTGGTTTTCTCCAATGGGAAGTTGGAGGTGGGGCCCACCCCCACATAACCTCCCATGGGAGGATATTATGTGGCGGAGCCCACACGTACATCTAACCCTTCAACTTCTCTTAAAATTGTTAAACCCCTCTCTTAACTTTTGAACTCCCACATTATGGTGGAGCCTTTCCACTTTCCCCTCATAATGTAGCCAACACAAGAATAATTAATGCCTTTATTAATTATTTTGAGGTGTCAAGAATTCTTTTGAATTAATTTAAAATGCATGGAAATATTATTATATTGGGGGGGGGGGGCTTTTATTTTATTTTCTTGGAAAATAATTGTGGGGAGACTTTGGGAGAACTAAGGAGAGGAGGAGGATCATTCATCCAATGAGGAATGTGAAGAACACGAAGAACGATGTCCTCTCAATGAAGAACTTCATCCTTCCTCTTCCTCCACGTCAGGGAGAAGATTCCATCCACGAAGAACATCTCCCACAACGACACTTCCTCCTCGGACGCACCCCGACCCCAACGAATCGATGACGAACGAACATTGAATCGAGGTAGGGGGATTTGTGTAGGTTTTATTCTCATTCTCCAGCATTCTATTTAAGGATTGTGAACATCCAATTGTTATCACCATAAACGCGGATAGTTTGAGCCAACCTCACATGGCTTGACACTCTCTGTCGATTTCTTTGTGGTGTACTATGAAGCGGAAAAGTGGCGACCGCAATGAAGATGGCGAACAAAGGTCGCGCTACCCGCAGCCTCTGCAAACTGCACGACCGACCAAGAGGCGCCTGAGCCGCACCCCAGTGCGCTACCCGACATACCCGCGCCCTGCCGGCATGCTGCCCGACCTGGCCGCACCCCCTACTACACTGCCCTGCCTACCTGGCGCACCTCAGCGCCCCACGACTCCCTACTCGTGCTGCCCGGCACACCCCAGCGACCCATTGCGCCATGTCCGCACTGCCCGGTGCATCCCAACACACCCTGCGGTGCCCTGCCGCCCTGCACGGCACACCCAGATGCCCTGCCACACTGCCCGGTGCCCCGGCACCCTGCCCGGCACCCCACGGTGCCCTGCCGCCCTGCCTGGCACCCACCGACGCCCTGCAGGGCTGCCCGGCATGTCCTTGCACGCTGCCCATTGTCCAGCACCCTGCTCGGCACCCACGCGCCCAGCCCGGCTTACCCGCACCCTGCCGGGTGCCCCTGCGTCCCGTTAGTGACCATCCCGCCCGCCCGCACCCCGCACGGCCTTCCCACTGGCCTCCCGGCCACCGGCCTGCTGAACAAGCCCACAACGCCCTCGTGGTGTCACTGGTCAAACCAGCCCAGTCTTTCTGGCCGAGTTACCGAGCCGCCTACGTGGAGACTATCGGGTCGACCCGCCCTCGCGGTCCGCTGGGTCGGGCCCAGCAGACTGGGTCAAAACTTATCGGACTGACCCGCCCAATGGGTGGGGTCAGACCCAGCGAGTCTGACCGGGTCAACCCAAACTGGGTTGGGCCGAGTTGGTCCGATCGGGTCGGCCTGGCCCCCAGCCCTTTACTGACCCATTACCTTCTTGGGCCATATCTTTGGCACCGGATGTCGGTTTGACGAACCTTCAGCGGCACCGGTATTCTTGGAGCATAGTTGTCCCTTTGAGTATACCTCACTTGATTTTGGGGTATTGTTGGGTAACACCCCAAGCTTCTACGGTACGCTTCTCTTTGAATAATGCAATAGCGTGTGTTGTGCGCAACATCGAGTTCTAACACACCACAACCAATCAAACTAGCCATTATGAATAATAATACCCACTTTTTGAAATTTATAAATTTTATTTTTTAAAATGGACTTCATTTCTGGATTCGGAATATAGAATTTACCCTAGGGTGAATTCTTGGTATTTTTCTAAAAACCATCATTTTTTGATGAATAGTGAAACCACTAAGTGGTAGTTAAAAAACTGAATTTTTCATAAAACTTAATTTTACCGCTTCTGTGGGTGGAATTTTGAAAATCTGAGAGACACGGTTAATATCAAGGGGTAAAATGTAGTTCAATGAGATGAAAATAATTTTTGGTGAATAATAACTTTTTACTTTTATTTACCATGGTTAAAAGTAAATAGGGTAATTAAGGGTAAAAATAATATTAACATTACCCTAACACATGTCATAATTCTATTGGACAAGTGTATCTCGACGAAAAACAACCTTAGGAATAAAAAATTATCATTTAGGTCCACTTGGATTAGATTAGGACATTTATTATTATTTAATTCAAAGAAGAGTTAAAAGAGTTAAAATCAAAGTTTATTTACTAAAACATTTTTAATATAGGGTTATACATAAGATAAATTCTATTGTAAATATTAATTATAAAGATAAAAGGATTTACAACATAATGGTATTTTATTTATAATTTTTATACATTAAATAATTTAATTTATTTATGACACAATGATGATGCAGTAATTACCATAATATTGAACTATTAAAATAATTGATATTACAAACACCAAAATAAATATAATTTGAGACTTTTAATGAATTAAACTAATTTTATAAGATAATATGACATATTAATATTGATTTAATTAACTTTTTTCGAAGTAATAATTCTGTTATGAGTTTTACAAAAATCAATTATTGAATAGTGTCAAAATTGAAAAAAAAGAGTGTTTAAATCAAATATTATATTATTAATTGATATTAAATTCCTAAAAATACAAGGTTCGTCCAAGAGACTTATATGATGATAGGTGTATCATTAATGGACCACTTGGGGGGTCTCTTGGAGATATATAGTAATTTTATTAACTATATATTATAAAAATACAAAGTGACATGGTAAGTGTCAAACTAATTAACTAAGAGTTAAAACTAAAAAATAAGGTTAATATAATGACCCAAACCTGTCTAAATTCTATTGGTTTAGTTGTTTTAGACCCATACCCACCTTAAAATTTAAATAATCATCTTTGGAGCCATTAGAAACCGAATATGAATTTATTATGAAATAATATTTCTAGCTTTTCCAAAGGTGCCCCTCACCCCTCTTAAAAAAGGGAACTCCCCCTTCTCATTAATTAACACCTTCAAAGACTTTTGGTTCAAAAAAACCCGACCCAAATAATCTCTCAACTTCCCTCACTACAACCTAGAGGCCTTAGTTTGATCAGAAATACATCTTAAGGATCCCTTTTGATCAAATCAAAAGGAAGAACCCGAAGAAGACGTAATGTTTTCACCACCCTTTTTCAAATTAATTTCTTCTTCAAATTATTCTTTCTTTATTATTACCATTCTAAAATAATTAATCCAGTATCTTCTCTATACTATAATATTATTATAAATATGGTACAACCATATTCATTATTCTATCCATCCTTTGAATGACATGTCACCATACGTGCGTACGTATGGCTTACCGTCTCCACGTCGTGGTGTAATTGTTATTCAATATATTATTATTTGGATCGGTATAATAATGATTTTTAATTAATGTAAATAATAAATATAACATTATAACGATTCTATATATATGATATACCATCCAATTAAATATTATTTTAATATTAAAAAATGATATTGTCGCTCGTGCGTACGTACATACTACCGTCTCCACGAACGCGATTAGAATCATTCTCCATCATATCCATCCAAGTATAATTCTCATTTGATGATTAATAATAGTATCTAAGGACTTGATATCATTCTGGATATGAATAAGATACAAACCATCCTTTGCAAACACATCTTACGTAACAAAACATATAAAATAAAATGAGTAAGTTAACACCCGAAACAATGATAATACTAAAATATTATTAACAAATCAATGTTAAAAGATCATATATGATATCATATTGATGTATATGATTCTTGTAAAATTTAATAACAATTATTCCACCATTATACAAGAGTTTAACCTACCCCCAACCAAGGAAAAGTACAAGGTAAGGGTTTATTTCGCAATCTCTCCATTATCTGAGGTTGTTTATACGTAATAATCTACTGGGATTTCTTTATCATCCACATCCATGTTTCTTCAAAATGTATTTCAAAAAAATTACTATTTACAAGAATATGGGTTAAAGTCATTTATACCCTTATTTGACTTTTTATAAGAGGTTTATAAAGGAATCTTTCCGTCGTTTTCCAAACATGGTGCTTTTTAACCTTTTCGACAGAATTAAGGTAAGAATGTTTTTTTAACTTATACGGCGGGTGCGGCTATTTTCTGCCATTATAAAATCATTGAAGCTTCCCTTAAAAGCTTATAATAATATTTTCAAAGAAAATTTTTTATTTTATAAATATATGACTCTTAAATAATTTCAAAATAGAAAGAGATATTTCTTTAAAAAGAGTTTTGATTTCATCTATGTTAACATCCTCTGATGGATTTTAAGTTTATTTGGAGTTGATTTATTATGATACAATACTTCCAAATTATATTGATTGTTTTGTGATATGCTTGATTATGGATATGTTATTTTTATATCATTCATGGTTTATGAAGAAAGTATTGACATTTCGTAAGCTAGTTTTAATATGAATGTTTATGTTATGTTTAAACCTGTTCATATGAGGAATGAAATGGACTTAATAAGTGACGGGTGGAGCCTGCTATAGATCCTCTATACATCGTTAGGTCTCATGAGTCAAACTAGTGTCTTTGTACAAGGCCTTGGAAAAATCTTATTTGTAGTCTTAGCACGAGGCCTTGGCTATGTGGTTATGATAGTTTGGCATTATGAATTCCATCATTATGAAAGTGGTTATTGATATTGCATGTGATTATTAGATTAGTAGAATATCCTTGCGAATAAGTAAATGGAATTATTTCATTTTATTTTTTCCATACTATGTTGAATTTCAAGTTTAAAAGGCTTTTGTTTTAGTTATACATTGCCTTAAATGTTTATTCTTATTTATGAAAGTTTTCGCTATATTGTTATCCTTACTGGGCATTTGATCTCACCCCTTTTCTATGTTTTATTTTTCCCACGATGTGAAAATGTAAATTATGAATGACCTGCAGGGATAGTATGAGGGGATAAGAGTGTGGACTATGGAGACTATGTTGTTGTAGTTTTCATTTTTATGATGTAATGTAAAACTTTATGAATATATCTACTGCTTCTAAGGCTACTAAACTAATCGGTCTTTCGAGATTTGATCATTCTTGTGATCATGCCAATTTTATGTAATAATGCACCGACTCTGGGTAACTGGGGTTGGGGCGTTACATGTTGAGTCATGGTCAGGTTGGTTCATACACAAATCACACTGGTCCCCCGGGACTAAAATGCTAATAACTCCCAGACCGTGCATCTGATTGACGCGCTGTCTATTGCGTTGAGACCCCAATGAAGTGGCGGTCCTTTGAGATACTTCCCCATGAGACTTTGTGAAACTTTGAGTATTGAAAAGTATCTCATGGAGTTGATCCTTCTGGAGACAAGCAGACAATGTGTGGAGACCAAGTAGCTGTAGACCTGACGACTGCTTGATCAATTCGACTCGGAGTGATTCGACTAGCCTAGTGGACGGAGCGCCTGGTTTGGCGGCAGACCCATGATGGATGGAGAGCATGTCTTGGTAGCATACCCACGGTACTCGATAGGAGGAGTACTTTTTATGTCTATTAGGGGGAGCACCCGGTTTGGCGGCAAACCCACAACGGACGGAGCGCCTGGTTTGGCAACAGACCCACGATACTCGACAGGAGGAGAACCTCAGCAGTCTAAGGTTAGTGAGTAGCACCTTGGAGTCACGACATGGCCACTGTACTCAACAGAGGAGGAGTTCTCCAGCAGCTGTGGTTTCGATAATGAAAAATCCTGGTTTGTGCTGAGTCAATGACCTTTGTGTTTTCCTCATGATTGAGATGGGTTACTTGATAACTTAGGTATATGTATGGGAATATACCTAAGTAATGGTTATCCGTTGTTTTCATACTTTTTGGTTTATCATTGTTGTATTTTTTGAGACCTTGAGGGTCTTGGGGTCCCTACTGAGTATTGTCATACTCACCCCTACACAGACTATGCCCTCACCTCGTTGTGTTGGATGCAGACGACGGATAGCACTGACCAAGGCAGAGTGTGCGAGGGCTGGATGGTTCCCGGAGGTGGACCTCACGACGAGACGGTACCCGGAGGAGACGGATGGACGTGGAACACTGAGGAGGCCATCTTTACCTACCCTTCAGGTAGGATCCATGGTGGATGATCCAGGAGCTGCTAGACACCTTCCAGTTGTTTGTCTTTTAGTTTTACCTGTTTGTCTTTTCCTTGTACTTTACTATTGGGATAGTATTTCCAGCCCCATTTTACATTATAAAACATCATTTGTTATACAGTTTTTACTTAGTGATTGCTTCCGCTTGTACTCTGGTTGTGTGAGTTAAAATTTTATAAAGGCAATGCCTTCCCAGTTTTAGGGAATTACGTCTTTGGTGCTAGTCGCCAGCCCCTGGCCTTTGGAAGGTGGGCTTGGGGTAGTCACGATGCGGGCCCTAGGGGGCAATTCGTGACAGTCACTGTGTGTAGAAATTCTATACAGTTTAAACAATAATGATATCCATGATAATAATATGTTTATTTAAGGTAAATTTAATTTCTAATGATCACAAGAAAGTGAATGTTTCAAGTGAAAGTTAATGACTACAAAAATTAATCAAGAAGATGAATGTCAACACATTCCCTAGTCAAAATTATCAAAAACCATATAGAGAAAGAATAAGTAAGGTATAATTTCTACATATTCCAAGTGTTTATAATTAAAACAATGGGTTTTAGTCATTGATTTATATAAATTCTCTAAAAAATAATTAAAACATTCTTGAGGAAAATAATCTTTTTAATTTGAAAATTACTTTTAAAAATAGAAAATCCCCAAAATATAATGAAAAACATTTCATTTTAAATAAAACTTATAAATTTTTAAAGGGTTATTAAAATAAATGAGTGTTCATTATGGTGTAAAATTTATATTCATTCCATTTATGTTAAAATAATGTTTAATTTCATATTTTTGTTAGAAAATTAAAAAAGTACTATTTTTGGAAAATGATAGGAATATTCCTTCTAAAAAAATTTTAAAACCCAAATATGGGTAAATATTAATTTAAAATATCATAATATAACATTAAAAACATCATTCTAATAAATTTTAGAAAACATGGACTTAGAGGAAAAAGGATTTTTGACCAAAGAGAGTAATAAAGTCATATTTTCATAAAAATGTTTTATCAATAATTTTGAGTACCGCAGAAAAGAAAATGGTACAATTATTTGAAAAAAATAATGAATAAAAAGAGGATTATAAAATTAAAAGTTTTTATTAGACAATGAAAAATTAATTTCCCTCAATTTAAATTTAAGAATAAATAATATTGTTTAAAATGAGATTATGAAATAAACCATTACAGTGGTAATAATTTTGAAGATATAATTAATAATAGAAGTGATTATATTTGTAAAATGTAAATATAAATATAAAAAGTGTAAATAAAACCTAAAATATTTTAAATTCATTATAGAATTAATCTTAGAAGATCAAATAAAATGAACAAGTAAAATAACCCAATGAAAAGAAATTATGTTATAAAATTCCTTACCACATGAAATCGTTAAATTCTAATCCCTATTAATGAAATAATTCAAATTGAAAGTTAAATAAAACATTAATTATATAGGATTAATGATATTACAGGTAAAATGGGTATTTTTTCACTATATAAATGAAATTATGTTCATAACAATAAAATATTCTTCAATGAAGGAGAAATTAAATGAAGTCTCTTACTTCACATTTCCCATTAGTTGAACATTATTTAACCTCATGTATAATGGTTTTAAACATGTTAAAAATTTATAAAAAACCATATTCATATTTATAATATCATATATGATATTATAATTACATCTTATCACCTGTTTGTTAATAATATGTCATTATTACCTTTGTTTATGATGTTAACGTCTTTATTTTCTCCTGCTGGTTTTGTCACAAAAGTTCCAGTTCATATGAATAGGATATATACCCATAATCTAAATAATTGTGTTAAGGTTTTAAAAATAATATTTATTTATTGTATACATTTTTTAAACCATTCATGAATGTTTTTCAGGAAAAATGAATCACATCACTTTATGGAGATGGTAGGATACACTTATGCATGACTGATGATATCATTCCCTTAATGGGTGAAAGGGATAGAAATTGGATGATATATTAATTTTATAGAATTAAAATAATTTCAATGTATAATATATATTCTTTATTTCAATAATTATGATTATCCATGTGATTCAGTGATGGAAAACAACCAACATTGGTTCGTGAGGTGGTTGTTCGTCGTACACACGAGTAATGACTTTGTTTCCAATTAGATAGTGGAGTAGATGGATAAATATTATTCCATCGACATAATAACACCTTATTATATGTTATATAATTTTTTTATTATATTTTAATAGGTAACACAAAATTTATGTTCGAAAAAGAAGAACTAAGAGAATAGATATTAGTGAACATGAATACCATTGCTTAGAAAAACCTTATTTAAATATCTTATTAATGACCCTAGACTTTGTATTTTAGAGAAATAATAACCAATAAAATTTATATAATGTTTTTTTAGAGATAATGTTTTAGTTTTTGGTTGATCTAATTTTATTTATAGATATTAAGAAATGAGGGTAGGGAGTTCCCTTTTATAATTAAGGAGTGATATTTTTGTAAATACCCAAAACTATTCAATAAAAGGAAGTCACTCTCACCCCAAGTACCTAATAAATTTATAAAAATATATTATATTGATGTTAAGTGTGATCTACACCTCCATAAAAAAATAAAAAAAACATTTTATTCCCTTATATTGTGCGTTTACTTAATTTTACCATTTTATTTTTCACCATGGTAATTATTTTTTTATTTCCCAAGGTAATTTATCCTATAATACTAAAAAAAATGATAAATATTAAATAATTTGGACCCACATAATCACAATATAAAATAAAAATTATCAAATAAAACCTGATTTTTGAGGAAAATTCATTTTAACAAATGCACATGTAATGTGAAAACCCCTTTTTAACCTTAATCATAGTAAATAAATTTTATATTATTTACTGAAAACTACGAAAACAAATAGTTAAACTTATTAAATAATATTAATTATTTTTATTCAAAATATTTAATCCTTTTAAAAAAATATGTTCATAGAGTTGGTATAATTTAATTTCCAAGTAACCCTACAAATTGTGTCAAAAAAGAGTTTTTTACGAAATTTATTTTCCAAGCATAAGATGATCTTACATTAACTATATGTTTGGTGATCATTATTATATTGATTTAAATTAATATATTTAAGTATATAATTTATATATCTCATTTAAATATTTTCTTATTGGTGTTTATTTTAATTAATTAAAATGATGGGACATTATGCATTTAAAAAAAATTAGAAAAATTAAATTTTTATTCCTAAAAATAAAATTATACAAAAAAATGTATAAAGATGATTAATTTTAATTAATTACTTTAAATCTTACTAAATAATTTTTTTTCATTTAAATAGTCATAGAGATAACAATGGGACTTTTAAATTACTTAATTTATATAAACTTAATGACACTTTTACAAAAAACTGTATTTTTTCACTATTCACTTTCAAAAAAATCACAAACTTTCACCTCAAGATAATTATGATATGGAGATTTAAAAAATTATTTTTTTTGTAAAATAAATTTCTGAAAATGTTATGAATTTATTATAATTCTCAATCATAAAATTTAAAAAAACCCCATTTTTTCATAAAATGTTTTTAAATCATAAAATGATTTTATTGAGAATTATGTACACATTTAAAATTATATTATATAAAACGATTATACATATTTTCATAATTTTATTAAAAAATTCCATTCCCACAAACTTTATATAATGTTTATAATGGTTACATAAAATAATAATATTTTAATAGTATATCACGATTCATTTGAAATTCGATACAGCATGCCATATACATTATTGAACACTATTGTATTCTTTTTAAATCTCAGATTGTTTCACTTAATGTATAATAACATCTTCTGTGGTTTTTATACTCTATTATTGATAAATTATGATGAATTGACATCTTATATTTGTATTTATTTTGTTTTTTCCATATTCACTTGACTTACCCCACACCTTTCTCCCATGGTAGCATCCTCACTGTCCCTTAGTTTATTCATATAGTGAATTAATTATTCTTACAGTCTTCCAATTTCTCTAGTAGTTGATTGAAATTTTTTCTTATGATAAATCCATATTTCTCTCATAGGGTCTATTAATTTTTTTTTATGTTTGCTTCATATTTGTTGATGTAGTGAATGTTTTACCTTTCATTTGATCAATTTTTCATGTAGTTAATTCCTCATGGTTAGTTATTTTCATCTTATAGTTGATCTAATATCTCATAATTGATTCATTTATTTATGCATTCAATATTCCCCCATTTTCTATTTAACCTCACAGTCCATCTTCAAATCTAGTTTATCACATGGTTTCTCCAATACATTGAAAATTTATTGAAATTACAGAATGATCTATTTTTAACATCCTAGACCTGATTCACTCCAAAGAAACCAAAACTAATTGGTCACATAGCCTCAATCATTACTCCCCATATTCCATAAGATATCTACTATTAGTGAGGTTATAAAATGGTGCATTATGGAGACTATATCCTCATAATCAAAGTGAATTATAGTTGAAAATAATAGTTAAAATAATGGAAGTAGAATAATAATAGAAAAATAGTATTATCACAATTAATATAAATAAATCATCCAAAGAACTTTAAATATCCCAAGAACATAACCAGAAACATAGAAAAAATTGTTTCATTTAAAAATAATATATAAAAAATGAGGATATAAAGAAACAAAAAAGCACGCATATACAAAATGCTATACAAAAAATGAACAAAATGACCAAAATTTATCTCCAATAGAATCATAAGAATAATTCTCAGTCTTTTTATCATGTACATTATCATAGTATAGAAAATAAAAAGTCAAAATTTGTTCTCTTCCCCTTGTACCTACTTATATCCTGAAGTCTACCTCATTACCAATCGGTATACTGAAAAACGAATGAGATAAACTTAGTATCCAACACCAACTATTTATAGCATTATCTAGTCTGTGAATATATAATAATAAGTGTGCATGAATAATGAATAGGGTTAATATATAAATAATCCATTTCATTATCATTTTCCCATGGGACACCAATATGATGTTATCAGCTTCACCCTAAACCGGAATGTCTCTGAACAAGTGACATCATAATACTATATAAGTATGTGACTATGTATAAGCAAGACTAGGACCCATAGCATATAGCTGAGTAATCTATGTAAAATTATAATATAAGTGAACTATGAGGTTCTACAACATGTATGACTTTCGTATTCAAGTATAAGTTCAAAGGGGTTTACCCTTGGCATATCACCCTAAGGTGTTCTAATCAAGTCCTAGAAAAACGTTCTAGATGGCCTTGGTTCTAGTATTAATATGATCCATATTATATCAGTTCATGTGGTTCTGGGATCTTTATATCCATGCCTAATACAATAATTTGGACCAAATGTCCAATATCCTATCTAAGGAGAAAGAATTCCATGTCCAATAATACATGAAAATGATGAGTAATTCCATGTACAACATTCTTTTTACGTTTAAGGGTGACCAAGTCCAACATTATATACCAAGGAGAATGTGTGAGTGGAGCGACATGTCTAAAAAATTCCTACTAAAAAATGGGGAACACCATGTGTAGTGATAATAATCAATTATCTATAATAATAATGATTGGAATAGTCATATTTTATAATTAAATAATGTTTAGGTGACATGGTTATACCAGTCACCTTCCATTTATCTCATTTATCCATTTATAGGGTTCAATTAAAAAGATAATAATAGGGGCCAACTACGGTGTCATACCATTTCATCTAATTCAATTTAAATGTATCATTTATGATTGAAAATTCATTATTCCTCAAGAAACAGTTTAATTTTTTTAAGCATAGTGTTTATAAAAATTTTAGAAAACTCGTCCAAAGGGATATCTTATGTTGATGTTGAAAACCTCCATCAACACCAAGTGTCTAAGTAAAGCATTTACCATTTCAAAATTCATGTAATACATTTATAAAATTTATTTTAATTCTATTTAGTTATAAACATAATAGAAACACACCTTAAGAGGTGGTTCGCATCGAGGAAGTCATCCTCTAATAATGTAATAGGGGTTGTAAGGATTATTATCTCATGAAAATAGAAATTCATAAATTTAATTATCATTTAAGGGAGAAACACATGGATGTTCTGTATTGTGGAAATACATCTCATAATATAAGAACCAAAACTTTTATAAAAAATGGATGGACCACCAACCTTAGATGGGTAGTAGATACTTGTAACATATCAGTCATTAATCTGATCTATAATGGAAGAAATTGTAGAAATAGAAAAATTACCTAAAAATAGGGTATATTATTTTTCATTTATTTAGCATAACATATTTGGAAATAAATTAATAAATAAAGGTAATAGTGTCAATGTATTACTAAGGGGAATCTAATATGATTGGGGGTGCATGGATCGAACTTTGTGTGAGGGATGAGGGTAAAAACCTAGCTTGAGGGAGAAGGGAGAACCCCACATTATGTGAATTTTTTAAATGAAGGAGTAATAAAGAGGGTTTAAGGTTTCAAGAGATATAGAGAAAATATAATTTCTCACTTTTCAAAGGGACACATGGTTTGGCCACATACTTGTCCAAACTGTGTGGTAATCATACACCACTAATGTCTATATGTAACACCCCCTTTCATGGTCTATGTACATTTTGAAAAATCATGAAAACACCTTATGGATCACCTCTAAAACAATTATAAACCATTTGAGAAGGTTTTGAATCCCCCCTTGCATGTTTTTATAAATAGTTCTACTCCTTTATAGGGCCACATGGTTGAGACACACAGTTACTACTAGCCATGCACTAACAATGCACCTCTAACTTTTTCTCTAAGAACCTGTGATACGGGCTCCAAACAAGCATTGTATTCTCCCAAAAAATTCCTTGATCACTTAATGGATATTAAAATAGTAAAATAATAGGTTTAAATTGAAATTTAAATGATCCACACTTCTCTTAAAATTTGATACAATACAACCCCCCCTCCTTAAAACAACTCACTATTGAGTTACCCTTCGTAGGGTGGTTGAACATCATATGAAAATAGTTTTGGAAATTGAGAACATGAATCAGCCTCTCTCTTCCAGGTCACTTCATGTACATGGAAATACCTAACTAGCAATATAACTAGATGAACTAACCGACCTCAGAGAGCCTTCATACTATGATCCACGATATGCACCAGATACTCATTAAAATAATCATCAACACACAAATCTATCTCTACAGGGTGTAAAACATGGGAAGGGTCAGAATGGTAATAGAGAATAAATGAAACATGGAAGATTAAATACATATCCTAGTACCTCTATAGTAACTAAAACTATTAGGATACTAGTATAACTCACTCCAAAATCAAAAAAAGGTCCATTTAACCTAGGTGTTAGATTCCCTTATCTTTCAATCCATTGATTATCTGATTAAGGTGAAACATGCCAGAAGACCCAGTCTCAAACCTCAAACTCCATGGGTTAGTAGGGATTATTGATATAATAATTTTTTCTAGACTATGTTATATCTATATTATTCATGATAAGTTTTACCTACTCTGATTTCTCTGGAACAACACATGGTCCCAAAAGTGCTAACTATCCTAACTCTAACAAGAACAGGGGTGAATGAAATATCCTATCATATAAGGACACATATGGATACATATGTATAGTATCATGGAAACTATTATTGTAGGTAAATTTAGTAAGAGGAAAATTTTTCTCCCAAGAACCTATAAAATTAAGGATACATACTCGAAGCATTTCCTCTAACACCCATATCATACACTCAGACTATCCATCAGTCATGCATCCGGTAATTCCGCTCATGAGACCTAAATTGATGATTATTGTATGCCATGAAGTGTGTATCCTACATCAAAACTACTCTAATAATAATTTTTTATGCATCAAGATAAACTATAAAGATTCTTCCCAACTCTGGTAGAATTAGGATTGGTGTTAAAGATACTCTTCTTTTTTTTCTCCTAAAAGGATTTCTCACAAGATTCAAACCATGTAAAGATAATTTTCTTCTTCTTCAAGCCTATAATATTTGTTTATAGGCATAAATAGTCTTTAATAATGTTTGTATAATAGCCATTTATCCCTAATAATGTTCAAACATCAAATAAATTCTTGGTCTTCTCTAATGATACTGCATCTTTTACCTTCTTGGGATCTACATATACCCCTGATTCCAATATGATGTGACCGAGGAAGTGAGATTTATCAATCCAAAAGTGATATTTTGTGACCTTGGAATAAAAACAATGATCTATCTATGTATTCAATACATTTTCAAGGTCTTTGTAATTATTGTGTTGAGTATGAGAATACACCAAGATATCATCCATGAAAACCACACTAAAAGAAAACATACATGGGTGGAAAACTATATTCACCAAGGTAGTTTAAATTTATGATGTGTTCAAGAGACTAAATTACATTACCAGATACTCATTAAAGACATATATACTATGGAGTGTTTTATGTGGTATATCTGAGGGTCTAAACCTTCCCTAATGATAACATGACCTGAAATTAATCTTTGAGAAAACCCATTCTCCTAGGAAGTGATCAAAGAGGTCATCTATTCAAGTTTTTGGATACCATTTCTTAATTGTAAGATGATTTAATTTATGGTAATACATTCAAAGCCTAAGGGTTCCATCCACCATCTTATAAAATATAATGGTTGAACCGAAAAGATAAGTATTGTGATAGATAATCCCTTTGTATTCAAGGTCATACAACTATCTCATGATTTCTTAAACCTCTATAGGAGTCATCATGTAGGGAGGAATAAACATCGTTGTTTCTCATAAAACCAACTCAATAGTAAACTCCACCTCTATCTAAAGTGGTAACCTAGAAATTTAATTATAGAAAAAATCCTTGAAATGATCTAATAAAGGAGGTAAATCTATTTGTTATTTTCTTTGATAACTCAGAAAGAGATGTGAAATTTTGTTTGTATCTCTTCCCACACAATATTTCTTATGTCCTAATCAGTTATCCCAGATATTGCATTCTCTCTTTTTAATATAAGTACCACCCTCAGGGGATGTGAAATACACTCTTTAGTAGTATAAATAAACATGAATTTGATAAGATACAAATTAATCCATCCAAATAATTATTTCAAAGCCTATCATCTTGAGAATGATAAGGTTCCATATGAAATGATAGCTTCCTATCTCAAGGGGAATTCTTTATATAGGCGTACACTCTCTGATCTCACTCCAAATAAAGTATTGAGATTAATAAGTCCATATAAATACTCTATAATGAGAATATATCTTATCATAATTTCCATAGGTGTGAAATAATGTGAAGATCTTGTATCAAATAAATAATACCCAAAAGTATAGGCTACTAAAATCTTATATTTCAGTCATGGAGGATCGGTACCCTACTCATATGGTGTAGGATGCACTATATATATTTATGGCCTAATCTATGGCCTTGATAAACAACATGACTACCTTGATTAGGTCTTCTCTACTGTATATGTATATCATGTGGCTGTATCCCTTGGCCACAACCACCTCTTTAGCATAAACAGTAGGCACTACTCCAACTTCCCCCCTAGAAATGAGCTACCAACCCCACTCCAAAACATGGATTCGGTACATATCCTCCATCCCTAGCCACTAAAAGAAATGTTCTACAAACTCGTTGATGATTCCCTATCTTTACACAAGACCAATACTCAACAGCGTCCCTAATACACTGATTCTTAGTATGACCTAGATTCCACACTAATGGAATAATAGCTGGATTTAATTACAAATTCTCTAAATATCATCTCTCTAAAGAGAACACTCTAGGTGAAGCTTCCTTCTTCTGGTTGAATTACTATATGTTCTAGTGGTTTCTCCACCATGTCCCACACCTACAGCCTCTCTAAGATTACACATGGTTTTGAGGTACTAATTCTTGGTCCCATATATAGTATTCGACCAAAATATGTTAAATTGAGATCAGATTCCATACGTGATCCCTTTCTAAAGTCACATAACCCAAGAGAACTCATTACCCAGAATAATTAGCGAAATTCACTGAAGCTAAGTAATATGAGATTAATAATCCATAATAGATATAGTTACCCAATACATGTGGATAAACTCCCTTTCTCGGTAAGCTCTCAAAGTCTTAGGAAACAAGTAATCATAAAAGGTAGTCAGGAAATCCCTCTAGACCATATCTCGATGTTTATTGGCTTGATTTAAGACATCCCACCAACTTTTCACAGATTCACACAACATCTATGTAGAAAGATTCAATATCCTATCATGTGGTGTCTTGAGATTATATAAGATATATATCATAACCCCTAAACATGACCTAGTAGCTTGGGGACAACCTTTCCCTAAAAAGGTTTAAAGGTGCTACTACTGGAACTCCCTAATCAACTCTTCAAAAGAAGGGATAGGTCACGGATCTCCCTATACAAAATGCACTAACCATAAGAAACCCTCCCTAAACTGAGCATCAGTTCCTAGATCAGAAATAGAATGAGGTGCCGAAAGGGTAACTATAAGAGGTAACATTGTTGGATCTGGGGCCACCACCACCAGAGAATGGTCATCACCACCTTCCTAATACTCAACCTAAGGTTGCAAGGTGTAATATCTCTACAATTCCAAGCACAAACCTTTGAAGATATTTGATAAAAAAATAGATTACAAAAAAGGAAATATGAAAGGTATAAGACTTCAAAAAAATATTGAACATCCCATTTTCTACTCTTAATGCCAGTTCTAAGTGATATAGAAGATGATAAGGGTCATAGGTGACACTTCCCAGATCTCCCTACCGAAATTAGGTAAGGGTCAATTTCTATGTTTAATACCAAAATTTCCAGTCTATGGATGGTCAATTATGATTTTTATAGGAAAACACCCTTTAAGATTCAATTAGGATCCCAATTTAGTGGAAACCATTACATTAATTAATTACAATACATCATCATTCTTTTAGATTCTCTAACATTCCCAATTTATAAAGTCCGACACTTTATAAAATGAAAATGGAATTTCATGTAATTGAGACCCGCTTATCATAATGGATTAATTATGTGGGTCACTATTTTTAATATAAAAAGTCCCATACACATATAAATAACAATTGACAACCATTATATTTAAATCAATAATATTTCATCCAATGTAACCAATATTTGGTTCCTCAAACATTCCATAATTGGTTAGTTAAAGTGTCACCATATAGTTATGTAGGAAAACAGAATTTAGGTTAATCAAGACACTTAAATTAACAAATTATGTATCTCATTCATCCTGTTTAATAGTTAGTCAATAACAAATATAACATTAAAGGAACTACAACATGCTATAGGTAATGCGTGCAATAAATAAAGATGGTATAGAATATGAATAAAATATTAATCCTTGGGTTCCTATAATGATTCATGATCAATTACTCCTTTACATATTGGGGAAAGGGTAAACATAGAATCTATAAAAATAATAATAAACACAAAAAAACATGACAATAACCTATCAGTGAGATCAGTACAACTTTATTAGATGTAATTAATAACAAAAAGTCTCATCCAAGGAATCATTTTTTTTCCTATACATGGGTTAGCTACTCCTAGGATTATTCTCATTACCAGTTTTTTATACTTCATATTATCTTTTCTAATAACCAAGAATTATAAGTTAAAAGTAGAAACTACATTGATATAACTTATAATGCCCCAGACCCAGTTCACTCCAAAGTAAACAATCCCAGTTTTCCACATGGCTTTGAGTGCGCCTCCCTATGTAAAAAAGAATGTCAAACAGTAGTGAGGCTCTACTGTTTTAAGGAATAATTCTTATTTATTACCTATACTTGTGACTTAATACTAGAATTGTCTATCTTTAATTTCTGGAGATATTTTAAGTTTAGAGTTTTAGAAAATTATGAAAAAACACTTAAATATAAAACCAATACATTAAAAGTGTACACTTTTATACAGTTCCATTTTTTTATAAAATAAAAGTCATTAAAATAAAACATGATTTCTTATGATAAATCTTCAAACTTTACTTTATGACCTCTTCCTTGTTCTTACACTCCTTTAAACCCTGTGAAAAACAATTTAAAACATGTGATGATCACAAAAATCTCGGTAAGGGAACAAACATGGGAATAAAGAAATGAACAAGAGTTAGAATGAATATCAGGATAACATGAAAGGCATTTATCTTGGGTAAATATATGGAATCATAAAATATAGAACATGGAATCACATGATCCTTGAAAAATTAGAGATCTGAAAAAACATATAACAGGAAAAAAAACATGAGTCAAATCTAATTTCCAAGACTTTATCACATTGTGGACAAAATCCCCTGATGGATTAGGTTTACACCCTAATCTCATACATGATGTATCATTAAAAAAACATTTTACAATAAATTAGAGTTCTATCTGAGTTCACCCATCATAAAATGTTCATGCATAAATGTTTCATATAATGAATAAAATATAATAAATAAACTTAAGGGTTAACCATGGAATAAAATGGGTATCATAATCATGTCATAAGGCATAACCCAAGGGTGTATCATAATGGTATCCATAAAAAAGTGATTAAATAATTAATGGAAAATCAATATATATATATATATATATATTTATATATATGTGAGTAATGATGACAAATTAAATTGAATACATGATAAATATTTTTCAAGAAACTTTAAAAATGAACCACTTTAGTGTGGTTTAATGGAAAATATTAAAGAGTTTTAAAGAGAAAAAATGTATAATTGTTTTCAAAAAACCAGAAATTAACTAAAATAGTTTTTCATGATAAAAAGGGTTATTTTAAAAAACTATTGGTGGATTAAAATATTTTTGGGGTGAACTTGAAAATGAGTAAATAATGGATAAGTTCCTTTAATCAGACGTTCTTATTAGGAAGAATTGAGTAAGAATGATTATAAATCATGTAATTCTCCATAAAAGAAATATTAATTGAGGCATAAATATTTTTGGTACATATATACATAACATAAGGGAATTATATAAAAAAATTAAGGTATAATTTATGGAAAAGAGATAGAAAACATAACTCAAAGGTAATATAATGTTTTAGAAAGATCCCTGACCATAAACCAAACAAGAACCCTTTTTGATAACTTTTGAGAGAAATTAAAAAATAAACATTTTAAAACATTCATGTACATATAAATACATTCATAAAAGCCATTTTAAAAATATGTCCATGAAATAGAAATATTAAAATAATACATCTTTAAAACATTTAAAATTATGTTTTAGTTAAAGATTCCCTTACAAAAATCATATAATTGAAGTGAGCATTAATAAAATGAATAGATTATGTGTACCCAATTTAAAACCACATAAAATAAGTGGAAATACAACATAATATATTAAAAATTCATTTCACACATAGATATAGAATGACATAATCAAAAAGTTTAATTTTATCCCAAAGAATGGAAATTAGATTAAGAATTCTCTTATAGCATTGTAACCTGTCGAATAGTATACCACATCAAAGAGTAACATTTAAAAAAAATAAATCTCATGATAATAACTAAATTAATGATATAACATGTCAATGGAGATTCATATAGGCATCAAAAAAGAATATAGGTGCATAACATCAAAATATGCCTCAGTGAGAGAAAATTGAGATGAGGTCCCTTACCATTATTCTAAATCGTCAGGTATGTTCATAATTATAATTAAATGGATTTTCCATGTATTATTTTGGGATACTGTATATATTATTTTAGATGCCAGGTGGTAAGACTACATACAATTTGGATTCCCTTAGTTCCTAGAATAATTTATTGTAGTATATTAAATATCACGCTCACATAGTTTTACTAAAACGTATAATAAATTATGAACAAAGGGCCTAGATCAGAAATATTAAGGAATCATTGAGTTCAAAAAGTGTGTTTTATCTTAGGCGTGATATAACCTTTTTCAACATAGGGTGTTTATGGAAAACTCATTGCAAGAGTAAAATATATAAAATTGTTGATTTATTTTATTTTATTTTATTTCTTTGATGCAGTGATCTAGACTCTTCTATAAATAAACGTTTTTTGTGTAATTCCTAGGTTTATCTGCTAAAACCTAGAGATCCATAGGACCATTAAAGATCATTAAAATGAGATTCCATTGGTGGATGATAACCAGATCGTAGACCGATGACCGGTGTGAGATGAAATCTGAGGATCTCACCAATGATCATAGCATAGCTCCATTATTTATCAGTGGTCAATCCAAATTAAGGTAAGAAATTTTTTTGATTTCATTATTTCCTTGATCTTAATTCCTATGATGAACATGAATTAATCAACCAATAGATTGATCTATGATTTGGTTGTCTTGAGGGATGGGTTTATTGTAGGGATTTTTTCAGTAGAATTTCTTTGTTATATTTTATTCTTCACTACCATTCTAATGGTGAATAATTGAGGCCAATATGAACATTGGTTGAGGTTCACACCCCATTTTCTTTGGTTTTTAATTTCTCTCATTTTTCTTCCTTCATGATGGGAATTCATCTTTGGGCTCGTGGTTCAACTACAACTGAAGAATCGATTTTTGTGCACATGTTTCCTGGTGAAATAATTCGATATCATATACCTGGGATTGGCATGACATGATGGTTGTGAGATGATGTAAGTGGTGGAGGATCAAATGATTTTGGATACCCAATTTCATGTTCTTCAATGTGAAATGAATAATAGAGTTTGATAAATCTTTCCAAATGGATTTGATGGTTGCAATTTGTGGTTCATCAATGGAAAGGATGGTCCGACATGGATACATGGTTTTATAGCATAGAACATGACCGGATAAATGGTCGGAGGCATGGTAACAGACCCAAAATCCAGATTTGAGATTCTGAAACTTCCATGGTACATGTCATGTAAGTCGTAACGATACACCATGTGGTGCTGTCTAAACAGTGGCTAGGGTTTTTGGAAGGAGATAAGTATAACATGTTGTGTGGTCTCTATTTCTGAGCTTGGTATGTACCTCAAAGGGTACACAGACATGGGTTGGAGTACACGGGCATGGGAACACCATTTACTCCCACACAGACATGGCTTAGACAAAATGTAAATGAGATAAACTATGTACCAGTATACAGGAATAAGTACATAGTTATCCACACGTTGTGTACTTCAATACATACATGGACACAAGCCATTTTACACAGGTAGGAGTTGGGGCCAAGTGGACACAGCGTGTAACCCTACTATACTTCGTGTACTCCATAAAAGATTGATTGGATCCCTTATCCTCTATATCTAAAACCAGTTTCATTTTGGTGCATTCCCCATATCCATTCCTTAAGAGTTGGTATAAAATCACCACCTACATATAGGAAAATGATCCCATTAGTATCAATTCTTAGATAGAGCTATTGGAATGTAACGCCCCGACCCCAGTTACCCAGAGTCGGTGCATTATTACATAACATTGGCATGATCACAAGAAAGATCAAAATCTCGAAAGACCGATTGGTTTAGTAGCCTTGGAAACACTAGATATATTCATAAGTTTTACATTACATAATAAAATGAAAAACTACTACAACAACATAATGTTTCCACAGTCCACACTATAATCCCCTCATAATATCCCTGCAGGTCATTCATAACTTACATCTTCACATCCTGGGAAAAATAAAACATAGAAAAGGGGTGAGCTCAAATGCCCAGTAAGGATAACAATATAGCGGAACATTCAAAAATAAGCATAAACATTTAAGGCAATGAATTACTAAAACAAAAGCCTTTTAAACTTGAACTTCAACATAGTATGGAAAAAGTAAAATGAAATAATGCCATTTACTTGTTCACATGGATATTCTACTAATCGAATAATCACATGAAAAATCAATAACCACTTTCATAATGTTGGAATGCATAATGCCAGACTATCATAACCACATAGCCAAGGCCTCGTGCCAAGACTACAAATAAGATTTTGTCAAGGCCTTGTGCCAAGACACTAGTTTGCCTCATGAGACCTACCGATGCATCGAGGAGCTATAGCGGGCTCCACCCGTCACTTATTAAGTCCAATGCATTCCCATATGAAAAGGTTTAAACATAACATAAACATTCGTATTAAAACTAGCATACGAAATGTCAATAATTTCACCATAAACTATGAATGGTATAAAAATAGCACATCCACAGTCAAACATATCACAAAACCTTCAATACAATATAGAAGTTTTGTATCATAATAAATCAACTTCAAATAATCTTAAAATCCATCAAAGGATGTTGACATAGATGAGATCAAAATTCTTTTTAAAGAAGTATCTCATTTTATTTTGAAATCATTTAAGATCCATATAAAATAAAACATTTTCTTTGAAAATATTCTTATAAGCTTGTAAGGAAAGCTTTGAAGATTTTATAACGGCGTAAAATAACCGCACCCGCCGTATAAGTTAAAAAAACATTCTTACCTCAATTCTGTCGAAAAGGTTAAAAAGGACCTTGTTTTGAAAACGACGGAAAGATTCCTTTATAAACCTATTATAAAAAGTCAAAAAAGGGTATAAATGACTTTAACCCATATTCTTGTAAATAGTAAAAATGTTTTGAAATACATTTTTAAGAAACATGGATGTGGATGATAAAGAGATCCCAGTAGATTATTACATATAAACAACCTCGGATAATGAAGAGATTGTGAAATAACCCTTACCTTGTACTTTTCCTTGGTTGGGGTAGGTTAACCTCATGTATAATGGTGAAATAATTGTTATTAAATTATACAAGAATCATATACATTAATATGATATCATATATGATCTTTTAACATTGCTTTATTAATAATATCTTAGTATTATCGTCGTTTCGGTGATAATCGATTCGTTCTTCTTAAATGTTTGGTTACGTAAGACATGTTTGTAATGGATAGATTATATCTTATTCATAATCAGAATGATATTAACATTATTTTTAACCCCAAAATGAGAATAAGACTTGAATGGGTATGATGGAGAATGAATCTTATCGCGTTCGTGGAGACGGTAGTCCGTACGTGCGCACGAACGCTACTTCCATTTAATTTTTTATTTTAAAAGAATCTAATCCAAATGATACATAGGTATATTACTATCCAGTATAGTATTTTATATATGTTACTTAAGTTCATTAACACCATCCTTTATACGTTCCATGTGTGGTATGAACGAGTCATATCATTTTAAGGGGGCGGTAGTCCGCACTTCCTCAAATGAAATTATCGTATGTATATACAACATGAAACGAATAATGGTATGAAATAAAATGGAATTACAGAAGCTTATATATAAAATATATATCATTAATATCATATTTAATTATAGTTCCATCATAATGGCCACCATGAGAGGTGGTAAGATGTATTTGAACAATCATCGTTTCGTGAGGCGTTAGTTTGCCATCCACAGAAACATTATGTTCATCATCCATTAGATGGAGTTGTGTGTATGTGTAGTTTGAATCCTTCTTATAACAACATCCTAGTATATTTAGGATACTGGTGTTGTTACAAAAGAAAGGAAATAAAAAGATTTTGGGGGTTGGAGAAGCAAAATAAATGAAGATACTTTAAGAGAAATTGTTACCTTTAATTTAGGTAACTCACTTTGGTTGGAACCAAAGGACTTCTTGAAATGCTTTCTGCCTAAGGAGAAGCTTCAAGGAGGAGGAGAGGGATGTGGGGAGCTTAGTTGGGCAGAGTTTGGACGAGCCAAGTGGCTTGAGAGGTGTGAGGAAAAGAGAAGGAGGAGTGCCCTTTTATAAGAGGGGTGAGGGGCACCTTTGGAAAAGCTAGAAATATTAATTTATAATAAATTCATATTCGGTTTCCAAAGGCTCCAAAGTTGACTATTCAAAGGATGAGGTGGGTATAGGTCGAAAACAACTCATACAATAGAATTTAGACAGGTTTGGGTACTTATATTAACCTTATCTTTAAGTATTAACTCTAAGTTAATTAGTTTCACTTTTACAATATCTCTTTGTATTTTTATATAATATGGTTAATAAACTTACTATATACATCCAAGCGACCCCCAAGTGGTCCATTAATGATTAACCTATCATAATATAAGTCTCTTGGCCGAACCTTAGTTTTTTAGGAATTTAATATCAATTAATAATATAATATTTGTTTTAAGAACTCTTTTATGTCAATTTTGACACTATTCAATAGTTGATTTTTGTGAAACTCATAACAGATTGATTACTTCGAAAAAAGTCAATTAAATAAATCCTAATATATCATATTATCCTAGAAAATTAGTTTAATTCATTAAAAGTTTCATATTATATTTATTTGGGTATTTATAATATCAATTATGTTAATTTTTTACTATTTTAGTAATTACTGCATCATCATTGTGTCATAAATAAAATTAATTATTTAATGTCTAAAAATTATAAATAAAACTTCATTATGTAGGAAATCGTTTTAGCTTTCTAATGAATATTTATAATCCAAGATCCAACATGTATAACCCTATGTAAAAATTGTTCTTATAAAAGATGTAAGCTTATGTCATTTTTATTTTTATTTTAACTTTATTAATATAATGTGTCCCTACCACATACAAGTGGATCCAAGGGGTCCCCAAATTGACTCAAGGATGCCCATGGTCGGGTATGTGTCCACCAATAAGGTTAGGACACGTTTTAGGGTAATTTTGTATTATTATAATATTATTTTTTAACCCTTATTTACCGGATTTACCCTTTAACCATGGTAAATAAAATATTTACCGCAGTAATTATTCAAAATGTCTAAAAATAAAAGTTACCTATTTACACAATTTGAACATCCTGATTCCAAATATGGAATCCATTTTCCTAAATTCAAAACACAGAAGTGGCAGAAATTAATTTAAAATTAAATCCCGCTGTCAAAACAAAAAGCGTGTTTTTAAGAGATAATAACTATCAAAAGATTGACACTTGTTTATGTTCGGTTTAATTGTAAAATTATGTCCAATGATAAACATTAAATTGAATGGTAAAAAATATATTCTAAATATACTTTAAAACCACTCAAATTCATAATTTATCACTATTAATTATTTTGATTAAAAAAGTTGTTTTTAATTAAAATTTAGTAATTTTCACTATTCATCAAAATATGAAAGTTATCCGAAAAGTACCAAAATTTCACCTTAGGCTAAATTCGATATTCCGAGTCCAAAAATGAAGTCCATTTTCAAATATAAAATATATATGATTTCAAAAAGTAGGTATTACTATTTACAACGGCTAGTTTAATTAGTTATGGTGTGTGTTAGAACTCGAGGTTGCGTACAACACACGCTATCACATTATTCGAAGGGAAACGTACCGTAGAAGCTTGGGGTGTTACATTCTCCCCTCCTTCAAATAATTGCATCCTCGCAATTTCTAGGGTATTACTGCATAAAAAGACTCGGGTGGTTCTTCATCATAAGTTCCTCGGGTTCCCACGTTGCATCTTCCATCTTATGATTTCTCCACAAAACATTTACCAGACGCGTCGTCCGGTTTCTCAGCACTTGTTCTCTCGTATCAAGAATCTTGATGGGCTCTTCGCAATAAGACAGATCGGGTTCCAGTTCTAAATCTTCATAGGTGAGTACATGCGTTGGTTCAGGCATGTATTTCCTCAACAGAGATACGTGGAACACATCGTGAACTTTGGATAGACTTCGCGGCATTGACAATCGGTAAGCTACAACCCCAATTCGTTCTAGAATTTCGAAAGGTCCGATGTACCTGGGACTCAATTTACCTTTCTTACCAAAACGTATGACTCCCTTCCACGGAGATACCTTCAGGAAAACATGATCACCGACTTGAAATTCCAAATCCTTCCTTCGATTATCGGCATAGCTCTTCTGCCTACTTTGAGCTGCTTTAATGTGATTTTGGATTACCTTCACCTTTTCCACCGTTTCCTCCACCAGTTCTGGGCCTACAAGTTTTCTTTCACCAACGTCATCCCAACAGGTTGGTGTACGACATCTCTTTCCGTATAACGCTTCATATGGTGCCATCTGAATACTCGAATGGAAGCTATTGTTATAAGAAAATTCTACCAGTGGTAAATATTGATCCCACATACCCTGAAAATCAAGTGAGCAAGATCTCAACATGTCTTCTAAGGTCTGAATAGTCCGTTCTGATTGTCCGTCTGTCTGAGGGTGGTAAGCAGTGCTCAAATGAAGTTCAGTATCCAGGGATTTCTGAAGACTTTTCCAAAATCTTGAAGTAAAACGGGGATCACGATCAGAAACAATTGATAAGGGTACTCCATGAAGTCTCACAACTTCATTAATGTATAGTCTTGCTAGACGTTCCAGGGGTAGATCTTCTCTTATAGCAAGAAAATGTGCTGACTTGGTAAGACGATCAACAATAACCCATATTGCATCGTTCCTTCTAGGAGTCTTTGGTAGCCCCATGACAAAGTCCATTGTAATATTGTCCCATTTCCACTCCGGTATGGGAAGAGGTTGCATGACTCCTCCAGGCTGTTGCCTTCCAGCTTTCACTTGTTGACAAACCATACATCTTGACACAAAATCAGCAATCTCCCTCTTCATGTTGTCCCACCAAAAATGTTCCTTCAAATCTCTATACATTTTGGTGCTCCCATGGTGTATAGAGAAATTGGAACTATGAGCGTCATCCAGCAATTCCCTTTTTAGATCAGGTATATTGGGAACACAAAGTCTCTTCCCGAATTTCAAAATTCCATCTTCATACACAAAGTCTCTCAATCTCCCATCATTCACAGCTTTAATCTTCTTCTGAAATTCTTCATCATCGGTCTGGGAACTCTTAATCCTTTCTAGTAAAGATGGTTTGGCAACCATTTGAAAAATCATTGATGTTTCACCTTCCCTGGTTATTCCCATGTCCATCTTCTCTAGATCCATGAAAATTGGATCCCTTTCAATTCTCATCATGTTCAGAACTCCATGGTCTTTTCTGCTCAAAGCATCTGCTACTTTGTTTGCTTTCCCCGGGTGGTAGTGTATCGTGCAATCATAATCCTTGAGTAATTCAAGCCATCTCCTTTGCCTCATGTTGAGTTCTTTTTGTGAGAAAATATACTTCAAACTCTTGTGATCAATATAAATCTCACATTTTTCACCATAGAGGTAGTGCCTCCATATTTTCAAAGCAAAGATCACTGCTGCTAACTCGAGATCATGAGTAGGATAGTTTTGTTCATGAATTTTCAACTGTCGTGATGCATATGCAATAACTCTATCATTCTGCATAAGGATACAGCCAAGTCCTTTCTTTGATGCATCACTATAAATAACGAACCCATCATTCCCCGATGGTAGAGTCAATATAGGAGCATTGACTAATCTTCTTTTCAGTTCTTCAAAACATTCTTCACACTCTTTTGTCCAAACAAATTTAACCCCTTTTCGTGTGAGCTTCGTTAATGGGTTTGCCAATCGGGCAAAATTCTGGACGAAACGTCGATAATAACCTGCCAAACCAATAAAACTACGTACCTCAGTTATACTCGTAGGTGCTGGCCATTCTTGGATTGCCTTGGTCTTAGAAGGATCAACAGAGATTCCATCTTTAGAGACAATATGGCCAAGAAAAGAAATCTCCTGAAGCCATAATTCACACTTGCTAAAATTTCCATATAATTCATGCCTCCTCAGAGTCTTCAAGATAATGCGCAAGTGATTTTCATGATCTTCATAGGTTTTGGAGTATACCAATATATCGTCAATAAATACTACCACAAATTCATCGAGATACTCCTTGAAAACTCTATTCATCAGATCCATGAATACAGATGGTGCATTAGTCAATCCAAACGGCATTACAGTAAACTCGTAATGCCCATACCTGGTTCGAAATGCTGTTTTCGGAATGTCTTCCTTCTTCACACACAACTGATGGTATCCAGATCGAAGGTCAATCTTTGAAAAGTATTGAGCTCCATGCAGTTGGTCAAATAAATCATCAATACGAGGTAGGGGATACTTGTTCTTTATTGTTATAGCATTGATCTCCCTGTAGTCGATACATAACCTCATAGATCCATCTTTCTTTTTAACAAAAAGAACAGGGGCTCCCCATGGAGAAACACTAGGGCGAATAAATCCCTTATTACTCAATTCCTCTAGTTGTTTCTTTAGTTCGACTAACTCTACAGTGGCCATTCTATAAGGGGTCTTCGATATAGGCCTTGATCCAGGAATCAAATCAATAGAAAACTCAACTTCTCGTTCTGGAGGATGTCCAGGTAAATCTTCCGGAAATACATCTACAAATTCTTTCACAACAGGTACATCCTCTATTTGAACATTCCTTTCCTCACCGACAGTTATTTCATTTCTTCCTCCCCAATAATTGAATTAAGTTGAACTACTGGGGGTGGATCTAAATAAGAATTAGGTGGTGATGATTCTGCTCTAAAAATAAGGTGCTCCTTATCATTATCATCAAGAATCGTAACCTCTTTCTTCTTACAATAAATCTTCGCATCATAGTCCGAAAGCCAGTCCATACCGAGGATTATATCAAACTCAATCATAGGTATGACGATGAAATCAGCAGATAAAGAAAATTTATGTGCTCTAATGGGGACTGATTCACAAAACTTTGTTGCAACGATACTTCCCTTAGGAGTTTTAACTAACAACTCCCTTATTAAATCAAATTGGAAATATCTAATTTTCTTATAAAACTGGGAAGATATGAAACAATGCGATGATCCAGAATCAAATAATGCATTTTCTAAACTTGAGGAAACCATTAAATTACCTGCCACCACGTCTTTCGGAGCTTCTACCTCAGCAGTAGTGATAGCATAAGCCTGGCCTTGATCCCTTGTCCTTTTCTGAGGTAAGTTCTCCTGACGCTTAGGACATGCATTTGCATAATTCCCCATCTCCCTGCAATTGTAGCACTGAACGTTGGTAGCTTCCTTCTTCCCCTTGCAATCATGAGCTTGGTGGCCTTTTTCACCACACTTGTAACAGACTCCCATTCCCTTCAAGCAAGTACCAGAATGTTTCTTCCCGCATTTACCACAAGATGGATATTAAACCTTTCCCTTCTTCCCCTTATTTCCATTCCCAGATTGATCAGCAGGTCTCTTCTTCTCTTGCTTTTCTTTAAAGTCATAAGACTTAGAGAATTCCTTTTCGGTCTTGATAGCACATGAGACAATGTCTTCGTACGATGAAAAGGATTGTGAGACTAATGCTCGACGGAGAAATGGTTTTAACCCATCAAAGAAACGATCAATCTTACTTCTTGGGTTGCGAATATAATCACCAGCGTACCTCGCTAACCTTGTAAAGTTAGCCTCATACTTTGTGACATTCTCATCCTCCTTTTGTCTCAGACTCAGAAATTGTCTTTCCATATCTGCTCGATGGTCGCGAGGAAAGTATTTTTCTAAAAACAGATCTTTGAACTCCCTCCATTCCATATTTGATACTTCATCATCTTCCTTCATGTTCTGAATCAATGACCACCATTGATCAGCATATCCAGTGAGGCGGTAAACTGCCATGGTAACTTTTTCCCTTTCACTACTCCCCAAAGCCTGAAATATTTTCTCTAGGGAAAATATCCATTGCTCAGCTACTAAGGGATTTGTACTCCCATTGAACGTTGGTGGTTGTTGTCTCATGAATCGATCTAACATTGATCCTCCACGCTGCGGATCAGGGTGCTCCATACGGGTAAGGTTATTATTCATAACCTGAGTAAGTTGTCCCAGTACGGTGATTAGCTGATCAGCACCAGTTGCATCACCAGCCCCACTATAATTATCTTGAGCAGGAGGGCAATCCCTACATGGAGTGCATGCATTGATACGGTTTCCATTTCTTCCACTAGGCGCCATTTCTAAAAAAAATGGCATAAACTAGATCAGTTTATGCATCAAAATACATAATCCCATACTTATAAAACACTTAACATAAATT
The DNA here is from genome assembly GCA_963277665.1 of Viscum album. Classification (NCBI taxonomy): domain Eukaryota; kingdom Viridiplantae; phylum Streptophyta; class Magnoliopsida; order Santalales; family Viscaceae; genus Viscum; species Viscum album. The sequence continues at coordinate 825,010,773 of OY728132.1, forward strand.
GAACTATTTATGGATATAATCCATAATCATAAAAATGTTTTCATTGAGGAAGTATATACTCATAAACCCTTCATAATGATTTGTAAAGAAAATGAGAGTTATCCTAAGCATATCCCCCGGGAGTGTCGTAACCAAGAGTGCAGCAAGGCCCGTTGTCGTGCACCAGTTCCCGTTCGAGTCTAGCTCAAAGCGGTGTTTTCGGGTTTTACCCCTAGGTACATTTGTGCCAGAGCCGCCTCTACCTGCTCGTATCCAGACAGGGATGTATTGCTCGGAAAACTCACGAAATCTCTACAATACCAAAATTCTAGGAAGTTCTTCTATACTAATCCTCAAAGTTCATCTTAGGTCTACGTGCTCTAATCAGAGTTTATCTAAATCTAGCTTCCAAGGTTTGTACTAAACTTCCTCTGATACCAACTGTAACGCCCCGACCCCAGTTACCCAGAGTCGGTGCATTATTACATAACATTGGCATGATCACAAGAAAGATCAAAATCTCGAAAGACCGATTGGTTTAGTAGCCTTGGAAACACTAGATATATTCATAAGTTTTACATTACATCATAAAATGAAAAACTACTACAACAACATAATGTTTCCACAGTCCACACTATAATCCCCTCATAATATCCCTGCAGGTCATTCATAACTTACATCTTCACATCCTGGGAAAAATAAAACATAGAAAAGGGGTGAGCTCAAATGCCCAGTAAGGATAACAATATAGCGGAACATTCAAAAATAAGCATAAACATTTAAGGCAATGAATTACTAAAACAAAAGCCTTTTAAACTTGAACTTCAACATAGTATGGCAAAAGTAAAATGAAATAATGCCATTTACTTGTTCACATGGATATTCTACTAATCGAATAATCACATGAAAAATCAATAACCACTTTCATAATGTTGGAATGCATAATGCCAGACTATCATAACCACATAGCCAAGGCCTCGTGCCAAGACTACAAATAATATTTTGTCAAGGCCTTGTGCCAAGACACTAGTTTGCCTCATGAGACCTACCGATGCATCGAGGAGATATAGCGGGCTCCACCCGTCACTTATTAAGTCCAATGCATTCCCATATGAAAAGGTTTAAACATAACATAAACATTCGTATTAAAACTAGCATACGAAATGTCAATAATTTCACCATAAACTATGAATGGTATAAAAATAGCACATCCACAGTCAAACATATCACAAAACCTTCAATACAATATAGAAGTTTTGTATCATAATAAATCAACTTCAAATAATCTTAAAATCCATCAAAGGATGTTGACATAGATGAGATCAAAATTCTTTTTAAAGAAGTATCTCCTTTTATTTTGAAATCATTTAAGATCCATATAAAATAAAACATTTTCTTTGAAAATATTCTTATAAGCTTGTAAGGAAAGCTTTGAAGATTTTATAACGGCGTAAAATAACCGCACCCGCCGTATAAGTTAAAAAAAACATTCTTACCTCAATTCTGTCGAAAAGGTTAAAAAGGACCTTGTTTTGAAAACGACGGAAAGATTCCTTTATAAACCTCTTATAAAAAGTCAAAAAAGGGTATAAATGACTTTAACCCATATTCTTGTAAATAGTAAAAATGTTTTGAAATACATTTTTAAGAAACATGGATGTGGATGATAAAGAGATCCCAGTAGATTATTACATATAAACAACCTCGGATAATGAAGAGATTGTGAAATAACCCTTACCTTGTACTTTTCCTTGGTTGGGGTAGGTTAACCTCATGTATAATGGTGAAATAATTGTTATTAAATTATACAAGAATCATATACATTAATATGATATCATATATGATCTTTTAACATTGCTTTATTAATAATATCTTAGTATTATCGTCGTTTCGGTGATAATCGATTCGTTCTTCTTAAATGTTTGGTTACGTAAGACATGTTTGTAATGGATAGATTATATCTTATTCATAATCAGAATGATATTAACATTATTTTTAACCCCAAAATGAGAATAAGACTTGAATGGGTATGATGGAGAATGAATCTTATCACGTTCGTGGAGACGGTAGTCCGTACGTGCGCACGAACGCTACTTCCATTTAATTTTTTATTTTAAAGGAATCTAATCCAAATGATACATAGGTATATTACTATCCAGTATAGTTTTTATATATGTTACTTAAGTTCATTAACACCATCCTTTATACGTTCCATGTGTTGTATGAACGAGTCATATCATTTTAAGGGGGCGGTAGTCCGCACTTCCTCAAATGAAATTATCGTATGTATATACAACATGAAACGAATAATGGTATGAAATAAAATGGAATTACAGAATCTTATATATAAAATATATATCATTAATATCATATTTAATTACAGTGCCATCATAATGGCCACCATGAGAGGTGGTAAGATGTATTTGAACAATCATCGTTTCGTGAGGCGTTAGTTTGTCATCCACAGAAACATTATGTTCATCATCCATTAGATGGAGTTGTGTGTATGTGTAGTTTGAATCCTTCTTATAACAACATCCTAGTATATTTAGGATACTGGTGTTGTTACAAAAGAAAGGAAATAAAAAGATTTTGGGGGTTGGAGAAGCAAAATAAATGAAGATACTTTAAGAGAAATTGTTACCTTTAATTTAGGTAACTCACTTTGGTTGGAACCAAAGGACTTCTTGAAATGCTATCTGCCTAAGGGGAAGCTTCAAGGAGGAGGAGAGGGATGTGGGGAGCTTAGTTGGGCAGAGTTTGGACGAGCCAAGTGGCTTGAGAGGTGTGAGGAAAAGAGAAGGAGGAGTGCCATTTTATAAGAGGGGTGAGGGGCACCTTTGGAAAAGCTAGAAATATTAATTTATAATAAATTCATATTCGGTTTCCAAAGGCTCCAAAGTTGACTATTCAAAGGATGAGGTGGGGATAGGTCGAAAACAACTCATCCAATAGAATTTAGACAGGTTTGGGTACTTATATTAACCTTATCTTTAAGTATTAACTCTAAGTTAATTAGTTTCACTTTTACAATGTCTCTTTGTATTTTTATATAATTTGGTTAATAAACTTACTATATACATCCAAGCGACCCCAAGTGGTCCATTAATGATTAACCTATCATAATATAAGTCTCTTGGCAGAACCTTAGTTTTTTAGGAATTTGATATCAATTAATAATATAATATTTGTTTTAAGAACTCTTTTATGTCAATTTTGACACTATTCAATAGTTGATTATTTTGAAACTCATAACAGATTGATTACTTCGAAAAAAGTCAATTAAATCAATCCTAATATATCATATTATCCTAGAAAATTAGTTTAATTCATTAAAAGTTTCATATTATATTTATTTGGGTATTTATAATATCAATTATGTTAATTTTTACTATTTTAGTAATTACTGCATCATCATTGTGTCATAAATAAAATAAATTATTTAATGTCTAAAAATTATAAATAAAACATCATTATGTAGGAAATCTTTTTATATTTCTAATGAATATTTATAATCGAAGATCCAACATGTATAACCCTATGTAAAAATTGTTCTTATAAAAGATGTAAGCTTATGCCATTTTTATTTTTATTTTAACTTTATTAATATAATGTGTCCCTACCACATACAAGTGGCTCCAAGGGGTCCCCAAATTGACCCAAGGATGCCCATGGTCGGGTATGTGTCCACCAATAAGGTTAGGACACGTTTTAGGGTAATTTTGTATTATTATAATATTATTTTTTAACCCTTATTTACCGGATTTACCCTTTAACCATGGTAAATAAAATATTTACCGCAGTAATTATTCAAAATGTCTAAAAATAAAAGTTACCTATTTACACAATTTGAACATCCTGATTCCAAATATGGAATCCATTTTCCTAAATTCAAAACACAGAAGTGGCAGAAATTAATTTAAAATTAAATCCCGCTGTCAAAACAAAAAGCGTGTTTTTAAGAGATAATAACTATCAAAAGATTGACACTTGTTTATGTTCGGTTTAATTGTAAAATTATGTCCAATGATAAACATTAAATTGAATGGTAAAAAATATATTCTAAATATACTTTAAAACCACTCAAATTCATAATTTATCACTATTAATTATTTTGATTAAAAAAGTTGTTTTTAATTAAAATTTAGTAATTTTCACTATTCATCAAAATATGAAAGTTATCCGAAAAGTACCAAAATTTCACCTTAGGCTAAATTCGATATTACGAGTCCAAAAATGAAGTCCATTTTCAAATATAAAATATATATGATTTCAAAAAGTAGGTATTACTATTTACAACGGCTAGTTTAATTAGTTGTGGTGTGTGTTAGAACTCGAGGTTGCGTACAACACACGCTATCGCATTATTCGAAGGGAAACGTACCGTAGAAGCTTGGGGTGTTACATGGAATCCTTACCTGAGGTCCAAAGTGAGATCCTTTATTTATCTTCATGCCCTAGGTGGATTTATTGGTATTGTCATGACCAACACTATATGTCCACTAATCCTCCACATAGAAGGTTAATCTATATTGTGTTTTTAGAATGCCTTATGGTTTTGGGTGTGATCTTCATCTGTGTATTGTATATCCTCATACATTCAGCATGTATTTCCTATGGAGAGACCTGATGTGCACTACCACTCAGACATACATCATCAATGGTACCAAACTCATTGAGTTTGTTCTCTCAGATGAGTGATATGTGCTACCTTTGAGTTGAGATCCTAGGACGGTATTACGATGGTGACATAACCTTAGATTGTGTGTCTTATTGAGTATAGCTAGATATTCTTGTTATTGGAACTGTATAAATATACCTATGTAGATATGACTGTTATTCATTTGTTGTATAATTTATGGTTTTGAGTTTCCTACTGAGTATTGTTATATGCAACCCTTAATGGAATTTTCTAGCATGTGTTTTGTCTTTTGTATATGACTACTTTTTGATAGAGTCCTAGACTGGCCAGGACCAGAAAGTTTTTAGCAATACTGGATAGACTAAGATGTGTTCTTACGGTATCATGGTAGTTATCCCTATCTATAATTTTAGGTTGGACTGGTTCTTATACTCTTTATAGTGGGCTTGTATTTAGACATGTTTACTTTCCTTTAATTATTTTCTTACTCTAGTTGGGGTATTTAGATGTATTCATGCATATTTATTCAGATTTTTTTACATTTCATCATTGCATGGGTTTGGAGATTTTTTTGTGTGTAGGTACTTAGGTTATGCCTCCCATGTTAGTGATATGTCTACTTAGTGCTAGTCTTCAGCCCCTATCCTATTGGAGGTGGTCTTGGAGTGTCAAGAAGTGGGCCCCATTGAGACGATTTGTGATAGTGTGGTATCCAATTAGTCGGTTCAAACTTAGGACCAGTGTCTATGAGATTGTTTTTGGGAAATAATTTTAATTTTTTTCAAGTTTATATTTTAGTCTAGAGACACCAGTATTGGTGCGGCAGCCGATGTATCCATACACCAGGAGCTTCTGCAGCTCCATTACGACAGTTGTTAATTATTTATCAATATTTACTAACCACTCAAGGTACTCAATAGATATGGTTTGGGATCAGTTATTCTTGGCTCAGAACATCCAAGGAGGACTGAGTAGATATATAAGAGCTAGTGTTATCCCTCTATTCATTCCTACCTATGATGTGGTGATATGGCGAGATTTGATGGTTGAGAGTTTCTTGGATGAGAATACATAGTAAGTGGTTTTTGGTTGTGGTAAAGTAGAAGTAGATACCATGGAATTAGTAATCTAATGTTAGTCTCAAGAACATATATGTGTGAGAAATTTCAGGAGGAGGTATAAGGACATAGGGTCTAAGGTTTAGGGCTCTCATGATGGGTCTAGACATCTCATATAGAGGTAGTTCTACTCATGAGATGGCATGGGGAATCTTTCATGATATTTTTTGATCGACCGTATGACTAACAGAGAAACTGTGGATGGGATACCGAGGTAGAAATAGTGGCAGGAGTAGACAGGTCCATAGGGTGGTGGATGTAGAAGAGGAGTTAAGGGAGTAGTGGAAGGTGGTATATGCTTTGACTTGTTACAAAAACCGCCTCTAGGTACTCCACTCCATGCTTAGAGAGATGGAGGGCCTGGGAGAGGATAGTTATAGGTGGTCAAGGCTTAAAACCTAGAGGCTCTAGAAGTAAAATGATTTAAGATCTGTGTCTTTTCAACCGTAGATATTGTACAACAAATGCAGGTGATAGTCATTCCTTTTTCTCCATATATCTTCTCCAAGACATAGAGATTCTGGTGGATCCCTTGTATCAATGCATGTGATTAGAGACTCCTACTGAAGATGACCCAGTGAACACACACTTGTGTTGACAATGTGACCAGACACTTCGAGGTGAGGGTTTTTGTTGGGATCACTTCGTAGCAGGGTTGACACCTTACAATGTCATCTTATGTATGGACTAGTTATCCAAAGTTCATACCTATATTGAGTATTTCAGATAGAGGATGCAGTGTATCCACAGTAACATAACTAGGTTCTCCTTTGTTGGTGAAGATAAAACAAAGTTAGTGTATGGTGGACTCATGAAAAGAATGTTGTACTTTATTACTCATTAATTGGCTATCCTGATTATTTTTATAGTAGATTTTTTGAGTTGTTAGTTCCCTAATATGGTGGCGGAGTATGAGTATTTCTTCCCTGAGGATGTTATAGGTTCACCTACTCAGTGAGAGATATACTTATACATTGATCTCCAGCCTCGGAAAAGATTGATATTTTTCCAACATATCATATGGCTCATGAAAATGTTCACAAGCTGAGGGTGTAGTTAGAGGACTTATAAATGAAGTGTTTTTTAGACCCAATGTTTCACCCTCGGTAGCCCCAATTTTGTTTTCCAAGAATGAAGTTAAGAGTCTAAGGATAGGTGTGGACTACTGATGCTTGAACTAGGTGACATTGAAGAACAAGTATCCACAACCAAGTATCGATGAACTATTTGATTAGTTGGGAGGGGAACAATGGTTCTCAAAGGTTGACCTATATTCATGTTATCACTAGTTGTGAGTATGAGAGGAGGATATACTGAAGAAAAAAATCAGATGTCGATACAGTTACTTTGAGTACTTGGTGATTCCATTTAACATGAGTGTTCACAGGACTCATGAACCAGATCTTTCAGCATTTATTAGAATGATTTTTGGTACTCTTAATAGATAATATCCTTGTGTAATTGTAATATGAGGAGGAGCACGTGAGACACTTGATGATGGTTCTAGATGTACTCTAATATCATCAACTTTATGATAATGTCTCTATGTTTCAATTCTAGATACAAGAGGTCCAATTTCTCGGACGTGTTATCTCATCAGATAGTGTGGCATTAGACCCAACCAAGGTCAAGGTAGTGTTAGCTTAGGATCCACCGATGAGTCTGATAGAGGTACAGATCTTCCTTGGGTTATTTGGATGATATCAAAGATTAATACCTAATTTATATAGGATATCATCACCCATGAAAGCTTTGAACTGAAAGAGGCATCCTTTCATGAGGACATAGAGTTGTCAGCAATATTTTTAGGAGTTGATATAGAGATTAACAAACACTCCCATCTTGAAATTACTAGAGGAGGGTGTCGACTACATAGTTTTTAGAAATGTATTAGGAACCAGGCTTGGTAGTGTACTCATGGAGTGAAAGTAATTGATTTACTAGGTTTTATTCTAGTTGAGGTCATAGGAGTAGAACTATGAAACCAATGATCATGAGTTATCAGTGGTAGTCTTCACACAAAGTATGTGGCGACACTACTTTATAGGATAGTGGTTTATCATATCTTATTATAAAAAGAGTCTTATGTATATATTCTCTCAAAATAACCTTTACTTGAGATATAGGAGTTGGCTAGATTTCCTCTAGGATTATAACTTTGATATTGTTTATACTCCTGGTAAGGAGAACATAGTAGTAGATGATCCCAATAGATGATTTTATTTGCAGTTGATGAATAATGAGTCGGAGCAGTTGGCCTCATTCCAGTTATCCTTTGTGGATGGAGATAAAGCGTCTTACCTCTAGTTAATGGTTTTTACCCCTCCCCTCTTTTAGTTAGTCTGGGAGGAACAACTTTGGGATGATGACTATGAAACCCTATGCACTCATATATCCACCGTACATGCTCCTGATGGATTTTCTAATGTTGGGGAGCGTGTTGTTATTTTCAAAGGACACACAGTAGTTCCAATGATTTGGGGGGGGGGAGGTTCAGAGATATTTTCAAAAATCTTTTTTTGTGTATCCAAGTGTGGAAAATATGTACTAGGACATGTGATGTTAGTTTTGGTGTCCAAGAATGAAGAAGAGAGTTACTTATTTTGTCTATTGATGTCTTACTTGTCAGTAAGTGAAGAATGAGAACCAAGTTACAGTAGTTTTAGCTCAACCCCTTGATGTTCAAGAGTGGAAGTCAGAAGGGATAAGCATGTAATTCATAACATCCTTACCACATACATCTAGGGGACACAATTCTATCTAGTTGACAATAGAACGACTTACCAAGTTAGCCCACTTCTTATCTATTTGAGATAAATTTTTAATAGTGAGGTTTGGATGCCTCTATGTGTAGGCGATAGTATAAATCCATGGAGTTCCATCAATGCTCATTTCGGAATGTGATTCTCACTTGAATTCTCTATTATGGAAGGGATTATAAGAGGTTTTTGGGACCCAATTACACTTGATCATAGCATTTCACCTTGAAAATGATGGCTAAATAGAGAATACCATTTATTTTCTAGAGGACATGTTACAAGCTTGAAAGTTGGACTTTGGTCATATTTGGAGGATCACCTAACATTGTTAGAGTTTATACACAATAATAATTACCATGAAACCATTGATATGAAATTATTCGAGGATTTGTACGGGTGACCCTACAAGTCACCAATTTTTTGGATTGACCTAGGAGAGTCAGCACACGTGGGCCTAGAGTTGGTGCAAGAAACTATCAAAAAGGTGAAGATCATCTCATAGTGGATGAATACTTCATAGAGCTATTAGAAGACTTATGCATATAGATAAATGAGTCCTTTTTATTTTGATGATGGAGATTGTGTGTTTATACAAGTTTCACAATGATGTGGATTACAAAGATTTGGATGGGATGGAAAGATATCTCTGAGATTTATTGGTCCTTTACAAATATTTTATATAGTTGGAAAGGTGGACTGCAACTTATCTATATTGTTGTTGTTATACTAGGTGCATGATGTATTCCACATGTCGCAGCATAGAATGTACATACATGATCCATCACACGTTATCGACTGGGGAGAGTTGGATATCAAGGATGAAGCTACCTTTACAATGTACCCAATAGATAATGAGGATCGGTGGGAGAGGATCCTTTGTGGGAAATTAATTCCTTTATTGAATGTCTGGTGGTAGCACGATAATCTTTAGGAGAGAACACGGTAGCGGGAGGCTCAAATTCATGCTTAGTACCAACATCTCTTTGTATAGCCCTTGTTTTGGATTTTCATGATGTAAATTTCCAATGCGGGTAGATTAAAATGAGTATGATTTAATGCTAATTATTTTTTGATATTGCATGGATTATTTTTAAGACTCTTCTTTGAGACGATATGTGATTATGAGTCCTTTTCTACCCAAAATAAAAGTTTAAAATTTATTAAATTGAAAGAGGATTCAATTTTCCTAAAAAAGTAGAATAAATTCTCAATAAGGGTCTAGATCAGAAATCTAAAGGAACCATTGAGTTCATAATGTGGGTTCTACCCTTAGTGTGACATAACCTTTGTTAAAATGGGGAATTTCAAAGAAAATAATCGTGGGACTAAAATAAATTAAATTATTAAATTATTTTATTTTTTTATACAATAACCTAGAATATTCTATATATATAATTTTTTGGGGAATTACTAGGTTTATCCACTAAAACTTATAGATACAGAGGACCATTGGAGAGCCATCAAATGAAATTCCATTGGTGGATGATGACTGAATCAAATATCGATGACTAGTGTGAGAAAAAATTAGAGGATCTCACCAACAATCATGGAACAACTTCATTCTTCATCAGCAGTCTATCCAAATTGAGTTAGGATGTTTTTTTGATTGTATTATTTGGTGAATGATGACTGAATCAAATATTTATGAATGATGAGAGATGAAATCATAGGATCTGTCTAATGATCATGGTGCATCTTCGTTGATGGAAAGGCTCAAATGACATGAATAATTGTTTTTTCAGTGAGGTTCATGATCAAATTGTTGGATGGAGGCATGAAAATAGACATAGAATCCATATCTAAGATACTAGAAAACAATTAGTACACTATGTGTAATTCAAACCAACACACCGTGTGGATCCCTCTCAATAGAGGTTAGGTTTTTGGGCAGTTGATAAGTATCACAATTCATGTGACTATTTCACACATCATGTAGTACCTCTTGGTGATATTGAATTTTACCTCAAAATATATGTGGACACTAGATAGAGTACACAGTCATGTGAATGATGTTTACTCCCACAAGGACATGACATGGAAAAATGTACATGGGCTAAGTTGTGTACTGGTACATAGGAATAAGTTCACAGGTATATGCATACCATATACTTCTACATGGACACAAACATAGGCCATTTTACACGAGTAAGACCCAGGGTCTAAGGGACATGGAGTGCAACCCTAATATATGTCATGTACTCCTTAAAAGTTGTCTTAGAACCATTTTCCTCGGTATCATGAACATGTTTTGTTAGGGTGCATTACCCAAATCCATTCCCTAATGGTTAGTATGGAATCACCTCCAACACAGAGGATAGTAATAAATTTAGCATGACTTCTTGGGTATAGTTGTTGGAATCCTTCCATGAGTCATGGAGTGAGTCCTCTATTCATATTTTTTCCCTAGGTGTAGTTCTTAGTATAGTATTGACCAATACTGTGTGTGTGTCAATCCTCTACTTAACAGGTTAACCAATATTGATTTGTTGGTATACCTCATGGCCTTAGGTTTCATCCTCATATGTGTATTGTATCTCTCCAGAGTTATAGTGTGTACTTCCTATAGTGAGACCAAATGAGAACTATCTCTTGGATTGATGTTATCAGTGCTACTAGACACATGGAGTGTGTTCTCGTGGATGAGTTATATGTGAAACCTTCGAGTTGAGATCCTATGATGGAATTTCGGTTGTGAATTAACTTTATATTTTGTGTCTTGTTGAGTACATATTTATATTATTATTATATGTGATGTGGACATATACTTGTGTAGATCTAATTATTATCCCTTTATTATATGATTTTTTTTGTTTTGAGCCGTCCTACTAAGTATTTTTATACTCACTCAGGCATGGGCTTTTCTCACATGTGTCGTTTCTTTTATAGATGCTAGATATTTTGATAGAGTCCTAGACGGACTAGGACCAGATGGTGTTTAGTGGGACCAGAAAGACCCGAGTTTCTTCCTATAGTATCTGGATAGTATACCCTATTTATACATTCTGTTTGGACTTGTTTTTAGACACTTTTTAGGGGTCTTGTATTCAACCTTTTTTTCTTTCCATTAATTCATTTCGTACTCTGGTTGTGGGATTTAGATCTATACATGGATAGTTTTTATTGGTTTTCAAATTTCAACATTTTATGGTCTTGGATATTTTTGAATTAGTATATGTACATAGGATAATTCCTCCAATTTTAGTGGTATTCATACTTGGTTCTAGTCATCAATCCCTAGTATGTGGAGGCGGGCTTGGGGAGTCGTAGTGCAGGCACCATTGGGATAAGTCATGACATTTATCTTCCTGAATAATAAATATGGGATAATTTATACTTTCTTGAAAAAGAAATAAAAATATTATTTATTTTAAGTCATTTTTTAATAATTACTTAATTATTTAATTTCACATAGGATGTTTTGATGATAGTCGGTATATAAGTCCAAAATGACTTTGGTGTGATGTCTATAGTCAATGTGGTCATTATTCTATCATATCCATAATAGTATTAATAATATATAAATCCTTATTATATATCAATTATACTTTTAAATTCAACCATAAATTATGGTTATGAAAAATTTTCTACATTACAATCATGGAGATGGTAGGTCATGCGTACGCATGAGTAACGTTTCCTTTTTCAATAATGATTTCGGAAAGAAGGTAAGTATTATTTATTAAAATAATTATAATAATATCATTAATATCATATTAATCATTAAAATATTATTATATATATTATTCATGTGATGTGGTGAGGAAAAATGTCTCACATCACTTCGTGGAGGTGATAATTCACATATACGCCTGAACGATGTTATCATTTTTCTGGGCATGGAAAGGAAAAAATTTAAATGATATATTATATTTTAATAATGAAAAATATGTCATTAATATCATATATAAACATTAATTCCATCATTATAACCATTATTTAGAGATGGTGATGGAAACAAATTATATTGGTTCGCAAGGTGATAGTCTACCAAACACACAAATGATTAAATATTTTCCCATTTGATAGAAGTGGGGAAAGATATAGGTAATTACACTAACATAATAACATGTTATTATATCCATTATATTGTAGTTATTATTTTATAATGCTTGAATAATGATTTATGGATGATGAAGAAGAAACAAATCTAGTCATTAAAATAAAAAACAATACCTCTTCTTTGCTAATCCCCCTTCTCTTAACACCTAAAGAGTACGAAGGATGGCATTCTACCTAAAAAAATACCTCCATAATGTGGTGATGGATTATATGAAAGTATTTGGTAAGTTATTGGGCAAACCAAAATGGTTTTGAAGTTTATATTAATGGTAATAATTTGTTCCCTTTAATAAGAGAGGGGAGGGGCACTCTTGAGACTTCTCAAAATATTAAACTAATATAAATTATTTTTCAACTAAAAAATGGATTCAAAATGAGTTATTTATAATATAGGATTATTTTGGGTCTAAATACTCTAATATAATAATATTTAGAAAATTTTAGGTCACATTATTACCCTTATCATTTAGTTTTCACCCTTATTTAACCCCTTTAACTCTTACCGTGACAACATGGATTTTTACACATTAAGGGTTAATATTGTTACTATTAAATTCCAAACAACAGATAAATGAATTATTTATTACATTTTAAACCTTATAAAAATTATTTTTACGTATTTAATAATTTTATGAATTTTATATAACTTATTAAAATATTATTTACTTTAAAATATCATTAATGTCAATTTTGATACTATTCCTTAATTTGACTTTCAAAAATATCAATAAAATAACATAATTTACAAAAAATATATTTTAATAAATAACTAACATATAAAATTAATATATAAAATTATTGCATGGTGATAATTAACTAATTTTATATTTTTTTAATATTTCTAATATCGTTTATTTGATTTTTTTAATTAATTGGATAATTACTGCATTAACATTGTGTGAGTTTTTAAGGTAATTATTTTTTTAATAAGAAATAAAAATAATTTACCATTATGTAGATAAATATTTTTTATTTCAAAATAATATATATAGGTGAGAATACCTTTTATTTATCCCCATATTAAAAATATTATACTTATTAAAAATAAGAGTGTGACATTTTCTCACATACTTTGATTTTATTAATATCTATCATTTTCATGAAACAAAACCCATTAAAATATTCAATTTAAAACCTTAGGTATTAAGGGTATAATTTAATTCATCCAATAAGATTTTGGAATGTTTTATGGTAACTTTATTGTCCATGTCATATTATTTTTACCCTTAATTACCTGATTTACCCTTAACTATGACAACAAGAATTTACCAAGATTACTATTCATATTGATGAAAAATAAAAATGGTTAATTTTACTAAATATGGAACTCTTAATTCAAAATTTTGAATCCATTTTTCAAATTTCAAAACACATAAGTTTCATAATATGAATTAAATTTAAATCAGCAAAATGCTATAAAAAATATTTATTCGAAAAAAATCATTATAAAATGTGTTTATACTATATTCAAGTATTAAATCCATTTAAAAAACCATAATTTGATTATTTTAAATCAAATTTAACTAATTAAAATTTAAAACTAATTCAAAACATAATTATACCTTTAATAATAATTGAAAAAAATAAAAAATAGTTTTCTATAAAAAACAAATTTCACTATTCATTAAAAATGAAACATATCAGAAAAATGCCAAAAAATAATTCTAAGATAATTTTGAAAATTATATTAAAAAGTGAATTTTATTTTTTTAAATAAAATTTATAAAAGTTTCAAAATATGTTTTTAAAACAGGGGAACCATCAAAAGGCAGCAAAAAAACTGTTAGAAAAAATACCGCTTTTTATGTGTATGATTGGATATTATATTTATATCATGTATATAAAACACAATGGATTAATGTTAAACATAAAATTTAATATATTATATATATATATATATATAAATTTCTTTAATTTAATCCATTAACATCGATTTTTGTTTTATTTTATTGGTACAAAACACACTTGTGCGCATAGTTTTTCAAAAAAATATTTCATTTTATTTTCAAATAGGTTTTATTTCCATTTATAATTAATTATTAACCAAATAATTCAGTATATAAAAATTTTTAAACAATATTTTCATTATTAAGTTAATTATTTTTATACCCTCCATTTTAATTGCTAGGTTATAATGGTAATATTTAAATAATAATATTTTATTATTCGTTTAAGCTCGATGTAGTGTATATTGTAAGCTATTGAACTTAGTCTTTCCTTTTAAAAACTATGTAGGTTAAAGTTGCCCCTTTTAATAAATTTCATCCTCACAATTTTAAATTAGTCTAAGTAACTTGGGTTTGACTTTTCAAAGTATCTTTTTTGGAATCACACATCAGAAAAATATTAATAAAACATCAACTTAATTAGAGAGAAAAGAAAGTACAAAGGTTGCCTCAAATAACACATACTAGGACTACCTATAGAAAAACATTTAAATTTAAGATAAAACTAACAATAAATTTATTATGGATAATGATATAGAACATGGTCATGAAAAAATTTACCATCTCAAACCCGTTAATTTGTGATGGATTAAAAGGGAATTAAATTCTAGATAATAAAAGTAAATGGAAGATGTTTTGGTTTAATGTTTTTATTTAAATATTATTTTCCTAGAGTTTAGGAATTTCCATTACTAACTATAATAAGATCATATGAAGATATACTTACTTAAAAAGAATAATTTCATCATTTAATCCATTCCCACCATAAACTCATTTTTTCACCAAAATGATGAGTATTTAAGATGATTTTTTTAATTCCTGAATCATTCTAATAAACCTATACATATCATAATATCCAAAAAAGATAAAAAAAACTATTCCTACTGCATTTATAAATTAAAAAAAATACCATAATGGTTAGTAAAGTAGAATATTATTCTCAAAATTAATAAAAAATTATATGATAAAAAATACATGATTATATAAAATTAAACAGTAATATCAAAAGTTCAACATATATAATTCAATAAATAATAATCATTAAAATTACTTAAAAATTTCCAGACTATTATTGAAACCCAAATATCATATTGATTTGATCACATAGTCTTCCAAGTTATTTTTTAATTATTATCTCTAAAAAACATAAATTACTCCTGAAGTGTCATACTAAAAATTAATTTCCCTAATATTCTTTATGATACGCTAACCATTTTAATGAATAATATAAATCACCATAAATCCACAATAAAATCATATTTTCTTCCAATATATAATAAAATACCATACTATTATATTTACTTTAATTATATATGGTTCCAAAAATTATAAACATCTTCCAAAATAACATTAATCACTTAATCAAAAAATCATTTTCCAATCCCAAGGTTATATATTCTATAAAAAAACATATTCCAAAAATCAACTTATTCTTCATTCATAAAAATTATTAACTAAGAAGAAAAATTCATATTAATCAAGGATTTACATAGGCCAGTGGTAGGCAGTGCGCCCTTATTTCCCTTCGTTTGAGGGTTCAATTCTCATAGCCTAGTCTGACATGACGGGTTTTTACATGGTCTGCAGGTTATCCATTTTCTAGAACTATATTAATAGAATAAATTTAAAAAAAATTACATAAATTTGAGACTCATCCCCAAAAATAAACTTAATTTTTTTAACCTCAAATGATATCACATACCTTTAATTTATCATCCCAAATATAAAAACATATATTTTCATTAAAAATAAATGTCTCCAAAAATATCATTTGTCACCTTAAAATTTCATAACTTAAATGATAAAAATGGTTTCATAATATAGTGGTGTTAGGATTAACCATATAATTATAAACCCATAATGGTATCCCTAACTCTTAATATTACCTCACTTGAAAACATCCTAATCTCTAGAGTTGTCTAAACCCTACTTTGATACCAACTACAATGAGTTGTCCTTATTCATTAACTATTCTAGTTACTTTAGTCTAGAGTTCACTTTATTTAATTCCCAAATATATTTTTTGTTTAGAGTTTTTGAGAATTAAGATAAATACTTACTTATTAAACTCATACATTACAAGTGGACACTTCTATATAGTTTCCAATTTTTCATAAAAAAATACTTTAAAATAAAACATGATTTCTAGTGATAAATATTCACAGTTTTATTTATTACCTCATACTTATTCTTAAACCCCCATAAAATCTGTGAAAAAAAATAAAAACATGGGATGCGAACAAAAAGCTCAATAAGGTAATAAACATGGGAATAAAGCATAGAACATGAAAAAAACATGAGTCAAAGTAAACTACTAAGACTATATCACATAGTGGACAATTCCCATAATGGAGTAGGCTTAATCCTTAATCACATGCATGATATCTAGTGAGACTAAATATTACCCAACAAATTAGGGCACTACTTGGGATCACCCATCATAACATGTTAATGCATATGTGTTCCTCATAAGGATCAAACATAAGGGTTACCCATGGAAAGAAATGGGTTTTGTAATCAAGCCATAAGTCATAATCAAAGTGTGTATCATAATGGTATCCACGAAAAAAGGAATTAAATCATTTATGGACAAACATAAAATAAAAATAAGAATAGATACTGAAAAATTATTTCAATAGAAAATGTATACATGAAAAATAGTGTTTAAGAATCTTTAAAAATGAGCCATTTTTGTGCAGTTTAAGGGAAAATATTAAAGATTCTTTCAAGAGTGTGAAGACATAATTCTTTATATAAAATAAAAAAATGAACTAAAATAGTTTTTCATAATAAAATGATATATTTTGGGAAAATATTTTCAGATTAAAATAGTTTATGGATTATACTTGATAATGAGTATGAAATGGAGAAGTTCTCATTAATTGTGTTTGTTTATCAAAATATTCTGAGAAGGAAACCTTTTAAATCATATAATTATTTATCAAAGAAAGATTAATTGAGACATACATATGTGTGGTAAATATATGAAAACTATATTATAATTATATAATAAAATTAAAGGGATAAATTGAGGTAAATAGAGAGAAAATGTAATCCAATGGTAATATAAAATTTTGAAGAGATCCCTTAAATAAAACCTGAAAAGATCCTATTTTAAAGACATTGGAGAGAAATTAAAAAATAACCATTTTAAAAAATTAATTTACATATAAATAAATTCATAAAAACAATTTTGAAAACATTTACATTAAAGATAATTATTTAGAAGAATAAATATTTAAAACATTTCAAATGATGTCTTAGTTAAATATTCCCTTACATAAATCATACAATTGAAGTGAGAATTAATAAAATTAATATATTATGTTTATCCTATTGGGACCACTTTGTGTATAAGGTTGTATTTGTTGTCAATAGTTGTCAATGATGATCAAAATGAATGAGATCAAGAAGTACTCCAATGAAATGGAGGAATGGAAATTCAGACGATTGTTGTATTGATCATAAATTGAAAGAACTTGTGTCAAAGCTGACGCATTGTTTACAACTATGGATAACGGTGAGGTATAATCCATATATGATTGATTGAAGAAGAATGAGAATTTGATGAGAAGCATGCCAGATCCTACAAAGCTAGAGCCTACTCAAATAATTGAATCATATGTTTTGCATGAAGTAGAGAATGATGGTTGAAGAAGAAGACAATGTGCAAGGGAATGGAACTCTCAGATAGTCCTACACTTTGCATTATATCAAAATATGATGATGCTAAATCTGATCTATCAAAGGATATATCTCATGATAGTGGAGTTTGTGATGAAAGAAGAAGAGTTTCTAAATAAGAAAAATCACAGAAAAGAATCATGGAGGTTATGGTCGAAGCATATATTAAAGGTGGAAATATTTTACAGTGTTTACCAAATTTTTGGGCCTGAAAATTGACAAATGGAGAAAAGGGTTTTTTAGAAAAAGGACTTGCACACCAATGACTTGAAGGAGAGGAAACTTGCATGCCATATTTTTTTCAAGATCAGAACATCAAAATATGGCAATAGGATAAGGGTCGCATAAGTTTTGGGTTTAGCCGCGCAAGTGACTAGCGTAGCAGAGATAAGGGTGGCAGGACTAGGGCGGCGAGACTTGCACACTGAGGGGATACTTTCACGCCATCGCATAGGTTGTCCAAATTCCTATAAATATAGGTCAACCCCTCCTCATTCGGCATGAGCTCAACACTTGGAGAAAATCAGAGCTCCTGTTGTGCAGGTGTGGTGGTCATGCAAGTGGTGTGTGGTCGTGCAAGTAGAGGTTGCGCGCCAGGTGATAGTTGTGTTCCCAAGTTGGTCTGGGAGAGTAAAGAAGAGAGTCATCCAAGTTCTGAGTTGAATAAGGAAGTGTCGCGCAAGTGGTTTTGTGACACTTGTGTGCCATGTTTTGAAGAAGTGTGACAGTTCATATTTGCGCGCCAAAATCAATTTGGGAATAAAAGGATGTGAGTCGCACAAGTTTAAAGTTGAAGAAGTGAGTGTCGCGCAAGTGGTTGAGATGAATTTGTGCATCAGTTTGGACATACACGCTGAAACTTGCGCATTGTCTTGAAACTTGCACGCCGGGCTTGATGAAGTGCACTAGGTGTAATTGAAGCATGCCAGTGTTTTTGGAGCTGCACAAAAGCCAGAAGATTTGCCGATACCTTTGGCGCAAAGTGAGATTAAAGAGGAAATATAAATGATACATGCATGATCTTATTCATATATGGAGAACTGATTCTGAAAATTCCATGTAAGATGAGATTCATTTATTGAGAAATCACATAATTGGTTGTGATTCAGGCAAACAAAGACAAGAGGATATAGTACATTCAATCATTGCACTAAAGAAGAAGGATTTAACTGGAAATAGTATCAACTCTGAACCCTAATGCAAGAAAAGTCTCATGATGAACAGGAGACAAAGAACTTCATGTCTATCTGTTGAAGAGACATTCATGTCTATAAACTGAGTGGGACTTCACCAAAGGCAGTGAGCCAGGGGGAGTCAACGGGAGTGACCCAAAGGACGTATTGAGATTTACCTGAACTTTTGTAAAGGCGGTGAGCCTGGGACAGAGTGACTGTGACCAAACCTTTGTAATCCACATCTAGTGAAGAATAATGTAATTTGTTATGACTGGAAACCTGTCGGTGTATGCTCCTTGGACGTATCCCTTAGCGGTGAACTAAGTAAAAATTGTTGTGTTATCTCTTTGTATGTGAATGTTTCATTGCTGATCATATCCATCATACATGTTTAACTAGTTCCTACCAACATGGGAATAAGATCCTTGTTTTTAAAAGAAATTTTTTTCACCCTGATTCACCCCTCCTCTCTCAGGGTGTCTCAGGGTCCTAAAAGTGGTTTCAGAGGGACGTTCACATATGTTGGATACTACATAGTAATTCTATTCAGAAGAGGATTTTATTTTCTTTCCTAAAGTCAACAATGAAGTACAATCTTGATGAGGATTCAGTCATTTCTAAGCAAAAGCCTACATCCAGTAAGACTATGACAAACAGGAAAAATAAAGAGAATAAGAAGTTGAAGAATTCCCTCATCTCCAAAGAAGATACAATGTCTTGTTCTCCATGCCCTTACAATAATGAAGAAATATTATGCTTGGACAGTATCGAGTGGGTGGTCCAGGTTCTTACCATAGGGAATGAAGACACTTCAATCTCAAGTGATCCAGGGAAATTAATAAGTTATCTGCATGATATTCTGGAAGAATGAGTTGCTACTATTTTTATAATATTTCAATGCATTCAGGTTGAGATCAATCGATTGGAAAGAGAAGATGATAATTTGGAAAAGGGCTTGGAAGGAAAAATTCATGAATGCTTAAGGTTTACCAAATAGAATAAAGTCTTTGAAGAAACAGAGGGAGTCAATAAGTCTATAAAATAAAATATCCATGCACATGAAGCTGAGCCGAAGAAGAGAACTAATGTCAAGAGTTTTTTTAGAAGAAACTTCCAAGAGATTCAGAGAACTTGACTCTTTGTTACAAACCAAAGTTAAGATGCAAGAAGATGTGGTAGAAATATTGAAGAAGACTTGTGAAGAGAATATGATCATGATTGATTATCAAAATATCATCCTCAGTATTGAAAGTCAAAAATTGGAAGCCCAGTTGACAAATCATGAGAAGACACATATTGAGACTTCACAAAATAATGAAATAGGAGATGCTAGTACTCAATGTTCATTGGAGGTTACTAAAGCTCAAATACCTCCAACATGTGACAAGAAGATTATGAAAACTCTTTATTATCCATCTAAAGAAATAATATTTGTTTCTATTCAATGCACACTGGAGGATGCTAAAGCCAAAAGACCTTTAACATGTGATAATATGGTCATGACTTCACTCATTGATCTATCAAAAGCAACCGAGAAAGTGAAGGTACAATCCAAACCATCTGGTACTCATGTTTCTAAATAAGTTCCCACAATCAGTGCAGGTAGGAAGAAAAATTCTAAACAAATATGGATGAGGAAAGGTGAGGAGAAGAAACCTACCACCATGGCTAGGGTGGATATGAAGAAAAAATTGGAAGATGGTTCCCCAGATTGAGAAAAACACATTAGGAAGAAGGCATAACAACCTTATAATGAAGAAATAAAGATGACAAGGTTTGTGGGTCAATGTTGGTGCTGCAATAGATTTTGGAACTCTGCACTGGATTGTTGGTACAATCCCTTACATGTAAAAGCACATAGAAAGCCATTATCAAAGGGAAGAAAGCCTACGAAGAAGAATCAACATTCGCAGGTCCAGAAGAATTTGTTTACCACAAACATATTTGAAATTCTTGATAACATATGCGATGTATGAAACTACTATGGTCACATGGTAGGTACATGCCCATCTAAACATGCATTCTATGTTTATAAGAAAAGAAGACCTCTGATGTCGACTAAGTATAATTAGCTACCTTGGGAAGAAATTATAAAAATATTGAAAACACTCATTTCCCCAAGATGATCTCATGTAGGGGAGCTGAGAAGACCCAGGATTTGAGATCCATGAAATTGAAGGGTCATTCATCCAAAAGAAAAACTAAGTTAGATGAAACTCAGATGAACCCATCTGGAAGATCCAAACAAGCTGCAACAGTTCCAAATGACATATTAGTCATCTAGCCAGATGATTTGAAAAGAATAAGGAAACTTGAAGATGAAAAGCATGTGGATGGTGACAAAGGAAAAGGAAAAATTTCATATGATGAAGTCAAAAAGGATGAGAGAGTGAAAACCAAAACAAAAACATGTGTTAATAATGTTCTGTGTGAGAGATGTATGAGATCTGGTCACATTGCAAAAGGTTGTCTAACATTAATAGCAGATCAAGAAGTAGTTCTTAAAAGGAGCATGAATGTAACATATATGATTTCTATTAAGCAGAAAAATTCTCCACACAAAGAAGAAGTGAATGTGAAGAGATTTATTCCACTACAACACATACCCGAACATATGGTCAAATGTGCAGGCATGAAAACTGGAGTGAATAGAGGAACTTGGTTGAGAAAAGCACCTCAACCATGCATCTCATATTAATAAAGCAAGGAGGAACTACCTTATTCCCTTAATCATTTGTGTATTGTATTTGTGTTAATAATTCAGGGAATTGAATGTGAAGCATGCTCTCAGGGGGAGAACCTGAGAAGTAGTGAATGCTGTCAACTCTTGATGGCTAAGTAGAAGAAGTTTCCATCCTTGGAAGATTCTTCAATCGATATTCAAATATTAAGATGATAAAGGATCACTCTTGATGAAGATGATGATTTATGTTTCCCTTGAGGGGGAGAAAAATGAAAAATATTCCTAAATCATTGTTTTAATCAGTATCAACTCCACCTGGTATTAAATGAAAATTACTCTGTACATTTCTCGAAGACATGTCATTGGATAAGGTATGTCATTTATTAATCTCTCAACCTCGGTTACTCAGAACAAAGATCATTCTAAAAAGGGGGAGTAACTGAATTGATCAGTGACATAAGAAGAATTGAAGTGCCCCAAGGACACTTATCCTACCAATTGCACTTGAATGTTTTTTATTAGTTTGCTGATGTGAGTTCAAGAGTTTCTGGTTGATTATTCCTTATAACATTTGATTTTCATAACCTGAAATGAAAGTGTAAAAACCTTGAAGACAAAGTACATGAGTTCTCATCTCATGTGGTATCATGACCAGTGAATAAGGGACGACCTTGTTGTATAAATAAAATCCTCTTGTTTTGTACACCGATCATTGCTTAAGTACACTTCAAGTGAAATGATTGATGAAACATTTCTTAAGTTTAGATTGATACCATCTATACCATGAACTTTGTATTTCATGCCAATAAGGGGGAGAGAAAGTGAAATGAATTTTTGAAAAGAAAAGTTGATTGAAGAGAAGATTCTCATTTTGACATTGACAAATTCATTTTAGAAGATATGTTAGGTATTGAAAAAAAAATTAAAAAGGGGGAGATTTTTGGGACCACTTTGTTTATAAGGTTGTATTTGTTGTCAATAGTTGTCAATGAAGATCAAAATGAAGTATATCAATAAGTACTCCAATGAAATAGAGGAATGGTAATTCGGACGATTATTGTACTGATCATAAATTGAAAGAACTTGTGTCAAAGGTGACACACTGTTTACATCTATGGATAATGGTGAGGTAAAATACATCTATGTTTGATTAAAAAAGAATTAGAATTTGATGAGAACCACGCCATAGCCTACCATGCCAGAGCCTACTTGAAGAATTGAATCATATGTTTTGCATGAAGTAGATAATGATAGTTGAATAAGAAGACAATGTGCAAGGGAATGGAATTCTGAGATAGCCATGCACATCAAATTATTTTAAAATATGATGATGATAAAGATGATCTATCAAAGGATTTATATCATGATAGTGGAGTTTTTGATGAAAGAAGAAGAGTTTATGAAGAAGGAAAATCACAAAAAAGAAGCATGAAGGTTATGGTCGAAGCATATATTGAAGGTGGCACCGTTTTCCAGTGTTTGCCAATTTTTTGGGCCTGAAAATCGACAAATAGAGAAAAGAATTTTTTTGGAAAAGGGACTTGCGCACCGTTGACTTGATGGAGAGAAAAATTGCATGCCATATGTTTTTCAATATCAGAACATCAAAATATGTAAAAGGGATAAGGGTCGCACAAGTTTTGGGTTTGGTCACTCAAGTGACTAGAGCCACAGAGACAAGGGCGACATGACTAGGGTGGCGCAAGTGGTGTGTGGTTTCACAAGTAGAGGTTGTGCGCCAGGTGATAGTTTCATGCCCAAGGTGGTCTGGGCGATGATGGAAGAGAGTCGCCCAAGTTCTAAGTTCAATAATGAAGTCTCGTGCAAGTGGTTTGGTGAAACTTGTGTGCTATGTTTTGAAGAAACGCGACAGTTCATAGTTGCATTCCAAAATCGATTTGGGCGTAAAACGATGTGATTCGTGCAAGTTTGAAGTTGAAGAAGTGAGTGTCACGCAAGTGGTTGAGATGAACTTGCATGCCAGTTTGGACTTTCATGCCGAAACTTGCACACCATCTTGAAACTAGCGCATCGGGCTTTGAGAAGTGCTCCAGGTGTAGTTGAAGCACTCCGGTCTTTTTGGAGCTGCACAAAAGCCGAAAGATTGCCTGATACCTTTAGTGAAAAGTGAGATTAAAGAGAAAATATAAATGATACATGCATGATATCATGCATACATGGAGAACTGATTCTGAAAATTCCATGTAAGATGGGCTTCATTTATTGAGCAATCACATAAGTGGTTGTGATTCAGGAAAACAAAGATAAGAGGATCTAGTGCATTTAGTCATTGCACTAAAGAAAAAGGATTGAATAGAAAAGAGCATCAAATATGAACCCTGATGCAAGAAAAGTATCATGCTAAATAGGATATAAAGAACTCAATGTCTATCTATTGAAGAGACCTTCACGTCTATAAACATAGTGGGACTTCACCAAAGGGAGTGAGATAGGGGGAGTCAACGGGAGTGACCCGAATAATGTAGTGAGATTTCCCTGAACTTCTGTAAAGGCTATGAGCCTGGGACAGAGTGACTATGCCAGAACCTTTGTAATCAAAATCTAGTGAAGAATAGTAGAATTTGGTACGACCGACAACTTGTCGGCATATGCTCCTTGGACGTATCCATTAGCGGTGAACCATGTAAAAATAATTGTGTCATCTCTTTGCTTGTGAATGTTTCATTGCTGATCATATCCACATTACATGTTTAACTAGTTCCTACCAACATCGGAACAAGATCCTTGTTTTTAAAAGAAATATTTTTCACCCTGATTCACCCCTCCCCTCTTAAGGTGTCCTGTGGTCCTATAAGTGGTATCAGAGGGAGGTTCATGTATGTTGGATACACCACAGTAATTCTATTCAGAATAAGATTTCAGTTTCTTTCCTAAAGTCAAAAATGAATTATAGTATTGATGAAGGTTCAGTCATTTTTTAGAACAATCCTACATCAAGTAAAACTATGACAAATAGGAAAAATAATGAGAATAAGCAGTTGAAGAAGTCCCTCATGTCTAAAGAAGATACAGTGTCTTCTTCTCCATGAAATTCCAATAATGAAGAAATATCAGGCTTGGACAGTATCGAGCCGGTGGACCAGGTTCCTACCATATGGAAGGAAGACACTTCAATCTCAAGTTATCTAGAGAAATTAATAAGTTATCTGCATGATATTCTGGAAGAAAGAGTTTCTTCTATTTTTATAATATTTCAATGCATTTAGGTTGAGATCAATCGATTGGAAAGAGAAGCTGGTAATTTGGAAAAGGGATTGGAAGGAAAAATTCATGAATGCTTAAAGCCCGCCAAACAGATTAAAGTCTTTTAAGAAAAAGAGGGTGTAAATAATACTCTAAAAGAAAAGATCTATGAACATGAAGCTGAGATAAAGAAGAGCACTGACGTCTAGAGTTTTTGTTTAGAATAAACCTCCAAGAGATTCAGAGAACTTGACTCGTTGTTACAAACCAAAGTTAAGATGCACGAAGATGAGGTTGAAATATTGAAGAAGACTTTTGAAGATAAGATTATCATGATTCATGATAAGAATATTATCCTCAATATTGAAATTCAAAAGTTGGAAGCCCAGTTGACAAATCTTGAGAAGACACATATTGAGACTTCACAAAATAATGAAACAGGATATGCTAGTACTCAATGTTCATTAGAGGTTACTAAAGCTGAAATACCTGTAACATGTGACAAGAATATTATGACAAATCTTGATTATTCATCTCAAGAAACAAAATCTGTTGCTATTCAATGCACAATGGAGGATGATAAAGCCAAAAGACCTCCAAAATGTGATAATAAGATCATGACTTCACTCATTGATCTATCACAGGTAACTGAGAAACTGAAGGTACCATCCAACCCATCTTTTACACATGTTTCTAAATACGTTCCCATAATCAGTGTAGGTAGGAAGAAAATTCTAAAAAAGTATGGATGAGTAAAGGTGAGGAGAAGAAACCTACCACCATTGCTAGGGTGGATATAAAGAAAAACTTGGAAGATGGTTCCCTAGATATAGCAAAACACATTAGGAAGAAGGCCCAACTACCTTATACATAAGATATAAAGAAGACAAGGTTTGTGGTTTAATTTTGGTACTGCAACAGATTTGGGCACTGTGCACTGGATTGTTGGTATAATCCCTTACATGGAAAAGCTCATTGAAAGCCTATATCAAAGGTAAGAAATTCAATGAAGAAGAAGAAACATTCTCAGGTCTAGAAGCATCTGTTTACCACAAATAGATTTGGAATTCTTGATAACATCTGTGATTTATGAAACGGAAGTGGTCACATGGTAAGTACATGACCATCTAAACATGCATTCTATGTTGATAAGAAAAGAAGGCCTCTGATGTCGACTAAGTATAAATCAACTACCTTGGGAAGAAATCATAAGAATATTGTGAACAGACATTTCCCTAAGAAGATCCCAATTAGGGGAGCTGAGAAGACCCAAGATTTTAGATCCATGAAATTGAAGGGTCATTAATACAAAAGAAAAACTAAGTGGAATGAAACTCAGATGAACCCATGTGGAAGATCCAAACCATTTGCAACAGTTCCGAATGACGTATTGGTCATCTGGACAGAATATTTGAAAAGAATAAGGAAACTTGAAGATGAAAAGGCCATGGCTGGTTACAAAGGAATAGGAAAAATTTCACAAGATGAAGACAAAAAGGATGAGAGAGTGAAAACCAAAACAAAAACATGAGTTAATAATGTTCTATGTGAGAGATGTATGAGATCTAGTTAGATTGAAAAAGTTTTTCTAACCTTAATTGCAGAGCAAGAAGCAGTCCTTAAGAGGAGAAAGAATGTATCATATATGGTGGCTATTATGTAGAACAATTATCCACACAAATAAGAAGAGAATGTGAAGAGATCCATGCCACTTCAACACATACTCGAACATATGGTCAAATGTGCAGGTATGGACACTGGAGTGAACAGAGGAACTTGGTTGAGAAAAGCACCTCAACCATGTAGCTCATATTGATGAAGTAAGGAGGAATGACCTTATTCCCTAATCATTAGTGTATTGTATTTGTACTAATAATGCAGGGAATTGAAGGTGAAGCATGATCTCAGGGGGAGAACATGAGAAGTAGGGAAAGCTGTCAACTCTTTATAGCTAAGCTAAAGAAGTTTCCATCCTTGGATGATTCCTGAATTGATATTCACATATTAAGATGATGAAGGATCACTCTTGATGAATATGAGGAGTTGTGTTTCCCTTTAGGGGGAGAAAAATTAAGAAGCTTCCAAAATCATTGTTTTAATCAATATCAACTCCACCTGGTATTAAATGCAAATTACTCTGTAAATTTCATGAAGAACATGTCATTGGAGAAGGTATATCATTTCTTAATCTCTCAACCTTAGTTACTCAGAACAAAGATCATTATACAAAGGGGGATTAACTGAATTGATCAGTGACATAAGAATAATGGAAGTGCCCCAAGGCCACTTATCCTGCCAATTGCACTTGAATGTCTTTGATCTGTTTCTGATGTGAGTGAAGGAGTTTCTGATTGATTATTCCCTATCACATTTGATTTCTTTAACCCAAAATGAAAGTGGAAAACCCTTGAAGACAAAGTACATGAGTTCTCATCTCATTTGGTATCATGACCAGTGAATAATGGACATCCTTGTTGTTTAAATCAACTCCTCTTATTTTCTACACTGAGCATTAATTAAGTAGTCTTTGAGTGAAATGATTGATGACACATTGCTTAAGTATAGATTGATACCCTCTCTACCATGAACTTTGTATTTCTTCTCAATAAGGGGGAGAGAAAGTGAAATAAAAGTTTGAAAATAAAAGTTGATTAAAGAGAAGATTCTCATTTTGACATTGATGAAATCATTTCAGAAGATATGTAAGGTATTGACAACAAAATACAAAGGAGGAGATTGTTGGGACCACTTTGTGTATAAGGTTGTATTTTTTTCAAGAGTTGTCAATGACGATCAAAATGAAGGAGATCAATAAGTACTCCATTGAAATGGAGGAATCGAAATTCAGACGATTGTTGTACTGGTCATAAATTGAAAGAACTTGTGTCAAAGGTGATGCATTGTTTAAAACTATGGAGAATGGTGATGTATAATCCATCTATGGTTGATTGAAGAAGAATGATAATTTTATGGGAACCATTCCAGATCCTACCATGCTAGAGCCTACTCGAATAATTGAATCAAATGTTTTGTATGAAGTAGAGAATGATAGTTGGAGAAGAAGACAATGTGCAAGGGAATGGAATTCTGAGATGGCCATGCACTTCGCATTATATCAAAATATTATGATGCTAAAGATGATCTATCAAAGGATATATATCATGATAGTGGAGTTTGTGATGAAATAATATGAGTTTCTGAATAAGGAAAATCACAGAAAAGAAGCATGAAGGTTATGGTCGAAGCATATATTGAAGGTGGCACCGTTTTCCAGTGATTGCCAAATTTTTGGGCCTAAAAATCGACAAATATAGAAAAGAGTTTTTTTT
Source organism: Viscum album (assembly GCA_963277665.1). NCBI lineage: Eukaryota > Viridiplantae > Streptophyta > Magnoliopsida > Santalales > Viscaceae > Viscum > Viscum album. The sequence continues at coordinate 825,039,351 of OY728132.1, forward strand.
GGAAAAGGGACTTGAGAACTATTGACCTGATGTAGAGGAAACTTGCGTGCCATATGTTTTTCAATATTAGAAAATAAAAATATGGAAAATGGATAAGGGTCGCGCATGTTTTGGGTTTGGTCGTGCAAGTGACTAGCGCTGCAGAGACAAGGGCAGCAGGACTAGGGTGGTGAGACATGCATGTTGAGGGGATACATGCATGAAATCACATTGGTTTCCCAAATGCCTATAAATATAGGTTGACCCCTCCTCATTCGGCATGATCTCAACAATTGGAGAAAATCAGAGCTCCCGTCGGGCAGGTGTGGTGGTTGCGCAAGTGGTGTGCGGTCACGTAAGTAGAGGTTGCGTGCCAGGTTATAGTTGCGCGCCCAAGGTGCTCTGGGTGAGGAAGGAAGAAGTCTCCCATGTTCTGAGTTAACGAATAATGTTTTGTGGAAGTGGTTTGGTGACACGTGCACGCCAAGTTTTGAAGAATCGCGAGATTTCATAGTTGCCTGCAAAAATCTATTTGGGCATAAAAGGATGTGAGTCGTGCACGTTTGAAGTTGAAGAAGTGAGTGTCGCACAAGTGGTTGAGATGAACTTGTGCACCGGTTTGGACTTGCGCACCAAAACTTCCACACCGTCTTGAAACTTGCGCGCCGGTCTTGGAAAGTGCTCCAGGTGTAGTTGAAGAACGCTGGTTTTTTTGGAGCTGCACAAAAGCCAGAAGATTGCCCGATACCTTCAGTGCAAAGTGAGATTAAAGAGGAAATATAAATGATACATGCATGATATCATACAAACATGGAGAAGTGATTCGGACGATGTCGAGTAACTTGAGATTCATTTATTTAGCAATCACATAAGTGGTTGTGATTCAGGCAAACAAAGACAAGAGGATCAAGTGTATTCAGTAATTGCACTAAAGAAGAAGGATCGAATTGAATAGAGTATCAACTATAAACCCTGATGCAAGAAAAGTCTCATGTTGAACAAGAGAAAAAGAACTTCATGTCTATTTGTTGAAGAGACCTTCACGTATATAAACTGAGTGGGACATCACCAAAGACAGTGAGCTAGGGGGACTCAATGGGAGGGACCCGAGGGACGCAGTGAGCTTTCCATGAAATTTTTTAAAGGCAGGGAGCCTAGGACATATTGACTTTGCCCGAACCTTTGTAATCCACATCTAGTGAAGAATAGTGGAATTTTGTATGACTAGAAACTTGTCGGTGTATGCTACTTGGACGTAGCCCTTAGTGTTGAAACAAGTAAAATTTTTTGTTTCATCTATTTGCGTGTGAATGTTTCATTGCTGATCATATCCATCATACAGGTTTAACTAGTTCCTACCAACTTGGGAATAAGATCCTTGTTTTTAAAAGAAAAAGTTTTCACCCTGATTCACCCCTCCACTCTCAGGGTGTCCCGGGGTCCTACATATCCAATGTAAATCCACATAAATAAATTTTATATACAACATAATATATTCAAAATTAATTTCAAAATTACTATTATCATTAAATAATCAAGAAGCCCAAGTTTAACCCAAAGAATAGAAATTTTGTGAAGAATTACCTTACCACATTGTAATCAGTCGAATCATATTCCACATGAAGGGGTATCATTTAAAAAACCTTAAATATCATTATAATAAATAAATTCATGATATAAAATTTAAATATAGATTTACATACACATCACAAAATAATATAGGTTCATAACATCAAAATATTCCATAATGAAAGAAAATTTAGATGAAGTCCCTTACCTTCTGTCAGAATCATTATGTGTATTTTTTATATGACTGAATAATAAAATTAGGTCTATTTATAATTTATTTATATCATTTTTAGAATTTATTATTCCTTTTATATCCTGTTATAACAATTACTTAATTATTTATGTTCACATCGTATGTTTTGACAATATTCAGTACATGAGTCCCGAATGACTTTGATGTGACGTCTATAGTTAATGTGGAAATTATTCAATAATCATCATAATAATATTCATGAAATTATTATTATTATTATAAATATATTATATTTTTAAATCCATCCATATATTATGGTTATAAAAAATTAACTATGTTACAATCATGGAGACGGTAGGTTGTACATATGCATAAGTAATGTTTCCATTTTTAATAATCATTACAAAAATACGGTAATTATTATTTTATCTTAAAATAATAATCTTAAAATCATTTATATAATATTAATCATTTAAATATACTTATATATATTATTCATGTGATGTGGTGATGATAAATGAATCACATCGCTTCGTGAATGTGATAATTCACATGTACGCACAAACAACGTTATCTTTTTCCTCTACATGGAAAGGTAAAAATGTAAATGATGTATTATCTATTAATAATTGTAAATAATTAATTAATATCATATATAAATATTAATTTTATCATTATAACCAGTTTTGAGATGCGGTGATGGAAAAAAAATTATACTGGTTCACAAGGCGGTAGTCCTCTGTACACACAAACGATTAATTTTTTTATCATTTGAGAGAAGTGGAGATGTATATAGGTCATTAAACTGACATAATAATATATAAGTATATGGATTATATTGTATTTTTTATTGTATTGTGTTTAAATAAGGTCTAATGGATGAAGAAGAAGAAACAAAACTAAACATGTAAATAAGAACTATACCACTTATTTGAAAATATCCCTCTTCCTAACACCATAAGACTACTAAGGATGGTATTCTACCAAGAAAAATACCAAAAATATTTGTGTATTTATTCTAGGAAAGTATTTTTATAGGTATTTTTCGAACCAAATGGGTTTTTATGTGTGTGTAAATGGGAAGAATGGGTGCTCTTTAATATGAGAGGGGAGGGGAACCCTCAAAATTTCTCAAAATATTAAATTAATATAAATTAATTTTCACATAAAAATGGATAAAATTTTTGTTATTTATAAAATAGGATTTTTATTGGTTTAAATTAACATATAAAATAATTTTTTGATAAGTTTAGAACACATTATTACCCAAATCATTTAGTTTTAACAATTATTTAACCCATTTAAGTCTTACCCTGACAAAGTGTATTTTTACTCATTAAGAGTTAATATAGTTACTATAAAATGTTAAAATACCCATAAATGAATCATTTATTAAATTTCAAACTGTATAAAAAATTTCAATTAATTTAATTTTTTTAGAAATTTTTTACCATTTAAAAAAATATTATTTACTTTAAAATGTCAATAATATCAATTTTGATACTATTCATTACATTGAATTTTAAAAATATCAATACAGCAATATAAATTTAAACTCAATAATTTAATACATCCCTAAAATATAAAATTTATCTATATAATTCATGTATGGAAATACTTATCTCATGTTATATATAATTTAATATTTTTAATATAATTTATTTGATTTTTTCTTTAATTGAATAGTTATTGCATTAGTGTTGTGTATGAATTTAAGGTAATTATTTTATCACTTAAAATAATAAATAATTTACCATTATTTTTAAAAAAAAATTATATTTTAATATAATATTTATAGTATAGAATACCTTTTTATCCCCATATTAAAAATATTATACTTATTAAAAATAAGAGCGTGACATTTTTTCACTTTCTTTTATTATAGTAAAAACTGTGTCATTTTCATGGAAAAGTGTCCATTAAATGATTAAATTTAGAACATTAGGTTTTAATTGAATAATTTAATTCATCCAATTATGTATTGGAAAGTTTTATGGTATTTTTATATTCCTTATAATATTATTTTTACCCTCAATTACTTGATTTACCCATAACCGTGGCAACAAAAAAATACCAAGGTTACTATTCATATTGAACAATAATAGGGATATATTTCCCAAATTTTAACCTCCTAATTCCAAAATTTGAATTCATTTTTTAAAACTCATTACACATAAGTTTCAGAATTTAAATTAAATTTAAATCAGAAAAATGCAATGAAAAGTAGTTTTTCAGAAAAAAAAATCATTATAAAACGTTTTTAAATTATATTGAAATATTAAATCCACTTCAAAAACCATAATTGGATAATTATAAATAAAAATAAACTAATTTATATTTAAAACTAATTCAAAATATAATTTTTACTTTTTAAAATAGTAAAAAAAAATACAATACATTTTTCCATGAAAATTAGTATTTTTCACTATTCCTTACATATGAAACTTATCAAAAAAATACCAAAAATTAACACTAAGATAATTTTAAATTTCTATTTCAAAAATAAATTTTTGTTTTTTCAAATAAAATTGATAAAAGTATAAAATTTTATTTTCAAAACAAGTGCGTCGTCAAAATGCAGCAAAACTTCTTTAGAAAAAATACAACTTTTCATTCATAAAATTTAATTTTATTTTTATATCATTTATATAAAATTCATATGATTAATTATGAACATTATATTGAATATATATATATATATATATTTCATTAACAAAATATGTAAAGTGATATTTTTTATTTTATTGGTGTAAAACACTCTTATGCGCATAATTTTTCAGAAAAAGATTTACTTTTATTCCAAAAAAAAGGTTTTATATCCATTTATAATTAATTGGTCACCAAATAATTCATTATATATTCATCTATGGACCATATTTTTATAATTCTGTTAATCATGTTCATACTGGCATTCTAACAACTAGGTTATAATAGTAAAATTTAAATAATAATATTTAGTTGTTGGTTTAAGCCTGATGTTATGTATCTTGAATGATATTGAACATAGTATTTATTTTTAAAAAATCAGGATTTTAAAATAGTGGTATGGTGGGTAGACTATACCCTCCCAAAAAATTATAGAATAGTGGTAAATAATAATAAAATTATAGAAGTAGTATAAAATAGAAATAGAATATTATCAAAAACAATAGAAATAAATCATCCAGATAACTATAAATATCCAAAATATATTACTAGTAACATACAAAAAAGGATGTCAATTATGCTTTATAAGAAAAAATGGGAATATAAGGAAATGTATTTGAATTAATATACAACATGTTATACAATAAAATGATGAAATTTACCCAAAGATATCTCCAATAGCATCATGATCATCTTTATAATTCCCATGATCCTATACTCAATCCTAGTATACAAAATAAATCATCCAATGTTTTGTGTTTCCCTTTGTCCCTACCTATATCCATGAAGTCTGCCTGGGTACCCATCGTTGGCCTGAACTGGGTGTGAGATAAACTCAGTAAGCCACCACCAACGTTGTCTAGCTCTATCCAGTAAGTGAATATATAATAATTAGTGTGTAGGAATAATGAATAGGGATGGTAAATAAATAATCCATATCGGTTCTGGTTCCCCATGGGACAACCACCTGATGTTACCTGCTTTAGACTAAGTATGAATTTCTCTGAACAAGTGACATCATAATACTATATAAGTATATAAGTATGTATAAGCAAGCTTGTGACTCGTGGAATATATATGAGGCTTCCATTTAAAATAATCATATAATGGAACTATGAAGTTTCATATCATGTATGACATTATTAGCAAAGTATAAGTCTAAAGGGATGTAACCATGGAATATCACCCTAAGGTGTTCTACCTAAGCCCAACAAACACGTTATAAATGGAGTCAGTGCAAAGTGTAATGGGATCCATATCATATCAATTCATTTGGTGCCTATATGACCATTTTTTTACCTAAAATAAGGATTTAGATCATAATTTCCAATATCTTATCTAAGGATAAAGAATTTCATGTACAATACTACATATCAATGATAGAAAATGCTATATCCAACCTCCTTTTCAAGTATAAGGATCACCATGACCAATATTTTAAACCAAGGAGAGTGTGTGAGTGGATCTACATTTCCAACACTTTTTAGGGAATACCATGTGTAGTAATAGTAATACACTATCGAAAATCATAATGATGGGAATAGTCGCACCTTATAATTAAATAAGGTCCATGTGAAATGGTTATACCATTCACCTTCCATTTACCTCATTTATCCATTTCTTTCATAAGTTTTAATCCAGAAACACCTTATAAGGTGGTTCGATTACATATCCAAGCATTGGGTTCAAGAACACTACCCTTACATTTCATCTTATTCAATTTAAACATCTCATTTATGATGGATAATTCAACACACCACAATAGGTGATTAAAATATTTATTAATTCATAATGTTTATAGACATTATAAATAAATCATCATGTGGGTAGCTTGTGTTGAGGTCATCAACCTCCCTCAACACCAGGAATATAAGTGAATTATTTAGTATTTTAAAAATTCATTTAATTAAATTAAAACTTTTATTTTAATTCCATTTAGTTATGAAAAAAATATAAACACCACATAAGAGGTGGTTTGTGTCAAGGAATTAAACCTATGATGATATAATAGGGGTCGTAAGGACTACTATCTCAATGTAATAGAAATAAAATTAATTAATATAACATTTAATGGGAAACACATGGAAGGCTCCACATGTGGAACAACAACGCATAACATAAACACAAAAAAATTAGAGAAAATAGCTGGACCGAATACTGTAAATGGGTAGTAGACTCCATATTGAGTAACAGATCTAATTTGGGAAAGAATGGAAAAAATTGGATAAATGTATAAATAAACAAAAAAATAGGCATATTAGTTTGCATAGATTTAACATACCATATAGAGAAACAAATGATGAAAGGAAGGTGGTAGAGTCAAAGAATTACCTAGGGGAATCCAACATGTCTGTTGGTGATTGAATCAGACATCATATGAAAGAGGAGTCTAAAATCCTAGCTTGGCGGAGAAAGGAGGAACCCATGGTAGGAAGCTTATAGAAATAAAGGAGGAAGAATTAGGGTTAATGGTTTAAAGGTTTGGGGGAAATTTAATTTCCCACTATTTATAGGGAATGGGATTTAGCTACATGGTTGTCCAAACCGTGTACCAATTATGAACCAACATTTTCCATATGGCACACCCCCTTACATTATTTCCACACATTTTGAAAAAACCATACACACATCATGTGGATCACTTGTAATGAACTAGAACTTATGCCCAATTAATTAGTATAAATTAAAGTTGTGGTGTGTCTTGAAGGGATCCCCCACTGTTTGGAGGTATTATGGAGTACAAGGGAGGATCCAATACTTATTTTTGTTGTTTTTTTGTTTGTTTCTTTGGTCTACACCGTAATGGTGGATGTAGAAACATAGGGGGTTTGGTTTTATCATATCAAGTGGTAAGATGTTTTTTTTTGTGAAACATCCAATTCAGAGGTAGTTGCATCATTGATAATGGACTATAGTGTATCCCCTTCCAATTAGGTGATGGTTACAATGTGGAGGATCAGTTACAACATAAAAGGAGGATCGATGGGTCTTAAGCCACTTCCTTTCTAGGAATAGCTATTTCATGGAGATCAGGATATGGTGCATCCTTTTTCTAGTTGTTGAGGTCTTCTATTGTAGTCTCGTGGGTTTCCCTATAGTCCTCCTTTACCTTTTATAGGATTTACCCCATAGGGGTAGCCATTTTTATAATAGGTAACCTCGACTGACCATGATGCATTGTAGTCCTCCTAAGTGTGTTTTGGTCCCCCCTCATTTTCAGGTGTTCTAGGTAATTATCCTATGGGATCCACCATGTCCTTATGTTTAATAACCTTCTTATAAATTCTAAAAACTACTATAACATGGTCACATTCCTTTGATTCTCTCATTTATTCAGTGAACCAAGTGTATCCCAAGTATCACTTTCATCCCCCTTATTGTGGCATTCAACCCTGGACATTGAGGATCAATCTATAATTTTTTAAGTGAGTCCCTCCCTCCTTATTTTTTTATATTTTCCATATTTATTTGCATGAGAGTTGTGTTTCCAGGGTAAATCGATGTTTTTTATGTTTTTTTGATAATAATGGTTATGGGTTAATGTTTTTTAGGCTAGTATATGTGCTCTCTCTCATTGTGGTGTTTGGTGGTGGCTTTTTTCTTGTTCCAAAGTTGCACAGTGGATAAAAAATATCTGTTCGAGTAATGGTGTCTCTCATTTCTCACTTTGTGTTTCTTACGGTGGGATTAACTCTTGTAATCTATTGAGAATATGGTTGCATCAAGATTAAAAAAGATTAAATAATCGATTTAATTGAATCTAATGGGGAAGGGGTTTGGTTCACATGTTTTAATATCTTTTTTATATTGTGATATTAAGAAGTTATCCATGCTTGTTGTGCCACTAAAAAACATGGTTATTTGTAGCCCTTGTTTGTGATAAATTGATATGTTTTGTGAAGCCCCTATTATGTGACTATTATGAAACCACATTTAATAAATGGTTAACCACTTATACATGGCTAATAAATTAGTATCAGCTGAATATATTTCTTCTTTGAGAATGACCCTAAAATAAATAGGTGGGAGTAATGTACAACCCCTTGATAAATCTGGAAAATTTTATGTGGTGATGTGAAAGGTTTTGTGGCATGTGAATGTTGTAACATGTTTTTTTATCATGTGGGATGATGTTTTGAGGTCTGGTTTTATTGTTGGAAATTTATGTGTAGTTATGGTTTGGGGAGGTTTTGATGGGAATGTAATGTGGAAAGTGGATGTGGATATTAAATGGTGGTGAATCTTGGGATTGTTGACATGGGCAGTTGGCCTATTTGGGTTGATTTTGTGGTGTTGCATTATACTAGGTTCCAGGGTAGTATCAGAATTATTTGGATAATGGGATTGAGATAATTAATGAACCAGTTAAATGGAAAGTGTGGTTAAATGCTATTAATATTTAATAATGAAATTAATGGATTGGATAATGTGTTTGGTTGGTAATGTGAAATGTGTATTATGGCATGTGTGATGTTGCTCATTTAATGGTGGTAGCGAAAGTCGAGATGTTTTGATTATTTAGTTATTTGGTTGTAAACCCATAGGTTGGGATTGTGTGTGTCTATATTTATATTTGTATATTCCCTATGAATTTTATATATACCCGAGCCATGTGAGCGCCATGTGAATACACCCATCTATTTATATAGGGGTGTTTTCCCCAACATCCTGGTGATGAGGATGGATATTTGGATACCTTTTCTTCCATGTTCTCACCTCCAATAAACATTGATATGCATGGAATTTGATGAAAAAAAATAAAAAGTGCACTGTCAAAATATGATGTGTTTTGTTGGCCCAATTTTTATTATGTGAGATGTTATTAGATGTATTATGGTGGGTGTAATTCAAGGTAAGAGGTGGGAACGAGTTTTATGACTATCATGTTTATTATACCCTGTTACTCTGGACATGTGGTTGTGATGTGATGTGTTGGCCCAGGTGTCTTCAGGTGAGTTGGGATGTGATCGTTCAGTGGGGTGGTGATGTGATGTGAAATACAAGGTGTATGTATGTGAGATTTTATGTGACCATGTTGTGGGGAATTGTTATGTGATGTGTTATACTGAAGAGATGGGAGATTCATAACATGTGATGATTGGGTGTGAGAGTGGCAAATAGTGGGAAAGTGTTGTGGGGTACCCTCAATTGATATCCTTCATAATATGTTTTTATATTGGATTTGTGATTTGGTGAGCATGCCATGGTGATTTTGGGGTTTGGTTAGTTGACATGTTAGGTGTTTTTGATTCTACTATTTTCTCACGGGTGCATTAGTATTCTCTTTTCACATGTGCATGAGAGACTTTGGTTTTCCCACTGAGTATACTTGTATGTTATCCCTATATCGATGAAACTAATTTTCATGATTTCAGGAGTACTATGTGGATTTTTCTAGACATTACTATCCTAGACCCTTGGATTGTTCTTTTCTCACTACATTATCCTATCTTTTTGGGTATTTATTCAGAAACTTTTATTTGTATCAGTAATTATTTATACATGAATTATGGGATGGTTTTTTCCATTTTCATTATTTTAGGGATTTGATTTCTCACAAATATCATACCTCATAATCTTATATATATTTTAGAGTGTAATTCCTCTCATATTGACATTTTATACACTCGGTGATGGTTATCAACCCAGATCCTGCTGGAGGAGGGACTCTAGGGTCATTATCTCCCTTTACTCATTTCCAACCTAGGAGAGATGCCTTTGGAGGAAGGTTGTCATGAATGTTTGGTATCAGAGATAAGGATTGATATATAGTATGGATTTTGTATCTAGGCATAGTGAGGATTTCATCGGTTGGTATGGAAATAGTTTCAGTTTTCCTTTGTGCATGACATAGGTGAGGGAGACCATCTAAGACATGGGATTTAGTGTCCCCTATGATCCAGTCCACAAGATATCAACATATTTAATGGACAAGAGAGGTAGACATATATATATGGTAGAGACCTAGGATAGGTACATTAATCATGATTGACTTTAAATAATGTTTTAATTTGGTGGTTTAGGGAAAAGATTAAATGATTTAAATAAATTGTTTCAAAATTCCATAATATCGGGATTAGGAAATACTTGTTTTCTTTTTTATCTATGACATAATAATTCCATTCATTTGGGGTTTAGGAAGTATATGTTCAATAGAATGATCTAGTTGATTGATATATATTTGATATGGTAGAGGAGGATGAGGCTTGGCTGGGGCATAGTAAACTTTTCAGTGGCAGAATTTGGGAAACTATGAGGGAAGTGTTTCAGATTTTGAGATAAAGAGATAATAGTTGGAGGTTAAGATTTCCTTCAGTTAGATTCATGACCCAATTGGGTACTAGTTCCCTTTAAAAGTTTTTCAGATGTTAGTAGTTGTGTATCAATAGTGTATTTTTTTATTGGGAGAGAAAAATGATTCAGATGTGTAATGAGTTGACTTTTAGAATGATTTCCAAGAATGGTCCCTTTCATCAACCATGAAGATAGTCAATAGATATAATTTTATCTCACTTTAGTAGGAGGTATGTCAATGTTATATTTGGGGATCTATTTCAAGGATCTATTTTATATTTTCTGGGATATCTTTCCAGATGAGGATTTTCATGTGAGTTGTCTTGTAGAGGATCTATACCATTATATCTATTATGTAGTTAATATTTTTTTATTACTTATGTATCTGAATGTTATAATAAGTTGGATTTGAACAATAGGATGCACTCATGAAGAGGTTTTCCATGACAGGGTATCAAATATGGTTCCTTGAGGAGAAGATTTGTTAGTGGTAGGTCTCATGTTCTATGGCCTTCAAGGTTTCAACCATTGGGGAGTCGACACCAATATCTTCCCTTTCAAACTTCTGTAGAGAGTGGTTTTCATAATTTCTAGGGGGAATCCTTGCTAGTTATATTTATTTATATGATGCATGGTAATTTCCAAAATAAGTTTCTAGTTCTCATTCATGCATAGTTTTTTGGAGGTGTTAAAGTTCAATGCCAACCTTAGCAACAGTTTCCAGCAATTCCAATTTTGAAATCGGGGCAGCAGGATCATGCTTCATTAAGAGGGGATGGTACGGGTATAGGATGAACTCTAGATGTTCCTCATGCTCAGTGATCTCAACCTTATCATGTTCATGGAGGTTTCCATCAGTATATAGGTGGAGGAGTTAGTTGTGGTCAGTTTCATATAGTAAAGTTGGTTGCACCATAGGGGTCCGAGATCATTCGAGGTATCATCAATTTTTCATATACCCATGTTTGTTTTTTTAGTCAATAAATCCAAACTCCTTTGATTCACTTCCTCTATTTCATTCCTTGGTACAAGATGTAGAGAGGCTTTATATGATCTTAATGTTGACTATTCTATTCAAGGGAAATCCCAACTTATTATATGTGTTTTGGGGGTGTATAATGATGATTGGTCCACATCAGTCCTATAGGGATATTTTATTACTTATGATGCAACCGTATGATTTCATCTATAGCATCTACTTTTTATATTATATTTGCTCTATTATTTATTTCTTTTAAGGGAGAGTCATGTTCTTTGATGTGGATGGTCATCATGTAGTTTTCATCGGTGAGAAGAGTTTAATTTTGGGTAATATATGTGTGTATTCTCTTTTACTTAATAGGTAATTTTTATATGGAATAAATGTATTTTGGGATGTAGGAGTTTCTCATTTTTTTCACTGATTTCATAGATTTTTTCTAATGAGGTTGTGGTGATACCTCATCGATGTGATGTTGAGTTTGGGATAAACTGGTTGCCCAGTGATTCCCTAATTTTTATAAAACCCTAAAAAATGGTACCTTCTAGTATTTTGGATTTAAGGATCTAGATAGACGATCTAATGTATAAGGGTTTAATCTAGCCTAGTGTATCACTATTGGGATCCCCAATGTGGTTCTCTAAAAAGGTGGATGGTAGTATGAGGTTGTTCATAGATTATCAGAGGATGAATCAGGTGATGATCAATAATTTTTACCATCTCCCAAGGATCACTTATATTTTTTACCAGCTGAGTGGGGATATTTGGTTATCTAAGATCGATCTATGGTTAGTGTTTCACCGGTTGAGAATGAAAGAAGGGGTATCCCTAAGACTTCTTTCAGGTGTAGGTATGGGCACTTTGAGTTCATGTTCATATCGTTTGATGTCATGAAAACACCAATTGTGTTCATGGAACTCCTGAACTCCATGTTATATGATTTACTATTCCATTTTTTATTTGTGTTTATTATATCCATATTTTTCTAGTTGAAGTAAAAGGAGGGGCATGCTGAACATTTCAAAGTTTTCTTACAGGTTCTTTGATGCCACCATCTCTCTCAAATGTTGTCCAAGTATGAATTCTAGATAGGATATTTGTGTTTACATGGACGTGTATAATCTTAGTGGGGTGTCTTCATAGACCCATTGATGTTTTATTCTATTGTATCTTAGGTTTCACCTATGAATTTGGAAGAGTTATGTAGCTTCCTTGGTCTCGTGGAATATTATTATAGGTTCATGTCCAATTTCTCATGGATTGTGGCCCCTTTCACAAATTTGATAAGGAGAGACTAGGATTTTATCTAGATAGATTATTGTCACAATGTATTGGACTACCTAAAGGGGAACTTTATCAGTTCTCCAGTTCTATAGTTTCTAGCATAGGTGTGATGTTGGAGATGTTCTATGATGCTTTCCTTATAGGAGTGGGATGCATATTGATGAAATAGAGAGAGGTGATATCTTATGTGTCTAGGGAGTTTAGTCCCTGTGAGCATAACTATTCCTCTATGATCTGGAGTTAGTGACAGTTTTTTTCACTAAATTTTTTGCATCAATACCTTGTTGGGGAGTGGTTTTTGGTCTTCACCGATCACAAGAGCATGAGGTATATATTTTCATAGTGTGATCTGAATCTGTAGCAGTATATGTGGATAGATTTTCTTCAGGATTATGATTTTTAGATAACCTATTCCTTAGAAAATTTAATTTTTTTGGATGACTTTTAGAAAAGGAATTCACAGGAGGATTTTGTTAGGGAGTATAGAGATGCATTGAAAGAGATGGAGTAGTTTTTTTCCCTGTACATGGATGAAAGGGTAGTTGATGGTGTAGGTTTCTCATTTTAGATGATGGTGAAATTTCTCTAATAAAGCATAAGGAAGAGTCTCAATTTAGAGATTTGGAGATAGATGTGATATGTGATCATGTTTTTCATGGAAATTCTCTAAATAAATGGTCGGAGGATGGTAGAACTGGGTGTGGTCTTAGGGGAGGTTTTTGGTCAAATAGTGATATATAAGTGAATCCTTCATTTGTTTCATAGAACACATTTATTTATAAATCCAAGATTTTCCAAGATGTATTGTGGCTTGATGATTCAATTTTTGTGGCCTAGTATGAAACGGGATGTGGCATAGTTTGTAGCTCGGTGATTGGTTTTCCAGTAGGTGGAGTCTAAGCATCATGTTCCTATAGATTGTTTATAGACTTTGGATATCCTAGAGAGTAATTGGGATGAAACATCAATGGATTTTGTTATAGTTTTACCCTGAACTCAACGATGTTCTTATTTTATCTGGATAATCATCGATCAGTTGATGAAATCATCCCAATTCTTAGAAATCTAGGAGTTAGTAGCTATGGATGTTTTTGCAAGGTGGTATGTGGATGATTTTATTTGGATATATATATTTATGAGGTTCATTATATAGAATCGTGATATACATTTTACTTTGTGATTATATAGGGTATTTAAACATGATTTTAGAAATCAGTTACACCATTGCACTACTTTCCACCCTCAGAAAGATGGATAGATAGAGAAGAATATCCAAATTCTAGAGGATATGTTGGGTTTTTGAATCATATACATCAGTATATTTTTATCACAACACTTTCCCTTGGTTGAATTTTCTTATAATAATAGCATTCACTCATCCATCGGCATAGCCCAATTGGAGGCATTTTATGGGCATCCATGTTGTTCATTGTTGAGTTGGATCGGGGTTAGGGGTCATCAGTTCGTGGTCCTGATGTGGTTCAGATCATGATATAGAATGCTCATCTTGTTCATTAGATGATGAAAATAGCATAAAAAATAGAATTTCTATGTTAATCATAGGAAGAGGCCCTTGGAGTTTGAGGTTGGAGACCATGTTTTATTATGATTACCCCTTGACATTTGAATCATAGGTTTATCCATGGGAGTAATCTCTTGCCCTAGTTTGTTGGGCCTTTTGAGATATTTGGATGAATTGTCATAGGGACTTGTCAGTTGTAAATTCCTCAATTGATAGAAAAGATCTTGGACATCTTCCACATTATTAAACTATAGAAATATCTTCTCAATGACTCCAATTTCATTAAATGGGTAGATTTTTATATCAAGGATGATGTGTTTTTAATGGAATGTTTAGTGGAGATCTAGGATCATTCAAAGAATGATCTACAAGGATGGATCATTACTTTAGTTTTTTTAGGCATGCAATCCTTAAGGAGGGTACTAGGGATACTAAGGAACAAATTCATTCTCAGTACCCTGATTTGTTTTGATATTTTCATTGTTTAATGTTTTTAAATTAAGGATTTAAATTTTGGGATTTTTCTAGTTTCAGTTATGATCCCTTTTGATGTGATTTTTGGATCTAGCTATTTTATGATATGTAATTTTTCCTGATGTTGTGATGTGTGATAAATATTCCATCATATGAAGAGGGAAAAACATAAATTCTGACCAGGATGTGTTATATTTTTACATTATTAAAACTATGTGAGTGAGTTAGTGCAACACAAATTGGATAGTTTCTTGACATTGAAGATGGAATTACCTGATTTATGTGAACATTTGGTGCATCGACATGTGATTATTGTGGAATTAGATGACTTGGTCTATGTGGAGTTTGATATAGTTATGTGGAATATAGTGGCTTTTGTATGGTTTCTTGTATTTAGTGTTTTTTTCTATTGAGAGGTGGTCATGGGTGTTTTGGTTGGCCTGTTGGTTTGTAGTTGTGTTTAGGTATAATGAAAACCTTGAGAAATATTTCATGTTGTGGTTTTTTAGACACATTCTTTTCTCTTGGTTCTAGTTTTGATTCTTGTGGATGAGAATAATTTAATAGGTATTTTATATAATATCCTGGACCTTATGAAATGTTACATTTTACGAACTCTGGTGATATGGATGGATGGTGTCTAGATGTGTTTGGATGTGTTCTGAAGGAGAAGGGAGGAGTAAATGCCAATTTTGGAAAGGATGTAGTGTGGATCCTAGGCTTGTACTGTAATGGTAGCTACGATGACATAGGGGGATCCAATTGAGGCATAGAGAGGGTTTGGAGGTTTTTTTGTGTTTCTTCCTATTTAGGGGAAGTTACATCATGGATCTTGGGCTGAGGTGTATCCCATTCTCAATAGGTGATGTCTATAGTTTGAAGGAGCATCTACAACATAGGAGAAGGAATGGTGGAGTTTAATTATAGTATTTTTTAGGAATGGATGCATTTTGGATCTGAGTCTACAACATAACCTCATTCTAGTTGTTAAGGGTCTTCAACATAGTGTCTTGGGTTGTATCTTGTTCCTCCTTCCCTTTTTATAGGATTATCCCCACAGGGGTAGCTGTGTTTCTCAAGGGAAACTGTTACAATCCAGTTTTAGTGTGTTCCTATTAACCATGTTATGGTCTTCATAGTTTTCATAAATTCTATTGCATGGTCCTGGGGGTTATACCATGGTCTTTAGTTTTATAGACCACCTGTATGTTTTAAAACCCACTCAAACGAGGTCACTTTTCCTTTTTTTATCTTGTATCTTGAGTGACCTAAGTACATCCCAAGGAGAATTTTCATCCCAATTCCTATGTATTTTTACCATAAACATTGAGTATTGATTAATGGTGGTTTAGGTGAGTCCCTCCCTCCTTGTTTTTCTAGTTTTCCCCTGGTTTCTTCTTTTGTGAATGGTTCTTCCAAAATAAATCACTAGTTTTGATGTTTTTTTATAAGAGGTGTTGTGGGTTGATGTGTTATTGTCTAGTAGAGGTTCACTCCCATTTTGGCGTGTTTTTAGTGGCTTCGTTCTTGTTTCAATGTTACATATTGGATTGAAAATATTTTTTGTAGGTAGAGGAAACCACATTTTTTCACTTCTTGTATCATGAGGGATGAGTTTACTCTTGTTATCACTCGGGAAGATGGTTATATATGACTTAATATTGAAAATTTATTCAATTTTATTGAATTTAATGTCTACAAGGGTCAATTCATATGTTTTTAGGACATTTTTATAATTTGATATTGAGAAATTATCCATTCTTATTGTGCAACCGAAAATAATGGATTTTTTTATCCCTATTTTGTGCTAAATTGATATATTTTGTGAATCCCCTAATATGTGACTATTGTGACACCACCAAGAATAAATGTTTTACTGCTTGTAATTGGATAATAAATTCATTTCACTTTGATTATTTATTTTTCTGTAATTCCCCGAAAATAAAGAAGCAGAAGTAATGTGAAATACCCTGACAAATCAATAAATTATTATGTGGTTATGTGAAAGGTGTTGTTGCATGTTAATTTTGTGATGTGTGGTTTTATCATATGATACTAATTTTTTGTGGTTTTTCTGTGATGTGTGGTGCTAATGTGATATTTTTATGTGGGGTAGTTGTGATGGGAATATGATGTGGAAAGTGGTTTTTGTCTATGAAATGGTGGTGTTGTGTGGGATTATTTGCATGGGAAGTCTGTTTTTTTTGTTTTCTTGTATGGTGTTTCATTATGCTAAATGACTGGGAAGTATTGGAGTTATTTGGTTAAGGGGAAGAATATGGTTATTAATTGAATTAAATGGGATGTGTGGTTAATGGAGGTTAATGTATAATAATTAAATTAAGGGAATTGATAATGGGTTTGGTTGATAATGTGAAATGTAGCTTCTAGATTTTATGATGTTGTATATCTAGTGGTGGTAGTGAAAGTGGAGATGTTTTGAGTTGGTCAGTTCTTTGGTGGAGAACCCATAGGCAAGGATTGAGTGTGTCTATATATATATTTTACTTTTGATTTCTATATGCACCCTATTTGCATTGATAATCATGTATCCACACCCATATATTTATATAGGGGGTGTTTTCCCAATATCTTGGTGACGGGGATGGTGGGATCGCTACCCATTATTTCCCACTCTCCTCTAGGTGACATTTACATACATAGGTTTTGATGGAAAAAAGTAAAAAGTGAACTATCGAGATATGATGTGATGTGTTATCCCATGTTTCTTAGTATGATTTGTGATTAGATGGATTATAGTTACGGTTATTCATGGTAGGAGGTGGGAATATGGTTTATGTCCTATATGTTCATGATACCCTACAATTCTGGATATGTGGTTTTGGTGCGGTGTGTTGGCCTAGGTGTCTGCGAGTAAGATTTGATGTGACGCTATTGTGGGTCAGTTAGGTAATGTGACGACCAAGGTGTTTGCGGGTGTGATTTGATGTGAACATGATATGTGGTGGTGGTATGTGATATGTCATACAGAAGGGGTGGGATCTCCATGTGATATTTTATAAGGAATATATTTTAGCACCATGTCATAGGAATTTGGGATGTGAGAGTCGAAAATCCATGGGAAAGAAATATTGAGTACCCTTTATCGATATACCTCATATTATGTTATTATATTATATGTATTATTATTTGAGCATTCCATAGTGATTTTATGGTTTTGTTAGTTGAACTGTTAGGTGTTTTTGGTTCTTTAATTTTCTCTTAGGTGCATTATTATACTCTTTTCACATATGCATGAGAGAATTTGGTTTTCCAACTGAGTATACATTTATGATCACCCTACATATATAAAACTTCTTGTCAAGATTATAGGAGGACTACGTGGACCATGTTTTATAGTACTCGCTCAAACCCTTAGACTATTGATGTGTCACTACCTTAGCCTTTAGTTTGGGAATTTATTTGGTGACTTTTATCTGTATCTATTTTTACTTATACATGCATTGTGGGATGGTTTTGGTTTGATTTTTCATTATCTCCTGGAGTTTAATTTTTTATGAAATCTTATCTCACAATTTTATATATATTATAGATGGTAATTCCTCCCATATTGAGATTTTATTCCATTGGTGATGATCACCAACCCAGAGCCTACTAGAGGTCGGACTCAGAGGTTATTATCTATATTTCTTCATTGCTAACATAGGAGGGTTATTTTTGGGGGGATGTGGTCATGAAATCATCTTTACAACAAGTTAACACCATTTTTCTTAGTTGTGCTGCCTCCCTTGCATGGTTTTCCAAATAGATCTCCTCCTTTATAGGGCCACAAAATTAAGATTAATAGTTACTACTAACCATGCTCTAATAGTATGCCTCTTCATAGTTTTCTTAAAACTGGATCTCTAGGCTCCAAAAAAACTTTTAATGCTCCCAGGTCCTTTAATAAATATTTAAGGATTAAAATTATATGTTTAACTAAATGTAAATGATCCCACCTCTCTAAAAATTTAAGATGTTACAATTTTGATATTTTCACTATGTGGTTGTTTATTGTAATATTTTTATTGATTTATCTATTTAATTAATATATATATATGTATATGGAAAAAAATTGGACACGTTTCTCAGTTGGGTAACACATCCTCTTGGATACGTGTACTTATTTCCCCACGTTCCTAATTTCTATGGGTGGGTGTCCTTTACCACCATGGATGGTTATGTAAGCTCCTTGATCGAAATTGGATGATGGGATATCAATTTCTACTCCCATGGATTCCTCCTTGGAGATCATTCCATTGTATGAGACTCCCTCATAGATTTGATTCATGTTAGTGAATATTAATCCTTGTGTCATATCTTTATGGACACCAGTTAATTATGTTGCTTCTATCTGGATGGGAAGCAACCTTTCTTAAGATTAGATGGTAACTTCAGGCATGTATTGGAATATGTGGACACTATGTGTGTTAGAAACATATATTCTTCCTCATAATAGGGCTTCTCGTGGTCTCAGAACACAAGGAATCTTGTGGCGATCATGAGGTATCTAATTCCAATGGAATATCTTTTGAGATTTTCCTCAGTCATACCATGTTTACCATGGGGTATCAGTGTGGAAGGTCATGATTTTAATTTCTTATGGAGACAAAGTGGACTGATCAAGATGTCCTTGAGGGTAGATTAAGAAGGTGCATCCCTAAGATGGAATACCTAAAAGGTTTACCTATTGATACATTAGAATACATGTGAAGGGGTGCCCTAGGTGGTGTGTCCCATAAATGCAAGGTGTCACACCATGTAGGGGTACATCCCTAGGAGGTATACACCACGTTTTACAAGATGGTTGGGTCCAAAAACCCTATGATATTGGACCTAGGGTGGTGTATCCCAAAAATGGAAGGTTTCACATCATGAATGAGAACATCCCTAGGAGGGGGTATCAAATTTTACCATATAGATGGATAATAATTCCCAATTAGAGTAGATCTAGTGTGGTGTGTCCCATAGAGGGAAGATGTTACACCGTGAAGGTTGATCTGGACACCACTAAGGGTGGATCATGTACGTGCACCCCTTTGTGGGGAACACCAAGGTTTACCATTATATATAATTGAACCTCAAGGAGGAATACTACGTGCACTATTTTGAAGATAGGGATCAAAGTCTGCATAGTTTTATGGATGGTGTGGGGATTACGCATCGGAGCTACCCATAGCAAGAGGATTGCTCTTGGTTGTATTTTGTTTTATTGTGTGGGGATTACTCATGGGAGATTTCCAGGTACCTCTAGGATAAGTGAAGATATGGATTGGACTTATGTGTAGGAATGGATCTAATGGGTGGCATGATCTCACCAGGTCGTGGTGGCCTAGGTAAAAAATTCAGGATGGATATGGATGAAGTGGGTGAAATGGATTGAATATATAAAATGTTGGGGTTTAACTTTAGAGAGGTTTCTTATATATCCTATTTGGTTGGGAATAATAGTTTGTATAGTTCTGAAGGGGGAATTGGGGTTTACAGCTAAGGAGGAGGCCAAAGTATGTGGTTGGGGCTTACACATTACATCTTCTCAAATGGAGATGTGAAAGAGTTTGGGATTGCATGTGGAATTTTCCCATGGAGCGTGAGGATTATTAGTGCTTACACCTAAGAAGGATTCCCATTGGTGATTGAATTGATGGAATGGTCCCTACTATCATTTAATAACATTTGATTCATGCTCAGTGTTAGAAATAAGAGGAAGTAGTAGACCTAAATCTCATGTCATGAAAGAATCATCAATAAGGGATGGGGTGGGGTTACGCATGGAATCTTCCAATGGAGTGAATATGGTTGGGTATTATGCATAAGAGTAGCTCAGGTGTCTTAGTAGAGTGGTAATGGTGTAAATGGGGCTTATTCATGGGAGATTCTTGAGTTCCATTATTAAGTGTAAATGGTATGGATGGGGCTTATTCATGGGAGTTTCCAAAGTGCTGCTATGGAGTAAAAAGTATATGGTTGGGGATTATGCATGGGAGCAGCCCATTAAGATGTTTGGCGATCGTCTCATGATGAGGAATTTTATGAATGATGCCTAAGTAATTCTATTCTTGAATGATATGGTATGATATAGTGTAAAATCATATAGTGAGGACTATTGGGAATATTATTCATTATGCATAGGTCATCTCATTTTTATCACAGGAGGTATCCTATAATTGAATGATAGGGTATGTTATAGTTTAAAGTCATATAGTGATGAATACTAGGTGGAAGACACCTATAAATGGATGGTGTGGGACTTATGCCATTTTTGGCCCTTTTTAGATCAACCCAGCATGGTAGCCATGTGAGCAGGTTTGAGGAGAATCTTAAGGAATGGATTGAAACAACTACTTGGGGAACCTAAGATGAGAATCTCAGCTTGAGACATAATAAAGGAACTAAGAGGAGTATGTGAACTCAAGGTGTTTCAAGTTCTAGGGAGTATTATCTCGAATCATGGTATTCTAGGGGTGGAATTTGGGGTTGCATAATGGTGAAAGAGCAAATTTACCTGACCTAGCGTGAAAATTTTGTGGTGCTACTACCCATTTTTTTGGGGGTCTCTGATGGAAGTGAAGGGACTAAACTAGACGGTGGGGAATACATCCTGACACTAATCCTAAGAAGGGGTGTGGGGGTGCAACCCTTGTGGTATGGATCAGTGGGCATGGAGTTACCAGCTTCACAAAGAATATAGCTTCGATAAGGATGGAGGTTTGTAGATATCAATGTCTCGTGAAGGATCAAACCTTTTGAAGCTTAGGGTCTCATGAAGGATTTCCTAATTATTAGGGGTACTGCTTCATGAAGGATAAATGATTTAAGAATCCTCAAGTTCCTTAGAGGTCCAACTTCCTCTAAAAAGAGAGTAGATCATCATGAAAGGAATGTTCACTTGGTGGAGGCTCTTGATAATATAATAGAGGAGGTTTCCCGAAGCCTAAGGGCTCTATGGAATAGGTTCTTGTGAAGCCCATGAGCTTTTCAAATTGATAGCGTGAGGTCGCAACTCAGCAGTGTCTCCTCTACTAAATGAATTCATGAGAAGGTATATATAGAAAAGGAGTTTCATGAATATGGGAAGATGTTAGTGAAGAAATTTTTGGCCTTGCCAATGGGTATGGCTCTGTCAGACTCATAGAGGATATCTTCAAAACATTGCATGCTCGTAAAGGGGAGCTCTGCGAACCGGACCTCTGCGAACTAGAATCATGAACATCCACGAACCATATTTTTAGTCCTAACTTCAAATGGTCATAACTTCTGATATTTAACTCTATTAGGTCTCCACAACCAGTCTAATTGAAGCCTATGAAATTGTCTACTCTCCTAGATCATGTTTAGTAGTATTCGATACATTCCATGGATAGGTATTTCTAGTTCCAATTGAAACTTTTCAACATGATTTTAGAAACATTTAAATGTGTTTAATAAAATATTTGAGTTTTTTTATTCTCTAATAAACCTATAACATGAAATTTCAATATTTTGAATTTATTATTTATGAGTTATTTCATTGTTTTACTTATTTTTAAATTCTTATTTAATGTTAACAGACTTATTAAACGTTTTTTTATAGTTTATAATGCATAGTTATAGATTTTAGGTCATTATCACATATATCCATACATTCATGGATGTGGATTGTTTTTTAAAATTTTAATTTTCATTTTGTAGATGGAAATGATGAAATTATTATCAGATTTATTTGATCGAGTATTATTAAGTTATTTTAAACTATTTAATGATGAATCCAAATTGGTTTTAATTAGTATTTCATTTTTTATATCAATGATTATTGTGAAATGATAATATCTCTCTCCCACTATCACAAAATTATTTTCAATTATTTTAATTAGAAAAATATAACTGATTTCATGGTTGGGTTGAGTTTCTGTTATGTTTTTTTTAAAGGGGATCAAGACTCAATCATCCAATATATGATACAAATTCTACATTACTGCCAAGAATTTCTTTCGATGATAACATTCACTATTTCAAATTAAAAGGTATTTTTTGATCCTATGAAAATATATTTTCATCTACTAGACAATCTCTCAGGGGGAAACAAAACCTATTTTAATACTATTAATTCCATGATGAAATGAACCCATCTTTCACTCAACAAACCAAAGTCCATTCTTCATCTATCTTCATCGAATTATTCTTCCCAGTTCTATCTATTTAAGTAATAATTATTTCATTCTCATTCACCTATTAATAAACATTAATTTTATGATTTTTCCAATAAAATAATTCTCTCTCTTCAGGTCGTGACTCATATAGTATAAATTTCAGACTATTCTAGTTGTGACTCACACTATCTAAATTCAGTATCTATATTATATTATAACTCCCAATAAAAAATTTAACGTGTATTTGTTTATTTTTCCACTAGAAAAAGTAGGTTGTAATAGGGTTATAATTCCCCTTCAAAAATTAGGTAGCAAATGAAACATCTCTCAAAGAGTATAGAGTTGTTAAAGTAAATGTGAATCCACTTTGAACCGAAAAACTATAAACTTGTATGTGTTTATTATTTAGTTTCCTACTGCATATTATAACCTAATGTTCATGATAATTAACATTGATAATATTTATTTAAAATATTAATCTTTTCTATTGACACACCCCAGACTATCTTATATCACCATCTCGAACCTAAAATAATTTTTTTTATTTTATTAGATATCATCAAAAATGATATTGAACTTATACCTTGGATGGTCTTAAAATATTGGATGTCATAAACTATGGTGTAATCATATAATATGATATATTATATCATAGTAGGTGGTATATAGTAATTCATTAGTTTTCAACATATCATAACGTATGGTATAGGTATCAATAGGATCTAATAGCACTATTTTTTAAATTTTCATGCAACAGTAAAATACAGTATCGTGTATCCATTAAAACATAACTTATATCTTAAAACACGATTTCCTAACATCATGGGTATATTCAATAAAAATATTATATCATGGAATGTGATAGAAAAGCACTGCATAATATTTGTTATATAATATTCTGTTAATGTTATGTCGGCTAATGTTGGGTTAATGCTACATAGTTGAGGCCACTACAACCCATCTCAGATTTATTTATCTATTATAGGGTATAATAGATAGAACATAATGGTACTCGAGTGCTTTAGATTATTTATCACCAATTATAATATAACAGATATCATAGGGAGTGATATTATAGAAAAAAAATGATCTTTATTTTTTTCAATTATGAATTAAATTTTATAATTTATAAAAATGTTTATAAATTATGGAAAATGGGTTTTTTGGTATTTTATTTAATATATAAATATTTTAGAAAAAAAATTATAAATTAAATATCCATAATATTAAATTTTGATATTACAATTACTTATAAAATTTTTATAGAACGCCAAAAATTTGGATATATAATGTTTATAGGGAAATTATAATTGTAAAATATAACATTTTTATAATTTTTTCTATTTATAAATTGTTTATAAAAATTATTTCTCATGTTTAAATAAATGATTTATTCATTTATTTTTTTTATTCCCTAATTTATACACATATACAAATTTTTAATAATTTGAATTTGTGTTTGATTTTGTTTTAAGTGTTAAACCGCTTCTATAAATTTTCATACATTCATATAAGGAGTTACATGCTATGTTTGATAATTGATTTTAGTTTTCTTCTACTTTGAATTTGGATTGTATTGGGTTATTTGTAACACACTAGTATTTTATGAAATATTTTTTCCAAATAAATTGAATTTCATCGATAGCTTTCATTATACGCTACAATGAGTTTTAGCGAACAACAATATACTATTAATAAAATTATTTAAACATGACTATTGTAACATAAATCTTAAAATTGTGGGTATGAATTGGAATAACTAAATTATAAAATTATATGGTTTAAACATGAATAAAATAAAATTAATTTGTTATTAATTTACTAGAAATGATTAAAAAACATTTAAAAGTAAAAGAATTGTTTTTTTTAAAAACTATTTTTATTTGCACAAAGTGTTTTTTTCTTAATAAATTAAATTATTCCATAGTGGTGAATATTTAAAATTTTATTTATAAATTATATATTAAATAATTTTTTTTATCATTCATATAATATTTGTTTAAGTGTGTGATAATAATAAATCAAGTTTAATATGTAAACATGTATTTTATAAAATGTGATTTCTTAGTGTTCTGTGCACCTATTTTAAAACTATTTTTTCAACTATTAAAAAAAAAATTTGAGAAAATGAAATTAATTATTGAAATAAATAAGTAAAAGTTATATTAGGGGAATTGTTTATAATTTTTTGAAAAGGATTATTTTTTCCATGAACAATGAAAGATATAGATTTTTATTTAAAACTATTATTTGTTTAAATAATTTACAAGTTCCATTTTGTTTTAAGATATTTTAAAAAGTAAAATTAGTTTTTAAATAACATAATTAATCCAATTTATTTCATTTGATTAAATTTCATAATTATTTTTTATTCTAAAATTTTTTATACTTACGGAAACTTTTCATTGGAAAACTAATTTTTTCATGTTTGTGGGTTTAATTTTAAATTAAATTTTACAACTTCCTTGAATTTATTTTGGTAAAATGGATTCCATATTTGGAATAATAATAATTAATATTAGGTAATAATTTAAATTCAATTATTTTTCACAATGAATAATAAAAAATATTAAAAAATTAATTATTGTAGTTAAGGTTAAATTAGGGTTTTGCACGTTAAATGTGTTAGTATTAAAATTAATTTCATACACACACATTATTTTTATTTAATAAATTATTTTTAATGTTTATAATTAGTGGGTACAAATTATATAATAAGACTCATTTTATTTTTATTCTTAAAGGATAAATTACCTAGTAAATTAAAAAGAGACTACTCACCTTGATGAAATCTAAAATGGTAAATATTGGTAAACTTATAGGATTAGGGAATAACGTGTTTAAAATATTTTTTTTTATGGTGTATGTGTTTTGATCATATCTTCCCTAAACTCCATTATTTATCAATTTTTGAGGAACATATATTGAGAGTGACTTACCAATATTGAGAAGTTTTTAGTATTTACAAAAATATCACTCCTTATAATGGCCCTATCCATTTACACTTAATATTTAATGATTTTATGAATAATTGACCATTAATTACAAGAAATGGATTGTAAATTCTAGTATATTTTTAAGATTGTGTACATAAAACTAAAAAATGGAAAATGAGTAAAAAAAATTTATATTAATCATCCATACTGAGATCTAAAATTCCTTTGCGATATTACAATAGTATAGGATAACCTAGGGAATACATATACAGAAGGTATGAGTTAAAAATACTATTAAGGGAATAGACATAGAAATTAAGCAAATCACATAGGTCAGAAGGCATAACATGATGAAATAAAAAGGCATTTAAAATGAATAAACATATGCAATCATAACATATAGAACAATGTATCATGTAATCATGGAAAAATATGAATGTGGAAGTAACATATAAAATTACATAAACATGATTCAAGGAAAACTTCCAAGACTATATCACATGGTGAACAAATTCCCATAAATGAATCAGGTTTACAAAATATCCTAACATGAATTCTAATGAGACTAAAAATTACCCAATGCATTGGATTTCAATATTGGTACACCCATAATAACATTTTCATGCATATGTGCTCAACATGAGTAATCAAACATAAAAATATGGGTTACTGAAGGAATGAAATGGAAATCATAACTGTAATGCCCCGACCCTAGTTACCCAGAGTCGGTGCATTATTACATAACATTGGCATGATCACAAGAAAGATCAAATCTCGAAAGATGGATTAGTTTAGTAGCCTGGGAAACACTAGATATATTCATAAAGTTTTACATTACATCATAAAAATGAAAACTACAACAACATAGTCTCCATAGTCCACACTCCTATCCCCTCATACTATCCCTGTAGATCATTCATAATTTACTTCTTCACATCCTGGGAAAAATAAAACATAGAAAAGGGGTGAGCTCAAATTCCCAATAAGGATAACAATATAGCGGAAACTTTCACAAATAAGAATAAACATTTAAGGAAATGTATAACTAAAACAAAAGCCTTTTAAACTTGAACTTCAACATAGTATGGAAAAAATAAAATGAAATAATTCCATTTACTTATTCACATGGATATTCTACTAATTGAATAATCACATGAAATATCAATAACCACTTTCATAATGATGGAATGTATAATTCCAGACTATCATAACCACATAGCCAAGGCCTCGTGCCAAGACTACAAATAAGATTTTGTCAAGGCCTTGTGCCGAGACACTAGTTTGTCTCATGAGACCTACCGATGCATCGAGGAGCTATAGCGGGCTCCACCCGTCACATATTAAGTCCAATGCATTCCCATATGAAAAGGTTTAAACATAACATAAACATTCATATTAAAACTAGCATACAAAATGTAAATACTTCATCCATAAACCACGAATGGTATAAAAATAACACATCCACAGTCAATCATATCACAAAACCTTCAATACAATATATAAGTTTTTAATCATAATAAATCAACTTCAAATAAGAGTAAAATCTATCAAAAGAAGTTGACATAGATGAAATCAAAACTCTTTTTAGAGAAATATATCTTTCTATTTTGAAATAATTTAAGATTCATATATTTATAAAATAAAACAATTTCTTTGAAAATATTCTTATTAGATTGTAAGGGAAGCTTCTATGATTTTATAATGGCATAAAATAGCCACACCTGCCGTATAAGTTAAAAAAACATTCTTACCTTAATTCTGTCGAAAAGGTTAAAAAGGACCTTGTTTGGAAAATGACGAAAATATTACTTTATAAACCACTTATAAAAGTCAACAAGGGTATAAATGACATTAACCCATATTCTAGTAAATATTAAATATGTTTTGAAATACATTTTTAAGAAACATGGATGTGGATGATAAAGAAGTCCCAGTAGATTATTACGTATAAACAACCTCGGATAATGAAGAGATTGCGAAATAAACCCTTAATGTTTACTTTTCCTTGGTTTAGGGTAGGTTAACATCCTGTATAATGGTTAAATAATTGTTATTAAATTATAAAATAATCATATACATTAATATGATATCATATATGATCTTTTAACATTGATTTGTTAAAAATATCTTAGAATTATCGTCGTTTCGGTTGTTAACTTGCTCGTTTTCTTTTATATGTTTTGTTACGTAAGCTGTGTTTGTAATGGATAGGTTGTATATTATTCCTATTCAGAATGATATCAAGTCCTTAGATATTATTATTAATCATCAAATGATAATTAGACTTGAATAGATACGATGGAGAATGAATCTCATCGAGTTCGTGGAGACAGTAGTCCGTACGTACGCACGAGCGACAATATCATTCTTTTGATATTAAAATAATATTTAATTTGATGGTATATCATATATAAAGAATCATTATCATGTTATATATATTATTTACATAAATTACACATCATTATTATACCCACCCAAATAATAATTTATTGAATAATAATTACACCACGACGTGGAGACGGTAAGCCGTACGTACGCACGTATGGTGACATGTCATTCAAAGGATGGATAGAATAATGAATATGGTTGTACCATTTTTATAATAATGTCAATGTATATATAATATACTAGACTTATTATTTTATAATGGTAATAACAAAGATAGAATAAGTGGAAGAAGAAAGGAACTTGAAAAGGGGTGGTGAAATCATTACCTCTTCTTCGGGTTCTTCTTTTTTATTTGATAAAAAGGGCTCCTTAGGTTGGCTTTATGACTAAAAAAATTCCTCTATCATGAAGTGAGGGAAGTTGAGAGAGTATTTTTTCAGGGTTTGGCCGAACCAAAAGTCTTTGACGGTGTGGATTAATGAGAAGGAGGAGTGACCTTTTATA
This sequence comes from Viscum album, assembly GCA_963277665.1. Lineage (NCBI taxonomy): Eukaryota > Viridiplantae > Streptophyta > Magnoliopsida > Santalales > Viscaceae > Viscum > Viscum album. The sequence goes on from OY728132.1 coordinate 825,068,248, forward strand.
AGAGGGGTGAGGGGCACCTTTGGAAAATCTAGAAGTATTATTTTATAATAAATTCATATTCGGTTTCTAATGGCTGAAAAGTGTATTATTTAAATTTTACGGTGTGGATAGATCTAAACCCACTCAAACAATAGGATTTAGACAGGTTTGGGTTACTATATTAACCTTATCTTTAAGTATTAACTCTTAGTTAATTAGGTTCACTTTTACAATGTCTCTTTGTATTTTTATATTATATGATTAATAAACATACTCTATACATCCACGATACCCCCAAGTGGTCCATTAATGATACACATATCATGATATAAGTCTTTTTACCGAACCTTAGATTTTTAGGAATTTAATATCAATTAATAATATAATATTTGTTTTAAAAACTATTTTATGTCAATTTTGACACTATTCAATAATTGATTTTTGTAAAAATCATTACAGAATGATTAATTCAAAAAAAGTTAATTAAATCAATCCTAACATGTCATATTATATTAGAAAATTGTTTTTATTTATAAAAAGCCTCAAATTACATTTATTTGGGTACATATAATATCAATTATTCTAATTTTTCATTAATTAGGTAATTATTGCATCACCATTGTGTCATAAATAAATTCAATTATATAATGTCTAAAAATTATAAATAAAATATCATTATATAGGAAATATTTTTATCTTTCAAATAAATATATATAATCTAAAATATGACACATATAACCCTATGTGAAAAAGGTTTTTCTAAAAGATATATGCTTATGTCATTTTTGTATTTATTTTACCTTAATTAAAATAAAGTGTCTCTATCACCTACAAGTGGCTCCATGGGGTCCCAAAATCGACCCAAATATGTCTATGGTCGGACATGTATCCACCAATAAGTTAGGACATGTTTTAGGGTAATTTAGTATTATTATAATATTATTTTTTTAACCCTTTATTTACCTGATTTACCCTTTAACCATGGTAAATAAAATATTTACCGAAATAATTATTCAAAATGTCTAAACATAAAAGTTAACTATTTAAAAAATTGGAACATCATGATTCCAAATATGGAATCCATTTTTACAAAATCAAAACACATAAGTGGCAGAAATTAATTTAAAATTAATTCTTGTTGTTAAAACAAAAAGCGTGTTTTTAAGAGATAATAACTATCAAAAGATTGACACTTGTTTATGTCCGGTTTAATTGTGAAATTATGTCTAATGACCAACATTGTATTAAATGGTAAAAATATATTCTAATTATACCATAAAACCACTCAAATTCATAATTTATCACTATTAATTATTTTGATTAAAAAAGTTGTTTTTAATTAAAATTTAGTAATTTTCACTATTCATCAAAATATTTAATTTATCTGAAAAGTACCAAAATTTCACCTTAGGCTAAATTCGATACTTTGAATCCAAAAATGAAGTCCATTTTGAGAGATAAAATTTCTAAAATTTTAAAAGTAGGTATTACTATTCATAACATCTAGTTTGATTGGTTGTGGTGTGTTAGAACTCGATGTTGCGTACAACACACGCTATCACATTATTCAAAAAGATGCATATCGTAGAAGCTTGGGATGTTACAGTAACCATGTCATACAGAATTATAAATTGTTGTATCATAAAAATTTCCATTAAAGAATGTATGTAAATATTACATGGACATTAATAAGGTAAAATAGTCATAGATCATGATAAATTAATTTGAAATGAAGTGAAAAAATGTAAAAATAGTGTTTAAGAATCATTAGAAATGAGCCAATTTGTTTTAGTTTAAGTGAAAATATTTAAGAGACTTTAAAGTGAGAAAAGTTATCATTGTCTTCATAAAACCATAAATTAACCTAGATAGTTTTTTATTATAAAATTAGTGATGTTTTAAAAGAAAGTGATGGATTAAAACATATAATGGTGTGTACGTGAAAATGGGTATGAAACTAGGAAGTTCCCATTAATTGGCATCCTTATCATGAGTAATTGAGAAGGGATCCTTATAAAACATGTATTTCTCTATAAATGAATGAATAATTGATCTAGTTACATATCTTTGAAACATATACATATAATTCATTAGTATTAAATAAGAATAATTAGGAATTACATTGGGGTAAAGAGAGAGAAAGAAAAACCCGAAGGAAAAAATACAGGTTCAGAGAGAATCTCTTACCTTATGTATGAAATTGTTCTATAATTATACTTAATTTCCTGGATAATAAAATTAGATTGATTAATTAATTAATTAATACCCTATTAAACATTTATTTTTTTACTATAATTTTATTAAATTCATTTATGGTCATTTTGATGAGTTATAATATTTAATTTTTTTGTTCTAGGTTTGTTTGTTTCATGATTTTATGATCGATTCCCTTGAGTTTAATTGGGGATTTTCTTGTCAAATGTAAGAAAAAATTTAGAATTTAAATTATATATATATTTATGAACCTAAAATATTTTAAATTTCCCCATATATAATTTTTTTCAGATATGTGAATGATTCATTAGATAAAATATTAATTATGAACATTAGTTTATTTTGGTGAATTTTCAATCATCACGAACTAATTTTTTATCATTATTTAATATTATATATATATATATATTAGTTCCATATAATTAATAAAGTTATCATATATATTTTAAAAACTATTTTAACCATTATAATATTTTTATGACCATCTATGAAAGAGGTTTTATAAAATGAAAAATTGTCATCCAAGAAGGTGGTGAATTGAGACATCACAGATGATGTTTTCGTTTTTAAGATAAAAAAGAGATTATGATATATTTGATTATGCATATATCATTAAAAAAATTAAATTATAGTATATATATGATACAAGATTTATCATTTTACTTTGGTTAGGGTAGGTGAGGAAAGGATAAGAAAGACATGAAATTAAAAGGAGAAGGATGGAGGGTTTTACCTCTTGAGTGTTGTCTCCTTGAGAACCTCCTTAAGGCACTTGGAAACAGTATTTTGGTGGGAACAGAAAATCCAGAACATGGAAAAGAGGTTTTGGAGATAAATTGGGTATAATATAAGTAGGATCGATGGCTTGGATGGTCTGAGGAGAAGTGGTGGTGATGGGTGATATTTATAGTGGGAGGAGAGCATTGTTTTTTATTATTAAATATATTAGTTAATTATTTTTGCTTCAGACTATCAATAGTGTTTACAGTTATCAATAAATATATTAAATAATGAAGGAGGGTTTGATATTAAGGTTCTTACATTAGTTAAACATCATCCATGACTCAATAATTTATGTATGTAGCTTATATCGTAAATTATCTTAATTCACTATTCACCAAAAATTCCACTATTTTAGAAAATATCCCAAAAATTCACCCTAATTTTTTTTGATGTATAAAATTATAAAATGTACTACATTGTATAAAAATATATTTCTAAATATGAAAATTTTCATTTTTATTTAAAATCATCATTTATTTGAAAAATATTGATTTTAATATTATAACTGCTTTTATAACATTTTAAAAAATTAATTAATTTATTATAAAATTATCTTATAAAGATAAGAAAACAAAATATTAATTTATTAATCTATTTTAGTAAAATATATTTTCTTTAAATCATTATATTAATTATAAAATTATAAATAAACAATTATGTTTCACAAAAATACAAATACTTAATTTATCTTATTTGAAACATGTATTTACTTGTTCCATGATATAAATATATTATTTTTTCATTCATAAGATACCTAAATATTATTCATACATTCATAGGTGAGGTTAATATTATATTTTATGATTTAAAATTCTTAATGGATACATTACTATTTCAACAGTCAAGTTATTATTCCATTGGTATAGGTTTCTTAATTTCTATAAATACCACTTATGTAATTATTAATAATTTTTTTGGGTAATCTATTTGATTTATGTGTTTTATACTATATATCATAATTATAATAATGTAAATTTTATTTATCAATGTTTGGTTTGTTACATTCTTCCCCACTTATGAAATTTTACCCTTAAAATTTTGTTTAACATTCTAAGATGAAAACATGTGGGGGTACTTCTCCTTCATTAGTTCCTCTAGTTCCCATGTCGCCTCTTCATACTTATGGTTATACCATAATACCTTTACTATGTGATTATTATTGTTTCTTAGAACTTTATCTGTATGTTCCAAGATCTTCACCATCTTCTCTTCATACGATATGTCATTCTCCAGTTGTACCACCTCCAGATTCATTACATGTGAAGGATGTAGTATGTACTTCCTCAAGAGGGATACATGGAATACATTGTATACTTGAGACATAGTAGGTGTATGTTCTAGTTGATTGGACACAAATCTAAAACAATAAATAATATTGAAGGGTTCAATGTACCTGGGACTTAGTTTTCTTTTCTTCCCAAATTTCAGGATCCTCTTCCATGGGTATATGAGGAGGAATAACATGTTTATAACCATAAACTCCAAGTCCAATTAATTATTTTCTTCATAGATCTACTATATAATTTGGTATACCTTGATGTTTTGGTAAATGTTTTTCACCTTTTTTATCATTTATTCACCTGTTTTAGGTCCTAACATCTTATATTCACCAACTTCATCCTACCATGTTAGTGTTCTGCATCTTTTCCCATAAAGGGCTTCATATGGATCCATTTTGATGCTCGAGTGAAAACTATTGCTATAAGAGAACCTTACGAGAGTTAAATTATGGTACCATACTCATTTGAAGTCTATAAAATATTAAATCAACATGTGTTCTAGTGTTTGAATAGTCCACTTATATTGGATATTGGTTTGAGGATGATAGGTCGTACTGAAGTTTAGCTCAGTGTTTAGGGCATGTCGGAAACTTTTTTAGAACTTGTAGATGGATCTCAAATAATGATCTAATACAAAAAATAATGGTACTTCATTTATCCTTAACACTTATTTTATATATATCTATGTGAGATGATCTAGTGAGAAGACCTCTATAATTTTGATAAAGTAATTTGTCATTGAATGATGGTTCATAATGAACCATATAGAATTATTTCCTTTGTATGTATTTGGAAGTCTAGTGAAAAAGTTCATGGTGAAGTTTTCCCATTTCCATGTTGATATGGTTAATTTTTTCATCATTCCCTCATACTTTTTACTTTTAGACTTCACTTTTTGACATACCAGGCATAGTGATGTATACTAAATTATCTCCACATTCAGATTGTCCGACCAATGGTGATATCAAAGGACTCGATACATTTTTGTGCTTCATGAGTATATATAGAAAGTCATTCTATATGAATAATTTAGAATATGTTTATTTATATATAGATTTTATAGTACACATAATAATGACCCAAATATTACAAATCCTTCTTCATTAATTTTGAACTCTGGGGATTTCCCATTTCTAATAGCTTCCACCTTTTTCTAAATTTCAACATCATTTTATTGAGAATATTTTATTTTATCCATGGGGGATGCTTGATAAATAATTATATAAAATATTGATGATGTTTCTTCCTTAATGATTCCCATGACCTACCATTTCAAATCTAAGAATATTACATCCCTCACAATTCTCATCATTGATAATTTTGCAGAATCCTTTCTACATAGAAAATTTTTCATTTTATATTCTTTTCCAATATGGTACTAGATTGAGAATTCGTAATCCTTGATGATCTCTAACCATATTTGTTGGCGCATATTATGATCCTTATATGTGAATATAAATTTTAGCCTCTTATGATCAATATATATCTCACACTTATCCCTATAGAGATAACACCTCCCGATTTTCAACATGAAGATAAAATATTCCAACTCCAAATCATGAAAGGGATAATATTTATGATGAGTTTTCAAATTCCTTATGGAATAGGATATCAATTTATCATTTTTCATCTGTACACATCTTAATTACATATTTAAATAATCATTTTACACCACAAATAGTTCCCCAATTTTTGGTCATGTGGGTAATGGTGCATTGATAAACCTCTTTTTCAACCCTTTAAAGCATTCTTTACATTCACTAGTCTATAAAAACATTACTCCCTTAGGAGTTAGTTTGGTTAATGGGTTGGACAATCATGATAAGTTTTTCACAAATCATCGGTAATACCCAACTAGACTATGGAAACTATATATCTCTATTACAAATGTTTCCCTAGGCCAGACATTGTTTACCTTTGTCCTATAAGAGTCCATAGAAATTCCTTTTCTCATGAAAAAAATCCCCATGAGTAATACTTCCTCCATCCATAACTCACATTTACTATAATTTTTATAAATTTTCTCTCATAACAAAGTCTATAGAATATTATTCAAATGATCCTCATGTTCTTCTTTGATCTTGGACTATATTATAATATCATTTATAAAGACTACCACAAATTTTTTCAGGTAATCTCTAAAGAATCAATTCATTAAGTCTATGAAAATTGTTGGATCATTACTGAGTTCGAAGGAAATTACTATTAATTCAAAGTTTCAAAACATTGTTTAAAAGGGTGTCTTGGGAATATCATCCTCCTTCACCTTTAATTATTGATATCATGATCGAAGTTCCTCTATAGAGAAATTATTTTCCCCACATAGATAATTGAACAAGTCATATATACGTGGAATGGGATACTTTTTATTTAATGGTATTTTTTATATCATGGTAATCAATAGAGAGGTGAATTTATCCTTCCTTATTCTTGACAAAGAGGACTGGTGAACCACATAGTAAAGCACTCGAGAATATAAAACCCTTGTCTAGATTCTCTTGTAACTTCTTCTTAGGTTCCTCCAACTCAATGGTGTCCATTATATAAGGTGTCTTTGATGTAGGCAAAGATCCATGAATAAGTTCAATTGAGAAATCAAACTCTCGATCAGGAGGATGGCCAGTAAATTCTTCAGGGAACACATCTGTGTAGTTACTCACAATGGACATGTCATATATCACAATTCTCTCTTTTGTCTTGATCATATGATCTAGATATTATTTTTCAAAAGGTAATAATAACCCCAAATTAGAAGATTATTCTGAAATATATTCATCATCTTCCTTAAACTTGTACAAAATTGGATTATGACTTAGTATGTTAAGAGAGATATTCCTTTATCAAAATTTGATGTTGGATTTATATAATGATAGAAAATTCATCCCCAATATAGCATCAAACTCCACCAAATGAAGTAATTTATGATTTTATGGGAGTTTTAGTCCAAAAAAAATAAATGGGGAGGAGTTATATACTTTAGATTTAATAATTTTCCCATTCATTGTTCTCATGGATTACTCAACCTCTATATATTGAGGTGGTGTTTGAATAGTTCTAATAAATTTCATGATATGAAAGAATTAAAAGAACCAGAATCAAATATTTTGTTCATTATTCTTGAATTAATAACTAGTATACCTGTCACCACATCATTTTTGGGCTCCACCTCAAGAGTAGTGATAAAATATACCTTTCCTTAATATCTTGGAGGTTGTTGTTTATTTCCTCTAAAACCATAGCTTAGGGAATTATCTCATATAATTCTTGTGTTACTTGTAGTTGAAACACTTTACTATTGGAAGATTTTTGATTTGAACCTTATTTTATTCCTCCATATTTCTAGGATTCTTCATATCCCTTCAGAAATTATTAGCCAAATTCCCCTCTCTTTCACATTTGATGCATCTTTCTGTTACCCTTAGGCAGGTTCCAGGATTCTTTTTCCCAAACTTTTTACATGTTGAATGTTTGGTTTTCTTCCCATCATGGGATTTATCTATTGATACTCCCATATTAAACTTTATTTTATACTTTTTATCTCCAGTACTAGGAGACCACTGATATTCTTTGATCCCTATTTCAACCTTAATGGTAGAACAAACAATTTTCTTATAACTGTCAAAGCCTCGAATCACCAATTATTTTTGTAGACTTGGATTTAGTCCCCTAAAGAAGTGATCCACCTTACTTTTGGTGTTCATAAAATACACAGATTCGTATCATGAAATCATTTTAGAGTTTTCCTCCTATTCCCTCATACACTCATCTTCCTTTTTCTTTAGTCTAAGAAACTTCCTTCCCATCATTATATAGTGAGTTCGGGAAAATATTTATTAAAAAAAATTCATTATATCCTCCCTTTAAATGGAATTAATTTTCTCCCTGGACTTTATATTTGTTATGAATGTCTACCATGATTAGATTCCCCATCAAAATTCTAGACAACCATCATGACTTTCTCTTCTTCTGAGCATTGATGGATAGAGAATATATTTTTAATGGAGTTATACATTATTTCTCAATGATGGTGTCAGAAGATCCACTAAATATGGGAGGAATTTTTCACATAAAGGATTAAACCACAAAATGGTCTTTCTTAGGAGAAGGAGGGTGTTATACATGATTCAAGTTATTATTCATAACTTGAACCAGTTGATCAAGTACTTTAATGAAATTTTGGGCACCAATTCCCATTATTTTTTGGAATTTCAGTAGAGAAATCATACCATTTCCTATCACATTAATTTTCATTGTAAGTTATCATATTATCCACTATTAAATTAAAAACGTACAATTAGATTTCTTGAATACTTAGCTAATAATAATATAATAAGGAAAAAATTAAACATAGAAGGATAAAGTAGTATATTAAAAGTATATACTAACTTTTTGTTCCTTATGTTTCAATCTAGGTTATCCATGGAGATAGAATTATCCCTAAGGTTCTTAAAAAATTTCTCTAGTACTAATCTCTAAAAACAACAAGATCATGCTCTGATACCAAAGATAATGGATTTATCCTTTTACACTTATTATTACATTATTTTAATCATAATTAACCATCAATTACAAGACATCCATCGTAAAGTGTACTGTCTTTGAAAGAAAAATAATATAAAACTAAAAACATAGAAATAAAGTAAAAAAATTATATTAATCATCCATAATGAGATCTTAACTTCTTTTGAGCTCTTAAATATTTATAGTATTACTTGGGGAATACATAAACAAAAATGTACGATCTAAAAATACCAGAAAGGGAATAGACATGGAAATAATGCATAACACATGGGTTAGAAGGCATAACATGATGACATAAAAAAGAATATAACATGAATAAGAATATTAAAGCATAAAATATAGAACATGTAATCATGTAATCAGGTAATCATGGTGAAATAGTTATTTGTAAGAAACATATAACTTGATAAAAAACATGAGTCAAGGCTAACTGTTTGAATGTTTATGAGGTTTCTGGTTTTCCTTAAACTGGTTTGGGGTACTGGTTCCCTCTAACTGGCTTCTAGAAATGTGAAAAAAATATTGGAGCCAAGACTATATCACAATGTGGACAAAGTACCATAAAGGAAATAGGTTTACTCATTGTCCCAACATGACGTATCATAAGAATTAAAATCACTCAATGAATTAGAGCATTATCTGGTAACACCCATTATAACATTTAAATGGATATGTGTTCCACATGATGAATCAAACATAATAATAATGTTTACCCATGGAAAAAATGTGTATCGTAACCATGTCATTGAGAATAAAAAATGGGTGTATCATAAACGTTTCCATGAAAGAATTTATTTAAATATTACATGAACATTAATAAGATAAAACAGAAAAAAAACCATTATAAATTATGTTCAACTAAATTGAAAACATTTGAAAATTTTATTTTTGAAACTTTAGAAATGAGCCACATTGGGGAAGTTTAGGGGAAAATATTAAAGAGCATTTAAAGATGGAAAAGGTATAATTGCTTTCATAAAATAATAAATGAGCCTTGATATTTTTTCATGATAAAATGAGTGATTTTATAAAAATAATGGTGTCTTAAAATAGATTATGTATTTTTCTTTAAAATGGTTAAGAAACTGAGAATTTCTCTTTAATTGGGCATGCTTATCAGAAATAATTCAAAAATAAAACATATAAAACATGTTTTTCCCCATAAAATATTAAGAATTGAGATAGTGATACAAGACCTTCTAGGAAGTGTCCTAGGATCCTTATATAATGTTTGCGCATTGAGCACCTGGATTGCTGTAAGAAAACAAGTGAATGTGGTTTGTGGATAGTGAAAATGAGAAGGAATGGGGAAATAATCATGGTAGAACCCAAATAAAACTTGTCTCTAAGAAATATAGCCACAAGAAACCACAAAGGATGAACAATCCTTTTATAAGTCAATAATTAATCAAGAACACAATGTTTACGAGAAAATATCACCAAAATAGCATCACCTCCATTAATGATGTTTCAATAGTACAATGGGGTGGCTATTTATACCCAAAGAGGGAAATAAATTCGAATCACACCATGGGGTGGATTTTATATTAGTATAATTCCTAGTTTTCTATAGTCAAAAAACCTAAAGGATGATTTTGAAAACTTTGACACTTGACCATGACTTTAGGAGACAAGTAGAACACCCTTTTTGGAAATGTAAAGGCAAGTAGCCCACCACCTTTAGACATTGAAGATTTCATGGTGGGGTGGGCTTGAAATTAATTGCACACCTTGTGTTTGGTCTTTAAATGCATTTTTGGGCCTTAATTAAGGTAATTATAGTCCAAGATTCTTCCCCCAATCAAGGGTGGTGGGCCTCCTCTTGGAATTCCATGATTAACCCATTTAAGGACAGCTTCATTCTCTTAGTATGTTTCCTTGTCATTGGGCCTCCAATTCCATGAAATGGGTCTTGTCCACTTGTGTTCATTCCATCCTCCTCGTCATGTCTGCCTTCAACCCCATGATTCCCATGTGTGCCATGATCCTCACCATCTTCTCACTCCTCAAAATTATTTATCCTCGAATCTGAAAATTCAAAGGTAGAAAGATCCGCAACATTAAAGGTGGAACTAACAATCCCTTACATGTCGGCTAACTCACTCTTGTAGGCATTATCATTGATATTTTCTATGAATTAGAAAGGAACATATCCTCATAGATGAAGATTTTATTTTCATTGCTCTGGGAACATCCCCTTTCTCAAGTGTACCCACACCCAATCTGTAGGTTGAAACAACATTTTTCACCAACCATTGTTGGCGTGCTTCATTACTTGTTCATTCTTTCGGTAAATGTTGGCCTTTTTCTTTGCATGTAACTCCTTCACAAACATTTCCTTCTTTTAACCTTTAAAATTATAAAATTGATTAGTAGGAAAAGGTAAAATATCGAGTGGAGTTAATGGGTTAAAACCATACACAACTTCAAACGGTGAAGCATTAGTAGTGGAGTGAACCACTTGATTATAAGAAAACTCTATGTGAGGTAGGCATCTTTCCCAATGTATCAAATTTTTTATAAGTATGTCACACAAAAATGTGTAATGTGTTCTATTGATCACCTCAGTTTGACCATCTTTTTGTGGGTGTGTAGTGGTGGAGAAAAAAAAATTGGTTCTAAGTTTGTTCTAAAATGTCCTTTAGAAGTGACTAAGTAATTTGACATCCCTATCACTCACAATTCTCTTGGGTAAGCCATGAAACCTCATAATTTCTCTAAAAAAATAACCAATATTAGTTGCATCATTGGTTTTAGAGAAATAAATAAAATTGTTCATTTTACTAAACATATCCACCACCATAAAGATTCTATCCTTACCTTATTGTGATCTTGGAAAGCCGATCACAAAATCCATTGAAATTTCATCCCAAGGATGAGAAGAAATGTGTAAAGGGGTGTATAATCCATGTAGAAGCACTTTCAAATTTTCATGTTTACACACATTAGAATTTCTGAAAACACTAACCACATCCCTACGCATGTGAGGCCAATAAAAATGTGCACTCAATAAGAAAAAAGTTTTCTCAACCCCAAAATGCCCCATTAATCCACCACCAAGAGTTTCTCTAACATTAACTTAACGCATGGAACAAGATAGAACACACAATTTATTTTTTCAAAAAATAAATCCATCATGTTTGTAAAAAACGTTTCCCATGTTTTTCATACAACTTCTTAATTTCAGAAAAATATACATCATTCTCATACATGTTTTTCAACATTTCAAAACCAAGTATTTTAACATGAATGGATGTGATAAGAGAGTATCTCATAGAAAAATAATCAGTGACAACATTTTCTTTTCTTTTTTTATGCTTAAGGATGTAAGGAAATTTTTCAATGAATTCAAGCCATCTTTTATGCCACCTATTCAACATTCTTTCTAACTTAAGAAATTTTAGCCTTTCATGATCCAAATGAATCACAAATTCTCTTGGCCACAAGTAATGTTTCCAATTTTATAAAGTTATTTTGAGAGAATACAATTTCTTTTCATATTTATATTAGTTTAATGCATCCTAAATAATATTCTCACTAAAGTAGGAGAGAGTCTTAGATTCTTTCATTAAAACAGCCCCAATTCATATTCTAGAGGCATCACACTCAACCTCAAAAACTTTAGAAAAGTACAGCATAATTTAGAGATGTGAATTAGTCAACCTACATCTAAGTTTGGAGAAGGAGTACTCTTGAGCATTTCCCCACTTGAATATCACCACTTTATTGATCAACTCATTCAATGGTGCCGCAATAGTCGAAAATTCCATCACAAACCTTCGGTAAAAACTCGCAAGTCCCTAGAATATCCTCACCTTGTTGACATTCTTTAGTGTTGGATAGTCCTGAATTGCCTTCACATTCTCTTCATAAACCCTGAATCCATCAGTTACTAACATACAACCAAGGAAAACAACTGAATTTAAAAAAATTTTACATTTTTCAATGATTGCAAACAAATTATTTCTCCTAATAGTCCCAACAGCATATTTCAAACTTCATGATGTTCATCAAAGCTCTTGAAATAAACAAGGATGTCATCAAAATACACAACCACAAATTTCCAAATGAATTTATGGAAAACACATTTCATTGAGTTTGTGAATGTAGTAGGGGTGTTAGTCAGTCCAAAAGGAATAACTATCCATTCATACAATCCAAACCTATTTCAAAATGCAGTTTTCCATTCATCTCCCTATTTGATTCTCATTTAATGGTATCAACCCCTTAGGTCAATATTAGTAAACAATCATGCACCATAGAGTTCATCAAGAATATCATCTAAACGAGGAATAGGATAGTGATACATTACCATGATTTTATTGATAGCTCGATAATCAACACAGATTCTTCACTTACCATCATTCTTGGAGACAAGAATTACCAACACCGCACACAGACTCAAGATCTCTGAAGCAAATCCATTATTTAGAAATTCATCCACTAGTATTGGGATTTATCAAGTCTCTTATGGGTTAACCTGATAATCTGGTCGATTGACAAGTGTTTATCCTGTGAGGAAGTTGATGTGGTGCTCGATACCCCGCAAGGGAGGTAAGCCATCGGGAATTTCATCCAGAAAAATGTCACCAAATTCCTATAAAAGAGAGAGAACACTAGAAGACATTGATGTGTTAGTAGAGTTAGTGGTAAAAAATTCCCCCTTTAAAATAATCATGAGAGTTTCCTCTCCCTATAAATATCTCTATATCTCTCTTTTTCCTGAAAATAAGCTCACTTTTCACTCAACACTCTTGTTTTCACTCGTATTTCACTCTTGTTTTCAACTCATTTATTTCCAACATTTTTATTGATTTCAGTCAACACTCCTTTTTCACTCTTCATTTTTTCACTCTCCTCATTCTATCTATTTTTTCTCTCTTTTATTTTTCTCTCTTCTCACAATATCTCTCAATCCTCACTTGGTCTTCATATGCTTGAAAAGACCTCAATGATGTAAGAATAATTGTCCACCCGTTGTAATCAAAATAATAGCGGTTAGTGTATCCATCATGTGTGACCCTCTTATCAAATTTCTGAGGTCTTCCAAATAAAATGTGACTAGTATACTTCAAAAAAACATCACACATAACCTTATATTTATACTTCCCAATATAAAATGTAACTTTTTCTTTCTTAGTCACTTTGAAATCCCCACTATTATTTAACCATTGAAATCTATAAGGCCTAGGATGTCTAGTCATAGCCAATCCAAATTTATCAACAATCAAACCACCAGCTACATTTTTACAACTACCCCATCAATAATCATACTACATAAAATATCATTGACTAGGAATCTAGTATGAAAAATGTGCTCCCTTTTCTCTTGATCATGTTCTCCTTTGGGTTGATCACTCAAAGCATGCCTTACCACAAGAATTTCTCCTTTTACAGGGCTTTCTACTTCCACATCTGAATCATCCTCATGTGATGGCATTTCATCTTCACTTGAGCTAGCACTAAGAACATCTACATAATCCAAAATAATCATTGTCCTCTTGTTTGGGTATTATGAGGAAATATTTCTAAATCCTTGACATTTAAAGAATTTGATATCACACGATTTGGAAACAACCTTACCCTCCATTTTACCTTTGGATTTTAGAAGGAATGGTATTGTTTTGGTCACCTATTTTGAATCCATTTTTTGTTATCTTATATTCTATTGTGGTTTGGAATTTTTGAACTTGAAATAATATTTTTAATCCTTACCATAGGATATAGGGAATAACCTTATTTCCATTACTTTCCACTCTGCTTTGGTAGCCATGTGAAGTAGATCCTCCTTGTCCATGTAGTAGTGCATGTCCACTATGTCTCGAATGTCATGGTAAGGGTTGTTAAAAAATATTTCCATGGTGGCCTCTCACTCCTCGTCAATATTCATCTGAATTATTATAATCTCCATATCTTTTTAAAACTCTTCAACACTCATGGCCTCTTATTTCAAACCCTGCCACTTGAGAAACAAATTACAATAATAGTGGATAGAAATGAACCTCTTATGCACTACCACTTTTATCTCCTCCCATGTGTGGATGGGTCTTTCTCTACATCATCGTCAACTCATTTTTAGTTGGTCCCACCAAATACTACCATAGTCGGTGAAGTTCATGGATCCCAACTTCACTTTTTTTCCTCTGAATAGGTGTGACAACTACAAACATGTTTGATGTTCCTTTCCCATTCCAAATATGTTTCGGGGTCATTATAACCCTGGAATGAAGGGATCATCAACTTTACTCCTCCATGGTCTTTATATTGCCTCCATGGTGGTTGATTTCTCCAAATTGGTGACTCAAGAAAATCGGGAAACTCCTCTTATTCTTCAACAACCCGCCTCCTTTGTTGTGCTCTATAATTGGATAGGGATTTCAATTCATCTATTCCAGAATTCAACCTTTGTAATTGTTCTTGTACAGACCAGATGAACAACCTAATTTTCTCTTAATTGGTGTTACTTACCTCCAACATTTAGGAATCCTATGAAAAAAATTAAAGAGAAATTAAAATGGACCTCACACACTCCCTCAAGTGTTTACACTCGAAAATAATGTGTTCACTCATGTTTCACTCAATTTTGGGTTTTATCAAAATGTAACACTCTTTCCTTTTACTACTCAACTTGCTTCCTATGGAATTCTTACCAAATTTCAACAAATAAAAAGAATTTTTGAAATGTGTAAAACCTAAAATAGAATTCAAAGATAAAATTCAAAATGGATTCAAGATAAAAAATTTGGGAAGGGGAAGAAAATGGATTTAGAAGAATGAAAATGGGACATAGAATTGAAAATGTTGCAATTTTTTTGAGCCTTTAATTTTTTTGGTAATATTTTTTTGAGTAAATGTAGTATAAAGAAGATGAATTTTTCAATATTTAAATGCCAGAGAAGAAATAATTTTTAGAATCAAATGAAATTAGTATGATATTTTCATGATTTTAAAATTGAAAATTTGTCGCAAAATTTGAACGCACTGTATCTCGACATTTATAGCTTTGATTATGATGATTACAAATGGAGAAGAAATATGAGCTTATCAAATATAAAAATGATATATTTTATGTCCGAAAATATGAAGAAATGACATCTATAGGTGAAGAATAAAATGGACCAGAATTGATGTTGACCCGATTCGAAGAGAAATTATAATGGAAGAAAGTATAAGAAAGAAGGAACATGATTCCTTGAAAATGGGCTCTGATACCAAATGATACTTGATTTAAGTAATTCCAGGAAGTGTCCTAGGAACCTTGTATAATTTTCATGCATTGATCACCAGGATCTCTACAAGAAAACAAATGAATGTGGTGTGCAGATAGTGAAAATGAGAAGGAAGGGGAAATGGTCAAGGTAGAACCCAAAGAGAACTTGTCTCTAACAACTCTCACCACAATAATCCACTAAGGATGATAAAACCTTTGATAAGTCAAGAATTAAGCAAGAACACAATGGTTGAAAGAAAAACTCACCATAATAAAATTATCTTCATTCATGATGTTTTAAGAGTACAAGGGGGTGTCTATTTATAGCCAAAGAGAGAAAAAAATTTGAATCACACCATGGGGTGGCTTTTACAATACTCTAATGCCTAGTTTTCCATAGTAAAAATGCATAAATGATTTTTTAATAGATTTTACACTTTCCAGTGACATTAGGAGACAAGTAGAACACCATTTTTGGAAATGTAAAAAAAATTCTCCCACCACCTTTTGACTTTGAAGATTCCATGGTGGGGTGGGATTAAAATTTTTATCACACCTAAGGTTGGGTCTTTTAAAGCATGTTTGGGCTTTAAATAAGTTAATTATAGGCCTAAATTATTCCCCCAAGAAACGGTGTTGGGCCTCCTCTTGGAATTCCATGATTAACTCATTTAAGGCCTCCTTCATTCACTTGGTATGCTTCCTTGTCATTAGGACTCCAATTCCACGCAATGGGTCTTGTCCACTAGTGTGCATTCCGCCCTCCTCATCAAGTCCGACTCCAACCCTATGACACCTATGTGTGTCATGATCCTCATCATATAGGTACATATGTTTGGAAAATGAAAAAAAAAATTGGGATTAGTAAATAATAATAATTAAGAATTACATTGGGGTAAATAGAGATAAATCCTAACCTGAAGGAAAAAATAGAGGTTCAGAGAGAATCCCTTACCTTATGTTTGAATGTGTTCCGCACTTGTACATAATTTCCTGTGATAATTAAATTAGATCCATTAATTAATTAAATCATAACCTATTAATCATGTATTTTATTTACTGTAATTTTATTAAGTTAATTAATGGTAATTTTGATGAGTTATAATGTTTAATTTTGTTGTTCCAGGTGCGTTTGTATCATGATTTTATGATTGTTTCCCTTGAGTTTAATCATGGGAGTTCCTTGAAAATGGAATAAAAACATAATAATTGGAATTATATGATACTGATGAACCTATATAATTTTAAATGGTCCCATATATCATTTTTTCTTATATGAGAATTATTTATTAGATAAAATGTTAATGATGGGCATTAGTTTATTTTGGTGATTTTTTATCATCAGAAACTTATTTTGTTTCATTATTTAATATTATGTATATATTTTAGTTCCAAAACATTAAAAAGTTATAATATAAATTTTATAATATGTTCTAACCATTATAATATTTTTCAACCATCCATGAAGTTGTTAATAGAAAATGAAAAACCATTGTCCACAAAGATGGTGAATCGACACATCATGGATGATGTTTTAGTTTTTAAGATAAAAAGATAGGAGAGTAGATTTAATGATGGATATCATATTAACATAATAAAATTCTAGTATATATATTATGCTCTAGTTATCATGTTACTTTTCATAGGGGAGGTGAGGGAATGATAATAATGAAATGAAATTAAAAGAGAAAGAGGGAGGATTTTACCTCTTGAGTGTTGTCTCCTTGAGAACCTCCTTAAGGAACTTGGAAATGGTATTTTGGTGAGGAAATAAAGAAAAAAACTAGAAATGATATTTGGGAGAGGTATTGGGTAGAATATAAACAATATACAAGGCTTAGAAGGTTTGAGGAGAAGAAGTGGTGAGGGTGTGGTATTTACAACAGGAGTAGAGGAGTGTTTTTTGTATTATATTCATTGGTTTATTATTTTAGATCAAGAATATCAATAGTTTTGATACTTATCACTACATATATTAAATAATGAATTATATTTCGAGATTATGGTACTTACATCTGCCATACAACATTCATAACTTAGTTATTCATGTATTTAGCTTATATTGTAAATTATCATATTTCCCTATACACCAAAAATTCATTTATTATAGAAAAATCCCAAAAAAATCCATAACCATTTTCTAACATGTATAATTTAAAAATGGACTCAATTTTATAAATATAATAAATTTCTTTTTAATAAAAATCATCAATTATTCAAAAAATATTGATTATAATATTATAACAAATTTTATGACATTTTGAAAAATTAATTATGGTCCTGTAAAATTTTCTTATAATCATAATACAACAAAATATTAATTTATGAATTTATTTTATAAATAAAATATTTTAAATCATTATATTAATTATAAAATTCTAAATAAATATTAACGTTTTAAAAAAATACCAATACTTAATTTATCATTTTTTTAAAAATTATTTACTTATTCCATGATATAACTATATATTTTTCATTCATAATATACATTAATTTTATTTATACTTTTATAGGTGAGGTTACTATTCCTTTTTTCAGTTTACTATTCCTAATAGACACATTACTAATCCAACAGCCAAGTTAATATTCCATTGGTATAGGTTTCTTAATATATATAAATACGTTTTATATTATATACCATAATTATAAAAAATGGAAATTTGATTGATTAATGTTTTGGTCGTTACACTTCTAAATTATAAAAGGGAACCTCCTCCCCTAACTTATTCACACCTCATACATCATTTGGATCAACCAAAACCTACCAGAATCTCTCCCAAACTTCCATATCCATTTTATAAATCTTATGGTATTCACAAAATACCAACCATGTGGTCCTTAATAAGGTATCTAAAAGTGGTTCTTCTAAGAGAAGGTAATTGTCTTCACTAAGATCTTTCTTTGTACTCCTTCCCTTACCACATTTATTAATGTATTAATAATTACAATATAAAAACACCATTATATAACATTAACTATGATGTTATTATGTTAATGTAATAACCTATATCCATCTCTTCTTCTATCAGATTGTTAATGAAAATGTCGATCATGCGTACGACGGACTACTGCCTCACGTACTGATGTAATTAATTTTCCATAACAACCTTTCAAGGAAGGATATAATGATGGATGTAACATATTTATATTATATTTATGACAAAATTATACTTTTTTAATTTTAATATCATATCCACCATCTTACTATAACATCCCTCATTTGTACGTGTGGACTAAATCGTCCACGAAGTGATTTGTGATATGTTTTTCATTTTATTTACATGGATGGTAATGAGGGTATATTTAATGAATAAATTTGATATATATGATACAGAAAATTATTCTAAAAATGTTAATTAATTTTTATCCTTCATTATTTCTATTTGTCAACAAAATGGAAACAACATTCATATATATATATGGCCTACCATCTCCATGAATGGTGTAATTCATTTTTTTCTCCAAATTTTATGGATTACTATAATTATATATATAAGTAATACACATAATATTTATTTCATGGTTAAAATTATATATAATATGTAACCATGTGAAAAGTAAAATTACTAAAAATTTCAAATGAAAACATACATGAAAAACGATACAGTTATTACCTAAAATGTGATTTTAACAAAAAACAATTGTGAATAAAAGGGTAATAAAAGGTCATAACTAAATCATATATGGTATGATACATATGAATATGGTTTTATAATATATTTATAATAAACCTATATTTATTATATTTGAGTCTCAAATGTTTATGAAGAAATTCAAGACTTGAGGTAGGGGATTTTTAGTCTCTCTTTTATTTTAGTGAGACATATGTAATATTTACCAATAATTTATTTTTTGTGTTTTATATACTACCCCATTGAAATTTTCTATCATAAAAATCCTTATATTCATTATATTTCAAGGTTAATTTTGTGTTTTTATTTAATAGTTCTTGTGATTCAATAGTTTCCAAAGAGTTAAGGGATTTCTAGTCTCTCTTTTATTTTTGGGATATATATGACACATTCACTACTCATTTATTTTGTGGGGTTTATATACTTCACCTATGAAATTTTATGTCATTAATATACTAAAATTAATTATATTTAATGTTTAATTTGATTTTATTATTTTATATGGCTTATGATTCAAAATGTTCCTAAGTGGTAATGTATTTTCATCTCACTTTTATTTACATGGGACACATAACATATTCACCACTTGTTTATTTTGTGTTGTGTATATACTACCCATGAATGTATATTATTATTAATATCATGAAAATTATTGGATATATATATCTATATAATTTTCTTTATTTCATGGGGCTTAGGATTAAAACATTCCCAAAGTGGTAAATGATTTATGTTACAATCTCATTCTTTATCATGATTATTTATGATTATGATTCCAATGATGAAATATTATAATATATCTCTAAAAAAATAAATAATATTATTATCCTCTGATTATTTGTTGAGAATAAATTTTTTTATTTTATTTCCTTCTTTTTACAGTTTAAAGATACCAAAAGTATGTTTTTAATAAAAACAACGTTTTCCTACTTCAGTCGAAAATATTTTTTCTTCCATGTTAATGTTTTTTAAAAATGATTTAATTTAACGTTTTTTACAAATTATTTTTAAATAAATTTTTGCACATTTTTGATTTTTTTTAAAATCATCTTAAAGGAATGTTATTATGATTTTATGAACAAGTATCTTTTTGCATATTATCAAAAATTTGAAAGAAATCTATATTTTAACATATATGGCATGAATAATATTTTCAATCATCATGTGTAATCAATGATCATAAGGTTAGATTACATGTTTCCAAGTTATTTTCAAATAAATGTTTTTCTTAAATATTTGTTAAATTTTTAGATATTAAATATGTTTTTTCCAAATTTGAAAGGTTTTTTTCTCAAAAAATATTATAAGTGATCTTTCAAAATCATTTTACATCTAATATGACAATGTTTGAATCTACTTAAGCTTTTATGGGGATATGATCCAATGATACCTCGAATTTTATTTCTCTATATGATTAATATTTATGATGATAGGATTTTCTTGAATCTCATTTCTTTTCCATGGGTTTTGTTATGATGAAATGTTTATACACCCCATTTAATTTCTACGAGTTATTATATGATAAATTTTTAATGATATTATGGAACACAAATGTATGGATTATGTGTTTTATGTGACTTATACCACCCTCTAATTCATTGGGTAATTATTAACACTCTAGAATCTCAAAGGGTACATAAGAGGTTATCCCAAGCATAAAAGAGGGTATATGAGAGGTTATCCCAATCCTGAAAGAGGTTATACTTGAGGTTATCATAGGCCTAAAATAGGTATATGGTAAGTTACCCCAATCCCAAAGTAGGTACATAGGTGGTTAGCCCAATAACAACATGTTAATAATGACTTGGTGGGTATCCTTGACATAAGATTCCCTATTCGTATATATATGCCACAAATATTTGCCTTATTTTAATGTTATTTTCTCATGGATCATGTTATTTGATTCCATAATTATTCATGACTTATTAAATTATAATATTTATTTCATAATTCAATTTTATGATATATTATATGTAGGTTATGGCTTTAAAATTTTATTATCATGTTCTCATACCCTTATTCTCATGTTATATTGATATCTCGATCGTTTAACCTTATTGATAATATGTGGTAATCCTTTCTTATATTTCCTTTCCCCAAGTTATGAAGAATGGTATTATGTATGATATGTCTGAGAAGAATGTTACTTTCTCAAAAAAATTGGGAGATGATGTAGATAACCTATGAATTATATTTCCATGTATCTATGTTTTTAAAAGGCACTAGACCTATACAATTCTGGCCTGAATTGTTATGTTATGTAATGGATATTCATCTATTAAGATATAATATATATGTAGAAAAAAGTGTGTTTTTATATAATAAGATTGAATTTAATGTTTTATTATAGTTTATACATAATATTATAGGTTTCATAGAATCAAGAGACACTTGATAATCATAGTGGAAGCTTTATGAAACCATAAAAACCCAAGAGCACTATATATAAATACCTAAAACATCCATAAATTGTAAAAAGAGTAGATTTATACCTTTCCCCAAATATGGTTGTTTCAAAATTCATTTTCATACATGCTTAATAAATATCACATAATAGGAAACCAAACGGCATCCCTCCTCTATGGTGTATCCATGAGTTTGACTGAATCCCTTATCGTATAAGTGGGACTCTCTTCCACCCAAAATATATATGTATTTTAGGATGAAAAAAGCGTATAAAAGTGATATTCTAATAGTGAGACTCATTATAAGATTGCGAAATATTTATATTCACTCATCATAATTAGAAGACCTCTTTATATATGCCATAATATTCCCTATAGCCCTATGAAACATTTACTCATGTGTTAAAAATTTCATGAGTATAGATTTAGTTGTTTATAGATTCATCATATGAATGCACAATTTTTCTCATGTGTTTCAGTTTATAAAAAGCTTCATTAATGATATCCAATATGAGTGAGTTTTGAATGGTAAATATTTAAGGTGTCTCTACCATGTAAATTACGTGTTGTTTTATCTCATGACAAGCCACAAGATATCCCTTAAAGAAATGTAGTTGATTTTTCATTTTTTTCATTTCATACTATATGACTTACACTATTCTAAATTTTCACTATAATTTTTTGAAACCATTAGTATTGGCTCAGAAATAATTGTTATAGCCTATACCAAGGATTCCCAGATCCATTATAATGTGAGCCATAAGTATATCCATGTACCAAGAGTTATAATAGAAATGTTGGTATAGGGTGTCGTAATGATCATATAATAACTATTTTAAAAACTATTGGTACAGTATCTCACACCATCCATCTATAAAATATTTCTTCACCCACTATTCAGTATATATAGACCAACATATAAATAAAATTATGTATTCAACCAGTCACAATACTTGTTTAAAACAACAAATATACTATATTTTACATTTAATCTGTTGATAACATAAAAATAAATCATAAAACATATATTTAATATTTTTTAGTTATCAAAAAACCATGTAATTTTCATATAAAGATCAATTAAAAATTGATGGGATCAATATCTGCCTCATTAGCACCATTATCATCATGATCATTACTCATGTAAGATCCCATCTCTTTATAGGCATGTCTCTCCATAATTTTTTCATTTGATCCTTGGTGGTCAAGTCTTGTTCAAAGATGGAGAGCCTCTATCATAGAAAATGACCTTATGTTCATAAATTTTTTCTTGTTTGAGCTAGTGTATTCTAAGTGTAAATTGGAAAAATTGTTTCATAGGTTCTTGGTAAGTTCAAAAGTTGTAAAGGAGGTTCAAATGGTTAAAGGAATAATGGGTTGAACACTCAACTGTAGAACATTTACACATCATTTAAGGGGATTACACATCATGTAAGTGTTCAGGAGTTTGAATTTAATATATATAAGGTGATAGTTTTTTCATTTAATTCAAATAAAAATATTAACACGATGTTTAACTGGATTAGACGTCTTTTAAATTCCCAACCTGTAGTTTTAAACTTTCTATGTGGATGAAATTTATTCTATTTCATTGTATCTCCATCTTTTTCAACCCTAGGGAATTTTCTCGGTAATTTTTGGGTACTAACATCCATTCTTTACATTAATTTTGACTATTCAATCCCTGTTAAGTTTCATTGGTTAGGTTTCTTCCTTCTTCCCTTTGGTTCTTCGACTGTTGTAGTGAAATCCTTTGTTGATTTATGTTTTTGGATTTGATCATGATCAGTTTTGATCTAGGAACTTATTTTTAATCATCTTCACCTTCTTCCTTGTGGGAATGTTTCATTTGAAGTGTTGTTGGATCATTATTTAAAGGTATGTGGTAAAAATTTCAACCCTATAGTTTGATTATTGTCTATTTTATGCAATATCGTGATCACATCGAAAAAGTATACACCCAAATTGAATGAATAAGAAATGGTATTTTACATTGGATTCCGTTGTTCTAAATTAGAATCTGTCCTGGATTATTAATACCCATTGGATAAGAAAACCTTTGAATATAATTTAATTGTCCATTGTCTTAAATTATGCTTATCAGGACATGTTACATAGGGTTATTTCTTATAATAGAGTCCCTAAATTGTGGGTTATTTATTATTGATATAGTTTTTAATAAATTGTGAATTGAATTTAAAGGGTTATATAAAAGAATAATTGTAATTCTCATAATTAACCATTGATATATATGATGTGATATTGTGATATACATATCGTATGACAGTAATTTTGTTCCATAGTGAGATGATTATATAATGGGCTAGGCCCATGCACTTGTACATGTATATATTATAATGATGATAGTAAGTGGGCTCAGCCTAGTATATGTTGTAATTCTTATAGAGGATGTTCTATTCCTAGTACAATGTTGTAATGATTATAGGTCTTTGACCTGGATTTTTTGTTGTGACATTCCATGGTTATATAGTAGTGGTTGGAATGTTCATAAGACATGTTCAGAGATATGTTGGCATGGTGCCAAAGCAGGTTATTTACCATGGTTATATGGTGTTTGTTTTCATGGTCATAATACATGATCAAAGATATTCTGGCACATGGATGAAGTAAGTGGTTTTATTTTATTTTATTAATTGTTGAATTAATTAATTAATAAGTTTATTAGATTATTTCATACACTTCTTATCATAATGTTTTTGTCTATACATGATGTTATTGACCTACTCCATTGGTCTAGAGTTTGAATATGGGATTGAGATGGGACTTGGGACCTATTACGTTGAGTATTTTATTTTATTATTCTAGTATTTTTCTTGTTCTTTTCTATCAATAAATTTGGTTACATTCCATCACATCATTACAGTGTTAATTATCAGTTATTGGATTATTCATTTGGTTTTTTTTGTTGTCTTCCGCACTGTTTTTACTCTAATTATTTTCATTTATTATGAACTGTTTTGTATGGTATGTCACTTTTTACGAGGGGGTATAGTCTCCCAACTATATTATTAATTCCCTTTCTACTAGTTGAAAGTCTCTGTCATATATAAGAGGCATGCTTGAGGTCTTTTAACCAACCCTTTCTAGCCATGATAAAATGTTCTAGATTGGGGGATGTTACAAAGTGGTCTCAGAGCCTTGGGTTTTCTTTTATTTTGATTTAGTATTTTGGAAAATGTGGAAAGGATACTAGGATATATCATGACATGGTAATGATCTTGTACATGGGATTATCTAACCCATTTAAAAGGGAAAATCTGAGTACCCTGGGATGGGATTGATGTTTTTGTTGTGTTCTTGTTATAGTTGATATTATTTCCCCTTGGGTGACTCACATGTTGTGTGTGGTTATTGTTTTATGATCTTAATATTTCTTGATATTTGTACTCATGGCCCTATATGGTGCAAGATGACAATACATACATCATAAAAGTCACATAGGGATATACTGAAAAGAATTGTTCATGATAGAGGAATATCTATTTTTGAATGTGGTATATACTTATCTATTAGACTATGATATGAAATATATGTTTCACTGGATAAATGAAATTAGTTATTATTTCATTCTAAAATAACTGTAAGTCTTGTCTAGAGACACCAAGGGTTAGTGTTTCTTTGTTGTATTCACCTATTAGGTTGACCTTGTTTCTATCCAGTTCTCTAAGGTGTGTGTTTGTCTTGTAGAGAAAATGTCTCCTCATTGTCTTTGACTTGAGCATCAGGAGAGTGGGAATAATAATTATCTTAATACAGCTTAACTATAACATCCTATGGTTCCTATGGATCATATGGATGTTAATATTTGTGGAAACTTCCTAAAGGTCATGAAATCTGTGGAAAGGGAGGCCTTTTCATACCATTCTTTCAATGTCTAATCTAAAAAAAAGTTTCAACTTTAGCATCCACATGTGTTTATTGTGGAAGGGGGATCTACGCACTGAGTTCTAGACTGACTCAGTCTATACAAGAATATCGAGGCACCTATAGATAGGAGGTTTAAGCTTACTTTGTATATGCTTTGTGGACCTATCATGCGTTGGTGGGATATTCTGGTGGAAGTTGGGCAGCATAATGATCTATCTTGGAAGGGTTTTGAGATGAATTTATTAATTCATTTCTATCTCAATACCTTAATGGATGAAAATTCTTGTTATTTCATGCATCTAATTGAGGACGGTTTTTCATTTTTGGACTATACTGGATGTTTTACTAACCTACGGAGCATTGTGCCATTCTTGGCAGTTGAAAATATCTCTAGGAAAATATTTTTTCAAGATTATCTTTGTTTTTAAATCATGTCACAAGTAAAAGTTTTGTTGAAGAACCATTGAAAACATAATTATTTAGGAACTCATCATTGAATGGAATCTGAGAGAGGCCTCAATAGGTGTCCATTCTATTTTAGTAAGATGATCTAAGAGTTCTTCTTTGATTGGTAAGAAGTTTTGTTATGAAAGTTTCTATTAAAGAATTTGTGGGAAGAGCAATCAGGGCAGTGGACTACCATCTCAAGATCATATTCTATTCCAGTGCTATCATTATTGAATGTTTGGTCACAAGAATCCTTGATACCCTTCCCCCATAGTCTAGAGTTGTATATGTGGAATATTGAGTCATCTTTAGAGGTTTTTTTAGAAATTTCTACAGCAGGCCAATGGAAAAGGATCAGGACAAGAACCATAATTATGAAGGGGCTTAGCTACCCCTTAGTAGGCTAGTAGTTAGAGTTCCATAGGCCATTCAGGAATATGCAAAGGATGTGGTACCTTAGTGCATGATAAATAGTACCAAGAGAGGGAATTAGCTTGTGGTATTTATACTAGAGCCCAAGGAATATGGACTAGTCGGTTGTACATTATGATGACAACATTGTCTAACATAAATAGGGAACCATATACTATCCGAGGTATGATTCTTGTATCATCTACCTTATCTTGTGTTTTTTTTATATAGGATCATGTCATTTTTTCTATCTTCACTTTTTGAAAATGGTTTGGGCTTGGATGTGGAAAAATTATATTTCTTTTTAACCATTGAAATACCCTTAGGAGTGCAGTTATAAAATATCATATGTTTCAAGGAATTTTCTAAATAGATTATTTGTTACCATTTATTTTGGGAACCATTAATGGTGGAAATTAAAGTCTTCAACTTTATTCATTGTATGGATTGGTTAATTATATACTAGGATCATATTTTCCATTAAAGGAAGAGAGTTACTTTACTATATCAAGAAGGAAGTATTTATTCTCACCATGGTGAGTGGGATCTTTAGGCTGGTCGTGCAGGAAAAATTCAGTGCAAATTGGATGGTCTCATGATTCAAATAGTAGGTCTTTCTATAGATAATAGTAGAATATAGTAGAATTATTTTCCACCAGTGGTATACCATTATCAGGATGTTTTCCCTGATGAGTTTTATGGATTACCACTTGAGAGAGAAGTCGAGTTCATGATCGAGTTGGTGCTGGGAGCAGAGATAGTTTCTAGCCCACCTTACTGAATGGCACCAGCATTGCTTATGAAGTGGAAAGTTTAGTTAGAATATCTAGAATATAAAGGCTTCATACATCCAAGTACATATACTTGGGTTTCTCTAGTTCTCTTATCAATAAAGGTTGGTGGATCCTTGAACTAATGTGTTGATTATAGAAGGTTGAACCAGATGACGTTCAAGAACTGGTATCATGTTCCACACATTGATGATATTTTCGATCAGCTGAGAGGTGCTAAAATATTATCTAAGATCTACTTGAGATCAATATATCATCAGTTAAGGGTGAGACTATCAAATATACATCAGACTTCTTTTAGGAGAAGGTGTGGCTTATATGATTTCTTAGTGATGATATTTCAGTTGACTAATGTGCCTACGGTATTCATGGCCTTAATGAATAAGATATTGTTTTCTTTTTTGGATCAATTTTTGGTTGTTTTCATTGATTATATCTTGTTGTAATCCAATTCAAAAACTGATCATTCCAAACATATTGACTTCAACCTGAGTATATTGAGAGAAAATATTCTTTATGCCAAGCTAACTAAATGTTGTTTCTTGATAAATGAAGTGAAATTTTTGGGCTATGTCTTCCCAGATATAGGAGTTTTAGTGAACCCAGAGAATGTTTCAGCCATAATATCTTCGGAAAAAACACAATAACGTCTTCAAAATTTCGTTCTGTATGGGTTTAGTAGGTTATTACCAGTGTTTCATCCAAGATTTCTCCCATTAGGAACCACCAATGTCTAGGCTGACTAAGAAAGGGGTGAAATATGTTTGGTATGATGCTTGTGAGATATATATTCAAGGTATAAAAGGAATGATGACCTAAAAACCTATCCTCGCTTTACTTATACTGGGTAAATCATATATTGTGTACTGTAATACATCTGTAGTTGGACTTAGAGAAGTTCTAATTTAAGAGGATCATTTGGTTGCATATGGAACCAAGTGGTTGGGGCTGCATAAGGGGAATTACCCTACTCACAATTTAGATTTATTAGTATTGGTATATGCCCTAAGATTTTAGAGACACTATCTCATGGGAGACAGGTTTGTGGTATACATAGATCACAAGATACTCATGTACATATTTTCTCAACGAGACCTTAACCATAAACAAAGGAGTTGGGTTGAGTATCTGTAGTCTTTTGAAATTGAATTGGATAATACACTAGGAAAGGTAAATTTCATTTCTGGAACTTTGAGCCTAAATACATAGATAGAATTAGTAATGTATTTTTATGATGAGTGGTGAATAATGGCCCTTTTTTGAAGATATGCATCTGGATGTTCATGAATTTCAAGGGAGGGTAGCTCTGACATTGAAATCTGTTATATCCATGATTTTGAACTAGATTAATAATTAGTGGTTATATTATCCAAATGGCTCAGTTTTAAGAGAAAAATTATATAGTAGGGAGATTTAATCATAATATTCTCTCAAATGTGGTAATGATCTTATTTTATGTGTATGAGTATGGGTTCCTACGAGATTGCAGTAGGAGATGATGAGGGAGTTTCATGCTTCTAAATGGGTGGTACATCCTAGTTTAATAAAGAAATATCACGATCTTAATAAACATTACTGGTGGTTAGGAATGAATTAAGAGGTGTAACACTTCATGTATATATGCTTCATTGTTATAAGGTGAAAGCCAAGCATTAAAGGCTAGCTGGGATTTTGAAGTCTTTACCCATCCCTGTGTGTAAATGGGAAGATTTGACAATGGATATTTTGATTGGATTACCTAGTAAACCCCCGAATTAATGGTGTTGTATGGATTATTTTGTATATAATGACAAAGGTATCCCACTTATTACCTATTAGGGTAACCTTTGTAGATGATGATCTGGAAAATATTTACATGTGAGAGGTGGTTCGATTGCATGGTGTTCTAAAGAGTATCATTTTAGAAAAAGATCCCCATTTAACATTGTGTTTCAGGAAATGTCTTCATAAATACATAGGATCACATGTTCTTTTAATCACAACCTATCATTCAAAGACTAATAGTCAGTCTAAAAAAACTATTCAGGTTCTGAAGTAAATGTTACAATCCAGTGTTTTGGATTTTGTTGGTTCATGGGAGAAAAATATGGCACTCATGGAGTTTTTATATAATAATAGATTCCATGAATCATTAAAAATGGAACCTATTGAGGCTTTGTTTGAAAATTCATGTTGTTCACCTCTTTGTTGGATGGTGGAAGTTGAATCAGCAATTGTTGGGCCTAGTCTCATGCAGGAGACATCTGAAGAGGTTATGTTGATCAGACAATGGTTGTTAACCATGTAGAGAATGTAGGAATCATAAGATGACCATCAAATATGACCTATGTAATTCAAGTTTTGTCATTATGCTTTGTTTCAGGTGTCCCCTCGATTGGAGAAGCATTGTATCAAGAAATAGTGAAATCTAGCACCCAAATTTTTCGGGCCGTTTGAAATAGTGGTAAGGTTTGATCCAGTTTCATACTATTTAGACCTTCCATAGAGCTACAGTTTCATGCACATTGTGTTCCAAATGTTGAAACTATGAAGATATCATCCATACCATTTCGATGTGATAGACGTAGCAGACTTCCAGCTTTGTGTTGATGTGTCTATTGAGGATCATTCAATATGGGTTGTGGATTTTAGTGAGAAATATCTTTAGGGTTAGACTATATTGTTTGTTCGAGTGTAGTGGTAGAATGGGAGAGTTTAGAGGGGTACCTAGGAGAGGGAGTCTAATATTAAAACCTAGTGTCCAGAATTGTTCGCTGAGACACCATGATGATTCTTGTATTGTCTTAAGGATTAGTTATTATAAGATGAGTAGGTTGTAAGATAATGTTTGTTTTCAGGTATGTCTCTCTCCAAGTTTTTCATTTGAGCCTTGGTGACCGAGTCCTATTGGGAGATGGACAACCTTTGTTGAAGAAAATGACCTAAATTTCATGGATGTATGCTTGTTTGAGCTAACAGATTCTGGGTATAAATTTGACTATGTTTTTCATGGGTCCATAGTATGTTGAGAAGCTTTAAAGGAGGTTTTGATGGTTAAAGGGATATTGGGATGAAAAATCAACAGTATAAAATTTACACATCGTGTAAGGGTGTTACAGATCATGTAATTGTTTGTGGGTTTTAATTAAATAAATCTAGGTCAATGAGTTTTGCAGAAAATACCATTAAAAATATTTACATGATGTGTGACTAAATTACAAGCTGTTTAAATGACCCACATTCAGTTTTAAAAATTCTATGCAACTGAAATTTGTTCTATTCCACTTCTTCTCTTCTCCTCTTGACCCTAGGACATTTTCCATGTGATTTTGGGGTTCCAAATTCCCTTCTAGATATTCTTTTTTTCTCTTCAATCCCTAGTAATTTTATTTGGTTGGGTTTCTTCCTTATTCCCTTTTGTTATTCAACCATTGTGGTGAAATCCTTTGTTCGTTTACACTGTTGGTTTTGATATTTATCCTTCTTAATCCAGAAACCACTTTTCAATCATATTCACTTTCTTCCTCACGGGTGTTTTCCATTAGAATCTTCATTGGATCATTAGTTAAATGTAGGGGTATAAACCTCAACCCTATGGTTATATTATTGTCATGTTTAAGATATATCATGATCACACTAATGAAGTGTTCTCCCAAATTGAAAGAATAAAAAATGGGATTATTCCTTAAATTATATTGTTCTCAATTAGCATCTGACTTGGCTTATTTTTACCCACTAGGTGAGAAAACCTTTGAATATAATTGAATTGGATAATTAATTAAATTATGTTTAGAATGACATGTGACCAAGGGTGATTTCTTGTTATAAAATCACTAAATTGTGGCTTATTTCTTATTGAAATAATTTTTAATCAATTTTGAATTGAATTAAAAGTGTATTTTGAAATAATAATGGTAATTAGAATAATTAACCACTGGTATATATGATGTGATATTGTGATAACCATGTTGTAGGACAACAATTATGTTCCATGTTGAGATGCTTATATTATGGGCTAGACCCAGGAACTTGCACACATATATGTTGTAATGAAGATAGTGAGTAGTCTGGGCCTAGTCCATACTGTAATTCTTATAGAGAGTGGTCTATTCCCGGTCCTATGTTGTACTTCATATAGGGATTTTACATAAATTGTTTTTTGTGACTTACCCTGGTAATATAGTGGTCGTTGGCATGGTTTTATGACATGCTCGGAAATATTATGCCGTGGTTCTAAAGCAGGTTATTTACCATGGTTATATGACGGTGGTTGGCATAGCCATAACACATGATCGCAGATATTTCAACATATATACAAAGTAGGTTTTTGTTATTTTTTATTATTTTTTATTTAATTAATACAACTTTTTATCACTTTATTGTATACAATTCTAATCAGACTAATTTTGTTTAGACATGGTGGTGTCGAACTATTGAGTTATACTCACACTCTATTTGGGTTGTCATTTGGTACCCGATCAGATTTTGTGGATGCAGTTTTGGGAAAAGCCAAAGATCATGTTGTTGATTTCTTATTTTCTATTGGGATAGAGTATGGATATGGGATCGACATGGGGCTTGAGACCCGAGACATTGTGTCTTTTATTTTATTCTGCTAGTCTTTTTCTTATGGTGTTCTAGCATGACATTTTTTTACATTCAATCATGTAATTACATTGGTCATTATCAGTTATTGGATTATTCGGTTTGATTTTATTATTGTCTTATATATTGTTTTTACACTGATTATTTCCATTTAATATAAATTGTTTCTTCTATTGTGACACTTCATACCAAGGGGTATAGTCTCCCCACTATACTATTCACACACACACTTCAAGTGGGAAGCCTCTAGCATACGAGGAAGCATGCTTGAGGTTCCATAACCAACCCTTTTTGGCCACATGAGAGAGTTCTATATAGGGGGATGTTACATCTCACATCATAGACATTTTTACCAGTACCATTGCATTTAACATCATCATCACTATAAATTTCATCATCCTTGCCATCACTAAGACCATAATTATAGAAAAACAGGCTTCACATACATGGATATTACATCATTTTAGATAGATATTCATCACAAAACAAAATTACATGATATAAGACTATAATAGTTTAGTTTTTTTGTAAACATGAAACATACAGTCTTCTAACATGGTTAAAGATCTCCAAAGTATCCCATAAATATCTTCCCTTAATTACTCCTCCTTCAAACATTTCTTCATAACATGGGGAATGAAAGCATAAGAAAGGGTGTGTTAAGATTCTTAGTGATGGTAAACATAAGAGATATCAATCTATAATCATATAAAATCGTAAGATAAGCATAATGGTATTTGATCATGAACATATCTTGTAATGTTTATAGCGAACCAATCATAGATGATAAACATGACGCATGTAATAAATATGGGCAGTTCATAAGGCATGAATCATTATATAATCATGAATATAAATCATGAGAGAATATCATAGGCATAAGACATAAATTTTTGGCATACAAGTCAACTTATAACATTGTGAACATATATAAATTTAAACAGGTTCACTCATTAAGTTATGGATATGAAATCAGATCCTCTTATAAACTTATGTACATGAAACCAGGTTTACTCATAACATTTTAAACATTTAATAAGTTTCACTCATAACATTAATAACTTGTAATTAGGACCACACATAAACATATGGACATGAAATCAGTTCCATTCATAACATTATGAACATGTAATCAGGTTAATGTATAACATTGGAAAACATATAATAAGGTTCACTCATAACATTGTGAACATGTATTCAGGTTCACACATTGAAGACTATACCTCTTGAGTGGGACACACCACCATCCCCTGTGGTTTCCCTTTATTCATAGTGGGATAGGTTACACCTTATACCCATAGTGGATCAATCTTGTCGACTTTTTCCAATCATTGTCTCAAGAGATATAAATATTTACCCAATACATTAGAGGGGTATATATGTCACACCTATCACATAATAAAATCATACATATTTATGCCATAAGATAATAAAACATTCATCACATAAAAACCCATAAAAATAGATGGGTTTCAGAAACTTCATATCATAACCCATTAAATGATATGGGTATCATAAACATTTAATCATATCATAACCTATGAAAAAAATATAGGTTTCATAATCATTTCTTCTTATAATAATCCCTGAAAGGAAGCAGGATTCATAATCATTTATCATGGTATAACCTGTGAATGATAAATTGGTTTCATAAACATCATGCCATAAAAAAATTAACCAATAAAGGAAGGATATGGTTTTTATTATTTTATCTTGTCCTGAATAAATCATAAACTACATCAA
Organism: Viscum album; assembly: GCA_963277665.1. Classification (NCBI taxonomy): domain Eukaryota; kingdom Viridiplantae; phylum Streptophyta; class Magnoliopsida; order Santalales; family Viscaceae; genus Viscum; species Viscum album. Next base: position 825,102,136 of record OY728132.1, read on the forward strand.
AGGATTCCTTCTTATATGGAGAAGGAATATGATATATCACATGGATCATATCTTAAGGAAAATAAAATTTCTTTGAAATTAACTTTTTAAAAAATAGAACATTTTCAAAATACTTTTATTTAAAAACACTTTGAAAAATTATTAAATAATCTTTAAAAACATTTAAAATATTTCTTGAGTAAAATATCCTTTCCTCTTTGAAAAAATATTTTTAAAACATAAAACCTTCTTCTTTAAAAATAACCTTGAAAATTTATAAAAGAATACTTGAAAACCATTTTGAACACATTTATAAAACATAAAAAAATTTAAAATAATATTCCTTAAAACTGAGCATAAAATATAATTTAAAAAATATTAAAACATTTTTATAAAACATGTTTTTTATTAAAATAGATTTCTGACCGAAGAGAAATAAAGTCTTATTTTATTAAATTATTTTCCTAATTATCATAAGTAAAAAAGAGTAGAGAAACAGTACCAATACATGAATATATCATTAATAACCAAAGGAGAATAAAATTCATGATATTTATTGAGATATGTATCATAATATTTTATTAACCGAAGTATAATCATAAACAATCCCGATAAATGATGAGATTGTAACAATATATTGTTACCACTTTGGAAACATTGAATCAAAATAACCATGTAAAAATAAAATTATATGAATCTTAAAATATAATTAAAATATGTATATTCATGATATAACATTTCATATGGATGTATATTCACACCATATAAAGTTATAGGTTCATAACAAGTCATGTATCACAAAGATAGAAAATTTAGACAAAATTACTTTACCGATTGGGTATCTTTTTTACCCTAAACACCATGAAATATATATCATAAAATTGATATGTAAATACCCAGAAATTTAATTATAAAAATAATTTAATACATTAATTGGTAGTACATGTACCACACAAAATAAATTAGTGGTGAATAAGGCATAATTCTCACAAAATGAAATGTGAGACGAGAAAACCCTTACCTTAAGTATTGACTTTTTTTGTACACATTAAAACCTTCTATATAATAATTATTAGTATATTATAAATATAAAACATAACCATATTATTTTATATTATACCATATAATATTTTATTATTTCCTTATATTACTCTTTTATTAACAATTCTATGTTTAGGTTAGGTTTTGGGTAAAAGCTGCTTTGTTTTCATACATGATTTGACATTCTATTCTTGGTACTCTTACTTAGATTATGGTTTAATTTTTACATAATTTATAACAATATATAAATATAATATATATTAAATATATAAATATTGATAATAATCTATAAATTATAGAAATATGAAGTGGAATGCAATGTTCATTGAGACGGTAGGTCATATGTACACATGAACGTTGTTTCCATTTTATTATCGTATTAAAAGAAAATAAGTAAATGACTTATATATAAATATATATATATATATATTATGATTGCGGTAGAATTATTATTTAATATATATCATATAAGTTTACCAAACTCATCCTTAATACTTTCCGTGTAATGTGTGAAATAATCACATTGCTTTGATGAAGCGGAAGTCTACACGTCCACAAACGAAGTTATTGTATTTACAAAAAAAAATGAAAGCATGAAGGTATGTTTTATAAAATAATAACCAAACAAAAAATAAATCATATATATCATATATATATAATATAAAAACATTATTTTTATCATAATTCCCAGCTATTGGAGGTGGTAAAGGACAAACTAATGACATCTTTTCGTGAGGAGGTAGTCCACCATACACATGAGCGGTAAGTTCGTTACCCATTTGATGGATGTTTGTGTTGGTTTAGGTTGAACATTTATAATAAAAACAACATAGTATATTTATTATACTACTATTATTATATAATAATGTAATAATAATAGTTTAGGTGTTGGATAATGAAAATAAAACAAAAGAACTTGTGGAAGGGTGTTACCTTTACTTTGGGTAACTCCTCTTAGTTTGCACCAAAGGGATTCCTTGGTTAGATTTCTTACCAATGTGATTATTATAGTATAAACTTATGAAATTGGGGAGGATATTTTTAATATTTATAACTGACCAAAATGGTTTTATATGTGTGAATAAGAGAGGGGTGAGTTCCCTTTTATAGTGGAGGATGAGTGAAATTATTGTAAATATGAAAAGGTAAACACTATTGAGAGGTCTCCCTTACATCTTGTGCCTCCTATAATTTTCCATATTCTTTAAACTGGATGATATAGTTAAAATATGTACATAAAATGGTATTTTTACTTATTTATAGGGTATTTGGATCCTAAAGTTAAAGTTTAACAACTAAGTTAACTCGTTTTTACCTTTATGAATCTAATTAAATTTAATTAATTTCACTAATATTTTTGGTCAAAAAAATAATTTAACTTTATTATTAAATATAAATTATTCATCTTCCAAATATTTAATCTATTTTTAAAAATTATAACAACATAAGTGGTGGAAATTAATTTTAAATTATTCCCACAATTGGGAGGAGACGACTAGTTTTTAAAGCGAAAAGGTCCAAAAGTTTGAAATGTTTTTATATAAAATTTTAATGTGAAATTGGTTCCAATGAACTAAATTGTATTAATTTATTTACAATTGATCTATTTATACATTAAACGCATCTTAAAATATAATTTAACTGCATAAATAAGCTAGAGGAAAAATTTGTTTTCGATTAATGTTCGGTGTTTTCCATTGTTCATCCGAAAATGAAACTTCTCAGAAAAATACTAAAATTACACCAATGTAAATTATGATATTTTTATTTAAAAAATTATTTTTATCTTATAAAATAAATATTATAAAAGAGTCAAAATTTTTATTTATAATGTTTTCTCCATTAAAAGGCGGTAAATTAATTTTTAAAATAATACATTTATTAGTCATATAATTGGTATTAATCTTATATTATGCATATAAAATATATTGCACAATTGTAAAAAATATATTGAATATATAATATATAAATTTTATTAAAAACGTTCATTAAAAGTTTTTTTAATTTATTAAGATTAAATGGTGTTTGTACATAGAGAATTAGTTTTCTTAGAAAAATAATTTCTTTATTTTCAAATAGATCTCATATTCATTATTAACAAATTGATAACCAAACGAATTATACTATATACATTTTTAAATAATATTTTTACATATTAGTTAATATTATTCGTAAGTTCCATTCCAATGGCTAGGTGGAAACAATAATATTATATTAATAAAAATATTAATATTATACTGTAGTTGGATAAAACGCATCCTTACGTGTAACAGAAGCAAAAAAAGGAACTCGACATTGTGTGTAACACAAGCCAAACATTGTGGTTCCTATACCACAATCTAATATAAGTGTTTATTTTAGTGAAATATTAATTTGTTTTTTTAAATGTATTCCAAAATTATTTATTTCATATAACACAAGTTATAATAACTGTTCGGTGATATGAAAAATATCAAAAATATTAAATTAATTTGAAAAAAAATTCACAAATTTTCAGGGGGTTAAATTTAACCCACCTAAAAATTAATTTCACCATTGAAAATTTTCTTTCTTATCAAATGTTGAATAGTTAAAATTTCCTTTCTTAGAAACCTGTATCATAAAAATTATTACTAAAACTTTTTTTAAAAAGGGAGTGTTGGAAACATAATAGTTACCCAAAGTAACTCATAACTAGGTTTCTGTGTAGGAGAACATAGGTATCAAGTGAAAACATGTACATAGAAGAAAAATATAACTATAGAGTTCTGATAGAGAGTTATAGAGAACATGGTTAGGAGATAGTTAATGATAAAAAATCTATAACCTAAAGATGGTTGAAAAAAACATTGATAACATAAATAATGATTATAATAAGAAAATAGTTTATTTCAATACCCTTTTTCCTAATGTGGAATAATTTTCATGAAAAGATATACTGATATGATTTTAGGACTACCTCCCCATTTTTTGCTCCTTGATCAATTTCCACTTCATCTCTTACTCTAATAAATGAAGGTGAATTTTTAATTCTTGAAGTACTAAAAGATGATGAGGTAGAATGATAATTCATTCTATCAGTCTTTTGTTAAAATCGTAGAAAAACGTTAAGAAAAATTTATCCAATATGTATAAATCCTCATTTAGGGAGATAATATTTGAATCTCCAAAACCTCATTCTAATTTTAACTTAAATCATTCCATAAAGGGTTAACCTTATAACCCTTCCAAAATATGGAAGTATAAAACATTATAAATAAGATCACTAAATAAACTTAACATTTATCCCCCATATATCATAAGGTAGCTCTTGGTTGTCACATTCCAAACATGTGAATACCTTTATCGTGTATTCTCTTGAAAAGTTGTAATAACCTGAATTACCATAAAACCTTATTGAAAACATGAATTATTTCTCATTTAAAATATTATTGTATAAATTTCATAAATCCAAATAGTTGTAAACTTCATCCATTATAACATAGACCACTTTATCAAAAAATCCTTAATCATTTCCAAAGTAATTAGTATCATCCAATTTACTCAATCATATCCAAAATATCTTAATCCAAACATCATTATCTCAACATCAGTAACATATTAATGGTTATCTTTCCATTAATATTTTGTTTTATATAAATATTACCTTGCTATTAAATCAATTTTATAGTCTAACAGAACCATTCAACATATATTTTTAGATCCTTAATCAAAAACATATATTTAAAATAATCATATATTCTCTAATTCATACAACTTATTCATTAAATTCAAAAACATATACACTTCAATAATCCAATGTTATTATTAAACCATTACTCATGCTTCACCATATTATTCCATAATACCCATTTCATATAATATGGAATATGAATCATGTCTTAAAGTTACTCATACTCAATATAATTATTATTCTTTTGATTAATGTAAAAAAAATATTGTTAGAACATCCCATACCTTTCACATTTAGTTTGTAATATCTTTATCTTCAGTGGTATAACAAATACTCATATGACCATCCTGATTCTATTCATCATATTTCGACATAGGAAATTTATTTTCATAATGTCTGTACTTTACACATATGAAATATTCAATGTTAACCTAGTTTCTTCTAGTTCCCTAAATTTACTAAAACTAGAAATCATAGGGGGAGAAACACATATCATAAAAAAACCACATAATCAATAAAAAATACTTATAGGATTCATAAATAAGGAACCCTAATTTTAAATATAAGAAACCTTAGTCTTCTTATTATAAAAACCTCTATACATATCCATAATAATATCCTTAGGGATTTCACTAATGTTTTTTAATCTTAGTTTCCAAATTTTGACTAAACCATTCCTTGGATAATAAATATAGAGACACAGGTTTAACATACATGGATATTGCATTATTTTAGATTAATATTTAGTAATATAAAATTATATGCATTAGTATCATAATATTTTATTTTACTTATAAAATTGGAACATAAAGTCTTCTAACTTGGTGAAATATCTCCAAATTCTTCCATAAATTTCTTACCCTTGAGTACTCATACCTAAAACCATTATTCATTATATGGGGAAAGGAAACATAGGAAAGTGTAAGATCAGATGCTCAGTAATGTTAAACATAATAGATATAAATATATGATCATGTTAATGTATAATATAATAATAAGGGTATATTTTTTAGGAATATATCTTACAAGTTTCATTCCCAAACTATCATAGATGACAAACATGAGGTGTGTAATAAATATGGGCAATTCATATGGTATGAATCATAAGATAATCAACAATATGAACCATAATATCATATCATAGGAATGATACATAGATTTTTGGTGTACATATCAAATTATAACATCGATAACATGTATAAATAGAAACAAGTACACTCATTAAGTTAAGGACATGAAATTAGGCCCATCTCATTAACTTATGGATATGTATCCAAGTCTACACATAACATTGTGAACACAAAATAAGGTTAACTCATAACATTGTGAAAATGTAATCATGTCCACACATAAATATATGGACATGAAACTAGGTCCATGCATAAAATTATGAACATGTAATCAGGTTCATACATTACATTTTGAGCACATAATAAGGTTCACTTATAACATTGTTAACATGTAACCAGGTTCACTCATAGGTGGTTATACCTCCTAGCCGGGACACACCACCATCCCCAGTGGTAGCCATTTATTCATAGTGGATCAGGTTAAACCTTCTTCCAATAGTGGATCAACCCCTCGACTTGTTCCTAATATTATATCATGAATTATAAATCCTTACCAAATTCATTGGAGGGATATATAGGTCTCACCTATCATATTATAAAATCAAACATACGTGTTCCACAAGATAATAAAACATTCATCACATCATGAACCTTAAAATGATATGGGTTTAATAATATTCATATCATAACCCATGAAATTAAATGGGTATCATAAACATTTCATCATGTCATAACCTATAGAAAAAAAATTGGTGTCATAATCATTTCATCCTACAATAACCTGTGAAAGGAAGCGGGTTTCATATGTATTTATCATGGTATAACACATAGAATAGAAATAGGTGTTGTAAACATCATGACATCAAAACAAAAAACAAAAATAAAATATATTAATGGTATTATTTTATCATGTCCCCAATAAATCTTAAACTATATCAAAGGATTCCATCTTATATGGAGAAGGATTTTGAAAGATCACATATGGAATTTCTTAAGGAAAATAACATTTCACTGAAATTTACTTTTTAAAACATACAACTTTTTAAAAATAATTTTATTTAAAAACCCCTTTTTAAACATATAAATTAATAAATAAAATTCATTTAAAATATTTCTTGAGGAAAATATTCTTTATTATTTGAAAATTTAATTTAATAACATAAAACATTTTTGGAAATCGTTTTCTTTGAAAATAACCTTGAAACCTTATAAAGGAAGCATTGAAACCCCTTTTTAAACACCTTAATAAAACATAAAACATTTTTAGAAAACATTTCTTTTTTAATAAAACAAATTTCTAACCGAAGAGAAATAAAGTCAAATTTTATTAAAGCATTTTCTTAATTATGATAAGTAAAAAGAGTGGAGAAGAGGTACCAATACATGAATATATCATTAATAACCATATTATAATAAAATTCGTGAGTTTTTTTGTGATATGGACCATAATATTTTATCAATGGAAGCATAATCATAAACAATCATGATGTACAATGAGATTGTAGCAATAAACTAATTCCACTTTGGTAACTTTGAATCAAAATAACCATGTAATAATAACATTAAATGAAGCTTAAAATATTGTTAAAGTAAATATATTGAAGATAAAACATTTCAAAAGGGAATTATATACACCCCATAGAAAAATATAGGATTATAACATGGCATTTATCTCAAAGAAGGAAAATTAAGGCAAAATTACTTTACCGGTTAAGTAACTATTAAACCATAAACTAAATGAAAGAAAGATCATAAAATGTATATTTAAATACCCATATATTTAATTATAGTAATCATATAATACAATAATAATAATTATATACACCTCAAAAAATAAATGATTGCTGGATAAGGCATAAGTCTCACATGAATAAAAGTGATATGAGAAAACCTTTACATTAACTCTTGACATTCTTTGTACATGTTCAAACCTCCTGTATAATAAATATAAGTTTATTATACATCTAAAACATAAAAAAATTATTATATATTATACCATATATTATTTTATTATGACCATATATTACCCATTTATTAACAATTATATGTTTAGGTTATGTTTTGGGTAATAACAGCTTTGTTTTTCTTACATGATTTGACTTGTTATTCTTTATCCTATTAAATAGATCAAGATTTATTTATTTCCATAATGTAAAAAACGATATTAATATCATATATATTAATTATATAAATATTTTTAATATTATATAGACTATATACATATGAAATACAATACACTGTTCCTAAAGACAGTAGGTTGTACGTATGCTTGAACATTGTTTTCGTTTTATTGTTGCATTGAAAGAATATAAGTAATTGAAATATTTATATATATATATTATCATTATATTAGAATTATTATTAAATATATATCATAAATATTTATTAAACCCATCCTTACTACATTCAATGTAAAGTGTTAACGAATCACATCACATTAAAGAGGCGATAGTCCACACGTCCACAAATAAAGTTATCATATTTACAATAAAAATGGAAATCAAGAATTTATGTTTTATATAATAATTAAAAAATCATAAATACATCATAAATATCATGTATATCATATAAAAATATTATTTATATCATAATTTTTAACCATGAGAGGTGGTTAAGGAAAAACGAACGACATCATTTTGCGAGGCGGTAGTCTATTGTACACACACACGGTAAGTTCATTACCCATTTGATGGAAGTGTGTATAGGTGTAGGTAGATCCATTATAATAAAAACATATTAGTATATTTATTATAATGAGGTTACTATATAATAATTTAATAATAATATTTATGGGTTTTGTATTGAAAATAAAACAAAAGAGCTTGTGGAAAGGTGAAACCTCTTCGTTGGGTAACTCTTCTTGGTTTGCACCAGAGGGATTCATTTGTTGGATTTATGACCAAATTTATTCATCTGGGATTAAGGGAATAGATTTAAGAGGATATTTGTTTTGGTTTTTTATGATCCAAATGGCTTGAATTTTTTGAATAAGTGAGTGGTTTTAGTGCCCTTTTATAGTGGAGGAGGAGTGAAATTCTTGTAAATATGAAAAGGTAAAGGCTATTGAGAAGTCTCCCTTACATTATGTGCCTTCAATAATTATTAATTTTAGATCCAACGTATTATATGGTCTAAATATGTCCATAAAAATCCATTTTTACTTGTGTCTATGGTATTTTACCCCTTAAAATAAATTTTAACCAATAATTAAACACGCTTTTACCTTAATCACTGTAATTAATTTTAATCACTTTCACTAATAATTTTGTCCAAAAACTAATTTTACCTTATTATAAATTAAAAATTGTTATTATTCTAAATATTTAATCTATTTTTATAATTATAATCACATAATTGGAAAAACTAATTTAAAATCAATCCTGCAAATGAGACGTGATGACATGTTTTTTAATCAAAAATGACAAAAAGTTTGAAATGTTTTTATATCCAATTTCAATATAAAATTAGTTACAATGACCTAAATTTTATTAATTTATGTATAATTGATTTAATTATACTTTAAAACAATATAACATATAATTTAACTATATTAATATTTTAGATGAAAAAGCAATTTTGAATTACTGTTCTGTGTTTCTCATTATTCATCAAAAAATGAAACTTCTTAGAAAAGTACCTAAATTCACCCAAAGAAAATTTTAATTCTATAATTTATAGAATGAAGGTTATTTTCTAGAATAAAATTTATAAAAGTGTCAAAATTTATATTAAAAATAGGTTCTCCATTAAAAGGTGTTAAAATTACCTTTTAGAATAATACCTCTTTTTTATTCATATAATTGGATTTATTCTTATCTTATGGCTATAAAATATGTTGGATGAGTGTCAAAAAAAATAATTTAATATATAATATATAAATTTTGTAAAAAAAATCATCAAAATTGGGATGTTTAATTTATTTAGATAAAAAATTGTTCATAGAGAAATAGATTTCATAGAAAATAAATTTATTTATTTTCAAATAGTTCTTACTTTCCTTTAAAAATAATTGACAACCAAAAAAAATTATATAAATGTGTAAATAATATTTTAACACTTTATCTTATATTATTCATAACTTCTATTACAAATTCTATTTGATAACTACAATAATATATTAATGACAATATTAATAGTATATTGTAGTTCGGTAAAACTGGGTCTTGTATGTAACGCAAGATATCAAAAGAACTCGTAATTTTTCGTAACACAAGCCAAAAATAGTGTAGTATGTACCACAAGATAATATAATTGTTTCGTGTAGTGTAAGATTAATTTGGTTTTTCATGAAAATTAATCCAAACATAGTGATTTCATATAGCACAATATATATTTAGTGTTGCATGAAATGAAATATATCAAAATATTAAATTAATTAAAAAAATAATTTCACAAAATCTATGGGTGTAACATTAAACACTTTTACCCAGTTCATCATATAAAGAAAACAATTTTGAAATATATATTTTAAAATCTATAGAAACATTTAATAAAATTAATGGACATAAAATTTTCATAACTTATAGGAACTGTTCGATGACCATTTTACCAATAGAATGCTCCTACATTGTTATTTTTTTCCTCAGTTACTTCTTCATGATCCACTTATGACTTGGTGCTACAAGAACTGTTATAAGTTCCCAATATGGTCCAATACCATGTGAGGATTATTCTCTTCCTGAATTGGAATTGGACTCTCCCTTAGTGATCAACAGCTAATAATAATATCTAATGATCATTTAGCCCAATGTTGACATTGTATTACTTGTCAAGGGCCTCAAAAATACATTTTTGAGAATATAAATAAGATATTTAAATATGAAATATGTATCAAAAATTAAATTAGAAAAAATAATACTTAAATATTTTTCTTATGTCTATTCATTTACATAACTCCCATCTTTCATATTCCTACTAAATCCAAACAATTTTTCTCTAGGCACACAAAATTTTATATTCAATACCACTATGTAAAAATGAAATTTTATGATATAAAACATTATTAAATAATATTATATTTATAAAAAAATTGACTCATTATAAGAAATATTTATTTGATCAAAACCAAAACAAATAGAACTAAATTTCATGAAAACAAATCATACTATACCCATTAGATAAAAACTAGAATCAATCAGAAAAATAAAAAAACTTGGATTGTTTTGGTTAAGGTGTATTCAGATTAGTTTTATTATTTTTCTATTGGGATAGATTGGATTATTTTTATTCAATTTAGTTATTATAATTTTTTTCAGTTTGTATTAATTCAACTATTTTTGGGTGAGTGAAGTTTGACTAAGTATTTTCTAGGATAATTTCACACTTTTATATCAATGTCATCCCTTTTTATTTTATTTATGAATAAAACATTTTATTTTAGTTTAGTTTAGGTTAATATAGTTTATTTTAGTTTGAAATAGTTTAGTTTATATCCATTTGGATTGGTTTATTATGGTTTGGTTCAATTTATGGTAATTTTTGTTTTTTGGATCAAGTATTATTTATAAATATTGATTAAATTTGAATTGGGGGTTACTTTAATTTATTCATTTTATTTTCATTCTATTCAGTTGAATTTGGGGTAGTTCAATTTAAAAAATAATAATTTTATTGTTTTTATACTTGTTTTTGTAATTTGGTTCACTTAATTTTTTGTTATATTTATTTTGATACAAATTTATTTTATTTGGGTTTGGTTGGTTCCAGTCTCCTAGGGTATGTTTTTTCTCTTTTGATTTAATTTTGAAAAAATTTGTTTTTATTGAAAGTTGTATTTTTTCAAATTAATTTTTTTAGGGAATAGGATTAAAAAATCATAAAAAAATTACAATAGTTCTGTTCGTTTCTTATGAGTATCCATTTTTTAAAATTGAGTACTTAATATTTAATGATTTGGTAGAAACCCATCCAATGAATTTTTTTTGATATAAAATGATTTTGTAAATGATAATTTATTGGAATTAATTTATGTAATCATTTTATTTGAGTGAATCTATAATTGTGTTGAAATTGGTGGTTTTAGTTAATACTAATGTACTTTTTTTAGTAAAACATTATATTATCTAACAAGTATATTATTTCTAAGTATTAAATTCTAACTGATTTTAAATAAATGTTTTCATTTTATAATTACTAATTTTGGAAATTGTTAATGTATTTGGGTTGGTTAGTTATAATATTTTTTGGATCAATTCATTAATAATATTTCAATTCTTTATTTAGATTTGGTTATGTCATTTAAGTTTTTTTATTCTCCTCTATTTATTTTTCTTCAATTCATGTCATTATATTTTGGAAAATATTGGTTTATCCCATCTCACATTAGATCTAGATTTTCAGGTTTACTAAAGATATATGTTTATAATTAATTTTTTATTTATAAAATTGTGTTTAGATCAGTTATGTTTAAAACTATTTGATTTTATTTTATTTATTACATGGTTGTATAATTAAACTATATTTAATTTGATTGGGTTCAATTCATTTTAGTGTGGTTAAGTTTGGTTATATTTAATTCTATTCAAGATTGGTAATACTTAGCTTAGTTCATAATAGTTCTTATTATTTTTATCAGGTTTGTATATGTGTCTACTTGAGTTTGGCTCAAGTATATCAATTTTGGTTCAATATAGGTCATGTCATGTTTTTTTTGTTTAATTTAATTTAAATTTATTTTGATTTGGTTTTTTCATTTAATTTTTTATGGGTTAGTTGGGTTCACTTCCATTAAATTTAATTATTCTTTATTTTATTCAATTTCATTTAATTTGATCCTAATTTAGTTGGATTTTTATAATTAGAGGTTGTTTGAGTTAGTTATTTTTTTCTAGTTTCATCTAGTTTTGTGTTATTTAAATAAAATTAGTTATGTATGGCTTCCTCTCAATATGATTCAGATCATTTAATTTGATTAATTTTCATTTAGTTGGGTTCAATAATGTTTTAGTCCATTTGGTTTGGTTGGGTCCAATTCATTTTTGGGTGGGATTCATTGCCTAGGATTTGTTTAGTTTTTGCTATATAAGGTTTATATAGTTTTATTAGGATAGTTTAAAACTGAAATGTAAAATATAACTCAAAATAAAATATATTTAATAAAATATAACTAAATCAAATAATATTTATTAAATGAAACCAAAAATTATTGAAAAAATACATCCTTAAAAAACAAAATTAAATGAACCCAAACTGAATTTAAAAAAACTAATATAAAATGAAAAAATATTTAGAAAATGGAATTAAAATAAGCTAAGAATAATTAAGGTTAATTAAAAAAATAAAATTGATCTGATATTGATGAACATTAATTGAACAGAAAAAACCTAACCCAATAATAAAAATAACCAAACTAAATGGATCTTTCCCAACACAATATAAAATAGCCAAAAATTTAAAAAATCAAAATTAAACCAAAACAAACCAAAAGGATTGGAAAATTAATATAATTAACTATGGTATTGTAATGATTTTTTAATTCATTCCAAATAATTTCTAGTTTTATTACTTTGATTTGGTTTGGTTTAGTTATATTTATACCAAATAAAACTCACTTGGTCCAAAAAGAATAATTAGTTTCTCAAATGAATATGCATAGTACTACAACCCAAAGTGTTCATGTACTTCATTGAAGTATTTTTTTATTTCATTATGATGAATCATGAAAACAAAAAATAAAATACAAATAATAATAATTTCATTTTCAATCAAAAACTAGTAAATTCAAATAATCCCCTAAACTCATTACTCTTTTAATAAGTGATCATTTCATGTATTGTGAAAATGGATAGTTGTTGGGGATTAGTATACCCTCTAGCTTGGTATTGAATCTACTCAACCAAATAACATATAATTAATACTTATATGGTCACCACAGTTCTCACAGTTCTATCAACAATGTCTCATTCATAGCTTAGACGTTGGGATAGTTAAATCGAAGATGAAACCAACATATTAATTAGTATAAAAAATGATAATATATATTTTAATTTTAGAAAAACTACTCATATCTCAGTCTATATTTTCTATCTTGTTTTATTATTGATATTCTTTTATGATATTTGTTGAACTAAAATGATGTCACTATACTTGTCTAATGTCACCATGAAACTTCTACATTGTCTAGAATATTTACCAATCAATTGGTTATATTCATTGTACTCTATTATTATTTTTATTTGATGGTTCTAGTCTTCATGAATACGAGTACACCCATGTGCCTTATTAAAATATCATATTGAAAGAGATAAAATAAAAAATAATAATTAATACACTTACAACTAAAATAAAAATATTGTAATATAATTTAATGCACATGTAAACATATACCTGATCCAAGTTGATTGTTTGGATTTGATGGATCTATTGAATTTAATGGATCAGTAGCCTGTGAAGGATGTACATTCTCAAATTCATGCTCTGGTACATCTAAAAACTATGAAGTAGAAGTTTAAAGATCATGATTATCAAATACTAGATGTATATGATTGGTAAATGGAGGAGGATTATAAGTGGTAAGAAAAGGATATAACAGATTAAAACCCAACATAGGATATGGAAATGGTATATGAGAAGTATATCATGGCTAAAATGATGATGAAGTCATAGGTGGGAACATCTCTAGAGCCTTTAGTAAAGGATGATGTGGATAAAGTGTGGTGTATGGGATATTTACAAGAAAATATAGATGTTAATGAGTACGGTATGTTCTCTGAATACTTATAGTATCACCTTTACTCGATTTTCCATGCTACTGAACCCTATCATTAGTATAAATAGAGATCATTTGTGACCCATATGAATGTCCCTAAAATAAATTTTATAAATAATAATTAAATTACATTTATGGTATTGTAGTGGATAAATATTAGAATTAATATAATCACTAAAGACACTAAGGTCATTAGTCCTAGCTCTCACATTCATAAATCATTGTCAAACAATCTCTTCCAACGTACTTCTTTAATATGATTAATATTCTGCATAAGAAATAAATATAAATATTTTTAGATTTTAAATAATTTAGAAAAATATAAATAAGGTATAAATGATGATAGGAACAAATTAAAGAATACTAATTGGCTATCTAAATAATGAAAAATATGTGACATGTCATAACTAAAGCATAAAAATTCAAAGTCAAAAAATAAGTAAATTATTTTATAACATAATCAAATCAAAAGGAATGGAATTAATATTTTTGTGTAATCTTGTATGAGACACACTATGTAGTAGTTAATCTAAAAAATTCAATCTATTTAAATACGTTTTATAAAACTCTATACCTTTAAATCTATTTAAAGTTGTTTTAAATAAAATTCAACCTATTTTAAACTAGTTATTTCAAACATGTTTGAACTTGTTTTTTTACCAGTTTAGACAGATTTCCATCAACTATTTTGACCTATTTATTTAAAATTGTTTTAACCGTATTTTATGAAAACTTGTTTTATTTTTTTAAAATAGTTTTTTTAAACAATTATAATCCTCTTTTAAAACCAATCTTTAAAATACTATTTTTAACTTTTTTAACCAGTTTTAAAACTAATTTTCAAAACTTTTTTAGGCCATTTTTAAATATTTTCTATACATGTGTTAATTTTTAAAAAAAAATGAGATTAAACCAGTTTCTAAAAATGATTTCAAACCTATTTTTAACAAATTTAAAATCAATTTTATTTTATAATTGGTTGTCCATGAAATCTATTTGGGTGCTATTTAGTAAAAATTTAAATATTATTAAACCAATTTTAATTCTTTTTTAAGCCTAGTTCTCCATGAATTTGGTTTTTTGATACATTGTTTGACTCAATTTATCAGTTCAATGTTTTTATTTCTATGAAACTTTATTTTCATGTGAAATAAATCTAATTAAATGTAATGTGAAAAAAAATACTAAACCAAACATACCCTTCCAAACTGAAACTAAAATAAATCAATTACAATAGTACTAACCTAAAAGTCCCAATTCGATCTAGACCGAATGAACTGAGAACACATATGCTTACTTCTATATAATACCCACCACTACTTCAGGTTAAAAGTCAACTCTAAAAATTAAACTATTTTATACATCATATGAAATATTTTTATCAAGACAAATGGGAGTATCGATAGTGTCTATTTCGTCCCTGTCATCATCAAAAATATTTCTCAAGATTACTTCAATAATGACATTGAATTTAGGTCTTAGATGATATTTTATATAAAACACTTGTTTCTCCATTAATAAAAAATATATATAACTCATTGGTAGCTAATAAGTGAGTCATGTTAATAACTCTAAATCAATAGTGATTAATAGATGCCTTGTAAAGACCTGGAATTTCCATGTATTGTTTTTAAATATATGGGAATTTTACGAGTCCGTGAAAATTGATGGCACCTGATTTCAAGGCTGGGAGTGGACAGAATGAATTTTTGAACTTTATTTTGGGTACGTTCATTAAACATGTGAGTGAGTTTTCTAACTTTTTAACAGGTTCTCGGAATTGAAATCTGAGGGAACCGTTGAACTCGTAGTGCTGGTATTCGCTTAAGAAGACTTTCACCTCGATGACAGTTGGTTGAGGGTAAAAGTTACTTTTTTGGGTTTCTTGTGGAAATAATAAAATTAAATATGCTAATATTTTATTTTTATTCTTTTCAACCACCCACCATGTGGATGTTCAGGGGTGGGGTCCACCAGAACTAAACCTCCACTTCTTGATTTATTGTGGTTGGGACCAACCGAGATCTCAAAACCCCCTAGTAATGGAAGGATATGAAAATCTCTAAAACCCCCTCTTAAATGTGGGGGGAGCCTCTTCAATACCTCCAAAATTTTTAATTATGCCAACTTAGTTAATTGTCTTACCCATTTTTTTTAAATCAAGTAACAAAGTCGTTGGAATTAGGAAGGTTCCTAATAAATGAACTGTCATAAATTCCATGATCATTAGCTACCTCCCCCCCCCCTTCCTATATATAGGGAGCTTGGGAGGAGGATTTGGGATGGCTTCACCATGTGACGAAGCGCTGGTAAAGTGATGTGATGCCAAACACTTGGAGGATTATGCTCTCCAAAGAAGAATGCTTCCTCCATGAAGACCATTGGCGAGGAACTTCTTTGACTTCATCCTCGGAAGCACCTTGTGAAGGCAACTAACGTGGGAATTCTTCGATGAATGACCTTCCATCCTCATCATCATCAATGAACAATATGAGGTATGGGTTTAATGATATTTTTTCACCACTTTCCAGGCACTCCATTCTTCTCTTGTGCGGGATTGGGAATGATTAAATTGCGAAAGATAATGGTTGATGTTATTTACTTCGTTCTTGTGAACCGCATGCTACAACTCTAAACGCAGAGGGTGCGGGCCAACCAACATGGCCCAACCCCTCCGCCATTCTTGTTTGTGGTGTTCTTAGTATTGAAGTAAGATGATGAAGGTGACGAAGGCAACGTCGCCGCCACCCGCGGCCATCGCAACCCACACCTCCCCCACGGCGCTCCGACCGTCTAGGCCGAACTGGCCACGTACCACCGGCTAGCGCCACCCGCTAGACAAATTGGTCGCGCCACCACCAGCCTCCCGCGTCCCTCATGGCGCCCCATCCAAAATGGCCTCTCGCACCCCTCGTGGGGCCCACTCGAACCGGCCTCCCGCACCCCTCAAGGCGCCCCGACCGAACCGGCCTCCCGGCTCTGGTCGGGCCACCCGCTGGCCAAACCGGCACCGGCCCCGACCACCAAGGCCTCCCGATTGAACTGTCCTAGCCGTGTCGTCCTCCGAACAAGCCACCCATGCCGCTCCGGCCTCCCGACCAAACCGGCCCCGGTCACGCCACCCGCTGGTCAAACCGTCCCTTGTCGCGTTAACCCAGCCTCCGAGCCAAACTGGCCCCACACCGTAGGCCGATCCGCCCTTGAGGTGCCCTCCAGTCAGAGACTCTCACGAGGCGCCCTCCAAGCCGAACCGCCCTCACGTCGACCCATGGTCAGTCCGCGCCCTCGCGGCCCTCTGTGGCCCCTCACAGCCAGCTGGACGGGGCCCAGCGGGCTGGGCCGAACCCAACGGGCCAGTCCAAACCCAACGGGTCAAGCCAGGTAGACTCAAACTGGGTTGGCCCAAACTGGGTCGGTCCGATTGGGTTAGGCCGGACCCAAGCCCACTATGACCCATTTATGCTCCTTCGGCCATATTTTGGCACCAGACGTTTGTTTGACGAACCGTTAAATGCACTGGAAATCTTGGTGCGTAATGGTCCCTTTGAGTATACTCCACTAGAGTTTGGGGTATAGTTGAGATAAGGTCAGGTTGGATCATGCACGAATCCAACCGGGCCCCTAGGACTAAAAGCCTAATAACTCACTGAATGGACGTCAGATTGACGCGCCGTCTGTTGCGTTGAGACCCCTATGATGTGGAGGATCTTTGTGATACTTCTTCATGGTACTTCATGACAGTTGGAGTATCTACTAGTAGCTCGTGGAGCAGATCCCCCTAGATACGAGCGAGCGTAGTGCGATGACCTAGTAGCTGGCTGAGACCTAATGACTGTTGACCGTTTTGACTCAAAGTTACTCAGCTAGCCCAGTAGGGAGTGCCTTGGCGTCACGGAATACCCATGGTGGGGAGCGCCTCTGTGTGACGCAGAAGACCAATGGTACTCGATAGGAGGAGTACCTCAGCAGGCTACGAGGGGGAGTGCGCCTGTTGACATGGCAGACCCACGGTGGGGAGTGCCTATGTCTGATGCGGCAGACCCATGGTACGTGACAGGAGGAGTACCTCATGAGTCTAAGGTTAGTTGGAAGCGTACTTAGTGTTGTGGCAGGCCCACTGTACTTGATAGAGGAGGAGTTCTCTCGTAGCTGAGGATTCGATAATGTGAATAAAATCCTAGTTGATCTGAGTCAGTTTTTCTGTGTTTTCCTCATGATTGAGATGGATCACTTGATAACTTAGGTATATGTATGGGCATATACCCATGTAGGGTTATCTGTTGATTTAATAATTTTCGGTTTATCCTTGTTGAATTTTTTGAGACCTTGAGGGTCTCGGGGTCCCTACTGAGTATCGTTATACTCACCACTATACAGGTTATGCCCGTACCTTGTTGTGTTGGTTGCAGATGATGGACAACATGGATGGAAGCTGAGAGTACCAACACTAGATGGTACCCGGAGGTGGATCATACGGCGTGTTGGTGCCCAGAGGAGACAGACGAACATTGAATGCTGAGGAGGCAATCTGTACCTACCATTCATGTAGGAACATCGTAGGATGATCCAGTAGCTATATTTTCTCTTTATTCATTGGTATTTCATTTCAGTTGTACTTGTACCTTTACTGTTGGGCTTGTATTCTAGCCCCTTTTACTTTCAACACTCTTTTATTATACAGTTTACTTGGTGTTTTCCACAACTATATCTTTTTGTGTGTGTTTACAGGTTATAAAGTCAATACCTTCCTAGTTTTAGGGAATTACTCCTTTGGTGCTAGTTGCTAGCCCCAGGCCTATGGAACGTGGGTTTGGGGTAGTCACGACATGGGCCCTGGGGGATGGGTCATGACAAACTGGTATCAAAGGGAGGTTCTACCACAGAACTTAGGACTATGATCTTTCATGTGAAGTAATAGTGTTGCATGTAGTGAGTGTGGTTTTTAGTTCAGGGAGTCCAATATTGGTGTGGAGGCTGACGTATCCATACACCAGGACCCTGACTTCTGATTTCCGACTCAGTGCACAAAATCACTGATTGCATGTGTATTTTCAGAAGTTTTCTTTAATTCAGCTCACCAGGTCATCTCACCAGGTTTAAATTTTAACCGTAGCACACATATTTCTTTTCAGGATGCCTCCATGTAGAAAACCAGTAAGTGTCCCAAGAGTTGTACACAGTGATATCCCACCGAGCGATGAGGCACCAGTGTAGGGCACTTTTCCAGCGGAGGCACCAATGATACCACTCTCTCTTGGGACACCGATGCCACCAGGCCCAGCAGTATACGTTTCACACCACTTGAGCACATTGCATGAGTTCCAATTCCAGAGGCCACCAAGGTTCAGGGGAGAGACCAACCCACAGGTGACTGGGGAATGTATAGAGGTTGTGGTGAGAGTTTTGCGACTGGTAGGGACACCAGCAGACCACATGGTGATACTTGTTTCCAGCCTTCTAAAGGCAGCAGCAGGAATATGGTAGAGCTTGATGCTACAGTTTCATGATGGGGTGATGCTTCTTTGGGAATAATTTGAGAGCCTATTTTGGGCAGAGTTTGTCCCAATGACTCTTCACGCAGTGCGCATTTAGGAGCTACTTCATCTGCAGCAGGGAAGCCTGAATGTAGCTCAGTACTCAGTGAGGTTCACAGACCTCTCACACTACTCCACCAATATGGTGTGGGACCCATTCTTAAGGGCCTGGACCTTTGTGCAGGGACTCATGGGGGAGATCAGGGATTCAATGATCTCACTCAGCATCCCAACGCAGGCAGGGGTGTTAGAGTGAGTCCTCCTAGTGAAGAGTTTCTTTACTGATCGGTCTCCAGCAGTGAGATCCACCACCGGAAACATGTAGTGGAGTCTTCTTCCACTAGCGGTGGACAGATGTCACAGAGTTCCAAGAGGACCAGACCTACAAGTGGAGGACCACATGACTCATGATCAGTTGTGTGGGGCACCTGAAGCGGAGTTAAACATGCCAGGAGCAGGCAGTGTTACTCATATGGTGGGCAGGTTCACATGGCTCGTGACTATCCAACATGTCATTCTAATGATCAGTAGAGAGTTGAAAGACTACCCAGGCAGAGATAGAGGTTCGACCGAGGAGGTTCATAGGGAGTAGGAAGACGTGGTAGAGGAGTTGGCCATGCAGTTGCCGGTGGGAGACGATTTGAAATGTTACCACCACCACCACCAGGAGGTCCATCCCGACCATAGGGAGCTAGTGGACAAGGGGAGCTCAGGTCCAGGTAGCTGAGGCTTACGATCACGGTGCTCCGGAGATGATACGAGGTACGATTTTTTTCTAATCTACCATTGCTTCAGTACTTATAGACACAGGTGCCAGTCATTCTTTTATTTCCACTACCCTCGTTTGGAGCTCAGAGATTCTGACGAAGCCATTGGCTCGATCCTTACGACTAGATACTCTTATGGGAGTAGACTCAATGATTACGAACTGGTGCCAGAAGTGTGAGATTACTCTAGGAGATGAGAGCTTCGGCTGGGATCTCCTAGGAGTGGCGTCGAGGCCTTACGACGTCATCTTGGTTATAGACTGTTTATCTACAGTCCCGGATCATATTGACTATATTAGGCGAAAAGTCTGGTGTGTCTGCATGGATGGGACTAGGACTATCTTCATCGGTGAGAAGCAAGCCTTTGCCGCGTGGGATGGACTTGCTCGGAGGAGAGGGCAGCCGATCACTCATCAGTTGGCTATCTATAACCTCAGATATGTTGATGTGGAGAGTCTGAGTTATCTTGTAGTGGTGGACCAGTATGTGGATGTTTTCCCTAATGATGTCTCAGGTCAACCTCCTCATAGAGAGGTGTACTTTTACATTGACCTGTATCCTAGGACGACACTGATATCTAAAACATCAAATTGGATGGCTCCTGCTGAGCTTCGTGATCTGCAGGTACAACTGGAGGACTTGTAGGGGAAGGGATTCATCTGGCCCAGTGTTTCTCCTTGGGAATCCCAGATTCTATTCACCAAGAAGGAGTATGGGAGCTTGTGGCTTTGTGTTGACTATCAGCACCTGAACCAGGTGACCGTGAAGAACAAGTAACCACTCCAAAGTATTGACGACCTCTTTGATCAGCTGCAGGGGGCACGATGGTTCTCAAAGATAGACCTCAGATCAGGCTATCACTAGCTCAGAGTATGAGATGAGGATTTTTATAAGATGGCCTTCAGATGTCAGTATGGCCATTAAGAGTTCTTGATTATGCCATTCACTGTATCCAATGATCTAGCAGTGTTCATGGGACTCATGAATATTATCTTTCAGCCATACCTTGATCGCTTTGTCATAGTCTTTATCAACGACATTCTGATCTACTCGACTACTGATGAGGAGCATGCCTACTATTTGCAAGTGGTACTAGAAACACTCTAAGAGCACCAGCTTTATGGTAAGCTCTTGTTCCAGTTCTAGATCCTAGAGGTTCACTTTTTGGGACATGTCATATCGGAGGCTAGAGTTGCAGTAGATGCAGCGAAGATTGATGCAGTACTTTCTTGGGAGCCACCCAGGAGTGTGAAGGAGGTACGGAGTTTCCTAGTATTGGATGGATACTACCAGAGGTTTGTGCCAGACATCTTCAGAGTTTCATCACCACTATTAGCCTTGACGAAGAAGGGACAACCCTTCGTGTGGTCAAAGAGATGACAGCGGATTATTCATGAGCTAAGGTAGTGGCTGACTAGTTCCCCCATCCTGAGGCTTCTAGAAGAAGGCTTAGGGTACGTAGTCTACTGTTACATGTCAGGGACCAGACTCAGAAGTGTCAGGATGCAGGTGTGAGAAGTGATCACATATGGTTCTCGACAACTGATATAGCTCGAGAAGAAATACACTACCCATGACCTGGATTTAGCAGCAGTGGTGTTCGTCTTGAAGATGTGGCGACACTATCTGATGGAAGAACATTTTACCGTGTACTCTGATTACAAGATTCTCAGGTATATCTTCTATCAGAATGACCTAAATCTGAGAAAATGACATTGGATTGAGTTCTGCCAAGAATATGAATTCGAGATAGTATATAATCCTGGGAAGGGGAACATTGTTGCAGATGCACTCAGTGGGAGATATGGTATACAGCTTCTAGGAGAGGAGACGGAGCAGCTGGCTGCTTTACAGATATCCTTTGTGGAAATAGATGGAACAACCTTCCATCAGTCTCTTACAGTCACTCCCCAACTTCTTCAGCAAGTTAGGGAGGGACAACGTGGGGATACTGACTTCGAGGCTCAACATGCTCAGATATTCATAGGGAAGACACCTAATGGATTTTCTAAAGGTGGGGAGCACATCATCCTCTTCAGAGGACATACCATGGTACCAGTGTCGCTTCAGGAGGAAGTGTTGAGGGAGTTCCACACATCCCCTCAAGCGGTACATCCAGGAGTGGCGAAGATGTACCAGGATCTCTAACAACAACACTGGTGGTTGGGAATGAAGAAAGCAGTTGCAGAGTTTGTCTCTCAATGCCTCACTTGTCAGCAAGTGAAGGTGGATCATCAGGTACTAGTAGACTTGGTTCCACCTTTAGAGGTCCCAGAGTGTAAGTGGGATGGGATATCCATGGACTTCGTGATAGGAATTCCACGTATATACAGGGGACATGACTTGATTTGGGTGATCATCGACCGACTCACAAAGTCAGCCAACTTCCTACCGATCAGAGAGTAGGGTTCAGTAGAGTGCTTGGGATGCCTCTATGTACAGGAGATTGTGCGACTACATGTATTACCCACAATGATTGTCTCCGATCATGATACATATTTTACTTCCCATTTATGGAAGGGGTTGTAGGAGTCTGTCGGGATGCAGCTTCGTTTGAGCACTGCCTTCCATCCTCAGATGGATGGTCAGAATGAGCAGACCATTATTACCCTAAAGGACATGTTGCGTGCTTGTGTCCTCGACTTTGTTCACAACCAAGAGGATCACATTCCTTTGGTAGAGTTTGCATACAACAACAACTATCACTCCACATTTGGGATGGCACCTTTCAAGGCGTTGTACGGGCAACCTTTTAGATCACCTTTGTGTTGGACTGACCCAGGGGAGTATGCACTAGTTGGACTAGAGATGGTACGGGATACCATAGAGAAGGTGAAGGTCACCCAGAAATGCATGAAGATTGCATAAAGTAGGCATAAGTCATATGAATACAGGAGATGGAGACATCTGGAGTTTGAGGATGGCGACCATGTCTTTCTATGGGTCTCACCCCGATGAGTTCTACATATATTTGGCCGAGGAGGAAAGTTATCTCTGAGGTTCATCGGACCTTTTCAGGTCTTCAGCAGAGTTGGTGAGGTGGCATACCACTTAGCTATTCCACCTCAGTTGCACTGGGTGCATGGCGTCTTCCACATATCCCAGCTGAGAAGATACGTGCATGACCCTTCTCACATCATCGACCATGGTGAGATGGACATTGATGATGGGGTGAATTTTATAGATTTTCTAGTAGATATTGAGGATCGACAGGAGTGAGTCCTTCATGGATGGTCGATACCTCTGGTGCACATTCGCTGGCAGCACAGGACCCTCTAGGAGAGCACATGGGAGTGGGAGGCTCAGATGCGGGATGAGTACCCCCACTTGTTCCCTTCGTTTGAGTTGTAGCTTAAGGGGATGTAAAGCCTGAGGTTGGGAGAATTTAAAGACCTATAATTTCCATTTAATTTTTTTCAAATATATGGGAATTTTACGAGTCCGCGAAAATTTACGGCGCATGATTTTGAGGCCCAGAGTTCCTGGAATGAATATATGAACTTTATTTCGGGTACGTTCAGTAAACGTGTGAGAGGGTTTTTCTAAATTTTGAACCAATGCTCGAAATTGAAATCTGAGGGCACCGTTGAACTTGCAGTGCCCTCATTTACTTAAGAAGACTTTCACCTCGACGACATTTGGTGGAGAGTAAAAGTTAGTTTTTGGGTTTTTTGTGGAAATAATAAAATAAAATAAGCCCATATTTTATTTTATTTTATTGTAACCTCCCACCATGTGGATGTTCAGGGGTGGGGTCCACTAGAACTAAACCTCCTCTTCTTGATTTATTGTGGTGGGGACCACCCAAGATCTCAAAACCCCCTACTAATGGGAGGATACGAAAACCTCCCAACCCCCCTCTTAAATGTGGGGGGGCTCTTCAACACCTCAAAATTTTTTAATTGTGCCAAATTAGTTAATTGGATTACCCCTTTTATTAAATCAAGTAACAATGTCATTTAAATTTATAAAGGTTCCTAATAAATGAACTATCATAAATTCCACGATCGTTACCTACCTTCCTCCCAACCCTCTCCTATATATAGGGATCTTGGGAGGAGGATTTGGGATGGCTTCACCAAGTGACGAAGCACTGGTAAAGTGATGTGACACACAAAACATGGAGGATTACGCTCTCCAACAAAGAACGCTTTCTCCACAAAGAACGTCAGCGAGGAACGTCTCCGAATTCTTCCTTGAAGCACCTTGCAGAGGAAACCAACATGGGAAGTCTTTGACGACCGACCTTCCCTCCTCATCATCGTCAATGAACAATATGAGGTAGGGCTTTAATGATATTGGTTTACCACTTTACTGTTACTCCATTCTTCCTTTGTAAGGGATTGGGAATGATTAAATTGCAAAAGATCATGGTTGACGTTCTTTAGTTTGTTCTTGTAAATCGCATGCTACCACTCTAAACGCGGACGGTGCGGGAAAAACCAACATGGCCCGACCCCTCCATTGTTCTTCGTTTTGGTGTTATTCATAACGAAGGATGATGATGAAGGCGACGAAGGCAATGTTGCCGCCACCCACGGCCACCGCAACCCGTGTGGTCCTCGCGGCGTTCTGGCTTTCCAGGCCAAACCGGCCCCGTGCCTCCAGCTCGCGCCACCCACCGTCCAAACTGGTCAGGTCACCATTGGCCTCCCCACCTCCCGCTCCCCTTGCGGTGCCCTGGATGAACCGGCCTCCCGCGCCCCTCATGGCGCCGCAGTCGAACCGTCCTCCCGCACCACTCGAGGCGCCCCGGCCGAACCGACCTTCCGGCCCCGGTCGCGCCACCTGCTGGTCAAACCGACCCCAGCCTCAGCCACCCCATCCTTTCGGCTGAGTTGCCCTGGTCGTACCATTTTCCAGTCGAGGTACCCCGGTTGCTCTGGCCTCCAAGCCTAATCGGCCCCAGCCGCGCCACCCGCTGGCTGAACCGGCCCCGGCCGCGCCACCCCGGCCTCCGAGACGAACTGGCCCCGCGCCCTGGGCTGATATGCCCTCGTGGTGCCCTCTGGGTTGAGCCGCCCTTGTGGCACCATACGAGACGAACCACCCTCACGCTGACCCATGGCCGGTCGGCACCCTCATAGCTGGTCTGCACCCTCGCGGCCGTCCATGGCCCATCACATCCTGCTAGTATGGGCCCAGCGGGCCGGGCCAAACCCAACAGGCTGGACCGCCCAATGGGGTGGGCCAAACCCAATGGGTCAGGCCGGGTCAACCATAATTGGGTTGTCATAGAATAGGTTGGGCCGGGTCGGTCTAACCTGGTTGGACCAGACCCGGTCCCACTACGACCCATTAACGCTCCTTCGGCCATATCTTTGGCACTAGCTGTCCATTTGACGAACTGTAAGTAGTCCTGGATATCTTAGAGCATGATGGTCCCTTTGAGTATACACCACTAAAGTCTAGGATATGGTTGAGATATTGTCAGGTTGGATCGTGCATGAATCCAAACGGGCCCCTAGGACTAAAAGGCTAATTACTCAAAGACCGGGCATCTGATTGACACAGAGTTTGTTACATTGAGACCCCTATGACATGGCTGACCTTTGTGATACTTATTTGTGGGACATTGTTATTTTTAGAGTATCAACTAGTAGCTCAAGGAGTGGATCCTCCTAGAGACGAGCGAGTATAGTGCGGAGACCTAGTAGCTGGATGAAATCTGACGACTGCTGACCATTTTGACTCAGAGTAACTATACTAGACTAGTGGGGAGTGCCTTGGTGTTGCGGCAGACCCACAGTGGGGAGCCCCTCTGTGTGATGTGGCAGAACCATGGTACTCAACAAGAAAAGTACCTCATTAGGCTATGAGGGGGATCGCGCTTGGTGACGTGGCAGACCCACGGTGGGGAGTGCCTCTGTGTGACGTTGCAGGCCCACGGTACTTGAAAGGAGAGTACCTCAGTAGTTCAATGTTAGTTGGAAGCATGCTCGTTGTCATGGTAGGCCCACTATACTCGATAGAGAATGAGTTCTCTAGCAGCCGAGGTTTCAATAATGTGAATAAAATCCTGGTTGAGCTGAGTCAGTTTTTCTGTGTTTTCCTCATGATTGAGATTGATCACTTGATAACTTAGGTATATGCATCTTCATATACCTAAGTAGGGTTATCTATTGATTTCATACTTTGGGGTTTGTACTTGTTGGATTTTGTGAGACCTTGAGGGTCTCGGGGTCCCTACTGAGTATCATTATACTCACCCTTGCACAGGCTATGCCCGCACCTTGTTGTGTTGGTTACAGACGACGAACACCGCTGACAGAGGCTGAGAGTACCAGGACTGGACGGTACTCAGAGGTGGACCATACGGCGTGGATGTACTCGGAGGAGACAGATGGATGTGGATTACTGTGGAGGCGATATGTACCTACCTTTTAGGTAGGAACCTTGGAGGACGATCTAGTAGTTGTCTTTTCTCTTTCTTCAGTTGTACTGCATTTCAGTTGTAGTTGTACCTTTACTGTTGGGATTGTATTCTGGCCCCTTTTACTTTTAGAAATCTTTTGTTATATAGTTTACTTGATATTTCATTCATCTGTATCTTGTTGTGTGGTTTTACAGGTTATCAATGCAAAGCCTTCCCAGTTTTAGGGAATTAAGACTTTGGTTCCAGTCGCCAGCCCCTGGCCTATGGAAGGCTGGCTTGGGGTAGTCAAGGCACGAGCCTCGGGGGACGGGCCATGACATGCCCCCTATCGCATCATGGATTAAAACCACTTGTATTTCATAAAAGTGACTCGACTATGGGAGTGATAATCCAATACCATTATTTTCTCAACCAATCCGTAATAAGATACACTTTCATATTGAGGCTTACTATCTAATGCACTAGAATAATAGTTTGTTGTTTTAGTCAACATAATTCCATGATGTTGTCTTCTCATGTTTACTAGTCAATCAGTTATAAAATAATTATACTCATTGATTACCAATGATTTTCATTCATGAACTAATGAATTGGAAACAAAATCCAATAATGTTAATAATTGAGAGATTGATTCAAAAGGTGAAATCAGTACCTAATATATATATATATTTTTTTATTTATTTGTTTATTTAATGAATATTTTTTTACTTTATTAACTTAATGTTTATACCTATGATTTAAACCAAGAAGGAAACAATTTACTATGTAAATAATCTCTCATTATCAAAGGTAATGAATGATCAATTTTAATTATAGTGTATTTATTTTCCCTACATAAAATATTAATAAAGTTTTAATATATATGTGAAACTATGTAATATGAGAAAATATATACATGTTAAAATTTATTTCTTGAAGTAATCGTTAAACAAATAATAGTTAAACAAGACAGCGTGATGTGTCATCTCCCACTCTTTAAGCTTAAATGTTGCTAATGCATATAACCCATGAATCCCACTATTTGGGGAAGAGATAGAAAATTGGACTTGGTTTACTCAGACTGATTGTCTTCATTTCTCATTAATTGGTTATATTTCATGCTCACATCAACCAAATACAATGAAAAAAATCCAAACATTATTGAGCTAGATAACCTATCATAGTGGAACCCTCATGATGATTTTTTTGGGCACAACACTTCATTGTGTACATATTTATTTTGATTAGGTGAATCCACTAAAATGAAATGAGTCCCATAAGAATTAATTCAATAGGAATATCTATAATTAGATTTTCTATTCAGGTGAAAAATATGGAGGAAAACTTTTCTCATACTTATAAAAAAATATTTTCACATATTCCTACATTTTTATCAAGAAATGCATAGAAAAACTTCTGAAAAAATTATCTATAAAAATATAACCATAAAATTACTATCACCCTTAAATTATAAGATATTAAATGATGGATTTTTATTGGAATCAATTCATGAAAAAATATATGACAGCCATGAGTTTTTAAGGATTTTAGTTTTAAATCTCTTTTGTTGACTTGTTTTGATATATTTCTAGAATAGCCATCAGGATCCTTGATAGAATCTAATACTTCTAGTAATTGATTTTTTCTCTGAAGGTTTCATCACATTATAAGTACAAAAACAATTCCATTTATTTTTACCAATACACAAGAGATGAAATTATGGACTAATACCCCAATCCACCAAGTCACACTGAGATCATAAGTAATATTTGGTATTACCCTTATCATTTTGAATAATTGAAAGCATTATTTCACATATATATTTCCCAATTTTCATTAAGTATAAACAATGATGTAATAAATTAATGGATCAATAAGTTAAATAAATGAAGATATGTTTATTTTCCCAATTATAATTTGATTTGATGAGAACATTATTTCCCTTTATAGATTTCATCTAGCCTTTACCTAATGAAAAAATAAAATCTTTTAATTCATTAAGAAAATCATTTTTATACATATTTTTGGTGGCTTCTTGGTCTCAATTCTATTTCCAAACCTCAGATGATAATTCCTTTATAGATGATCTATTGGAAAGAATTTTCAATATACCATGAAATTGGTACTATGATGAAATTTAAGCCTTCTAGATCGTGTATTCTTTATGAAAATAAGATATGACTATTTTCCCTTCATTATTAAACCATACATCATTACATAATAAGGGAGATAATTTATTATTCTCATAAGAGCAACAAGTATCTGAAATATATTTTTAAAATAAGAAACATATGTGCACACACCCACAACCCAAAGCTACTTGAACAATTTTATAAATTATTATAAGTACACATTTATATCAATACTTGGATCAGAAGGTATAAATATGAGAATATCCAAAAAATTGAATTTTTTTTTCATACACATCCACAGAGGAAGGTAATAAATGTGAAAAAAATCTGGTCATGATCTCTGATAAGTAATCATATGACCAAATGTATTAAAAATTTTACATGGTAGGCCCAACCTGACATTATTTACCTTAGATACAAAATCTAGATATCATTGATCAATTTTATTCCCTGCTAATTCATCTATATTATGAATAAACTCATCATTATTCTTAATTTTCACAGAATCAATTCGTCATATATTTGATGATTTTTCATCATACATAAAAATATTTTGGGTCCTATAAATCAATGGAAATCTACACATTAATTTCTGTGAACACAAGATGGTTTTCCATATGCATTTAGATTCTATAAAGTTATAAAAAATAATTTAAAATCACATAGGACTACATTTTTCTCCCATAATAATGTACAATCTTTCATAAAGGAAAGAATTTTATTAGTATAAAATACTAGATGGTTGATTAACTTCATCTCAATAAAATCATTTGAGTGAATATCAAAGTCATCAAAAAGTAAGTCCTCTAAAAAAGTAAAAATGTAATTGACTGAAGCATTATAAATTCCATATATGGTTTTCCCATGATAGAGTCACATAAAAAATTATATCATTTTCAATTTTTTAAATTCACAATATACAGAATTTCTACCATTATCAATTAATTTTTTTCACTCCCTTAGCATTTTTATTTTCATTAATTTCCACATTTATACTGGTATCATTTTCTTCTTGAATTGGAATACTATATTTGTCATTATGATGTATAAATATAATCTAATCAAATATCAAAATTTTCATATCACTTCTTTCATTTTGATCATGAACATTATGAGATTTTATTTTTTATCCATTGTGATACTAAGCATAAAAGTTTTTTTAAAACCCAAATTTTTATATATTGTAGTTGACTTCTTCCCATTTTAACAAAGGTTTTCTAATAAAATTAAAATAAAAGAATACATATAATACCTTTATTTGAAGCATTTTTAAATGAAAAATAAAAAAATCCAACTTCTTTTAAAACACGATTGAGATTCAAACATTGTCATAAATCCACATTCTGTCCATTTTCTTCCATAAAAAAACTTTTATTGATATCAACATAGTAAAATATAATTTTAAAATTCATGAACACTATGAATCTTTTGAATATAAATTCAAATATTTTTAGTTCATTAAATTTTTTTCATATAGTTTTAATCTTTTTTATTCAATTTTTTTAGTACAGATTGATTTGGATAGAAAGAAATATAATAAAATAAATATGTATTTATGAAGAAATTTGTTTAAAGAAATTTTTTATTTTGAAAATGAAATAAATCTAATTAAATACATGAGTATTTATCACAGAAAACATTATTCAGAATTAAAAACATTGTCCCACCAAAGTATCTCGTGCACAAGTGGGAGAAGCATGCTTATAATCCTGTGAGAAAACAGAATAACTAAAAAACACCTTACAAGGTATACTGGCCATCCCCACCTCACCAAGGCAAGATCACCAAGTAAAAAAAGTCACATAAAGTAATATAGTATGAAAATCGATAGTTTGGGTACCCCGCACCACTTTCCCACTAATTAGCTTCTCTCACACCCTAATGGAAAACGTTCTAGTGCTCCCACCCCTTCTGAATCCACCACATCACAACTCACCCACACACACCTGGGCCTCATATCTAGTCTTGAAACATAGGAAAACGAAGCTCATCACATCTCTCCTATAACAAAAAATCCACAACCACATCACACCCTACCTGCACACACCTAGGCCTCATAACTACGTCTCTCTCGCAAACACCTAGGCCACATACCACATCACATCATATCCCAAAGGCTGCTAGGAAGAACAACACATCTCACCTCATCTTGAAGAAACCTGGGAAACAAAACTCATCTGCACACACCTGGACCTCACGAACCACAACTTGCTTAAAGAATCATGGGCTATCACCTACCAGAAGAGGGAGTAAGGAAGGGCGGCTGGCCAACCATCCATCTTCCCATTGGTATGATTTGGAAAGTCACCCTACCCCGTGATAATGGGGGTGTTCGGAACAAAATTCTCACATAGGGTGGAGTGCATATAGAAATCATAAGGAAATAAATGTGTGTGTGTGTGTGTAATACCAATAACCCGATCCCAACCAATGGGTTTCCAACCAAACACCCTGCACACGCAAAACTGCTGACTTTGCTTCCATCTCTAAATACATGACCACACAACAGGAAAACATTCAATTCAAACCCCAACTAGTAAGTTTATATATAATCATTAGAAAGTGAAACAATACAAACCAGCATCAATTTTCTTATTAAACTTATCCATTTGAATTCATTAACACATAGTATTAATTCCGTTAATAATTGGGTAGATATAACAAAACCATTCACATAGAATAAGATCAACACCATATAAGTAGAACACAAGCCACAAGTCACATTAAACTTTTAATCCACATTTAGCTTCTTAACAGATTTCAAAAATATTGAAAAATCCCATATTAACAACACATTAGATCGTTAAATTCTAGTATGTTATCATTCATTCACTAGTTATTCACGTTTCACATTATGTTTCAATTAAGTTGTTTTTTCAGATCATTCCCAAGAAAATACATACAATTTGAGTTCCATACTTCTCGGGGAACTAGAATTAATCCAAAAAATACAATAACCAACACACAAAAAGCAGCACCACACAACAACCCATTACTTTCTTTCTAACAATCCCACATCACCACCAATTTACAGCCACACTCTCATTTTACAACCATGCTGCACACCCACACTATAACCATTATATTTCACCTCTTTATAACCATAACCATCACAGACCCACTATACAACCACATGTACCATTAAAATACATCCCCATTGAATAAAAAAAATCACCCACTACCCCCCACATATCACAAAACA
Organism: Viscum album; assembly: GCA_963277665.1. Lineage (NCBI taxonomy): Eukaryota > Viridiplantae > Streptophyta > Magnoliopsida > Santalales > Viscaceae > Viscum > Viscum album. The sequence continues at coordinate 825,134,575 of OY728132.1, forward strand.
GTCATATTCCCTTCATCATATCACATGTTCCAACCCACAGCACACAATCATGTCCACAAAATAAGTTACGTCACATAATAGAGAATTAAATGCTTCCAGATTTAGTAAGGCATCCCTTATTCAATTCCACTTAATTTAGGGTGTTATCACATAAACCATATAATCCTAGGGCATCCATTTATTTATATGAATATATATGGTTAATATATTTCATGCATTAATTTAACCAAATGTAGACCAACATTCATTTTTAAACATTCTGTATGCAACCAAGGATTCCCAAAAGCCACAATTTTCAGTAGGCATATTTCCCAAACATTCGCAATTTCAAAAAATAACAAAGAGGAATGTATCACTTTTACCATCCCCACATGTTGATCTTTAAATAAATTTTATTATCTTTATTAAGTTTGTATTATGCTATCTTTATAAAGGATACATTCATACACCCATCCCACATGATACATGAATAAAATAGATACAAAGGTATCCCTACTTGGAAGAAGAAATGATCAGCAATTCCTTAATGCACCAAATTAGGGGGTGTGCATGCAGTAGAATCCTCCAAGGAAAACATGAAGTAGAGATTACAACACCAAAACATTAATCCTTGGGGAAGAAAGGTGTTGGGGAAATCTGGTGTCAAGAGAAAAGGGAATCTCACATGTTATAAATGATTTTTCTATAGAAAGGACAGATCCTATATCAACAGAGGAATGGTTTTAAAAGCCATTAAATTCAGATCTTAACCAAGACCACACAGTTCGTCCATTTAAGAGCTTCCCAAGTGTTAGGAATTTAAATATATATTTCATATCCCTAGAAACGACATTAAGATCACTTAAATATGATTTTAAACTCATTTTTCATAAAATAAAATGTTAAAGGTGAGAAACTTAAAAAACTAGGAAAACTCCAATTTTGATAAACTGTTGGAAATGACTAGCCATTGGGTGAGTCACCATCACGAGTAACTGATGGATAAGATAAGGATGTCTGATTCACCATTGGGTAAATAATTGTTGGGTGACTCACCATTGGATGAGTCATCGATGCGACATACTGTCTGTCAGTTGCTAATGCGTCTCACTGATGCCACCTACCAATGCCACCTACCGAGGCCACCTACCATTAGCAAGTCACCATCCTGAGTCTTTGACATGACTCACCAAGGAGACTCGCCATTGGTGAGTCACTGTCATGAGTCACTGATGTGACTCACCAATGCAACTCACCATTGGGACCTATCAGTGGATGAACCACCATCAGAAAAGCTATTGTTGGAAAAACTGGATTTTTGGAAAACTCCTGAAATGAGTCATCATTGCCTCCCAGAACACCTCAAACACCATATTTCTCAATGTAATTGACCAGGGAGGTTCAGGCCATTATATCTTATAACTCTCAATATATTCTCATCTGTAAGAATCCAAAACTAACTTAGAAGGAAAAAAGGGGTCTGAACAACCACCATGTGAGATACCTCTCAAAGATCTTCCTATATTTGGAACACAACAACCGCTAGGGAAAGAATTTCAAATCTGCACTACATTAAACACAATCTCCCATGGTATATACCTTTCAAACAAGTAAAATATCACATAAATAGTTATATCAAGTCCATCATAAAATTCATAACAATTAAAAAACCACAATAACACCATAGAAGGGATTATATTCAAACATTTTTTTAACATTATATCAAATGGAAGTGATTCTTTCATATGATAGAAAAATGTTTTTATAGATTTTATATCAAAAAATTCACATAAACACTCCATTGAAAATATATATATAAATGCATTTTACTCAATTTATAATCTATAAATTTTAAATTCAAAACAGTTAAAACATATCATGCTTAACATATCATGATGAAACAGATTACCATGCTCAAGTAACAATTTATTAACAAGATAGACAAGATATTTATGACAATTTATTAAACCATATTGGTGAATGAGTTTAAAATATAATCATTATTATTCAAAAAATATATTAAATTCTGGGCATTCAACATTTTGATTTGGAACTTACTAAGTTCAGAAAAAATGCTTATTAAAACATTTCCCTGAAAGATCTTGTTTTTAAAATAATTTCTGTTACGTAAGAAAACTATTTTGAGTTAAAACCTATTTTTGAATCCATCTTATAGCATGGTATTTATCAAAATTATCTCTACAAACAATTTCAACAAATTTTGAAAAACCAATTCTCTTCAACATGTTTCCCAAGAAAACTTAATTAAATTGAAGGCTTCATGATTACAGAAAATTTATTTTTTTTCTACTAATAGAACACTATCATGCTCTTTACAAAGTTAATATCAACACGAATAATCATCAAATCATGAAAACTAAAAAAACATATCGAATTAATCACAAATATTCTATGAGTTTTAAACATACCATTTTATCCAAGTTTAAAACTCTTCTAGGTTTTTAATCATGAAATTTATTTCCAGGAACATGCTTATGAAGAAACAATAAAGGGTTTAACATTCCAATTCTTATTTTTCATAGGTTCATGTCATTACTTTCAAGATTTTATAATAGTTTTCCTCTACCAACATGAAAACCTATATTAATTAAGGCATAGATACCAAAACCATAGAAATCAAATGAACTCATCCACCACACCATGATACTATCCTCTTTGGGCGACACTGACTTGCCTGCACAGTTTTAAAACGTGTCATAATATAACACATCATGATATATGAAATAAATTCCCATTTTATCATATGTTTGAGGTCATAACACATGTCATAAATATAAAATAAATCAAAAAAACCCAAAAAACAATAAAATAGTAAAATTATATCATCACTTATTTTATAAAAATAGATTACACATGGTAGAAAATCCCTTCTTCATTTCTTTCAAGATTCCCACAAAAACCAATTTATTTTATTTATTACTTTAAGTGATTAATTATTTTTATTGGTGGTGAGGAATTTCATAAACATAATAAAAGAACCTAACAACATAAATACAAGTCAAAATATCTTGATAAATATATATATCACCCACTATACATCACTACAACTACACATCAAAACCACTACCCCCAAAATAACTAACTAACAAAAATTCCACCATGAATTTCATGAAACCATATCACAACACCACTTTACCATCCACTAGAAACTACCATTTTAACATAACCACCTTTTACACATCAACCTCCACACTTCCCCAACCATCTATCACAATTATCATAAAAAACAAAGCGTCAAGCACATAAATTGAGGAATTCCATCTCCTGTTTTGAGATATTATTCGCTTTGGGCATCATTGACTTTCCTGCCTGGTTTCAATCACGTAAATCTATAACGCATCTCAATTAAGGATCATTTATTCACACTATAATGTGCTTGAATAATTTTAATCATACACCACCTAAGGGGGCATAGTAAGAACAACCACACATTACAACAACATATAACATCTTCTAAAATTGTTCAGGGGATTAAATTATTTTCTCTTATTATTTCTCATGGGTACTTTCACAAAATTTTAAATTTTCCATGGGAAATCAGTTCATTGGAAATATATAAGTGATTAATCATTTAATAAATTGATATTTTAATCATGAATTTATATCAAGCATCTCATAATCTACAACAAACATAACATAAACATGGTTTCAAATGACTACTACTTTCATAAAAGCATATCAAAAAATTAATAAAATGATAACAATGCATCAACAAACAGAACTCAACATTCCCAAATTATTTCTATGGAAATAAATTCCTTTCATTTTAAATCATCCTAACATGATCCATGTTAATGAAAAAACTGTACCCATGTTATCTCACACACCATGTTTAATGTTATTGAACAAGACATCATAAGTTCATCTTATTTTTAAGGAAATACACTTTCAATATTCATTTGAAATATATGTATATGCTAGGTCCATGTGTTCAATTCCATTACTACATCACATAAACAACATTTTTTCATTACCATCGAGGTAAAACATGATTTCTGACAACAAAAATAAAACATCACATGTTGCATTATAATGTCTCATGCTTCATCATGCTCAATATAAACATTCCTTATTCATTTCATTGCTCTGAAGAACATTCTTACATACGATAATAAGGATAACATTAGTATACTTATATATTTATATTCAAAATATTTAACATGATACATTCTCAAATCCTTAATAGTAGAATTTCCCTTGTCATCACAAAAATGATTTCCACTTTGTACATGCTTACCAAGACAACTAATCATGAATTAACATGTGAGGTAAGGTTTTCTCAGTACTTCAAAATTATTATCATTCATAAAATAATAAGTTTAATTTCTTTAATAGTTCTATGTCTCAACAATTTACCACAACTGATGCTTATCATTTTCCAAATTTTGAAATAAATGTCAAAATAATTTCTACTCTAAAACATGATTATAACGTATAGTTATATCAATACTATAGAATTGAATCCATGTAAAATAAAGAGAAATATATTATTGTGAAGGTGCCCAAATTCAAAGGAATTTTCAATAACTAATATGGACATTTTCAAAAACATAATAATTTAAATGTCTAAAGAAACATTTTTCTAATATTTCAAAAACACATGGTTTTGATAAATTAAAAATGTAAAGCAGATGCACATAATATTAAATCACATTGGTACATTAAAAATTCTAATCACGATTTAAAAAAATTATTTTATCACACTAGTGTGGAATCTACTTCAAGGATAAATGCTTCGTGAGGGTTTTAAAAATTAAACATTTGGTCTTAACAAAATACACTAAGAATGTTTATCTAAAAATTTGAACATTAGAAAAGCTAGATTGGGTGTTATAATTTTCCAACAAGGAAGAAAAACAAAATTTATTAAGAATCGTGATATTAAAGGAAATTAAAAAACACATTCAAAACTCAAGAAGGTTTTAAAAAAAATAATCTAGTTAACCATTATATTACTCTTTCCTCTTGGTTATAAGAATAATTCCCCAAACAATTAATGAATTTTATTATCAATAAAACAATGGAAAAATTCAGATAAACACGTATACAATATCATGATTCATTTAATTCATTTAATTCATTTTGTTTATCCATTCAAATTTTCCAAATACAACCAACTAAAATAAGAACACAAGTCATTATGATGCATGTATCTATCCTTGGCCTCTACCTTGCAAGTAGTGCCTCCCCATTTGGTCATTCGGTAGGCTCAGAGTCCTTGAATTTAATCATAGGGGGGATTAAAATCCCATGTCCTAGCCAGTATTCTTTGGCCTATTCCACAAACTAATATCACCTAACACTATTTCCCTACCAACCCATGCAATCATAATTGTGTCAAAATCTAAACTCTATCCTATCTCTCAACCATCAGCTATGATACCATTCTATCCGGACCCCCTCCCCCCAAGGATACCCCTCCTAAGATGGAAATGAATAAAGGGAGATAATGACCCCTAAGTCCCACCTCTAATAGGCCCTGAGTTAGTGACTAGCACCAAGGGTACAAAGATCTCACAATATGGGAGGAATTTCCCTTTATAAGAAAACAAGAATGGTAGATAATATTCAAATGTAAACAGCTTCATGACATATATAAAATAAATCCAAAACATCTGACAATGCATGTATAAATAAAAATAGATACATATACAGGTCTCAAAAAGAAAGAAAAAAGGAATAAAATTGAAGGTATCAATACAGGAATAGCTCAAAAAGTCCGAACTAGAAATGTCTATGATAGTCTATAAAGTAATTCTGGAAACAAAAAATGGTTTTCATATACATAGGATGAGTATATTAGTATACTCAGTAGGAAAAACCAAATTATCTCATGCATAATTGGGATAATCATGCTAATTATCCCGTGAGAAAACAAAAGAACTAAAAAGAACCTAACAAGGTATACTATCCATCCTCACCTCACCAAGGCACGCTCACCAAGTAATGCAAGTCACTTAAAGTAATATATTAAGAAAATCGATAGTTTGGGTAACTTTCACCACTTTCCCACTAATTAGATGCTCTCACACCCTAATGGAAAACATCCTGGTGCTCCCACCTCTTCTGAATCCACTACGTCACAACTCACATGCACACACCTAGGCCTCATAGCAAGTCACGCAACATAGGAAAATGAAGGTCATCATAACCCAGCCAGAAACACCAAGGCCACAACCACATCACACCCTGCATGCACACACCTAGGCCTTATAACTACGTCTCTCTCACAAACACCTGGGCCACATACCACATCACATCTTATCCTAAAGGCATCTGGGAATAATAACACCTCTCATCTCATCCCAAAGACACCTGGAAAACAAAACTCATCCTTGCACACCTGGGCCCCATGAACCACAACCTGCCTAAAGAATCATGGGTTAGCACCTCTTGGAAGAGGGGGCATGGAATGGAAGTTTGCCAGCCATCCAACCTCATATTGGGATGTTTGGGAAAGACACCCTCCCCAGTGATGATGGGGGTGTTCGGAACATAATGCTCAACTAGGGTGTGGTACATGTAGAAATAGAATGGAAATAAATGTACATATATAATACCAACAACTCAATACCAACCAATGTGTTTCCAACCAATAAACTAGCACACACAATACTGCGAACATTACTTACACCTATAAATGCATGACCACACAACGGGACACAACTCAATTAATACCCCAATAAGTTTTTTTATATATAATCATTAACCGGTGAGACAATACAAACCATCATCAATTTCCTTATTAAACATATCCATTTGTATTCATTAACACACAGTATTAATTCCATTAATACTTGGGTATATATAACAGAACTAGACACATAACATAAGATCAACACCATATAAGTAGAACACAAGCCACAAGTCACATTAAACTTTTAATTCACAGTTATATTATTAACATATTTCACAAATATTGAATAATACCATATTAAAAACATGTTGTTTCATTAAATTCCATCCAGTTGTCATTCATTCACTAGTTATTCACATTCCAAATTTTGTTTCAATTAATCTATTTTTTCAAATCATTCCCAAGAAAAAAATACCATTTTAGTTCCATACTTTCCATGGAACTAGAATTATTTCAAACAATACAATATATAACACATATAAAGCATCACCACACAACAACCCATTACTTTCTTTCCAATAATCCCACTCCAGCAATAATGTAGAGCCACAACCCCTTTTTATAGCCTTATTGTACATCCACACCATAACCATCATACTGCCCCGCTGTATAAACATACTCATCACAGCCCCACTGTATAACCACATATACCATTAAAACACAGTCCCACTGCATAAAACATCTCATCAACTACCCCCACATATAAAAAAACATTCATATTCCCTTCATCATATCACCCATGCTAACCCACAACACACAATCGCGTCTACATACAAGTTACAACACATAACAGATAAAGAAATGCTTCCATATTTTGCAGGGAATCCATTATTCAATTCCACTTAATTTAGGGTGTTATCACATAAACCATATAATCCTGGGGTATCCATTTATTTAGCCGAATATACGTGGTTAATAGATTCCATGTATTTGTGTAACCATAAGTAGACTAACAAGAATTCATAAACATTATGTGTGCAACTAAGGACACCCAACAGCCATAATTTTCAGTCAGCATATAGTCCATACATTCACAAAATCAACAAATAAAAAATCAAAAAATAACAATTTTCCGGGGCCCATATATTGATCTTTAAATAGATTCAATTATCGTTATTAATTTGGTATTCTACTGTCCTCACAAATGATACATTCATACACCCACTCCGTGTGATACAGAAATAAAAGAGAGATTGAGGGATCCCTACTTGGAAGAAGAAATGATTAGTAATCCTTTAACACGCCAAAGTAGGTGGTGGGCATGCATCAGCGACATCCAAGGAAAACACGAAGCATAGATCACATCCCCAATGAAAGACTCCTTGGAGAAGAAAGGTTATGGGGATGTTCAGTGTCAAGAGAAAATAAAATCTCACAAGGGAGAAAATATCTTGACTTTAGGAAGGCTAGATCTTATATCAACGAAGGAATGGTTTTAAAATCCATTAAAGTTGGATCTTGACCAAGACCACATAGTTCGTCCATTTAGGGGGCTCCTAAATGTTGGGAATTTAAATATATATTTTATATCCCTTGAAAAAACAATAAAATCACTAAAATATGGTTTTAAACTCATTTTAAGTCAAATAAAATGTTATAGGGGTGAAACTGGAAAAACTGGGAAAACTGGAATTTTGAAAAATTGTTGGAAATGAGTCACTATTGGGTGAGTCACAATCGCGAGTCGTTGATAGTTGAGCCATTGATGGTTGGGTAACCATTGGGTGACACACCATTGGATAAGTCACTGATGTGACCTACCATCAGAAAGTTACTAACGCGACTCACTAACACCGCCTACCGACACCACCTACTGATGCCACTTACTGACTCCACATACTGACACCACATAATGACACCACATACCATTAGAAAGTCATTGTATTGAGTAACCGGCATGACTCACTAATACGACTCACTGTTGGTGAGTTTCCATCATAGGTCACCAATGTGACTCACTAACATGACTCCCTATTGGGACCTACCAGTGGATGACCCTCCATTAGATGAACTACCATTATAAAAACTAGATTTTTGGAAAACTCTTTAAATGATTCACTATTGCCTTCCAAAACACCTCAAACACCATATTTTCTCAATATAATGGACCGGGGAGGTATGGGCCATTAAAAATAAATAATAGTGTAAAAAATTGTATAAAGCCTAAAATAAAATAAATAAAGTAAATATTTTACATATATTCTATTGTTTCTTTATATTACCACATAAACCCCTGGGTTCCCTAGGACACCAAAACCCTAAATACCTGCTTCATCTTGTTCTGTAGTCTAAACTATCTCCAAGGGATATCATATATCACAATAAGATGGTTATAATTTATCATATCAATTAAATTCATATTATGTTAAATTGGAACCATAGTCCAATGCCAACATTTTGGGCCTAGAACACCATGTCTAGCACCCTGTGGGTATTTGAAGCACTAGTATGTGTCCAATAACTCATTTATCACTATGGGATTTTGAAACATTAGTCCATGTTGTAGATACCCGAAGCTTGACATACATAGACAATACATTACTTTTTCGGAATACTTAGTACCTAACAAAAACATATACACAAGGGTCGTAATAGTTTAGTGTCTTTGGAAATCTGGAACGTAATATTCTAATCGTGGTGAAAGATCTTCAACATCTCCAATAAAGATCTTCCCATTTTGTTTCCTTAACTAAAATCGTTCTTTTAATCCTGGGAGAAAAGAAAACATAAAAAGGGTGAGCTCAAATGCTCAGTAAGGGTAAGCATGGATAAAATAAAACATACCATATACATTTGAACTTAAAAAAACATGAACATTAAAAATCTTGAGCAATGACATAAAACATGGAAGTACATAAGTCATAGATCATAATGGAACATAAATCATGATAAAATAGCATGGGAATAAAACATGTAATTGTGGAATACATTAAGCACATGTAATGATTTCCATAGTAGCCAAGGCATTGCTGCCAAGACCATCTTAGTGGACAAAGTCCCTTTCTGAATCGAGTTCACTCCTCGTTTCAGTCCTGTTTTACTGAACCGGTTTAACCTGCCGTTCCAGCCATGTCCATCCCATGAGATATAAATCTTTACCCAACGAATTGGAGGGAGATATAGGTCTCACCCATCTCATAATGAAATCATTCTTACTTGTGCCACAAATTAAACATACATCATTCATTAAAACCCAATAAATAAAATGGGTTTCATAAACATCATCCCATCATCACATAATCCATATAAAATAAATTGATATCATTTCATAATAAGAAAAGTGAAACCATGTAAATCATAGAGACATTATACTTGAAACATACACATATGAAATAATGTTATCTTATATGAAAAATGGTTTTGATAAAACACTTGAAATGAATTCTTGAAGAAAATATCCTTTCTTCTTTAAAATCATTTTCTTTTCACAAAATTCCATGAAATTTTAAAAGAATAGAATTTTGTTCAAAATAGTCATGAAATATTTTGGAGGAAGCTTCATAAAAATAAGGCTTTATAAAACCGTAAAAATCCTTTCATGTCGTATACGTTAAAAAAACATTCTTCTCATACTTTTGTCAGAAAAGTCAAAAAATACCTCGTACAAAAAACGTCAAAATATTCCTTTCATATCTTTTACTAAAAACTCACCGAAGGGTAAAATAGGATTTAAAAAATTGTAGGTGGATGGAAATAATATTACATATTGAGGAAACATTGATGTGGATGATAAAATACACCCCAGTAAATACCAAAATATAAACAATCTCGGATAAAAATGAGATTGTGATATTTTCCCTTCCCTTAGGACCGATATGCTTCGTACGTATCCAAACCTCCTGGATAATGATTTAAATAATGTCATTGACTTATTAAATAATCATATTCATTGTTATTATATCATATATGGTTCACTTATGACTTTATATTACCCGTTCTTTTGTAAATTCCATGTTAAAGAGTGTTTTGGGTAAAATCGTTTCATTTGTTGTCCGTGTTTTGACTTGTAATTATTCATATGATTACTTAGATCATGATTACTTAATTCCAGAATATAAAACATGATTTATATATAATATATATTTAGAATATATATATATATATAATAGATCAGTAAATGGAAATAAATACACCGTTCCTGGAGACGGTAGGCCGTACGTACCCATGAACGCTGTTTTCGTTTCCTTATTGAGTAGGATGGAATTAAGTAGATGACATACACATGTATATAAACATAAATCCAGTATCATTATAATGTCATATATTTCATGATTACTTATTATATATACTTTATAATCATTTATGAATGGTTAACATGGAGAATGAATCTCATCGCATTGTGGAGACGGTAGTCCGTACGTACGCACGAGCGATGATATCGTTCTCATGATCGTGGAATTGTATTGGAGTGTATGTATACTATTTCAAAATCAATATCACTTTAAAATAATCATATATAGTTATTATTTACACCATTATACACATCCAAGTAAGGTGGTGGTGGAAAATAGATTACAACACGGCGTGGAGACGGTATTCCGTACGTACGCACGCACGGTGATTTCTTTTTCCGTAGGATGGATAGATGGTGAAATAGGGTTGTTTCATACATATAATAACATATCAGTATATGAGTGATACTGATGTTATTACTTCATAATGAAACAACCTTAGAAGAAGAAGTTGAAGAAGAAATAAAGGTGAAAGAATCGGTAATGGAAATTACCTCTTCTTTGAAGCGCCTCTTTGAGACCTCCTCTTAGGGCACTAAAATTCGTCTTTGAGGAAGCCCAGAACCTATAGGATGTTTCTAGGGAAGTGGAGAAGATAATTTGGCAGATTTTGGCCGATCTTGAATGATCAAAGTGGTGTGAGGAAGAGAGGGAGGGGTGCCCTTTTATAAGGGAGGAGAGGGGCACCTTTGGAATAACTAAAAATATTATTTTATTATAAGGCCACATTCGGTTTTAAATAGCTCCAAATTGATTTATTTCGAAGCTAAGGTGGGGAGGGTTCGAAATCCTCTCATAAAATAGAATTTAGACAAGTTTAGGTACCTATTTTAACCTTATCATTTATATTTAACTTTAAGTTAGATAATTTTACTTTTACCGTGTCTTCTTGTTTTCTTACACTATAAGGTTAATAAACATACTATATCAAGCCAAAAAAACACCAAGTTGTTTATTATTAATATATATAACCTTAACTAAGTCATTTTTCCAAACCATAGATATTTAGGAATAAAATAACAATTAATAATATAATATTTGTTTTAAAAACTATTTTATGTCAATTTTGACACTATTTAGTAATTGATTTTTTTGAAAATCATAACTGGGTGATTAGTTATAAAAACGTACATTAAATCAATACTAACATGTCATATTAACCTATAAAATTAGTTTAATCCCTAAAAAGTCTCAAATTACATTTATTTGGGTATTTATAACATCAATTATGTCAATATTTCATTAATAAGATAATTACTGCATCATCTTTGTGTCATAAATTAATTAAATTATTTAATGTCTAAAAATTACAAATAAAATACCATTATGTAGGAAATATTTTTATCTTTCTAATGAGTATTTATAGTCGAATTTGTCTTATGTATAACCCTGTATTAAAAATGATTTACTTATTAAACTTTGATTTTAACTATTTTAACACTTCTTTAAATAAATTAATAATAAATGTCCTAATCTAATCCAAGTGGGCCTAAATGATCATATTTTATTCCTAAGGTTGTTTTTGGTTGAATTACACTTATCCAATAGAATTAGGACATGTTTTAGGGTAATAATAATAACATTTTTACCCTTAATTACCCTATTTACTTTTAACCGGGGTAAAAAAAAGTAAAAAGTTACTATTCACCAAAAATTATTTTCATCTCATTGAACCACATTTTACTTACTAACATCAACCTTGTCTCTCGGATTTTTTAAATTCCCCTCACAGTAGCGGTAAAATTAAGTTTTATGAAAAATTCATTTTTTTAACTTCCACTTAGTGGTTTCACTATTCATCAAAAAATGAAAGTTTCCAGAAAAATACCAAAAATTAGGCCTAAGCTATATTTGATATTATGAACTCAAAAATGATGTCTATTTTACCAAATTCAAAACATATCAGTTGCATTAATTAATTTAAAAATTAATTCCCGTCGTCAAAACAAATAGCGTGTTCTTAAGAGATAATAACTTTCAAAAGATTGACACTTGTTTATGTCTGGTTTAAATGTAGAATTACATCCAATGACCAACATTGTATTAAATTTTAAAAAATATATTCTAAATATACTTTGAAACAAATCAAATTAATAATTTATCACTACTAATTATTTCGATTAAAAAGGATGTTTTTAATTAAAATTTAGTAATTTTCACTATTCATCAGAAAATGAATTTATCCGAAAAGTTCCAAAATTTGACCCTAAGCTAATTTCAATAATCCGAATCCAAAAATGAAGTCCATTTTGAAAAATAAAATTTAAAAAATTTCAAAAAGTGGTTATTACTATTCATAACGGCTAGTTTTAATAATATTTTAATAACATATCATTGTTTAGCGAAACTCAGTATTGCGTACAACACACGCTATCGCGGAAGGTCGCGCTTGCGTGTAATGAAACACAAGTTAGGGTTTCATGTTGTGCAAGAATCCTTCGTTGTTTCTTATAACATAATCCAACCATATTTCATTTATACATTGAATATATATATATATATATATATATATATACTCAATGTTGCATAGAATAACTATTATGAAAATTGTGTGTAACACGATCCAAGAATAGTGTTGCGTATACTGCAAGCTAATAAGGTGTTGCGTATAGCACAAGGTAATCTTGGTGTAACATAAAACAAAAGACATTAATGAAATTAAAAGAATATTTTTCATAAAATCTCGGGGTGTTACAATGTCCTATACATGTATATCATTCAATCGTAAATGGTATTTTGATGCAACGATACATGTCAAAAATATATATATCACAAAATTAAATTTATCAGAATATCACATGTGTCACAATATCACATGTATCACAATATGATATTTATCAAAATTTCATAAACAATAAGGATCATAATCATTAACCTTCTTTTAAAACATTTTCATCATGGAATATCATTACAATTTATCACAATAAACATGGTTATTTAATTTAATCACATGGAAAAATATGAAAACTTCACTATTAAACCATTTTTTATTATTTAACAATATAACACATTAACCCATTATGGTTAATCCAGCCATATCATATTATTATTTATCAATTAATTCATAATAACATTAATTTACCAATTACACAATCCCAATATCCCACCAATTTCACAATCGTAATATTCCATTTTTTAATTGACCAATTAATTAATCCACTTATATTAATTTAAATTGTCCCAATTTAACTCAAATCCATACCACATGTAAGATAAATTAAATCAATTCAATAATCAATGCAATTTCCCAATCATGAAAATTATAATTTCACAATTACCTATAAGCAACTAAATTAAGACTCTGGGAATTTCAATTTATACCACCTACCTGAAAAGTGATGATGAACTCTCGCCAAAAAAAATCCCCAATTGAAGAAGAAAAACCAAGATCGTGATGAAGAAAAATATCTAGATCCAAAACCTAGAGCCAAAATCAAAAGAATCAAGATCTATCAACCCTAGATCTAGAACCTTCACTAATGGATGAAATTATACCTTCAAAATATGAAAGAAGGAAAAGAGAGGTGAGGAAACCAATTAAGATGAGAATATCTTACCATGAGAGGTGAAGATCTTCAATATAGGATTTTATTAATCAAGAACGGGGGTTATAATATCATATAATCCATCCAATAACCTCCAGAAATTATAGAAAATTTTTTGGTTTGAGTTGGGTCGACTTTGGGTGAAATCTGGGGTGTTTGGGAATTTTTAATCTAATTTTCAATGGATTAAATTTTCGTGAGCATGGTTTCATGTACCAGGTTCACGGTTTATCATAAAAATTCACCCTAAATATGTACCTCTCTTAGGGGTGTCATGTTGTTACTATTAAGAGGGAACACGATTTGAAAAAATAGTGCACCAGCTGTGTGAATCCCATCTATTTGGGTATGCACAGTTTTCTAGGCTAGGCACATGGTTTGGTCAAACTATGCCCCAACTATGCATTTTACCTATTCCTTCCACAATTCTCCAATTTTTCCCAAAAATTCTCCAAGGTAAAACTTAAACAAGATATAATCAAAATAAGGTAAAATAGTACTTAGAAATAAGCTCGATACATCTCTAGAAAAAGGTCGGGATTTTATAATCTCCCCACCTTATAACAGCTCATCCTTGATTTGTACTCTCGAGTATCTTAAGATTACAAGTCAAAAAGTCTGGCAAACTAGGCCCTCATATCTTCTTCCCTCTCCCATGTTTCCTTCTAAATACAGCCATGTTTCTACAATACATGAACTATTAGCACATTCTTTCCCCACAACACTTTATCACTACGATCCAACACACATATCGAATTCCCCTCAAAGGACACATCAGTCTCAAGCAAAAAATAATACACATCAATCACATGATAAGGTTTGGGGTGATACCATCAAAGCTATGACATTAGAGAAACATCATGAATAACACTGTACCTCTATGTAAAATCCAATCGGTATGCAACCTACATGATCCTCTCCACAACCTAAAATGGCCCAACAAACCTGGGAACTAACTTTATTGCCTTTGAATCCTATAGTGACCCAATATAGGTGATACCCAAAGGAATAATCGATCACCCTATACAAACTCTATGGGTTTTTGACATCGATCATCATACAACTTTTGTCTACTCTGATATGTATCCATACACTTCTGAATTGGTTGAACCTACTCTAAAGTCTCCTCCACGAGACATGGTCCCAAAATCTTTGACTCACCTACCTCCATCCAAAATAGATTTGATCTTCATGTTATACCATAAATATCCTCATATGGTTCCATATGAATGGTTTCCTGATAACTATTGTTATAGGTGAACTCCACCAAAGCAAGGTGATTCTCCCAAGACCCACCAAAGTCTATGACAAATGCACAAATATTATCATCATGCACCTATATAGTAATATCTAAATACCCATCTATTAATGGGTGGAATGTTTTACTTATTAAAACCTATGTACCAATCACCTTCTAAAATCGATGCAAGAATCACTAAGTAAAACATGATTCATGTTCTGAAACTACACTCCATGGCACCCCATGTAGATGGAATATCTCTCGAACATACATGTCTCTCAACTAATCCAATGATAAAGTCTCTTGTACCTGTAATAAATGTGAACCCTTTTTCAAATTTTCCACAATCACCCAAATAGAATCATTATTTTGAGGCATCCTTGGTATACCCACCAAAAAACCAAAGTAATGTTATCTCGCTTCCATTTTGAAATGGGAAATGACTGTAGTAAACCTATAGATTATTAATACTCAACCTTCCCCTATTGATAGGTGTATTATCATGTCACAAACCCTGATATCTACTTTTTCATTCATGGACACCAAAACTATCATCGTAGGTCAAGGTACATTTTATTCAAACATGAATTCACCACCCACTTCAGGGTATGATATTCACACATCAACTCCTTCCACATTCTTGTAGGCACAACAACCTGATTCCAAAAATAGACGGTCTCATCCTCATTTATGGTTCAATATGAAGGTGTCACCCCACTTTTAAGGATTTCCTGTAACACCCGAGACTTTTATGAGAAATATTTTGTTTTTATGTTATATAAATTGTTAAAGGAATCTTTCGCTGCACACAATTGCGACCTTCCTCGATAGCGTGTGTAGTACGCAATACTGAGTTCCACTAAACAACGATATATTATTATAATATTATAAACTAGCCGTTATGAATATTATTAAATGAATTTTAAATTTTACAACATTATTATTCATCTTACACATTTTCTATAACATGGTACGAGAACAAAATAATTTTTTTTGGGTAAAATAAGTATTTATCAAAAAATGCAGTTTTGCCGCCTTTTGATGGCGCACCCACATTAAATCTTGTTTTTGACATATTTATAAGTTCAATTTCACAAAATAAAATTCTTCTTTTGAATCAGGATATAAAAATTTACTTTGGATAAATTTTTGATATTTTTCTGATAACTTTCATATTTTGATGAATAGTAAAAATACGCTAATTTTTAATTAAAAACAACTTTTTTCATTGAGATTATTTATATGGTTAAATTATAATATTGAATGGTTTTAAAGTATAGATAGAATGTATTTTTACCATTTAATATAATTTATGTCATTATCATTAATTTCACATTAAAGTCATAGGTAAAAACATTTCAATCTTTGGCAATGTTTTAACTTCTAAAACCCGTTTTCTTAACAACGGGATTTATTTTAAATTAATTACTGCAACTTATATGTTTTTAATTTTGAAAAATTGATTCCTTATTCAGAATCAGTGGGTCCAAATTATGTTAATAGGCTACTTTTTATTTTAGGTCATTATGAATAGTAACTACGGTAAATTTTATTTACCATAGTTGATGGTAAATCGGGTAATTAAGGGTAAATATAAGATTATAAAATTACCCTAACACCTTAAAAAATCCTATTGGATGACTAAAAGTCGACCCATATCACCTAAGGGTCGGATTGGATTCATTTAATAGACTTTTTTCCATGAAAATAATTTAATTATAATTAAAACCAAAGAATGTGACAACATGTCACTTTCTTAAATCTTATAAGTATAATAATTTTAATTTGGTGATAAACTTAATGAAACTTCAAACATGAATAGTATCCAGAAATATAATACAATTATCTAAATCATAGGAATTTATTTAGAATTTTTAGGGATTAAATAATTATCATTAATTATGACACAATAGTGATGTAGAAATTATTTTATTAATTAAAATATCAAATAAATGGTTTTAAAATATTAGAATAATTATTATATGAACTATTTAATGTTCTCCACTAATTTTTTAGATACATATGTCATTTCATTAATCTATTAAAGCTTTTAGTTTGAACATATCCTCTGTATATATTTTATTTAAATTCAAATAAATGAATAGTGTCAAAATTGACACTATTGTTATTTTATAAAAATAACATATTATAAAATTGTTTAAAAATCACAAAAATATATAAAAATTATAAATTAAAATTTATATGGTCTAAAATGTCATAAAGTGTCAAATTATGGGAAATTTACAACACATATGTAATTATTAATAATAATTTAAAATTTAGATTATTATTACCACAATTAAAATTAAATTGATAAATAAGGTCAACTCAAGTTGGTAATGTTTAAATTAAATTCCTAACATGTATAAATTTTATTTTTTGATGATATTACAACCCTATATCATCTAATCTTCGGATATGAGTCATTTTCGAAGTTTTTAAGTGGGGTTGGGATTTAATATAAACTAATATTTCTTATATTTCCAAAGGTGCCCCTCTCCTCCCTTATAAAAGGGAACCTCCTCCCTCTCCTCCTCACACCAATTTGAGATTTCAAACTTGGCCAAACCCTGCCCATTTCACTTCCCCACTTCCCTAGAATCATCCTAGAGGTTCTGGTCTTCTTCAAAGACCAACACTAGTGCCCTAAGAGGAGGTTAAGAAGAGGCGCATCAAAAAGAGGTAATATCCATTACCGATCCTTTCCAAATTCTTTCTTCTTCAACATCTTATTCTTTAGTTGTTTCATTATGAAGTAATAACATCAGTATCAGTCATATACTGATATGTTATTATAAGTATGAAACAACCCTACTTCTACATCTATCCATCCTATGGAAAATGAAATCACTGCGCGTGCGTACGTACGGAATATCGTCTCCACACCGTGGTGTAATCTATTTTCCCCCACCACCTTACTTGGATGGGTATAATGATGTAAATAATTACTATATATGATTATTTTAAAGTTATAATGATTATGAAATAGTATACATACACTCCAATACAATTCCACGATCCTGGGAACGATATCATCGCTCGTACGTACGTACGGAATACCGTCTCCACGATGTGATGCGATTCGTTCTACATGATCTTCATTGCATAATGATTATATAAATGAATTTAATGAATAAATATGATATATAGTACATTAATACCATTCTGTAAATGATGTATCTATAACCTAAAGATAAGAATAAGAATTTATTCGACAAAACAAGCATAAGAACAAAAAGTTATAAACACCTGAATAACAAGTAGCAATGAAATATTACTACTAAGAAGCTAAGAATATGACCATATATGATATAATAACAATAATTATGATTCTTGAATAAGTCAATAACATTATTTAAATCATTATACAGGAGGTTCGGACACTTATGAGGCAAATCAGACCTAAGGTAAGGGAAATATCACAATCTCATTTTTATCCGAGATTGTTTATACTTTAGTATTTACTAGGGTGTATTTTATCATCCACATCCATGTTTCCTCAATATGTAATATTATTTCCATCCACCTAAAATTGTTTAAATCCAATTTTACCCATCGGTGTGTTTTTAGTAAAGGATATGAAAGGAATCTTTTGTCGTTTTTTTTATGAGGGACTTTTTGACTTTTCCAACAAAAGTATGAAGAATGTTTTTTTAACTTATACGGCATGAATGGATTTTTAAAACATTATTTCCAAGAGGCTTCCTTTACAAGTTTTCAAGTTTATTTTTAATTAACTTCTTTTAGTTTAGAATTGTACGACGTGTTAAGAAAGGAAAAGTGTTTTTGAAGAAGAAAGGATATTTTCCTCAAGAATGGAGTTCAAGTGTTTCATCAAAATGATTTTCCATCTAAGATAATAAAGGGTTATGTTTCTATCACTGTTATTACATTGATTTGATTATGTTGTGATGGAATTATATTTTTATGAATTCCTTTATCTTATATGAGTTCTTTTATGATGTCACGATGTTTAAGATTCCCATTTTTATTACATGGGTTATGCTATGATGTATGGTTTCTGATTTTGTGGCACACATAAGAATGGTATCATTATGAGATGGGTGGGACCTATATCTCCCTCCAATGCATTGGGTAAAGATTTTATATCTCATGAGATAAACATGGATGGAGTGGTAGGTTAAACCGGTTCAGTGAAACAGGACTGAAACGAGGAGTGAACTCGGTTCAGAAATGGACTTTGTACACTAAGATAGTCTTGGCAATGAGTCTTGACTAACAAGAAATGATTCTATATGATTATGTGTGTATGCCACAAAGTTTCATGTTTTAATTTATGATTATTGGGATTAAATTTCACTACTATTATTTATCCCATGTTATGAAATTATGATTTCTTTTGCAGGTTAAGATTTTCCAAAAGTTATGTTCTTATGTATATGATGTGATTGATATTTCTTTTGTTTACCCTTACTGAGAATTTTAGCTCACCCTTTTGTATGTTTTATTTCCCCAGGTCAGGAAGAAGGTTATTAAGTAGGATATGCCAAAAATGGACACTAGATATGATGAAATAAATGGGAGGAAAAGTAGATGCTTTATGAACCAGTTGTTTATGTTTCCCAGTTTCTAAAGACTCTATGCCTATATGGTCCTTTCCTGGTTTTGTTATATGTTGTAATAAGTTTGCTTAAATTCTGAAGTAATGATAATGTATGTAAAGTATGGGTCGTTATAGTTGGTATTAGAGGAAAGGTATAGTCAACCTTTGGAAACTAGGATGTGAATGCCTTAGTAAGAATCCTAAGGATAAGTATAAGCATAGAACACAATCTTAGTGTTTTAGAAATGGCCATGAAAAACCTTTGATAAGACCTTAAGTGTGAAATTTTATTCTTGATTATGTGGTTTTCCTATTATAATTGGTGTTTCTCACACTGTTCTTCTGGGTTTTAGTCAATGGATGGAACCCGAAGGAACCGTGTTAATGTGGAATGCGATGGGCAATGAAATGATAGTCCCCCTGAGCAACCAAACATTATGGGATCTGGAATGAAAAATCTTGTAGCCATGCTCAGACAACTTTCTCAATCTAGGAATCATGCATGACTTCTAAACGAGCAAAGGAAGGAGAAACATTCTGTTGAATCCTTCATGAGGCATCGTCCACCTTCTTTCAGCGGGTCTACTGATCCATTAGTTGCTGAACAATGGATTAGTACTACTGAAAAGATATTTTCAGTTCTTCAATGTTCTGAACATGATAAATTCATCCTAGTAGTGTATCATTTGTAAGGAGATGTTGATCAATGGTGGAATCTTATTAAGAATACGAGGCAAAGGGATGAAATTGAGTCAATGGAATGGGACGAGTTCAAGAACTTGTTTTTCAATAAGTACTTTCCTCATATTCTTCGAACAAAGATGGAGAAAGAGTTTCTTGACCTGAAGCAAAAGGATGATGAATCTGTTGGTACTTATGAAGCAAATTTTACAAGACTTGCAAGGTATGCTTCTGGTATTATTATCCAACCTGAGAGTAAGATCGATCGACTCTTTAATGGCTTAAAACCGTGTCTTCGAAGGGCGTTAGCCATAAGGGACTTCAATAGCTACGAGGAAATCGTTCGACATGCTCTCAAAGTCGAGATGGAGATTGGAGTAACCCATCAGTCATATGGGTTTGATAAGAAGAGGAAAATGGAATTCAAAGGAAAATCTAAAGATCACACTGAAAAGAAGATGAGCTCTCCCTTATGATCAAAGTATGGAAAGAAACATGGGGGGAGTTGTCTTAAAGGGACAAGTAAATGTTTCAAATGTGTAAAGGAAGGTCATCGGGCATTTGAATGCCGCAATGAGGGGAAGAAGATGTCTAATGATGCAAACAAAGGAAGGGACACACAGAATGAACCTACTACACTTAAATGTTTCAAGTGCAAGGAGATGGGGCATTGTTCCAATCAATGCCCAAATCCAAGGGTTGATGATGATGGTCGACGTCAACAAACTCTTAAGGCTAAAGACAAAGGAAAGTCACATGCAATTTCTATCAACAATGTGGAGTACGATAACGATGTGGTGAAAGGTACACTTACCATCCACTCTAAAGTAGCAAATGTTTTATTTGATTCTGGATCCACCCACTCATTTATTTCTGAAGAATTTTCTAAGGATATCACCGTATTACCTCAATAGTTAGATGTTGAGTTAGCTGTGACAACCCCTAATGGCACAACAGTCGCATCAAAAGTTTATAATTCTTCTCCGATTGAAGTTTGTGGGAAAGTGCTTCCTGAAAATCTTGTGATCCTTCCTATAGTGGAATTTGATGTGATTCTTGGCATGGATTGTCTTTCTCTACATAGAGCTCATATCAATTTCCCAAGAAGGGAAGTCACATTTCATATTCCAGATCAATATATGAGCGTCTATCGATGTAAGGATGAACATAACCTTCCAGTGGAAATTTCTTCCATTTTATGGGTATTGATTCCACTAAATGAAGGTTATTTATCTCAAATGGTTGGTGAGAAATTCACGATTAAGAATATGCCCATTGTACGGGAGTTTGATGATGTCTTTCTGGAGGAATCGTCGGGTCTCCCACCAAATCGTAAAGTTGAGATTTCAATAGAACTCATACTAGGTGCTTTTACTATTTCAAAGACACCTTATAGAATGGCCCCAATTGAGTTGCAGGAATTGAAGAAGCAACTCCAAGAGAATCTTGATAAGGGGTTCATACGCCCTAGTGCGTCACCTTGGGGAGCACCTGTTCTGTTTGTTAAGAAGAAAGATGGATCAATGAGACTCTACATTGATTATCGATAACTTAACAAGATCACTATCATGAACAAATATCCTCTCCCACACATTAATGACTTATTTGACCAACTACGAGGAGCTCAATACTTTTCCAAGATTGATCTTTGTTCAGGTTATCACCAATTAAGGGTCAAAAGGGAGGATATACCAAAGGCAGATTTCCGTACAAGGTATGGACACTATTAATTTATAGTGATTCCATTTGGTCTTACTAATGACCCTGCTATCTTCATGCATCTGATGAATAGAGTCTTTAGAGACTATCTTGATCAGTTTATGGTAGTCTTTATAGATGATATTCTTGTATATTCAAAGATCAAGGAAGAACATGAAGATCACTTGAGAATTATATTGAAGACCCTGAGAAAGGAGAAGCTTTATGCCAAATTTACCAAGTGGGAATTTTGGCTTCAAAGAGTTTCATTTTTGGGTCACATAATCTCAAAAGAGGGGATATATGTGGATCCAGCAAAAACAGAGCTTATCGAAAGATGGTCGAGACCAACAAAAGTGACTGTGATCTGATGTTTTCTTGGTTTGGATAGATATTATCGATGCTTTGTGAAAGATTTTTCACGATTATCTAATCCACTCACCATGTTGACTCGGAAAGGAGTTAAGTTTGTTTGGACGGAGTAATGTGAAGAGAATTTCAAGGAGTTGAAAAGAAGGTTATCCAGTGCACCTGTGCTCACACTGCCTTGTAGTGGAGAAAGGTTTGTGATCTACAGTGATGCATCCAAGAAGGGTTTGGTGTGTGTTCTTATGAAAAATGATATGGTGATAGCTTATGCCTCACGACAGTTGAAAATACATGAGCAAAATTACCCAACTCATGATTTGGAGTTAGCTGCGGTAATATTTGCATTAAAGATTTGGAGGCATTACCTTTATGGTGAAAGGTGTGATATTTATACTGATCATAAATGTATAAAGTATATTTCCACACAAAAGGAGCTGAATATGCACCAAAGAAGATGGTTAGAGCTGATTAAGGATTACGACTGCTCAATTCATTACCACCCTGGGAAAGCAAACAAGGTGGCAGATGCATTAAGTCGACAAGACCATGCCATTTTATCCATGATGAGGATCACAAAAGATCCAATATTTATTGATTTACAAAGGATGGATCTTGGAATTATAATGAAAGGGGGAAAAATCGTATCTTTCTCAAATGAATGTTCAACCATCTATACATGTGAAGATTAAAGAGGCACAGAAAGAAGATGTCGAGTTACAAAAATGGTGAGAAATGTTCCTGAATTCAACCTTGATTGTGATGGGATAATAATGTTCAGGAATCGGGTTTGTGTTCCTCCCATCCCCGAATTAAAGAAGGATCTGTTGGACGAGGCTCATAGTTCTTCATTCTCTATTCATCCTGGAAGCACAAAGATGTATAGGGACCTGAAAGAGTACTTCTGGTGGGATGGCATGAAAAGAGATGTTGCTGAATATGTCTCTCGATGCTTGGTTTGTCAGCAAGTTAAAGCTGAGAGACAGAAGTCTAAGAGGATGTTACAACCATTACCCATACCCAAATGGAAATGGGAAAACATCACTATGGACTTTGTCACAGGACTTCCTAAAACATCCAAAGGCAATAATGCTATCTGGGTCATAGTTGATCGTCTTACAAAGTCTGCACACCTCATCGCTATTAGAGAGGATTTCTCTCTAGATCAGCTTGCCAGGATATATGTGAAGGAAGTGGTAAGATTGCATGGAGTACCACTTTCTATTATATCTGATTGGGATCCAAGGTTTACCTCAAAGTTTTGGCGAAGTCTTCAGCATACTCTGGATACAAAGTTGATTTTCAGCACTTCTTATCATCCTCAGACAGACGGTCAGTCTAAGAGAACAATTCAAACTCTAGAAGATATGTTGAGAACTTGCTATATGGATTTCAAAGGTGGTTGGGATCAACACCTACCTTTGGTGGAATTTTCTTATAATAATGGCTTTCACTCCAGTATTCAGATGGCTCCTTATGAAGCTCTCTATGGAATGAAATGCAGAACTCCAACTTGCTGGGATGAAGTTGGGGAAAGAAATCTATTAGGACCTGATATTGTTGAAGAGATGGTAGAAAAGGTCCGATCTATTCAATAACACATAAGAGCAGCTCAGAGTCGACAGAAAAGTTATGTTGACAACCGAAGAAAAGACCTAGAGTTTGAAGTGGGTGATAAATTGTTCATACGAATATCTCCCTGGAAGAGGGTCATGAGATTTGGAAAGAAGGGGAAGTTGAGCCCAAGATATATTGGTCCTTTAGAAATACTGGATCATGTTGGGAAGGTAGCTTACCGATTGGAGCTTCCACCGAATCTCTTTCAAGTTCACGATGTGTTCCATGTATCTCTCCTAAGAAAGTACATACCTGATCCTTCATATGTACTCAGCTCATAAGTTGTACCGCTGGAGCAAGAACTTTCTTATGAAGAACAACCGACAGAGATTCTGGATCGTAGTGAAAAATTCCTACGAAACAAGACCACTCACTTGTTGAATGTTTTATGGAGGAACCACCAATTAGAAGAAGCTACATGGGAGCTTGAGGATATGATGAGGGAGAGGTATCCTCATCTATTTGTTACAAAGTGACGAATTTCGAGGGTGAAATTCATTTTAAGGGGGGTAGATTGTAACACCTGATACTTTTATGAGAAATATTTTGTTTTTATGTTATATAAATCATCAAAGGAATCTTTCGCTGCACGCAATCGCGACCTTCCTCGATAGCGTGTGTAGTACGCAATACCGAGTTCCACTAAACAATGATATATTATTATAATTTTATAAACTAGCCGTTATGAATAGTATTAACTGAATTTTAAATTTTCAAACATTATTATTCATCATACACATTTTCTAGAACATGGTAAGAGAACAAAATAATTTTTCTTGGGTAAAATAAGTATTTATAAAAAAAAATGCAGTTTTGCCCCCTTTTGATGGCGCACCCACATTAAATCTAGTTTTTGACACATTTATAAGTTCAATTTGACAAAATAAAATTCTTCTTTTGAATCGGGATATAAAAATTTACTTTGGATAAATTTTTGATATTTTTCTGATAACTTTCATATTTTGATGAATAGTAAAAATACACTAATTTTTAATTAAAAACTACTTTTTTCATTGAGATAATTTATATGGTTAAATTATAATATTGAATGATTTTAAAGTATATATATAATATGTTTTTACCATTTAATATAATGTATTTCATTATCATTAATTTCACATTGAATTCATAGGTAAAAACATTTCAATCTTTGGCAATGTTTTAACTTCTAAAACCCATTTTCTTAACAATGGGATTTATTTTAAATTAATTACTGCAACTTATATGTTTTGAATTTTGATGAATGGATTCCATATTCAGAATCAGTGGGTCCAAATTATGTTAATAGGCTAATTTTTATTTTTGGGCATTATGAATAGTAACTATGGTAAATTTTATTTACCATAGTTGAAGGTAAATTGGGTAATTAAGGGTAAATATAAGATTATAAAATTACCCTAACACCTAAAAAAATCCTATTGGATGACTACACGTCGACCCATATCACCTAAGTGTCGGATTAGATTCATTTAATAGACTATTTTCTATGAAAATAATTTAATTATTATTAAAACCAAAGAATGTGACAATATGTCACTTTCTTAAATCTTATAAGTATAATAATTTTAATTTGGTGATAAAATTAATTAATCTTCAAAAATGAATTATCTCCAGAAAGCTAATACAATTATCTACATCATAGGAATTTATTTCGAATTTTTAGGGATTAAATAATTATCATTAATTATGACACAATAGTGATGTTGAATTTATTTTATTAATTAAAATATCAAATAAATGGTTTTAAAATATTAAAATAATTTTTATATTCACTATTTAATGTGCTCCAATAATTTTATAGATACATATGACAATTTATTAATCTATTTAAGCTTTTAGTTCGAACATATCCTCTGTATATATTTTATTTAAATTCAAATAAATGAATAGTGTTAAAATTGACACTATTGTAATATTATAAAAATAACATATTATAAAATAGTTTAAAAATCACAAAAATATTTAAAAATTATAAATTAAAATTTATATGGTCTAAAAGGTCATAAATTGTCAAATTATGGAAAATTCACAACACATATGTAATTATTAATAATAATTTAAAATTTAGAATATTATTACCACAAATAAAATTAAATTGATAAATAAGAATAAATCAAGTTGGTAGTGTTTAAAATAAATTCCTAACATGTATAAATTTTATTGGTTGATGAGACTACAACCCCATATCATCTAAGCTTTGGATATGAGTCATTTTGGAAGTTTTTAAGTGGGGTTGGGATTTAATATAAACTAATATTTCTTATATTTCCAAAGGTGCCCCTCTCCTCCCATATAAAAGGGCACCTCCTCCCTCTCCTCCTCAAACCAATTTGAGCCTTCAAGCTCGGCCAAACCCTACCCATTTCACTTCAACACTTCCCTAGAATCATCCTAGAGATTCTTTTCTTCTTCAAAGGCCAACCCTAGTGCCCTAAGAGGAGGTTAAGAAGAGGCGCATCAAAAAGAGGTAATATCCATTACCGATCCTTTCCAAATTCTTTCTTCTTCAAAATATTCTTCTTTAGTTGTTTCATTATGAAGTAATAACATTAGTATCACTCATATACTGATATGTTATTATATGTATGAAACAACCCTATTTCAACATCTATCCATCCTATGGAAAACGAAATCATCGCGCGTGCGTACGTACGGAATACCGTCTCCACGCCGTGGTGTAATCTTTTTCCCCCCACCACCTTACTTGGATGGGTATAATGATGTAAATAATTACTATATATGATTATTTTAAAGTGATATTGATTCTGAAATAGTATACATACACTCCAATACAATTCCACGATCATGGGAACGATATCATCGCTCGTGCGTACGTACGGAATACCGTCTCCACAATGTGATGCGATTCGTTCTACAAGATCTTAATTGGATAATGATTATATAAATTAATTGAATGAATAAATATGATATATAGTACATTAATACCATTCTGGAAATGATGTATCTATAACCTAAAGAGAAGAATAAGAATTTATTCGACAAAACATGCATAAGAACATAAAGTTATAAACACACGAATAACAAGTAGCAATGAAATATTACTACTAAGAAGCTAACAATATGACCATATTTGATATAATAACAATAATTATGATTCTGTAATAAGTCAATAACATTATTTAAATCATTATATAGTAGTTTTGGACACTTACGAGGCAAATCGGGCCTAAGGTAAGGGAAATATTACAATCTCATTTTTATCTGAGATTGTTTATACTTTGGTATTTACTGGGGTGTATTTTATCATCCACATCCATGTTTAATCAATATGTAATATTATTTCCATCCACCTAAAATTTTTTAAATCCAATTTTACCCTTCAGTGCGTTTTTAGTAAAGGATATGAAAGGAATCTTTTGTCATTTTTTGTACGAGGTACTTTTTGACTTTTCCGACAAAAGTAAAAAAGAATGTTTTTTTAACTTATACGACATGAATAGATTTTTAAAACATTATTTCCAAGAAGCTTACTTTACAATTTTTCAAGTTTATTTTTAATCAACTTCTTTTAGTTTAGAATTGTACGACATGTTAAGAAAGGAAAAGTGTTTTGGAAGCAAAAAGGATATTTTCCTCAAGAATGGAGTTCAAGTGTTTTATCAAAATTATTTTCCATCTAATATAATAAAGGGTTTTGTTTCTATCCCTATTATTACATTTATTTGATTATGTTGTGATGGAATTATATTTTTATGAATTCCTTTATCTTATATGAATTGTTTTATGATGTCACGATGTTTAAGATTCCTATTTTTATTACATGGGTTATGCTATGATGTATGGTTTATGATTTTGTGGAACACATAAGAATGGTATCGTTATGAGATGGGTGGGACCTATATCTCCCTCCAATGCATTGGGTAAAGATTTTATATCTCATGAGATAGACATGGCTGGAACGGCAGGTTAAACCGGTTCAGTGAAACATGACTTAAACGAGAAGTGAACTCGGTTCAGAAATGTATTTTTCCAATAAGATAGTCTTGGCAATGAGTCTTGACTAACAAGAAATGATTCTCTATGATTATGTGTGTATGCCACAAAGTTTCATGTTTTAAGTTATGATTATTGGGATTAAATTTCACTACTATTATTTATCCCATGTTATGAAATAATGATTTCTTTTGCAGGTTAAGATTTCAAAAAGTTATGTTCTTATGTATATGATGTGATTGATATTTCTTTTGTTTACCCTTACTGAGCATTTGAGCTCACCCTTTTGTATGTTTTATTTCCCCAGGTCCGGAAGAAGGTAATTAAGTAGGATATGCCAAAAAGGGACTCTAGATATGATAAAATAAATGGGAGGCAAAGTAGATGCTTTATGAGCCAGTTGTTTATGTTTCCCAGTTTCTAAAGACTCTATACCTATACGGTCCTTTCCTGGTTTTGTTTTATGTTGTAATAAGTGTGCTTAAATTCTGAAGTAATGAAAATGTATGTAAAGTATGGGTCATTATATTTCCCTCAAGTCCAAATACTATATATCCTCATACTACTTATCCTTGATCCATCTGAAGAGTATAGACTCTACATAAACTGATATGAGAGTCATTTTCTTCTGGAACTCTTGAACTATCACATGCATCTTAGCTAGTAACATCATCATCTTGCACTCATCCCTAGACTCCTAAACTTCCTGATTCTATGTTTTTTTCTCAGATCATCAGCAACATTTTTTCCCTTCCCAGGCATATATACTAGCTCAAAATAAAATGACTGCATATAATCAGCCCACCTCCACTTCTAGAGATTCAAATCTCATTGGGGAAAGATCCACTTTATGCTCTTAAGATTAGAATACATAGTAAACTTTTTTTCTAATGGGTATGGCCACTAACCTTTAAAATAATAAACCACTTTAATAAACTCAAGGTCGTGTATATGGTAGTTTCATTCCTGTGGCCTCAACTTTCAAGACCCATACACTATAACCCGATATCCCTACATCAACACTACTCTAATACCTATCCTAGAAGATTAAAAAATTAAATTTACTCCTCAACTAGATCTGGTAGGATCAAGATTTGTGTCATTTTGAGGAACTTGTTCAACTTCTAGAAGGCATTATTACATTCTTCATACCATTCAAACTTTACTCCATTATTATTCAATACCAAAATTGGTGCTTCCAAATGAGAAAAATACTTGATAAACCCCTAATAATACATTGATAATCCCAGAAAATATAGATATAAAAAAAATTAGGCTACTCCTGAGATACAACTTCCTAAACTTTCTCCGGCCCAATTGAAACACTTTCTTCTGAGATGATGTGACCCAAGAAATTTACCTGGTAAATCCAAAACTAACACTTAAATATATTTTTGTATAGTTTATGCTCTCCCAGAATACTCAAAATGATTTCATAATGTTGGAAATGATTTTCATGAGTCTGGTAGTACACTAATACTTCATCCAAAAATATAACAACAAACGAATCTAGGTATCAATGGAAGATTCAGTTCATCAAGGCCATAAACACTACTAGGGAATTCATCATAACAAATGGCATCATGATGAATTTATATAGTCCATAGCTTCTTCTGAAAGTAGTATTTGATATACCATATGGTCAAACTCTCAAATGATTATACCCTTATCTCAATTTAATATTGGATAAAACACAAGCTCCACTCAACTGGTAAAAAATATCATCGATATGCGGAAGAGGATACTTGTTCTTCATAGTCATCCAGTTCAAATTCTGGTAATCAACACACAAGTACAAACACCTATAAGCCTTCTTAACAAACAAAACTAGAGAACCCTAAGGTGATGTACTTGGATGAATAAAACTCTAATCTATAAAATCTTATAGCTGAGTATTTATCTCTTGAAGCTCTGTTGGTGTCATTTTGAGTGGTGGAATAGAAACTGGCTCATCCAATAACATGAGTTGAATAGTAAATTCCACATCCCTCTCAAGGGGAATCCCTAAGAATTTCTTTAGAAACACATCCTAGAACCTATCCAATATGGGTGAAAATACACCATGATTTACACCGCCAACATCCAAAAATAGACTAGAAACCTGGGCAGTGATTTCCCCTAGTTATTGATGAAATATCACTGCATAGCCCACCTGGATATTCCACTATCCACTATGAAAGTAATTTCCACCCTCAGGATACATGAAAATCACTCTCCTTAATTAATAATAAATGTGGGATTATTATGATACTAAATAGTCCATACCCATAATTAGGTCAAATCCTGACATGTCAAGGATGTAAGGATCCCAACTAAAATGATACTCCCCATCCTTGAGATAACACCCCTTTCACAAATAGATGTCTCTCAACCATACCTCCAAAGGTGTTTCTATTATCATAACCCTGATCACAAACTCCACCTCTAGGCTCAAAACATTCACATATTTTAAAGATATAAATAATGAGAGGAACCAGTATCAAATAAACCACTAGCTAGCATAGAAGATACAAGAATAGAACCTCATACTGTCGATAGTCCAGCCTCATTATCAACTTTTGTAGGATAAACTGCATGAAATTTTCTTACCCCTCTTACCTATGATGCAGTTTGGGTCTCGTAAACTCCACCACTATTTTAATATTGGTTCTCTTTCCTAGAACCACTATGTCAACTACCTCTACCGCCATGTCTAGTAGAACTTTAACTGCCAGACGTATTTGGGGTAGAATATCCCCTTTTAGTACTATGGTTCGATCTAGATCCTCCATAATTACCCATTTTTCATGGGTTCCTAGAGAACCTATGTAGATTTTTCATATTTCATCAATATCATAAATCTATTTTCATTTGAGGGAACTTTATATAGTAGTGACCTGGCCTACCACACTAGTGATAGGTCGCTCGAGTAAGGTCATGTGTAACTGACCCTTCCCCCTGGCTACTCTACTTTCCACTCCTCTAGTCAAAATTCCCATAACAATGATTCCTACTCTTGGATGTTGAACCTCTTGACCATCCAGTAGAAACCATTTTTCCTCCACTAGAAGTATCCTTTGGGTTCCCTCATAAATGAGATCCTAGTTCACCACTTCAAAAAAACTCCTTCGGCCTAATGAGATTTACCTGGGACTTAATTTCACATTTAATCCCATACTGAAACTATTTTTCTACAGTAGGATCATATCATTCCAATCATAGAGAAAATAATAGTAAATAAATAATGTGACCAATATATTCCACTACAGACATATTCCCATGATTCAACATCATAAACCCAACTTTCCTCTCCTTCCTAAGCATCTTGGGGTAAAAGTTCTATAAGAACTTCTCCAAAAATCCTTTCAACTCCATATTCTCCACCTATCCATTCTGATTCTGGATGTCCCACAAACACTTTTCTTGACCATATAACCTGTAAGCATCCAGTTTCATTATCTTATCAGAATTATTCTCGTATTGGTCATGTATAGTCTAGATAGACTCAATCTATAACTCAGCTACCTCACGTCAACCCTCTCCAGTAAATGTCAGATGGTGCTGCAACTAAAAATTTTGTATCAGGTTAGACATACATTTCACAACCTACCCTAGTTTTCTTTCCCTAAACTGTATGAATCGAGAAAATTTATCTCAAAATTTATCTCCAACTTCCTAACCTAGTACTATTAGTGCCTCAATTTCCACTATTAGAGGATCGTTTCTAGCCATAACCTCCTATTGTCTTCTCAACAAGATTCTTTATAGAGGCATATCTCTACAATGAAAAATACATGTATTATGACACATAACACAACTTTAACACATTTAAAAATAGGTTTACAAATAATCTTTAACAAATCATTCCCCCAAACTTCTCCACACAGTCAAAACCGAGGCGCTATCACTACCCTTAACTATCCCGCATCTAGGACATGGTTAAAAAGGGTAAACACATTCTCATAACTAAATATTCTCATTAGAAACCCATTTTCAACATTTTCATAATTATCAATTCAATATTTTTCACCATTTTTCGTTCAAATACACAAGCAAGGAAAAATATTTCAATTTCAACAACTTACCCAAAACCTGCTTTTTCATGCATCCCTAAAATGATGCATGTCATAATTATTCCTAAGTTCCTAAAAATATTCATGCATAATAAACTTCTGTTCCATACTGGGCCATGAGTCAAATATCATTAAAATCTCATAATAAGTAAAAACATCACACAACAAGTTCATCACTCAAGGTGAAATAGCATCCAATTATAACAACACACATATATATCAATAATCCCACCCTGGGTACTTGGATTTTCCCCCATAAAAGGGTTAGTTAGTACTATGCATGGGATCTTATCAAAGGCCCAACTCATCTAAATATTTTTTATATCTTTACCAAATATTAATACAAAAGAAAATAAAATAAAACCCCTTTTATACCACTTTGTAACGTCCTAAACCAGGTTCCACACAAAGGTGACCTGAGTTGGTCAGTCACCAGACCTCAGGTGAACCCCCCCCCCCCCCATATAATAGAGGATTCCGACTTGAAGCAATGTTATAATATCTCTCATGGGAAGACTATAACCTATTTATAAAATAAAAATAATATCATAAATAAATAAAAAATAACCAAAGTATATAACCATAACCAGAATAGTACCAGTATCACATGATGTCCAAAATGTGAAATACAATATCCAAAACTAAATAGTATATATATCATGCACAATACATGTCCAGTTTAAATATGAAAAAACCAAAATAAATAAAGAAACAGACAACTCCCAAATGGATCTCAAATCATGTATGATTCCATCATCCAAGATCCATCCCAACTCAACCATATAATATAGGAATCTTTTGTTTATCTTATTCTGCAAACCTAAAGTTTATTCAGGTACCCATCAGGTACCTCGAGTAGGGTGTGAGTACAAATCAGTAGGTTAACACCAATGGAATCTAAAATAATGCATAGTAAATAATATTGTATGCATTTTCATAAATAATAAAAACTAGTAATAAAGTATATAGTTTAAATCTATTCAATTATTTCTTTATTTAACACATAAACCATTAGGTTCCCAAGGTTAACCAAACTCTCAATACCTACTTCCTCTAGTGACAGATTCTGAACTATCCCCAAGGGATATAAAAAATCAAAATACCATTTTTATCATTTATAAAATCATTTCAATTCATATTACATTGGAAACACATCCCAATGCCAATATTTTGTGCCAAGAACACCATGTTCCTCACCCCGTGGGTATTTGAAGCATCAGTCAATGTCCCACTACTCATTTATAACTATTGGATTTTGAATCATTATTCCATGTCCCAAAAACATATATCATTCAATAACATATAGGATTTTGAAGCATTAGTCCATGTCACATACAGAAATATCAAAAAATCACATGTATCACAATATCACATGTATCATACTATCATATGTATAAAAATTTCATAAACATTAATGTTAAGAATCATTAACCTTATTTTAAAACATTATCATCTTATAATCCCATTAAAATTTATCATAACAAACATGGTTCTACAATTTAATCTCATGGAATAATATGAACAATTCAATATTAAACCATTTTACATTATTTATCCATATAACCCATTAACCCAATAAGTTTAATCCAACTATTTAAGAATCCAATTTTTCTATTAATTCATAATCACATTAATTGAATAATTACATAATCTTAATATAACACCAATTCCACAATCACAATATTCAATTAATTAATTAAACAATTAATTGATCCAATTCCACCAATTTCAATTTCCCCAATTTTACCCAAATCTTTATCATATGGTAATTTAATTAAATCAATTCAATCATCAATGAAATTTCCCAATAATGGAAATTTTAATTTCATAAATACATACACGTAATTAAATCAAGACTATGAGATTTGTAGTTTAGACCACCAACCTAAAAATTGACGATGAACACTCACCAATGAAAATCCCCAATTGAAGTGGAACAACCAATATCATAATAAATAATGAGATATAAATCCAAAACCTATATCCAATATCAAAAGAATCAAGATATTTCAACCCTATATCTAGAATAATCACCAATATAGGAAATCATCTCTTAAAATGATGAGAGAAGGATGGGAGAGAGGAATTAATCCAATCGGGATGATAATCTCTTACTGAGAGAGGTGTAGATCATCAATAGGGTTTTTTATTTGTCAATAATAGAGGACATAATGCATTGGAATCCATCTAGAATCCTCAAAAATGAGAGAAAACATTTAGGGTTGAGTCTGGTCAACTTGGGGTGATGTTTAGGGGGCTTAAGAATTTTTAATCTCATTTTCAGATGATTAAATTTTTGTTCAAATGGTTTCCTGTGCGGGGTTCATGGTTTACCATAAATGTGTTCCCTAACCATTCGTCTCACCTAGGGGTGTCTCATGGTTACTACTAAGAGGGAACATGGTTTAAAAAACTATGCTCCAGCTATGTGTGTCCCCTCTATTTTGGTTTGCATTGTTTGCTGGGTTGGGTGCACAGTTTGGTCAAACTGTGCACCAACCATGAACTTACTCTATTCCTTCCACAATTCTCTAATTTCACCCAAAAACTACCCAAGGTAATACCAAAAAAAGATATTCTCAAAATATGAAAATATAGTACATGAAACCAAGCTTGAGACATCTCTAGAAAAAGGTCTAGATATTACATTCGTACACTTATTCATTCTTTCTCAATTAAGGGAACAAATGTCATACCCATAAATGAGAGGAAAATTACCATATTTGTTAAGCTCTAACCAAAGACATTATCATTATCATACCCAATCGGTTAATATTATGGAGTCTATTCAAGGATCCAATTTATGTTTACGGGGTGTTTCTGACTTGATTTGTAAAAAGAAGGCTATGGTAAGAAAACTTCTTCAATGATGGAATATCATATCATCAAAAGATGGGGTTTTTAATTAACCAAAAGTTTGATCTGTCTTATTTCAATTAATATTAACATTGAAATGTGTGGAAAACGAGTAAGGAATGGAAGCATTATTTTACTACCGATGATTGGTGGTCAATCTAGTGAAATCTACAGGGGATCAATAGTTTCATAGTACAATGGATAGACATTCGAGATTGTAGGAATTTGATGTTACCAAATTAGGACCTCTATAAAAAGAGGTTGGGACCAATATAGATAAATGGGTTCCAAAAGGCATGAACCCTATTTAGGGTAGTGCTTTGAAAATATATCATGAATGTGGATAATAATAGATATTAGTTTCTAAATATCTAATGTGAACATCATTCATACTGTCTAGCCGAAGAAAGTGTGAATGGGTTTTGGGCCTCCCTAGTATGAACAAGAGTCAATGTTCAATGAAGGTAGTGCATGGGGCCGCCTCCTCTCCATATATGTTCATTCTTCATATCTCAACCTACTAATTTCCTTGTTATCATTATGGGATATGGGGAAGCAGACATTTGGTGGTTAGCATCTTCCTAGGGCTCATCAGGTGGAAACAACATGAGATTTCGTAGTCATCAGTTGGTCAGTGTCAATCTGGATCTCTTCAGGTGGTGACGAATCAGGGTCAACCTAGGAGCACTTGGGTCGACATCAGTCCAGGTGCCTCTTCAAGACCTATCGATGGAGGAAGTATAATCATTGGTTTATTTAGTGATGGATGAATGTCAATGGAGGTTATTGTGGTGGATGCCATCAAGTGATGGTATGGTTTGGGTGTGTCTTGGGTAAAAGTTCTAGGGTTTTTCTTGGGCCCACTTGTTTTAGTCTTTGTTTATTTGGTCTTTCAAGCATTGTTTTGGGAATTTGTCCACTAGTACATTAATCCATGTAAGATTCCTCAGTCCTTCAGGCCATTGAATCTATAGTTTATCTATTTTTTGCCTATAGGATATCATTTAATGGGTTATAGGTGACATGATGAGACCAGTAAAATGACTCGACACATTTGGTAGGTGGTACAAAACTTTATGTAGGTATCATCAGGCAGGTAGCCTCAAAAGAAGAATGGGCGTGGTGACACCTATCATTCATCCATATGTCCTCATACCAATGAGGGATGAATGGGTGGCCTAACACATGACCATCTACATAGTTTTATCAGTCAGATGAAGTGGATAATTAGGTGGATGGTGTAGTGACGGTCATGAAATCATTGTTAGGTAGGAGGCTTGAAAGAGAGATGGGTGTGCTAGCATCCATATCTGGTCGTCCCTCCATTAGATAATGTGGGACAAAGGGTTACCCTGCCATGGTTTTTTGGTCTATCACAGCACAGTTCATCATCTTGGGGGAGACACAATATCTTCAATTGGTATCATAG
Organism: Viscum album; assembly: GCA_963277665.1. Taxonomy (NCBI): domain Eukaryota; kingdom Viridiplantae; phylum Streptophyta; class Magnoliopsida; order Santalales; family Viscaceae; genus Viscum; species Viscum album. The sequence goes on from OY728132.1 coordinate 825,171,446, forward strand.
GTGCAATGGACCTAGAAGGGGGTGGTGTGAAATTTGGTTGAGGCTTTAACATGATGAATGTTGCCTCTTGGGCTTCTAGAACATCTTCCTCAAGGGCCCCAAGGGACACATTTTGATGTTGTGCCTTCTGGATAAATTAAATTGTAAGGCCTATGGGCCACTAGGCCTTATGGTCGTGCAAAGGTTTACCTCTCAACCCTTCTAGAAGTGGGATTTATTTTCTTAATAAAAAGGGCCTTCAGCTGCAACATATTTTAAAAAAATTACTATAATCAGTAATTTTATTAATAATTACATTATAAATTACATGATAAATTATTATTTTGATCTATTAATTGTGTTTATTATTATTATTAAGTATTACATTTTTACATTTATTAATTATAGTAATTAATTACTAATTATATAATTTTGTTTCTAATTTTTAATAAATGTATTATATTATTAGTTATTAATTTTGTTAATTAATTAGCATATAAATTATTAATTATATTATTAATTAGAAATTATATTATTTAAATAATTATTAAAATAATAATATTTTTAATTACTATTAATTAATTATAAAATATAGTTTTTTAAATAACACACATATAAAAAATGAAACAATAATATAGTATTGATTTTTGTTCAATATTAATGAATAGTGGAAAATTTATCGTTGATGCCTATGTATCAATATAAGACTCTCCTCTATGAAATTTCCTAGAGTATACATAGTGTGTCAACATCATGTCTATCAATATCTATATTCTATCATATACTCCTCCTGCAGAGAATCCTTTATAACTATCTCTACATCACCATGTGTGATAAGCAGTGGTTCTAAAATCACCTCTCTCATACCCTATCCTACTTGAAACGGAGATGGTTTCTCATTAGAATGTGATCCCATGTAAGAATAAAATGGTTTTTGGCTAAAACATTCTCTCATATGTGAAGAAGTTGGCAGTTAAGGCATGGGTAGATTACCATCAGGGAAAAAGGGATAATCACATGTGCTTCAATCACCATCTATCACTACAGATAAATATAATAAATTGAATATGTATGAGAAGAATCATGAATCCATTTCCATACAATTTGGGTCATGGAAAATAAAATATTAATATCTATGTACTAGTAAGAAGATGTATCAAGAGGACTACAATGATGTTGTGGCTCATTTGAAACAGTAAGTGTTGGAGTATTAGGATGATCATATTGGGAATCCTCCCTATTTTGCACACCATCTTTTGGCACATTTAAATGAGTCTCATCACACTTGAGAATATAGACCTATGAATCAAAATTGTATCACATATCAAATAAATTCCCATGATAAAGCTCATTCATGGTGTAACGTCCCTGACCCGGAATCCACTAAACCAGTGCTCCGAGCTAGGTGGTTTCATGACCTTAAGTGTGCCTCCCCATAGGCCAAAGGCTACAGACCAGCAGTGGGGGTCTACGGAGTCAAGTTGGGAGACTATACCCCCTTTTATCAGAGTAAGCCACAAAAAAAATAAACCAAATAGTGGAAATAATAAATAATAAGCATGGAACATGTATAACATCCATTTCCAATAATAAATATGCCATGTCATACTACAAGTGCAAAAGTGGAAAAAACGCCCAAAAAAAAGACAACGGCCAAAATCCCCAAAATGGTTCCAACTCCAATTCTGGATCCTCCACCAAGTGCTACCCATGTCCACTCAACTATCTAGCAAGCACCCTTTCCCTTATCCTAACCTAAAAGCATGAATTTTTCTCAGGTACCCAACGGTAGCCCGAGCCGGGTGTGAGTACAACTCAATAGGCCACCACCAACGGTGTTTACAAAATAGCCAGTATGTACAGGTAGTGCATGCAAAAGGAATATGAATGATAATTTCCAAGTAATTAATTAAGGTGCCATTAACAAGTTCAGAGCCAAATTCATTTCCATTTCAATCACCATTCATTACACACCCATTATCATCATTTACCATTTCATCACATTTCCATGGGTTAATCACATACATTATGTTACATGGGTCTAAGTCCAACAATCACATGAATGAGGGTAAACACATTGTTATCCTATCTCACAAGGACTAACCCCTCATAGAATCCATAACCTCACCTTGAAGCCATAGTCTGGGTGGATGCAACCGTTAGGAGAATAGACCCTCAGTCCCCTTTCCTAACTCATGCATTTAGGGTGGAGTTTAGAACCTCAGTCTTATCTCAACCCATGGGCGTAGATCATCAAGTTATACCCCACTATACGAATCCATGTTCACATGCTAATATATAAGTAACCATCAACCATCCAAACCATTTCCCTTCGGAAAACACTATTCACCACAACCCACATGCTAAATCACATAATGCCTTAAATCATCAACACATTACAATTACACATCATTTAACCATTCATCTGATTCCCATGTGTTATTCCTATCTCAATAAGAATTCAACATTAAACCCATAATCTATCCCATTATGGTCTTTAATCAGTTTACAAATTAACCCATTTAACCCGTTCATCATTCCCATGAATCAATCATTTAACCCATTCCACTTTAACCCTTAGGTTATTTCCAAGTCTAGGTGCATCACCTAACTTCTATTCCAAGTTCAACCGATCATGACAACATATTTATCAAGGGATCTACAATTAATTACAACAAGTTCACTTGTTTAATATCAATCCCTAAATCCAGGAAAAGTCGGCACATCACATGGATGGCTCCAATTAGGTCAAGTATATCCCAACACATCCCACGAGGATCGTGAGGGTTCCCATTTTCCATTTTAAACACCATTATTACCAAACATGCCATGGTTATCCAAAACATAACCAAAGGAAAGCAAGAACACAACTAAACATGCACAAATACCCAAATAACTATGGGATATCACTTGTAGACCACTTACCTCGAAACTGCGGTTGAACTCACTCTCAATCGAGTCCTTAGACCTCGATCCAACTAACCTTTGGAGATTCAACCTAAAACTCACCCAAAAGTTAGGGTTTTAGAGCTTCGGAACGAGAGGGAGAGAAGATACAAACCCTAAACCAAAATAGAGAAGCAAGGATGGGATTAGCCTTACTCGGAGCTTCAATCCGCAACCAACGGAACCAAAAACGCCTTAGAATCAAAGGAGATCGGTCTCTTGGAGCCTTTGAGAGATTTGGTTCGTGCCTAGGGTGGAGAGGGAGGAAATGAGAGGAAATCCCGAGTGGGGTTTTAAAGCTCGGAGTGGAAAACTTGTAATTTTTCCCAACTTTAAGTGGTCGCATGATTTGTCCACACGGTTTGGAAAACCATGCGCAAACCGTGCACATGCCACTGTCCAGAGGAGGAGGGGTTGCATGATTTAGCCGCACAGTTTGGAAAACCGTGCGCAAACTGTGCGCATGCTTCTGTCCAGAGGAGGAAGGGTCGCACGATTTATCCTAGGCAGGCCGCACGGTTTGCCTGGCCGTGCGCAGGTCGTGTGCCATTGCCTATCTTACCTATATTTCCTTTCATCCATTCCCCGATCCCCCGAAACACCCCCAAGGACTCTCACAGTTTCAGGAAACATCCCTTGAAGCCCAAAACAAGGGGTTCAACCAAAACATAATGAAAACATACCTTTCCAAAAACCAGGATCTTACAACCTCCCCACCTTATAATGGATCATCCTCGAGTCGAGCTTCCAAGCCTCATTGATCCACTGAAGATAAGATTTCGGGCCACTGAGCCCACATATCTGATTCCCGCTCCCATGTTTCTTCCTAAACATTCCCATGCTTCCATTATACTTGAACAAATGGCACAACCTTGCCTCGCATGACCTTTTCACTACAATCCACCACACGAACCGGATATTCCTCAAAGGATGCATCAGCCTCAAGCTCCACATCCTCAACATCAACCATGTGAGATGGGTCAGGGTGATACCATCGAAGCTGTGACACATGACACACAACATGCATCCCACCATACTGCTGTGGAAGTGACAATCGATAATCCATTGGTCTGATCCTCTCCATAATCTCAAAAAGTCCCACATACCTGGGCGCCAACATACCCTGTTTTCATATCCGACGGTGACCCAACCTTCACGACACCCAGAGGAACACATTATCACCGACCCCAAACTCAATAGGTCTATGCCTTCGATCTGCATATGACTTCTGCCTACTCTGATTTGTATCCATTCGCTTCCTGATTGAATTAACTCTCTCTGAAGTCTCCTGAACGAGACTCGGTCCCAACAACTCGAATTTACCAGACTCTAGCCAACACAAAGGAGATCTACATGGCCTCCCATAGAGTGCCTCAAATAGTTCCATCTGAGTCGTAGACTGAAAATTGTTGTTTTTGTCAAACTCAACTAACGATAGGTTCCTCTCCCAAGAACCACCAAAGTCCAAGACACAAGCTCTTAACATGTCACCCATCACTTGGATCGTACGTTCCGACTTCCCGTCCATCTGTGGGTGGAAATCCGTACTCAAAAACACTTGTGTACCAAGCACCTTCTACAACCCATTCCAGAAACATGATGTGAAATGCGGATCTCTATCCAAAACTATGGTTCGTGGAACACCATGTAACCACACTATTTACCGAACATACAGTTCACCCAATTGGTCGACTGTATGGGTCTTCTGAATCGGTAAGAAATGAGCCACTTTCATTAACAGATACAAAACCACCCATATTTCATCATTCTTCTGTGGAATCCTCAAAAGACCCACGACAAAATCCATTGTCAGATCATGCCACTTCTATTCCGGGATGGGAAATGGATGCAACAAACCACCTGGGTGTTGATGCTCAGCCTTCATCTACTAACATGTAAGACACCGGGCCACAAAGCCCGCAACTTTTTTCTTCATTCCAGGCCACCAAAACTGCCTTCGTAGATCACGGTACATCTTGGTCAAACCCGGATGCACTGCCCACTTTGATGCATGGAAATCACGCATCAACTCTTCCCACACACACTTTGGCACAACCACACGATCACGAACATGAACAACATCGTCCACACCGACGGCCCAACCAGAAGGTAGCTCCCCACCTTTAAGATTTTCTTTCATGATCAAACACTCAGAATCATCAAGTTGACCTTCCTTAACTCAACTCACAGGCATTGAATCCATCGTTAAGGAAGCAAGAGTGACCTGACCATTCTCCTTCTGCACCTCTAGGTGCATTTTTGCAAACAAAGCCATCACCTTCCACTCGGTGCTAGACTCCTGAACCATCTGATTCTGAACCTTCTTTCTCATAGAATCAGCAACACCTTTTCCCTTTCCTGACATGTACACTAACTCAAAGTCAAAATACAGGAGATATTCATCCCATCTTCGCTGCCGAAGATTCAGATCCCACTATGAGAAGATGTACTTTAAACTCTTATGGTCGGTAAACATGCTAAACCGTTATCCCAACAAATAGTGCCTCCAACACTTCAAGGTGTACACTACTGTAGCTAACTCAAGGTCATGAGGTGGATAATTCCGCTCATGGGGTCTCAACTGCCTTGACCCATAAGCCACAACCCGCTCATCATGCATCAACACAGCTCCAAGTCCGACTCTGGATGCATCACAAAACACGATGTACTTCTTACTCGGCTCAGTTAAGATCAAGATAGGTGCAGTTCTCAGTTGCTTCATCAACTCTTGGAAGCCATTCTCACAATCCTCAGACCATTAAAACCTGATTCCCTTCTTGGTCAAGCCCGAAAGTGGTGCTTCCAAGCGATAGAAATCCTGAATGAACCTTCAGTAATACTCAGCCAAACCCAGAAAACTCCAATCATTAGAAACACTCTTGGGCTGCTCCCAAGATACAACTGCCTAAACATTCTATGGATCCACTAACACACCTGCCTTTGAGATGATGTGACCTAGAAACTGCACCTCACCTATCCATAATTTACACTTTGATATCGTTTCATATAGTCTGTGCTCTATTAGCGTACCTAAGATGATGTCAAGATGTTGGGCATGATCGTCGTGAGTTTTCAAGTACACTAAGATATAGTCTAAAAAGACAACCACAAACCTATCTAGATAGGGATGAAAGATCTAGTTCATCAAATCCATAAACATCGTCGGTGCATTGGTCAAGCCGAAAGGCATTACCACAAACTCAAACAACCCGTACCGACTCTGAAAAGCTGTCTGCGGTATGTCGGAGGACCTCATCCTCAACTGGTGGTAACCCGACCTCAGATAAATCTTAGAAAACACTGATGCACCCCTCAAATAATCAAATAGGTCATCAATTCTAGGAATAGGGTACCAGTTTTTAACCGTCATCTGATTCAACATTCAATAGTCAACACACAGCCTTAACGACCCATCGGCCTTCTATGAAAAAAGAATTGAAGAACCCCAAGGAGATGTACTAGGATGGATAAACCCTTTACGCTCTAACTCCTCAAGTTGAACCTTTAGTTCCTGGAGTTCTACCGGTTCCATTCAGTATGGAGAAATAGAAACTGGCTCTTCTCTCGACAGCAACTCGATCGTGAACTAAACATCCCTCTTAGGGGGTAACCCTGAGAAATCCTTAGGAAACACATCCTAAAACTGATCCACCGCAGGAGGGAAAACAGACTGCTCCCCTCTTGCATTGTCATCAAGAATGAGACATGCAACTCAAGCCATGAGTCCATTCCTCTGTTGACAAAATATACCCACACACCCTGCTCGAACATCCCATTCTCCATGGTGGACCTAAGTATCACCCTCAAGTGACCTGAATGATACTCTGTGAAGGTAACAGTCTATGTGCGCCCGATACAACACCAACCAATCCATTCACAGGATTAGGTCAAACCCTGACATCTCTAGAGTGAACAAATCTCATAGAAAACAATACCCACCGACTTCCAAGGCACACCCCTTACATTGCTTGATATCCTCAACCTGCACCCCCAACAGAAAGTCAATTGACATAACTCCACACACCCTCTCCACAGGTAAACCCAGTGCTACCACAAGTTGAGAAGATTCAAAAGAGTGTGTGTCACTTGTGTCAAAAAATGAACTAGAAAAAGTAGAAGCTATAAGGATAGTACCTTGAACAGTCGATGGTCCAGCCTCGCCACCACTATGCACAAACTGAACTGCCTGAAGCTGAACTGCCCCTCTACCTTGGGCCCTAGCCTGAACGCCCTACGCTGCACTGCCCTGCTGGAGTGAGTGATCCTTCCCTGGAGTTCCACGTCCACTGCCCCTACCAGTATGGCTTGTGGAGCTCCAACTTCCTGCCTAATACGGGGCAATTGATCCCCTTCCCGTATCTGGTACCTACCTTCCACCATCATACTCACCCACCTGATGAGGTCTCCTATACAACTTCTGCACATGTCCCATCCGGCCGCATGAACGACACTCAATTGGAGGTCGAGGACACTGACCACGCATATTCCTCGCCCTACCACACTGATAGCTGACCACCTGATTTCCACTCCGAGAGGCCGATCCTCTCTTCCAACCACTTTGCACACTTCCACCATGTTGTGAGCTCTCATGGAGTCGCTTTCGACCTTCAGTAGTTGCACCGCTCGTCTGTCCCACTGACACCACAAGCCCACTACCCAAAGCTCCCTTTAGGTTTCTTTTTGATATTAGTGCCTGATATACTACCTTTGTGAACCTCTTCAATTAGATGATGTTTACTTGAGACCTGATCTCATGTCTCAGCCCATCCTGGAAACGCCTTGCTACTGCTGCCTCATCCCCTACTAACACTGGGACAAAGCGTCTCAAATCAGTGAAGCAACTAGGATAGTCGATCACAGATAGCGATCCCTGAGTTAGGCTCATAAACTCTGCAACCTGCTCCTGTCTCAAGGTATCTCGATAGAAATGCTCCAGAAACTTTTCCTGAAAAACCTTCCACGACATTCCCTCAACCTTCTCAATTTGAGCCTGAATGTCCCACCAACGCCTCGCCTGGCCTCGCAACATATAAGTGGCCAGCTTCACCTACTTTTCGACATGGGTCTCAAGATGATACAATATCTTCTGGACAGACTCTAACAAGAACTCCACTGCCTCTGTCCCACCCTCTCTGGTGAAAGTCGGAGGGTACTGTAGTTGGAACTCCCTGGTCAGCTCAAACATACTCGGTGCAACACGCTCTGGGTCTTGATCCATCATCTACATAAGGCAAGCCAAGTTCTCTCAGAACTGGTCTTCTCTTCCTTCATTGATCGCCACATTTTCTTGATCCTCTACTAGAGGAGTGTTCTCAGCAACACCCTCATGTTTTCCAACTGGTAACCGACATCGTGGTGTCATTTCTCTACAATGCCAAGCACGAGATTTATCACACATACCACATAACTTTCAAGACTCCATCAAAAGATCTTTACTAGCTACAACAACCCATTTCATATGCTAACCCAATGACATTTTCCAAATTTTTTCAAACCATATTACTCCATTAATTATCATTTACCCACTTGTTTTATTTCATTCTTCTCATTATTTCTTGGTTTGATGAAATGCATGATGCACCCTACTTTCCTACCTCACACACCCACCCCGTGCATGTGTCTAATACAATGCATGTCACCCATCTCCCTAGGTGCCTATAATGATGCATGAATGCCAATCCTCGTGTTGTTAATTCCACGAGCCAAATATCATAAATCAGTCACATCAAACCACATGTGCATCACCCAATAGTGAAATATCATCAATTGTAACAACACGCCACCAAGAACAACATTTCCCACCCAGGGTGACTTGGGTTTTCCCTCATACAGGGGATAGATAATCCCAAGTATGAGCTCATTACCAAAGCCCAACACGTCTTAACCCTTGGCTGCCAATCCCAAATAACAAGACCTTAAAGAAGGAGAAGAAAGACCTCCTCTGATACCACTTTGTAATGTCCCTGACCCGGAAGCCACTAAAACAGTGCTCTGAGTCAGGTGGTTACATGACCTTAAGCATGCCTCCCCGTACGCCAAAGGTTTTTGACCAATAGCGGGGGTCTATGGAGTCAAGTGGGGAGACTATACCGCCTTTTTGTCAGAGTAATCCACAACAGAAATAAACCAAATAGCGGAAACAATAACAAATAATAACAAAACATGTATAACATCTATTTCCAATAATTTATATGCCATGTCATACTACAAGTGAAAAGGTGGACAAAACCCCAAAATAAAGTCAACGGCCAAAATCCCTAAAATGGTCCTGAATTCAAGTTCGGATCCTCCACCAAGTGCTACCCATGTCTACTCAACTATCTAGACAGGACTCTTTCCCTTCTCCTGACCTGTAAACATGAACTCTGCTTGGGTACCCAACGGCGGCCCGAGCAGGGTGTGATTACAACTCAGTAGGACACCACCAACAGTGCCTACAAAATATCCAGTATGAACTGGTAGTGCATGCAAAGGGAATATGAATGATAATTTCCAAGTAATTAATTAAGGATTCATTAACATGTTCAGTGCCAAAGTCATTTACATTTCCATCACCATTCATTACACACCCATTATCACCATTTACCATTTCATCACATTTCCATGGGTTAATCACATACATTATGTTACATGGGTCTAAGGCCAACAATCGCATGCAGGAGGGTAAACACATCGTTATCCTATCTCACTAAGACTAACCCCTCATAGCAGCCATAAACTCACCTCGAAGCCTCAGCCTGGTGGATGCAACCGTTAGGATAATAGACCCTCAGTCCCCTTTCCTAACCCATGCATTTAGGGTGGAGTTTAGAACCTCAGTCTTATCTCAACCCATGGGCGTAGATCCTCAATTCATACCCCACTCTAAAAAGCCATTTGCACATGCTTATATATAAGTAACCATCAACCATCCAAACCATTTCCCTTCGGCAAACACTATTCACCACAACCCACATGGGAAATCACATCATGCCTTAACCCATTAACACATTACCATTACACATCATTTAACCATTCACCCAATTATTATGTGTTATGCCTATCTCACTAATTATTCAACATTAAACCCATAATCTATCCCATTATGGTCTTTAACAAGTTTACACATCAACCCATTTAACCCGTTCATCATTCCAATGAATCAATCATTTAACCCATTCAACTTTAACCTTTAGGTTATTTCCAAGTCTAGGTGCATCACCTAACTTCTATTCCAAGTTCAACCGATCATTCCAACATATTTATCAAGGGCTCTACAATTCATTACAACAAGGTCACTTGTTTAATATCAATCCCTAAATCCAGGAAAAGCCGACGCATCCTATGGATGGCCCCAATTAGGTCAAGTCTATCCCAACACATCCCATGGGGATCATGAGGGTTCCCATTTTCTATTTTAAACAACATTATTACCAAAAATTCCAAGGTTATCCAAAACATAACCAAAGGAATGCAAGAACACAACTAAACATGCACAAATACCCAAATAACTATGGGATATCACTTGTAGACCACCTACCTCAAAACCGCGGTTGAACACACTCGCAATAGATTCCTTAGACCTAGATCCAACCAACCTTTGGATATTCAACCTAAAACTCACCCAAAATTTAGGATTTTCGAGCTTCGGAATGAGAGGGAGAGAAGATACAATCCCTAAACCAAAAAGGGAAGCAAGGATGGGATTAGCCTTACCCGGAGCTTCGATCCACAACCAACAACACCAAAAATGCCTTATAATTAAAGGAGATTTGTCTCTTGGATCCTTTGGGTGATTTGGTTCGTGCTTAGGGTGGAGAGGGAGGAAATGAGAGGAAATCCCGAGTGGGGTTTTAAAGCCCGGAGTGGCAAAATTGTAATTTTTCCCAACATTAAGTGGCCACATGATTTGTCCGCATGGTTTGGAAAACCGTGCGCAAACTGTGTGTATGCCACTTTCCAGAGGAGGATTGGTCGCACGATTTAGCCGCACGATTTGGAAAACCGGGAGAAAACCATGTGCATGATTCTATTTGGAGGAGGTAGGGTTGCATGATTTATCCTGGGCAGGCCGCACGGTTTGCCTAGCCATGCACAGGTTGTGCGCCCTAGCCTATCTTTCCCATATTTCGTTCCATCCGTTCCCCAAGCCCCTGAAACACCCCCAAGGCCTCTCACACTTTTAGGAAACATCTCTTGAATCCTGAAACAAGGTATTCAACCAAAACATAACGAAAACATACCTTTCCAAAAATTGGGATCTTTCACATGGGATGATGTAGCTCTGTCACTGATCTTTGAAAATAGCCTTGTTCAATTTAAAATATCTTAATGGGATAATAGGTTTGTTTAAGGTGTGTGATATGAGAATCTTATAAAAAAACTTATGATATTAATGACAATTAATAAAAAAATGTTTTCAAAAGGGGGGATATATATTACCAAGTCATGATATCCCTACCTATGTCATGTAAGATATAAAAAAAAGCTCATGTGGTACTGGGGATCATAATTCAACCATTGTGATAGGTGTATGTGAACCATGTATTCCCCCTATAATTTGGTCTCTAAATTTTTTTCCTTCAACTCAATATATCATGCATGATATAACCTTATTCAAAGTCTTTCATCCCTCAAATATTCATGTAATTATGTGAACCTAATTGAGTGGTGGTTTGAGTATGTGTTGAAGAGACCTGAACAACCACATAACATGATCAACATGGTTTTACTAAATGATATGAAAATGGATTAGAGGAACCATGAATGTTATATCATAAATCAATATTGTGAAGTAAGGATAGAGTCTATAGAGAATATTTCCAACATATGGAATTCATGAAACCTGAAAAAATATTATATGCGTATAAAATTAAAAAAAATAAAACATTTATGAAAAAAATATCAATATAAATACCTAATTAATAATAACATAAATTGTCTGGTTATAAACTATCTAGTCTAATTATATTATTTCAAACATCATGGAATCAATGGTGTCTGACATTCATGGAAATGATGTTGGATGATGTTCATGGTAGTGATGGAAGGAAACTCCCTTCAGCTATAGTGGTCGACTCAAATCAGCGAAGATGTTGTGACTCATAATAGCAACGATGGGAGAGTTGTGGCATTGGATATGGGGGTAGGTGATGCAACAAAGATAATTGATGTTGGGCGGATCTGGAAGAGATGGAATGGTGGTAAGGAAGGGTGGAATGGAAGCACTAATGACATGATGCAACACCAACAGTGAGAGTTGAAGGAGGGGGAAGCGACGGTGAAAAAATTATCTTCACAAAAATCTGACAAATAGTCTTGGATGATAGACTGAAATTGTATGCTTTCATTTTTAAAGTGTATTTTTAATCCAAAATGTGTTCCATGTACTTAAAACTGAGAAAATGTACATGTATTGTATTGATACTTTAGTAAAACTATATTTGATTTATTCATGACATGTATGAATCCTTCACAAGTCAATCTGACACATGGTGTGGATGGTATGACTTAAAGTTTGTGTTTTGGGTATAAAAGTAATTTATTATCTTGAAACCCACATCGTATAGTCAAAACTGAGAAAATTTGATTGGATTGTCTTGATAAATTAAGTAAAATATCTATAATTCATTTGTCATATTTAGGAATAAAATTCTCATCAGTCCAACAAATATTTCCATGGGTATGGTTGAAAGTGTTTTTTAAGTTACATTTTAGTTCAAAATTCTTATCACATGAAGAAGATCAAGTAAACACACTCATATTTTTGTGATACCTTATAATAAAAACCGATTATTCATTTTTTTTATTTGTATGAAGTAACCACATATCTTTATAATTTAAATTTAATATGGATTATATAAAAATTAAATTAATATTTGTTTTTATTTTTTATGTACTATAACTACAATAATTATTTTTTATTACATATAAACACTTCTTTTGTATGATTTTTAGTTGATTTTCGAGGAAGACTTCTATATGACATTCTTTTTTATTGGTTTTAATTATTTTTGTTCATGATTGAATTTTAAATTAATGTAATTATATTATTCTGAATTTATTTAATGTAATATTTTTGTTGAAATGATGGTTCACTGTAAATTTAAATCTTTTTGTTTGATTTTTTACAAAAAGTGTTTTTATGTTTAATTTAATATTTATATTTCAATTTAAATTATTTTTAATGTTTTTTTATTGGTTCGGGAAGAGTGTTGAATACAGAACTACTAGAAGTCTATATGAGCTAGTAATTCTTTTTATCAGTGTTAGTTATTACACTAATAAATGCCAACTTTTTCAAAGATAAGTTAGAACTGATAAATATTAACATTATAAGTGCTAAAGATATAGATAATAAAGGTTTCAATTATCAATTCTAGAAATTAGTGTACATAGAGGCACACTTTATTAGTGCTAAAAATGTGAAGATAAAGTTCTCATTTATCAATTCTTATTTTAGAGATGATAAAAGATACCCTTATCATCATTTTCTTATAATTGATAGTGTTTTTGGATTTTATTGGGCACAATGTTCATCACTATAATCCCACTATAAAATTTCATGTCTTCTGAAGAAGCTGTCATTTTATGCAGAAGGATGAACAAAAAAATAATCCAAAATCTAAAATAAATTTTATGAAGTTACTGAATTTTGAGTTGGGGATAGAATTTATTTATGTACTTATTTCCTATGAAACCTCTCCCTAAGAATTCATATGGAGAACCCTTGATGTGTCTTATGAATTTCATACTCTTCCAAAATTTTGACAAAATGAGAACTCTATGTAAGTATGTGTTTGTGTATGTGTATATGTATACATGTGGATGTATGTGAATGTATGTGTTTCTGTATGTGTATGTGTATGTTCATGTGTTTTCTATGTGTATCTTTATGTGTATGTGTATGTGTATGTGTATGTGTATATTTATGTGTATTTTTAGGTGTATTTTTATATCTGTGTGTATGTGTATGTACGTTTATGTATCTATATGACGTGTATATTTGTATGTTTATATGACATGTGTATGTATGTGCACGCATGGGTATGTAATTGTATGTATGTTTATGTCTATACATGTGTGTACCTGTATGTGTATGTGTATGTATATGCGTGTATGTGTGTTTGTGTGTGTGCATGTGTATGTATATATGTGCATACGTATGTGTATGCATGTGCACATGTATGTCTATGTGTATGTGTATGTGTATGTGTATGTGTTTGTGTTTGTGTTTGTGTATGTGTATGTGTATGTGTATGTGTATGTGTATGTGTCTCTGTATGTGTATGTGTATGTGTATGTGTATGTGTATGTGTATGTGTTTGTGTATGTGCATGTGTATGTGTATGTGTATGTGTATGTGTATGTGTATGTGTATGTGTATGTGTATGTGTATGTGTATGTGTATGTGTATGTGTATGTGTATGTGTATGTGTATGTGTATGTGTATGTGTATGTGTATGTGTATGTGTATGTGTATGTGTATGTGTATGTGTCTGTGTATGTGTGTGTGTATGTGTGTGTGTCTGTGTATGTGTATGTGTCTGTGTATGTGTAGGTGTAGGTGTGTGTGTGTGTGTGTGTGTGTCTGTGTCTCTGTGTCTGTGTATGTGTATGTGTATGTGTATGTTTATGTGTATGTGTATGTGTATGTGTATGTGTATGTGTATGTGTATGTGTATGTGTATGTGTATGTGTATGTGTATGAGTGTGTGTATGTGTATGTGTATGTGTATGTGTATGTGTATGTGTGTGTGTATCTGTCTCTGTATCTATATGTGTATTATATGAGTATGAGTATGTGTATGTGTATGTGTATGGGTATGTGTATGAGTATGTGTATGCGAATGTGTATGTATCTATGTATGTGTATGTGTATGTGTTTGTGGATGTGCTTGTGTATGTGTATATGCATCCATATGTGTATGTGTATGTGTATTTATGTTTATGTAGTATGTGTATGTACACATATGTATGTGTATGTATGTGCATGCACATGTATGTAATTGTATGTTTATGTATGTATATACACGTGTGTATGTGTATGTGTATATGTGAATATGTGTATGTGTATGTGTATGTATGTGTATGTGTGTATATATGTAATTCATATGCCTGCTTATTCATTTAATATTATTCATTGATTTTTAAATATTTTCCATTTTTAGTATTTTCTATAATTTATTCATTTTTAAAAATATTTATTCATTTTTAATATTATTCATTTAAAAAAAATTTATATGTAGCACCCCGACCCTGGAAGCACTTAACTTGGGCTCCAGGCCCGAGGGCCACTGGGCCTTAGGGGCGCCTCCTCATACACCAAAGGGTGTCGACTAGCAGTAAGGGTATGATTAGGTGATAGTAGGGAGACTATACCCTTTGGTGATAATTTAATAATAAAATGGTAGTTGTATGTAACAACACTGTGGAAGCATGTAATCAAACTCAGCAAAAGAAATAATAAGCAGCGGTAATAACAGGCCAAATCATACAAGCCATACATATCAGATAATGTTTACATTTCATGTAAATCGTAAAAAAAATACACATGCAAGACCTTCCGAATCTGGTCATGTAAGTATGCATGAAAAATATCAAAAGAAAACTCAAGATCAATGTATAAGAACCCCCTGGTCCATCTTCCATCCATTCTATGCACTTTTGGTGCATCCTGTCTTACAAAGGTCTAGTCCACATGTATGATCTCTTACCTGATCTCAAAGACATAAAGTATTCACGTGTCTCGAGAGGCTTGTACAAGGTGTGAGTATGATATTGGTAAGCCACCACCAACGTGTTCCTATCTTACATTCAAATTTATAATAGTGTATGCATACAGAAATAAGCAACATCAACTCACACATGAAATACATAACCTCCTTCACTTGTGGTTAACATAAAAAAGGGATCATTTACCTACTTCAGTCAACATTGGAATGGGGCGATGTATCCATGGTCATTCATCCTTGGATAACCCTCAGTCTCATCTCGTTTCATACCACCCTAGAACCACATGCCAACTGATACCCCACATATCACATGAAGAATATAAATGGTATCCTATCAACACACCAATTATCATGTCACAAGTCTCTCAGACTTCTTTTATTCAAACCATCATCAACTTAATATCCCAATGTCCCGAAGTTAGTCACAAGTCCCTCAGACTTCGACTTAAATTACTATCATCAGCTCAAAGGTCTGACATCCTGAGACCCAGCGATATCCATCCTTCAATAATTTTGGCCCATATGTCCAAATGTATACAATGAGCCTCATCCCCTAACTGATGATCTTACACCATCAAATGTGGAGTTCTAAATGAGCGCCACCTCTAAAAATGATCAACACCATCCCCTAAGCCACAATTTCTACAAAGGCATCCACCCACATTGAGTGGTCAAGACCACCTCACTGAGTCCTTTCTTATCTACACACGACTCCAACAACATTGTTGGTCAACAATAGTGATTGGCAATCACCAACAATACCTAAGCCGCACCACTCAGCAGAACTCCATCATGACATGCAAACCTCATCGCCCAAACTCGGCATGGTAATTACCATCCGCCTCAACCCGACAAACCATGTCACCATAATTCCAAGGATCAACATCACACCAAGTACCATAGGACAATCCCAACATGTCCCCATGGAACCCATATGATCACATCATAATTCAATTAATTTAATCAACCAGAACATAATTCCAAATTAATTTTTAATCCCAATTCACACATACCATGCCATTCAAGGCTCAATGCACTTAAATAAAAATTCTAATCTCATATAAAATCAACCAATAATAATAGAAAAATAAATAAATTATTAAAAAGGGTTATGTTCATACCACTCCACTCATTCACATTTAATTTACCATCCTATTTCATGAGTATAAATGTGGATAAAACTATAAACCACCTACCTTATTCTCATCATCCTTCACTCATTGAAGATCAACCTCTAATTTGAGCTGTATTGAATGAAAATTAAGAATCAATCAAATTCCCTAGAAATATGGTAAATGATATCAAATGGAAATTTACTTCTAAAAAGTAAGATAAAAGAATAAATTAAGGAAGAAAATTGGTAGCCTTACCTATAGATATCCAACACACCAAATGGTGCTCAAATCAAATCCCAGAAAAAGAAAATAAGACAAATAATAAAGGTGGATGAATGGGGGAGCCCCCTTCTATGCATGTGATTGATGAGAAAATAATGGATAAGAAAACATAAATAAGGTATGGGAAGTTTATTCAATTCACCCTATTTAATGACCCACATAGTTAGGCCATATGGTTTGGATAATTGTGCACCAAGTATGTGGTTCCACTATCCAAAGCGAACCCAACCTCGCACAGAAATGTGAATGGTTTGTCAAACCATGTGCTTCCCATGCACCCCTCTATATTTTTCTGCATTTTCCTAGCACGGTTTCCTGGCCACCTCAAATGGTTAGACTAAACCATACCCCTTTAGAATATGGGTCGCATGGTTGTGTCACCTGATTTACGTTAATAGTGCACCAACCATGCACCTACTATTGCGCCTCCCAGTTTTTGGTTTTCAAAGCTCATTGCTCTTGAAACCAAATTGGACCTCTTATACACTTACTAGGACATATCCCTCATCAAAAAAACAACATACTAATGTGTTTTAATTCTTAAAATTATGCTCTAAATAACAATTCAAATGAAATCTCATGCACCAAACATAAAATTTAAAATTTTCTCCGAAATTCGACCTGTTCAAAAACCCAAGATGTTACAGCCTCCACACCATACAATATCCCATCCTCAATCTATTTTGTATTGCATTGAGATAGTACTGAACATAGCCATCTCATAAACATCACCCCAATCTACCCTGATTACTTACTCATAGGTCGATTCCTATCGTGGCACCCCACCTTAGGAATTACCTACCCAGTCGCTTCCCACCCCAATTTCAAAATTTTCTAATGGTTCCATCAACCATCATCTCAACACGCATGTCCCAATTACCACATATCATCATTCCCACATCTAATCACAGGTGCTCAATCATCAATGACCGACCTCTAATTTGATTTTCGTCAAAAGAAAATGAAGAATCAAAAAAATCCATGAAAATAGGGTAAGTGATCTTGGATGGAAATAGCATTAAAAATAGTGAGATAAAAGAAGAAAGGAAGGAAGAGGACTTGTAACCCTACTTTTAGATATCCAATGCACTTGACGAAGCTTGAATCAGAGCCTGAACGAAGGAGATATGACAGATCTTAGAGGAAGAAGAACGGAGGATCTCCCCCTGTTGTGCATGCGACTGAGGATAAATGAAGGGAGAAGAAAAAATAAAGAAGGGAGGGTCAGTTTTGTAAATTCACCATCATTAATGACCCACATGGTTAGGAAGCACTATTTGGCTAACTGTGTGGTGCCACTATCCAATGGGCAAACCACCTCACATGGCTAGGTGCACGGTTTTTCAAACCATGTGTAACCCATGCGTCCCTTATATATATTTCTATATTTACTCACATGGATTTCTCACCACCTCATACAATTAGACAAAACCATGCCCCTTTAGAAAATGGTTTGTAGGGTTGTGCCACACGGTTTGAGCTGACTGTCCACCAACTATGCTCTCAGTGTTGTGTCGTCTGGTTTTCGGTTTTCAATCTTTATCACTCTCAAAAAAAACCGGACCTCTGATACACTTACCGAACATTAACCCCCATCTTAAAACATTGTACAAATGTGTTTTAATTCTAAAAAATAAACTCAAAATCCCAATTAAAAAGTTGGTCTATCCACCAAACATAATAGTTCAAATTTTCATAGAAGTTTGACCCATTCAAAAACCCAAAATGTTACATGATATATTCAATTTTGATATTTAATTATACTTTTTTAAATATATATTTTTTAAATTAAATAATAATATTTATAATTATTATTAAAAATTCTAAAGGTTAATAATTAATTTTATTTTTTATATTCAATCAAAATAATACACACATCAATAATTATAAATAATAATATTATTTATTTAGACATTTTAATTCATTTTTATGTGTTCACAATTTGTGTAATTAATGTTATAAATTCACTTTTTTTTAAAAAAAAATAATTTACTCAATTTTATTTATTCATTTTTAATATTCTTTCCTTTAATATTTTTTTTTTCATTTTTGATATTTATTAATTTTTAATATTTTGGGAATTTATTCACTTTAAAAAATTTATTCATACTTATTTGCTATGTTTTAATATTTTTAATCTGTTTTTAATTTATACGATTAATATTTGTTTACTTATATTTATTAATTTTTAATATTCTTAATATGATTGAAATTTAAATAATGGATTTATGTTAATGCATTTTAATATTAATATTTTTTATATTCAATATAATTTATCTTTAATAATTTTTTATTGATATAATTAATATTATTTATTAATTCATTTTTTTAAATTTTATGTTTTTTTATTTCCTGTAATTAATTTTATGAATTTTATTTTTAAATATTTTTTTGATATACTCAATTTTATTTACACATTATTAATATTCTTTAATCCAATATTATTTATTCATATTATATATTTATTATTTTTTTATATTTTTTCAATATGTTTTAATTTATAGGATTAATATTTATCCAATTTTATTTATTGAGATTTAATTTTTTAAAAAAGATTTAAATTTATATAATTAATTTATTTGGATGAATTTTTTAATGTATTTTTAATTTAAATAGTTAATATAATTCATTTTTTACAATTTTTTTATTTATATTATTTATATTATTTATTT
This sequence comes from Viscum album, assembly GCA_963277665.1. Lineage (NCBI taxonomy): Eukaryota > Viridiplantae > Streptophyta > Magnoliopsida > Santalales > Viscaceae > Viscum > Viscum album. The sequence goes on from OY728132.1 coordinate 825,191,153, forward strand.
ATTCATTTTTCTTCATTTTTGTATGTGTTTATAATTTATGTAATTAATCTTATGAATTAATTTTTTTAAAATATTTTTATAATATACTAAATTTTATTTATTCATTTTCAATATTCTTTCATTTAATATTATTTATTCATGTTTAATATTTATTATTATCATATTTTCTATAATTTAATCATTTTTCAATATTTATTTATAAGTATTTATTTACTATGTTTTAATATTTTCAATAAGCTTCAAACTTATATCAATAATATTTATTCATTTTTATTTATTAAGTTTTAATATTTTTCATATGTCTGAAATTTATATAGTTAATTTACTTAAATTTATTTTCTAATATTTTTGTAGTTTATATAGTTGATATTTTCCATTTTTTTGTAATTTTAATATTTATATAATTAATATTATTTATTTGTATTCATTTTAATGTGTTTAAAATTTATGTAATTAATAATTTGAATTTAAATTTTTAAATATTTTTTTAATTTATTCAAATTTATTTATTCATTTTTAATATTCATACATTCAATATTATTTATTTTTCTTAATTTTTTATTAATTATTAATATTTTTGAAATTTATTAATTTTATAATATTTATTTATACATATTTATTTATTAAGTTTTAATATTTTCAATATATTTTTAATTTATATAATTAATTTATTTAAGTGCATTTTCTTATACATTTTTAATTTAAAAAGTTTATATAGTTTATTTTTAATAATTTTATTATTTAATTAATTAATATTATTTATTTATTCCTTTTTATTCTTTTTTTTTACATTTTTTCAGAACTAGGTTAAGCATAAATAAAAGTGTATTTTATCAATTCTAAAACATAACCTTGTAGAATCTACGTTTTTTTATCACTCATAAAAGTGATGATTTAATAGTGCTAAGAAAGAACTGATAAAAGTAGTCTTTCTCATCACTTATATTTTTTGTGTTGATAAAATGGGATTTTATTAGAACATTTCAGTTAGCACTGATAAAGCCCGTCACCTTCTCTAGAAAATAACCCTAGTGGATCGCTTCTTCCTCGCACTACATTCAAGATCTCACCGAACCAAAGCTCTACTATAGCCTAAGTGAATTGTTTTGGACAAATCAAACCTCAAAACTAAAGGTATGAAATTCAGAACTTTTTTTAAGGATTATCAATCTATATTTCTTGTGTTTTTCATGATTTTTTCTTTTTTATCTTCCCTTACTCATCTATAGCAATCTAACACTTTTTTTAAAATTATCATGTGATACTAAAATAGAGATCTTTGTTGATGTTCTTTCAAATATCACCTATATTTAAGAGGATGTTTGAAATTCATGAGTCAAATAAATGTTTTTTAGTCAATTAACTTATATTATAAATATTTAATATCTTCATATTTTTTAATAACTATGATGTAATATTATTAGTTATTTTTTTCATCATGACTAACTTGATATTTACCCAATTAATTTCCTCCTAAAGAACATCTTTCCAATTTTAAATTGAACATCACTTATATGTACATTGATTGATATGAATTGGAAAACTATGCCATGAGTTATAAAAGATTTTTTTCCACTGCATTATGTGGTTTCTTGTCTAATTTATATTTATGTGCTTATCCTAAAACAATTCCATAGATCCACTTACATTTCAAATAGTTTAACAATTATATAAATTTTTAAACTTTGTTTTTAGATTAAGACAAAATACTTAAAATTAATCAATTCTCCTCTACCTAGAAAAATTATAACCATTTTTCACATTATAATTAATATAATTCACCCAATATTGTTAAAATTCATCTAAAAGTTTATATTATTTTTAATGATAGATGAATCAAAAAATTTATATTCCAAAAAAATTGAATTTAAAATTTTCAATACAATAATTTTTCTAACTTTAATAATAAGGTTGTTTATTTTATGAATTCAATTAATCATTAAAACTAATTTTATGATTAAATACATCTTATTCATGACCTTGAAATTTTAATTTTTTTGTTATTTTGGTTAAATCATTCTTCTTCCATTCTACCCACAATCTTAATTATTTTCAAAATCTCATGGCATATTAAAAAATTAATTTTGATTATAATCAAATGAAGAATTGGGATATGATATATTTCATAAATTTACAAATGTAATCACCATAATTTATGTAATTTAATCATTTTAAACACTGAGGAAACATTGTGGAAAAAAAGGTAATTTGTTTTTATATGTGTTTTGATAGTGATATGTTATTATATAGACCTACTTATAATGTTGTATAAACCCATATGTCTCTTATAAACATTAATAGTGAAAGGGAGTGAATTATCTACCTTAATGAATCCATTTCAAAAAATGTAATGATTTACAATATGTGACTTATTGTAATAAAAAAATAAGTTTTGTAATACTTTAAATTCATAAAATTTTTGGTCTTTATATTTTCTAACATTTTTTTGATGAAATCACAATTTATATCAAATATGATGCCTATATGTGTGTGTATATAAATAATTACCTTTGGGGGTTCTAAACTCATACCTTCTTTGTATTAATTTTTTTGTTAAATATGAATATTACTAAATCAAATCGGATAGATATGAATCAAAAATAGATTGATGTCAATCATATAAAAAATGTATGAGGAAGGGGTGAAATAGTTCATCATGTTTTCAAAATATCATTCATATGAATCTTCTCAAGTGAATTTTCCATCTTTATGTTGTTGTTATTAAATAATATTCAGTTCATAGGAGTTGAAAGAACACCATATCTATCTTAGAATAGATCATAGTTATAAATTTTGGTCTCAACATAGGTAATAACTAAATGTACCTAGTGACTTGGATAACAATATGTTTTATGGATCATCAAATATGATTAAATGTTTGAAAGATGATAAATACCATATTGAGGGTATGATTGCAAGTGTAAAAGGTGATGATAATTATAATGATTAAATGACAATGATAGTTAAAGATGAATTTTGTTATTGTCCAAAACTATTCCAAAAGATAAATATTTGTAAGAAGACGCCATTGTATGCTAGTTTTACTAAATATACAACAATTTCAGCCATATTGCAGCTATAATGTAAAATATGGAAAAAATGGATTGACACCAGATTTAATGAACTAATTTCTCTCTATAATTATATTCTACTAGAATATATTGAGCTTCCATGTCAAACATATGATGAAAAACAAATTCTATATTCAATGGCTATGATCTCTAAAAGAATATATGTATGTCCAAATGACTATATATTGTTTCACAATGATCATGTATCACTTAAAAAAATTCCAAAGTGTGGTGCATCTCGATACAAGAAAGATGAATCAGGTTCTTTAAAATTTGGTATGTTATTTTCCAATCATTCAAAGGTTTTGGAACCTATATAGAAGTGAGGAGACTATAAGGAAATTGATGTTATATATAGATACAAGAAATCATGATGGGAAACTTCATTACCTAGAAAACTCTCCTTGATGAAAGAAAATTAAGCATGAGTATCCTGCATTTGGAAATGATCTGGGAAATTTTTTTCTTTCACTGTCTACAGATGGGGTGAATCCTTTTGTTTTACAAATTAGCACTCACAATACATGTTCAGTTATGTTGGTAAATTATAACTTTTCCTCGTGGTTATTCATGAAGAAAAAATACATTATATTGACTTTGCTTATATCGAAACCAAAATAATCAGGTAATGGTATTGATGTTTATCTGGATCCATTGATCGAAGATCTAAAATTATTTTGGGATTCAGGTGTTATATTATATGATGCGTATATTAATGAAGATTTCACAATATGATCCATGTTGTACGAGATGATAAATGACTTTCTTACTTATGGAAATGTTTCATGATATAGCATTAAAGAAAATCAAGGGTATCCGATTTATGAAAAAGGTACCAACTCAGTTTGGTTGAAACATTACTTATTGATTTTGTTTCTAGTACATCATAGATTTATACCCTAATAACATAAATACCAATATTGGATGACATATTTTGACTAGAATTTAGAATAAGGCACAACAATGTATCCTCTAATAGGCGATCAACTATTTAAGAAACTAATGGATATAGCCCTCACTTTTTGTAAACCTTATTTGAAAAACCATATGAAACTTGTTTCGGAAAAAGATATTAGTTTTTTTTTTGAAGAATCGTACTATAATTTTTTATATGTTATAAATTTTATTAATTTCAATCATGTAAAAAATGTATGTGATAGTTTTATTGGAACATTAATAAATCCACCTGTAACAAAAAAAAGGATAGAATTAAGGATAGGTTAGACATGATTGACATGTTTTTATAATAAGAGTTGGGACCATTGAAGGGTGAAAGACAAATTTTTCCTCCTCTAATGGCTTTCACTTTTTACAGGAAATGGATATATCATTTTTGAAACATCCTGAATGATGTAAATGTTTCAGAGGGGTATTCATCAAATATCAAGAATGTCATGTCAATGAATGATTTATAGTTAAGAGGAAAAAAAATCATATAATGATAATTTTTTGATGCAAGATCAAATTTTTATATATTTGAATTTAAATTTTCCTAAAAATATTCATCATACATTAACCAAGATTTATTTATTTTCCAAAATTATATGTAGTGATGTTATAGACCAGAAAAAATTGTCAACAATGGAAATAGAAATTTTTCTGATATTATGTGAATTGGATATGTTCGTCCCACCATCATTCTTTGGTATGATGGTACACTTGATGGTACACTTGGCTAGAGAGATCCAACTATATGGTCATGTAAATTATTGATGGATATAACCTATTGAATGATGTATGGATGTTTTGAAAGGGTGGGTCAAAAATTGATTCCAGACATATGGTTGTATTATGAAGAGATATATCGTTGGAGAAGCTATTGAATTATGTTCTGACTACCTGTCTAATGTGGAAAGAATTGGTCTTCCAAAATCTCATCACAACAGGTGACTTTTGGGTGAACTAAATTCTAGAATATATGTTGTTTCAATTTCCTTTACTAAACAAAATAAGGTTCACCATTACATTTTACATAAAATTTTATAGGTTTTATTATTATTGAAACCCACAAAGTATTTCATAGAAATTTGAGCGCATAAAGTGTTGTAAGATGGATATCAAATACATATAATAAAAATTTTATAGGATGGTTTCAAGACCATATTTTTAGGGAGTCAACTAAAAATATGAATTCAATTTCAAAATGACTTCGATGTGTATCTAGAGGAATAAGTGTGCATTTATTATATTATAATGGTTATGTAATTATTGGTTATATATTTTATAAAAATAAACATGTTAAATGTGGTACCATGTAAAATAGAAGAGTTTCTCATTCTTTAATCTCATTTAAAATATAAAAATAAAATTTATGTGAATATTTCATACTTTGGAATAATTTAATAAATATGGGATTTGGATTATATTACATTCCAAGTGATGATTTTTCAATGTAAAAAGGGTTGATAACATAATTACAGTTAAAAACGTTGAACTGGGATTCATTAAAGTGGATTTTATTAAGGAAGGCTATAAGGAAGAACCATTCAAATTGGAATCGTAGACAACATAAGTATTTTATGTTATAGATCTTGTAAGCATAAAGTGGTCAATTTCCCTATTATTAACTAAAATCAATGTAGGGTTAGATGTCATTTTAACTGAGGATGGAACTTTTATTAGGATGTCATAATAATTTCATGGTGGGCCCAATGTTGATAATTTCATTTATGTAAATGGAGACCATGATGAGGGTATTTTAATACTCGATAAATGGGTCAAATCCCTTCAAACTTTCAAGAAAAAAAAAAGTGATTTCAATAATCATGTTACATTTTTTTACAATAAACATTGTGTTAGCTCATAGAATTATTTGTTCACAACTACATTTAAGTAATCTAAATTAATTTTTTAACCACTTTTGTAGATAATGGATTATTTGTATGTCAATACTTCCAATCCGGATGAACAACTAGTTTCTTTACATGTTGACACACACAATGTATATGAAAAAATGTTTCCCCACATTTTAAACCAACCAATAATTAGGAAAAACATATTGAAAATGTTGAAACTGAGGATATGATATCATGATAGTGTTTCCAAAAATTAATAAGGTGAGAACAAGAAGTCTCAAATTTGAGGTTGGATGGAATGTGCTAGACACGTCTATTTACCCTAACAATACCATTTTCATTAGTTACATTGGGATCACTACTCGAATGTGAATTCTAATGGATGTAGATACACAACACAATGTTGTTCCCATGATTAATGCACTAATTTGGAAAGATATTAGCATAAAATTATGATATAATTTCTCTATTTTAATAAAAAATAAAATAATGAAACATCGATTTTATCTTCATTTTCCCATGCAATGTGCATTTATTATAGATGATTTCTGAATGAAATTTGTATTAATTATCACTAGAAAGGATTATAGAGTCTTTCAAACAATTTTTACAAAGAATCATCTCAAGGATGTTGAAGGAAAAGTAAACCAACACCCACCATAGATATATACACACATGATAAACCAAAAAACATGGAATTTGTTTATTATTCATCGTAATGCGGCATAATTCGAGGTACATTGTGATTGGTAATACTTTACATGGAAATATATGTATTAATCACTTTGATTAAGAATTTTTAATTTATTAAATAGTAATTGGGTGTTGAAAAAAGTAACATGTATAAAAAACCAACATACTCATGTCGTAAAGCAAGGATGAGGTAAGATTCACTTGAAAAGAAATTATATGTATTTTAAATCTAAAGTAATACTTTTATGGGGCATGAAAAAATATCATAATTGTGTTCCTTTTTTTATATTTTTATTGACGAATCAAAATATGAATCAAGTTCCATCAAACATCATATTCTATGGAAAGAGTCTTGTGTAAATAAATCTAGAATACTGGAATATTAAAATAATTAAACAAATATGGGAATCATGTGTATGTATGACATAATAAAGAAAAATTTTACTTTAAATTGGTATTATATAAAAAATAATATATTATTTATCTGGTTTAGACACAAGAATCATCATTGCTTGTACCATATGAATAACTAATTTTTGTGGCCTTGAAGTGACCCAAAAAATATGGTTTTTTCAAAGGTGTGGGTTTTGGAGTGTCACCCAGAATGTATTTTGAGAAAATAAATAAACAAGGGGATAAAGATAAGAAAATTAAAGAGATGTAAACTATAAGGCCCCAGACTTAAACCATACTTAATATAGAATTAAATGAATAATTCACATAGAAGATCTTTTCAGGTTTAGAGTTTTAGAGAATTAGGACATAACTATTACATCTCAAAAGATTACAAAGTAGAAACTTCTACTAAGTTTCCATAAAATAAAAACTCTTAAAACGAAACATGTTTAGTTCCATGTTTTTGGTAGCATGACTTTCCCTTGATCCCATCTTTGACCCTATTCCACGTTAAGTCCTGTGAAAACATTTCAAAAACTTGGGATGAGCATAAAAAGCTCAGTAAGGGATACACAATGAATGAAAACTGTTAGTTTTTTTCAAAACAACAAGTAAACCATGTATACTTTAACAAAGTAATAGATTTCACCTTTTCGAAGTAGTAAAAACTCTTCACTGAATAAAAGATCATTACTTACCCTTCTGTAACCAAAATATTACCATAAAACCCATATAAAGATCACATATCATATAAAGGTAACTTGGTACATAAAAATACTTAAGTGGAATAACCATATGGTCGACTTCCACTCATATCACTTAATGGAATAGCCATTCGGCCAACTTCCATACATACTTAATGGAATAGCCATGCGGCCGACTTCCATACCCAATACATTGTAGGTTATAACATAAACACCCGTCCTGGTATTCATGGCACCACTCGTCATATGGTTTATCACGTAACCACCTGTAAAATGTCCAAGTACCATTATAAAATTATACCACATAAAACCAACATAAATAAATGATAAAATTTCCACATTTCAATCACAATATATCATTTAAATATATTGACATAATAGAATCCTTTATCAAAACCATTTTCAATACCAAAATACAAAAAAAAGTATATGGTATTTATTTTATTTTAAAAACATTACGGCTTGTTGAGGAAGCCAAGGATCAAATAATACTCGCGGCGGCAGAAAAGGTTGTTGTCACCGCGTATGTAAAAAGAAACATTCCTTTTTGGTCGTTTAGTAAAACGATTCGTAGAAAAAAGATTCCTTTTGAATAAACGTAAACGTCAAAGTGGTTTATACACCGTACAAAATAATGTTGTGTATAAAACAAAATATGCCTCAATGAATGGAGATTGAGATGAAGACCCTTACAAAGACGGTATCCTTCGTTTAAGGATAAATAAATTGCATAATTATGTGTGATAAACGAATACACCAAATATAAGTGGATATTAAGTGTAAAACAATCAGTGGTTATTCACACATATTCATAGAATGACTTATTCAAGGGGTACAAGTTTATCCCAATGAATCAAATTTGGGTTAAAAAAGTTCCCATGTAAAAATTTGACAGCCTAACGGTGTCACTTCAAAATTCAGAGAAGGAGTTGATGAGAGATAAAAAAAAGGCATCTCATCACCAAAAATTTACATCAATAAGGATATATGAGAACATATCCCAACATAACAATATGTGAATTAAAATACCCAACAAAAGAAGTCTTTTAAAAAGAGGAGGGTGAAAGGTTCCCTTACCGACTTGGGTATCTTTTGAAACATACACCCCATGAAAGAAGGTCAATACATCATTGATGTAAATACTCATAAAAAAAATTATATTACACAAAGAGTAGAATAATGGGAAGTACATACACCACTCAAAGCAAATTGTGGGAAATGTAGCATAAATATCATGGGAATAAAAGTGAGATGAAAAATCCCTTACGAAAACTCGGCAGCCTAACGGCGCCACATAAAACATACAAAAATGGATTGATGAGATCAAATAGGGTCTCTCATCATATTAACATAAAGTTTACAGAATGTGGAATATAAAATAACATCCCCCAACATAACAAAGAGGAGCTTAAAATAAGTGACATAGAGGAGAGTACTTAAAAAGAAAGAGAGAGGTTAGATCTCTTACGAAAATTCGGCAGCCTAACGGTGCCACTCAAAACATCCAAAATGGATTGATGAGAGATAATAGGTTCTATAAACATATGAACATAAAAATTAAAGTAAGAGTAATATAAAATAACATCCCAATAACAAGAAAGATGAGCTTTAAAAGTAATGACATAAAAGAGCGTACTTAAAAAGAAAGAGAGGAGTAGGATCCCTTACCTCGGGTCCGACTTGACTCAATCATTCTTTAACGTCATGAATAATAAACTTGAGTTAATTTATACTTGATTAAGAACCTTTTAAATGTTAATTATTCCTTTTATATCAATTATTGACATGTTATAAACATTATGTAATCATTTAAGTTAATAATGTTTGTTTTGTCGATATTTGGTTCTTAAGTCAAAAGTGGACTTCTTACAATTACATGTCATTCGTGTGGTCAATGGTTCATTATATCCAGAATGATATTCCTGATTTTGATATCATATATATCATATATATCCAGAATATACATGTATTTATAATATTACATAATCATTTAGAGGTAATAAATGAAATGCACCATTCATGGAGATGGTAAGCCGTATGTACGCATGAACGCTACTTTCATTTATTTGTCATATTAATGGAATTAAAACTAAATGAGAGGTATGTATATTTTAATTCCAGAATTATATTCATCATTTATATGTAACATACATTATATATATCCATTATAAATATTTACTTATAATAGTACATTACATTTGGGGATAAGAAATGAAATGCACCGTTCATGGAGATGGTAAGCCGTACGTACGCATGAACGCTACTTTCATTTCTATATCATACATTAATGGAAATAAATAATAATGATATAGAGGTATATTATAATTACAGTATAACATCATATATAATAACTTTAAATTCATCCTTTATACTTCTCACATATGGCATTAACGAATCACATCACTTTGAGGGGGCGGTAGTCCGCACTTCCTTAAATGAAGATATCGCATTTACCCATAATGGAAACCATAAAGGTATGACATAAATGAAAAATAGAGAAGCTTAAGTAAAACAAAAACATATTATATATCATATATAAGTATAGTGACATCTTAATGGCCACCTTTGAAGGTGTTATATGAGTGTTGAATAGTCATCGTTTCGTGAGGCAGAAATTCGCCATCCACAGAAACAGTATGTTCTTTAACCATTAGATGTAGGTGTGTGTGTAAGTGTAGCTAGAATATTCTTTATAACAACATACTAGTATATTAAAGATACTGGATTTGTTACAAAAGAAATGAACAAAAAGAGTTTAGGGGTTGGAGAGGAAAAATAAAACAAAAGGACTCAAGTGAAGACATTACCTTAAAATCGGGTAACTCCCTTTGGTTTGAGCTCAAAGGCTTCCTTGGAAATACTTATGCCCAAATTGAGGCTTCAAGGAGTATGAGAGGGAAGTGTAGAGACAAAATGGGTAGAGTTTGGCCGAGCCAAAGGCTTTCGGAGTGTGGGTAAGGAGGTAGTGGTGGGGGCCTTTTATAATAGGAGAGGAGGGGCACTCTTGTAAAGTTACAAAATGTTACATTATTTTCAAAAGAGTTTCGGATTTTAAAGGTCCCACGTTGATGTACTTCGAGGATAAGGTGATAAGGGTTAGAAATCCACTCATTCAATAGGTTTTGGACATGTGTAGATCTTAGATATTACATTATCTTTCTATTTTATTTAAATCGTTAAATAATGAGGTCATCGCTGCATCATTATGATGTCATAAATAATTTAATTTATTTAATGTCTAAAAATTATAAAAAAACTACTATGATGTAGGAAATCTTTCTAGATTTCCAATTAATATTTATAGTCAAAAATATGACTTGTATAACCCCATGTAAAAATTGTTTTAGTAAAACATTTCATGTTTGTGTCACTTTTACTTTAACATTAAATAAAAAAGATATTTATGTCATTTTCCAACCAAAGTGGATCCATGGGGTCCCCAAGTTGACTCATGGATTGTATTGGTTGGCCATGACACATCCAATGAGGGTAGGACATGTTTCTAGGTATTTTCATTTTATTAAAACATTATTCTTACCTTAAACTACACTAATTACCTCTTATCGCGATTAAAAACTTAATAAGTTACTATTCACCAAAAAATTATTTTAATCCCATTGAACCACATTTTACTTTTTAATGACAACCATGTATGTCGGATTTTTGAAATTCAAAACACAATGATGGAAAAATTTCATTTAAACGGAATATTAATTTTATAAGTACCACTTAGTGGTTTCACTATTCATCAAAAATTGAAGTTTTTCAGAAAAATACCAAAACATCACCCTAAGATATATTTGATATTCTGAATTCAAAAATTATGTCTATTTTAAAAAATTCAAAACTTATTATTTTCATTAATTAATTTAATAATTAATTCCCGTTTTCAGAGCAAATAGCGTGTTTTTATGAAACAATAAGTATCAAAAGATTGACACTAGTTTAAGTCCATTTTCAAAGTGAAATTAATTCCAACGACCACTATTGTATTAAATTGTAAAATTATATTCTAATTTCACTTTAAAACCAATTAAAAATATAATCTATTCATATAAATAAATTAGATTAAAAAGAGGTTTTGAATTAAAATACAACATTTTTCCCTATTCATTAAAAATTGAACTTTTTCGGAAAAATACCAAAAATTTACACAAAGTAAATTTTGATGTCCCGATTCTAAAGAAGAATTTTATTTTGTCAAATATAACACATAAAATTGTCAAAATTTTGATTTAAAAGAGGTTCTCCATCAAAAGGTGGTTAATCAACCTTTTAAAGAATATTAGAATGTTTCCGCTTAAAATTGGATTCATTCGCATTTTTAATCCTCTAACATTTATTGTAAAAAGTAAAAATATTTGACAAACATATATAATCATTTTTTAGTTCGTTCTATTCATTCCCGCCATCACAACAGCTAGGCATTAACTTCCATTTAAAATAATATTATTTTATTATTAGTGTGCAACGTAAGATTCCCAAGAAACTCGTTGTTGTGTGTTGGGTACGCCATCGATCATAACATCCCCTTTAAAGTCATATTAATATTTTATTCACAAATATGGATAAATATAAAAATGTCATATTCTTTATTTACCTGGGGTGTTACATCCTTCCCCCCTTTTGGGAATTGCGTCCTTGAAATTTTAAAATTGAGCTTGGAAACATCCTTGAAAGTCCCACATCAGAACAAGAGTCGGTAAAACAATAACTTTAAAATAAAGAAAGATAAGTACAGAGGTCACCTAAGTTAACCCATACTAGGATTCCATGTCGGAAAACATGGACATGGAAGAAAAAGAAAAGGGTCATGTTCTTGAGGGAGAGTGATAGTAAACATGTCTAGGAGAAAGTTAACCATAAGAAAATCACAAACTTGTGATGGGTTAAACGGTATTCGATTCCACAGAAGGAAAAGTTAATAGACAACATTTTTGTTTTAAGTTACTTTTCATTGAGGAATTTATTCATAAGGAAACATAATCACTTATCATGTTGACTTCCAACTTTTATTAGATTCCTTACACAAACTCATATTTTCCCCAAAAGACAAGTATTTAGGAAGACTTGTTCATATTAAGAGTACTATAATCAACTTATAGAGAATCACCTAATCTACAAAAGAGAACTATATACTTCCCATGTCTTTAGGCTTTAACCAAAACCAAAACAAAAAATGTTAGTACAAGATCAGATAATCTAGAAAAGGATAACCCTTTAAAAAGAAAATCTATGCTTAATCTCCAAAATTTGCCCAACAAAACCCAAGGTTCAACGAGGACCATCCGATAAACAATTTGTCCATAAAATTATTCAATGTAAACAAAACTAATATTGAAACCCAAATATTTGAAGGATTTATTCACATAGTCTTCCAAGTTAAATCGTAACATTTATCTCCAAACAACATCAGTTGCTCCTAAAGTATCATATTTAAAAGTAATTAACCTAATCACATATCCTCCATGATAGGTTAATCATTTTCATAAATAACCCAAAATCAACTTACTCTTAATTCATAAAATCATATAACTAAAAAGAATCAGTCAAACTAACCAGGGACTTCACGTAGTCCAATGGTAGGCGATAAATACCAGTCGCACTTTGGTTGTGGCTTCGATTCCCGCATCTTTGTCCGACGCGACGGGTAGTCTCACGGTCTGCGTGTTGTCCTTTTTCAAAAACTATATAATTCTCAAATCATTCCCCAAAAAGGGATTAAATCATAAAAAATAACCATAACATAAGTTAACCTCAATTTTTATGTCATGCCTTTCACTTCAATCATAACATATAGTAACCCATAATTACCTCAAAAGTAAGGATCATATAAACCCAAATGGTTCTTTATAACTATGTCCACAAATGAAAAGATAACTATTCCTTGAATAAAATTTTCATATATTAAACATCAGGGTTACACATAATATAAAAAGTCTTCTAATGTAACCCCATCATCAAAAGAGACTTAATACTCTTAAGAATTTCACCATAACTCTTGAAGCCCTTATATGTTGACATCTTACTCATTCAACATTCTTCATGATCCATTAACCATTACTTTCCAACTTATTCTGAAATACTTCTTTCCTACAAAAAAAATCATGAATCATATCCTAAGATTCCAAAATAGGAAAACAATAGTCAAGAAATAATCCATACCTTTGATTGGTCATTGTCAGTTTCTTCATCCTCAATCGGAATGGCATTAGGTATTGGTAAACAAGTATTTGTATGATCTTGGTGATCCCATTCACGAAACTTCTTCATAGGACATGTGTTTGCATAATGACCTTGCACACCACATTTAAAACATTCAATTGATCCCTCAGAAAGAACTTCTTTCCCTTTCCTCGAGTCAACTGGATGCTTCCTTTTTCCATGGCAGGTTCTTGCTTTATGACCTTCATTTCCACATCTATAGCATATTTCTGTCCCTTTGAAACATTTTCCTAGGTGTTTCTTTCCACATCTTTGACACATTGGTTTTTGAACACACTTACCTTTATGATGATTACATGTAGTTCTGTAGGGATTTGTTTCTCACATATATGATGCCTTATAGAAATCACCAAGGTTTAGGTGGTCAATCATGACTCCAGATAGTTGGTTAAGGATAAACACAAGAGTTCTCATTGCAACTCCCATATCATTCAGCTGCTCGCTCAGAAAACTGTCACAATTTCCTTCACATCCACTGTTACTTTGGTGCCTGCTAGATCCAGCCATTTACTAAAACCAAAAATGGTCAGTGTGAGTATATCAATAAGACCATCATGAACTAATGAGGAAGATATACTTACTCATTCACTTTATCTAAAAACTATGACTCTTTCTGAAATCCTAACCATTATGGTAATGTCACTTATGCTTAAAGAATACCCTAACCTCTAAAGTTATCTAAACTGACCTTTGATACCAACTATAAGGCCCCAGACTTAAACCATACTTAATATTGAATTAAATGAATAATTCACATAGAGGATCTTTTCAGGTTTATAGTTTTAGAGAATTAGGACATAACCATTACATCTCAAAAGATTACAAAGTAGAAACTTCTACTAAGTTTCTATAAAATAAAAACTCTTAAAACGAAACATGTATAGTTCCATGTATTTGGTAGCATGACTTTCCCTTGATCCCATCATTGACCCTATTCCATGTTAAGTCCTGTGAAAACATTTCAAAAACTTGGGATGAGCATAAAAATCTCAGTAAGGGATACATAAAGAATGAAAACTGTTAGTTTTTTTCAAAACAACAAGTAAACCATTTATACTATAACAAAGTAATACTTTTCACCTTTTCTAAGTAGTAAAAACTCTTTACTGAATAAAATTTCATTACTTACCCTTCTGTAACCAAAAGATTACCATAAAACCCATATAAAGATCACATAACATATAATTGTAACTTGGGACATAAAAATACTTAAGTGGAATAACCATAAGGTCTACTTCCACACATATCACTTAATGGAATAGCCATTCGGCCAACTTCCATACATACTTAATGGAATAGCCATACGGCCGACTTCCATACCCAATGCATTGGTGGTTATAACGTAACCACCCATCTTGGTATTCACGGCACCACCCATCATATGGTTTATCACGTAACCACCCGTAAAATGTCCAAGTACCATTATAAAATTATAACACATAAAACCAACATAAAGAAATGATAACATTTCCACATTTCAATCACAATATATCATTTAAATATATTGACATAATAGAATCATTTATCAAAACCATTTTCAATACAAAAATACAAAAAAAAGTATATGGTATTTATAATATTTTAAAAACATTACGGCTTGTTGAGGAAGCCAAGGATCAAATAATACTCGTGGCGGCGGAAAAGGTTGTTGTCACCACGTACGTAAAAAGAAACATTCCTTTTTGGTTGTTTAATAAAACGCTTCGTAGAAAAAAGACTCCTTTTGAATAAAGGTAAGCATCAAAGGGCTTTATACACCGTATAAAAGAAGGTTGTGTATAAAACAAAATATGCCTCAATGAATGGAGATTGAGACGAAGACACTTACAAAGACGGTATCCTTGGTTTAAGGATAAATCAATTGCATAATTATGTGTGATAAACGAATACACCAAATATAAGTGGATATTAAGTGTAAAACAATCATAGGTTATTCACACATATTCATAGAATGACATATTCAAGGAGTACAAGTTTATCCCAAAGAATCAAATTTGGGTTAAAAAAGTTCCCTTGTAAAAATTTGACAGCCTAACGGCGTCACTTCGAAATTCAGAGAAGGAGTTGATGAGAGATAAGAAAAGGTATCTCATCACTTAAAATTTACATCAATAAGGATATATGAGAAAATATCCCAACATAATAATATGTGAATTAAAAGACCCAACAAAAGAAGTCTTTTAAAAAGAGGAGGGTGAAAGGTTCCCTTACCGACTTCGGTATCTTTCGAAACATACACCCCATGAAATGAGGTCAATACATCATTGATGTAAATACTCATAAACAAAAGTATATTACACAAAGAGTAGAATAATGGGAAGTACATACACCACTCAAAGGAAATTGTGGGAAATGTAGCATAAATCTCACGAGAATAAAAGTGAGATGAAAAATCCCTTACGAAAACTCGGCAGCCTAACGGCGCCACATAAAACCTACAAAAATGGATTGATGAGATCAAATAGGGTCTCTCATCATATTAACATAAAGTTTACAGAAAGAGGAATATAAAATAACATCCCCCAACATAACAAAGTGGAGCTTAAAAGAAGTGACATAAAGAATAGTACTTAAAAAGAAAGAGAGAGGTTAGATCTCGTACGAAAATTCGGTAGCCTAACGGCGCCACTCAAAACTTCTAAAATGGATTGATGAGAGAGAATAGGTTCTCGCATCATATGAACATAAACATTACAGTAAGAGTAATATAAAATAACATCCCAATAACAAGAAAGATGAGATTTAAAAATAATGACATAAAAGAGCATACCTAAAAAGAAATAGAGGAGTAGGATCCCTTACCTCGGGTCCGACTTGACTCGATCGTTCTTTAACGTCCTGAATAATAAACTTGAGTTAATTTATACTTGCTTAAGAACCTTTTTCAAGTTCATTATTCCTTTTATATCAATTATTTACATGTTATAAACATTATGTAATCATTTAAGTTAATAATGTTTGTTTTGTCAATATTTGGTTCTTAAGTCAAAAGTGGACTTCTTACAATTACATGTTGTTCGTGTGGTCAATGGTTCATTATATCCAGAATGATATTCATGATTTTGATATCATATATATCATATATATCCATAATATACATGTATTTATAATATTAAATAATCATTTATAGGTAAGAAATGAAATGCACCGTTCATGGAGACGGTAAGACGTACCTACGCATGAACGCTACTTTCATTTCTTTGTCATATTAATGGAATTAAAACTAAATGAGAGGTATGTATATTTTAATTACAGAATTATATTCATCATTTATATGTAACATAAATTATATATATCCATTATAAATATGTACTTATAATAGTACATTGCATTTGGGGATAAGAAATGAAATGCACCATTCATGGAGACGGTAAGCCGTACGTACGCATGAACGCTGCTTTCATTTCTATATCATACATTAATGAAATGAAATAATAATGATATAGAGGTATATTATAATTCCAGTATAAAATCATATATAATAACTTTAAATCCATCCTTTATACGTCCCACATATGGAATTAATGAATCACGTCACTTTGAGGGGGCGGTATTCCGCACTTCCTTAAATGAAGATATCGCGTTTACCCATAATGGAAACCATAAAGGTATGCCATAAATGAAAAATACAGAAGCTTAAGTAAAACATAAACATATTATATATCATATATAAATACAGTGACATCTTAATGGCCACCTTTGAAGGTGTTATATGAGTGTTGAACAATCATCGTTTCGTGAGGCAGAAATTCGCCATCCACGAAAACAGTATGTTGTTTAACCATTAGATGTAGGTGTGTGTGTAAGTGTAGCTTGAATAATCCTTATAAAAACATCCTAGTATATTGTAGATACTGTAGTTGTTACAAAAGAAATTAATAAAAAGAGTTTAGGGGGTTGGAGAGAAAAATAAAACAGAAGGACTCAAGTGAAGACATTACCTTAAAATCAGGTAACTCCCTTTGATTTGAGCTCAAAATCTTCCTTGGGAAGCCTTATGCCCAAATTGAGGCTTCAAGGAGTAAGACAGGGAATTGTAGAGACAAAATGGGTAGAGTTTGGCCAAGAAAAAGGATTTGGGTGTGTGGGTAAGGAGGTAGAGGTGGGGGCCTTTTATAAGAGGAGAGGAGGGGCACTCTTGTAAAGTTGCAAAATGTTACTTTATTTTCAAATGCGTTTCAGATTTTAAAGGTCCCACATTGATGTATTTAAAGGATAAGATGATAAGGGTTCGAAATCCACTCATCCAATAGGTTTTGGACATGTTTAGGTCTTAGATATTACATTATCTTTCTATTTTATTTAAATCGTTAAATAATGAGGTCATCGCTGCATCATTATGATGTCATAAATAATTTAATTTATTTAATGTCTAAAAATTATAACAAAAATACTATGATGTAGTAAATCTTTTTATCTTTCCAATGACTATTTATAGTAAAACATATGACTTGTATAACCCCATGTAAAATATTTTTTAGTAAAACATCTCATGTTTGTGTCATTTTTACTTTAACATTAAATAAAAAGATATTTATGTCATTTTCCAACCAAAGTGGATCCATGGGGTCCCCAAGTTGACCCATGGATTGTCTAGTTCTGACATGACACATCCAATGAGGGTAGGACATGTGTCCAGGTAATTTAAGTTTATTAAAACATTATTCTTACCTTAAACTACACTAATTACCTCTAATCGCGATTAAAAACTTAATAAGTTACTATTCACCAAAAAAATTATTTTAATCCCATTGAACCAAATTTTACTTTTTAATGAAAACCATGTATGCCGGATTTTTGAAATTCAAAACACAATGATGGAAAAATTTCATTTAAACAGAAAATCAGTTTTTATAAGTACCACTTAGTGGTTTCACTATTCATCAAAAATTGAAGTTTTTCAGAAAAATACCAAAACTTCACCCTAATCTATATTTAATATTCCGAATTCAAAAATGATGTCTATTTTAGAAAATTCAAAACATATTATTTTCATTAATTAATTTAATAATTAATTCCCGCTGTCAGAGCAAATAGCGTGTTTTTATGAAACAATAAGTATCAAAAGATTGGCACTAGTTTAAGTCCATTTTCAAAGTGAAATTAATTCCATCGACCACTATTGTATTAAATGGTAAAAGTATATTCTAATTTCACTTTATAACCAATTCAAAATATAATATATTCATATAAATAAATTATATTAAAAAGAGGTTTTGAATTAAAATACAACATTTTTCACTATTCATTAAAAATTGAACTTTTTCGGAAAAATACCAAAAATTTACACAAAGTAAATTTTGATGTCCTGATTCTAAAGAAGAATTTTATTTTGTCAAATATAACACATACAATTGTCAAAATTTTGATTTAAAATAGGTTCACCATCAAAAGGCGGTTAATCGAACTTTTAAATAATATTAGAATGTTTACGCTTAAAATTGGATTCATTCGCATTTTTAATCCTCTAACATTTATTGTAAAAAGTAAAAATATTTGACAAACATATATAATCATTTTTTAGTTAGTTATATTCATTCCCGCCATCACAAAATCTAGGCGTTAACTACCATTTAAAATAATATTATTTTATTATTAGATTGCAATGTAAGATTCCCAAGAAACTCGTTGCTGCGTGTTGGGTACGCCATCGAGCATAGCATCCCCTTTAAAGTCATATTAATATTTTATTCACAAATATGGATAAATATAAAAATGTCATATTATTTATTTACCTGGGGTGTTACATAAACACAAATATATTCTCTAGAATAAAATCATAATTTGTTGTCTAAGTTGGTAGAGGATGTTATGGGAAGGAATCAAAAAGAAGAAACAACACTGCAATAACAACTACTTGAAGATCCATACCCCCCAAGCTTTGAGGTGACCAATTCCTCTCAAAGATCTAGATTACTAGAGGTAATTATTTTTTTCATAAATATTTCTATGAAATGTGAATCCGATAGATATTGATACCATTTAGGTACTAATATTATATTCGGTTAAATTTATGGTGATTTATATCTATCATCACCCACCCATCACCTTTTTGTGAGGGGTACATTATACAATACACAAGGAGATATTCTATAAAAAAATAACTTCCAAAAATTTCTTGTGAGAGTGAGGATTCATGCCGCTCATGATTCTATGTATCAAGCTACTTATTCCCCTTGCTCATTTGGATGTTCACAGGGCCAAACATGCTGTTGAAACATTCTGAGAATGGTTTTTTTATCTTGTAAAAATACATTTTGATAGTGATGTTTTTCCTTTACTATTAATTTTTTATTAAAATCTTTTAACAGTTAATGAATAAGGAATGAACCTAGGAATGATATTATAGACAAGGAAAAATAATTTGAAATGGAAGGTTGAATCAAAATAATTTAAAGGATCGACCAATCAATCGAAAATAACTCTATATAGTACCTTTACCTCTCCTGTTAAACTTTTGGGTTTACTAATATTACAAGTTCATTAAGGTAAAATATTCAAAAATAGTGATTTGACCATCATTGATTTTTAATAACAAATGTACAGAGAGTACATTGCATATTTTCATGGTCTTGATAATGTAAATGAAATCCTCAATCATGGATGTCTAGGAGTATCAGTTGTAAATGTATACATGAGGAGTTTTTTCAAAATATACTTGGCCAATATCTGATATACTATTTTAATTATAGATAAATTCTATTCATGTTTTTTAGGCATATGTATTTGTACTATTTGAAGGGAAAACCTTTTGAATAGAATTTTGGACTCATTAGTCCTCACATAACTTGTACATTAAAAAATACATTAAAAGAAGATGAATATTTAAAAATAGTGTACCAACTGGCCACAATGATAGAAAGTAACTTAAAAATGACATACTCTTCTTAAAACCCATGATGCAGAGGTAAAACTATACAATCTAATGATATAAAATATGTTTTCAATTAATTAATTAATTATTACAATTTATTTTTTAGGGAGCATTGGGTTCTCATTTCAATCAATTTGGACACTCCAAATATTTATTTTTTGGAGTCACTGCATAGATTCCAAATAAATTGACCACACATGATGATTTTTATCAATTTTTAACACACTATTTTCAACATTTTACGAATAAACTTCAAGTTGAATGATTTATATTATGTTTTAATGAAACAAAATTAGGATAGGGTGATGTTTAAATATCATCAAAATCATTTTATGAGGATGGTCGATGATCATAAGAATACCATGGATTTCTATTACTAGATAAGTATTGCGGTATATATAATAATTTATCATTATCAAAAAAATTACTTATTTTTCTCAATATTTCTATAGTGTTCGAAAAAATATAATGTAAATATTGTTGTATTATGTTGGAAAATTTATGAAAGATATTTTATCCCATTAACAAACTAACAAACTTGAATAGGTAGTTTCAATGATAATTTCAATTTCATCTAAAATATTTATTAATCATATAGTTATTTATATTTTTTAGTATCACTAGTACTTTCCACATTCCACATATTCAAAATAGGAAGTATTTTTTAGAATTAATGGGTAGAATACATGGTGACCTAATGTATAAATACAACATGAACAGGTAACTTCCTATAACTTATTTAGTTCATTTTATTATCATTTTATCTACTTTTTGTTAATTTAATTATCATTTTTGTCTAATACTTATTTACTTAATTTTCATAGATATCATGAAGAAATAAATTTTTTTAGAATTTATTTCCATGAAACCATTTTGTGCTCTATAATGAGTAAAGAATTCTTAGATCAAAATCAATTATTAAAAAAGTATTTGACAATGATAATGCACTCAAGTACTGTTTTTTCACCTTATAGATCTATTTTATCTTTATTTGATCCTTTTATGTTCATTGGTGTGTGTTTTCTATTTCAAAATGACTCAAAGTGTATGTTTTTAGTTTAAAATAAAATTTTAGTTAATAATGTGTGCCACTCACAAAAAACCATGAAAACCAACTCATAGTATCTTTATAATTTAGAAAATGATCCATTAGTCATTAGTGATGTGTAGGAATCATCTGCATGACAATATGATACATTATGTGTCTGGTATGACTCAAAGTGCATGTTTTTATTTAAAACTGAAATTTTAGTTCAAATACATGTCATATACTTAAAACAATGAAAATGTACTTGGATTGTATTGATAATTTAGAAAAAAATTATCCATAAGTCATTTGTGACTTGTAGAAATCAATCGAATGTCAATTTAATGTATGATGTGGCAAATATGACTCAAAGTGTGTGTTTTTATTTAGAATTGAAATTTTAGTTCATATGACGTGTGACATACTCAAAAATAATAAAATTAGTTTGGATTATTTTAATAAATTAGAAAAATAGTCTTTAAAGAAAAAAATTCACTTCAATCTGATATATGTTGTGACTGGTATGACTTGAAATGCATGTCTATTTTAAAAATAAAATTTAATTTAAAAACATGTGTTTCTCACTAAAAACAAAAAAAATACACTCATGTGTTCTTGATACATTAGTAAAATGTTTCATAAGTCATTTTGGATATGTAGGAATCAACCACATGTCAATCTGACACACGGTGTGACTTGTATGACTCAAAGTATGCATTTCTTAGTTTAAAAATAAAATTTTAGTAAAAAACATGTCTCACTCACAAAAAACTAATAAAACATGATCATATTGTCTTGATACATTTAGATAAATATCCATAAGTCATTTTTGATGTGTAGGAATCGATCACATGTCAATCCAACACACTGTGTGACCAGTGTGACTCAAAGTATGCATTTTCAATTTAGAAAATGAAATTTTAGTTCAAATTATTTGTCACTCCCTGAAAACCAATAAAAAACTAATATTATATTAGTAATTTATAAAAACAATCCATAATCCATTTTTTGATGTGTAAAAATAAACTTTGCGTCAATCCGACATACGGTGTGGCCGGTATGATTCAAAGTACATGTTTTTATTTAAAATTCATATTTCAATTCAAAACATGTTTCACATACTAAAAACTAATAAAATTCACTCATAATGCCTTGATACTTTAGAAAAATATTTCTTAAGTCATTTATAATGTTTAATAAACAACCACACATTAATCTGACACATGATGTGGCTAGTATGATTCAAAGTGTGTATTTTTATTTAAAATTGACATTTTAGTTCAAAATATGTGTGACATAGTACAAACTAAGTAAATTAGTTCAGATTATTTTGAAACATGATAAAAATGATCTATAAGACATTTTTGTTATGTAATAATCATCTCCACCTCAATATCATACAAAGTGTGACTAATATGACTCGAAATGTGTGTTTTCAGATTGAAAATGAAATTTTTGTTAAAGATCTATTTTAATAACTAAAAATAGGTTAAACTTGCTCATTTGGTCTTAATACATTAGAAAAATTATCCTTAAGTCATTTTTGATGTGTGGGAATCAACTATATGTCAATACGACACACAGTGTGACTGATATGACTCAAAGTTCAAGTTTTCTGTTTAAAAATTAAATTTTAGTTAAAAATATATGTTACTCATTCACAACCAAGAAAACATGCTCATATTTTCTTAATACATTTTGAAAATTATCCATATTTTATTTTTTACATGCAAGAATCAGTCACACATCAATCTGACACACAATGTGTCTGGTATGACTCAATGTGTGTGTTTTCATTTTAAAAATGACAATGTAGTTAAAAAAATTATCACTCACTAAATATAAATAAAACACACTTTAATTTCCTTGATAATTAAGGAAAATGATTCATAAGTCATTTAAGACATACAAAAATCAACCACATTCTAATTTGATGCATTGTGTGGCCGATATGACTCAAAGTGCATGTTTTATTTAAAATTTAAATTTCATTTAAAAACACACATCACATACTAAAAACAAATAATTTTTTCTAATTTTCTTGAAACATTATAAAAATGATCCATAAGTCATTTTTGACATGTAAGAATCAATTTCATGTCAATCTGATACACCGTGTGATCGGTAGAACTGAAAGTATGTATTTTTATTCAAAATTGACAATTTAGATCAAAATATGTGTAGTATTATCTAAACTAATAAAATGAATTAAAATTGTTTTGATAATTTAATGAAAAAATGCACAATCTATTTTTGATGTGTGGGAATCATCTTCACCTTAATCTAATACATGGTGTGATCGGTATGACTCAAAGTGTGTGTTTTTTGTTTAAAAATTATATTTTAGTTAAAAAAATGTTTTAATCACTAGAAACTAAGAAAAACCACTCATATTTTCTTTATACCTTAGTAATATGATACATAAATAATTTTTTATGTGTATAAATTATCCACACATCAATCTGAGACAAGGTGTAACCAATATGAATCAAAGTGCACGTTTTTAGTTTAAAATGAAATTTTAGTTAAAAATGAATGTCACTCATTGAAACCCTATAAAACACACTAATATTATCTTTATATTTTATTAAAATGACCCGTAAATCATTTTTTATGTGTAGGAATCAGCCACACATCAGTCCAACACATGGGGTGGTTGGTTTGACTCAAAGTTCCGTTTTATATTTAAAATTTAAATTTTAGTTAAAAAAATTACCTAATTACAACCAAGAAAATATGCTCATATTGTCTGTATAATTTAGGAAAATGATCCATAAATCACTTCTGTCATGTAGGAATCAACACACATGAATCTGATGCATGATGTGCCTGATATGACTCAAAGTGAAATTTTTCGATTTAAAAGTGACATTTCATTAATGCATTGTTTCATTTTTTTTTCTTTATATTTTTATTATCATAATAATTTTTTTATATAGGTACAATATTTTTCTCAATCTGAGGAGGTTTTTTCAGAAACTGGTAGTATGATCAGGCTCTTTTGAGAGGGGGTTGGGGTCAAAAGCTAATATAACATTAATGTTTTTGAATTTTTTTTATGACTATGACATATTCTGTTTTCTAATATAATTATAAATACTGATATTTTAAATGTTTATAATCATTGTATAGTGTTTTTTTGTTATATTGTGATGTAAATTTAATTGAAATTAAATTTTTTATTTATTTTTGCAGTATTCTATAATTTCAACAACAGACTACTAGATCATGGCGTTTATCTGCACTAGAAATAGTGCTGATAAAATTTCACTTTATCAATCCTAAAAACATAAAAATTAATTTTCCCATTTATAAGTACTACAAAAATCATAGATAAAGGATCCCATTTATCAGTTCAAAACTATTACTGATAAAATACACCCATTATCATCACTATTTTTTCACGCTGATAAATGGTTCTTTTATCCATTCTATTTTTAGTGTTGTTATAATTTGTTGGCTTCTAAAGGTAATTACAACATCAATGATTTTTAGCACTAATGATGGCTTATTAAATGACATACCTACAGTAGTGATGATTTCACTAGATCATGGTGTAATCATATCATTTTGATAGTGATTTTATATGTGATAGTGAGAGGACACTCTGCGACAATGATCACATGTCATTACCTGTCATTTCATTGGGGATACGATTCCTGAAATTTTATTTAATATTTTTCATTAAATTGGAAAAATTGTAAATTGATCAAGTTTCATGTTTTAGGGATTATTTCAGGATGTTTTCAGTAGTATTCCATAAATCATCCTAGTTTACTTGGTCATGGTTTTGATGTAGTATGCTTTCCAAGTGATTTTTAGGATAATATTCTTATTTTAATTAAAATTTGAAATTAATTTTAAATAGTTATAACTGGTCAAAACTGAAAAAAATATTTATAAATTTGTTATAATTAATTAAATTTGAAATTATGTCTTATGATAGGAGCTCATATGTTTATGTGATCTTTAAATATTTAAGCCAATAGTTGTCAATATTTCATTAAATATAATGACACCACATGAGGTAGGTGGGCCCTTTGAATTTCTCTTAAGTTTATGAATTTGATATGGCATGTGAAATGTGATCTCACCCCAGTGGGTGATTGAAATTTTTATTAAATAAAGTGTTTTATTAAAATAAACTGACTATGAGTAAAATTCAAGTGTCAGGGGACAAGATGCACCCTTTGAATCTAGTTGATGAATCCACTATCTATGACCAAAGGAATAAATAATAATTTAATCATTGAGATACATGAACCCTTAATGGATTTCAATCAAATAAAATTAATGAATATAGTGGACCTTGGTATAGGATCCCTAATACTCCTATTTATAGAAGATATTGTTGGATTCATAATGATTGGAACATATAGGCCATGATAGAACCTTGAGGTGCCTTATAGACTTTAACAAAAGTTAATTATAGAGTGGGGGTGAGTATTCCTTCCCCACTAGTATGTGTGTACCTTGGTAGTATTTATTTTAGAAAGGGTTTGAGTTTATATTGGGAATGAGAGGAACAACCTAGTATGACCTTAGAAGAGGTATTGGTATTATGTTATCTCTCTCAAGTGATATCGGTGTGTCCTTTCCTATAAGACATATGAGGCTGTAATGTGACTAGGATAATTTTTTAGGGACATTATTCCCTCTGAGAGTTGGAAAATAGACTCATATATGATTATGGGATAGAGGAGTCCATGCAGGTTTTCTTAGCTATGATATGACCAAGGGGACCCATGGTAGGTGACCCTAAAGAGGGGTAGTGTAGATAGGTAGGTACTTTCAATCTTGGGTGTCACCTTAAAACTTGAATATGGATAGTGTAAGAATGTTGTGTATATAATGATGAGGATGGGTTGTACACTATATATTCCAACCAAGGGGGTGTGTGACATGATCATGTGTATAACCAACCCATGGGATAATGATGTATGGCTGGGGGATACCCCCCCCCCCTCTCAGTTATATTATTATATGGACAAGCGGGATGCTATACCCCCAAAAATGTATATGAAATTATAGGTAGGACCCTCTTCCCCCTGATATATATATGACATGGCATGATGGGACATGATGAAACCAAATATATTATGATATTAATGGTAGGGACACACTACCCATCGATTATATATGAGATTATGGGTGGGATACTCTACCCCCATATGTATATGAGATAGTCAGGGGTGAAATGATCATGATTTTATTATGATATGAATTAGAGGGACACACCAACATTGAATATATATGAGAGTACAAGTGGGACTCTCTAGAACCCCCCCCCCCCCTCGAAATTTATAAGATATGTTTGGGTAAGATTCACTACCCCCACCACCCGATTATATTATAATATGGACGGGATGGACACACTACCCCTTGATTATATATGATATTATGGGTGGGACACTCTCCCACCTGATATATATATGAGATGGATGGGTGGGATTTACTCCCCTCAATTACATTATGATATGGATGTGAGGAACGCAATTCTCCCTAATTATATATAAGATTATAGTTGGGACGCTCTACACCCCGACATGTATATGAAATTATGGGTTGGATTCTCTGCCCCCTGACATGTATATGAGATAGATGAGTAGGATACACTCCCCCCCCATGATTATATTATTAAATGGATGGGATGGACACACTTATTCCCAATTATATATGAGATTACATGTGGGATTATCTTCCCACCTAACATGTATATGATATAGACAAGTGGGATGCACTTCCCCCCTATCCCCAATTATATTATGATATGGATGGGAGGGACACATATCCCCTAATGAGATATGTAATTGAGATTCTTCAGGGGTAGGATGCACTACCCCCCATATTTTTTAAAATTACTACTTCTGGGGTAGGATATTTCACCCAATGGTAACGTAATATGATTAGACACTCCAACATTGGTCAATATTGGTTGTCACTATAAAACCCTAGGATTGATGGTTATTTTTTATTTACACTTCCACACTATATATTTTATTTTTAACCTATCAAAAGTGAATGCACTATATTTACTGGTTATGTAAGGGATGTAATTGGTGGTGGCTTACTGAGTTATACTCACACCCTTCATGGGAATCCATAGAACTTTGGTGCCTAAGAAAACCTCATTATTTTCAGTTTTTGGAATAAAAGAGGCCAATTAGTGGATGATTGAGCTAGATATCTTTGTTAGATATTGGGATGAGGTGAGGATCAAGGATGGTGGTAGATCCTCCTTATATTTTATTCTTTAATTCATTTATATATGTGTTTGGCCTAGTGGTAGACTAGTTGGTATGAATTTTAATATGAAAACCTTTTCATTTATTATTTATGGTCATGTTAATTAATTTTTTCATACTTTGAATATTCATTTTTATGGATGTTTTTTGGTTATTTTATTTTATAATTGATACTCTAGCATACTCACCCCACAAAAACACCTTAAAATATTATTGTTAATCAACATCCTATGGAATATGGGGAGGTATTCCCAAGTCACATAACACCATTGGTCCGATTAATATAGATTAAACTAAGGTATAACATTAAAAAAATGATCCCAAATTTATTTTTGATGTGTAGGAATTAACTACATGTCAATATATCCCATAGTGTGGTAGTTTTGATAGAAAGTGAATTTTTTAATACAAAAGTAACATTTTAGATCAAAATGCATAACACATAATCAAAACCAAGAGAACACATCCATATTGACTTGATACTTTAGGAAAATGAGCTATGGTTCATTTGGGACACGTAGTAATTAATCATGCATCAATTAAACACATGGTGTGGCTGGATTGACTGAAAGTTTGTGTTTCTATTTCTAAAGTTTCATTTTAGTCTTAAATGCATGTAACATACTCAAAATTGATCAAATATGGTTGTATTATCTTGATAATTTAGTAAAATGATTTTTAATTCAATTATGGAATGTAGGATTTCACCTAACATCAATCTAACACATAGTGTGACCTAATTGACTGAAAGTGGATGTTTTAGTCTAAAACATGCATCACACGCTCAAAAATAAGAAAAATCACTCAAATTTTCTTGAAACTTTTTAAGATTATTTTTTATTTATTTTTGATGTGTAGAAATTAATTGTATGTCAATATAACACACTATGGGGCTTATTTGACTAAAAGTGTGTGTTTTCATTTAAAAGTGACATTTTAGTTCAAAACAAACATCAAATAGTCAAAACTAAGTAAAAATGAATGTATTTCCCTGAAACTTTAGAAAAAAATTCAACGATTCTTTTTTGATGTATAGGAATTAACCAAACATAAATTCAACACATTGTGTGATCATTATGACTGAAAGTGAATGTTTTTATTTTAAAGTGATAATTAATTTAAAAACACAAATGACATGCTCAAATTTTAGAAAACATACTTGAATTATCATGATAATTTAGGAAAATGATAGATGATTTATTTGCGACTTGTAAAAATCAACCACACATCAATTTTACACAAAGGATAGTTGGTATGACTCAAAGTGCATGTTTTTAGTATAAAGGTTACATTTTAACTCACAAGCATCATGTAGTCAAAACCAAAAAACACACTCATATTGACTTGCTACTTTTGAAAAATTATCCATGGATAATTTTTGACATATATGAATTAATCTCACATCAATCTAACACACAGTGTTTTCAGATTGATTGAGAGTGTGTTTTCATTTAAAAGTGAAATTTTAGTTTAAAACACATGTCACATACTCAAAATTGAGAAAAAAATCTTGGATCATTTTTATACATTAGGAAATTGATTTGTGATTTATTTTTGACATTTAGGAATTAACCTCACATCAATATGACACACAGTCTTTCTAGATTGAATGAAAGTACATGTTTTTGGTTTAAAAGTGGCATTTTAGTATAAAACATGCATCACATACTAAAAACTATGAAAACAATGTCATATTATCTTGATACTTTAAAATAATAATCCATAATTCATTTCTGATATGTTGGAATAATTTGTGCATCAATTAGATGTACAATTTGTCTGATATGACTCAAAGTGTGTGTTATTAGTATAAAAGAAACATTTTAGTTCCCAACACATGTTACATAGTCAAAACTGAGGAAACACGCTCAGATGGTATTGTTGCGTTAGGAAAAAGATCAATAATCCATTTGAGACATGTAGAAATTAATCTCATTTTTATTCAACACATGGTGTGACTGATATGATTGAAAGTGGTTTTTTTCATTTAAAAGTTTCATTTTAATTTGAAAAGTGCATCACATACTCAAAACTAAGAAAATGAACATGAATTGTCATAATATTTTAAAACAATTGATTACTCATTTGTGACTTATAAGAATCAACAGCATATCATTACAATTTAAATTTATTATGGATTTTATTATATTTCAATTATAATTTGTTTTTATTTCTTTATGTGTTATTTTTAAAATAATCATTATTATTATTATAACTAAAAACCTATTTTTTTCAATTTTGGGTTAATCTTTAGAGAAGACCCGCTACAAGAGTTTGGTTTTTATATTGGTTATTATTTTTTTTTGTAAGTGATTTTACATCAATGTAATTATTCTGTACTAAAATTATTTAATGTAATATTTTTATTGAAAAGATTACGAAAATTAAATTTAAATTGATTTTGTTTTTAATGTAATATTTGTGCTACAATTTAAATTGTTTTGTTTATATTTTTTATTGGATGTTAAAAATTATTATAGATCTTGTTGTTAGCAATCTCCTGCAGTTATTAATGACATTTATAAGTGTTAGCTGTAGCGTTTATAAATGAATATTTTATCAGAACTAAAAACCCTGTAGTGAAAGACATCATTTATTAACATGTTTTTTACACTAATAAAATATTCATTTATCAATGTATTTCTTAGAACATATAAATTTGTGTCTTTTATCAATGATTTAAACAAAAATTCTTTTTAAATGATGATAAAAGCGTGTTTTTAGTTGTAGAATCAAGGGTCTACAATAGAAAGGCATTAAAAATTTACAATTTTATTAATATAATTATTAGTGTTATGATGAAAATACATAATGACTTTAAAAACATGCGATGATAAAAAAGGAAAAAAATAATGAAAAAATTGGTGGTTAGTATATGAATATATATATGTATGTATGTATGCATGCATGATTGTATGTATGTATGTATGTATATATGTATGTATGTATGTGTGTGTGTGTGTGTGTCTGTATATATTTTGTGTATATGTGTATGTAACCATTTAAAGGTAGAAACCCATTTTAATTTTTAATAAATAAATAATCTACATTTTATTAACACTTATTTAGTGATATTGGGTGTGAATTATTTAAATTACTAAAAATAATAACACTAATTTTTTGTTAAATAAACCACATAAACATAGAACGTGAACATATGTGTGTGTCTATAGTTATATAAATCATACCAAAGGTGACCAAGAAAAGACAATTCATAGGAAATAAAAAAAATATTTTACATATTTTCCATCAAAAATCCATCATAGATGCGAGACTGTTGGTAGAAAGAAAGAAAACAAGACAATAATAGGAACAAAACACATATATGTTAGGACCAAACTGATAAGGAATGTGATCATATTTAGGTATTGTATTTTGTTATCAAGAAATTTTAAGAAGAAAGGAAAATCACATCACTTTGTATTTTTTGAAAATCATACTAACCATCATATTCAGAGAATTAGACTTACAATGCTTGAAAAGATCCATCGTATTAAGAAGAATCTTGCTGGAAGTAAAGGGTCATCAGACTTGTCATGAGTCTGGTTTGAATGGTTTGAACGTAATGGTGTAAAATCAGAGTCTACATGACTATAATATAAATGTGATGATTCTTTGTTGATATTAGAGTTCTCATAAATCATAAGTAAGTTGAAAAACATGTGATGCAATCCCAATGAAAGAAAGGGGGAGTGAAATAGATGTTTCCAATCATATTTGGTCTAATCATAATCATGTCAATCGTATTCAGGATGAGCCAGAGAGAAAGATGTTGTTATATGAGTTATAAGGTATAATAATTTCCATTATAATTCAAATTATGTGGAAGCTGATCTCAAATGTACTCAATGTCATGAAGGAATTCATGATACAAGAAAAGATTTGTGAAGTAAGAATGATTTTAAATTTGAATTTTCTAACATTGTTCCATCATATTCAGCACACAATCTTGGATGAGCACGTTGAAAATGTTTTTGTTCTCTTTGTGGAAAAGGATTCTATTGAACATATTATTGTGTCCTTGGAATAGGGTTCATGGGTGAATACCCCAGTGGTCCTTTATTTTGAAATGGTGCTTGCCCACTTCTCTGCTGATAATAGCCTTGATTATTCTAAGGTGGCTGATAAGCTGTCCATTGTGGATAATATTACTACTGCTGTTGGAATGGTGGGTTTTTCTAATTTTAATTGATGTAATTAAAATCCTAATATTGTGGTTTTTTAACTCCTACCTTGCATTCTTGATATAATTGTGGTCCACCACACATTTTTCATGATTTTAATCCCATTATAGAGGCAATTCAGGGTTGTGTAGTAGGAAAATGAATTGATTCGAGCTTCTTCATGAGCACTTCGGCATGCACTGCTAGTATTATATTTTCTTCTACTTGGTGGATTCCACACCTAGGTGGTCCGCGGTCTATTTTTTGTAGGCTGGAATTGTGAGAAACTTTATCAAGAATGGATCTTCTGGCTTCCAGTGTCATGAACATCAGTCCTCTATCAGTGGAAGCATTGAAAACTATTTTTTCGGCTGGTTGGAGTCATTGGTAAAATGTCTATAGTGTAATCCACATGTCAAAACCATGGTGTGGGAACTTCATCATTATCTCCTTGAATATATCCTGTGATTCCCAAGCAGATTCTCCATCACTTTTAACGAAGCTTAAAACATAGTTCCAGAGTTTCCAAGTTCAGATTGGTGGAAAGTAATTGTTGAATAACTTCTTAGCTAGATCATTTCAAGTCGTGATTGACTCTTGAGCTTAACTTTTGAGCTACTCCTTAACTCTATATCTTATATAGAATAGGAAGATACATAGTCTGATTGCATTTGAAGATACACCCTAGTTGTGAAAGGTATCACAAACTTCCAAGAAGTTGGAAATATGGTCATGTGGGTCTTCACTCTAGAGTCCAATAAATTGTCTCAATTTTTGGATCATATGAATGATTCTAGTCTTGATTTCAAATTTATGGTCTTGGATCAGATGATGCACGATGCTCAAAGTGGAACCATGGATTGATGGCAATCCATAATCTATGATGGTTATTTCTTACTGCATTAGGTTCTCTTTAGGAACTAATTTTTGTAGATTTTGAGAATTGGAAGGTTGGGACCTGTTGGATTGTTGAGGTTTTCCATCGTAGACTGGTGGCTTGTAGAAAGGTACACTTTAATCTTGGGATCAAAGGTTAATGGTTTGTTTGTCCCAAGGTTCTTCGAATGATTCAACGAACCTTGGTACATGCACTATATCGTGTAAAAGGGACGCGAAGTAATCTTGAAAAGAAATAAGGAAAGGAATTAGGAAAAGGTAATACTAAGTCTTTCATCCAGAGGCTTAAAGAATCAAAGTGTTGCTTCCCCAGCAACGGTGCCAAAATTTGATGTGCCCACACACATCACAGATTTCAAGTTGGCTGCAATCAGATTAGAATTATTGATTTCCCAAAAATCACTTGCTACTTAGGCATAGTATAACAATAGTCTGGGGTCGATCCCATGAGGAGATGATATGGCTTCTAAAATTCAATTACATAAGAACCTTTAGGGGTAGAAAGCCTTTCTAGTTTACTTTAGTTTGGGAAACTCTAAATCTATGGTGGTTTATGGTTTCTTCAAAAATAAAATAGGGATCAGGATCAATTTTGGGTATCTGTAGAAAGGATGATCTTAATTATAACATGGTATGATCTTAAGGTTTAGGTTGTAAAGCAAGCAGAGATCTCTAGTTGATTTTGTTCAAATCAACTAGTTCTATCTAGTAGATAACTATTCCTTGCTAGGGAGATAGTGAAAATCTATATCCATTAAGCTTGGCTTATATGGAAGAAAGTATCTTAGGCTATTGGTCGTAGCCTAATCTACTCCAACCAAGATAGGGTCATTTGCTTAAATATCCCTTGATCAGGGATGTTTAAATAAAATAAACATACATTGATTATCTACCATTATTATTAATCCTTAAGGTTACCAAAATTGGAATTAAATATTTGCAAATGATCAGATACACCTACTCTTGATCCCTACCCAGGGTGATTCAGCCACTCATGGTAAGAATGAATATAAACAATTATATAATTGAAACCATGCCTGACATGCTAGGAATGATTGAATTTAAACAATTCACAGTCATCTAATAATTCGGATTCAAAAAATGAGATGAGCATGCAATTGGGGTTGTAAATCATGACTAAATTAAATGCTTGCTTTGAATTGGAATAGAAATTGATTCAACACATGTTCATCAACGAATGATTTCGAACGACGACGGTGATGAAAAAATTAAATGAATGTGATGTTGAAACACAATCCATAATAGTTTTATTAAAGTATAATAATGAAAATGGTGAATAAAATCAAGTTTAGGGGAGAGGGAATCGAAGGAAACTCGAAGGTAACAAAATGCACAAAGGAATTCTATTGTGGAAGCTCATAAAAACTACTTCTGGGCTACATTATTTATAGCCAAAAAATTACATGACGTATAATGTATTTCATGTCATGTAATGTTTATTCTGTGTATATCTCCACTATTTTTTTTATCTACGTGTATCTCATGCATATCTTGTCTGATATTTGAATATTTGACTACTTTCACAACGTGAATCCTATTCACACAGTGTGAACCGACCTTCTATCTATATCTCCGGAGTGGATTTCTCATTCAGAGGGTTTGACGTATTTCATGTCATGTATTGGCCATTAATGATGTGTGTGGGATTCTTCACGTACACTCTTCACTTATAGTATAGTGGTCAGTATATTCATGTGTAAAGACCCGGGTTCGATCCTTGGAAATGGCACCAAAATTTGTCATGCCCGTATGTGTCATTGAATTCACGTGATCCATGGTCGAATTAGAATTTTTTATTTACCAAACTTTACATACTACTTAGGCGTAGTATAGTGATAGTACGGGGTCAATCCCACAGGGAGATAAATGGGCTTATGAAATTCAATGTCGTAAGAACCTTTGGGGTAAGAGTCCTTTCTAGTTTACCTTAGATTGGGAAACACTAAATCTTGGGGGGTTGATGGTTTCTTCAAGAATGGAAGAGGGATCGAGATCAATATTAGGTATATGTAAAAAGGATGATCTTATTTCTAACTTGGTAAGATCCTAAGGTTTAGGTTGTGAAGTTAGAATAATGAATTAGATATACATTGATTATTTACCCAGATTACTAATCCTTAAGGATACTAAAATTTGAATTAAAATATTTAGAAATATTCAGATATACCTACTCTTGATCCCTACCCTAGGTGATTTATCCACTCATGGTAGGAATGAATGTAATCAAATGTATAATTGAAACAATACTTGACAGGATAAGAATGATTGAATTTAAAAAATTCACAATCATGCAATAATTCAGATTCACAAAATGATATGAGAATGAAATCAGGTTTGTAAATCATGACTTAATTAAATGCTTACTTGGAAATGGAGAGGAAATGGATTCAACACAAGTTCTTTGATGAATGATTTCAAATGACGGTGGAAATTTGAAAAGGAAATGAAGGCAATGTTGAAACACGATCTACGAAACTTGTATTAAAGTAGAATAACTAAAAAGGTGAAGAAAATTGAGATTAGGGGAGAGGGAATTGAAGGAAACTCAAAGAGAACAAAAATCACAAAAGAATTTTGTTGTGGAAGCTCTTCAAACCCGCTGTCAGGCTGCTTTATTTATAGCCAAAATATTGCACGACGTGTAATGTATTTCGCATCATGTAATGATGAATCTGTGTATATATTCTCGTTTTTTGTATCTAAACATGTTTCATGCATGTCTCTTCAAAGGTTTGAAAGTTTTACTGCTTTAAAGACATGAATCTTGTTCTCACGACATGAACTAGTCTTCCAACTATGTCTCTTGAGTAGATTTCTCGTTCAAAGGGTTTGACTGATTTTACATCATGTATTGTCCATTCATGATTTGTATTGGCTTCTTCACTTTCACTCTTCACAACTGGCTTCATGACTTGGTTCATGAAATTCGGAATCTCATGAGACACTATTACACAACGTGAACTGGGGTTTCATAACCTGTAATAGGTAACTTCTTCTCTTTTTTGACAATTTATTATTTGAAACCTTAGAAACCTATTTTATAAAAAAAATCAACATATAAAAAGTTCATTATAAAATATATCACTGAAAAATATTAATTAAAAGATGGTAAAAAGTATATATGATATCAAATTATCATTTAACCAACAACATTATTATTATTCCATAGCTTATGGAAGAAAAATTTTGAGGGGGATTCAATCTCATCAAAGAAATATGTATGAGAAGGTTGTTTTGAAAAAACATAAGGAGGTTAGAGTAAAGATTGAAAATAGTTTCCAACCACTAGAAACTATTTGAGAAAGGTGTGAACAACCTGTACACCTTGAAAAACGTTGTCTTGTTTTGTTATTGGCACAATAAAAGGTCGTTAAAAATTCTTAAAAGTCTGAAATGAAGAAAGAAAAGATCTTGTTTTATAAACCACTTTCATAGCTATAAAAGGAGAAAGAACTTTGATTCTTAATAGTGTATTTTCTTCTCATATGATAGGATTTTTTAGAATTTTGAAGACTATAATATATTTCAAAGAAGGAACTATGAAATTTGGTAATGGTGAATCATTAAGAATCGAAGTTGTTTGATCGTCTATCATTGGAAAAGAAAAATTGAAATCCAA
This sequence comes from Viscum album, assembly GCA_963277665.1. Classification (NCBI taxonomy): domain Eukaryota; kingdom Viridiplantae; phylum Streptophyta; class Magnoliopsida; order Santalales; family Viscaceae; genus Viscum; species Viscum album. The sequence goes on from OY728132.1 coordinate 825,227,883, forward strand.
GAAAGCTTCATAGGTTATTGTTAAGAAACATAACCTGGTGAGTGTTTCAAAATTGTGTGATAAAGGTAACAAAGTTTCATTTAGGAAAGATGTATTTGTTGTGAAAAGTGGAGTGGATCGAAATATGTTTATAAGAGGCCAATGTACAGAGGGAAATTTGTTTCAAGTTAGTGAGATCAAAAACTCTTGTCACTTGGGAATGGTGGAAGAAAATAAATTGTGGCATAAAAGGAAGGGACACATGTGTTAGAAAAACATAATAAATTTAACTAAATTAAACAATTTCTGAGACATTCTGGATTTTCAAACAGAAAGAGATTAGTGTTGTACTATTTTTTTAGAAAGGAAGGATTACAAATTCAGTGAATAATAAATTTAATACTTTTTTAAAACAACACTTAGAACTTATCCTTTTAGATATCTATGGGCCGTTGAGAAAAAATTAAATAAATAGAGATAATTTTTTCATCACTTTCATTGATGAATTTACACGCATTACTTATTTCATATATATGAAACATAAATCAAATTTTCTGAAATTTTCTAAAAGTTTTAGGAGGAAAGATGAGATGGAATGTTAGTATTTTGTAAAGAAGTTGGGAACTGAATATGGTGGTGAATATAGAAATTAAAATTTTGAAAGATATCATGACTGTAAAATTAATTTTTTTATTTTTAAAAACACTTTTTGGATAAGTGATAACCGAACAAGAAAAAACACTAGAAGTAAGCCTAGGGGGATCCACCATTACAGACACTAGCCAGACCATCCCAAACAAACATGAACAAAAAGCACACAGTAGGCAAGATGATCTACACAGGATCCTTCAAAGGAGGTTGACTGATGGTGAGGGATTCAATGATAGAACTCTAGAATGAGGAACCACGAGACTGTCGAGCCACCATAGACAATGAAACCAAACAAATCACTTGAAAATTTCCACCATTAAAGCCACCAATGCCAACCAACATATCATGGAATCCATTGAACACAACCAATTTGGAGTCTTGCGTGATGAAGTATAACGAAGTGGTAGAGGAATCCAAGAATACAAAAAAATCTAGGAACCATAACAACGGTCGATGCCATAAACTCTTCTAGGTCAAACCACAGTCATCTATATATGCGCCTATAAGAAATAAACATCGTGATTAGACACAAATAGAATGTTTCGATCCATTGAAATAGTGGATGTCAAAATGATACAGAAATAGAGACACAAACACAACAGATGTCCATCTGAGGTGTCATAGTGCACCACAACGAACTGCGAGGGTAGAAAAACACACTGATGAGATATATGGGGCTGTCTGGTAGGGCATCTCCGGTAGGGAGCGAGACTCCACAGGGTCTCCACCTTTGGGTGACTTCGAGATAGCTGTCGAAAGTAGTAGACTCGTGGTGGTGAGATCCGGGAGGGCGATGTCATCTGGTCTCATGGACAGTGGAGATGCAGAGTCATTAGATCTACTTCGCGTGAGAGGGAAATTGGATGGGGTCTGGGTGAGAGGCTGATGTAGGGAATGAGATGGGAGTCGAGGTGAAGCGGTGGTGTAAAGCCAAGCTAGATCCAGGGTCTGAATGGAGTGTCTAATTGTATAAACCTCACGGTGGCGGGATCTATGTGGGATGCGTTGTCTTCATCATGGATAGCACCACTCGGGGAGGAGGCGTGGATAGCACTGCTCGAGGAGGAGTTGCAGGGTCATCATCGATGATAGGACAGGATTTTGGGTCTCCCAAGGGGGAGTCAGAATCAATCTGAGGTGGGATGAAACTGACAATGGAGGTAGGAAAGGGAGGTGTAGGGGAGTCAGCACAAACCCTAGGACGTGAAACCCTAGGTCACTGTGGGGAGGTCTCTCTCAAAATTCCCCTTACAGGATCATTGAATGTAATCTTGAAAATAATAGGATTTAGCATGAGTATAGTTCATCATACAATCATCAACAAAATGAGGTTTCAAAAATAAAGAATAGAATATTTGTGTAAATGGAGAGAACTATATTACTTGAACATGGTCTTTTTCATTACTATTGGAGGAAATCCCTGAGTACTTCTATTTATATTCAAAACTGATGTTTCTATAGGAAAAATTCAAATATGAATCCCTATGAATTTTTTTATGGACAAAATCCGAGTTTGGAACACTTAAGATTTTTTAGGAGTCTATGAATTATAAATAATTAAGGTGGAAACTTTGGAAGGTTTTAGAAGAAATTTGAAGATTGAATTTTTCTTACCTATGCTCTAGAAGGAAGAGGATATAGATGTTTCATTAATGAAATAGGAATAATTTATTATTCTTTTGATGTGAAAGTTATTGAGATGACTAAGGAATATAAACAGACTCATGAAGATAAGGAAGTTGAGTAGGATAAGGAAAACAATTTTGATAAGGATATAGAAAATTGAAATCCTACTCATGAAGAAGAATCAGACTCATCTATTTCTAGTTATGAGGAATATACTTGAAAATATCATCCTAGGCTGAAGAAACAAGTGGAATCTTGGAATATTATTGGTGATCAACATCATCATGTTTAAATAAGAAGAACAAAAAATGTAATTACACATAATTCTTTGTATTCAAAATTTGAGATGAATGATGTGAAAAAATATTTTAAGTATCCAAAATTGGTTCAAGCAATGAATGAAAATCTGGATTAGAAAAAAATAATGATACATGTGAACTTGTTCCTAATCCATAAAACAAAAAACTTATTGGTAAAAAGTGGGTTTTCCGAAACATGCTGAATGAAGAATATTTTGTAATAAGAAAAAAATCAATATTAGGGTGCAAAGGTTACTCAAAAATTGAATGTGTTTATTTTTATGAAATTTTTTATCTGATGGAAAGGTTTGAAACAATCCAAATATTTCTTTCTATTTCTACACAATGAAGTTTAATTTTTTTCAAATGGATATAAAGTCTACATTTTTGAATGGGGATATGGATGAGGATGTTTACATTAAACAACCTTTCGGATTTATTATTGGGAAAGATTAATGTTATGTCTTCATATTGAAGCAATCTTTTTATGGGATTAAAAAAACACCGACAAAATGGTATTAAAACTTGGATACTTGCTTAATAAATATGAGTTTTAAGAATAGAAGAGTTGATAGCAATATTTACATAAAATAAATTCAATATTTCTCCCCCAATATAATTATTTATGTTGATGACACTATCTTTACTTAGAATAATGAAAGATCTTGTGAAATATTTCCTAAAAAAATGAAACAAAATTGTTTCTGATGTACATGTTGGGGGAAATGAAATACTTTCTTGGGTCAGAAATTTTACAAAATAAGAAACACATTTTTCTTTCTCATGAAAAGTGTACTAAAGAACTTCTTAAGAAGTTTGGCATAGAAAACTCAAAACCTATTTCCACAAATATTCTAGTAAGAACAAAGTTGTCTAAATAAGTAGAAGGCAAGTAAGTTGATCGGAAAGAATTTCAAAAGATGATTGGAAGTTTCTTATATTTTACTACCTCAAGACCCTATATTTTTTATGTAGTTACCTTATGTTCAAGATTTCAAAGTGCTCCAAAAGATTCAAATTTACTTTCTAGAAAAATAATTCTCAGATACATCAAATGCACAAAAAAATTTAGAATCAGGTATGATATTTTAGAATGTATTGATTTGTTTGGGTATTTAGAAAATAATTAGGTAGTAAATGTTGATGATAGAATATCCCAATTTGGTGGAGTATTAATTCTTGAGAGATTTTGTGTTAGTTGGTATAAAAAGAAATATAACTAGAAAAGTCTTAGTATAGTTGAATCTGATTATGTTGCTACTACTCAATCCACTTCCCAACTTATGTGGATGAAAACACAATTAGAAGACTTACTTGTTGAAGTGAAGTTACTCTTTATCTTGGGTTATGATAATAAAAGTGAAATAAACCTCACCAGGAATCTAGTTGAACATTATCAATCAAAACATGTTGATATAAAATATCATTTCATTAAAGAGAATGTTTATAAGAATTAATTAAATTTGTAGTATGTTCCTACATCAAAACAAGTTACTAACATTTTCACAAAACCTTTACCAAAGTAATAATTTTGAAAATTGAGGTTGAACATGGGTGTCCAATCTATTTCTCATCAAGGTTGAGGTATGTGTTTTTTTACCTTATCTCATATTACATTTGGATAGTGTTGTCAAGGGGGATAATTTTTTCATAAATATATCCTTATGGAAGCATATAAAAAGGGGGAGTTGTGGGTAAGTTGTGAATAAAACATTGTATGTGTGTGAACTATTATAAATGTTTGTTGGAGTGGTTATAGGAAACAAAAATTTTGTAATCATGGAAAGTTGAATAGATGAGGAACAAAAGATGAAGAAGAAATATGAATAATGTTTTCATGATCACTAATTTTGGATATCATGGTTTTTCTATCAGTGATTCTTGTTTTCTATAATGAGTTAGCTCACATAGGCTTAGAATTGTTGATAAGTAATCCATTTATTGAGGATAAAAATTACAGTAATTTATGAATCTTGGTTGAAAAAAAATCCAAATGGTGATATTGTTAGGACCAAGATAATAAGGAAGGTTGTCATTTTTAGGTATTGTCTTTTGTTATCAAGAATGTTTAGGAAGAAAAGAAAATCACCTCACTTTGTATTTATTGAAAATTGGACTAACCATCATATTCAGAGAATCTAAATTACAATACTTGAAAAGTTCCATCGTATTTGGAATAAACATTTTAGAAGTAAAGGGTCATCAGACTTGACATGATTTGGTATGAATGGTTTGAACATAATGGTGGAGAATTGGAGTCTACATGACTACTATATAAATGTGATGATTCTTGGATAATCATGGAGTTCCCATAAATCATAAATAGGTTTTAAAACATGTGATACAAGCCTCATGAAAGAAAGGGGGAGAGAAAGAGATGATTCCCATCATATTTAGTATCATAATCATCTCAATCGTATTTAGGTTGACCGGGAAATAAAGATGTTGGTGGAGGAATAGTTACATTATAAGTCAGACGATATTGAATCTGATCTCATATTTATTCAAAATAATGAAGTAATTCATGATAAAAGCATGGTTTTTGGAATGAATGAAGTTTATAAAGTTGAAGTTATTGACACTGGTCCATGGTATTCAGTGCACCATCATATTCATCAAAGAAAGAATTTTCTACATCAAGACCAATGGTAAAGGATTTGGCCCTGTTGAAGTTGATTCAAAACATAATGATAGAGATTGATAAAAAAAATGTAGTCAACCATTTATCAAGAAATACATACATTTTTCTTCATCATAATGAGTCTGATTTTAATTATAATTGGAATTAGACTTTGTTTTGAAAAACTGTTAAGGAAATTGTTGGATGTGTTTTCAAAAGGGGTAGCTTGAAATTTGAAGGATGGGAATATTAGTGGAAAATGTGATAAAATAAAGGTACTAGTTTTCATTCATACCAAAATCCATAAGATATAAATCTTTGGAGAATGAATTTGATAGGTATTGTATTCAGAAAATAAAGAATAACTCTGATTTGTTTTCAAATACTTTTATCAATTGGGTCAAAATCCATCATATCAGAGATGATAATGATTCATCCTACTATCATAATGAAAAAAATAAATGGGTAGATTGTATTTAGTTGGGTTTAGAGAAATGTAAATGATAACTCATATCAAACAATTAGAATGAAGAAATTGAATCAGACTGGGGTTTGTGAAGAAGATTAAAGCTTTCTATTCCATTTTTCATACAAATATTACAGATAATTGTATTGAAGTAATCGTATTGGAAAAATCATAAATTGATTAGATATTGAAAATAAAGTCATAAGAGATATGAATTTTTTATAAGATTCAATAAGGATTTAGAATAAATGAGAAGAGTTGATATGCATTGACGAAGTCATAGATGCACCCAAAATTCAAGGAATCATAAAAATTTGGAAAATTTGGTTAAAAGGGAAAAAAATTAGATTACCACCCAAAATATTTTTGTATCACCTATAAAAGTTGAAAAGTACATATTACTTTTCCTATTGAAGAAATGTTTATGATAGGTAAAGAAAATGTGAATCTCTAGAGAGAAGAAGGATTTCTAATTTTTTTTCTTAAAGAAGTAATTCTAGATAGAAGTGAAAGAATAAGATACAAGATTTCAACATATTCATCTAATTATCGTATTCAAATGATTATCATATTCATATATTTATCATATTCCAGTGATCTCTATATTGGTTTGGATTATCGTATCAGGATTTCTGGACTAAGCAAGAATGTTTTCAGAATTATCTCAACCGTATTCGGACATAGATATATTTTCCATATTAAGAAATCAGATTGTGAAAATCATACTGTGAAATCATATTGAATTTTATATCAAAAGTCCTAGAAGTTCTAACCATCTTTTAGGTAAGAAATTGAAGAATTATTTTTAAAAAATAAATTTTTGGAAGTTGATAAAGAAGCAGAAGTAACATTTTTTTTACAAAAAAATTATATAACATAATTTATGTTAGAATGAGTTCAATCACTATTAGACTATTTAAATAGTTAAACATGAGTGAAAGGGCATATCCTACTCATTATATTCCACAAAAAGATTATTTTTTTCTAGTGGATTGTGTGGTATTGGGTTATTTCTAAACCATAGAAAGGACATAACTATTCTTATTGAATAGTGAACCTTATAAAATCTTGTGTTCCTATGGATGTGTGTTTCATTTTTTCAGTAGGGAATGAGATGTTTAATATGAGGGAAAGGTTGTTTCATTTACATGGAAACATAAAAAGAAAAGATATCATTGATTCACCCCCTCCCCCTCTCAGTGTTAAAATTATCCTGACTAGCTTTTTCAGTATAACTATTCTAATTATCCTCCCTTTTCAAGTGATTTGTAGATGGGGTAGGAATTCTTCATTCATATCCATTTCTTTATACACTCCTCATGGTATTTGTGCCCACACCCCACCATTATCATATTCTACTCATCCTCTAAATGATCTTGAATATCCCCAATATATTTATTTAAAAAATACTATCCCGGTATAAAAGATAGAAAAAAACCAAAAACATGACATGAAGAAACCACCTTAAATATAGAGTACAAAGGTCTCTCATTAATATCTTCTTTTAAACCAAAATATCTCAACTCAAGGAATCTTCTAATGGTCTCCTCCAACAACCTAGTTTCCACTCCCCAAAACTGGTCTCCTAGAGTAATAATCCCCTAAAATTGAAATCAAAACATTAAATTTATAACTGTTTATTAAAAATATTGAAATTGAATGGTAAACACATCGCCACACTACCTTATATGACAAATCAGCAACTCCTATACATTTCTTGGTTGATTACTAGCATAATTAAAATACAAACCCTTAAGTATTATGACTTTATACACATTCAAAAAAGATGAGGTTCATCCACTATTTCATATAAGAAAAATATAAAAATATGACTAATCATTTTTCTTTGTTCAACTAATTTAATTTATACAAGTATCATCATTTCATATAAAAAATACATGTGCGGGTGATTTATTCATTAAAAATAACTAGGGAGAAATAAACCTCGGTTGGTTAGTATCTCTGGTGAGGAGAATATTTAGTACTAAAAACTCTCCTTCATAAATTTTGAGATCACCTAAACTCATTTCTATTATTGGGTTCTGTGAACAACCCCAGGTTTACCCTTTCACATAAAATATCTGAGACTTTCCCACTTACATGACCACTTCCTGCAAAGAGATAAAAAAAATTAAAGAATAGTGACATAATAATGACATGATGAAAATTAATTCATATGTAACAAAATTAAATGTAAGATAAAATTATTATGGGAATGAAAAATTGCATACAAAACCATCATGGATAGAGGATTCACGTGAAAATAATGTAAAAAATTATAACAACCCAAAATTTACATAAATTGATATTACTTCAAAGTTTAAAAAATATTCATTAGAGATTATAAAAAAGTCACAATAAGACCAAATATTTATATTGTGTTTAGAAACTCGGAAATATAAACAACTGGTTCATAAGTAATCTTCATTGTCTCCCACTTATTTCTACATAACTAGACCCCTATTTGACATGCCTAACTTAATACCCTTTTTATGACTTGGGGAAAAGAAACCTATGAAAGGGTGGGATCCAATTCTCAGTAAGTGTAAACAAGGGAGATATCAATCATATAATAATCATAAGAAATAATAACATAACATTTTAAAATCTTATCCTGCATATAAAGGGTCATGATATCATGCCATGGGATAAATCATGAAAGTTCATAAGAATAAATGAACATAATCCCAAAAGTCATAACATAAGACATGAAGTTATTTTTTATATACCTAAGCATATAAAATCATTTCATATTATTCAAGGCTCATTTCTAATACATTCATAGCATACAAAGTCCATTACTGAATTGAGATCATTTACTATTCTAGTCATGTCTATATCATGAGATATAAATATTTACTCAATGCATTGGAGGGCTATATAGGTCCTATACATCTCATAATTAAAACATTCTTATGTGTTCCAAAATAATATAAATCATTCATCATAATACATGGAATAAAATGGGTTTTTTTAAACAACATTCCACCATAACATAATCCATGAAAAACAAATGGATTTCATAAATAGAACACAATAAAATTATAGAAACAATAAGAATATTATACTTGAAGAATAACCATACTAAATAATTCATTCTTAGATGAAAAAAATTTATATAACACTTGAAATTAATTCTTGAGGAAAATATCATTTCTTCTTAAAAAAATTTCTTTTCTCAAAATGCAACACAATTTTAAAATAAAATAATTTATTTGAAAAAAACTTGAATTATTGAAAAAGAACATTCAAGGAAATAATGTGTTATGAAGACATAAAAATCTGTTCATTCTGTATAAGTTAAAAAAACATTACCCCCGTATTTTTTCCAAAAAAGTCAAAAAGTACCTCGTATCAAATAATGAAAAAAGATTCCTTTCATACCATTTAATAAAAAATAAACAATATGTAAAATTAACTTTAAAAATATGTAGTATAATAGAAATAATACTACATATTTAGGAAACATGGATGTGGATGATAAATATACCCCAATAAATACTTACGTATTGAAAATCTCAGATAAAAATGGGATTGTGAAATTATCCCTTACCTTAGGTATGATCTCCTTTGATTGTATCTGAACCTCATATATAATGATTTAAATTATTTCATTTACTTATTTCAGAATCATAATAATTTTTATGATATCATATATGATCATATTATCTTCTGTTTGTTAAAAACAATTTATTATTACTTGTTATTCGGGTATTAATTGCTTCATTTTCTTATACAAGTTTTGTAGAATAAGTTCTATTTCTCCTTCATAGGACATATTTATATCATTAAAAAAATATTAACATAATATATACCATATTTATTCATTTTTTACATTTATATAATCTTTCTTTAATGAATATCATGTAGAATGAATCACATTGCATCGTGGATACGGTAGGTCATACGTACGCATGAGTAATGATATCATTCTCATAATTGTTGAATGTTATTGAATTGGATGGTGTATAATATTTCAGAATTAATATCATTTTATAATAATAATATATATTTATTATTTTCATCATTATACCCATCCATGTAATGTGGTGGTGAAGAACATATTACATCACGGTGTGGAGACGGTAAGTCATACTTACGCACGTATGGTGATTTCAATTTTCATAGGATGGATAGAAGGTGGAATGTCATTATTTAATAATTATAATAACATCTTAGTATATAATTGATACTGGATTTATTACTTTATAATTAAACAACTCATGAAGAGGAAGTAGAAGAACAAATAATTTTGAAAGAATCGACAGAGGAGATTACCTCTTCTTTGATGTACTTCCTCTAAATCTCCCCTTAGAGCACTAGATTTGGTCTTTGGAGAATAAAAAAACTATAGAATGTAACTAGGGAATTATATAAGGGAACATTTCAAGGTATGGTTGATATTTAAGGATCATAGTGAAGTTAACATGTGAGGGAGGAGGTTCCCTTTTATAATTGAGGCGAGAGACACTTTTGAAATCTCCAAAAATATTTATTTATAATAAAATAATACCACGTCCCAAAACCTTTAAAATGACCCAAATTAGAATAAAATATTAGATAAGGTTGATATATCATAAACTAATAAATTTTTGACAATTATTTCTATCAATTTAAACCTTGTCATTTTAAATAACACTTAGTTATTCATTTTACTTTTAAACTAGGGTAACAAATAACTCAATATTAGAAGGGTACAATATTTACTTATTTTATGTAAATTAGAACATAAATAAATATTTTAGAACATTTTATACCATATCTTAATTATTATATATTTTTGAAAATGTTTTTATTATTTTTTAATAATTTAATAAAACATTATTTTGATAAATAATCAATGGTGTCAATTTTGACACTATTCAATTCATCAATTTTTAAAAATATTAAGATAATAAGTTAACTTTAAAAAACTATTTTATTATATTCTTAATAGGTAAAGGTAATCTGAAAAATTCATTATACATATTAATTATTCAAAATTATATTTATTTTAATATTTTTAATAACCTTTAATTGTTATTTATACAAATAAAATAATTACTACATCAATTTTGTGTAATTATTTAATATAATTATTTGTTTAATAATAATTAAAAATAAAATAATATGATGAATATAGATATAATAGATTTTATAAGGATATTTTTAGTCGAATTTATCTTCTATAAAATCCAACATTTAAAATAATATACTTATTAAATTATGAATGTGACAACTTTAAAATCACCTTAAATAAAATAATAGAAGTGTCACAATCTCTTTTATAAGGCTAAAAATGGTCACTAACTCAAACCTTGGATGGTTATGGTCGATATATACTCAATAAATAATATTTTCTCCAAGTTTTTTGGTCCTTTTATGGTTATTATAATTTTAATAAAAATTGTTTTATTGATTTCTTGTCAAATAATTAATTTTTACATATTTAAATTATAAGCCATTAAGTTAATTATTCAGTTCCTAAAACTTGAAAATAAATTAACATGATAAAAAAACATTTTATATTTCAATTGAATATTTATAATTTAATTTATATTTTGTATAGCCTTATATAAAAAATGATATAGTTATTAAAATTTGAGTAAGACATATTTAATTTTTTCTTTAAATAAAATAAGTTAAATGTCCTAATATCATCCAAGTGGATTCCAAAGGACACTATTTCTACCCAAGGATGATTTAGGTCGAAAAACACTCATCTATTGATATTAAGACCAGTGTTAGTGTAATTTTATAATAGTATTATTTCCCTTAATTACTTGATTTATACTTTTACCGTATTGATAAAAATTACCAAAGTTATTATTCATAATGCCCAAAAATAAAATAAATCTATTTAAATAATTTGGACCTAATGATTCCAAATATGGAATCCAATTTTAAAATTAAAAACATAGAAGATGCAGTAATTAGTTTAAAATAATTCTCGTTGTCGGAAAGAGAGAACTAGTTTTTAAAAGTTAAAACATTGTAAAAGATTGAAATGTTTTTACATCTGAATTCAATGTAAAATTAATTCTGATGACATACTTTTTATTGAATGATAAAAATATATTCTATTTATACTTTAAAACCATTAAATATTATAATTTAACCACAAAAATTATTTTAATGAAAAAGTTGTTTTCAAGTAAAATTTATTGTATTTTTACTATTCATCAAAATTTGAAAGATATTAAAAATTAATCCAAATTAAATATTTATATCCTAAGAAAAAAGTTTTTTTTTCATATAAAAATTATTAATGGGTTAAAATCTTAATTTAAAAAGGGTTCTCTATTAAAATACTGTAAAATTACTCTTTTAAAAAATATAGGTTTTATACATCAAATAGGATTTATTCATACCCTATGACAAAAATATCTATTGGATGAAAATAAAAAAAATTATTAATTATATAATATATATATATATATCATTAATTTATTTTACTAATAGTAATTCACTCAATTTATTAATACAAATATATAATTGATTTATACTTTTCATAAATAATTGACAGCGAATAACTTCACCACACATTTTCATAAGTTAGTTATATTTATTCCCGCTAACCTAACGACGAGGTTAAAATTTTCATTTTATATTAAGGTCATCTCTTAGTTATTTTAAACTCACGATTTCCTGCAATGAAAGCTACTGAAGAATTAAAATTAATTAGAGAAACTATTTCATAAAAACATCCGAGTGTTACATTCTAACCCCTTAAACTAAATTTCTCCCTCAAACTATGTCCCAAAAATACAAATAGATGAGTATATCTGTCCCTTATAATATCCTCAAGGTCCCATGTATCTTCCTCAAATTGGTGGTTCCGCTACAAAACATTAACCAATAAAGTGGTCTTGTTTCGTATAACTTTTTCACTATGATCCAGAATCTCTATCAGTTGTTCTTTATAAGAAATATATTTATCTAGAGGTATGGTTTCTGAGTTTAGGACATGTGAAGGATTGGGTATGTAATTTCTTAGGATAGATACATGGAACACATCATGAACTTGAAAGTGATTTGGTGGAAGCACCAATCGATAATCTACCTTCCCAACACAATCTAGAATTTCAAAAGGACCGATATACCTAGGGTTCAGCATTCCCTTATTTCCAAATATCATTACTCTATTCTAGGGAGAAATTATTAGAAACACCTTGTCACCCCCTTCAAACTCTAATTATTTTCTTCGGTTCTCAGTATGACTTTTTTGTTGACTCTGAGCATCTCATATGTGTTGTTGAATAGATCTATCCTTTTCTACCATTTCATTAACAAGATCAAGTTCTAATGACTTTCTTTCCCTAACTTCATCCCAGAAAGTTTGAGTTCTCCACTTATTTCCATATAGATCTTTATAAGGAGCAATATGAATATTGGATTTAAAGCTATTATTATAAGAATATTCCACCAAATATGGGTGTTGACCCCAACAACCTTTAAGATCCATAGATAAATCATTCAACATGCATTCTAGAGTTTGAATAGTCCTCTTAGACTGATCGTCTGTCTGAGGATGATAAGTAGTGTAGAAACTTAACTCTGTATCTAGATCTTGCTGAAGGTTTCTTTATAACTTCAACGTAAACCTCATATCCCGATTAGATATAATGGAAAGTGGTACTCTATGCAATCTTACCACTTTACATGTGTCAAATATATTTTATCAAGAGATAAATCCTCTTTAATATCAATGAACTTTGTCGACTTTGTAAGTTGATCAACTAAAAACCATATAGAATTATTACTTTTAGATGTTTTGGGACGTCCGACAACAAATTCCATAGTGATTTTTCCCATTTCAATTCTGGTATGGGTAATGGTTTCAACATACCCTTAGACTTGTGTCTCTTAGCCTTAATATGCTAAAAAACCAAGCATTGAGAGACATATTTGGTAACATATATTTTCATGTCATCCCATCAGAAATGCACTTTTAGGTCCATGTTCAACTTTTTGATTCCTGGGTGAAAAGATAATGAATAACTATGAGCCTCATCCAATAACTCCTTCATTAATTCTGATATGGGAGGAATAAAAACCCAGTTTCTGAACCTTATTATTCCATCACAATCAAGGTTGAATTCAGGAAAATTTCTCACCTTATTTTGTAGCTCAAAATCTTCCTTCTATGCCTCCTTAATCTTCACTTGTATAGATGGTTTAACATTCATTTGAGAAAGAGAATATTTCTCCCCTTCCTTTAAAATTTTAAGATCCATCCTTTGAAAATCCATAAATATTGGATCTTTTGTGATCCTCATCATGGATAGGGTACCATGGTCCTTTCAACTCAAAGCATCTTCCACCTTGTTCGCTTTCCCAAGGTGGTAATGTATTGATCATTCGTAATATTTAATCAACTCCAACCATCTTCTTTGATTCATATTCATCTCCTTTTGTATGAAAATATACTTTAAAATTTTATGATCGGTATATATATTACACCTTTCACCATAAAGATAATTCCTCTATATCTTTAGTGAAAATATTACCATAGCTAACTCCAAATCATGAGTTGGGTAATTTTTCTCATGGATTTTCAATTTTTGTGAGGCATAATCTATCACCATATCATTTTTCAGGATAACACATCCCATCCCCTTTTTGTAGGCATCATTGTAGATCACAAACCTCTCTCCACTAAATGGTAGTGTGATCACAGGTGGATTAGCTAACCTTCTTTTGAGCTCTTTAAAATTCTCTTCACATTCATCTGTCCACACAAAATTAACTCCTTTTCGGTTCAACTTGGTGAGTAGATTAGATAATTGTGAAAAATATTTCACAAAACATCGATAATATTCAGCCAAACCCAGAAAACTTCGTATCCCAGTTAATTTTTTTGGTCTCAACCAACATTTAATAACTTCTGTTTTTGTTAGATCCATAGATATCCCCTCTTTTGAGATTATGTGACCCAAAAATGAAAATTTCTGAACCCAAAATTCACAGTTTGTCTATTTTTCATAAATCTACTCCTTTTTCAGGGTCTTGAGTACAAATCTCAAGTGATATTCATGTTATTACATTCTCTTTAAATAGACAAGAATATCATCTATAAAGAATACCAAAAACTGATCAAGATAGTCTCTACAGACTCTATTCATTTGATCCATGAAGATAGCAGGGGGATTAGTAAGACCAAAAGGCATCACTATAAATTCATAGTGTCCATACCTTGTATATAATGTTGTATTTGGTATATCCTTTATCTTGACCCTTAATTGTTGATATCCTAAATGGAGATCAATCTTGGAAAAGTATTGAGCTCTACATAGTTGGTAGAATATATCATCAATATGGGGAAGATGATATTTGTTCTTGATAGTGATCTTGTTAAGTTCTCGATAATAAATGTAAATCCTCATTGATCCATCATTCTTCTTAACAAACAAAATAGGCGCACCCCAAGGTGATGCACTAGAGCGTATGAATCCCCTGTCAAGATTCTCTTAGATTTGCTTCTTCAATTCTTGTAAATCAATTAGGGCTATTCTATAAGGTGTCTTTGAAATAGGAATATCTCCCGGTATGAGTTATATTGAAAACTCAACTTTGTGATTTGGTGGAATACATAGTAATTCTTCCATAAATACATCATCAAACTCCCATACAATGGGTGCAATCTTAATTGTGAGTTTCTCCCCAACTATTTGAGATAGATAACCTTTATTTATAGGGATCCAGACCCATAAGATGGAAGAAATTTTCACTGGAAGGTCATACTCATTCTTTCATCTATATATGATCATAGATTGATCTGGAATATGAAATTTGACTTCCCTTCCTTGGAAATTGATATGAGCTCCATATAGATAAATCCAATAAATGCCAAGAATCACATCAAATTCCACTATAGGAAGGATCACAAGGTTTTTAGGAAGCACTTTCCTACAAACTTTAACTATAGAATAATTATAAACTTTTGATGAGACTGTTGTGTCATTATGATTTTTTATAGCTAACTCAATAACTAATTGTTGGGGTAATATGGTGATACCCTTAGAAAATTCTTTATAAATAAAAGATTGGGTGGATCCAGAATATAATAAAACATTTTCTAATTTAGATTGGATGGTAAGTGTACCTTTCACCACTTCATTATCATACTCCACATTGCTGATAGCGATTTCATGTGATATTCCTTTTTCTTTGGCCTTAAGATTTTTCTGACATTAATCATCATCAATAACCCTTGGGTTATGGCATTCATTAGAATAATGCCCCATTTCCTCTCACTTGTAACATTAAAGTGTAGAAGGTGCATTATTTGTATCCTTTTTTCTATTCACATCATTAGACATCTTTTTCCCATTACTTTAGCATTCAACTACCCGATGAACTTCTTTTCCAAACTTAAAACATGTACTAGTCTCTTTAAGAAAATTTCCTCCATGTTTTTTTCCAAACTTTGATAATATGGTAAAACTCATATTCTTTTTAGTATGGTCTTTATATTTTCCCTTGAATTCCATTTTTTCTCTTCTTATCAATCCCATAGGACTAATGGGTTACTCCGATCTCCATCTCAACCTTGAGAGCACATCGAATTATTTCCTCATAGTTATTAAAGTCCCTTATGTATAATGTCCTTTGTATACTTGGTTTTAATCCACTAAAAAATCGATCAATTTTACTCTGAGGTTAAATAATAATTCTAGAATCATACCTTGCAAGTATTATAAAATTCTCTTCGTAGGTACCAACAGATTCATAATTATTTTTCTTAAGTTCAAGGAACTCCTCCATATTTTTTCGAAGAATATGATAAAATTACTTATTGAAAAATAAGTTCTTGAACTCATCCCATTCCATGGATTCAATTTCATCTCTTTGCCTCATATTCTTGATAAGGTTCCACCATTGATCAGTTTCACCTTCCAAATGATAGACTACTAAGATGAATTTATCATGTTCTAAACATTGGAGAACTAAAAATATCTTTTGAGTGGTAATGATCCATTATTCAGACACTAATGGATTAGAATACCCACTGAAAGAAGGTGGATGCTGCCTCAGGAAGGACTCAATAGAATTCAGTTCCCTCCTTTGCTCATTTGAAAGTCCTTCGTGATTCATAGCTTGAGAAAGTTGTGTGATCATAACTATAAGTTTTTTCATTCTAGATCCCATAACATTTTTTTACTTAGGAGGAAAACCATTGCATTGCCCATCACATTCAACATTAACACAGTTCTTTTGGGTTCTATCCATTGATTAAAACCAAGAAAAATAGTGTGAGAAATACAAATCATAATAAGAAAAAAACATAATCAATAATAAAATTTCAATTAGGTCACTTTATTTTGTATCCTAGGTTATTCATGATCATTTATAAAACACTAGGATGGAAACCTATACTTCGACATATCCTTTGGGTTCTTCTAAGGTTTTCTCATCCTAGTTTCCAAAGGTTAACAATAAATTTCTACTGATACCAACTATAACAACCCATACTTTACATTCATTGATATTAATTCAAAGTTGAAGAATATTCATTACAAAATATAACAAATCCATAGCAGAACCTTATAGGTATAATGTCATTAGAAACTGGGAAGCATAAACAATTGGTTCATAAGACATCTTTATTGTCTCCCTCTTATTTCTCCATAACTATACCCTTTTGACATATCTTACTTAATACCCTTCTTCATGGCCTAGGGAAAAGAAACATATGAAAGGGTGATATCAGATTCTTAGTAAGTGAAAACAATAGAGATATCAATCATATCATAATCATAATATATAAGAATATAAAATTTGAAAATATTATCCTGCATGTGAAAGATCGTGATATCATGTCCTGTGAGAAATCATAAAAGTTCATAAGAATCAATGAACATAATCCAAAAATCTATAACATACAACATAAAGTTTTTTGTCATAAAAAAAATCATAGAAAATATTTTCATATTGGTCAAGGCTAATTTCCAAGATCATCATAGCATACAAATTCCATTACTGAACCAAGTTCACTCTCCATTCTAGCCCTATATTACTGAACTGAGATCATTTCCCATTCCATCCATGTCTATATCATGAGATATAAATATTTACCCAATATATTGGAGGGATATATAGGTCCCACACATCCCATAATGAAACCATTATTATGTGTTCTATAATAACAAAAATAATTCATCATAACTCAATGAATAAAATGGGATTCTTTAAACATCAATCCACTACAACATAATCCATGAAAAAAAATTAATTTCATAAATATAACACAATAAAATCATAGGAAAAATAAGTATAATTTACTTGAAACATAACCCAATTAAATAATTCAATATATGGAAAATAAGTTTGATATGACACTTGAAATAAATTCTTGAGGAAAAGATCCTTTCTTCTTCAAAAACAGTTTCTTTTCTCAAAATGCCACACAATTTTAAAAGAAAATATTTCATTTGAAAATAAATGCCAAAACCCATCCCACGGGGCTCGTGTCGTGACTACCCCAAGCCCACCTTCCATAGGCCAGGGGCTGGTGACTAGCACCAAAGGTGTAATTCCCTAAAATTGGGAAGGCATTGCCATTGTAACTTGTAAACGCACACAACAGAGCACACAGTTGAATAAAAAACTCTAAGTAGACTATATAACAAAAGAGGGATGAAATTAAAAGGGGCCAGAAATACAAGACCATTTGAAAAGTATAAGAAACTAAAAGTACAAATGAAGAAAATAAAAAAAGCCATAGGGTTGTCCTCCGAGGGTCCTACTTGAAGGGTAGGTACATATCGCCTCCTCAACCCTCCACGTCCGTCTGTCTACTCCATGTACCATATCGTCGTATGATCCTCCTCTAGGTACCGTCTAGTCCTAGTACTCTCAGCCTCGATCAGCATTGTCCATCGTCTATATCCAACACAACGAGGTGCAGGCATAGCCCGTGCAGGGGTGAGTATAACGATACTCAGTAGGGACCCCGAGCCCCTCAAGGTCTCACAAAAACCAACAAGGATAAACCAAAAAGAAATAAATGAATAATATTAATTAGTTATATGACCATACATATACCTAATTTATCAAGTGATCCATCTCAATCATGAGGAAAACACAGAAAAACTGACTCAGCTCAACAAGGATTTTATTCACATTATCGAAATCACGGCTACTAGAGAACTCCTACTCAATCGAGTATAATGGGATATCTGTGACACCAAACGTGCTTTCCACTAATCTTGGACTGCTGAGGTACTCCTCCTGTCGAATACTGTGTGTCTTCTACATCACACAGAGTTGCTCCCCATCGTGGGTCTGCCACCACAACCAGGCGGTCCCCCTCATAGCCTGTTGAGGTACACCTCTTGTCGAGTACCATGGGTCTTCCGCCACAATGAGGCTCTCCTCCACCGTGGGTCCTCCGCCATAACTAGGCTCTCTCCACTGGGCTAATAGAGTTACATTGAGTCAAACAGTCATAAGTTGTCAGGTCTCAGCCAGCTACCAGTTCACCGCACTCTACTCGCTCGTCTCTGGGAAGTTTCACTCCACAAGTTGTTTGTCGATGCTCCACTATCACGAATTCCCACGAATAAGTATCCCAAAGGTCCTTCATGTCATAGGGGTCTCAACGCAATAGATGGCGCGTTAATCGGACGCTCGGTCTGTGAGTTATTAGCATTTTAGTACCGGATGCCCGGTTGGATTCATGCACGATCCAACTTAATTGTATCTCAACTATACCCCAAACTCCAGTGGGGTAAACTCAAAGGGACTGTCACGCGCCAAGATTTCTAGCATAGCAAACGGTTCATCAAACAGATGTCTGGTTCCAAAGATATTGCCAAAAGAAAGTAAAGGGCCGTAGTTGGCCCGGTCCGGTCCCACCCAGTCAGATCGACTCGGCCCGACCCAGTCTGGGCCGACCCGGTTTGGGTCAAGCCATCCTAACCCATTGGGTCTAGACCGGCCCTTTGGGCTGGCCAGCCCGTTGGGTTCAGCCCGGCCTGCTAGGCCCAGCCAAGCTGGCCGCGAGGGGTCATGGAGAATCGTGAGGTCACAAAGAGCCGCGAGGGCGTGGACCGGTCGTGAGGGCGCAGACCGGCCATGGGTCGGTATAAGGGTGGCTCAGTGTGGAGGGCGCCGTGAGAAGGCGGCTCGGCCGGGAGGGCGCCGCGAGGGTGGTTCGGCCAGGAGGGTGCTGCATGGGGTTGCGGCTCGGGGCGGCTCAGCCCAAAGGCCAGGACCGGTTCGGCCAGGGCGCCGCGAGGGGACGGCGGGCTGGCGCGGCTGTGGTGGTTCGGGAGGCTGGCTGACCGATTCTGCCAACGGTGGTGCATGGCGCGCGACGGCAGAGCCGCATGGTGCACGGGTGGTGGAGCCAACGGGTGCACGGAGGCCGCGGGTGGCTTGGTCGGGGGCTACCACGAGGGTGTGGGACACTCGACTGGGGCTTCCACGAGGGCACGGTGGGGCGACAGTGCTTCGAAGTGGTTTCATGCATCGTTACCTTTGTCACGGCTGTCGGTGGGGTTGTCTGCCGTTCTTGTTCTCCTTCACGTAGGTTTCTATCCTTCTCCATCGCGAAGAACACCAAATGAGATCGGCAGAGGGGTTGGGCCATGTTAGTTTGGCCTGCACCCTCCACATTTAGCGTTGTAGCAAGAGGCTCTACTTTAATCATGAACCAAAAACGAGGATAATAATTGAAAAGATTCAAGAATTAGATAATAACCCCCTACCTTGTACGTTGTTCATCAACGTTTGCATGAGAAGGCAGACGTCAATTTGTTGTAGACGAACATGTCCTACATTGAAGGAGGTTCCGAGAAAGAAAGTCAAAGTCGAGGTCGTTCTTCATTGGTGGAGCATTCTTTTTCGGGAGAGTGTTCTTCATTGGAGAACTTTATTTCTCCCAAGCTCTATCCACTCCCAAGTTCCACCAAAATGAATATTCCCAGCCAAAATAATAGATTAAGTTATCTATTATTTAATTATTGACAGAAATTTCAAAATGGTTAAGTTGGCTTAATTAAAAGTTAGAGGAGTTGGAACATTTATTGGCATGTGAGTTGGAACAATAAAGGTGGAGGAGGTCAAGAGGCTCTCCCTCATTTATTAGGGAGTTGATAGGTTTTCCTTTCCCACCATTATTAGGGGTGTTTAGTCCTAGGTGGTCCCCACACTGTAACCACTCGTGGGAGGTTAGGTTTGGGTGGGCCCCACCACCATAACCTCTCATGGGAGGTTAAGGTGTGGTGGTCCCCACCTCCAACTTCCACATGGGTGGTTATAATAGATAAAATAAAATAAAACATGTGTTTATTTTAATTTATTATTTCCATGAAAAACCCAAAAACTAACTTTCACCCTTGACCTACTGTCGTCAAGGTGAAAGTCTTCTTAAGTGAATACCAGCACTACGAGTTCAATGGTGCCCTTGAATTTCAATTCCGAGCACCGGTTAAAAAGTTAGAAAAACATGCTCACACGTTCACTGAATGTACTCGAACAAAACTTCATAAATTGATTCTGGGAACACCGGGCCTCAGAATTACACGCCGTCAATTTTCGAGGACTTGTAAAATTCCCATACATTTAAATAAATTACATAGAAATTTTTAGTCTTTAATATAAACATGAAATTTATTAAAGTAATATTCATGGAAATAATCTTTTATAAATACGTAAAAATCCATTCATGCAGTATAATTTAAAAAACATTTTCGCCATACTTTTTTCAAAAAAGTCAAAAATTACCTCATATCGAATAACAAAAAAGATTCCTTTCATACAATTTAATAAAAAAGCACCAATGGGTAAAATTGTCTTTAAAAAAATTTATAAGTATATAAATAATATTCTATATTTAGGAAACATGGATTTGGATGATAAATATACCCTAGTAAATACTTATGTATAGACAATTTCGAATAATAATGAGATTGTGAAATTATCCCTTACCTTATGTATGGTTTCATTTATATGTATCTGAAATTCCTATATAATGATTTAAATAATTTCATTGACTTATTTCATAATCATGTTCATTTTTATGATATCATAAATGATCATATTATTATCTATTTGTTAACAATATTACATTATTACTTGTTATTTGGGTATTAACTGCTTTATTTTCTTATGCATGTTTTGTATAAGAAGTTACAGTTCTCCTTCATAGTTCATAGTTATATCAATAAAAATTTATATTAAAATAATATATACCATATTTATTCATTATTTATATTTATATAATAATGATTTAATGAATATCATGTATAATGAATCACATCACATCGTGGAGATGTTAGGTCGTACGTGAACACATGCAATTACATTATTCTTGTATTTATTGAATGGTATTGAATTGGATGGTGTATAATATTTCATAATTAATATCATGTTATAATAATCATATATATTTATTATTTTTATCATTATAACCATCCAAGTAATGTGGTGGTGAAAAACATATTACACCACAGCATGGAGACAGTAAGTTGTATATACACACACATAGTGATTTTGTTTTTCATAGGATGAATAAAAGGTGGAATGTAGTTGTTTTATAATTTTAAAAACATTTAAGTATATAATTGATACTTTAGTTCTAATTTATAATGAAACAAATCATTAATAAGAAGTAAAAGAAGAAATAAGTTTTAAAGAATCGGTAGAGGAGATTACCTCTTCTTCGATGTGCTTCCTCTAAATATCCTCTTAGAGCACAATCTTTGGTCTTTGAAGAAGAAAAGAACAACTAGAATGTAAATAGGGAATTTGAGAGTGGAGATTTTCATGGGATTACCAATATTGAAGTCTCCATGTGAAGGGAATAGCTAAGGGAGGAGGTTCCCTTTTATAATTGAGGTGAGGGGCACTTTTGGGATCTCGAAAAATGTTAATTTAAAATAAAATAAAAACCCATCCAAAAACCACCAAAAAGACACAAATTAAGAAATGAGATTAGATAATGTTTCAATATCATAAAAAAATATATTTTTGACAAGTATTTATATCAATTTAAACTTTATCATTTTAATTAACACTTAGTTATTCATTTTTCATTTTAACTAGGGTAACAAATAATTCAATATTAAAAGAGTGAAATATTTACTTATTTTATGTACATTAGACCATAAAAAGATAATTTAGAACATTTTTACCATATAATAAATATTATATATTTTAAAAAAATATAATTTTTAAATAATTTAATCAAAAATTATTTTGATAAACAATCAATAGTGTCAATTTTGACACTATTCAATTCATTAATTTTTAAAAATATTAAGATAACAAGTTAACTTCAAAAAAACTATTTTATTACATTAATAAGAGGTAAATGTAATCTATAAAATTCATTATAGATGTTAATTATCCCATATTATACTTATTTTAGTATTTTTAATAACATTTATTTGTTATTTCTATTAATAAAATAATTACTACCTCAATTTTGTGTAATTGTTTAATATACTTATTTTTTTGATAAAATTAAAAATAAAATACTATTATGAGGATAGATATACTATATTTTACAAGTATATTTTTAGTTGGATTCATCTTCGGAAAAATCCAACATTTAAAATGATAAAATTATTAAATTATGAATGTGACAACATTAAAATCACTTTAAATAAAATAATATAAGTGTCATAATCTATTCTATAAGGATCCAAATGATCACTAAATTGATCCTTGGATGTTTATAGTCAATATATACTCAACCAAAATTATTTTTTCAAGTGTTTTGGTTCTTTTATGGTCAATATAATTTTAATAAAAAAAATTTATTGATTTCTCATCAATTAATCAATTTTAACATCATCAGAGTATAAGCCTTTAAAGTAATTATATATTTTCTAAAAATTAAAAATAAATTAACATGATAAATAAAAAAATTATATTTAAAATGATTATTTTTAATAGAATTTATCTTCTGTATAACATTATATAAAAATGATATAGTCATTAAAATTTGAGTAAGGCATATTTAAAATTTTTCTTTAAATAAAATAAATTATATGTCCTAATCTCTTTCAAGTGTCTTCTAAAGGACATAATTTCGACCCAAGTATGATTTATGATGAAAAAACTCATTCAATTATATTAATACAAGTGTTAGGGTGATTTTATAATATTATTATAACCCTTAATTACCTGATTTACCCTTTTACTATATTAATAAGAATTACCAAAGTTACAATTCATAATGCCTAAAAATAAAATAAATATATTTACATAATTTGGTTCTACAAATTCCAAATATGGAATTAATTTTTCAAAATTAAACACCCAAAATATTTTGTAATTAATTTAAAATTATTTTCGTTTTCAGAAAGAGAGGACTCATTTTTAAAAGTTAAAACACTGCAAAAGATTGAAATGCTTTTACATATGAATTCAATATAAAATTAATGCTAATGAGATAAATTATATTTAATGATAAAAATATATTCTATTTACACTTTAAAACCATTAAATATTATAATTTAACCATATAAATTATTTCTATAAAAAAATCAATTAATATTTTGTGTATTTTTACTATTCATAAAAATTTGAAAAATGTTAAAAAATCATCCAAAGTAAATTTTTATATCCCACTTCCAAATAAAAAGTTTTTTTATCATATAAAAATTATTAATATGTCAAAATATTAATTTAAAAAGGGTTCTCCATTAAAAGGTTGTAAAATTTCTCTTTAAAAAAATATAGGTTTTTATACATCAATTAGCGTTTATTCAGACCCTATGACAAAAATATCTATTAGATTAATAAAAAAATATTTTATTAAGTGTATAGAATATATATTTCATTAATTTCATTTACTAATAGTAATTCACTCAATTTATTAATACAAATATATAATTGATTTATATTTTTCATAAATAATTGGCAATGAATGAATTCACCACACATTTTCATAAATTAATTATATTTATTACCACTAACCTAACAGCTAGGTTAAAATGGTCATTTTATACTAAGGGAATCTAGTTTTTCATTTAAACTCATGATTGCGTGCAACGAAAGAAATTGAAGAATTAAAATTATTTAGATAAAATATTTTATAAAAACATCCAGGTGTTATAAAAATTTCCTTCTTTATTTCCATTTCTATTGTTGTGTTGCTGATACAAATAGTTGTGGCCATGTTGCCAACTTCCCTGAGTAAAGGATGAGGATTCTTGGGGGTTGGGTGCAACATTCATCACTAAAACCCCACCATCAAATTGCATGGATCCTAAAGGGTGAAAATTAATATTTAGTCGCACCATTTTCCAACAAGATTTTATGCTAGAAGAAGCATTCATTTTATTCCAAATGATAATAAATTAGTATTAGGTCATATAAAATGAGAAATATGAATAGAAATATTATCCCAAAACATCATTTAACCATATTCACATAATGCATCAGCTAGAAAAAAATCCTTCGCTGTTATTTTGAATGTAAAGCATTAAAAAATTAGATAGAAACTCAAGTAATATTATTATGTATTTGGATATAATAAGATAAAACCAAATTTCACAAAATAAAATAAAGGTCAAAAAGGGAAAAAGATAAATAATTACCTCCTTCATATCAATGATGTTATATAAAAACATATAGAGATTAAAAACCAACTAAACCATATTTTAAAAAAATGAGGTTGAGAGATTATATGGGGATTTTATTTCAGGATCATCAAGATCAAAGAGGTTGATTTATCATGAATAGAAGTATTGCATATTGATAATAGTGCTGGCAGTGAAAGAACACCAGTGAAATGAGTGATAGGGAGAACTCTCAAAACCACAAGGACATTGATCTGTGGCTTGTACTTCTTAAATAGTTCCCATAGTCCTTAGCTAAATTGAAACTTTTAGAGTTCAAAAAAATAAAGAATGTTGCATGAACCAATAGAATGAAAAAACATGAATTAGATTTGTGAAATTTCATTGTTTTCAAGATAATCCATCTCATCCTTACCTTATGATTTATTTTTAGAGGGAAATGACTTGTTACTATTTCATGTGTTCTTAATAAAATATTACAAATCTGCAGTCCTTATAAATTCATTTTTAATGAAGATGTAATTTTCTTAATTATATGTGAAAGGTAAAACATTGCGTTTTTAATAAATAAATTGTGTGGCATATAAATTATATTTTTTAATTATATTTATTATTATATTTATTCTCAATTATGTTTTATATATTGAGTTATGTTTTTAAATATCAATTATATTGTACTTAAATTTTATAATTTATAAACCTTCAAAGTCACCTACAAGAAGCATAATAATGTTTCAATTTGGTGGCTTTGAAATTATATAAATAAAAAATTGTAAATACAATATATAATAAATTTTGAAGGTTCTGGGCGCAGCGAAAGCGCATTGGTGGGTTTGCCCAACTTTAATTTTAACGTTAAACAACGTTCAATCCGAGATTCGTCACGATATAAAATGCCGAATCTTCGTAATAGAATTAAGAATGAAAAGAAAAGAAGAGTCCTGGAACCCTTGAGGAGGATCATCATATGTTGATTATAATTAATTTAATTAATGCAGAAGAATTACCTCGTTGGAATTATTTCTTCATTGATGTGACCGGTCACGATTCGGTGATCCGTCGTTGCGTAGTAGAATCCAAGTGTAGGATTCCTCTAGCGGTGATCCACACGTGTGTCACGTATCTCCGGACGTCGCCGAAGAGATCTCCGGGTGCTAGCGCGGAATAACCTTCGCTTGCGATGTCCGCCTTCGACCGCCTTGATCCGGTGGAAGATCTTACTCTCGTAACTTGAGGGCGTTCTTGGTGGAAAGGGAATTCTCTCTTGGCTTGAGAGTATTTCCAAATCCATTGTGCACAACAATGGATCTTCAAAATGTTGGGGTTGTGAGGATATTTATAATCATGTTTGAGGTTAATAGAGTTATGACAATAAATAAACGCGTTACGCGTTTTATTTATTTCATTAACTCTTATTGAAAACCCCCCCATGTCGAATTATTAATTCCTTGACATGCGCCCACACTGATTATAATAAATATCATTTAATAAAATAATATTAAATCCTCAAAATCCCAACTGGAAAAACTACACGGCGTGTAATAATTAATACACGGCGTGTACTTGTTTTCCATAAAACTACACGGCGTGTATAATTAATATACAAGGCGTGTACTTTTCTTTTCCATGTTTTTTTCTCCACCACATTTATTAGACCTTGAGTAATGACTATTTATTTCTTAAATAAATTTAACTGCATTACTCGCTAATAAATATATTATTTCGTCCACAATATATTCTCTCGAATAACTAGTGTCAAAATAAATGCGATCAGACATCCTTAAATAATTATTAAACCACAGTCGGGAATAATATTTATTTAACTTGTTAAATTAATATTTAACAGAGATACATGGACACACTTAGTGTGTGACCCTCTAGGCCTCTTTCTCAGTGGCATTAGGCTGAGCCTGCCTAAAGTCCAAGGTTAGCATCTAGCAACACGCCAAGGCACCCATAGAGAAAGAAGTTAACGCCGCAATGACATGTTACCTCCTACGAACGCTTACCGTGTAATATAATCACTTTGTCTCGATATCTCCAATCAAGCGGGTTGCATGCTAGTGCCATCAACCCATGTGCTTGATTATTCTTTCTTTGACTTTCTGGAATTGAACTTTCCCATACCTTACCATGGCCATGGATTTATTTAGGCTATATCAATTTCATCAAAGGGCCTGAGATATCTACTTCTGTTATGGAACGGAAGGGACAAATCCTTTCTCACATTATCTATTAATGCGGTATTACTCGTGACGCACCCAACGTATCCTACCATGCTGCGAACAATGTGTCATCACAGTTTTCGTCAATACATCTAAGTGTGCGAGTTGTAATACCCATTAATAATAATCTTAAAGTCTAAGGATCAATACACACGTCCGTAGATAGGAACATCCAATGACACTATGAAATGTGGATTTCCTACTGGCGGGTCTTGTTCTCATAATATCCTCCTGGATATTACCAAGGGCGCACACCATGAGAAGGTACCTCAAAGTTATATGAGTCCTCACCCCTAATGACCTGTATTATTTGTGTCCCTCAAATAATATCATTCGGCCATAGAACATACATTCAAGAATAGTGTTATGGCACTTCCGGGTTCTCATCATAGCAGGGATCCGCTACGACCCTTTAATGCAACAGCTATTCTTAGGACATTATCACATGACATGTCACGCATAAGAACAATCAAGATGTGATAAGGCTTTTATTTAAGTAATAAATTACAAAGTATTTGGTTCTAGACCACCAACTCCAACAGACTCCCACTTGGACTAGAGCCAACTGCTAACAACCTTTAACCCACTAGCTCTCACATGATATTCATGCTTCTGCTGAGATAGGCCTTTAGTCATGGGGTCTGCCACGTTCTCTTTTCTGGACACTCTGCTCACTGCAA
Source organism: Viscum album (assembly GCA_963277665.1). Classification (NCBI taxonomy): domain Eukaryota; kingdom Viridiplantae; phylum Streptophyta; class Magnoliopsida; order Santalales; family Viscaceae; genus Viscum; species Viscum album. The sequence continues at coordinate 825,255,946 of OY728132.1, forward strand.
CTTCACCCCTTTGATAGAAATCCCTCAAGAGGTGATACTTCCAGAGTATGTACTTTGTCTGTTGATGTGACCTTGGTTCTTTTGCAAGAGCCACCTCTGTCGTATTATCACAATACAATGTAATGGGATCTTTACTGCTAGGCACCACATCAAGCTCCTGGACAAAGTTCCAAATCCAAACGGCTTCTTTGGATGCATCAGAAGCCGCTATATACTCGGACTCCGCTATAGAATCGGCGACAACTGGATGCTTTGAACTCTTCCAGCTCACAGCTCCTCCATTGAGACAGAAAACATATCCAGATTGCAACTTCAGATCATTCTGATCTGTTTGAAAACCAGCATCAGCATACCCTCTAATGACAAGCTCCTCGTCTCCTCCATACACCAGGAACATATCCTTAGTTCTTCTCAGATACTTAAGGATAGTCTTAATAGCAGTCCAATGCTGTTCTCCTGGATCTTCTTGATATCTTCCTACCATGATCAGTGCATAGGCAACATCAATCCTGGTACATAACATGGCATACATGATGGATCCTATAGCCGAAGCGTATGGGTTCTTGCACATCCTATCTTTCTCCTGTTGTGTCTGGGGACACATTTTCTTAGAAATATGTAAGCCATGTGACACTGGAACCAATCCCCTCTTGGATTTTTCCATACTAAATCTCTTTAGTATCTGGTCAATGTATGTACCCTGACTTAGTCCAAGCAGCCTCTTGGATCTATCACAAATGATCTTGATCCCTAGAATGTAGGCTACTTCTCCTAAGTCCTTCATGGAGAAACACTTGTTCAACTAGTCCTTAACTGACTGTAAGGCTGGTACGTCGTTTCCAATAAGCAATATGTCATCAACATATACCACTAGGATGACGACCGCATTCCCATTAAACCGCTTATAAACACATGGCTCACATTCATTCTTAATGAAACCAAATTCCCTTATGTCTTCATCAAATAGAATGTTCCATGAATTGGATGCTTTCTTCAATCCATAAATGGATTTCTGCAACTTGAAAACCTGTTTGGCTTCACCTGGTGTCACAAACCCTTCTGGTTGTGTCATATAGACATCTTCCTGAAGGTTCCCATTAAGGAATCCTGTTTTGACATCCATCTGCCAAATCTCGTAGTCATGGTAAGATGGTATGGCAAGAATGATTCTTATGGATTTAAACATGGCAACTGGCGAGAAGGTTTCATCATAGTCAATTCCTTGACGCTGTCTGAATCCTTTAGCCACTAGCCTTGCTTTATAGGTGCTAACTTGACCTTCCATGTCCAGCTTTCTTTTGAATACCCATTTGCATCCAACAGGCTTTACATCAACTGGCTCATCGACCAGAACCCAAACTTGGTTTTGATACATGGAATCCATCTCAGAATTCATAGCTTCTAGCCATCTTGCAGCTTCTGAGCATTCTACTGCTTCCTTGTAGGAGAGAGGTTCATCATTGTCCAACAATAATGATTCACCATCCTCAGTGACTAGGAAACCAAATCTCTCTGGTTCCCTTACCTCTCTTGAGCTCCTATGCAGTACTTGTGTTTCTGGAACCTCTTCCACGGGGACCTGTGGAACTTGTTCCTGTACCAACTCCTGTGTATCTTGAGCATCAACTTCGTCGAAGTCAATCTTGCTCCCACCATCCTTCTTGAGGATGTGCTCCCTCTCAAGAAAGACAGATTGTCTGGCGACAGTCACTTTCTTGTCTTGGGGGTTATATAGGTAATATCCTTTTGTTTCCTTGGGATATCCTATAAAGATACACTTCGTGCCCCGGGGTGCTAGTTTGTTTCCTAAGAAGGCCTTAACAAATGCCTCGCATCCCCATACACATGTGTGCGACAATGTGGGTTTCCTTCCATTCCATAACTCGGATGGAATTCCATTTGCTGCCTTATTTGGTACTCGGTTTAATGTGTATGCTGCAGTTTGTAATGCATATCCCCAAAAGGATAATGGAAGATCCGCATGACTCATCATCGACCTCACCATGTCCAACAAGGTCCGGTTCCTCCTTTCACTGACACCATTCCACTGTGGTGTATAAGGAGGAGTGAGCTGAGATAGAATCCCAGACTCCCGTAGAAGATCGATGAACTCTTGGATCAGATATTCTCTACCTCGATCCGATCGAAGCTTCTTTATCTTCTTACCAAGTTGATTCTCTACTTCATTCTTGAATTCCTTAAATTTCTCTAAGGACTCTGACTTATACCTCATTAAGTAGACATAGCCATATCTACTCAAGTCATCAGTAAATGTAATAAAGTAAGAATATCCACCTCTAGCTTCTACTAGAAATGGTCCACACACATCTGTGTGTACCAATCCTAGAAGCTCTGTGGCCCTTTCACCTTGTCCACCAAAAAGTGGCTTGGTCATTTTTCCTTGTAAACAAGTGTGACATCTATCAAGTGGTTTTATCTTAGTAGATTCTAAATAGCCATCTTGGAAGAGCTTTGTCAAGTGCTTTTCGTTCACATGACCAAGGCGGTGATGCCATAACTGGGTGATGTATGAGTCATGTGAGTTTGTTTCGTTATCGATTTCCAACACTTGGTTTTCGTAATTTAATACATACAAACCATTATTCAAATGTGAAATACCATAACATATGTTGTTCTTATAAAAAAGACAACCCTTATTTACAAACTTGAAAATAAATCCATCCATATCCAAACAAGATACAGAAATTATGTTCTTGGTAACACTAGGCACAAAATAACAGTTTTGTAAAACCAAAATCATGCCAGTTGGCAATGAGAGGTGATAGTCGCCAATAGCCAATGCAGCCAGCCTTGCGCCATTGGCAGCTCAAAGATCCACCTCTCCTCTGGCAATTTTTCTAAATCTACTTGGATCCTGCATTTGAATACAGATGTGAGCCCCACAAGCTGTATCTAATACCCAATGTGTAGAAATACAACGATTGCACTCGATAACGAACACACCTTTAGCGTCCCCACGCTTCTGGGTGCAGTTCCTCTTCCAGTGGCCCTGCTTGCCACATGCAAAACACACTGCTTCCTGTTCCTTGCCCTGCCTTTGGATCTTCCCCTTCTTGGAGGGATGGTGCTCGGGGGCTTCAGACCGTTTATAAGTCTTTGTCCCCTTTTCCTTGTCCTTCCTTTTCTTGTTCACCATAAGGACCGCGCGTTTGTCACGCCCCATGTCCTTATCTACCTGGAAAATCAAGGTCAGAAGCTCTGATAGACTCTTCTCATTGCCACTCATGTTATAGTTGACAATGAAGCTAGTGAAGGTCTTGGGAAATGATGACAGGATGAGATCTGTACGCAACTCATCTGGGAATTTAATCCCTAAGATGTCCAACCATTCAATGTAGCCAATAAGCTTGACCACATGAGGCCCAGATGGTGCAGACTCTCCAAGCTTCGTGGTAAATAAAGAATTGGAGATCTCATACCTCTCCTGTCTCGCCTTCTCTTGATAGAGATCTTTAAGGTGAGACATCATGCTATACACATCCAGGTTTTCATGTTGCTTCAAGAGCTCATTAGACATGGTCGATAGCATGAAACACTGGACATCTGTGGCATCATCCATGTGTTTCATATAGAGAGATAATTCCTCATCACTAGCCTCTTTCCAAAGCACAACTGGAATAGGCTCTTCCTCCACATATAATGTTCTTTCGTGGCGAAGGACGACGCGTAAACGCCTCTGCCACTCTTGGAAATTGGTGCCGGTGAGAAGGTTTTCTTTTTCGAGTATGGTGCACAATGATATGTTTGAAGTCATTTTCTTGCCGTTTCTATAATTTAAGATGAGCAAAGGATTAGTACTTTATTATAAAAATTGAGACAAATAAATAAATTAATACTTATTAGTCTCCCACTATTTTATCGAAATCCAATAACCCTCACCATTGACTTCAGAATATTCTATTGCATGAATATTCTAGTGGAAAAGATCCATATTGCCCTTTGCATTACCCCAACTAGGGTTGGTCAAGCAACTTGAAGGGTTTTAGGTAGGCATTCCAAATGCCAACTGCATTAACTCGTAGTTCCTTGATCCGCTGCGTGGACTCCCCAATCCTGAAATCCTTTTTGGATTTCCCCAACCTTTTCCTCTTGGTCACACCAAGTCCTGTTGTGGCAGTCAACCCTTGATGCGAACCAAGTCAATTCAACCCAAAACCTTGAATTAGAATTCCCTGATAATTGAAAGCACCCCAACTAGGGTTGGTCAAGCACTTTGAACTATGGTTCGATTCTAACCAAGATTATGGAAGGCTATGCCGACTTAATATTTATTTTGAGGGATTTTATCCTTATACGTAAATTTCCATTTTATTATCTTTGATTACATGCTAGTTAATATTAAGTGGGATATACATAAGTGATTAACCATGTCTAAGATAATATTTATGTATAAGCCAATTTTATTTTAGTTCCATCTTGCATGCTCGTTTAATTCATTAATAGTGTGATCGTGACAACACACCCACAATAAATAAACCATGCAACTGACATAAATAAAATAAAAGGTATGATCATGAGATTTTCTATTGGTTAGTTTATCTAGTGGTTGATAAACTAACCCAAGACCTTGGGGAGAAACTCCTTCAACCTTTCGGGTTCGTGTTTATAGCTTTCCACCTGTCCACCTTTGTATCTCCTTGGATTGGTTTCACCTTGTCTCCTGACTTGAGCCGCCTCCACTAGCTTGGGAGCTCCATCAATCACATATGCATTTATCTCACATGTAGGTGAGGGGAAAAAGGGGTTTTTACATAAAAGAATCCTTGGGCGCACAGGCCCTACATATTAATGAGGAGATGGCTCGTAGGCCAACAAATTTAATTTAAATAAATAAATTAAAAGAAACCATTCACATACAAAGGTCTTGGTCTAGCTCATGATCATCCATACATGCAACGATATTTACACATAAATAAAACTAGCATTCAATTCTTTAATCGTTCTTGTTTAAGATAAATCACGTTCAAATCAATTAATTATCTTTAATTAATCAATCCTTTTATCTTAAATCCCTTTTTCTGAATTTCCTTGAGATTATCATCCATCATAATTTTAAACAAAGAAATTCATTTAAAATTATCCTTGTATGTAACTTGTACCTTAGAGGCAACCCGGTGAAATCCCATTTATTACGCAGGTGTTAAATTAAACATATATATATAAAACACCTATCACGTGTTTTGCCTCAGCTTTACGCCTGCACCATGGTACACGTCTCAAGGGTTTGTATAATATAATAATAAATTTTAATAAATCTGTGTAATTTGGGTGAGTACACGGCGTGTAGTTCTGACTACACGGCGTGTACTTTTTCTTCACCATCCATCCGAAGTACATGCCCGGGGATAAGGCGTGTTAATGTAATTCGGAAATTTTCGGAGTACACGGCGTGTACAGTGGGACACATGTCGTGTAGTTTCCGCGTTACACGGTTTCCAGCCGGGCAGGCCGTGTACGGAGTACACGACCCAACCCTAACCCGAAGGGACTACATGCCGTGTTCATTGGACCACACGGCGTGTATTCCGGAAACCATGTGACACTTGTTTCTAGTCAACACATGGTGTCTTAAATTCTTAGAAATAATCCAATACACGGCCTGATTTGGCGGATCAGCCAGTGCATTGAACCTAGACTACATGGCGTGTACTTTCGAATACACGTTCTGTATTCTGGTTTTATATGGCCAGAAACTTTTGGCTCCTCCGGATGAGTTCTTCTATTTTATTTTAATCAAAATTAAAAGAAAAAAACCGTTTCTGTGAGGTGAACGAGAAATGAGGGAGGAGGAACAGATCTCGAGATTCAGATTTCCAGAACGATTAAACATGAATTGAAATAACTAAATTATTAAATGCATAAATCACCAACGAAAAACTAAATAATTATAACCAACGATATGACCCCTCTGATACCACTTGAAGGTTCCGGACGCAGCTAAAGCGCGTTGATGGGTTTGCCCAACTTTAATTTTAACGTTAAACAACGTTCAATCCGAGATTAATCACGATATAAAATGCCGAATCTTCAGAATAGAATGAAGAACGAAAAGAAAAGAAGAGTCCCGGAACCGTTGAGGAGGATCATCATATGTTGATTATAATTAATTTAATTAATACATAAGAATTACCTCGTTGGAATTATTTCTTCATTGATGTGTCCGGTCACGATTCGGTGATCCGTCGTTGCGTCGTAGAATCCAACTGTAGGATTCCTCTAGCGGTGATCCACACGTGTGTCACGTATCTCCGGACGTCGCCGAAGAGATCTCCGGGTGCTAGCGCGGAAGAACCTTCGCTTGCGATGTCCTCCTTCGACCACCTTGATCCAGTGGAGGATCTTGCCCTCGTAACTTGAGGGCATTCTTGGTGGAAAGGGAATTCTCTCTTGGATTGAGAGTATTTCCAAATCCGTTGTGCACAACAATGGCTCTTCAAAATGTTGGGGTTGTGAGGATATTTATAATCATGTTTGAGGTTAATAGAGTTATGACAATAAATAAACGCGTTACGCATTTTATTTATTTCATTAACTCTTATTGAAAACCCCCCATGTCGAATTATTAATTCCTTGACATGCGCCCATGCTGATTATAATAAATATCATTTAATAAAATAATATTAAATCCTCAAAATCCCAACTGGAAAAACTACACGGCGTGTAATAATTAATACACGGCGTGTACTTGTTTTCCATAAAACTACACGGCGTGTATATTTAATATACACGGAGTGTACTTTTATTTTCCATTTTTTTTCTCCACCACATTTATTAGACCTTGAGTAATGACTATTTATTTCTTAAATAAATTTAACTACATTACTCGCTAATAAATATATTATTTCGTCCACAATATATTCTTTCGAATAACTAGTGTCAAAATAAATGCGATCAGACATCCTTAAATAATTATTAAACCACAGTCGGGAATAATATTTATTTAACTTGTTAAATTAATATTTAACTAAGATACATGGACACACTTAGTGAGTGACCCTCTAGGCCTCTTTCTCAGTGGCATTAGGGTGAGCCTGCCTAAATTCCAAGGTTAGCGTCTAGCAACACGCCAAGGCACCCATAGAGAAAGAAGATAACGCCGCAATGATGTGTTACCTCCTACGAACGCTTACCGTGTAATATAATCCCTTTGTCTCAATTTCTCCAATCAAGCGGGTTGCATGCTAGTGCCATCAACCTATGTGCTTGATTATTCTTTCTTTGACTTTCCGGAATTGAACTTTCCCATAACTTACCATGTCCATGGATTTATTTAGGCTATATCAATTTCATCAAAGGGCTTGAGATATCTACTTCCGTTATGGAACGGAAGGGACAAATCCTTTCTCGCATTATCTATTAATGCGATATTACTCGTGATGCACCCAACGTATCCTACCTCGCTACGAACAGTGTGTCATCACAGTTTCCGTCAATACATCTAAGTGCGCGAGTTTCAATACCCATTAATAATAATCTTAAAGTCTAAGGATCAATACACACGTCCGTAGATAGGAACATCCAATGACACTATGAAATGTGGATTTCCTACTGGCGGGTCTCGTTCTCATAATATCCTCCTGGATATTACCAAGGGCGCACACCATGAGAAGGTGCCTCAAAGTTTTATGAGTCCTCACCCCTAATGACCTGTATTATTTGTGTCCCTCAAATAATATCATCCGGCCATAGAACATACATTCAAGAACAGTGTTATGGCACTTCCGGGTTCTCATCATAGCAGGGATCCTCTACGACCCTTTAATGCAACAGCTATTCTTAGGACATTATCACATGACATGTCACGCAAAAGAACAATCAAGATGTGATAAGGCTTCTATTTAATGAATAAAGTACAAAGTAGTTGGTTCTAGACCACCAACTCCAACAAATTTGACACACTTAATGAAAAAATAAAAATATAGTTGAAAATAACAATAATTTTATAATGGCAATTAATGATAGTAATTTTATTGGCATAATATATTTTTGTTATAAAACATTAAATATGTATTTATAATTTTTTTTCATTCCTTTCATTTTCAATAATTTTTTATAAGTTTATTAAATGTTAAAAATTTATTTATATTTAAATTAAACTATATTTTATTGGAATTTTTTATTTTAATGTGTAAATAATTTTTTTTAATCAATAATGTTTGTTTTATGTTAATTATTTTTTGTTTATTATATTAATGAAATTATTTTTATTTCCAACAATTTTTTAGATGTTTAGGATATATTTTATGTTTTAATTAGATTGTTTTTATATTTTATATTTTATATTTTATAAGATTTAAATGTCACATACTTTGAATTTATTAAGTTTTTCTATGTTTTATATAGTCGACTATGAAATGCTATAAAATATAAAATGTATGTAAAATTAAAATTTAAATTTAAAAGGTTGCTAAAATGTAAAAAATGGTTGATAGTAAAAAGAATTTCATTAATTTAATAGACATACAAAGATGTACTGGATAAAATACATTATTATTTCAAATAATCTAAGTCTAGAGAAAACATATAAATTAATGATTACAATAATTATCTATGATGAGGTCACAACTCACGTGATGGTGTAAAAATGGGATGCCCATATCAAGATCACTAACCTCTGTATTGGGGTGGAGTATGATGACCTAGAGAGGGCTCTTACTCAATCCCTAGAACCTCAAATATCTTATTCTCTTCCTGAGACTCCTTAGGAGGAGGAGACATCTGGTTGTCGTCATGTGCACCAAATCGTTCTCCAATGATGTAAGTGTAAGGACCTTCTATCTTCTATTGGGGGAACCACTAGCACTGTGAATGGTCAGACATGAAAGGTGGAGGCATGGGAAATTCTCCTTGATATAATCTTGGATCAGTTGTACTGGAAGAAAAATGTTGATATGCTGACAACATAAATAGATCTCATGCCTCGTGATTCACATCCCCAATCGGTTGAGGCTGGGATTCTAGAGGTGTGGCCTCTACCTGTGGGATGGGTGAGACCTCATGTACAACACAACACGGTATGCATCATCTCCATCATGGCTCATCAACATCAAAAGTTGTTGGAGAAGTTTCCAAAGAAAGAACCTCTTCTCCCTGGGCATGAACAGAATCTTTCTGAGGTGGGATATAAAAGATAAAATCATGTATAAGATGAAATTTTGGCATCACCCCCTATACTGCAGTATAGTATGCTTCCTAGATAACAACCTCTCCTCCTATGGATCAGACATATGGGTAATATGTTATAGTCATGTAGGTTTTAAAGATATTCAATATAAATTAAAAAAAGTAGAATGAAAAAATAATTAAAATTTATTGACATGCCAGATCCTGAAGTTATCTTCCATGTGGAGTAATATATAGTATATACTTCTATATATACCATGGATCATAATCAAGGTACTATTCTAGATTTAATCACATCATATTCGTACCCTTAATATAAAACTACACTCATCTGTCTCAGAGGTCTAGATACTCTGCATGGCATCCGTGCATGTTTACATCCTGCCTCTCTATCATCTTCACAGAATGAAGTGTCGCTGACTATGTAGGTTTAAAGGTAATTTTCTTAAAAAATAAAAACTATTGAATAACTTTATCATGATGGTGGGACTAGAAAATATGAAAGTGAATGAGATGCACTATAGTCATTGAATCATGAAGCATATCAGTTATATATGAAGGTAAATAAACTAATTGAACCTAGTATGGAACCCATGAAAACATAAATGACATGTGATGTTTTCTTTAAAATTGGTTACTAAAAATAAAATATATATAATATTATAAAATTGATTCGTCAAGGAAATACTATATATACTTACATCGGTGGGTACTAAACTATCCAACATGGGATGATATGCACCCAAGTTGTGCCTTGGTGTCCTAAAAAAGTGTTGTGTTTGACTACACCTATAATTTACAACATACAAAGTGATAAATAATAAAAAAAATTAATTTAATAACTCATAAAAGCATCAGGAAATAATAAATATGAGTGATCATACCAATAACCACACAGAGCATCATCTAGTACACCTATATAAATCTCTTAACCAGAAATAATAGGGGAGAGGGGAGGGATGTGTTTCCATTCCAATATTTGAATAAGGATGAAACATCCCCTAAGATCAATGTAATAAAATTGGAATTCCATGCATAATATTTTTTGAGTGTATACTAAGCATGTAGATCCCCACCTGTATCTCTTGGCCTGATCAAAATTTTCTAATATCCCTAGATACATCATGTGTATATGCATACCAAATTTATTGGGGCACAACATCACTCCAATGAGATGCGACATGTATGCATGGGCATAACGCATGATAGCCTTCTCATCTATGTTAGTGGGTAACTGTGTAGAGTGCATCCCAATCCATCTCATTGATATTGACCCTCCATATATAGAACCATCATCCCCCACAATGTTAAGGCCTAGAAATCATTTTACAAGCTCATTCCTACCTATATGGGTGGGTCCTATAAATGCATCCCTCTGGATAGGAAGACCGATCAGAACTACCACATCCTCAATGGTTATGTTCATATCTCCCTCAAAAAATTGAAATGCATGTGTCTCATATCTCCATATCTCGATGAGGTTAGTGAGGAGGTGATGGTCGAGGTACATAAAGTCAGATATATAAATTCCATAGAATCCAACATGGAATATGTATGGTATACTTGTATGTGTATGTTGAATGTGATGATAATTTTGGTCTTTACACAACCTGATCTGTCAAACCTCATGGTTTTCTAGCACATCACGTGAAACATGCCTATACCACTCAGTGAGTAGCATAGTATCCTACTTCATAATGTATAAAACACAATGAAACTTAAGTTTAAAATAATAATATAACATTATGGTTAGTATAATGTTATGATTGGTATAATTTAAGATATAACTTTCCTATTCCCATTGTTTTATGAAATGTTTCTTATAAAAATAAAATGGAATATCTTCATGTTTCTCAAGGAATATTTCAAAAGTGATTTTAGAGATGGTTTTACCATGGAAAGGGTGTTTTGTTCAATTGTGAATGTTTGATTTATGAAAACTTTTTTGTTATGGCTTGATTTATATAGGTACTTTCTTGTGATGTGTTGTCATTGAGTAACACATGGGTTCACTAGGGTTTGAGAAAGAGTTTTATCAGTTTACTTGAAGTTGGTTTGTTTTCAAGTGGTTTAGTTTTGAAATTGTTATCAAAATATTTTTTAGTCTCCATGGATAAAAACATTAAATAGATTTATGGTGGTATCCTATTAGGCTTCATTCCTCCCACCCAACTTGTTCCCTTCTTGGGAAATTAAAATTTTTATTTTCATGATCTCTATTTTTGAAGGTGACTGGTTTTTCCTCCATTCTTGTTTGTATAGGGTCATGTTTTTAAAGGGGTTATAATTTAAAAATATATTTGTTAACACATAGGTTATATCAATTGGTTACACCTTTTGAGAAACTGGATCATATTATTTAACACTCTATGATTAGACTTGGGGATTTTATCTAATCACTTTTCAAACATTAATTTATTTAACTCATATGCTGTATTAAAGTGATCATATTTTACAAAAAATAATTTTATCATTATGTTGAAATAGTAAAAAAAATAAGAAAGAGATTGTATATCTAGCCTCATGATTACCTTATTCATAGGTTCATCATGAAATGTTTTTACACATTTCTAGAAATGTGTCTGATCCAATACTTATGATGTTCATTCAATGATATTCATGTAATAGGATCTGCATTGATATCCACATTTATTTCTCGATGATGATCAGATATCAAATAGACACCCTGAATGTGGGTGAAATGGTTGATACATTTTAAAAACCATCTCCATGATTCATAATTTTCCCTCTACACGATGAAACATTTAAGCGGTGTAGTTGAAATGTTTCCATCTTGGGTTTCCACAGTCAATAATAAAAGTGTGTATGTTCCATATAGAAATTTTCCATCAATTTTTAGGAACTATTTACAGAAAAAATATGGAAATTTGTGGAAGGAATAGCCAAAGTAACTGATGAAATTTGACATGATATGGATCAATTCAGTTATCTTGAGACACATTTTCATCCATATCATGATGGTAGAAAACTTGTTCATTGTGTCTCAGTATAGATAGAAATTGTGGTAACACTCGAAAAAAGTTATCCCAATCACCATAGACCTCGACAATCACCTTTTGTTTCTCCATCCACACCTTATTATAGGAAATATTATAACCAAATTTTCATTTTACCCTCTCCCTCAAAAGGGTTATAGGCACATATTGGCTAGTTTTGATCATCTTAATGATAATAGATGATACAAATTTAGCATCCAATGTTTTATGATCTTGTTTTAGGTTTGGCTGAACGTGAGTATGAGTTGGCTCAATCTTATAAATTCTCTTACCTCCAAATAAAATATTAAGAATTTCCCTCAAGAAGAATCTATAATATTCCTTATATTTTTTGCATCGTATGATATATTTTTCTATGGATTGATTCTTAAACTAAATATCAACAATGTCTGTCAATATGAAATATTTTTAGTATTTTTTTCATTGCATGTTTACTTGGAAAATATCTTCCAACATATAATGTTTTTTCCAGCCTAATAAATCTATCATCCACAACTCCAGGAAACTTAGTTGCAGGTACAATAACATTCCAGTCAAATTTAGTAAAATTTACCATTTCTTCTGACCATGATTCTAAGGGTTTTGGATGATTTATTATGTGTCAATGATACTATACAACTACTAAATTTATATAAACATACTCCCTAACTTATGCAGCTTCATCCTCATCAGTATTATTTTCTCCATCTGTTATATCATTATAAAATTCCTCCACATCAAAATTATGTTTATCTATATCCAATAGATCAATTACGCTTTCTTCTTCCACATCATAGGTAATAGCTTAATTTTATTAAGATGGAACTTATTTTTTCACTCTTTTATGTTTTTGTCTTTATACAATTGTATTTTGATGTTGTACACTACAAACCTCAACATATAACTCTATCATAGTATCATCTGACCATTGGTAAAATAATTTTTTTTCTTGGACCCAGACCCCATCAGCATTCAATAGAAAAGATATATGAAATATCATAGCTAAGAATTGAAAATTTATTTAGCTAATATACTATATTTCTTGATCATGTCCCATATTCAAATGACCATTAATTATTTCTTGATGTTCTATTAGGGTTACAAAATAAGATATCCTAACTAATGTTGTTGGTTGTGTACTATAAGAATCTCCATTAGTGATTTGAATAACCCTCCCATAGCAGTAGAAATATAAAAACATGATTATTTACAAGAGAAAAGTTTTTTTATCAAGATTCTAATAGTGTAAATAATATTAACAATGAGGAAAATCATATATTGTTGACCAAACAATCCTTGCTTCATAGAAATTTTCTAACATCTTTTTATATCCTAAAGGATGACATTATTGTTTCATAAAAAAATTTAAGCTTCATAAAGTTGTTTTTAGTGGTTTATAAATAGAATGTGAATCATCTAAAACATATTCCCTAGGAGTTTCAAAACAGTTGTGTTGTAAGTCCCATTTTCACGCACCAGGTGATGATCGAGTCCATCTCAATCTCCCTTTTTAGGGTTGTTACTTCTAGGTACCTCTTTGTCATATACACATCTATTTGTAGTATCCATAAAGATATTTAATTTCATATATAACAACATAATCATTACTTTAATGAAATTTTGGAATATCATCTTATATCCTAAAATATGAAACTATTGTTTTATAGTACAATTTTTAATCATCATAATGGTATGTTTAGTTGTTTACAAATAGAATGGGAATCATCTAGAGCATATATTCTAGGATTGTTAAACCGGGTGTGCATTAATGCCCATTCTCATGCACCAGGTGACAATCGAGTCTAGATCAATCACCCTTTTCTAGGTTGTTACCCCTAGGTACCTCTATTCCATATCTACATCCACTTGTAGAATATAGATAAAGATTTCATTTCCTAGATAACCACATAATTTTTATTTTACCAAAATTTTAGAATGTCATATTCTATCCTAAAAGATGATACTATTATTTTATAGTACCATTTTTAATCTTCTTAAAGGTATGTTCATAGGTTTATAAAAAGAATTTGAATCATATAAAACAAATCCATAGAGGTTATAAAACAGGTTTTCAATAATTGATGAATAATCTAAATCACAAGAGTAACAAATCAAGTGTGTATTTAAGCCTCTTTTCATGCAGTTAGACATATTTGATCCTATGTTAATTCTATATTGATTCAAAGTTAAACAATATCTAATCATTATTTAATAATAAGTTGATAAGTAGTTAATAATTACTAAGTTGGTGAGTAAAAATTAATTAATTATTAGTTCTTGATAAGTTAGTTTAATGTTAATTAATGGTTAATCATTAACTAATTATTTTTTAATAATTACTTCATCATTAATTATTATTAATGTTGCCTTTCATTAATCATTGAATAATCATTTATTAATCAATGATTAATGATTATTTAATCATTAGTTAACCATTCATTAATATTTTATTAGTCATTAGTTAATCATTACTTAGTCATTCAATTGGAATTAGTTAATACCAATTTATCTTGGTTGTAATCTGTAACGACCCAATCTTTTTGAGTAGTATATTAACTTACTCTTATTGATTTATTAAGATGTTAATGGTTAATGCAGAAAGAGGAGTTGATGGCTTCATCCAGTAGACTCAACCCTTACGAAGCCCACTTATCAGAGCTTGGGAAGGAGGTAGCATCTGTGGGCTTTGCTTTGCACCAAGCCCAAGCCGAGCTCCAGCGTGTCAAGCTTGAACGAAAACGCTTGCAGGAGAAGTTCAAGTTAGTGGAGATTGCTACTAGGGCAATGTTATCTGAGACTCCCTCAGATTCTCTCACCATAGCACACCTTACACTTAGGTCTTATGCCAGTGTTATAAGGGGCTATGTGATGAGACCCTAGTTTCCTTGTGTAATCCTTTCGGGTGAATAAATTGAGATTTCTTCCTTTAGTGATGTTTGTGAAATTTCAAATGTCTAGATAATTTTAGAATGTATTTTATTGATGAATTTTGAAAATGGGATATTTTGAAATATTTATGTAAACCCTAAATAACTAATGATGTGTAATGATTTTCAAAAAATGGTCTTCTACAAAAGTGTTCAGTAAGGAATTTGGAGTCTAATAAGATCAACTTAATTTTTGATGAATAGTAAATTATGAATAGTGATTTTACGCTTAGGATTAGTAATGTGACCAAATGGATTAGTAATTTTCACTCAAAGAATGTTTTAATATAATCTAGGCACCTTGATTAAGTAATGTGATTCAATAAAATGGGTAAATAACGGTTTCATAAATTATTATTCAAGTATTAGTTTTTTCGGATGAATAGTGTTTTTTAATTAAAAATTTAATTAAAAATAATTAGAAAATTATTTTTATAAAAATGACTTTATTTTTGAACTCAGAGCATCGATATTATGTTATGGTAATTTTTGGGGATTTTTCTAAAAAAATAAATTTTCGGTGAATAGTGTATTTATTTAAAAATAAAATTAAAAATATTTAGAAAATTATTTTTATAAAATGGAGTTCATTTTTGAAATCATAGCATTGATATTTGGTTAAGGTGAAATTTTGGGAATATTCTGAGAAAGTTGAATTTTCGGTGAATAGTGAAAGTATAGTTTTTAAGTTACGGGTGTTTAATGACATCATTAAATGATGTATTAAGTATATATTCAATATGGTCGAATTATGAATAGTAAGATAAGGTGTGAGGTGTCCCAAGTGGCCAATACCATGGGAAAATACCATGGGCAAGCCCATGGTTTTGACAAAACCACTAGTGAGGTGTCCCTTGGCCTTTAATGCTTTGTCCCCTCACTTTCCCTATAAATACCCACCCTTTCCTCCTTTAGTTTTCACTCCCAACTCTCCCCCAACGAAGTTCTGGTCTTCTTACCTTCCAAGGAGTCCTCCCAAGGTGCCCCCAAGCCCTCAAGGTCCAATCCTTTGAGTTTCAAGAGTCACGTTTTAAGGTAAGGGATCCGACCCCTCTCTTTCTTTTCATGTAATCTCTTTTATGTCATTCCTTTTATGCTCCATGTTTTTATGTGAGAGGATGTTCTTTTATATTCCTCTTACTGCACTTTCATGTTTATATGATGAGAGATCCCATCTTACTCTCATCATTTCATTTTATGAAAGTTTGAGTGACGCCGTTAGGCTGCCGAATTTTTAAGGGATTCTTTCACCCTTCTCATTCTTTTCAAAGTTCTACTTTCATGTCAAGTCTTTCAAGTTCCTTTTTATTATGTTGGGGTATGATCTCCATATCTATCATACCGATCTCTTATGATCATATGATGAGGGACCCTATTTGATCTTGTCAATTCTTTTTTATTGAAGTTTAAGTGACGCCGTTAGGCTGCCGAATTTTCATAAGAGAAATCTAATTTTTGTCTTCCTTCCATGTTTTTCATTTCAAATGGTATGTCCTTCAGATTTCATTACCATGTCCATATATCCTTCTTATTCTGTCCCCTACTGTTTTATGGATCATTTATGAGTGGGTGACCCATGTCCCCTCTCTTTTCAATGTTTTCTAAAACCCCAAAACATAGCTGTTATGCTGCAGAATTTTCGTCTCAAAATGCCTCTCCCTCTTTTCTCAAAATTATTTTATGTTATAAAGTGAATACTCAAAGCTCTTATTTCTACAAGGGTATTCACATATATATCAAAATTTTCTAGTTTAAATTCTGGGATTTACATACATGAGATCCACTTTCCCTTCCGTGGGTTTAAAGTGCCGTAAAGATCATGTCTTTAAAGCAGTTTTTAAAACGTTATGATTATGAAATGAAACCCATTTATTTTATGCTATATGGGTTATTTATGAAATGTTTGATGATGATATATGTGTATCACATGATAATAAAGTAAAATTTAAGGGTGCGCCCTGATAGCGCTCCAATGCATTGGGTAATGATGTAACCACTAGAGATTACAATTTTCATGATACCTTGGTGAATAACCTTGGTAATTTTCAAATGACACCTTTGGGATGGACCTTGGTGATATGTTCATGATTGTCTATGTTAAATGATGTAGCCACATCTTCAAGTTATGAAAAATGTTATTTTTATTATGAAATGCCTCATGATTTCTTTCTCATGCCTTAAAGTTCTTTTCATGTCCTTATTGAAGTATCTTAGGTTCACATGTAAAATGTTCCTCTTGTTTCCCTTACTGGGCCTTCTGCTCACCCTTTCTTTTGATGTATGTCCCCAGGTTATGAGATGCATAATGAACATAGGATGAACTAAAGGAGAAGCCTTTCAATTGTTTAAAAAGAATGTTTTTATGTTTTTTTTGTATTATGATCCTTGTTTCCAAGACACTAAACCTTAACGATACTCAGTTTTGTGTAATGTAATGAAAGTTTATGTTATAAAATGGCGGGATGCTATATAATTCTTCATTAAACAGTCGTTAAAAATTCCTCAAATACCATTTATTAAGTAGTTATTTTAAATTTAATTATTAGTTAATTACTATATAATAATTATTTATGTAGTTAGAATATGGTTAATTAATATTTTATTGTTACTTAATTGTTGGTTAACCATTACTTCATCATTAATTAATCTCATGTTAATAATTCCTTAATCATTGATTAATAATTCCTTAACCAATCATTAATTATTATTTTTCCATTCATTAATCATTCGCTAATCATCGGTTAATCATGACGTAATCATTTGTTAAACATTAATTAATCCTTAATTTATTATGTCTTAACCATTCATTAATTACTCGTTAATAATTAATTAATTAATATATATTAATTAATTACTTTATTGTTAATTATTAGTTAAATAAAAGTTATTCACTATGTAATTATTAGTTAATAATTCTTTAATCATTTGTCAACCATTTGTTATTCCATAGTTAATTATTATCTAATCACAAGTTAAGTAATAGTTAGTCCTAGAGTAATTATGCCTTAATCATTTATTAATCACTTGTTAATCACTAATTAATTAATAAATACTATATTGTTACTTTATTGTTAATTATTAATTAATTAATAGCCAATCAATAAGTAATTATTAGTTGATCATTCTTTAATCATTAGTTAATTATTTTTTATTCATTAGTTATTTATTAGATAATAATTAGTTACACATTAGTTAATCCTAAATTAATTATCCCTTTATCATTCATTAATTACTCATTAATCATTAATCATTAAGTAATTATTGGTTAACCATTATTTAATAATAAGTTAATTATTTGTTATTCATTAGTTAATTATTGGATAATAATTAGTTAAACATTAGTTAATCCTAAATTAAATATTCCTTAATCATTAGTTAATCTCTCATTAAACATTACTGAATTAATAGTTAATTAGTTTATAGTTATTTATTTTTTAATTAATATTTGTCACTATTTAATTACTAGTTAATCATTATTTAATCATTAGTTAATCATTTTTTCATTATATAATTATTAGTTAATCATTAGTTAAAAATTTTTTAATCCTAAATAAATTATGCTTTAGTAATTCGTTAATATCTCCTTAATCATTACTTAATTAATAGTTATGTACTTTACGGATGTTATTTGTTAATTATTTTTCATCATTATTTAATTATAATTTAATCATAATTTAATCCTAAGTTAGTCGTAAGTAAATCCAAGGTTATTAATTTACTAATCATTCTTTAGTACTAATTTTTTCATCATTTAATCAATTCTTAATCATTACATTATCATTAGTTAATCATTAGTTATTTAATAGTTAATTATTAGTAAACCATTATTTTACTAATATTTATTCATCATCTAGTTAATATTCTTTCTTAATTATTTCACTAATATTTAAAAAATAATATGTTATAATAAATGGAAATCTTATTATAATAATAAATACATTACTAAGACTAATTATAAATTCTTTACTCAAAAGTCATAAATAAATAACAATATTTTATTTTCTAATATTAACTATTATTTTTAAACTATATCAAACAAACTAACAAACCAAGTAAATAACATATTTAAATCTAATTAAAAATTAGACAACTAAATAAATAAATAAATAAAAATACCTCTAAATGATACATTACAAAATTTAACACTCCTTTTAGGACACCAAAAATGCCACACACAGTAGAGAAAATATCGAGCAAAGCATAGAGTGGAGTGGAATTAGAGATATAGGGGTGAAATGAGTAAGGGGGAGGGATGATTATTCATAGGGGTTAGGGTAAAGGAAGCATTGATGATGTCTCCTTTCATATTATTTTATGATAATGGAGGAATTGTTGATGCCTCTTTTCTATGTCATCGATCTAGGTTGATGAGTGGTAAAGGCAGCATTGACCTTGCCACCTTTTATAATAATTGAAAGGTGCCATCATTGACGCCTCCTTTCTGTTATTGTTTTCTTAATCAACCAAGGAGGATTCAAATAAATATATTTTTCAAAAAAATAGAAAAAACTTCACATTTATTGGGGAAAAGGGCCCCAGCTTCTCCCAAAAAAGTCTTTAAAATGAAAAAAATATTAGGATTTGGAAACATTCCAAAAAATAACAACTATAATAAATTTAATTTTAAGTCAACCATTAACACCAATTTTAATAAATTTCTGGTAAACTTTTTTAATATCGGGATAAATATTCTTCCTTAATATACTAGTGACCATTTGTTACTATACCTCACTGAAATATCATTCGTCCATAGAACAGGGTTCATGAATAATTTCTTGAATCCTCTAGTTTCTCATTATATCAGGGAAAATCTATGACCTTTCAGCATGAAATTTATTCTTAGGGAATTATTAGATACAAATTTTATACATAGGAACAATAATAATATGATAATAAAACTTCATTAAATATGAAAAATGTAATCAAGTATTAAACAAGTTGGTTCTAGGAAATCAACTCCAACATTTTGATGTGTTGTGTATATCATATCTTATATATTTATAGTTGATATCATATATTAAATTTTACTTCTTGACATCAATAATTAAGATTTTTTCTTCTTTAAATGGAATTTTTGTAGGATGTTTCATTGATTTTATATTTTCTGGGGGATGGTACTCGATCAACATATGATGATATTTATTGAGCAAAGAGTTAATTAATTTTCTCATATATAGGATCCAGGTATTTTAGAAGCATGAGACTAATTTCCTTCAATATTTGAAATATTTAATACAACTAGTTCATATATCCATTTTCTATATGAACATTGATAAGCTTTATTCTTCTTCTTTTTTAGATGATAGGTTTTTAATAAATGACTATGATGGTATATTTTCAAAATATATATTGTATGATCACATATTTCTTAAGTGTATTTCGTTGGAGGTTGTTCCATAACTATTTTAGTTGTGATTTTTAGAAAATCAATGTTTAAAATAATAAAAATAAAGATATATATTTCATGAACAGTATAAAGTAATGAAAAGTGTTTCAGTACATCCGTGCTAGTGATGGAGGTTAGAATATTACATTGAAAAAAGAAATTAAAATTGAAATTATAAATTTCAACATGGGTGAATGAATTTATCTCCTTCATGGAAATGTAATAAGGTTCTATATTGATTATACAGTTATTATTACCTTGATATATAATAAATGAATCCATCATGTCTTTCTAGTAAGCATGATCAATTCCATTAAATACATAAGGATAATAAGTAGCTATTGAAAATTAATTAATAAAGAACTATTAAAAAATTCAAAAATGGTGAAATAAAAAGAGATGATTGACCTAAAATGATAAAATATTATAATATATTATTATGATATGAAATGTTTGTAACATCCTGAGTTTTTTAAAAAGAAATACTTTCTTTGATAGCGTACATGATATACCACATCAAGCTTAAGGGAAAAACTAATTATTATTATTTAAATGTTACCCTTATAACCTAGCCATTAGAATTGATAGAGAGGAAAATATGTACTAAATTATGAAAATAGGGTTTACATATGTTTATATAATGATTCATTGGTTACCAAATAAATTATAAATGAAAATAAAAACCAATTGAAAATAAAAAATGTGTTTTTATGAAAAACTATTAAAATGTGAATAATTATATTTATAAAATAATAAAATCACTCTTGTTGGACTATATTAATGAAATATAAATTCAATATAATTTTTAAAATTCATATTATGTATTTTATATTCCTAATATAAAAACAAATATGATTTTAAGAATAAAATAAATATTTTTCAATAATGGTGTACCGCCATTTGATGAAAAATCCATTTTAAACATAGTTCTTTTTCAATTTTATAAATTCTATTTGAAAATATAAACTTCTTATTTTAAATAGGGACATAAAATTTTTCTTTTGATAAAGTTTTGGAATTTTCTGATAAAATTTATTTTTAATGAATTATGAAAAATACTGCATTTTATTCGAAAACTACTTTTCATATAATTTATTTATATAGTTAGATTTTCCTTTTACTTGGTTTGAAGGTATAATTATATTAATTTTTTATCATTTAAGACAATTTAGGTCATTTAAATCAATTTCATATTGAAATTTGATATAAAAACTATGTGAATTTTTGAATGTTTTACTTTAAAAACTCATTTTCTCATTCCGTCAATGGGATTAATTTTTAATTAATTTATACCAATTATCTGTCTTGAATTTGGAAAAATGGATTATATATTTGGAATAAAAAGGATCAAATAGTTTAATTATGTCGATTTTATTTTTATACATTATTTATAGTAACTTTAGTAATTATTTTTATTACAAAAGTTGAGGGTAAATCGAGTAATTAAAAGTTAAAATAATATTATAAATATTATAAAACTACCATAAAACCTGTCTTAATATTATTTTATGAGTTATTTCTGACCTAGAAAATCCTTGGTCTGAAATTATAGCCTTTGGAAGCAACTTGGGTGTGATTATGACACTTATAACATTTTATTTAAAGAAAAGAGAAAGATTTCAAAATCATGTCTCTCATAACTATAACAATTTTAATATTGGGTTATATAAGTGATATCTTAGAATATAAATTTTCCTTTGAAATATAAAAATATTAACTAAATCATGTTAATTTAATTATAATTTTTAGGAAATAAATAATAAAATTAAATGGTGACACACTGATGATGCAATAATTTCTTACTTAATGAAAAAAATCAAATAAATAATATTATAAATATTAAGATAAATATAATTTTACATAATTGATGTCATACATAAATTTTATATATAAATTTGATATGTTGGTGATGATTTTAAGGAATTTTTTCAATCTTATCTTGTTGTTATGGTATTTTTAAAAAGTCAACTAATGAATAGTGTCAAAATTGACACTATTGGTATTTTAAAATATAAAATATTTTTTTGAATGCTATAAAATTTATAAAAATATAATATTTATCCAAATAGTTTTTAAAAGTCTTCATATGTCATAAATGACTCTTTTATTGGTCATTTGTCATGTTATGGTAAATATATTAACCCATAATGTGTAAAAAACAAGATATCATGGTAAAATTAAAAAGGGTAAAATTAGTATTAAAACAAAGTGATAAGGATTAAAAAATAAAAAAAAATGTATAATTTTTATTGTATGAATGGATTTAGACCCATACTCATCCTATATTTTAAATAAATCTATTTGGACACATTTTTAATAAAAATGAATTTATATTAATTTAATACTTTTAATAATTCCAAGAGTTCCCCTCCCCTGTCATATAAAAGGGCACTCATTACTCTATATTCCTTTTACATCAAAAACCTTTTAGTTTTAGAGCTATTAAATGTGACCTTTATCAGTTCTTTTTTTAGTTTTGATAAAGGCACCACCTTTATCAGTGCTTTTTTAGCATGTTAAAGGGCGACGCTGCAGAAACCTTATTTTGTGGTAGTGTTTAAAGGTGATCATCCGAATGAAAGGTATCGTTTTTATTTAAGTATTTCAATTTTATTCATTATTCCACTTCCTTAAAATATTCTACAAACATTATGAGATAATAACTACAATATCATCAATATAATGATATGTTATTATGTTAATATTGTCACCTAAATCCATCTTCACTTCCATCAAATGGGAAGGTAATTAATCGTTTGTGCATGTGTGTGAACTATCACCTCTACAAACTGATATAATTATTTTTCCATAACTGTCTCTCATGACTGGTTATAATTATGTAATTAATGTTCATATGTGATATTTATGACATATTAATCATTATAAGATAATAATATATCAATTATGTTCTTACTTTCCACGCATATAAAAATGATAACGTCATTCATACGTACTTTTGAACTATCACCTCCACAAAGTGATGTGATTCATTTTTATTCACCACATCACCTGTATGATTTATATAATTATATTTAAATTATTAATTTAATTTTAATAATATTATGATCATTTTGGAAATATAAAATAATAATTACCTTATTTCCATAATGATCAATGAAAAATGGAAGCGTTACTCATGCGTATGTACGGCTTACCATCTCCATGATTGTAACGTGGTTAATTTTTATATCATATTTAATGAATGTATTTAAAATTATAATTTATAAATAAAAGTTATTATTATGTCATAAATATTATTCTATAGAATATGGGCTTATGACCACATGGACTGTTGACATCATACTAAGTTCATTTTCAACTCAAGAACTGAATACCGACAAAACATCCAACATGAACTTAAATAATTATGTAATTGTCATAACATGGTAATAAGTGATATAAAAGGAATAATAAACATGAAAAAGGGTTTTATTAAATTATAAATTAACCTAACTTTATTATTTTGTAAGATAAATATTGTACGTGATGAGTTGAACTCAAGGTAAGGGACGTCGTCTCAATCTCCTTTCATAGAGGCATAATTTGATATTATACACCACCTTCTTTTATAAGGGGTATAATCATCCCCTAGGAATTGTAATTTCATTAAAAAAATTTAAAATGAATATTTTTATATGAATAATTTTACTAAATGAAAAAATGAATTTTTTTTAACGTATGTCGCAACAACGACTTCTCTAACACCATAACAATTATTTGATATTTTGATTCCTCTATGAGCCATAATATTTTTAAGAGGGAAAATAAATAACTTATTCCATTTGTTGTATATTTTGGTATTGAAAATGGTTTTGAAAATGGATTTACTATTTCAATATCTTGAAATGTTTTCCTATTATTTCAAATGAAATTTATGAGTGAAATGTTGATAATTGCAATATTGTATGTGTTATTATTATATAATGGTACTTGGACATTTAATGAGTGGTTATGTGATAAAAGAAATAAGTTTGGATCTGTTATAAACCAAATAATGGTGGTTCCATGATAATCCAAGGATGCTTTTTTATGTTATAACCTCCAATTCATTGGGTATGGAAGTCTGTCATATGGTCATTTCATTTGTAAGAGTGATATGTATGGAAGTAGACCGTATGGTTATTCCATTTAAGTATGATTAAGTGCTAAGTTACCTCTATATGTTATATGTTCTCTAGATGTGTTTTATGGTAATATTTCTATTAAAAAAAGTTAATCAATGAGCTTATAATGAAATAAAAGTATTTACAACTTCTTTAAGGTGAAAAGTATTACTTTATGATAAAGTATTCATGGTTTAAATGTTTTTGCAAGACTAATAGTTTTCATTCTTTGTGTATCCCTTACTGATACTTTAATGGTCATACCATGTTTTGAAAAAAAAATCATAGGATTTAAGGGAGAAAAGAGTCAAGGATGGTATCAATGGAAAGTTATGATGATTAAACATGAAAATAAATCATGTTTCATTTTAAAAGTTTTTTGTTTTATAAAAGAAATGGATACTGTTGGAAGTGACCACTTTGTATTTATATGGTTTTTTTGTATGATTTATGGCCTAATTTTATAATGATACAAAATTTAAAAGATCCTCAATGTGAAATAAAGTAAAATTCTTTACTTAAATCAAGATTATGTAATGATTATGGTCAGGTCCTTACAGTTGGTATCAGGGGGTGGTTTGGACAACTTTGGATATTATGATATTTTTTAAGAGTCTGGGATATCTTCATGAGTCTATAATTTTATGTTTGATTATAAGTTTACTATCTTACAATCCCTTTTGAGGCTTTATGTTATTTTAAGGTGACTAACGATATTTTTGGAAACTTTTACCTTTGAGGTAATTATGGGTTATTACTTTTTGGGATGCAAAATGAAAGGTATGAGACAACCTTTGAGGTTAAAAATTTTTATGGTTATTTTTTATTAAATTGTCATATTTTGTGAATTATATAGTTTTTGAAAAATGACAACCCATTATATGGGTGACAACCCTTCGCATCGGACATGGCCGTAGGAATCAAACCCACGAACAAAGGGCGATAAGGGTGTATCACTTACCACTAGCCTACATGAATTCCCTAGTTATTATAACTTTTTATTTTTATTTAAATGAATTAATGGATTAAGAATATGTTGATTTTGGGAACCCATGTTTTATATAATAGATAATCTTGGGATTGGAAAATGATTTAGTGATTAAGTGAATAATGTTATTTTAGGAGATGTTCATTATTTTGGAAATTCTATGTGATCAAGGTAAATAGAATACTATGGAATTTTATTTTAGGTCTCAAGGTTTAATTATATTTTAGAAGAATTTATGATTTTCTTATGGTGATTCA
Source organism: Viscum album (assembly GCA_963277665.1). Taxonomy (NCBI): domain Eukaryota; kingdom Viridiplantae; phylum Streptophyta; class Magnoliopsida; order Santalales; family Viscaceae; genus Viscum; species Viscum album. Next base: position 825,281,747 of record OY728132.1, read on the forward strand.
GGTTGCTTATGGAAGTAGTTAGCATATTTTGATGATTATTAGGAGAATTACTTATTGGTGTGAGACTTAAATAGAAATTGATTTCATTTGGAGATAAATATTTAAATTTTAACTTTAATGATTATATGAATATATTTTTCTAAATGTTGGGTTTCAATATTAGTTTATATTATTTTGAGAAATTTTAAGGATAGTTATTTGTTGAATGGTTTATGTTGAACTTTAGGTATTACTATTTATTTTTGGAGATTGAAGTAGTATTTCATCATATGAGGTTTATTATTTTTTGAGAATTATCTTATTTTATCCTAACCATTTTTGTTTTGGTTAATGTTTCAAGACATGATAAATAGATATTTAATCTTTTATGGATTATGTGTTTCTCTAGAAGTTGATTCAAGCGTGCAAAATTTATCTTACATACTCATTATTTGGAGAAAAAGACGAGTTTGTGGTGAAATTTGATTAAAGTATAAAAATATAATTTTCATGTAAGTATATTTCTTTATGATATTAATCTAGGTATTAAATTAATTCCACAACACTATTAAAAGGATCTTAAAACAAAAAAAATTCTGTTTACTTTTCCTACTACGAAATCAAAGACCCTTTAACCCGTCACAAAATTATGGGTTTGTGATTTTTAACATCATCCTAAAAAAATTTCTCTTCCTATCCATTAAAACATGATCTTTTGTTTTATCTTCAATATCCATTTTTTTCTACATGGAACCCTAGTATGTTTTATCTCAAGTTACCTTCATACTTTCCTTTATTTCTTTTAAAGTGAATGTTTTGTTGATAATTTTTTTGATGTGGGGTTGCGATAAAGATATTTTGAAAATTTATACCTTAATTACTAACCCTGAATTTAAAATTATAAAGACGCAATTTCCAAAAGGGTGGATAATGTAACATCATGAGTTTTTTAAAAATAAATATTTTATTCGATAGCGTATATGATATTCCACATCAATCCTAAGTGAAAAACTAAATATTCTTATTTAAATGTTGTCATTATAACCTAGCCATTAGAATTTTAGGAATTAAAAATTTTAAATAAATTATGAAAATAGGGTTTATACATGTTTATATAATGATTCCTTGGTTACCAAATTAATTATAAATGGAAATAAAACCATATTGAATATAAAAGATGTTTTTTATAAAAAAATATTTTAAAGTGAATAATTATGTTTATAAAATAATAAAATCACTATTTTTGAATTTTATTAATGAAATATAAATTCAATATAATGTTTAAAATTCATCTTATGTATTTTCTAGTCCTAATATAAGAAAAAATCTGATTTTAATAATAAAATAAGTATTTTTCAAAAAAACATGTTTACAACCTTTTAATAGAGAACACATTTTAAAAATAGTTTTTATAAATTTTATAAAATATTTATGAAAAAAAAAATTATTTTTTGGAATAGGTGCATAAAATTTTACTTTGGATAAAGTTTTGATATTTTTCTAATAATATTCATTTTTTTAATGAATAATGAAAAATACTGCATTTTAATTCAAAACCTCTTTTCATATAATTTATTTATATAGTTAGATTATCCTTTTAATTAATTTTAAGGTATAAATAGATTAATTTTTTATAATTTAATCTAATTTAGTTCATTGAAATCAATTTCATATTGAAATTGGATATAAAAGCTATGTGAACTTTTGAACATTTTACATTAAAAACTTGTTTTTTCATTCCATCAACAGGATAAATTTTTAATTAATTTCTTATAATTATGTGTTTTTAATTTGGTATAATAGATTTCATATTTGGAATCATAAGGTAAAAATTATGTAAATAGGTTCCTGTTATTTTTTGACAATATGAATAGTAACATTAGTAATTATTTTTATTACCATGGTTAATGGTAAATCGGGAAATTAAAAGATAAAATTATATTATAAATATTATAAAACTACCCCAACACTTGTAATAATATTATTGGATGAGTTATTATCTACTAATACAATACTTGGGCTGAAATTTTGGCCTTTGGAAGCCACTTGGGTGTGATTATGACACTTATAACATTATATTTAAGGAAAAGAGAAAGATGTCATAATCATGTATCTCATAACTATAACAATTTTAATATGGGGTTATATAAAAGATATCATAGAATATAAATTATATTTATAAATCTAAAAATATTACCTACATTTTGGTAATTTATTTATAATTTTTAGGAAATAAATAATTAATTTAAAATGTGACACAATGATGATGTAGTAATTTCATAATTAATGAAAAATCAAATAAATGATATAATAAATATTAAAATAAAAACAAGTTAGCCTAATTGATTCCATACATGAATTTTTAGGATTAATTTGAATTTTTTTGTGATGATATAATGGATTTGGTTTGAAATTATCTTGATTTTATGATATTTTTAAAAAAATCAACTAATGAATAGTGTTAAAATTGACACTATTGATATTTTAAAATATAAAATATTTTATTAAATATTATAAATTTTTAAAAATAAAATATTCATCCAAATAGTTGGTAAAATTTCTAATATGTCATAAATTAATCTTTTATTGGTTTTTTGGCATGTTATGGTAATTATATTAACCCATAAAGTGTAAATAATATGATATCACGGTAATATTAAAAAGGGTAAAATAAGTATTAAAACAAAAACATAAGGATTAAAAAATAATCAAAACATGAATAATTTTTATTGGATGAATGGATTTAGACACATCCTCATCCTATCTTTTAAATAAATTAATTTGGACCCATTTTTAATAGAAAATAGATTTATATTAATTTAATACTTTTAATAATTCCAAGAGTGCCCCTCCCCTCTCCTATAAAGGGAACCCATTCCTCTCTATTCCTTAAATATAAAAAAATTTTGGTTTAAAAATATCTACCCAAAAGCCTTTTTATAATCCATCCCTAAAATATTTAAGCCTTAGTTTAGGCAGCACACCATCCTTAGAGGTGTTAAGGTGTTAAGAAAAGGTGACCGTCTGAAGGAAAGGTAACGTTTTTATTTAAGTGTTTCTATTTTATTTATTATTACACTTCATTCGAATATTCTACAACCTTGATGAGATAATAAATACAGTATCCTAAATATATTGATATGTTATTATGTTAATTTCATCACCAAAATATATATCCACTTCCATCAAATGGGAAAGGAATTAATCGTTTGTGCATACGTGTGAACTATCACCTTCACGAACTGATATAATTTTTTTCCATAACTATCTCTCATAACTGTTTATAAATATTGAATTAATTTTCATATGTGATATTTAAGACATATTAATCATTATAAGATAATAATATATCAATTACGTTCTTACTTTACATGCACATAAAAATGATAACATTGTTCATGTGTACATGTGAATTATCACCTCCACGAAGCGATGTGATTCGTTTTTATTCATCACATCACCTGTAAGATTTATATAAGTATATTTAAATTACCAATTTGATTTTAACAATATTATTACCATTCTTAAAATATAAACTAATAATTATCTTTTTTCTATATTGATCAATAAAAAATGTAAACATTACTCATGTGTGCGTACAGCTTACTGTCTCCATGATTGTAATTACTCATTTTTAATATCCATATTTAATGAATATATTTAAAGGTATAGTTGAAATTTAAAAAATATTATTATGTCATGAATATAATTATGTAGATTATGGAATTATGACCACATGTACTATTGACATCATACCAAGTTCATTTTCAACTCAAATACAGAATATCAACAAAACATCCAACATAAACTTAAACAATTATGTAATTGTCATAATATGGTATTAAGTGACATAAAAGTAATAATAAACATGAAGGGTTCTCAAGAAAGTATAAATTGACCTAAGTTTATTATTTATGAATATTAATATTATACGTGACGAGTTGGACTCATGGTAAAGGGCTTCGTCTCAATCCCCTTTCATTGAGGCATAATTTGATGTTATAAACCAACTTCTTTTATAAGGTGTATAATCAACTCCTATGAATTTTAATTTAATTAAAAATTTTTCTAAAGGAATTTGTTGTACGAATCTTTTTACTTAATGAGAAAAGGAATTTCTTTTTTTACATATGTGGCCACAACAACTTCTCCGCTATTATAACCATTATTTGATATTTGGATTCCTCTATATACCTTAATGTTTTTAAATGGGAAAAGAAATGCCTTATAAGATTTTTGTGTATTTTGGTATTGAAAATGGTTTTGAAAATTGATTGACTATTTAAATATCTTGAAATTATTTCATGTGATATAAAATGAAATTTTATGAGTGAAATATTGATAATTGTAATCTTTTATGTGTTATGATTATAAAATGGTACTTGTACATTAGAAGGGTGGTTTCATGAAATACGAGTGGTTTTGTGATAAACCATATAAGGGTGGTTCCACAATAAACCAAATATGGGTGGTTTTGTGAAAAGATAATGATGTTTTGTTACATTATAACCTCTAATACATTAGATATGGAATTCGTCTGTATGGCTATTCCATTTGTAAGAGTGATATGCATAGAATTTGATTGTATGGTTATTCCATTTAAGTATGATCAAGCCCCACATTACCTTTATATGTTATATGTTATTTATATGAGTTTTATGGTAATATTTTTATTAAAAAAAAGTTAATAAATTATATTATATTACAAGTAAAATATGTAATACTTCTTTAGGTTGAAAAGTATTGCTTTATGATAAAGTATTCATGTTTTACATGTTTTTTCAAGACTGATAGTTTTTATTCTTTGTGTATCCCTTATTGAGATTTTTATACTCATCCCAAAATTTGAAATGATTTTAATTGGACTTAAGGGATAATAAATTCAAGGATGAGGTCATGGAAAAGTTATGATGATTAAACATGGAAAGAAACCATGTTTCATTTTAAAAGTTTTTGTTTTCTAAAAGAAATAGATAATATTGGAAGTGTCCACTTTGTATTTATATGGTTTTTTATGCCATACTTTTGGACTAATTCTCTAGATATATAAACATGAAATGATCCTCAATGTGATATAAAGTAAAATTATTGAATTAACTTATGATAATGTAATGTTTAATGCTGGGTCTTTAAAATGTGTGTATCTATGTTATGAAAAACATTATCATGGATTTATTTTATAGAGGGATCCTCTCTAGCTTTCTTATTTTAGTATAAAAGATATAATATTTTATTATTATAGAGTGCCCAAAAGTTTTCAAGTGGTTATTTAATCTCAATATAAATAGAGCGAAAAAAGTAATATCATTGACGAGATTGTCTGAACACCAATTTTTGTTCAAAAAAATTCAAAACAATAGATATTAGTAGGAAATCGAAATAGGGGTAAACTAAAATTCTATGAAAAATATTCCTCTTTTAAAAAGATTTGTGCTTAGAATAATATAGCCGAGTAAAATATAAGTATGTCAATGAAAAATTTAAATCATAAAAAAATTAATTGATATAAAATCTAATGTATAAGAATAGGTAGAAAAAATATGTTCAAAGAAAATTACTTTTTGGATATTTTGAATCATATCTTTCTTATTTTATTTTTTTCTATTTAGGTAAATATTTTAAATAACATTAATCAATATATATTGTTGATATTGATGAATACATTAGAGGATAATGATCTAATGAATTTATACACGCACTCCATACTTGTTCATGAGGATATTGAATTTAAAGTAAATAGGAAGGAATTTTAAGGTAAAGAGATGAAGAAAATAAAGAATAAATACGGGAAAGATGGAATATAAAAAAATTTAATAGAGGTTTGGGATATGAAATCCATATATCCCATGTTTTATCCTAAGAAAAATACTTTATCTCTAAAAACATTTTATTTTAACCCAATGTGGTAGGAAGATATTATAACCTGATCAAGAAAATAATAAGGGCAAGTAGATCCCACTTTCTATTAAGATAGAGAATCCCATATCCATAGAACATATTCACATTTAAATCAATATTAATCAATTTCCTATCTCCATAACTTCTTTGATCAAATATTGATAATAAATAAGTTCTTATCACCAGAACATCTTCATTCAGAGATAGAAATATTTAAGTTACTATCCATGGGACTTATTTGATCAAATATTGGATATGGATGGATTGAATAAAATGGAGGGTATCCTTGTTCCGTTTTAATGTAATTAAAATATCAATGGATAAGGAATGAGGGAGGTAAAGATATAGATAGGGAATCCCAAATGGAATTAGATTACTTTGAAAAAACATAGAGTGAAGTAAATAAAAGGTAGGTAACATGAGGCATGGACATTTCTAAAAAAATTACTTTTCTCTCTTATTAAACTATGTCTTGTCTGGTCCTCACTGAGATTGTTCACAACTCTACCATGAAATACTCTTATCCCACTTCTTCCTCTTTTTTCCCTTTTTTAATGATCTCTCCTTGGATGTATATATATAGTAACAATCCAACCATTGAAAAATATAGTCATTAAATATTCTAACATGGCTACTCGTATGTTCATAGTTCATTTGACTGGTACATCCTTCGTGGATTCATTTGTGACTATTCATTATTTTTACCATTAATTACAACATGGATTTATTTAGAATATCACTCTTGTATAATTTATTTAATAATTATGTTGATATTTTTTGTTGAATTATTTGTGTATTCAATATGGAATTGAATGGATAATATTGAGATGGACAAAAATATAGTTTTTTTTTCTTTTTATAAACATCATAGTCTAGATTTTATGATAATGTTTATCACAGTAATTAATTCCTTACAATTTTCAATGTCTGATAAGAATTGGGAATTGTAATGAAGTCTTGGTTAAACTATAAGATTTTATTAGATGCTTCGGGCTTCATCCATTTATAGTTAGCATGTGTCTTCAATCTTGGTTAGTATAACAAGATGATTATAGTGATTCCAATTTTTTTTCATGAAAATTGTATCTTCCATTCAGTATTTTATATGTTTCTTCTAGGTTATATCAGTACATATAGTTTAGGTGTTGAATTTGATATAGTTGTTATTTTATCTCGAGTTATATTTTCTCTAGCTAGCACATCATTCGACTTATTTGTTCTGTTAACGGATGTTTGATGTTTATGCTAACAATATTTATTTTACACCATCCATTATTTCCTATTATTCCAATGCATTTTAACATTCCAAAAATTTAGAAGATCTCTTAGCCTGATCAATAATTACTTAATGTCTTATTACACTATTATAGCATCATATGACAAGTGTATTGTTTATTCATCATATCCTTAACCTGTTGTTCATCTGGTTCTCATATATTTTGGTTTTTACACCTTGGACTTATGCCTTTTGTTGTTCCTTCATGTAGGTAATTGGATCCTAGTATATCAATGTATTTTACTATTATTTTACCAATTATCTAAATCACTTAGGGACTTATTTTATTGTTTGTTCTAGGACTTAATTAAATATATTAGATAAAATTATGAGTTCATGATGATCATTTATGTAACGAACCGATATTTTATGAATAAAATTCCCTTTATTTTATTGTCTTATAGAAAAAAAATTCACTCTTTTTTTATTGGGTTTAAATTACCGTTAAATATCATTACCATTGATAATATAGCTGTTGAAAAGTGATCACACAACTAATATAAATTTAAGGTTTTAAAAAGAATTATTTCAACAAAGACAAAAGAGAGGATAGCCTCACCCAGTAGACTCGGGCCATATGAAGCTCATTTTCCAGGGCCCATAAAGGAGGTAGCGTTACTAGGCTTCCCTCTTGACTAAGCCCAAGCTGATCTTCAACACATTAATCTTGAACGGAATCTCCTATAAGATAAGTTCTAGTAAATAGAGATTGCCATTCGGGCGATGTTATCCAAGCCACCCCAAGAGTCTGTCGCCATCACACACCTTACCCTTAGGTATTTTGTGGGTTTTATAAGGGGCTATGTAATAATTTATTAGTTACTTATTAAGTAATCCATTTTTTATAAATAAAATATGTATTCCATCAATTCCTTTATGAGAATAGTCTTTCTTAAAAAATGATGAATTTGATAAATTGATTCTTCTGGTAAAAATGGTACTTATAAGAAATATATACATTATTATATTAAACTATGGTTTTTACTAATAATATTATAAAAACAATTATTATAAATGATGATTATAATAGTTTTTTATCTGTAAATAATTAGTTAATCATTTGGATAAGATTTATATTTTTTATGATAAAACAAAAAGTGCATATTTTTTAAGAATTTATTAACAAATTTTTGAAATAATTATTATTTAAAAAAAATATTATTATAAAATTAATTTTATAAATAATAAATGAGTATTTAATTTTTATAAAGTCAAATGTAATTTTTATTAAGGTTTGAAAACAGTTTTTTTCAAAACTCGTGAATTTTCAATAATTGTTAGTTTTTATTTTAAAAGTAAAAATTCACATATTTAGAAAATTATTTAGATAAAATGAATATTTTTTTTGGAATCAGGATGTCAAAATTATCCAATGGTGAATTTTTCATAATTTTTTGAGACAATTAAATTTTTTAGTAAAAATTAAATATCGTATAAATATATAATGTGTTTTGTTACATCATAATGACTCAATAGTGATGTAATAAAATACTATAAAATGGATATTCAGTCAATATATGTTTCACATTTAAAATTATTTTATTTTATATTTATTTTACTTAGTTTATAAAGCCTTAGTTAATCCTCCAAAATGTATAATATACTTTATGATTTTAAATTCATTTCTTTAATAATGTGACTCACCTCTACATAAGCAAGTATAATATTTTAATATGTTCAGACATTGGCCTTATAAAATAATTTTTTCCCATAATTTTTTTAAAAAAACATGGGCAACAATCGTGGGAAGGTTTTTGGTTTTGAATATTTAAGTATATAGATTCCAAAACCTAAGTTTATGAAATATTAAAGAATTACCCTCTCATTTCCTATATAAACCCACCCAAGATCCCACTTCCCTTCACTCAAAATACTTGTATCATGTAAATAATCTACCCTAATCTCTCTAGAATCCTACCTAGGTGACCCAATCTCTCAATAATCCCCTCTTCAAGCTTTTGAAGTCACACACTCAAGTATGGATCCTTCCTTTCTCATTTTTTATCCAAGTTTATTTATGTTGTAATACCATTTTAATTTCAATTAAAAATGTTGGGGTATAATTTCAAACCTATACCATAATGATTGAATTATGTTTGAATGATGATATGTAGCTTTATCCCTTATTAATGTCTTCCGTGTACACCCATTAGCATGCCGAAATTCCGTAAGGGATTTCTCTCTTTTTATTTACATTCAAGTATTTCTCCATTTTATGCATCTAAATTCCATTTCATATGTTGTTATATTATGTTTCATGATACACTTAATATCTATTTCATGTATAAATTTTGAGGGACCCATTTCTCTCTCATAAACCATACTTATGAATTTCCATATGACGATGTTATGCTGCTGAAATTGTACCGTGATTTTCCAAGCCAAAATCATTGTGTAGTGAATACCATACTCATTTCTCTATTAAGGGTATTCACCTTTATGAAAATTTACTTATTTAATGGTAATTATATGTATGTATTCCACATTCCTTAATCATTTAATAACTTATGATGTTTAATGATACCATGTTATATGATCCATGTGGAACACTTATGCATGAAATGAAATGTTTGTGAAGGGTACATCCTGATAGCACTCCAATGCATTGGGTAATTTTTAGTATTAAGATATTCCATGTGCAATGGGGATTTATTCATGATAATTCATGTTCAATGAGGTTTTACTCATGTTAATTCACATGAAATGAGGGTTTACTAATGCTAATCCATGTGCACTGGGCTTTGGCTCATGCTAATATCATGTTGTATGTTGTATCCGCATTTCCATGTTATGATAATAATACTAAATAATGCTTTTATGTTCATGTTTCTATTATGATCCATTTATATGCCTATTTCCTAACATGTATTTTATTCTTCATGTTATGCCTTGTTTACTCCCTTAATGGGCTTTATAGCTCACATTTTTCTTATGTATGTCCTCAGGTTATCCCATTCAATGCTAAGTACGAAGGAATGTTATGGTCATGTAAAAAGAGTTTTAAATAAAGGTGTTGTATTTTACGTCTTAAGTTTTCATGTAATGTTTCTAATCCCCAAATACACTAGACCTCTTCATCTTCGGAGTTGTTTTAAGTGAAAGTTTATGCAATAAATCAAGTTTAAGTGTGTAATAAAGAGAAAGGTTGTTATAGTTGGTATCTAAGGATAGGTTTAGTTATTTTTGGTATGAGGGTTATAAAAATATTTGTAAAAAAATAGGGATAAGATTGAGTATAATAAAATAATCCCTAAATTTTGGTGAGTATAGATTAAGTGGTTTATCAAGAAAATGCATCCCTATCTAGATACGAACAAGTAGAGGTGGCTCTGGCACAAATGTATTGTAACGACCCAATGATTTATAAATGGAAATTCCTTTCTTATAAGTATGTCATGAAATCACAACATAATAAACTAATAAGTATTATGTGACCTTTAAACATAAGTTTTTCACTTTTGTGTTTTGATTTTTGAAAATCTAACAAACACGGTTGCGATCGGTTAGTTATTTGGAGCCCAATAAAAAACATAATTTTTGGTGAATAGTAACCTACCCTTATGAATAGTAACATACCCTTATTAATAGTGATATACCCTAATGAATAGTAACCTTACTTATGATAGTATAAAAATAATATTCAAGTGAAAGTACGATGTACCTATATTTTATAATAAGTAAATGAATGTTTTAAAACTGGTTTTGTAATAATAATTTATCAGTTTAATTAAATATTAAAATAATCATATATAGAAAAATATTTTTGAAAAATTCATTTCATTTTTTTTATTCTACACATCGAAAAATGGTTAGGGTGAATTTTTGGGATTTTTCTAAAATACTTGAATTTTTATGAATAGTAAAATACGACAATTTACCATAAATGAAAAATAATGGATTTATTGAGTCATTGATGATGATCTGATGATGTAAGACCAATTGGTTCGAAGTCATGTGAATTTATTACTATTATTGGTCATGAAATAATCACTATTTCTGGTATTGAGGTAAAATAATAAACTAATGATTAAAAAATTATGAAAACCCTCTTCTCCTCCACTATAAAAACCCCCCTCACTTACTCTTCTAGTCACTACTTTCAAGCCTTGTTCCATGCCAATATTCTACCCAAATATCTCCCCAAGATCCTCCCCCACATCCAATATCCCCTAGACTCTTCAAAATACCAAAACATATCCCTTTAAGAGGTTCTCATAGGAGATAAACTCAAGAGGTAAATTCCTCTATCAAATTATTTTATTTCTTTTATGTTCTTTTCTTTTCTTATTTCTTTCCTCACCTCCCTTCACCTAAATAGTATGATAAATCCAATAACATACATGTACTGGAATGTTTTTATTCTAGTGGGATATTTTATTATCATCACTCATTTTCCCATATTTTATTTAGAAATGAAAACATCTTTGAGATGTGTTAATTTAGCACATTCAAGGACAATAGTTTATCAATTTCTATTATCATCTTTGACTCTGGTCATGGAACCATTTTTTATGGTTGAAACAAATTATTATATGTATATAATATATCTTATTTATGGTTCTTTAATCCTTTTATAAAAATGGTATTATTTTATAAATCAAAACATGTTCGTTGTAATCAAACCCACCGATTAACCAAAACAGTTATCATAAGGATTTATATAATAATTCAACTTCTCTCTAAGTAAAGAAATTAAATTTGAAACTATTTAATCTCCGGGATGTTCACTAATAGCATATAACTTCGATTATGGACAACCACTTTCATCTTTCATGTGTATCCAAACATGAATATAAGCGAATCAGTCATTAAAAACCAAGTAAAAAAATGAGCTCGAACAATGAAATTAAACCTTATAACCAATCAAAAAGGTATTTAATGAACCAAAAAGGGTTATAAGAAGTAAATTAAATATAGAAGAGGTTATTTAATTATTAATTAATAATCCTAATTTGTTTATTCATGCCATTAATAACTAGTGGAGAACACCGCCGGATTTAAGGTAAGGGATCCTCTTCATTTCACTCTTAATCAAGATTGTCCTCTATGCTATGCCTTTTTGGTGTAATACCAAATAATGGGGTTTGTTTTCACACCTCCCCCATACTTCCCTTGTGATTTATAAGTGATTAGAAACCCCTTTTCTCTCTCATAAATTCCTCTTATGTACACCCGACATCATGTCAATAAACCATAACGAATTCTACCCGAACCTTCTTTATTCTTTCGGGTTGCCTTATCTTTCTTTATATCAAAACGAAGTTATATTATCTGATTATTTACATGTTCTAAATGCTTTGTATTTTAAAAAAACATTTATGAGTACCCTATCATCACTATCTTTTGGGGGTATACATGTTTTTAAAAGATTCCCTCATTAGAACATTCCAATAAGCAAATCTATTTTAAGAGAACTCCCCAAATTTTTACTCAATCTCAAGTGCACTCTATCCTCTATTTTAAGACACCATGGTCTTTATAAAATTTGTCTTTTTATTATTAAAAATTTTTGGTTCAATTCTTGTTTTATATAAAATATTATCCTCTTTTCTATTTTAAAATCTCTATAGTATTTTCCTTAAAACCACACAAAAATATTTTAATGATAATGTTTCTCAAATACATTTATTATATGTTGTCACTTATATTTGACACCACTTACCATTTTATATTCCAATTTTACCTTATGAACTCCCATGTATGTTCTAATCCCTTTCTTTCATGGACACTTTCATGATACTCCCATTGGTTAAGTTTTATGTCATGATTGTGGTACCCAATTCTTTCCATGGGTACCCTTTTGTTTATGTATGGTTGATTATGTATGATTATTTATGTGGCAATAATATTAATGAAAATTTCGAGATGGGTGCTCCCAGATAGCGCTCTAATTCATTGGGTATAGTTAAGTCTCATGAGATGCGATGTGAAACGGGATTGGCAGTCAGCCTTGACCCGTACTAAAATGGGAATCGGGAATGGAGGTTAGCCTTGAAACGTACTAAAATGGGATATGGGATTGACGGTTATCCTTGAACCATACTAAATACATGATTTATGATTCTGGAAAATTAATATGATTCCATGTTTATATGATCCCATTCTTATTTGATATGATTTCATAAGTTCCATTCTTTAGATATCATTATGTCATGCCTCCTAACTCAAGTGCTTAAGATGTATCATTATGTTCATTCCCTTACTCATATTTTTAGCTAATAACTTTTTTCATGTGTTTCCTAGAGTAACCTATTCAAATGTAAGGGCTCAAGGGAAGTTAGGATCTCTTTATGAAGATTAAATAAAGTAATTTTTTTAGCCCCATGTTTTATGTTCTATGTACCTGGTCTTCCAAGATAATAGACATAACGATCCTTGGATTGTACTCTGATGTATAATTATGCTTAAAAACATGTAATTTTATATATAAAAGGATATGATCACTACAGTTGGAATCAGAGGATGGTCTAGTTATTTTTGGAGATTTGGAATAGAGCACCTTAGTGAAAACCTTAAGGATGAGACTAAGTATAAGAAAATATTCCTAAATTTTTGTGAGTACTGAGTAAGTGGTTTATCAAGAAAATATATCCCTGTCTGGATACAAGCAGGTAGAGGTGGCTCTGGCACAAATATATCTAAGGGTAAAACCTGAAAACATTGCTTTGACCTGGACTCAAGTGGGAACAGGTGCACAACAACGGGCCTTGCTGCACTCTTAGTTACGACACTCCTGGGAGATATGCTTTGGTAGATTCATGAGCTTAGTACAAACCATTATTAAGGGACAAAAAAACCCATAAGAATTTATGTTAAGAAATAGATCAAGGATAACCTATATTTAAACCTGATGAATCACAAGATAGGATATACTTCTATGTTACAAGTTTATCCTTTTATGTTCAAAGTTTATTTTTTATGCTCAATGGCTAAGTATTAAAGCCCTATAATTATACGTTCTTTTTTGTAGTTAATGGCGGGAAATAGAATAACTCATTCCATCAATCAATGTGATAGGAAATGTGAATATTTCAATAATGTTATGGCTGATATGATGGGAGCGGGTGCTAAAAACTTCATGACAGTACTTGCTCAGTTGGCTCGAGTTATGAATAATAACTTGAATCATGCGGAACTCCATCCTCCTCTAAGGTAAGAGCAAGTTTCTATATAATTATTCATGTGTAAAAGGCCTCCCATGTTTAGTAGATCTTATGATCCCCTCCTTGCATAACAATGGATTAACTCCATTAAAAAGATATTATCTATCCTCTTGTGCTCAGAATAAGATAAAATTGTTATAGTGGTCTATCATTTTGATGGGGAAGATAATCAGTGGTGGACACTAATCAAGAATACAAATTCCCAAGAGGAAATTTATTCCATGGATTGGGAGGAATTCAAGAGGATGTTTTTCAACAAATATTTTCCTCGAACCCTCCATCTCAAGATGGAAATTGAATTCCTCACACTCAAGCTGAAGGAAGATGAGTTCATAGGGGCGTATGAAGAAAACTTTACAAGGCTTTCAAGGTACACCTATAGATTTTTTATGAACCCTGAAATCAAGGTCGATCACTTCTTTAGCAGACTAAAGCAGAGTCTATGAAAAGCTTTGGTGATTAGAGACTTCGACAGTTATGAGGATATTTTTTGTTGTTCCCCCAAGGATAAAATGGAGATTGAATACTCTCAGTGGCATCATGGGCCTAGTGACAAGAAGAGGAAAATGAATAACAACATGGGTGGTTCATCAAACAAATCCAATGATAGAATAAAGCCTAAATTTTCCCCTTGTAAAAGTTGTGGGAAGAATCATCCTGGGAATTGTCTTAAGAGAACCAATAATTTCTTCAAATGTGGAAAGTTTGGTCATCTAGCCAAGAACTTCTGTCAGGATATAAAGAATCCCACTAATGTGGAATATGAAAGGAAGGTTAAAATAAACACTCTGCCTACAGTGTAGTGTTATAATAGCAAGGAGCATGGGAATTATGATAACAATTTCCCTAAGCCCAGAGTTATCAAAGTCAATCAACAACAACCTCCACGGAAACAAGGAAGGGCTTATTCTATCACTACTGCTGAGGTGGAGTCAGAAAACAATGTGGTGATAGGTATGCTAGTTATTTATTCAAGAATAGTAGTTGTACTGTTTGATTTAGGTTCTACACATTATTTCATATCATGTAAGTTTAGTATAACTATTCAAAGTCTACCTCAAAATTTGGAGGAAAAGTTATCTGTGAGAATAGAGAATTGGGAAATTATTGCGTCTATGGTTTATAACTCCTCCTTAGTTAACATTTGTGGACTGAACCTCCCATAAAATCTATTCATACTTTCTTTAGTGGAGTTTGATGCTATCATGGGATTGGATTTCCTATCTTTGTACAAGGAAAACATCAAATGTCCTGAAAGGAAGATCACTCTTCACATCCCGAAGCATCCTCTGATTCTTTACAGGTTTAAGAAGGAAGATGAATCTCTTTTAGAATCATCATCTCAAGTGTGGGTATTGTTTTCTTATAAGAAATAATATCTAGCTCAATGATTGAGACAAAGGAGAGAATCATGCTTGAAGACATGCCCATCATGAGGGATTACACTGATGTATTACCTGAAGAGTTTCTCAGTCTTCCTCTTGATCATGAGATTGAGTTCTCAATTGAAATTATCCCTAGATCTCTACCTATATCAAAGAAACATTATAGAATGTCCACTGTAGAGCTATAGGAGCTGAAGAAGTAGTTACAGGAGAATCTTGAGAAGGGTTTTTTACGCCAGAGTGCTTCACCTTGGGGTGCACCAGTCATCTTCGTCAAGAAGAAGGATGGATCAATGCACCTCTACATTGATTATTGTGAACTCAATAAAATCTTGATAAAGAACAATTATCCCCTTCCACAGATAGATGACTTGTTCCATCAGCTTCGTGGAGCTAGTTATTTCTCTAAGGTGGACCTTTAGTCTGGATATCACCAATTAAAGATAAGGAAGGAAGATATTCCCAATACTACCTTTTGAATGAGGTATTAACACTATGAGTTCATAATGATGACCTTCCGACTAACTAATGCTCCAGTAATTTTCATGGATTTAATGAATAGAGTCTTTAGAGATTACCTTGACAAATTTTTGGTAGTCTTTATTGATGATATTTTAATATACTCTAAGAGAAAGGAGGAACATAAGGATCATTTGAATACTATGTTAAAGACTTTGTGAAGGGATAATTTGTATGAAAAGTACAGTAAATGTGAGTTCTGGATGGAGGAAAGTATCATTATTGGGGAATGTTATCACCAACAAAGGGATATCTATGGACCATTCCAAGACAAAGGCAATTGAAGAGTGGCCTAGGCCAACTTCTGTAATGGAGATTCGCGGTTTTTTGGGTCTAGCCGGGTATTATCGTCAATTTTTGAAGAACATTTCATGATTTTCGAACCCAATGACCAATTTGACATGGAAGGGAGTAATGTTTTTCTGGACTCGGGAATGTGAAAATTGTTTTGAGGAATTGAGAAAGAGGGTTATCACTGCACTAGTACTCACACTCCCAATAAGTGGAGAACTCTTTGTGGTGTATAGTGATGCTTAAAATAAGGTCTTAGGTTATGTGCTAATAAAAAATGAGAAAGTGATATCCTGTTCCACAAGGTAGCTGAAAATCCAGGAGCAAAACTGTCCCACACATGATCTAGAGTTGGCGGTTGTGATCTTTGCATTGAAAATCTGGCGGCATTATCTCTATGGGGAGAAGTGTGAGATATATACTGACCATAAGAGTTTCAAATATGTATTTACATAGAAAGCGATTAATATGTGACAGTAAATATGGATAGATATCATCAACGATTATGACTACTCAATCCACTACCATCCCAGTAAGGCAAATAAGGTAGCAGTTGCTCTATGTACAAAGGATCCTACATCTTTATCAATGATGGTAATTGAAAAGGATCTGATCTTCTTAGATTTGCAGTGGATGGACATGGAAATCATTAAGGGAGGAACATCATCAATCCTTTCTCAAATGATTTCTCAACCATATCTCATGGAAAAAATAAAGGATGTTCAAAGAAAAGATGTAGAAATTATGAAAAGGGTGCAAGCTATCAGAAATGGGAAATCCTCAGAGTTCAATATTGATGAGGAAGGAGTTGTAAGATATGGGTAACGATTATGTGTACCATCTGATCGATAGATAAAGAATGAGATTATAAATGACGCACATAGCTCAACCTTCTCTATCCATCTAGGGATCACAATTATGTATCAAGATCTCTAAGAAAATTTTTGATGGGATAGTATGAAAAGGTAGATTGCTGAATATACATCAAAGTGATTGGTATGTCAACATAAGAAAGTTGAGAGTAAAAAGTCTAATGGTATTATGCAACCACTACCCATACTAACGTGGAAGTGGGAGAACGTTGCCATGGACTTTGTCACTGGAATTCCAATGACATACAGAAAAAACAATGCTATATGGGTTATTGTGGGTCATCTTACAAGGACTGCTCACTTTATCGTGATTTGAGAGGACTTGTCAATAGATCAACTTGCATAGTATTACATTAAATAAGTGGTAAAGATTCATGGAGTACCACTAACTATTGTATCCGATCGTGATCCAAGATTCACCTCGAAGTTCTGGAAAATTCTCCAACATGCTCTAAGCACTGAATTGAACTTCAGTACGGCCTATCATCCTAAAACTGATGGCCAATCTAAGAGAACTATTCATACATTGAAAGATATGTTGAGAGCATGTTCTATGGACTTCAAAAGAGGATGGGACCAATATTTTTTACTGGTTTAATTATCCTATAATAACTATTTCCACTCGAGCATTTGAATGGCACCATATGAAGAACTTTATGGGAAAAGTTGTAGAACACCGGTGTGTTGGGATGAAATCAGCAAACGTAATCTACTAGGACCTAAAATAGTCGAAGAAACGGTGGAGAAGGTGAAAACTATTTATCATCATATCAAGCAGCCCAAAGTTGATAGAAGAGTTATACAGATAACCATTGATGAGACCTTGAGTTCATAGTTGGAGACATGGTATTTCTATGCATATCTCTGTTAGAGAAGGTCGTGATATTTGGGAAGAAAGGAAAACTAAGTCCCAGGTATATCGGCCTCTTCAAGATCCTTGATCGAGTTAGAGTTGTGGCCTATTGATTGGTACTTCCACCTATCATGTTGAATGTACATGATGTTTTCCATGTGTCCCTCTTAAGGAAGTACATATCAGACCCTTCACATGTACTCTCTTCAGAGGTGGTATAGTTGGAGGATGTTGTTTCCTATGAGGAGCAACCAGTGAAGATCTTGGATCCTAGAGATAAAGCTATATGTAACAATACTACTCACCTGGTCAAAGTATTGTAGCGAACCAAAAGTATGAAGAGGCAACATAAGAACTAAAGGAGGCAATGAAAGAAAAGTACCAGCACCTGTTTATGGATTATAATGTAAAACAAAATTTTGAGGGTGAAATTTCATAAGGGGGGAAGAATGTAACGAACCAATAATTTATAAATGGAAATTTTATTCTTATAAATATGTCATGAAATCACCAAATAATGAACTACTAAGTGTTATGTGAACTTTAAACGTAAGTTTGTCACTTTTGTGTTTTGAATTTCAAAAAACCAACATACACTGTTTTGATCAGTATGTTTTTTGGAGACAGATAAGAAAAATATAATTTTTTGTGAACAATAACCTACCCTTAGGAATAGTAACATGCCCTTATGAATAGTGATATACCCTATTGAATATTAACCTTACTTATGATAGTATAAAAATAATATTCAAGTGAATGTATGATGTACTTATATTTTAGAATAAGTAAATGAATGTTTTAAAACCAGTTTTTTAATAATAAATTATAAGTTTAATTAAATATTAAAATAATCATATTTAGAAAATTATTTTTGAAAAATTGATTTCATTTTTTGATTCTACACATCAAAAAATGGTTAGGGTGAATTTTTGGGATTTTTCTAAAATACTTTATTTTTTTATGAATATTAAAATATGACAATTTACGATAAATGCAAAATAATGGATTTATTGAGTCGTTGATGATGATATGTTGATGTAAGACCAATTGGTTCTAAGTCATGTGAATTTATTACTATTATTGGTCATAGAATAATAACTATTTCTGGTATTGAGTTAAATTAATAAAGTAATGATTAAAAAATAATGAAAACCCTCCTCTCCTCCACTATAGAAACCCACCTCACTCCCTCTTTTCTTCACCACTCTCAAGCCTTGTGCCTTTCCAATGTTCTGCCCAAATCTCTCCCCAAGCTCCTCCCCCACGTCAAACAGTCCTTACCCTCTTCCAAATACCAAAACCTCTCCCTTTAATATGTTCTCATAGAAGATAAACTCAAGAGGTAAATTCCTCTTTCAAATTCTTTTATTTATTTTAAGTTATTTTCTTTTATTATTTCTTTCCTCACCTCCCTTAACCCAAATAGTATAATAAATCTAGTAACATACATGTAATGGAATTTTTTTATGCTAAATATATATTTCATTATCATCCCTCTTTTCCCAATCTTTTATTAAGAAATGAAAACACCATTTGAGATGTGTTAATTTAAACATTCAAGGACAACAGTTTATCAATTTCTATTTTCATTTTTTATTCTGGTCATGAAACCATTTGTGTTGTGGTTGACCCAGATTATTATATATATAATATATCATATTTGTGGTTATTTAATCCTTTTGTACATATGGTATTATGTTATAAATCAAAACATGTTTGTTGTAATCAAATCCATTAATTAACCAAAACGATTATCACTAAGGTTTTATATAATAATTAAACTTCTATCTAAGTAACCAAATTGAATTTGAAACCATGAAATCTCCTAGATGTTCACTAATATAATATATTTTCAATTATGGACAACCACTTTCATCTTTCATGTGTATCCAAACATGAATATAAGCAAACCGGTCATTACAAACCAAGTAGCAAATGAGCCTGAACAATGAAATTGAACCTTATATCCAATCAAAAAGGTATTGAATGAACCAAAAATGGTTATAATAAATCAATTATTATAGAATAGGTTCTGTAATTGTTAATTAATAAACCTAATTTTTTTATTCAGTTCATTAATAACAACTGTAGAACACCACCGGATTTAAGGTAAGGGATCCTCTCCATTTCACTCTTAATAAAGATTGTCCTCTATGATATACCTTTTTTGTGTAATAAAAAATTATTGGGTATGTTTTATCACCTCACCCATACTTCCATCATGATGTATAAGTGATGAGAAACCCCTTTTATCTCTCATAAATCCCTCTTAGGTACACCTGAAATCATTCCAATAAACCGTAACGAATTCTACCTGAACCTTCTTTGTTCTTTCGGGTTGCCATATATTATTTATTTATGTACATGTTTTAAATGCTATGTAGTTTTACAAAATTCATTTATAAATACCCTATCATTACTCTATTTTATGAATATACATGTTTATAAAATATTCCCTCCTTAGAACATTTCGATAAGCAAACCTGTTTTAAGGGAACTCCCCAAATTTTTACCCAATCTAAAGTGCACTCTATCCTCTATTTTAAGACAAAATTGTCTTTATAAAATCAGTATTTTTATTATGAAAACCTTCTTGGATCAATTATGTTTTTATATAAAATATTATCTTCTTTTCTATTTTAAAATCTCTATATTATTTTCCTTAAAATCGCACAAAAATATTTTAATGCTAATGTTTCTCAAATACATTTATTATATGTTGTAACTTATTTTTGACACCAATTACCTGGTTATATGCCTATTTTACATTATTAACGTCCATGTATGTTCTAATACATTTCATTAATGGACACATTCATGATACTCTCATTGGTTATGTTTTATTTCATGATTTTGGTACCCAATTCTTTCCATGGGTACCCTTATGTTTATGTATGGTTGATTATGTATGATTATTTATGTGGCAAGAATATTCATGAAAATGTTGAGATGGGTGTGCCTAGAAAGCACTCCAATGCATTGGGTAATGTTAAGTCTCATGAGATGCGATGTGAAATGGGATTGGCAGTTAGCCTTGACCCGTACTAAAATGGGAATTGGGATTGGTGGTTAGCCTTGACCCATACTAAAATGGGAAATAGGATTTGCGGTTAGCCTTGACCCATACTAAATACATGTTTTATGATTCTTACATATTTATATGATTACATGTTTATATGATCTCATGCTTATATGATATGATTTCATATGTTCCATTATTTGGATATCATTATTTCATGACTCCTAACTCATGTGCTTAAGATGTATCCTTATGTTCATTCCCTTACTGGGATTTTTAGCTCACCCCTTTGTTCATGTATTCCCTAGGGTACCCTATGAAAATGTAAGGGCTCAAATAAATTTAGGATATCTTTATGGAGATAAAATAAAGAAGTGATTTTTCCCCATGTTTTATGTTTTATGTACCTAGTCTTCCAAGACACTAGACCTAATGATCTTTGGCTTGTACTCTGATGTATAATTATGCTTAAAACCATGTAATGTTATATGTAAAAGGCTATGATCTCTACATTTATCTTGGGTTAAAACCCAAAAATATTGATTTGAGATAGACTCGAATGGGAACTAGTGAACAAAACAAGCCTTTCTCCACTCTTGGTTTGACACTCATGACGGATATGATTTAGTAAATTCATAATCTTAGTATGAACCATTATTAAGGGAATAAAAAAATTACCCAAAGAATATATGTTGGGAAGTAGATCATGTATAACATAGATTTATGCCTATAAATTCATAAGTTAACGAAATTAATGTAATTTATAAGCTATACCTTTTGTCATTGGATTCCACTTTATGTGTTTAATAAACTTACCCTAACTTTCCTTTTATTCTATCCAATGGCTGGTAATAGGAGGAATCAGGCTAACAACCGATGTGAAGATCAATGCGATGACAGACTAATGATATTCCCAATATGATGGGAGCAGGAATCGCAAACATAGTTACAATACTCTCTCAGTTAACTCAAGCTTTGAATATAAACATGGGTTAAGAGTAACGTCCATCCCCCCCCCAATAAAGAAAAAGACACAATCAAGAACTTCATGAGACAAAGGCCTTCTACTTTCAATGGATCATCTGATCCCTCAATCGCTGAATAAAAGATCAACTCCATTGAGAATATCTTCTCTACCCTTCAATGTTCCGAACACGAGAAGGTTCTTCTGGATACTTATCATATGGAGGGTGAAGCTGATCAATGGTGGACATTGATTAAAAAATACAAAGCCTGAGGAAGAGATTGAGGCATTGGAATGGAAGGATTTTTTAATAATGTTTTTCGATAAATATTTTCCTTGCACCCTAATACTTAAGATAAAAAGGTAACTCCTTTCCCTCAAGAAAAAAGATGACAAAATCATTATATCATATGAAGAAAACTTCACAAGACTTGCACGATACACCTTTGGATTTATTTTTACTCCTGAATTCAAGGTTTACCACTTCTTTGGTGGGCTAAAACCTAGCCTACAGAAAGCCTTAGCGAT
The DNA here is from genome assembly GCA_963277665.1 of Viscum album. Lineage (NCBI taxonomy): Eukaryota > Viridiplantae > Streptophyta > Magnoliopsida > Santalales > Viscaceae > Viscum > Viscum album. Next base: position 825,304,494 of record OY728132.1, read on the forward strand.
CCGTGAATTTAATAGCTATGATAAAATTTTTAGATGTTCCCTCAAAGTTGAAATGGATATCGACGAATATCAGGGGTATCATGTGGATATGAAGAGGAAAGTGGACTTTAATTCTAGAGGTCTGATGGATAAATCCAACAGTGCTAAGAAATTCCAGCATACCACTTTCTAAAGGTGTGGAAAGAAGAACCCAGAAAATAGCCTGAAGGGGGAGAGTAAATTCTTTAGGTGTAGAAGAGAAGGGAACTTTTCCATTAATTCCCAACAAGAAAACCCACTACTATGATAGATGATAGGAATACTCCATTCGACCATCAACACATTTTTCATTGCTACAACTACAAAGAACCAGGGTACTTTTCAAATCAGTTCCCTAAGACAAGGGATTTCAGAGGCAACCAACAACCTCCAAGGAAACAAGGGTGGGATTTTTCCATCACTACCAACAAATAAAATCTAAACAAAGAAGTGGTGAAAGGTATGCTAGTTATTCATTAAATAATACCAAACATACTTTTTGATTTTGCTTCTATGCATTATTTTATATCTCTAAAGTTTAGTTGAACAATCAAAACACCACCACAAATAATGGAAGTAGAGATGTCAGTGAGAATAGAAAATGGGGAAATTATTGCATCCCATGAATATAACTCATCTGCTATCCCAATTTTTGGATTGAACTTCTTGGTGAATATCATCATACTCTCTATGGTGTAATTTGATGCAATTCTTGGCATGGGTTGGCTTTCCCTATATATAGCCAACATAATTTTCTATGAGAGGGAAATCACTCTCCATATGGTGAATCGACCCCCGATTATATATAATTTAAAGGAGGAGGATGAATCTTCTTTGGAACCATCATCCCAAGAGTGGATATTACTTACCAATAAGAACATGTATCTTTCCCAGATGATTGAGTCTAAGGAGGTAACCACCCTTGAAGACATGCATTTTGTGAGGGAATTCACTAATGTGTTTCTTGAATATTTTGTTGGTCTTCCTCTTATAAGATATGTTTAATTATTGATTGATCTTATACCTATGAGATTTTCAATATCCAAGACTCCATATAGAATGGTTGTTGTGGATCTTGAGAAGCGAAAGAACCAACTACAGGAGAATCTGGATAAAGGTTTTATATGCCCAAGTGCTTCACCATGGGGTGCACTAGTCCTCTTCATCAGGAAGAAGGATGAGTCAATGCGCATTTTCATTGATTTTCATGAGATTAAAAAATCATTATAAATAACAAGTATCCATTACCATGAATTGATGACTTGTTCAATGAGCTACGTGAAGCATAATACTTCTCCAAGGCAGATCTTTGGTCAGGATATTACCATGTAAGGCTGAAGAAGGATGATATCCCCAAGACTGCTTTTTTTACAAGGTATGGGCACTATGAATTCATTGTAATTCCTTTAAAACTCACTAATGCTCCATCAATATTCATGGACTTGATGAATAGAGTCTTTATATATTACCTCAAAAAATTTGTGGTAGTCTTTATAGATGATATTTTAATATACTCCAAAACTAAGGAGCATGAGGGGAATCTATGCATTATACTAGAGAACTTGATAAAGGAGAAGCTCTATGAAAAGTATAGCAGGTGTGAGTTCTGGTTGAAGGAATTATCATTATTGGGTCATATCATCACAAAAAATGGGATATCTATGGATCCCTCCAAGGAAAATGAAATTGAGGGATGGACGAGGCCAACATCTGTGACGGATATCCGTAGCTTCCTTGGGTTAGCTAGATATTATCACTGATTTGTGAGAAATTTATCATGATTTTCAAACCATCTTACCAAGATAACTCAGAAGGGAGTCAAGTTTGTTTGGAATGATGAATGAAATGATAGATTCAAGGAGTTAAAAAGGAGGCTTATCAATGTGACCATGCTCACACTACCCATAAATAGAGAACTTTGCAAGGTATTCAGTGATGCTTCAAAGAAGGGCCTCTGCTACGTGTTGATGAAAAATGAAAATTCATTGCCTATGATTCAAGGCAATTGAATTTTCATGAGAAAAACTATCCAAAACATGACATGGAGTTGGTTTTAATAATCTTTTCTTTAAAAATATTGGGACATTTCTTCTTTGGGGAGAAGTGTGAAATATATACATATCACAAAAGCCTTAGGAATATATTCACATAGAAAGAGTTGAATATGAACAAATGAAGATGGTTAGATCTGATCAAGGACTATGACTGCTCAATCCATTACCACCTGGGGAAAGTGAACAAGGTGGAAGATGCTCTATGTAGAAAGGACCCAGCGATTCTATCATTGATGATAATTGAAAAGGATCCAATATTCTTATATTTAATGAAGATGTACAAGTGAATCATAAATAAGGGAACATCATCAATCCTTTAACAAATGATTTCTCAATCATATCTTTTAGAAAGGTTAATGGATTCTCAAAATGATGGTGTGATAATTCATAAGAAAGTTGAAACTATCATAAAAAGGGAAATCCTCAGATTTCAATGTTAATAAAGAAGAAATTGTGATATTTGGGTCAAGACTATGTGTCCCATAAAATCTAGAGTTAAAGAAAGAACTTTTTGATGATGCATATAGTTTGAATTTCTCCATTCACCAAGGAAACACAAAGATGTATCGAGATCTCTGAGAGCATTATTGGTGGGATAACATAAAGAAGGATATATATGAGTATAAATCAAATTTTCTGGTATATCAGTAAGTGAAGGCTGAGAGGAAGAATTCTAAGGTGATGATGCAACCATTACCCATGCCAACATGTAAATGGTGGAACATCACTATGGAATTTGTCACCGGAATTCAGAAGATATCTAAAGGAAACAATGTTATCTGGATTTTTGTGGATCGTCTTACAAAGACTGCACACTTCATTGAGATTCGAGAGGATTTCTTATTGGATCAGCTAGCATGGATATACATCAGAGAAGTGGTAAGGCTACATCAACTACCACTATCAATTGTATCTGATTAAGATCCAAGATTCACCTCTAAGATTTGGAAGAGTCTTTAACATGCTCTGAATACTAAGCTGAACATTAGTACGACTTATCATCCTCAAACTTATATCTAATATGAGTGGAATATCCAAACACTTGAGGACATGTTGAGAGCATGCTCAATGGACTTCAAAAGAGGATGGTATCAACATCTTTCTCTGGTTGAGTTCTCTTACAACAACATTTTCCATTCAAGAATCCAAATAGATCCTTATGAATCTCTTTATGGGAAGAGGTTTAGAACACTAGCATGTTGGGATGAAGTTGGGGAGTGAAAACTTCTAGGTCCATAAATGGTTGAAGAAATGGGAAAGAAAGTTAAGACCATCCAGCTGCACATTAAAGCTGATCAGAGTCGAAAGACGAGCTATTCTGATAATCATCGATGAGACCTTGAGTTTGATGTTGGAGACATGGTATTCCTCCATATATCACCATGGAATAGAGTTATGATATTTTGGACGAAATTAAAACTTATTCCAAAGTACATCGGCCCTTTTGAGATCCTGGATTGCATTGGAGCAGTGGCATATCAACTAGAACTCCCATTGAACTTGTCTAAAGTACATAATGTATTTCATGTATCACTCTTAAAGAATTACATACCTGACTCATCGCATGTACTCAATCTAGAGGTGGTACCATAAGAGAATGACCTCTCCTATGAATATAATCTAGTGAAGATCTTAGATCGTAGGGAAAAGTTCTATGAAATGTTGTGGAGAAACCAAAATTTTGATAAAGCAACATGGGAACCAAAGGAAGTGATGAGTCAGAGTTAACCTCATCCATTTTAGTGGGGGAAAAGGAAATTTTGAGGATGAAATTTCTTAATGGGGAATGTTGTAACGACCCGATCTTTTATGAATAAAATTCCCTTTTTTTTAATGCCTTATAGAAAAAACATGCAATCATTTTTTTATTGGGTTTAAATGACATTTAAGTATCATTAACAATGATAATATATTTGTTCAATAATGATCACATGACTGATATAAATATAAGTTTTTTAAAATGAATCATTTTGATAGAAACAAAGGAAAGGATGGCCTTATCCAGTAGACTCAGGGCATACGAAGCTTATTTTTCTAAGCTCAAAAAGGAGGTAGCATCATTGGGATTCACTCTTGAACAATCTCAAGCTGAGCTTCAAAACATTAAGCTTGAACATAATTTCATATGGGAGAATTTCAAGTTAACAGAGATTACAACCTAGGTGATGTTATCCGAGCTGCCCCAAGAGTATGTCACCATCACACACCTTACCCTTAGGTATTATGTGGGTGTTATAAGGGGTTATGTAATAAGTTATTAGTTACTTATTGTGTAATCATTTTTTATAAATAAAATCCTCATTCCATCAATTTCTTTATGAGAATAGTATTTCTTAAAATATAATGAATTTGATAAATTGATTATTTGAGTAAAAAATGGTACTTTTGAGAAATATATACATTATTATATTAAAATAAGGTTTTTATTAATAATATTATAAAAAAATTCTTATAAATTTTGATTATATCATTTCTTTATCTATAAATAATTAGGTAATTTTTTTTATAAGAGTTATATTTTTTACAATAAAATAGAAAGTGAATTTTTTTAAAGAGTTTATTAATGAATTTTTGAAATAATTAATATTTCAAAAAAATATTATTGTTAAATTAATTTTATGAATAATAAATGAGTGTATAATTTTTAGGAAGTCAAATGTAATTTTTATTAAGGTTTGAAAACTGTTTTTGTCAAAACTCGTGAATTTTCAATAAATGTCGGTTTTTATTTTAAAAATAAAAATTCATGTACTTAAAAAAATTATTTATATAAAATGAATATTAGTTTTTGAATCAGGATGTTTAAATTATCCAATGGTTAATTTTTTATAATTTTTTGAGATAATCGAATTTTTAGATAAAAATTAAATACCGTATAAATATATAATGTGTTATATGAAATCATAATGAACCAATAGTGTTATAATAAAATAATATAAAAGGGTTATTAATCCAATATATATTTTACCTTTAAAATAATGTGATTTTATAATTGTTTTAATTATTTTTTAAATTCTTAGTGAATCCTCCAAAATGTATAATATACATTATGATTTTAAATTCATTTCTTTAATAATGTGACTCACCTCCACATAAGAAACACTAGTATTTTAATATGTTCATCCATTGGAATTATAAAATAATTTTTTCTAATCCATTTTGGAAAAAACCTGGGGCAGAAAACATGGTAAGTTTTGTGGTTTTGAATATTTAATTATATATATTCCAAAACCTATGTTTGTGAAATATTAAAGATTTCCCCTCTCAATTCCTATATAATCCCACCCAAGCTCCCACTTATATTCACTAAAAATTCTTGGAGCACATATCTACTCTTTCTTACTCTCTCTATAATCCTCCCAATGTTCCCCAAGCTCTTAATAATCCCTTCTTCAAGCTTGTGAAGTCACACACTCATGTAAGGGATTCCTTCCTTTCTCATTTTTTATCCAAGTTTCTTTATATTGTAATATCCTTTTACTTTCAATTAAAAATGTTGGGGTAAGATTATTAACCTCTCTCATGATTCCCTACTTATTTTTGAATGATTATATTCCACTTTATCTCACATTAATTCCTTCCGTGTACACTCGTTACCATGCCAAAATTTCATAAGAGATTTCTCTCTTATTATTTCCATTCAATTATTTCTCCCATATTGTTAATCTAAATTCCGTTTCATATGTTGGGATATTATGTTCCATGATCCCTTTACTTTATATTTCATGTATAAATTATGAGGTACCCCTTTCTCTCTCATCAACCCAAATTATGAATTTCCATATGACGACGTTATACTGCTGAAATTGCACCGTGATTTTCCAAGCCAAAATCATCATGTAGTGAATACCATACCCATTTATCTATCAAGAGTATTCACCTTTATGAACATATATTAATTTAATGGTACATAAATTTATGTATTCCACATCCCTTAATCTTGTAATAACTTATAATATTTAATTATTCCATGTTATATGATCCATGTGGCACACTTATGCATGAAATGAAATGTTTATGAAGGGTGCACCCTGACAGCGTTCCAATGCATTGGGTGATGTTTAGTATCATGATAATTCATGTGAAATGAGGGTTTAATTGTGCTAATTAATGTTTAATGAGGGTTTACTCATGCTAATTCATGTGTAATGAGGGTTTAATCATGTTAATCTATGTGCAATGACTCTTGGCTCATGCTAATATCATGGTGTATATTGTTGCTACATTTCCATGTTATGATATTCATGATATATCATGTATTTATGTTCATGTTTCTCTTATGATTCATTGATATGACTATTGCCTATCATGTATTATTTTCTTTATGTTATGCCTTGTTTACTCTCTTACTAGGATTTATAGATCACCCTTTTTTTATGTATATCCTCAGGTTATCCCATGTAATGCTAAGTACGAAAGAATTTTGTAGTCATGTAAAAGGATTTTTCAATACATATGTTGGATTTTATGTCTTAAGTTGTCAGGTAATTTTCCTAATCCCCAAATACACTAAACCTCTCGATCCTCATATTTTTCTTAAGTGCAATTTTATGTAATAAATCATGTTTAAGTGTGTAATAAAGAGTAGAGTTTTTATAATTTAAGCTAGGAAATATGGTGGATGAGAATTGTGATAATTGGAGGAGGAATTGACAATTTTTAAATATGGGCAAAATATTGATTTTAATGTTAAAACAATTTTATAAGTTAAAAATGTCCATAAAATGATAAAAACTAATATAACTAACTCAAATTGTCTTGAAAATCTTGAAAAAAATATCAAAATTTAATTTGTAATGAATAAGAACAAATCACTTTTGAAAATTACATGCGGTGTGTCTAAAATGATCCTAGGAAATTTTTTTTGAATTAAAAAAAAGTTAAAATCATGTGTCGAATGATCAAAATTGATGAAACAAGATAAAATTATAATAAAAATCAATGAAAAAAATCATAGATTAATTTGGATTAGTAAGAATGAACCATGAAGCAAATTGACATATGATGTTCTAGGATTTATCCAAATGGTATCCTCAAAATTAAATCTATTTTATAAGTTAAAATTCATTTCAAGTGATAAAAACCAAGTAAATTATCCTGAATTATTTTGAAAAAAACTAGAAAATTGTTTTCGATAAATTGTTTACCTGTAGGAATGAACCATACATCAATCTATCATCCAAAGTGTAATTTTAAAATTAAAATGATTATCTAAGTTAAAAACTATATTAACCAATAAAAACTTGTATTTAAGATTGGACTATTATGAAAATCTAGGAAAAATGATCAATTAATTTGTGACATGTAGGAATGAACTGCACATCAATCAATCATGTTCTATGGTAGGAAAGAATAAAAGTGGATTTTTATAATTAAAGTAAATTTATAATTTAAAAATGTGTGTTGTGTAAGAACCCGGGTTTTTAGAACGGGTCAAAATCCTGACCCTGTTGGATTTTTTGACTTGTTTCTAAAGAAACTGGAGAAAATGAGCAGTTTCTGGAAATTTCCAGACTACACGCCATGTACTTTAAGTACATGTCATGTATATGTTAAGAGATTGACTGGCCGTGTGCTCTTTGAGTACATGTCGTGTGATGATCGTGTAGAAAATTTCTTACTACACGGTGTGTAGTTATAGACACGTCGTGTACCAGATATCGTGTGGAGTTCATACATGGCGTGTAGGAATTTTTTCCGGGGAGAATTGTTTAAAGCATGAACACGTTGTGTCTCCTTTGGACACGATGTATAGTCTAGCCTTGTATAAGGGATATACAAGGCGTGTGGGTAAGTCGGCAAGGAAGAGAAGGGAAACCAAGTACACATCATGTACCCATAGGTACATGCCATGTACTCATGTCGGTGGGTTCAGGAAAGTAATTCGGCGGAATTCCAGCCGCCAAATGAATAGTTAAATGATATAAATGGCGTGTAGTCATGAAGTACACGCCATGTACTTTCTTTTTTTGCATTAAAATGGGCAGTAGCCTCGTTTTGAGGTGGAACTCGTTTTCTTCCGCTAGGTTTCGCGAACCAAGCCAGTCAGGACTTCAAATCCCTCCCGGTTCTTCATCCGAACAGCGATCCAAACACCGATGGATGCGTTGGAACCCCCTCGGTAATGCCTCAATTCCTCTTGAGCTATTTTGTTTGATTTTTGTTTTAGAACGAGTTATAGGGGTTTGAGCGGTTTTGATTCTTTTGTAGATTTACCACGTTTTAGACCGAATTGGAGGCTATTACAGGAGGAGTAGCATCTTACGAGTCTCAGGTAGGTGGTGCATACCTCTTTTTGTATTTTCATGGTCATTTGGGTGATGCGGCCTTCGGCGTGTTTTCGGGTATTTTGAGCGGGACCATTTTTTTCAGTTATTTCTTATTACATTATTTATGGACCTATGGGATGCCTTTGGGTATACCCTGCTACCAGTTTTCTTGAGCGAGGTTGGGTGAGGGGTCATGGCTCATTGGGGTATTTTGGGTCGAGGGATGCCAAAATGGTTATATTTGAATAATATTATTATAAATTGTTGATTTTAACTTCTTAATCCTAATATAAATTAATAGAGGCATTCAAGACCTCAGTGCTAGTATGGGACAACACCTTGCGTAGTGAAAATCAATTGTATAGAATGTTTTGCCTGTTTATGTTTTCTGTTTAAATATGTTATATATGCAATTTCTTAATTGCATCTGCTGGACTCTTTGGGTGGTGTTGGGCATGGCCCGGATGTTCTTGAGTGATGCTAATCATAGGTTGGTCTTGGCTTGGGTTATTTTGGGTGGTTTTGACCATGGGATTGGGCATCATGGATGTCGGCTTGAGGCAATACGATTGTTAGGTTGGGCATGGCCCATGTTACATGGATAGCGAGGCCATCAGGCTTGAGCGGCATGGTCAGAGGGACATGAGGTGTCAGATGTGTGGTGGCTTAGGTACTATTTTGGTGATTACCGCTCACCCGGAACGTTGAGTAGTGTGCACATAGAGATACTTCGTGATGAGGTGGTTTTGACCACTCGTGTGGGTAGAGGCCCTCGTAGATGTGATTTAGGAACTTTGGTTGGGGTGCTTGCCGTAGAAAGCCACGTGGGAGGTGAGGAGCCTTCATGAGATAGCATTGATGCTATCGGGTTGGGTGAGAGGATCTCCGTTATTTGAGGGTAGATATCGCTTTCCCTCTGGGTACATTATTTGAGGGCAGACATCGTTGTCCCTCTGGTTACGTTATTTGAGGGCAGACATTGTTGTCCCTCTGGTACTTCTTTGAGGATAGGCATCGTTGTTCCTCTGGGTTACTACTGTCGGGCGTGCCTTCGGGACATCGGTACTTGAGACACGTGGTGTTAGGGGGCACATGGTTCCGGGTTACATGATAGAGATTCTGGCGTTGGCCAAAGCAGGTGACACTCCATGGTGGCTACTGAGCACCAGTGGAGTTTGAGTTTATTTGTGCAGTGTTTTGTTCACTTCTTTTCTTATAAATGCATGCATGCTTAAACACTTATATTAGGTACGCACTGTTCGGTGGTATCCTACAGAGATTTGTCTCACACCATATACGGGCCCTTCGGGACGTGTGTAGACATTATGGATTTTCATGAAGGAAAGAGGTCAGCCACAGGAGCTGGGCTGCATTAGTTGTTGCATGTAGATGGTATGGACCGTGAGGTCTTACATACTTGGAGTTACTCTGTTTTGTTTTCTTTTCTGTATTATCATTCTTATTTGTTGTAACTATAGTTTGTTAGCCATTGACGCCTCTTATATTCAGATATGTATGACAAACTCTGGGTGCATGTTTTGTTTCTCAGTAGTAGTTACATGTGATCAGCAAGCTATTGTGTTTATTTCCGTTGTTGTTGTTTATATTTCCTACTTCCGTTGTTTATTGATATTGACTATGCTTCCGCTCTGCGGGTCTAGTTCGAGTCTACTGAGTCTTTTATTCCACTTTATCTTTACTGTTATACTTAGACCAGTACCATTATTATTATCCTACGAGAGGGTATAGCCTCCCCACTATACCTATTAGACTCTCACTGCTAATTGGCAGCCTTTGGTGTTTGGGGAGGTGCGCCTAAGGTAGTAGCACCCGACCCGTTTAGCACTGTTCGGGTGGCTGTTCTGGTCCGGGTCGTTACAAAGTGGTATCAGAGGAGTTCTTGACAGAGATTTAGTTGTAGTGTCTTTCTGGATACTAATGAGATTAAGACTTCTCATTTATTTTATACTGGTTTTACTATTTGGGATATGGTAGATTGGAGATTGGTTGTAAGTGGAACTGGGTTTCTAGCTTGTTCTTGGGTGCCTAAAGCCCCAGGTACGAGGGATGGACCAAGTTCCCTTGTGTTGAAATTATTGTTTGCTTTTTTCTCAGATTACAGTTTATGTGATTTCCACCTTGGTGGATCACTTGGAGTGTGATGTTATTAATTATGATATGTGACCCTTGACCAAGTATGGTAGAGGAGAATTTGACCTTGGCCCAGTATGGAAATGATTGTTTTATTGGGTTTTGATAGGAACGTTTTTAGGGTATTTCAATTTCATAATGGCACGTATGCTTTGAAAAGTGATAATACCATGTGAATAAAAAAATCAATTATCATGCTTAGTATTCTTGAATTGTAAAAAGGTGAAATTCCTGATAGAATTGCTTGTTTATTTCAATGTGTTATGCCATGCTTCGTATATTTATAGAATTGCATATGGTAGGATATTTGGGTCTGGCTCTGGTACGAGAAGGTGGGTACTATCAGTTGAGGTGATTTTGATCACCAGGATTGGGCGACTTGGTCATCGGTTTGAGGTAATGTTGGTTGTCGGGAGGGGCATGGCCTGAGGTACTTTTGAGACTTTGCTCTGTTGAGGGTGGGTAAGGAGGCCATGAGGCCAGGATTCCATGGGCATGGGTTGCAATGAGGGGGAGTAAGGGTTGTAGTTATGCACTGCCTTTTACAGATTTCCTTATCTGCGTAGAATATATATTGTTATATGTATATATGGGTTGTCTGACCATTTATGGTATTCAGCGGGTTCCCTTTTTGCCAACTCAAATGGAGTGTCAGGTGAGTGAGGATACAGTGTCATAGGTGCAGGATCAGATTCAGGATTTGGTACAAGCATAGAACGAGCCGCATGTACATGCTCAGGGGAAGGATCAGGTCCGGGATCCAGTGCAGACAGAACAGTAGATGGGTTTGACAGCGTTCGGACCATGGCTTGATGAGAAGCTCCGAGCTAGTCTGGTATGTATCTTGTAGGGGATTGACATAGGTGCGCAGAGTACAGAGCCATCTATAGCTTATCTGACGTAGGAGTTCCAATCCCAGCACCTGCTGATTTTTAAGGGTGAGGGTGGTCCGCAGGCGGCTGAGAATTGGATAGAGAGTATGCAGATGATCTTTGAGAAGCTCGAGACGCCTCCAGGGCGGAGGGTCAAGTTGGCGACATACATTTTAAGAGGACCGATGAAGCGTTGGTGGGATGTGCAGGTCCAGGCTCGCAGGCACGAGGGACTGGCATGGATGGACTTTGAGGACAAGTTCTTTGAACACTTTTACCTGAAGACACTGAGGGCAAAGAGAGCTCGGGAGTTCTTGAGTCTTCAGTAGAGAGACATCTCCGTCATGGACTATGCATCTACTTTCACCGAGTTGTCTCTCTTTGCACCGGGTATTGTAAGTGATGACGTGGCTAGGGTGAGACGCTTCGAGGATGGATTACGACACGCCATTCATATTCAGGTAAATATCTTCCGGCTAGGTTCTTTTTCAGAGGCGGTGAATCAGGTTCTCATAGTAGAGGGAAACTAGAGGGATAGGCCCCAGGTTAGCTAGGGAATGGCTTCAGGTGACGGTTCAGACAGCAGGAAGCGAGGACGGGATGAGTTTTAGCAGGTCAGTCAGGCCAAGGACTCAGCTAGACCACCTCGTAGAAATTCTTAAGTGGTTTGTTTTCAGTGTGGGCATCCATGACATTTTTAGACTCAGTGACATAGGCCTCCAAAGGAGTGTCGAGCATGTGGATAGGTCAGGCATCTGGAGAGGTTTTGCAGGCAGCCTTCTCAGACAGCCGGCAGACAGGGACCATGAAAGACGATGGAATCTGGGGTTGGATCAGGTTCGGTACTAGGAGAGGCTAGCCGAGGTTTAGCTGCATGCGGAGGATGTGACAGAGATAGAGGGACCCAACTTAAGGGTCAGTGGCTGGTGATTGGAGCAGTACCGCAGGGAGTTCAGGAATCAGGTAGTCGTACTTCAGGCTAGGTGCACGCTATGGAGCTTCCATAGGCTGAGCAAGCTGGTGAACCGATGACGGTTAGAGGTACACTATGTTGTGGCTGTGAATCCCATGTTTCCTTTTTGGCATGACCTGTTGAGGAATGTCAGTTTTGAGTGAATGTGATGCACATGATCTATGTGGACTGACTAGAAACTAGTCAGTTGGATTGGCACCATATCTAGTGCGTGATATATTTATATATATGTTTGAGATGCATATCATCAGGGTAATTGAGGATGCAGGTTACTAAGGTGTCGTGGGAATTAGGGCATCGAGGATGCGGGTTACTTGAGGTTTTGTGGTCATTGGGGCATCGAGGATGTGGGTTACTTGAGGTGCTAGGCACCAGGACCTCATAGAGGCTGACACTGATGCGGTGTGGGATACATTAAGTGTCGGGAACGACACATAAACACCAATGGGGTGCAGGGGTGACGATGCGTCACAGAAGTATTGTGCGTTATGAAAACAGGTTAGTAAACCTTGTTGCTTTGATTTTTTTGGGTTTAGACTGGGTTAGCGATTCCTTATATGGGGAGCCCCTTGAGGAATTTAGCCAGGACCATTGATACCGGGGATGTCGGGGTTACTTTTATTGGGGTGGTGTGTTTGGTGTCATCTTCGGGTTTTGTTTGATAGCTCAGGGACGAGCTATGTTAAGGTGAAGAGTTTTTAAGAACCCGGGTTTTTAGAACGGGTCAAAATCCCGAACCTGTTTTAATTTTTGACTTGTTTCTAAAGAAACTGGAGAAAATGGGCAGTTTCCGGAAATTTCCAGACTACACATCGTGTACTTTAAGTACACGCCCTGTATATGTTAAGCGAGTGACCGGCCGTGTGCTCGCCGAGTACATTCCGTGTGATGACCGTGTAGAAATTTTTTTACTACACGACGTGTATTTATAGACACGCCATGTACCGGATACCGTGTGGAGGACATACATGGTGTGTGGGCCTGTTTTCCAGGGAAAATATTTTAAACCAAGAACACTTCATGTTCTCTTTGGACATGTTGTGTAGTCTATCCATGTATAAGAGATATAAATTGAGTGTGGGTAAGTTGGTGAGGAAGGGAAGGGAAACCAAGTACACACTGTGTACCCATAGGTACACACCGTGTACTCATGTCGACAGGTTCGGGAAACTAAGTCGACGGAATTCCAACCGCTAAATGAACAGTTAAATGATATACACAGCATGTAGTCATGAAGTACACATCGTGTACTTTCTTTTTTTGTGTTAAAATGGGAATTAGCCTCGTTTTGAGGCGAAACACATTTTATTCCGCTAGGTTTTATGAACCAAGCCGGCTGGGACTTCAAATACCTCCTAGTTCTTCATCCTAACACCAATGGATGCATTGGAACCCCCTCGGTAAGGCCTTGATTCCTCTTGTACTGTTTTGTTTGATTTCTGTTTTAGAATGAGTTATATGGGTTTGGGCGGTTTTGATTCTTTTGTAGATTTACCACATTTTAGACCAAATTGGAGGCTGTTACCGGAGTAGTAGCATTGTACGAGTCTCGGGTAGGTGGTACATACCTCTTTTTGTGTTTTCGTGGTCATTTGGTTGACGCAACCTTCAACATGTTTTCGGGTATTTTGAGCGGGACCCTTTTTTATCTATTATTGCTTATTACATTGTTTATGGAGTGATGGGATGCCTTTGGGTATTCCATGTTACCATTTTACTTGAGCAGGGCTGGGCAAGGGGTCGTGGCTCATTGGGGTATTTTGGGTCGGGGGATGCCAAAATGGTTATATTTGAATAATATTGTTCTAAACTGTTGAGTTTAACTTCTTAAGAAAAATATAAATTATTAGAGGCATTCAATACCTCAGTGCTGGTATGGGACAACACCTTGCGTAGTGAAAATCAACTGTATAGAATGTTTTTCCTCTTTATGTTTTCTGTTTAAATATGTTATATATGCAATTGATGAATTGCATCTGTTGGACCCTTTGGGTGGTGTTGGGAATGGCCTGGATGTTCTTGAGTGATGTTGATCATAGGTTGGGCTTGTACCGGGTTACTTTGGGTGGTTTTGACCACGGGATTGGGCATCATGGACGTCAGCTTGAGGCATTACAACTTTCAGGTTGGGCATGGCCCATGTTACTTGGATGGCGAGGCCATTAGTCTTGAGCAGCATGGTCACAGGGACACGAGGTGTCAGATGTGTGGTGTCTTATGTACTATTTTGGTGATTACTTCTCACCCGGAACATTGAGTATTGTGCACACAGAGATACTCTGTGATTAGGTGGTTTTGACCACTCGTGTGGGTAGAAGCCCCCGTAGATGCAGTTTAGGTACTTTGGTTGGGGGTTCTTGTCATAGAAATCCACATGGGAGGTGAGGATCCTTCAGGGGATAGCATTGAGGATATCAGGTTGGGGGTATAGGCTCTCCGTTATTTGAGGGCAGATATCGTTGTCCATCCAGGTACTTTATTTGAGGGCAGACATCGATGTCCCTCCTGTTACGTTATTTGAGGGCAGACATCGCTATCCCTCCGGAACTTCTTTGAGGACATACATCACTGTTCCTCTGGGTTACTACTGTTGTGCGTGCCTTCGGGACATCGATACTTGAGACATGTGGTGTCAGGGGGCACATGGTGCCGGGTTACATGACAGAGATTCTGGCGTTGGCCGAAGTAGGTGACACTCCATGGTGGATTATGAGCACCAGTGGAGTTTGTGTTTATTTGTGCGTTGTTTTTTTACTTCTTTTCTTATAAATTCATGCCTGCTTAAACACTTATATTAGGTACGCACAATTGAGTGGTATCCTACTGAGATTTGTCTCACACCCTGCACGGGCCCTTCGGGACACATGTAGACTTTATGGATTTGTGTGCAGGAAAGAGGCCAGTCTCAGGAGCTATGTTGTGTTAGTTCTTATATGGATATGGTATGGACCTTGAGGTCTTACCTACATGGAGTTACTCTGTTTGGTTTTCTTTTATGTATCAGCATGCTTATTTGTTGTAGCTATAGTTGGTTAGTCATTGGCTCCTCTTATATTCAGATATGTATGACCTGCTTTGGATGCATGTTTTGTTTCTTAGTAGTAGTTACATGTGATCAACATGCTATTGTGTTTATTTCCACTGTTGTTGTTTATATTTACTGCTTCCACTGTTTATTGATATTGATTGTGCTTCCGCTCTGCTGGTCTGGTTCGAGTCTGCTGAGTCTTTTATTCTGCTACATATTTATTATTATACTTGGACCAGTACCGTTATTATTATCCTCTAAGAGGGTATAACCTCCCCACTATACCTATCAGACCCTCGCTGCAAGTCGGCAGCCTTTGGCGTTCGGGGAGGTGCGGCTAAGGTAGTAACACCCGACCCGTTTAGCACTGTTCGAGTGGTTGTTCGGGTCTGGGTTGTTACATGTTGAATTCTTAAAAACAACAAAAGGAATCCATAATTCCATAAATATTTTAAATAATGATTTTTTTCTATCATATAGGATGAAATCACACATCAATCTAACATACTGTTTTGTCAAAATGATCAAAAATGTGTTTAAAAATTTATAATTTAAAAATGTTTGTCAAACAAACAATACTAAACAAAGTAGTCTGAATTGTTAATAAAATCTTGAAAATTATCATTTATTAATTTATAAACATTAAGAATGAGTAACATGTCTGTAAAATATGTGATATTTTCTAAATGGATGAAAGTGTATTTGTAAGGTTAAAACTATTTTCTAAGATAATCATGCACATCAAATGATTAAAAAATTGAAAATGATATTGAATTATCATAAAAATTTAGGGAAATTATATTCATTTAATTGGGAACCTATATAAATAAATCATACAACAATATGTCTTATGATGTTCCAAGAATGATTTCATGTAGGTTTTTAAAAAAAATTAATTTTAATGTCAAAAAATGCATCAAATGATCAAAATATAGTAAAAATGTGTGGATTGTTATTAAAATATTGGATAATAGTCATCAATTAAAATTTAATTTTAGGAGTGAATTTCAATTAAATATGATATGTTTCATCTTCAAAATAATCATAAATGTTCTTTTAAAATTTAAACTATTTTTCACGTATAAATTTTTCATCAAACAATCAAAATCAAGAAAATGAGTTTGGATTGTCATGAAAGTATCGAGAAATTATCTTTGATTATTTTTTTACATGTAAAAACAAATTGCATTTCAATATGAAATGTTGTGTGTCTACAATGATTCAATGTTCCTTTATATAATTAAAATAATTTTCCAAATAAAAAAATATGTGTCTAATTGTTAAAATAATCAAGTGATATTATATCATCATGAAGTCCGTAACAATGATCATTGATTAGAGTTTTACAAGTTTGAATGAATTTCTCACCAATTTGGTGTACGGAGTGGTCAAAATGGTCAATTTTTTTAATAATTAAATTATATTCTAAGTTAAAAATGTTCCTCAAATGATCAAAATTGATCAAACGAGCTTCGATAGTCGTGAAAATCTATGAAAATGATTGTTGGTTGATTTATGGACTATAATAATTAAATGCATAGAAATCCAAGGAGTGGTTTGGTTGGAGTGACCAAAAGTGAACATTTAAATTTAAAACTATTTTATATGTTAAAAATATGTGTCGAATGAGTAAGATTGAGAAAATAATCTCGAATTGTCAAGAAAATTTGGGACAATTACTTATTAATTTGAGACATGTAAGAAAAAATCAATCTTTAATCTCATATCTGGTGTTGTAAAAATGTTCAAATAGGGATTTTAAAAGTTAAAACCATTTTCCAAGTAAAAAATAGATATCAAACGAACAAAACTAACCAAACGATCTTAGATAGTCATGAAAGTTAATAAAAATTCTCATCATTTAATTTTTCAGTTATAGGAATGAACTTCAAATGAATCGAACTTATGGTTCATTCAGAATGATCTTAAATGTGTTTTTAAAATTTAAATTGTTTTCTAGTGAAAACATGTATCTAATTATCCATTCAGAGCATATGAACACAGATTTCAATGAAAATATAGATCAAAGATTGATGATTAATTTTAAATTTGTAGGATTGAATCGTGTGTCACTATGATGTGTTATGATCGAAATGATCAGATGTGCACATTGGATATTAATAATGTTTTAAGTTAAAGCATGATTTAAATGATCAACAGTGATCATGTAAAGGATGTTTAACAAAAGGAATTTAATAAAATATTTTATTAACCAATTCAAATTATAATAATATATCTAATTAAATAGTCTTATCTCTCCTAAATTATTAATGAAAATATTTGTTAATAACCTTTGTTCAAGGGTCAAAAGTCTACCATTAACATTTTACTTGATAAATAATTATGAAATATTTTACATGATGATGAGAAATATTAATATTTAAACTTTGATATATTTCAATGATAAATATAATTGAGAAAACTATCTTCCATAACTTTTATATTAGTTAAAATATGAATGGATAATAAAAATCGATAATTTGATTTAGTCATAATTCTATCCCGGGTTATGTTTAATCAAGATAACGCATCTTTTGATTTTTCTATTTTGTTATCGGGTGTTTGATGTTTATGTTGATGATCTTACTTTTACTTCTTCCGCCATTTCCCATCCTACCAGTTCATTTTAACATTCCATAACTTTGGAAGATCTCTTAGCCTTTTCTATAATTACTTGATGTTGTATTACATTGTTATAACATCATATACAAATTGTATTATTCATTATTTATACACTTAACCAGTAGTTCACCCGAGTCTCATATATTTGAGTTCTTTCACCTTGGCCTTATTCCTTTTTTTTCATTCATGTTGTTCATCGAATTATAGTGTATCAATTTCTCCAAAGATTCTTTTTCCAATTATATAATACTCATGTGGACTTATTTAATTTTCCATTCTAATGCTCAAGTAGACATATTAGATAAAACAATGAGCGTTTGGCGATCATTGAAATTGGTCAGTCTTAAGGATGGGAATTATGATAATTGGAGGATGAATTAACATGTTGTTGGAATGACCAAAAGATTGACTGTAATGTCAAACCTATTTTCTAAGTTAAAAATGTACACCTAATGTTAAAACCCAATCAAACAAGTTTGAATTGTCTTTAAAAACATAAAAAATATCATCATTTTATTCGTAACCAATAAGAACAAATCACATTTCAATCTAACATGTGGTGTGTCTAAAATAATCCCAAGTGATTTTTTAGAATTTAAAAACAAAAATATGTTCAAAACATGATTCGAGTTATCAAAATTGATCAAATGCGGTCAAATTATAATAAAAATCTACAAAAACATTCCTAGATTAATTTACGACCAGTGAGAATGTTCCCTGCATCAATTAGACATACAATGTTTTGGGAACGATCCAAATGGTATCATTAAATTCAAATATATTTTATAAGTTAAAATGTGTGACAAGTGATCAAAACCAAGTAAATGTGCTTAAATTATTTTGAAAATATTTGAAAATGATTTTCAATTAATTTTTGACCTGTAGGAATGAATTGTACATCAATATGAAATGAAAAGGGTAATTTTAAATTTAAAACTATTATCTAAGTTAAATAATATATCAAACAATAAAAACTAGTAGATGAGATCATATTGTGATGAACTTCTAGGAAAACAATCATCGATTAATTTGTTTCATGTAGGAATGAACTTCACTTCAATCTACTAGGCTTTAGGGTTAGAAAGAGTGAAAGTGAATTTTTAGAATTAAAGTAGTTTTATAAGTTAAAAATTTGTGTCTAATGCTCATAGACAAACAAATGATGTTAAACATCCATGAAAATATAATACAATGATTTTTTAATTTTTTTCTTATAGGATGAAAGTGCACATCAATCTGACATACAATGTTTTCAAAATGATTAAAAATGTGTTTTAAGAGATTATTTTCTAAGTCAAAATCTTTAGTCAAAAGAACATTACTGAACAAACAAGTCTGAATTGTTAATAAAATCTTGAAAATGGACATTTATTAATTTATGAGCTTTAAGAATGAGTAACATGTCAATCAAATGTGTGATGTGTTCTAAATGGATGAAAGTGTATATGTAATGTTTAAACTATTTTCTAAGTTAATCATTCACATAAAAAATGAGCTTGATTTATCATTAAAATTTAGGGAAATTGTCTTCATTTAATTTGGAACGAATATAAATAAATCATACACAAATAGTTGTGTGATGTGCCTGTTTAAATTTCAAGTGTGTTTTTAGAATAAAAAATATTTCTAATGTTAAAAACATGTGTTAAATGATCAAAATATAGTAAACAAGCTTTGATTGTTGTGAAAATGTAGAACAAGAATCATTAATTAAATTTTAATTATATGTGTGAATTGTACTTAAATATGATGTGTTGTGTCTTTGGAATCATCCTAATTGCGCTTTAAAATATCAAACTATTTTTTAAGTATAAAATTTGCCTCAAACAATCAAAATCGAGAAAATGAGTTTGGATTATTATGAAAGTCTTGGAAAATGAAGTTTGAATATTTTGTTGCATTTAAAAAAAATTGTACGTCAATTTGAAATGTGGTGTGCCTAGATTGATTCAATGTTTTCTTCTAAAATTTTAATTATTTTCAAAATAAAAAAAACATGTGCAACAGTTAAAAATGATCAAGCGATATCATATCATCATGAAATCAATAACAATATTATCATCCATTTATTTTTTACATGTAGGAATGAATTTCTCACCAATTTGGTGTATGGTGTGGTCAGAATGATCAAAAGTGTATTTTAATAATTATATTATATTCTAAGTTAAAAATGTGCTTTAAGTGATCAAAATTGATCAAACGAGCTTCAATTGTTGCAAGAATCTATGAAAATGATTATTGGTTGATTTATGGTCTATAAGAATTAAATGGAAATTCAAGGAGTGGTTGGGTTGGAATGACCAAAAGTGAATTTTTAAATTTAAAACTAATTCATATGTTAAAAATGTGTGTCGAACGATCACAATCGAGCAAATAAGCTTGAATTATCATGAAAACGTTGGACAACGACTGATTAATTTGAGGCATTTAAGAACAAATCAAACTTCAACCTCATGTGTGGTGTGGTCAAAATGGTGAGAGATGGATTTAAAAATTTCAAACCATTTTCCAAGTAAAAAACACTTATCAAAAGAACAAAACTGACTAAATGAGCTCGAATAGTCATGAAATTTAATAAAAATTCTCATTGTTTAATTTGTCAATTATAGGAATAAACCTCAAATGAGTCGAACTTGTGGTGTACTCGGAATGATCTTAAACGTGTTTTTAAAATTTAAATTGATATCTAAGTGAAAAACATGTGTCTAATGATCCAATCCGAGCAAGAAAACGTAGATTTCCATTAGAATATAGGACAAAGGTTGATGATTCATTTTAAATTTATAGGATTGAATTACGTGTCACTGTGATGTGTTATGATCAAGGACATTAATACTGTTTTTTAAGTTAAAGCATGATTTAAATGATCAACACAGAAGGAATGAGAGACGAGGAACAAAAGGCATTTAATAAAATATTCTATTAACCAATTAAAATTTCAATAATATCTTTAATTAAATGCTATTCTCCCTCCTAAATTATTACAATGAAAATATATGTTAATAATCATTGATTAAGTGTCAAAAGTCGTCCATCAACATTTAAATGCTATATAAATAAGAAATATTTTACATAATGATGAGTTATATTAAGATTGAAACTCGGATATATTTCCATGATAAAAAAAAGCTAGAGTAAATCATCTTCGAAAACCTTAATAGTAGGTAAAATATGAATGGCTTAATAAACATCATCAATCATTTGAAAACCAAATCGTATGTCTTTAATATCATTGAAACTTTTGAGCAGTAAATCAAGCAAAGTCAACCCAAGAAGTTTGTGTGAGGCGGAAGCTTCCCCAAATCCCCTCATCAAACCACTCCACCTTCTGATAATCGATGCCAAATTGGTGTGAAGCGTGTGAACCAGCAGCGCGCGGTGTGAGCTGCTCATCCTCCGTCGCCTGCTCGCCCACGCAGAGTTCCTCCATCATGTACTGAGGAAGGAAGAAGGAAAGACTTCCTTCTCCATCGCCCCGATCCTCCACAGCAGGAGACAAGTTTAAATCACGTAAGGACGGAGACCCATCATCTTGAGGCACAATATTTCCATGATCTTCGCCTTCATCGTAGGGTGGGGATGGAGAGTAGTCGGCCGCAACTGAATAGAGGTCTGATGGGGAGTCCGTTGGAATAGCGATGGGAGCGTTGTGGGTTTCCCAATCATCACCATCATAGAGAAATGAGGGGATCCACACTTCATCTTCTTCTTCCATCCACGCCCAAACACTTGACAACATCATGCTTGTGATACACTCCAACTGTGAATCAGAGGAGAAGCTGTGATACCCCCCAAGAAACAAACAGCTTTACACGTTTCCAAGGGATTCGAGCACGTAAATATACGTAAAAATAACCGATCAAGAACCCACAAGGAAAACAGCAAGAACTGCCGGATGCATTGTGGTTTCGTTCCAGATATGCATGCTGTGGGGGCCACTCCCAATCAAGGGGAGAAATTCAACAGATGAATAGTTGTCGGCAACCAACTCACCTGTACAGTTGACGCACAACACCCCGTTGAAGCAGCAATCGTGGACAACAGTAGCCGGCGGCAGATGATTTTCAAGGGTTGATGAACAACCCAAAAACCAACCCTTGACCATGCTTTGCTTCATCTTTTTAAACGGGATTGAATCCCATGGTTTGGAATAATGGATGTGTATCCTCCGACGATTTTATCCGAAGAGAAATAGAACGGACCCTCTCTTCTCCCGTGGACGTAGGCATCACTGCCGAACCACGTAAATTCTTTGTGTTATCCGTTTTTCATTCTCGTTTGTGTGTTTTTCTTCGCCACGAATTACCGCTGCCCCAAAAAAGTGGTATCAGAGCCTTCGGGTTCGAAACAGCGGAGCGGCAGCGACATTTTCCGGCGACCGGAAAAATGAAGATGGTCGGAAATTTTTTTCGATCCCAAATCTGTGAAGAGCACGGAGAGACGATTCCAACGGCGCAAACGGCGTCGAAAACGGAGCTGAAACGAAGGAGATAGGCTTGGTCAAACCTTGGTCAAACCTTGGTCAAACCCTCGGGTGCTACAGTACCCCCGTGCCGGAGAAGACGGTACTATTCACGCCGCCGGCCATTTTCCGGCAACTTTCCGGCGACATTCCGGACACTGCTCCGGCCAGCCACGTCAGCGCCACGTCAGCGATCAATCCAGACCATAGAATCTGTTTTGGCTATAACTCGCCCAATCGGAGTCCGTTTTCAGTGATCCAAGAGTCGATTCCAGGTATTTCGACCGTTCCAGACACATCCGTACGGTTAGATTTTCGAAATTCACATTCCATCAATGGACGAAAATACCGGTAATATGATTAAACTTACTACGTTTAATTATGCCATCTGGAAAACGAAAATGGAGGATCTTTTGTATATTAAAGATTTGTGGAAGCCTATTGTGGAAACCACTAAGCCCGTTGCAGCGCAAGCGGAGGAATCTTCAACAAGCGGTAAACCCGATGAGAAGACGACAACCGGTACCCTGCCCGTTGATGCAGAGTGGGTCGTACTCAACAAGAAGTGTGCTGCCCAAATCAGACAGTGGATCGACAAGAGCATCTTCCAAAATTTTGCCAACGAACATGAAGCTTCTGTTCTTTGAAAAAAATTGGAAAAGATGTATGCGAGGACAACCGCGCAGAATAAAGCAAACCTGATACGTCGTCTTGTGAACTTAAAATACAAAGACGGGACCAACGTATCAGAGCACATGATCGAGTTCCAAGGTACCGTCGATCAATTGAATTCTATGAAAATGATGATTGATGATGAACTGCAGGCATTGTTGATGTTGAGTTCTTTACCGAAGACGTGGGACACGCTAGTTGTGTCGGTTAGCAATTCTACTCCAGATGGAACACTCACCGTGGAGATGGTAAAAGATAGAATGTTGAATGAAGAATATCGAAGGAAAGATGAGGGGCATACACCAGAATCAGAGGCTCTTGTCACTGAAAGACAAGGGAAGCAGAAGTGGCAGGGAAGAAACAGAGGAAGAGAACCCCGTGACCAAAGTATGCAAAGGAGGAAGCGATCGAAATCTCGATCGAGATATGACATGAAGTGCCATCACTGTGGCAAGCCCGGACACTTCATCCGGGAGTGTAGAAAGTTGAAGGCAGAGCAGAGGAATCAGGATGGTAAGACCCAAAATAACGATGCTGCTGTTGTTAACGAAGAGATTGTTATTGTTCAGGAAGACAATCAGGTTAGTCTTGCCAGTCAAGACTCGACATGGGTGATCGATTCCGGTGCCTCCTATCATGTCACTGCCAGAAGAGATTTCTTCTCATCTTACACTTTAGGGAGTTTTGGAAATGTGAATATGGGAAATGATGGTGCATCCAGAATTATTGGTATTGGTAATATTTTTCTGGAAACTAATGTTGGATACAGGTTACTGTTGAAGGATGTGAGGCACGTTCCTGATATTCTCCTCAATATGATATCCACTGGGATGCTTGATGATGATGGATATGTCAGTTCCTTTGGTGATGGGAAATGGAATCTTACCAAAGGTAACATGGTAATTGCTAAAGGAAAGAAAGATACTTCTCTTTATCTCACAGATGCCAGACCGTGTGGAGGAGAAGTCAATACAGCCAGAAAAGACGTTCCTGCAGATGTTTGGCACTGGCGGCTTGGTCATTTGGGCGAGAGGGGAATCGGAATTCTCTCCAGGAAGGATCTCTTTCCAGGAATAAGAGGTACACATTTGGATACTTGTGTTGATTGCATCATGGGAAAACAACACAGGGTATCATTTCATGGTTATATACCGTCCAGAAAAGAAAATGTTTTAGATTTGATTCACACTGATGTCTGCATGATGAGCACTAAGTCGATGGGTGGTGCTATTTATTTTGTTACCTTCATAGATGATCATTCCAGAAAAGTCTGGGCCTTTGATTTGAAAACTAAAGATCAAGTGCAGGATGTTTTCAAGGAGTTTTATGTGAAGGTGGAAAGAGAAACAGGCAGGCGGTTAAAGTGTGTGCGAGCAGACAATGGAGGAGAGTATCGTGGTCCTTTTGAAGAGTACTGCAAGAGTTTTGGCATCAGGATAGAAAAAACAGTACCAAAGACTCCTCAACATAACAGTCTTGCTGAGAGGATGAATAAAACAATTTGCGAGAGAGTCAGATGTATGCTCTCAAATGCAAAGCTGCCAAACACCTTTTGGGGGGAGGCAATGATGACCGCAGTTGATCTTATCAACCTTTCTCCATCAGTTCCACTAAACTACAACGTTCCAGAGAGTGTCTGGATAGGTAAAGATGTTTCATATAAACACTTGAGAGTATTTGGCTGCAGGACATTTGTTCACATCCCTAAAGATGAGCGGGCAAAGCTGGATGAAAAAGGGAAGCAATGTATCTTTTTGGGATACGATCATGAAGATTTTGGATACCGACTCTGGGATCCTATCAGCAGGAGGATCATCAGAAGTCAAGATGTGGTGTTTCTTGAGAATCAGACGATTGAAGATTTTGAGAAGCCAGAAAATGCAGAGAAATCGCAGTCTGAGGAAATTCCAGTTAGTCTGGAACCAGTCCCACCACCATCAGTACCAGCTAATACGAGAGAGATACGTGACCCTGATGATACATCACTACCAGGTAATATGTCTCCATCTGCTGATATGTCTTTATCATATGATATTCCAGAACAGATTCCCCCCGAAGCGCAGTTGAGGAGATCCACCAGAGAATGGCAACCGAGTCGTAGATACTTACCACATGAGTATGTGATGCTCACTGACGGGGGAGAACCCGAGAGTTATGATGATGCGATCAAGAGTCAGCAGAAGATGGAATGGAAAAAGGCCATGCAAGAGGAGATGAGATCCTTGCACAAGAACCGTACATTTGATTTGGTACAGTTACCACAAGGAAAGAAGGCACTCAAGAACAAGTGGGTGTATAGAGTCAAAGGAGAAGATGGCAGCTCACAGCCGCACTACAGAGCCAGAATGGTTGTGAAGGGATTCGGCCAGAAAAAAGGTATTGACTTTGATGAAATTTTTTCTCATGTGGTTAAAATGTCTTCTATCAGAGTTGTTCTTGGATTGGCGGCCAGTTTGAACCTGGAGGTTCAACAACTGGATGTAAAGACAGCATTCTTACATGGTGATCTCGATGAGGAGATATACATGGAGCAGCCAGAGGGATTTCAGGTGAAAGGAAAAGAAAACCTGGTATGCAAGCTTAAGAAAAGTCTATATGGTCTGAAACAGGCACAGAGGCATTGGTATAGAAAATTCGATTCATTCATGGAGAAAAATGAGTACAAGAGGACTACGGCTGATCACTGTGTTTTTATCAAACAATTTACTGAGGGTGATTTTATTATCTTATTGCTTTATGTTGATGATATGCTGATTATTGGCAGAGATATCACCAAGATTGACAGGCTGAAGAAGGAGTTGAACAAGTCTTTTGAAATGAAGGACTTGGGAGACGCTACTCACATTCTTGGTATGACGATTACTCGTGACAGGAGGAATCACAAGATTTGGCTATCTGAGGAGAAGTACATTGAGAAGGTTCTTGAAAGATTCAACATGGGAAAGGCGAAACCAGTTAGCACCCCACTTGCGAGTCATTTCAGACTCACGAAAAGTCAGAGTCCATCAACTGAGAAGGAGAAAGCAGAAATGGAAACGATTCCTTATCAGTCAGCAGTTGGGAGTCTTATGTATGCCATGGTGTGCACCAGACCGGATATTGCTCACGCTGTTGGCGTTGTGAGCAGATTCTTATCAGATCCAGGAAAGGAGCATTGGACAGCTGTCAAATGGATATTGAGGTATCTCCGAGGTACATCTAGTCATTGTTTATGTTTTGGAAGTGATAAACCTGTTTTGGAAGGATACACAGATGCAGATATGACTTGAGATGTGGACACAAGGAAATCCATATCCGGATACCTGATATCATTTGCAGGGGGAGCAGTCTCATGGCAATCATGACTTCAGAAGTGTGTTGCCTTATCCACCACAGAAGCAGAATATATCGCAGTCACTGAGGGCTGCAAGGAGATGCTGTGGATGAAGAAGTTTTTACAGGAGTTGGGAAAAAGTCAGGAGAATTATATTCTCTATTGTGATAGTCAGAGCGCTATTCATCTCAGCAAGAACCCAACATTTCATTCCAGGTCTAAACACATCGACGTACGATATCACTGGATTCGTAATGTGCTGGAAGAAAGATTGTTGAAAGTTGAGAAAATCCACACCAATGATAATGGGGCAGACATGTTGACGAAGGTTCTACCGAAAGAGAAGTTGGACGCCTGCAAAGAGACTGCAGGTCTAACTTCTACCCCAAATTGGTCGTGAGGGGGAGATTTGTGGGGGCCACTCCCAATCAAGGGGAGAAATTCAACGGATGAATTGTTGTCGGCAACCAACTCACCTGTACAGTTGACGCGCAACACCCCGTTGAAGCAGCAATCGTGGACGACAGCAGCCGGCGGCAGATGATTTTCAAGGGTTGATGAACAACCCAAAAACCAACCCTTGACCATGCTTTGCTTTATCTTTTTAAACGGGATTGAATTCCATGGTTTGGAATAATGGATGTGTATCCTCCGACGATTTTATCCGGAGAGAAATAGAACGACCCCTCTCTTCTCCCGTGGACGTAGGCATCACTGCCGAACCACGTAAATTCTTTGTGTTATCCGTTTTTCATTCTCGTTTGTGTGTTTTTCTTCGCCACGAATTACCGCTGCCCCAACACATGCAAGTATTAATAGATAAAGCGGCATTAACGAAACCCAGAAAGAAAAGTATAAAGACGGGAGATGAAACTAAAATGAATCAGGGGGATATATGATGGGAAGAAGACGCACCTGAGGAATAGAGGGAAGCGCTCAAAGCCCTGAGAATGAGTGGAAGTGCGCAGGCGATTCAGATCTGTTTCGTGACCGCTGCTCGAATCATCGCAACATCCCTGAAAAATGGCCGCGGGCTGCAGAGGGCAGCCATGAACCAAAAACAATACAACGTGACTCGATGGGTTATAAGATTACAATGTCTCTGCTCACACCCTCAACCCTAACAACACCTCTCCAAAACTCGGTCGTCTGGTGCATTAAATTTAATAATGCACATTTATGGATTATTTTTATAGACCTTTTTTGAAAAAAAAACTAATGGCAACTTAAAAATATTTTTAAAACTAATAAACAAATCCGGTATCGGCTAAAACCCAAATGCGGCAATACCGATATAACCTTTATCCGAATTAAAAATAAAATAAAAAAATTTAAAAATCTATATGTTTGTACATTTAATATATATCTATATATTGTTTTTATTTTATTTTGTTCAGATACACACACATATATACAAATAATTTGATAATAATATCATTATTATTGGTAATTAAAATTTTGTATTACTAATATAATTAAGACTATTTTAAAAATATATTGGTAAGTACTTTATTAGTTACGTTGATAATTATATTGTTCACATCATTATTAAGATTTATCATTTTATTTATTGTTGTAATAATATATATTAACAATGTAATTATTAACATTTAATTATAATGACATAATTAATAATACTTATTTAGATTGTATAGTCACCCTACCACAAATCGTGCCTACTTTTTTATTAGTGCTAAAGTGAAAGCACTGAAAAAAGGGGCACTTACCTAAAAACAATGATAAAAGTCGCTTTTATTTATCAACGCTATTCTTGGCACTGATAAAAACTTTTAATAAAAAATATTATTAATATGAATAAAATTATCATATTTATATTCGAAAAAAATGTTTAATTATATAGGTTGATTAAAAATTGCATGTATATAATTTATATAAATATGATATATTAATACATGTTTTTTAATAATTCAAATAGATATAATGTTTAAAAAAATTATTCATAAAATTATAATAAATATATTAAAATAATATATATATATATATTTAAATAATTATAAAATTATAATAAATATATTAAAGTAATAAATAGCTTTATTATATTTATAATTATATAGATTTATATATTAATGTGTGTGTGCGCGCGCGCATGCATGTATATAGTTATAATCGAAAAGGTCTGAGTACGAGTTGGCAAAAGGAAAACAGGCTTCAATGATGTTAGAAACACCCACAACAAGGAAAACAATAGATCAACTCCTACAACTCCCTCTGAAACCCAAATTCCTAGGATATCGACCTCTGTCATTTGGGTGTCGACCTCTCCACCATGACTTAACCTTTTGAGGCAACACGAGTTTAACATTTCATTATAATGACATAATCAATAATACTTCATAGTAATGCAATTAATAATATAATACTTAATAAGAATTATGTCCATTAATATTTGAAAGTTAAAATGTTATGTTTTTAAACTATAATTTTTGTAGCATGTAAATTAGCTTTTGCTTATTATATTTATGATTTTTTTAAATTATGTTTTATATGTTGTGTCAGTTTTTCAAATTTCATTTAGATTGTAATTAAATTTTATAATTTATGCACTTTTAAAGTCACACTACCACATATTACGCCTACTTTTTATTAGCGCTAAAGAGAAAACGCTAATAAAAGTGTCATCTTTATTAGCTATTGTTAAAACCACTGATAAAAGTATCCTTTACCAATACTAAAAAAACTCTAATAAATGTGTACCCTTTAATAATTGTTTTTTTAGTGCTGATAAAAACTTTTAATAAAAATGTTATTAATATATAAAAAATTATCATATTTATATTCAAAAAATGATGTTTATTTATATACGTTGATTACAAATTGCATGTATGTAATTAATATAAATATGATATATTAATATATATTTTTTAATAATTCAAATATAAATAATGTTTAAAAAAAGTATTCATAAAATTATAAATAAATATATATTTTTTAATAATTTTAAAATCATAATAAATATATTTAAATAATAAATGTATTTAAATAAATAAATTTAAATTTAAATAATAAATAGTTGTATTATATTTATAATTATATATATTTATATATTAATAAATTTATATATATAATTATATAAATATATATAATTATATAATTATATATAATTATATATATAATTATATAAATATATTTACATTTACATAAAAATATTTATAAAATATATTTTTTTATAATTAGGATAACAAATAAATAAATATATATTTCAATAATTACAAAATTATAATAAATATATTTAAATAATATATATTTATTATATTTATAATTATATATACTTATATATTAATAAATAATATATATATATATACACTTATAGAAATATATATAATTATATAAATATATTATAATTATATACAAATATTTATAAATATATTTATTTATAACAATAATTATATATATGTATATTAAATAAGATTTATATTACAATAAGTACATATATATCGTTGCTCAGTGCTCTCGTGAGCGATAATGGAGATTGGGGTTCGTCGATGGCTTTTTTAAAGGATTTGGAGCTTGATCTAGTAGATGGATGGGCTCTCACTAGATCGCCTACTCCTGCTAATGGATGTAGAGGCCATGAATCGTATTTTAGTGGGTGCGACAGAGGTGTCTTCCGTGCTTCATTTTCTACCCTAAAGGATGGAACTCCAAATCAGATTCTCAAAAGAGGTAACACTACACACTTAATTGCAAACAAAAATGTGATTGTAGAGAGGTTTTGTTAGAGTTTGTGCCTTAGAACTAACTTCTTTTGTACATTATGATAAACATATATTCATTGGATAGATATTAGTAAACTCTTTATCACATCATGATTGTTCTTCTGCATAACATTGTATGTGATAATGTCCTAAAAATAGTTGTCGCGCTAAAAGGTCATATCGGATCCCTGCTATGATGAGAACCTAGAAGTGTCATGACACTATTCTTGAACATATGTTATGTAGCTGGATGATATCATTTGAAGGGATACAAATGATATAGGATATCAGGGGTGGATTATAAGACCAAAACCTTAAACATTTCATAATCTTGAGTTAAGTCGAGAATTCACATTGATGATCTTTTTAGGTTTAGATTTTTAGAGAATTGAGCAATAAATATTACATAATAGACCCAGATATTACATGTGGACAATTACACTCAGTATCCACTTTTTCCACTAAAGTAAATCCTTTAAACAAAACATGATTTCTTTTTCTTGATAAAAATCTCCTTGGCTTCTTCCTTTCTCTTACACATCCTTATACCCTGTGGAAAACAGTTAAAAAAATTGGGATGAGCATAAAAAGCTTAGTAAGGAATATAAAATAAGAAATAAAACCTTTAGTCCATGAATATTTAAAAACCAAGAATTTTTTTTCACAAAAGCATATTTTTCACAAATAAAACATAAATTATTTAGCTTACATCATGTAATCATAAGATTCGTGCAAAACTTTATGGAAATCAAAAAACATAAGGGTGACTTGTGGCTTCAATATCGTACTTACATTGTAGATTTCACAGCTACATAGGGAGTAACCTTCATGGTTACGTTTGGAATGTCCATCATAGTATATTACCTAAATCTCTTAGGAGAAACCTCAATGTTTACCTCTGTCACGTTACCCAATATATTTGAGAGCTATCACAGGCTCACCCACCCTCAGTTTATCACAGAACCACACGTATACATAAACAATGCCCAATAACCATAACATAATCATAACACATAAAACTAGAATAAATGAAAAATAACTTTTCCACATTGCAATCACAAGATATCATTTCAAGATATTGATATAATCAATTCATTTAAAACATTCAAAAAGAATAGTTTTGAATCCACATGTTCCATATCACTTTGAAACCTTTGAAAGGAATTTACACTTTAAAACACCCATGTCCATATAAATAAATTATTAAAACCATTTTGAAAATATGGACATTAATGAGAATGATTTAGAAGAATAAATCTTTAAAACATTTAAAACAATGTTTCAGTTAAAGAATCCCTTGCCATTTGAGAAACACTTGAATAAAAATAATTAAATAATAACATTAAACTATACTTTAAATATCATGATACTATGTTAATTCATGATATAAAATTTCAAAAGGGTTTTATATACACCTTATAGAATAATAAAGGCGCATAACATCAATATATGCCTCAATGAAAGGAGATTGAGATGAAGTCTCGTACAAAGATTGTATCATTAGATTAAGAATAAATAAATGACATAATTATGTGTGACAAATAAGAATACACCCAATATAAGTGTATATTAATTTTAAAACAATCAGAGTCCAAACACACATATTCTTGAAATAACAAAACCAATGACATGGATATTTAACTCAATGAATGAAGATTGAGTTAAGATTTCCCTTACAAAGATCATTTTGCTAATAAAATAGATCGATTTTGTGTATTCACTGTAAATAAACATAAATAAAGTATAAATACAAGATTGTATATCAAAATTTATTTCTCACATAATCATAGCATGATATAATCAAGATGTAGAAGATTGACCTAAAGAATGGAAATTGGGTTAAGAAGTTCCCTTACCTCGAGTTTGACTTGTCTCGTTCATCCTTTATATTCCTAAATAATAAACTTAGTTTAATTTATACTATCTTAAGAACATTTTTCAAGTTTATTATTCATTTTATATTACTTATTACCATGTTATAGCAATAATTTAATTATTTGAGTTTTTATTGGACATTTTGTCGATGTTCGGTACATGAGTCAAAAATAAACTTGTTATAATTACAAATTGTCCACATGGTAAAAATTTCATTATCTCTAGAATATTATTTATGATTTAAATATCATATATATCCATTATATATGTATTTATAATAATATATAATATTTGGAGATAAGAACTGAAATGCACCATTCATGGAGACGGTAGGTCGTACGTATGCATGAACACTACTTTAATTTCTTTGTCATATTAAAGGAATGAAAACTAAATGATATATAGGTATATTATAATTACAGTATAATATTTATTTTATATATGCTACATAAGTTCATTAATTCCATCCTTTATATGTTCCATGTATGGCATGAATGATTCATATCACTTTGAGGGGCAGTAGTCCACACTTCCTCAAATGAAATTATCGTATTTACACATTATGGAAAGCATAAAGGTATGTTGTAAATAAAAATTAAACAAGAATAGATACAATATAAATATAATATATATAATATCACTACTAGAAATATGAACTTTCCAAACACTTCTATACCAATGGTTCGTAAAAACCGTTGGTATAGGTTCCCTTTCCTAAACGGTTTGGCTAAACCGTTGGGAATTCCCACTTTGAGGCCACCTTTCCCAACGGTTTGGCCAAACCGTTGGGAAAGGGTATGGATTTCCCAACCGTTTGGCCAAACCGTTGGGAAATCCCACATTGTGGCCACCTTTCCCAACGGTTTTGGAAAACCATTGGGATAGGTATACCCTTTCCCAACGGTTTGGCCAAACTGTTGGGAAAAGTCCACTTTGTGGACGGTTTGGCCAAAACCGTTGGGAAAGGGTATATTGGGAAAGGGTATACCTATCCCAACGGTTTTCCAAAACTGTTGGGAAGGGTCCCCCACAAATCATCCTTACCCCAGAATCAAAATCCAGAATCAAAATCTATACCAACGGTTGTCAAAACCGTTGGTATAGGCCTATACCAACGGTTTTGACAACCGTTGGTATATATCCTTTGATTTTTTATCATTTCTTCTTACCCAGAACATTATATAAATAAAAATTTAAAATCATTATGAGAATACATATATATATTAATGTAATTATATTCACAAAAGTCATGTTTGGTTAGTGATTAAGTCGTTGAATAATAAACTAGGGGTCTTGGGATCAAATTCCAGCGAATGTTTTTTTTAAATACATATACCAACGGTTCCATAACCATTGGTATAGATTTTCATATTAATTATACCAACGGTTTCCAAAACTGTTGGGATAGGTCTATACCAACGGTTTTTGGGAAAACCGTTGGTATAGACCTATCCCAACGGCTTACTTGGCAACGGTTCTCCAAACCGTTGGTATAGGCTATACCAACGGTTTGGAGGCCTATACCAACAGTTCCAAACCATTGTTATAGGTTATTTTTCTAGTAGTGTATAGAAATATAGGTCCATAATTATGGCCACCATGAGAGGTGGTACGAGAAAATTGAACAA
Source organism: Viscum album (assembly GCA_963277665.1). Classification (NCBI taxonomy): domain Eukaryota; kingdom Viridiplantae; phylum Streptophyta; class Magnoliopsida; order Santalales; family Viscaceae; genus Viscum; species Viscum album. The sequence goes on from OY728132.1 coordinate 825,338,147, forward strand.
TCATCGTTTCGTGAGGTAGTAGTTCACCGTATACAGAAACAATATGTTTTATATCAATTAGATGGGGATGTGTGTAAGTGTAGGTAGAAAAATTAGCATAAAAAATCATATAATATTGAGTATAATGGTGTTTTTATGTAATAATATAATAATAAAAGCATAGGGAGTGTGTAAGGAAAATAAAGGAAAGTATCTTGAGAAAAGACGTTACCTCTAAATCAGGTAACTCTTTTTGATTTTTGTCAAAAGGATTTATTAATTTCTTTATACACAAGGTAATGATTCTAATAGGGAGGGAGGTATGTTTTTAGCTTATTTTAGTATAATTTGGATGATCCAAGGGGCTTTATAGGTGTGAGTAAGTGGGTAGAGGTGGTGACCTTTTATAAGAGGGAGGATGAGCACTTTAGGAATGTCTTGAAATATTATTTTATTATAAATTGATTTTCAAATTATAATAGCTCCAAAGTGATATATTTCGAGGATAGTTTGAGTATGGGTCAAAATACTCTCAACCAATAGGTTTTAGACAATTTTAGGTCACAAATGTAACCTTATCTTTTGGATTTAACCCTTAGTTAAATAAATTAACTCTTACTGTGTTTTCTTGAATTTTTACACTATATGGTTAATATAGTTACTATAAAATACAAGGAGAACCTCAAGTGGATCATTAATGTCATTTGTAACATTATATAATTCAGTTTTAAGAATATTATATTTTTATGACTAATATATCATTTAATAAAATAGTATTTTTTTAACTCATTTATGTCAAATTTGATGTTATTTAGTAATTGAGTTTTGTTAAAGTCATAACAACTTGATTCATTCAAAAAAACTACATTAAATCAAATATAACATGTCATAATCATCCAAAAAATTCATGGATGGTATCAAAAGTTTCAAATTAAATTTATTTTAATATTTATAATATCATTTATTTTAATCATTCATTAATAAGGTAATCATTGCATCATCATTGTGTCATAAATAAATTTAGTTATTTAATGTCTAAAAATTATAAATAAAATACCATGATGTAGGAAATATTTTTATATTTTTAATTACAATTTATATTCAAGGATATAAATTATATAACCCCATATTAAAATTGTTTTAGTAAAAAGATACATATTTATGTTATATTTCTCTTTACTTTCAATTAATTATTATAATATGTTATTATCACACCTAAGTGGCTCAAAAAATGCCAAAAGTTCGGCCTAAGGATTTTTTGGTCACCCATGAATCATCCAATAATATTAGGACACGTCTTAGGGTAGTTTTATATTATTCTAATATTATTTTTACCCTAATTTACCTAATATTACCTTTAACTGTGGTAAATAAAAATAATTATTGACGTTACTATTCATAATTTCCAAAAATAAAAGGTACATATTTACACAATTTTGACCTTCTGATTCCAAATATAGAATCCATTTTTCCAAATTCAAAATACAGAAGTTGTAGTAATTAATTTAAAATTAAATCCCATTGTCAAAATGAGAAAATAGTTTCAAAAAATAAAAATCATCAAAAGATTGACACGTGTTTATATCAAATTTCAATGTGAAATTACTTACAATGACTAAAATTTGATTAAATGATAAAAAAATAATCAAATTACACTTTAAAATAAATTAAAATGATAAAATAACTATATAAATAAATTAGATGAATTTTTTATTGAATTAAAATGTAGTATTTTTCACTATTCCTTAAAAATGAATTTTATCTTGAAAATACCAAAAATTAAACCAAAATAAATTTTGATGTCATGCTTCTAAATAATAAGTTTATTTTCTCAAATATATCATATAAAAGAGACCAAAACTATATTTAAAAAGGGATCTCCATCAAAAGGTAGTAAAACTATTTTTTTAAAAATATTAGAGTATTTTAGGCTTAAAATTGGATTAATTCTCATTTTAAGACTCTAAAATGTATTGGATAAATGTAAAAAAAAAATTAAAAAACATTTTTAATCATATTATAGTTAGTTCTATTCATTCTCTCCAATACAATGGATAAGCGTTAACTACCATTTAAAATAATAATAATATTATTGTATTATTTTTCGGTATAACACAATGTTGTGTACAATATAAGATTTTGGAGAAACCCATTGTTGCGTGTCAAGTATACTATCAGACATAACGTCCCCTTTAATTTAAAATTAATATCATATTCATAAATATTAATAGATATGAGAATGTATTGTTCTATAATTAACTGGGATGTCACATCCTTCCCCCCTTTTGGAAACTAAATCCTTGTAATTTTAAAATTGGGCTTGTTAACTTCATTGAAAATACCAGATCAGAAAAAGAGTCAGTAAAACTATAACTTTAAAATAAAAAAAGAGAAGTAGAAAGGTCACTCGAGATAACACATACTAGGATTCCATGTAGGAAAACATGGATACAGAAGAAAAACTAACCATCTTGTTCTGATGGAGAGTGATAGAAAACATGATCAAGAAAAAGTTAACAATAAAAAAACCACAAACTTGTGATGGGTTAAACAGTATTTGATTTCCTAATAAGAAAAGTAAACAGAAAAAGTTTTGGTATGAAGGTCATTTTCATAAAGTTGAGGAATTTATTTACAAGCGTGACTAAGAACATAAGGAATCATACTTACTTGTCAAGTAGAGTTTCATCCTTTTATAAATTTCTATTAAAAACTCATATTTTCTCTAAAAAATGAGTATTCAAGATAACTTGTTCACACATGAAGCACTAGAATCAACTTCTAGAGAATCACATGATCCACAAAAGATTAACTATCTATTCATCATGTCTTGAAACATTAACCAAAACCAAAATGGTTAGTACAAGATCAAATAATCCCCCAAAAATAATAATCATTTATAATGATAATGACTACTTTAAGCTCTAAAATTCAATAGTAATACCCAAAGTTCAACATAGACCATTCAGAAAAAAATGTCCTTAAAATTCCTCAAAATAATCCAACTATGATTGAAACCCAAAACTCATAATAATTTTATAACCCTGTCTTCCAAGATAAATATTAACAAGTATCTCCAAATAAAATCAATCACTCTTAAAGTCTCATACTGAAAAGTAATTAACCTAATCACATATTCTATATGATAGGTTAATCATTTCCATAAATAACCTAATTACCATAATTTCACAATTAAAATCATAGATTCTTACAAAATATAATTTAATTATTACTCTGTTAAAATCCCATAGTGTTCAATTTACCTTAAGCATATAAAGTTCCTAAAATAGTTAATGTCTTCCAAAATATCATTTATCACGTAATCCCTAAATCATTTTCCAATACTAAGGGTATCCATTTGAAAAAATATATGTCTCCAAAATCAACTTATTCTTAATCCATAAAATAATTTAACTAAAAAGAATATGTCATACTTACTAGGGACTTCATTTAGGCTAGAAATAGGCGATAAAGTCCCATCACTCTTCAGTTTTGGGTTCAATTCTTGCAGCCTTTTCCAACGTTACGGGTTGTCACATGGCCTGCATGTTGTCCTTTTTCAAAAACTGTATCATTATTATAACATTAACAAAATGATATAAAATCCTCAAAAATAACCATAACATGTTTTAGCCTCAAAGGTTATTCTATACCTTTCATTTTTCATCCCCAAAAGTACTAACCCATAACTACCACAAAAATAAATGTCTCCAAAAATACTGTTAATTACCTTGAAATTTCATAACATAATACTCAAAAGGGGTATCTAATACATTGATCTTACGATCAACCTTAAAATCATAATCCCATGATGATATACACAACTCTTATGAAAACATCCTAATCTCCAAAGTTTTCTGAACCAACCTTTGATACCAATTATACGGCCCCAAACTTAAACATTATATAATCTTGAGTTAAGTTATGAATTCACATTGAGGATATTTTCAGGTTTAGAGTTCTAGAGAATTATTCCATAACTATTACATAATAGACCCATATATTAATTTTGGATAATTACACTCATTATCCACTTTCCCCCCCAAAAGAAACCCTTTAAACAAAAAAATGATTTATTTTTCATGATAAAAATATTCTTGACTTCTTCCTTTCTCTTAACCATACTTATACCATGTGGATAACATTTAAAAAACTTGGGATGAGAATAAAAAGCTAAGTAAAGAATATAAAATAAGGAATAAAACCATTTGTCCATGAATATTTAAAACCCATGATTTTTTTTCACAAAATCACACCTTTCACCGTAAAACATAAACTATTTAGCTTACATCATGTAATCATAAGATTCTTATAAAACTTTATAGAAATAATAAAACATAAAGGTAAATTATTGCATAAATATCATATTTATATTGTAGCATTCACAGCTACATAGGGAGTAACCTTCATGGTTACGTTTGGAATACCCATCACACTGTATTCCCTAAATCTCTTTAGAGAAACCATAACGTTTACCTCTATCACGTTACCAAATGAATTGGAGAGTTATCACGGGATCACCCACCCTCAGTTTATCACATAACCACCCATATAAATAAACAATTCCCAAGAATCATAACATAATCATTACACATAAAACAAGCATAAAGTAAAAAATAACATTTCCACATTGCAATCAAATGATATCATTTCAATAGATTGGTATAATCAATTCATTTAAAACATTCAAAACGAATATTTTTTAATCAAAGTGCCCCATTCCACTTTGAAACTTTTGAAAGGAATTTACACTTTTAAATACTCATATCCATATAAATAAATCCTCAAAACCATTTTCGAAACATAGAAATTAATGATAATGATTTACAATAATAAATCTTTAAAACATTTAAAAGGATGTTTCAGTTAATGAATCACTTACCACCTGAGAAATGCTTGAATAAAAATAATTAAATAATAACATTAAAACAAACTTTAAACATCACGAGACTATATTAATTCATGATATAACATGTCAAAAGGGTTATATATACACATTATGGAATAATAAAGGTGCATAACATCAATATATGCCTCAACAAAAGGAGATTGAGACGAAGTCCCTTACAAAGAGCGTATCATTATATTAAGAATAAATCAATTAAATAATTATGTGTGAAAAATAAAAATACACCCAATATAATTTTATTTTATGTTATAAAAAATAACAGTTCATTCATACATGTTGTTGGAAAAACAAAACCAACGACATGGATATTTGACTCAATGAATGGAGATTGAGTTAAGATTTCCCTTACAAAGATCATTTTGTTAATAAAATAGATCAATTATGTATATTAACTATAAATAAAAATAAATAAATTATAAATAAAAGATAGTATATCAAAATTAATTTGTGATGATGATGATTCTTCTGCGATCTCTTGGATTTCTTGAGAGATGCTGGAAATGGGTTTGTGGAGTGGCATCTGGTCCAAGGTTGTGTTGCGGTTACCTGCAGAGTAGGTTGTAGCGTCAGGACGGGCCTGTCTTCCTCGCTATGGTCTTTTCGTCGGTCTTTGTGGATGAGCTCTTTTCAGAGCTCATCTCACTTCGCTTGAGGGTTGGGTGGAATCCGAATGGAGTCTGCCGGTGGGATTGGGGATTTGGGCTGGTGTTGATTGTCGCATCGGTGGGCTTTCACGATGACCGGTTCTGAGGTTTGGCCAACTCTCTTGACGTTTGTTTCCTCTAGTTTGTGGTACCCCGACCATTTCCTGGTGACTTTGGCTCCAACTGTGATGGTTTGTCAGACTCTCTTGACGTTTGTCTCTTGTATGATTTTAAGTGGTGATGTGGTGAATTGGTGATGTGGTGATGTCATGTAGGTTTCTCACTTTCTCTTTAAAAGTGTTTGCATAATAATAAAAAATAATTTTCAGCCTTACCTTCAGTCCGACTTGTCTCATTCGTTCTTTATATTCCTGAATAATAAACATAGGTTAATTTCTACTTGATTAAGAACATTTTTCAATTTTATTATTCATTTTATACTACTTATTACCATGTTATATAAATTAGTTAATTATTGGAGTTCATATCGGATGTTTTGTTGATGTTCGGTACATGAGTCAAAAATGAACTTGTTATAATTACAAATTGTCCATGTGGTCAAAAGTCCATTATCTATAGAATAGTATTTATGATTTAAATATTATATATTTAAATTATATATGTATTTATAATAATCCATAATATTTGGAGATAAGAAATTAAATGCATCGTTCATGGAGACAGTAGGCCGTACGTACACATGAACGCTACTTTCATTTCTTTATCATATTAATGAAATGAAAAATAAATGAAAAATAGGCATATTATAAATATAGTATAATATCTATGTTATATATGTTACATAATTTAATTAAAAACATCATTTACATGTTATATTTATGGAATGAACAAGTCATATCACTTTGATGGAGCGGTAGTCCAAAATTCCTCAAAAGAAATTATTATATTTACACATTATGGAAAGCATAAAGGTATGTTGTAAATAAAAATTATAGAAGAATAAGGATAGTATAAATATAATATATATCATATATAAATACAATTCCATCATTATGTCCACAATGAGAGGTGGTATGAGAAAATTGAACAATCATCGTTTTGTGAGACAATAGTTCACCGTACACAGAATCAATATGTTCTATATCCATTAGATGGGTGTGTGTGTGTGTAAGTGTAGGTATAACCCATATCATGAAAAAATACTAGAATATTGAGGATACTTGGGTTGTCATGTAATCATGTAATAATAAGATCTTAGGGATTGTAGAAGTAAAATAAAGGAAAAGGAGCTTGAGAGGAGACGTTACCTCTAAATCGGGTTACTCATTTTTATTTGAGTCAAAAATATTTCTTGAATTACCTTATGAACATGGTAAGGATTCTATGAGGAAGATATAGATTTTGTGAGATTATTTTAGTAGAATTTGGATGATAAAATGGGCTTGATGGGTGTGATTAGGTGGATAGAGGTGGTGGCCTTTTATAAGAGGGAGGAGGGTCACTTTAGGAAAGTATTGAAATATTATTTTATTGTAAATTTATTTTCAAATTATAATAGTTAAAAAGTGATATAGTTATAGGATAAGACGATTATGTTTTGAAATCCTATCAAAAAATATGTTTTTGATAAGTTTAGGTCTCAAATTTAACCTTATCATTTGGCTTTAACCATTAGTTAGATAAATTATCTCCTACCATGTTTTCTTGAATTTTTACAGTATATGGTTAATATAGTTACTATAAAATACAAAGAGAACCTCAAGTGGATAATTAATGAAATTTTTAACATTATATAAGTCATTTTAAAGAATATTATATTTTTATGACTATTATATAATTTAGTAAAATAGTATTTTTTTAAAACTCAATTAGTTAAATTTTGACGCTATTTAGTAATTGAGTTTTGCTAAAGTCATAACAAATTGATTCATTAAAAAAACTACATTAACACGAATATAACATGTCATAATCATCTAAAAAATTCATGTATGACATAAAAAATTTCAAATTACATTTATTTTAATATTTATAATATCATTTATTTGAATCTTTCATTAATAAGGTAATCATTGCATCATCATTGTGTCAAAAATAAATTTAGTTATTTAATGTATAAAAATTATAAATAAAATACCATGATGTAAGAATTATTTTTATATTTCAAATGAATATTTATATTCAAATATATCAATTATATAATTAAATATAAAAAAAATTAGTAAAAAGATACATGTTTATGTTATATTTCTCTTTACTTTAAATTAATTATTATAATATGTTATTATCACACCCAAGTGGCTACAAAATGCCAAAAGTTCTGCCTAAGTATTTTTTTGGTCATCCCTGAATCATACAATAAGATTAGGTCACGTGTTAGGGTATTTTTATATTTTTAAAATATTATTTTTACCCTTATTTACCTAATTTACCCTTTAACCGTGGTAAACAAAAATAATTATTGAAGTTACTATTCATAATTTCCAAAAATAAAATGTACATATTTAAACAATATGGACCTTATAATTCCAAATATGGAATCTATTTTTCTAAATTCAAAACATATAAGTTTTAGTAATTAATTTAAAATTAAATCCTCTTTATTAAAATGAGAAAATAGGTTTTTAAAAAGTAAAAACCCTCAAAATATTGACATGTGTTTATATAAAATTTCAATGTGAAATTACTTAAAATTTCCATAATTTGATTAAATTATAAAAACATAATCCAATTACACTTTAAAATAAATAAAAATGATAATATAACTACATAAATAAATCAGAAAAAAATCAATTTTGAATTAAAATGCAGTATTTTTCACTATTCAATAAAAATGAATTTTATCATGAAAATACCAAAATAAACTTTAATATCACGCTTCTAGAGAAGAATTTTATTTTTTAAAATAGTACATATAAAATATAATAAAACTATATTTAAAAATGGTTTGCCATCAAAAGGCAGTAAAACTACCTTTAAAAAATATTAGTGCATTTTATGATAAAAATTGAATTCATTCTCATTTTAAGCCTCTAAAATTTATAGGATAAATGTAAAAACATTTAACCAAATTTTTTAATAATATTTTAGTTAGTTCTATTCATTCTCTCCAATACAATGACTAGGTGTTAACTCCCATTTAAAATAATAACAATAATAATTTATTATTTTTTTATAACTCAATGTTGTGTGCAACGTAAGATTTCAGAGAAACGTGTTGTTGCTTGTCGAGTATGTTATCGAACATAGAATTTCCTTTAATGTAAAATTAATATCTTATTCATAAATATTAATAGATATGAATATGTCTTATTCTATAACTAATTGGGATGTTACATGGAGACTCATAGGACTTTGAGGCACCTTCTCATGGTGTACGCCCTTAGTAAGGCCTAAGAGGATATTATGAGAATGAGACCCGCTAGTAGAAAATCCAAATTTATAAGTTTCATTGGATGTTACTATATTTGTATGTGTGTATTGGTCTTTATAATTTAAGATTATTATTAATGGGTATTATAACTCTCGCACTTAGATGTATTGGTGAAAACCGTGACGACATATGTTCACGATGAGGTAGGATATGTTGGGTGCGTCATGAGTAATACTCCATTAATGAATAATTCAAAAAAGGATTTATCCATTATATTCCATAATGGAAGTTTATATCTCATGTCATTTGATGGAAATAATATAGCCAAAATAAATACATGTCTATAGTGTTCTATAGGAAAGTTTAATTTCCAGGAAGTCAAAGAATGAGAAATCAATCACCTGGGCTGAGGGATCTTGTATGCAACCCAGTTGACTGAAGATATCAATAAAAGGTATTATATTACATAGTAAGTGTTTGTATGAGGTGACATGTCATTGTAGGATTAACTACTTTTTCTATGGGTGCCTTGGTGTGTTGCTAGACGCTAACCTTGGACTTTAAGTAGGTTCGCCTAATGACATTGAGAAAGAGGCCTAGAGGGTCACACACTAAGTGTATTCTGGATCTCAGTTAAATAATTTATTATTTATCAAGATGAATAAATATTAATCCTGATTTTGGTTTAATAATTATTTATGTATTCTGGATCACATTTATTTTATCGCTGGTTATTCGAGAGAATATATTATGGAAGGAATATTTATTTATCAGCAAATAATGCAGTTATATTTATTTAATAAATAAATAGTTATTATTCAAGGCTCGATAAATATTAAGGTGGATGGGTGGACTGAGTTTAAGGGTCCAGTGAGAAATAATATTAAATATTATTTGATTAAATAATATTTAAATATAACTTTCAAGTTAAGAACATTTCATGGAAATATTGGTATTTCCATTATTACTTGACATGGGGGTTTTACATGGAATAATAAAATAAGTAATGAATCTTATTCCAATTATTTATTATTACCTAGTGAATTAAATTCCCAGTTATGTTATTATTTTCTCATTTAGCCTGGGGAAAGAGAATGCTAGCTATAGTGGTTGTGCACAATATTTTGGAGAAATCTCTCAAGCCTCGAGAGCTCTCTTTTCTCCAAGAATATTCTCAGGAATGAGAGTGGCCATCCTCCACCGGATCAGATAATGCTTTGAGAGTAGCTCTCAAGGAGATCAAAGGTGGACGATGTAATAGAAAGGATCTTTTGTGTTAGCACACAAAGACTCATTCAACGACGTCCAGAGATTCATGAAGCACGTGTGGATTTCCACTAGAGGAAATATATTCTTGAACTCTATAACACAATGAAGGCACAACACATATCTGTAGTCACACACATTAATGAACAAAGAAAACCTTGTAGGTATTTCTTTAATTTAATTAAATTAATTATAAACAAAATATATAGATCCTCTCTCTGAGTTCCAGAGGAAATTTTTCCTTTTCTAAATCTTTGATTTAATTCCATGGATACTTGATTTTATTGTTGTATTGATCCTAGAATGATCATTGATTATGAAAAAAAATCATTGTTGGGCACCGCCCCTCCTACTCTTTCGCTAAGCTCAGAACCTAAAAGTGGTATCATAGGGGGCATATTATATTTTATAATTATTTAAATAATTCATTGATGTTCTACAGTTTTATAATTTAGTTTGTCAATTCAAGTTTTATCATTCTTGTAAAATTAATTTAGAAATATATTCCTCCTTTATCGTTTCTTGTAGATTTAATAGAAACAAATAATTTTATGATTAAAATTAAATCGAGGATCTCATCAGGAGTCACTGACAATTCTGTCTAGGTAACACGACAGTACACACCATGTATTCGGAGTTACACACCATTTAATATGCCATAGATGATGTGTAATCAGGATTACACACAATTTAGTTGTGTTCAACGTATCAAGAGTAATTCAGTAATTAGTCAAGCCATGTGCATTAATGACATGCAGTGTAGTTAATTTTTACACCACATGCTGAGAAGGAAAGACTAGCACACGATCAGCCGGACTATACGCCATGTGGCCCACTAGACATCACATGTATTCCCTTCGGATCAGGGTCAAGTTGCGTATCCCATACACAACTTTCTCAGCTGGTGACTGTGTAACTTAGATTCTACTCAAAGTGTGGCCCATTGGACACGTTTTTTACTCCAAATATTTCTGAATTACACATCACCTACCATTTCCCCAGGCATGTAATTCAAATGGATAGTGAGGAGGGTACACATCATGTAGTCGGATCTATACATTGTGTACTTTTTTCTAGATTATGTAGATTTAAAACTTATTATTATATTATGTAACCCTTGAGACATGTAAATTTGTGTGGGAATAAAGATGGGACACAACATGTGATAGGTGTTTGATATATATATATATATATGTTTAATTAACATCTATGCAATGCTCAAATATCTTCATAGAATATATGAGTTGTATTATATTTATAATTCTATGTGCATGCTACATGTCACCAAGAATAAATTGTATACAAGTATAACACATGTTGGGTAGTTTTGGATAGGTATTCACCAAGTTGCCTCCAAGGTACATGTTATGTACCCAGTTAATTTTAAATGAATTTATTAATTTGTTTAAAATTATAATGGATGGGAATCTCAAGAAAATTCAGAAAAAAGGATTAAGATAAAAGGATTGATTAATTAAAGATAATAATTAATCGATTCAACAATGATTTATCTTAAATAAGAACAATTAAATAATTGAATCGTAGTTTTATTAAATCTGTAATTCATTGCATGTTTATGGATGATCATGAGCTAGACCAGAGCTATATATTTGATTGGTTAATTTTTAATTTATTTGTAAAATTAAAATTATTGGCTTGCGTACCTTCTTATCATTAATATTTAGGGTCTGTGTGCCCATGGTTTCTTTTATGTAAACCCCATTTTACCCCTCACCTGTGTGTGAGTTAAAATCATATGTAATTAATGATGCTCCTAAGCTAGTAGATGAAGTTCAAGTTAGGATCTAAGGCAAAACCAATCTAATGATATATAAAGGTGGACATGTGGAAAGCTGTAAACACGAATCTTAAAAGGTTCAAGGTGCTTCTCCCCTTTGTCAGGGTTAGTTTATCGACTACTAGATAAAATAACCCTTAGAAAATCTCATGATCATAACCTTTATTTTGTTGATGTTAGTTACATGGTTATTCATTATGGATATATTGTCGTGATCACATAATTAATGAATTAACAAGCATGGAAAATAGAACTAAAATAAAATAGATTATGTGTAAATAGTATCAAGACATGGTTAATCACTTAAGCATATCCCACTTAATATTAAAAAGCACGTGAAAATATAATAAGAGGTAATTTATGACTAAAGGATAAAACCCCTCAATAAAATAATTAAGTCAATAAAACCTTCCATTACTTCGTTTGGAATTGAACCAATAGTTCAATGTGCTTGACCAACCAAAGATGGGATGCCTTTAATTATTGGGGAATTCTAATTTGAGGTTTTGGGTTGACTTAACTTGGTTTACATCAAGGGTTGACTGCTAAAGAAGGACTTGGTGTAACTAAGAGGCAAGGGTTGAGGATAACTAAAATAATGATTTTAGGATTGGGGAGTCCACTCAACGGATAAAGGAGATAAAAGTTAATGTAGTTGACATTTGGAATGCCTACATAAAGCAATTCAATTTTATTGACCAGCCAAAGTTGGGGTGATGAGAATGGAATATGGATCCCTACCACTAGAATATCCAAGCAATAGGATATTCTTAAGCCAATGGTGAGGGCTATTGGGTTTCAATAAAATAGCGAGAGACTAATGAATATTTATTTATTTAATTATCTTAATTTTATCAAATAAATTACTAAAAATATGTTCATCTTATTTGCACAAATGAAATTAAAAATGATATCAAACATATCATTACAGTCCATACTCTATAAGAAAAACCTTCTCATTAGCACTAATTTTCGGGAGTGTCACAGGCACCTTCGGGTTATCCTTCTCCATGAAAAGAAACTATATGTTCTACAAGAACCTTTACTAGATACACTTGGGAATGAGGTGAGTGATAAGGAGCTATCTATGTACAGGAAACATCTTAGTGATGCTACGGATGTTTAGTGCATCATTCTATCATCCATGACCAATGAGCTATTGATGCAACATTAGAAAATGGATACTTATAGCATGATGTATCACCTTCGGGATCTCTATAAAGAGAAAGCAAGACAAGAGTGGTATGAGATCTCTAATGTTTTTTTTTCACCACTAATCTTGGAGAGTCTATGCTGGCTGGGACTCATGTAGTCAAACTTATCGGATACATTGAGCATCTGAACAACTTAGGGATTAAATTCCCAAATGAGTTGAATACAGATCTCATTCTATCAACATTTCTGATTTTCATCTATAGTTTTATTGTGAATTATAATATGAGAAATAATGAGAAGTTCCTATTAGAACTTCTGACCCTAATTCGCCAAGTGGATAAGGATATAGGGTATGAAAAACTTGTAGTCCTTATGGTGAATAGGAAGAGTAAGGAAAAGGAAAAGGGGCCTAAGATTTATAAATAGTCTAAATCCCCTAAGCACTATCTGAATAAGAAGAAGAAGATCAAGAGGCAGGGCAAGGAAAAGGAGGTAGTTTGTTTTGCATGTGGCAAGTTAGGCCACTAGAAGAGGAACTGCACCTAGAGGCAAGGGGAATCCAAAGTTGCATTCGTTATCAAGTGTAATCTTTCCATTTATACACATTTGGTATTAGATACATATTTTTGTGATCACATATATATTCAAATGTAGAAACCAATTATATTTCAGATAATTTTTAGAGTGGAGGGGGATCTGCGAGTTACCAATGGTTCAAGGCTAGCTGCTCTTTCCATTGGTGACTACCACCTTTCACTGCCAACTGGGATGATTTTGGTTTTACATAACTGTTATTATGAACCAAGTGTTACCAAGAACATAACTTCTGTATCAAGTTTAGATATAAAGGTGTTTATTTTTAAATTAATAAAAAAAAGTTTTTTCTTTTATAAGGACAACATATGTTATGGTATGGAACATTTAAATAATGGTCTGTATGTATTAACTTATGAAAACCAAGTATTTTAAATCAATAAAAAATCAAGTTTGCATTACTAAAATAACACCCAGTTGTGGAATCACTGTCTTGGTCATGTAAACAAGAAGCACCTAAAAAATATCTGTCATGATGGTTATTTAGACTCTTTTGATCTAAAACAACTTGATAGATGTCACAATTGGTTACAAGGGAAAATGAAAAAACCACCATTTGGTGAACAAGGTTAAAGAGCCATAGAGATTCTAGGATTGGTACACACTGATATGTGGACTATTTCTAGTAGAAGCTTGAGGTGTATATTCTTACTTCATAACATTTACTGATGACTTGAGTAGATATATATATATATATATATATATATATTTACTTGATGAGTTATATGTATGATTATTTTGAGAAATTCAAGGAATTTAAGAATAAAGTTGAGAATCATCTTGGTAAGAAGATAAGAAAGATTCAACCGGATAAATGTGGAGAATATCTTAACCAAGAGTTCATTGAACTTTTACGGGAGTTTGGGATTCTATCTAAACTCATTCCACCATATAAACCATAGTGGAATGGTGTTAGTGAAAGGAGGAACCATACCTTGTGGTACATGGTAATGTCAATGATTAATTATGTAGATCTTCAGTTATTATTTTGAGGATATGATTTACAGAATGTGACGTACACATTAAATTGAGTACCAACTAAAGTAGAAAATGGAATTCCCTTTGATCTATGGTGTGGAAATAACCCCAATTTATTTCATACACATGTATGGGGATGAGATACATTTGTTAAGGCTTTATCCAACAACAAAATAGCACCTTGGATCATGATGTGTATCTTTATAGGGTATCCCAAGGTAACAAAGGGATACTACCAATACAACCCCTCATACAAGAAAGTGACTATTGCTAGACAAGGTGTCTTTATTGAGAGGGAGAAAATTCTTAAAAAGGATAGTGGGAGCAAGATTGACTTTGATGAAGTTGATTCTCAAGATACACAACAGTTGGTATAGGAAAACGTTCCATAGGTCCCTATGAAGGAATTAGTTTCTGAAACACAAGTACTGCATAAGAGTGTAAGAGAGGTAAGGGAACTAGAGAGATACAGTTTTCCTATCATCAAGGATGGTGGCTCATTATTGTTGGACAATGATGAACCTCTATTATTAAAGGAGGAAGTAGAGAACTCAAAAGATGCAAGATGGCTAGAAGCAATGAATTATGAGATGGATTCCTTGTATCAAAACCAATTTTGGGTTCTGGTCAATGCACCAATTGATGTAAAGCCTATTGGACATAAATGGTTATTCAAAAGGAAACTGGACATGGAAGTTAAAGTAAGTACCTATAAATTAAGGCTACTGGATAAAGGGTTTAAAAAACATCAAAGAATTGACTATGATAAAACCTTTTCTCCAGTTTTCATGTTTAAATCCATCAGAATCATATTCTCCATAGCAGATTACCATGATTATAATATTTAGAAGATGGATGTCAAAACTACATTCCTTAATGGGAACCTTCATGAAGATGTCTATATGACACAACTATAAGGGTTTTTGACACTAGGTGATTCTAGATGGGTTTTCAAGTTGTAGAGGTACAATTATGGATTGAAGCAAGCATCTATGTCATGGAATATTCGATTCGATGAAGCCATAAAGGAATTTTGTTTCATTAAGAACGAATGTGATCCATGTGTTTACAGAAGGTTTAATGGGAAAGTGGTCTTTATCCTAATAGTATATGTTGACGAAATATTACTTATTGGAAATGACATACCAGTCTTACAATTTGTTAAGGACTAGATAAACAAGTTCTTCTCCATAAAGGATTTAGGTAAAGCATCCTACATTATAGGGATCAAGTTTATTTGTGATAGATACAAGAAGAAGATTAGACTAAGTCAAAGTACATATATTGACCAGATACTAAAGAGATTTAGTATGGAACAATCCAAGAGGGGATTGGTTCCAGTGTCCATGGTTTACATATTTCTAAGAAAATCTGTCCCCATACACAATAGGAGAAAGATGGAATGATTAAGATCACATACCCTTCAATGACATGATCAATAATGTATGTCATGTTATGTACTAGACTTGATATTACCTATTCAATGACCATGGTTGAAAGATATCAAGAAGATCTCGGAGAAAAGTATTGGACTTATATTAAGACTATCCTTAAGTATCTAAGAAGAACTAAGGATATGTTCTTGGTATATGGAAGAGACGAGGATCTTGTCATCAGAGGGTATGGTGATGCTAGTTTTCAGAAAGACCATAATGATTTGAAGTCACAATTAAGATATGTTTTCTATTTTAACGAAGGATTAGTGAGATGGAAGAGTTCAAAGTAGCCAGTTATTGCTAATTCTACAGTAGATACCGAATATATAGCAACTTCTGATGCATCCAAGGAAGTCGTATGGATTTGGAACATTATGTAGGACTCTATGTGGTGTCTTATAGTAAATACCCTATCACATTAAATTGTGATAATACTACAATTTTGGATCTTGAAAATGATCTAAAGTAAAATAAACAGACAAAACAAATACTTCAGAAGTATCACCTCTTGAGGGTTTTTTATCAAAGGGGAAATGCTGCAGGAATCAGAGTATCCATAGAGGAGAATGTGGTGGAACCCTTGACTAAAGTCCTATCTTAGCAAAAACATGACTATCATGTGAGAACTAGCGGACTGAAGGTTGTTAGCAGTTGGCTCTAGTGCAAGTGGGAGTCGGTTGGAGTTGGTTCCCTAGAACAAACTTCTTTTTTACTTTATGATAAACATATATTCATTGGATGAATATTAACAAACTCCTTATCACATCATGATTGTTCTATTTCATAACATTGTATGTGATAATTTCCTAAGAGTAGTTATCGCACTAAAATGTCATAGAGGTTCCCTACTATGCTGATAACATGGAAGTGCCATGATACTATTATTGAATATATGTTATATATCCAGATGATATCATTTGAAGGGAAATAAATGATACAGGTTATCTGGGGGGAGGGATACTCATAGGACTTTGAGGAACCTTCTCATGGTGTATGCCCTTGGTAATGTCCATGAGGATATTATGAGAATGAGACTTGCCAGTAGGGAATACACATTTATAATTGTCATTGGATGTTTCTATCTGAGGAAGTATGTACCAGTCCTTAGAATTTAATATTTTTATTAATGGGTATTATGACTCACACACTTAGATGTATCAGAAAAAACCGTGATGACATATGTTCGTGATGAGGTAGGATATGTTGGGTGTGTCACGAGTAATACTGAATTAATTAATAATGTGAGAAAGTATTTGTCCCTTATATTCTATAATAGAAGTTTATATCTTAGAACCTTTGATGGAAACGATATAGACTAAATAAATACATGTCCATGGTGTTCTATAGGCAAGTTCAATTTTTGGGAAGTCAAAGAATGAGAAATCAAGCACATGGGTTGCTGACACTTGCATGGAACCAACTTTATTGTAGATATCGAGACAGAGATATTATATTACATGGTAAGAATTCATATGAGGTGACATGTCATTACAACATTAACTTATTTCTCTATGGGTTCCTTGGTATGTTTCTAGATGCTAACCTTGGACTTTAGGCAGGTTCACCTAATGACACTGAGAAAGAGGCCTAGAGGGTCACACACTAAGTGTATTTGGAATCTTAGTTAAAAAATTTATTATTTAACAAGATGAATAAATAATAATCTTGTTTGTGTTTTAATAATTATTCATGTATTCCTGATTTCATTTATTTCATCATTGGTTATTCGAGAGAATATACTACGGAAGAAATATTTATTTATCAGTGAATAATGAAGTTATATTTATTTAATAAAAAAATATTTGTTACTCAAGGACTAATAAATATTAATGAGGATGGGAGGACTGATTTTAAGGGTTCAGTGAGACATAATATTAAATATTATTTGATTAAATAATATTTAAATATGACATGAATGTTAAGCACATGTCATGGAAATAATGGTATTTTTTTATTATTTGACATGGGGTTTTACATGGACTAATAAAATAAGTAATGACACTTATTATTACCTATTAAATTAAATTCCCAGTTATGATATTATTTTCTCATTTAGCATGGGGAAAGTGAATGCTAGACATGGTGGTTGTGCACAACATTTTGGAGAAATCTCTCAAGCCTCAAGACCTCTCTTTTCTCCAAGAACATTCTCAAGAATGAGAGAAACCATCTTCCACCGGATCAGTGAATGATTTTAAAGTGTCCTTCAAGGCGTTCAAAAGAGGATGATGCAAGCACAATGATCTTCCATGCTAGCACCCAGAGACTCCTTCAACGATGTCTAGAGATTTGAAGAACACATGTTGATCACCACCAAAGTATATATACCCTTAATATCTACAATGAAACAAAGGAGCACCAAAAATATATGATTAGACACATCAATGAAGAAATAAAACCTTAGAGGTATTTCTTTAATTTAAATAAATTAATTATAAAAAAATATGTTGATCCTATCACTAAGTTATGGAGGCAATTATTCCATGTCCAAATATTTTATTTAATTTCATGGATACTAGCGGTTATCATCATATTGATCCTAGAATGATAATTAATTACAGAAAAATCAATGTTGGGAGCCAACCCTCCTGCACTTCCACTACGAATAGAACTTATAGGTTCATCATCTAGAAATTTTCATTCATTGGATGACTGGTGTTGCCGATTTTCTCAAAACCATGGAAGTTGTGATCTTTAAAACCGAATCTCTAAGGTTTGGGGATTTCAAAATTGGAAATTCATCCCAATGGGAAGAGTGTTCTATAATAAATTTTTCTCTTCTGATGAATTAAAGAGGAGAACCTAGGGATTTGGGTCTTTATCCTTGAAGTCAGGAACTCTATGCATTTAGGAATGGGATGCTAGATTTAACAATTTACTTATCAAGAACACTAGAATTTATGTATGGGTTTGTGTTTTTGGGACTAATTTGGTATTATGGCACTCAAAAATCTTGTTTAACATAGCCTCTACCATTGGAGTACACATCAAGCTTGATCAAGCCACTGAAGTAGCGAGATTTGAATATTTTGTTAGGTTTCTGGTTGAAATTAATATGAGTACAATCTTGATTGAGAAGGCTGTACTATATACGTATAAAGAGGATCTAAACATGCAAATTATCTATGAAAAATTACCTAGTTTCTATTGGAGTTGGTTCCCACGAACCAGGTTCTGTGTATTTTATGCTAACTTGTATTCATAATTTTGAATATTAATAAAATTCTTATCACATCATAATTTTTCTTCTATTTAACATAGTATGTAATAATTTCCCTAGAGTAGCTATCACACTAAAAGGTCATAATAGTTCCCCACTATTATGAGAACCTAGAAGTGCTATGACGTTATTCTTAAATATATGTTCTATAGTCAGATGGTATTATTTGAGAGACACAAATGATACAGGCAATCTGGAGTGGCGACTCATAGGACTTTGAGGCACCTTATCATGGTGTATGACCATGTTAATATCCAGTAGGATATTATGAGAATGGGACCTGCTGGTTGGAAATCCACATTTATATGTGTCATAGGATGTTCCTATCTGTGGACATGTGTATTGGTCCTTAGACTTTAATACTGTTATTAATGAGTGTTATGAGTCTTGTACTTTGATGTATTGATGAGAACTAGGTAGATGTTCACAACAAGGTAATATATGTTGGGTGTGTCACGAATAATTTTTCATTAATGAATAATGTGAGAATGGATTTATCTCTTTTTTTCTTTAATGGAAGTTAAAATCTCAACCCCTTTGATGTAAATAATATAGTATAAATAAATCAATGGTCATGGTGTTCTGTAGGTATGTTCTATTTCCAGAAAACCATAATAAAGAGACATCGAGCACATAGGTTGATGGAACCAGTATATAACCTACTTGATTTGAGATATTGTGATAAAAGGATTAAATTACACAGTAAGTGTCCATATTAGTTATTATGTCTTCGTGACATTAAATTCTTTCTATATGGATGCCTTAGCGTGTTTCTAGACACTATCCTTAGACCTTAGGATGCTTCACCTAATTCCACTGAGAAAGAGTCATAGAGGGTCATACACTAAGTGTATACAAAATCTCAGTTAATAAAATATTAATATTTATAATTTAATAATTTGAATAAATATTATTCCCACATCTGGTTTAATAATTATTCATGTTTTCTTGATCATATTTATTGTTTCACCAGTTATTTGAGCGAATATAACGTGAGAGAAATATTTAATAAATATTTATTTTCTATTTACTAAATATAATATTTATTTATTTATTAGTGAATAATATATTGATATTTATTTAATAAATAAATAGACATTATTCAAGTTCCGATAAATATTATAGAGGAATAACAGATCATGATTTTAGTTCTGGTGAGAAAATAATAAATATTGAATATTATTTGATTAAATAATATTTAATTTTAATTCACAAGTTAATCCCATGATGAGAAATAAAAATAATATTATTATTATTTGACATGAGGTTTTTTCTAGGATTAAATAAATAATTAATTGAACTTGTGTAATTATTTTATTTTAACCCTAGCGATATAAATCCAATTATGTTATTTTCTTAATAGAACAATTCATTTGTTTGGGTTGTGCACAATGAAATTAGAGAATTCTCTCAAGCCCTTGAGATATCTCTTCTCTAAGATCACTACCAAGAACAGAGAGAAATCTTTCTCCATAAGATCAAGGAGAATTCTTTGGAAGCAATTCTTGTCGTTATCAATGGTAGATAATGAAAGCGCAAGGATCTGCCATGATAGAATCTGAAGATTCCTTTGACGAATTCTGGATATTCATGGAACATATGTGGATCACTGCTAGATGGAATCTACACTTGATTCTTATAATGCAATGATAGAGCATCATAGATATTTTTCCAGATCTATCAATGAAGAAATAATTCCATCATGGTAAATCTTATTTAATTAAATTAATTATAAATAATATATATTGATCCTCTCTATGGTTACGAAATGATTCATTTTGTCTATATTCTTTGATTCAATTCCACCGAACATGATGTTTATCATCGTATAGAACTCATATTGATCATTAAACACAAGAAAAATCAAAGTTGGGAACTTCCCATCACACACTTCCGCTGCGCTTGGAACCTACAGTTTTTTTGTAATAGCTTTCAATTAGTGGTGAATTCCCCTGAAAAAATCCATAGGGACACAATATACTCATTTTTCTCCATCATGGGGCATTACTAAAACATCTTTCGGAATAAGAACAAGAGTTCAAGGCCTCTCCATGCTTCTTCACTAGTTCATGGGGATGATTTATGGTCTGGGATGGGTGAATAGAGACTTCAAACATAGAACCTTAATTAAGTATAGAAAAAATTGATTTTCCATAACCTAGAACCTGATGTAGTAAGGTGTAAATCAAAGGAGAAAACTATTCATTATGCTCAGACCATTGCCTCAACTGAGGTCATGAGGTAGTAGCTTTTCATTGAGATGGGAGAGAATGTTGAAGAGCTTATTTATACCGAGAGGATAGTTGGGTAGTCTTTAGGATCTAATCACAAGAATAAGGGTGAAGATTAGTCATTTAAGAAGGCTCTCATCAATGATACTTAGATGAAATACCATTCGGATCATGAATATTTTGATAAAGAATCAGCTGCACAAGATTCAATTAATAGACAGATGTCATAGGAAAAGTCCCTCTTCAACAGTGACTGTAAAGGGAAGAAGATTTTCATTGAGGAATATATTTTATCTTTGTGACCCTCTAGGCCTTCAGTGTGTAAGGAGAAGAAGGTGGTGTATGATGAAGGATTTTAATTATTCATACCCATGAAATCTAGATTTAATGATTATTTAATCTCCCAACACATCTCAATTGATGCGAGAACTGATCAGACTTCACATGTTGTTTCTCATGGGGCTCTGATCAATGTGGAGAAGCCCCATACTGTGGATGAACCAATAAATTCAACTTTTAATTCTCCTACTAATCTCTTTTTGGCTATAAAGGAAGAACTATTATTGGTTGGGATAGTAGCTACTGCACTCCCTTTATAGGTTGTCTATCATTTCAGAACTCAACCTGAGGTTTTGAAAAATATGGAGGGGTTTCACCCATCCCAATCCTGAGACCTTATAAAATCGATTTATGAATCTTTTAGAAAGGACTTGATCAATTAATGTGAATCTAAATGGGAAAATAAATTTAAACCCCCCCCCCCCCACAAAGAATTTTGAGGGTGAAAGGATCCCTCAGGGTCTCAAAGAAGAAATGAAAAAATGGTTTGACTTACAGCTTGAACTTACTTTATCCCAAATGGAACATTCCATTTTTTGTTACAGAGAAAATTTCATAGTTTAGAAACTCTTATAAAAAATATTGAAGATAACTATTGATTTAATCCAGAGACGGAGTTTTTGGAGCTCTATTGGAAATACAAGAGTTTCATTATTCTAGAGGACTCCTTTAACTCATCATCGGATGATGAGGAGGATCCACCTCAAAAGAACAAATCATGGAGGAGAGGTCAACATCCAAAGGGAATAGGTTGACATCCAAGAAATATGGGTTTTAGAGGGAGTGTACAATCTTGATTTCTAACTTTCTCATTAGGCTCTTAGGCTTTGACATATAATGTGTTCCAATGTTTTTTCTTGTTTGTTGTACTACATCTTTTTTTTAATAAATTTTGTGGGTGTGGACTAGCTTTCCAATCCTCACTGAGACCTCTTTAGAATATAGATATGATTTATATATCTTTCAATAAGAAATGAATATTGTTTTCCTAATTTTATATATAAAAAATTATGAAATTTATATTAGTCAAAATGATTAGTAGTTTATTTCTATACATTAATTATTATTATTTGTATATATTTAAAATAAATATAATATTTTAATATTTTATTCAATCAATTATATAATATATAAATGAATTTATTTATTTATATATATATGTATATTGATGTTAAATATTTTAAAATACATGTACATGTATAACTGCATGTATGTATATGTATCTGTGTGTATACATGAGTGTATGTACATGTGTGTGTAAATGTGTATGTGTACATATGTATATTTGTAATTCAGGTAAATGTTACAAATTCAGTTTTTAATATTTTTGTAATTAATTTCATATATTCATTAATAATTTTAAAAATATATTTAATCATTTTGTAATATTTATTTATAAATATATTAATTTTCTATAAATGTAATAATTTCAATATATTTTGAATTTATATGAATAATATTTATTCATTTTAATTTATTAATTTTTAACATTTAAAATATTCTTGAAATTTATATAATTAATCTATTTAAATTGTTTTTTTAATATTTTTGTAATTTAAATAAATAAATATATATATATATATAAATAATTTTTTACAAAAGTATTTATGAAATTATAAATAAATATATTTATATGTAAATAATTATTAAATTATACTACATATATTTAAATAATAATTTTATTTGTTATATTTATAATTATATATTAATAAATATATATTGATTAAATGTATTTATAATTATATATAAATAACTTTTAAATATATTTATTCATAATTATAATTCTAAATAATTAAATACATATTTAAATAATTATAAAATTATAATAAATATATTTATTATATTTATGATTATATATAAATATTTTTAGAGGCAGACATGAGAACAGGCAGGGATAAGGAAGCTTGACTTGTGATAGTGGAGGGTGGGAATGTCACACTTGAAGTTGGTCATAGTAATAACTTTACTTTTCTTGAAATTTTGAATAGATCTTATAACATAGATGTATTTTGTGAGAAATTTGGAGATGTTTATGGACCAGTTGGAGGACAATCCTCTGACAACCAGATTATTTAGGAAGAAATCACTTTTGATATGAAGGAAAATGCCTCAAATCAATATTCTCATGATAGAGAATATGATTTATCAAGCATGGATGAACATGATAAAACATGAGAGGCTCCTAAGCAGTGGAAGAGGGGAAGACATTCGAGAAGTTGGGATGACTCTTGGGAGAGGGGTGGCAGACATAAACAAAGGTGAATGTTGTCTTTTGGTATTAATGTCTTTGTTTGGACCGATTGTTTTTTGTAATCCCCTCTTCCTTTGTCTGTGCACTTTAATTTTTTAATAAATTTTTGGGACCATTGCGTTTAATCCATGGTTCCCATCATTTATAGTATATATATATATATATATAATTATAAAAAAATATATATAAATATACAAATATTTTTTTATATTATATAAAAATACTTATAAATATATTTATTTGTAATTAAAATTATAAATGTATATATATATATTTAAATAATTATAAATATATTTAAATAATAAATATATTTATTATATTTATAATTTTATAAATATATATAATTATATAAATATATTTATAAATCTATAAAAATATTTATAAATATATAGAAATAATTTTAAATATATTTCTTTATAATTATAATTACAAATAAATATATATTATTAAAATTAGATCTCTATCAGTGCTTTTTTAGCGCTGATAAATATACAACTTTATAAGTGACAAAAAAGCATTGGTAAAAATAATCTTTATTTGTGCTAGAATTTTAGTACGGATAAAGATTCGTTTCATCAGTGCTTACTATTTCATCACTGATAAAACTACTCTTTCTCAACACTTTTTTGAAAGCGCTGATAAGAGTCTTACTCGGTCTCATAAAAATAACTCTAACTAAGTCTCATCACTCACACCTTCAAGATTTCACAAAACTCATCTATTGCTACTGCTTCTGCTGAACCCTACTATTATCTCTTGTCTTAGTCTTATCAAATTTCTTGACAAATCAACCCTCTCCAAATCTATGGTATGTTGCACCTCGTCTTCACGTCTTCTTCAAGCTCTGCCTGTCGAGCATTCCACATCCGTGTTTGATGGGGACAAACTCTATCCCACGACAATATTTCTTCTTCCTCCTCCTTAACTTTCTTTATCTTCTTGATTTTTATGGTTCTTCGATATTATCCTTTTCTTTTTATTTACTTCGAAAGAACCTATGAGTGTCAAGAAACCTCTAAAGTAAGGAATTACATGTGGTGGAGTAAGGGTTACATAATGTAGGGCGATTTTTATATTTAATCATGGGTACCCCCAAAATTCCACACATTTTCATTTAAACTACAACATCCACATCCCCGTTATAAAAATTATGCCCATATACTCCTCTAAACTGCTCCCACATCCCTCAGAATAGAAATATGTCTCCTCTCTAATGTGTGATTTTTTTTTCTTATTTGGTTTATTTTCTTCCTGATTTTTTATTTCCATTTTATGTGTTTGGTATTTTTTCATGATGTTATTACTGTACCAAAAAATGAAATCATTTTCAATGCATTTAGTGTGCATCCAAATTTTACTCCACTAATCATCCATGAATGAATCACTTTCTTCTTATTATCCAACCTCTTATCTTTGAGATAAAAGGGTCCCCTTTTCTTGGAATAACTATTTTAAAAATGTTCATGACCATTGCGATAATGCTTCCATAATATGTCGATTTTAATCAATGTAGGTGTTTCTAAGCATTGCATCAATGAAACAATCATTTGCTTCTAGATATTGGGTTTTTTACCAATAAGATAAAATTATTATCTTGTCTACTAATGTGTGATCAAAATAACTTTTTTCCACTGTAACTATTCCCCATAAATTTAGTAAGAACTTCCCAATGTTACATCAATGATAAAATCAATCTCCTTTTTTTATAGTCACTTGTCATCAAGAGAAAAGTTTCCCCTTTTCCATAAAATTTTAATGGGAAAATGAATATCTTATTTTTTGAATTAATGTTATTTTATTTTATATTTAGAATAATAATTATAATTTATATATATTTACAAAAATATAGTTATCAATGGGAATATGAGTGAAAAATTTAGAAGAAAATGTATAGTTTTAGACCTGGTTTTATAATATTTTCATTGACAATGGTGCCATCCTAAACAACACATTTTTATTAAAAAATATAAGAATGTCTATTTTGGGATTATATATTTTTTAGTTTAAAAAACATATGTTTCATTAGAGGATTAACCATTCAATCATCCAGGGAGAACGTAATAAATCTCGATAACAGAAGATGACTGCATTCTTTTAATGGTTATGGATTACAAATTTGATGATTCATGAAGAAATAAATTCATGCAGGTTAGGACAATCATGCTGTATAACATTGTGATCAGTTATGTGTACCTTAAAAATATGTTTTATTTGAAAAATACATTAAATCTCTCTCAATTATCCTCTTCCATATTCCGATAAGAAATATAGAAAAGTTTTGGGCATGTTTGGGTGGTTCTCTCCATATAAATATATTTTATATTGGTTTTTTAATGTTTTAGTGCTCAATAGAATGTATGTTTATCCCAAATATATTCTATCCCTTAACATTATTATTTTCATTTGGTTAAAACCAATTTAGAGAGGTTTTTATGGAATCAAATGTTATGGGTTAAGATGAATTAGGGATTTATTTCCATGTTATCAGAGGAGGATTATTAGGGTTAATATATTAATTATAGATGTGAGATTTCTCTATGGCATAATTATAAAGGTGGGTGAATGCTTATATACGCTAATTTTTGATAAAGTCTGGAGGTTTAGATGTTGAATTTTAGAAAATATAATTTTATCCTTTTAAATCGATTTATAAATTGATTTATAGTGGTTATAAATTATTTTTTTATGAGTAACATTTTTGGAAATTATTTGTGGATTTTATTGGAAAGTGTGCACATTTTAAAAAAAATGGGGATTTATAAGGGTACATCTTTCATGGTGATGGATTACTTTCTAATTAAATTTTTTAGAAGAATCATTTTCATTATTATGTTTTCTAGTTTTTAATAATTTAAAATCATTTTTTTTGCGACATTACCACTTATTTTTATGATTTATTCATGGTGATAATTTTATTTTTCATGTTTATTAGAACCATTAATCAAATTTTATTAATTATATTTGTTTTTAGTGTTGAAAATATTTTCGAAAAATAATAATTGTTTTTTATTTGTGAAACCA
Organism: Viscum album; assembly: GCA_963277665.1. NCBI lineage: Eukaryota > Viridiplantae > Streptophyta > Magnoliopsida > Santalales > Viscaceae > Viscum > Viscum album. Next base: position 825,365,299 of record OY728132.1, read on the forward strand.
TTATTATATTCAATAGCCATATTTTATATTATGAGAATCATTTTCAAATAATATAGATTTTTATTTTTTATATTTCAGTGTATATATATATATATATAAATTATTATACATATTATACTATATAATTGGAGATCTAAGCTTCTCAAAAGGGGTTGGTTGCTGTTAAAAGTTTGAATGCATTGTTCAAAATGAAAAGAGATTGGTTTTGATAATTGTGAGTGAGTTTTTTAAGGTAGATTAAAAATAAATGTTTTTGTAAGTGATTCTTTCAAAACATTAGTCATTGTATGAAAGGTAAACAATGATTTTTTAAGTGCATTTAAGTTGGAATCAAAAATAAATTAAGCAAAAATATATCAAACTCTTTCAATCTTTATTAAAAATTGCATGTATATAATTAATATAAATATGATATATTAATATATATATATATATATAATAATTAAAGTATATAAAATGTTTAAAGAAATCATTCATAAAATTATAAATAAATAAATAAATATATTTAAATAATTATAAAATTATGTTAAAAATATTTAAATAAAAATATTTTTAAATATATATATCTTTAAATAATTACCAAATTATGATAAATATATTTAAGTTATAAATAGTTTTATTATGTTTATAATTATATTTATTTATATATTAATAAATATATATAATTATATAAATATATACAATTATATAAATATATAAAATTATATGCATATATATAATTATATAATTATATAATTATATATAATTATATAAATTTTTTACATTTATAAAAAAATATTTATAAAAATATTTATTTACACTAAAAAGGTTATAGAAGGGAGGACTCGCTCTTAAAAAATTATTAAAAAAATAATTTTGACAAAGAGATGAAAAGAGGATGGATGAAATCAAATGGAAATGGATTCCCTCATCCATAAGGTAAAAAAATACAAATCAAGAGGACGGTCATTCCCATAATCATGATCTGAGTCATCATCTTCATCAGAAGTTTCCCACTCTAACTATGAGTTCCTTTAATTAAAGAGAAAAAAGTACTTCTCCTTGAGCTTTTCATGTTCCAGACTAAGCTGTCTCTCTTTGGAAGAAGACTTGGTAGACCCATTTGGACAATGCCCTTGTGCAGTAACCCAATCATCCTGGTCAATCCCTCGTGTAGTTTCCCAGTCAGCACAACCACATCCTCTTCCATGACTTTTTGGATGACATTCCCATCTCCATGACTTGGTTGTTGCCAAGTCCCATTCAGTTTGACCTACACCCCTTCTGACTTGTCCTGAGATCCTATCACTAAAGGCATCTCACTTTTAGTATCCATTAATGATTTCTTGACTTTCACAGGACAAGAGTCCAACAAAAATATTTAATTATAATTAGGATTACAAATAAATATATTTTTATTTATAAATATATTTATTTATAATTATAATTAATAATAATTAAATAAATATTTATATATTTTTAAATAAGATATATATTAATATATATATATATATAGTAATTTAATATATAAATTTTATTTATATAACTTTTAATAAAAAATGAATCTTATTTTCATAAATTTATATATAAAAAATTATCAAATATATATTAGTAAAAAAATTTAATAGTTTATTTATATACATTAATTAAAAAAATGTGTATATAGTTAAAATAAATATAATATATTGATATTTTATTTAAATAATTATATAACATATAAGTGAATATATTTATTTAGAGATGTATTTATATTGATAATAAATAATTTAAAATATTTTTACATGTATAACTGCATGTATGTATGTGTAGGGTGTGTCGTATGTTGGGGCTGGAAAGGATCATATTGTTCGGATGTCGGATCTGAGAATTGCGCTATAGGATGTCAATTTTTCTAATTTGGTGAGGGGTTTAAGCACCACTGGTTTGGGTGCTCAAGGTGATGTGTGGTCAGATCTAGTGCGGGATTTGGATGCTTATGGTGATGTGAGGCGATCTTCAACTATTGCGATGTGGAAAACAAATCTCTCTGATTTGAATGGTAGATCTGCTGAACTTTTACTTGATCTGTGATGCTTTGATGTGCACAAATATGGTGCATCCTCGATTCTTTCCACTTACCCTAATAAGCCGCTGTCCAAGGCAGTCACGACAACAAAAACAGCCCGAGTGTGCTACTTGGTTGTCAGTAGAGAATCTGGACTGGGTGTTCTGCCTTCCACTGTTGCGACATGAAATTCTTTCTCTCCCTACAAAGAGTCCACTATTGGGGCAATTCGTTGGAAGAGAAATATTGTACACATCAGATCTGATGCTGGTGCAGTCTCTAAACATCTGAGTCTAGGTAAACACTCAATTATTGCAAGGTTAATCTTGACCAAGGGGTCAAAACCATGAAAGATTGATGACCTAGTTGTGCGTCTATAAAAATTTTGGGGTTTTAGAAACTGGAGGTGTATTTCATTGGGGAGAGGATTTTTCATATCTTCTTTCCCACTGATGATTTGAATATGCATACATGGGGGTATGGTTCAATTTCAATCAAGCCTGACATTATGTATCTCTGTTAATGGGATATGAATTTAAACCCATTAGTGGTATATAGCTCATCTGCCCAATTATGGGTGATTTTTTTTTAGTTTAAACTGGATACTACAACATCCAAAGATCTTCTATGATATTTCTCTTTCTATTGGAATTCCTATTACATTAGACAAGGTGACTAATATTTCTCATTTTGGGGACTACGCTAGATTTCTGGTTGAGGTTGGCTTAGGCTCCACCATGACTGATAAAATTATTCTCTCCAATGATCTTGAAGACATTGAGTTGAGATTTGAATATGAGAAGGCCCCTAAATTCTCTTTGAATTGAAAATTAATTGGTCATAACTTTCTGAAATGAAAAAAGAAGTGTTTTGTTCCTATTGTTCAACTCATGGGTATGTTTAACACAGTATTAATAGAAAGGCATATTATATCAAGGTATCTACTTAGGATACTAGTGTACAACTGATTAATGATGGGATTCCAGTAAGGGGGAATGTAAGTAATTATGTCTCACAACATGGAGCTGATTTGAATATTATTAGAGGTAGGAAGGATTCCTCTTCCACCTTGGGGAAGATAACATGGGTTGATATTGATGTGAAGGAGGTCAATCCAACAATGAATCCTAGTGCATATACACTTTTTGGGAAAGAGGGGGATTTTACCCCTATTTTAAAGAATGTTGATACTTATGACATAAGAAATCAATAAAATGTCACTGACGTAGGTGAGTAGGAGCATGTTGATTCTGTTACGAATATTGATGATTTAGAGAACCTTGAAAATGCTACTCAAGATGAGGTTGACAAGGAATTGATCCAACAACAAGTTTTACCTCCTCTATGAGGAAGGGAAAATCTAAGATGGTATTGGCTTCCCCACTTCTTGATAAGAATAATGTGGTGAGTATCACTACCTTGGAACCTAGACAATCCCCTTCACGGAACTGGGGTATGGTGTAGGTCACCTCTACTATCTCTCCTAAGTCTAGTGTGAAGGCATCACCATTTATTGGCAGCTCCGATGATGTATATAAATACACCATTAAATCAAGATAATAAAATGGTCTTAAATATAATATATGTGTTTGGTATGAATTAAGGTTTAGGATTAGGGAACCTAAAACTATGGTTTCTTATAACAATAATCTTAGTCTTATAACTGTCCATAAGAAATAATGTATATAAATACTATAGTAAAATTTTGAAGTTTGTGTAATATATAAGAGTTATGAAATCATGCTCATGCAGTAGATAAATGTTGGCTAAAACCAATTTCCTCTCCTCTCCCAGTGACATATGCCACTCATCTGATTTGAGGGATATCCTATTATGATCTTTTAATTGAAGTCACATATCGTGTTGGTTCCTTCAACATTCAACCTAGCTAGGTGAAAAATTTTTCACTCATAATAACATAATGTAAATCTTTATGTTTAAACCAATTTTACTCTCAAGTTTATGACTAAATATTATCTAAAATTTATTATATCTTACTCACACAATTTTATCACTCTATATTGGTAAATATTGGATATGGATGAAGTTAATTCAATGGAGGGTATCCTTATTCCCTTTTGATGTAAGTACATTATCAATGAATAAGGCATGAAGGAGATGAAGATAGGGACAATGAATCACAGAGGGAATGAGATTTATATTAAAAATATAGAGTGAAGTAGATCAAAGTGAGGTAACATGATGCATGTACTTTTATAAAAAAGATTTCCTTTTCTCTCTTATTAAACTATATCTTGTTTGGTCCTCACTAAGATTGTTCACAACTCTACCATGAAATACTCTAATCCCACTTCTTTCTATTTCTCCATTTTTTTAATGATGACTCCTTAGATATATATATATATATATATACATAGTTATAATCCAACCATTAGGAAATATAGTCCTTAAAGCTTCTAACATGGATACTCATATATTCATAGATCATTTGTCCATTGAAGCCTTTATGGATTCATTTGTGACTATTCATTTTTTTGATCATTGAGGCCGACATGGATTTATTTATATTATCATTGTTTTATAATTTATTTAATAATTATGTTGAATTTTTTATCAATTATTTGTGTATTCAATATTTAATTTAATGGATAATATTAAGCTCGACAAAAATATACTTATTATTCTTTTTCCAAAAATCATATTTTATGTGTCATGATCATGTTTATCATAGTAATTAAAGCATTATTTCTTTCAAGGCCCAATAGGAATGGGTAATTTGAATGAAGTCTTGGTTAAACATTATGATTTTCTTAGATTCATCATGCTTCTTTCATTTAAAATCAGCCCATATCTTCTATCTTGTTTAATATAAGAGTATGGTCTAGGTGATTCCAAAGTTTTTTCTAGACTCTTGGATCTTTCATTTAGTATTTCATATTTTTCTTCTACGTTCCATCAGTACATGTATTTTAGATTTTGAATTTTATTTATTATTAATTCTAGCATGAGTTATATTTTATCTAGCTAGCACATCATTAGACTTATCCACTATGTTATCAGATGTTAGAAGTTTATGCTCACAATATTTATTTTACACCATCCATCATTTCCTATTCTGAAAATTAATTTCAACATTCCATAGATTTAGCAAATCTCTTAGCCTAGTTTATAATTACTTGATGTTTGATTACACTACTATAGCATCATCTGATAATTTTATTGTTTGTTCTTTATATCATTAATCAGTAGTTCATCTAGTTCTCATATATTTGTGTTTTTACACCTTTGACTTATTACTTTAGTCGTTCCTTCATGGTGGTAATCAGATACTTGTGTATAAATGTCTTAGAAAATTATCATTACAACTATCTAAATCTCTTATGGACTTATTTGATTATATGTTTTAACACTCAAGTAAATTTATTATATAAAATGATGAGTGTATGATGATAATTGAAGTTGGTTATTCTAGTGGATGAGAATTATGGTAATTTGAGGAGGACTTAAGATGTTGTTGAACTGACCAAAAGATTTATTTTAATGTTAAAACTCTTTTATAAGTTAAAATTTCCATAAAATGATAAAAACCAATTTAATAACCTCAAATTGTCTTGAAAATATTAAAGAAAGTTCATTTATTTTGTAACCCATAAGAACAAATCACATTTCAATCTGACATGTGGTGTTTATAAAATGACCCCATGTAATATTTTAGAATTAAAATATCAAGTTAAAAACATGCGTCAAATGATCAAAATTGATGAATAAGATAAAACTATAATAAAAATATATGAATAAATTCATAGATTAATTTGTGATTAGTAATAATAAACCATGAAGCAATTCAAAATATGATGTTCTCAGATTGATCCAAAAGGTATCTTCAAAATTTAATCTATTTTAATAGTTAAAATTCATGTCAAGTGATAAAAACCAAATAAATGAGTTTGAATTATTTTGAAAATGTTAGAAAATTATTTTTAATAAATTTTTTACCTATAGGAATGAACCATACATCAATCTATCATCCACAGTGTAATTTTAAAATTATAACCATTATCTAAGTTAAAAACTAAATCAAACATTCAAAAATTCTATATAAGATTATATTGTTATTAAATTCAATGAAAATAATTATCGATTAATTTGTGACATGTAAGAAAGAACCGCACTTCAACCAATCATGTTCTATGGTCAGAAATAATAAATGTGAATTTTTAGAATTAAAGTTAATTTATAAGTAAAAAATGTGTGTTGAATCCCCAAAGATAAGAAAATGATTCCATATTTTATGAAAAAAATATACAATGATTTTTTTCCTTCATTCATTTTGGAAAAAACCACACATCAATCTGACATATGGTTTCGTCAAAATGATCAAAAATGTGTTTAAAAAAATTCTATGTTAAAAATGTTTTTCAAACAAACAATACTAAAAAAAGTATGAATTGTTAATAAAATATTTAAAATGAAAATTAATTAATTTATAAACTTTAATAATGAGTAGAATTTCAATAAAATATATGATAATTTCTAAATGGATGAAAGTGTATTTGTAATGTTAAATCAAATTTCTATGATAATCATGAACATCAAATGATTAAAACCGTGAAAATGAGCTAGAATTATCATGATTTTTTTGGAAATTATCTTTGTTTAGTTGGGAACCCATATAAATAAATCATACACCATTTTGTCATGTGATGTTCCTAGAAATATTTCAAGTTTTTTTGGAATAAAAAATACTTTCAATGTCAAAAAATGTTTCAAATGATCAAAGTACACTAAAAAATAAAGAATTGTTGTGAAAATATTGGAAAATATTCATCAATTAAATTTTAATTATAAGAGTGAATTTCACTTAAATATGATGTGTTACATCTTTAGAATAATCCTAAATGTGCTTTTAAAATTTAAACTATTTTTTATGTAAAAAATGTGCATCAAATAATAAAATCAAGAAAATGAGTTTGGATTGTCATAAAAGTCTTGAGAAATGATATTTGATTATTCTATAACATATAAAAACATGCTACCTATCAATATAAAATGTGTTGTGTCTGGAATAATTTAATTTTTGTTTTTAAAATTAAAATAATTTTCAAAATAAAAAAAATGTGTTTGATATTTAAAAATAATCAAGCGATATCATATAATCATGAAATCTATAACAATTATCATTGATTAGTTTTTTACAAGTTATAATGAATTGCTCACCATCTTAGTGTACGGTGTGGTCAGAATGATTAATAGTGTGTTTTAGTAATTATTTTATATTCTAAGTTAAAAATGAGCCTAAAATGATCAAAATTAATCAAATGAGCTTTTACTATCGTGAAAATAAATGAAAATTATTGTTGGTTGATTTATGGACTATAATAATTAAATGAATAAAAATCCAAGGAGTGGTTTGGTTAGAATGAAGAAATGTGAACTTTTAAATTTAAAACTATTTTATATGTTAAAAATATTTTTCAAACGAGCACAATTGAGAAAATAATCTCAAATTGTCCTGAAAATGTTGGACACTGACTGATTAATTGGAGACATGTAAGAACAAATCAATCTTCAAAATCATGTTTGGTGTTATCAAAATGGTCAGAGATGGATTTTAAAAGTTAAAACCATTTTTCAAGTAAAAAACACATTTCAAACAGACAAAACTATCTAAACAATCTTAGATAGTCATGAAAGTTAATAAAAAATCCAATCATTTAATTTTTTAGTTATGGAAATAAACCTCAAATGAATAAAACTTTATGTGAACTCATAATGATATTAAATGTGTTTTTAAAATTTAAATTTTTTTCTAAATAAAAAACATCTGTCTAGTTATCTAATCTGAGAAAATAGACATATATTTCAATAAAAATATAGAACCAAGATTTATGATTAATCTTAGATTTATAGTATTATCTAGTGTTCCATTATGATGTGTTATGATGGAAATAATTGGACGTGTGCCTTTGATATTAATACTGTTTTTAAGTAAAATCATGATTAAAATGATCAACACTGAACATATGTGGGATATAGAACAAAATCCATTTAATAAAATATTTTATCAACCAATTCATGTTAAAATAATATCTATAATTAAATAGAATTATCTCTCCTAACTTATTAATGAAAATATCTATTAATAACCTTTGGAAAAAGGTCAAAAGTCTTCCATTAAAATTCTACCTACTAAATAATTATAACATATTTTACAAGATGACGAGATATATTAAAATTTAAACTTTGATATATTTCAATGATAGAAATAATTGAGAAAACTATCTTCAAAAAATTTTAAATTAGTTAAAATATTAATGGATAATAAACATAAATAATTTAATTTATTTGGAATTCTTGTTCAGGTTATGTTTCATCTAGCTCACACATCATTTGATTTTTATATTTTTTTATCATATGTTTGAAGTTTATACTAATGATATTGCTTTTACTTCATCCATAATTTCTTATCCTACCAGTGCATTTTAATATTCCACAACTTTGGTAGATCTCTTAGCCATCTCTATAATTATTTTATGTTGGATTATATTTTTATAACATCATATCATAAGTGTATTATTCATTATTTATACACTTATCCAGTAGTTCTGCCAATTCTCATATATTTGAGTACTTACACCTTGGCATTGTTCCTTTTTTTCATTGTTTCTTGTTGGTTGTCAGATTTTAGTGTATTAATGTATTCAAATAAACATTTTCCAATTATCTAATTCTCATGTGGACTTATTTGATTGTCTATTCTAAAAATCATGTAGATATATCAGATAAAATGATGAGTGTCTAATGATCATTGAAACTGATCAGTCTGGAGGATGAGTATTATGAAAATTAGAGGATGACTTAGCATGCTGTTGGAATAAAGTAAAGATTTATTGTAATGTTAAATCTATTTTCTAAGTAAAAAAGTTACATCAAATGATAAAATACAATCAAATAGGTTTGAATTGTTTTAAAAATTTTGAAAAAAGATCATCATTTAATTTTTAACCAATAAGAACAAATGAAATTTTAATATGAAGTGTGGTGTGTCTAAGAAAGAAAGATCCAATTATAATAAATATCTATGAAAACATTCCTAGATTCATTTATGTCCAGTGAGAATGAAATTTACATCAATTTGAAATATAATGTTTTGGGAATGATCTAAATGGTATCATTAAAATGAAATCTATTTTATAAGTTAAAATGTGTGTCAAGTGATCAAAACCATTTAATTATGCTTTAGTTTTTTTAAAAAAATAATTGAAAATGATTTTCAATTATCTTTTGACCTATAGGAATGAACCATACATCTATTTGACATCAAAAGTGTAATTTAAAAAAACTATTATCTATGTCAAAATCTATATCAAACAATCATAACTAGTAGACAAGTTTATATTTTTATGAAAATCTAGGAAAACAATGATGGATTAATTTGTGACATATAAGAATGAGCTACACTTGAATCTATCAGATTTTATGGTCAAAATGAGTAAAATTGAGTTTTTATTATTAAAGTAATTTATGTTAAAAATGTGTGTCTAATTATCATAGACAAACAAATGATGTCATATTTCCATGAAAATAAAATACAATGATTTTTTATTTTTTTTATTATTGTTTGAAAGTACATATCAATATAATATACAATGTTTCCAAAATGATCAAAAATGTGTTTTAATTTTTTTCTAAGTTAAAATATTTTGTTGAAAGAAAATTACAGATAAAACATGTTTGAATTGTTAATAAAATATTGAAAATGGTCATTTATTAATTTATAAACTTTAATAACGACCAACATTTCGATAAAATGTGTGATATGTTCAAAATGGATGAAATTTTATTTGTAATGTTAAAACTATTTTATAAGATAATCATGCTCAACAAATATGTGCTTGAATTATAATAAAAGGTTAGGGAAATTATATTCATTTAATTTGAAACCTATATAAATAAATCATACACCAATATGTCTAGTTATGTGCTTGTTAATATTTCAATTTTGTTTTTAGAATAATTTTTTTTCATTGTTAAAAACTTGCATCAAATGATCAGAAGAGTAAACAATATTGGATTATAATGAAAAAAATAGGAAAATAGTCATTAATTAAATTTTAATTATAGGTGTGAATTGAACATAAATATGATGCGTTTTGTCTTTATAACCATCCTAAATGCTATTTTAAAAGTCCAAATATTTTAAGTATAAAATTTTCATCGAACAATCAAAATTGAGAAATGAGTTTGGATTGTCATGAATGTATTGGGAAACAAGATTTTAATATTTTATTACATGTAAAAACTAACTTCACATCAATCTGAAATATTTTCCTAGAATGATTCAATGTTAATATTTAAAATTCACATTATTTTAAAATTAAAAAAAAGTGTAATGGTTAAAAATGATCAAGCAATTTCATATCATCATGAAATCAGTAACAATGATAATCCATTTATTTTTTACATGTACGAATGAATCGATCACCAATCCATTGTATGGTGTGTTCAAAGTGATCAAAAATGTGTTTTAATAAATAAATTATATTCTAAGATAAAAATTTTCCTTAAGCGATCAAGATTGATCAAACGAGCTTTGACCACAGTGAAAATATATAAAAATTATTGTTGGTTGATTTATGGTCTATAAGAATCAAATGGAAATCTATAGAGTGGTTGTGTTGGAATGACCAAAAGTGAATTTTTAACTTTAAAACTATTTAATATGTTAAAAAAGTGTGTTAAAGGATCCCAATTGATAAAATAATATCGAATTGTCTTGAAAATATTGGTCAAAAATGGTTAATTTGAGACATGTAATAACAAGTCAAACTTAAATCTCATGTGTGGTGTGGTCAAAATGGCCAGAGATGTATTTCAAAAGTTAAAACTATTTTCCAAGTTAAAACACATATCTAACAAACAAAATTGACTAAACGAGCTTGGAGAGTCATAAAATTTAATAAAAATTCTCATTGTTTAATTTTTCAGTTGTAGGAATGAACCTCAAATGAGTCAAACATGTGGTGTAGTTGGAATGATCTTATTTTTTTTTAAATTTGAATTATATTTTAAGTAAAAAACATGTGTCTAATGATCCAATCTGAGCAAACAAAAAAATATTTCCATGAAAATATAGAACAAAAATTGATGATTAATTTTAAATTTATATGATTGAATCGTGTGTCACTATGATGCGTTATGATCGAAATGATTGGACATACGTCTTGGATATTGATAATTTTTATGCTAAAACATGCTTTAAAGATCAACATGGAAGGAATGAGAGATGTAGAAAAAAAGGCATTTATTAAAATATTTTTTTACCAATTAAAGTTTAATTAATATCTCTAATTAAATGGTCTTCTCACTCCTTAATTATTAATGAAAATTTATATTAATAACCTTTAATAAAAGTTCCAGATTCCGCTATCATGATTTTACCTGCTAAATAAATAATAAATATTTTACACAATGATGATAAATATTTATATTTAAACTTTTATATATTTCAATGATAAAAATAGCTGAGAGAATTATCTTCCAAAACATTAATATTAGTTAAAATATGAATGTCTTAATAAAAATAATTAATTATTTGTAAACAAAATCATATATATTTAGTATCATTGATAGGTTTGAGCAGTAAATCAAGAAAATTCAACACAAGAAGTTTGAGTGATGAATAATTTTCGCCCATTCGGTTCCCCAAATCCTCTCATTAAACCACTCCACATTCTGATAATTATTTCCAAATTAGTATGAAGTGCCTGAATGAGCATCATGCGCAATGAGCATCTCATAGTTCATCTCCTACTTTCCCATGCTCAATTCCCCCATCATGTACTAAGTAAGGAATAATGTGGGGTAAAAGTGAAGGATTCCTTCTCCCCTATTATAATCCTACACAACATGAGAAAAGTTTAAATAATGGAAGGATAGAGTACCATCATCTTCATGGCCAAAACTCTGGAAAATATTTCCATGATATTCACCTTCATCGAAGGGAGGGGCTGGTGGGTAGTCAGTAATAACTAAATAGATATCTGAGGAGTCCATTCGAATTATGATGGGAGTGTTCTGGGTTTCTCAATCACCACCATCATAGAGAAATGATAGTTTTTTTGTGATTTTCCACCTAGATATCATGTTATTCTTCCATTAATAAGAAAAAAATTACAATATAATTCTTGCAGGCATTATAACACAAAGATTCACTCTAACTGTGAACGATCAAATTTCAAAAAATCAGAGGATAAGATGTGATACCCCCAAGAAAAAAAATGATTTTTAATGGGTTGTTAATTTTTTTACAGAATGGGATAGGGGATCCCATTTTTTTAAAAAAATGAGATCCGAGAAGCATGAATCCTATTCATGATTCTCCGATCTATGAATGAAGTATGAACGAGGTTCATGCTTCCTTAACAGAATGCAGAAAGGATGCACGAATGGGTTCAAGAATCTGGCCAGACATTTTTTATAATAGGGGTGCCCCCTCCAAATCCCATTCTTTACCTCTTTTTTTGTTACGAAACTCTGTAGGAATTATTTCTCAACATATATTTTTGGCTTTTTGAAAAAGGTAAAATTTTTATTTAACATTTTTATTGTCTAAATGTTATTTCTTTTTTTTGTACAATTTATTTACTTAATATGTATCGATTCATGAATGTATGGATTTTTAAATTAGTATTTGTTGTATTAATTAATTTATATTGAATGTTTAGAAAATTTAAATATATTACAATAGTTTAGGGAGGGGAGAAATACAAATAAAATCCTACTCTACACTAATTGGGAAGAACTCGGTGAGACTCAAACCCAAGACCATGCCGAGACCCCATAGAGCCGCTACCAAACGAACTGGACCCTGGGGGCATTTAGAAAATTTAAATAAGGTGCTTATATAATTGAAATGTTATGTATAAAATCTAATTTATATTAATGGAAATATATTTTTTAGAATGTATATATTCTATAGACATAGGTAATTAACTATATATGATATTAAATATATATTAGTTATATTAAGTATCATATTTTAATTTATTAAAAAATATATAAAATATTATTTTTTTAATGGTATATATTTTTTATTATAAGTAATAATTCTAAATTATATTAAGTATAAATAATTATTCTTCTAATTAATAAAGTATAAAATATAATTAATTATATTTTAAAAAGTAGATAAATGACAAAAATATTATATATACATATACAGTTTTATAAAATTAAAAATAACACTAGTGTATATTATTTTAATGGTTATTATGTAAATGTAAATTATATTAATTTTAATTAAATTTAATAAATGTTATTATTATATATATATATAGACATACACAAATTGAAAAGTTAAAATTTTGGAAATCAATTTTAGATTTTTAGTATATATTACTTCTAGTTATAGTTAAAGTTATATGATATCAAAACATAGTAAGTATACCACAAAAATGATAGGAGTATTGTGTGATGGATGATCTTGAGATGATCGACCAATGAATAATTGAAATTTCATGTCTTTTTTGTGTATGTGGTTATATAATTTTTAATAATTTCATTTTCTTTTCCGCATTGATTACCTATGAGTAATCCCTCTCTATGTTTGTAAGGAACTACATTCCCTCCTAAAAAATGCTACATATTTCATAACCCTTGACCCCTTCACTTGAATGTGAGTAACTTTTTAATAAAAAGGTGTTTGACAAGTGGTGTTCAATAAGAGGTGTTGCTATTTGAAAGGAGACAGGTGATTTCTGAAATACATGATAATAGAGACTCCCGGAGTTCACCCATAGGTTTTGGTTAGTTTATTGGATAATGATAAACTAATCCTTATAACAAGTCTAAAGATCAATCCATGGTTATTTATTCAAAATTAATTAAAATTTATAAAACATTTGATTATGTGGTATAAAAATATATAACATTTTATTAAATTTTATTTGGTAATAATATCACCGTCAATATAATTCTACAGTGAGTTTATTTATAATAATCTAGGTTTTAGTTATAGTTTTCCACATGTAATAGTGAAAAATCTTCATGAAAGTCTGATTATAAATAAATAAATAAGTATTATTTAATATAGTACATAAATTGATAAGATTTAGAACATAATAAATATCTCAAACAAACATGTTAGCAATTAGAATGTTGATCGTTCTTTAGATGATTGTTTAATGCATGATTTAAATTGAATGTTGTTGATTTTTTTGTATCATATTATTTAATTTATAATAATTGGATGATCTTGAGATGACCGACCATTGTATGATTGAAACTGGATGTTGTGTTTTTTTAATAATATAATTTGTAATAATTTTATTTTTTTCCTTATCGATGACCTGCGTGTCATTCCTCTCTCCAAGTATATAAGGACCTACATGTCAGCTTATATTATGTTATGTATCTAAAACCCCTAGACCCCCTCACTTTCATGTGAGTATCATTATAATAAAAGGGTGTTCGTTGGGAATTTTTGTTGTTTGAAGTTGGATTTTTACACCATTCCTAAGAAGAGATTGATGGCACCTGAAATTTGAGCTAATATACATGCAAGGATACCCCATTATGTTTTGGTCGGTTTATCAAATAATGATAAAAAAATCCATAGAAAAATTCTCAAGATCAATTTAATTATGCATTCATAACCAATTTAAATAATTTAAAATTTTAATGTAGTATATAATATTTTATTAATTATTTTTTTATTGGTAATCATGGATGTGAAAATATATTTCAATGGTGAGGTAATTTATACTAAGTAAGTTTTTAGCTATAGTTTTCCACCTACAATAGTGGAAAATATTCATTAAATTGTTACATTGGATGAAGTTATCAATAATATTCACAATGGGTTAAAACAAAGGACTAATTAATCAATTAATTTAATAAAAAATTGACATCTTTAATATCCTGAGAATTTATAGAGCAACGAGTACCTTCTAGTCAATGATGAGGATTGGATGGATGCATCTTTGTTATTTAAGAAATAGTGTAGTAATGGTCTGTTGGAATTATATGTGGTGATTTATGATATTTATGTGATGCAACTTACTACTACAGAACCATATTTTGTGAGCTTTATAAAATTTGGTCCTTCACAACACTCTCATTAATTTCCTACGCATATAACTCATGTGATAGAACCAAATCATGAAGAATATTATTATAACTTTAAAGGAAATATAGGGGACATCCCTTTCTGTACACCTGATATACTGAATGATAGTTTATCTGAGGATGAAGTATCGATGAGGCATCAGGAGATGATGTGAGTGAGGGTGATATGGGGAATGAACCTTCTGAGTTTCCTATGATAGACAAACATTCATGACATCCACTAGCTAGTGGTCATCATTTTTCAGTATTGAATTCCTTAGTTAAAGGAATTTTTCATGAAAAATATTTTTATTGGGATGTTATTACACTAGATTCTAAATTCCCTATCATTATAGGGAATAAATCTGCATCAACTGATAACACCATCTATGTCAGGTAGGAGTTTGAAAGTAATGTTTCCATGAAAATTTTGATAAAACAATACCACATAGAGTGGTATTTCACATTATTTTGATGATTCAAAGAAGAAAAAATATCTCATTTGATGTGAAAAATATGGGCCAGAATTTAAATTCTTATTAAGGGTAATAAATGATAATTTTTTTGCATGTTGGAAGATAAACAAATTAGAAGGCCCACACACTTGTGTACATTACAGATTGTCGTAGGACCACTCTTCACTTGATGCAGAGTTTATTTCAACTGTGATTATAGGGATGATATGAACATGTCAGGATGTTCTAGTGGCCCTTATTCAGGAATGAATTCAATAGTTGTTTTACTATAAGACATCCTACAAAAAATCCTAGAATGAAAAACAGAAGGCAATTGTAAAAATTTATGGTGATTGGGATGAATCATATGAAATGTTTCAACATATTATGGAATTTTTATCTCTTAATAATCAAATTATTTATCATTTGGACATTATTGAGTATGTGTCCCCCAATCATCAAGTTGGTCGATCAAAGGTGATATTAAATAGGTATTTTTGGGCATTAATTCCATGCAACATTGCTTTTCCCCATTGTAAACTATTCATTCAGGTCAATGGAACTTTCCTTTATGAAAAGTATACTAGTGTTCTACATATTATTGCCACACAGGATGGTAATCGTGATCCTATACCACATTCATTCACTATTCTTGAAAAAGATAATTTTGAATATTGGAGTTGGTTTTTCACATGTATACACATTCATGTTACACAAAACTATGGATTGTGTCTTATATTTTATTTTCATCGAGCAATTATAGGGGCCATAAATAGTGATGGGGTTTCATGGAGAGAGATAAATTATTATCATTAATATTTCCTAAGAAATATTTTTATTAATTTTCATAATCATTTCAAAGATGAGATAACAAAGAAGTCAATCCTCAAATTGGGTATGTTTTTCTAAACTTACATTTTTTAATGAAAATTTAAAATCCTTTTTAATAATTTATTCTCTTATGGTTTCAGCATATGAACCCGCACAAGAAAGGTTTGATCAACTTCTTGAAAATATTATAAGGTCTAATGAAGATGTATACAAATATATGATGCATATTATAAATGAAAAAAGGTCATTAACATATGATGGTGGAACGAGATATGGCCATATGACCACTAATATAGTGAAGTGCATAAATGGGACTCTCAAGGGTGTGTGAAAACTATTGATCATAGGGTTAGTGAAAGATAAATTTTATATATGTGTGCACTACATTGTTGAACGGTCCCAAAAGGCCTAACAGAGGATGGAAAATGGAATGCGTTTTACTCAGCATTTCTAATGTGAAATTGAATAGATACTACATGAGGAATCAAGATTGAGTGTTCTAACCTTTGACTAGGAAAAGAGTAGCTTTCAGGTAAGAGAGTACTATGACTAGGCTACATGAAATAGTATTTGAGTTCTTGTGGTCATGTTAGATAATATTTAATGTGATTGTGGAAAACTTCCAGGAATTAATATATCCATGTGCACATGTTTTTGTAACTTGTTCATTAGTAAACATATCATGAGAGCCCTATGTTGACTCGATTTATCACATGAGCACTCTAGTTAACTTTTATAGCACATCTTGGATGTCCTTTGGTGACTTTCATTCTATATCATTGCTTTTTTATCAACTGAATATTGTCCCTGCTATTTATAGGTTTTGTAATTTGGTTTTGTTTTCATTTATATTTTTTTTTTCAATTTAAGTCATTTTTTAAATTATTGTCTTGATATTACTAGGCTGCATCCTTAGGGAAGACCAAATTATACTCGAATTAGAAATGAGATGGACCAGCCTTGACAATGGGAAGGGGGACTATGATGCAAAATTTTTCACATAGAAGGACTTTATCGTAAGAGATATCCCTAAGTGTCATGAAATAGCTCCACTTCCCACCATCCATGAGTGAGTCTCTATATTTTTCTCTTGAATGTGCCTATTTTGTTTCATATGCAGATGTTTTAGTAATGAACCCTTTTATTTTCGACTTGCTCTATTTTTTCCTATTTTAATTTTGTTTTGATTAATTTTTGGATTTTATTAGAAATAATTTTGTGATACAATGACTATTAAAAAACTAAATAAACTATAAAAATGAATATTTCATGCAGCCACAGTTCTATGCCGGTTTTTCATCACTGGTGATTTATATAAAAAAATTAGGATAAATTAAACTTAATTAGTGATCAATAAAAAAGTAAATTCATATACTAAACCAAAAAAAACCGACCACATATGTATTTTTACCTATTTTTTATCATAATGTTGAATTATATCTTCTGATTGTCGACAATATTTTTCTTGTTGTAGTTTTTTAGAAAAATTTTACAATTTTTATTCAATTAACTATAATAAAGTAATGATGATATCATTTTTGTAGATGGAAGACCCTTCATTACTCACATCACAGGATACTCATGTTTCATGGTTAGTTTTAGAGGGACGTATTGTGCCTCCTTTGAGTATACAAATATCACATTATTTCCATCATGCTACTCCACCTGCCGCTATCATCTCCCCATCTTTGTCATGATGGGATCTATGGCACAATAATGTGAGACTTCACCTTTATTGGAAATCAGCTCATTACTGTACTTGTAGAGAGATGGAGCCCTAAGACATATACATTCCATTTTACAGAGTGAGAGATGGCTATTACACTACAAGATGTGTCCATTATATCAGGCCTCCCTATTGATGGTGTGACTGTGAAAGGATGAGTTCGAGTAGATTGGTATGATCTTGTTCATATGTTACTAAGAATTTATGTCCACAATGATGGTAGGTCCATCATTATTAGTAGATTACACATGCCCTGGTTAGACCCTCACTTCAAAAATCTATTAGACGATTCTAAGAAGATCACCGTGGTGTGATTTTCACGTGCTTACATTTTGAGGTTGATTGGTGGAACTATTTCCATTGATCACTTCACTATATTTGTACATATGATTCATTTACCTTTATTGAAGAATTTGGACCAGGTAGGCCAGTATAGCTGGGGGTATTCCTGTATCATACATACATACAGGGTGACATGTAGTTCATGTCGCATCAATAAGATGTGGATCACAAGATGCATTATTCTTCCACAGATGTGGATATGGGAGCACATCCCTCGCTTAGCTCCACATGCTCGTGTGTCATTGCCTGTAGATATTATAGTAGAGTATTCACATGGATGAAGGTATGTTATTCCTTCATTCTAATGTCTAACTTAATTGTATATATTTCTATTATGAAATATAACTATAATAATATTATCTACAGGTGGAGTTAGGCACATCCGAATTTAGATACAATCAGAAATGATATCCACACCTATAAACATATCTTGGACAGCCTTCGGTAAGATTATGTAAGTGGTTAATATTTATATAGTTAATATTTTTTATTAATATGCATATCTTCATTTATTAATTGATTATTAATTTTTTTCAGATTACATGAATGCCATACACTGATGATATCATCCATAGTCTTCTATTGTATTTTACGGCAATGCTTCATAACAGCTGTTTCGTAGTTCCTTTGATTTATTTTTATATTGTTGAGTGACATAAGACTGATAGAGTCATGAGGCAGTTCAAATTCCTTCACCCCGAACCTAACCCACCCAGTTAGTAACCTTTACTTTATTCCCTAAAGATGTTATAGAAGAGATAATTTGATTAGAGGAGGTATCATGCATGGTATATTGAACTATGAGACAAATAACATGAGTCCCAATTATGAGGGGTGGGGAAATTACGTATGTATTTATTCAATCAACTGGATTATGAGTTCTAGTTCCACTGATCCGCAGTTAGATTTATTACACGACACAAATAGGGATTTCATGACTAGGTAATCATTCTTCATTCCATTATTGAATAAATTTCTTTATTAATATTACTTAACAACATAATTGTTTACATGGGATGCTCGTATCACCTATCTCCTTCACATATCTGATTCAGTCGAGGGAGGGACATTTGAATAGGCATATTTTTACAGAGTTGTGACAGAGTTTCTTCCTTCCATGGGTGAGATTTATCATGATAATTTCTTTGATCCGCCACATGATATTGAGGCTTCTAAGCCTGGTATAAATGTTCCAGGGGTGGTGAACCTATTATGGGTTCTGATGTATCACATGAGGAGGGTGTTCATCATGATCAACAAGATGCTCCTCCAGCTTCACATTCACAGCCAGAGGCACAAATGGATGCTAACTAGTCTGAGTTAGATACTTTATTAGACCCTTATTTGCAATCATCCGAAGACCAACAACCATCTTCTTTATATGTTGGTGAGAGTTGCAGCCAACATCCACTATCCTTAGAGGTAGGATAGAGTACATGCATCGAGATTTTACATCCACCGCCTATTACACATAATGATGTTGAGACGGGTGTTGGCGATGATATACAGGAGCAACATACACCAGAGCAGATTTGTAGACATACATGGTGTGGACACATCATATATATGTTTGGTTATGAGACAAATGAGAATCCAGGCCACATACACAGATTAGATTGATATTAGATTGATGATAAATGTTGTATATTTTTGAAACATTAATTTTAATAACCACATTGGTAATACTAATAATTACTATTTTCTATTCATATTAATACGTAGTATTATTATCTATATATGTATAATAAATAATATTATTAAATTCATTATTAAATATTAATAATATCAAGTATTTTAAATTCAATAAATATTATTAATATTAAATAATTAATTTAAGATGATTTTTTATTATATATATTATAGATTATAATACTACATATTAATAGAATAAATATTCATCTTAAATTAATTATTAAATAGTAATGCTATAATTAAATATGACCAAATATTAATTAAATATTCATAAATATTCATAAATATTCATAAATATTGATAAATATTACTAGATATTACAAAATGATAATAAATATTCATAAATATTAATATTTAAAAATATTTAAAAATATTTAAAAATATTTATGAATATTTATTTATGGATAACTATTATTCATGAATATTTATTCATAATTATTAGCATTTATTAATATTTATTTAACATTTAGTGATGTTTAAGAAATATTTATTTATATTCATTAATATTTAATTAATATTTATATTCTTAATAAGAGGGTGTCTCCCTCAACCTGTTAAAAAAATTATTAAAATATATGAACATTAATTTAATTTTAATTTTTATTTAATTGATATTTATTAATATTTATTAATATTCAGGAATATTTATTAATTTTTACTTAATTTTTATTAAATTTTAATTAATATTTAAAAATATTTGTAAATGTTGAAAAATATTTTGTTGATATTTATTAATATTTCTTAGTATTTTATTTATATTTATGATTATTTAATTACAATTTATTAATATTTATTAATATTTATTGATATTTTATAAATATTGATGGTTTTTAAATTAATATTTTTTTATATTTCATTAGTATTTATAAATATTTCTGATTTTTAATTAAAAATTATTGAGGAAGCGTGAATGGGGTTCACGCTTCCTTTAGAAAACACACATAGTAAGGATGAATGGTGTTCATGCTTCTCTAGACACTTTTTTAAAATATCGAGAACCCTATCCCTTAAAAAAAACCTTTAAAAAGAATGGATCAAGACCAACATTTGGTATCAAATGAGTTTTTATTCTTATTAAGACTCTATTTTTAAATCTATTCAGTTGTGATTTTAGATGTACTTTAATGATCTATAAATTTTTATTAATTCTAATTTTCTATGTCTTTAAAAGTATTTCTTTATTATGGATAATAGACTGGAAGGTGCTGCAGCCAACAGACCACCATTTTTTAATGGAACTAATTATGACCAATGGAAATTTAAAATGAAAATGCATTTAGAAAGTATGGGATTTGAAATTTGGTCTTCAATTATTGATGCGTATAAGATTCCAACTACTGATAGAATTACTTGGGATGACTCAACCAAGACTGCTTACAATAATAATTGAAAATCTATGAATGATTTATATTTTTCTTTAGGAGATGAGGAATTTAACAGAATATTTGCATGTAAAAATGCCCATGAAATTTGGGATACTTTGTTTATTTTACATGAAGGAAATTCTAGTGTGAAAGAAATGAGACTTAATATTTACATTATTAAATATGATAACCTTAAAATGAAGCATGATGAGCCTATTTATGACATGTATCTCAGGTT
This sequence comes from Viscum album, assembly GCA_963277665.1. Classification (NCBI taxonomy): domain Eukaryota; kingdom Viridiplantae; phylum Streptophyta; class Magnoliopsida; order Santalales; family Viscaceae; genus Viscum; species Viscum album. The sequence goes on from OY728132.1 coordinate 825,387,038, forward strand.
CAACGAAATTTTCAACACATAGATTTCTCTTGGAAGAGAAGTTACTGCCAAAGAACAAATCATGAGGATTCTCAGATGCCTACATGATAGATGGAGAGAAACCTATGTATCTATTAGAGAGTCACGTGAAATTAAAAAATTTATTGTCAAAGAACGCCTTCAGAAACTAATGATATATAAAGAGGATATGAAAGTCAACAAGGAAGAGGAGGATGAACCAAAAATAAAATCCATGGGATTCAAAACCACCACCTCTAAACACAAAGAAAAGCTGAAAGTGAAAGACTCTGTAGAAAGTTCCAGCAGTGAACAATCATCACCTGACATTGATGAGGATATGGATCAATTATCCAAAAGGTTTAAAAAATTTTAAAAAAGGAAGAAATTTTTTAGAAAGCCTAACTTCAAAGGAAGACATTATCAAAAGGGAGGCTGGAAGAATGATTGGAAAAGAAATTACAAGTCTGATGAGATAGTATGTTATGAATGTAAGTGAAGGGGACATGTAAATCCTTATTGTCCTAATCTAAAGTATAAAAATAAATACGAGTACAAATATAGAAAGTTTAATAAGGAAATAAAAGAAGCTTAAAGTGCTTTTGAGGAGAGTTCAAGTGACTCATAATCTTCAAATGAATAATAGGAAAAAAAATCCAATAATGTTTTCATGAAAAACACATATGAGGAACCCTTGAATCTCCTATACAAAAAACCTATAATTATGGAGATGAAAGTGATTATGAAAATTTGTCTAAATAAGAAATGTTTGAGTATTGCAATATGCTTGAAGAGACATGTAATGAACTAAATTATAAATACAAGTCTTTAAAGAAACAATATTCTATTACCTCAATTGTTAAGTCAGAACTTTCTGTAGAAAGAGAGAAAAATGTTCAATTACTCAAAGAAAACAATGAACTAAATCTATCTAATGAGAAAATAAAAAAGAACCTTGAAAGGTTTACTAATGGTAAATATACCTTGGTACAAATTCTAGGTAAACAGATTTCCCATAAATACACTACTGGTATTGGATATAAACTTGGTAATTTTTTTTTGGAAAAACCAATTTTTTTTCTAAATCTAGAACATACAACTTTACTTCTATTTCAGGAAAACATTCTACTAGTTCAAATTATGATAAACTCTCTACTATTTCATGATTTTTTGGACCAAATAGAGTTTATTTCTCAAATACTTTACATAATGATTATAGGAAACCTATGAGGAAGATGTAGGATCCTAAAGCACTAGTTACTAATATTAATGGACCAAAACAAATATGGGTACCAAAGTCTATTTTATTTTACTATTTTGTAGGAAAATTGTTTAAAGATCTCCTACAAAATCTTATGGTACTTGGACAGTGGGTGTTCAATACACATGACAGGAGACTATTCATTCTTCAAGAATATAATAAACATTAATGGTGGACATGTCACTTTTGGTGACAATTCCAATGGAAAAATCAATGGACCTAGCCAAATCGATAACTCTAACTTAGTTATAATTTCCAAAGTACTTTTTGTTAATGGAATGAAATATAATCTGATTAGTATTTCACAACTATGTGATGATGGATTTCGTGTTAAATTTGAAAATGATGCTTGAAATGTTTTTAATTATAAAAATGAATTAGTATTTTATGTATTGAGAAATGAAAATGTATAATATGTTAACTTGGATTCTTTAGTTTCTCAAAATGCTTCATGTTTAAGTGTATTTCACAAAGAGTCTTGTTTTTGGCATAAAATACTAGGACACTGTAATATTAACTTAGAAAGATTACTAGAAAAAATTTATTCAAAGACCTACCCAAACTTGAGTTCCTAAATGATAAAGTGTGTAATTCTTGTCAAAAGGTAAAGTAACAAAAAATTTACATCCGACCAAATAAAGAAGTGTCAAATTTTCAACCTCTTGAGTTGGTTCACATGGATTTTTTTGGACCATATAGAGTTTCTAGTTGAAATGTAAAGGAATGTGTTTATGTTCTTATAGATGAATTTTCTAGATATACTTGGACTGTCTTTTTGGCTCAAAAAAGTGAAGGCTGCTCTCATTTTACCAAATATGCTAAAACTATAGAAAATCTTAGTGGACCTAGAATCAAATCTCTAAGAAGTGATCATGGACATGAGTTTGAAAATCAAAATTTTGAATCCTTTTTCTCAAAAAATGTCTATAATCATAATTTCTATTCCCCTAGAACACCTCAAAAAAATAGAGTTGTAGAAAGAAGAAATATGACCTTTCAAGAGATTTATAGAACCATGCTTAATGAATATGACTTACCTATTTATTTTTGGGATAAATATTTAAATACCACATGATATATTATTAATAGAGTGTTGATAAGACCCATTATTAAAAGAAATCCATATGAGTTATGGAAAAATAGAAAACCCAAAGTAAGCTACTTAAAAGATTCTGGTTGCAAAGTCTATATCCTTAATACTAAGGAAAATCTTGAAAAGTTTTCATCCAAGAGTGATGAATGAATTTTCCTAGGATATTCAATCTCTAGTAAATCCTATAGAGTGATTTACAAAAGAACTAAATGTGTGGAGGAATCAGGCCATGTCAAGTTTGATGAGACATATCCATATGAGCCTAATACCTCTCAAGAGAATATTGAGAATGATATGTCAAGTCTAGACATCAATGCTAATTCCTCTAACCATCCTATAATGGAATCTATGAAAACTCCCAGTTCTATAAATTCTATAGATTCAAGTCATAATAAACCCGAACCTATTGAAGAACCAGAAATAACTAGCCCCTCTTTTTCTAGACCTATTAGAACCCTTAAGAACCATCCTTTAGATGCTATTGTAGGATATTTAGATAAAGGAACTCAAACTAGAGATTCTCTTAGAAATCAGGCTGAACATCATGTTTTCTTGTCACAACTAGAACCTAAAAACATTAGTGATGCTATCAATGATAAATTTTGGGTGATGTCTATATAAGAATAACTTAATCGGTTTGAAAAGAACAAATTTTGGAAACTTTTTGACAGACCCAAAGACATATTTACCATAGTTACTAAGTGAGTGTTTAGAAATAAGGTAGATGAAGCTGGTAATATAGTTAGAAACAATTCTAGATTGGTTGCACAAGGCTATAGTCAAGAAGAAGGAATTGACTATGAGGAGACCTTTTCACCAGTAGCTAGACTTGAAGCCATAAAAATCCTTCTTGATTATGTTGCACATATGAGTTTCAAACTATATAAAATGGATTTCAATAGTGCATTCCTAAATGGGAATATAGCTGAGGGTGTCTTTGTTGAGAAACCCCATGGTTTCACAAATCCTTACTTTCCAAATCATGTTTTCAAATTATCAAAATATTTGTATGGTTTAAAACAATCTCTAAGAGCTTGGTATGATAGACTATGTACTTTTCTTATTTCCAAAGGTTTTAAAAAAGGTATAGCTAATCCTATATTTTTTATAAAACAAATTTACAATTATGTTTTATTATATCAAATTTATGCAGATGATATTATTTTTGGGTCTTAAAAAAATTCATTATGTATTGAATTTTCTAAAATGATGAAAAATGAATTTGAAATGAGTTTAATGAGTGAACTAAAATTATTTCTTGGATTTAAAAACATTCAAAATAAACATGGTATTATTTTAAATCAAAGAGAATATACTAAATATCTTCTAAATTTTCTTGGCTTGGATAGCACTAAAACTAGTGACACTCCAATGAGTACTACTTCTATGTTGGATCTTGATGAAGATGGAAAATCTGTTGATCAAACCACTTGCAGAGGAATGATTGGAAGCTTACCCTACTTAACTAATAGCTGACCTGGCATTATGTTTAGTGTATTTATGTGTAATAATTTTCAAGAAAACCCTAAGGAATCTCATTTAAATTCAGTTCAAATGATTTTCAAATACCTTAAACATACACCCAATTTAGTACTGTTCTATCCCAGAGGAAAATCATTTGAGTTAGTTATTTTGATGCTAATTTTAGTGGTTGTAAGTTAGATAAAAAAGAACCTCTGGAACATGTCACTTTTTAGGAAAGTCTCTAGTATCATGGTGTAGTAAGAAACAATACTCTCTTATATTATCTACTGTACAAGCTGAATCCACAGCTGCTGGTAGTTGTTGTGCACACATTTTGTGGATGAAACACAAATAACTAGATTATGGATATAAATTCAGGCGTGTACCTTTAAATTGTTGAAACACAAGTGCTATTAAAATTTAAAAAAATATATCCTATTTCACACTCTAGGACAAAACATATTGATGTAATACATCACTTTTTGAGAGACCATTATCAAAAAGGTGATATCACTTTAGAATTCATTGGAACTGAATATCATCTTGCTGATATATTCACCAAACCATTAAATTTTGATAGGATAGATTACATCATATTTAGAGACCAGAAGTTTGATGTACATGGACATTACATTACTTTTTTGGAATAATTAGTACATAACAAAAACACACACAAGGACCGTAATAGTTTAGTGTCTTTGGAAAATCGGAATATAATCTTCTAATCGTGGTGAAATATCTTCAACATCTCCCATAAAGATCTTCATTTTTTTTACCTAACACCTTTCTTTATATCCTGGGGAAAAGAAAACAGAAAAGGGTGAGCTCAAATGCTCAGTAAGGGTAAATAAAAAGAAATATCAATCACATCATATACATAAGAACATAACTTTTGGAAATCTTAACCTGCAAAAGAAATCATAATTTCATAACATGGGATAAATCATAGTAGTGAAATGTAATCCCGATAATCATAACTTAAAACATGAAACTTTGTGGAATACACACATAATCATAGAGAATAATTTCTTATTAGTCAAGACTCATTTCCAAGACTATCTTAGTGGAAAAAGTCCATTTCTGAACCGAGTTCACTCCTCGTTTCAGTCCTGTTTCACTGAACCGGTTTGACCTACCGTTACAGCCATGTCTATCTCATGAGATATAAAATCTTTACCCAATGCATTGGAGGGAGATATAGGTCCCAACCATCTCATAATGATACCATTCTTATGTGTGCCACAAAATCATAAATCATAAATCATTGCATAACCCATGTAATAAAAATGGGATTCTTAAACAACATGACATCATAAAACAATTCATATAAGATAAAGCGATTCATAAAAATAATTCCATCACAACATAATCAGATCAATGTAATAATAGAGATAGAAACATAATCCCTATATTATCTTAGATGGAAAATAATTTTGATAAAACACTTGAACTCCATTCTTGAGGAAAATATCCTTTCAACTTCAAAAACATTTTCCTTTCTTAACATGTCATACAATTTTAAACTAAAAGAAGTTAATTAAAAATAAACTTGAAAACTTTTAAAGGAAGCTTCTTGAAAATAATGTTTTAAAAATCCATTCATGCTGTATAAGTTAAAAAAACATTCTTCTCGTACTTTTGTCGGAAAAGTCAAAAAGTACCTCGTACGAAAAACGACAAAAGATTTCTTTCATATATTTTACTAAAAACTCACCGAAGGGTAAAATTGGATATAAAATATTGTATAAGGATATAAATATTACATATTGAGGAAACATGGATGTGTATGATAAAATGCACCCCAGTAAATACCAAAGTATAAACAATCTCGGATAAAATGAGATTGTGATATTTTCCCTTACCTTAGGTCCGATTTGCTTCGTAAGTGTCCGAACCTCCTGTATAATGATTTAAATAATGTCATTGAATCATTACAGAATCATACTCATTGTTATGATATAATATATGGTTCACTTATGACTTTATATTACCCGTTCTTTTGTAAATTCCATGTTAAAGAGCGTTTTGGGTAAAATTGTTTCATTTGTCATCCGTGTTTTGACTTGTAATTATTCATATGATTACTTAGATCATGATTACTTAATTCCAGAATATAAAACATTATTTATATAAAATATATATTCAGAATATACATATATATAATAAATCAGTAAATGGAAATAAATACACCGTTCATGGAGACGGTAGGCCGTACGTACGCATGAACGCTGTTTTCGTTTCCTTTTTGAGTTGAATGGAATTAAGTAGATGACATACATATATATACACATAAATCCAGTATCATTATTATGTAATATATTTCATGATTACTTATTATATATACTTTATAATCATTCATGAATGGTTAACGTGGAGAATGAATCTCATCGCGTCGTGGAGACGGTAGTCCGTACGTACGCATGAGCGATGATATCGTTCTCATGATCGTGAGACTGTATTGGAGTGTATGTATACTATTTCAGAATCAATATCACTTTAAAATAATCATATATAGTTATTATTTACACCATTATACCCATCCAAGTAAGGTGGTGGTGGAAAATAGATTACACCACAGCGTGGAGACGGCATTCCGTACGTACGCACGCGCGGTGATTTCATTTTCCGTAGGATGGATAGATGGTGAAATAGGGTTGTTTCATACTCATAATAACATATCAGTATATGAGTGATACTGATGTTATTACTTCAAAATTAAACAACCTAAGAAGAAGAAGTGGAATAAGAAATAAAGTTGAAAGAATCGGTAACGGACATTACCTCTTTTTTGAAGCGCCTCTTTGAGTCCTCTTCTTAGGGCACTAGAATTGGTCTTTGAAGAAGACCAGGACCTCTAGGATGTTTCTAGGGAAGTGGAGAAGAGAATTTGGCAGGGGTTGGATGATCATGAAGGCTCAATGTGGTGTGAGGAAGAGAGGGAGGAGGTGCCCTTTTATAAGGGAGGAGAGGGGCACCTTTGGAATAACTAAAAATATTATTTTATTATAAAGACAAATTCGGTTTTAAATAGCTCTAAATTGATTTATTTCTAAGCTACAGTGGGGTTGGGTCGAAATACTCTCATCCAATAGAATTTAGACAAGTCTAGGTTCCTATTTTAACCTTATCATTTATATTTAACTTTAAGTTAGATAATTTTACTTTTATCGTGTCTTTTTGTGTTCTTACACTATAAGGTTAATAAACTTACTATAACAAGACAAACGAACCCCAAGTTGTTTATTATTAATATATATAACCTTATATAAGTAATTTGGCCGAACATTAGATTTTTAGGAATAAAATAACAATTAATAATATAATATTTGTTTTAAAAACTATTTTATGTCAATTTTGAAACTATTTAGTAATTGATTTTTGTGAAAATCATAACAAAATTATTAGTTCGTAAAAACTTAATTAAATAAATACTAACATGTCATATTAACCTAGAAAATTAGTGGAATTCATAAAATGTCTGAAATTATATTTATTTGGGTATTTATAACATCAATTATGTCAATATTTCATTAATAAGATAATTACTGCATCATCTTTGTGTCATAAATAAATTGAATTATTTAAAGTCTAAAAATTACAAATAAAATATTATCACGTAGAAAATCTTTTTAGATTTATAGTGAATATTTATAGTTAAATTTATCTTATGTATAACCCTATATTAAAAATGATATACTTATTAAACTTTGATTTTAACTATTTTAACCCTTCTTTAAATAAATTAATAATAAATGTCCTAATATAAGCCAAGTGGGCCTAAATGGTCATATTTTATTCATAAGGTTGTTTTTGGTCGAATTACACTTATCCAATAGAATTAGGACATGTGTTAGGGTAATAATAGTATCATTTTTACCCTTAATTACCCTATTTACTTTTAACCGTGGTAAAAAAAGTAAAAAGTTACTATTCACCAAAAATTATTTTCATCTCATTGAACCACATTTTACTTACTGACATCAACTGTGTCTCTCAGATTTTTGAAATTCCACTCACAGAAGCGGTAAAATTAAGTTTTATGAAAAATTCATTTTTTTTAACTACCACTTAGTGGTTTCACTATTCATCAAAAAATGAAAGTTTCAAGAAAAATACCAAAAATTAGGCCTAAGATATATTTGATATTATGAATTAAAAAATGATGTCTATTTTATCAAATTCAAAAAACATATCAGTTGCATTAATTAATTTAAAAATTAATTCCCGTAGTCAAAACAAGTAGTGTGTTTTTAAGAGATAATAACTATCAAAAGATTGACACTTGTTTATAACTGGTTTAAATGTGAAATTACATCCAATGACCAACATTGTATTAAATTTTAAAAATATATTCTAAATATACTTTAAAACCACTCCAATTAATAATTTATCACTATTAATTATTTTGATTAAAAAAGTTGTTTTTAATTAAAATTTAGTAATTTTCACTATTCATCAGAAAATGAATGTTATCCGAAAAGTACCAAAATTTCACCCTAACCTAATTTCGATATTCCGAATCCAAAAATGAAGTCCATTTTGAAAAATAAAATTTACAAAATTTCAAAAAGTGGTTATTACTATTCATAACGGCTAGTTTTAATAATATTTTAATAGCATATCGTTGTTTAGTGAAACTCGTTATTGCATACAACGCACGCTATTGAGGAAGGTCTTGATTGTGTGCAAGGAAAGTCAAGGATGCGTGTTGTGTAAGCTCCTTTTGGTGTAGCGTACAACACAAGACATTAATGAAATTAAAAAGAATATTTTTCATAAAATCTCGGGGTGTTACATTCTACACCCCTTAAAATGAATTTCACCCTCAAAATTCGTCGGGGTTATAAATGGTTTACTACTCAAATGTTTCTTTAATAGAAACCCACATCGTAAAAAGGAATACCAAAACCAATCTTTAAAAACAAAAGTATGAAACGTAATGGTTACCCAAATAAACTAATCACTGGGTTTCCACATAGGTGAAAATATGGATATGGAAGAGAAATCTAACCATCATGTTCTGATGGAGAGTGGTAGAGAACATGGCTATGGAAATGCTAGCAATCACAAAGCCATAAATTTGTGATGATCTAAGGTACCATCTGATTCATCAGATATAAGAGCACTAGGACAACATTTTTGGTTTTCAAGATCATTTCCCTAAAGTTGATGAAATTGGAATTAGAAATACTTTCATGATTTTTGGTATAGTCTCACTGTTGGTCGTTATTTGGAAAATTTCCTCTTCACCTCATAAAGAAATGAAGTTGAATTTGTCATTCATGATGTGTTAGCAGATCATGTGATAGAATGATGGGTCATTCCATCTATCTCAAACAAAAGGTTAGAAAAGTTATCAAAACTTACATAAGTCCATCCATAGTGAGATTAATCATATATGGTTCCTAAAATGGACTTATACTTCTTATATTATACTGCTAAATATAATAAAACTAGTTTATACTAAACAGAGACTTCCTGTAGGCCAATGGTAGGTGATAAAGGCCAATCGCACTTCGGTTGTGGGTTCGATTCCCACAGCTTTGTCCGACGCGATGGGCTGTCGCCCGTCCTGCAGGTTGTCCTTTTTCTAAAGCTATATTACTATAACATCCTATCAATAATATCGAAAAACGTTCTATCCTAACTTATGTCCAACATAATCCATTCCAATCTTTAGGCTTATCTAAAATACTTCGGTCCAAGCTCATAGTATAAAGAAAATGATTACTTGAAATATCACATAACAATCATGTGAATTCCATCATTTATCCCCCATATATCATAAGATATATCCTTTTAGTCAAATTACAAACATGTGAATACCTTAATCATGTATTCTCTTGAAGAATGAATACCCATTGAACCTTAGTGAAAACATGAATGCAGTCAAAAGTTAACTCTTTCCATATACCAAAATCCAAGAATTCTATATACTCAAACAGTGATATAACCTTCTCCTTATATCAGTCATGAGCTCATGAATATGGTCAAACATTTCATTTTCTCGTTTTCCTTTCATTATGCACATATCATCTTTTTTCCAAAAATATGTCAATCACATTCTATGGTTACTGGTACCATTGAAAACCACAATAGACCAATACATAAATATTCCAATATTCCACGATACTATATACAACATTATTTTGGAATCCCATTACATAAACACTTAATCATTCCACCACATTGTTTTCATATTCAACATCACTAATAGTGATCGCATGTGACTTCCCTTTATCCTTTGCCTTAAGTGGTTGCTCATGTCGATCATCACTAACCCTTGGATTAGGACATTTATTAGCATAATGACCCATTTCCTTGCACTTTAATCATTGATGTGTTGGTGGTGTGTTCTCTGTAGTCTTTTCTTTATTCACATCATTAGAAACCCTTTTTCCATTACTTCGACACTCAGCTGCTCGATGAACTTCTTTTCCACACTTAAAACATTTTCTAGTCCCTTTAAGACAATCTCCACCATTCTTCTTTCCACACTTTGAGCATAAGGAAACATTCATATTCTTTTCACCATTATTCTAAGATTTCTCCTTGAACTCCATCTTTCTTTTCTTGTCAAAAATATGAGATGTATAAGTAACACCAACTTCCATTTCTACCTTGATAGCACAATGCACAATTTCTTCATAACTATTGAAGTCTCTTATAGATAATTCCCTTCGAAAATTTTGTTTTAAGCCACTGAAGAATCGATCAACTTTACTTTCAGGTTGGATGATAAATCCAGATGCATACCTGGCAAGCCTTGTAAAATTCTCTTTGTATATACCAACAGATTCATCATCCTTTTGCTTTAGTTCGAGAAAATCCTTCTCCATCTTTTTTCGAAGAATACGAGGGAAGTACTTATTGAAAAATAAGTTCTTGAACTTGTCCCATTCCATGGACTCAATTTCATCTCTTAGCCTCATATTCTTGATAAGATTCCACCATTGATCAGTATCACCTTCCAAACAATACACTGCTAAGATGAATTTATCATGTTCAGAACATTGAAGAACTGAAAATATCTTTTCAGTAGTACTGATCCATTGTTCAGCAAATAATGGACCAGTAGACCCACTGAATGAGGGTGGACGCTACCTCATGAAGGACTAAATAGAATATTGTTCCCTTATCTGCTCATTTGGAAGTCCAGAATGATTCATAGCTTGTGTAAGTATAACAATAAGATTTTGCACTCCATCTCCCATAACATTTTTTTGTTCAGGAGGATAATCATTGCATTGTCCATTACATTGATCAACATGGTTCCTTCAAGTTCCAAACATCATCTAAAACCCAAAAAGAATAGTGTGAGAGGCAAGAATCACGCAAGGAAAAACAACATAATAAAGGGGGAGTACCTTCAATATCTAACATCTTAGGTTACCGTAATTCTAGTACTATAACCTATACTTATACTTAACCTTAGGGACATCCCTGGACATACCTTAGAAATATTTCTAGGGATCTCACTAAAGTTCTTTCATCCTAGTTTCCAAAGGTTGACTAAACCATTCCTCTGATACCAACTGTAGAGACCCAAAGCTTGATGTACATGGAAATTACATTACTTTTTCGGAATACTTATTACATAACAAAAACACACACAAGGACCCTAATAGTTTAGTGTCTTTGGAAACTCAGAATATAATATTCTAATTGTGGTGAAAGATCTTCAATATCTCCCATAAAGATCTTTCTTTTTTTTACCTAAAACCTTTCTTTATAACCTGGGGAAAAGAAAACATAAAAGGGTGAGCTCAAATGCTCAGTAAGGGTAAAAAAAAAGAAATATCAATCACATCATATACATAAGAACATAACTTTTGGAAATCATAACCTGCAAAAGAAATCATAATTTCATAACATGGGATAAATCATAGTAGTGAAATGTAATCCCGATAATCATAACTTAAAACATGAATCTTTGTGGCATAAACACATAATCATAGAGAATCATTTCTTATTAGTCAAGACTCATTGCCAATACTATCTTAGTGGACAAAGTCCATTTCTGAACCGAGTTCACTCCTCGTTTCAGTCCTGTTTCACTGAACCAGTTTAACCTGCCGTTCCAGCCATGTCTATCTCATGAGATATAAAATCTTTACCCAATGCATTGGAGGGAGATATAGGTCCCACCCATCTCATAATGATACCATTCTTATGTGTGCTACAAAATCATAAATCATACATCATTGCATAACTCGTGTAATAAAAATGGGATTCTTAAACTACATGACATCATAAAACAATTCATATAAGATAAAGGGATTCATAAAAATAATTCCATCACAACATAATCAGATCAGTGTAATAATAGGGATAGAAACATAATACCTATATTATCTTAGATGGAAAATAATTTTGATAAAACACTTGAACTCCATTCTTGAGGAAAATATCCTTTCAACTTCAAAAACATTTTCCTTTCTTAACATGTCATACAATTTTAAACTAAAAGAATTTGATTAAAAATAAACTTGAAAACTTGTAAAGGAAGCTTCTTTGAAATAATGTTTTAAAAATCCATTCATGCCGTATAAGTTTAAAAAATATTCTTCTCGTACTTTTGTCAGAAAAGTCAAAAAGTACCTCGTACGAAAAACGACAAAAGATTCCTTTCATATCTTTTAATAAAAACTCACCGAAGGGTAAAATTGGATATAAACTATTGTATAAGGATATAAATATTACATATTGAGGAAACATGGATGTGGATGATAAAATACACCCCAGTAAATACCAAAGTATAAACAATCTCGGATAAAATGAGATTGTGATATTTTCCCTTACCCTAGGTTCGATTTGCTTCGTAGGTGTCCGAACCTCCTGTATAATGATTTAAATAATGTCATTGACTCATTCCAGAATCATACTCATTGTTATGATATCATATATGGTTCACATAGGACTTTATATTACCCGTTCTTTTGTAAATTCCATGTTAAAGAGCATTTTGGGTAAAATTGTTTCATTTGTCGTCCGTGTTTTGACTTGTAATTATTCATATGATTAATTAATTCCAAAATATAAAACATGATTTATATATAATATATATTCAGAATATACATATATAAAATAAATCAGTAAATGGAAAGAAATACACCGTTCATGGAGACGGTAGGCCGTACGTACGCATGAATGCTATTTTCGTTTCCTTATTGAGTTGAATGGAATTAAGTAGATGACATACATATATATACACATAAATACAGTATCATTATTATGTCATATATTTCATGATTAATTATTATATATACTTTATAATCATTCATGAATGGTTAACGTGGAGAATGAATCTCATCGCGTCGTGGAGACGGTAGTCCGTACGTACGCACGAGCGATGATATCGTTCTCATGATCGTGAGACTATATTGGAGTGTATGTATACAATTTCAGAATCAATATCACTTTAAAATAATCATATATAGTTATTTTTTACACCATTATACCCATCCAAGTAAGGTGGTGGTGGAAAATAGATTACACCACGGCGTGGAGACGGTATTCCGTACGTACGCATGCGCGGTGATTTCGTTTTCCGTAGGATGGATAGATGGTGAAATATGGTTGTTTCATACATATAATAACATATAATTATATGATTGATACTTATGTTATTACTTCATAATGAAACAACCTAATAAGAAGAAGTGGAAGAAGAAATAATGTTGAAAGAATCGGTAACGGACATTACCTCTTCTTTGAAGCGCCTCTTTGAGTCCTCTTCTTAGGGCACTAGAATTTTTCTTTGAAGAAGACCAGGACCTCTAGGATGTTTCTAGGGAAGTTTATAAGAGAATTTTTCAGGGGTTGGACGAGATTTAAGGCTCAAAGTGGTGTGAGGAAGAGAGGGAGGAGGTTCCCTTTTATAAGGGAGGAGAGGGGCACCTTTGGAATAACTAAAAATATTATTTTATTATAAAGCCAAATTCGGTTTTAAATAGATATAAATTGATTTATTTCGAAGCTAAGGTGGGTTTGGGTCGAAATCACCTCATCAAATAGAATTTAGACAAGTTTAGGTTCCTATTTTAACCTTATAATTTATATTTAACTTTAAGTTAGATAATTTTACTTTTATCGTGTCTTTTTGTGTTCTTACACTATAAGGTTAATAAACTTACTATAACAAGCCAAAAGAACCCCAAGTTGTTTATTATTAATATATATAACCTTATCTAAGTCATTTGTCCGAACATTATATTTTTAGGAATAAAATACCGAACATTATATTTTTAGGAATAAAATAACAATTAATAATATAATATTTTTTTAAAAAACTATTTTATGTCAATTTTGACACTATTTAGTAATTGATTTTTGTGAAAATCATAACATAATTATTAGTTCTAAAAAAGTTAATTAAATCAATACTAACATGTAATATTAACCTATAAAATTAGTGTAATTCATAAAAAGTATCAAATTATATTTATTTTGGTATTTATAACATAAATTATGTCAATATTTCATTAATAAGATAATTACTGCATCATCTTTGTGTTATAAATAAATTGAATTATTTAAAGTCTAAAAATTACAAATAAAATATCATTATGTAGGAAATATTTTTAGATTTCTAATGAATATTTATAGTCAAATTTATCTTATGTATAACCTTATATTAAAAATGATATACTTATTAAACTTTGATTTTAACTATTTTAACCCTTCTTTAAATAAATTAATAATAAATGTCCTAATCTAATCCAAGTGGGCCTAAATGGTCATATTTTTTTCCTAAGGTTGTTTTTGGTCGAATTACACTTATCCAATATAATTAGGACATATGTTAGGGTAATAATAATATCATTTTTACCCTTAATTACCCTATTTACTTTTAACCGTGGTAAAAAAAAGTAAAAAGTTACTATTCACCAAAAATTATTTTCATCTCATTGAACCACATTTTACTTACTGTAATCAACCGTGTCTCTCGGATTTTTGAAATTTCACTCACAGAAGCGGTAAAATTAAGTTTTATGAAAAATTCAGTTTTTTTAACTACCACTTAGTGGTTTCACTATTCATCAAAAAATGAAAGTTTCCAGAAAAATACCAAAAATTAGGCCTAAGCTATATTTGATATTATGAATTAAAAAAATGATATCTATTTTATCAAATTCAAAACATATCATTTGCATTAATTAATTTAAAAATTAATTCCCGTCATCAAAACAAATAGCGTGTTTTTAAGAGATAATAACTATCAAAAGATTGACACTTGTTTATAACTGGTTTAAATGTGAAATTACATCCAATGACCAAAATTGTATTAAATTGTAAAAATATATTCTAAATATACTTTAAAACCACTCAAATTAATAATTTATCACTATTAATTATTTTGATTAAAAAAGTTGTTTTTAATTAAAATTTAGTAATTTTCACTATTTATCAGAAAATGAATGTTATCCGAAAAGTACCAAAATTTCACCCTAACCTAATTTCGATATTCCGAATCCAAAAATGAAGTCCATTTTGAAAAATAAAATTTACAAAATTTCGAAAAGTGGTTATTACTATTCATAACAGCTAGTTTTAATAATATTTTAATAGCATATCTTTGTTTAGTGAAACTCGTTATTGCGTACAACACACGCTATCGAGGAAGGTCACAATTGCGTGCAAGGCAAGTCAAGGATGCGTGTTGTGCAAGCTCCTTTTGGTGTAGAGTACAACACAATACATTAATGAAATTAAAAAAAATATTTTTCATAAAATCTCGGGGTGTTACATCATACATGAATTAGGAATGATAAATCTTAAGTAAAAAGTATACTATTTTCAAAAACATACTGACTCATAGCTTATTGTTTCACAGTTTACGGTTTCACGAGTCACTGTCTTAGAATTACTATCTCACTCTCACAGTTCTGCAAGTTATTGTCTTGATGTTGTTGTTTCATGTTTATAGTCTCAGAGTTTCTATCTCTTGGTCACTGTTTTTCAATTACTATTTTAAATAATACAGTTGCACCATGTGGAGACACACCACAAAGATGACACCGTGAGAACCTATTCTGGTCTCACTGTGACAATCTATTTCGGTCTCACCATAATGCCACTCTTTCATTTTATTTGTATTTTATTTCCTGTATCATTGTGATGATTATTTTATTATATTCATCCTAAACATTTGAATTTTCCGTGCTTGAAATCCCTAAATGATAAAAACAAAATGTCTTTTACTATTTTATTCACTTGAGCCCTCTTCTCTCAAAACCGAAACCTTTCTCTCTCAAACCGTAAAACCTATTTCATCCCTTCATCTCTCTCTCTCTTTTGAACCCCTTTTTGAATTACCAAAATTAAGTTCCCATCTTCATCAACTCTTGAGAATCAAATATCTAAGAAGAAAGTGAAAAGAGAACCGAAGGTAGTGCCCGGAGGACCATTGAACCTGAATCTTGTTGATATAATAGTGGTACTAGAAAATAAAATCTTCTCTTAGTGGTTGATTTCAAGTAATTCTTTAGTTATTAAACTACTAAAAAAGAAGGTATGGCTGGATTGGTTCACAATAGAGAAAAGTTTGATTTATCAAAATATTTTTGCTCAGTTCTATCAGTTTTTTCAGTTTTATTTCAATGCTGAAGATGGTTTTCTTGTGAGGAGCTGGATTAATATCCAAATATGCACCTTTTCCTTGGGGTTATAGTCTGCTTTCCTAGGGATACCCTGTGAAGGATGTTTTGAGGACTACCAGAGAGTTCCTCCTCCTCATTGTGATATTTTTGTTTTAGAAGAGGCCTTGGGAATCTTAAATGACGATAAAAATAAAAGAAGAGCTATTTCTACTGAGTTAGATGGTGAAACCATATTGATGTTTAAGTTTATTTAGAATATAATTAGTCCAAGAAAAGGATATTTTTCTACCCTCAAATATCAAGATGTATTTTTGATACATCTTATGAAGAATAAACACAAGATTAACCTATGAAAGTATGTTATACTTCATATGTGTGAGTTGATTAAGATAACCTCAATGTATAACTCCTTGTTCTACTCAAGTTTAATCTCTACAATGCTATATGTTAAAGGAATGGTTGGACCAAATGAATAAGTCATCAAAGACTATGTATTTTGAATCTCAAAGGTTACAGTCAAAAGGATGTAAATTAGATGGAATCCATGGAAAAAAAATTGGGTGGAGTATAATGAAAGGTTATGTGAAAAGTTTAATCCGGTTGAGCATCCTTCAAGACCTAAGAACATATCTGTTCCTGGTTTGAAACTAGATAAAATTGTTGACTATCCTGTTGAAGAGGAAGAAGAGGTAGTTATTTCACCTCTAGAAGTAACTGTCATGGATAAGGAAGAAAGTGGACCTACTCCACAAGTCATAGTTGAGAAGGAATCACCTGTTACTGAAATTAGTATTGATTTTGAAGAAGAACCTGATTCTAAAAGAGAATATGTTGTTAATGTAAGAGAAAATGTTGTTCCCAAGGAGCATCTAGAAAAGAACTTTATCTTGATAAATAATATGTGGTTGAACAACATTTAGAGGAACAAGATAATCCTAATGTTATCCTATCTGCTAAGGAATGAATGGAACAATCCCTCTAGATGTATAGAAAAGAAACGGGTGAGAGTATTAGAGATGATCTTTTAGAACCAGTTCAAGGAACTGAATCTCTTAGTCCAATGATAGATGAACCTGTTGAGGGGGAGCATCACCCTAGTCTATAAAGTGTTGAATTTCCTAATATTGATGATCAAATCATTGTGGATACCTGGTATAAGTTCCCTAGATACTTTGATGTGGATGATACCCAAGTAGCCTCGGTTAATTGCATAGACCTATCTATTGTGTTTCAATTGAAACCAATTTCTACTCTAGGGTTAATCTCTGCAAAGGAACTTGAGCCTGTCTCACCTCTTGTCTCAGAACCTTCACAAGAACCTCCTGCTTTCGTGAGTCAAAGTGATTTTAAATCCTTTGTAGCTACTTTATTAGCTGGAATTGAAAAGCTCATGAACACCCAACCTTCTCCTGTAACAAATCTAAGTGAAAGAGAAGTTTCCTTGTTGTTAGAGAAGATTATATGGAAGATTCAACCAAAAATGATTCATGAAATTCAAGAGGTTATAATTGATAACAAACAGCTAAGTGATGAAGTGAAGTCTCATAGAGTTATGGTTAAAGATATGCAAAAAAGTGCTAAAACCAGGACAAGATCCTATTTCTCATCCTGTTGAGGATGTTAGTGGTCAGATTCCATAACAAGTTGCCTTTATTATTCAACCGAACATGACTTCATTAGCTAAAAAAGTGGTTGAGAGAAACAATAAGATAGTCCAAGAGATGCGTGAGATTGTTTTTGTTCTAAAAAAACTAACTAATGAGTACACAGGTTGTTTACAAAAAGTTCTAAATCAGCTCAAGTCCCTCACTTTAGATGTTACAGCCTCTAGTGCCTATGGACAATCATATCAACCCTTTGATAATTATCTTCTTATAACTTTCATGAAGGAGGAACTTCATTTAGTGTTAACTGGTTTTGACGAGGAGAGTCTATCTACGATTGTCAAGAATAGTGGCTGAGTACTTGATTTGGTGAGGATTCATTAAAAAATTGTGAATAATGATCAAGAAGAAATTATTAAGAAAGTGGCTTTCTAATTTAATATGATTTCCTCTAAGCATGATATGACCAATAATTTCAAATATCTTGTAGAGAATTTGAAAATTCCCCCTGTCACTCAATCCTTTAAGACTCAAGTTCAACAGCTAAAATATTTCACTCCTCTATTGGAAAAATTCGTGGAGAACAAATATGATTTTGAGAAAGGAATGTAGTATGGTGGTGATATTATTAATAACATCATTCAGTTGTTTAAGCCTTATCTTCATGTGCAGAGCACTGCTATTGTAGCTCCTATAGCTGCACCCTTGCGGTCTGGTTTACCTCCTTCCCCATCCACTACCTTTTCCTCTACCTCAATGTGTGTATCTCAAGATCTAAGTCATATCAGACATGTTATCCTTGACCAAAACATGCCACAGTATTCCAAAAAACCTACTTTGGAACCTTCTCTTTTTGAAGGAATCCCTCTTCCTTCCCTGATAGTTGGCTCACTCCCTTATTCATCTTCTAATTCCACTCCTGTGGCTCCTTCGGATGCTGATACCAAGGGAAAAGAGAGATTAGTGCTAATGAAAAGTGAAAACTATATTTTGATAGGGATGTTTTGTATTGCCTACTGTTTGTAATGACACATATTTTTTCCTTCTAATTTAATGTAAACTATTGTTTCCTATTATCTTATTTACTTTTTGATAATCCCAAAAGGGGGAGAACAACACACTAAGGCCCAAAGGGGGAGAATAATACACTAATGCCCTAAGGGGGAGAAATCACACTAAGAACAAATATCTAATTCATATGACTTGTGATCATCAAAAAGGGGGATATTATTGGACTCCTCATATTTTAATCATATTTTAATGATCAAAAATCTTGTAAATCTTGTTAATCATGTTTAATCTATCTTAAATCATGTGTAGAGATGGTTGGTTTCTTTATGCTTTAAATAAACTTCCACTAAATCCTGTTAATCCTAAATCATGATTGATTATTGTAAACTATATTTAATTTTTAATATAATGATTTATTTTATGAATTATTAAATCTAATTCAGTATGTGAATATTACTGCTTAAGTATGTATATAGATATTTGGCTAAGTCGAAGAAACTGTGAGTCTACCACAAGTTCTGGTTTTCTGGAAAAGGATCCAGACACCATAACCTAGATACTGTAACCCAGACACCATGACCCAGACACCGTAACCCAAACACTGTAACCCAGACACCGTAACCCAGACATCATAACCTAGACACCAGTCTTAGACACTATAATTCTGACATTGTGACCTGTTTCAGATCTCATGAAATTTGTGACACTGGTTCCTTTATGCCATCACTAATACACCGTTCAACATTTGGAAAAGCATAAGACATCATGATCCTAATAGTGCATCTATGATAACAGTTCCTAATCTCAATAAAAATATGCCATCATGACTATCTCACCGCTAAAAGACAAAGAAGAATACACCTTTTTGTGGTGACACTTTTTCCAAGTGATACTATTTCTAGACGGACCACGACACCATTCTTTAATCTGTTTTTTAATTTTCAATTTAATTTCTAACATATTTGAGTCATTTAAATGCAAGGACATAATTAATATTTCTTTGTAGACATTTAACCTGCTATTACAAGGCACAAGGTGCAGAATACATGCATCCTGTCGGCTCTAACACATGAAATCCAAAATAAAAAGGAAAGAATGGCACTGAAACAAATAGACAAGAAGTAGAGAAGTAGACATGCAAGAATTTTTTAAAATATAACCGATACATGAAACAAGAAACAACCGAAGAACACACAAAGCACTATTGATTCCAAAGGTTGGACTGCCGTAGATCAGAGCCAAAAACATCTTTGTAGTACCATCTTCAAGAATAACACAATCTAGATAGTTTACACCTTCAAACTGGTATACTTGTGATACTCTGTTTTTCACAAGAAGACTCGATACTTACATTTGATTCATCCTACAAGTCAAGAGCTGCATAGAATAACACTCAGAGCACTTATAAACCTTTATCATCATTTTTCTCTATTGTGTATTGTTTTTAGCTTTCGAGTTGTGTGTGCATGTCTGTATTAAAATACACATTATCTCCTACACTGAATTGAAGGATACAAGATATCCTTCCTCTCATATCTTTTTAAATTTGTTTACACCCACAGATAAGTGTGGAAGAGGTCTTTGTGTGACTTGGTAGTTTTTACCCACGAAGAATAGTTGAAGTGGTCCTGTGACCTAGACAGTCCTGTGCACTATTTTTTACCCCGATCTAGGGTGTGGATCAAGTTTATTAATATAAACTTCATGGTTTCAGGTGATCACCAAGTGGAGTGGATTAGGTCTCAGATTGAGACTGAACCACTTGTTTTATCTTCAATGTTATTTAATTTAGTTTTTCTCTACTTTATTGTATATTTCAGAAAAAACTAGATTTTACTTTGATAGTTAGTATTCGATAGAAGTTATAATTGTTTTTCCTTATTATAATAGATTCAATATTAGAATCAATAATTCATATTGATATTAATGAAAATTAATCAATATTCTGAGAGGTTATTTAAAAATTCAAACTTTTATAACCATATTACCTTGATTAACTAGTCTGTATTCATTTTTATTGGGGAACCTTTTTAAGAAAAATTTTTAACAAAAAATTTTAATAGATACTCAATTAACCCCCTCTTGATTACTCTACTCTGACCAACACATGGTAACAAGAGAAGGGTGAGAATAAAATCTTGGACATCAAAGCATGATATATGATGATAACATAAAGGCAACATGGAAATGTTGAAACAACATAAAAGATGACATCATAAACATAATTCAAGGATAATTTCTTATAAATCACGACATAATATTATTAGGATTTCCTCCCATATGCCATATATGGTATCTCATGTGATAAAAATGTTACCCAGTACATTAGAGGGCTATATAATTTTGGGCCCACCAATCACATTCATATAATGTACATGCATAAGTGTACCACATAGATCATACAATATAAGGATATATTTCATCAATTTTAACCCCTAAATTAATGATTGTGGGTTACATACATGGAATTCCCCAATAATGATGGATATGTACATCTGAGTAAATACCCTTGAGTAGAAATGGGGATGGGTATTAACTACACAAATGTTTGGAATAGAAAATAATAGGACAATTTTGGTATCATAACAGGGGTATATATGTCATGAACCATCCCCTAGGGCCTGTGTTGTGACTACCCCAAACCCGCCTTCCAAAGGCCAAAGGCTGGCGACTAGTGTGGCATCAACATATAAGTGGGAGGCATTTTCCTAAGTACCTGTATGCACACACATGCCCAACCAAGTCCCACACACTGAAAAGGAAACAACTATCACTAAAACAAAGATGGTTACAAGTATAAATAATAAAGGTGGGCCAGAATACAAACCCAACGAAGGAACTGAAAACAGAAAAGTAAAAAAGGAAATTCTGATAGCCATCTGCGAAAAACCCCACCTGATCGTGAGAGTTGTGTATCTACTAGAATCCGAAGTAGAGCATCTCATACAACTGATCCTACTAGTACCTGACTGGTCCTAGGCCACAAAGTCCACTATCATAGTGTCTATCAATCCCATCTCCTTGAACACCACTAGGTCCTGGTCCACCAAAGTCTCTATCAAAACGTTGATTGTCTGCACTAGACACAACATGTGCGGGCAAAGTCCATGTAGGGGTGAGTAACAAAGTACTCAGTAGGGACCCGAAAACAAAAAGGAAATACCAAACAAAAATCTACAACCAAACCACAAATCATGATCACCAATAATGATCATGAAGCAAAACAACTCACATAAGGTATAAAACATAATGAAAAAGAATAAAGATGATTAATAATAATCTAGATCATCTTATTCTGTTAAGAGGATCGACTGCGGATCTGAGATGGGTTTCTCTACTGTCAATCCATAAAAGGTGGCTTTGCTGCTGATCCAAGATGGGTCACTCTATGACTGGTCCATGATGGGTCGTGCTACTGCTGACCCACGAAGGGTCGCTATCATGCTGGTCCACAGAGGGTTGCTCTCATGCCAATCCAAGGAGGGTCACTCCATTTCCAATCCATGGAGGGTCTCTCTCATGCTAATACATGGATGGTCACACAATTTCTAATCCATAGAGGGTCTCTCTCTTGCCGATTCACGGACGGTCGCTCTTCACTTGACATCTAGCCACTGGATTACCGCACATTATACGTATGAGTTTCGATGGTTCTAATCCTCAATCCATATGTTGTATTTCAATATCCACAAAGTCCAACTTACAAGTAATCCAAATGACTATCTTGTCATAAGGGTTCCAACACAACAGACGGTGCGTCGATCAGACACCATGTCTGTAAGTTATAGGTTTTTTAGTAAAAAGGGTCCTGTTAGATTCGAGTTTGATCTAACCAGGCCATAATCCAACCTCTACCAAAAATAAAGTTAAGTATCTAAAAACGAATGACTCATTAAAAGGTTCCTTGTGTCATAGACAGTGTGTCAATCAGATGCCCGGTCTGTAAGTTATAATCATTTCAGTAAACAGGGGTCAGTTGTGTGTGGGCCCGGTCTGACCCGGTTGGACAGGCCCGACCAACCTGGCCTGGGGGTCCCACAAATTCTTGTTTAGTTCGACCAACTTGACTTGACCTGGCTCTAGTCTGGGTCGGTCTAGTCTATCCTGACTAGTGGGCTAGGCCCAATGGGCCTTGCTGAACCAGACCCAGTTTTCCCGAGGGTTCAGCCCGCCGGGTCACCTGGCGACCCCGTCTAGTCTAACCTAGCCCGAAGGGTGAAGGTCTAATCCGCAGGGTGTAGGCCAAACCCACAGTCGTGGGTCTGGCCCGTTGGGAGTGGTTCTGACCCATCGGTACGGGTCCGGCCCACAGGGCCATAGGTCCATCCCACTGGTTGGGGGCCCGACCCGCCAGCCCGAAGCCCGACCCACGTAGTACGAACCAATGGTTCGCCACCTGGCCGAGACATGCTTGGATGCCGTGTCTGGTCCCCACTGGCCCCACGGATGGGCAGGGACCCCCTTCCGCGGTCGAGCGACCATGGCTCACTGAACAACCAGATAGACCGGACACGGGTTGTCCCTCCACGCAGAACCTGCCTGGTGCCACATCTCCCTACTACTGCGGCCAACCGACCGAGGACTCCTACCACTGTGGCATGCCTACCGATGTTCGGAGGACCACCGGACGTGCTCCAGTGGAACGTTCTTCATGCCTCATGTGCCTGCGCTCTTTAGGGAACACCCTTTTCACTAGAAAGGTCCCAGAATCATCTTACCGCCACTTTGAGAGTTTTTCCACAAAGAACACACATGGAGGAGGTGCTTGGACCTTGTTCGTGTTGGCCCGCACCCTCCGCATTAGAGGTTTATAATCTTGAGAGGTTCAGGTATTTTAGTTCAATCAATAAAAGATAAACTAATCCTAGATAAAGAATCCCCCAAATAAAGTTTTCCTCCTACATAAAGACACAATTTGTGGATCAACCTATTTTTGGATTGATTCATGTTTTTTGTTTCTAGGAAGGAATGGGAAGAACTTAAAAATAAAACAACCCCTACCTCTTTGACGTTCGATGCCACAACGCTTCATCCTTGAGGTTTCAAGATGTTGAAATTGTTCTTTAATTCCGGATAAGATCTTCAAGGGGTGTTGAAGATTTTGATGTTCATCATTCTTCGTTGGAGAGGAAGTACGCCAAAGGTTTTTCAAAGAATCTCCACAGTTTAATCCTTGTTCTGAAAATGGGTCAGACTATAAAAAGAAAACACAACATAGCGCTTCTGCTGTGCTGTGACATCGTGTCATTACACTATTTTATTTATGAAACAACGTCACTATTACGCATCATTAAAGCATCATTACACTATGATTTAATGAGCCATTAATGAGTTCCATTAATGCACCTCATCGTTGCCTCATTTCTACACCACAACATAACTGTTTTCCACTCAACGGTGAGAAAAGAAATAAAATAATTATTTTAAATTATTTTATTACTTTTCTCAAAAAGTCTGAAAAATAACTTTTCCGCTCAATCGGTGATGGATGAAGTTAATTTATTTCTAGGTGAATCTTGGCATTTTGAGTTTAACTATTCCCTCATATTTTCGATCTGATCATCGGTTCAAAAGTTATAAAAAAATTTCTCTCATGTTTATTTAAATGGACCTTAAAAAGAGTTCAAAAATTTACTTTACCCTCGACCCGCATCAGTAGAGGTGAGGCTCTACCTAAGGGGAACACACCCCTACGAGCTCGATGATACTCTCATATTTTCAATTTGATTTACCATTTAGGAGTTATATGGATTTTAAAATAAAATAATTGTTACTTAATTATTTTATTTACGACCAAAAACTAACTTCCACAGTTGCGTTGCGCCATCCAATATTAGGATCTGCGTAAGGAAAGAATACCCTTACGAGTTCAGTGGTGGTCTCATATTTTTAATCTGATTCACCATTTGTTAGTTATAAGCATTTGAAAAATAAAATAATTTTATTCGATAATTTTAATTATGGTTATTCCATTTTCAGGTTTTCTCATTGGAGGCATGCACCGACTAAACTTAAGTCATACCTAGGGTAAACCCGCCATCCTAAATGCAATAGTGCCCTTAGATTTATGATCTAGGCATTTACTTAGGAGTTATTCCACTTTTTAAAGAAATTCATTCACTCATGCTATTTAAAGCTTAACATTTTTTGACGGATCATTCCGGGCACTTAGGGCCTCAGAATCATGTGCTGTCAGAGCGTGTAATCTCTAGATAATTCTATATTTTTTTAAAAAAAACATTGAAATTATGGGACATTACATTCTCCCCGCCTTATGTATTTACATCCCCAAAATCCAAAACAAGGGCTAATCATACAATTGAGGTACTGAGCACGAATCTGAGCCTCTTTCTCCCATGTGCTCCCCTGGAGGTTCCCGTTATGCCACCAAACATGCACTAGAGGAATTGACCATCCACAAAGCACTCTCTCCTGTCGACTCTCTATCTCCACTTGGAACTCCGCAAACGTCACCCTATCATCAATGTATTACTTTCCCCTATCGATGATGTGTGATAGATCATGCACGTACCTCCTCAGTCGTGACAAATGAAAAACATCATGCACCCGATGCATCTCTGGGGGAAGAGCTAGGTGGTACGCTACGTTGCCAACTCTACTCAGGATCTGAAAAGGTCTAATGAACCTCAAAGATAACTTTCCACCCCGGCCAAATCTCTACAATCCCCATCAGGGTGAGACAAATGAAACATGGTCTCCCTCCTTGAACTCCAAGGGTCTGTGTCCCCTATCGGCATAATATTTCTGTCTACTTTGTGCAGTCCTCATATACTACTAGATGATCTGCCCCTTCTTAGTGGTATCTCGTACCAACTCTAGACCCATGAGTGCTAACTCTCCTGGGTCTGTCCAGCATAGAGGTGATCTACAAGGTCGTCCGTACAAGGCCTCAAATAATTCCATGCCAATGGTGGAGTGACCACTATTGATGTATGCAAACTCCCCCAGTGATAGGTGGTCCTCCCAACTATGACCAAAATATTGGACAAAAGTACAAAGCATGTCCTCCAAGGTCTGTATGTTCTGCTCCGTTTGACTATCTGTTTGGGGGTAATAGCTAGGATCAAATGCAGCCATGTCCTGAATCACTCCTACAACACATTCCATAACTAGGATGTATAGTGTGCAACACGGTGTGAGACGATCGTTGGAGGAACCCTATGAAGCCGCACTATCTCCTGGATATATAGGCATTCTAATCCCTCTACCGATCCCTGCTCCCAGATGGGTAGGAAGTGAGCCGACTTGGAGAGTTGGCCCACGATCACCCAAATAGAATCATAGCCCCTGGACATGCGTGGTAACACCATCATTAATTCTATAGAGATACCATTCCATTTAAACTATGGTACCTCAAGTGATTTTTCCAAGGTTGCTGGAACCTGATGCTCAGCCTTCACTTATTGACAAGTGAGTCATAGTGAAATGAAATCATCCACCGCTTTCTTTATAATTGGCTACCAGTAATGACATTGGTGGTCCTGGTACATCTTATACACTCCATGATGTAATGCCAAAGGGGATGTATGGAAGTACCTCAACAACTCCTCCCTCAAGGTCACTAGAACTACAGTGAACCCTCTAAAAAGGATGACGTGCTCCCCTCCTATTAAAAATCTATTAGGAGCCCATCCCGAGGATAACTGATCACATCGGTCCTCATAGTCAACATCCACCAATTGTGCCTCACTAAATCACTATAAGAGTGGGGGAGTAATAGTCATCGACTGAAGGTAAGCTGATTCACCATCATCTACGAAGGATATTTGCATCATGACCAACTGCTCTATCACCTCACTCAGCAGCTGCAAACCGGTCCTTCTGCTGAGCGCGTCTACCACCACGTTCCCATTTCTAGGAGTATAGACTATCCCAAAGTCATAGTCCTGGAGGAACTCTATCCATCAATACTGTCTCAATAGCTAAAAAATTTATGGGAACCTTTCCATCCACATGAAATGCTACCCCCCTTAACTGATTGATGTGCCCATCAACTCTTTGGTAGTGCGTACTCATTTTCCACAACAACTTTGTTAAGGATTTGGTAATCCACACATAACATCGAACACTGGGTCTTACTAAGACCTTCCTCTACATGTCCCCTAACTATACTCTTAGCTCCTGGAGCTCCATGGGGTCCATTTGATATGCAGGTGTAGATATTGGTGTCATCCCTAGGTACAAGTCAATGAAGAAGTCTCTCTCCCTATAGGGAGGTAATCCTAGAAATATCTTTTAAAAGGATGTTCCATCACTTCACCACAACTATTGGGAATTGAAAACTCCAAACACCTATTACCATGAGGGTAGGGCTGGCCGACTCAATAGTAATTGGATGCACCCTCCTATGTATGAGTTTATCCCCTATTGCTTGGGATCATTTTTTCACCGACCAAGGAAAACCCCATTCCTACGCTGCCAATATACCACATTATTTTTCCAAAAATAGCCAATCTGAGCATTAATTGTGGATAAACATTCCATACATGAACTAAGGTCATAATGCCTCGATGCTACCACCAAGAGGTTCCAACTGAAACTCTCACTTCAAGTGTTAGATCACACCGTTGGCATAAGTGTGATTGTCGAGTCTCCTCCCATAGGTATTTCCAGATGTAAGGATCAAGTCAATGATTTTGACTAGAAACTATAGGTATTGAACAAGATTCATGACAATAAGTAATGATTAGTAACAATGTATATTATTACAACATCTAGTAGCAGACACATACCGTACCTAGAATCATTCCTAGAGCCCTCAGGTCATACTCCATGACCGCATGTACCTACTCCCTTCCCCTATCATCTAGACCCTTGAGCCTGGTATGTACCACATTGGGGAGATGGTTGCAACATGTAAAAATGTATACCACATCCCACTTCTCTATTAGATCCTCCTCCATGTTTGATTCCATGAAGATTCATCTATTCCTATTACTTCTGCTTCCTAAAACATTTTACACATCCAAGTCTCTAAGACTAACATTGATTTCCTACTTTCCCATTGCTGACATTTACTGTATGTATCTTCTCATCCAAATGACTTTCAACAAAAAAGTTTTTCTATTGCACCATAATATAAGTAGGAATGCACATAGGAATAGTGCTAGCTTAGATGTCCCTAAACACATCATTCTCGGAGGTCCGGGCCCTGAAGCACTTGTCATATCATATTCACAGAGTACCTGGAAAATTATTCATTCCTCGATGAATACTCAGCTACCAACATGTCATCCTATAGAAGATCTTCAGTACACATACCCCATAGATTTTATGGAAAGATCCCTTTCTATGAGAAAGTTTCTCATGCTCTGTTCATGGGACTGTCACCTCATCATAAGATCAAGGTAATCTAAACCCTTCCATCACCCTGATGAGACATGTATAAGGCTCACTACCAGGACCTCCATCTGATCTAAATGTGACTTGGATAGATGGAAACTCAGTCACTACCTCAAGACAGTCCGTAGATTCCCGTGAGTTGGGCTTGCCTCAAAACTTGAGGGGTATTTTTGGCTGAAACTTGTGTAAGGCACTGAGCCTACATGTGTCCTCTACCGATAGTGCTAGTAGTAACTGCTGACCAACTAGTAGTGGTATTTCTTGGACACCACCCAAAGGTACCATCTCGAGAAATGGTCCCTGTAATGAAGCCTAATAACTCTATGGACCATCCTCATGTTCATACACTGGAATCCTGACTGGCTGTCTGCGTAGAGGCATCTTGAAAGAGAATCAAGATGAACCACAGTCCAAAGGTTATACCTAGTGAGATTAATTTTATTCAATGAAACATAAGGAGGCACTTATGAAACCAATGTTTTCATGTATTGAGCCGAAAATTATAATTCAAGGTCCTGTTGTATGGATACGTCAGCCGCTGCCCCAACACTAGACTCCCCAAATATGATAGTCGAACTCGCAACACTTAACACTATTGCGCCAAAACAAAACAACAGACTCCCAGTCTTTATGGTAGGAACGACCGCCCTCTGATACCACTTTTTCATGAACTGTCCCCTAAGGCCCATTCTATGACTACCCCTAGCCTAGCTCCCAAAGGATATGGGCTGGAAACTAGTGCCGAAGGTGTCAACCTACAAGTGGGAGACATTTTTATAAATACTTGTATGCACACACATGCCCAACCAAGTCCCACACATTGAAAAGGAAACAAGTATCACTAAAACAAAGATGGGTACAAGTATAACTAATAAAGGTTGGAAAAAATACATACCCAATGAAAAAAACTAAAATTGGAAAAGTATAAAAATGAAACTCTGATGGCCATATGTGGAAAACCCCACCTGATCATGAGAGTCATGTAGCTACTGGAAGCTGAAGTAGAATGTACCATCCACCCGGTCCTACTGGGCCCCACCTAGTCCTAGGCCACCAAGTCCACTGTTGTAGTGTCCATCTATCCCATCTCCCTGAGCACCTCTAGGTCTTAATCCACCAAAGTCTCTGTCTAAATGTCAATTATCTACACTAGACACAACACGTGAAGGGGAAGCCCGTGTAGGGGTGAGTAAAAATGTTCTTAGTAGGAACCAAAAAACAAAAAGGAAAGACCACACAAAAATATACAACCAAACCAAAAATCATGATCACCAAGAATGATCATGAAGCAAGATAGCTTACACCAGGTATATAACTTAAATAACAAGAATAAAGATGATTAGTCATAAGCTAGATCATCTTAATCTATTAAGAAGCTCATATGCTGATCTGAAATGGGTTTCTCCACGGCCGATCCACAAAGGGTCACTCTGTTGCTGATCCACGATGGTTCACTCTACCACTAGTCGATGATAGGTCGTGCTATAACTGATCCAAATAGGGTCGATATCATGTTGATCCACAAAGGGTCACTCTAATGTAGATCCGTGGAGGTTCCCACCATTTTCGATCCATGGAGGGTTGCTCTCTTGTCGATCCACAGAGGTTCAGTCTTCACATGACAGCCAACCACTAGATTCAACCTGTTGTCGTGGCCGGTCGGCCACAACCTCCTGCTGCGGCAGTGCACCGACGGGCTTGCTGCCATCCTCTACCTGCGGCCTCTGCCTGTGGCCTTCGGCCGCAGTCGCCGCCGCCGGCCACCGCTTCTACCTCCACTTTGAGACATCACCGCTGCCGATGAGAAGGAATATGTTTGGAGGACCACTGGAAGAGCTCTGGTGGTCTATTCTTCATGCCGCCTATGCCTATGATCTCTAGGGAATGCCCTATTCATCACAAAGGTCCCATAATCATCTTGCCACCACTTTGAGGGTGCAACCAAAAGAACTCACATAGAAGAGGTGCTCATGCCTTGTTCATGTTGGCCCACAACCTCTACGTTAGAGGTTTATAATCATGGGAGGTTGGGGGATTTCAGTTCAATCAATAAAGGATAAACTAATCCCAAATAGAGAATCTCCCATATAAAGTTACCCTCCCGCAAAAATGCATGATTCGCGGATTAACCTGTTCATGGGTTGATCCACATTCATCATTTCTAGAAAAGAACGGGGAAGAATTTAAAAATAAAAAAACCCTACCTCTTTGACGTTTAATACCGCAACAATTCATCAATGAGGTTTAAAGACTTTGACGTCGTTCATCTCTTTTGGCTCCGATCTTTGAGGGGTATTGAAGATATTGATGTTCATCATTCTACATTAGAGAGGAATTCTACTAGAGGTTCATCAAAAAATCTCCTCAGTTTAATCCTTGATCCACCAATGCGTTAGAATATAAAAAGAAAACACGTCGCAACACTTCCATTGCGTTGTGAGGTCACATAGTTATGTTGTGAGTTAACAAGCCATTAATGAGTTCCATCAATGAAACTCATTGTCACCTCATCACTACACCACAATTTCACCGTTTCCACTCAATTTTGAGAAAATAAATAAAATTATTCTTTTGAATTATTTTATTATTTTCTTAAAAAGTCCAAAAAACAACTTTTCCAATCGGTCCTTGTCGGCCGATGTTAAGTCATTTCTAGGCGAATCTCGATATTCCAAGTTCGACGGTGTCCTAAAATTTTCGATCCGAGCACCAGCTCAAAAGTTAGAAAACCTCTTTCACACATTTATTTAAACGAACCTAAAAAAATTTCAATAATTAACTTTTACCCTTGACCCACGTCAGTTAAGGTTAGGCTCTTCCTAAGGAGAACACACACCCACAAGCTCAACTGTACTCTTAGATTTTCAATCTGAGTTACTGTTTAAGATTTATAAATATTTTAGAATAAAATAATAATTATTTAATTATTTTATTTGCAGCAATAAACTAACATCCACTATTGGCCCGCGCCATCCAATGTTAGGATCTACCTAAGGAAATCATACCCTCACGATTTTAGCGATGGTATTAGATTTTTAATTCATGTCACCATTCGTGAGTTATAATCATTTGTAAAATAAAATAATTTTATTAACGGTCATTCCATTTTCGGGTTTTCTCACTGGAGGCCTCTGCCGACAAAACTTAAGTTTCACCTAGAGTAAACCTGCCATCCTAAATGCAACCGTGACCTTATATTTCTAATTCGGGCACCCATTTATGAGTTATTTTACTTTTTCAAGAATACCTCTCAGACATGCTATTTAAAGCTAAACATTTTTCGACGGAACATTCCAGGCACTCCGGGCCTCGAAATCATGTGTTGTCAGAGTGTGTAGTCTCAAAATAATTCCATATAATTGTAAACAAAATTCATGCAAATTCTTGTAAATTACAACATAAATATTAAAGGAAGGGTTTAATGAGAGTGAAACAGATATCTCATCAATTTTAAATCATAATTAAAGTAAGAGGGATGTGTAAAAATAAGGTTCTTGAATAAATAGGAGAAAGAGAGGATCCATTACTTTCGAAGGACACTTCTAAATGATTAGAATGAGCTTCTTAAGAGAAAGGTAAAACCATGGGAGGGATATAGAGGATAAAGGTAAAAGTAACATTGTGTTCAAAGGGTTTTGAGTGAAGAAGAATAGGGGGTTGGGCGTGTTTTTATAGAAAAAGAGAGGTAAATTCTTTATTAATTTCTAAACATAGGTTACAAAGTCCATATGATAAATTAATACAAACCAAAAACCATCACATGGTTATTCCCATGTTATCTACCAATGAGAAATGTGTTTCATTACATAATAATTATAATAAATAAATTCATTAAAATAATATCCTTAGTGATGCGGAAGACAGTCATGTTTATAAAGAATTGATTTTAACACCAAAAAATTTAATATAGGCTTTAGAGGATTCATTAAGGGTTTATTAAATAAGTAAAATAACATAAAAAACACAATATTTTAAAGGGGAAACAAGATTGTGTCCATTTATACTATTTTTAGTATTTATTAAATCACTTTTTGTATTTTATGATATCATAATACATATTGTATATTTATACTATATTAAATTTTTACCAAAAACTTTTGTTATCTCAGAAAATTTTGAAAAAAAATCTATTGGACAATTTCAACATGATGATTTCAAAAATAATATTTATTTTATCAAAATAATTCTTTAAATATGAAAATTTAAAATTTAAAATAAAAAATCTCCATTTAATGGGAAATAATGGTTTTTACAATAATAACAGTTTCGAACCCTTATAAAAATTAAATTTAACTTCATAAAACTATATTATCATTTATAATAATATAAATATTATTTACTAATATTATTTCATTAAAATAAAATTCATTCCAAAAATTATTTAATTCATCATAATGGGTGTCTTGATTAAATATATATATTTCTCAAAAATAAAATTTTTGTTTCCATGTATAAAATTCTAATTTTTAACAAACTCATCATTTCATCATTTATAAATTAATAATAATAAAAATGATAAATATAACCATTATTTTATTAAAAATAAAAAATATACAAATTCATACTATTAGGGTATATATACACAACCCATTATTATACTAGTATATTCCATATGGGTAAGGTGTGCGATTGTGACACTTTCTTGGGGTGGATCTGAAAACATAGTTTGGGCCATGATCTCAATATGCTTGAACTTCTCCCAAAAATGATTTCACTCATTATTTAGTTATTGAATCTCATCTTGGTATTAGTCAAGTGCAATGACCACTTATTCTATATCCCTTAGAAACTGTGATTAATGAGCTTCATAGGGTACGATCTTATTAGGTGAGGCTATTTCTTATTCTCTATATGTTAATTTGACTTCATCATAACCCCTAATATACTAATCTTATTGGTCTCTATACAATGAATATATTATCAATGGTTATGATGTTTAATGGTATTTTAAATCAGAAATGATATAACTTGTAATGATTTAAAATTGAAAAAGTAATACATGTGTTTTATATAAATACATCACTTACTATATAATTTATTCACTCCAAAGGTAATTTCATTTATAAAAGTTCAGGCCAATACAAGTTAGCATGAAATACTAGGATTTTAATGAATTTCATTCTCTAAACATTACAACACCTATAATTTTGATAGTTCCTACAAATTTTTTAATGCATTTATAGTGACCCAAATCTTGACATACATAGAAAATACATTACTTTTGTATAATACTTAATACATGACAAAAACAGATGCCCAAAGACTGTATTAATTTAGTATCTTTAGAAACTCAGAACATAATATTCTAATCATGATGAAAGATCTTCAACATATCCCATAAAGATCTTTCCCTTTGGTTTTCTTACCCAAAACCTTTATTTATATCCTGTGGAAAAGAAAACGTAAAAAGGGTGAGCTCAAATGATCAGTAAGGGTAAACATGGAGAACTTAAAAACAATCCAAAAAAATTTGATCATAAAAATATGGACATAAAACATCAAAATCTTGAGCAAGGACATAAATCTTGGTAGTACATAAGTCATAGATCATAAAGAAAAATTAATCATGATAAAATAAAACATGTAATTGTGGAAAACCATTAATCACATGATATGATTTCCATAGTATCCAAGTCATTGTTTCTAAGACCATCATAGTGGACAAAGTCCCTTACTGAATCGAGTTCAATCCTCGTTCCAGTCATGTATCACTGAACCATATTAACTTGTCGTTACAGCCATGTCTATCTCATGAGATATAAATATTTACCCAATTAATTGAAGTGATATATAGGTCCCACCCATCTCATAATTAAATCATTCTTTCGTGTGCCACAAAATAAACATACATCATTCATAATAACCCAACGAATAAAATGGGTTTCGTAAACATCATCCCATCATAACATAATCTATATAAAAGAAATGGATATAATTTCATCATAAGAAAAATAAAACCATATAAATAATAGAGACATTATACTTGAAACATAAACTTACTAAATAATGTCATCTTAGATGGAAAATAGTTTTGATAAAACACTTGAAATGAATTCTTGAGGAAAATATCCTTTCTTCTTCAAAATCATTTTCTTTTCACAAAATTCCATTCAATTTTAAAAGAAAAGGATTTTTTTGAAACTAATCATGAAATCTTGTAGAGTAATCTTCATTAAAATTAGGCGTTATGAAACCATAAAGAATCCATTCATGTCGTATAAGTCAAAAAAAACATTCTCCTCGTACTTTTGCTGGAAAAGTCAAAAAGTTCCTTGTATGGTAAACAAAAGAAATATTCCTTCCATAACACAATGTAAAAGTAAAAGTGGGGTAAAAATGTCTTTAAACAGACATGGATGAATATTAAATACTTTATGAAAAACATTTTATGGGCATGGATGAAAAATATAACCCAGTAAATACTTACGTATAAGTAATCTCAGATAAAAATGAGATTGCAAAATTATCCCCTACCTTAGGTCCAATTTCTTCTGTACGTGTTCGAAAATCCTGTATAGTGGGTTTAAACATATTATTAACCTGTTACAGAACCATAATAATATTTATGATATCATATATTATTCACATAGGACTTTATATTACCCGTTCTTTTGTAAATTCCATGTTAAAGCAGCGTTTTGGGTAAAATCATTTCATTTATCGTACGTGTTTCGACTTGTTGTTCTTGATATTATTACTTATATCCTGATTCACTTAATTACAGAATATAAAACATTATTTATATATAATATATATTCATCACATAAATATATATGATAGATTGATAAATGGAATGAAATACACCGTTCATGGAGACGGTAGGCCGTACGTACGCATGAATGCTGTTTTCATTTCCTTATTGAATTGAATGGAATTAAGTAAATGAAACATATATTTACATAAATATAGTATCATTATAATGTAACATATTTCATTATTATTTATTATATATACTTTATAATCGTACTTGAATGGTTAATCATGGAAAATGAATCTTATCGCATTCGTGGAGACGGTAGTACATACGTACACACGAGCTACAATATCATTATTATGATATTAAAATCATATATAATTGGATTTTATATCATATATAAAGAATAATAATAATGTTATATTTATTATTTATATCATTTATACTCATTATTTTACCCATCCAAATGATGAAATGTTTGAATAACAAACTACACCACGACGTGGAGACGGTAATCCGTACGTACGCATGTGCGATGAATTTTTCATTCATAGGATGGTTAAAATAACTAATATGGTAGTACCATTTTTATAATAAAATCAAATTATATAGTATATATTTGAGTTATTATTTTTGAATGGAGAAAACAAAGAAGGAGGAAGTTGAAGAAGAAAGGAACTTGAAATAGGTGGTGAGATATTTGCCTCTTCCTTGGGTTCTTCCTTTTGATTTGATCAAAATGGCTCCTTAGGTTGGCTTTATGAATAAAGGAAGGCCTCTATAATTAAGGGAGGACAGTTTAGAGGGTATTTGGGTAGGGTTTGGCCAAGAAAAATGGCTTTGGCGGTGTGAATTAGAGAGAAGGGTGAGTGCCCTTTTATAAGAGGGGTGAGGGGAACCTTAGAAAAAACTCAAAATATTATTTTATAATAAATTCATATTCGGTTTATAATGGCTCCAAAGTGAATTATTTCAAGTATAGGGTGATTATGGGTTAAAATATTCTCAAAAAATAGGTTTTATAAATGTTTATGTTACCATTTTAACCTTATCAATTAGATTTAACTCTAAGTTAAATAATTTAACTTTTACTGTGTCTTCTTGTATTCTTACACTATATGGTTAATAAACTTACTATAAAATGCCAATAGAACCCCAATTGGTTCATTAATGTCATATATATTATTATATAAGTCTTTTGGATGAACCTTATATTTTTAGGAATAGAATATCAATTAATAATTTAATATTTGTTTTAAAAACTCTTTTATGTCAATTTTGATAGTGTTTGGTATTTTGTTTTTTCTAAATTCATAACATCATTATTAATTCGAAAAGAATTCATATAACCAGCCCTAATATGTTATATTATCCTTGAAAATTAATTTAATTCATAAAAAATCTCAAATTACATTTATTTGGGTATTTATAATATTAGTTATGTTAATATTTCATTAATATGGTAATTACTGCATCATCATTGTGTCATAAATAAATTAAATTATATAATGTCTAAAAATTATAAATAAAATACCATTATGTATGAAATTTTTTTATATTTCTAATGAATATTTATAGTCAAATTTATCTTATGTATAACCCTATATTAAAAATGTTTTACTTATTAAACATTGATTTTATTTCTTTTATCTCTTCTTTGAATTAAATAATAATAAATGTCCTAATCTAATACAAGTGGACCTAAATGGTAATATTTTATTCCTAAGTTTGTTTTTGGCCGAATTACACTTATACAATAGAATTAGGAAATGTGTTAGGGTAATAATAATATCATTTTTACCCTTAATTACCCTATTTACTTTTAACCATGGTAAATAAAAGTAAAACGTTACTATTAACACAATATTATTTTTATCTTATTGAACCACATTTTACTTACTGATATCAACCATGTCTCTCAAATTTTTTAAAATTCCACTCACAGAAGTGGTAAAATTATGTTTTATGTAAATTTTTAAATTCTCCTAGGAGGTGGGTAAAAGACGGTAAAAAGTTTAATAAATTATATATATATATATATATATATATATATATAATTATTATAAAATGACTCCAATGAATTATATTGAACTTATACAGGTATTATGTATCTATTTTTACCTAAAATAAATTTAAATAAAATAAATAATTATTTTAATAAAAATTCGTTTTAAACTATAACTCAGTGTTTTTCACTATTCATCAAAAAATGAAAGTTTTCAGAAAAATAACAAAATTTCACCCTAAGATAATTTCGATATTCCAAATCCAAAAATGAATTCCATTTTGAAAGATAAAATTTATAAAATTTCAAAAAGTGGGTATTACTATTCATAACTACTAGTTTATATAATATTTTAATAACATATCATTATTTAGTGAAACTTGGTATTGCGTACAACGCAAGCTATCAAGGAAGGTTGCTCTTGCATGTAATGCAAGCCAAGAATATTGTTGAGTATACTAAATGATAATACGGTGTTTAATATAGCACAAGATAATCTTGTTGTAGCGTACAACACAAGACATTAAAGAAATTAAAAATAATATTTCTCATAAAATATTAGGGTGTTACATTCTACCCCCCTTAAAATGAATTTCACCCTCAAAATTATTCGGGGTGATAAATAATTTAATACTTGAATGTTTCATTCATAGAAACCCACATCGTAAAAAGTAATACTAAGACTTAATTTTAAAAATTGAAGTATGAAAAATAATGGTTACCCAAATTAACTCATCACTGGGTTTCCACATAGGAGAACATAGGTGAAATATAGATATGGAAGAGAAATCTAACCATAAAGTTATGATGGAGAGTGGTAGATAACATGGATATGAAAAATCCAACAATCACAAAGCCATAAATTCGTGATGTTCTAAGGTACCATTAAGGACAATGTTTTTGGTTTTCAAGATCATTACCCTAGAGATGAAAAAAAATTGGAATTAAAAGAAATACATAATTGATTTTGGTACAATCTCAATGTTGGTCATTACTTGAACAATTTTCACTTCATATCTTAAATAAATGAAGTTTAATTTGTCATTCATGAAGTGTTAGAAGATCATGCAATAGAATGATAGGTCATTCCTTTTATCTCAAACAAAATTTTAACAAAAGTTATTAAATATACATATGTCCATCTATGGTGAGGTTAATTGTATATGATTCCAAAAATGGAATTAGACTCCAAATATCATACGCTTAATAAAATAAAACTAATTTTTACTAACCAGGGACTTCCTATAGGTGAGTGGTAGGTGATAAAGGTCTATCGCACTTCGGTTGTGGGTTTGATTCCCACAGCCATGTCCGACGCGACGGGTTGTCGCCCGTTTTGCAGGTTGTCCCTTTTCTTAAACTATACTATTATAACATTCCAGAAATAAAATCCAAAAAAAGTTATAGCCTTAAACAATACTATCTGATGTTCAACTTAATCCATTCCAACCTTAAGACTTATCAGAAATACTTCTGTCCAATCTCATATTATAAAGAAAATGACTACAAGAAAGGTCATCTACCAAGCATGTGTATACCATCATTTATCCCCCATATA
Source organism: Viscum album (assembly GCA_963277665.1). Classification (NCBI taxonomy): domain Eukaryota; kingdom Viridiplantae; phylum Streptophyta; class Magnoliopsida; order Santalales; family Viscaceae; genus Viscum; species Viscum album. Next base: position 825,425,690 of record OY728132.1, read on the forward strand.
TCATAAGATATATCTTGTTGGTCACATTCCAAACATTTTAATTCCTTAATAATGTATTCTCTTGAAACATGAGTTACTATAGAACCTTAGTGAAAACTTGAATGCTGTCAAAATTTAACTCTTTCCACATACCAAAATACCAAAAATACTATATACTCAAACCATGATATCACTATGTTCTTATATCAATCATGAGATCATTAATAATATCCAACATATTATTTTCTCCTCATACCTTCATTATGCACAAATCATCTGATTTCCAAAAATATGTGAATAACATCTCATGGTTACTGGTACCATTCAAAATATACTTTCAAATACTTTAGGAAAAACAATAGTGTAACAATCCTTAAATGTTTCTTTATTCCATAGTACCATTAAATTACCTATACAATATTACTCTTGATAAACATAAAATCATTCCACTACCTTCTTAAACAATCGATCTAGCTTCATCAATTTATTCCTCAACACTTCTTTCATATCATATATCATTTGTAGTCTCCTCATCATCATCAACCTAAATAACACCCATACAACCATGCTGATTCTCTTCATGAGACTTTCCCTTAGGGAATTGGTTTGCATAATGCCCGTACATCCCACATTTAAAACATTTAACTATTGTTGATGTCTTAGTAATACCATTATCCTTGTCCATGGTGTTAACTGAACCCTTTACCTTGCAATTACTAGCTTTGTGTCCTTGTTTTCCACAACCAAATCATCTTCCAATTCCATTGAAACAATCTATTTAATGTCTCTTCCCACATGATTTACATGAGGAAAATTGAACTTTTTTTCGTCTATAATCATCATGAAACTCCTTATTTCTCTTATTAAATGAGTTAGGAAACTTACCAAAGTTGATATTATTGATCATATAATGAGATTTCTTATTAGGCATGATAATGATGTTTCGCCTTCTAAATCCCATTTCATTTTCTTGATCCCATTTTCAATCATATTATCCATTAACATGAATCTTCCAGTTTCCAGCCATTTTCTAAAACCCAAAAAGAATAGTGTGAGAGGCAAAAATCATGCTAGGAAAACCACACAATCAAGGGGAGTACTTTAAATATCTAACATCATAGGTTTAATCCTAAGTTATTCATGATCTTTATCATAATTCTAGGACTATAACCTATACTTATACTTAACCTTAGGGACATCTCTAGACATACCTTATAAATATCTCTGGGGATCTCACTAAAGTTTTCAGATCCTAGTTTCCAAAGGTTAACTAAACCTTCACTCTGATACCAACTGTAGAGACCCAAAGCTTGACGTACATAGACATTACATTACTTTTTGTGGAATACTTAATACAAGACAAAAACAGACACCCAAAGACCGTATTAGTTTAGTGTCTTTGGAAACTCGGAACATAATCTTCTAATCATAGTGAAAGATCTTCAACATCTCCCATATAGATCTTCCCCTTTGGTTTTATTACCTAAAACCTTTCTTTATATCCTGGGGAAAAGAAAAAATAAAAAGGGTGAGCTCAAATTCTTAGTAATGGTAAACATGGAGAACTTAAAAACAATCCAAAAACATTTGATCGTAAAAACATGAACATAAAACATCAAAATCTTGAGCAAGGACATAAATCCTGGAAGTACATAAGTCATAGATCGTAAAAGAACATTAATCATGATAAAATAAAACATGTAATTGTGGAAAACCATTAAACACATGATATGATTTCCATAGTATCCAAGGCATTGCTTCCAAGACCATCATAGTGGACAAAGTCCCTTACTGAATCGAGTTCACTCCACGTTCCAGTCCTGTACCACTGAACCAGATTAACTTTCCGTTATAGCAATGTCTATCTCATGAGATATAAATCTTTACCCAATTAATTGGAGGGATATATATGTCCCACCCATCTCATAATTAAATCATTCTTTCATGTTCCACAAAATAAACATACATCATTCATAATAACCCAACGAATAAAATGGGTTTCATAAACATCATCCCATCATAACATAATCCATATAAAATAAATGGATATCATTTCATCAAAAGGAAAATAAAACCATGTAAATAATAGAGACATTATACTGGAAACATAAACATACTAAATAATGTCATCTTAGATGGAAAATAGTTTTGATAAAACACTTGAAATGAATTCTTGAGGAAAATATCCTTTCTTCTTCAAAATATTTTTCTTTTCACAAAATGCCATTCAATTTTAAAAGAAAATGATTTTTTTTTGAAACAAATCATGAAATCTTGTAGAGGAAGATTCATTAAAATTAGGCATTATGAAACCATAAAAAATCTGTTCATGTCGTATAAGTTAAAAAAACATTCTCCCCGTACTTTTGGCAGAAATGTCAAAAAATTCCTCGTATGGTAAACAAAAGAAAGATTCCTTCCATAAAAAAAATGTAAAAGTCCAATAGGGGTAAACATGTCTTTAAAAATACATGGATTAATATTAAACACTTTATGAAAAACATTTCATGGACATGAATGAAAAATATAACCCCAGTAAATACTTATGTATAAGTAATCTCTGATAAAAATGAGATTGAAAAATTATCCCTTACCTTAGGTCCAATTTCTTTCGTACCGGACTGAAACTCCTGTATAGTGGGTTTAAACATATTTTTAACTTTCAAAATAACCATAATAATATTTATGATATCATATATGATTCACTTATGACTTTATATTACCCATTCTTTTGTAAATTCCATGTTAAAGCAGCGGTTTGGGTAAAATTGTTTCATTTATCGTATGTGTTTTGACTTGTTATTCTTGATATTATTACTTATATTCTGATTTACTTAATTCCAAAATGTAAAACAAGATTTATATATAATATATATTCTGCATATAAACATATATTATAGATCGATAAATGGAATGAAATACACCGTTCATGGAGACGGTAGGCCGTACGTACGCATGAACGCTGTTTTCATTTCCTTATTGAATTGAATGAAATTAAGTAAATGAAACATATATGTACATAAATATAGTATTATTATTATGTAATATCTTTTATGATTATTTATTATATATACTTTATAATCATACTTGAATGGTTAATCATGGAAAATGAATCTCATTGCGTTCATGGAGACGGTAGTTCGTACGTTCGTACGACAGACAATATCATTATTTTGATATGAAAATCATATATAATTGGATGATATATCATATATAAGAATCATAATAATGTTATATTTATTATTTATATCATTTATACTCATTATTATACCCATCCAAATGATGAAATGTTTGAATAACAAACTACACCACGATGTGGAGACGGTAAGCCGTACGTACGCACGTGTGCTGACATTTTCATTCATAGGATGGATAAAATAACTAATATGGTTTTACCATTTTTATAATAACATCACAGTATATATAAGATACTAGAGTTATTATTTTATAATGGAAATAACAAAGAAGGAGGAAGTGGAAGAAGCAAGGAACTTGAAATAGGTGGTGAGATATTTACCTCTTCCATGGGTTCTTCCTTTTGATTTGATCAAAAGGGCTCTTTAGTTTGGATTTATAACTAAATTAAGGACTCTAGGATTAAGGGAGTACAGTTTAGAGGGTATTTGGGTAGGTTTTGGCTGATCCAAATGGCTTTGGTGGTGTGAATTAGATATAAGGGTGAGTGCCCTTTTATAAGAGGGGTGAGGGGCACCTTAGGGAAAACTTAACATATTATTTTATAATAAATTCATATTTGGCTTATAATGGATCCAAAGTGACTTATTTCGGGTATAGGGTGGGAATGGGTCGAAATATTCTCAACAGATATGTTTTAGAAAAGTTTAGTTTACCATTTTAACATTATCATTTAGATTTAACTCTAAGTTAAATAATTTATCTTTTACTGTGTCTTCTTGTATTCATACAGTATGTGGTTAATAAACTTACTATAAACTACCAATAGAACCCAAATTGGTTCATTAATGTCATATATATTATGATATAAGTCTTTTGGACGAATATGAGATTTTTTGGAATAGAATATCAATTAATAATTTAATATTTGTTTTAAAAACTTTTTTATGTCAATTTTGACACTATTTGGTATTTTGTTTTTTCTAAATTCATAACAAAATTATTACTTAAAAAAAAATTCATCTAACCAACCTTAATATGTTATATTAACCTAGAAAATTAGTGTAATTCATAAAATGTCTGAAATTACATTTATTTAGGTATTTATAATATCAATTATGTTAATATTTCATTAATAAGGTAATTACTACATCATCATTGTGTCATAAATAAATTAAATTATATAATGTCTAAAAATTATAAATAAAATACCATTATGTAGAAAAATGTTTTATATTTCTAATTAATATTTATAGTTTAATTTAGATTATGTATAACCCTATATTAGAAATGTTTTACTTATTAAACTTTGATTTTAATTATTTTAACTATTCTTTTAATTAAATAATAATAAATGACCTAATCTAATCCAAGTGGACCTAAATGGTCATATTTTATACCTAAGGTTGTTTTGGGTCGAAATAAACTTTTCAAATAGAATTAGGACATGTGTTAGGGTAATAATAATATCATTTTTACCCTTAATTACCCATTTTACTTTTAACCGTGGTAAATAAAAGTAAAAAGTTACTATTCACAAAAAATATTTTTATCTTATTGAACCAGATCTTACTTACTGATATCAACTGTGTCGCTCAGATTTTTTAAATTCCACTCACAGAAGTCGTAAAATTATTTTTTATGTAAATTTGAAAATTCTTTAAGAGGTGGGTAAAAGACGATAAAAAGTTCAATAAAATTTATATATATAAAATTATTATTAAATGACTCCAATGAATTAAATTCAAATTATATAGGTATTATGTATCTACTTTTACATAAAATAAATTTAAATAAAATTAATAATTATTTAAATAAAAATTTGGTTTAAATTATAACTTAGTGTTTTTCACTATTCAAAAAAAATGAAAGCTTTCAGAAAAATACCAAAAATTTACCCTAATCTAATTTCGATATTACGAATCCAAAAATGAAGTCCATTTTGAAAGATAAAATTTATAAAATTTCAAAAATTGGGTATTACTATTCATAACGGTTAGTTTATATAATATTTTAATAACATATCGTTGTTTAGTGAAACTTGGTATTACTTAAAACGCAAGCTATTGAGGAAGGTTGCTCTTGCGTGTAATTCAAGCCAAGAAAAGTGTTGTGTATACTAAAAGATAATACATTGTTGCATATAGCGCATGATAATCTTGGTGTAGCGTACAACACAAGACATTAAATAAATTAAAAATAATATTTCTCATAAAATATCGGGGTGTTACAAAATTCATCTTTTAAAAAACAAATTAAAAAAGTGTATGAAAATATAAAAAATTATGAATGTAAACTTGTAGATACTCTACCAGACCCCAAACTTCAATCTACCATTCTTTTAATCATTCTTTAGTCATTATCAATAGAGATCCATTTTCTTCCAAATGAAGGGGAAAGTATGCCTCAATTTTCTTTCAAAATATTCTCTAGAAGTTTAATAGGGAATATAATTTCTTAAAAAAATATATGTTAAAAAATATAAAAATATATTTTGTGAAAATTTGGATAACACATATCAATAGTCCAATATAAAAAGAAGAAAAACTAGATTTTATTGTATTCTATTATCCTTTTGAATTATCAAAAATAGTTATAATGTGAGTACTTATCATATGAAATTATATTTATGGATGGTATTGAATTAAAAAATAATGACTAGATAAGTTAAAGAAACTAAAGAATAGATAAAATGGTATTGAAAATACAAAATTTAGTTTCCAAAAGATTAGGTGAATATTGAATTTATACTTGTAGTGTAAAAAAATTTAACACCACTAATTTTTTCTAGTGTAATAAACTAGAGTCATCTTTATGATAAATTAGATAACTAAATAATTATAATTTTATATATATCATGATTTAATGACCTACCATGTATAAAAAAACTTAACTTTGATCATGTTTAATGTATCCATACCTTCATTGAATAAAACATTAATTCGTAAATAGTTGAAATGAAAATAATGCTGAAATATAGTTACATGAAACTTATACATGAGGATATGATATTTTTAGTGAAATCATATTAAATTTACAATCTAACATCAAGTAGTTAGGATAAAAAATGTACAACAAAAAAAATAATACAAATTGAAGAGTAATTTTTTATATATTCCATAAACATTCATTTTCAGAAACATGGAAGGTTGATGATCTAATTAAACAAAACAATATCAATATTATAATAACTATAAATAAAAATTAATAAAAAAGATACCAAGTTATTTTAGATTCATTAATCATGTAGTTTTTTTAAAAATATAGAATTTTATGATTAAAAAATTCATAAATATGTAAATAATTGAGTTCTCAAAAAAAAATTCAATGAAAGTAACATTTTTTGCATCTTTGGTATTCGATTTAAAGACTCTTATAAGAATATATAAATACATGTATTCATTAAAGTCAAAGTAACTGAGTTTAATTACCTTACAAGTGTAAAAATACCATTTATACAACTTCCTTAACTTTAATTTTATAACCATAATCAAATATCTATCAGTTAAAGATCAGGATATTATGATAAAAAGTAACCCTTGTTATTTGAAAATATTAATACATATGAGAATGGATGCTTCATGATCATAGAAAAGGATGATTATTTTTTCATTTATTACACCAGAATTAAATGTATGTATAATTTAAGAGACAAATATAGAAATTTACAGAGGCTCCTCCTCAGTTTTTCTCACTACCAATTCCAACTTGTAAATGGGGAAAATATTTTCCTAAGAAATCCACCACAACTCATGTCAATTCTTAGTGGAAACTACAACAAAAAAATTCCTTGAAATTCATAATTCAATGATATTAAAATCAACAGAAATATTTAGAAAATAGAGAGATGTACATAAGGGAATAAGATTCCATGAAAATTGATAATTAACAAAAAAATAGTTAATTCTACAATGGTAGTTTCAAGATTCTATATAAGTTTATATAGTTCAAATATGACTATGGAAAACCATTAGGGATTGGGAGACATTGAAAAAAAAATTAGATAAAGTGATAGATTTTTGAAAATTATAATGGGTACTAAGAGGAATTTTGGTAATAACATATATTTCCAATTCTTGTTTATATTTTTATATGCATTGAGTAAAGAAATAATGAATGATATACCAACTGTTAGGATAAAAAAATAACATCGATTAAAAATTTTAATATAAAAAACATTAGAAAAAAGTATTGATGATTTAATCTGTCAATATCTATAATTTATTTGAGAATTAATTCAATATAATACATTTATGCCTAGATATAGTATTCAGGTTATTGAATTATTAAAACCTTTGAAAATAGGATAATAATTTTATCCATGGGTGCTCAATCTCTATGACACAAGTATTTTTTTTTACTAATTAACATGACTAAAAGATGTTTAATTAGAATTTAATTGTCAAGTTTAACCATAAAAAACAATAATTAAAATTTATAAAAATTAGTTTCCATGAGATTTTTTTTTAAAAATAGATACCCACAATATTGATGAAACTAGAATTTATATATTGTATGAATCATTTTTGAATAGTGTATTCACCTATCAAAAAAATTAATCAGTTTCATTTATGAGATTAAATAGACTAACAACTCCCCAATAGAAAAATAAACCATTTAATACTCATAAGAAATCCATATTCATAGATCTTAAATAAATAATCAAATGGAGAAAGGGATAGTTGGAAAATCTTACCGAGCGTGAGTTTTTAGTGATAGAGATATTTTAGGATAAGAGTGATGTTATCCTTCCAACATCATAGAATTTTCTAGGAGTAGATATAATAACCTTTCACCCGCACTCTCAGATCTGGTGCTAAAAACACAATCCTTAAATTTCTTCCCTGATACTGATAAATGTGACCCAATTTTAGCAATCCAAAATATAAGACCCTGAACCTGATATAAAGTGTATACCGGTTTGATTTTTTGGATAATGGAATGTCTTTGTCAAGTATGAAATATCTCGAGGGTCTTCAAGGGGTTTGAGGTATGGAAAAGAGAAAAAATGAGCAAATTTGTGTTGAGAACATAGTTGGTACAGAGTTAATAGAAACGACATGCCTTAATCATGTGGCATATATAATGGGGTGCATAGATGAGGATACCTTGTGGGGTTCCTCCAAGAAACCATACAGCCCAAGCTCCCCTTGTATCGATGTGAGCACAAACCCACTGTATTGTTTGTCAAACCGTATGGGTGGCTATACAAACTGTGTGTCCAAGTTCCCTATTGGATAGAGGTAGACACATTGTTTGGCCCACCATGTGTCCAAACCATGAAATACTTAAAAATGGAAAAATTCCAATTCCCCCCTTGGGGTTAAATGTTTCTTCTATAAATTTTCACCCCATTCGATCACCACTAGCTTGAGTATTGAAAAAACAACCTCCTTCTCCCCAATGGGTGATTCTCCTTGAATTCTTAGGCATTTGAAGTAACGTTTGGTGTGAATCGAAGATTCAGGTAAGTATTAAACTTCACTTCCTTCCATTTTCTAGAATAGGGTTGGTTTTTGGTTCCCTCTCCTTCCAAATATCTAAACCCTTATTTTCCAGGGTGTTCTTCTCCATAGTGTTTGGGGCCATTTTAGTTTTAATTAAGGGTTTATTTTGTAAGAGATATTTTCTAAAAACATGATGTAGGTGGTCTTAATTTTTCCCATAGTCTCAATGTTTTATATGTGCATGTGGTTGTTACAATGTACTACTTTGATATATTTTTGTGTATTTGGATAAGGAAATTAATATGAGATTTAGTGTGAGGTGTGAAACCCTCACAGACCCCATTGTATCCATTGATGATTTGAGATGGGATATGTGGCTACCCATGGGATATGAAAAACCATATGGAAGGGTGAATTGAACAGGTAAACATTTCTATTGAGAAATTATGAAAATGAATAATTTTTAATGGTTAATTTGGTTATGGGAATGGTTAAAGGGGAAAATTTAAATGTTTTTATGCTAATTTTGTGAAATGTCAAAGAGTATTTTGAAGTGGTTTTAATGATATGTTTTTATTTTGATCCAATTATTGTTTTAAATGAAGAATATAATGTATGAATGTGGGATATGTTTGAATAATATGTGTGCACCTTAGTGTGATTTAAAAGGGGGTTTCCTTAATTGATTTTAAATGATTATTTGAAATGAGGGCATGGATCCATTTATGTAAAAGTGTGTTAATGATTATTTTTAATTAATGGAAATTTAAATGAATTACTTGGGGTAATTTTTATATTTTCAAGGTTTAATATTTTTGTTTTTAAAGGTGTCTTTAAGATTATTCAAAATGAGTATTTTTTTGGTGTTCTATGCCATGATTTTATTTTTGAAGGTCCATAGAGACCTTAGTTAGTTTTGTTACTTTAAAAATTGGTTGTTGGGTTCTTCTTAAACATTGAGTATGGATATGATTTTGAGTTTAGTATTTAATGAAATTAGTATTTCTATAAGTGGTGCTAGTTTAACTTGAATGTCAAATAAGTTACAGTATGTAATGGGTAAATGTGATTAAATGGTTTATAAATCATTTCCACGTGTTTAAGTGGTGTGTTTGGGGTATTTTACTAAGGCTCCAACTGTATGGGCCAGACAAGTCTAAGTCTCTAGTCCCCACCCTTTTATTTCTAGAGTTAGGATTCCAAATTTATTTTCTATGATCACAACTAATGCATTGTTGTTCTTAATTGAGTTGTTCTAGACTAATGCTCTAGGCCCACCAATGTATTTTTTGGTTATGATCTTAGGTTGAGGCTCTATTATCCTAACATATGGACATGGCTTGATTATTAGACCAAGGATCCAAGGTAAGTTGACAAATAGTTTAATTATTGAACTCCCTTTGTGAATAAAAGTATGTGACCTTTTATGTTATGGATTAGTCTCCAAGCATGATTGGAGTTGATTTTTTTAGTTGGTTAACACCTGGAACATAAAGGATAAGAAGGGTTGATTAATAATTGTTTAAATGTGAAACATATTTCATTTATTTCCTTGTATAGTTAATTATCCTTGATTACCTGCATACACTTTTATATAAACTAGTTTTTTCTTTAGGCACCATTGGTGGTGGCCTACTGGGTTGTACTCATGCATTTCTTAGGCTCCCACATCACTTGGGTACATGAGAAGATGCTTTGAATTTTCTAGTATAGGTCTAGGATAAGGACCCAGTGTTTGGTTTGTTCCTGGGTTAATTGGTTGGATCATGGGAGGCCAGGAACGGGTTGGGTCTTGGGTCCGTGTTTGGGATCTTTTGGTGGTTTTGGATTTGAAATTTGTTTGTATGACTACTTCATTTGCAGTGTATTCATCATATTTTTATAGGATTTTCTACTTGTGTACATATTTTTTTTACTATACGCTTTCCATTAATGATTCCGATTTGTTATTTTATTTATTGATATTATTTTTTATATGGTATTACTCTAATAAGCTGGTATTGTATCCATAATGTATCTCCATATACTTGCACAGCAAGTCAACAACATCTATTGTATGGGGAGGCACACCTAAGGTCATGTAATGACAGGCTTGGGGAAATTATATTTTGTCTACCAGCCCGAGGATGTTATAAAGTGGTATCAGAGCTATGAATTTTGTTTTACTATTTGGAAATGGTAGACATGCGACTAGGGTATTATTAGGGCTTGGTAATGAGTTCATGCCTGGGTGCCTATAACCCCATGCATGAGGGAAGGCCCAAGTTTCTTGGGGTGAGAATTTTCATTCTGTTTTCTGATTTTATCGTTGGTTGATACTTCCAACATGATTGGTAAATATGTATTAGATAATATTGATTTAAGAGGTTTTTTATCTTGTCCCAGTATAATAAGAGAGGTTATGTGATTTAATACATCATGATAAGAACATATGATTGATAGGTTATCTATATGTTTCCTTTGATTAATAGTTCTTTGGGACCCACATGTTAGTAGTGTACTTTTCTACATACGATTTAATCCTATTGATATTTCTAGAAATGGTTGTTAATGAAAGTGTTTTGAAATATGAATTTGAGAAAAGTCATTATTTTTGAGATGTTCATAGTAAAAATGTTTTTTAGAGAGTAAATCCTAGGGTTTTGAAAATTTAATGTTTTGAAATGTGAAACCATGGGTTTTAAATGAAAATGCTTAATAAAGAAAGGAAATGTGAAAATGATGGGCTCTTTAGGGATTCTAGTATGGGTATCGCTAGTATTATGTTTTTACCCTATGTATGGGTGGTGTAGGAAATTATAGTTCCTTAGTTTGAGAACTTGGTAGTGGTTTGTGGGGATTTTGGGGGTTTTTATGTGTGTTTATAGGGTTGTTCCTTGTTTTACCCTCAGTAAGACTATGGAATTTGGGTTGTATGATGTTGTTTGGTAATGTGGGTGTGGTGATCCTTGTGGGTTGAGACCTTACGAGTAGTGTTTTGGACCTAGAGTGTTTTTTCTTGTAGTGCTGATGTATGTGTGTGGGAATCCTTTAAGTTGAACTAAGAGTAAATGGTTTCTTTGGTGAGTTAGATAAAGTGTGTTTTTTATTGGGGGAAGGAGTGAATCCCTTGACTAATGAGTTATTTGAGGTCTGATGTGCATGAATTAGATAAAGAGAACGAACAACTATTGCTTGATGTGATTCCATTTTAATGATTTGGTATCAGTTGACTTTCAAGGTGACATGTTAGATGAATAAACTGGGTTTCCCATCTTTTTTGAGTGTATATAGAACATGTGGACTTGTTGGAATTTGGAAGTGGAATACAAAGAGTATTTCATAGGGATATATTGGCGTAGAGTGTTGAGTAGAAAATTTAATGGTTTTGGATATGTGACTATAGTAATTTCTATGTGTTGAAAATAATGGGAAATCGAGGGTATCCTCGAGGGAGGCTGTACCGGAGTTGTAGGTTCCTTATAATGTAAATCATGAGTGGTTTATTAAGTGGTGGAATTTATGAATGATGGGTGCCATAAAAAGGTTGGTAAAGTTCATGGTTATGGATTTATTTCATTCTAAGGGGAGAACTTTAGTGATTGTGGTAAGTTGTAAGGGTATTTTTGAAGGATATGATGATTCAAAAACCTAGTCATGTGGCCTTGATGGTGTTTTATGTGAAAATTGATATTGATGTTGGGCAGAAAATAAAAAGGCTACCAAAGCGTAGATGGACGCTTTTGTTTTGGAGGTGACACCTGAGGTGAGGGTTAGTCATGTGGTTGAGATTTTTTGATGAATGGTTGGATTGTTGTATGAGAATGTTGAGAATTACTTGATCCCAATGAGGTTAACAAACCTGGATGCATGGTTAGTTGTGTACATGGGTACTGGTTCTAGATTTGGTGATGTAAGGTTCATGTGATCTATAGTTGGGTTCAACATGTGGTCATAAGAAATTGTGATATCTTGAGGGATTTGATGAGGTCCATATGTGGGAACATGCTGGGATGGCATGATGTCATTTGGAATGGGTGAACAGGTGGATCGAGATAAGTGCTTGTTGTTTTTTATGAAATCAAAGTGGTAATCATGGTTATGTAAGATACCGTTTGTTTTTTATTGGTGTGATGGATTGTTGTTTTTTCATTATGAGTCACTAGGGTCATGTTGGAAGGAATCAAGAGGTGTGAAAGTGGTAGTTCCATATGATGTGTTGATTCATGATTTCTTGATAGAGAGTCACAATGTGGTAGCATGTTTGGTAGGAAATCCCACTTGAGTTTTGGTGGTTGGGTGTTAATGAGATGTTGGATGGTAGGAAAGATCGATACTTTTAACTAGTGAAATTACTCCCATAGTGGGAGGTAACATTAGTGATTAAAAAAATGTGGTGGTATTTTTCTATGATTTCTTAGCATACTTTTAATTTGTGATGATCATCCCAATACATTAACAACATCCCAGGTACACTAAGAGATAATTGGATTTATTCCTAGATACCTAAAGTTGTTTTAGTTAGATATAGGGCCTATTGGAGGTTACACTAATGGGGTGGTACATATGGATCTGGATGGTTGGAAGTACACCATTGATCATTTATGGGTGAGGTCCTCAGGATGGACCGAATGTCCATAAATTCCATGGGCACTGTTCTTGGAATCCTAGAATAGGTATAACATGATGTTTGTTTTGTTGTTATGGGAAAATATAGATAGCCACATCTATGTTTTTGGGTTCAAATTTTGATTGAATAATGAGATATGGTGGTTGGAATTTCTTGAGGAAAGAAGTGAAAACGAAACTCTTAATGTGGGGAGCGATGTTTCGATCATGTATGTGTAGAGATGACTATGGAGTGGGTGTGGTGGCATAAAAATCTCAATAAAGAAGAGGTGAGGTGCATGTTTTCATTCTTAATGAAAGGACATGTGGGACTAGTATGTGGTGGTTTATTGAGCCAAGCATTGGCTTCATGCCCATGTTGATTCTAAAGGAATTTTGATATGCCTATGTTAGAATCGTTAATGTGAATGATAGGGTAATGGAACTGTTCACGACAATGTAAGTTTAGTGCTAGAACCTCACTATAAGTTCAACATAGACTCAGGTAGGAGTGTTTGGTGAAATTATAATTTCTTTAAGTGTGAAGGAATCTTGGTCATGTGAAGTAGTGACATTCTAACAATGAGGCTGGGCATTCTAGGATGATTCGACAAGGGATGGCTCAACTCAGTTTGAAAGAGGTATGAAAGTGGTGAGTTGTAAATCACCTTTATTGGATGTTTTAGAATAAGAAGTGAATTTAAAAATTGGAAATGAGTTTGAGGAAGAACCTAAATGAATTTGGTCTATATATGGATAATAAAGGTGATTTTGTTAGGAATGTTGATGGGTGCGGTGGAGCATGATAAATAATTGGAGGGTAGTGGATACCTTGATGGTGGATTTTTGCTGGAAGTCAAGGAATAACACCGGTAGGTGCATTGATTGATAGTTTTACACCTTAAGTGATAAGGTTCCATGATCAGCTGAAAGGGAAGAAACACCCCCATTGGAAGATGGGTGTTTCAGGATAAGCTAGTAAAGGAAGGTTCGAGACAGTATGTTAAGATTAATAGACATAGTATGTTATGATCCACCTATGGTTTGATATTTTAATTGAAAGCATGTCTCATAAATGAATGAAAACTTGATATAGGTCAAGTTGTTTTAGTTTGAAAATGGATGGTAGATGCATGTCCATTCCGGGTGGTTTTTATGCAAAGGATAGATGCAAATGTTGGATGGTGATCTTGTGCCTTTTTTGGTGTGGTGAGTTGGGAAATGCATTGGGTATGTTGTGGAAGCATGAGTTGAGGTTTTGGTGGTCCCTTCTGAATGTGGAAGTTCCCAACACTAGGAGATGGGGGTGGTGAGATAAAGTATATGGTGGGGAGCACCATAGAAGCTAAGTGGTCGTTTGATGATGTGATTAGTGTTACAAATTGGATGGGATTGAGTAGGATCCATCTTGGAGTTTTAGTTTTGGTGATATGCATAGGCTTGGGTTTTGACCAATTGAGTACCTTGAGATGAAGGTTATTCTTGGGTTGTACTTCATATGTATGAATATAGAATGAGGCCTTTGGGCCTCGAGTTGCTGATCGATGTAATTTGGGGAGTGTGGTTGGAATCTATGTGTCCCTTTGGGTGACACTGATCTTGGATCACTAATAGAGTTTTGGGAAAATTGGTGAGATGAAACCAAGCAATTTATACCATGAGTTTTTGAGGGGATTAGACTGATGGTGTTATGATTGGCTCTCCTATGGTAATGTAGTGGTTTGTCGGTACCCTTTTGTGTGGTAGTTTAGGGTGTTACCCAAACTGTTATCTTGTGTTTATTATTGGTAATGATGAGTTTGATGTGGATTATTCCTTGAGGAGAATTAGGTTTGTCATTATGGATCAAAATGGGAAAATTCTTTTGGGTATGACTATTTCTTGGTTGGACTGTTGTGTTGGAATGTACATGTTCAAAAAAAGGCTAGGAGGGTTAATGCTAGTGAGTGCTCCCCATGGCCCGATCGTTTTTCATGGAAGCCCATTGACATTTGGGAGTACGGATCAAGGATGAGACATTGTAAGGTGAGGAGGTTGAAAGACCCCAACCTTGAGATAAGGTGAATCCCTGATTGATTTTTTAGATTATAGAATTTCTACGGTGATTAAGAAGGATCTCATGGGTGTTCTAGGAGTTTGGGGCATGAGAAAGAAGGAAAATAGGCCAATCTACGTTGAGATCATGGTTGGGTCATGGTTAGTAGAAACAATGATCCATAACCATGTGGGCTGCATAAGGGGGTGCACAGATGTGGAAATGGTGTAGGGTGCCTCCAGAAGAATATGCAGCTCAAGATCCCCTTGGATAGTGGTGAGCACATGGCCACCACCTAGTTTTTCCAACCATGTGGGTGGATAGCCATATCATGTGGCTTGGTCCCTCTTGGACAGAGGGAGACGCATGGTTGGCACACAGTTTAGCCGAACCTGTGGCCAAACCACGCACCACTAAAAAGTGGGGAAATTACCATTCCCCCTTCAATGATAAATGTTTATTCCTATATTTTTCATCCCATTTTACCCCATCTATCTTGGGTTATGAAATATAAACGTCCTCCTCCTCCATGGGAAAATTGCTTTTGATTCTTAGGATTTTATAGTTCCTTTTGGTGCAGATCAAAGAACTAGGTAATACATTGACTCTATTTAATTGTTTTTTCTAGATGAGTCTTGGTTTTTGGTTCCCTAAAATTCCAAATATCTAAACCCTTGTTTTATAGGGTGCTCTTCAGAATTTTATTTGAGGCTATTTTAGTTCGAATCAAGGGTTTCTTTTGGATGGGTGGTTGTCTATGAACATGAGTTAGG
Source organism: Viscum album (assembly GCA_963277665.1). Taxonomy (NCBI): domain Eukaryota; kingdom Viridiplantae; phylum Streptophyta; class Magnoliopsida; order Santalales; family Viscaceae; genus Viscum; species Viscum album. Next base: position 825,441,646 of record OY728132.1, read on the forward strand.
TGGTATTAAAGGCTTTTCCCACAATCTTGATGTTTAATTTGTATATGTGGTTGTGATAAGGAACTAATTTTCTATGTTTTTGTGTCTTTGTGTAAGGAATGTAATTTGGGCCTTAGTTTGAGGTGTGAAACCCTCATAGACCCCATTTGATCTGTTGATGATTCAAGATGGGATTTGGGGCTACTCATGGGGTATGCCAAACCCTTGGAATGGGTGAGTTGAATGAGTAAACATTGAGATAGGTGAATTCTAAAAATGAGTAATTTGTGATGGTTAATTTGGTTATGGTCATGATTAAGGGGGGTAATTGAAACATTTTTATGCTAGTTTTGTGAAATGACAAAGAGGATTTTGAAAGGGTTGGAATGATGTGTTTGTATTTTGATCCAATTTTGGTTTTAAATGAAGAATATGATGTTTGAAAATGGGAAATATTTTAAGAGGAGGTGTGGACCAAAATTTCATTTAAAAAGGGATTTCCTTAATATATTTAACAAGATAATTTGAAATGAGGGTGTGGTTCCATTTTTGGGGATGTGTATTAATGATTATTTTGAATGAATAGAAATGGAAATGAATTCCTTGGGGAAAAGATTATTTTCTCAAATAGGAAGACCCATGTTTTGAAGGGTGGATTAAAGATTATTCTAAATGAGTATTTTTTTTGGTGTTTTATAACATTATTTGAGTTTTAAAGGTTTATAGGGACCTCATTTAGTGATAATGGTTTAAAAAGGGGGTTTTGGGTTCTTCTAGAATGTTGAGTATGGTAATAATGTTGAGATTATTATTTAAAGAAATGAGGAATGGTGTAACGGTTTTGGATTTAATTGAAAGCTAAATGAGTTATGTTATGTAGTGGATAAATGTTATTAAATGGATTATAAAGCATATCCATGTGAATAAGTGGTGTGTGTGGGGAATTAGACTAAGTAACTTCCTCCATGGATTGAATTTACTGAGGCTCTAGGCCCCAACCTTGTATTACTTGAGTTAGGATGTCAGATAGAGGCTCTATTCTCCTAACTTAGGGACCGAGGTTCCCTATTGGATTTGGATATAATTATTCTCTAGGACCACCAATGTATTATTTTTGTTAGGATGTTTAATTAAGGATCCATGATCCTAGCGTATGGACATGGATTGATTATCAGATCGAGGTAATGTGGTAAGTTGATAAATAGTTTAATTAATTAATTAAACCTTATGAATAAAAGTATGTAAACCCCTATAATATGGGTTAGAATCTCAACATGATTGGAGACAGTTTGTTTGGTTGGATGAAACCTGGAACATAATGGATAAAAGGGTTGATTAATAATTTTTTAAATGTGAAACATGTTTCTTTGGTTTCTTTGTATATTTATTTCTCCTTGATTAACTACATACATTGTTTTACAAAAATTTTTTATTTAGAAAATTTTGGAGGTGGCCTACTGAGTTATAATCACATCCTTCTCGGGCCTCCATAGAACTTGGGTACCCGAGTAGATGCGACTTGTTTTTTGGTACAGGTTCAGGATAAGGACATAGTGTTTGGATTGTATATGGGATGATGGGTTGGAGCATGGAAGGTCAAGGCTGGGTTGGGGCTTGGGTCCATGTTTGGGATCTTTTGGTGGTTTTGGTTTTGGATATTGTTTGTATGACTTCCCAACTTGCATTATATTCATCATATTGTTATAGCATGTGATATTGGGTGCTTATTGTATTTTTCTATATACTGTAAATTTATGGTTCATATTGGTTATTTTATTTATTGATACTATTTATTATATGACATTACTCTGATAGCTGGGTATAGTCTCCCCAACGTATATCTATAGACCTTCACTACTAATCATCAGCCTCTAGCATATGGGGAGGCATTCATGAGGTCATGTAACAACCCAGATCGGGGCACCAGATATAGTGTCTACCAGGTTGGGGATGTTACAAAAAACATTCGAATTAAAAAGGAAATATTTGATCACTTTCCTACCCAATAAACTTTCATGTTTAGAGATTTATAAAATTAGGAAAAACTCTTACACAACAAATTTGGTACATAAGAAACTAGTTTATAAAAATCCAGGTCATCTCCCTTTATGTTCTTCAAATATGGTAAAATTATTAGTCATAACATACTTATAACCTTTCTTTACAACCTAAGATAAAGGAAACATAAGAGGGAAAGCTCAAATTCACAATAAGGTTAAACATAAGCATTAACAACTAGATTTTATCATTGAGAATAAGATGAGAATAAGGGTATGATGACATAATTAAATAATATGATCAAAACACAATAGAATTCATAACCATCTAATCATGGTTCATAAATCATGAAATACAACATAAATATTTAACATAATACAAGTTTCTTATAATTCAATGATCACGTACCACATGAAAGTAATCCTTGAACAAAGGATCCATTAGAAATTAAAGAAAGCATAAAGAAAACATCTTGGTAATTTTAAACTTCAGTTTCATATCACTCTTAGAATCATGCTTACAAATAGAATAACCTACCTAGAAAATTCCAAAATTCTCTTAGGAGAAACCAATATATGGTTAACTATGTCCCTTTACCCAATTTATTAGAGATCTATATCAACCTCACCCATTATCCTTGGCTATACTAGGCTCACCCGTCATCATAAAATATGTGTAAGAACTATAACCTAAACCTAACACATTAAAGCATGCATTTTTCAATATAACAATAACCATTGTTCTTTCACAGATTGATTTTCTTGTGGAAAAGAAATGGTTTCTGTGAAAATATCTTTGAAACAATCAAAATCCATTCAAATAAATAATAAAACTGATATCATTACAATATATCCTTAGTGAAGTATATGTAACATCCATTATTGTAGTTTTTGATTAATATAAAAACCATTAAAATATCATTAAAAACATTCTTGAGTAAAATACCCGTTCCACTTTGAAAATATCTTTTAAAAGAAAAAAAAATCAAAAAACACAGTGATTTTTTTTCTTTGAAAAAAATTTTAGAAACATATAAAGGAATATTTAATGAAAATAATGTTTATGACTGTGGGAAAATCCACTCATGTTGTAAATATTAAAATAAAAAATTCTCTTCAAACCTTTGTAAAGAGATTCAAAAGTGACCCAGACAATTTTTTTAACAAGTTTCCTTTTAGAAAAATTTAAAATAAGGTAAAAGATTATTTAAAATAACTGTTGGAAATAATTTATGTTTATAGAATAACATTCTTGGGGTTTTCTAGAAAACATGGATATGGAATAGAATGATTCTTGATCTAAAAGAACATATACAAGATTATTATCACTTATAAACAACTTTCTTTATGTTTTTTAATTAATAAGGGTGGAAATGGAAATTAAACATGTAAAACACATTAATAAATAGTGTTCAATAAAATATATGTGTCTTATTAAAAAAATATCATATGATTTCACCCAAAGTAACCTTAACACAAATAATCCTTAAAATAAATGATATTCCAACATAAAACTTTTACTGCTTTGGTAACATTAGAAATCAAAATTCATTGAATGAAAGAATATGATATGGTTCTATAAATCAAATACATTAAATGAATTAATATGTCAAAATTAATTCATTTAGTTTAAATTATATCATTCAAATAAATCATGGTTCATGATATTAAACATATCTCATGAAAATGAGATTATGACAATGAAAACCTTTGAAAATATCATAACTGTTGAAGTGTAATTAATATTTGAAGTGATTATGTGAACATATGTAAATTAATATAAAACAAGTTGAAATAAAACATTAAAAAATTTAGAAATAAACTCCCACATAATCATGGAATAATAAAGTCAATGAAGAAGAGTTATAACCTAATGAAAGGTAATTGAGTTAAGAAACCCCTTACCACTTTGTAACCTTCTAGTCAAATACCTTTAGATGAAATACTTTTTGTTGTGACATAAAATATAATGAAGTATGCATTATTCATGATATAAAATAAAATATGGTTAGTATATGCACCAAATAAAATAAATTAGGTTGATAACATTAAAATATACCTCAATGAAGGGAAATTGAGATGAAATCCCTTTCCTCGAGTCCAGACATTCCATGTATGTCTATTAACTATTGTATAACAAAATCATATAAATTATTTAATTTTAAATAAATTATATATTTTTTTTTTATTTTATCATTAAATAATTTTTTTCATTTATTAGAATAACATATTTAATTACTTAATTGGTTATGTTCACATCAGGTGTTTTGAGGATGTTCGACTCATAATATCAAGATGGATTTGGTTTGTTGACCATTGTTAAGAAGTTCATTATTCCATCAACTATAGAATAATAATCATGAAATAATTATAATTTTTATACATTAATTATACTTTTAAAACCAACCATGAAATATAGTTATGAGAAATGAATTACGTTATAATCATGGAGAAGGTAAGTCGTACGTACTCTTGAGTAACATTTTTGTTTTTCAAAGAGCACGATGGAAGGAAGGTAAGTAAAATTTTATCTTTATAAAATGATAATTAAATAATAAATATAGTATTAATTCTTTAAATTTACTTATATATACCATCCATGTGATTCAATTATGAAAACCGAATCACATTGATTCGTGGAGGCGATAATTCACACATACAGATGAACGATATTAAGTTTTTTTAATGGATGGAATGGTAGGAAAATAAATGTTATATTATCATTATAGAATAATAATTATTTCATGATATATTATATATACATCTATATATATTTCATTTATCATTATAACCATCCATGAGAGATGATGATGGAAAATTAATTATATTGGTTCGCGAGGCTGTAGTCCGCAGTATAAATGAATAACGATTTCATTTCCCATTTGATGGAAGAAGTAGATTGATATATGTTATTACATTAAAAAAACATATAAGTATATGTAACATACTAGTGGTTTTATTTTACCATGTTTGAAGAATATTTTAGGGAGGCATAAGAAGAAATAAAATGAAAACTCTAGATTAAGAATTATACCTCCTTTTCCAAATAACTCTTTAGGATTATTCCAAATGCCTTTATAGGCAGGTTTTATGATCAAAATAGATAATTTAATATGTGGGGAGGTATTATTGGAATGAATTTAGTTAGTAATTGAATTAATTTAAATTCTATTGTATTTTGTAGAGGAGAGGATATGGGGTGTCCTTTTTATAACTGAGGGGAGGGGTACTATTGGAAATACATGAAATATTATAATATAATTTTTGTATAACTAATTTAAAATGGTTCTAAAATGAAATTTATTCAAATATAAGGATGATAAGGTCTCAATATAATCATCAAATAAATTTTTTACTAGTTTGGATATCATTTTAAAAATTATCTTTTGGATTAACCCTTCTATTAACCAATTTTAACATTAGTTGTGGTAATCATTTTTTCAATATAAAAGGGTTGTAAATTTAATTCTAAGTTATCAATTGGATAATAAATGGATAAGAGATGAAATGTAAAATATTTTCTCATCATTATTTTACTATTTAAATATTTTTTATGATTTTTAAATAATTTAATAAAATTATTTTACATAAAATACTATTAATATCATTTTGAGAACCATTCAAATAATTTGAATTTTAAATAAACATGAAATTAATAGAATTATAATATAGTAAATTTAACCATTAATAATAAATTATTATTAACTAATAAATTAATGTTAAACCATAATTTATCTAGAAAAATAATACTTTTTATATTTTTAAAATAATTTACATTAATTTTCTACTACTTGTACAAGAACTTTGTAGGCACTGCATAAGAATTTGAGGTAATTATTTTCCACTAAAAACTAAAAATTAATCACTATAATAAAAATAATTTCATGACGTTCAAAATAAATTTTAAGATTCATTCACAACTTATTTTTATCCCTATGTGAACATAAAATATATATTTAAAAGAAAGATAGTTACATTTTGTATTTTTCTTTACTAAACATAATATATAAGAAATTTTCAAATAAAAATAGAAAAAAATCCCAATAACATTGAATATAGGATAATTATGGTATAAACACACTAATAAAATAGATTAATCTCATGTTTTATGGTCATTTTTAGTCCTTATAATATTATTTTTAACCTTAATTACCTGTTTTAACATTACCGATTTAGAAAATATTTACTACAATTACTATTCATAATGAGAAAATATGGTATTATTTACTAAATTTGAACCTCATTATTCAAAATATGGTATCCATTTTATCAAATACAATTCACATAACTTTAATAATTTAATTTAAAATCCAACTTGTAAAACATGATGGAAAATAGTTTTTCAGAAAAATATCTTTTGAAGTGTAAAAATGATTTTATACAAAATTCAAGTATAATGATGATTAAAATAATAGTTATTGGATTTTTTTAAATCAAAAGGAACTAAAAAAATTTAAAATTAAGAAAAAATATAATGTGACTTTGTAAATACTTGAAAACAAAATAGAGTTTTTAATAAAAATTAGTATTTTTTACTATTCATCAAAAAATCAATTTTTCCATAAAATTATGAAAAATTAATCCTAAGATAATTTTGAAATTAATAATTCCAAAATTAATTTCATTTTATCAAATTAAATTTTTATAATTTTGTATTCAATATTTCAAATAATACTATATAATTCACGAAAACCCAATTTGATTTGAAAAAATCCTCTTCCTTTTAAATAAAAAAATACCTAATATTGTAATGAATATAACTATAAAAAATATAATTAATGAATATTAATAATACTTGAAATTTATTTATATTAACATTAAATGGTTTTTTACAGTAGAGGTTGAACATTGGGGATCATGACATCAAGGAAAAATAATGTATTTCTTAAATAATATTCTTGATAATGTAGATAAAGTGAAACATGCCTGAAATTTCATATTGAAATAAAGGAAAATATAGTGGAATCCATTAATGTGATGAGGTGACCAAAATTATACACTTAGTATCCTATCTTCATGTAAGGAAAATCTATTAGGGATTTAAATTTATTAAGGTAATATTGTATATTATGAATTGCAAAAATCACCAAACAAATTAGATATGAAATGGAAATTGAAGTCTGAGGATCTAGGATTAAGTGATGCCACATTGAAAAAAATTGTGCCATTGAATTGAAAATTAGGGACGTAAAAACCTAATGTGACTGTAGGTAATGAAATTCAAAATTGTGAAAATGATATATGAAATCCTTAACTTGGTTGAATAGGGAAACTAGGTATAAGCATTGTGAATATAAAAGCAACATTTTAAAACTCTAGATAAAAATGAATCGATGTTGGTTAACATATGTGATTGTCCTAAAACCCTATAAAATATTAAATAAATAACTGTAGGTGTATTGTGAAGGTATCACAGAGGCTCACTGTTGTTACATTTATTTCATGTCTTCTGCCTTATTATTTATTATTTTTAATTGTGTTTTTATAGTATAAATTATGTTTTTATTTTTAATTTTGTAATTTTTTAAATTTATTAATATTTTAATTTTATGATAAAGTATAGATTTAATTAGTTAATTTTACTTTTTTGGCTAATGGATAATTTAATTTGTAAATACTGCAAACTGTCATTTATTATCTTATTTTTACTTCATATGTCATTCTTTATCATTATATATTTATTTCAATTTTTATTGTTTATTAAAATAATAATTTCAAATGTTTTATATTAATTATGTAATTAATAAATCTATTATTTCTTTTTTTTAACTTTTCATAATTAATTTTTCTTTTTTCCAATTTTAATTTATTTATTAGTTTTTATGTTTATTTTATTTTGAATTTAATTTTATATTTGTATTTATTTTTTTCTAGGAGAGTTCCCTCCAATATACCACATTTTTAATATTTAAGTAACCACACAAATGTAGGTTAACTGATTGTGAGAAGTTAAAAGTGACCACGTGATAATTTTCAACTGACCCTTAGGCATAATTTTTAAGTTTCCACAAGACAAAAACCACTGTTACTTAAGTGACCGTTTGAGTAATGAAACTTAACATAAGAGGGATAAGTGACCATGCAGTCAACATTAACCTACCATACCTCTGTATAAAGTTACTATGAGGAACCTCTTTAGTCAGTATAGGAGAAAACCTACTATATAACTCTTTCACATTCACTTCCCAGGTGACCATACAACTAATCATCTCCTCAACCTATCATGACACCATGGAATAAGAATTCCAATACTGAGCTCACCTGTTTTGGATTGAAGAATAAATGAACAATATAGATAAGTTGGATTTTCATCACCTAAAGGCCATATCTCCCATTGATTCCAAGTAGGTATGAACCAAGAAAAGTCATGTTGCTGCCACAAACCATATCTAAAATCTTCTGGATAAAGAATAAAAATTTAAGTCTAATCTAGTGGTGCCTTTTTCAAAGATCAATTAAGGATGGAAACACTACCTCTAATGATGAATTGGGAACCAAAGATATGAATCAAATTTGTGGGTAGATTAATCACTAGTTCTTGATTTCATGAGCTTAAATGAATAGGTCATTATGTTTGTTGATCAAATATTTTCACCCATAAAGAATATGGATGACTTGATATGGTTACTATTCACATGAAAATTTTAAACTCTCATGCCGTCAAGCTAGTTCAAGGATACAATAGTGATTTCTTTTAATTTGAGTCTATGAATTATATTTTTTTGATTTTGATTATTTTAAGATTGAGGATGAATTCAACACATCATGTTGGTTACCAAAGTCGTGGATTAAAGGTTTGATCCAAATATTGGTAGGGATCCCATGTCAACCATAAAAAATAATGAGGTTAATAAAATATCATTCAAGAAGCTCAAACCCTTTATCACAGATAAGATGATTCATTTCATCAAATATTATCTGATTAAGATGTGTTTTCACTAGAAGTTATAATTACAGGTTTGAGTTTAGTAAATAAGTGGACCCTTACAATTCTGAGTGCATTGATCCCAGTATTGAATACAAAAATAGGTGATGTGGTTGAAAAAATGTTTACAAGGTGCTCAAGGTGGGTAAGGATGCATTTATGGGGATAATGGAGAATGAATTTTGATATTTTTTATATAGATGATTTTATAATTACTAGTTGCGACAAGATATGAATATTTTAAAAAGATATTTTTGGGACCCAAAATTGTAAGATTGTTTTTAGAATTAATTTATCAATGAGTATGAACATTGAAAATAGGGATCAAAGATTAAAGGGTTTAAAACATGGATTATTCTATCAATATTTATGGTTGAAATGAGTAGTGTGAATTAATTTTTGAGCACATGTCAAAATAACATGTTAGTACTATCCAGAAAGTTTTCTGAGTCATGTGAAGCCACATTCCTTATATGTAGTAAAGAATTTATATTCTTGAATCTTGAATAAGGATAGTAAACGAGGAGTAATAGAGAGTCTGGTTTCATGTTGATATGGACGCATGTGCCCTAAAATAATTTGTCATGTGAGAAATTTTATTCTCACATAACATTCACTAGATTTAGAGTTTTTGGAAGAACCAGGGGCTGTCACCTGGACATGGTGGATGTGAATAGAATTTCTGACAAACAGTGATAATATATATATATATATATATATATTTTATAGTGGATCAAATAAGGGGATTAATTTTCATTTGAGAACTCACAGGGGAAGCAAAACAGAAAATATTCTGGATAATAATTCAAGAAGATTCTCTAGAAAAGATCAAGGTGTATATTGTATCTACCACTTTGCTGAAGATGATGTCTGAAGATTCCATATTCACTTTGATGATGTTCAGTTATGTTTTTTATGGTCATAACTAGTGCATTATTATCGTGACTTTTTTTTAGTTTTATTTCTTCAATTTCACTATAATTTTCTCTAAATGAATGAGCATCAACGTTTGATTGAATTTTGATGTTTGAACAACATGTTTTCTTGTGGATCATTATTCTTCAATTATGTGAACAATATAACTCTAATCATAGAATGAGTTATATTAATTTAGGATGAGTATGATTTTTATGATTATTTACTCTTTTTATATTTGTTAATACTTCATTGAGGATTATGAGTATAGTGGGTGAATAACATTATAATTATGCTCAACTATTATTGAGTATATTGATCTAATCATACTGAAAGTAAGTTTGCTTCTAAGGTCTTATCTCGTGATTTCAAATTTTTTAATTGGAAGAGATGCATGTTTTTTCGTCATGAATCTTATTTTGACAAAATTATTAGTGTGAAAACATTTTTAAAATTTTAAGATAGGATGATCCATGATAATTTCTAGAATAGGTCTGTAATTTCATTTTATTAAATCCATTTTTTTAGTCTCATACAACCTTTTACATTCTACTTTTCAATTCCTTGATTTTTTCTATAAAATAGAATAATTTTATTTCAAAAAATTTATTTTCCCTAATAAAACATAGAAAATAATAACAAAAAAGAATCACGATAGAGAAACTCCATAGTGGTAACCTCTTTGGGAGACAACCTTGGGTTCCACTTTTCTGGACTATTTAAGATATTAAAAACTTAAAGAAAAGTTTTAAATATTTACATCAAAAACTTTAATCTTTACTTAATTTAAATGATACATAGTGTTTGAGAAAAAAAATATGTAGGAATCAATGGAATAAGAGGCTGAATTTTCCTGTGGTTTCAATGGAAAGATTGAAATAGATGAAAATATAAAATGTAATATAAAGTGAAAAATATATATACCTAAGGATATGTGGAAATGTATATAGTAAAAAATTGGAATGGATAATGAATATGTGTTAAATTTTGATGATGTGGACACTGCTATGTGTGAGTACAAATTAATGAGATGGAATATAATTCTACGGTGAATAGATGCTGGTCATAATCATCATAGGGTTTCATGAGGCTTTGTTTCACATGTGGAGGGAGAGTTTTTTTGAAATGGAATAGGGTATGAAGTTTATTGTAGAGAGGGAGAGAGAGAAATGAAATGGAATATGAGTTAGATGGTTCTGTTTTTAACTTAAGAGGCCAGCACATAAGGGAAAATTGTCTTAATAGATCCATGTAGTTGGGATTTGGCTTAGTGGTAAGCACCCCGTAATCCTACCTAAAAAATGGGGGTTCAAAACCCATTGGGTTCAAGTACTGTAGTAGTAATATAGCGGCGGAGGGCACTGTAGCAGTGAAGGGAACTGTAGCGGAGGTGGGTATTGTAGCAGTGAATACTATAGAAGTACTATTCATAGAATGGACCTTGGGCCAAAAAAATCTGGCTTATGTGCCATGTAATGGGCTACATTCCCACTGGGCCTTTGGGCTATGTAACGGGTCTCCCACTACCCTCTCAAAAGAGGTCTTTACTTTGCTTTAATAATAAAATGAGTCTTCAAGCCCAACTTTTAAAAAAATGTCCTAATAGATCCATGTATCTTGGTAGGAACACTCTCTAGTATAGATAATGGGTGTTATAGATCATTATAATTTTTAACTTTAATTTCAAATATAAAATGATAATCACAATTAAATTGTATTACATTATGAAAATTTTATGAAAATTATATTAATTATTATTAGTTTATCAATTATTTGTATCATAATTATAAAATTTAAATACAAACATTCATACATTGTTATATATCAATATATATATAAATATATCAACACACATTGTCAGTTCATAGACCTTAGTAAAAGATATATATTTTCCCTAAATCCTATAAACATGTGATGTATTTAAGCTGATCTAAAAAGTATGATATATACAAGTTGCATGGTATGATATATATAGAACTAAGAAAAATAATTTCTTTGTAAAGGGATATGTTAATGTGTGATATAGTGATACCACACCATTGCTAGACTATTGTGTTTTATGATATGGTTGAATCCTATTTGATTTATTATAGACCATGATTAACATATATTTGTGATTAATATGGAGATTAAATGCTATGTTTTAATATTTAAGTAATCCTCAATGTAATCTAAACTATCATTAATTAATTGTTTCATTTGATGAAACTTGGGGGGGTATATTAACAAGGGTTATAAAAATATTTAAAAAGTATTTCATCTACTTATATGATAAAAAATTATGGGTAAATTCATAGGACTTGAGGAGTATACTGGAAGCCTATTTAAATAAGGTTTGACCATCAATTTGGTTGTTCAAGACTTTATAAGATTTCAATTAATACTCAATATCAAATCTATCTCTTCCTCAATCTTTAACTAAGAGAGGTACTGAAATATTTTCGATGTGATGGGGAAATCACCCAAGCATTAGGTGATTCGGTGGATTCATGGATACACCATAGAAGAGGGAGTCTATTGGTTGTGTCTTAGTGATATTGATCAATCATATGATTGAAGATAATAGAGGTAGGATAAATCATCAGTGTAAGGTGCATGAGTTCTTTAATTATATCTTATACATGGTTTTAGTTTCATTAATTTTTTATATGGTATTTTTTAGGTTTTTATCATATTTTACTACATTGTGTGAGTGTTGTTTGATCCTTAAAAACCCATTAGTGGTATCATTGCTTCACTATGATATATGATTCTTGAAATTATGTTAAAAAATAAAGAATATAAATATATAAATATATATTATTTTTTACTGATTTCTGTTTGTTATGATTTCAAGTGTTCCTGTTTGTTTAAATTTTGTGTTTTGAATATTTCAAATACCTCAAACATCACATAAAAATGTTTATTTTATTTTATTCTATTTTTGTTAAAATGGATAATTATAATTTCTCACTACATCATATACTTAATGTTCAATTATATTTACTATGGTTGTTATATTATATTTTTGATAAAATATTATGCATTTTCTTCTTACTTCTATATTATTCATGTTTTTTGTTCTCATGATCAATTTTCATACCACACACCATTATATCAAGGTAGCTTCCTCACAGTCTCTTGGTTTCCTCATGTGGTAAGTTAATTATTATTACAGTCAGATAATTGTTCTTAAAATTAGTAATTTTATCTTGTGGTCAATTGAATTTTTTTCATGTGGTCTATATATATTTCCTCCATATAATCAATTAACTTTTATTCTTTCAATAAATTCATATTTGTTTATGTGCTCATTAGTTTATCGTGCACTCAATCATTTGTTCATGTGGTAAATACCACATGGCCAATTACTTTCATCTTATAATTGATCTGATATCACATGATCGATTGATTTATTCAAATGATCGATCTACTCTTAGATTCATGGTTGATCCAATACTTTGAAAATTTATAAAAATGACAGAATATTATGTTTCTCATGTATTTTTATATTTTCACTCACTTCATGTTTTTAGTAATTTTTGGATGTATTTATTTTATAAATAAAAATATATTATCTGAAAACTATATGAAGTTATTTTGGAAAGTTTTAAACACATTTAAAAGGAGAATTGATTTTTTTATTATTCTAGAATAATCCTACCACATGAAGTTTAAATACTTCAAATTTAATTATCATGAGTGATTTATTTATTTTACTCATTAATAAATTATTTTTTAATAATAATAAAATTATTCATAGTTGGTTTATAGTTTGTAATACAATGCCATTAATTTTAGATCTTTATCATATATTTTCATATCTATATAAATTTGAAAAGTTTTTCAAAATTCAAAAGTTAATTTTACAGAAGGATACAATGCGATTATTGTGGGATTTTTTATGACCAAGTATTATAGAGTTATTTTGAAAAGTTTAACAATGAATTAATTTTTTTGAATTAATTTATTTAATATCAATGATTATTGTGAAATGATAATATATATATATATATATAAGAATTTTGTAATATTATTTAAATATGAATTATCTAATTAATTTCTTGGTTGTGTTTGTTTTTTTAATTTTATTTAAAGGGGATTGGGACTTATTCAAATGATACATGATATGAATACTAGACTGATAACACAACATTCCTTTGATGATAAATTTAAAAAATTCAATGTGTTGTGCAATTCTGTGATCCTGTGTAAACCTATTTCCATCTATTGGATGATCTTTAAAGGGGAACCAAAATTTATTTAACTAATACTAATTCCTTGACGAGATGATTTGATCCTTTACATTGCGAACCATATGGTGTTCTTTGTTTATATCCATCGAATTCTTCTTCCAACTTCTATCTAAGTTTTAATTAATTATTTTTAACTCTCTCACATATTCTTAAACCATTAGTTCATAATTTTACCAGCCAAATAATTATATCTATTTAGTTTTTGAATCCTGGATTCAAAATTTAGGACCATTCAAGATGTGACTCTCAAAATCCAAATTCAGTAATTGTAACATGTTATAACTCTAGATACAAATGTTAGGTGCATTTGGTTATACTTCCATTAGAAAAATTTAGTTTTAATTGGGTTATGATTCCACTTTAAAAATTAGGTAGTGAATAACCCGTCTCTTTAAGAGTAGATAGGTGTAAGAGTATCCACAGGTATATTTTTGAACATACTATTATAAAATTTTCCGCATCCATTATTTACATTTCCACTGTATATTATCACTTATTATATATAATATTTGAATTTTATAATATTTTTCTAAAACTTTTAATCAATTCTATTCACCCCAACTCTAAACTATCTGATTCCACCATCTCATACCTAACACTTGGTATCATAGAAAAATCCTACTAGATATAGGTTATGTTACTTTTTTTTATGATAACATTATGTTATTCATAATAGTATAAGTAAAAATATCTTTTAAGAGAGATAGAATGACTATAAATGAAGGTTTGATTCCTTAGAATCCACCACATTTAAATAGTAATGACTATGGTTAATGGTGATCTAGAGTTAAGTAATACCTCAAACAACTCAATATTTTTCATTGGATTATAATGGTAAAACCATATAAGTTACCTTATTCTGACACTAGTTTACTTATTGGAAATGAATTTTCTAATTATGTTTTGAATTAAAAAATTATGGGAATTTTATACTATGCTGTTGATAAATATATCTTTAATTTTTTTGTATGTTATATAGACCATGCGATATAGAAAATTATAAAAATTTCTCACCTTAGATTATAAATTCTATTTATAACTAAGCTCAAAATGCTTTGGGTTGAGTATCAAGATGTGGGTGAAGATGAACGTGTCAACTAGATGTTCAAATGATCCATTGGCATCATGAATATAATGAATCCCATTGAAGAAACATTAGATAATATTGTGTATATATAAAGTGTATTGAAAAAACTAACAAATAATTTTCACATGAAAATAGTGGAAATTGAGGAAATCAATAACTTTAAGAAAAATACATTTGATGAACTCATTGGTTTATTACTTCAATATGAACTAAAGTGGAATAACATCACTAAAGTGGAAAATTCAAAAAAAAAAAGAATGATTGTAAATTTAAATCAAGTATAATTATTTCAATTTAACACTTATAATTATGAATCCTGAGAAAGTTAGAAATACATATCCAATTTTACTAAATATGTTTAAAAAATGATGACAATAACTGGAGGATTCAAGAAAGGATTTTAAAAGGATAATCACAAGGATGATCAAAAGAAGAAAAGTAAGCCTGATTATAATGAAATTTCTAAACTAACATGTTATGAGTGAATAATGAAGATACACATAAATAATACCTATCTAAAACTTAAGTAAGAAAGAAAATATAGGAAATATAAGAAAAAAGGAAAAAATGTTGACAGCTGGATAAAGCTTCGTAGAAGAATCACATTTAAGTGATGAAACCAAAAGTAAAAAAGGTAGGACTAAGAAATATTTTATGGTGGCTAGTGTAAATGAGGTTATTAGTTATTCTGATTGAAATTCATATTATTATGAATCCAAACAAACTTATATGAAACAATTAATTAAAAAAATACAGAGATTTGCTTTGGGAATTGTGAATTTGTTTAAAAAATTAAAAGGATAAAATTAATAACTTGGTAAAAAAATAAGAAATTTACTCAATAAAATGAAGTGTTTAAAAATTACTCTTCTTATTTAAATGATTTTTTTAGTGATTTAGAGTTTTCACAAAATGAGAGTAAAAATCAGAAAGAAATTGTATGTTTAGAAGAAATTTTATCTAATTTTATTCAAGGAAAATAGAAGTATGATAAAATGATGTCTATGATGAAACTAAATAAGTACAAGAGTAGTTTTGGATATAATAAAAATTCCTAATTTATACAAGAATTTATTTGTTAAATGTTCGAAAGGAAGTATATCTAATGTTACATGACTTATATTTGGAATGAAAAAGAATTATGAAAATGAATGTTCATTGAAATTTCCCCAGTCTTTAGGCCATACTATAACATTTATATCGAATAATTTATCTTCTATATTCTCCATGAATACTTGTATAAATTGTGTTTTCGTACCAAATAATTCTTATAGAAAACCAATTTTACCCAAGATAAAATTGGTGCCAAAATTTCATTCTAATTAATTCACATTCTCAGGAAACTTACCTTAAGAGTGTGTAAGATACATGATACATGGAAAATGACTTTTCCAGACACATGATTAGAGATCCATCAAAGTTTTTATCTTATAATCAATGTGATGATGACTCTGTGATATTCAGTGACAACTCAAAAGTAAAGGTTAAGGGATTTGGTTAATTAGGTATACCTAATGTTGTTTTAATTTCTAAAGTATTATACATTGAAGGATTAACACATAAATTAATTTGTATTTATCTATTATGTGATGATGAAAATTTGAAGATAATAAACATTTATTTTCCAAAAATGAATCATATTTATTTTATACTAATAGAAAATAGAATATTTATTATATTTATTTTTTAGAATTAACTAACCAAAATATTAAGTGTCTTAATAAAATAGAAATAAATGATATCTTATAGAATCAGAGGCTTGAACATGTGAACTTTTAGTTGTTACAAAAACTATTAATGAAAGGAAATAAGAAAAAGCTACCAGATTTTAAAATTAGTAAGAATGTTATTTGTGATTATCATTTAAAATTTAAACATCATAGAATACGTTTTAGATATCTCAATATATTTTTAAATTCTATACACTTAAAACTTATTTATTTGTATTTATTTTTTCCTATGTATATTTCTAGTTTAGGGTGAAATAACTATGTTTTTATGATAGTTTATGATTTTAGTAGATTTAGATGGACTTATTTTACGTCTCATAAAAGTGGAAATTTGTTTAAATTTATTTTATTTTTGTAAATTGATTAAATATATAAAATTTTATTTAAATATTTTTATTATAATTGAAAATTTAGTTGAAATTTTTAATCATGTTTTTGATTTTTTTTATGAAAATGATTTTTTTAAAAATTTTGTGCTCCTATAACACCACAACAAAATTGTGTTTTAGAATGGAAAAAATAGAACTATTATTAAAATGGAAAAAATATATTGTATCAAGGTAATTTAAATGAATATATTTTTAATGAATTTATTAATATATATTGTTATAATTTTAAAATAGTTTAAATTAGAACATTTTTAAATAAAAACCCATATGAATTGTTTAAAGGTAAAAATACTAATTTTGGCAATTTTAATGTTTTTTGATGCAAAATATTTATTTAAATATGAAGGATAAATTGGATAAATTAGATTCTAAAAGTGATGGTTGATTTTTAGGGTATTATAATAAAATTAAAATTAAAATTTTTTTTATAAAAGAATTTTGATTTTTGAATAATCTATCCATGTTAAGTTTGATAAATTTTATTTGAAAGAGAATTCAAATTTAGGGATTTTTCTATAAGAATATGATGAATCTAATTATATTAATGAAAAAATACAAGATAATAATGTAATTATTGAGGTGGGTGGATAGAGGGAGGGGTTAATTATTCCCATTCAGATTGTAAATATTGAAAAATTTATAAATACCACCCTATTGAGAATTTAATTGGTAATTTACTTTCCAGTTCTAAAATTTGAAATTCTCTTTTTAATTCTTATGAAAATTATGCTTTTGTTCTTAAATGTGATATAGGTGATCTTTTTGATGCATATGATAAGGTTAACTGGATTTTTTGTTTTAAAGATGAACTTAATCAATTTACTAAATATAATTTTTCTTAGTTATACCCACAATTAGATAAGAATTCTATTGAACCTAAATGGAATTTTATTAATAAAATGGATTAATTTAGTCAGATTATTAAGAATAAATCTATACGTATAACTCAAGGATACTCTAAAGAAGAAGGTATAGATTTTGATGATTCTTTTTTTCCTATGCATTGGATTAAATCTATTCAAATATTGATATATTTTATAGATTTTCAATGTTTTAAGTTATTTCAAATGGATGTCAAAAGTGTTTTATAAAATGTTTTTTTATAAATAAATTCATGTTTCTCAGCCACATATTTTTAAAAATGAGAAATTTAATAATAATTTTTTATGTTATCAATGGATTTATATGATATTAAGTAAGATCCTCATGCTTAGTATGATATATTTTGTTTTTTGAGTAAAATGATTTCATTAAAGATAAGGTAGATCCTACCTGTTTTATTAAAAGGATTTAACATGACATTTTAATGTTTGAAAATTATTTTGATGATATTGTTTTTTGGATCTTGAAGTGAATTTTTTGTAAATAATTTTCTTACTTTATGAAAACAGAATTTGATATGAGTTTATAGTGAGATTTTGTATTTTTTTTAGGTATTTAAATTTTTCAATGAAATGATGTAATATTTTTGAATCAAAATAAATATTCTAAAGATTTATTTAAGAGGTTTGTTTTAGATTCTTTTAAAACTTTATAACCCCTATGATCAGTTATTTTATGTTTTATTTAGATACATATAGAAAAATTTTATATTCTAAAATGTATGGAGGAATGGTTGGTAGTTTTTTAATTTGACTACATGTTGGCCTGGTATTATGTTTAGTGTTTGTTTATGTGAAATATTTCAATATTATATTATGGAATCTCATTTTATAGTAATTAAAAAAAATTATAAGATATATTAAAGGAACTCTTAATTGTTGGATATTTTATTCTAGATAGAATTTTTTTTAATTTTTTAGATATTCTAATTCTGATTATGGAGGATCTGGGCTTGATATAAAATGTACTTATTATATGTGTCATTTTCCTAGTAAATGTATAGTATCTTGGAGTTCAAAGAAACACCATTTTTTTATATCTAATTCATAAAGTTAATATATTTATAATGCATCATATTACTCTCTATCATTATGTATTAAATATACATTGTCTGGTTATAGTTTTAATTTTTAAAATATTATTTTTTATGATAAATATTATACTATTTCTATTTCAGAAAACCCTTTACGATATTTTAGAACAGAACATATTGACATGTGATTACATTTTATTATAAATCATGTTAATAATAGAGATATTATTTTGTAATATTCTCCAATAGACAATCAATGTGTTTATATTTTTACCAAACCACTAGATATTACAAAGTTAGAGAATAAAATTTGATATTGGAATAATGAATATTTATTTTTTATTTTTATTTTACTCTCAATCTTAGATTTGAATTAATGTAAATTTATTGGGGGGGTTGATTTTTTATAATTTGAAATATTTTTTTTAAATATTTTTTTATTTTTATTTTAATCAAGTGACTCTTGATAAATTTCAAAAGGTCAGAGAATTTCATAAAATCATGTTTTGATTTTTTAAGTTTCAAAAAGGGGGAGTTTGTTACTGTATGGTTTTTGTTATGATTTTAAGTGTTTTTTTATATTTTGGGTTTTTAATATTACAAATACCTTAGATAATACCTTGAATGTTTTTTATTTTATTTTAAGTAGATAATTATAATTTCTCATTACATCATATAACTAATGTGTAATTATTCTTATTTTGGTTTTTATATTCTATTTTTGATAAAGGATTATGTATATTATTCTTAGTTTTGTATTTATTAAATTTTTTTCTCAAAGTTACTTAACTTAACACACACCTGTATCTCACAGTAGGTTCCCCAAAGTCACTTTTCTTCTTTAATTGATTAGTTAATTGTTCTTATGTTCAATTAATTGTTCTTACAATCAATAAATTTCTATTGTGGTAGATTAAATTTTATTGTTATAGTAAATCATTATTTCCTTAATATAGTTGATTTTTTTCCTTGTGGTCTATTCATGTTTATTCATTTAGTCACCTATTTATGTTGAATCCAATCATTTTTTCATGTGGTTGATACCTCATGTTAGTTATTTTATTCTTATGGTCAATCTGATATCTTATAATCAATTGATTTTTTATGTAATCAATCTTCCCTCATGGTCCATCTTCATAGTTAGTCTATCACATTTCCAATCTAATAATTTGGATTTTTTTAGAAATTCCAAAATTCTCTATTTTAAAAGTATGTTAATATTTTCACTCAGTTCAAGTTTATAGTATTTTTTACTGATTTATCTATCTTATAAATAGATATATATTATATGTAAACTAAGAAAAGTGATTTTAGAATGTTATTAACACATTTAATAGGATATTTAAATCATTTTATTATTCTCTTATAAACCTGCAATTTGAAGTTTCAAAATTTTGAATTTATTTATTATGAGTAATCTATTTGTTTTATATATTAATAAATTAATATTTACTATTAAAAAATTATTAATTTTTTCATAGTTTTTAATATAGTTTTATTTGTTTTAGATATTTAAAAATATTTTCATATATACATGTATATAGAAATTGTTTCAAAATTCAGTTTTTTATTTAATAGAAGGAAATAAAAATTTTATTGTTGGATTTCCTTGATCAAATATTATAGAGTTATTTTGAACTATTTAATGATAAATAAAAATTGTTTTGAATTAGTCCTTAGTTTTTTAAAATCAATGATTATTATGGAATGATAATCTCCCCCCAATAATTCTATTTTATTATTTGAATTTGGATTATCTTACTGATTGCTTGGAAGTGTTGAGTTTTTGTTTAGTTTTATTTAAAGGGAATCAGGAATAATAAAAATGATACATTATACAGATAATTAATTACTATTAAAAATTTATTTGGATAATAAATTTCAAACATTAAAAGTGTTGAGGATTCAGTGATCCTATGAAAACTTATTTCCATATACTGTGAAATCTCTTAAGGAGATCCACAACATATTTGATTACTACTACTTACATTTCATGATGAACTGATAATTTAATATTAATTTATATATATATATATATCATTTATTCTTAAAACTTCATTTTATGATTTTTCCAACATATATATTCTCCATATTGGGTTTTTCACTCCTGGATTCTAAATTTAGAACCAATTTGGTTGTGATTTAAAGTTTCTAAAGTCATTAACTATAATGTTTTTGTGACTCCCTATATAAACTTCTGGTGCCTCTGGTTATATTTCCACTAGAAAAAGCAGTTTATAATTTAGTTATTATTCTCCTTAAAAAATTATGTAGATAATAATGTGTCTTTCAAAGAGTAGAGAGGTGAAATAGTAGACATACATATACTTTGAACCAAACTACTATAAAATTTTCTACATTCATTTTGTAATTTATTTTTGATATATTATTACATAATGTGCATTATAATTGACTTTGATAATATTTAGTTAAAATTTTAATATTTTCCATTCAACTAACCACTAGACTATCTTACATCACCATCTCAGACCTAACATTACCTTTGATTTTTTTGATGGATATCATCAAAAATTATTTTAGAATTATACCACAATTGGTAATTAGATATTTGATGGAATAAAATATGATGTAATCACTTAATATGATTTGTGATAACACAATAGGTGATATGGACTAATTCCTTAGTTTTCAACATATTACAACATAAGATATAAATATTCATAGAATATGATAGTGTTTTTTTTCATGAAACTATAAAATATAGTGTCTTATTAACTTTAAAATATAATTTATACCATAAAAATGATCTCTTGGAATAATGTGTTGATGCTATGAAGATCATATATTATAGACTCTCATATCAAAGTGATGCATAATTATTATTTTTTAATGTTTGGTTAATGTTATATAGGATAACATTGGGTTAATAATACATAGGTGAGGCCATTGTGACCCATTACAGACCAATTTATCTAGTGTAGGGGCATTATTAATAGAACTATAGGATCAAAGAGTAATAAAATTGATAAAATAGGGGGTAAATGTAACACCCTGACCCCAGTTACCCAGATTCGGTGCATTATTACATAACATTAGCATGATCACAAAATATCAAGTCTAGAAAGGACGATTAGTTTGGTAGCCTTGGAATCACCAGATACATTCATAAAGTTTACATTACATCATAAAATAAAAACTACAACAACACAGTCTCCATAGTCCACAATCATATCCCCTCACACTATCCATGTAGGTCATTAATAAAATACTTCTTCACATCCTGGAAAAAATAAAACATAGAAAGGGGTGAGCTCAGATGCCCTGTAAGGAAAACAATGTAGTAGAAACTTTCATAAATAGGCATAAACATTTAAGGCAATGTACAACTAAAACAAAAGCCTTTTAAACTTCAACTACAACATAATATGGAAAAAATAAAATGAAATAAATCCATTTACTTATTCACATGGATATTATACTAGTCGAATAATCACATGAAATATCATTAACCACTTTCATAATGATGGAATGCATAATGCCAGACTATCATAACCACATAGTCAAGGCCTTGTGCCCAGACTAAAAATAATATTTTGTCAAGGCCTTGTGCCAAGACACTAGTTTGTCTCATTAGACCTATCGATTCATTGAGGAGCTATAGTGGGATCCAACCGTCACTTATTAAGTCCAATGTATTCCTCATATGAACAGGTTTAAACATAACATTAACATTCATATTAAAACTAGAATATGAAATGTTAATACATTCTCCATAAACCATGAATGGTATAAAAATAACACTTCCATAGTCAAACATATCACAAAACCTTCAATAAAATATGGAAGTTTTGTATCATAATAAATCAACTTCAAATAATCTTCAAATCCATCAAAGGATGTTGACATAGATGAAATCAAAACTATTTGAGAGAAATATATATATTTTTTTGAAATCATTTAAAAGTCACATAATTATAAAAGAAAACATTTACTTTTAAAATATTCTTATAATCTTGTAAGGGAAGCTTCAACAATTTTATAATGGCGGAAAATAGCCGCTCCTGCCGTATAAGTTAATAAATACATTCTTACATTAATTCTGTCGAAAGGGTTAAAGGGGACCTTGTTTCGAAAACGACAGAAAGATTACTTTATAAATTTCTTATAAAAATTCAATAAGGTTATAAATTACTTTAAACCATATTCTGTAAAATAGTAAGAATTATTTGAAATACATTTTTAAGAAACATGGATGTGGATGATAAAGAGGTCCCAGTAGATAATTACGTTTAAACAACGTCGAATAATGAAGAGATTGTGAAATAAACCCTTACCTTGTACTTTTCCTTCATTGAGGGTAGGTTAAGATCCTGTATAATGGTGAAATAATTGTTATTAAATTATACAAGAATCATATACATTAACATGATATCATATATGATCTTTTAACATTGCTTTGTTAATAATATCTTAGTATTATCGTCATTTTGGGTGTTAACAGATTTGTTTTCCTTTATATTATTTGTTATGTGAGACATATTTGTAATGGATGGGATGTATATTATTCATATCCATAATGATATCATGTCTCTAAAAATTATTTTTAATCATCAAATGAAATTTAGTCTTGAATGGATATGATGGGGAATGAATCTCATTGCGTTCGTGGAGACGGTAATCCGTACGTACGCATGAACAAAAATATCATTCTTTTGATATAAAAATAATATATAATTGGATGGTATATCATATATACAGAATAATTATCATGTTATATTTATTATTTACATGAATAACACATCATTATTTACACATACGAATAATAATGTATTGAATAACAATTACACCATGATGTGGAGACGGTAGGTCGTACATACGCACGTTTGGTGACAAGTCATTCAAAGGATAGATAAAATACTGAATATGGTTGTACCGTATTTATAATAACATCACAGTATATAAAAGATACTGGATTTATTATTTTGTAATGGAAATAATAAAGAAAGAAGATGTTGAAGAAGAAAGGAACTTGAAAGAGGGTGGTGAAAACATTACCTCTTCTTCGGGTTCTTCCTTTTGATTTGATCAAAAGGGCTCCTTAGGATGGCTTTATGATCAAAATAAGGCCTCTATATTGAAGTTAGGGAATTTGAGAGAATATTTGGAAAGGTTTTGTCCAAGCCAAAAGGCTTTGAAGGTGTAAATTAGAGAGAAGGGGGAGTGCCCTTTTATATGAGATGTGAGGGGCACCTTTGGAAAAGCTAGAAATATTATTTTATAATAAATTCATATTTGGTTTCTAATGGATCCAAAGTGGATTATTTAAATTTTAAGGTGGGTATGGGTCGAAATAATTTCATCCAATAGATTTTATACAGTTTTGGGTCACTATATTAACCTTATCATTTATATTTAACTCTTAGTTAAATAGTTTGACATTTACCATGTCTCTTTATATTTTTATATTATATAGTTAATAAAATTACTATATACCTCCAAGAGACACCCAAGTGGTACACTAATGATACACCTATAATTATATAAGTTTTTTTTCCTAAACATAGATTTTTATAAATATAATATCAATTAATAATATAATATTTGTTTTAAAAACTCTTTTATGTCAATTTTGACACTATTGGGTATTTTGTTTTTGATAAATTTATATCAACATTATTACTTCAAATAAAATTTATATAACCAATCCTAATATTTCATATTAACCGATAAAATTATTTTAATTCATAAAAAGTCTCAAATTACATTTATTTTGATATTTATAATATCAATTATTTTAATATTTCATTAATTAGGTGATTACTGCATCACCATTGTGTCATAAGTAAATTAAATTATTTAATGTATAAAAATTATAAATAAAATATAATTATGTAGGAAATATTTTTATATTTCTAGTGAATATTTATAATTGAATTTATCTTATGTATATCCCTATATTAAATTTTTTTCAGTTATTAAACTTTGATTTTAACTCTTTTAACTCTTCGTTGAATTAAATAATAATAAATGTCCTAATCTAATTAAAGTGGACCTAAATGAAAATATTTTATTCCTAAGGTTTTTTTGGTCGAGATACACTTGTCCAATAGAATTATGACATGTGTTAGGGTAATATTAATATCATTTTTACCCTTAATCTCCCTATTTACTTTTAACCGTGGTAAATAAAAGTAAAAAGTCACTATTCTCCAAAAATTATTTTATCTTATTGAACCACATTTTACTCCTTGATATTTACCGTGTCTCTTGTATTTTTGAAATTCCACTAACAGAAGTGGTAAAATTAAGTTTTATGTGAATTTCTAAATTCTCATAGGAGGTGGGTAAAAGATGTTGAAAAGTTCCATAAAAGTTTTATATATCTAAAATTATTCTAAACTAACTCCAATGAATTACATTGGACTTATATAGGTATTATGTATCTATTTTGACGTTAATTATATCTAAATATAATAAATAATTATTTAAATAAAAATTCGGTTTTAAACTATAACTCTGTGTTTTTTTTCACTATTCATCAAAAATTGAAAGTTTCCCGAAAAATAGAAAAAAAATCACCCTAAGATAATTTTGATATTCCGAAACAAAAAATAAATTCCATTTTGAAAGATAAAATTTATAAATTTTCAAAAAGTGGGCATTACTATTCATAACGGCTAGTTTTATTTGTTGTGGTGTGTGTTAGAACTCGAAGTTGTGTACAACACACGCTACTGTATTATTCAAAGAGAAGCGTACCATGGAATCTTGGGGTATTACATTCTCCACTCCTTCAAATAATTTCATCCTAGAAATTTCTAGAAAACTACCATGTGAAAAGACATGGGTGGTTCTTCATCATAATTTCCTCGGGTTCCCATGTTGCCTCTTCCATTTTATGGTTTCTCCATAGAAATTTTACCAGATGAGTCGTCTGGTTTCTCAACACTTGTTCTCTCATATCAAGAATCTTGACAGGCTCTTCACAATAAGACAGATCGGGTTCCAGTTCTAATTCCTCATAGGTGAGTACATGAATTGGGTCAGGCATGTACTTTCTCAACAGTGATACGTGGAACACATCGTGAACTTTGGAGAGACATGTCAGCATTGCCAAATGGTAAGCTACAGATCCAATTCTTTCTAGAATTTCGAATGGTCTGATGTACCTAGGACTCAGTTTAAGTTTCTTAACGAAACGTATAACTCCCTTCCATGGAGATACCTTCATGAAAACATAATCTCCTACCTAAAATTACAAATCCTTCCTTCGGTTGTCATCTTAGCTCTTCTGCCTACTTTGAGCTGATTTGATGTGGTGTTGGATTATCTTTACCTTTTCCATCGTTTCCTCCACCAGTTATGGGCCTACAAGTTTTCTTTCACCAACGTCATCCCAACAGGTTGGTGTGAGACATCTCTTTCTGTATAACGCTTCATATGGTGCCATCAGAATACTTGAATAGAAGCTATTGTTATAGGAAAATTACACAAAAGGTAAATATTGATCCCACATACCCTGAAAGTACAGTAAGCAGGATCTCAACATGTCTTATAAGGTTTGAATAGTCCGTTCTGATTGTTCATCTGTTTGAGGGTGGTAAGCAGTTCTCAAACAAAGTTCAGTATCCGGGGCTTTCTGAAGGCTTTTTCAGAATCTTGAAGTAAAACGGGGATCACGATCAGAAACAATCAATAGGGGTACTCCATGAAGCCTCACAACTTCATAAATATATAGTATTTCTAGAAGTTCAAGTGGTAGATCCTCCCTTATAGAAAGGAAATGTGCTGATTTGGTAATACAGTCAACAATGAACCATATTGCATCCTTCCTTCTAGGAGTCTTTGGTAGTCCCATGACAAATTCCATCGTGATATTATCCCATTTCCACTCAGGTATGGGAAGAGGTTGCATGAATCCTACAAGATGTTTCATTCCAGCATTCACTTGTTAACAAACCATAAATCGTGACACAAAATCAGAAATCTCCCTCTTCATGTTGTCCCACCATAAATGTTCCTTTAAATATCTATACTTTTTGGTGCTCCCAAGGTGTATAGATAAATTGTAACTATGAGCATCGTCCAATAATTCCTTTTTAAATCAGGTATATTGGGAACACAATGTTTCTTCCCAAATTTCAAAATTCCATCTTCATACACAAAGTCACTCAATCTCCCATCATTGACAGCTTTAATCCTCTTTTTAAACTCTTCATCATCGTTGTGAGAACTCTTTATCCTTTTTAGTAAAGATGGTTTGGAAACCATTTGAAAAATCATTGATGTTTCACATTCCATGGTTATTCTCATATACAACTTTACTAGATCCATGAAAATAGGATCCCTCTCAATTTTCATCTTGTTCAATACTCTGTGATATTTTCTATTCAAAGTATCTGCCACCTTATTTTCCTTCCCTGGGTGGTAGTGTATCATGAAATCATAATCCTTGTGTAGTTCAAGCCATCTTCTTTTCCTCATGTTGAGTTCTTTCTGTGAGAAAAAGTACTTTAAAATCTTTTGATCAGTATATATCTCACATTTTTCACCATAGAGATAATGTATCCATATCTTCAAAGAAAAGATTACAGCATCTAACTGAAGATCATGATTAGGATAGTTTTTCTCATGAATTTTCAGCTATCGTGATGCATAGACAATAACTCTATAATTCTGCATAAGGACACAACCAAGTCCTTTCATCGACGCATTAATATAAATAACAAACCCATCATTCCTCGATGGTAGATTCAATATAAGACATTGATTAATATTATATTCAGTTCTTCAAAACATTCTTCACACTCTTTTTTCCAAAAAAATTTAACCCCTTTACATGTGAGATTCGTAATGGCTTATCCAATTGGGAAAAATTCTGGACGAAACGCTGATAATAACCTGCTAAACCAATAAAACTGTGTACCTCATTTATACACATCGGGGATGGACATTCTTGGATTGCCTTGGTATTATAAGGATCAACATATATTCCATATTTGGAGACAATATGTCCAAGAAAAGAGATCTCCTGAAGCCAGAATTCACACTTGCTAAACATCCCATATAATTCATGTCTTGTAAGAGTCTTCAAGATAATGCGCAAGTGATTTTCATGGTCTTCATAGATTTTAGAATATATCAAGATATCATCAATAAATACCAATACAAAATCATCGAGATATTCATTGAAAACTCTGTTCATTAGATCCATGAAAATAGAGGGTGCATTAGTCATCCCAAATGGCATTACTGTAAACTCGTAATGCCCGTACCTAGTTTGAAATGCTGTCTTAGGAATGTATTCCTTCTTCACACACAACTGATGGTATCCAGATCGAAGTTCCATCTTATAAAAGTATTGAGATCCATGAAGTTGGTCAAATAAATCATCAATACGAGGTAGGGTATACTTGTTCTTTATTGTTATAGCATTGATCTCCCTGTAGTCGATACATTACCTCATAGATCCATCTTTCTTCTTAAGAAAAACGAAAGGGGCTCCCCACGGAGAAACACTAGGGAAAATAAATCCATTATTACTCAATTCCTCTATCTGTTTCTTTAGTTCCACTAATTCTATAGTGGCCATTATATAAGGGGTCTTCAATATGGGCCTTGATCCAGGAATTAAATCAATGGAAAAATCAATTTCTCGTTCTGGAGGATGTCTAGGTAAATCTTCTGTAAACACATCAACATATTCTCTCACAATAGGTACATCCTCTATTTGAACATTCCTTTCCTTACCCACTTTTATTTCATTCTCTTCCTCCCCAATAATTGAATTTAGGTGAGATATTGGGGGTAGATCTAGGTAAGAATCAGGTGGTGACGATTTTGATCTAAAGATAAGGTGTTATTTATCATCATCATCAAAAAACATAACCTCCTTATTCTTACAATAAATTTTCATATCATGGTCTGAATTCCAATCCATACCGAGGATTATATCAAATTTAGTCACGAGTATGATGATGAGATCAGCAGATAAAGAACATTTATATGCCCTAATGGGAATGGATCCGTAGAACATTATAGCAATGATACTTCCCTTAGGAGTTTTAACTGACAACAACCTTGTTAAATCAAATTGGAAATATCTAATTTTATTAGAAAACTGGGAAGATATGAAACAATGTGATGATCCAGAATCAAATAATATATTTTCTAAACCTGAGGTAACCATTAAATTACCTACCACCACCTCTTTCGGGGCTTCAACCTTAGAAATAGTGATTGCATAAGCTTGGCCTTTATCCCTTGGCCTTTTCAGAGGTAAGTTTCCCTGACGCTTAGGAAATTCATTTGTATAATTTCCCATATCTCTATAATTATAGCATTAAACATTGGTAGTATCTTTCTTTCCTTTACAATCACCAGCTTGATGACCATTATGTCCAAATTTGTAGCATACTCCTTTTCCTTCTAGACAGGCCCCAGAGTGATTCCTTATGCAATTATCACAGGGTGGAAATTCAATTCTTCCCTTATTCCCTAATTCCTTATTTCCTTTCCCAGAGTGTACAATAGATCTCTTCTTTTCTTGCTTTTATTTAAAGTCATAAGACTTAGAGAATTCCTTTTCTGTCTTGATAGCACATGAGAAAATATCTTGATATGATGAGAAGGATTGTGATACTAATTCTCGATGGAGAAATGGTTTTATACCATAAAATAAATGACCAATCTTACTTATTGGGTTACGTATATAATCTGCAACATGCCTCTCTAACCTTGTAAAGTTAGCCTCATACTTTGTGACATTCTCATCCTCATTTTTCTTCAAATTCAGAAATTGCCTTTTCCATATCCACTCGATGGTCATGAGGAAAGTATTTTTCTAAGAAAATCTATTTGAACTCCCTCCATTCTCTATTTGATACTTCATAATCTTCCTTTGTGTTTTGAATCAATGACCACCATTTATCAGCATCTCCAGTGAGGCGGTAAACTGCCATGATAACCTTTTCCCTTTCACTACTCCACAAGGAATGTAATATTTTCTCTAAGGAATTTATCCATTTCTCAGAAACTAATGGATTTGTAATCCCATTGAATGTTAGGGGTTGTTGCCTCATTAAGGGATCGAACATTGATCATCCACGCTGCAGATCAGGGTGCTCCATACGGGTAAGGTTATTATTCATAACCTGAGTGAGTTGTCCCAGTATGATGATTAGCTGATCAGAACTAGTTGCATCACTAGCTCCACTATAATTATCTTGAGTAGGAGGGCAATCCCTACATGGAGTGCATGCATTGATATGGTTTCCATTCCTTCCACTAGGCTCCATTTCTATATAATGGCATAAACTAGATTAGTTTATGAATCGAGATATATAATTCCAAACTTCAAAAACACTTAACATAAATTCAACATTTTATGGATATAATCCATAATCATAGAAAATTGTTTTCTTTGAGGAGCTATATACTCATAAACCCTTCATAATGGTTTGTAAAGAAAATGAGAATTATCCTAAGCATATCCCTCAGGAGTGTCGTAACCAAGAGTGCAGCAAGTCCAGTTGTCATGCACCAGTTCCCATTCGGGTCTAGCTCAAAGCGGTGTTTTCGGGTTTTACCCCTAGGTACATCTGTGCCAGAGCCGCCTCTACCTGCTCGTATACAGACAGGGATGTATTTCTTGGAAAACTCACAAAATATTTGTAATACCAAAATTCTAGGAAGTTCTTCTATACTAATCCTCAAAGTCTATCTTAGGGATATGTTCTCTAATCAAAGTTTATCTAAATCTAGTTTCCAAGGTTTGTACTAAACTTTCTCTGATACCAACTGTAACGCCCCAACCCCAGTTACCCAGAGTCGGTGCATTACTACATAACATTTGAATGATCACAAAAGATCAAGTCTCGAAAGACCGATTAGTTTAGTAGCCTTGGAATCACTAGATACATTCATAAAGTTTACATTACATCATAAAATTAAATCTACAAGAACATAGTCTCCAGAGTCCATACTCATATCCCCTCATACAATCCCTGTAGGTCATTCATAAAATAATTCTTCACATCCTGGGAAAGATAAAACATAAAAAGGGGTGAGCTCAGATGCCCAGTAAGGATAACAATATAGCGGAAACTTCCATAAATAAGCATAAACTTTTAAGGCAATGTATAAATAAAACAAAAAAAATTTAAACTTAAAATTCATCATAACATGGAAAAAATAAAATAACATAATTCCATTTACTTATTCACATGGATATTCCACTATTCAAATAATCACATGCAATATCATTAACCACTTTCATGATGATGGAATGCATAATTCCAGACTATCATAACCACATAGTCA
Source organism: Viscum album (assembly GCA_963277665.1). Taxonomy (NCBI): domain Eukaryota; kingdom Viridiplantae; phylum Streptophyta; class Magnoliopsida; order Santalales; family Viscaceae; genus Viscum; species Viscum album. Next base: position 825,473,100 of record OY728132.1, read on the forward strand.
AGGCCTTCTGCAAAGAATAAAAATAATATTTTGTCAAGGACTTCTGACAAGACACTAGTTTCTCTCATGAGACCTACCAATGCATCGAGGAGCTATAGCGGGATCCACCCATCACTTATTAAGTCCAATGCATTCCTCATATGAACAGGTTTAAACATAACATAAACATTTGTATTAAAACTAGCATACGAAATGTTAATACATTCTCCATAAACCATGAATGGTATAAAAATAACACATCCACATTCAAACATATCACAAAACCTTCAATACAATATAAAATTTTTGTATCATAATAAATCAACTTCAAATAAGCTTAAAATCCATCAAAGGATGTTGACATAGATGAAATCAAAACTATTTGAGAGAAATATCTATTTTTTTGAAATCATTTAAAAGTAACATAATTATAAAATAAAACATTTACATTGAAAATATTTTCATAAGCTTGTAAGGGAAGCTTCGATGATTTTATAACGGTGGAAAATAGCCACTCCCACCGTATAAGTTAAAAAAGACATTCTTACCTTTATTCTATCGAAAAGGTTAAAAAGGACCTTGTTTGGAAAATGACAGAAATATTCCTTTATAAACATCTTATAAAAAGTCAATAAGGATATAAATGAATTTATCCCATAGTCTATAAAATAGTAATAATGATTTGAAATACATTTTTAAGAAACAAGGATGTGGATGATAAAGAGTTCCCAATAGATAATTACGTATAAACAACATCGGATAATGAAGAGACTGTGAAATAAACCCTTACCATGTAATTTTCCTTGGTTGAGGGCAGTTTAACCTCATGTATAATGGTGAAATAATTGTTATTGAATTATACAAGAATAATATACATTAATATGATATCATATATGATCTTTTAACATTGCTTTGTTAATAATATATTAGTATTATCGTCGTTTCGAGTGTTAACATATTTGTTTTCCTTTATATTATTTGTTATGTGATCCATATTTGTTATGGATGGGATGTATATTATTCATATACAGAATGATATCATGTCTCTAAAAATTATTTTTAATCATCAAATGAAGTTTAGTCTTGAATGGATACGATGAGGAATGAATCTCATCGCGTTCATGGAGACGTTAATCCGTACATACACACGAGTGACAATATCATTCTTTTGATATTAAAATAATATGTAATTGGATGTTATATCATATATAAAGATAATTATCATGTTAAATTTATTTTTTACATGAATTAAAAATCATTATTATACCCATCCTAATAATAATGTATTGAATAACAATTACACCACGATGTGGAGATGGTAGGTCGTACGTACGCAGGTATGGTGACATGTCATTCAAATGATGGATATAATACTGAATATGGTTGTAAAATTTTTATAATAACTTCACAGTATATAAAATATAATGGAGTTATTATTTTAGAATGGAAATAACAAAGAAAGAATAAGTTGAATAATAAAGAAACTTGAAAGAGTGTGGTGAAAACATTACCTTTGTTTTCAGGATCTTCCTTTTGATTTGATCAAAAGGGCTCCTTAAGTTGGATTTCTGATCAAACTAATGCCTCTATGTTTAATTGATGGAAGTTGAGAGAATATTTGGGTAGGGTTTGGTCGATAAAAAAGGATTTGAATGTGTAAATTAGAGATAAGGGGGAGTGCCCTTTTATAAGAGGGGTGAGGGGCACCTTAGAAAAAGCTAGAAATATTATTTTATAATAAATTCATATTCGGTTTCTAATGGCTATAAAGTATATTATTTAATTTTTAAGGTTGGGATGGGTCGAAATAATTTCATCCAATAGATTTTAGATAGGTTTGGGTCACTATATTAACCTTATCATTTATATTTAACTCTTAGTTAAATAGTTTGACATTTACCATGTCTCTTTGTATTTTTATATTATATAGTTAATAACCTTTCTATATTACTCCAAGAGACCCAAAAGTGGTCCATTAATGATACACCTATCATTATATAAGTCCTTAGTCTGAACCTTATATATTTAGAAATAGAATATCAATTAATAATATAATATTTGTTTTAAAAACTCTTTTGTGTCAATTTTGACACTATTGGGTATTTTGTTTTTGATAAATTCATATCTGCATTATTACTTCGAATAAAATTCATATAAACAATCCTAATATGTCATATTAACCTATAAAAGTATTTTAATTCATAAAAAGTCTCAAATTACATTTATTTTGATATTTATAATATCAATTATTTTAGTATTTCATTAATTAGGTAATTACTGTATAACCATTGTGTCATAAATAAATTAAATTATTTAATGTCTAAAGATTATAAATAAAATACCATTATGTAGGAACTCTTCTTATATTTCTAATGAATTTTTATAATCAAATTTATCTTATGTATAACCCTATATTAAAAATGTTTTAGTTATTAAACATTGATTTTAACTCTTTTAACTCTTCTTTGAATTAAATAATAATAAATGTCCTAATCTAATCCAAGTGGACCTAAATGACAATATTTTATTCCTGAGGTTGTTTTTGGTCGAGATACATTTTTTCAATAGAATTAGGACATGTGTTAGGGTAATATTAATATCATTTTTTCCCTTAATTTCCCTATTTACTTTTAACCATGGTAAATAAAAGTAAAAAGTTACTATTCAACAACAATTATTTTTATCTTATCGAACCACATATTACTCCTTGATATTAACCATGTCTCTCATATTTTTGAAATTCCACTCACAGAAGCGGTAAAATTAAGTTTTATGTGAATTTCTAAATTCTCCTAGGAGGTGGGTAAAAGACGGTGAAAAGTTCCATAAAAGTTTTATATATCTAAAATTATTCTAAACTAACTCCAATGAATTACATTGAACTTATATAAGTATTATGTATCTATTTTGAACTTAATTAAATTTAAATACAATAAATAATTATTTAAATAAAAAATTGGTTTTAAACTATAACTCAGTGTTTTTTTTTCACTATTCATCAAAAATTGAAAGTTTTCAGAAAAATACCAAAAATTCACCCTAAGATAAATTAGATATTCCAAAACCAAAAATGAAGACCATTTTGAAAGATAAAATTTATAAATTTTAATAAAGTGGGTATTACAATTCATAACGTCTAGTTTGATTGGTTGTAGTGTGTGTTAGAACTCGAAGTTGCGTACAAAACATGCTACTGTATTATTTAAAGAGAAGCGTACCGTGGAAGCTTGGGGTGTTATATTCTCCCCTCCTTCAAATAATTTCATCCTCGAAATTTATAGAATACTACTGTGTGAAAAGACTTGGATGGTTCTTCATCATAAGTTCCTCGGGTTCCCACGTTGCCTCTTCCATTTTATGGTTTCTTCATAGAACATTTACCCGACGAGTTGTCTGGTTTCTCAACACTTGTTCTCTCATATAAATAATCTTGACAGGATCTTTTCAATAAGACATATCAGGTTCCAGTTCTAATTACTCATAGGTGAGTACATGCGTTGGATCAGGCATGTATTTTCTCAACAGTGATACATGGAACACATCGTGAACTTTGGAGAGACATGGTGGCATTTCCAAATAGTAAGCTAAAGCTCCAATTCGTTCTAGAATTTCGAATGGTCCGATGTACCTAGAACCCAGTTTACCTTTCTTAACAAAACGTATAGCTCCCTTCCATGGAGATACCTTCAAGAAAACATGATCTCCTACCTAATATTCCAAATCCTTCCTTTGGTTCTCAGCATAGCTATTCTTCCTACTTTGAGCTGCTTTGATGTGGTTTTGGATTACCTTTACCTTTTCCATCATTTCCTCCACCAGGTTTAGGCCTACATGTTTTATTTCACCAACGTCATCCCAACAGGTTGGTGTGCGACATCTCTTTCTGTATAACGCTTCATATAGTGCCATCTGAATACTTGAATGGAAGCTATTGTTATAGGAAAATTCCACCAGAGGTAAATATTGATCCCACATACCCTAAAAGTCAAGTGACCAGGATCTCAACATGTATTCTAAGGTTTGAGTAGTCTGTTCTGATTGTCCATCTGTTTGAGGGTGGTAGGCAGTGCCCAAACAAAGTTTAGTATCCTAGGATTTCTGAAGACTTTTCTAGAATCTTAAAGTAAAACGGGGATCATGATGAGAAAAAATTGATAGGGGTAATCCGTGAAGTGTCACAACTTCATTAATATATAGTCTTTCTAGATGTTCAAGTGGTAGATCCTCCCTTATATCAAGAAAATTTGTTGACTTGGTAAGATGATCAACAATGACCCATATTGCATCATTCCTTCTAGGAGTCTTTGGTAGTCCCATGACAAAGTCCATCGTGATATTATCCCATTTCCACTCAGGTATGGGAAGAGGTTTCATAACTCCTCCAGGCTATTTCCTTTTAGCTTTCACTTGTTTACAAACCATACATCTTGGCACAAAATCAGCAATATCCCTCTTCATGTTGTCCTACCAAAAATGTTCCTTTAAATCTCTATAAATTTTGGTTCTCCCAGGGTGTATAGAGAATTTGGAACTATGAGTATTGCCCAAAAATTCCCTTTTTAAATTAGGTATATTGGGAACACAAAGTCTCTTCCCAAATTTAAATATTCCATATTCATACAAAAAGTCACTCAATCTCCCATCATTGACTGCTTTAATCCCCTTTTTAAACTCTTCATCATCGGTCTGAGAACTCTTTATCCTTTCTAGTAAAGATGGTTTGGCAACCATTTAAAAAATCATTGATGTTTCACCTTCCATGGTTATTCCCATATCCAACTTTACTAGATCCGTGAAAATAGGATCCCTCTCAATTATCATCTTGTTCAAAATTCCATGATCTTTTCTACTCAAAGCATATTCCACCTTATTTGCCTTCCCCGGGTGGTAGTATATCACGCAATCATAATCCTTGAGTAGTTAAAGCTATCTCCTTCGCCTCATGTTGAGTTATTTGTATGAGAAAATGTACTTCAAACTCTTGCAATCGGTATATATCTCACATTTTTCACCATAGAGATAATGTCTCCATATCTTCAAAGAAAATATTATAGTAGCTAACTCGAAAGACCGATTAGTTTAGTAGACTTGTAACACTAGATACATTCATAAGTCTTACATTACATAATAAAGTGAAAAACTAAAACAACATAGTCTTTATAGTCCACAATCATATCCCCTTAGACTATCCATACAGGTTAGTCATAAAATATTTCTTCACATCCTGAAAAAAAAACATAGAAAGGGGTGAGCTCAGATGCTCGATAAGGATAAAAATCTAGCGAAAACTTTCATAAATAAGCATAAACATTTCAGGCAATGTATAACTAAAACAAAATCCTTTTAAACATGAACTTCAGTATAACATGGGAAAAAAATGAAATAACGTGATTTACTTATTCACATGGATATTCTACTAGTCAAATAATCACATGTAATATCAATAACCACTTTCATAATGATGGAATGCATAATGACAAACTATCATAACCACATAGTCAAGGCCTTGTGCCAAGACTACAAATAAGATTTTGTCAAGTCCTAGTGCCAAGACACTAGTTTGTCTCATGAGACCTACCAATGCATCGAGGAGCTATAGCGGGATCCACCCGTCACTTACTAAGTCCAATGCATTCCTCATATGAACAGGTTTAAACATAACATAAACATTCATATTAAAACTAGTATATGAAATGTCAATACTTTATACATAAACCATGAATGGTATAAAAATAACACATACAAAGTCAAACATATCACAAAACCTTCAATACAATATGGTAGTTTTGTATCATAATAAATCAACTTCAAATAAGCTTAAAATTTATCAAAGGATGTTGACATAGATGAAATCAAAACTATTTGAGAGAAATACCTATTTTTTTTAGATCATTTAAAAGTCACATAATTATAAAATAAAACATTTACTTTGAAAAGATTATTATAAGCTTTTAAGGCAAGATTCGATTATTTTATAACGGCAGAAAATAGACGCACCGGTCGTATAAGTTAAAAAATACATTCTTACCTTAATTTTGTCGAAACGGTTAAAAAAGACCTTGTTTGGAAAACGACGAAAAGATTCATTTATAAACATATTATAAAAAGTAAAAAAGGGTATAAATGACTTTAATAAATATTCTATAAAATAGTAAGAATGTTTTCAAATACATTTTTAAGAAACATGGATGTGGTTGATAAAGATGTCCCAGTAGATAATTACGTATAAACAACCTCAGATAATGAAGAGATTGTAGAATTAACCTTTAACTTGTACTTTTACTTGGTCGAGGGTAGGTTAAACTCCTATATAATGGTGAAATAATTGTTATTAAATTATACAAGAATCATATACATTAATATGATATCATATATGATGTTTTAACATTGCTTTGTTAAAAATATCTTAGTATTATCGTCATTTGGGGTGTTAACAGATTCGTTTTACTTTATATTCCCTGTTATGTGAGTCATATTTGTTATGGATGGGATGTATATTATTAATATCCAGAATTATATAATGTCTTTAAAAATTATTTTTAATTATCTAATGAAAATTAGTCTTAAATGGATATGATGAGGAATGAATCTCATCGCGTTCGTGGAGACGGTAATCCGTACATACACACAAAGGACAATATCATTGTTTTGATATTAAAATAATATATAATTGGATGTTATATCATATATATAAAATAATTATCATGTTATATTTATTATTTACATCAATTACAAATCATTATTATACCCATCCAAATAATAATGTATTGAATAACAATTACACCACGACGTGGAGACAGTAAGCTGTACATACGCACATATGGTGACATGTCATTCAAAGGATGGATAGAATAATGAATTTTGTTGTACCATATTTTTAATAACATCATAGTATATAGAAGATACTGTAGTTATTATTTTAGAATGGAAACAACAAATAAAAAGGAAGTGGAATAAGAAAGGAACTTGAACGAGGTGGTGAGATATTTACCTCTTCTTTGGGTTCTTTCTTTTGATTTGATCAAAAGGGATCCTTAGGTTGGATTTCTGACTAAAGGAAGGCCTCTATGATGAAGTGAGGTAAGTTGAGAGGGTTTTTGGGCAGATTTTGGCCGAGATAAATGGCTTTGAAGGTGTGAATTAGAGAGAAGTGGGAGGTCCCTTTTATAAGAGGGGTGAGGGGCACCTTAGGAAAAGCTAGAAATATTAATTTATAATAATTTTTTTTCATTTTATAATGGCTCCAAAATTAATTATTTAAATTATAAGTTTGGGATGGGTCAAAAAACACTCAACCAATAGGTTTTAGACATGTTTGGGTCACTATATTAACTTTATCTTTTAGATTTAACTCTTAGTTAAATAGTTTGACATTTACCATGTCTCTTTGTATTTTTATATTATGTGGTGAATAAACTTAATATATACTTCCAAGAGAACCCCAAGTGGTTCATTAATAATACACCTATAATTACATAAGTCCTTTGGCCTAACATTAGATTTTTAGTAATAGAATATCAATTAATAACATAATATTATTTTAAAAAACTCTTTTATGTCAGTTTTGACACTATTTGGTATTTTGTTTTTTCTAAATTCATAACAACATTATTACTTTGAAAACAATTCATCTAACCAACCCTAATATGTGATAGTAACCTATAAAATTAGTGGAATTCATAAAAAGTCTCGAATTACATTTATTTGGAAATTTATAATATCAATTATTTTAATATTTCATTAATTAGGTAATTACTCCGTCATCATTGTGTCATAAATAAATTAAATTATTTAATGTCTAAAAATTATAAATATAAAACCATTATGTAGGAAATATTTCATATTTCTAATGAATATTTATAATCTAATTTATCTTAGGTATAATCCTATATTAAAAATGTTTTAGTTATTAAACTATGATTTTAACTCTTTTAACTCTTCTTTGAATTAAATAATAATAAATGTCCTAATCTAATCCAAGTGGACAAAAGAGGGTCATATTTTATTCCTAAGGTTTTTTTGGTCGAATTATACTTATAAAATAGAATTAGGACATGTGTTAGGGTAATAATAATATCATTTTTACCCTTAATTACCCTATTTACTTTTAACCGTGGTAAATAAAAGTAAAAGGTTACTGTTCACAAAAAATTATTTTTATCTTATTGAACCAAATTTTACTCCTTGATATTAACCGTGTCTCTCAGATTTTTAAAATTCCACTCACAGAAGCGGTAAAATTATGTTTTTTTGAATTTCCAAATTCTCCTAGGAGGTGGGTAAAAGACATTGAAAAGTTTCATAAGAGTTTTTTATATCTAAAATTATTCTAAACTAACTCCAATGAATTAAATTGAACTTATATAGGTATTATGTATCTATTTTGACCTTAATTAAATTTAAATATAAAAACTAATTATTTAAATAAAAATTCGGTTTTAAACTATAATTTAGTGTTTTTTTCACTATTCATCAAAAATTGAATGTTTTCAAAAAAATAGAAAAAATTCAGCCGAAGCTAATTTTGATATTCCAAAACCAAAAATGAAGTCCATTTTGAAAGATAAAATTTATAAATTTTCAAAAAGTGGGTATTACTATTCATAACGGCTACTTTGATTGGTTGTGGTGTGTGTCTGAACTCGAAGTTGCGTACAACACACGCTACTATATTATTCAAAGATAAGCATATCGTAGAAACTTGGGGTGTTACAATAAATTTTATTTTTTAAAATAAAACTTACAAATTCAATAACTTATTTAAGTAAAATTATTGGAAAAATTTTCTATTCAATTCCCAAAGTATAGAAATTTTTATAACAAACTAAGCAAATATTTTCTATATATTACACGGTGGAAAATGAAACTTGTATAAAGAAAAAAAATGAATCATATATAAATTATATAAAGAAAATTTATAGAAATATTATTATAAGTAATATACTATTTAACCATAATAGACAAAGAAGTCAATAAAAATGAATTTATGTATCAATAATTTTTACCAAACCATGAAGTTATATTTTCTTTAAGAAAGGAAACCCTTGACACTTAGATAAGAAGAAATATATTTTCCTAACCATGGGAACCCTCAATCATCATGACTAGACACATCTTTGTCTTCTTATCCCGGACATCCATTGATCAACGAGATCAGATTGATAATTACAAAAAACAAAAATTCCTAAGGCATTTTAAAATAATCCTCTCAGGGATATATTAGGAAAAATAATCCGAAAATGTTTTAGTAAATCCCCCTTAAATAAACAAGATGTTACAAGGACTTTACATAAACTCCTGATAGTCTGTGGTAAAAAAGGATTCCTCCTCCATGATCACTAGTCCTATTTATAGGAAAATCTCTAATGGTTGTATTTCGTGAATCTTAGAAGTGGTTTAATAACCTCAAAACAAACTCCTTCTTGATATCTCAGAATATTTTTATGATTATTTTAAGTTTATAAAACATCATAGTGTGACAATATTTCATCAAGTAAAATGATTTTTGTGTTTGAAAATTATATATCTCAATCTAAAAGATTTATTAAGATGTTTATCTAGATAACATGTCTTATTCTGTCCAAAAAATGTGTGCCCAAATTTATTAATATAAAATTTTCATTTTTGACTTAGATATATTCTCACTCTGGTAAATTTATAAATATTTTTTCTGAAGTATGTAACCATATTTCATAACATTATAAAAAGTAAGACTTAATATGGCATGTCACCATTTTTGATAAATTGGTATTCTTCTATCTATAAAAACACATTTCCTATAAAAAATTATATAAAATTAGGGAATTATAAATTTTAGTGAATCATATACTTTAAGGAAATGTAGTGTGATTTTTAAAATCAAGTTAGAAAGTGTTGAAATAGATTTCTATTAAAGATAAAAACTTACTCCCCTGGTGTCATAAAACATCCTTTTTATATTTTTATAAAATGTTTCTTTTCTCCCTCTTTGTTTTCTTTCTATTTGATTTCCCCTCCTTTAATTTAGAATTCAGAACTTCTTAATGTTTTTATTAAATATATATATACCGTTATCTTCTCAAAAGTTATAAACCATTATTACCCTTTTAAAATTTTTGAAAATAAGGGTTTTATGGAACTTATAAATTGTACCTAAAATATTTGGGAAATAAATTTCTACAAAAAAATTCTACTAGATAAGTTATAGTTATTTATTAAATAATAAAAAAAATATATAATCAAAGAAATTGAAAACATCCCTCAAAATAAATAGGAATTAACATACATTAAAAAATGTATATATCCATTAAAAAATAATTTAGAGTTATTTAAAAAAAAATTCCCAAGAGTTAAGAGAAAAAACATCATTTTTTATTCATGAGGTCTTTGATAATAATATTCATTTTCATTACATCCCATTGGTATTTCTTTAAATCTACTAAATTTCATTTAATCTTTGAAACATAATCATCATAGACTTGGATCTTATTTTTTTATCCATAAAAATTAATATCTCATCCTATAAAGCTTGTAATTTTGAACTTTCATCTTATGACTCTTGAATAAATGAAAGGAATTTCTTCAAAATTTAAACTTCTTCTTCTAAATTATGGATTTTAGAACTTTCAACTTAATAAAGATCTTAAAATCCAACTACTTTAATCATATTTCAAACTTCCTCTATAAATACATCAAACTTATTTGAAATATTTACCAATTCATCATCTTGATTATTCATAAATAACTTCTGATTTTCAATTACTCTAGCTAATTTAGAAACATCTCCATTCATACTTCTTACAACCTTAAATTAGGAATTTATTGAGCCCCATATTTTCTCAATTAGATAATCATAATATTTTATATCATTTTCAAAACCACTCATCCTTATTGTGAATTATTTCAACTTCCTTTTGTATTGTTGAACTCTTCCTCTAAAATATTTAAACTCAGCTTCATTTCAAATAACTAATTTAGAAAGATTTTCACATAATTTAAATCCTCCGAAAAACCATAATCACTCTAAAAATAATAACACCTTTTGGGTATATCTAGAAGTGTTTCTATGACAACATACAATCATTGAATAAACACATTTAAATAATTTATTTTCATCTCCATTATGTTAAAAGTATTAGAAGGAGGATAATTCTTGGAATCAGATGAAACATTCATAATTTAAAGTCTTGAAGGCCTAGAATATTTATCTCTCTTATACTCTTCTTAATCCTCACCATCATTAAAAACATCCATCACTTATATTTTATCTTCATAACCAACATTTTCGACTTCTATACCATCATCAATATCATCACCATCCTCACTAACATTAGCATCATTAACATCATCATTACGAAGATCAGACTGGTGTGTTTTCATAATTTATACTTTAGATTTCCACTCTATTTATACTGAACCTTCTATGTATGGAACATTTAATGAAATAATATTAACCAACTTAAAATATCAAGAAAATGATTTTTATTTTAATAATTCTTCAATATTTAATAGCTCTTTAAACTATTGAAAAAATTTATATTTTGTCCATAATCCCTTTTTTCCAAGAATAGTTTTTAGAGATATTTGTCTTGTTCCTTACTTATCATTGTCAGGTTTTTCTTGAGAAATAACCATAGAAAAATCTTTAGAATTATCCAAATCCTAATGATGAAGTGATAATACTATAGATTGAACTTTAGGAATTTCAAACTGATTTCCTTTAATAAATTCATACATATGATATTTATCTTTTATAAAATCTTTTACCCTTACATAAATAGATTTTTTTTACTTAAGATAGTATCTAGAAATATTTTCTTATCTTTATTTTTTAGTTTTTATCTTCTCATTTTCCTCTTCTGTATGATTTTGATATGTCTTCTCCTTTAATTCTAGGGATTCTTATTTATCAAAAAAAAAGTTGGATCCTTAGGGTTCTTATCATATTTCTTTTTCATAAATTTCATAAAAGATTCATATGACATTTGTTTTGGTTTATTTTTTATCATGGGAGGAAACTTCTATATTTAATTCCTCTTTTAAAACTTATCTTTAAGTTATACTATTATTTCTTCTAATGTAACTTTTATTGATTTTTTTAAAAATTTATTCTAAGTAGAGCCATACTTTAATCTCCTATTGTAAATAATATCTTCACCAATTAAATAAATTTTGTGTCTTAGAATAGTTTCATTATTATTAATTTTCTTTACTATCATAAAGTTAACCAAAATATTATAAATAAACACTAGATTCAAAATATTTTTTACTTTAAACAAAACTACCTTCACTAACTCAACCATATTTAAAACATATTTCAAAACAAAAATCCCTATATTATAAAGGAAATCCAGAACATATATATCTTGAATTTTAAAGGATTCCCTATCACCATTCCTATAAATTAGAAAATTATGCGTCAAAATTTCCATTAATAGGTTTTATGGATTGAGATGGTATAACTTCCAAATTTTTTACTTAGAAAAAAATATAGAATCTTATGCATTGTTTTTCTTGAAAGTTCCCATATTTATAGGTAAATTATATGTATCAAAATTTTCTTCACAATCCAAAGTAATTTTAACTAGATCTAAAACTTGCTTAATATTAAACATATATTTTTTCTTAGAAAATTAAAAAGATAATACTTTCAAACCATCTTCTTCCATTATTTAAAAAGATAAATAAAATTCAGTTATAAAATTTGGAAAATGCATATCAAATTTTTCTTTTCAATGCGTAGATATTCCTAGCCTTAGAAAATAATAACTCTATTGAGAAGTGATTCATATTAATCGAACCATGCCTTTTCAATTAGCCTTTATTTATCTGAAAGTCAAGTAAAAATATTACTAAAAAATCCATGATTTAAGATAGAATATTGGATAAATCACTAATGTTTGGATAAATGAGAAATGGAGAGCCGAGAGATGGTAGAAGGGAGAAGTGATGAATGAAAAGAGACACCGACACCCAAATTTATAGCATCTTGAGAGATATGGTTTTCCTTCCCCAATTATAAAGATTGAGATCAAACCACTTGTTCTGATCAATGACTCAAAAAATTTGAAATAAATATTTTCAAACTCTCAATTTTATTTGGTTTTTATATAGGTTTTATTAGTCAATGATTTTATCTGATAAAATCTATACTTTTGAAAATCTATTAAAAGTACTAAAAATACATAAAAATTATATGACAAATAGATAAAAAATATAATACTTAACTTTCAGATATAAATTTATAAACATTATATTTAAATATTATTTTCGATTATGAACTTTTGGTATTTTTATAGAATTTTAACAACTGGATAAATTTTAGAAATCTAGGATTAACTAAAGATTTTGTAACAAAAAATTCATTAATAAAAATTTAGTAATAAAAATTTTTAGCCAAAAAATTTGCAACAGAAATTTGTAAAAAAAATTTATAACAAAAAAATTTTTAATAGAAATTTTATAATGAAAATTTTGTAAAAACAATTCTTTTAACATAAAATCTTGCAGAAAATATCCATTCATATGACTGTTTGAAAATTATTATTAATTTATTTTCCCTCTGAGATAAAAAAAACATTTAAAACACATAAGATCTGTAATCTTAAATTTTAAGGGGTTAATTAATACAAGGATATGATTTAAAATTAAAATATATATTAATGATCATTTTTTATTGAAAATTAATTTATTTTGTTTAATATATTAAAATATTTCAGAATTAAGAGGTTTTTTTTAAGAATATCATCAAGATGTTCTTTTATTATGATGACTTATAAAATGATATCTACTTTTTATGTGTGATAATGGAGGAAATAATCACTTATTTCTATGTGATTAGGTCATGAGTTATGTGATGTGTTTTTATATAATGAAATATCTTGTGTTATCACAAAAAAATTGTAGTTTTTATAAAGCTCAAGCCAAAGACAGTGAGTGTGTGTTTTATTCACAAAAACTGAGCAAAACAACTTACAACATTCACATATTCTATTTCAATAGTGTAAATTGCTACAGAATGTTGTTTCTTACATGGCCAAGAAACTAAATCTCCTTATAATAAATGAAAATTCTCATATGTACTTTTTCTATCGATTTTACATCCATAAAAATTATAATCTAAAAAAAATTTAAATTAAAAATCATTTCTAAAAGAAAAAAATAATCCAAGAAGCATAGTTCCCTTAAGATAACAAAAAATTTGTTTTAGTACTTTATGATGGGTCTTTTGTGGATTTTTTTAATATCTTTCACATTAGAAAACATAAAAAATTAAATATGAATGACTAGATAACAGGTATAGTAAATTACCAATCATTCCTTTATACATCATTTGATCAAGTTGATTTCTAGTTTCATCAATATCTAAATTATTTGAGGTTTTGATTGGATTAATTATATTTTTAGCCTTTTCATGTCCAAATTTCTTAAAAATATATTTTATATACTTATATTGAGATATAACAGTTCCTTCTGATTATTGTGAAATTTTAAAACCTAGGAAAAAGGTTAATTCTCCCATCATGCTCATCTCAAACCTAGATTTTGTAAGATTCATAAAATAATCTGTTAAATATTTTTTAGTTTATCTAAATATAATTCCATAGATATTAATTTCAACAATGAAGGTTTTTTAAAAAATATTTTTAATAAAATGTTTTGGATCTGTAACCCCCTTAAAAGTAATTTTTTTTAAAAATATAGTTAATCTATCATACCAGACTCTATGTGCTTGTTTAAGTCTACAAAGTTTCTTAAAAAGTCTAAATTAATGATTTATTGATTTTATGTTTTCTAAAATATGGGTTTTTTCTATATAAACGTCCTCCTATACATATCCATTAAGAAAATCACACTTCATATCCATTTGAAAAAGATTTAAATTTAGAAATGTTTCATATGATATAAGTATACAAGTAACCACATGTCTAGATACTAGAGGATAATTTTCTTTATAGTATATGCATTCTTATTGATTATAACCTTTAGAAACAAGTTTATATTTATTTCAAACTATGAATCCATTTTCATCACATTTATTTTAAAAAACCCATTAACACCAATTATAGGAGAATCATTAAGTCGTTCAATTAAATCAAAAAATTGATTCATATAAAATTCATTGAGTTAATCATGCATATCTTTTATCCAATATTTATCACCTAAATTTACATTATAATTAGAAGGTTTAATTGAGGAAAAAATTCACAATGTTCTACTTTATTATTTAAGGAATTTCTAGATCTAACTGGTTAATCTACATCACTAATGATATTATCACTAGGATTATTCCTAAGGATTAACTGATTTCTTTGGTTTTTACAAATCATTTCTTCAATAACAGGTTGAATTTATTCCTGAGATAGAACTTTTGAAAAAATTTCTTTTGTTTTTCTTTCATGGTAATAACTTTCCAACATGAGTTGACATTTAATTTTTGAAATATCTTATGAAGATGTGCGCTGAGGTTTTTTGAAAAAATGGATTTGTTTAATCATATTTATCATGCACTGTATCCTAAAAAATACTTGTGTTTTTTATTAAAAACCCTATAATATAAACTATTTGTAGAATAACATAAAAATATTCATTCTTCAAATTTTGGTGAAATTTTATGTAAATTATATTTGGTATTTAGAATGAATACTTTGCACCCAACAAATTTTAAGTAATAATGTCTTGAATTTATTCCTATATTTAACTCATAAAGAGTTTTATTAAAAAAAGGTCTTATTAAAACATGATTTATTATATAGAAATTAGTACTAACTACTTCATCCCAAAAAAAATTATCAACCGAGTATTCACTCAATATGGTTCTGGTAATATCCTAAATAATTATATTTCATCTTTCTACTAAACTATTTTTCTTTGGAGTTCTAGATGCTATGAAGTTATAAATTATTCATTTCTTAATAAAAAAGGATTCAAATTTAAAATTAATAAATTATACACCATGATCACAGTGAATAATTATCATAGGTATATCTTTCTGATTTTTAACATTGGATACAATAGATTTAAAACATAAAAAGGCTTCTGAATTTTTTTCTAGAAAAGAGACCAATGTATATCCAGTGTAGTTATCAAATAAAACATATACATAATAGTTTTCACCAATACTACTAGTTTTTATAGGACCAAATAAACCAATGTGTACTAACTGTAAGACATCAGATGTTTAATCTTGACTAATAGATTTAAAACGCGACTTATGTTTCTTTAAAAATTGACAAGGATAAAAAACTTTAGAAGAATTAAACCTAAGATCTAATAGATATATCACTTGTCCTTTTTTATAAAATTTAACTAAATTTCTGACATTATATTGTTCTAACTTTCTGTTTCACAACCAATATTTATCTTCAATTTCACTAAGGAAAGATATATATTTTCTATTAAGGTCTTCTAAATTCAAGGTGTATTCATTCTCATGCCTTTCAAAGGAAAGAATATACTTTCCTTTTGAACTATACAAATTAAATTCTTAATTCTTAATGTTTACAAGATAGCACAAATCTCATAATTATATTATTTAAATAAGATTTTTATTAAGTACTAAAAAACACAAAAAAGCTAAATTAATGATTTTCCAAGATGAATGATATTACACATACCATACATTTCTCATTGTTCTTTGTCACAAAAAGTAACTTTTTCACATTTCATCTCAATAATATCCTGGAAGAAATTATTATTTTTCGTCATGTGTTGAAAACACCCACTATCCATGTACCAAATATTGTTACTATTAGTACACTTCTTATTTTTCTGATGTTAATAAAAAAAGGATTTTAGTACCCAATCTTTCTTGGGTCAAGAATTATTAGAAAAAAGTACTTTAGGAGTCAACATATATCTAAATTTTTTATGTTTAATAATTTTTAATTCTATAAAAATATAGTCTTAATGAAATCCTAAAGATTTCACTGTATTTAAAGAACACTTTTCTTCTAATTTTGACCAATTTGACTCCTAGTACAAAAGGGTATACTTTTTTGAACAAAATAGTTATTTTGAATGTGTGGTTTCGAATTTGTAAAACCTATTAAAAAAACATTCCTTTAATGTTTGATTTTTCTATACATATTATCAAAATATTCCTTACTCTAAGTTAATTTTAATAATAATTTATTTAGAATATGAAATTTAGATTTTTTTGAATAACTAAATCTATATTATCATCGGATTTAGTGGATTTTATTGAAAAAATTATTTTGAAATATTTTATTTTTAAAAATTAGATTTCTCAAACTCTTTATAAATATTTAAAATTTTTGTAGTAAGTTTTAAAATTATTAAATTTTCTTTGGGAAAATATGACTTAAAACAATCTATTTTTTTTGAAACATTACAATTTTGTTTTTATAACTGTATAGAAAAATGAGTAGCTCTTTCAAATATAGGTAAAGTATTATCGTCTTAAGATGAAGTATATTATTTGTCTAAATATGAATGATTTTTTTCTAAATTGGAATAATTTGAATTAAATGGAAGGTTGGTTATGGTTTTCAAATATAACTTAGTCATTAATGAATTGTTTTTTTGAAATTTAATCTTGAAAACTAGTATTTTTTAATCATCACTTTCACTATCTAAAGGATTATTTGAATAAATGACTCTTCCACTTTTACTCTATGTGTCAGAAGAATTAAATACTTTATTTCTTTTATTATTTTAGTAATTATTAGAATTTATATATGAATTTATTTTCTAATTATATTTTATTTTCAATCATAGAAAATCTAGACTTATGTGACCATTTTTCTTACATTCATAACAAATCTTCTCAGAATAATCTTTCTCATAATAACTATAATTGAAATTTTTATAACAATTGAATCTAAAGTGCCTATTTCAAACAATATTATTCATTATCTAAGCTAATTTGGGAAGTTAATTATAATTATTTTATAAGAAAAACTTTCAGTCTGAACTCTAACACATTTATTTGTATAATATTTAGAAACATTTTAGGTAGATCTAATATTCTTAAAAACAATTGATGTAGAAGAAAAATATACTCTACCATTTTTCATTTTCATATTTTTAGAATATATCTTCAATATAAACTTATACAACCTAAGATTTCGAATTAAATAATATATGATTAAAATTTTAATTTTCTTAGTATCATTAAGAGTTGTTCTTTTAGATTCCCATTCTCAATGCATAATCTCAATTAACTTCTCCACCAAAATTTCATCAGTAAGATATTTATCTCCAAGAGATTTTAATATATTTAAAATCATTATGAACCTATGATACATATTCTATAACACCCTAATATGTTTTTTGGTATTTTTATTTTTAAATTAATTTAGTCTCTTTGATATCATACATTGTAAAAAACACTATACTTAAATGAACTTCAAAATATTATTATTTTATCAAGACTATTTTTACCTATCCATTAAATTGGTGGGAATTAATAGTATTAAAAAATTATGAAATATATAATTATCCAAATCATTTTAAATGTATTAATTTATTATTATTAAATAAACCTTAAATAGTAAAGTCATTTTTTCTTTAAATATATGTTTTATTCAAAAAATGTTTTTTATTTCTTTTTATAAGAAAATATATATAATTAATTTATGAGAATTTTAGAAAGAGTATTTTATAAAATTAACATCACTTTTGGATTCATAATGTCAAAATTATCTAATTATGAATTTTTGAGAATTTTATGAAAATTATAAATTTTCAGTGAATAGTAAAAAATACCGATTTTTATAAAACCCTCATTTAATTCATATTTAAAAGTGATTTTATGATTTCAAACTTATATAAATTTAAATTAAGAAATTTTTAGTTATATATAATCTAATTAATTACATTTAAATAATATTTATACCTTATTTTTTTATAAGTGCATTTTTTGTCTAAAAAACACATTTATCTAAAAAACAATTTTTCGTCACATTTTTACAATTTTATTTTAAATGTAGCTTTAAAAATTACGGGTTATGAATTTTTAAAAAATGGATTAAATATTTGGAATCAATATTTCCAAATTATTTTAAAGGGACATTCCCATTTTGAGGCATAAAAATATTTACTTTGGAAAAAAAATGATTTATCGTAGTATAGGTAAAATAATGTAGTGGGTCAACGTAAAAAGGTAAAAGATTAAAATACCTAAAAAATAAAATAATAAGTGGGTGTATAATATGTTTCTTCACCTTAACTATAGAAAATTAATTATAAAACAAATTAACTTTAATTAATTCCACCTAAATTTATTTGGATTTAAATATAAAATAATAAATATTTAATCACTTAATATTACCCCTCGTCCAGTAGAAACACCACTCATCACCACCCCTTTTCCCATAAAATCCCTAAATATATTCAAATATCTACCATAACATATCATACCCAACATAACCATGTTTGAGTGATAGTTTTTTCACCCAAATACCAATTCCAAGTTTCTTAGGGGGTCATTTACAGAGGTGATACTCAAAAGGTAACTTTCTCAAACAACCTATTTTAATTTATTTTATTTTTATACCTTATCTTAACATCCTTAATACATTAAATAATAATAAATATAGTATCATATATATAATTAAATATTATTTTTTAAATTTAATATCTTGTATCCACCCCTTTTCTCATCTCCTCTTATTCAAAGAAACAAAACCATAGTCCAAATTTTTGTGATTAACTATCTTCATAGATAATGATTTTTTGTTTTCTATTACCCCATTAAATGATTTTAATAAAAGTATTATTATGGTTAAATAAAATTTAATAGGTATAATTTAACCTATTTTATGTTCTCTAACTAATATATATACATAATATTAAATAAAAAAACTAGTTCATAATGGTCAGAAAAACCTCAAAAATAAACTAAACATTTATCATTAACATTTTATAAAATGAATCCTAATAAAAACAGAAATAAAAATGATATATATGACAATTTAAACTAATGTAAGTGAATTATTACCATTTAATTTCACTTCTAGAGTTTTATTTCTATTTTATAAGAACCAACCATGAAACCATGAAATGAACATATCCGAAAAAATGAAAATAAAGAAATATTATTAATGAAAATGTGGACAGATCTTGTAAAATGATCATATAAGTTATTATAAATATGATTATAGTTATATAATTAATTAATAAAATTATTTAAACCTTAATATTTGAGTTTAAAGTATTAAAAACTAAAGGTAAGTGTGAGGTAATGTTTTCTCATCTCACCTTTTCTTTTATGAGAAATATACCTTATTCACCATTTTTCTTCTATGTGGTGTATATAATTCCTTGTGATATATCATATAAATAATCTCATTTTATTCATGGTATTAAATTTTTAATTTTATAATTATTACTTTTATGGGTCATATGATTCGACAGATTACAAAGTGGTTAGGGATTTCTAAACTCAATTTACATTTTTTGGGTTAAACATACACTTCCTTGATAATTTCATTTTCAGATTATGTGTGATCAGAATTTTGATTATATTATATTTTATTTACTCTTGCTTTATTTTTATTTACATCATATAAACATAATAAATTCATTTTATTAATTCTCACATCAATGATATGATATTTATAAGGGACATTATTTTAAAAATTATATCTTTAAAGTTTACCTTAAAAATATCATTTTCTTCCATATGAATGTTTTTCAAAATTGGTTCCAAAATTTGTTTTATAGTTATTTTATTATTTTATAAAATCTTTTTTACTCATGGTTGAATTTTTTAAAAATGTTTTGAGAGGATTATTATTTTGTGTTCTCTAAATGAGGTTATTTGTGACTTTTCTGAGAAAAATATGAAAGAATGGTTTCTTAACTTATATAAAATGAGTAGATTTTCCCACTGTCATGTAACCATAATTAGTTGATGTTTCCTTTACAATATTATAAGGTTATTTTTAAGTATAATTTTTTCCATTATAATTATATGGATTTTTAAAAAGAAATTATTTAAAAATAGAAATGTTATTTTTTTCAAGAATTATTTCATTTGATATTTCAAATTTATTTTCCATCTAAGATAACATTATTTTATGTTAATTATGATTTACTAGATATATTATTCAAGGATAATATCATTATTTTTATTATTTTTGGTTTAATTTTTTGATTTCATGATATTTATGAAACCTACTTTCGTTCTACAGTTTATTTTCTGATGAAATATTTATGAAATCAAATTTATTTTTATGGGTTATGATATGATTTATGAGATTGTGGAACACATATGTATGGTTTTCATTATGTGCTATGTGGGACTTATATATGCATACAATTCATTGGGTAATAATTTATATCTCATGAGAGAGACATGATTGGAATTGGGAGTGAATCTAGTTCAGTAAGACAGGATTAGAATAAGGATTAATCTCAATTTAGTAAGGGAATTTCTCCACTATGATGGTCTTAGAAGTGAACCTTTACTAATATAATGGTTTAGAGAGTGAACACATTCCACTATGAGGAAAAGGGAATCCATTGGGGATGATGGTGTGTCCTTCCCATAAGGTGTATCTTCCCATAGATATTCTATGCTTATGTGTATGCCACAATTTCATATTATTCTCTTATGCCTAACATTTTTTGATTTTTTTATAATTCATATATTATGAATTTCCATGATTTATTCCATGAATCAATATTATGATTTTTTATATTAAGGGTATAATTTTCAATTGTTATGTTTATGTTCTATACCTGTATGCACATGTTATTCTTATATAATCTTTGATATCTACTTTGGTTACCCTTACCAGGAATCTAAGCTCACCCTTTATTATGTTTCCTTTTCCCCATGTTTTGTAAAATAGTTTTAAGTAGGATATGTCTAATAAGGTTTATAAACATGAAGAAAGTTTGTGTGATGATATAGATTTTTATGAAATAGTTTTTTATGTTTCCAGGTTTCGAAAGGAACTAAACCCATTTGATTCTGGTGTGGTTTTGATATTCTATGTAATAATTATTCATATATTTAGATGTAATATCTAGGTATGAAAATTATGAGTTATTATAGTTGGTATTATAGTAAGGTTTAGTTAACATTTAGAGACTAGGAGGAGAAAAACTTAAGTAAGATCCCTAAGGGTAAGTATATTTATAGGTTACAATCCTAGATTTTTTTAACCATCATGAATAACCTAGGATTAAACCTAAGGTATCATAGATTGAAATTTTATAATCAATTTCATTTGATTATGTGGTCTCACACTTTGATTATTGTTTCTCTTGCTAGGTTTTTTTGAGTTTTAGACAATGGATGGAACTAGGAGGATTCATGTTAATGGTATTTTTAATGGAAAATGGAATGACCTTTCTCATGAGAAACCAAATGAAACTAAAGTCTGTAGGGAAGACCTTATTATTAATCTTAATCATTAATCTAATAATATGATCAATAATATAAACATTTTAGACTTTCTTAACCCATATAATAATATATATATATATGGAGTTTCATGGTGACCATAGAGGAAAGAAAGCTCAATTTTAATCATGTAAAGAATGTGGGAAGTGGAATTAAGGATAATGTTTCAAAGGAACTAGAAGATTCTTTGGTTGTGCAAAATAAGGAAAAAGAGAAAACAATTGAAAAGGAAAAGTGAAAGGTCCAGTTAATATAATGTATTAGAATAATGGTATTCATAACACATCATTGATAGTTAAATGTTTTAAATGTGGAATGTAGGGGTATTTTGCAAGTCAATTCCCTAGGGGGAAATATTGTGAAGAAAATCAAGAAGGTTTCATGAGTAATGGTTTTATTATTGTGATGAAGAGACTATGAATTAAATATGATATGGAAGAAGTGTTAAGTAATAAAATGATGAATCTTGGTTAATGGTTTAATAAAGAAGTGGAATGATTGATTGTTTATGTATTGGAATTAAATAATAATGTTGTGGAAGTACTTTTATGGTATTATGGAATAATGAAACATCTATGGAATATTCCACTATAGTTTTTACTTACGTATTTTAAATTATATGTTAAATGGTCTTGGTAAACATTAAAATTGATTGAGGTGGTAAGGGGATATTATTAGAGAACACATGATTAAGGGAAAATAAACCCTAATATGCGCATGATGTTAAGATAATAATGAGATAAAGAGATGTTTAATTATGATAAAATAAATGGGATAGTATTGAAGTCATTTTAAATGATTAGTAATATGATTAAAATGTGGTTTATGGATTTTTTTATATATTTTATGGATTTTTGGTATGAGGAAAGAGTTAAGTTTTGAAATCATGCATCTTTTCACTAAGGTTTTATAGTAATTCAAGTTAATACCATTTTTCTAGAGAATATATAATAATTATTTCTACATGTTTTCTGAGTGAAAATTAAGAGGAATATCAAGTTTTTCAGTGGATTAATGATAATTTTATTTTGAAAATTTAGTGACCTTATTTAGAAAGTTTTGGATTTTTATCTTTTGGAAGATTTATAAGGGTAACCATTTATGAAATTATTTATAGTTGAACTTTAGATGAGGTTTTAGAGACTAATGTTATGAAAAATATTCTATTTATTTCACATTAATAAATGATTCATTTCATAGGATTACAATTAATAAAACTCAGAATATTGATAAGTATAGTGTCTTTGGTAATTATGAATATTACATAAAAATTTTAAAATAGGAAAAACATCATCCTTATTGAAAACTTCCTTAACATTCTTTCACTTAAAACTGTATGGGATAACTTGGGGACATAAATAAGAAAAAGGCGAGATATAAATCCCAGTAAAGGAATATACATTACATAGCATAAATAAAGTAATACATGTTATAAAATATATATATCAATGGTTCATAAAGGAATGATAATAATAAATATGAATTATAATATATGATATAACATGATAATCATAAAGGCAACGTAGGAAATGTAGAAACAACTTAAAGAACTACATAATAAAATATTTTCAAGGATAACTACCAAGACATCATTATGGAAAAATTTCCATAAAGGAATCCAGTTTACTCCCCATACCAACATGATGTCTCACGAGACTGAAAATTACCCAATACATTGGAGCACTATATAATTACAAGCGCAACTTTCACATTCATTTTATTCTCATGCTTAAATGTGCCACATAGATTATATAAGATGGACTCATTCATCATCATATTTTATTCCATGATCAAGGTGTGTGTAATAAATACATTTAAGTTCTAATTAGACGAGTAATAAGTTTATAAAATTGAATACTTCTAATAGGAAATGGATAAGGAATTTACTATACAATTCTTTTGGCATGGAAAATCACAGTGATTTTTTTGAGCTTAAAAAAATCACTAAAACATTCATGAAAAGGGTTGATGATAGAAAAAGGGGTCTATCATAATTTGGAAATAAATTGGGAAGTAATAGAGACATGTAAATAAATGTCTCAAAATTAGGATTTGGAAAATAGAAGGCATAAGATAATAAAAAAACTTGAATAAAGAAGAGAAGGTGAGGTTCCCTTACTTGTGTGTGTGACTCCCAATACTTGGAAGGAGCGTATTGAAAGATTGGGGAAATCGTGGGAGTAATATAGATATGGTAAGGTAGAGTAAGGACATGCTCAAAGGAGTTTTAGTGAAGATAAATGGGGGCTTGGGTGGGTTTTTATGGGAAGTGAATGGGGGTTTCTTTATTATTTATCAAACATAGGTTTTAGACTCTATAATTGAATAACCAAAAAGAAATAACATTACCATGGGGTTTTACCATGTTTTATACCAAATGGGGATTTTTTTAATTATTTATAAGTCTATGGTCTGAAATTAATA
This sequence comes from Viscum album, assembly GCA_963277665.1. NCBI lineage: Eukaryota > Viridiplantae > Streptophyta > Magnoliopsida > Santalales > Viscaceae > Viscum > Viscum album. Next base: position 825,497,860 of record OY728132.1, read on the forward strand.
AAATAATTCCCTTTCTTATGTGGAGGCGAGTCATTCTCTTAAAGAAATGATTTTAAAAACTTAAAATATAATAATGGTTTTGGAGGATTCGTAAAGGTTTTTTAAAATTATTAAAATAAACATAAAATCACATTATTTTAAAGTGAAAAAATATATTTTTTCATGGACCCCATTTAGAGTATTTATTACATCACTTTTTGGTCATTATGATTCCATAATACACGAACTATATTTAGACAGTATTTAATTTTTACCCGAAAATTTGACCATCTCATAAAATTTTGAAAAATAATACTTTGGATAATTTTTATGTTCTTATTAAAAATCTAATTTTAATTACGTAAAAATAGTTTTCTAAATATTATAATTTACACTTTTAAAATAATAATAGACATTTATTGAGAAATGCTTGTTTTTTTTGACAACAACAGTTTTTGAACCCTTATAAAAATTAAATTTAACTTCATAAAAATGATACGATCATTTATATTTCATAAAAATTATTTAATAATAATATTTTATTAAAATATTATTTATTTAAAAAATCCGTTAAATCATAAAAATAAATTCTTTAATTGAATTTGAATATTAACCAAAAACACTATTTGTGTTTTATTGTATAAAAGTAAAATAAATTATAAATTAAAATTCATAGGATGAAATTGTATTCATTAGTATATAGAAAATAATGTATATACTCATACTTTTAGGGTCTTGATACATATCCCTTTAATAGACCAGAAAACACCCTAAGGGTAAGGTGTGTGATAGTGAGACTTTCATGGGGTGGTTCGACGTACATTATTTGGGCAAGGATCTGGATGAGCTTGAACTTCTATCATAAATAGTTTCACTCATTCTAAAGTATTTGGATCATGGATTGTCTTGGTTAAAGAAAAATTCCAATTATTCTATCTCCCTTGGAATCTCTCATATATGGGGTTCATAGGTTATGGTCCTACTTGTTTATGCTATCATATCCTTTGACTTTTTCAATTTGATTTTTTAAAACCTTATATTGATACGAATCATGTGATTAGTGTTCAATGGATATATTATTAATGTTAAAGGTTCTTTAATAGTCTTTTCAAATTGATAAAATAAAACCAAATAAGTGTATCTGTTTTCTATAACCATATACATTTTATTTAAATCTAAATGGGAATTTCATTTAGAATAGTTCAGGTCGTTACAATCTTCCCCCTTAAGAAATTTCACCCTCAAAAGTTTTCCATTTCTAACACTAAAATAGATGAGGGTAACTCTATTTCATCACTTCCTCTGATTCTCACATTGATTCTAGAAACTTGTGTTTTCTCCACAACACTTTTACAAGGTTCATTGTTTTATTTGGTAGAACTTTTTATCTAAAATATAAGATCATCATCGGTTTCTCCTCATAGGAATGGTCATTATCTAATAGTACCACCTTTGCATTGAGCACATGTAAGTGATCTAGTATGTACTTTATTGAGAGGGATACATTGAATACATCATGTACTTGAGATCAGTTAGGTGGGAGTGAAAGTCAGTAATCCACCACTATGATTCAATCAAGGGTCTCAAAGGGGATGAAGTATCTTGGACTAAGATTTACCTTATTCCCAAATCTCACCACTTTCTTCTATAAAGATATGTAGAGGAATATCGTGTCTCTGACATCAAAATCCATGTATCATTGATGATTTTTAGTATAGCTTTTCGGTCAACTCTAAGCATCCTTGATGTGCTGTTAAATGGTCTCGAACTTTTCTACCATTTCCTCAAAAATTTAAATACCTAGAAGTTTGTATTCCCCATATTCATCCAATAATGTGTGTGTTCTACACCTTTTCCCATGAATGGATTCATAGGGATCCATTTTTATTCTTGAGTGGAAACTATTGTTGTAAGAGAACTCAACCAGAGATAGATATTTGTCTCGTACTCCTTTTAAGTCCATGGAACATGCTCTCAACATGTCTTACAATGTTTTAATAGTCTGATCAGATTGGCCATTGATGTGAGGATGATAGGACACACTGAAGTTTAGATTAGTTCTTAGAGTATGTTTTATACTTTTACAGAACATGGAAGTGAATATCATATCACGATCAGATCCAAAAAATAGTGGTGTTCCATAAAGGCTCACCACTTTTCTAATGTATATCCTTGTATGTTGATCCAGTGAAAAATCCACTAGAATCTCAATGAAGTGTGCATTTTTTATAAGACGATCCATAAAAACCCATATATAATTATTTCATTTTGATGTATTTGAAAGACCAATGAAAAAGTCCATAGTGATTCTTTCCCATTTCCATGTAGGTATGGGTAATGGTTTAACCATCCCCTTATATTTTTTCCTTTATTCTTTCACTTACTATCATATAATACATATTGATGTATATTCCCTGATATACTTCTTCATATTTTCCAACCAATTCTGTTATCAGAGATCTTGATACATTTTTTTACTTCCTGGGTTAATAGAGAAGGTCGAGCTATGTGCATAATTCAATAGCTCCTTCTTTAACATAGGATTTGATGGTACACATAGTCTTGCCCCAAATATCATAACACCTTCTTTATTAACATTAAACTATTATGATTTCCTTTTCTTTATAGATTCCACTTTCTTCTGAATTTCCACATCGTCTCTTTGAGAATCCATTAACCTCTCTAGAAGGGGTTGTTTAGAAATCATTTATGATAGGATTGATGATGTTCCTTCCATTATGATATCCATGTCTATCCTTTTCAAATATAAGATGATTAGATCCTTCTCAATTATCATCAGTGATAATTTTTTTCGATCTGTTCTACTTAGAGAATCCTACACTTTATTTACAATACCAGGATGGTAGTGAATTGAGTAGTAATAGTCCTTGATCATCTCCAACCATCTACCTTGGAGCTTATTCATAACTTTCTATGTGAGTATATAATTGAATATTTTGTGATCTGCATATATTTTAAACTTCTCCCCAAAGAGATAATTCCATCATATTTTCAAAATAAATATCACTACATCCAACTCCAGATCATACATTGGGTAGTTTTGTTCATGAACTTTCAACTTCCTTGAAGCATAGGGTATGATTTTTTCATTTTTCATTAACACACAACCCAATACCTTATTCAAAGTATCTCTGAACACCCTGAAAATCTCTCTACTTATGGGTAATGTGACAACATGTGTAGTGATAACCTTCTTTTCAGCTCCTTGAATATGTCTTCACATTCATCATTCCAAGAAATCTTTACCCCCTTTCTAGTTAAATCTTGACCCCATTTCAAGTTATCTTTGTTACAGGGTTTAAAAATTGTGAGAAATTTATCACAAGTTTATGATAATACCCAGCTAATCCATGGAAACTATGAATATTTGTCATATATTTTAGCCTCATACATCCTTCAATTAATTTTATTTTTGAAGGGTCTATAGATATCTCATTTCTTGTGATGATGTTCCCTAATATTGAGACTTCCTTTAACCAAAAATCACATTTTCTATACTTAGCATAAAGATTCAACTTTTGCAAGATCTTTAACATAGTTCTCAGATGCTCTTCATGATACTCCCTAGTTTTAGTGAATATTATAATATCCTCTATAAATATTAACAAATTATTTTCAAGGTAATCTATAAAGACTCTATTCATCGAGTCCATGATGATTTCTGGACCATTAGTGTGTCTGAATAAAATTAATATGAACTCATAGTGCCCGTACCATGTACAAAAAGTAGTCTTGGGGATATTATCATTCTTCAACCTAACTTGATAATATCCTAATCACAAATCCATCTTAGAGAAGTATTGTACTCCACGTAGCTAATTGAACATGTCATCAATATATAGAAGATGATACTTTTTCTTTATGTTGATCTAGTTGATCTCATGGTAATAAATGAAAAGGTGCATTGAACCATCCTTATTATTAAGGAAGAGAACTGGTTCACCCCATGATGAAGAACTTGGATATATGAACCCTTTATCCCAATTCTCCTATAGTTGTTTCGTCAGGTCCTCAAGTTCCACAAAAACCATTATATACAGATTTTTGGATAATAGAAATGTCCCATATATAATTTCAATTAAAAATTTAACCTCTCGACTAGGAGGAAGACGAGGAAATTCCTTAGGAAACACATCTCATATTCCCTCACAATAGGCATTTATTCGATGATGGTTCTTTCCTTAGGCTCAATCATTTGATATAGATACACTTTCTCATAGGGAAATAATATCCATTCTTGAGATGTTGGTTCTAAGAAGATTCACCATCCTCCTTGCACTAGTATAGAATTAGTGGATAGTTCTTTATATGGAGAGTGATTTCATTCTTGTTTAATTTATGTTGGATTTATGTAGGAAAAGACAATGCATACCCACAATTGCATCAAATTACACCAAATTTAGTATGATAGGGTTCACTAGGATGTTCAACCCACAACTATTGATAGGGAAGGGGTTATATACTTAGTAAGAAATAATTTCTCCATTTTTCATTTTTACTGAAATATCTACTTTCATGCTTTGGGGTGGTGTTTCAATAGTCAAATAAACTTTTGTTTTAAGAAAGAATGCACAGAACCAAAATAAAAAATTACCTTTGCTATTCTTGATTGAGTAACAAGCGTACCTATCAAAACATCATTGTCAGGATCCAACTCAATGGTTGTGATGGAAAAATCTCCCCATTTCCACCTTAGAGGTTATTTTTTGTCTCCAAGAACTCTTGGATTATCAAATTGATTTTCAAAGGTTCTGGTTCCTTGTGGTTGAAGAAATGAACAATGCAATGAGGGATGAATATAGTTTTTCTTTCTTTCATCACATCATCAGGATTCTCCTGTCGGGAGTAGCTAGAAAGGTTCCCTTACTTCCCACACCTAAATCATTTCCTCATCAACCTTAAGAAATTTTTAGGGTGATTCTTTTTACACCTTTGATAAGTGGGATTTTGAAATTTCTTGGCACCATTATATTTCTCCATTGGACCACCATAATTGAACTCCACTTTCAGTTTCTTTTCCCTATGATACCCTTGAGATTCAATGATATCCATTTAGACTTTGAGGGTACATCAGACAATTTCCTCATAACTATCAAAGTCATGGATCTATATGGATTTTAGTATACTAGGCTTTAGACCTCCAAATAAGATTTAAACATCGTATTCAGGGGTAACGACAAATCTATAGGCGTATCACACAAGTCCTGTGAAGCTTTCCACATACACCCCGATAGATTCATTGTATATTTTCTTGAGGGAAATGAAATAACATACCATTTTAAGATGGAGAGTGTGATGAAAATATTTATCAAAAAACAATTTCCCGAATTCCGTCCCCCCCATCACTTTGATCTCTTTATCAGGATTCATATTCTTGATCAATGACCACCACTGATCATCTTCTCCCTCCATATGATAAAAAAATAGTAGAACATTATCTTGTTCAGAACATTGAAGTATGGGGAAGACCTTCTCAATGGAGTTGATCCATTATTCTACGATTAAGGGATCATATGATCCATTGAAAGTTAGAGGCCTTTGTCACATAGATCTCTCAAGTTCATCTTGTTCTTTCATAGGTGTATTCAAGTGCTCCTCATGATCTTGGTTTCTATTAAAAACCCAATTCAAAATATATAGTATCATAAAAAATTACATAATTACTACTCCCATCAGGTTGGGCATCTCATTGGGATAGTCATAAAATTTCCCTTCACATTGATTTTTTACCTGGTTCTTACTATTTTCAGCTATTGGTTAGAATAAAAGGAAAATTGGGGATGACTATTTTTTATAAAACTATTAAACACATAAAGGGGATTCTGATGACATTAAAGGGATAACTTTTAAAATTATATTTATTTATTAACTTATGAATTTATAAGATTTAATCTATGTTATCCATGATCAGTTTCCTAACATATACTATTATGAGCATTTTTCCCTTAATAATGGTTCATAGAGGGACTATGAATTTATTGAAGCATATCCCTTAGGAGTATCAAAACAGGTGCATAGTAAGTCCCACTGTCATATACCAGGTTAAACCAAGTAAGGTTTGACATACCTTTTTAGAGTTTTTACCCATAGGTAAATCTTTTCTACAACCACATCCACTTATCGTATCTATAAATGGATATATTTTATTGATAAACCACTTAATATATACTTAACAAAATTTAGAGATGTTTTCTTATACATAGTCTTATCCCTAATAACTATGATAAAGATTTCTAATCATAATCCAAAAAAATAACTAGAATTTTCATCTGATTCCAACTATAAAAACCTGGATATTTATTTCACATTAATACATGATTTATTACATAATATTACACTTATTAAAAAACGTAAGATTGATAATTAATGTTTATTTTAGAATTAAGTACATTATATAAAGATATTAAAATAATAAAAACATCATCTTTATTGATAACTTCCTTAACATGCATGCACTTAAAACTGCATGGGATAACCTGGGGACATATATAAGAAATGAGTGAGCTATAATTCCTAATGAGGGAATAAAGAAGTAATAAAATTAATAAAGAAATAAATGTTAGAAAATAGGAATATAAATGTGGAATAAAGGAATAATAATCATAAACATTAATTATAAGAGAAGATATAACATGATAATCATAAAGGCAACATGGTAAATGTGACAACAACTTAAAACACTACATCATAAACATAGGTTAAGGATAACTGCCCATACATAATGATGGAAAAAGTACCATAAAGGAATCAGGTTCACTACTTGTACCAAAATGATGTATCATGTTGCTAACCATTACCCAATGCATTAGAGAACTATATAATTCCAGTCGCACTCGTCACAATCATGTCATTCTCATTCTTAGATTTTCCACATAGATCATAAAAAAAGACTCATTAATCATCATATTTTATCCCACGATCAAGGAGTGTGAAATAAATACTTGTAATTCCCATGTAAATGAGGTATAAGTTCATAAAGTAGAATACCCCTTATATGAAATTGGTAAGTTATTCACTACATAAATATTTTGTCATGGAAAATTGCGGTGAAATTTCAGCAACATAACAACATCACTTAAAAATTCATAAAATGGGTTTATAAGAGAGAAAGGGGTATCTCATAATTTAGAAATAAGGATGGAAGTAATAGAGACATGGAAAGACATGTACATACATTGTTATTTGAAAAATATAAGTCATAAGACAATAAAGAAACTTGAATAAAGAAGGGAAGGTGAGGATCCCTTACTTGAGTGTTTGACTCCAAATGCTTGGGAGGATATTCTTGAGAAATTAGGGGAAACTAAGGACTCTAGAGAGAGTAGGTAAGAGTAATGATTCTATAAAAGGAGTTTTAGTTAAGATAAATAGGATATTTTGTGGGTTTATATAGGAAATTAGTTGGGATTTATATATTATTTCTCAAACACATGTTTTTGACCCTATTTACTAAAATAACCAAAACCAGACACCTTACCATGGTTTCTTCAAAATAAGAGTTTTTTTCATTATTTTATAAGGAAAAGGTCCTAAATTAATAAAATAATTCACTTTATTATGTGGATGTGAGCCATAATCTTAAATAATTGATTTTAAAACCGTAATATATATTAATGATTTTGGAGGAATAAAAAAGGCTTTGTAAAATTAATCAAATAAACATAAAATTACATTATTGTTATGGTAAAACATAAATTTGGTTTTTTATAAAATTTATGGTATTTGTTATAGCACTTTGGGTTCTTTAATATTTCATAATATACAAATTATATTTATATGGTATTTAATTTTTACCCGGAAATTCGTTTATCTCAAAAAATTATAAAAAATTCACTGTTGGATAATTTCAACATTCTGATTCCAAAAATAAAATTAATTCGATAAAATTAATTTTCTAAATAGGTTTATTTTCACTTTTAAAATAATAATCGACATTTATTGAGAAATGCTGGGTTTTTTGACAATAACTGTATCTGAATCCTTATAAAAATTACATTTTAATTCATAAAAATTATATGATCATTTATATTTTTTAATTTTTTTTAATAATAATATTTTATAAAAATATAATTTATTTAAATAAATCATTAATTCATCAAAATAAATTCATTAATTTAATTTGAATGTTAACCAAAAATACTATTTGTGTTTTATTGTATCAAAATCAAAATAATTTATAAAGTAACATTTATAGGATAAAAATATATTCATTAGTCTATGAAAAATAATTTATATACTCATATTTATAGGCTCTTAATACATATCTCTTTATTACACCATAAAATTCTCCAATGGAAATGTGTGGGATGGTGAGACTTTCATGGCGTGGTTCAACATACAAGGTTTGGGTCATGGTCTCGATGAGCTTGACCTTCTACCATAAATGGTTTCACTCATTCTTAAGTTGTTGGATCTCAACTTGTTCTTGGCCAAGGTAATTTCAAAGTGATGCTATCTCTCTTGGAATCTCCAATAGATGGGATTCATAGGGTACAATCATATTGGTTGAGGCTATCACTTCCTTTGACTATGTTAATTTGATTTTTTAAAACCGTATATTTATACTAATCATGTGAACATTATTCCAAAAAATATATTATAAATGATAATGATGATTTAATCATCATTTAAAACTAATAAAATAAAACCAAATAAGTTCATGTGTTTTCTATAACTATAGATATTTAATTTAAATCAAAAGGGGAATTTTATTTATAACAGTTTGGGTCGTTCAAAATGTATTACTTAGATGTATTATGAATATTGGATAACTTATGATGTCCATTTTTATTATGATAACTAGAGATATAAAGAATGAATTTTTATCCCATTATGGATCTTATTATCCTCTAGTTAATTAGGAATTAAAATTTCAAATTCATTTATTATAGTAAGAGATGAAGTAGAAATTGATCAAGGCAAAACCCAAGAGTGAGATTATATTTATGAAATAAAATCAAGTAAGTGAATATTCTCAAATGATTTTTTAATAAAATTTTATTCTATTATCATCATTTATAAAGATATCAATGACCATTTTCATACCTATTTGGCATATGGTTTAAAGGCCATTAAAATTATTTTGACCATGTTCTCTATATCTCTCTATTAATTCATGGGGGTTTGATTTATCTTCCAAATCCATCTTTTAATTTTCCAAAAACATTTTCTCTATGTGGAAATATTGTTATGAATTACTTTAGGTAACCTTTTTGTTTTCAAATTTCCCTTTTTAAGGGATGTTTTATTATTTATTTGTACAATGTGGGTTTTCTTGAATGAATTATCAAATTTTAAACCTTTGATGACTGATTGATGAATTTTAAGGGAAAATTTCATTTTAATAGGTGTATAATTTAACACCCCAATATTTTTGTTGGATTTCCAATTTTTAAAAAAATTTAATCTCTTTGATAGCTTATGTTTCACAAAACACCGATCTTAAATGAACTCCAAAATATTATTATTTTTGCAGATCTATTATAACATAGCCATTAAATTGGTGGGAATGAATAGTATTAACTAGATTATAAAATAAAAAATTTAAAACAAAATTTTAATTTATTAATTTATTCTTATATTATAAACTCATGATTTTTAGTAAGGTAATTTTGGTCTTCAAATATATATTTTCTTCAAAAAGTGAATTTTTATTTCCTTTTTTGAGATAAGAAAATATAATTAATTTTTGACAATTTTATAAAATTTATTTGATAAAATTAACATCATTTTTGGATTAATAATTCGAAAATTATCTTAGGATTAATTTTTTAATAATTTTCTATAATGTTTACTTTTTTAGTGAATAATTAAAAATACCAATTTTTTGAAAAGACTCATTTTAATTATATTTAAAAGATATTTTATGATTTTAAATTTATCTCAAAGTAAATTAATTAATTTTTACTCAGATATCATTTAATTAATTACATTAAAATCATATTTTCACCTTATTTTTGTATAAGTGAATTTTTGGGCTTAAAACAAATTTTTCTATAAAACCGTTTTCTTTTCAGTTTTATGATTTAATTTTAAATTTATTTTTTAAAATTATGTGTTCTTAATTTTTCATAATAGATACCATATTTTGAATAATTATTTAAAAAATATATTAGAATTTCATTTTCATTTGAATGCATAAAAAATTTACCATGCTAAAAAATTTATACCGTAGTATAGGAAAAATAAAGTAGCAGGTTAAAGTTAAAAAGTAAAATATTAAAATAACTTAAAAATAAAAAATTTAATTTGTAGTTTATGTGTTTATATACCTTAAAAATCCTTTAAAACTATAATTATCCACAAAATTCAATTGAATTAATTCCACCCAAATGTGGTTGGCTTTAAATATAAAATAATCATTATTTAATCACTTAAAACCATCCCACCTCATGTATGGAAACCACTCCTGACGTCCCCATTGATCCTAAAAGACTTTAATATATTAAAATATATACCAAAAACTATCCTAAATACACTTAAAATTTCCAAGTGCTACTTGTATCACCCAAATACCAATTCCAAGTTCTATAAGGGGTACTTTAAGGAGGTGATATTCAAGAGGTAAATTTCTTAGACAAGCTCTCTTAATTTATTTTCTTTTTCTAAATTTTCTTCACCTCCATCATCCATAAAATCATAATAAATATTGATTCATGTGTATAATTTAATGTTATATTTATAATTAAATAACTAATATCTACCCCTTTTCTCATCTTCTCTTATTCATTGAAACAAAACCATCGTCCAAATTATTTTAGTTAACCATCTCCATGGATAATGATTTTTTGTTTCCCATTACCACCTTCAAAGATGGTCATAAAAGAATTATTGTGGTTAATTAATATTTTAATAGGTATATTATAACTTATTTCATGTTCTGAAACTAATATATATACATACTATTAAAAAAATGAAACTAGTTCGTAATAGTTCGAAAAACCACCAAAATAAACAAAACTTTTATCGTAAATGTTATATCGAATGAAGAATCCTCAAATCAGAAGTAAAAAATAAAATATTATACATTATTAAAAATTTAATTACATGAATACCATTATATTTTAGTTCTATATTTTCTTTCCATTTGATAATAAAATCTATAATTATACACAAATGAGATGACCATGAAACCATCAAATGAACACACTGAAAAAATGAAAATAATGAAATATTATAAATTAATGGGTGGTAATATATTATAAAAGAATCATATAAGGTATTATAAATATGAGAATAGTTATTCAATAAATTAATAAAATCATTTAAACATTTATACATGAGATTAAAGTACAAAAAACTAAAGGGAAGTGCGAGGTAAGGGTTTCTTGTCTCACTTTTACTTCGTTGAGATATATGGATTATTCATTACTTTTTTTAGTTTTTTGGTGTATATAATACCCCTTGATATATCATATCATTAATCTCACTGAATTCATGGTATTAAAAGTTTCATTTGATAATTACTACTTTTATAGGGAATATTATTTGACCGGTTACAAAGTGGTAAGGGATTTCATAACTCAATTTCCTTTCATTGGGTTAAAATTTTAATTCATTGATTATTCCATGTTAATATTATGTTTGAAATTAATTTTTATTATATTATATTTTATTTCAACTTATTTTATATGTATTTACAGATGACATGTAATGACCCAAACTTTCATTAATGAAAATTACTATTGATATAATTAAATGTCTTATTATGTAAAATGGTTATATAACATATGCACTTATTTGGATTTATGTTTTTGGAATTTCAAATACTGTTAATAATTGTGACGTTTTCTAATATAGACTCTGAACAATGATCGCATGATTAGTATAAATATAGGGCATTAACAAATTCAATTTAACCAGACAAAGGAAGCAACGACCTCATCCAGCAGACTTGGCCCGTATGAAGCCCATTTGTCGGAGCTCATAAAGGAGTTGGAGTCACTGGGATTCACTCTTGACCAAGCCTAGGATGAGCTTCAATATGCTAATCTTGATTGGAACCGCCTATGAGAGAAGTGAAAGTTGATAGAGATTACCACCCGAGCGATGTTATCTGAGCCACCCCAAGAGGTTGTCATCGTCACACACATTACCCTTCGGTCCTATGTGGGTGTTATAAGGGGTTATGTAATGAGACCCTAATTGTTATGTACACTATTTTTTATAGATAATATACATTTATTTTATTATTGTTTCTTTGTAAATAGTTTTTAAAGTTTAAATAGTATTTGTAACACCCCAGGGAAATAAAGAATATGACATTTTCATATTTATCCATATTTGTGAATAAAATATTAATATGACTTTAAAGGGGACGCTATGCTCAATGGCGTACCCAACACGCAACAACGAGTTTCTTGGGAATCTTACGTTGCACTCTAATAATAAAATAATATTATTTTAAATGGTAGTTAACATGTAGCCGTTGTATTGGCGGGAATGGATATAAATAACTAAAATATTATTATATATGTTTTTAAATGTTTTTATATTTGTCCAATAAAAGATAAAGACTTAAAATACAGAAAGAATTCAATTTTAGGCGTATATGCCCTAGTTTTCACTAAAGGTTCACTTATCACCTTTTGATGTTGAACCATCATTAAATATAGTTTTGTTCACTCTTAAACATTATTTTGGACCAAATAACACTCTTATTAAGAATCGGGACATCAAAATTTACTTTGTGTAAATTTTTGGTATCTTTCTGATAAAGTTCATTTTTTTTAATGAATAGTGTAAAATGTTGTATTTTAATTCAAAACCTCTTTTTAATCTAATTTATTTATATGATTAGATTATCTTTTTAATTGGTTTTAAAGTGAAATTATAATATATTTTTACCATTAAATCCAATAGTGGTCGTTGGAATTAATTTCACTTTGAAATCTGACTTAAACTAGTGTAAATCTTTTGATACTTATTGTTTCTAAAAACACGCTATTTGCTTTGACAGCGGGAATTAATTATTAAATTAATTAATGTGACTTATATGTTTTGAATTTTGTAAAAAAGACTTCATTTTTGAATTCAGAATATCAAATATAGCTTAGGGTGAATTTTTGGGAATTTTCTGAAAAACTTCAATTTTTGATGAATAGTGAAACCACTAAGTGGTAATTATAAAAACTGATTTTTGCATTTAAATGAAATTTTGCCATCTTTGTGTTTTGAATTTCAAAAATCTGACATAAATGGTTGTAATTAAGAAGTAAAATGAGGTTCAATGGGATAAAAATAATTTTTTGGTGAATAGTAACTTATTAAGTTTTTAATCGCGATTAGTGGTAATTGGTGTAGTTTAAGGTAAAAATAATGCTTTAATAAAATGAGATGAGCTTGAAACATGTCCTAACCTAATTGGTTGTGTCATGGCCGACCAAGAAAATCCATGGGTCAACTTGGGGACCCCATGGAGCCACTTTGGTTGGAAAATGACATAAATAACTTTTTATTTAATGTAAAAGTAAAAATGACACAAACATCATATGTTTTACGAAATTTTTTTACATGGGGTTATAAAGATCAGATTTTTAATTATAAATATTCATTGGAAAGATAAAAAGATTTCCTACATCATAGTATTTTTTTTGATAATTTTTAGATACTAAATAAATTAAATTATTTATTACATCATGATGATGCAGCGATGACCTCATTATTTGACGATTTAAATAAAATGGAAAGATAATGTAAAATCTATAAACTAAACATGTCAAAAACTTATTGAATGGGTGGATTTAGAACCCTTATCACCTTATCCACGAATTATATCAATGTGGTACCTTTTAAAACCGAAACACATTTTCAAATAAAGTAATATTTCTTACTTTCCAAAAGTGCCCCTCCTCTCCTCTTATAAAAGGCCCCCAACTCTACCCCATTTCACACACTCCTCAAGCCTTTGGCTTGGACGAACCCTGCCCATTTACTCTCTCCACATCCCTCTACTCATCCTAGAGGATTCCCTTTGGGCACAATCCTTTCAAAGGAAGCCTTTAGGCTCAAATAAAAAGGAGTTACACTTTTAAAGGTAATTCATTCTCTCTTGTTCATTTGTTTTATTTTGCTTCTCCAACCCCCTAAAATCTTTTTATTTACTTCTTTTGTAACAACACCAGTATCTTCACTATACTAAGATGTTGTTATAAGATTTATTCGAGCTAAACTCTCACAAAACTACATCAAATGGTTAAAGAACATACGGTTTCCATGGATGGCAAAATTCTGCCTCCCGAAATGATGATTGTTCAATACTCATTTAACACCTTCAAAGGTGGCCATTATGATGTCACTATTTTTATATATGATATATAATATGTTTATTGTTTCCTTAAGCTTCTGTTTTTTTTTTCATTTTGTGCATACCATTATGGTTTCCATTATAGGTAAACGCGATATCTTCATTTAAGGAAGTGCGGACTACCGCCCCCTCAAAGTGATTTGATTCATTAAATACCATATGTGGGACATATAAAGGATGGAACTATGATATTATATATGATATTATATTGGAATTATAATATACCTTTATATCATTATTATTACATTCTATAAAATATGAAATAGAAATGAAAGTAGCGTTCATGCGTACGTACGGCTTACCGTCTCCATGAACGGTGCATTTCATTTCTTATCCCCAAATGTAATGTACTATTATAAGTACATGTATATAATGCATATATATGATTAATGATACATCTAAATGATGAATATAATTATGTAATTAAAATATACATACCTCTCATTTAGTTTTAATTCCATTAATATGACAAAGAAATGAAAGTAGCGTTCATGCGTACGTACGGCTTACCGTCTCCATGAACGGTGCATTTCATTTCTTCCCTCTAAATGATTATGTAATATTATAAATACATGTAAATGATGGATATATATGATATATATGATATCCAAATCAGGAATGTCATTCTGGATATAAAGAACCTTTGAACACACGAACAACATGTAATTGTAAGAAGTCCACTTTCGACTTAAGAACCAAATATCGGCAAAACAAATATTATTAACTTAAATGATTACATAATGTTTATGACATGGTAATAAGTGATATAAAAGGAATAATGAACTTGAAAAAGGTTATTAAGGAAGTAGAAATTAACTCAAGTTTATTATTCAGGAGATTAAAGAACGATCGAGTCAAGTCGGACCCGAGGTAAGGGATCCTACTCCTCTCTTTCTTTTTAAGTGCACACTTTTATGTCATTCCTTTTAAAGCTCATATTTCTTATTATTGTGATGATATTTTATATTAAACTTACTGTAATTTTTATGTTCATGTGATGAGAGACCCTATTCTCTCTCATCAATCCATTTTGGATGTTTTGAGTGGCACCGTTAGGCTGCCGAAATTTCGTAAGAGATCTAACCTCTCTCTTTCTTTTTAAGTACTCTCCTTTATGTCACTTTCTTTAAGCTCCTCTTTGTAATGTTGGGGGATGTTATTTTATATTCCTCTTGCTGTAAATTTTATTGTAATGTTATGAGATACCCTATTTGATCTCATCAATCCATATTCGGAAGTTTTATGTGGCGTCGTTAGGCTGCTGAGTTTTCGTAAGGGATTTTTCATCTCACTTTTATTCCCGAGAGATTTATGCTACATTTGCCACAAATTCCATTGAGTGGTGTGTGTACTGCCCATTATTATACTATTTGTGTAATATAATTTCGTTTATGAGTATTTACATCAATGATCCATTGTCCCTCTTTCATGGGGTGTATGTTTTGAAAGATACCCAAGTCGGTAAGGGAACCTTTCACCCTCCTCTTTTTTTAAAAGACTTCTTTTGTTGGGTCTTTTAATTTACATATTGTTATGTTGGGATATGTTCTAATATATCCTTATTGATGTAAATTTTATGTCCAAGTGATGAGATACACTTTTTATCTCTCATCAACTCATTTTGATGTGATGCCGAACTTTTTAACCCAATTTCGATTTCTTTGGGTTCAACATGTAGTCATTGAATATGTCATCCATTGAATATGTGTGAATGACCTTTTATTGTTTTACACTTAATATCCAATTATATTGGGTGTATTTATATTTTTCACACATATTTTTGAGATTTATTTGTCCTTAATTTAAGGATACCTTCTTTATAAGGGATTTCATCACATTTGACATTTCTATTGAGGGTTCATTGTTGTTATGCACCAATTCACTCTTATATGGTGTATATACTATCTTTTGGAGTATTATATCATGAATCCATTTATTCTCATGATATTATAAAGTTCTGACTAAATGTTATTCCTCAATTATTGTATTCAAGTGTCACTAATTTTGGTAAAACCCCTTTAACCAAAATATCGCTTTAAATGTTTTAATTATTTGTTCTTATTAATATCCATGTTTTCAAAATGGTTTTAAGGATTTATTTATATGGATATTAATGGTTTAAAATTTTAAAAGCTTCAAGGTGGTATGGGACACTTTGATTCAAAAATCTCTTTATTAAATGTTTTAAATGGTTTTGAAAATGGTTTTTAATGGATTCATTATTTCAATATCCTAAAATGTTATATTGTGATTAAAATGTGGAAATGTTATGTTTCCTTTATTCATGTTTTATGTGATACGATTATGTTATGGTTCTTGGGAATTGTTATGAAGAACGGGTGGTTCCGTGATAAACTAAGGGCGGGTGAGCCCGATATAGCTCTCCAATGCATTGGGTAACGCGAAGGAGTGAAACGTTAAGGTTTCTCCGAAGAGATTTAGGGAATATACTGTGATGGGTATTCCAAACGTAACCAAGAGGGTTACTCCCTACGTAAGAATGTTATGAATTCCTCAAGTTACCTTTATGTCTTATGATTTCTATGATTTATTCATGATTTGATATGCCTATGTTTTATGGGTAAAGTGTGATTTCATTCTAATGTATATATGAACTCATGTTTCCTTTCCATATTTTTATAACTCTTACTGAGCTTTTTATGCTCATCCCAAGTTTTTGAAATGTTTTTCACAGGTCAAGGGAAAGGTACATGATGTGATGATAGTGTCAAGGATGTGTCAAGAAAGAATCCGTGTTATATTTTAAATATGTTTCCGTTGATGGGAAGAATGAATACTGTCTTTTATGTAACCACTTTGTTTAAATGTGGAATTTAATGCAAGTTTCATGATCTAATTCTCTAAAACTCTAAACCTGAAAAGATCCTCAATGCGTAATCTTGTAATAACTCAAGATTAAGTAAGGTTTAAGTCTAGGGCCTTATAGTTGGTATCAAAGGTCGGTTTAGATAACTTTAGAGGTTAGGGTTTTCTCTTAGCATAAGTGACATTACCATAATGGTTAGGATTTCAGAAAGAGTCCTAGTTTTAGATAAAGTGAATGAGTAAGTATATCTTAGTGTTACCTTCCTCATTAGTACATGATGGTTTTGATGATATACTCAAATTGACATTTCTGTTTTTAGTGAATGGATGAATCTAGCAGGCACCAAAGAGACAATTGGTTTGATGGAAACTGTGGTGGTTCTTTGACTAAGAGACTGGACGAAATGGGGTATTCAATGAGGAAACTCGTGGTTGTTCTAAACCAACTATCAAGGAGTCATGATCAACCACGTGAACCTTGGTATGTTCTATAATGCATCATGTACGAGATGACCAATCGATGTGGAAGTTCAGGTAATAATTAAAAAGGTAACCATTAGGGTTTATATGATCCTTACTTTTTAGGTAATTATGGGTTACGCTATGATATGATGGAAAATGAAAGGAATGAGATAAACTTGAGGTTAAAATATGTTATGATTATTTTTTAAGATTTTATCTCATTTTGGGGAATGTTTTAAGAATTATATAGTTTTGGAAAAAGGACAACACGCAGACCGTGTGACAACCCGTCGCGTCGGACAAAGCTACGGGAATCGAACCCACAACCAAAGTGCGACTGGTATTTATCGCCTACCACTAGACTACGTGAAGTCCCTGGTTAGTTTGACTAATTCTCTTTAGTTATATGATTTTATGAATTAAGAGTAAGTTGATTTTGGGTTATTTATGAAAATGATTAACCTATCATGGAGGATATGTGATTAGGATAATTACTTTTCAATGCGAGACTTTAGGAGCGACTGATGTTGTTTGGAGATAAATGTTACGATTTAACTTGGAAGACTATGTGACTAAATCCTACAAATATTTGGGTTTCAATCTTAGTTTGGTTTAATTTGAAGGATTTTATGGAAAAATTGTTTATCTAATGGTCCTCGTTGAACTTTGGGTTTTGTTGGACAAATTTTGGAGGTTAGGAATAGATTTTATTTTGATAAAAGGTTATCCTTTTCTGGATTATCTGATCTTGTACTAGCCTTTTTGGTTTTAGTTTTGGTTAAAGTTGAAAGACATGGGAAGTATATAGTTCTCTTTTGTGGATTAGGTGATTTTCTAAAAGTTGATTATAGTACTCTTAATGTGAAAAAGTCTTCCTAAATACTCACCTTTTGGAGAAAATATGAGTTTGTGTAAAGAATCTAATAAAAGTTGAAAGTCAACATGATAAGTGATTATGTTTCCTTATGAATAAATTCCCCAATAAAAATTATCTTAAAACAAAAATGTTGTCTATTAACTTTTCCTACTGGGGAATCGAATACCGTTTAACCCATCATAAGTTTGTGATTTTCTTATTGTTAACTTTCTCCTAAACATGTTTTCTATCACTATCCATCAGAACATGACCCTATGTTTTCTCCTTCATGTCCATATTTTTCTACATGGAAACCTAGTATGGGTTAACTCGGGTGACCTCTGTGCTTATCTTTCTTTATTTTAAAGTGATTGTTTTACCGACTCTTGTTTCGATGTGGGACTTTCAAGGATGTTTCCAAGTTCAATTTAAAAAAAATTGTGAGGACGCAATTCCCAAAAGGGGGGAAGGATGTAACACCCCAGGTAAATAAAGAATATGACATTTTCATATTTATCCATATTTGTGAATAAAATATTAATATGACTTTAAAGGGGACACTATGGTCGATGGCGTACCCAACACGCAACAACGAGTTTCTTGGGAATCTTACGTTGCACTCTAATAATAAAATAATATTATTTTAAATGGTAGTTAACATGTAGCCGTTGTATTGGCGGGAATGGATAGAAATAACTAAAATATTATTATATATGTTTTTAAACGTTTTTACATTTTTCCAATAAAAGATAAAGGCTTAAAATACAGAAAGAACTCAATTTTAGGCGTATATGCCCTAGTTTTCACTAAAGGTTCACTTATCACCTTTTGATGTTGAACCATCATTAAATATAGTTTTTTTCACTCTTAAACATTCTTTTGGACCAAATAAAACTCTTATTAAGAATCAGGACATCAAAATTTACTTTGTGTAAATTTTTGGTATCTTTCCGATAAAGTTCATTTTTTTAACGAATAGTGTAAAATGTTGTATTTTAATTCAAAACCTCTTTTTAATATAATTTATTTATATGATTAGATTATATTTTGAATTGGTTTTAAAGTTAAATTATAATATATTTTTACCATTAAATCCAATAGTGGTCGTTGGAATTAATTTCACTTTGAAATCAGACTTAAACTAGTGTCAATCTTTTGATACTTATTGTTTCATAAAAACACGCTATTTTCTTTGACAGCGGGAATTAATTATTAAATTAATTAATGTGACTTATATGTTTTGAATTTTGTAAAATAGACTTCATTTTTGAATTCATAATATCAAATATATCTTAGGGTGAAATTTTGGGAATTTTCTGAAAAACATCAATTTTGATGAATAGTGAAACCACTAAGTGGTACTTATAAAAACTGATTTTTCCATTTAAATGAAATTTTTCCATCTTTGTGTTTTGAAATTAAAAAATCTGACATACATGGTTGTAATTAAGAAGTAAAATTTGGTTCAATGGGATAAAAATAATTTTTTGGTGAATAGTAACTTATTAAGTTTTTAATCGCGATTAGTGGTAATTAGTGTAGTTTAAGGTAAAAATAATGCTTTAATAAAATGAGATGAAATTGAAACATGTCCTACCCTCATTGGTTGTGTCATGGACGACGAAGACAAGCCATGGGTCAACTTGGGGACCCCATGGAGCCACTTTGGTTGGAAAATGACATAAATAACTTTTTATTTAATGTAAAAGTAAAAATGACACAAACGTCATATTTTTTACGAAAACAATTTTTACATGGGGTTATAAAGATCAGATTTATAATTATAAATAGTAATTGGAAATATAAAAAGATTTCCTACATCATAGTATTTTTTTTATAATTTTTAGAAACTAAATAAATTAAATTATTTATTACATCATGATGATGCAGCGATGACCTCATTATTTGACGATTTAAATAAAATGGAAAGATAATGTAAAATCTATAAACTAAACATGTCCAAAACTTATTGGATGGGTGGATTTATAACCCTTATCACCTTATCCACGAATTATATCAATGTGGGACCTTTTAAAACCGAAACACATTTTCAAATAAAGTAATATTTCTTACTTTCCAAAAGTGTCCTTCCTCTCCTCTTATAAAAGGCCCCCACCTCTACCTCATTTCACACACTCCTAAAGCCTTTGGATTGGCCAAAACCTGCCCATTTACTCTCTCCACATCCCTCTCCTCATCCTAGAGGATTCTCTCTGGGCAGAATCCTTTCAAAGGAAGCCTTTAGGCTTAAATCAAAAGGAGTTACACTTTTAAAGGTAATTCATTCTCTCTTGTTCATTTGTTTTATTTTGCTTCTCCAACCCCCTAAAATCTTTTTATTTACTTATTTTGTAACAACACCAGTATCTTCAATATACTAGGATGTTGTTATAAGATTTATTCGAGCTAAACTCTCACAAAACTACATCAAATGGTTAAAGAACATACGGTTTCCATGGATGGCAAAATTCTGCCTCCCGAAACGATGATTGTTCAATACTCATTTAACGCCTTCAAAGGTGGCCATTATGATGTCACTATTTTTATAAATGATATATAATATGTTTATGTTTTCCTTAAGCTTCTGTTTTTTTTTCATTTTGTGCATACCTTTATGGTTTCCATTATGGATAAACGCGATATCTTCATTTAAGGAAATGCGGACTACCGCCCCCTCAAAGTGATTTGATTCGTTAAATACCATATGTGGGACATATAAAGGATGGAACTATGATATTATATATGATATCATACTGGAATTATAATATAACTTTATATAATTATTATTCCATTCTATAAAATATGAAATAGAAATGAAAGTAGCGTTCATGCGTACGTACGGCTTACCGTCTCCATGAACGGTGCATTTCATTTCTTATCCCCAAATGTAATGTACTATTATAAGTACATGTATATAATGGATATATATGATGAATGATACATCTAAATGATGAATATAATTCTGTAATTAAAATATACATACCTCTCATTTAGTTTTAATTCCATTAATATGACAAAGAAATGAAAGTAGCGTTCATGCGTACGTACGGCTTACCGTCTCCATGAACGGTGCATTTAATTTCTTACCTCTAAATGATTATGTAATATTATAAATACATGTAAATGCTGGATATATATGATATATATGATATCCAAATCAGGAATGTCATTCTGGATATAAAGAACCTTTGACCACACGAACAACATGTAATTGTAAGAAGTCCACTTTCGACTTAAGAACCAAATATCGGCAAAACAAATATTATTAACTTAAATTATTAAATAATGTTTATAACATGGTAATAAGTGATATAAAAGGAATAATGAACTTGAAAAAGGTTCTTAAGGAAGTAGAAATTAACTCAAGTTTATTATTCAGGAGATTAAAGAACGATCGAGTCAAGTCGGACCCGAGGTAAGGGATCCCACTTCTCTCTTTCTTTTTAAGTGCACACATTTATGTCATTCCTTTTAAAGCTCATATTTCTTGTTATTGTGATGATCTTTTATATTAAAATTACTGTAATTTTTATGTTCATGTGATGAGAGACCCTATTCTCTCTCATCAATCCATTTTGGAAGTTTTGAGTGGCACTGTTAGGCTGCCGAAATTTCGTAAGAGATCTAACCTCTCTCTTTCTTTTTAAGTACTCTCCTTTATGTCACTTTCTTTAAGATCCTCTTTGTAATGTTGGGGGATGTTCTTTTATATTCCTCTTGATGCAAATTTTATTGTAATGTGATGATATACCCTATTTTATCTCATCAATCCATATTCGGAAGTTTTATGTGGCGTCGTTAGGCTGCCGAGTTTTCGTAAGGGATTTTTCATCTCACTTTTATTCCCGTGAGATTTATGCTACATTTGCCACAAATTCCATTGAGTGGTGTGTGTACTGCCCATTATTCTACTATTTGTGTAATATACTTTCTTTTATGAGTATTTACGTCAATGATCCATTGTCCCTCTTTCATGGGGTGTATGTTTTGAAAGATACCCAAGTCGGTAAGGGAACCTTTCACCCTCCTCATTTTTGAAAAGACTTCTTTTGTTGGGTCTTTTAATTTACATATTGTTATGTTGGGATATGTTCTCATATATCCTTATTGATGTAAATTTTATGTCCAAGTGAAGAGATACACTTTTTATCTCTCATCAACTCATTTTGATGTGATGCCGAACTTTTTAACCCAATTTCGATTTCTTTGGGTTCAACATGTAGTCATTGAATATGTCATCCATTGAATATGTGTGAATGACCTTTTATTATTTTAAACTTAATACCCACTTATATTGGGTGTATTTATATTTTTCAGACATATTTTTGAGATTTATTTGTCCTTAATTTAAGGATACCTTCTTTATAAGGGATTTCATCACATTTGACAATTCTATTGAGGGTTCATTGTTGTCATGCACCAATTCACTCTTATATGGTGTATATACTATCTTTTGGAGTATTATATCATGAATACATTTATTCTCATGATATTATAAAGTTCTGACTAAATGTTATTCTTCAATTATTGTATTCAAGTGTCACTAATTTTGGTAAAACCCCTTTAACCAAAATATCGCTTTAAATGTTTTAATTATTTGTTCTTATTAATATCCATGTTTTCAAAATGGTTTTAAGGATTTATTTATATGGATATTAATGGTTTAAAATGTTAAAAGCTTCAAGGTGGTATGGGACACTTTGATTCAAAAATCTCTTTATTAAATGTTTTAAATGGTTTTGAAAATGGTTTTTAATGGATTCATTATTTCAATATCCTAAAATGTTATATTATGATTGAAATGTGGAAATTTTAGGTTTCCTTTATTCATGTTTTATGTGATACGATTATGTTATGGTTCTTGGGCATTGTTATGAAGAACGAGTGGTTCCGTGATAAACTAAGGGCGGGTGAGCCCGATATAGCTCTCCAATGCATTGGGTAACGCAAAGGAGTGAAACGTTAAGGTTTCTCCGAAGAGATTTACGGAATATACTGTGATGGGTATTCTAAACGTAACCAAGAGGGTTACTCCCTACGTAAGAATGTTATGAATGCCTCAAGTTACCTTTATGTCTTATGATTTCTATGATTTATTCATGATTTGATATGCCTATGTTTTATGGGTAAAGTGTGATTTCATTCTAATGTATATATGAACTCATGTTTCCTTTCCATATTTTTATAACTCTTACTGAGCTTTTTATGCTCATCCCAAGTTTTTGAAATGTTTTTCACAGGTCAGGGGAAAGGTACATGATGTGATGATAGTGTCAAGGATGTGTCAAGAAAGAATCCGTGTTATATTTTAAATATGTTTCCGTTGATGGGAAGAATGAATACTGTCTTTTATGTAACCACTTTGTTTAAATTTGGAATGTAATGAAAGTTTCGTGATCTAATTCTCTAAAACTCTAAACCTGAAAAGATCCTCAATGTGTAATCTTGTAATAACTCAAGATTAAGTAAGGTTTAAGGCTGGGGCCTTATAGTATTTTTAGTTAATATTCAACTAAGAAATATATTTTGATGAATTAATGGATTTTTTAATTAAATAATATTTTAATAAAATTTAATAATAATTATTAAATTAATTTTTATTAAATATAAATGATCATATAATTTTATAAATGCAGTTGTAATTTTTATTAAGGTTCAAAAGTTGTTTTTCTCAAAACCCATAATTTTTCGATAAATGTCATTTTTATTTTAAAAGTTAAAATTCAAATATTTAGAAAATTAGTTATATAAAATGAATATTATTTTTGGAATTAGGACATAAAAATTATCTAATGGTGAATTTTTCATAATTTTCTGAGACAGTCAATTTTTTGAGTAAAAATTAAATAACGTTTAATTATATAATGTGTTTTATGATATCATAATGTGCCAATAGTGAAGAAGTAAAATACAATAAACACTATATTCATCCATTATATGTTTTACCATTAAAATAATGTGATTTTAGGTTTATTTTATTTATTTTAGAAATCATTGGTGGACCCTCCAAGACTTATAAAACTATTTATCTATTTAAATTGATTTCCTTGATAGTGTGACTCACCTTCACATAAGAAAACCTATTATTTTAATGATTTCAGCCATTAGACTTAAAAAATATTGTTTTACACTCCCCTTTTTCAAAAAACATAGGCAAAAACCACGGTCTAGTTTTGGGTTCTTATTAATTTAATGTGTGGTGTCCCAAACCTAAATAATAATAAATTCCCTCTCCTTTCCTATATAAACCCACCCAAACTCCTACTTCCTCTTCAGAAAAAGACTTTAGAGTTCATCCAACTTCGTCCCTCCTCCCTTTATAATCCTCCCAAGGTGCCCTAAACTGCCAATAATCCTCTCACAAGCCTCTCCCAATCCTTTGGGATCACCCTTCTATGTAAGGGATTCATTTGTCTCTCATTTTGTCCAAGTTTCTTAATATTGTTATGCCCTTTTATTTTCAGTTATAAATGTTGTGGTATGATTTCACACCTACCTTATACTATCCTATTTATTTTTGAATGATGAGATACCCCTTTCTCTATCATCGGTGCCTTCCATGTATACCTGTTATCATGCCGAAATTACGTAAGTAATTTCTATCTTCTCATTTACATTCAAGAAATTATTTTATATTATGAATCTAAATTCCATTACCTATATTGGGAAATGTATCTATATGAACCCCCTTACTATATATTTCATGTAAATATAATGATATACTCATTTCTATCTCATAAACCATTTTTATGAAGTCTTATGTCACGCCATTATGCTGCTGAAATTGCACCTCAATTTTCCAAGCCAAAATCATTGTGTAGTGAATACCATACCGATTTCAATATCAAGGGTATTCACTTTTATACACATTTACTTATAGATAGAATAGTTTCTTTTAGGAATTCCACATTACTTGATCGTGGAATAAATTATGATGTTTTATGAATCCATGTTCTATGATCTTGTGGCACACTTATGCATGAAATGAAATGTTTAAGAAGGGTGCGCCCTCATAGAGCTCCAATGCATTGGGTGAAGTATTGTATCATGATACTTCATGTGCAATTATTGTTGAATCATGATAATTAAAGTGCAATGAGAATTTAATAGTGCTTCATGTGCAATGAGGGTTTACTCATGCTCCATGTACAATGAGCCTTGGATCATGCTAATATCATGTTAAATGTTGTTTCCAAATCTACATGTTATAATTATCATGCTTTATCATGCATTTATGTTCATTTTTCTCTTGTGATACATTGTTATTTCTATTATCTAACATGTGTTGTATTCTTCATGTTATTCCATGTTTATTCCCTTACCAGGCTTTATAGCTCACCCCTTTCTTATGTATTCCCTCAGGTTATCCCATGCAATGTTAAGTACGAAGGAATGTTGTGGTCATGTAAAGGAATTTTTCAATAAAGATGTTATATTTCATGTTTTATGTTGATATGTAATGATTCTAATCCCCAAAGACACTGGACCTATCAATATTCTATTTTTTATTAAGTGAAATTTCATGTAATAAATTATGTTTAAGTGTGAAATAAAAGTAGTATTGTTATATTTGGTATCAGAGGATAAGTTTATTTATTTTGGGATCAAGATTCAAAAAACCTAATGAAGGATTAGATACAAGAATAAGAATAAAAACATCCCTAAATTTTGGTGAGTATTGAGTAAGTGGTTTATCAAGCAAATATATCCTTCTTTTGATTCAAACTGGTAGAGGTGACTCTGACACAAATGTACCTAGGTGTGAAAACTATGACAAAGAGTTTCGGGCTTGACCCGAGGTATCCTAGTACATCAAAACTATCTTTTCTGAACTCTTGTTTACGACACTCTCGGGGGTATGATTTAGTAAATTTACAAGCTTAGTATGAACCATTATTAAGGAAAAAAATCCCCCAGGAATATATATTAGAAAATAGATCAGGGATAACATATATTGAAGCCTATAGATTTATATATTAAGGAAATAAAAGTTATTTATAAGTAATCCATTTTTTCCATGGATTAACCTTTATGTGTTACCCCTAAATTTTCTTTTATTCAAGACAATGGCTGGTAGTAGGAGGACTCGGGATAACAACTGATGCGAATATCAATGTGAAGACTATTCTAATGAGATGCCCAGTCTGATGGGAGCAGGAATCAAGAAATTTTTCATGAAACTCATTCAGTTAATTCAATATTTGAATAGAAACAAGGGTCAAGAGAAATGTTCAACCCCCCTAATAAAGAACATGTCACTATCGAGAGCTTCATGAGAGAAAATCCTCCTACTTTTAATGGATCATCTGATCCCTCAATCACCGAACAATGGTTCAACTCCATTGAAAATACCTTCTCCATCCTTCAATGTTCTAAACAAGAGAAGGTTCTTCTTGATGCATATAAAATGGAGGGTGAATCTGATCAATGGTGGACATTGATCAAAAATACAAATCCTAAGAAGGAGATCGAGGTGTGGGAATGGAAGGATTTTAAGAAGATGATTTTTGATAAATATTTTCCGTGCACCCTCCGACTAAAGATGGAATGGGACTTCCTTTCCCTCAAGAAAAAAAACGAGGAATCCATCAGAGCGTATGAGGAAAACTTCACAAGGCTTGCATGATATGCCTCCAGCTTTGTCGTTACCCCTGAATTCAAGGTGTGTTGCTTCTTTGGTGGGATGAAACCAAGCCTGCAGAATGCCCTGACAATCTGTGACTTCGACCGCCATGAGGAAATTGTCTGATGTGCTCTCAAGGTAGAAATAGTGATTATAGAATCTTAGGGGAATCATGGAGATAAGAGGAATAAGGTGGAATTAAATTCTAGCTGTCCAATGGATAAATCCAATGGTGCTAAGAAAATCTAGCACCCCACATGAGAAAGGTGTAGAAAGAAGCACCTCGGAAATTTTCTGAAGGGGACGAGGAAATTCTTTAAGTGTAGAAGACAAGGGAACCTAGACCTTAACTGCTGACAAGAAAAACCTACGGTTGCGACAGAGGATAAGAATGCTACATTTGAGTCTCAATGTGTTGTTCATTGCTTAAACTGCAAAGAACCTGTAAATCTTGAAAATTAGTGCCCTAAGACCAGGGTTTTTGGAGGCAACCGACAACCTCCAAGGCAGCAAGGGAAATATTTTTCCATCAATACTGCTGAAGTGAACCCCCAAAAATGAAGTGGTGATAGGTACTCTAGTTATTCATTCAATAATAGAAAATGTACTTTTTTTATTATAGTTCTGCACATTATTTTATATCCCAAAAGATTAGTAGAACAATTCCAACACCACCACAAATCATAGAAGTGAAGATGTTGGTGAACACTTCAAATGGGGAAATCATTTCATCCCATGAATATAACACCTCCGCTATCATAATTTTTGGATTGAACTTCCCGAATAACCTCTTCATACACCCTATGGTGGAAGTTGATGCAATTATTAGCATGGATTGGATTTCCCTATATATAGTGAACATAAATTTCGATTAGAGGTAAATCACTCTCCAAATGGAGAATCGACCCCCGATTCTATACAAGTGCAAGGAGGAAGATGAATCTTCATTAGCACCATCATCTCAAGCATGGATATTACTACCCTATGATCACTCATATCTGGCTTAGATTATTTAGTCTAAGGAGGAAACCATCCTTGAAGAAATGCCTATTACGAGGGAATTTTCTGAAGTGTTTCCTAAGGAATTTCATGGTCTTCCTCCTAAAAGAGATGTTGAATTCTCAATTGACCTTATACCTGGGGCATTGCCAATATCCAAGAATCCATATAGAACTTCTTTTTTGGATCTTAAGGAGCTAAAGAAACAACTATAGGATAATCTAGATAAAGGGTTTATATGCCCAACTGCTTCACCATGGGGTGCATCGGTTCTCTTCATCAAGAAGAAGGATGGGTCAATGTGCCTTTGCATCAAATATCGTGAGCTTAAGAAAATCATGATAAAGAACAAGTATCATCTGCCACGAATTGATGACTTGTTCAATCAGCTATGTGGAACACAATACTTTTCTAAGGTTGATTTGCGGTCGGGATAATATCATGTAAGGGTAAAGAAGGAAGATATCCCAAAGATTACTTTTTGTACAAGATACATGCACTATGAATTCATAGTAATGCCTTTTAGACTCACAAATTCTCCAGTAATATTCCTGGAATTGATGAATAGAGTCTTTAGAGATTACCTTGACAAGTTTTTGGTAGAATTTATAGATGATATTCTAATATAATAAAAAACCAATAAGGATAGTGAAGAGAATATAATAATTGTACTAGAGACCTTATATAAAGAGAATCTCTATTAAAAGTACAACAATTGTGAGTTATAGTTAAAGGAGGTCTCATTCTTGGGTTATATCATTACAAGTAATGTGGTATCTATGGATCCCTCCAAGATAGCTGCAATTGAGGGATGGATGAGGCCAACATAGGTAATGGATATCCGTAGCTTCTTGGGATTAGGTGGATATTATACCCGATTTGTGAGAAATGTTTTATGATTTTCCAACCCTCTTACCAAGCTAACTCATAAGGGAGTACATTTTTCTTGGAGTGATGAAATCGAAGAGAGATTCAAGGAGTTGAAAAGGAGGAATATCATTGCGTCCGTTCTCACACTACCCACATGTGGATAAATGTTTGTGGTATTAAGTGATTCTTTAAAGAAGGGAATGGGTTGGGTGTTGATGTATAATGATAAAGTGATAGCCTATGACTCAAGGTAGCTAAAAATACAAGAGAAAAACTAACCCACACATGATATAGAGTTGGTGGTTGTGATCTTTGTATAGAGAATCGAGCGAAATCATCTCTATGGGGAGAAGTTTGATATATATACTAATCACAAGATCCTAAAATATATATTCACACAAAAATAGCTTAATATGCGCCAATGAAGATGGATAGAACTCATCAAGGATTATGACTTCTCAATCCACTACCATCCCGGTAAGGCAAACAAGGTGGTATATGCTCTAAGTATAAAGGATCTTGCATCTTTATCAATGATGATAATTGAAAAGGATCCAATCTTCTTAGATTTTTAGAGGATGGAAATGGGAATTATTAAGGGAGGAATATCATCAATCCTTTCTCAAATGATTGCTCAACCATCCCTCATAGATAAAATAAAGGATGAACAAAGAAACGATGTGGAAATTATAATAAGGGTGGAATCTATCAGAAATGGGAAATCCTCTGAGTTCATGGTTGATAAGGATGGAGTTGTGAGATTTGGGTCAAGATTATGTGTACCATCCAATCCATATATAAATAAGGATATTCTAAATGATGCACATAGATCAACCATCTCTATTCACACCGGAACCCTAATATGTATCGAAATCTCTGTGAAATGTTTTTGTGGGACAATATGAAAAAGGATATTTCTGAATATACATCAAAGTTCCTGGTATGTCAGCAAGTGAAGACTAAGAGGAAAAAGTCTAAGGGGATGATGCAACCACTACCCATACTAACATGGAAGTGGGATAACATTACCATGGACTTTGTCACTGGAATTCCAACGACATTTATTGGAAACAATGCTATATGGGTCATTGTGGATCATCTTATGAAGACAGATCACTCTATCGCGATTCGAGAGGACTTCTCATGGGATCAACTTTCATGGATTTACATCAAATAAGTGGTAAGGCTACTTGGAGTAATGTTATATATTGTATCCTATAATGATATTATATTCACCTCCATGTTCTTGAAAAGTCTTCAGCATGATCTAAGCACTTAACTGAACTTCAGTACAACCTATCATCCTCAAACTGATGGCCAACCTGATCGAACAATTCAGACACTGGAATATATGTTAAGATCATGTTTGATGGACTTAAAAGGAAGATGGGAACAATATCTTCCACTGGTTGAATTTTCCTATAATAAAAGTTTCCACTAGAGAATCTTAATGGAACCATATAAAGGCCTTTATGGGAAAATGTTCAGAACACCGATGTGTTGGGATGAATTCGGTGAGCGTAAGCTGCTGGGACATGAAATTATCAAAGAAATGGTGGAGAAGGTGAAAACCATTCAACATCATATCAAGGCATCCCATAGTTGACAGAAGATTTATGTAGATAACCTTTAATGAGACCTTAAATTCAATGTTAGAGACATGGTATTTATATGCATATCTCTATGGAAGAAGATCATGTGGTTTGGAAAAAGGGGAAGTTAAGTCCTAGGTACATCGTCCACTTTGGTATTCTTGATCATGTCGGGACTGTGGCCTATCGACTAGCACTTCCACCCACTATGGCCAGAGTAAATGCTGTATTTCACGAATCCCTCTTAAGGAAGTACATACAAGACCTTTCACATATACTCTCTTTAGAGGTAGTACATTTAGAGGATGATCTTTCTTATAAGGATAAAATAGTGAAAATCATAGATTGTAGAGAAAAATTTCTATGAAATAAGACAATGCCCATCACCAAGGTGTCATGGAGAAACCAAAAGTTTGAATAAGCAATGTGGGAATCGGAGGAAGTGATGAATCATAGTTACCCACATCTATTTTAGTATGGGAAAATGAAATTTTAAGGGTAAAATTTCGTAAGGGGGGAAGATTTTAACAACCCAAACTTTCATTAATGAAAATTCGTCTTGATCTAATTAAAAGTATTATTATGTAAAATGGTAATATAACATATGCACATATTTGGATTTAAGTTTTTGTATTTTAAAAAACCATTAAGAATTGTGACCATTGCTAATATAGCCGTTGAACAATGATCACATGATTAGTATAAATATTGGGCATTAACAAATCTAATTTACTCAGACAAAGGAAGTGATGGCCTCATCTGGTAGACTTGACCCATATGAAGCCCATTTTTTAGATCATGGAAAGGAGGTGGATTCATTGGGATTATCTCTTGACCAAGACCAAGCCCAGATTCCACATGTTAAGCTTGAGTAGAACCACCTAGAGGAGAAGTGAAAGTTAATAGAGATTACCACCCAAACGATGTTATCCGAGCCACCCCATGAGTCTGTCACCATTGCATACCTTACCCTTCGGTCCAATGTTGGTGTTATAAGGGGTTATGTAACGAGACCCTAATACTATGATTTTGTACACTATATTTGTATAGATAATATACATTTATTTTATTATTATTACTTTGTAAATAGTTTTTAAAGTGAAAATAGTATTTTTAGTTAATATTTAACTAAGAAATATATTTTGATGAATTAATGGATTTTTCGAATTAAATAATATTTTAATAAAATAATAATATTATTATTAAATTACTTTTTATTAAGTATAAATGATTATATAATTTTATGAATGCAATTGTAATTTTTATTAAGGTTTGAAAATAGTTTTTGTCAAAACCAGTGATTTTTCGATAAATGTTAGTTTTTTTAAAAGTTAAAATTCACATATTTAGAAAATTATTTATATAAAATTAATATTATTTTTGGAATCATGAGGTTGAAATTATCTAATAGTGAGTTTTTCATAATTTTCTGAGAAAATTGAATTTTTGGGTAAAAATTAAATATTGTTTAATTATATAATGTGTTCTATTACATCATAATGACCTAATAATGATGTAATAAAATAATATAAACACTATGTTCAGCCATTATATTTTTTACCATTAAAATAATGCAATTTTAGGTTTATTTTTTTTTATTTTACAAAGCTTTAGTGGACCCTCCAAGACTTATAAAACTATTTATATTTTTAAATTTATTTCCTTGAGAGTGTGACGCACCTCCACATAAGAAACCATATTATTTTAAGAAGTTAGGCCATTTTCCTTATAAAATATTGTTTTCCACTCCACATTTCCATAAACCATGGGCTGGTTTCTGGTTTTTATTAGTTTAATGTGTGGTGTCCCAAAGCTAAATAATAAAGAATTACATATCCTTTCCTATATAAACCCACCCAAGCTCCCACTTCTTCTTCACTAAAAGCCTTTGGATTTTGTCAAACCTCTTCCCTACTCTCTATAGAATCCTCCCAAGGCACCCCAAGCTCCCAATATGCCTCTCTCAAGCCTCTGTCAAGCCTTTGGGATCACACCTCCATGTAAGGGGTTCCTTTTTTTAAATGGTTGGGTCAGAAGTCTCGTTTATTATTAGAGAAAAGAAAAGGCCTCTTTAACTGGGTAGAGGGAGACCCATTAAATTTATAGAAGGCCCATTGGGAATTTATGCCATTACATGGCCCGTAGGCCCATTTTTTTGGCCCAAGGCCCATTCTGTGAATAGTACTACAACAGTACCCGCACTGCTACAGTACAACACAGTACCCGTCGCTACTACAGTAGCCTGCTACCGCTACAGTGGCCTATCGTTTCTACAGTTCCACCACTGCTACAGTTCTATATTACCTGTGCCCAAAGGGTTTTGAACCCCCATTTTAAGTAAGGGATTCCTTCCTTTCTCATTTTATCCAAGTTTCTTAAAATTGTTATGGCCTTCAATTTTTAGTTATAAATGTTGGGGTTTGATTTCACACCTCCCCTATACTTTACTCTTTATGTTTGAATTATGAAAACCCCTTTCTCTAAAATCGGTTCCTTCCATGTATACCTGTTACCATGCTGAAATTCCATAAGGAATTTCGCTCTCCTCATTTACATTCAAGAAATTCTTTTGTATTATGAATCAAAATTCTTTTACCTATGTTCGGAAATGTATATATATGACCCCCTTGCGGTCCATTTCATGTACATATGATGATATACCCCTTTATCTCTCATCAACCATTTTTGTGAATTCTTATTTAATGTCGTTATGCTTCCGAAATTGCACCGCAATTTTCCAAACCAAAATCATTGTGTAGTAAATACCATGCCCATTTCTTTATCAACGATATTCACGTTTATGCACATTTAATTATTGATGGAAGAGTTTCAAGTATGAATTATACATTCCTTAATCATGGAATAAATTATGATCTTTTATGAATTCATGTTGTATGATCTTGGGGCACACTTATGCATGAAATGAATTGTTTAAGAAGGGTTCTCCCTAATAGTACTTCAATGTATTGGGTAAAGTATAGTATCATGATAAGTCACATGCAATTAGTGTTGGATCACGACAATTTAAGTACAATTAAGGTTTACTCATGCTTCATGTGCAATTATGGCTTACTCATGCTTCATGTGCAATGAGCCTTGGCTCATGCTAATATCATGTTAAATGTTGTTGTCACATTTCCATGTTATGATTATCAGGCATTATCATGCCTTTATATTCATGTTTCTCTTGTGCTCCATTGTTATGCCTGTTGTATAGCATGTATTTTATTCCTCATGTTATTCCATGTTTATTCTCTTATTGTGCTTTATATCTCACCTCTTTCTTATGTATATCCCCAGGTTATCACATGCAATGTTAAGTATGAAGGAATGATGTGGTCATGTAAAGGGATTTTTCAATAAAGATGTTTTATTTCTTATTTTAAGTTATTATGTAATTATCCCAATCCCCAAAGAAACTAGACCTCTAGATCTTCTATATTGTATTAAGTGAAATTTCATGTAATAAATTATGTTTAAGTGTGAAATAAAAGCAGGGTTGTTATATGATACACATAATTGATTAATTAGATTAATTCCCACTTTAATGATATGATATCTATTATAGACTTTATTTTAAAAATTATATTTTTTAAGTTTACCATAAAACTACATTTTTATTCCAAGTTTTTTTAATTGTTTCCAAAAAAGTTTTTAATATTTTATTATGAATTTTTAAATTCATTTTTACTCATGTTTTAATATTAATTTTTTTAAAGGATTCTTTTTGTCATTTTCTAAATTTTGTTCTTTGTGACTTCTTCAAAAAAAATATGGAATGAATTTTTTTTATCTTATATGGAAAGAGTGACTTATCCAACCATTATTATTACATAATTATTTTATGTTTACTTAAAAAACATAAATATTTATTTTTAAAAAAAATGTATTCCTTTATAATTATGATACCCTTTAAAAATAAATGGTTTAAAATGGAAATGTTATTTTTTTAAGAATTATTTTTACTGATCTTTCAAAATTATTTTCCATCTAAGATAACATTATTTGATATTACTTTTGATTTATCGGGATATTATTCAAGGTTAATATACCTATTATTTTTATGGTTGGTTTATATTTATAATGACATGATATTTATGAAACCTATTTCCTTTCCATGGGTTATGCTATGTTGAATTTTTTATGATAAAGAATTTATTTTCATGGGTTCTGATATGATTTATGTTTTTCTTGAATTCATATATATGGTGTTAATTATCTAACTGGGGGGATGTATTTTTTCCTCCAATGTATTGGGTAATGATTTATATCTCATGATATAGACATGAATGTAATGGAGATTGAACGCGATTTAGTAAGAAAATAGTTGAATGGTGATTGAAATCGGTTCAACAAGGGACTTTGTCGACTGTGATGTCATTGGGAGTGAACATTGACTACTAGGATGGTTTGGGTAGCAAACTAACTCCACTATGAGGGAATGGATTCCATTGGGGATAGTGGTGTGTCTTGCATTAAACGTGTATCCATCCATATATATTCTATGATTATGAGTATTACACAATTTCATATTGTGATATTATGTATTATGTTCATTTATTATTTTATGATTTATGTCTTATGAATTTACATGATTTATTACATGACTCGTGATTATGATTTTTGATATTCAAGGTATAATTTTCAAGTGTTATGTTTATGTTATATAACCTTATTCTCATTTCATTATTATGTAATATTTGATATCCCATATGGTTACTCTTATTGAGAATCTATGTTCACCATTTCTTATGTTCCCTTTTCCCCATTGTATTAAGAAATTTTTTATGTAGGATATGTATAAAGTGGTTACTAGATGTGATGAAATCTTGGGAGATGATATAGATTTTTATGAACCGATTTCTTATGTTTCCAAGTATCCAAAGAAAATAAATCCATATGGTTCTATCATGGTTTTGATTTGTTATGTAATAAATATTCATCTATTTAGATGCAATATATATGTATAGAAAGTATGTCACATTATATTTTTGAAACAGATTCTCTAGGTAAGAAATTAAAATCTTGATAGTCTATTCTCAACATAGCTCTTCTGGTATCAAAAACATTTTATGTTCCAAATTGTGTAATATAAAGATTTCCCCCAATATTATTATCATCTTTACATGAAGAAGAATAACAATAGATATTTCTAGTCATAGAACAATACAAAGTATTTATTACTCTATAATTTAGCGAATATTCAACCTTCTCTTGACTAGTAAAAGTATAAACTTCTTTTTTAGGACTCTGATAATTTCTATTTAGAATAATAAAATTTACTATGCTAGTATTGATAAGAAAGGGTTCCATATGGTCTCTATAATATTTATAATCAGCACCATAAAAAAATTGGCGGTATACTAGGATTTAGATTCTCAATATTTCCAACATTAAAGCCTTTCATCTTGAAAAATAAGAATACACATTATAAAAATACACGTTAGTGTAAAAAGATAATAAAAAAATTGTAAACAAAACAATTTATAAACTTAGAAACATGATTGAATATAAATATAACAATTATAACAAAAACTACCAAGTTAAAGTAGTTTAACTTTCTCTAATACCAAATGTTTGATCAAAGAGTAATATAATGTCTATAGGGGGTGGGGGATGAATTGTAGTTTATAAAATAAAAAATAAAAAATTCACTAACATTTTTATTGGATGAACTTTATAACATATTATTAGTGTATAGAAAGGTTTATAAGAAACTATGTAAATATTTTCTATATATTACAGAATAGAAAAAACTTTTATAAATAATAAAAATGAATCTTATATAAAGTATATAAAGACAACTTATAGAAATTTTATAAAAATATATCTACACCTTAACCATAATAGTTAATGAATTCAATAACCCTGAATTTAGGTATCCATTATTTTTACCAAACCCCAAAGTTCTATTTTTTTAAATAAGGAATACCTTGATACTAAGATCATAAGAACTCTCTTTCCATAGCCATGAGATAACTCATTAAACAAGATCAGATACACCTCTATATTTCTAACCTAGGAAGCCCTCAATTAGCCAGATTGGATTGAAAATTACAAAAAAAGACATTTACAAATATCCTCTAACAGATGACTTCGGAAAAAGACTCTCAAAAGGTTGTAGTAAAGTGATCTCAAAGTAATAATATTTTACAAAGAATTTATAGTAACTTTTGATAATCATTGATACAAAAAGATACCTCCTCGTTGACCACTTCTCCTATTTATAGAAAAATATCCAATGGTCATATTATGTTAATCTTGAAGGTGGTTTCAATGGGATCAAAAACAAATACTTCTTGAAAACTCATTATGTTCATTTGAAGCTCATTGGTTTATACACAAAAATAGTTTAACTTGGATTCATCCGGTGGAATTTATATTTTTATCCCAAAAAATTATATAAATTAATCTAAAATATTTAATGAAAATTCCATCTAGAAAAAATGTCTACCTCTGTTTGGAAAATATTTTTTGAAAGTATTAATATAAATTTATATATATAGACTTAGTTATATTTTGGCTCAAATAATTTATAAATCTTTATCTGAAAATATGTGACTATCTATCCAAAATTTTGAACAATTCTATTCAAATATAGAAATTTATTTTGTCTGGTAAATTGGAATTATTTTGTCAGAAAAACAAATTTCTTATAAAATCATACTAAAAACTATAGAATTATAAAAGTTAGTGAAACATATACTTTATGAAAATGTATCATGATTTATAAATCTAGTTATAAAGTGATTAAAGGCATTTTAACTCAACAATAACATAAAGAAATTTGATAATTGTGTCTTATCTATAACCTATCAAGATATAATAGATATCTTAGGGCATGAGATCACAACAAAATTTGTTTTTTCTTATTTTCAATTATGAATTGAATTATATAAATTATAAAATGTTTATAAATTTTAGATTTTTTTGGGTTATTTATTTAAATTGTAATATTTTTATGAAACATTTTTTTTGATATCATACCTTAAAAATTTTGATATAAAATGTTTTTAGGAGAATTATAAGTTTAATTTATAAAGTGTTTATAATTTTTTCTATTTATTAATTTTTCATAAATATTTTTTCTCAGATTTATACATATTATTTATTTGTTTATTTATCATATTATATGATTAATATATATATATAAATTTTTATAGTGTGAATGCATATATAATTTAGTTCAAAATGTTAATTCTCTTCTATAAATTGAGATACATGCATATAAGGAGTTTCATTATTGGTATGATAATTGATTTAGTTTTATTTCACCTTGAATTTTTCTTGTATTGGGTTATGATCTTGAATTTAAAGATTTATTATAGTTCAGACATAATATTACAAGTTTTATAGGATGAAAAAACACTTGTTAATCATAGTATAAATAATAAGAAACCATAAAACCAAATAACTCTATATGTGAATACCCAAAACCATGTGTAAATTGTAAAATGAAGAATTTTGAACCTTTCCATAGAGATGGATTCTATTATATTCATTTTCATCCATGATTAAGAATGATAATATAGGAGGAAACCAAATGAAATCCCCCCATCCATGGTATATCCATGAGCTTCACCAAATCACTCATAATATAAGTGGGACTCTTCTATACTAATGATATACAAGAATTTTTTGGATGAAAAGGGATGAGAAAAGAGATATTATGTTAGGGACAATAAGTAGAAGATTTATAAAGGTTCAATGAACTCATTATGATGTTTCAACCACTTTATTTAATACACATGATTCTCTAGATCCAATGAAATATTTACTCACATATTAAAAAATGTATGAGTAAAGATTCATCCATTTATACATTCATCAAATGAATTCATAATTTCTCCTATGTGTTTCTATTTAAGAAATACGTAATTGATTATATAAAAAATGAGTGTGATTTGAATGTTAGATCTTTAACATTACACTACCATGAAAAGGAAGTGTCATGTTGTTACATGATAATCCACACAATATCCCTTAAAGTAAGGCATATGATTTTCCTTTATTTTATGCAAGACATATTATAAAACTTACACCACTATAATTTTTTTCTATATCAGTGGTTTTAAACCATTGGTTTAGGCTAGGAACCCATTTTTAGTTGAGCCGTAATTGTATCCCTATAAGATTAGTTGAAATAGAACTATTAGTATAAGGTTTCCTAATGTGAAAATACAACCTATTTTAAAAACCATTGGTATAGGATCCCACCAAATCCAACTAAAAAATATATCTCCACGTACTATATAAGATATATATAGTAACCTATATATAAAATTTATTATTCAACCAGTCATAATAATCATTTAGAACAACACATATACTCAATATTTTAAATTTAATCAGTTGGTAATTTAATAAATAAATCATAACACATATATACATTATGTTTTATCCATCAAACACCCAAATAATTGTCTCATAAATATCAATTCATAAATGGAGGGTTAAATATATTACTCATCAACAACACTACCATAATGATCATCATTCATAACATAGATTTCATTTCTAGTATCATTGTCATCATCATCATCATCATCATCAACATGAATGTCAACATCCCACCAATTACTAGGTATTCCATCACCATAACATGGTGTATCATATAAAGAGTATATTGTTGAAATACAAGTATCAAAAACCGTAGTATCATATGATAGAAGTGATGTACATAAATATTTATAGATTTCAGGAACTAGTATGTGACCATTTTACCCCTATCACACTCCTACCTGGATA
The DNA here is from genome assembly GCA_963277665.1 of Viscum album. Classification (NCBI taxonomy): domain Eukaryota; kingdom Viridiplantae; phylum Streptophyta; class Magnoliopsida; order Santalales; family Viscaceae; genus Viscum; species Viscum album. The sequence goes on from OY728132.1 coordinate 825,537,141, forward strand.
TTTTTTGGCCTCAATTACTTTTACATGAGCCTATAGAAACTGAGTACTACTTGATCTATTAGAGCGACATGATGTGGGTCAATACCATATGGGGATGATACTCTTCCTAGCCAGACATTAGACTCTTACATGGTTCTCATTACTTAATATCTATATCAAATGATCATTTTTATTAAATTTTTGAGATTTTTATTAATCAAGGGCCTTTAAAGCACATTGTTGATATTATAAATAAGAAATTTATTTATAAAACAAGTATCAAATTTTAAAATAACCATAATAAGACTTATTATATTTTTTTTTATATATTGATTTACATAACTCTCATATTTATTCATCCTAAACAATCCTCATGAGGAACATGACCTTTGATGTTCAATAATTCATACTTTAAATGACATTGAATGTAAGAAAAAATTATTCAATAATATTGTATTACTAAAAAATTAACTCATTCTAACCAATATTTAATCGGTCAAAAAAAGTATTTCAATTTAATTTCACTAAAATGAACTATATTATTCCCATTAGAGTTAAACTATAATCAATTAAAATAAAATGAAAAGACTTGAATTATTTTGGTTAAGGTATATTCATAATAGTTTTATTATTTTTATTGGGTTAGGTTGGATTGGTTTTATTAAATTTAGTTCTAAATATTTTTGTCAATTTTATATTATTTCAATTATGGTTGGGTGATTATTTTGGGTAAGTACTTTTTGAAAAATTTCACACTTTTATATCCAATTCATATATTTTTTAGTTTAGTTATGAGTAAAATATATCATTTCAATTTAGTTTGAGTTAATATAGTTTTTATTTATTTTTGGCTAGTTTAGTTCAAATAAAATTGGATTGGTTTATTTTTGTTTGGTTCAATTTATGGTTATTTTATATTTCTTAATTCAAGTACTATTTTTAAATATTGATAAAATTGGATACGGTTGGGTTCAGTTCAATTTTAGTTATTTTGGTTTCATTCTATCCAGTTCCATTTGGTGTAGTTCAATTTAAGACAATATGATTAAATTGTTATAAAATTTTTCTTTTAATTTAGTTTAGTTGAGTTTTATTTATATTTAGTTTAATTTAATTTAATTTAATTAATTTCTTGTTGGTTTAGGTCTGTTAGGGTAGGTTTTTTCCCTTCTTCATTAATTTGTGAAAATGTGATTTAATTAAAATTGGTATTTATCCAGATGAATTTTTTTATGAAATATGATTTGATAATTTAAATTTGTTATAATGGTTTTTGTAGTTTTATATAAGTTTATATGTTTTGAAATTTAGTTCATCATATTTAATTAGTTTAGAGAAACCTATACAATGATTTGTTTTTTATATAAAATGGTTTTGGAAATGTTAATTTATTGGAATGAATTTATGGAATTAGTATATTTGAGTCAAGCCTTCATGGTGTTAAAATTTGTGGTTTTAATGAATAATAATATAATTGTTTTGTTAAAGATTGAAATTATCTCACTAGTATATAACTTCAATATACTAAATTTTAAGTTATTCAAAATAAATATATTCATTTCAGAATTGGTAATTTCATAAATGGTGAAAATATTCGAGTTGGTTGGTTATACTATTTTTTGGATGAATTCATTACTAATATTTCAAATTTTTTATTTAGTTTTGGTGATTCCATTTTAGTTTAGTTTGGTTTCACTTAGTTCTATTTGTTTTTGATTAGTTCATGGCATTTTTTTCTGAATCATATTAGTTCATCCCATGTCACATCAGATATAGATTTTTTTTTGAAGACAATTTTTTTTATTTTTATTTTAGTGTGTTTAGGTCAGTATGGTTTATAACTATTTGATTTGATTTTAATCATTACATGTTTTTAAAATTAAACTATGATTGATTTAATTAGTTTTAGTTCATTTTAGTATAGTTAAGTTAGGATCTATTTGATTATATTCAGATTTGGTTCTACTCAGCTCAGTTCACAATAATTCTTATTATTTTGGTTCGGTTTGGATGTGTATCTAGTTAAGTTTGGTACAAATATATCCAGTTTAGTTCAATATTGGTCATGTCTGGTGATTTTGATTTATCTCGATTAATTTCATTTTGGTTTGGTTTTTTGGTTCAATTTTGTATGGGTTCATTGGGTTCATTCCAATAAATTTGAAACAATTTTATTTGATTCAATTTCATTTAGTTTAATCCTAATTTATATTTAGTTGGATTTTTATATTTATATGTTGTTTGAATCAATTCTTATACATCTAGTTTCATTTGGTTTTGTATAATTCAAATCCATTCAATGAGTTTTACATGCCTTCCGCTTTTTCATTTATTTCGATTAAGTTATATTTTGTTTACTTCAATAATTTCGCATTCTAATTGGTCTTGATGTATCCAATTAATTTTAGGGTGGGTTTTATGGACTAGTATTGGTCTAGTTTTGATTATATAAGGATTATTTTGTTTGATTGGGATAGATTTAAATACAATTCTACTAACTCAAAAGAAAGTTCCTTGAATCAAATAAAACAAAATTAAATTAGTCTTGATTTATTAAAACAAAATATTCTTTAAGAAAACCATCCTTGGCAAACCAATATTAAATGAAACCAGTTTGAATTAAAAAAACAATCTAAAATTAACCAATCCAAAGGAAATAAAAAAAACCAAGCCAAGAGTAACTGAGGTTTTTCAAAACAAACCAAATTTATTAGATTTGTCCAAACATGTATTGAAAAGATAAAGAATAAACTAACAACAACGAAAAACAAACTAAATCTAATCAAAATTAGTAAAACTGAATGGATCTTTCCCATCACCATATAAACCTACAAAAAAATTTAAAAAACATTCTCTCAAAACCCATAGGATTGGAATAGTAATTGAATTCCTAGTGTTATTTTATTTAATTTATTTGATTCATGTATAGTATTTTATAGTGTAATGGGTCTGATTTGGTATGGTTTAATTGTGTTCATACTTAATAAAACTCATCTGGTCATAAAAAATGCTTAGTTCATCTCAAACACATGCATAATAGTGCCTCTCAAAGTGTTCATGTACTTCATAGAATCCTTGTTTTTTATTTTAGTCTGAAAATTTTTGAAAATGAAAATATAATAAAAATCATAATAATTTATTTTTAGATAAAAAAACTGGTAAAGTTGAATAATACCTTAAACTCACTACTCTCCCAATAAGCGATCATTTTCTGGTATTATAAAACAGAACAATCATTAATGATTAGTATACCCTCTTACTCGGTGTTGAGTCTACACGTCCAACCAACATATAAATTATGCTTATATGAGTGATAAAGTTCCCACAGTTCCATCAACAATGTCACATTCACAACTTGACCATCGGGAAGGTTAAATACAAGATGAAACCAACATATTAATTCATAAAATATAATGATAATATAGATTTTAATTTGATTTTTACCCATATCGCATCCCGTAATTTCTCCTTGATATTATTACTAACATGACTCCATGAGATTGTTTGATCCAGAATGATGTTACTATACATATATACTTTCACCATGAAATTTCTACACCATCGATCATTTTTAAAAATCAATTAGTTATCATCATTTTCCTCTATCATGATTTTTGTTTGACGATTATAGACTTCATGCATAAGGGTACACCCATGTCATCAATTAGAATATATTTTTGAAAAATATAAAAGAAAAAAATTATAATTAATACACATTAAAACTAAAATAAAATCATTATCGTATAATTTAATTCACATTTAAATATACAACCAATCCAAGAAGATCATTTAGCTTTAATGGATATGTGGGATATACTAGATCAGTAGCCTATGAAGGATGTGTGACCTCTAATGCATGTTATGGGACATAGAAATATTTTCTAGTATAAGTAAATGGAGAATGGATATCAAATCCTAGATGGATAGGAGTGGGAAATGGATATGACATAGAGTTGGTAGGGAAAATGGTAGAAGGGATAAGAAACCATCATAGGATATTTGAATTTTGTATAATAAGTAGATCTTGACTGAAATGATGATGATGGTGTAGGTGGGATTATCTCTAACACCTCAGTTGATGGAGGAGGAGGAAAAATTGTGGTATATGGGATATCAGATAGAAGTTCTACGACTAAACGGGTACGACTGGTTCTTATACTACCTTTGGTGGTAGCCCCTCTTGATTGGCCATACTATTGACCCCTATTTGTAATCTGACTAAATATTAGTGATGGAAAAGCTGAATGTCCCTCAAATAAATTTTTAATGAATAAGAAAATGAAATTTACTATATTTTAGCTGATAAATATTTTAATCAATATACTCTCCAAAGGAACAAAGAGAGGAAATCATAGCTCTCACATTAACCAATCATTATTGAGAAATATCTTCCTTCGTACTTCTTTAATATCTTTTATATTATTTATAAAAATGAAACAAACATTTTTTTAGATTTTAAATATGATAGAAAATGAAAAATAATGTATAAAAGGTGGTAAGAAATAATTAAGGTATACTAATCGACAAGCCAAAAAATGGAAAATATGTGACATATCATAACCAAAGCATACAAATTGGATGTCAAATAATGCAAAAAATATTTGATTACATAATCAAATCATTGTAATGAAATTTATATTTTTGTATGTTCTTATAGGTGTCACACTATTTAATAATTAAAATAAAGGATTCAATATATTTTAATTTATTTTATGAAACTATATATCTTATAGTCAGTTTAAATATATTTTAAAACCTATTTTCAGCATGTTTTATAATAGTTTTTATAAATTATTTTGAACTTATATTTTTTAAAATTACATAAAAATAATTTAAAAACTGTTTTAATCCATTGATTAAAATAATTAAACTAATTTTTAAAAATCATTTTAAACCTAATTTTTCAAACTTATTTGATTTTTTTTTTCTAAAACGAATTTAAAACAATTTTTTAAAACTATTTTAAACCTTTTAAGAAAACCCTTTTTAAAACCTTTTGTTTAAAAATAATCCGTTTGAAAAAATATCTAAACATATTTTTTAAAACTTATTTAAAAAAATATTTATTAAAACTATTTAAAACCATTCTTAAATAATTTTTAAACTTATATTAAAAAATTGTTTTAAAACCAGTTTAAACTAGTTCTTAAAAGTAGTTTTAAACATGTATTTTTAAACCTATTTTAAATATCTTCTATTTTATGATAGGTTATCCATGAATTCTATTTGGGTGATATGTATTAAAAATTAAAATTTTCTTAAACCTATTTTAATCATATATTTAGGATACTTCTCTATGAATTTGGTTGGTTAAGACTTATTTCAACACAAATTATTTGTTCAGTGTGTCTATTTGTATGAAACATTTTTTTGAAGTGAAATAATTATAATTAAATGCAATGAAAAAAAACAACCAAACAAACACTACAAAACTAAAACCAAAGTAATAATGTTATAATAGTTCTAACCTAAAAGACCCAAGTCAAGATAAATTTAATGAACTAATAATGAATATAGTTTATTCTATAGATTATTCACCATTAATCGAAGTTTAATATCAACTTTTAAAATTACTCTATTTGATTAATCATAAGAAATATTTTATTTAAGACCAATGGGATAATTTATTGTGTCAAATTGATCCTATCAATTATTAAAAATATTTCTTGGGATTACTTTAATAATGAAAATAAATTTATGTATCAGATGAAATTTCACATAAAAAATCGTTTCTCCATTGATTCCAACACATATGGATCATTGGTAGATAAGAAGTTAGTAATGTTAATAACTCAAAATCCAAAGTCATCAATAAATGTTCCATATCACGTCATTGAGTCAAAACATTTCTATTTCATCATAGTAACTTGACCATGGGGGTAATAACCCAATATTAGTATTTTCTCAACAACTCCATAATAAGACACATATTCATATTGAGGCCAACTATTTGATTCAATGACATAAAAATATGTTGTTGCAGTCATCATAATTATATCATGTTGGGTTCTTATGCTCATCACTTCATCATTTATAAAAAAATTTACCCATTAATTACCAATGAATTTCATTCACGAACCAAAAAATTGGGTCCAAAATCCAACAATCTTAATATTTGATAGATATAGTCAAATTGTTAACTCAATACCTAATATATAAATAAATATAAAATTAAATAAATATTATTTTTTTACCCTTTAAAATTAATTTTCATGCCTTCTATTTTAACGAAGTAGGATATAACATCTTGGATATTATGGTACACTCTTTAAATGTTTAAGAGTTATACTTCAGGTGTTGAGGAGCGTCAGGGTCTTGGGACCTTCAGTAGCACTTGGACTGGACATTAGACGTTAGAAAAAAATAACGCCATGAATATAATTAAAAACTTGATGAATATCTTATAATATTGTTCTAATTCCTTTTAGAGTGTGGAAATGGATCAAAACATGAAACATGTTCATATCTTGAAATAGTTGATTAGTTTTTTAAGAAGAGGTGATGTCTTTTTTGATGAACATGAAACTCAAAGGAATCACGTTATGAATCATGTAATAATTACATGAATCATTAATTACCTATAGGTTTTTATCACACTACTTTCTTGAATATTAATTCAACCTCTCTTGATCTTCCTTGACTCGAACCCTAGTCTCTTCTAAAAGATTTTGGGTGTTTCCTCATCTTCAAAATTGGTTCGTTCGATACTCGATCTCTATGGTGGTTGTATGGAATCTACCTTGGTAAGCTTACTTTATGATTCTTCATTTACATTGGTCTCAAAACTAGTGTTTCACTACATTTTTGTTTATATCAAACTTGTGGTGGAATTTCATTGATCCTTTTTAGATATTTTGTGCAATCTTCTCCTGGAGGTCGACCATCATGTTGGTTGTGGAGTGGCGGGTGTGTTTATTATGGTATGGGAGATTTAAACTTTATAATAGCTCTTGTTTTTATGGAATACAATTATTAGATATGGGAATAATTGTTAGGGATTATTTTGTTGTATCTGATTTATTTTTGGTGTTGGTAGATCCCATTATGGGTAACGTTCAACTCGAGTTTGAGGTTGGTGGTTTTGTATCTACCCTAAGTTGGATAAAACATATTTCTCTGGATTTTGTGTATTATATTTATAAATTAATTAGAAATATTGTTTTGTGTTCATAAATTTAATTGGGATAAAAATTTGTCTTTTGATTTTTCTGTTAAAATAAAATGTGTTTTCTAAGAATTGTGAAATGGATTGAGAAATGGGTTTTCAAAGCATGTTTTTGATTGAATAAAGGGTTTTTGGAAATGTTTATGAAATGTGGAACTCTTTTGATATGATTTGATAAATACAACACATTGGAATACTTGGGTGCTTAGGTAGAAGGTGTAACTTAGGTCCACCGTCTATTTTACTATCTAGGGGTTCACTCTTGGGGGGTTCCACTTCTCCCTAGGCTTGTTGTTATAAGGGACATTCTATTGAAATTGTTAGGTGGGGGGTCACTCATGGGGTGTTCCATTTCTCCCTAGTCATGTTGTTATAGGGGTTTATTGTTGACATTATTAAAGGGTTCACACATGGTGCATTCCTATGCTCATTATACTAGTATTATAAGAACTTGGGTGCACACTAGTCATTGATTATTGTATTATTAGTATGTTAACCTAAGCTGTTCTGATCCTTGGAGTGATTTACCTATAATTGAGATTGTACTATTATTTATTTTATAAACATACTTTGGATTTTGATAAATTGTTATCGAAAAATTGTGCTTCAAAACTATATTACTTAGAATTGTTTTGAACCATATAAAAAGGGAAATAATTACCAAGATTTTTATATAAAACTTCTTTAATTCTTATCATGACTTTTTATCATTAAAATTAGAATACTGAGATTATTTTTATATAGAATTGATATGTAAAACCTAGGTGGGATTATACTGAGCCAATTTAGATCACACCTAACACACCCCATCAATGGTGTGTAGACCTGGTTATGTATTTTGTTGAAGGGAAAGGAAAGAGGCCATAGTATGGCAGTGAGGTTTCTATCAGCTAGGTTTGGGTAGATGGTGGTTATATGGTTGGATATTTCCCATATATCACAAGATTAGTTGTCTTCCATTTTTGTTGTTGTTTGGTTTTTTGGACCTATAAAACCTTTTTTTACTCTAGTTTTTAAGTCGTATCTCTACCACTATTTTCTTTTAGTTATGGAATATAATTCTTTTGGGTTTTATCTCATTGTTATTTCTTCTATGTATATATATTCCATGTATCTTAATATGGTTGGGAAAAATCATTCCCTATTTTTCTTTGATTCCCATGTTCCAGTCTCCTGCCCTTGGGTATTGGTAATTCCCTTTGAGTATGTAGTTGATCGAGTTGGATTATAGTTTGGGAGGGTTACCCAGGACGGTTCGTTACATAGGGAACTCATTAAAATGAAAAGTATCTATCCTTATCAAAGGTAAAAAATGATGATTTAATCTTATAATTTATTTATATTCCCTATATAAAATGTGATTTTTTATATATATGTAAAATTATATAGTATGAGATAACATATACATATTCAAATTACTTACTTGATGTAGTCATCGAACTATTCATAGTTAAATAGGACTCTATGAAGCACTCTGTCATTCTCTTTAAGAATCATTTTAGCCAATGTATATGACCTAGGAACTCCAACAATTTATGGAAAAAAAGGGAAAGTGGACTTAGTTTACTCATAATTCTCATATTAATTTCACATTGATAGGTTATGTCTCATTCACACATCAACCAAATACATTGAACAAGAATGTATAAATTCTTGATCCAAATAAACTTTCATAGTGGAATCTTCAGGATAGTTATTTTTATAGTTATAAAGATTAATTGTTTAAATATTTCATTTTATTTTATATTATAATCTAAAAGAAACATATCCCAAAAAAGTATTTCAGTTGGAAGATGGATAGCTAGATTTAGTTTTCAAGTGAAAAAATATGGAGGAAAACATTTCTATAACACACACAAAATTAGTGGAACCTCTTCCTATATTTTTATCAAAAATACTTGGGACACATTTTTTCACAGAATTATATATAAAAATAGAACAATAAAATTAATTTTACCATTACATTATTATATAATAAATGAATGATTACTGTTAGAATCAATTCATAATAAAAGATGTGGTAGTCATGAGTTTGTAGGGATTTCAATTTAAAATCTATTTTGTTTAATTATTTAGATATGATTATTGACTAGCCATAAAGTATAATTATAGTCTCTAATATTTCCAAAAAATTATTTTTCTCTGATAGTTTCATCACATAAGAAGAACATAGACCTTTCTATTTTTTACCAATATATAAAGGATGCAGTTTTGGACTAATACCCTAATCCACCAAGTCATGATGAGATTATAAGTCATATATGTTCCACCCCATGATATTTAAAAGAATTGAAAGAAACATTTCAAATAATTTTTTCCCAATGTGTAATGTCTAAAAATTGATGTAAAAAATTGGTTGACATATATGTAAAATCAAAGAGGAAATGAATGTTTTACCTTCATGATTTAAACACACATGCATTGATAAGAAGGTAAATCATTTATCAGGCACAAAAAGTGTAGCATGCATCTAAAATATAATTTTCAAATAAGTAACATATGTGAACACACCCACATCTCAATGCTACTTAACAATTTTATTGAAGGTTATAATTTTACATATATATAAATTCTAGAACCAGAAGGTCAAAATATAAGTATAATTAATAAATTTAATGGTTTTTTATACACATCCATATAGGAAGGTTATAAATGTGAAAAAAAACTATCCATATGCTGTGAAATGTAATAATATAAACAAATAAATTAAAATTGTTTCATGATAGAAAAAATCTAACATTAAAAACCTATGCAACAAAATTTGGATACTGTGGATCAAGTTTACACCATGCTAATCCATATATCGGATGAACCATATCATCATTATCCTTAATTATATAAGCATCATGAAATCACATACTTAATGATATTTCATCAGGAATGAAAAGAATTTGGAGCCTCATAATCAACAGAAAGGACCACATTATTTTTGGTGGAATATGAGATGATTTTTCATATATATTTGGATTCCATACTATATTCTTTAAAATAATTTAGGTATTTGGTTTCCTCTAATAAAAAAATGCAATATTTTGAGAAAGAATGAATTTTATTAGAAAAAAATAAAATGTGGTTAATTATCTTCTATGGCATAAAATTATTTGAGGAAATAGCAACATTATCAGGAAAAAAGTCCTTAAAAAAGGTAATAATATAATCATTTAAAGTATTATAAATTCTATACATTCTTTTCCCATGATATAGTAAAATTAAAAATTATAGCCTTTTTCATTTTACTACATTCCCGATATATGGGATTATGACACGTGCCTATCATGGGGTGTGACGAAAACAATTATTTACTAAGTTAAAATATAGTATAGTGGTTAACCTAGGTTGTAACCTAAGAGAAGAGCTCAAAAAATCACTTATGTCACTTTAAATTTGATAATAAAGTAGGTATTTTTTATATTGTTTGGTTTAGAAATTAATGGAAATGAAACAAAAAAAATAAATTAAGTAAAGTATGGAAAAAATGAAATATAATGCAAATAAAAATAGTGATAATAATTGGGTGATCAGGTTGGGGTTGGTTTTTTAATTGTAATGTTATCATAGTTCCAATTTAATTCAATCCTCTTCTACTAAGTTGGTTTAAGTGATATTTCACGATCGCTTCCTATCACTCCCTAGGTAAATGGTGATGGTGAGAGTAAACCTTAACAATATCTTAGATCATTCTACTCTCCTTCCTATGTGTGAAAAAGATTTAGAAAATACCCTCAATTGAGTTAGGAAATTCCTGATCGGGTCTTGTTTATCCCAAACAATTAAGAATATTCAAAACCCCTTTCACATGTACTAACGATCGCTGAGTAATTCACCACTTAGCCCTGATCTATTACATAATATATAGATCATAACCCCATGGAGGGAGATTATGAACATTTACCAAAGAAATAATAAAAATAGAATATTAAATCAAATATGATCTCATAAGATAATAAAACAGTTTATTAGAATTTGAAACCAACACCACAAAAGAGAGAGTTTTTATTAAATAAAATGAAGAAACTCAAAAATTTAAAAAGATAAAACCTATCCTCCCCAATAAATAATAATATTTACCCCACCATGGTTAGGGTAATTTATAAAAAGGGGTAAGAAGAAATCATTACAAAACTAAGATGAACACAAGAAAGTAAAGAATGTATATAATTTTTTTCCTCCAGAATCTGTCTTCCAGAATGATAGCTTCGGTTCTCCCATAATATCATCAAATTAGGCCGAGGTGCCTTCTTATAGAAGGTGAGTAATGGATTTGTACATATACACACAATTTTTCAAGGCCTTTGGATCAGTTTGAAAGAAGTTATGGCGAAATACTAGAGATGACGTATTCTGGCCGCCAAACACTATTCCACCAACCCTATTTGACCGGCTCAATGGAGACCTTAATAAAATTATTTCTCCAAAAATTTACTATGAAACTTTCTCGTTAAGTAATATTTAGAAACTATCTAGAATAATCTAATTTTATGGTTTGTATCCTGAGATATGACTCATTGAATGAGTCATGGTATGTTCTGTTAACCAGATTATGTGTTCATATTGATTGATTTTGTTTGGCATGTTGGAGTTCGACTTGGAACTTGGTCCAGAAGAATATTTTGTAGAAAACGAAACATGTCATCCTATAAAAAGGAATCACATTAATTGGATCAAAATTATACTATTTATTCTCAAAATACGGAGGCATCATAAAACAGTTTAATTTCCAGAATTAACCACTTTTCACACTTAAGATCAAAACTCACCCAAAGTCATAAAATGATGAAAATAAGACCAAATTGATTAATGGTAAGGGATTAAATCATTAAAAAAATATTTAGAAATATGAAAATATTATCTATTTCAATTCCCCCACAATTAGTACTTAGAATCATGTACAAGTAAACATCAAAATCAAATAACATAAAATTTAAAACACAAATCCATGGGATCCAACAATTTCACACCAAGAAACAAAATATATCATGACTTATAAAAAACAATCATTTCAAGTTAACCATTTATGTCATTCAATATTTTTCCACTTCATTTATCCTCCCATACACAGAAAACACTTACCACACTTTTATTTTCTCTTATCACACAAATGTTAATTTCTTGAATAATGTATTTCTCATACAATACTCATGTAGGGGTCACCATTATCTTGATAAATTCCTACATATCCACCTGATGTGAGGAAAAGACGTATGATTATTATGAGGAATTTATAGGGTTTTTTGTGTCTTTTGGTTGGTATGATTTAGATGTGAAAATTTATGAGGCTGAATAAAGAGTACTTGACTCTTTTTGAAGTAAAATTGCATTATTCTAATTTTTACTCAAGTATGGTCTCCTACTCAACCTGGTTAGTATCAATTCCGCTCCATCAGCATGAAAAATCAATGAAATTTCACACCATTCATCATTTCTGTAGAAAAATTATCAATCATCTCAAACATGATTTTTTTAAAGCTCCAGATAGGCATAACTTTCTTTCTACATTAGAAGCTCCAGAAAGGCATAGCTTCACATATCATGAAAGCTCCTGAAAAGGCACAACTTCTCATACATGAAAGCTCCAGAAAAGGCATAGCTTCCAATAGAATTATTTTTTAGTAGCATATTCATCTCTCCACCATTTTATTATCAACCCAAAGTATCACCAAAAAAATGTATCACAATAAAAGATAACTTCCACTACACTTTAGTTCAACTAGATTATGCAATTTTATTTTAAGAGCAGGTTGGATAAGGAAAATTATCTTGTAATGTGGCTAAACTAATTGGTTGTTCATGGATTTTAAGGGCTACAAGAATTAAATATGAAAGGTAGGTCATAATAAAAAGTATTATTTTGAAAATGGGGATTTTAAAACAAAATAAATGCCTCGATTATTTAAAACACATGTACCTCAAACCCTCAAGTTTTGACATGAATAAATTAAATTCTGGTTAAATCATGTATTGTGTGGTTCTCTAAATAATTGATGTGAATTAAAATAATATGAAAATGTTTAAAATCCACATTGGAATGTGATTTCAATGATAAAGACAGTGAGATGTGGAATGAGATTAAAACATCATAGTAATTTTCATGAAATTCTTAAAGACTTGAACTTAAAACAAAGATATTTTTAGGATTCATTTAAGCTTAGTTTCATGGGATAAATTGTTTCAAACATCTAAATGGGTTTCAAAAATGATATTTATAGTTTTTTTAGCTCAAATTTTTCAGAAATACACAAAAATTGAAAAACACACATTTTTTTGTGAAAAATAGAAAAAACAATTGAAAATAAGAAACTTCAAAGGTTCCCCCCACACTTAAATGATATGGTATCTAAAATTAATTCAAGTGAATTTAACATGTTATTATATATTTAATTGAATCACCGTAATTAAGAAAGTGATAAGGAGATGTATAACCTAACTTATTGGTCGTGCAACGTTTATTTAAGCTCCTAAGTGTTGCACACAAAAAACCTACAACCTGAAGTAGGGAAAAAATATTATAAATTTATAAAAAGAAAATTAATATATAAATAGAGTGTTAAAAGAAGGATATATCTTGGTTTAATCCCCCAAGTGGTCCCTAGGTTTTGACTGCCTCCAGATGGGCAGTTTCAGTTGGTTATCCCCAATCTGATGGCGGGTTGAGTTTCATTGAGATGAACCACCAAAACTTCTTCTTTCCATATTTAACATCTTCCTTATTGTTGAGGACTACATGTATATGTTATACCAAATCCACCATAATGAAAATTATATGAATCTTTTATGATGGGTTTATGATAAAGAATGAGTCCTCCTCTTTCATGGTTTCCACTTGAAAAACCTCTTCTTAATTCTCTAGTAGTTTCTCAAGGAATGATACATCAAAAGAATAGTCAAATTGAAAAATTAGAGAGTAATTAAATTTGAATACAATTAAATAATGATGACTCAAAATAAAATTCTTCCCTTTTAAAGTAAGAATCTTGTGTCTCTTTTTCCTCAGGAAAACCCAATTGGATATCCTCTTGAAATACCTCCAATAAGTGTGCATCAAGTTTAGGGAGCTCCATATGTTCCTTATGATGTGCATATTATTTTTCTTCCTAATCCACTAAGACAGTAAAATTGTTCTCTGAATATGCAAATTTATAACAAGGGTAGGTAATACACAATTAAGATTTAATAAAATTAGAATGAAAAGTTTATAAGAAAATATTATCCCCCTAAGTTTGTTCAGATTCAATTACTTCTTTAATTAGAGGGGATCTTGTAGTTTAATTTCACAAGATAAAGGTAGGTAGTCAAGCTCCATCATCTTTTCTTAAAATTTTACTACTTTGGTAGTGTCTTCATTCAATTGTTCTAGTTTTTTCATCAATGCACTGACATATTCGAATGCAAGTTCTACTTTGTTCTCTTGTTTTTATATATCATTTTTATGTTATTGCATTTGAACTATATTATAAACAAACTCATCTACTTGTTCCACTTGTGGGTAATTGTTCATTGAATTAAAGATATGTTCATTTGAAAACATCATGGAAAATTATTTTTTTATGTTTTTTAAGTGTCAAATATTTATAATTAGATTATGGTACAACCTCTTCAGCAATGGTGCAATGTTTTGACACATTCCTATCATGGGGTGTGGAAAAAAATATTTAATAAGTTAAAATATAGTATAGTGTCTAACCTAGGTTATCTTTAGAGAGGAGCGCTCAACAATCACTTATGTCACTTTAAATGTGATAATGAAGTTGGGTTGTTTTTGATATTGTTTGGTTTTGAAATTGAGAGAAATGAAAAAAAGGAAGAAATTAATTTATGTATGGGAAAAATTGAAATATAATAAAATTAAAAATAGTGATAATAATATGGTGATAAGGTTGGGGTTGGTTTTTCAATTGTAAATTTATCATAGTTCCAATCTTATTCATACCTCTTCTGCTAAGTTAGTTTAAGTGATATTTCACAATTTATTCATATCACTCCCTTAGTAAATGGTGATGGTGAGAGTAAAGCTTACCAATATCTCATCTTGGTCTGCTCTCCATCTTATGTGTGAAATAGATTTAGAGAATACCCTCAATTGAGTTAGGAAATTCCCAATCGGGTCTTGTTTATCCCAACCAATTAATAATATTCAATATCCTTTCCACACGTACTGATGATCACAAAGTACTTAACCACTAAGACCTGATCTATTCCACCACATATATATTAGAACCTAGTGGATGGGGATTATGAACATTTACCAAATCAATAATAATAATAGAATATTAAATCAAATATGATCATAAAAGATAATAAACCGTTTATTATAATTTGAAAGCAACACCGCCGAAGAGAGTGAGTTTTTATTCAATAAAATGCAGAAAATCAAACATTACAAAAGATAAAACATATCCTTACCTAATCACTCCGGATATTTACCCCACCATGGTAAGGTTAATTGAGAAAAATGGGGAAGAATAAGGAATTACAAAACTAATATGAACAAAAGAAATAAAATAAATAACATAAATTTTCTCCTCCAAAATCTATCCGCTAGAATGATAGCTTCGGTTCTCCCACCATATCATCAAATAAGGTATAGGTACCTTCTTATAGAAGGTGATTAATGGATTTGGACTTCTACTTACAAAGTTTCAAGGAATTTGGAGCATTGTAAAATAAGATATGGCCTAAATACTAGAGATGACTTATTCTTGTAGCCAAACTCTATTCCACCAACCATACTTTGACTAGATCAATGGTGACCTTAATGAAATTATTTCTCCATGTAATTTAATGAAAGACTTACTCATATAGTTGGCTTTAGAACCCATATGTAATCATCCAATTTTAATATAAACACCATAATTTTTTCTATGTAATTTTTTAATTATATTGGAATATTACGGGTCTGCGAAAATTTACGATGCATGATTTTGAGGCCCGATGTGACCAGAATAAATTTCTGAACTTTTTTTTGGGTATGTTCAGTAAACGTGTGAGTGGAATTTTGTAACTTTTGAACCAATGCTCAGAATTAAAATATGAGGACACCGTTGAACTCACATCACCGATATTAGCTTAAGGAGACCTTCACCTCGACCATAGTAGGTCGAGGGAGAAAATTAGTTTTTTTGGAAATTTCTTAAGAGAAAATAAAATAAACATGATTTATTTTATTTTTTGAAATTGAAACTTCCCATTTTTAATTCAGTGTTGGGGACCAAATGAACTCTCTTCTTTAATGGGTGGTGACCCTTGGAATTCCCACTAGTTAATGTGTCAACTCCAATTTAATTAATGTGCCAACTTTGAATAATTAATAAACCTAATTTATTAAGATGGCTTCTCACATTGATTGAGGTTGGGAAAGTCATTAGAAAAAGAGGAGAGACTTGGAGAGAAATTTTGGAGTATTATATTTTAATGAAGAACCACCCCCAACGAAGAACCACCCCCAATGAAGAATGAGGACGATGCACGAGCCCAGATCACAGATGTGTTGTGAGAGGAAAAAATGCTGGCGCCCCTTAACCAACTTCATCTCCTTCTGCACAACATCTCCAACAAACATCAAGGAAGGGGTTTTAATTTGAAATATGTCTAAATCTATTTATTTATTCTTCATATTCTGGATTCACAATGACGATGGCCAAACAAACATGGCCATCATCCCGCACTTATACCTTTCCCCTTTCTCTTTTGTTCTTCGTGTGTTATTCACGCGTTCTTCGATGCCAAATAATTAATGATGCTAAAAACAAAATATTTTATTGAGCATGACATATGAACATGGATACCTCGACCTGAGGATCTTGAATATGCAAATGACATAATTTTCAGGCTTGGAACGAAGCCATGATGGCTCGCAGAAGAAGGTGACGGTCGGCACCCGGCCAGCCGCGAGGAAGGACGGTGCAACGCTTTCGTGCCACCGGTTGAGCAGGTGGCCACAACCTGTTGGTAGCGGTGGAGTATGGTGGCGACCAACATCCGGCCGGCCACATGGCGAAGTGGCAGCACGCGTCCGCACCCCGGAGCAGGAGTTCGTGGCCCGCTTGGCCGCGGTGGAAAATGGAGGGCGGTCGACACTCGGTCGGCCGCAGTGGAGTAGCGGTGCATGACCGCACAATTGGGGGGGGGGGAGGACCGAACATAGCACTGATCGATTATAGAAGATCGGCAGGACCTGCTCGGGTCCTGCGGATGACATGGAAACAACTAAAGGTGATGCCCTTTGCTATTTCGAACTAAAGGGGTAATGCTCCCCCTTTGACGCCAGCTCGAGCAGACTCTACCCAACAGGCCATGTCCAGCGGGCCGGGCTGGGCCATCCCCTTCATGGGCTGTTCCGGACCAGAATCAGGTCAGTTCAGGCTAGGTTGGTCTGATTGGGTCGGACCGAACCCGTTCCAATCTGGACCCAGTTTCATCTTTTTGGTCGTAACATGAGAACCGAGCATCCGTTTGATGAACTGTCTGTGACACCAGAATAATGGGATCTAGAAGTTCTTTTGGTATGCTCCACTTTAGTTTTGTATAAAGTTGGAGTATGGCTAGGTTGAATTGAACCCCAAATTCAACCGGGCCCTCGGAGGAGAAACACTAATAACTTACAGACCGGGCGTCTGATTGACGTGTCGTCTATTACGTTGGGTCCCTTATGACGTGACAGATATTTGGGATACTTCTTTGTGGAACTTCATGGTGGTATAGGTATGACCAATATCTCGAGGGACAGATTCTGCGAAACTTGAGCGCACCAAGTGTGAGGAATCCAGTGGCTGGAAGTGAGGTGGAGGTTGGAGACAAATAATACGGAGGTTAGTTACTTATTAACTATGGGCAGGTCAGATCCTGTGTGGGTCCTTGCGGGGGTTAGTACCTATCGATACTATGTGGGTCAACACTCAGCAATCATGTGTGGGTTAGTGCATACCGATCTTGCGTGGGTCAGATCCTATGTGGGTTTGCGCTCAATGATCTTGTATGGGTTAGCGAATAATAGTTCTGTGTGGGTCAAATCCTATGTACGTCAGCGCTTAGCGATCTTATCTGGGTCAGTGCATACCGATCCTATGTGGGTCAGATCCTATTTGGTTCATTTTGAGGGTTAGTACCTATCGATTCTATATGGGTCAGACTCCATATAATCATCAATAGTGACTCTTGAGAGAATAAGATGATCTAGCTTCATGACTAATCATCTGTACTTATATACTTCACTTATACCTACTGTGAGATAAGTCTTATATCTTGGTGGTGTACCTGTGTGGTACTATATCTTCGTGGCATACCTATGTGGTACTATATCTTCATGGAGTTACTTGTGTGGTACTTCTACCATTGTGGTATTCTTTCCTCATATGTGAGGTGTTTTTTTAATGATAACTTAGGTATATGTATGGGTATATACCAAAGTAGTGCGATGACTATTGATTTGTGATTTGAATTGAGTTCTTGCATTGTGTTCAATCCTTTGTGGATTATGATTGACCTTCGAGGGTCTCTGAATCCTTACTGAGTATCGTTAGACTCACCCATGCACGGGCTTCGCTCGTACCTCATTGTTCCATGTGCAAATGATGGACAACGCTGAGTGAGGATGAGGGTACCAGTGCTGGAGGTTTCTTGGAGGCGGACATTAGATGAGATGATCTATGCAGATGATCATTCATGAGCTATACCTACCCTTCAGGTAGGATCCTTGACGTGTGTTAAAAGGAGCTGTTTCCAGTTTTACTTGTACATCCCAGTTTTACTTGTACATTCTAGTTGGTCTTGTATTCTGCCCCCTTTACTTTATGCACACACCCTATTTTTTATATAGTTTAATTTGAAATTATATCTTTCTTTGTTCTTGGGTTGTGTGAGTTTACAGCTTATAAAGTCAATGATTTCTTGGTTTAGGGAATACGCCATACAGTTCTTGTCTCCAGCCCCTGGCCTATGGAAGGTGGGATTGGGGTAGTCACAGAACGGGCCCCGAGGGATGGGTCATGAGAAATTGGTATTAGAGGAGTTCAGTTCTACTAAAGAACTTGGACTCTGATATTTTTATCGGTAATAGTGTTAAGTGTTATGAGTGTGGTTATCGGTTTGTGGAATCCAGTGTTGGTGTGGTGGCCTACGTATCCATACACCAAGTCTCTAACTTCTGATTTCCGACTTAGTGCATGAAAAAACTGATTGCATATGTGTTTTTGAAATGTTTTCTTTGTGATCTCTTTGAGTCAGCTCACCAGGTATAAACATAATGACCATAGAACACTTATTTCTTTTCAGGATTCCTCCACATAGACAGCCATCCAGGGTTCCATTTTGAGTATGTGATGACAACCCACCGAGTGATGATGCTTCGGTTGTGGGCCCCCTTACAGTAGTTTTACCATCATGTGGTGTACCATTGGGACCACTACTCGTTGGGTAGTCGATGCCACCAGCCCCAGCAGTAGAGGGTGCACGCCGCTTGAGCGCGTTGCATGAGTTCCAGTGCCAGAGGCCACCAAGGTTCCAGGGTGAAACAGATCTACAAGCGGCTGAAGACTGGCTGGAGGCCATGGTTAGAGTTTTCTGACTGGTAGGGACACCAGCTGGTCTCATGGTGATCCTTGCCGCCAGTCTTCTTCAAGAAATAGTGGTCAGATGGTGGAGCTTGATTCTCTAGGTTCACGAGGAGGTGACTCTCATCTGGGAAGATTTAAAGAGCCTTTTTAGGGAAGAGATCATCCCAACGACCTTACACTTAGTGCGTATACATGAGGTTTCCACTTATAGTAGGGCATCATGACTGTGGCTCAGTATTTAGTGAGGTTCAACTACCTCTCGCACTAATCCACTAACATGGTGTGGGACCCTTTCTTCATGGCCCAGACCTTTGACCAGGGGCTCAAATGGGAGATAGAGTTTCGATGGGTTCTCTCAGTATCCCGAAGCAGGCGGGGGATTTAGAGTGAGCACTATTAGTGGAGATCTTCCTTGTTGAGCAGTCAACAGCAACGAGACCCACCACCGGACAACACGTAGCAGAGTAATCGGTAGCTGGTAGAAGACAGATGACATAGAGGTCCAAGAGGAACAGACCTATATGTGGACAACAGTAGGATACATGGTCGGTTGTGTGGGGTCTCTCGAGATAGAGCAAGACCGGTGAGGAACAAGTAGTTTTATTCATGTGGCGAGCAGCGTCACATGGCTTGTGACTGCCCGACACGCCGTATAGATGACCAGAAAACAGTCAAAGGACCACTTGGGCAGAGGTGAGGATTTGATAGAGGACGTCCGTAGGTAGGAGGTGGATGTGGTAGAGGAGCAGGCTGTGCAACAGGTAGTGGGTGACGATTTGAGGTTTTACCGCCACCACCTCCAGGTGGTCCACCTTGACTAGAGGGAGCAGTTGGACATGGGAGAACTCAACTCCAGGTTGCTGACGCCTATTATCATAATTCTCTGGAGATGATTTGAGGTATGATCTGTGTCTACTCCACCTTATCTTCAGTACTTATAGACACATGTGCTAGTCATTCTTTTCTTTCCATGGCCCTTGTTCGGATCCTGGAGATTCTGGTGGAGCTGTTGGCTCGATCGTTATGGCTAGAGACTCATATGGGAGAAGATTCGACGATTACACACAAGTTCCAATAGTCTGAGCTTACTCTAAGAGGTGACAACTTTGACTATGATCTTCTAGTAGCGGTATCGAGGCCTTATGATGTCATCTCAGGTATGAACTGGTTATCTACATTCCATGCACAAATTGTCTGTATTAGACAAAAAGTGTGGTGTGTCTACATGGATGGGACTAGGTTTTCCTTCACCAGAGAGAAGGGAACCTTTACAATGTCGGATGTACTTACCCAGAGGAGGGTGTAACCGATAACACATCAGTTGTTTAGCCTTATCCTCTGAGCGGTTGATGTAGAGAGTTCGAGCTATTCTGTAGAGGTAGACCAGTACACTGATGTTTTTTTAGAAAATGTTACGGGTTTTCCTACTCACAGAGAGGTGGACTTCTACATCGAATTATACCCTAAGACATCACCAATATCTACACCAGCATATTGGATGGATCTCGTGGAGCTTCGAGAGTTGCAAGTACAGCTGGAGGACTTACAGAGCAAGGGGTTTATTAGGCCCAATGTTTATCCTTGGGCAGCCCTAAACTTGTCCTCCAAGAAGGTGGATGAGCGTTTGAGACTCTACGTGGACTATCAGCACCTGAACCAGGTGACTATGAAGAACATGTACCCACTCTCGAGGATTGATGATTTCTTTGATCAGTTTAAGGGAGCAAAGTGGTTTTCGAAGATAGACCTCAGATCAGGCTATCACCAGCTCAGGGTACGAGATAAGGATGTGCAGAAGATGGCCTTCAGATGTCGGTATGGCCACTATGAGTTCTTGGTTATGCCATTCAGCATGACCAAAACCCTAGTAGTGTTCATGGGACTCATGAACAGGATCTTCCAGCCATACCTTGATTGCATTGTGGTAGTATTTATCGATGACATCCTAATATACTTAGTGACGGAGGAGGAGCATGCCTATTATCTACAGATAGTTCTGGACACACTCTCAGAGCACCAGCTTTATGGTAAGATCTCAAAGTTACCGTTCTGGATACGAGAGGTCCACTTTCTAGGACACATCATCTCAGAGGCTGGGGTTGTGGTGGATCCGGTGAAGATTGAGGCAGTACTTTCTTGAGATCCACCCAAGAGTGTGATGAAAGTGAAGAGTTTCCTAGGTTTGACCGGTTACTAATAGAGGTTTTTTCCTGACTTTTCCAGATTTGTGGCACCCTTATCAGCATTGACGAAGAAAGAGAAACCCTTCATGTGGTCAGAGAAATGCTAGCGGAGTTTCCAGGATCTGAGTCATAGACTGAAGAGTGCCCCTATCATGAGGCTACTAGAGGAGGGTGTTGGGTATGTCATCTACTATGATGCATCAGGGACCATAATTGGATGTGTCCTGATGCAGGAGCGAGCAATGATCGTGTATGGTTCTTGACAGCTGAGACAACATGAGAAGAACTATACTACCCATGACTAGGGGTTAGCAGCAGTGGTCTTCGCCTTGAAGATGTGGCGACGTTAATTTATGGGTGAACGTTTTACAGTCTACTCTGATCAAAAGAGTCATAGGTATATCTTCTATCCGAAGGACCTGATCTTGAGACAACAACATTGGCTTGATATCCGTTATGATTATGGCTTCAATATAGTCTATACTCTTAGGAAAGGGAATGTAGTAGTATATGCACTCTACTGGAGATCTGGTATACAATTTCTGAGTGAGGCAACAGAGAAACTGTCCGCTTTTTAGATATCCTACATCGATCGAGATGGAGCAGCTTATCTTCATTCCCTAATAGTCACTCCCCCAATTCTTCAGCATGTTAGGGAGGCACAGCTTGGGGATACTAACTACAAGGCTCTATGTGCTTAGATATCCACATGACATGCACCTGATGGATTTTCTGAAGGTGGGGAGCACGTCATCCTCTTTAGAGGACGTACTATAGTACCGATGGTTCTACGAGAGGAAGTGTTGAAGGAGTTCCATACATCACCTCTAGCGGTACATCCAGGAGTGGATAAGATATACTAGGACCTTCGGTGTCAGCACTGGTGTCCGGGAATTAAGAAAGTAGTGGAAGAATTTGTTTCATGATGCATCACTTGTCAGCAAGGGAAGGCAAAGCATTAGGTTCCAGCAAGCCTTGTTCAGACACTAGAGGTGCCATAGTGGAAGTTGGATGGAATCTCCATGGACTTTGTGACTAGACTTCCATGCACGTCCAAGGGGCATGATTCCATCTAGGTGATTATTGACCGGCTCACCAAGTCATACCACTTTATACCTATTAGAGAGAAGGGACCAATATAGGGCTTGGGACACCTCTACATGTAACAATTGGGCGACTTCATGGAGTTCCATTTATGATTGTCTCCGATCATGATGCATGTTTCACTTCCCGGCTATGGAAGGGGTTGCAGGAGGCGTTTGAGACACAAATTCAGTTGAGAACCTCCTTCCATACTTAGAATAATGGTCAGAAAGAGAGGACCATTCAAACCCTTAATGACATGTTGCATTCTTGCGTACAAGATTTTGGCCGCAGTTGGGTGGATCACTTGCCTTTGGTGGAGTTTACGTACAATAACAACTATCACTCCACTATCGAAATGGGACTATTCTAGGAATTGTATGGTCAACCTTGAAGATCACATCTATGCTGGACTAACCCAGGGGAGTTAGCACTCGTGGAACCAGAGATGGTACGGGCTACCACAAAGAAGGTGCAGATCATCCTGGGGTGGATGAAGGATGTACAGAGCAGGCAGAAATTATATGCTGACAGGATGCAGATACCACTAGAGTTCAAGGATGGTGACCATGTATTTCTACGAGTCTCACCTAGATGAGGTTGGTGGATATTTGTTAGAGGCGACATGTTATTTCTGAGATTCATCAGACCCTTTCAGGTCCTTACCAGAGTTGGTGAGATGGCTTACCGCTTAGCTATTCCACCTCGGTTGCACTAGGTGCATAATTTTTTCAATGTATACTAGCTGAAGAGATGTGTATAAGATCCTTTCCACATAATTAATAGGGGTGAGCTAGACATCGATTATGGGTGGACGTTTTCGGAGGTTCCAGTAGAGATTGATGATTGACAGGAGCGGGTCCTTCTTGGGTGGTCGATACCTCTGGTGCACGTACAGTGGAAGCATGAGAACCTCTAGGAGAGCACATGGGAGTGAGAGGATTAAATTCATGCTCAGTACCCCCACTTGTTTCCCTAGTTTGTTTTGTGGCTTTCGGGGATGCAAATACCTGATGTGGGGATAATGTAAAGACCCTAATTTTTTTCTTGTAATCTTTTTAATAATATGGGAATATTACGAGTCCACGAAAATTTACAGTGCATGATTCCGAGTCATGGCGTGCCCAGAATGAATTTACGAACTTTTTTTGGGTACGTTCAGTAAATACGTGAGTGGCATTTTGTAACTTTTGAAATGGTTTTCAGAATTGAAATACGAGGACATCATTGAACTCACAGTGTCGATATTCTCTTAAGGAGACCTTCACCTTGACCTTAGTAGGACAAAGGTGAAAATTAGTTTTCAGAATTTTTGTGGGAGAAAATAAAATAAACATGCTTTATTTTATTTTTGAAGTTGAAACCTCCTCTTTTGAATTCAGTGGTGCGGACCACCTGAACTCTCTTCTTTAATTGTAGGTGACCCTTGGAATTCCCCCTAGTTAATGTGACAACTTTGATTAATTAATAAACTTAATTTATTAAGTTGGATTCACACATTGCATGAGGTTGGAAAAATTATTGTCAAAAGAGGAGAGCCTTGGAGGGAACTTTTGTATGAACATCTTCAAACGAAGAACTACCCCAAGGAACAATGAGGATGACGTATGAGCCCGGATCAGAGATGTGTTGCAATAGTGAAAAACCCCAGCATCCCCTTAACCAACTTCATCTCCTTCCTCACAACATCTCCAATTAATGTCAAGGTAGGGGTTTTAATTTGAAATATGATTAAATATTTTTGTTGATTCATCATATTATGGATTCACAATGATGATGGACAAACAAACATGGCCACCATCTCACACTTATACCTTTCCCTTTCTCTTTTGTTCTTTGCACATTCTTCGTGCGTTCTTCGATGCCAAATAATTAATGCTTCTGAACAAACAATGATTTATTAAACGCAACATATGGATACAGGACCCTCGACCTAAGGATTGTGAATATGTGAACGAAAATATTTTTAAGCTTGGAACGAAGCCACAATGGCTCGTAGAAGAAGGCGGCGGCCGACACCCGGCCGAGTGTGAGGAAGGAGGGCGGTGCACATCGACGCCGCTGGTTGAGAAAGATGCCATGGCCCGTCGGCCATGAAAGAGAAGGGTGGAAACCGAAATCTGGCTGGCCACGTGGCGGAGTGGCAGCATGCGTCCGCGCTGCCGGAGCAGGAGGTCGCAACCCACTTGGTCGTGGCGGAGGACGGAGGGCAGCCGACACTAGGTCGGCTGTAGTGGAATAGTTTCGCATGATTACACCACTAAGAGGAGGACTGGATGGCCGTAGCAAATATGTGGGACCCTATTGGGTCCCATGGGTGACATGTTAGCTGCTAAAGGCACTACCCTTTGCTATTTCGAATGGAAGGGGGGCCGCTCCCCCTTCGGCGCCAGCTCGGGCGGACCGCGCTGCCCAGCGGGCCGGGCTGAGCCATCCCCTTCGCCGGCTGGGCCAGACCATGGCCCAATGGGTCGGGCCTGCCACGGCCTTGGCCAACCGGGCCAGACCCGAATCAAGTCGGGTCGACCTAAACTGAGTCGGGTCGGCCTAGGCCAGGTCAGGCCGGGTCGGACTGGACCCAGGCCCATCTAGACCCAGTTTCACATTTTTTTTCGTAACATGAGAACCAGGCATCCATTTGAAGAACCATCTACAACACTGGAATCCTGGGATCGATATGGCCGTTTTGGTATACTCCACTTGATTTTTGGATAATGTTTGAGTATGGACGGGTTGGATCGAACCCTGAATCCAACCGGGCCCTCGAAGAGGAAACAGTTATAACTTACAGACCGGGCGTCTGATTGACGTTCCGTCTATTACGTTGAGTCCCTTATGTCATGAATGATCTTTGGGATTCTTCTTTGTAGATCTTTTGGTGGTCTAAGTACGACCGATACCACAAGGGACAAA
This sequence comes from Viscum album, assembly GCA_963277665.1. Lineage (NCBI taxonomy): Eukaryota > Viridiplantae > Streptophyta > Magnoliopsida > Santalales > Viscaceae > Viscum > Viscum album. Next base: position 825,563,012 of record OY728132.1, read on the forward strand.
TTTTAAAGAACTCGAGCACACCGTATGAGAGGGATCCAGTGGCTGGTAGTGAGGCGGAGGTTAGAGACGGATAATATGGAGGTTAGTTACCTATCGACTCTGGGTGGGTCAGATCCTATGTGGGTCCTTGCGGGGGTCAGTGCTTAGTGATCTTGTGTGGGTCAGCACTCAGCGATACTATGTGGGTCAACACATACTGATACTATGTGGGCCAGATCCTGTGTGGGTCAACACTCAGCGATCCTCTGTAGGTCAGGTCATACTGATCCTATGTGGGTAAGATCCTGTGTGGATCATTGTGGGGGTTATTACCTATCAATCTTGTGTGGTTCAGACTCCGTATAATCAGTGGTAGTGCCTATGGATAGAATAAGATGATCTAGCTTCGTGGCTAATCATATCTACTTCTAAACTTCACTCATACCAAGTGTGAGATGCGTCTTATATATTCGTGGTGTACCTATGTGGTAGTATATCTTCGTGGTGTACCTATGTAGTACTATATCTTCATGGTGTTACCTGTGTGGTACTTCTACCCTTGTGGTATTATTTACTCATGTGTGAGGTGTGTTTTTAATGATAACTTAGGTATATTTATGAGCATATACCTATGTAGTGTGATGAATATTGCTTCGTTCTTTGAGATTGAGGTCTAGATTTTTGGTTTATCCTTTGTGGATTCTGAGATTTCTTCAGGGGTCTCGGGGTCCCTACTTTGTATCATTATACTCACCCCTACACGGGCTTCACCCACACCTTGTTGTGTCATGTGCAGACGATGGACAACGCTAACCGATGTTGAGGGTACCATTGCTGGAGGTTGCTTGGGGGTGGACCTTAGATGAGACAATCCGCAGAGACGACCGTTCGTGAGCTGTTCCTACCCTTCAGGTAGGATCATTAGAAGGTGTTCAGAGGGTATATTTCCAGTTTTACTTGTACATTATAGGTGGGCTTGTATTCTACCCCCTTTACTTTATATAAACACCCTATTTCTTATATAGTTTACTTTGTGCTTGTATCTTTTCGTGTGCTTGGTTTGTGTGAGTTTACAACTTATAAACCCAATGCCTTCCCGTTTTAGGGAATACGCCTTATGGTGCTTATTGCTATCCCCTAGACTATGGAATGTGGGCTTGGGGTGGTCACAATACATGACTTGGGGGATGGTTCGTGACATTGATGGTCGGTAGCCTGAGATATTACTCATTTATTGTGTCATGGTGTATTCTGTCGACCACATTATGTGTTTACATTGACTGATTTTTTTGTCCTATTGGAGTTCAAATTGTCACTTGGTCCAAAAGAATATTTTGCAGATGATGAAACATTTCATCCTAAATAAATAATCACATTAATTATATCACAATTGTAGGATTTATGTTCGAAATACAGAGGCATCATAAAATTATTTAATGTCCAGAATTAACCACTTTTCACACTTAAGATTGAAACTCACCAAAATTCATAAAATGATGCAAGTAAGAACCAATTTATTAATGGGAAGGGATTAAATAATTTAAAAAAATATTCAGAAATATGAAAATATAAACTCTTCCAGAGTTTCAACATTATCCATTAATTATTTTTCACTCCCTCAACACTATGATTTTCATTATTTTCCTCACGTGTACTAATTTCATTGTATTTTTCATTAATATTATATATTTCTCATGATTATGAATAAATAAAAGTGGATCAAATTTAAATTTCTCTATATCACTAGTTTCATTTTGATCATGAATGATTTGAGATTTTATTTTCTCTCTATTATGATATTGGGACTAATATCCTATTAATTTTTTTTGTTATATGGTATGTTACTTCTTCCTAACATAACGATGGATTTATAACATAATTATAAAAGGGAAACATATAATAAAACTATTTGAATCATTGTGAAATTCAAAATAAAGAAATCTAAATCTTTTGAAACTTAGTTGAGATTTGATCACTATCATACATATATAATATATCCATTATTTTAAAAAAATATTTAATAATTTCAAAATAGTAAATAATAATGGAATATTTCAGGAAAACCCTAAATATTTTGAATACAAATTTAAATTATTTTAGTTCTTGATCAAGTTTTTCATATATAATTAATCTTTTTTCTTCAATTCATTTTAGTTCAGATTGATTTGGATAGAAATAACTTTAATTAAATACAAGTCTTTATGAATTAATTAATTTAACATAATTTACTTGTTTTTAATATGAAATAAATCAAATTAAATACATACAACTTTATTGTGGAAATAATTTACTATAAAAAAATAACATTGTTCCACATAACATGAAAACCCCTATCATTGAATAATATTTTTTTAATCAAGGAAACATTAATAATACAATCAAGACATAATTTTTTATCACAAGTCTATAAATTTTTTTTAGGAAGATAATACAAATTATAATATTAATATTAAAGTCATCAAATCATACTAGTATCCATCCAAACAAATAATAAGATATGGAATATGGTATAATCAATACATACTAGTAAATACCCAAACATAGTATAAGACATGAAATAGGTAACAAATAATACATAAAATTAGATTAATTAGAGGAAATGAGTAACTATTAAATGAAATTTTATTAATAATCAACTTGATTATTCAATCATTTCACACCACCTTAAATTGAAATTAATTATAAAAAATTTATCATTAAATTATTAATATAAAATCATTAAATAAATAATTTCATAGCCTCTAATAAATTAATAAAACAAAAAATTATTATATTAACTAATTACATAATCATGTAATATATAGTAGACAAAAATTAACTTTATATTGGATTTATTTAGAATTCGATAAAAACTAAATTTTAAAAAATACATGAAAAAAAATAAAATTTGTTATGAAATACTGTAAAAAATAAATCTAAATGAATCTTCATTCAATGAATCAGGAAGAATAGTGAGCTGACTAGATCATGGTTAGTGCTTGATATGAAGATGAAAATGAAAATGATGCTTGATAGAAAATATGATGGATTTTAAACTCACTAATTTGACGTTGAAGTAAAACAAAATACCAAAACCAATGATCGGGGGAAGATAATTGGGGAGTGGAGAAGGGAGGCCACCACTCATGGTAGGGAAAAATTAGGGATCATTGGTGGTGGGTGGGGGGGGTTATAATGAAACCCTACAACAATAGGTTTTTTAAAAACCATTGGTGTAAGGAACTCTGTAATAGTGATAATTAAAATATGTTGGTATAGAGTACTAGCAATGACTCTAAATTGATGGTTAGTCTAAAGCATTTGTATAGAGACCTCTATACCAATATTTTTATGAAACCATCGGTATAGATACATGGGTAAATCATAAAATTACAATTGTGTTACCAATATCATTTTAAATGATATAGCTGAAATGCATCTATTGCATGCATGTATTTAGGGAATATTTATTTTGATTCATGAATTTCACTAAAGAATAATTGAATTAGTGAAATTTAAAATTGTATAATTTATAATAACTTATGTTATAATATCAAAAAATCATTTTAGATCTCTTCCAAACCACTTTTGGAGGGTTATCGTCAACTTCAACTTGTATTAAATTGTATGAAATAACATTTGAGAATCCATCCAAAACAACTTTTAAATAAACTCAAATACATTTTAGAGAAACTCTCTAACTCAAACTCAATACCCATTTGGTCAACCAAAAAGTGTAACCCATGGGCCTCTATATCATTGAAAAAAATGTAAATCACCAGATCTATAAATGTAAGATAAAAAATCTCTATCAAAGAATAGATGATACATATGGTATGAAGGGATATTGAGTGATCTCCATTAAAAACATGTATCACTATACATATGTTCACTAGTTGCATCATATTTAGACATGAAATTTCATGCAATCTCCTTTACCAAGATATCGAGTGACCATGGGACACAGAGTATATCAATTCTATATATCCATCTCAACATTGTTGATTCACCTTGTATAGATAAACTAGGTCAATGAATACATAACATTCCATTCACCTTTATAAGTGAGAACATCACTTTCCCCTCACCCGATTAGAAAATCACATCATATATATAACTAGGTTTGGTCATGCACTTAATCAGTCTATCTCAATCAAGGGCCTATATATCATACACATCAATGGGAGGAATAATCCCATATTGGTTGAGATCCAATTGGAGATATTATTAGTAGAATACCCAACCTATTAAGATTAAGAATTCCCTTTAAGTCGCAAGTTTCAAGTTAACTGATGTTCATGACTTAGTTCATTGTAAGAAGATTCTAGAAAGAATACTTCATTAATGATGGGATGTTGGATCATCGATATATCAGGTTTCTAGTTCATCAGATGTTTGGTCAGTCTTCATTCAATTAATCTTTATGTTGTAAAGTATGGGAAAAGTGTTAGGCATTGAATAAAAGTTTGACTATCAATGTTTTTTAGTCAAATTGGAGAAATATTTAGGGGATCGATAGATTCATAGTACAATGTATAAATGTCCACGACATTAGGAATTTAGTGTTACTGGATGACCAGATGGGGAACTCTATAAAAGAAGAGTGTTACCACTTTTGAAAAATGGGTCCCAATAGGTGTGAACTATATTTAGGGTAGTGCTACAATTAGCCAACGGTAATGGGGTTAAAACTAAATATTTAGATTCTAAATAGTCTCTATGAACCCCATTCGAGATGGCTGGTCGAAGTAGTAATATGAATGGGGTTTAGGCCTCCCTATATATATAATTATTTTATATTTGTTATTTTTTATATTTATAATTATTTATATTAACTATTTAATAAAATAATTAATATAATTGGCAATAAATCATATTTAATTAATTAAAATAATTAATAGATAAAATTATCAAAATAAATGACATTTGAAAATTAAAATTAATTATTTAATAACATAAAAAAATAATTAATAATTAATAATATAAATAATAGATGAAAATATAAATATTAATAATAAATTCAATAATATAATCATAAACTAATAATACAATTAATATAATTAACATTAATAATAGAATATAAATTTAATAATATGATTAATATGATTAATATTTATTAATACTAGACATAATAATGATAATTAATAATATAATTAACTTAATTAGAAAATAATAATTACTTAAAATAGTAATTATCTAACAAATTATAATAATTATTATTGAAAATAACAAAGAATAATATTTTATATAGTAAAAAAAATTAATCAATGAATTAATAATTTTACAATTAATTAGATTATTATTTAGTTATTTAGGAGCTGACACATGAAGATAGTGATGCAGGGAGGTAGTGAAACATACAATGACATTGATGCAATGTAGAGAATCTAGGCTAGAAAAAATGGTTCACCTTCTAGCTATGCATTGATATTTTAATCCACCGAGGCCTTCGAGTCACGTAATGCCTTCACCCTCAACCCAAATAAAAATGTGTGTTTTCTTTGTTTAATTAAAGGGTATTAATCCCAGATAATTTTGTATTAAGTATTAATTATTATTTTTATATTTATTAATTATAGTAATTAATTAATAATTATAGAAATTTCTCTATTTATTTTTTCATTAAATGTAATATATTATTAGTTTGAAATTATATTAATTAAATAAAAAATAAATTATTAAATATACAATTAATTATTAATTATATTAATTAATTAATTTTTAATAATAATAATATTTCTAATTACTATTAGTTAATTATAAAATGTAGTTTTTAAAATAATGTACATGTAAAAAATGAAAAGAACATATAACATAGATTCTAGTTCAAGATTTATGAATAGTTGAAAATGTATCACTGTTGTCCTAGTCACTATATGAGATTCCCTTCCATGACATTTCCAAGAGTATAGATAACTTGTCCACATCATGTTTTTAGATATTTTTTTTCTTTCATATTCTCCCCTTGAATAGAATCTGTTGCAGTTTCCTCTACACCAACCTATGGTATATGTGATGGATCTAATGTCCCCACTCCAATACCATGTCCCACAAGAAGAGAAGATGATCATTGGCTAGAACTCTCTCCCATGTCGGATGAAAAAGGTTGGGATTAAAACATTATCCTATATGTGAAAATATAGCAGCTAAAACTTGGGTAGATGAACCCTGGGGAAAAAGGGAGAATCACATGTGCTTCAATAACCAGCTATCACTACAATTAAATTTGAAAAGGAGAATATATATAATAAACACTAGAAGAAGCATACCAACTCTTTTTCTACACAACCTATTTCATAACAGCCAAAATTATCTATATACTGTGAAGGAGATGTAGTAAGGGGACTATGAATATGTTGTGTCTCATCTAATGTGGTAAGTGTTGGAGCATTTAGATGACTATGATGGAAATCCTCCTAGTGTACCACCCCATCTTGTAGCATATCTAGATGATTCTCATCAACCTTATTCACATCAAACCATAGATTAACATCATTTAACAGATAATAAGAAGTCCCACGATAAAACTCACCCATGGGAGAACGCAGCTCTACCACTAATATTTTAAAATTGCTATGGTCAAATGAAAATCCCTTTCTGAGATAAAATATGTGTATAAGGAATGTGATATGAGCATCCTATTAAAAAATATTTTGTTAATTGAAATTAATAAAAGATGTATTAAAATGGAGTAATAGTTTTTACCAAGTCATGATTTCCCCTCCCATGTCACGTATGATATAACAACAAGCTCACGCAGCACCAGGGCACATATTTTCACTATTGTGATAGAATCATGCACACCTTGTATTCCCATGTTGGAAAAAATACCTTAAGGTGTCCTATTGGTATGTTTTGGGTATGATTGTGTTTGTTGACAAAGCCAAATGATCGTAAATGAGTATGGTTGGTGTTTTCTAAAGACAGGTTTTAAGGTGGTGCAGGTTCCAAGTGTTTGCCAAATTCTTGGGCCATAAAATAGGGAATTTGTTTGAAGAAAAATGAATGAAATTTGAAAAAGGAAGTGAAATTTAGAGCCTAGGATTTGTACGGTGTACCATGTTAGGGAAGGGTTTATGGCCATGTACCAAGTAATAGGAACGATATGCGGGAGCGGTTTATGATATTAGAAACGGTTCGTGGAAATTGTTTACGACAAAGGGCATATAGTATGTGAAGGGTATGATGGTTCAAGATATGGAAAAAGAGAATAGCACTGCGTTGGAGAAAAGGAATTACGTATACTGTAGTGAAAATGGTATATAGAAAGGTACCTATTCATAGTAGGAGGATCAATATATGATGGTGTTTGTACCGAATCAATGATTTGGTAAATCATGGATTAGTGAATTTTGTAGATATCTTTGTCTATATAAGGAACACTAATTCCAATGATTATATTGGGAGTGAATATCATCATTGAACAACTCTTTTCTCTCAGAATTCAGAAATTTCTGAAGGAAGTTTGTGAGGGAGAATTCCATGAAGGCTGAAGTGGTTCTCATTGAAGAAAATTCATTGAAGGTTTTTGTGGGAAATTGTATTCCAAAAAAGATTTCGTAAATGGAGGAAGAAGGAATAGTACACAGGTGGTTTGAGAAGGCAGTCTATGAACCAAGAACAGTTCATAGATAGAGGGTGTTTCACAGAAGAGGTTCACGGAGTCGGTACATGGAGGTGATACACGATAGTGATGGAGGAGGCAGTCCACAGACCAAGGGTGGTTTGTGGAAGTGGAAGAAGTATTTAGAGGAGGTATTTCATGTACCATACCTATTATAGAGTGCACCGAGGAACAATGTGGTTTTTTATTTTCATAGCGAAGCTTGCGAAAGCTTCAAATCAGTTTGCAAAATTATTTTCTGGTTCCTAGCAGTATCTGGGAAGGTGGAATTCATCTACGGGTGAAAAATAAATTTCAAGAGAGCATATAACTAAAGTTTAGGATGCAAGAATTCCTGAAAATGAAGGGAACTACATGTCCATAAACAATGTTCAACCTACAAGTCTATAAACTATTAGTGGATTTTTTCCAAGAGTAGTGAGTGAAGGAAGAGGAAGACAGTGACCCTTTACACTGGTAGTGTGCCAGAGAAAGAGTCATAGGGAGTGACCCTTGAGAATTCAGTGAGCATATCCTAAATCTTGTAATGGTTGTAAGCCTATGCATAAAATATCTATCTCAATCTTTTGACTCATTATTGGAAGTGAGCCTTAGTGGATTTGATACATCGGTACATCATCGTTGTATACTCCTTGGACGTAGCCCAGTGAGGGTGAACCAAGTAAAAGATCAATGTTTCATTTGCATGATTTCATATATGTTTATATATTTCTATGGGAGGAAGAGATAATTTAATTTTTTTACAATGAATCAAGAACCTAAAGGGAAGAAGTTTTAATATGTCATACTCTGATTCACCCCCCCCCCCTCAGGGTATTCGACTTTGTCGAACTAACAATTGGTATCATGGTGAAAGGTTGAAAGTTATTTGTTTGGTTCTCTCTCAAAATAATAAATGTAGGTGGTAAATAATAAAGTAATTTTGATCTTCAATGGAAATAGTTTTCAATTATGGAATAATAGGATGAAACACTACTTCCAATCATTAGGAATTGATGTCTTCATAACAACCGTGCATGTAATATCAGTTGACATCAAGAGTGGTGATTTATCAAAAGTTTAAAGAAGAGAGTTGGATAATGATTCTAAAGTGATCAATTTTTTAGGGGGATCCCTATAAAATTGTATTTTTATGAATGTTATGTCGTGTAAAACTTCACATGCTATTTGGGATTTTTTTGAATATTTATGAGGGTGACATAAAAGTCTAAGAGGAAAAGCTGCAGGTTCTGTGGAACACATATGAGAATCTCATAATTTACTCTAATGAGACTGTTGATGCATTCTTTAACAGTGTAAATGTTAGTGTGGAAGACATGCAGGGTATTGGAGAATTCATTAAAGATATAAATATTGTGAAATGTATCTTAAGGAAACATCTACCATATTTCAATTTGAAAGTCTCAGTATTGGAAGACAATGAACCAAAAGAGATGATACTGGATAACTTGAATAGTAACCTTGTAGCATATGAAATGAGAAATGATGATAATGATGAAATGAAAAATGGAAAGTCCAAATATGTGGCATTGAAGTCCATGTATAATCTCTCTATTAAAGATAGCCCCGAGGAGGAAAATTTGGATGAAGTTATGTCATTTATCTTCTCAAATCTGAAAAGGGGAAAAGAAAAGTTCAAAGGTAAACTTCCATTCGCATGATTTTGATGCGGAAAGATTGGGAATTTTAAAATTAAGTGTCCTAAGAAGTTTTATGATGATGAAGAATACAATGATAAAATTCCCCAAAATCAGTATTCATCAAATGTGAAAGGTAGGAGAAGTACTAAGAGATAGTTCTTTAAAAAGAAGAATATTCTTTCAAAAGAAGATGAATGTTCCATAGAATATGAGTCAGAATAGTTGGAGGAATACATGGACCATAAATTAGATGATTTGGTGGTAGTTATCATAAATTATTTTACAAGATAAGAAAGTTATAATGAATAATAAGAAATTGAAGGAAGAGTTGATCTTCAGGCTGAATTAGAAGCTTCTCCTGAAGAGGTAGATATTTTGAGAGCTAAAACAAAGAAATCCAAAAAAAAATTTCATGATGCCAAACTCTATATGCAACAACAAGAAGAAGATAATTTTGAAATGAATCTATAAATTGAAAAGTTGAGGTCTTTGATGCCAGAAATCTCAGAAATAGTGGTTGGGTACAAACACAAAATTGAAGAATATAAAATTGAAATCGATAGTTTAACTGAAACTAGAAAATATCAAATTAAATGTATCAAAGAACTAGAAGAGGAATTCATCAGTATGCGAAGAACAATTACAGAGTAGTAGAAACTATTATATCTCTATTCGACATCAGGAAAGAAGATTATATAGGCAACTGAGAAGATGAAATTTGAGCGGAGTGGTCCAGTAGAACTGAAGCAAAAATCAACTCTGAATGATAAGGTTGGTATGGGACTTGATCTAAGACAAAAACCAGTTATGGCTCAAGTCAGACCACAATCAACAACTCCAAGAGTTAATATTGATTTGGGTATGAAGAAAAATCATAAGACACAATGAACCCAATTCCCAATAAGTGGTACATAATTTCCATATATGAATGTACCTCACATAAGATGTTATTGTTGTGGTAATATGAGACACTCTCAAAATGCATGTTCCATCGCAAATAGGTACCAAAGGGAACAGGACCAACATAGTTGGTCATAAAAAGCTCAAAATTCAAAGTCATCATTTTTTTTTATTTTCTTCAGGTGTAATGGAATCAGATATATGGAAAGATATTTCACATAAAAAATGTATAATAATGTGCTGAGGTAGACTAAATGTTTTCAAAAGGAGAAGCCAAATGTATCATCAAGAGAGCTGAAAATTCAAAATCGTTTTTCATCTTTTCAAGTTGAAGCTGGTCCATTATATTTTGAGGAAGATCAAGATTATAATTCCATATCAGGTATGAATTCAAATACTTGGGTAAAAAAGAAAAGTTTGTAACAGGTAGTGGTTGTAGAAATTTCGTTCAAGGCATCAAATTACATTGGGACATGGATCATTGACTGTATATGCACTTCCCATATGACAGGAAATTAGGATATAGTGACCAGAATAAGGTACGACAAAGAAGGTATCATAATATTTGGTAATGATGAGGGGTTGAAAATTATTGGTTCAAGAAAAGGCAAGTTTGGGGGGAAAACATGATATGAGAATATGTCTTGGTTGTTAATGGGCTTAGTCACAACATGCTTAGTGTCTGTCAATTTTTTGACTCAGGTCATGCCATAAGTTTTTCCAAAAAATATGTGTCATCAAGGAAAAGTATGATTCTTTTGTGTTGTAAGGAAAGCGTACAAAATATGATCTCTACCTCATGTGGGGAGAATAAGATATGTGATTTCTATCCAAGGATGAAGAAAACAAGTTATGGCATAAATGTCTTGGCCACATAACACAATCTTCCTTGGAAGATCTAGTGAAATATGATGCTTCCAAAAATATACTTAGATTATCATGTGATTGTACTCATCTGTGTAATGTCTTCCAAAAAAGAAAGATCATTTTAAATACATACAATCCAAAGGTGAACAAGTCCACAAGATTGCTTGAGTTGGTGCATATTAATGTGTGTGGGCCAATTTCACCAAGGTCTGTTGAAGGGATGAGATATTTTGTTCTCTTCATTGATGATTATAGCATAACGGCATGGGTTTCTATCATCACCCACAAATATGAGGTGTTTAGCTGCATTACAATATATTTAAGGGAATGTGAAAAGATGCTTGGTCAAAAAATAAAGAAGATTCGAACCGATAATGGAATAGAGTTCCTAAATATCCAAGTGGAGGATTATCTCAAGAAACATGGGGTATGGAATAAGGTTTCAGTGGTAAGAAATATATAACATAATGGAGTAGTTTAGATAAGAAATCGGATTGTGAACAACATGGATAGAACAATGATCATTGAGAAAGATCTTACAGAAATGTTTTGAAAAGAGGCATTAATTACAGAAGTCTACACATCAAATAGAGCCTTATTGTGTCAAAAAGATAGAAGACTATATACGAGATATGGTATGGAAGGAATCCATCATTGAAATACTTTCAAGTCTTTAGAAGAAAATGTTTCTTTATCAATAATGAGAAATATAGGAAGTTTGAATCTCTTAGAGATGAAGGGATATATATTGAAAACTCAAAGAAGAGTAAAGCATATAAATGATTTAATAAGAGGCTAGGGATGATTTTTGAAATCCACTATGTAACCATAGTTGGGACTGAGTAGAATCTTTAAAAAATACATGATCAGTATCAAGAGGATAGTGATGAAGTGATAAGCAGATCGAGAGATGCTCTAGTTCTAGAGATTGATTTAGAAGAAGAATCAGATTGTGAGAATGATGATGATAAATCAGTGTCTACATAGAGATCATCAAGAAGATTTGAAATTGATATACATAACATAATTGGTTATTATAAATCACCAGTGCATACAAAGAGGATGAAGTCTCTACAGAAAGAATCATACTTATCACAAGTGAATCCTAAATGCTTTGATTAAGTATCTGGAGATGAGAATTGGGTTCATGAAATGAATGAAGAGCATTAAGAAATTGAGAAGAATCAGATGCGGGAGATTGTTTCAAGACCAGTAGACAAGAATTTCATTAGTACTAAATGGTTCTTTCTCAACAAAATGAATGAAGATGGAGTTGTGATTCGAAACAAAGCATGACTAGTATACAAAGGGTACTCTCAAATAGAATGTTTTGATGTTGATGAGTCATTTTTGCCTGTTTTAAGGCTGGAGACAATCATATTATTCTTGGCCATAGTAGTGCAAAGAAAGTTTAAGGTTTTCCAAATGGATGTCAAGTTATCATTTTTAATGGAGTTCTAGAAGAAGAAGTTTATATTGAGCATCCATATGGTTTTCTCATTCATGAAGATGAGAAAAGAGTTTGTAGGCTAAAGAAATCATTATATGGTTTAAAGCATGCACCAAATGCATAGTAATCAAGGCTTGATCAGTTTCTAAAGAATCTTGGTTTCTAGTGTGTTAGAGTTGATTAAAATATGTATTTCAGAAATGGAAGTAGTCAAAGGATGATTTTAATGACCCAAACTTTTATTAATGAAAATTCCTCTTGATTTGATTAAATGTATTATTATGTAAAATGGTTATATAAGACATATGCACTTCCTTAGTTTTATGTTTTTGGATTTTAAAATACCGTTAAGAATTGTTACCATTGCTAATAAAGTCGTTGAACAATGATCACATGAATAGTATAAATATAGGGCTTTAACAAATATAATTTACTTATATGAAGGAAGTGAATGAATCATTTAGTAGAATTGCTCAGTATGAATCCCATTTTTCGGAGCTAGTAAAGGAGGTGGTGTCACTGAGCTTTTGTCTTGACCATGACCAATCCAATATTCAACACGTTAAGATTGAATAGAACCACCTACAGGAGAAGTGGAAGTTGATAGAAATTACCACCCGAGTGATGTTATTTGAGCTACCCCAAGAGTCTGTCACCATCTCATACCTTACGCTTAGGTCATATGCGGGTTTTATAAGGGGTTATTTAACAAGACCCTTAATCTATGATTATATGCATTATTTTTGTTTAAAAGAAATAATATAAATTCATTTTATTATTGTTACATTATAAATAGTTTTTAAATAGAAAATAGTATTTTTTATTTAATATTCAATTAAGAAATCTATTTTGATGAATTAATGACTAAAAATTAATTTTTTATTATTCAACTCTTTTGAGGAAAAAGTGAGGAACCTTACAATATTTGATAGACTAAAAACATTAAAATCACTATAGTACCAAAATTCAAGAGAAAAAAAGTCATTCGATCCTATACAAAAGAGCTCCTACCCATCATCCTAAACATTAAATCAGTTTCTCTTACTCATCACTTCACGACAAGTAGTCTTATTCATGACTTCATGGGAACAGAACTGTTGGAAAATTCATACCCTCTCAAACATCAAAATCTAAAAGTAAAAACCAGGAGAAAACTTCTACTCTGAACCCCATCTGAAGCACTTCATTTAAGAGAATAGTTGTATTGACTCTCAAATCGCAAACCATAGGCCACCAAAATACCATCCTTGAACTCAAAATCTCCATCCATGAATCACTGAAAAACCATTCACCGCTAATCCCATAATCACCAGTAGAAAAAAATTCACTGCCAAGGATCGCATCTTGGACTCCTAACAACACTGGAAAGATCCCCGCTGCAATGATCCCACTAGCCACCCTTCATCTCGATATTAAAAAGAAACTCGAAGGGAATGAGTTCCAAGATGTGAAATGTCAGGCCAACACATCCTAGGGATGGGAGACCCATCAAACACACCAAAGGAGTTACAACAAGGAGGGGAACCAAGCCGACCTAGACTAGAAGATCCAATCATGGCTGAAACCAGGAATTTCAAGATGCCTAAATTATCTAATAGTGAATTTTTTATAATTTTCTGAGATAGTTGATTTTTTGGTAAAAATTAAATACCGTTTAAATATCTAATGGGTTTTCTGAAATCATAATGACCAAATAGTGATGTAATAAAATACTATAAATGATGTTTTCAGACAATATATGTTTTACCTTAAAACCAATGTGATTTTGGGTTTGTTTTATTTATTTTAAAAAGCCATAGTGGACCCTCTAGGACTTATAAAACATTTTAACATTTTGAAATGATTTCCTTGAGAGTGTTACTCACCTCCACATATGTAAGACTAATATTTTAATAAGTTTGGACTTTGGACTTATAAAATAATGTTTTCCACTCCACTTTGGAAAAAACCATGGGCAAAAAACAATGGGATGTTTTATGGTTTTGATTAGTTTAATGTGTGGTGTCCAAAACCTAAATAATAAAGAATTCTCTCTCCTTTATTATATAAACCCATTAAATCTACCATTCCTCTTCACTCAAACCATTTGGAGCTTGACCAAACCCTACCCTCCTCTCTCTAGAATCCTCCCAAGGAACCCCAAGCTCCCAAGAATCCCCTCTCAATACTGTCTCAATCCTTTGGGATCATACTTCCATGTAATGGATTTCTTCCTTTCTCATTTTTGTCCCAATTCCATTGTATTGGTATGCCTTTCTATTTTCAATTACAAATGTCGGGGTATGATTTTTAACATACCCTATAATTTCCTTATTATGTTTTAATTATTATAGACCCATTTTTCTCTAATTAATTCCTCCCATGTACACCCATTACCATACAAAAATTCCGCAAGGGATTTCTCTCTTCTCATTGACTTTCAAAAAATTATTTTGAATTATACATATTAATTCCATTAAATAAGTTGGGATATTATGTTCCATGACCCCATTAATGTCAATTCCATGTATAAATTATGATATACCCATTTCTCTATCATCAAACCGTTTTACGATTTCTATTTGATGTCGTTATACTGCTGAAGTTACAAAAAAAATTCCATGTGAAAATCATCATGTAAGTGAATACCATATCCATTTTCCTATAAAGGTTATTCACCTATATGGAAATGTACTTATTTATTAAGATCTTAAATTTATGTATTACACATCTCTTATTCATGTAATAAATTATGATGTTTAATGAATCTATGTTGTATGATCTATGAGGCACATTTATGAATGAAATGAAATGATTAATAAGGGTTCACCCTGATAGAACTCCAATGCATTGGCTAAATATTAGTATCATGATACATCAAGTGAAATGAGGGTTTAATCATTCTAATTCAAGTGAAATTAGGGTTTACTCATGATAATTAAAGTGCAATGAGGGTTTAATCATGCTAAATGTGCAATGAGACTTATATCATACTAATATCATGTTAAATGTTGTTGCCACATTTCCATGTTTTGATAACCGTGCTATATCATTCCCTTATGTTCATGTTTCTCTTTTGCTTAACTAATATTACTATTGGATAACATATACTATATTATTTATGTTATTCTGTGTTTACTCCCTTAATATGCTTTATAGCTCACCCTTTTCTTATGCATGTTTTCAAGTTATCTCATGAAATGCTAAGTACAAAGGAATGTTGTGGTCATGTAATAGAAGTTTTAAATAAAGTTGTTTCATTTCATGTTCTAGTTTGTCATGTAATGTTCCTAATTTTACAAGACACTAGACCTCTAGATCCAAAAAGTTGTCTTAATTGTAGGTTAATGTAATAAATCATGTTTATGTGTGTAATAAAGACACGGATTTCTATATTTGGTATTATAGGATATGTTTAGTTATTTTTGGGATTAGGATTAGAAAATCCTAGTGAAATCATTAGGGATAAGACTAAGAATAATAAAAACATCCCTAAATTTTGGTGAGTATAGAGGAAGTTATTTATCAAGCAAATACATCCCTATCTAGATATGAACATGTAGAGGCGGCTCTGGCATAGATGTATCTAGGGGTAAAACCTGAAAACACCGGTTTGAGATAGACTCAACCAGGAATTGGTGCATGAAAATGGGCCTTACTACACTCTTGGTTTGACTCTCCCTAGAGATATGATTTGGTAAATTCATAAGCTTAGTATGAACCATTGTTAAGGAAAAAAATGGCCATAGGAATAAAGGTTTCGAAGTAGATCATGGATAACACAGATTGAAGCCTATAAATTCACATGTTAAAGAAATAAATATAATTTATAAGTTATCCCATTTTTCAATGTATTACCCTTTATGATTTTAATAGTTAAAAAAACATCTTCGCTATGTATTTTTGGATAATGTAAATTAGTAGAACCAAAATCAAAAAGTAAAATGTAGGGTTATCATCTATGGTTATACACATTATTTTATATCCTTAAAATTTAGTAAAACAATCTCAACACCACCAAAAATCATGGAAGTAGAGATTTCAGTGAAAACAAAAAATGGAGAAATCATTTCATCCCATGAATATAACTCCTCACATATCACAACTTGTGGTATGAACTTTCTGGAAAACCATGTCATTCTCTCTCAAGTGGAATTTGATGAAATTTTTTAAATGGATTGGATTTCCATATATAGAGGCAACATTAATTTCAGTGAGAGAAAAATCACTCTCCATTTGGAGAATTGACCCTCAATTTTGTACAAGTGCAAGGTGGAGGATGAATCTTCTTTATCACCATCATCTCAAGTATAGATATTACTTTCTTATGAGCATGTGTATCTTGATCAGATGATTGAGTCTAAGGAAGCAACCATCCTTGAATACAAGCCTATTGTGATGGAATTCACTAAAGTCTTTCCTGAGGAATTTCCTGGTGTTCCTTCTAGAAGAGATATTAAATTATCAATTGATCTTATACCTTGGGTGTTTCCAATATCTAAGAATCCATATAAAATGGATGTTGTCGATCTTGAGGAGCTAAAGAAACAACTACAAGAGAATCTTGATAAAGGGTTTATATGCCAAAGTGCTTCACCATGGGGTGCATTAGTCTTCATCATCAAGAATGAGGATTGGTAAATGTGACTTTTAATTGATTATCATGAGATCAACAAAATTACGATAAAGAAAACGTATCCTCTTTCCCAAATTGATGACTTATTCGGTCAACTACATTGAGCATAATACTTCTCCAAGGTGGATATGCAGTCAGGATATTACCATGTAAGGGTAAAGAAGGAGGATATCCAAAAGATTGCTTTTTGTACAATGTATGGGAACTTTGAATTAATAGTAATGCCTTTCAGACTCACTAATTTTCCAAAAATCTTCACAGACTTGATGAATATTGTCTTTAGAGATTACTTAAAAAATTTGTGGTGTTATCTATCGACGATATTCTAATATACTCCAAAACCAAGGAGGATTATTAAGAGAATCTAATAACAGTACTAGAAAACTTATGAAAGGAGAATCTCTATGGAAAGTACATAAAGTGTGAGTTCTGGTTGAAGGAAGTCTCATTATTGGGTCATATCATCACAAGAAATGGGATATCTATGGATCCCTCTAAGACAGCTGCAATTGAAGGATGGCCAAGGCCAGTATATGTGATGGATATCCATAGCTTCCACGGGTTAGCTGGATATTATTGCTGATTTTTGAGAAATTTATCATGACTTTAAAACCCTCTTACCAAGATAAATTAGAAGGGAGTGAAGTGTTCTTAGAGTGATGAATACGAAAATAACTTCGAGGAGTTGAAAATGATTCTTATCACTACACCCATGCTCACATTACTCACAAGTGGATAAATTTTTGTGGAATTCAGTGATGCTTCGAAGAAGTGCCTGGGCTATGTGTTGATGAAAAATGACAAAGCCATTGCCTATGCTTCATGGAAATTAAAATTTCATGAGAAAAACTATCCGATACATGATATGTAATTAGCTGTAGTGATCTTCACTTTAAAAATTTGGAGGCATTACCTATTTAGGGAGAAGTGTGAAATATATACATATCACAAAATCCTCAAGTATATATTCATAAAAAAAGAGATTAATATAAACCAATGAAGAGGGCTAGAGCTGATCAAAACTATAACCTCTCAATCCATTACCACCCTAGGAAAGAGAAGAAGGTGGTGAATTCTCTAAGTGTAGAAAGGACCCAACAATTCTATCATTTAGGGGAATTAAAAGGGATTCAATATTTTTAGATTTGATGAAGATGGACATAGGAAATCATAAAGAGGGGAACATCATCAATCATTTCACATATTATTGGTCAACCATCTCTTTTGTATAGGTTAATGGATTCCCAAAAGGATGATGTGAGAATTCAGAAGAAAGTGGAAACTATCAGAAAAGGGAAATCCTTGGAGTTCAATGTTAATGAAGAAGGAACTGTGAGATTTGGGTCAAGACTATGTGTTCCATCAAGTCTGAAGTTAAATAATGAAATTTTGTATGATGCACATAGTTCAAATTTCTCCATTCATCTAAGAAACATAAGGTTGTATAAAGTTCTCCAAGAGAATTATTAGTGGTATAACCTGAAGAAAGAGACCGCTGAGTATACATCAAAGTTCTTGGTATGTCAGCAAGTGAAGGTTGAGAGGTAGACGTCTAAGGTGATGATGCAACCATTAACCACACCAACATGGAAATGGTAAAACATTACCATGTAATTTTTTACCATACTTATGAAGACACCCAAAAGAAACAATGCTATCTGGGTTGTTGTGGATCGTCTTACCAATACTGCACACTTCATTGAAATTCAGGAAGATTTCTCATTGGATCAACTAGCACGAATATACAACAAAAAAGTAGTAAGGCTTCATGAAGTACCACTAGCTATTATATTCGATTGATATCCAAGATTCACCTATAAGTTCAGGAAGAGTCTCTAACACGCTCTAAATACTAAGCTAAACTTTAGTATGGATTATCATCCTCAAACTGATGGCCAATCTGAGTAGACTATCCAAACACTTGAGGACATGCTAAGAGCATGCTCAATGGACTTCAAAGGAGAATGGGATAAAAATCCTCCTCTGGTTGAGTTATCTTACAAGAACAGTTTCTAATCATGCATCCAAATGGCTCTTTATGAATCCCTTTAAGGGATTAGGTGCAGAACACTAGCATGTTGGGATGAAGTTGGGGAGAAAAAACTCCTAGGTCCAGAAATAGTTGAAGAAATGGTGGACAAGGTTAAGACCATCCAGTAGCACCTTAAAGATACTTAGAGTTGAATAAAGGTCTATGCTGATAATAATCAAAAATACCTAGAGTTTTATGTTAGAGACATGTTATTCCTCCGTATATCGCAGTGGAAGAGAGTAATGAGATTTGGGAATAACGGAAATCTTATTCCATTGTACATAATCCCATTTGAGATCCTTGATTGCATTGGAGCGGTGAACTATTGACTAGCACTCCCACCGAACATATCTCAAGTACATGATGTATTCCATGTATCACTCTTGCGTGAGTACATTCCGAACCCATCCCATGTACTCAATCCAAAGGTGGTACCATTGGATAATGACCTCTCCTACGAAGATAAGTTAGTGAAATCTTAGATCATATAGGAAACTTTCTATGAAATAAGACAATGCCTCTCATCAAGGTGTTGTAGAAATACTACAAGTTTGAAGAATAAATGTAGGAATCAGAGGAAGTGATGATGTATAGTTACCCCCATCTGTTTTAGTGTGGGAAAAGAAAATTTCAAAGGAGAAATTTCTTAAGGGAGGAAGATTGTAATGAACCAAACTTTTATCAATGAAAATTCCTATTGATCTGATTAAATGTCTTATTATGAAAAATGGTTATATAAGATATATGAACATCCTTAGTTTTATGTTTTTGAATTTTAAAATACTGTTAATAATTGTTACCATTTATGATATAGTTGTTGAATAGTGATCACATGATTAGTATAAATATAGGTCTTTAAAAAATCCAATTTACTCAGACAAAAGAAGAAAAGGCCTCATCCAGTTGAATTTCTCTGTATGAAGCCCATTTTCCCATGATCGGAAAAGAGGTGGCATCACTGGGCTTTGATCTTGATGAAGCCCAAGCCAGGCTTCAATAAATTAATCTCGAACGGAACTGCCTATGGGAAAAGTGGATATTGATAGAGATTATCACCCAAGTGATGTTATCTGAGCCACCCCAAGAGTCTGTCACCATCGTACACCATACACATAGGTCATATGCGGGTGTTATAATTGGTTATGTAACAAGACCCTAGAACTATGATTATGTGCATTAATTTTTTTATAAAATAAATAATACACATACATTTTATTATTACTAATTTGTAAATAGTTTTTAATTCACAAATAGTATTTTAAGTTAATATTCAATTAAAAAATCTATTTTTATAAATTAATGTACTTTAAATTAAATAATATTTTAATAAAATATTATTACTAAATTACTTTTTTATTAAATATAAATGATATTATAATTTTTAAGAATACAATTATAATTTTTATTACGGTTTGAAAGCTGCTTTTGTCAAAACCCATGAATTTTCGATAAATATTAATTTTTATTTTAAAAGTAAAAACTAAAATATTTAGAAAATTATTTACATAAAATTAATATTATTTCTTGGAATCAGGATGTCGAAATTATCCAATGGTGAATTTTTCATAATTTTCTGAGACAATCGATTTTTTCGGTAAAAATTAAATACTGTTTAAATATATAATGTGTTTTATGACTTCATAATGACCCAATAGAGATGTAATAAAATACTATAAATGATATTTTCAGACAATATATGTTTTATATTTAAAATAATTTGATTTTAGGTTAGTTGGATTTATTTTACAAAGCCTTAGTGGACCCTCCAAGACTTATAAAACATTTTAACATTTTAAAAAGATTTCCTTTAGAGTGTGACTCGCCTCCACATAAGAAAGACTAATATTTTAATAGGTTAGGCCACTGTAATTATAAGATAATGTTTTCCACTCCACTTTGGAAAAAACCATGTGTAGAAAACCATGGTATGGTTTATGGTTTTGATTAGTTTAATGTGTAGTGTCTAGAAACCTAAATAATAAAGAATTCACTTTCCTTTCCAAAATAAACCCACTCAATATCCCATTATTCATCACTAAAACAATATAAAGCTCGACCAAACCCTTCTCTACTCTCTCTATAATCATTCCAAGTCACCCTAAGCTCCCAAGAATCTTATCTCAAGCCTCTCCAAAGCCTTTGGGATCACACTTCTAAGGGATTTCTTTCTTTCTCATTTTTGTCCAAATATGTTTATGTTGTTATTCCCTTTTATTTTAAATTAAAAATGTTGTGTTATTTTTTATCACCTCTCATATACTACCCTCCTCAAGTTTTAATGATGAGATAACCCTTTACCTCTTATTAATTCCTCTCATGTACACCCATTACCATACAAAAATTCTGTAAGGGTTTTATCTCTCCTCATTTACTTTCAAACAATTCTTTTATATTATGCATCTAAATTACAGTACATATGTTGGGATATTATGTTCCATAGCCACATTACTATCCATTTCATGTATAAATTATGAGTGACCACTTTATCTCTCATCAACCTGTTTTACAATTTTTATTTGATGTCATTATATTGCTGAAGTTACACCAAAATTTCCATGCCAAAATCATTGTGTATGTGAATACCATACCCATTTCTCTATCAAGGGTATTCAACTTTATGCACATGTACTTGTTGATATTAGTCTTACAATTATGTATTCCACATCTCTTATTCATGGAAAAAATTATGATGTTTAATGAATCCATGCTTTATTATCTATGTGGAGCACTTACGCATGAAATAAAATGATTAAGAAGGGTGAACCCTAATAGCACTTCAATACATTGGGTAAAGAATATTTTTTATGATACTTCAAGTGAAATAAGGGTTTAATGATACTAATTAAAGTTCAATTAGGGTTTACTCATGCTAATTCAAGGGCAATGTGGGTTTACTTATACCCCATGTATAATGAGCCTTAGATCATGAAAATAACATGTTAAATGTTGTTGCCACATTTCCATGTTATGATAACCATGCTATATCACACCTTTATGTCCATGTTTTTCTTGTCATCCATTAATGTGACTATTTCCTAACATTTACTATATTTTTCATGTTATTCCTTGTTTACTCCATTACTAGGCTTTATAGCTCAGCCTTTTCTTATACATGTACTCAGGTTATCCCATGAAATAATAAGTATGAAGGAATGTTGTGGTCATGTAAAATAAGTTTTCAATAAAGATGTTGTGTTTTATGTTCTAAGTTGTTGTGTAATGTTCCTAATTTCCCATGACACTAGACCTATAGATCCACATAGTTTTCTTAAGTTCAAGTTTATTTAATAAATAATGTTTATGTTTGTAATAAAGAGAAGAGTTACTATAGTGATGGAACTAGTTTATTTCGATGACATAATATTTGGTGGATTAGATGAAGCACAATGAAGAAAGTTTTCTAAATTCATGAAAAGTGATTTTGAAATGTTGATGATTGGTTAGCTAATGTTTTCCTTGGATCATAGGTGACAAAAGGAATAAATGGAACTTTTATTTATCAATCTAAATATTCCAAGGAGGTTTTGAGAAGGTTTGTAATGAATCATTCCAAAGAGATGAAGGCTCTGGTTGCTACTTGATTAAAACTGTCATGAGATGATGAAGGAAAGACAGTTAATATCCTATAATATAGGCAAATCATTAGAAGTCTATTGTACCTAAAAGTGACATGGTGAGATCTTGTATTTTCCATATGCCAAGAAGTGAGGTATCAAAGAAATCCAAAAGAGAGCCACATGAATGTAGTGAAAAGAATACTTTGGTATATTAAAGGCATAGTGGATTTTTGATTAATGTATAATGATAACTCTTATGTAGAGTTATTAGGATATACCAATGTAGATTGGGTAGGATTATTAGAGGATAGGAAATCAATGTCCGAAGGTGCCTTTTATCTTAGAGGATTGTGTATTTCATGGTTGAGAAAGAAATAAGATTGCATTTCATTGAGCACCACAAAAGCAGAATATATTGCGGCTATTGTAGCAGCATGAGGATATGGGAGTTACAGTGAAATTTCCAATCAGAATTCATTGTGATAATTCAAGTTCTATAAATCATAGAAAAATACAGTCCATTATTCTAGGATAAATCACATTGAAATAAAATATCATTTCATCAAGAAGAAGGTAGAGAAAGGGCTTGTGAAGGTGGAGTATGTGCCAACAGAACAATAAGTTTCAGATATTCTTACAAAGGCCTTACCCTAATAAGAATTTAAATGGAATAAAAAGGCTCTAAGAGTCCAATCGAATCCCCACACTTGAAATTTTTTGGATGTGGGACCTCCTCTCCCTGAGGTATGATGCGTTTTTACCTAATGTCCTGATATGTGTTCTTTACCCTATTGCAGAAAACCTTGAAGTGCCCTTCAGGTTCTTTGACAAAGGGGAAAAAGTTTGACTATTCATGGGGATAAGAGATATAGGGAGAAGCTGTTAAGAGGAGAAAAGAGATAGGGGGAGTTGAAGCTGAGTTGAAACTCTTTGGAGGAGCTCTAACATAGGGGGAGTATTAAATATAATGACATTAGAAGTGATTTATCAAAATTTACATATCATGAAAACTAAGGTTCGTAATGAAAGTAGGTGATTGGTTTCAAGATTTGGTGTTAAGAATGAAGTGACTCATTGATGGAATTTGCATTATACTCTTATTTACCATGCCGAGCATGACTCACGTGGGCTTAGAGTATGTGTTGAGTAAATCCTAGATTGTTATCTTAATCACATGAAGTGAATAGTGGTTGAAGATGGAAGGAGTTTTAACGAGTTATCAAAATGATAAGAATTGTTATGAGAAGTGTTTTCAATAAACCCAAAGGAGGATATTGTCGGTCAAAAATCCTTCAAGGTGTCCTCTCGGTATGTTTTTGGTATGATTGTATTTTTTGACAAATCCAGATGACCGCAAATGAGTATGGTTGGTGTTTGACAAAGACATGTTTCTAAGGTGGTGTAGTTTTCAAGTATTTTCCAAATTTTTGGGCCTCAAAATTGGGAATTTGTGTGAAGAATAATGAATGAATTTGGAAAAGGAAGAGAAATTCATATCCCAAGACATGGATGATGTACCATGCCCAGGAAAGGTTTGCGGCCACTTACCAGGTAGTGGGAACGATACATGGGAGCAGTTCGCAAAACCATAAACAATTAATGGCAATGTTTTGCAGCAAAGGACGTGCAGTATGCAAAGGGAATGATGGTAAATGGTATGGAAGAAGAAAATAGTGCCGCATAGGATAAAAGATAGTATGTGGACTGTTGTGAAAAAATGGTATGCATAAGGGTAGTGGTTCACTATAGGAGTATCAGTATGTGGTGGCGGCTATATCGAATCATAGATTTGGTAAATATTAAATTAGAGGATTTTCCAGATATCTTTTCCTATATAAGGAGTTTTAATCCCACTGAATATAGGGAGAGTGAATATCATTAGCGAAAAACCCTTTGCTCTGGGAATTCTACAAAGTCTGAAGGATGTTTGTGAGGGAGAATTCGACCAATGTTGAAGTGGTTCACATGGAATAAAATCCACCAAATATTTTTGTAAGAAACTATATCCCAAAAATGATGTGGTATGCGGAGGAAGAAGGCGCAGTACACAAGTGGTTTGCAAAAGCAGTCTGCAAACAAAGAATATTTCAAGGATAAAGGGTGTTTCACAGAAGCGGTTTGCGAAGGTGGTACGCGATTACGAAGGTGGTACACGATAGAAAAGGTGGAGGTAGCCCATAGACAAAGTGAGGTTCACAGAAGCAGAAGCAGTACATCGAGGAGGTGTTTCACATACCATACTCGATACAAAGTATGTGAAGGAACAAGGTGGTTTGAGATTTTCACAAGGAATCTTGGAAAAGATTCAAATCAATTTTCCAAAGTTTTTTCTGGTACCTAACAGTACCTGGGAAGGTGGACTTCATCTATGAGTGAAAAAGTGACTTTAAGATAGAATCTACCTAAAGTTGAGGATGCATGAATTCATGAAAATGAAGGGACCTACCTATCTATATACTATTTTTCCCTAAAAGTCTATAAAATTTGAGTGGATTCCTTTCCAATATTAGTGATTGAAGGAAGAGGAAGATGATGGCCCTTTCCACCAATCGTGAGCCATAGAAAGAGGCATAGGGAGTGATCCTTGGGAATACAGTGAACAGATCCAAAATCTTGTAAAGGTAGTGAGCCTAGGCATTGAAGACATAACCCAAAATTTGTACTCATTATCGGCAGTAAGCCTTAGTAGATTTGATACATTAGCACATCACCATTGTATGCTCCTTGTACGTAGCCTAGAGAGGGTAAAACATGTAAAAATTACTATTTCCTATGCATGATTTCATATTTTTTCATATATTTCTATGGGAGGAAGAGAGAATTGAGTTTTTTTAACAACAAAACAAGATCCCAAAATGAATAGGATTTAATCTGTCATACCCTGATTCACCCCCCCTCAGGGTATTTGACTTTTTGGACCTAATATCTCATGTAATTGGGACTCATGACATCTATACCATATCTCAATATACCATGCTTGATTTCACCTTCAGTCAAGTTTTCTATTTCCTATAAAATTCAATAAATATAGTGAATACTATTGAATGGGGGTGAGGGGATAGAATAAAGGAACCTAAACAACCTCATAAAAAAATCAACATGGTGCCACTCAACTATATAAAAATAGATAAGAGGCACTATGCCTAATCTAAAATCAAGTTTCATAATGAAGTAAGGTAAAAATATCTAAAAACAGGTCTAACATATGGAATCCATGAAACCTAAAATATTAAAATATGTGTACACTGTTAATAAAATAAATCATTTACGACACGGAATGATAATCTATATACATAATTAATAATCACATATGTCATCTGGCCATATATTATCCTATATAAGTCAATAAGTTTGGTCATTATGGAAATGAAATTGAGTGGCGTTCATGGAAATGATGGAGGGTGATGTTTGTGGTAATGATGGTGGGAAACTCCCATTAGCTATAATGGGTTACTCACATCAATGATTATATGTGACTTGTGGTAGTGGTGGTAGGCAACTCATGGCATCATGGATGTGGGTAGGTGATGAAAAATTGATGATTGGTGTTGGGGTGATGTGGGAATAATGGTGTGTTAGTGAGGAAGGGTGGTGAGGAGGAAACAAGAACTAGAGGTGAAACAAATATGAAGATATTAATGAGGTAGTAACTATGGTGTAAAAATTAACCCCATAATAATCTAACCCATTATATAAAAAAATTGATTGAGATTTTGTCTTTTTAGTTTAAAATTTAAATTTTAATTCAATATGAACTCCACATACTGAAAAATGAGAAAACACACTTGGATTTTCATGATACTTTAGGAAAATGATTTTCGATTCATTCTTGACATTTATGTGTCAATCACAAGTCAATATAACACATGGTGTGGTTGGTATGACTCATAGTGAATTATTTTAGTGTTAAAGTAATTTTTAGCTCACAACCCATATCACATAGTCAAAACCAATTGAATGAACTCATATTATGTTGATACTTTAAGGTGAATATTGATACTACTTTTTTAATGTGTAGGAATTAAAATCATGTTAACATGACACACATTTTGTAAATTATGGCTGAAATTTCATGTTTTTTAAATTTACAATTTAGTTTAAAATGAACATCACATACTCCAAATTGAGGAAACACACTTAGATTTCCAAGATACTTTAGAACAATGACCAATTATTAATTTTTGAATTCTAAGGAGTTACTAAATATCATTCAAATTAAAAATTATCATGAATTATATAATATTTTAATTATAATTTATTTTTTATTTTTTTGTGTACTAATATTAAAATAAGAATTTTTTTATCACAGACACACACTCATTTTGTATGATGTGGAGTCAATTGTGGGAGAAGGCCTGATATAAAGTTTATTTTTATATACGTTTTAATTATTTTTGTTTGTATGTGAATTCTATATCAATTTAATTGTACAGTATTGAAATTATTTAATGTAATGTTTTTATTTAAATTACGGTATAATGTAATTTTAAAAAAATTTGTTTGTTTTTTCTTGAATTTTATTTTTAAATTTAATGTATTATTTATATTAAAATTTAAATATATATAGGTTTTTTATTGGATGTCACATAGTTTTACAGACTAAGTTGATATCACTCTACATTTTCCTGTACTGGATTTTGTTAGTGTTAGGTGTAGCCTTGATAAATGCCACTTTTTTCATGTGCTAATGTTATAATTGATAAAGAAGGAATTTATCAACACTAAAGATAAAGGTGATAAAGGTTTCATTTATTAGTGATAAAAACATGAACATAAAATCCATATTTATCAATTATTTTTAGGGATGATAAAACATTCCCTTTTCAATGCTTTTAATAGTATTGATAAATATGTCAAAATATTATTGTCACTTAGAACACAAATTTTTTTTAGCTTTAACAAAAGAGCTTTTTATAGTATTAAACATAAGAGATGTGAATGACATGGGGGAGGTGGTGTTCATGGTGATAAAAAATAGCAATGTTCATGGCATTCAACAATGGTTAGAGACATTTATAGAAATGGGGGTGGGTGAGGTTCATGGTAATAATGGTGATCAAATCGCATCAATGATGGTGGTAGAGTCGCATCAGTGATGGAGAGAAACTCAAAATAGTGATGGTGGGGGCTGGCGGCTTATGGTTGCAGGTATGGAGGAAAGTGATCAACAAATATGATTGATTTTGGGGTGACATGGTAGTGATAGTGTGGAAATAAGGTAGTGTGGCAAGGTGTAACTGAAGATATGAGGTGAAACCAACAGAGAGAGGTGGAAACAACAACATAAAATTAGTTTATCTTTTGTGACCACATTAACAGTCACCAAATACACTATTGATGACTCCCTTGGTTAGTCGCCCATTTTTACACTTTTTGAATAATCATTTATATTTTAGTGACTTTCATGGGAATCATAAAAAGTTTACCATTTTATATTTTAGTAAATAATAAACTACATTTTACAAAAAAATTTACGATCTACCTCATATGGATAATCAACAGCTCTCTAGAAAAATTGCTATGACTTGGTTTCCACATTCTCTAGGGGAATGAATATAGATTTTTTTGGGTATGGGTGTATCATTAATCACAAAAAACCCACCATGAAAATTTTTGGATCCTAAAGAAGAATTCATTTTATGTTGAATGATGAACACCAAATTATCCAAAATTTGAAATAGATTTGAGGAAGTTCCTGAATGTGGAGTTGGTTCTAGAATGTAGTTAAGTCTCTAGGCCCTATGAAACCAATCATTGATAAGTCATATGAAGAACCTTAGATGATTCATTTGAAATTATTTTTTTACAAAATTTGGAATAGTTTATAACTCCATATATATTCCAAGGGGTTGGGAGTCCATTAGTAGGTTTTATGGAAGTAATTTCACTAGAATATGACCTGAAAGAAATTGATTCCTCTTGAAGGGATACACATTTAGAGTAAGCTAAGAGATATCATCATGGTTTAAGTTTCAATGTATTTAGTTGAAAATATAAATTAAGGGGGTTCCTTCACGAATTTGGATAAATAAATGTACTATATAAAGTCTAAAATTAACCTTACTCAAATTAAACTTATGAGACTTTTCTCTATCAAATTTTAAAAGAGTCTATAATTGTTCTTGAGATGGTGATCCTCAAGACAGAGTTATCATTATTATTCTAGAATATAGAGGTCAATATGTGGAAAATTGTCTAATAATTATATAGGAGTATTGTTAATTAGTTAAATCAAAGTTAGTTTTCCATAAGTAAGTTTTTTAAAATATAGAAATCGAGCAGATTTCCGAGCATTGAAAGTTTAGAGGATTACTTAAATGAGATAATTTTATAGTTAAGTTACCAAAATAAGTTATTATGTTTACCAGAAGGGGGAAGTTATTTTACTATATTTTTTTTATAAAATTTTTGTTTTTTAAAAATAATAAATTAGAAATAATGTGGGAGATTTGGCTATTTTATATACAAAACACACCAGGTTTTGTGTTCAATTTTTATTAATGGTTTTGAGGGTTCCTCCCTTAACTCTTATTAAATCTGATCTCCATTTGATAAAAGATAAATCTTGAGGTAATTATAATACTATTTATTAATTATTAAATGATATCTTTCCCCACCACGTCTAATTTATTTTGACATAAATTATGGATTTGGTTATGATTCCATTAGAAATTTCTAGAATCAAAATCATTTCATGGGAATTTTATATGTGTTAGGGAGAGGAAACACTATGATGGTGATCACATGTCATTAATTTCGATTTAATTTTAGATACAATGCCAAAAAAAATTATTTTATATTTTTTATTAAATTATAAGTAATTGATAATTTATCAGGTTCATGTGCTAGATATTTTTTGCATGATTGTTTTAGTAGTACAATATAAACTATCATTGTGTCGTCGGTCATGGTTTTGATGCCAGAGTATTTCTATGTGACATTTAATAAATAATTCATATTTAAATTAAAATATGAAACTAATTCTAAATAGTAATAACTAATTTTATTTTTGAAATTAATTATAAATTTTTACAGCTAATTAAATTTGATATTATGTCTTGAGATAAGTGATAAAAAAAATTTATATGGGATTGGAAGAGATAAGGAAATAGTGGTTGAGCTATGATTAAAAGGAAATTTACCCTATGAGGTTGGTGGTCCCTATGTATTTTTCTAATGTTTATGAAATTGATATGGAATATGATATGTGGACTAGACAAAGTGGGTGAAAAATGTTTTTATTAAATAAATTGATTTATTTATATAAAATGAATTTCAATAAAATTAAAGTTTCAAGGTCCATGATGGACCATTGGATACAAATTTATGGCTTCACCACTAATGGACAAAGCAATAAATTTGAATGTAAGCCTTGAGATACATATACCCTAAATGGGTGTAAATCAAATGAAGTGAATGAATATAGCATCCTATGGTATAAGGGATCATAGAATCCTCCTTATAGAGGATATTTTTGGATTGGGAATGATTGTACTAGGTAGTACATGATATAACCTTAAGATTCCTTATAGCCTTTGGTAATTGTTAATTAAAGAGTTGAGAGAGTGTTTTTCACGCTATAGTGTGTACCTTAGGAGGGTGGATTTTAAAAAGGTTTTATGAATAGGTTGTGAATTTGTGGAAAAACCTAGTATGACTTTGGAAGTGATATTGGAATTATGTCACCTCTCTAATTTGATACTATTTTGGATTTTCCTACAAGGCAAGTGGTGTTGTAATAAGTCTAGGATAGTGCCGAAGGAAATTATGCACTCTAAGTGTCGGAAAATTTCACCATATATGATAATGAGATAGAGGATCCCAATGTTGGGTGTCTATATGATGAATTTACCCTAGGGACCCATGGATATTGTCTCAATAATATTTTGAACCTAAAGACAAGTAGTATAGATAGGAAAGTACTATCAATTTTGGGTGTCACCTTTGAACTTAAGGAATGACATTGTATGCCTATTGATGCTATAATGATGATGATGGGTTGTGTACTTGAGATTCCAAAAAATAGTATGTGTGATAGGATAATGAGTATAAAAAATACATGGGATAATGATTTATGGTTAGGTGGGACACCCACACTTCCACAATTATATTATGATATTGACAAGAGGGATACTCTACCCCTAGCATGTATATGAGATTACAGATGGGATTCTCTAACACATTAAATGTATACGATATGGTTGTATAGGATGCACTACCTCTAATTATATTATTATATTAATAGGAGTGATGCACTTACCATCAGTTATTTGTGATACTATGAGTGGGATGCTCTACCCCCAACATGTATATGAGGTGGTTAGGGGGATGCACTACCCAATACTATATTATGATATGAATGAGAGGGATAGAAAACCCAGGATCATATATGGGAGTACATGTGGGAAACTTTATCCCCAACACATATATGAGATTATATTTAGGATTCTCTTCCCCAGACATGTATAAGACATATTCAGATGAAATGCACTACCACTAATTATATTATAATATGGATGGGAAAGACACATTTCCCCTTATTATATATGTGATTACAAGTGGGATAATCTTCCCCATGAAATTTATATGATATCGATAGGTGGGACACAATCTCCATATTATATTATGATATGGATAGTAGGAACACATTCCCCCCAAATTAAATATGAATTATAGGATGAATGGCCTACCCTTGACTTGCATATCAGATTATAGGCATGACACTCTACCATTAACATGCATATGAGATAACTGAGTGGGGTGCACTTTCCTACCATAATTATATTATGAAATGTATTGGTGAGACACACTTCTCTCTAATTATATATATGATATTACGAGTGGGATGCTCTTCCACTCTAAATTATAAAAGAGATAGTCATGTAGGATGAAATTCCCTCTACCTATGATTATATTCTGATATAGATTGGAGGGACAAGAAAGACACAATGAGATATGTATTTGATATTATTCCAAGGAGTGATTCACTACCACCATAATTTTTTTAATGATGGTTTCTGAGGTAGGACATGTACCCCCAATGATATGTAACATGCTCAAACAATATGACATTGGAAAAATTAAGTATGATCAATCCTGATTGTCACCTTATAACATATGGTTTGACTCTGACAGTTTATTTATACTTTCAAACTTTATATTTTATTAGGAAATTTTCATAAGTGAATGCACTGTATTTATTGGTTATGTAAGGAACACCATTGGCAGTGTCCAACTAAGTTATGATCACACCCTGCTCGGGTGACCATGGAACTTTGGTGCCAAGCATACCTCATTATTTCCATGTTCATGTAGGTAAGAGTCCTAGTAATGAATGATCGAGCAAGACGTATTGGATGTATATTAGGATGAGGCAAGGCTTAAGGATGGTAGTAGAGCATACTTGTATTTTATTATTTTATTCATTAATATATGTTTTTGTCCTAGTGGGAGACCAGTTAGGATGCATTCTTGTGTGAAAATATATTCATTTATTATTGATGGTCATGTTTATTCATTTTTTCACACTTTGATTATTAATTTTTAGGGATTTTTCTTGATTATTTTATAGTATTATGGATAATTTAATATAATGGTATTATATACCCATGGTAACACATTAAAACATTGCTACTAATCAGAAACCTCTAACACATCGGGAGTTATGCCCGAGGTCACATAACACTACAAATCTGATTATTGTAGAGTGAACCAAGTAAGGTTGTTTCAATAATGACCTGTCATTTATTTATGATGTCTAGGAATCAACTAAAAATCAATATAACACATTATCTACCTGCTATGACAGAAATTGTGTGTTATTGGTACAAAAATGTTATATTTTATCAGGCAATTCATCACACATAATCCAAACTAAGAAAACATTCTTTAATTGATTTGATATTTTATGAACATGTTCTAAGATTAATTTTTGACATGTACAAATTAACCACACATTAATCTGACACATAGTGTGGAAAGATTGACAGAAAGTTCATTTTTAGTTTAAAAATTGTAATTTTAGTCAAAAACAAATTTCACATACTCAAAACCAGAAAACATGCTTTTATTATCTTGATAGTTTATTAAAATGATATATACTTCATTTTTGACATGTTATATTTAACCTTAAATCAATCTAAAAAACAGTGTATCTAGTATGACTGAACCTTCATGTTTTTAGTATAAAAGTGTCATTTTAGTTCAGAACACACATCACATACTGAAAATTAAGAGAACAGACTTGAATTTTCATTATAAATTTGGAAATTGATTCATTATTTTTTTATGATGTGTATGACTTTAATACAAAACAATATGATACATGGTATGGATATTATGACTAAAAGTCTATGTTTTCATTTAAAAGTGACATTTCAACCATTTATCTATGCACTCCCCATGGTATTTGTGACCATACCAAAAATTTTCATCTCTTCCCCTTCGTTAAGATATTTCTACATGCATTCATATGTAATGACCCAGGCACTTATATAATAATTCGTTTTCATTATGGAATTAAATAGTTAAATTCATTATAAATGTATAATAAAATAAGTGATATTTATAATTAATGAATCTATACTAATATAATTTTAAACTCACCTATGAGATTATAAATAAAATTTATGTATCTTTTAATTTTAATCATGATATATTTATACCGTGGAATAAGTAAATAAATGTTTTGGAAATGATAAATTATGTGTTGGTATTTTTGAAAGTCATAAATATTTAATTTGAATTTTATAATTAATATAATGATTTAAAAGAAAATATATTTTCATAAAATATATTCATAAATAATTTTTTTAGTCTTATGATTATAATAAAATTTTATGATACATTAATTAATTTCTTAAAGTGTCCAAAAATGAGTTTTAATTTTGAAACTGGTATTTTTTTTGAATAATTGATGATTTTAATTAAAAATTAAATTTATCATATTTATAAAATCATTTTAAAAAATTTATTTCATTTTTTAATTCTACACATCGAAAAATGGTTAGGGTAATTTTTTCCATTTTTCTAAAATACTTGAATTTTTGGTGAATAGTAAAATACAATAATTTATGGTATATATACATTATATGTTAAATACAATATTACTTGAGTCATCACTAATGTAATAACCATAATATCGAATACTCCTTCATTATTTTAATATATTTAGTGATTATTCTCAAAATATTCATTGTCTTGAGCCAAAATAATAAAATAATGAATATAATAATGAGAAAACACCCCTCTCCCCCACTATTAATACCACCCCTCACCACCTCTTCTCCTCACACCTCAATGTGTTGTAGATTGTATAATTTATTCCCAATTTACTTCCCAATACCCTTGCCCATGTCTAAGACCTTCCTTTCTAACAAAAAGGATAAATCCAAGGGCCTTAAAGAGGTTCTCAAAGAGGAGAATTCAAGTGGTAAAACCCTCTTTCATTTTCTTTTATTTTCATTTCAATTCTTTTTATTTTATTATTATCTATTAAAATCCTCTTATCTGAGTGGAATGATAACTCTAGTATATTATATATAACTGAACTGTACCATATTTATGGAGAAATTAGTTTTCAAACTTTTTCCCATCTACCTATTATTCTAAAAATGAGGAGATCATCAGTGATGTGTCGATTTACCGCCATCATAGATGATTCACTTTCATTTTTCATTATCACCTTCAAGGATAGTAATAAAACCATTATTATGGTTAAATAATATTTTATTATAAATATTAGAAGTTATTTAATGTTCTATAACCAATATATAAATATTATATTTAATAAAATGATATAAGTTTGTGATGATCGTAAAAACTGCCAAAATAAATTAAATCCTTTTCATTAATGTTTTAACTAATGATTTATCCTCATATAAAAAAATGATATATGGTACCATTTAAAATTATTTAAACAAATTAACACTATTTCATTCCACTTACGGATTTTTTTTCATTCTACATGAAGACCAATAATGAACCAACCATAGAAAACATGAAATAAATGCACCCTGAAACAATAAAAATAACAAAATATAATTAATAAATGGGTGTAAATATGTTATAATATTATCATATAAGTAATTAAAAATATGAATATAGTTATATAATATGTTAATAACACTCTTTAAACCATTATACAGGATGTTTTAACACATTTGAAGTAAGAAAAACCTGAGGTAAGGGATCTTAATTTTTTTTTCATTATTTGGGTTAACCTTATACTCCATTGATTATGTGGTACTAATATTATTGGTGAAATGAATTTTGATTATATTATGTTTTATTATGTATATTTATAGTGTATATAGATATTAAACTATTTTTATCAATTATCACTTGAAATATATAATATTTGTAAGGGAATTTTCTTTTAAAACCCTCTTTTAATGTTTTTTAAAGTTCAAAGGGAATGTTTTTATAAATGTATTATTATTTTATGATAATTTTCTAGTTCTTGTGAAATGTTAATGATGAAGGGTGGGACATATATCTCCCTCCAATTCACTATGTGTGTTTATTTTTGAGGTCAACCACATGGTTACTCCTAGTGTAACTGTGATGGTTACACCATAAGGTATCCATGAGGGTTATATTGTGAGGTATCCATGAGTTTTTCATTGTAATGTCATTGTGAGGGTTACAAATAATATGGTTTCCATGAGGGTAAAAATAATAATTAATTAATTACCCAAGTTACCTTTATGGTATTATTTATGTTTTCTATGTTTTATGGAAATATCATGTTTTCAAAAACTAACTATATAACACTTATTAGGTGAGAAGTATGTATTTAAGAAAACGATGTCATATGTTTATAAGTATTCATGGTCTAACAGTTGCTCTCCTTATTTTTTATGTCCATTAATGAGATTTTTGTACTCATACCATGTTTTAAAATATTTTTTCATAGGGTTTAAATATGGTTTAGAGAAAAGAAGAAGCCAAGATAAATATTGTGAAGGCTTTTCTTGGAATGATTTCATGTTTTTGTTAAAAATATTTTTATTATGGAAGAAATTGATACTATTTTAGTAGTAACCACTTTGTATTCTTATGGTTTGATATATATGAATTATTTCCAATTTTTCTAAAACTCTAAATTGGAAATAGATTTGGGAATGTAAGGAAGATAATTATAATGTAATTTACTACATTTTGTAATGTTTAAGGCCAAATCATTATAGTTGGTATCAGAGAAAGGTTTAGATACATTTAGTGGTTATGATGATGTTAATAGAATTACATAAATGTTTTCTACCTTATGGTTAACTTTAAATGATATATATTTTTAATATTAACATGTTGCTTCATCTACAATATATCTGTTTATAATGGTTTTCCACAGAGGAAATATGGAAGTTGAAGTAGGAAGGCATTGAGAGAATAATATCTTTCTAAATTTGTAACCTTTAATGGTGGGAATTAGAACTAAATAGTTTTTTATAGTAATGAATCAGTTGATTCTGTCTATAAACAGTATTGGAATCAATGCAAGAGAATAACTAGAACTACCAAAAAGGAACATAATGATATTGGAATACTTAAAGAGGCAACACGCTCCTACTTTCAGTTGATATTCTAATCCAATGGTGGATAAAGGGTGTATTACAACCCTTGAAAAGATATTAGATGTCATGGGTTGTTCAAATAAATAAAAGGTTAGTCTTTTTATTTATCATTTTGAAGGTGAATCCAACCAATGGTGGTAAATGGTTTAGAATATTAGGGATAGTGAGGAGATGGATTCCTTGGAATGGGATGAATTTAAAAATATTTTTCCTTAAAAATATTTTCCTAAGGAGGTTTGAATTAGGATGTAAAATAAATTACATAAATTGAAATAATAAGAGGAAGTCTCAGTGGACATCTATGAAGAGGAATTCCCCCAATTGGAAAGGTATGAACTAAATCTTGATCGAGATCTTAATAGTAAAATTAATCATTTTTACTCAGGATTGAAGCCAATATACTGAAGGGATTTTAGCATCCCATGAATTAAAAAGTTATGATAATCTTGTTCGATGTGATAAAAGGGTAGAAATAGAGTTTGTAATGATAATGTGTAGTTTGAAAACAACTATAAAATGAGGTTCATATAGTAATCAATGGGGAATAGTTAACCACAAAAATCTGAAGGTAAGAAAATACAGCTTCCAATTTGTTGGACGTGTGGTAAAAACTACTCTAGGGAATGCCTTAACAAGTCTAGGAAGTGTTTACAATGTGGTAAGGTTGGACATATGGCCTGATAGTAAAATGAAAAAGATTTTATTGATGGTATGTTAAATTCTGATAAGGAAACTGTAAAGTGATTTAAATGTGGTGAGATAGGAAATTATGCAAATACCTTCCCAAAGAAAGACCCACAAGATAGAAAGAAGCACGATTAAAAGAAGAAGGGTGCGGTGATATCCATTGTGACAATGTTAGTAGATATCGGGCCACCCAATGAAGTGGTTTCTGGCACATTATTTGTTTACTTAGATTTATCTAATGTATTGTTTGATACGGGGTCTACACAATCCTTTATTTCTGATAAATTTTGTTGTAAATTAAAAATTTCACCTCAATAAATGATTCTGGAACTTATGGTTAAAACACTTATGGGAAATATAGAAGGAAAAAAGGCATTATAAAAATATTCCTATTATTATATATGTAAAGACATTACCTGAGAACCTTATTTTTTTCCCTTATTAGAGTTTGATGTTATTCTAGGTATGGATTGGATTTCTATTTATCATGCAAAGATTGATTGTATATCCAAAGAATTTTTTTAGAAAGAGTTTCAATTTGTATACAAGAATGAACCCATACCATTGATAACATATCAGGAAGATAAGAAACAATTAAAATGAAGAAATGAAAGTTATCTGACTCATATTATTGAAAACAAGGGAAATTCTAAAATAAATGATATTCTTGCTCTAAATGAATACAATTATGTTTTTCCTGATGAGTTTCATGGTATTATAACTGATAGAGAAGTTTAATTTACTATTGAATTAGTTCATGATGCTAAGCCAATTTCAAAACCACCTTATTTAATAGATCAATTGGAATATATTTAATTGAAAAAAATTAGTTACAATAGTTTCTTGATAAAGGTTTTATTCATCCTATCACTTCACTATGGGGTGCTCCTATTTTTTTTGTTAAAAATAAAGATGGTTCCATAATACTTTTAATTGATTATAGATATTTGAATAAAATTACTGTTAATAATAAGTATCAATTAACTCTTATCGATGACTTGTTTGATTATCTCCATGGAGATTAATATTTTTTCAAGAATGACTTGAGATCCAGGTACCATCAGTTAAAGGTGAAGGAGGATGTCATCTCAAAAATTTCTTTTCATACTGTATATATGAATTAGGAGTTTTCTTTTATACCCTTTGGTTTAAAAATACCCTATTTTATTCAAGGATATTATGAATAGAATATTATATGAATATTTGGATAAGTTTTTTGTTGTTTTTATTGATGATATTTTTTCCTTTTTAGAAAGTTACGAGGATCATGAAAAAATTTAAGGATTGTCTTGAAAACTCTCAAGGGAAATAATTTATACAGAAAATTTATCAAATGTGATTTTTGGTTGTTATAGTTTTCTTTTATAGGGAACATTGTAAATAAGGATGGAATAACAATTGATCCTACCAAAAACAAAATTGGTTAATGAATATACAAGACCTACAAATGTTACAGAGATTTGTAATTTTCTTGGATTAACAGGATATTACCAATAGTTTGTTTAAAACTTTTCATGATTATCTTGATCGCTAACTAAGTTAACATGAAAAGGGGTTTAATTTATTTGGAAAAAATAATTTGATGTATATTTTCCAGAACTAAATAAGATATTAGTGAATGCCCCAGTTTTCACCTAACCTTTTAGAAATAGAGACTTTTTAATCTACAGTGATGATTCTTTGTAGGGAATTGGTTTTGTTCTAACATAGAATGATCAGGAAATTGCTTATGCTTTTAGATAACTGAAATCTATTAATTTAAATTATCCCACAACTGATTTGGAATTATAAATTTTGGTTTTTAATTTTTAAATTAGGAGGCATCATTTATAAAAATACAAAATTTGAAATATATACTGACCATAAAAGTTTGAAGTATATATTTACTCAGAAGGAATTGAACATGAGGTAGAGAAGATGGATTAAATTGATAAAGGATTTTTATTGCATGATCAATTACCATATTGGAAAATAAAAAAAGTGGCATATACCTTGAGTCTAAAAAATTATACTACATTAACTGTGTTATGTTTAGAACATTCCCCTTGATTAATGATTTGATGAATTTTTGTTTGGTAGTTGTTGGTGTAGAAAATTTCACTATTTTGTTTTAGGTGTCAGTGCATTCATCTCTATTAGATATAATTAAGAAAGAACAGAAATAATAATGTGAGTTATAGAAAAAGTTATAATTGGTTAAAAGGGGTAAGTTTCTAGAATTTAACATTGATAGAGATTGTGTTTTAAGATTTGGGAAGAGATTATATGTTCCATGTGATTCCCTGCTAAAAAAAGAATTATTGTGTGAAGTTTATATCTCTGTTTTTAGTTCGTTCGGAAAGTACTAAGATGTGTAGAAAGCTTCATGGGTATTACTTATGCGATAGAATTAAAATAGTTATTGTATATTTTACCATGTAATGTTTGACATGTCAATAGTTTAAAGAAGAGTGAAAACTATCAAAGGGGATGATTCTGAATTTTCTTGTGCCAAAGTGGAAATTGAAAAATATACCCATGTACTTCGTAGTGGGACTACCAAAGACTTATCAAGGTAATAATGCAATCTAGATTATTGTTGACAGACTAAATAAATCTTTACATTTACTTCCTATTTGAGATACTATGTCTTTGGATCGACTTTCTTGACTTTACCTCAAAGATATTTTTAGGTTACATGGAGTTTCTCTATCCACTGTATCTGACCAATATCCCAGGTTTAACTATAACTTTTGTAATGGCCTTTTGAATTCATTGGACATAGAATTAAATTTCATCAATTAATTTCATCCCCAATATTATGGACATACTGAGGGAATAATTTAGACCTTACAAAATATGCTTCAATCTTGTTCAATGGATTAACTGTGAATTTGGGATCGTCATCTTTATTTAGTTGAGTTTTCTAAGAAAATATTCATTCTAATATACAGATGAAACCTTTTTGGGAATTATATAGAAAGCAGTGTCGAAATCTATCATTTTGGGATGATGTCTAGGAAAGTAATTTTATGGGACCATAATTAGTAGAGAAAGTGGATTAGAAATTGAAAATGATCCAGAAAAACATGAGGACAAATTAGAGAAGGAATAAATTTTATGTAGATAATAGAAGAAAATACATTTCTTTAGAGGTAGGTGATCATGTTTTTCTTAGAATATCACCATGAAAAATTGTTAAGAATTTTGGTAAGAAAGGAAATCTATGTCCATGGTTCATTAAATCTTATGAAATCCTAGAGAAATTTGGACTAGTTTCATATTAAGTTGCTTTTCCTCTATGTTTATCTCAGGTACACAATGTACTTCATGATTTTTATCTTATGAAATTATGTGCCAGATCTATCTCATATTTTTATAATAGAAGTAGTTTAGTTGGATGGGAACGTTTCTTATGAAGATAAAGCTATTCAGATTCTTGATCATAGAGAGGAAGTATTGTGAAATAAGGTAATTCACTAGGTTAAGGTTTTGTGGAGAAAGCACATGGTTGAAGAAGAAACACGATAATCTGAAAATGTTATAAGGGGAAGATATTATCACTTGCTTAATAAGTAAATAAAAATTATTAGAATGCAATTTCTAGAAGGTGGGGAGAATGTAATGACCTAGGTACTTATATAATAATTTCTTTTCATTCTGGAATTAAATAGTTAAATTCATTATAAACGTATAATGAAATAAGAGGTATTTATACAAAAAAATATATACTAATAGAATAGTAACCTCACTTATGAGAGTAAAAATAAAATTTATGTTTCTTATAAGTGTAGTCATGATATATTTATTTCATGGAAAAAGTAAATAAATGTTTTTTAAATGAGTAATTAAGTGTTGGTATTTTTGTAAGTCATAAATTTTTAATTACAATTTTATAATTAATATAATTATTAAAAATAAAATATTTTTTCCTAAAATAGATTCCTAAATAAATATTTTTTTCCTCTTATAATTATAAGATAATTTTACGATTCCTTAATTAATTTTTCAAAGTGTCATAAAAGTAGTTATAATTTTAAAATTGGTATTTTTAGAATAAATGATTATTTTAAATAGAAATTTAATTTTTAATATTTAGAAAATTAGTTTCAAAAATTAGATCTCATTTTTTTATTGTAAACATTGAAAAATGGCTATAGTGATATTTTCGGA
Organism: Viscum album; assembly: GCA_963277665.1. Lineage (NCBI taxonomy): Eukaryota > Viridiplantae > Streptophyta > Magnoliopsida > Santalales > Viscaceae > Viscum > Viscum album. Next base: position 825,604,068 of record OY728132.1, read on the forward strand.
TTTTTCTAAAATACTAGAATTTTTTGTGAAGAGTAAAATATGATAATTTATGGTATATATACATTATAAGTTAAATAAAATATTAATTGAGACATAACTAATGTAAGAACCATAATATTGAGAAATACTTCATTATTTTAATATATTTAATGATAATTCTCAAACTATTCATAGTCTTGATCCAAAATAACAAACTAATGAATATAAAAATGAGAAAACACGTCTATCCTCCACTATAAATACCACCCCTCATCACCTCTTCTCCTAACACCTCAAAAACTTGTGTATTGTTTAATTTATGCCCTATTACCTTAATAATCTTCTTCCCCATGTAAAATTCCATCTGGTCTCACAAAAATTCCAAAACCAAGGGCTTTAGAGAGGTTCACAAGGAGGAGAATTCAAGAGGTAAAATCACATTTCATTTTCTTTTATTTTCTTTTATTTTCTTTTAAATTACTTTTATTTTATTATATTTTCATCACCTCCCATTATCCAAGTGGAATGAAAACTCCATTATCTTATATATAATGTTATTTAATCATGTTTATAGAAAAAATCATTATTGTAACACCCCAAGCTTCTACGGTACGTTTCCCTTTGAATAATGCGATAGCGTGTGTTGTACGCAACCTCGAGTTCTAACACACATCACAACTAATTAAACTAGCCGTTGTGAATAGTAATACCTAATTTTTGAAATTATATATATTTTATATTTGAAAATGGACTTCATTTTTGGACTCGGAATATTGAATTTAGCCTAAGGTGAAATTTTGGTACTTTTCGGATAACTTTCATATTTTGATGAATAGTGAAAATTACTAAATTTTAATTAAAAACAACTTTTTTAATCAAAATAATTAATAGTGATAAATTATGAATTTTAGTAGTTTTAAAGTATATTTAGAATATATTTTTACCATTTAATATAATGTTGGTCATTGGACATAATTTTACAATTAAACCAAACATAAACAAGTGTCAATCTTTTGATAGTTATTATCTCTTAAAAACACGCTTTTTGTTTTGACAGCGGGAATTAATTTTAAATTAATTTCTGCCACTTATGTGTTTTGAATTTAGGAAAATGGATTCCATATTTGGAATCAGGATGTTCAAATTGTGTAAATAGGTAACTTTTATTTTTAGACATTTTGAATAATTACTGCGGTAAATATTTTATTTACCATGGTTAAGGGTAAATCCGGTAAATAAGGGTTAAAAAAATAATATTATAATAATAATAAATTACCCTAAAAACGTGTCTTAACCCTATTGGTTGATAGATGGTCGAACATGGGCATCTTTGTGTCAATTTTGGGACCCCATGGATCCACTTGTAAGTGATAATGACACTTTATTTTAATTTAGTTAAAATGAATACAAAAATGACACAAGCATATATCCTTTAGAACAACAATTTTTACATAGGGTTATATATGTTGGATTTTAGATTATAAATATTCATTAGAAAGCTAAAAATATTTCCTACATAATGATATTTTATTTATAATTTTTAGACATTAAATAATTTATTTTATTTATGACACAATGATGATGCAGTAATTACTAAAATAGTGAAAAATTAAAATAATTGATATTATAAATACCCAAATAAATATAATATGAAACTTTTAATGAATTAAACTAATTTTCTAGGCTAATATGATATATTAGGATTTATTTAATGGACTTTTTTTGAAGTAATTAATCTGTTATGAGTTTCACAAAAATCAACTATTGAATAGTGTCAAAATTGACATAAAAGAGTTCTTAAAACAAATATTATATTATTAATTGATATTAAATTCCTAAAAATCTAAGGTTCGGCCAAGAGACTTATATTATGATAGGTTAATCATTAATGGACCACTTGGGGGTCGCTTGGATGTATATAGTAAGTTTATTAACCATATTATATAAAAATACAAAGAGACATTGTAAAAGTAAAACTAATTAACTTAGAGTTAATACTTAAAGATAAGGTTAATATAAGTACCCAAACCTGTCTAAATTCTATTGGATGAGTTGTTTTCGACCTATCCCCACCTCATCCTTTGAATAGTCAACTTTGGAGCCTTTGGAAACCGAATATGAATTTATTATAAATTAATATTTCTAGCTTTTCCAAAGGTGCCCCTCACCCCTCTTATAAAAGGGCACTCCTCCTTCTCATTTCTTCACACCTTCAAAGCCTTTTGGTTCGGCCAAACTCTGCCCAAATACTCTCCCAACATCCCTCACTACAACCTAGAGGCCTTAGTTTGATCAGAAAGCCAACCTAAGGAGCCCTTTTGATCAAATCAAAAGGAAGAACCCGAAGAAGAGGTAATAATTTCACCACCCTTTTCTAAGTTCATTTCTTCTTCCACTTCTTCTTCCTTTGTTCTTACCATTCTAAAATAATAACTCCAGTATCTCACATATACTGTGATGTTATTATAAGTATGGTACAACCATATTCAGTATTCTATCCACCCTTTGAATAACATGTCACCATACGTGCGTACGTACGGCTTACCGTCTCCACGTCGTGGTGTAATTGTTATTCAATATAATATTATTTGGATGGGTATAATAATGATGTGTAACTCATGTAAATAATAAATATAACATGTTAATGATTCTGTATATATGATATACCATTCATTTATATATTATTTTAATATCAAAAGAATGATCTTGTCGCTCGTGCGTACGTACGGACTACCGTCTCCACGAACGCGATGAGATTCATTCTCCATCGTATCCATTCAAGTATAATTATCATTTTATGATTTAAAAATGATGTTTAAGGACTTGATATCATTCTGGATATGAATAAGATACAACAAACATGGCTTATGTAACAAAACATATAAAAGAAAATGAGTAAGTTAACACCCGAAACGATGATAATTCTAAGATATTATTAATAAATCAATGTTAAAAGATCATATATGATATCATATTAATATATATGATTCTTTTATAATTTAATAACAATTATTTCACCATTATACAGGAGGTTAACCTACCCCAACCAAGGAAAAGTACAAGGTAAGGGTTATTTCACAATCTCTTCATTATCCGAGGTTGTTTATATGTAATAATCTACTGGGATCTCTTTATCATCCACATCCATGTTTCTTAAAAATGTATTTCAAAACATTTTTTACTATTTACAAGAATATGGGTTAAAGTCATTTATACCCTTTTTTGACTTTTTATAAGAGGTTTATAAAGGAATCTTTCCGTCGTTTTCAAAACAAGGTCCTTTTTAACCTTTTCGACAGAATTGAGGTAAGAATGTTTTTTTAACTTATACGGCGGGTGCGGTTATTTTACGCCGTTATAAAATCTTCAAAGCTTTCCTTACAAGCTTATAAGAATATTTTCAAAGAAAATGTTTTATTTTATATAGATCTTAAATGATTTCAAAATAAAAGGAGATATTTCTTTAAAAAGAATTTTGATTTCATCTATGTCAACATCATTTGATGGATTTTAAGATTATTTGAAGTTGATTTATTATGATACAAAACTTCTATATTGTATTGAAGGTTTTGTGATATGTTTGACTGTGGATGTTCTATTTTTTATACCATTCATAGTTTATTGTGAAAGTATTGACATTTCGTATGCTAGTTTTAATACGAATGTTTATGTTATGTTTAAACCTTTTCATATGGGAATGCATTGGACTTAATAAGTGACGGGTGGAGCCCGCTATAGCTCCTCGATGCATCGGTAGGTCTCATGAGACAAACTAGTGTCTTGGAACAAGGCCTTGATAAAATCTTATTTGTAGTCTTGGCACGAGGCCTTGTCTATGTGGTTATGATAGTCTGGCATTATGCATTCCAACATTATTAAAGTGGTTATTTATTTTTGCATGTGATTATTCGATTAGTGGAATATCCATGTGAATAAGTAAATGGCATTATTTCATTTTATTTATGCCATACCATGTTGAAAGTTCATGTTTAAAAGGCTTTTGTTTTAGTTATACATTGCCTTAAACGTTTATTCTTATTGATGAAAGTTTCCGCTATATTGTTATCCTTACTGGGCATTTGAGCTCACCCCTTTTCTATGTTTTATTTTTCCCAGGAAGTGAAGATGTAAGTTATGAATGACCTGCAGGGATATTATGAGGGGATTGTAGTGTGGACTGTGGAAACATTATGTTGTTGTAGTAGTTTTTGATTTTATGATGTAATGTAAAACTTATGAATATATCTAGTGTTTCCAAGGCTACTAAATCAATCGGTCTTTCGAGATTTGATCTTTCTTGTGATCATGCCAATGTTACGAAGTAATGCACCGACTCTGGGTAGCTGGGGTCGGGGCGTTACAGTTGGTATCAGAGGAAGTTTAGTACAAACCTTGGAAGCTAGATTTAGATAAACTCTGATTAGAGCACATAGACCTAAGATGAACTTTGAGGATTAGTATAGAAGAACTTCCTAGAATTTTGGTATTGTAGAGACTTTGTGAGTTTTCCGAGCAATACATCCCTGTCTGGATACGAGCAGGTAGAGGCGGCTCTGGCACAGATGTACCTAGGGGTAAAACCCGAAAACACCGCTTTGAGCTAGACTCGAACAGGAACTGGTGCACGACAACGGGCCTTGCTGCACTCTTGGTTACGACACTCCCGGGGGATATGCTTAGGATAACTCTCACTTTCTTTACAAATCATTATGAAGGGTTTATGAGTATATACTTCCTCAAAGAAAACATATTTATGATTATGGATTATATCCATAGATAGTTCAATTTATGTTAAGTGTTTTATAAGTATGGGATTATGTATTTTGATGCATAAACTGATCTAGTTTATGCCATTTTTTAGAAATGGCGCCTAGTGGAAGAAATGGAAACCGTATCAATGCACGCACTCCATGTAGGGATTGCCCTCCTGCTCTAGATAATTATAGTGGGGCTGGTGATGCAACTGGTGCTGATCAGCTAATCACCGTACTGGGACAACTTACTCAGGTTATGAATAATAACCTTACCCGTATGGAGCACCCTGATCCGCAGCGTGGAGGATCAATGTTAGATCGATTCATGAGACAACAACCACCAACGTTCAATGGGAGTACAAATCCCTTAGTAGCTGAGCAATGGATATTTTCCCTAGAGAAAATATTTCAGGCTTTGGGGAGCAGTGAAAGGGAAAAAGTTATCATGGCAGTTTACCGCCTCACTGGAGATGCTGATCAATGGTGGTCATTGATTCAAAATACGAAGGAAGATGATGAAGTATCAAATATGGAATGGAGGGAATTCAAAGATCTGTTTTTAGAAAAATACTTCCCTCGCGACCATCGAGCGGATATGGAAAGGCAATTTCTGAGTCTGAGACAGAAGGAGGATGAGAATGTCACAAAGTATGAGGCTAACTTTACAAGGTTAGCGAGGTACGCTGGTGATTATATTCGCAACCCAAGAAGTAAGATTGATCGTTTCTTTGATGGGTTAAAACCATTTCTCCGTCGAGCATTAGTCTCACAATCCTTTTCATCGTACGAAGACATTTTCTCATGTGCTATCAAGACCGAAAAGGAATTCTCTAAGTCTTATGACTTTAAAGCAAAGCAAGAGAAGAAGAGACCTGCTGATCAATCTGGGAATGGAAATAAGGGGAAGAAGGGAAAGGTTGAATATCCATCTTGTGGTAAGTGCGGGAAGAAACACCCCGGTGCTTGCCTGAAGGGAATGGGAGTCTGTTAAAAGTGTGGTGAAAAAGGCCACCAAGCTCATGATTGCAAGGGGAAGAAGGAAGCTACCAACGTTCAGTGCTACAATTGCAGGGAGATGGGGCATTATGCAAATGCATGTCCTAAGCGTCAGGATAACTTACCTCAGAAAAGGCCAAGGGATCAAGGCCAGGCTTATGCTATCACTACTGCTGAGGTAGAAGCTCCGAAAGACGTGGTGGCAGGTAATTTAATGGTTTCCTCAAGTTTAGCAAATGCATTATTTGATTCTGGATCATCGCATTGTTTCATATCTTCCCAGTTTTCTAAGAAAATTAGATATTTCCAATTTGATTTAATAAGGGAGTTGTCAGTTAAAACTCCTAAGGGAAGTATCGTTGCAACAATGTTTTGTGAATCAGTCCCTATTAGAGCACATAAATTTTCTTTATCTGCTGATTTCATCGTCATACCTATGATTGAGTTTGATATAATCCTCGGTATGGACTGGCTTTCGGACTATGATGCGAAGATTTATTGTAAGAAGAAAGAGGTTACGATTCTTGATGATAATGATAAGGAGCACCTTATTTTTAGAGCAGAATCATCACCACCTAATTCTTATTTAGATCCACCCCCTGTAGCTCAACTTAATTCAATTATCGGGGAGGAAGAGAATGAAATAACTGTCGGTGAGGAAATGAATGTTCAAATAGAGGATTTACCTGTTGTGAAAGAATTTGTAGATGTATTTCCGGAAGATTTACCTGTACATCCTCCAGAACGAGAAGTTGAGTTTTCCATTGATTTGATTCCTGGATCAAGGCCTATATCGAAGACCCCTTATAGAATGGCCACTGTAGAGTTAGTCGAACTAAAGAAACAACTAGAGGAATTGAGTAATAAGGGATTTATTCGCCCTAGTGTTTCTCCATGGGGAGCCCCTGTTCTTTTTGTTAAAAAGAAAGATGGATCTATGAGGTTATGTATCGACTACAGGGAGATCAATGCTATAACAATAAAGAACAAGTATCCCCTACCTCGTATTGATGATTTATTTGACCAACTGCATGGAGCTCAATACTTTTCAAAGATTGACATTCGATCTGGATACCATCAGTTGTGTGTGAAGAAGGAAGACATTCCGAAAACTGCATTTCGAACCAGGTATGGGCATTACGAGTTTACTGTAATGCCGTTTGGATTGACTAATGCACCATCTGTATTCATGGATCTGATGAATAGAGTTTTCAAGGAGTATCTCGATGAATTTGTGGTAGTATTTATTGATGATATATTGGTATACTCCAAAACCTATGAAGATCATGAAAATCACTTGCGCATTATCTTGAGGACTCTGAGGAGGCATGAATTATATGGAAAGTTTAGCAAGTGTGAATTCTGGCTTCAGGAGATTTCTTTTCTTGGCCATATTGTCTCTAAAGATGGAATATCCGTTGATCCTTCTAAGACCAAGGCAATCCAAGAATGGCCAGCACCTACGAGTATAACTGAGGTACGTAGTTTTATTGGTTTGGCAGGTTATTATCGACGTTTCGTCCAGAATTTTGCCCGATTGGCTAACCCATTAACGAAGCTCACACGTAAAGGGGTTAAATTTGTTTGGAAAAAAGAGTGTGAAGAATGTTTCAAAGAACTGAAGAGAAGATTAGTCAATGCTCCTATATTGACTCTACCATCGGGGAATGATGGGTTCGTTATTTATAGTGATGCATCAAAGAAAGGACTTGGTTGTGTTCTTATGCAGAATGATAGAGTTATTGCCTATGCATCACGACAGTTGAAAATTCATGAACAAAACTATCCTACTCATGATCTTGAGTTAGTAGCTGTGATCTTTGCTTTGAAGATATGGAGGCACTACCTCTATGGTGAAAAATGTGAGATTTATACTGATCACAAGAGTTTGAAGTATATTTTCTCACAAAAAGAACTCAACATGAGGCAAAGGAGATGGCTTGAATTACTCAAGGATTATGATTGTACGATACACTACCACCCAGGGAAGGAAAACAAGGTGGCAGATGCTTTGAGTAGAAAAGACCATGGAGTTTTGAACAATATGAGAATTGAAAGGGATCCAATTTTCATGGAGCTAGTGAAGATGGACATGGGAATAACCAGGGAAGGTGAAACATCAATGCTTTTTCAAATGGTTGCCAAACCATCTTTACTAGAAAGGATTAAGAGTTCTCAGACTGATGATGAAGAATTTCAGAAGAAGATTAAAGCTGTGAATGATGGGAGATTGAGAGACTTTGTGTATGAAGATGGAATTTTGAAATTCGGGAAGAGACTTTGTGTTCCCGATTTACCTGATCTGAAAAGGGAATTACTGGATGATGCTCATAGTTCCAATTTCTCTATACACCCTGGGAGCACCAAAATGTATAGAGATTTGAAGGAACATTTTTGGTGGGACAATATGAAGAGGGAGATTGCTGATTTTGTGTCAAGATGTATGGTTTGTCAACAAGTGAAAGCTGGAAGGCAACAGCCTGGAGGAGTCATGCAACCGCTTCCCATACCGGAGTGGAAATGGGACAATATTACAATGGACTTTGTCATGGGGCTACCAAAGACTCCTAGAAGGAACGATGCAATATGGGTTATTGTTGATCGTCTTACCAAGTCAGCACATTTTCTTGCTATAAGGGAAGATCTACCCCTGGAACGTCTAGCAAGACTATACATTAATGAAGTTGTGAGACTTCATGGAGTACCCCTATCAATTGTTTCGGATCGTGATCCCCGTTTTACTTCAAGGTTTTGGAAAAGTCTTCAGAAATCCCTGGATACTGAACTTCATTTGAGCACTGCTTACCACCCTCAGACAGACGGACAATCAGAACGGACTATTCAAACCTTAGAAGACATGTTGAGATCTTGCTCACTTGACTTTCAGGGTATGTGGGATCAATATTTACCTCTGGTAGAATTTTCCTATAACAATAGCTTCCATTCGAGTATTCAGATGGCACCATATGAAGCGTTATATGGAAAGAGATGTCGTACACCAACCTGTTGGGATGACGTCGGTGAAAGAAAACTTGTAGGTCTAGAACTGGTGGAGGAAACGATGGAAAAGGTAAAGGTAATCCAAAATCACATCAAAGCAGCTCAAAGTAGGCAGAAGAGCTATGCCGATAATCGAAGGAAGGATTTGGAATTTCAAGTCGGTGATCGTGTTTCCCTAAAGGTATCTCCGTAGAAGGGAGTCATACGTTTTGGTAAGAAAGGTAAATTGAGTACCAGGTACATCGGACCTTTCGAAATTCTAGAACGAATTGGGGCTGTAGCTTACCGATTGGCAATGCCGCCAAGTCTCTCCAAAGTTCACGATGTGTTCCACGTATCTCTGTTGAGAAAATACATGCCTGACCCAACGCATGTACTCACCTATGAGGAATTAGAACTGGAACCCGATCTGTCTTATTGCGAAGAGCCCGTCAAGATTCTTGATATGAGAGAACAAGTGCTGAGAAACCGGACGACGCGTCTGGTAAAAGTTTTGTGGAGAAATCATAAGATGGAAGAGGCAACGTGGGAACCCGAGGAACTTATGATGAAGAACCACCCGAGTCTTTTTATGCAGTAATACCCTAGAAATTGCGAGGATGCAATTATTTGAAGGAGGGGAGAATGTAAAACCCCAAGCTTCTACAGTACGTTTCCCTTTGAATAATGCGATAGCGTGTGTTGTACGCAACCTCGAGTTCTAACACACACCACAAATAATTAAACTAGCCGTTGTGAATAGTAATACCTAATTTTTGAAATTATATATATTTTATATTTGAAAATGGACTTCATTTTTGGACTCGGAATATCTAATTTAGCCTAAGGTGAAATTTTGGTACTTTTCGGATAACTTTCATATTTTGATGAATAGTGAAAATTACTAAATTTTAATTAAAAACAACTTTTTTAATCAAAATAATTAATAGTGATAAATTATGAATTTTAGTAGTTTTAAAGTATATTTAGAATATATTTTTACCATTTAATATAATGTTGGTCATTGGACATAATTTTACAATTAAACCGAACATAAACAAGTGTCAATCTTTTGATAGTTATTATCTCTTAAAAACACGCTTTTTGTTTTGACAGCGGGAATTAATTTTAAATTAATTTCTGCCACTTCTGTGTTTTGAATTTAGGAAAATGGATTCCATATTTGGAATCAGGATGTTCAAATTGTGTAAATAGGTAACTTTTATTTTTAGACATTTTGAATAATTACTGCGGTAAATATTTTATTTACCATGGTTAAGGGTAAATCCGGTAAATAAGGGTTAAAAAAATAATATTATAATAATACTAAATTACCCTAAAAACGTGTCTTAACCCTATTGGTTGATAGATGGTCGAACATGGGCATCTTTGTGTCAATTTTGGGACCCCATGGATCCACTTGTAAGTGATAATGACACTTTATTTTAATTTAGTTAAAATGAATACAAAAATGACACAAGCATATATCTTTTAGAACAACAATTTTTACATAGGGTTATATATGTTGGATTTTAGATTATAAATATTCATTAGAAATCGAAAATGATTTCCTACATAATGATATTTTATTTATAATTTTTAGACATTAAATAATTTATTTTATTTATGACACAATGATGATGCAGTAATTACTAGAATAGTGAAAAATTAAAATAATTGATATTATAAATACCCAAATAAATATAATATGAAACTTTTAATGAATTAAACTAATTTTATAGGCTAATATGATATATTAGGATTGATTTAATGGACTTTGTTCGAAGTAATCAATCTTTTATGAGTTTCACAAAAATCAACTATTGAATAGTGTCAAAATTGACATAAAAGAGTTCTTAAAACAAATATTATATTATTAATTGATATTAAATTCCTAAAAATCTAAGGTTCGGCCAAGAGACTTATATTATGATAGGTTAATCATTAATGGACCACTTGGGGGTCTCTTGGATGTATATAGTAAGTTTATTAACCATATTATATAAAAATACAAAGATACATTGTAAAAGTAAAACTAATTAACTTAGAGTTAATACTTAAAGATAAGGTTAATATAAGTACCCAAACCTGTCTAAATTCTATTAGATGAGTTGTTTTCGACCTATCCCCACCTCATCCTTTGAATAGTCAACTTTGGAGCCTTTGGAAACCGAATATGAATTTATTATAAATTAATATTTCTAGCTTTTCCAAAGGTGCCCCTCACCCCTCTTATAAAAGGGAACTCCTCCTTCTCATTTCTTCACACCTTCAAAGCCTTTTGGTTCGGCCAAACTCTGCCCAAATACTCTCCCAACATCCCTCACTACAACCTAGAGGCCTTAGTTTGATCAGAAAGCCAACCTAAGGAGCCCTTTTGATCAAATCAAAAGGAAGAACCCGAAGAAGAGGTAATGATTTCACCACCCTTTTCTAAGTTCATTTCTTCTTCCACTTCTTCTTCCTTTGTTCTTACCATTCTAAAATAATAACTCCAGTATCTCACATATACTTTGATGTTATTATAAGTATGGTACAACCATATTCAGTATTCTATCCACCCTTTGAATAACATGTCACCATACGTGCGTACGTACGGCTTACCGTCTCCACGTCGTGGTGTAATTGTTATTCAATATAATATTTTTTGGATGGTTATAATAATGATGTGTAACTCATGTAAATAATAAATATAACATGTTAATGATTCTGTATATATGATATACCATTCATTTATATATTATTTTAATATCAAAAGAATGATATTGTCGCTCGTGCGTACGTACGGACTACCGTCTCCACGAACGCGATGAGATTCATTCTCCATCGTATCCATTCAAGTATAATTATCATTTTATGATTTAAAAATGATGTTTAAGGACTTGATATCATTCTGGATATGAATAAGATACAACAAACATGGCTTATGTAACAAAACATATAAAATAAAATGAGTAAGTTAACACCCGAAACGATGATAATTCTAAGATATTATTAATAAATCAATGTTAAAAGATCATATATGATATCATATTAATATATATGATTCTTGTATAATTTAATAACAATTATTTCACCATTATACAGGAGGTTAACCTACCCCAACCAAGGAAAAGTACAAGGTAAGGGTTATTTCACAATCTCTTCATTATCCGAGGTTGTTTATATTTAATAATCTACTGGGATCTCTTTATCATCCACATCCATGTTTCTTAAAAATGTATTTCAAAACATTTTTTACTATTTACAAGAATATGGGTTAAAGTCATTTATACCCTTTTTTGACTTTTTATAAGAGGTTTATAAAGGAATCTTTCCGTCGTTTTCAAAACAAGGTCCTTTTTAACCTTTTCGACAGAATTGAGGTAAGAATGTTTTTTTTAACTTATACGGCGGGTGCGGTTATTTTACGCCGTTATAAAATCTTCAAAGCTTTCCTTACAAGCTTATAAGAATATTTTCAAAGAAAATGTTTTATTTTATATGGATCTTAAATGATTTCAAAATAAAAGGAGATATTTCTTTAAAAAGAATTTTGATTTCATCTATGTCAACATCCTTTGATGGATTTTAAGATTATTTGAAGTTGATTTATTATGATACAAAACTTCTATATTGTATTGAAGGTTTTGTGATATGTTTGACTGTGGATGTGCTATTTTTTATACCATTCATAGTTTATTGTGAAAGTATTGACATTTCGTATGCTAGTTTTAATACGAATGTTTATGTTATGTTTAAACCTTTTCATATGGGAATGCATTGGACTTAATAAGTGACGGGTGGAGCCCGCTATAGCTCCTCGATGCATCGGTAGGTCTCATGAGACAAACTAGTGTCTTGGCACAAGGCCTTGACAAAATCTTATTTGTAGTCTTGGCACGAGGCCTTGGCTATGTGGTTATGATAGTCTGGCATTATGCATTCCAACATTATGAAAGTGGTTATTTATTTTTTCATGTGATTATTCGATTAGTGGAATATCCATGTGAATAAGTAAATGGCATTATTTAATTTTATTTATGCCATACCATGTTGAAAGTTCATGTTTAAAAGGCTTTTGTTTTAGTTATACATTGCCTTAAATGTTTATTCTTATTGATGAAAGTTTCCGCTATATTGTTATCCTTACTGGGCATTTGAGCTCACCCCTTTTCTATGTTTTATTTTTCCCAGGAAGTGAAGATGTAAGTTATGAATGACCTGCAGGGATATTATGAGGGGATTGTAGTGTGGACTGTGGAAACATTATGTTGTTGTAGTAGTTTTTGATTTTATGATGTAATGTAAAACTTATGAATATATCTAGTGTTTCCAAGGCTACTAAACCAATCGGTCTTTCGAGATTTGATCTTTCTTGTGATCATGCCAATGTTACGAAGTAATGCACCGACTCTGGGTAGCTGGGGTTGGGGCGTTACAATTATCAAATTTCTTCTTCTTTCCCTTTTATTTTAAAAATGAGAACATCATCCGTGATGTATCAATTTACCACCATCATGGATAGTACAATTTAATCATTCATTATCACCTTTAAAACTAGTAATAAAACCATTATTATGGTCAAATATTTTTATTATACATATTTTAAGTTATTAAATGTTCTATAACCAATATATAAACATTATATTGAATAAAATGACATAAGTTCATGATGATCATATAAACTGCAGAAATTAAATTAAATAATTTCCATTAATGTTTTATATAATTATTCATCCTAAAATCCTAAAAAAATAATATATAGTATCATTTAAAATTATGGAAACATATTAACACTATTTCATTCCAATTTTGATGTTTTCCTTCCATTTAAAAAGAAAATATATAATGAACCAACCATGGAAACCATGAAATAAATGCACCCAAAACAATGAAAATAACAAAATATTATTAATTAATGGGTGTAAATATTTTATAAGAATATCATATAATTAATTTGAAATATTAATATAATTAGGTAATATATTAATAACACTCTTTAAACCATTATAACTAGATTATTTTAACACGTTTGAAGTAAGACTTACCCGAGGTAAGCTAATTATTAACAGAGTTTCCATTCTTTGGGTTAACCTTATACTTCATTGATTATATGGTACTAAGATTATTTGTGAAATGAATATTAATTATATTATGTTTTATTATTTATATTTACATTTTATATACATATTATATTATTTTTATCAATTTTCACTTCAAATATATAATATTTGTAAGTGAATTTTCTTTAAAAATACTCTTTTAAATTTCTATTTTTATAAAATTAAAATGGAATGTTTTTATGGAAGTATTATTATTTTATGATTATGTTCTAGTTCTTGGGAATTATTTATGAATAATGGTGGGTCCTATATCTCCCTCCAATACATTGGGCATGTTTATGTTAGAGGTTGATCGTATGGATACCCCAAGTATAATTATGATGGTTACATCTTAAGGTAGTCGTGAGGGCTATATGGTAAGGTAACTTTGAGTGTTACATTGTATGGTAGCCATGAGGGTTACAAATAATATGGTAGCTATGGGGGTTACAATCTTAAGTATGTAATTCCCCAATCTAACTTTATGGTATTATTTAGGTTTTCTATGTTTTATGTAAATATCATGTTTTTACAAAGTTACTATATAATACTTATTGGGTGATTATTATGCCTTTGTGTGATTGATTTCATATTTTTATAATTATTCATGGTATAATAGTTCATCTCCTTCTTTTTGTGTCCCTTACTGAGATATTTTTTCTCATCCATAGTTTTAAAGTGTTTTTTCACAGGGTTTATAGATGCGTAAAATAAAATAAGAAACCAAGATGAATTTTGTGAAAATATTTCATGAAAAGATTTCATGTTTTTATTAAAGAATTTATATTATGTAAGAAATGGATATTATTTTAGCAGTACACAATTTTTCTGCTTCTGGGTTGATATGTATGAATTATGTCCTAATTTTATAAAACTTTAAACCAAAAAGATATTTTGGAATGTAAGGACGTTAATTATAAATAAATTTACTAGATTATGTAAGTATTAAGGCCAGGTCCATATATCATATCTCTAAGATAATTATATTAAAACACAAAATTAATTTAAAATATCATGAAAATACCAAAAACATTACTTGGAGAAACCACCTGATATATAACACAAAAATGTATCTAACTGATATCTTCATATGAACCAAAGGATCTTAACTCAAGGAATTTTCAAATGGACTCCTATGAAAACTCATTTTCGACTTTCCCAAGCTAGTGTACTAGATCAAAAATCCATTGAAATTGAACTCAAAACATTAAATTTCATGCCACTTATTAAAACATTCATTGCTCCCAAATGAGAGAAATGATTATTCCACTACTTAATTTTCAAAAAATATTTGATTCTTAAATAATCTTCCATTTTATTTAAAAATATAGGCAATTAAAATTTGGAAATATCAAATAAGAATGATGAAGACACCGATTATCCAAAAATATCATTTAACATAATACACGCAATCCATCCACTGAAAAAATAATTATTAGCCATTATTTTGAAAGAATAACTTCAAATAATTAAAGAAAAAAATCATGTCAACTTCTTATGGGTTTGGATGGAATGTGCTGAAATAAAATTTCAAAAAGATAATTATCAGAGTGGAATGCTTAAAAATAAAAAAAACTGATTAAAAATAAAAACAACAATATATTTAGAACAAATGAAACCACAAGAAATTTTTGGGAAATGATCTGTAACAAGGATTAATATTAATAGTAGTGAATAGACCTTACAAAAAAGTTGAACTACTATTGTTTAAAATCAAAAGAATATTGAGATTATGAACCAAAGAAAACATATTTTCCAAATTAGAGATTGATAGATTACTTGGGGATTTAATTTCATGATAGTTGATATCAACGATATTACTAGATCAATGAAAACTAGTATTTCTAGACCTTCTCATGATAATATAATAGAGAGAGAATGGGAAATAAATATATTAAGTGGTAGAGAGTGTAGTGAAAGAGCGCCATTGAAATAATGAGAGATTGGGATGACTTATAGTGATGCAATGACATAAATTCATCACCAACTCTCCTAAATTAGTGTCTATATAAGCTAAAATATGATTAATTAAGCATTTCATATGATTAAATGTTATGGGGTTATTTCAAAAATGTTTATAAGGAGTTCCAACCTACATGTAATTTACTTGTATGTTATGAAAGTATGAGTAAATGCATACGACTAGAGGAGCATCCATGAAGCCTATTTTAGGGAGGCTTAACCATCTAGATTTTTTTTAAATCATTTCTAAACATTATAATGATACTATATATAAAATCTATATCTTTCTCATTCCTTTTCCCAATGAGGTGCTAGCATACTGTGGATGTGAAGAGGAACCCACCTAATCATTGGGTGATTCATTCAATTCATGGATACACTATAGAGGAGGGAGTGTATTAATTGAATATTAATGATTTTATTCAATCATATTCTTAAAAATATAGGTATGAGACATCATCGATGTATGCCACATGAGTTCTTAATTTATAGTTTATACATGGATTCATTTTTAGGCATTATTGATATGGGATTTGGAGGGTTTTATCATCCTCTATTACATTGGACTAATATTGTTTGATCCTTAAATACCCATTAGTGGAATCATCACTTCACCCAGATTTATGATTCTCTAAATCATGTTGAAAATTGAAGAATATATATATTATTCGTTATTTCTTGATGTTTTATATGATTTCAGATATTGTTATTTATTTATATTTTGTGTTTTGAATATTTAAAATACCTCAAATATTGCCTCAAATGATTTCCATTTAATTTTAAATAGATAATTGTAATTTATTTTTATGTCATATAATTAATGTGTAATTGTATTTAATATGGATGTTATATTTTATTTTTGATAAAGTATTATTTCCTTACTCTTTACGTCAGTATTAAACATGTTATTCTTCTCACAGTCACTTGACTTCCCACAAAAACCTTTCCCTCATGGTAGCTTCCTAACAGTCTATTAGTTTTTTTATATGGTCAGTTAATTGTTCTTTCCATAAGTTAATTGTTCATAAAATCATTCAACTGATCCCATGGATCATTGTATTTTTTCTTAAAATCAATATGTATTTCCTTCATATAATAGATTCATTTTTTTATTTTGGTTGATTAATATTAATTCATCTGTTCTCTTTTCAATCATATGGTCAATCATTTTTGTGTGTTGTAGATATCTCACATTCATTTATTTTCTTCTTATAGTTGATATGATATCTCACATTCAATTTATGTTTTTCATTTTGTAAATCGTACCTCACATTCATGGTTGATCCAATTCTATGAAAATTTATATAAATTCAAGAATTCTAATTTTTTCTTGTATTTTGATATATTCACTCACTGAAATATTTTAGTAACTATTTTTGTTGATTTCATTATTTCATAAATAAAAATATTCGCTATGAAAACTATGAAAAGTGATTTTTGAATGTTTTAAACACATTTAAAAGAAGATTTAAATAATTTCATTATTATCACATCAACCTAAAACCTGAAGTTTGAATATTTAAAATTTATTTATAATGAGTGATTTATTTATTTTTACTTATTTCAAAATTATAGTTTAATACTAATGGAATTAATCAATGTTGTTTTTTATATGGAATATATTTCAAAAATCAAATTTGAATTTTTAAATAAGGGAATGATGTGATTATTATGGGATTTATTTTATTGAGTATTATGAAGTTATTTTGAAATTTTTAATGATGAATTCATAATTATTTGAATTAGTATTAAGTTTTTGAAAATTAATGATCAGTGTAGAATGATAATATAAAAATTTCTATATTAATTTCTAATTGTGTTATATTATTTAAATTCGAATTATCTATCTAATTTCCTGGATATGTTATTTTTTTGTTTAGTTTTACTTAAAAGTGGATTGAGATTCATTCAAATGATATATGATACATATACTATATTTCTGTCATGACTTTTTTTGATGATAAATTTCAAACATTCAATGTTCTTTTGTGATTATATGACGCTTTGTGAATTTTTTCCATCTATTAGATGATCAAAAAAGGAGAACCAAAATTTATTCGATTATTACAAATTAATTAACGAGATGATCTAATCCTTTATTCAAAAAACCAAGTAGTATGCTTTATATATCTCCATTGAATTATTTTTCCTGGTTCTGTCCAGTTTTGTACAAGTTATTTCTATCTCTCTCACTTGTGATCAAACAATCAAGTTATACTTTTCCCAAAAAAATCATTCTCTCTCTTCAGCATGTGACTCTTAGATTCTAAAGTCAGGACCATTCAGGTTGTGACTCTTAGTATCCAAATTTGGTAATTGTAATGGGTTGTGACTCCTCATATAAGAGTTAGGTGTTTTTTGTTATACATCCAATAGAAAATTTGATGTGGTAAGTGGGTTATGATTCCCATTCAAAAATAAAGTAGTGAATAATTATTCTCTCAAAGTGTATAGAGGTGTAAAAGTATACATAGTTCCACATTAGACTGAACTATTATAAATTTTTTTGTGTTAATTATTTACATTTACACTATATATTATAATTTTTGGTGAATGATAATTAACTTTTATAATATTTATTTAAAATGTTAATCTAGTCTATTCACCCCTAACTCTAAACTATATGACATCACTATCTTATAAATAAATTTTTAATCAGTTTATAATCCTCTTGGATATAGGTTCTGTAATTTATTTGTTTATGAAAATGATATCCAATAGCTTATGGTCTAAGGAAAAATATCTTTGTAAGATTGTGTTCATCAACATAAATGATGGTTAGATTCCTCAGAAGAAACCACATTTTGATGGCTATGATTATATTTACTAAAAATATAGAATATAGTTATAACTCAAGAAACATAGTATTGATCATAAAAATATAGTGGTAAAACCATATAAGTTACCTAATTTTGACACTCCCTTACTATAAATTATTCTATAAATTATGTTTTAAATTAAAAAATTAAAAAAAATTATACTGTTCTATTAATAGAAATTTATTTAATCAAGTTTCTATATGTAATAAATTTCTTGAGATTAAGAAAATTTTAAAATTTACTTACCTTAGATAAGATAAACTGATTAAACTATGCTTTGGATTGTGTATCAAGATGTGGGAGAAGATAGAAGTGTCAATCCAATGTTCCATCGATTCACTAACTTTGTGAATGGAATGAATTCCATTTAATAAACATTGGAAAATATTTTTATTGTTAAAATATTATTGAAAGAACAAGAAGAACTCTTTGGTTCACTAAATTAAAAAACTAGAGATAAAGAACATCATAGAAGAAGAGACTTCAAAGAAGTAAGGTTTTTTATTTAAATAATATATAACTATTTCTATTTGATCCTTCTAATTATGAATCACTTGAAAGTGAGGAAGAAGTATCCTATTTTACTAATTGTTTTTTACAAAATAATGAAATTAACTGGATGATTCAAGAAATGGTTTAAAATATATAGTCACAAGGATGTTCTAAAGAAGAAAGGAAAACATAATTATAAAGTTTTTTGTAAATAGACTTGTTATGAGTGCATAAATAATAAACTCATAAATCATAATATTCTAAAACTAAATTAATAAATAAAATATAAGAAATATAAGAAAATGTAGAAAATAAAATTGATAGATGGATGGACATTCATGGATGAATATGATTCATGTAACAAAACTCGAAGTAAAAAAGGAATAACTAAACAATCATTGATGGTGGATAACGTAAATTAGGTTAGTAGTTAATTTTATTATAGTATATATTATTCTGAATCCAAACAACCAAATATAGAAAAATTAATTGAACAAAATGTAATATTGAAAAAAGATGTTTTGTGAATTTATGATTTAAATAAAAAACTAAAAGATAAATTATATAACTTCTTAAATAAAATATGAGATTAACTCAATAAATTTAGGTATTTAAAAAAATTATCCAAGTTTAAATGAAATATTTTTCAATGATTTATAGTTTTTACAAAAAGAGAATAAAAATCATATGAAATAAACAATATGTTTGAAAGAAAAATTATATACTTTTGTTCATGGAAAAGAGAAGTATGATAAAATTATGTAAATAATGAAACTAAAGAAGAAAATATATTTTCTGGTTATAATAAATAAATACCTAAGTTATAGAAGACTTTCTTTTTTAACAGTTCTGAAGGAGGTATATTTAATGTTACATGCTTTAGATTTGGAATGAAAGGACACTATGTAAATGAATGTTCACTAAGATTTTCTCAGTCTCTAAGCTATACTAAACCATTTATTTCCAAAAATTTATCTTCTAGTTTACCCATAAATATTAGTTTAAATCAATTTTTGGTACCAAATAATTATTATACTAACTCGATTGGAGCCAAAATAGCAAGGGTACCAACTTTTCTTTCTATTTAATTTATATTTTCATGAAAATTACATTAAGCGTGTCAAAGATACATGATAAATGGAAAACTAATAATCTAGAGACTTGATTAAATATCTATATCTATTTTTATATTATAATCAATGTGATAACGACCCTGTGACATTTGATGACAATTCAAATGGAAAGGTTAAGGGATTTAGTGAAAGAGGTATATCTAACATTGTTTGAATTTACATGGTATTATACATTTATGGTTTAAACCGTAACTTAATTAGTATTTGGATATATTTTTATGATGAGACGAGTATTCAATTTAAAGATAGTAAATGATTAGTTTTCGAAAAAAAAGTTTTATTTTATGATAATTGGAAAGGGAATATTATTCTATTGATTTTTCAAAATTAACTAACAAAAATATTAAGTGTATTAATGAAATAGAAATAGATGATTTTTAAAGACCCCATAAGATTATACCTGTGAAATTTTGTCTATGACACAAACTATCAATAAAAGGAAATGTACAAAATATACATGATTTGAAAATTTATAGGAATGTTATTTTGGATTTATATCTAAAATATAAACATCATAGAATATGTTTTAGATATTTCAATATAGTTTGAACTTCTGGACCATTAGAACTTATTCATTTTTATTTAATTTTCCCTATGTATATTACAAGTTTAGGGGAAAAAATGTATTTTTTATGATAGTTGATGATTTCAGTAGATTTGGTTGGAATTATTTTACATCTCATAAAAGTTAAACTTTTCTATTGTTTGTAAATTGCTTAAAATAAAAAACTTGATTTAATTATATCTATTTTAATTGATAATGGAGGTGATTTTTTTAATCTTTATTTTTATTTTTTGAATAAAATTATTATTTTCATATTTTTTATGCCTAGAACACCACTTTAAAACAATTTTTTATAATGTAAAATAGAACTATTCTTGAAATTGATATAACTATATTAAATGATTTTATTTCAACTAATTATTTTTTGGATAAATCTATGAATAAAATTTTTTATATTTTAAATAGAGTTTTAATTAGACTATTTTTTAAAGAAAACCTCATATGATTTTTTAAAGATAAAAAAACAATTGTTTGTTATTTTTATGTTTTTGGCTGTAAAATTTTCATTTTAAATATTAAGGATAAATTTGATAAATTTGATTATTAAAATGATAAATTAATTTTTATTTATTATTATAATAAAATTAAAAATTATATATTTTTTTAATAAAATAACTATTATTTTTGAAGAATTTGATTATTTTATTTTTGTTGAAGATAATTTGATAAGGAAATAAGATTTAGATATTTTTTAAGAAGAATTTAATGAATTAAATTTTGGTGGTAAAAAACATCAAGTTAATAGTAAAATTTTTGAGTGGGATTTTAATCCTTCCCATTATTCTCTTAAAGTTTGTAAAATTCATAAATACAACCTTTCTCAGAATGTAATTGCTCGGGTTGGTTTTGGTGTCAAAATTAAAAATTATATTTTGAATATTTATGAAACTTATACTTTGGTTTTTGAATGTGATCAAACTGAATTAATTTATGATTTGGATGATGTTGATTGGATTTTGTTCTGTGAGATGAACTTAATGAATTTTCTAGATATATTTTATGGATTTTAGTTAAACTCTATGTTGATAAGAATATTATTGGAAATAAGTTTATTTTTAGGTATAAAATGGATGAATTTGATCAAATTGTTAAGAATAAAGCAAGACATGTAGCTCAAATAGACTATTAAGAAGAATGTAGTGGTTTTTATGAATCTTTTTTTCCTATTTCTAGGATTGAATATATTCAAATTTTTTCATATTTTATGGATTTTAAGGGTTTAAGTTATTTCAAATAGTTGTTAAAAGTTCTTTCTTAAATGGTTTTATTTCTAAAGAAGTTTAAATTTCTAATCCAATTTTTTTAGATGATAAGATTTCCTATTCATTTTTTATGTTAGAAAATGATTTATGCAATCTTAAAAAAGAACATCCTTCTTATTATTATGTACTTAATTTAATTTCATTAAAAAATGATTTGGTTAAAGGTAAAGAAGAACCAACTTTGTTTATTAATGGAATTTCAAATGATATTTTAAAATTTCAAATTTATGTTGATGATATTGTTTAGGGATATTTAATTTAATTTAATTTTAAATAATATTAATACTTGATGGTAACTGAATTTGATATGAGTTTAATTCCAGAACATAATTTTTTTTGTTCAATTTTTTCAAAGAAATGATGTAATATTTTTGAATCAAATTAAATATGATAATGATTTTGTTTAAAGGTTTTGTTTAGACTTATATAAATATATTAGATCCCCTATGATAACATATTGAATGTTATATTTACATAAATCTACAAAATATGTGTATTATAAAATGTTTAAATGCATGATTGGTAGTTTTTTATATGAATTATCCTATAATTTATATAATGTTTATTGTTTTTTATGTGAATGATTTAAATCTAATCATAAGGAATCTCATTTTAATGATGTTAAAAAATTATAAGATATGTTAAAGGAACTATTAATTGTGGGCGATTTTATTCTTTATGGAATTATTTTGATTTATTTAGCTATTGTGATTCTGATTATGGAGGGTGTAGGCTTGATATATGAAGTACTTCAAGTGTGTGTCATTTTCTTAGTAAAAGTTTAGTATCTTGTAGTTTAATGAAACAAAATTCTATTACATTATCTATTAATAAAAGTGAATATATTTCTACTAATTCATGTTATTCTAAATCATTGTCTATTAAAAAATATTTTCTGATTATGGTTTCAATTTTAAAAATATTATTCTTTTTTTGATAATTCTTATACTAATTATATTCCAAAAAACCCTTAAAACACTCTAGAATAGTGTATATTAACATAAAATTTCATTTAATAATATTTTATGTTTATAAATTATATTTTATTTTGGAATATGTTCAAATAAACAATTAACATGTCCATATTTTAACCATGCCGTTGGATATTTCAAAGTTTGAGAATAAAATTTGAAGTTGGTATAAATAAGATTTAATTTTTATTTATATTTTAATTTTAATCTTAACATTGACATATTATTAATTAATTAGGGGATGGGTCTTGATTTATTATTATATGAATTATTTTTTTAAATCTATTTATATTTTAATTTTAATTAATCACATTTTGATAAATTTAAAAAGGGGGAGAATTTCATAAAATCATGTTTTTGTTTTGTAATTTTCAAAAAGGGGTTTTTTAATTATTGTTGTTTTCTATGATTTCATGTGTTTTTTTGGTATAAATTTTGTGTTTTGAATGTTAAAAATACCTTATATATTACCTCAAGGGATTTTTAGTTATTTAAATGGATAATTATAATTTATTATCGAATCATATAAGCAATGTTTAATTATATTTATTGTGGTTGTTATTTATCATTATGATAATGGATTATGTATTTATTAATTTATTTTGTATTTATTATGTTTTTTTCTCATAGTCACTTGACTTACAGCATTCCTATATCTCATGGTAGCTTCCTCAGAGTCACTTGGTTCTTTCTTACGATCAATTAATTTTTATTATAGTCCATCAATTTTCCTTGTGATTTATTTTTTTACTTGTAGTCAACCCATACTTCCATCATATAGTCAATTACTTTTAGTTTTTGTTGTAGATTAATATTTATTCATGTCATCGTTCCTCTACCTTGCATTTGATCATTTGATCATGTGGTCAATACCTCATAATAAGTTATTTTATTCTTATGGTAGATCTGATATCCAACTATTGATTAAATTTTCTAATAATTAGATATTCCCTCATGGTTTATTAAAGCTCAATGTCTATCAACAAATTAAGTCTCTCACATCCAATAATTTAAAATTTTCTACAAATTCTAGAATGCTCTGTTTTTCAAGTATTTTGATATTTCCACTCATTATATGTCTGTAGTAATTTTTTTATTCATTTATCTATTATATATATATATATTATATGGAAACAATATAGATTTATTTTAATATATTATAAACACATTTATTAGGAGATTGAAATTATTTTATTGTTCACATATAAACCTATAACATGAGGTTTAAATAATTTGAATTTATTTCTTATGAGTGATTTATTTGTTTTACTTATTTATAATTTTTTTAATTATAATAGTCTTATTAAATGTTTTTTTATAGTTTTTAATTCAGTGTTAATTATTTTAGGTCTCTGTATTATATCTACATATATGTATGCATATATAAATTTTTTAAAATTTAAAAACAAATTTTACATAAGAAAAAGATGTAATTATAATGGGATTTCTTTAGCTAAGTATTATGGAGTTATTTTGAACTATTTAATGATGAATTATAATTGGTTTGAATTAGTCTTTATTTTTTTAATATGAATGAATATTGGGGAATGATAATCTCTATGTCCATCTATTTAATAATTCTATTATATTGTTGAAATTAGAATTATCTAGTCGATTGTGTGGTTTTGTTTAGTTTTATTTGAAGGGGACCAAGACTCATTTAGATGATACACTATACGGATACGACACTACATCCACAAAATTCTTTCAATGAGAACTTTTAAACATTCAATGTGATGGGGTTTCTGTGATCCTGTGCGAACTTGTTTTCATCCATTTGATAATATATTAGGTGGAACGTAAAAATATTTGACTATTATTAAGTCCTTAATGAGATTAAATTATCCTTTACTCAATGAACCATAGGTCATGATTAATTTGTCATCCTCTACATCTTCTACCTGGTCTTGTCTATGTCTAGACTAATTATTTCTCTATATCTCTGACATGTGCATAAAAATTCATTTTATTCTTTTCCCAACAAAATCATTTAATCTCTTTGAGTTATGACTCATTGGTTCTAAATTCATGACCATTCTTGTTGTGACTCCTATTATCAAAAGTCAATAACTATAACATTTTGTAAATCCCTATACAAAATTCAAGTGTATTTGGTTATATTTCCACTATAAAATATAGTTTGTAATTGGTTTATTATTCCCCTTCAAAAATAAGGTGAATAAGAAAACATCTCCCAAAAAGTATAGAGGTATTAGAGTAAACATACGTACACTTTGAACAAAACTACTATAAACTTGCCTACATTCATTCTTTACTTTTCTACAACATATTATCACCTACTTTTAATGATATTTAACTTTGATAATATCTATTTAAAATTTTATTCTTGTCTATTCACCCCCTTTAGACCATATTACATCACCATTTTGAACATGACATTATTTTTGATGTTTTATTGGATATCATCAAAAATGATATTGAAATTATATCATGCTTTGTATTAAGATATTTGATGTCATAAAATATGATGTAATCACCAAATATGATATGTGATATCATAGTAGGTGGTATAGAGTAATCCCATTGTTTTAAAAATATCACAATATAAGATATATATATCCATAACATATGATAATCCCCTTTTTGAACAATTTATGTAATAGTAAAAGATAGTATCATATGTCATTTACGATATAATGTATATTATAAAACAGGATCGCATAACATCATGGGTTAACGCTATGAAGTTTGTATATCATGGAATGTGATAGTTAATAACTATATAATTATTTTTATGTAATGTTGGGTTAATGTTATGGAGGCTTGTGTTGGGTTAATACTGTGCATGTGAGGCTACTACGACTCATTGCATACCGATTTATCTATCACATGGTATATATTTGTAAAACATAAAGGGATTTTATTGTTGGAACTTATATATTTCCTATTATGATATAACTGATATCATAAGGTGTGATATTATAGAAATTGTTTTAATTATTTTAAAATATGAATTGAATTGTATAATTTTTAAAATATTTATAGATTATAGAAAATGTTTTTTTTATATTTATATAATTTATAAAATGTTTATGAGAAATTTTTAAATAAATATCTATAATATTCAATGTTAATATTAAAACACCATTTTATATTTATATATCACACCTTTAAATTTGGATATAAAAAATTTATATGGAAATTATAAGTGTAATTTATGAAGTGTTTATAATTTTCTCTATTTATGAATTGTTCAAAAATAGTATTTCTCAAGCTTAAATATATGAATTGTTTATTTATTTATTTTATTCTCAGTCTTATACATAGATATAAATTTTCATATTATTATTTCATGTATTCTTTGTTTTAATGCATTAGAATTATTATATAAATTTTCATACATGTATATATGGAGTTACATGCTAGGTATGACAATTGATTTAGTGTTAGTGTACCTTAAATTTGGATTGTATTGGGTTATGACCTAGAATTTAAATACTTATTATAGTTTATGCATAATATTCAATGATTCATAGGATCAAACAAAACTCATTTATCATATAAAAGCAATAAGAAAACATACAACCCAAGAACATTATGTGTGAATTCCAGACATTATTCATAAATTGTAAAATGAATAAATTTATAACTTTCCCCAAATATGACCCTCTTACAATCATTTTCATGCATACTTAATAAAGATCATATAAGTAGAAACCAAATTACGTCCCTACTCTATAGTGTATCTGTGGGTTTGACAAAATCACTCATCATTCAAGAGGAACTATTATTCACCCACTATATACTAGTATTTTGGGATCAAAAAGGTAGGAGAAAAGAGAGATTCTAGTAGGGAGACTCACCATAAGCTAATTAAATGTTCAAATACACTCATCACAACACATCAAACCCTTTATATAAGCTATAAGATACCCTATACTTTAATCAAAAAATTTCTAATGCATTACAAAATTCATGAGAAATGATTAATCCAATTATGGATGAATCAAATGAATGCACAATTTCTCCCATATTTTGAAATTATTTAAATTCTTCATTGATGATAGCCAATATGAGTGATTTTTGAATGATAACTCTTTAACATTCCACTTCCATGCAATGGAAACTGATTTTTTATCACATGAAAACCCACACGATATCCGAAAAATAATGGCATTTGATTTTTCATGATTTTATGCATATAAAACTACCTGAATTACACTTAGGGTATTTTTCCCTATAAAAATGAGTTTAAACTATTGCTATAAGCTTGGAAGTCATTGGTATAACCTATATCAATAGTTCTGATAACCATTGGAAAGTGACTCATAAGTATACCCCTATACCAATAGTTCTATTAGAACTATTTGTATACGGCGTTGGAATGTATAGATAGCAATTTTTTATTGAAATTATTGGTATTGGATTCTACACTAGGTAGCTATAAAATATGTATCCAACCACTCTGGAAGATATATATATCAAACTATAAACAAAATTATGTATTAAAAAGTTATAATAATTTTGTTAAAATGACACATGAACTATATATTTTAAATTTTACCAATTTATTACATAAAATAATAAATCATAACACATATATAAAATAAATTTTAATCATCAAAACCCTACATAATTATCTCAAAAATATCAATTAATTAATATAAGGGATCAATATCCGCCAAACCAGCACCACCACCATCATGATCATTACTAACATTACAAATGACTCACCATCATCTTCATATTAAACCTCATCATAATCAACATAAATTTCATCATCTGAAACATCACTTGGACCATCATCCTCATCACCCAATACATCATATAAAGAGAATATTTTTGACATTCATCTTTTAAAATATGTTTTAGCCTCTGATGGGATTTATGGACATAAATATTTCAAAATGTCCATGAAAAAATTGTTGAATTTTTTTCTCTATAACACTCTTAGATAGATATTTATTGGACTCAACATCTTTTAAATGATCCTATTGTAACTCATATCTATAAGAGATATTAGAGGAACCTATTGTGGGCTAATACCTTGTGGGGACTATGATCTTCATGGGTTGACATTGGACCCTTCCATAGTTCTTGTCACTTAATATATATCTCAAATGATTATTTTCCCTAATATTTCCATTTTCTTACACATCAAGGACCTAAAAATCACACAATTGATAATGTAAATAAGATATTTAAGTTTTAAATAGTATCAAAATTTAAAATAATCATAATATGACTTAAATTATTTTATCATGTCTATTCATTTACATCACTCTCATCTTTGTTATTCCAACTCAATCCATATAATTTCACTCGAGGAAGATAAGCTTATATTTTCAATAATAATCACTGCAAATTACATTTAATGTAAGGAAAAATTATTCAATAATATTGTATTTCTAAAAAAATAACTAATTCGAACTAGTATTTAACAGATCAAAACCAAAAAAAATAAACTAAATTTTACTAAAATGAATCATATTATCCCAATTAGAGAAAAATTAGATTCAATCAAAAAAATTATTAAAGGTATATTCAAATTTGTTTTATTATTTTTTTATTGGGTAAGGTTGTATTGGTTTTATTCAATTTAGTTCTAACCATTTTTTTCATTTTGTGTTTTTAATCTATTTTTGGGAGATTTAGGTTTGAGTAAGTATTTTTTTAGTATAATTTCATGAATTTATATCCAATTCATCTTTTCTTAGTTAAGTGATGAATAAAACATATCAAATTGGTTTAGTTTATTTCAATATAGTTTAGTTTAGTTTGGTCTAGTTTAGGTAAGAACAATTTGGATAATTTTATTTTAGTTTGGTTCAATTTATAGTTAATTTTTGTTTGTTTGTTCAAGTATTATTTTGGAAGACTAGTTAAATTAAACCTAGTTGTGTTTAGTTCAAATTTACCCATTTTGGTTTTATTCTATTCAGTTGAATTTAGTGTAGTTTATTTTTTAAAAAAAATATATGATTCATATTGTTTTCATTGTTACTATTACAATCTAGCTTAGTTTTTGTTTTATTATATTTAGTTTGATTTAATTTAATTTTATTCATATGTGGTTGGTTCAAGACTGTTAGGGTAAGTTTTTATGTATGACCTTAATTTGTTAAAAATGATATTTTATTGAAAAATTCATTTTTTCAGATGAATTTTTATAAGAAATTGGATTAGATAATTTAAAAGTGTTACAATGGTTTCGTTAGTTTTATATGAGTGTCAAAGTTTTGAAATTGAGTTCTTTTTATTTAATGATTTAGCACAAACTCTTAAAATTACTTGGTTTTGATATAAAATAGTTTTATAAATTTTAATTTCTTGGAATGACTTTATATTATTAGTGTATTTGAGTGAAGCTTTCATGGTGTTAAAATTAGTGGTTTTTGTGAATACCTATGTAATTTTTTTAAAAAAATTGAAATTATCTCACAAGTATAATATTTCTAAATATTGAATTATACATTATTTTCAATAAATTTGAGCATTTTATAATTGGTAATTTTGGAAATTGTAAATTATTTTGGGTTGGTTGGTTAAAATATATTTTTGGTTGAATTCAATACTATTTTTTAATTTTTTATTTAGTTTTAGTAATATCATTTTATTTTACTTTGCTTTAATTCTATTATATTTGGTTTTCTTTAGTACATGTACTTTTTTTGGATGATATTGGTTCAACTCATGTCAAATTAGATCAATATTTTTTAGTTGGTGGAAGAAATATTTTTTATTAATATGTTTGGGTTTATTAAAGGGTTTTTAGATTAGAATGGTCTAGAACTATTTGATTTGATTTTATTAATTACATGTTTTTAAAATTCAACTATGTTAAATTAATTTGGGTTAAGTTCATTTTAGTGTTGTTAAGTTTTGTTATATTTGGTTCTATTCATGTTTGGTACTACTCATCTTATTTCACAAAAATTATTATTTTTTTTAATTTGGTTTGGATGCGTGTCTACTTGATTTTGGTTGAAATATATGTATTTTGGTTCATGATAGGACATTTTAGGTTGTTTTATTTCATCATGATTACATTCATGTTGATTTGTCTTATTTTTTATGGGTTAGTTGGGTTCACTTCCATTAAATTTTATTTGATTCAATTTCATTTCTTTTAATCCTAATTGAGTTAGACATCTATAATTAGATGTTTTTTGAGTCAATTATTTTTTATATAGTTTCATTTATTTTTTCATTATTTGGATCTATTCAATGAGTTCTACATGCCCCCCACTAAATATGATCCAATTTATTTTATTTAACTAAGTTTCATTAATTTTGGTTCAATAATTTTTTAGAATAATTGGTTTGGATGGGTCCAATTCATTTTAGGGTGGTTTTCATTGAATAGGATTGGTTTAGTTTTTATTATATAAAGATTATTTGGTTCAATTTGGATAGTTTTTAATTGAACCTAACTAACTAAAAATAAATTTAATTGATTCGAAAACAATTACAAGAATTTAAGCCTGATTGAATTCAATAAAACTTACTGGAAAAAACCCATCCTAACAAACAAAAATTAATTGAAACCAATTTGAATTAAAAAAACTAATATCAAATGAACCAATATTAATAAAATGGGAAAAAACTAATCCAAGAAAAATTTAAGTTAATTAAAAAAATAAAATTGATCAGACTTGGCCAAACATGAATAAAATAGAGAAAAACTTACCCAACATCAAAAATAACCAAACCAAATATGATCAAACCCAATAAATCTAAATGGATCCTTCCATTCACTATATAAACCATCTTAAAATTTATAAAAAAATAAAATCAAACCAAACCAAATTTATTAGAATAGTAATATAATTAATTATGTTATTGTATTAATTATTATTAATTCATGTCATGAAATGTCTAGTGTGATGAGTTTTATTTGATTTGATTTAGTTTTTCTGGTACCTAATAAAAAAATATTATCATAAAAAATACTTAGTTTATATCATGAACATGTATAATAGTATGACTTGAATAATTTATATGCTTTATAATACCCATTTTTTATTCTAATAAATCAAGAAAATAAAATTTTAATAAAATTTATAATAATTTATTTTTCAACCAAAAAACAATAAAGTCAAATTATACCATAAACTCGTTACTCTTCTAATAAGATATCATTTCCTACTATTGCGTAGCTGGATAATCAGTGAGTAATGGTATACCCTCTAACTCCATGATGAGTCTACTAATCCAACCACCATATAAATCAAGCTTATATTATCACTGCATGTCCCCTAATTTTATCAACCATGTTGCCTTCATATCTTGACCATTAGAAAAGTTTAATCGAATATGAAACAAACATATTAATTATTATAAATAATATAATAATATAAATTTTAATTTTTTATTTTTTTCATATATTATCCAATACATTATCCATGATTTGATTATTGACATGACTTTATGAGATTGGTTGAGCTATAATGATGTCATTATACTTGGAAAATGTCAGCATGAAACATTTACATTGACTATCACTTTTAACAATCAATTAGTTATATTCATTATTCTTTATCACGATTTGTGTTTGAAGGTTTCAGGCTCAATATATATAAGTACACCCACTTATCCTATAAGAAGATCCTTTTAGAAAAGATAAAAGAAAAAATATATAATTTATACATATTAGAACTTAAATAAAATTATTGTGAATGAATTTAATGCACAAGTAAAAATATACCTGATACAGGTTGGTCATTTTTCTTCAATGAATCCATGGGATGTTCCATATTGGTAGCTTGTAAAGGATGTGTGTGAACTAATTCATGCTCTAGATTATCTGAAAGTTGTGGCGTAGAAGTAGAATGAGTGTGATTATAAAATCGTGGATGGATATGAGTGGGAAATTGAGGTGACAAAGAAGTGGTAGGAAAAGGATAAAAGGGAAGATTAACTATTATAGGATATGTAAATGGTATATGATAAGTATATATTTACTAAAACAATGATGAAGCCATTGGTGGGAACATCTCTGGATCCTCATGTGAATGATGAGGTAGACAAAGTGAGGTATATGGGATATCTTTTGGTGGGTCTGGGTGTGACCGAGTACAATGGTTTCTCTTAGAACCTCGAGTATCACCCCCACATGATTGGCCATTATGTTGACCACTATCAATAGTTTGACTAGAGATTAGTTGTGGGATAGATGAATGTAACTAAAATAGATTTTATAAAGAATAATAAAATGGAATTTACTGTATCACAGTTGAAAAATATTAGAATTAATATACCCACTAAAGGCATTAGGGGAGGTATCTTGGGCTCTTACATTCATCAATCATTAGCAAACAATATTTTCTTGCATATTTTTTTTCAATAAAGTTCATATTCTTCACAAAAAATAAATCTACATATTTTTAGATTTTGAATACTATAAAATGAGACTAATAAGGTATAAACGTTGGTGGAAAATAATTAAGGCATACTAATTGGTAATAAAAATCATGAAAAAGTCATGAAAAGTCATAAAAAAGCATACAAATTGAAATTAAAATAAGTCATACAATATTTCCTAACATATTCACATCATAGGAATGAAATGTACATTTCTGGATAATCTTATTGGTGTCATAATATGTAACTGTTAATATAAAAAATTTAGTCTATTTAAATATGTTTTATGAAACTGTATAACTTTCAATCTGTTTGAAACAGTTTTAAAATTGTTTTCAATATGTTTCAAAATAATTTTTGAATATTAGTGTGATCATATTTCAATAAAAATCATTTAAAAATTTGTTTTTTAAAAACTATATTAAACATGTTTTTAACAACTGTATTATGCTAGTTCTTGAAAACTGATTTGAACCTATTTTGTAAAAATTGGTTTGATTTTTTTTAAAACATGTTTTTAAAACCCCAATTTACAAATTATATTTTAAAAACTTTTTGAAACCTATTTTTTTAAATTGTTTTTAAAAAACACTTATCAAAACCAATTTAAACCTGTTTTTAAATATTTTCAAATATGGTTTCAATTTTTTTTAAAATCATATTTAATTTGTTTTTAAAAATGTATTCAAATAGATTTTTTTGAAACCCCCTTTTAAAAATATTCTATTTTATGATTGGTTCTCTATCAATTATACCTGGGTGCTATTTAGTTAAAATTTAAATATTCTTAGATCTATTTTAATTATGTTTGAAGACTAGTTATACACGAATTTTCTTTATTAATACTTGCACTAAAACAATTTATTTGTTCATTGTTTTGTTTGTATGTAAATTTTTTTAATAATTGAAATAAATATAAAAAATTTAATGAAAAAAACATACCTTAAACAAAAAATCCCTTTCCAATTGAAACCAAAATAAAGAAATTATAATATCACCAACCTAAAAGTCCCAATTGGAGCTAATCCAAAGGAACTGAGAACACATATGGCTTCTTTTATATATTACACAACACTACTTTAAGTTGAAAATCATCTTAAAAATTGATCTTTTTTATTCTTCACATGAAATATTTTGATCAAGACCAATATGAGAAATTATAGTGTCAATTTTAACCCCACCATAACATATTTTTCAGGATTACTTCAATACTGATACTAATTCCATGTCTCGGGTGATATTTAACATAAAACACATGTTTCACCATTAATACTAAAATACATGCCTCTGTGGTAGAAAATATTTGATTCATGTCAATAACACAAAATCCTTAGTCATCAATAGATTTTTCTTATCATGTTATGGAATTAACCCACTTTCATCGAAGTGAATCGACCATGGGAGTAATAATCTAATACCTATATTATATTGAAAAATCCACAAAAATACATATTTTTATAACAAGGCCTACTATTTGGTATACTATCATACTAGTATATTATGACAATCAACATAATTAAATCATGATGTGTTCTCATTTTCAATGTTATACCCCTTTATTAATAATTATTTTCATTCACAAACCAAAGAATTAAGACCAAAAGCCAAGAATCTTAATACTTGATAGATAGATTCAATAATTAAACTCAATACCTAAAATATATAAACCTATATATGAATTAATGTAATGGTTATGCATTCGATTTTGACCAAGAAATAAACTATCTATTATTCAATGTATATCTCCTTCTCAAAAGTAATGAATGGTGAATTATACTTATAATTTATTTATATTCACTATATAAAATATTAATAAAATTTTAAGAAATATTTGAAACTTTTTAATATGATATAACATATAGATATTTAAATTTCTTACTTGATACATTCATGAAAAAAATCATAGTTAAAAAAGATAGTGTGATGTGTCATCTCTCAATCTTTAAGGCTCAATGTAGCTAATTTATATAACCAATGAATTCTCCCTATTAGGGGAAGCGATGGAAAAGTGGAATCAGTTTAATCATAATAATTATCTTCATTTATCATTTTTCAGTTATGTATCATTCTAACATTATCCAAATTCAATGCAAAAATACTTACATTCTTAATCTTGATAAAATTCACCATAAAACCTTTAGAATGATTCATTTTTTGGAAATAATTCTTCATTGAGTACATATTTGGTTCAATTGGGTACATCCACCAAAAATAAATAGGTCCCCCAATAATTATTTAAATTATAATATGGATAGTTAGATATAACATGAAAGTTAAAGAAGATGGATGAAAAAATTTCTCTAACTAAAATAAAATTAATGGTGCATATTCCATATTTTTATCGAGAAATACTTCGAAGAAATTTAGAAAAAAATAATATAAAAATGGAGGAATAAAACTACTACCACTCTTAAATTATTGTATAGTAAATAAAAAATTTCTATTGGAATCAATTCATGAAAAAGAATTTGATAATCATGATTTTTTAGGGATTTCAGTTTCAAAAATTTTTTGTTGAATTTTTTAGATATATTTCGTGTATAGACATCCAAAACCTTAATATTCTCTAATAATTATATAAATTGTTTTTTCTTTGAAGGTATCATCACATTAGAAGCATAAAAAATTCCATTTATTTTCACAAAAAAAACAACATGTAGTTCTAGTATAATACCCTAATGCATCAAGTCACGCTGAAATGATAATTCATCTTTGGTCTTCCCCTTACCATTTAGAATAATTTAATGTAGAATTTCCCATATATTTTCCCACTTTTCCTTATTTCTAAAAAATGATATAAAAAATTGGTTGGACAATATGTCAAATCAAAGTGGATACATTTATTTTTAGAATTGTAATTAGATTCAGTGGGAACATTATTCCTCTTTATAGATTTCATCTGACGTTTACCTAATGAAAAAACTAACATCTTTTAATTCATTAAGAAAATATATTCTATAAGTATACTGAGGCGGCTTATATGTCTCAACATTATTGTAAAATATTCATTTATTATTCCAATGTCGATGATTAATTGACAATAATTGTCAATATCCCATGAAATTGAAACAATAATGATATTTAAGTAATATAGAATTTGTATTATTCATAAAAATAGGATGTGATTTTTTTCCCTTCATGATCCAATGAAACATATTTTCATAAGTATGTAAATAATTTATCATAAACATATGAACAAAAAATATGTTAAATATACTTTTAAAAGAAGCATTTTATGTGCACACACCCAGAAAACAAAGTTTCTTTAACTCTATTGTTGAAGGTTAGAAGTACACAGATCTATCAATGTCAGGATAATAAGGTCTATATATGAGTATAGTCAAGAAAGTGAATGGTTTTTTCATACACATACATAAATTAAGTTTAAAACAATGAAATAGTCTAGGCACATGCTGTGAGAAGTAATCATCTGATCAAATGAATTAGAACCATCACATGATAGATCCAAACCGATATTACACACCTTTGCTGAAAATATGGGTACCATGCTTCAATGTTTTTCCAAGTTAATCCATTTGTAGGATATTCCAACTCATTATTATCCTTAACTCTCTTAACATTATTCTATCACACATTTTTAAAGATTTCATCATACATGATATGATTTTAGAGCCTAATAATAAATGGAAAGTTCCATATTAATTTATGTTGCACACGAGATGTGTTTCCTTATACATTTGGATTCCATCAAGATATAACACGTTCTTTATAATCATTTATGTATATGGTTCCGTCTAATACTAAGATATAATCTTTTAGGTAGTCATGGATTTTATTAATAAAAAATACAATATAATTAATGAACTTCCACTCTATATTATTCTTTGAGGGAATATTCACTCCACCAGGTAGTAATTCCTTAAAAAGGTATGAATATAATCAATGGAAGAATTAGAAATTCCATATATGGTTTCCCCATGATACAATCCCATTAAAATTTTCAGATTTTTTATTTTACTAAATTCTTGATATACATGAGTCCTAACATTATCCATTAATTGTTTTTCACTCCCAGAACATTATCATTTTCATTACTTACCTGATGCATACTGGTATCATTATCATCTAACATTGTCATAATATCTTTATAATGAAAATATATAAACAAAAACTAATCAAATATAAAAATATCTATATCACTCCCTTAATTTTTATCATGAATACACAAATATTTCCCTTTCTCTCCATTGTGATACTACGCATAATAGGGTGTTTGAAAACCAACTTCTATTATTTGGTAGCTTACTTAATCACAACATAACCAAGGTTTTCCTATAGAATTATAACAAGGAAATATATAATACCTCTATTTGAAGAATTATTAAATTAAAATTTTAAAAAAATAAAAATTCATTGGTAAGTTGATTGAGACTCAATCAGTTTCATACATCCACCTTCTATCCACCCGGTTACATAAATAGGTTTTTATTAATATCAACATAGTAAAACATAATTTAAAAATTTTGATAACAATTAATATTTTGAATATAAATTCAATTCATTTAAATACTTTTACAAATGTTTTTATATATTTTTCATCATTTTTCTTCAATTCAGTTCAGTTTTGATTAATTTGGATAGAAAAAATCCAATTGAATACATATGTGTCTATAAATATTTTTTTCAAAACAACATCTTTATTTTGAATATGAAATCAATCCAATAAAATACATATGACTTTATTATAGAAATAATTTCTTTAAAAAAAGAAACATTAACCTACCCAAAAAGAAAAATCATTTCTTTAATACACATCTTTTTATCAAAGAAATAATTATAATGCAAAAAAGAAAAAAAAAATTATCACATGTATGAAAAAATATTCTTATAAGATAATAAAAATAAAAATTTTAAGATAAAATTCATCCAAATAGACTAGTAGCTATCTAAACAAAGAATAAGAGATAAAATATTATATAATCAATGCATACTAGTAGTGACCCACACAAAGTATAATACATAGAATGGTAAGAAACTAATACATACATTTAGAGTATGTAGAATTAGTGAGTGACTATTAAATGAACTTCATTAATTACCACCTTTATTATTCAGACATTTTACCACACATTTCATTAAAATTAGTTATACATAAAATTTGATCATTCAATGATTAAAATAAAATAGTTAAAAGAAAATTTTAGTTACCCCATAATAAATTAAAAAACCCAAAAAATACTACAATAATTAATTACACAATCAACTAATATATATTACTCAAAAAAAACTTTATATTATATTTATGTAAAAATATAGAGTAATTTTTTTAAAGAAAATACATCAACAAAAATCATACTTATTATGAAATACTATAAAGAATATAATTTAAACGATCCTTCATTTATTGAATCAGAAAGAATCATGTAATAAGAAGATCTTAGTTGGTATTTTATACCTAGATGAACACAAAAATAATGCCCAACAGAATATATGATGGATTTGGAACTCACTAATTTGATGTTGAATAAGAAAAAAATAAAAAAAAACAAGATGTGAGGGGATATCATCTCAGAGAATAGATGGGGGCTCCGATTATGGTAGGGAAGAAATAGGGATCGTATGGGTGGGGGTCATATGATTCCACCCTGTGAAAATTGTTCTTTAAAACTATTGGTATATGAAACTATATACCAATAGTTATTAAAATACATTTTTATAGATTACAGTTAATGTATCTAGACCAATGGTTAGTCTAAAATATAGGTATATATACTTATATACCAACTATTTTAGAAAATCATTGGTACATAGGCTTGGGTATAGATTGAAAATATAGTAGTGTTACCTATATCATTTTATATAATATGTCCAAAATGTATTCCATGCATTTATATTTGTAGGTCATATTTCCTTCAATTCCCAACCTCCACTAAAGCCTTAAATAATTCATGAAATTTCACCTTAAATTGTATCATATAAAATATCTTGTGTAATAATATCCAAAAATAATTTTATATTTATTCTAAAACTATTTTGGAGAGTTATCGTCCAATTAACCTTATATCACATTGTATGAAATAACTTTTCAAAATCCCATCTAAAATTCCTTATGAATAAACTTTAAAACATTTTAGAGAAACTCCCTAATTTAAATTCAGTAATAATTAATTCAACCAAAAACTATGACACATTTCCCTCTACAAAATTTATTAGAAATATGAATCACTGGATCTGTAAATGTAAGAAAATAATGACCTATATCAAAGAATCAATTCTACTCAAGATTCAAAAGGATATAGCATGATCTCATTAGACACATGAATCTCTATACCTGTGTTCACCAACTGCATCATATGTAATAATGAATTTTCAGATTATCACTTTTTCCAAAACATTGAGTGACCATGGGACATGGATTATGTCAATCCCATATTTCAAACTAATTTTTTTTTCAATTATATGCGTATAGAACAAAAAAGTCACTAAATACGTCACATGTTATTCAAATTTATAAGTGGGAACATCAAATTCACCTCAAATGAATAGATATTCACATAAAATGTATTATCTAGGGTTTAACATACACTTCTTTTGTGTATCTCTATTAAGGTCCCAGATTTCGTACCAATCTATGATATGAAAAATATCATATTCGTTAATCTCTGATGGAAGACATGATCAAAAACATACCTAACCTATTAATATTGTGAAGTATCTTCAGGACACCGGTTTAATTTTACAAGATATTTGTGACTCAGTTCATCATAATTAGGTTGCGGTAAGAATAATTCATATGGTAGGTCAGATCATCTAAAGCTCAAGTATTTTGATCACCATATGTTTGATCAATCCTCATTCAATTAATATTCATATTGAAATGTTTGGGAAGATATTAATGCAAGAAATCATAATTAGATTACCTGTGATTGGAATTAAAATAGGATAAAGATATAGGGACCAACAATTACATAGTATAATGGATAAACATTTGGGATTACAGGACGTCGTTGTAATTAGATTACCGGATGGGCCCCCTATAAAATGGGTGTGGGACCACTTTTTTGAGATTGGTCCCAAGAGGTGTGAACCCAATTCATAGTAGTGCTTTGACATGCCAATGGGAATGGGTTTAGAGCTAGATATTTCATTTCTAAATAACTATCGCGATCCATATTCATATTGGATATCCAAAGTGATAGTGTGAATGGGGTTTAGGTATCCCTATTTCTATATTTTTTTATTTTTTTTGTTTTTTTGTTATGTTCTTATGTTTATATATATTTATATTTATTATTAATTAAAATAATTAATATAATAAGTTAAAATAAATATATAATTTATTAAAATAATTTATAAATAAAATAATTGGAATAAATAAAATTTTAAAATTATAATTAAGTAATTAATAAAATAGTTAATAGTTGAAAATACAAATATTAAATGATAATATAAATAAAAATATTTTTAATAGTAATAAATATCCATTAATTAATTAGTAATTGTATAATTAATTCCCTTATTAATTATATTATTTACTATAATTAGTAATTATATCAAAAATTACATTCTAAATTACAGGATAAATTATGATTTCAATGTATAAATTATGTTATGTTATTTATTTATTTATTATTAATTATTAATTATATTTGATATTTATTAATTATAGTCACTA
Organism: Viscum album; assembly: GCA_963277665.1. Classification (NCBI taxonomy): domain Eukaryota; kingdom Viridiplantae; phylum Streptophyta; class Magnoliopsida; order Santalales; family Viscaceae; genus Viscum; species Viscum album. Next base: position 825,644,024 of record OY728132.1, read on the forward strand.
TAAAGACCCAACCCGAGTTTCTCGGAGTTGGTGCCTTATTTGATTACATTATAATGATTACAAGAAGTTGCATCCTAAATGAACTAATATATTAATTGTTTTGGAAACAATATACATACATAAATTCAACATTACAACTTGAAATAAAAAACAACATATAAGTTTTATTGGGAACATCCAAAACTATAATTTTATCCCTATAGGTCCCTCATAATAAAATATTTCATGTCATGAGAAAATGAAACATAAGAAAGGGGTAAACTCAAATGCTCATTAAGGGTAATAAATACATTGGAAGATATCGTAAACATAAACATAAGACATGGTGAATAAATAAAAACTCATGCCTTTAAAAATAAACTTGAACACATTATGGTATGAATAAGAGATAAATAAATAAATACATAATAAAACACAATCATGGGTATTCTTCTAAATGAATAACCACATGAACTATCAATACTATTTTCATAATAAGGGAATTCATAATGCAAGAAATCATAACCATACTTTCAAAGCCTCATGCCAAGACCATAAATAACCATTTTGTCATGGCCTTGTGACATGACCTAGTTTGTCTCATGAGACCTACTAATAAACCAAGGGGATATAGCAGGCCCCACTAGACACTTACTAAATCCTACACATTCTTATATGAATGGGGATAAACATAAACAACATATACATTCATTTTGAAACTAATATATGACATGTAAATAACTTTCCTCGAACATTAAGAATAAACATAAGCATTTAGAGAAAATTGGTGAATGGTTTTAAGATATAATATCCATAGAAAAAATAATCATAAACCATTAAATTAAATATGTTATATGATATCATAGAATATTAATCCCAAAAATATAAAATAATCAACAAGAGTGTTGAAATAGATTAAGATACTCTTATAAAATCATCGAGTAATTCTTGAGATAGATACTCTTTTATTTTTGAAAAGAAGAGTTCTTTTGGAAAAGTATTTTTATAAAACAAAAATCTAAGTGTGATAGTATTTTAATAATAAAATTAGTGATTTAAGAAAAAAAATATATGTTATAGAGTTCCCTTGAAAATATGTAAGAATTTGAGAAATTCCCTTGAATCAGGCTTATATTTCAGGCATAATTTTTTATAGATCCTTTTAAAACATATAACTCCCCATAAATGAAAGTAGGATTTGGGTTGGTACATATATATAGAACATTATCATAGAATATATGATAAGTACATATGAATAAATATGAATTTAATAGAGTTAAGTAGAGAATAATAGTAACCTGAATGAAAATGGAGGTTTGGGTAGAAAACCCTTACCTTAAGTCTGAAGGTGTTCCTCACTTGATCTTAATGACCTGAATAATAAAATTTAGGTTCATAAATTAATGATTAAAAAACCTCTTCTAAATTTAATTTATTTATTATAACCTTGATAGGTTATTTCATGGCCTTTTGATGGGTTAAGAGGTTCAATTCCATTGTTTGAGTGTGTTTTCTTCCTTGGCTTTCATGATCAGTTTACTTATTTTCATGTATGGATAAACATGTAGAATGTGAATGGTGGTCCAGAATTTAAGTTATATGTTATTAGTGAACAAAAATAATATTACATGGTTATAAAATTCTTTTTGTTATTGGGGGTGAAGATGAATAATTATATAAAACTTTAATGACAATTGTTTGGGTTAATTTGCGGTTCTTGATCACAAAAAACTTGTTTTGATTTTTAAATTAATATCATGTATGAAAAAGTCTGTAACAACATAAATTAAGTTATAATGAATATATTATGATCTTTATCAACTATAAAAATGGTTTCATTACCAGAATTGAAGATGGTATTAGAAATTGGAAACTCGTCATCCTTAAATGTGATAAATTAACACATATCTGATGTTTTCATTTCTATATGAAAATAAGGGGAAAGAGAGAGATGATGCATAATTATTACTTTATAATTAAAAAATTACAGTAAATATAAGTTACTTGAGTCATCACAACATTTTAATGAAAGGATATGAGTAAAGAAAACAAAATAAATGAACTTGAAATAAACGAAATGAAAAGAGGAATTTACCACTTGAAGTAATCTTCCTTGAGAGCCTCTTTAAGTGAGGAATTTTGGTCATTTTCAGAGACCAAGGGATAATGGACGTGGGGTAAGATCTTGGTAGGATATTTGGGAAGAATTTATAAATGGAACAAGTATTAAGGGGAGTGAAGAAAAGAGGGAGTGAAGGGGTTTTTTTATAGTGGAGGAGAGGAGGGTTTTCCCATTATTTTAATCAGTATTTTCTTATTTAGCCAAAGCCAACCAATAGTATTGATATTTGTGACAAATAATAGTAATATGTTCATGTGAGTTAAAAACATTTCCATTTATTTCATCAATTACTCAATAATTATGCATAAATTTACTTAATTAGCATTTTTCATAAATTATCAAATTTCACTATTTGCCAAAAAATCAAGTATTTCAAAAAAATATCAAAAATTAATCCTAACCATTTTTTGAAATTTAGAATTAAAAAATGAACTCAATTTTTTGAAAATAATTTTATAAACATTATTAATTTAATTTTTAAATAAAATCATAATTTATTCTAAAAATAAAAAATTTAAAACTATAATTAGTTTTATATCACCTTGAAATATTAATAAAGATATCATTATCTTATAAAATTAAGACAATAAAATAATAATATGATTTAATATTAATAAGGGTCATATTACTATTCATATACTATTCATAAGGATATTTTACTATTCACTAAAAATTATTTTTGTCTTTTCAGACTCTAAATATCTTACTGAATGCAACTGTGTATGTTAGTTTTTTGAAATTCAAATCACAGAGGTAGAAAAATTTTGTTTACTGGATATGTTATAAAAAAGTGGTGTTTTGAAGAGACTCATTGTTTCATGCATTAAATTTTAAATTTATTTAAAAAATCTTCTGGTGTTACATTATCCCCTCCTTATAAAAATGTCATCCTAAAAATTACCAAAATGTTACCTCACAAAATGATTTGGGTAGTTCTTTATCATAAGATACTCAGGCTCCTATGATTCCTCTTAGATTTTATGGTTTTTTAAAAGTGTATTTACCAATAATGTTTTTTGATTCCTTAAAACTTTTTCTTTAGTGTCCAGAATCTGGATAGGATCCTCACAGTAAGATAGGTCAAGTTCCAATTATATACCTTTAGAAGTGAGGAAATGTGTCAGGTCTAGCATGTTCTTTCTCAACAATGAGACATGGAATACATTGTGTACTTTAGATAGGCTAGGAGGCATAGCCAAATGATATGAAACATCTCCAATTCTCCCCATAATTTTAAAAGGTCCTATGTACCTAGGGCTCAGTTTCCATTTCTTTCCAAATCTTATAACACCCTTCCATGGAGACACTTTTAAGAAAACATGATCTCCCACTTGAAATTACAAATCCTTCCTCCAATTATCAGCATAGATTTTATGTCTACTTAGAGCTTCTTTGATATGGACTTGAATATTCTTTACCTTCATTGTTGTTTCCTCCACAAGATTTGGACCCACTAGCTTCTTTTCCCTAAACTTCATCCCAACATATTGGTGTATGACATCTTTTCCGTACAATGCATTGTATGGTGCCATTTGAATATTGGAATGGAAACTATTATTTTAGGGAAACTCCACCAAGGGTAAATACTGATCCCACATACCTTGTAAGTCATGAAATCATGATCTCTACATATCTCCTAAAGTTAGGATCATCCTTTCTAATTACCTATCAGTTTGAGGATGATAAGCAGTACTCAAACAAAGATCGGTATCTAAATATTTCTAAATAATTTTCCTGTTTTTTTTTTAAATAAAGGATCGTGATCAGATACTTTGAAAGAGGTTCTATATGATTTCTTACCACTTCATTGATATTGAGTCATGCAAGATGATCTAGTGGAAAATCCTCCCTTATAGTGAGGAAATGTGTAGACTTGGTAAGCTGATCCACACTTACCCATATAGAATCATTCTACCTTGTAGTTTTGGGTAATCCGATTAAAAAATACATGGTGATTCCATACCATTTCCATATAATAATAGGTAGAGGTTGCATGACTTCTCTTGGATTCTATTGTTCGACCTTCACTTATTGAAAAAGTAAATATCTTGATACATAATCAGAAATTTCCCACTTCATATTGTCCCACCTAAAATGTTCCTTCAAATCTTTATATAGCTTAGTTATACTATGATGTATAGAGAAATGGGAACTATGGGAATCATCCAGTAACTCCCTTTTTATAATGTTTAGATAGGGAACGCATATCCTCTTCCCAAATCTCATAATTCCCTCTTCACAAACAAAGTCAGCCAACTTCCCTTCTTTCATAGAATTAATTTTCTTTTGTCGGTTCTCATTATCAGAATAAAATATTTTAATCCTTTCTAATAAAGATGGTTGGGAAACCAAATGAAAATTAGTGATGTTTCACCTTCTTTGATAATTACCATATACATACTCACTAGATCCATGTACAAAGGATCCTTGTCAATCCACATTTTGTTGGTAACTCCATGATCCTTCTTGCTCAATGCATCAGCTAACTTTTCTTCCTTTCTTGTATGGTAGTGTATTGAAAAATAATAATCCTTGATTAGTATGATCCATCATTGTTGCCTCATTTTGAGTTAATTTTGTGAGAATATATACTTTATATTCTTGTGATCCATATATATCTCACATCATTCAACATAGAGACAGTTTCTCCATATTTTTGGAGCAAAGATCACAATTGATAACTCAAGATCGTGATTAGGAGAGTGTTTTTCATGAATTTCTAACTGCATTGATGCATAGGCAATAAATTTATCATTCTATATTAGGAAAAACCAAGTCCTTTCTTTGATACATCACTATAGATCAAAAACCCGTCATTCCCCAATTGTAGAGTTAGGATCAGAGCATTCACTAATCTCCTCTTCAATTCTTTGAAATAGTCCTCACATTCTTTTGTCCATATGAACTTAACCCCATTTCATGTAATCTCGGTCATTGAGCTGGCTAAATGGGTGAAGTTCTGAATGAAATGTCGATAATAACCTGTTAAACCAATAAAACTACATACCTCAGTTATGTTGGTTGGAGAATTCCATTATTGCACAACCTTTTTCCTCATATGATCCATATATATTCCTTAGAGAAAAATTGGCCAATAAATGAAACTAATTGAATCCAAAATTCACACTTGATAAACTTCTCATATAATTCATTTCTTCTAAGAGTCTTCAGAATAGTGCCCTAGTGATTTTCAGGATCTTCGTAGATTTTGGATTATACCAAGATATCATCAATAAATACCAAAAAAAATTCATCAATATATTCCTTGAAAATACTATTCATTATATCCTAGAAAATTGAGGGTGAATTAGTCAGTCCAAAAGGCATTACTATAAACTCGTAATTCCCATACTTGGTTCAAAATGTTGTCTTTGGAATGTCGTCCTTTATTACTAGAAACTGATGATATCCATATCGAAGTTCAATCATAGAAAATATTGGGCTCTATGAATTGGATCATATAAATCACCAATTTGAAGTAGGGGATACTTGTTCTTTATTTTTATATAACTAATCTCCTTGTAGTCAATACACAATCTCATAGATCTATCATTCTTCTTGATGGAAAGAACAAGGGCTCCCCATAGAGAAACACTTATGTAAATAAATCCTTTATCACTCAATTCCTCTAGTTGATTATTCAGTTCCACTAATTCCACAGTGGCCATTCTATAAGGGGTCTTTAATATGGGCCTTCAAATAGGTGTTAAGTTAATGGGAAACTCAATTTCCCGCTCTGGATGATGTCCAGGTAAATCCTCTGGAAACACATCAACATATTCTTCCACAATATGTAAATACTCTATTTAAATATTCCTTTCCTCACCCATAGTCATTGTATTCCCTTCTTCCCCAATAATTTAATTCACCAGAGCTGCTGGGTGTGGGTCTAGATGAGAATCAAATGGTGACATTTATGTTCTAAAGATAACGGATTCTACATCGTCCTCAAAAATTACAGCCTCTTTCTTCTTGAAATAAATTTCTACATCATGTTTCCAAATAAAATCCATACCAATGATTATATAAAATTCAATAATGGGTATGATAATAAAATTAGTAGATAAAAAAGTTTATACACCATAATAGGGACTTACTAACACAACTTTGTTATAATGATACATCCCTTATGAGTTTTTACTGACAACTCCCTTATTAAATCAAATTGGAAATATCTAATTTTCTTGGAAAATTGCAAATATATGAAAGAATTCAATGATCAAGATTCAAATATAGCATTGGATAAGTTCAAGGAAATGGTTAAATTACATGCCACCACATCGTTAGGAACATCAACCTCCCTAGTTGTGACCACATAAACTTGGCCTTTATCCCATAGACTTCTTTGGGGAATGTTTCCCTGACACTTTGGAAATTCATGTACATAATGTCCCATATCCCTAAAATTGTATCATTAAACATTGGTAGCTTATTTATTCTCCTTAAAATCTTGAGAGAGGTGGCCTTTTTCTCCTCACATGTAATAGACTCTCATTCCCTTTAGGCAAGTGCCATAATGTTTCTTCCCAAAATTACTATAGGGTGGAAGGTCAACTCTTCCCTTATTCCCCATTTCATTATTATTTTTCTGGAGTTTTCATCAACCCTCTTATTCTCTTTCTTTCCTTTAAAGTCATAAGACTTAGAAAATTAATTTTCCATCTTAATAGCACTTGAGACTATATCTTCATATGATGGGGAACTTTAAGATAATAGATCCCTTCTGAGGAATGGTTTTAAACCATAAAATAATCAATCAATATTGATCCTTAGGTTATGTATGTAGTCTGCAACATTCCATTCCATCCTTGTAAAGTTGGATAAATACTGGTAAACATTTCCTTCTTTATTTGGCCTCAGATTCAAGAATTGCCTTTCCATATCTTCTCATTGTTCACAGGGAAAATATTTCTCTCGGAAAATTTATTTAAAATACCTCCATTCCATCTCTTATATTTCTTCCTCCTCCTTGGGGTTTTAGATTAACAACCACCACTAATCTGTATCTCCCAATAGATGATAAACTGCCATTAAAATCTTTACTCTTTCATTACATCCCAAAGTGAGAAATATCTTCTCTTGGGAACCAATCCACTGATTAGCTAAAAATGGGTTTGTAGTCCCATTTAATGATGAAGGTTGTTGTATCATAAAGAGATCTAACATATCTCCTCTACATTGTGGATCTATATGATCCATTCAGGTAAGGTTATTTTTCATAACCTTAGTAAGCTATCACAATATAGTTATAAGTTTCTCCGCACCAGTCACAGCTCCAGATCCAACATCATTATCTTGCATTGGAGGGAAATCCCTTTTATGGGACATGCACGTTCATGTGGTTTCTATTCCTTCTACTAGGCACCATTTCTAAATAATATCATACACTAGATTGGGTTATGAATCATAATGTATAATATCAACATAGAAAAAATACTTATCATGAATAGATAATCTCATAATCATAAACATGGTTTATTTGAGAAAAACATTTACATTTAAATAATTCATAATGTATTGTAAAGAAAATGTGAATTATCCTAATAATATCCCCAAGGAGTGTCAAACTAAGAGTGTAGAAAATCCCATTGTTGTGCACCAAGATACCCCAGGTTTAGCCCGAAACTCTTTGTTAGTGTTTTCACTCCTAGGTATATCTATTCCAAAACCACATCCACTTATAGTATCTAGACAGGGATGTATTTTCTATAAAAATCCACATAATCTATTCTTTATGAAAATACCAGTATGTTCTTGTATATGTATCCTCAAGGACTATATTAGGGATTTGTTCCCTAATCTACATTTTCTAAATCTAGTTTCCATGTTTTCTACTAAACTTTCTTTGATACCAACTATAAAGATCTATCCCCAGTTGCCCTAATTCGGTGCCTTATTTGATTATATTAGCATGATTACAAGAAAGTCACATCCTGAAGGAATGAATAGTTTAGTAGTTTTGGAAATAATATACATACATAAATTCAACATTACAACTTGAAAGGAAAAAAATATAATTTTTATTTTGAACATCCAAAACTATAGGTTTATCCCTATAGGTCACTAATAATAAACTCCTTCATAACTTAATAAAATGAAACATAATAAAGGGGTGAGATAAAATTCTTAGTAAGGGTAAGAAATAAAATAGAATATATTATAAACATAAACATTAGGCATGGTGAATAACAAAAAAAATTCCTTTAAAAATAAACTTGGATACATTATGGAAGGAATAAGAGTTGAAAAAATAATTCCATAAGAAAACATAATCATGGGTATTCTACTAGTAGATTAACCACATGAAGAATCAATACTATTTTCATAATGAGGGAACTCGTAATGTGGTACATCATAACCATACCATCAAAGCCTCGTGCCAAGACCATAAATAACCATTTTGTCAAGGCCTCGTGCTATGACATAGTTTGTCTCATGAGACCTACTGAGTCACTGAGGGGATATAGAGGCCCTCACCCAACACTTACTAAGTCCAATTAATTCCTAATATGAATGGGTATAAACATATAATAGATTTACATTAATATTTAATCTAATATATGAAATGTAAATAACTTTCCCCAAACATTAAGCATAAACATTAACTATTTAGAGTAAATTGGTGAATGGTTTTTAGATAGAACATCCATATTAAAACTAATAATAAACCATTCAATTAAATATGGTAGATGATATCATTAAATATTAATCTTAATAATTCAAAATAATCAACAAGCGTGTTGAAATAGATGAATATACTCTTATAAAATCATCATGTAATTCTTGAGATAAACACTCTTTTATTTTGAAAAGAAGAGCTGTTTTGGAAAAGTATTTGTATAAAACTAGAAGTGATGTAAGATAGTATTTTCATAATAAAATTATTGATTTTATAAATACAATCTTTTCTATAAATAGATTATAGTGTTCCATTGAAAATAGGTAAGAATATGAGAAATTCCCTTTAATCGAGCTTGTATTTCAGGAAGAATTTTTGAATGATCCTTTTAAAACATATAACTCACCATATATGAAAGTAGGAATCTGGTTGGTACATATATATATAGAAAATTCTCATAGAATTTATTAGAAGTTAATATTAATAAATAACAATTTAATTTAGGTAAGTAGAGAATAAGAGTAACCTAAATGAAAATGGAGGTTCGGGTAGAAAACCCTTACCTTAAGTCTGAAGGTGTTCCTCACTTGATCTTAACGACCTGAATAACAAAATTTACATTCATAAATTAATGATTCCAGAACATAATATACATTTAATTGATTTATTATAAGCTTTATAGGTTCTTTCATATCCTTTTGATGGGTTAAGAGGTTCGGTTTCATTGTTCGAGAGAGTTCTCTTCCTTGGTTTTCATGACCAGATTACTTATTTTCATGTATAGATAAACTTATAGAATGAGAATGGTTTTCTAGACGATAAGTTTTATGTTAATGGTGAACAAAAAAAAGATTACATGGTAATAAAATACGTTTGATTATTAAGCGTGAAGTTGAATCATTATATAAAACATTAATGACAATTGTTTGGGTTAATTGGCAGTTCATGATCACAACAAACTCATTTTGATTTATAAATTAATATCATGTGTAAAAAAGGTTTAAAGAACCTCAAATAAGTTATAATAATTATATTATGGTCTGTTTCAAAAATCAAAATGGTTTAATGACCATAATTGAATATGGTAATAGAAATTGAAAACCGATCATCCTTGAATGTGATAAATTAACACATCTCAAGTGGTGTCTTCATTTTTCATATAAAATAAGGGGGAAATTTGAGATGACGAAGAATTATTAATATATAATAAAAAAACTATAGTAAATGTAAGGTACTGGATTAATCACAACATTTGGATGAAAAAAGGTAAGGAAATAAAACAAAATAAATGAACTTGAAATAAAAGAAATGAAAATAGGAAATAAACTCATGAAGTAATCTTCCTTGAGAGCCTCTTTAGGGGAGAGGTTTTGGTATTTTTATGATACCAATGGATGATGGACATGCGGAGGATATTGGGAGGATATTTGGGTAGAATTTAGATATGAAACCGGGCTTGAGAGGAGTGAATAGAAGAGGGTGTGAAGGGGGGTTTTATAGTAGAGGGGAGGAGGGTTTTCCCATTATTTTAATCATTATTTTATTATTAAGCCAAAGACAACTAATATTATTGATTATTGTGACCAAGAATAGTAATATGTGCATGTGAGTTTTAAAAATGTTCATTTACATCATCCATGACTCAATCATGATTCATAAATTCACTTAATTAGCATTTTTCGTAAATTATCAAATTTCACTATTCATCAAAAATTTGAGTATTTCAGAAAAATCCGAAAAATTCACCCTAACCATTTATCGATGTGTAGAATTAAAAAATTAACTCCATTTTTTTAAAATAATTTTCTAAATAATATTATTTTTATTTTTAAATAAAAACATAATTTATTCAAAAAATTACAATTTTAAAACTATAATTAATTTTATATCACCTTGAAGAATTAATCAAAATCTCATTATCTTATAAAATTAAGATAATAAACTAATATTATTATTTACTATTCATAAGGATCATGTTTATCTTCATAAGGGTATGTTACTATTCACCAAAAATTATGTTTGTCCAATCAGACTATAAATATCTTACTAAACGCAACTGTGTATGTCAGTTTTTTGAAATTAAAACCATAGCGATAGAAAATTTATATTTACTGGATATGGTATAATAAATTGGTGTTTTGTATAGACTGGGTGTTTCATTAATTCAATATTAAATTTATTTAAAAAATCTTGGGGTGTTACAGTCACTAATTAAAAATTATATAAATTACTTTGTTAATTTTAATAAATATAATATATTATTAATTATTAATTATATTAATTTGTAGTCAATAAAATTATAAAATGTGAAATTAATTATTAATTATATTAATTAATTAATTTTTAGTAATAAAACTAGGAACAACACAAACTATTAATTAGAAATGCAATATAGATATAATATAGATTTTAGTTCAAGATTTATGAACAATGGAAAATATATCACTAATGTTTGTGTCATTATCTTAGATGCTTCTATGTGACATTTCCTAGAGTATAAATAGTGTTTCCATATTATTTATATCAATATCTATGTTTTGGCATATACTCATACTGTGTAACATTTGTTGTAGCTGACTCTGAACCATCCTATGTGATAGGGTGGATCCAATGTTCCCTCTCCCATGCCCAATCCTGTTTGAAATTAATATTACTACCTTTTAGAACTATCTACCACATTAGATGAGAAAGGATACTAGATAAAACCTTATACCACATGGGAATAAGATGGAAACTGAGACATGGGTAGGTGACCCCTGGGGAAAATAGAGAATCACATGTTCTTGAGTCACCAGTTATCACTACAAAAAATATTAAAAAGGGAATAAGCAATAGAACCACTAGTATAACCATTATTACTAATTGTTTGGATAACCTATGACATAACTTCAAAACATAGAATATCTATATAATGGGAAAGAGAAATAATAAGAGGATTATGGTGCTGTTTTTTCTTATCTAAAGGAGTAAGTGTTGGAAAATTTAGATGATCATGATGGACATCCCCTTATTTTCCACATTACATTGTGTCATGTCTTAAGGATTCTCATCACCATTGAGAACATCGACTCAAGGATCAACATCATGTTGAACATCAATGAAATTCTAAAAATAAAAATTCATCTATGGGATGATTCATCTCTGCCATTGATTTTTAAAATATACATAGTCAACTGTAAATATCTATATGGGATCATAGATGTGTATAAGGTGTGTGACATGAGTATCTGATAAAAAAAGTATTCTATTAATTAAAATTAATATAAAAAACTACTCGAAAGGGGGGTAGTTATTACCATGTCAGGATATCCCTACTCGTTTCATGTATGATATAAAAACAAGCTCAAGTGTTACTAGGGCTCATAATTCAACTACTATGATAGACTCATGCACCCCATTTATTACCCTATAATTGGGACTCCTAGAATTTTTCCCACATCATAATATATCATGCATGATATCACCTTCAGTCAAAGTCTTGCATCCCTAGAATCATCATGGAATTAAGTGAAGCTAATTAACTGGGTGTACAAGGATGGGATGAAAAAACCCAAACCTCCTCATAACAAGATTGACATGATGCCACTAAACTATGTAAAAATTAATGAGAGGTTCCTTTAATGTGCTGACAATAAGCATCATCATGCAGTAAGGAAGGAGGCTCCGAAGAATAGGTTTAACATATGTCATCCATGAAACCTAAAATAATAAAATATGAGTATATAAATAATAAAATAAATCATTTATGATTAAAAAATATTTTAATTACATAATTAATCTCACATAAATCATCTGTTCATAGACTATATATTATAAGTCTATAAGCATCAAATTAATGGAAATGAAAAGGGGAAACATTCATGGAAATGAAAATAGGTGACGCTTGTAGAAAAAAATTTGATAAAACTCATCATCTATGTTGGGTGACTCACATCAGTGATGGCAGGAATCATGTGGCATCAATGATGGGGGTAGGTGATATAAAAATGATGATTGATGTTTGGGTGATGTGGATATGATAGTGTGGAAGTGAGGAAGCGTGATGAGTAGGCATTAATAGTATTATTTGAGACCAATAATGAGAGATGAAGGAGGTGGAAATTATGAAAGAAAAATTGACCTTACAATAATATGACACATAGTGTGGGAAGATTAACTAAATGTGAATGGGTTTAGTTTAAAAGTGATATTTTAATCCAAAATGTGTTCAACATACTTAAAACTAAGCAAACACACTTGTATTTTTCTTAAAATTTAAGAACAAAATATCTAATTCATTCATGAAATGTAGAAATCAATCGCATTTAAATCTATCAAAAGGTATGACCGGTATGACTCAAAGTGCATGTTTTCATTATAAAATTAATTTTGTAGCTCACAACCTATGTCACATAGTCAAAACTGAGAAAATTATTTGAAATTGTCTTAATAATTTATGAAAAATATTGATAATTCATTTGTTATATGATGGAATTAAACATAAATAAATATGATACACCTTGTGGAAGGTATGGATAAAAGTGAATGATTTTATTTAAAAGTAACATTTTAGTTCAACTCAAGTCACATACTCAAAACCTATCTAAACAAACTTATATTGTCATGATTGTTTTTTGAAACTATCGTTTATTCATTTGCGACTTATAATAAGTAACAACATACCATTATAATTGAAACTTATCATCGGTTATATAACATTACAATTACAATTTTTTTTATTTTTTTTATACTATTACTAAAATAAGTATTGTTTTTGTAACACCCCAAGCTTCCACAGTACGTTTCTCTTTGAATAATACAGTTGCATGTGTTGTACGCAACTTCGAGTTCTAACACACCACAACCAATCAAACCAGTCATTATGAATACAAATACCCAATTTTTGAAATTTTATAAATTTTATCTCTCAAAATGGACTTCATTTTTGGATTTGGAATATCGAAATTAGCCTAGGGAAAATTTTTGGAACTTTTTGGATAACATTTATATTTTGATGAATAATGAAAATTACTAAATTTTAATTAAAAACAAATTTTTTAATCAAAATAATTAATAGTGATAAATTATGAATTTGAGTGGTTTTAAAGAATATTTAGAATATATTTTTACCATTTAATACAATTTTGTCCATTGGACATAATTTCACAATTAAACCGTACAGGAACAAGTGTCATTCTTTTGATAGTTATTGTCTTTTAAAAACACACCTTTTGTTTTAACAAAGGGAATTAATTTTAAATTAATTTCTGCCACTTCTGAGTTTTGAATTTGAAAAAATGGATTCTATATTTGTAATCAGGATGTCCAAATTGTGTAAATAGGTAACTTTTATTTTCAGGCATTTTGAGTAATTACTTCGGTAAATATTTTATTTACCATGGTTAAAAGGTAAATCCGGTAAATAAGGGTAAACAAATAATATTAAAATAATAATAAATTATGATAAAATGTGTCCTAACCTTATTGGTTAATACATTTCCGACCATGGGCATCTTTGGGTCGATTTTGGGACCCCATGGATCCACTTGTAATTGATAATGACACTTTATATTAATTAAGTTAAAATAAATACAAAAATGACATAGGCATATATCTTTTAGCAAAAACAATTTTTACATAGGGTTATATATGTTGGGTTTTTTACTATAAATATTAATTGGAAAGATAAAAATATTTCCTACATAATTCTATTTTATTTATATTTTTAGACATTTCATAATTAATATTATTTATGACACAATAATGATGCAGTATTTTTCTTTATTAATGAACGAATCAAATAATTGGTATTATAAATGTTAAAATTATTATACTTTTAAAGTTTTGATGAAATCCATGAATTTTTTTTCTTAATATGACATTATTTTATTGCTTACATGAATTTGTTTCGAATTAATAAATTTTTTAAGACTTTAACAAAAATCAATTATTGAATAGTGTCAAAACTGACATAAAAGACTTTTTAAAACAAATATTATATTATTAATTGATATTAAATTCCTAAAAATCTAAGGTTTGGCAAAGAGACTTATATAATGATAGGTGTATCATTAATGGACTACTTGGGGGGTCTTTTTGATGTATATAGTATGTTTATTAACTATATACTATAAAAATACAAAGTGACATGGTAAATGTTAAACTAATTAACTAAGATTTAAAACTAAAGATAAGGTAAATATAATGACCCAAACATGTCTAAAATATATTGGTTGAAATTATTTCTACCCATACCCACCTTATACATTTAATAATCTACTTTGGATCCATTATAAACCTAATCTGATTTTATTATAAAATAATACTTTAATTTTTTCCTAAAGAGCCCCTCACCCCTCTTATATAAGGGAACTCCCCATTCTCATTAATTCACACCATAAAATACTTTTGGCTCGGCCAACCCCTACCAAAATATCCTCCCAACTTCCCTCAATTCATCCTAGAGGCCTTAGGATTATCAGAAAGCCAACCTAAGGAGCCCTTTTGATCAAATCAAATGGAAGAACCCGAAGAAGAGGTAATGTTTTCACCACCCTCTTTCAAGTTCCTTTCTTCTTCAACTTCTTCTTTCTTTGTTATTCCCATTCTAAAATAATAACTCCAGTATATTATATATACTGTGATTTTATTATAAATATGGTACAACCATATTCAGTATTCTATCCATCCTTTGAATGACATGTCATCATACGTGCGTACGTACGACTTACCGTCTCCATGTCGTGGTGTAATTGTTATTCAATAAATTATTATTTGGATGGGTATAATAATGATTTGTAATTCATGTAAATAATAAATATAACATAATAATTATTCTTTATATATGATATAATATCCAATTATATATTATTTTAATATCAAAAGAATGATATTGCCGCTCGTGTGTATGTACGGATTACCATCTCCACGAACGCGATGAGATTCATTCCCCATCGTATCCATTCAAGACAAAATTTTAATGGATGATTAAAAATAATATTTAAGGACTTAATATCATTCTGGATATGAGTATGATACAACCTATCCATAATAAACATGACTTATAAAAAATAAAATGAGTAAGTTAACACCCAAAACGACGATAATACTAAGATTCTATTAACAAAGCGATGTTAAGAGATCATATATGATATCATATTAATATATATGATTATTGTATAATTAAATAACAATTATTTCACCATTATATATGATTTTAACCTACCATAAACCAAAGAAATGTACATGGTAAGGGTTTATTTCACAATCTCTTCATTATCCGAGATTGTTTATACATAATTATCTATTGGGACCTCTTTATCATCCACATCCATGTTTCTTAAAAATGTATTTCAAAAAATTCTTACTATTTTACAGAATATGGGTTAAATTAATTTATACTCTTGTTTTACTTTTTATAAGAAGTTTATAAAGGAATATTTCCATCATTTTCCAAACAACGTCCTTTTTAACCTTTTCGACAAAATTAAGGTAAGAATGTTTTTTAACTTATATGGTGGGTGCGGCTATTTTCTGATGTTATAACATCGTCGAAGCTTACCTTACAAGCTTATAAGAATATTTTCAAAATAAATATTTTCTTTATGTGACTCTTAAATAATTTCAAAATATAAAGAGATATGTCTCTAAAAAAAGGGTTTTGATTTCATCTATGTCAACATCATTTGATGGATTTTAATTTTATTTGAAGTTGATTTATTATGATACAAAACTTCCATATTGTATTGACGTTTTTGTAATATGTTTGACTGTGGATGTGCTATTTTTATAACATTCATTGCTTATGGTTAAAGTATTGATATTTCGTATGCTAGTTTTAATATGAATGTTTGTGATATGTTTAAAACTTTTCGTATGAGGAATGTATTGGACTTAGTAAGTGATAGGTGTATCCTACTATAGCTCCTCAATGCATAGGTAGGTCACATGAGACAAATAGACCTGGAATTGTCCAAGGACCTTTCCCAATTTGATTTATGGTTTTGGCCGAGGCCTTAATCATTTTAGACGTCTTGGCCGAGGCCTTGACAAAATGTTTCAAAATGTCCGGGATTATACATTCCCTCATTATGGAAATAATATTGATGGTTCATGTGGTCATTCCACTAGTAGAATACCCATGATTATGTTTGATTATGGAATTATTTACTCATCTCATAATCTTTCCCTAAAAGTATACATGTTTATTATTGGTAAAGGCATGTGGTTTTCAATTATTTACCATGCTTAATATTTATGTCATTTTCTGCTATATTACTTACCCTTACTGAGCGTTTGAGCTCAACCCTTTCTTATGTTTAATTTTCCTAGGATATGAAGAAGTTAGTTATGAGTGACTTGTAGGCATAATCTAGGAGGCTTGGATTCTTCTAATGAAATATATTATTGTTTTATTTCTCTTCAAGCTGTAAAGTGGATCATATGTATGAATCTTGTTTCCAATAATACTAAACTGATCGGTCTTTTGAGACATGATTTCCTTGTAATCATGCCAATGTTATGTAATAATGCACAGACTCTGGGTAACTGGGGTCGGGGCATTACAGTTGGTATCATAGGAAGTTTAGTACAAACCTTGGAAACTAGATTTAGATAAACTCTGATTAGAGAACGTAGCCCTAAGATAGACTTTGAGGATTAGTATATAAGAACTTCCTAGAATTTTGGTATTGTAGATATTTTGTGAGTTTTCCGAGCAATACATCCCTGTCTAGATATGAGCAGGTAGAGGCGGCTCTGGAACAGATGTACCTAGGGGTAAAACCCAAAAACACTGCTTTTAGCTTGACTCGAATGGGAACTGGTGCACGACAACGGGCCTTGCTGCACTCTTGGTTACGAAACTCCCGGGGGATATGCTTGGGATAATTCTCATTTTCTTTAACAACCATTATGAAGGGTTATGAATATATAATTCTCAACGAAAACTTTTTTATGATTATGGATTATATCCATAAACTATTGAATTTATGTTAAGTGTTTTAGAAGTTTGGAATTATATATTTCAATTCATAAACTAATCTAGTTTATGCCATTGTTTAGAAATGGATCCTAGTGGAAGGAATGGAAACTATATCAAATAACACACTCCATGTATGGATTTACCTCCTGATCAAGATAATTATAGTGGAGCTAGTGATGCAACTGGTGCTGATCAGCTTATCACCATACTGGGACAACTCACTCAGGTTATGAATAATAACTTTACCCATATGGAGCAGTCAGATCCCCATCATAGAGGATCAATGTTAGATCGCTTCATGAGGCAACAATCATCGACATTCAATGGGAGTACAAATCCCATAGTAGCTGTGCAATGGATAAATTTCTTAGAGAAAATATTCCATGCCTTTGGGAGTAGTGAAAGGGAGAAAGTTTTCATGGCAGTTTATCACCTCACTAGAGATGCTGATCAATGGTAGTCCTTGATAAAAAACATGAAGTAAGATGATGAAGTATCAGATATGGAATGGAGGGAGTTCAAAGAGCTGTTCTTATAAAAATTCTTACCTCGAGACCATTGAGAAGATATGGAAAGGCAATTTCTGAGCCTGAGGCAGAAAGAGGATGATAATGTCGCAAAGTATGAGGCTAACTTTACAAGGTTAGTGAGGCATGCTTCTGATTATATACGTAACCCAAGTAGTAAGATTGATCATTTCTTTGATGGGTTAAAACCAGTTCTCCATCGAGCATTAATCTCACAAACCTTCTCATCATACGAAGATATTGTCTCGTGTGCTATGAAGACAGAAAATAAATTCTCTAAGTCTTATGACTTTAAAACAAAGCAAGAGAAGAAGAGATCTGCTGAACACTCTGGGAAAGGAAATAAAGAAATAGGGAAGAAGGGTAGAATTGAATTTCCACCCTGTGATAATTTTGGAAGGAAACACCCTGGTTCCTGTCTAAAAGGAAAAGGAGTATGCTACAAATTTGGACAGAAAGGCCATCTAACTGGTGATTGTAAAGGAAAGAAAGATGCTACTGATGTTCAATGCTATAATTGCAGGGAGATGGGACATTATGCAAATGAATTTCCTAAGCGTCAAGAAAAATTACCTTAGAAAATGCCAAGGGATCAAGGACAAGCTTATGCAATCACTACTGCTGAGGTTCAAGCCCCGAAAGATGTGGTGGCATGTAATTTAATGGTTTCCTAAAGTTTAGAAAATTGATTATTTGATTCTGGATCATCGCATTGATTCATATCTTCCCAGTTTTCTATGAAAATTAGATATTTACAATTCAATTTAACAAGGGAGTTGTCAGTTAAAACTCTTAAGGGAAGTATCATTGCATCGATGTTTTGTCAATTAGTTCCCATTAGAAAACATAAATGTTCTTTATCCACTGATCTAATCATCATACCTATGATTGAATTTGATATAATCTTCAGTATGGATTAGCTTTCAGACCATGATTCAAAGATTTATTGTAATAAGAAGGAGGTTACGATTCTTGATGATGATGATAAGGAACACCTTATCTTTAGAGCAGAATCGTCACCACCTAATTCTTATCTAGATCCAACCCCAGTAGCTCAACTAAATTCAATTATCAGGGAGGAAGAGAATGAAATAAATGTGGGTGAGGAAAGGAATGTTCAAATAGAGGATGTACCTATTGTGAGAGAATATGTTGATGTTTATCCGGAAGATTTACCTGGACATCCTCCAGAATGAGAATTTGAGTTTTCCATTGATTTAATTCCTTGTTCAAGGCCCATATCGAAAACCCCTAATAGAATGGCCACTGTGGAATTAGTTGAACTAAAGAAACAATTAGAGGAATTGAGTAATAAGAGATTTATTCGAACTATTGTTTCTCCATGGGGAGCCCCTCTCCTTTTTGTTAAGAAGAAAGATAGATCTATGTGGTTGTGCATTGACTACAAGGAGATCAACGCTATAACAATAAATAACAAGTATCCCCTACCTCGCATTGATGATTTATTTGACCAACTGCATGAAGCTCAATACTTTTCAAAGATTGACCTTCGATCTGGATACCATCAGTTGTGTGTGAAGATGGAATACATTCCGAAGACAGCATTTCAAACCAGGTATGGGCATTATGAGTTTACAGTAATGCCTTTTGGGCTAACTAATGAACCCTCTGTATTCATGGATCTAATGAATAGAGTTTTCAAGGAATATCTCGATGATTTTGTGGTGGTATTTATTGATGATATCTTGGTATACTCCAAAAGCTAAAAAGATCATGAAAATCACTTTCTCATTAAATTTAAGGCTCTGAGATGACATGAATTATATGGGATGTTTAGCAAGTGTGAATTCTGGCTTCAGGAGATTTCTTTTCTTGGCCATATTGTCTCTAAGGATGGAATCTCTATTGATCCATCTAAAACCAAGGCAATCCATGAATGGCCAGCACTAATGAGTATAACCTAGGTACACTGTTTTATTGGTTTAGCAGGTTAGTATCGACATTTCGTTTAGAACATTGCCCCGTTGGCTAACCCATTAACAAATCTCACACGTAAATGGGTTAAATTTCTCTGGAAAAAAGAGTGTGAAGAATGTTTTGAAGAACTGAATAGAAGATTAGTCAATGATCCTATATTGACTCTACCATCAGGGAATGATGGGTTCGTTATTTATAGTGATGCATCAAAGAAAAGTATTGGTTATGTCCTTGTGCAGAATGATAGATTTATTGCCTATGCATCACGATAGTTGAAAATTCATGAGCAAAACAATCCTACACATGATCTCGAATTATCAGCTGTGATCTTTGCTTTGAAGATATGGAGACACTACCTCTATGGTGAAAAATTTGAGATTTATAATTATAAAAAAACTTTGAATTATATTTTCTCACAAAAAGAACTCAACATGAGGCAAAGCCGATGGCTTGAACTACTCAAGGATTATGATTGCACGATACACTACCACCCGGGGAAGGAAAATAAGGTGGCAGATGCTTTGAACAGAAAAGATCATGGAGTTTTGAACATGATGAGAATTCAAAGGGATCCTATTTTTATGGATCTATTAAAATTGGATATGGGAATCACCATGGAAGGTAAAACATCAATGATTTTTCAAATGGTTGCCAAACCATATTTACTAGAAAGGATAAAGAGTTCTCAGACCGATGATGAAGAGTTTCAAAAGAAGATTAAAGCTGTGAATGATGGGACACTGAGAGACTTTGTGTATGAAGAAGGAATTTAGAAATTCAGGAAGAGACATTGTGTTCCCAATATACCTGATTTAAAAAGGGAATTGTTGGATGATGCTCATAGTTCCAATTTCTCTATACACCATGGGAGAGCCAAAATGTATAGAGATTTGAAGGAACATTTTTGGTGGGACAACATGAAGAGGGAGATTGATTATTTTGTTTCAAGATGTATGGTATGTCAACAAGTGAAATCTGGAAGGCAACAGTCTGGAAGAGTCATGCAACCTCTTCCCATACCTGAGTGGAAATGGTATTATATCATGATGGAATTTGTCATGGGACTACCAAAGACTCCTAGAAGGAACGATGCAATATGGGTCATTGTTGATCGTCTTACCAAGTCAGCACATTTTCTTGCAATAAGAGAAGATCTACCACTTGAACGTCTAGAAAGACTATATATTAATGAAGTTTTGAGACTTCATGGAGTTCCCCTATCGATTATCTCAGATCATGATCCTTGTTTTACATCAAGATTCTGGAAAAGTCTTCAGAAGGCCTTGGATACTGAACTTCGTTTGAGCACTGCTTACCACCCCTAAACAGATGGTCAATCAGAACAGACTATTTATACCTTAGAAGACATGTTGAAATCTTGCTCACTTGACTTTCAGGGTATGTGGGATCAATATTTACCTATTGTGGAATTTTCCTATAACAATAGCTTCCATTCAAGTATTCGGATGGAACCATATGAAGTGTTGTACGGAAAGAGATGTCGTAATCCAACCCGTTGGGATGATGTTGGTGAAACAAAACTTGTTGGCCCAGAACTAGTGGAGGAAACGATAGAAAAGGTAAAGGTAATCCCAAACCACATCAAAGCAGCTCAAAGTAGGCAGAAGACCTATGCCGATAAATGAAGAAAGGATTTGGAATTTCAGGTGGGAGATCATGTTTTCTTGAAGGTATCTCCATGGAATGGAGTTATATGTTTTGGAAAGAAAGGTAAATTCAGTCCCAGGTACATCGGTCCTTTTGAAATTCTAGAACGAATTGGGGTTGTAGCTTACCGTTTGGCAATGCCGCCAAATCTCTCCAAAGTTCACGATGTATTCCACGTATCACTGTTGAGAAAATATAGGCCTAACCCAACGCATGTACTCACCTATGAGGAATTAGAACTAGAACTCTATCTCTTTTATTGCGAAGAGCCCATCAAGATTCTTGATACGAGAGAACAAGTGCTGAGAAACCGGACGACTCATCTGGTAAAAGTTATATGCAGAAACCATAAAATGGAAGAGGCGACGTGTGAACCTAAGGAACTTATGATGAAGAACCACCCAAGTATTTCTATACAGTAATTTTCTATAAATTTTGAGGATGAAATTATTTGAAGGAGGGGAGAATGTAACACCCCAAGCTTCCATGGTATGTTTCTCTTTGAATAATACCATAGCGTGTGTTGTATGCAACTTCGAGTTCTAACACACACCACATCCAATCAAACTAGCCGTTATGAATAGTAATACCCACTTTTTTGAAATTTTATAATTTTTATATCTCAAAATGGAATTCACTTTTGGATTCGGAATATCGAAATTAGCGTAGGGTAATATTTTGGAACTTTTTGGGTAACATTTATATTTTGATGAATAGTGAAAATTACTAAATTTTAATTAAAAACTGAATTTTTAATACAAATAATTAATAGTGATAAATTATGAATTTGAGTGGTTTTAAAGTATATTTAGAATATATTTTTACCATTTAATATAATTTGGGTCATTGGACATAATTTCACAATTAAACCAGACATGAACAAGTGTCAATCTTTTGATAGTTATTATCTCTTAAAAACACGCTTTTTGTTTTAACAAAGGGAATTAATTTTAAATTAATTTCTGCCACTTATGTGTTTTAAATTTGGAAAAATGGATTCCATATTTGTAATAAGGATGTCCAAATTGTGTAAATAGGTAACTTTTATTTTCATACATTTTGAATAATTACTTCGGTAAATATTTTATTTACCTTGTTTAAAGGGTAAATCTGGTAAATAAGGGTAAAAAAATAATATTATAATAATACTAAATTACCCTAAAACGTGTCCTAACCTTATTGGTTGATACATTTCTGACCATGGGAATCTTTTGGTTGATTTTTGAACCCCATGGATCCACTTGTAAGAGATAATGACACTTTATATTAATTAAGTTAAAATAAATACAAAAATGACATAAGCATATATATTTTAGAAAAACAATTTTTACATAGGGTTATATATGTTGGATTTTCAACTATAAATATTCATTAGAAATATAAAATGATTTCATAAAAAATGGTATTTTATTTATAATTTTTAGACATTTCATAATTAATATTATTTATGACACAATAATGATGCAGTATTTTCCTTATTAATGAAAGAATCAAATAATTGGTATGATAAATGTTAAAATTAATATAATTTGATAGTTTTGATGACATCCATGAGTTTTATTTATTAATATGACATTATATGATTGCTTAAATGATTTTTTTTTTGAATTAATAAATTTTTTAAGACTTTAACAAAAATCCATTATTGAATAGTGTCAAAATTGACATAAAAGAGTATTTAAAACAAATATTATGTTATTAATTGATATTGAATTCTTAAAAATCTATGGTTCTGCCACGAGACTTATATCATGATAGGTGTATCATTAATGGACCACTTTGGGGTCGCTTTGATGTATATATTAAGTTTATTAACTATATAATATAAAAATACAAAGTGACATGGTAAATGTTAAACTAATTAACTAAGAGTTAAAACTAAAAGATAAGGTAAATATAATGACCCAAACCTATCTAAAATCTATTGGTTGAAAGGATTTTGACCCATACCCACCTTATAATTTTAATAATACACTTTCTATCCATTAGAAACTGAATATGATTTTATTATAAAATAATACTTTAAGTTTTTTCTAAAGAGCCCCTCACCCCTCTTATAAAAGGGAACTTCCCCTTCTCATTAATTCACAACAACAAAGCCTTTTGGCTTGGCCAAACCCTGCCCAAATATCCTACCAACTTCCCTCAATTCATCTTAGAGGCCTTAGTTTGAACATAAAGCCAACCGATGGATCCTTTTTGATCAAATCAAAAGGAAGAAACTGAAGAAGAGGTAATGTTTTCACCACCCTCTTTCAAGTTCTTTTCTTCTTCAACTTATTCTTTCTTTGTTATTCCCATTATAAAATAATGACTCCAATATCTTATATTGGGATGTTATTATAAATATTGTACAACCATATTCAGTATTTTATCCATCCTTTGAATGACATGCCACCATACGTGCGTACGTACGGCTTACCGTCTCCACGTCGTGGTGTAATTGTTATTCAATAAATTATTATTTGGATGGGTATAATAATGTTGTGTAATTCATCTAAATAATAAATATAAAATTATAATGATTCTTTATATATGATATACTATCCAATTATATATTATTTTAATATCAAAAGAATGATATTGTCGCTCGTGCGTACGTACGGATTACCGGCTCCACAAACGCGATGAGATTCATTCCCCATCGTATCCATTCAAGACTAAATTTTATTGGATGATTAAAAAAATATTTAATGACTTAATATCATTCTGGATATGATTATGATACAACCTATCCATAACAAACACAGATTATATAAAAGAAAATGAGTAAGTTAACACCCAAAACGATGATAATACTAAGATTTTATTAACAAAGCGATGTTAAAATATCATATATGATATCATATTAATATATATGATTATTGTATAATTAAATAACAATTATTTCCCCATTATACCGAAGGTTGACTTACCATCAACCAAAGAATAGTACAAGGAAAGGGTTTATTTCACAATCTCTTCATTATCCGAGGTTATTTTTACGTAATTATCTACTAGGACCTCTTTATCATCCACATTCATGTTTCTTAAAAATGCCTTTCAAAACATTATTACTATTTTAAAGAATATGGGTTATAGTCATTTATACCCATTTTTTAAAATTTATATGAAGTTTATAAAGGAATCTTTCCGTCGTCTTCCAAACAGGGTCCTTTTTAACCTTTTCGATAAAATTAAGGTTAGAATGTTTTTTAACTTATACGGTGGGTGCGGATATTTTCCGCCATTATAACATCGTCTAAGCTTCCCTTATAATAATATTTTAAAAATAAATATTTTATTTATGTGACTCTTAAATAATTTCAAAATATAAAGAGATATATCTCTAAAAAAGGGTTTTGATTTCATCTATGTCAACATCCTTTGATGGATTTTAAGTTTAATTGAAGTTGATTTATTATGATAAAAAACTTCCATATTGTATTGAAGTCTTTGTGATATGTTTGACTGTGGATGTGCTATTTTTATACCATTCATTTCTTATGGTTAAAGTATTGACATTTTGTATGCTAGTTTTAATACGAATGTTTATGATATGTTTAAACCTTTTCATATGAGGAATGTATTGGACTTAGTAAGTGACGAGTGGAGCCCACTATAGCTCTTCTATGCATCAGTAGGTTTCATGAGACAACTAGACATGGAATTGGCCAAGTCCCTTTCCTAATTTGATTAATGGTTTTGGCCGAGGCCTTAATCATTTTAGATTTCTTGGCCGAGGCCTTGAAGAAATGTTTCAGAATGTCCGGTATTATACATTCCCTCATTATGAAAATAATATTAATGGTTCATGTGGTCATTCGACTAGTAGAATACCCATGATTATGTTTTATTATGACATTATTTACTCAGATCATAATCTTTCTCTAAAAGTATTCATGTTTATTATTGGTAAAGGTATGTTGTTTTCCATTATTTACAATGGTTAATATTTATGTCATTTTCCGCTATATTACATACCCTTACTGAGCATTTGAGCTCACCCCTTTCTTATGTTTCATTTTTCCAGGATATGAAGAAGTTAGTTATGAGTGATCTGTAGGCATAATCTAGGAGGCTTGGATGCTTCTAATGAAATATATTATTGTTGTATTTCTCCTCAAGCTTTAAAGTGGATCATATGTATGAATATTGTTTCCAATAATACTAAACTGATCGGTCTTTCGAGACATGATTTCCTTGTAATTATGACAATGTTATGTAATAATGCACTGAATCTGGTAACTGGGGTCGGGGCATTACAGTTTTCCTTACAAACACAAAATTATTTTCTATGATGTTGAGTTGATCATTAGAGAAGGCCTAATAAAGGAGTTTTTTTATTGGTTGTAATTATATTTGTGTGTAAGTGGATTTCACATTAATGAAATTATATTGTAATGAAATTATTTAATGTAATATTTTTGTTAAAATGATGGTGCAATGTAAATATAAATTGTTTTTTATGTTTTTTAACAAGAAGTGTTTTGTATGTTTAGGGTAATATTTAGGCTTAAATTTAATTTTTTTATGTTTCTTATTTTCTATTTCATAGTGTTATTGACCGAGATGCTAGCACTTTTCAACAATTGGTGAGGGATTTTATCTGTTTTAGCTATATCACTAAAAAATACCACTTTTTTCCACACTAAAGTTATTAATAATAAAGAAAGAATTTTTTAGAAATAAATATAGAGTTGATAAATATTTTATTTATTAGTGCTAAAAATTAGTGCTGATAAAGGTTGACTTTATCATCGCTAAAAAATATGAAGATAAAAGTCTCATTTATTAATGATTTTTTTAGCAATGATATAAGGTAACCCTATCATCATTTTTCATCCCGGGACACCAAAAATGATTCCTCAATCGGCGATACATCTTGGAAACTCATGGGTGTACCGCTAAGGGTGAGCTAGGAAACTCATAGAGAACCCCTCACGCATCCCCACTAGGACAAAAAATTCTCATAAAACATCATCTAATTCTTACCATCCTCCAACCATTCCTTCAGAGCATTTTCCTGGTCAATGAAATCCCACATTACCTTTTCCCATGAGTCTCCCCCTTGAGACTCCTCCACCAGCTACCTCAGATATGAATACCCCATCATCTAAAAAAATAACATCTACCACCATCCATTCCTATATCTAAGTGCAAGGCATCCAACTCCTTTGTTGCCTTCCATGTATCCTTAGATTCCTAACCAACCTCTCTCTATTACTTCCTTATCAAAACATCAACCACAACATCCTCCTTTCTTGTGGTTTAAGATATTTAGAAGTCATAATCCTATAAAAAAATCTATCCACCTCCACTGATACAAGTTCAGATCTCACTGGGAGAAGATATAACTCAATCTCTTGTGATCTTTGAAGACCACAAAGTGCTCTCAAATGAGGTAATGACACCAAAAATATAGCTTAAACACAACCGCTGCTATATCTAGATCATGGGTGGAATAATTATGTTCATGGGGACATAACTGCCTAGACCTGTAAGAGATCACTCTCTATTGCTGCATCATCACACACCCTAAGCCCAGATGGGAAGCACACAAAACACTTCGAACATCACCCCTTACTCTAGAAACATGGGTAATGGAGTAGTAACCAAATTCCCTTTTAGATAGTCAAACACTACATAGCACCTCTCGTTCCACAAAAAATATTTTCATTTTCTAGTCAGATCCATCAACGGAGCTGCGAATCAAGAAAAATCAGGTATGAATCTCTGTTAATAGCCTACTAGACTGAGAAAACTGTGATCCTATGCCACATTATTGTGTTATTCCCAAGAAAAAACTACCTCAGCCTTTGAAAAATCCACTACTAAACCCTACTGAGGAACCACATTTCCAAGGAAGTGGACCTCCCGTGTTCAAAAATTTCACTTGGACACCTTTTTGTAGAGCTGGTGGGGTGGAAGAACTTCCAAGATAGAATTGAGATGCTCGGTATGATCATCCTATGTCTTCAAGTATATTAGAATGTTATCAATGAATATGATATATAACCAACCTAATAATTCATGAAAGACTGAGTTCAGAAGTCCCATGGATATGACTAGTTTGTTCATAACACCAAATTACATAACGAAGAACTAGAAGTGCCCTTACATACAGTTGGAAGAAATATTCGGGATGTCACCCTCTTTGACCATCAACTAGTGATAACCATACTACAGATAAATCTAAGAAAATCCACTTCATCCCCTCATATGGTTGAAAAGATCTTCTATCCTTGGGAGAGGGTAATAGTTCTTGAATGTTACCTGGTTCAACTGTCACGACCCATCCAAGTGGGGCCCGAGCTGCAACTCCCCAAGCCCTCCTCCAATAGGCTTGGGGCTGGTGACTAGTGCCGAGTAGGGATGCTACTAACATGGGAGGCATTTCCTATAAACCTATACACATGCACACACATCTTCAATCCCACAAAGTTTAAAAGTAAAACTACAAAAAAGAAAAGATGCATGCATACAATAAAACCCAACCAACAGAGTACGACAGGAAAGTAAAGTACAAGAAAGTAAAACCCTGGGCCAAAAGTACAAGCCCACCAAAAGAGAGTCCGTAACAAAGTCCAACCTATAAAAAAAGGTGTTGGGACTACAGTCTGTAGCCGTAGGAACACACCTCAGCCTGTCTGATCTCACTGAGTATCGTCTGGTCCTGGTCTGCCTAGAATCCTGTCAAAGGCTCGCTCGTCTGCACAAGACACGACACGTGCGGGCAAAGCCCGTGCAGGGGTGATTATAACAATACCCAGTGGGACACCCCGAAACCACAAAGGAAATAAAACAAAGGAAATATCACAAAGGAAGGATATAGTAAGCTCTACACAGTATATGTCTACAGAACATATAACAAGAATATCTAGTTATACTCATACACAAACGACCATCGCAATACTGCCTCTAGGATCCAGCTCAAAGATTCCACTATGCACGTAACAACGAGAACACACTCCTAGGTCTGAAGAGAGAGATACGAAGTGCTTGTTCCGGGAGAACACACTCCACATGTACTTTGAGAACATGATGCCCAGATGAGTATCACAACCAAGTCATGGGGTGATTCCGACAACACAGTCTTAGCTAATCCGCTAAGAAGAGGATCGGTGCCCGGGTAAAGTTGGTCACATCGATACAAAGAACTCTACCTAGGGTTCCATGAATGAATAGAGGACCTGGATCCAAGTCTAACAGAGGGGATTCCAAAGACTCTATTCAGGAAGTCCTACTGAGGGGATCATACTTCTATATGTAGGAAATGACATCGGGAACCTTCAGGAGAAAGACCAAGGGGACAAACCCTAATAAAACTAGTCCAATTCATAGAAGACAAGTGGCTCAAGCCATGAATAATTGGTTACACTGAATGTAGTATGGTTACATGTCGTGTTCCTTGGCCCCAGGTACTGCCCGTGAAAACAGCCCGTGTCATCTGTTTGGTCTGCGTAAAACTAGACTATACGGCGTGTAGAAGGATCACACGACGTGTTCCTTGACTCTGGTTACTACCCGTGTAAACGGCCCATGTCACTCGTCTTGTTGGTTAGAAATTAACTACATGGTGTGTAGATGAATCACACACTTTGTCCGAGCACTTGGGGCTTACTCCGTGTACGCTGGCTATGTGAATGTACACGACCTCTATCTGTGTCCGTGTCGCTTTCTCGTGTACCAGTACACGAGGTATCCCGTGTATCTGGCCGAGTCTGGCCGAGGAGAGGTATACACGCCGTGTCCTTGGCCGTGTACCGAACCCATTCCTGTGTACTTCCGGAGTACACGCCATGTGGTCCACCGACGAACACATGCCGTGTAGCCCATACTACACGGCGTGTAGTCGGGAAATTTCTAGAAGCATCGTCTTCCTCCTCGCACCTCGGCCGATTCTCCAAGTCACGTTTCTCTAGTCCGCTTACAACGAAACTCAAGATCATGGGGCGATTCATCATCGTGATGCTGAATCTGTGGGTTTCGGGCCTTTGATCGGCTCCGAAATCTGATTCTGGTCACCCGTGCAGAAATCATTTGAAGAACGATATCTTCCAATCCGCTTTGATCCGTCCAACATCACCACAGCTGCACCTCCGTAGGGTTATACTGACACCATATCTTCAATTTGGGATCATTGCATCGCAAAATGGGTGCACAACGATCCATCATTAATATCCCCACAAAGAACGCGTAGAATGCAGCGAAGAACGCGAGAATTTGGGGAAGAAGAACACAACAAATTGAGAGGGACGAACCTCGATCGATGTTCATGTCGATATTGGTCTGTCACCATTAGAAGGTTGAACGAAACCAAAATAATTTCAAGAATCAAATCCCCACGATTCCCGCAAAATCACATCCCACAAGAATGATCAATCCGCGGGCTAATCTGTTCGTGGATTAGTCCACGTTCATTGTGGGAATCAAAAACGGGGTTGAAATCCTCAAAAAAAAATCCTACCTGGATCTGCAGCATTCGTTGGAGAAGATCTGGTTGCCGCGTCATCGTCACTGGAGAAGCTCGTCAAGAACACCATCACCGCATTGGGAGGTTTTCTCCAGAGCCACTAGAGCCTCCAGGGGAATTCAGGGTTATGGAAATTGTAACCCTGATCCTCTGTGAAATCTCCATTTAAAAGATAAGAGATTTCACTGTAACAAGGATTTAAATAAAATATTTTAATTAAATATTTTATTATGGTTGCGTCCCAAAACCAGATTTCACCACTGACCTGTGCCGATCGATGTTAGGCCTCACCTAAAGTAAAACCATTATTCGGAATGCAACGGTGCCCTCATATTTATGATCCGAGAACCTATTCGGGAGTTACTCCAATTTTTCAAGAAAACCGCATGCGTTCATTATTTAATTATTAAATTAAATTCAAACATTTGTGTCGGGCTCAACGGGCCTCAGAACTGCATGCCGTCTCAAAGCCTGGTCTCAAATTAATTCCCATATAATATTAAAATAATACATGTTAAAATCTGGGACATTACATCACACCCACCTTAGGGATTTTACGTCACCAAAAATCCAAAAACAAAGGCTACTCAAAATGATGTGGGCACTGCATGCGAATCTAAGCCTCCCTCTCCCACGTGCTCTCCTGGAGATTCCCGTGCTGCCACTGGACACACACTAAGGGAATAGCTCGCCCACGAAGGATCTTCTCCTGCCGATCCTCGATCTCCACTGGGTACTCAGCAAAGGTCACTCCATCATCGATGTCCAGCTCACCCCAGTCGATAATGTGTGATGGATCATGCACGTACTTCCGCAGCTGTGACACATGGAAGACGTTGTGTACCCAGTCCATTTGAGGAGGTTGAGGCAAGCGATACTCCAACTCTCCAAATCTACTCAGAATCTGAAAAGGTCCAAAAAACCATGGAGATAGCTTGCCGCCTCAGACAAATCTCCACAATCCCCATCGAGGTGAGACCCAAAGGAACACACGGTCTCCTTCCTCGAACTCCAAGAGCCTCTGCCTCCTGTCAGCATAAGACTTTTGCCGACTCTCTGCAGTCTTCATCCACTCCTGGATGACCTAAACCTTCTCTGTAATAGCTCTTACCATATCTGGGCCCATAAGTGCTAACTCTACTGGGTCAGTCTAGCAAAGTGGTGACCTGTAAGGTCGCCCGTACAGAGCCTCGAATGGTGCCATACCAATAGTGCAATGATAACTTTTGTTATAAGAAAATTCCACCATTAGTAGGTGATCCTCCGAGATACGACCGAAGTCAAGTATGCATGCTCGAAGCATATCCTTCAGGACCTGGATGGTCCACTATGTCTGAACATCAGTCTAGGGATAAAACGCTGTGCTCAAGCCTAACTGAGTCCAAAAAGCTTCATGCAATGCCTTCCACACCCGGGATGTGAAACGAGCATAACGATCTGAGACAATCGTGGATGGTACTCCATGAAGTCGAACTATATTATGCGTGTAGAGGCATCCCAAGCTCTCTTCTGAACTCTGCTCCCGTATGGCTAGGAAGTGGGGGACTTGGTGATTCGATCAATGATCACCTAGATGGCATCGTGTCCCCTGGACGTACGCGGTAAACCCATCACGAAGTACATGGATATCTCATCCCACTTCCACTCTGTCACCTCAATAGGATGAGTCAAGCCTACTGGCACCTGGTACTCAGCCTTTACTTGATGACAACTAAGTCACTGAGAAACAAACTCTGCCACACACTTCTACATTCCTGGCCACCATAACTGACGTCGGAGGTCCTGATAAATCTTTGCCACACCTGGATGCACCACCAAAGGGGATGTATGGAACTCCCTTAGAACCTCCTCTAGTAACTTCACGGATACTACTGTATGTCCTTTGAAAATAACAACGTGCTCCCCACCTTCTAAATATCCATCAACCGCAATGCCTGTGGACATCTAAGCACGTAGAGTCTCACACCTAGCATCCTCGCGCTATGCTTCCCTGACTCGATGTAAGAGTGGAGGGGTAACAAACATCGATTGAAGGTAAGATACCTCATCTCCACCCACAAAGGATAACTGTAAAGAGGCCAACTACCTTGTTGCCTCATCCAGAAACTGCGAACTAGATTTCTTGCTGAGAGAATCTGCCACAATGTTCCCCTTCCCAGGTGTGTATACGATCTCAAAGTCATAATCCTGGAGGAACTCAAGCCATTGCCTTTCTCTCAAATTCAGATCCTTATGAGATAGCATATATCTGAGAATATTGTGATCAGATTAGATGGTAAACCGCTCTCCCATCAGGTAGTACCGCCACATCATCAATGCAAAGACTACCGCTACCAACTCAAGATCATGGGTCGCATAGTTTTGCTCGTGTGGCCTCAACTGACGTGATCCATAGGCAATCATTGCTTGCTTCTTCATCAATACACAACTAAGCCTAGTTCATGATGCATCGTAGAAGACTACGTACTCGACACCCTCCTCCGATAATCTCAAGATCGGGGTGCTCGTCAGACTCTGTCTCAACTGCTGGAAAGCCTGCTAGAATCTCTCGGTCCACATGAAAGGCTGCCCCTTTCGGGTCAAAGTTGTCATGGGTGATGAAATCCTGTAGAAATCAAGAATGAATCTCTGATGGTATCCTTACAACCCAAGGAATCTCCGCACCTCCATCACGCTATGGGGTGTCTCTCATGCTAGAACTGCCTCCACCTTGGCTGGGTCCACTGCTACACCATCTACTGAGATAACGTGTCCCAGAAAGTGGACCTCCTATATCCAGAACTGGCACTTCGAGAGTTTTCCGTACAACTGGTGCTCTCGGAGTGTGTCCAGAACCATCCTTAGGTGTCTTGCGTGCTCCTCCTTGGATGCAGAGTACACAAGGATATCATCGATGAAGACCACTATGAACCGGTCTAGATAGGGTTGAAAGATCCGTTTCAGGAGTCCCATGAACACTGTCAGGGCGTTCGTCATGCCCAAGGGCATCACTGAGTACTCATAGTGACCATAGAGGCATCTGAAAGTCGTCTTTAGTATATCCTCATCCCGTACCCGCAACTAGTGATAGCTTGATCATAGATTAACCTTCGAGAACCATCGTGACCCTCTCAACTGGTTGAAGAGGTCATCGATCCTCGGTAGTGGATACCGGTTCTTCACCGTAACCTGATTCAAGAGCCGGTAATCCACACATAGCCTCTAGATCCCATCTTCCTTCTTGGGAAACAACATTGTGGCCACCCAGGGTGAAACCTTGGGTCTCACAAAGCCATTTTTCTACAAGTCGTCCAGCTGCAATCTCATCTCACGATGGTCTGCAGGAACCATCCGATATGCTGATGCTGATATCGTTGTCATACAGGGTTGCAACTCAATGCAGAAATCTATCTCCCGACGGGGAGGTAGTCCGGGTACATCCTATGAAAAGATGTCCTCGTAATCAGCAACTACTACTGGAAACTAGAAACTCGTAACATCTGTCACGCCAAGGGCTAGGCTAGCCAACTGATGTGAAATTGGTTGTGCCTTCCTATGCACGAGCCCATCCTACATTGCCTGGGTCTCTCTTTCACTGACAATAGAGAACCTCGTCCCATAACTGTGGACACACCGCACCCATCACCTAAAACAGTCGATCTGGGCATGAACTGTGGATAGCCAATCCATACCAAGAATGACATCGTAAGGCCTCGACGCTACCACCAAGAGTTTCCAACCGAAAATCTCACCTCCAACGGTTAGGTCACACTGTCTACAGAGGTATGTGATCCCTGAATCTTCTCCAGTCAATGTTTCTAAGCATAAGGGTCAATTTAACTGCTCAACTGGAATCTCAAGGTCTCGAACAAGATAACAGCCAGGAAGGAATGACTAGCACCTATGTCTATCAGTATGACATCCAAAGTAGAAAATACAAATATTTTACCTCTAATCATTCCGGGAGTACCTGGGTCATAAGCCTCTGCTGCCTGCAGCTGTCCCTGCCTCTGTCCACCAGCTCCCTGAGCTCATGGTGGACCTCCTGGGGGTATTGATGGTAAAGGGTCAAAACGACGACCACCTCCAGCTTCTCTC
This sequence comes from Viscum album, assembly GCA_963277665.1. Lineage (NCBI taxonomy): Eukaryota > Viridiplantae > Streptophyta > Magnoliopsida > Santalales > Viscaceae > Viscum > Viscum album. The sequence goes on from OY728132.1 coordinate 825,678,371, forward strand.
CCAGCTCCTCTACCGCTTCCGCCACCCCGCGGATCTGTCTGCTCCACACGTTGCCTCTACCTAGGTGGTCCATCCACTATTCCCATGTCAGTAGTATGGAGGGTCATATAATCTCGAGTGAGATGTCCCCTGTCATCACATGAGTAGCATCGCCTCTCTTGAGACTGGCTGGATGCGCCCTGTGAACCCTGTACGGCAGATCCCCTGTCCTGGGATCTCCTCTGAAAACCTCTCACATGCCTAGGTCCCTGACGTCAGCTCCCTGCTGCCAACGTCTCTGCTCCAACTTGCCCACTACTGACAACTGCTGGCTATCTCTAATCTACCAAGAAGATCTCGACCACCAAATCCCACTCGAGCACCCCAGCATAAGTAGGAATTCTCATAGGGATGATGCTAGCTCAGATATCTCTGTGCAAGACCCTCTCAAAAGTCCGAGCTCTGAAGTACTGATATCTGACCATATCCATCGAGTACTGTGAGAGGTCGGTAAACCTCGATTAATAGTCAGCCATTGACATGGTTCCCTGCTGAAGCTGAAGAATCTCCGGTATACATACTGCTCTAAGGGTAACTGGTGAAAACACTTCTCTAAAGAGACGCTCAAAATCCGACCATGTAAGAGCCCCCTCTTTGTGGGTCTGGATAACCAAACTCCACCATTGTCCTGCCGAGCCATGTAGAAGGCTCGCTGCCAGGATCACCATCTGGTCTGCTGGTGTCCTGACCAAACGGAAGACTCTAGCCACTGACTCAAACCAGTCCTATGCTGCCCGAGGGTCAGTATCACCTTGAAACCTAAGGGGTCTCTATCTCTGAAACTCGTGGAGTGCGCTCAGGCTACGCTCCTCCTACACTGGTACAGCAGGCACTAAACACTACTCCACAAGTGGCGGGATAACTGGCACACCACCTGATGGTAAAACTGGGGGATCTGGTCCCTATATCTAAGCTTCATCACTAAGGGGTTCATCCTTGTGATCGAACTGATGGATCCTAGTAGGTACGTGTCATGGAGGCATCATGTTAAAGAAACAAGATATATCTCAGTCGGTGAGTATATCTGGAGAGATGACTCAAGAAGGACATGGAAACCACAACCCATTCCTATAAGATGTATATACCATTATTTTTTCCTGCAAATAGTGTTCCCATGTTCCATGACAAAATGCATGTTATCAGAGTCCTGGTGTATGGATATGTCGACCACCCAGACTAAGACTGGGGTCCCTGGCCTGAAAGCCGAACTCAAAACACTTAACACAGTTACCCCAAACCAACTCACAGACTCTCAGCCCTAAGGTAGAACCGACCACCTCTGATACCACTATGTCATGACCCGTCCCAGTGGGGCCCCATCTGCAACTCCCTAAGCCCGCCTCCAATAGGCCAGGGGTTGGTGAGTAGCACCAAGTAGGCATGCTACTATCATGGGAGGCATTGCCTATAAACCTTTACACACGCACACACATCTCCAAGCCCAAAAATCTGAAAAGTAAAACTAAAAAAAGGAAAAGATGCATGCATACACTAAAACCCAACCAACAGAGTATGACAGGAAAGTAATGTACAAGAAAGTAAAACCCTGGGCCAAAAGTACAATCCCACTAAAAGAGAGTCCGTAACAAAGTCCAACCTGTAAAGAAAGGTGCTGGGACTACAGTCTGTAGCCGTAGGAACACACCTCGGCATGTCTGATCTCACTGAGTACCATCTGGTCCTGGTCCACCTAGAATCCTATCAAAGGCTCGCTCATCTGCACAAGACACAACATGTGTGGGCAAAGCCCGTGCATGGGTGAGTATAACAATACCCAGTAGGACACCCCGAAACCACAAAGTAAATACAACAAGGTACATATCACAAAGGAAAGATATAGTCAGCTCCAAATAGTATATTTCTACAGAACATATAACAAGAATATCCAAATATACTCATACACAAACGACCATCGCGATACCGCCACTAGGATCCTGCTCGAAGATTCCACTAAGCACGTAACAAGGAGAAAACACTCCTAGGTTTGAAGGGAGAGATACGAAGTACTCATTCCATGAGAACACACATCACAAGTACTTTGAGAATATGATTCTTAGATGAGGATCACAACCATGTCATGGGGTGATTCCAACAACTCAGTCTGAGCTAATCCGCTAAGTAGAGGATCGGTGCCCGGGTAAAATTGGTCACGTCGATACCAAGAACTCTACCTAGGGTTACATGAATGAATAGAGGATCTAGCTTCAAGTATAACAGAGGGGATTCCAACAACCCTATTCAGGATGTTCTGCTGAAGGGATCATACTTTTATATGTAGGAAATGATACCAGGAGCCTTCAGGAGGAAGGACAAGGGGACGAACCCTAAGAAAACTAGTCCAAGTCACATAATACAAGTGGCTGAAGCCATGAATAATTGGTTACATGGCGTATAGTATGGTTACATGTTGTGTTCCTTGACTCCGGGTACTGCCCGTGTAAATGGCCTATGTCATCCGTCTGGTCTGTGTAAAACTAGACTACACAACGTGTAGAAGGATAACACGCTATGTTCCTTGACTCTGAGTAATGCCTATGTAAACGTCCCGTGTCACTCATCTTTTTAGTTAAAAAGTAACTAAATAGTGTTTAGAAGAATCCCACGCCATGTCCGAGCACCTAGGGATCACTCCGTGTACATTGGTAATGTGCCCATACACGGCCTATGTCAGTGTCTGTGTCTCCTGCTAGTGTACGAGTACACGGGGTATCTCGTGTATCTGGTCGGGTTTGGCTGAGGAGGGGTATACACACCGTGTCCTTGGATGTGTACCCAACACATGCCCATGTACTCCTGGAGTACACGCCATGTGGTCCACCGATGAACACACGCCTTGTAGCCCATACTACACAGCATTTAGTCGGGAAATTTTCAGAAGTGTCGCCTTCCTCCTCTCACCTCAGCTGATTCTCCGGATCACATTTCTCTAGTCCATTTGACCCAAAACTCAAGATCATGGGTCTCTTCATCATCATGATTCTGAATCCATGGGTTTCGGTCCTTCGATCGGCTCAGACATCCGATTCTAGTCACCCGTGCTGAAATCATTCAAAGAACGATATCTTCCTATCTGCTTTGATCCGTCTGTTGCCACCGTAGCCGCACCTCCGTAGGGTTTTACCGACACCATATCTTCAATTTGGGATTGTTGCATCGCACAATGGGTGCGCAACGATCTGTCATTCATATCCCCGCAAAGAACACGTAGAACACAGCGAATGTAACGCACTGACCCCAGTTACCCAGAGTCGGTGCATTATTACATAACATTGGAATGATCATAAGAAAGATCAAATCTCGAAAGACCGATTAGTTTAGTAGCCTTGGAAACACTAGATATATTCATAAAGTTTTACATTACAACATAAAAATGAAAACTAAAACAACATAGTGTCCATAGTCCACACTCTTATCCCCTCATACAATCGCTGCATGTCATTCATAATTTACTTCTTTACATCCTGGGAAAAATAAAACATAGAAAAGGGGTGAGCTCAAATGCCCAGTAAGGATAACAATATAGTGGAAACTATCATAAATAAGAATAAACATTTAAGGCAATGTATAACTAAAAAAATCCTTTTAAACTTGAACATCAACATAGTATAGCAAAAATAAAATGAAATAATTCCATTTACTTATTCACATAGATATTCTACTAATCAAATAATCACATGCAAAATCAATAACCACTTTCATAATGATGGAATGCATAATGCCAGACTATCATAACCACATAGCCAACGCCTCATGCCAAGACTACAAATAAGATTTTGTCAAGGCCTTGTGCCAAGACACTATTTTTTCTCATGAGACCTACCAATTCATCGAGGAGCTATAGTGGGCTCCACCCATCACATATTATGTCCAATGAATTCCTATATGAAAAGGTTTAAACATAACATAAACATTCGTATTAAAACTAGCATGAGAAACGTAAATACTCCATCCATAAACCATGAATGGTATAAAAATAATACATCCATAGTCAAACAGATCACAAAACATTCAATACAATATAGATGTTTTGTATCATAATAAATCAACTTCAAATAAGCGTAAAATCCATCAAAGGATGTTGACATAGATGAAATCAAAACTCTTTTAGTGAAATATATCTTTCTATTTTAAAATAATTTAAGAGTCATATATTTATAAAATAAAACATTTTATTTGAAAATATTCTTATAAGATTGTAAGGGATGCTTCGACGATTTTATAATGGCAGAAAATAGCCGCACCCACCGTATAAGTTAAAAAAACATTCATACCTTAATTCTGTCAAAAAGGTTAAAAAGGAACTTGTTTGGAAAAAGATAGAAAGATTACTTTATAAACCACTTATAAAAGTCAACAAGGGTATAAATGAATTTAACCTATATTCTAGAAAATAGTAAAAAAAATGTTTTGAAATACATTTTTAAGAAACATGGATGTGGATGATAAAGAAGTCCCAGTAGATAATTGCGTATAAACAACCTCAGATAATGAAGAGATTGTGAAATAACCCATACCTTGTACTTTTTCTTGGTTGAGGGTAGGTTAACCTCCTGTATAATGGTCAAATAATTGTTATTAAATTATAAAAATATCATATACATTAATATGATATCATATATGATCTTTTAACGTTGCTTTGTTAATAATATCTTAGAATTATCGTCGTTTTAGGTGTTAACTTACTCGTTTTCTTTTATATGTTTTTTTAAATAAGACATGTTTGTTATGGATATGTTGTATCTTATTCATATCCAGAATGATATCAAGTCCTTAAACAATATTTTTAAATCATCAAATGATAATTATACTTGAATGGATACGATGGAGAATGAATCTCATCGTGTTCGTGGAGACGGTAGTCCGTACGTACGCACGAGCGAAAATATCATTCTTTTGATATTAAAATAATATATAATTGGATGGTATATCATATATAAAGAATCATTATAATTTTATATTTATTATTTACATGAATTAAAAATCATTATTATACCCATCCAAATAATAATATATTGAATAACAATTACACCACATCGTGGAGCCGGTAAGCCGTACGTACGCATGTATGGTGACATGTCATTCAAAGGATGAATAGAATACTGTATATGGTTGTACCATATTTATAATAATATTAAAGTATATAAGATATAATGGATTCATTATTTTATAGTGGGAATAACAAAGAAAGAAGAAGTTGAAGAAGAAATGAATTTGAAAAAGGGTGGTGAAAACATTACCTCTTCTCCGGGTTCTTAATTTTTATTTGATCAAAAGGGCTTCTTAGGTTGGCTTTCTGATCAAACTAAGGCCTCTAGATTGTATTTAGAGATGTTGAGAGATTATTTGGGCAGGTTTTGGCCAAACCAAAAGTCTTTGAAGGTGTGAATTAATGAGAAGGAGGACTGTCCATTTATAAGAGGGGTGAGGGGAACCTTTGGAAAATCTAGATATATTATTTGATAATAAATTCATATTCGGTTTATAATGGCTCCAAAGTGGATTATTTAAAGTTTAAGGTGGGGATAGGTCGAAAACCACTCAACTAATAGGATTTATATAGGTTTGGGTTATTATATTAACCTTATATTTAAGTATTAACTCTTAGTTAATTAGTTTCACTTTTACAATGTCTCTTTGTATTTTTATATTATATGGTTAATAAAATTACTATATACATCCAAGTGACCCCAAAGTGGTCCATTAATGATACAACTATCATGATATAATTCTTTTGTCTGAACCTTTGATTTTTAGGAATTTAATATCAATTAATAATATAATATTTGTTTTAAAAACTATTTTATGTCAATTTTGAGACTATTCAATTATTGATTTTTGATAAATTCATAACAGAATTATTACTTCGAAAAAAATTTATATAATCAATCCTAACATGTAATATTAACCTATAAAATTAGTTTAATTCATACAAAGTCTCAAATTATATTTATTTGGGTGTTTATAATATAAATTATTTTAATTTTTCACTATTATGGTAATTACTGTATCATCATTGTGTCATAAATAAATTACATTATTTATTGTCTAAAAATTATAAATAAACTCTCATTATGTAGGAAATCTTTTTATCTTTCTAATTAATATTTATAATCGAAAATCCAACATATATAACCCTATGTAAAAATTGTTTTTCTAAAAGATATATGCTTATGTCATTTTTGTATTTATTTTAACTTAATTAAAATAAAGTGTCTCTATCACCTACAAGTGGCTCCATGGGGTCCCAAAATCGACCCAAATATGCCCATGGTCAGACATTTATCCACAAATAAGGTTAGGACACGTTTTAGGGTAATTTATTATTATTATAATATTATTTCTTTAACCCTTATTTACTGGATTTACCCTTTAACCATGATAAATAAAGTATTTACCGACGTAATTATTCAAAATGTCTAAAAATAAAATATACCTATTTAAAAATTTTGAACATCCTGATTATAAATATGGAATCCATTTTTCCCAATTTAAAACACAGGAGTGGTATAAATTAATTTAAAATTAATTCCTGTTGTTAAAACAAAAAGCGTGTTTTTAAGAGATAATAATAATCAAAAGATTGACACTTGTTTATGTCCGGTTTAATTGTAAATTATGTCCAATGAAAAAAATTGTATTAAAAAGTAAAAATATATTCTAAATATACTTTAAAACCACTAAAATTCATAATTTATCACTATTAATTATTTTGATTAAGAAATTTGTTTTTAATTAAAATTTAGTATTTTTCACTATTCATCAAAATATTAAAGTGATCCGAAAAGTACCAAAATTTCACTTTAGGCTAAATTCGATACTCCGAATCCAAAAATGAATTTAATTTTGAGAGATAAAATTACTAAAATTTTAAAAATTGGGTATTACTATTCATAACGTCTAGTTTGATTGATTGTGGTGTGTTAGAACTCGTTGTTGCGTACAACACATGTTATTGCATTATTCAAAGAGAAGCGTACCGTAGAAGCTTGGGGTGTTACATTATCCCCTCATTCAAATAATTTCATCCTCGAAATTTCTAGAATACTACTACATGAAAAGACTCGGGTGGTTCTTCATCATAAGTTCCTCGGGTTCCCATGTTGCCTCTTCCATCTTATGATTTCTCCATAAAACTTTTACCAGATGCATCGTCCGGTTTCTCAGTACTTGTTCTCTCGTATCAAGAATCCTGATGGGATTTTCACAATAAGACAGATCAGGTTCCAATTCTAATTCCTCATAGTTGAGTACATGCATTGGGTCAGGCATGTATTTCCTCAACAGTGATACGTGGAACACATCGTGAACTTTGGAGAGACTTGGCGGTATTGCCAAACAGTAAGCTACAACCCCAATTCGTTCTAGAATTTCGAAAGGTCCGATGTACCTGGGACTCAATTTACCTTTCTTACCAAAATGTATGACTCCCTTCCATGGAGACACCTTTAGGAAAACATGATCACCAACATGAAATTCCAAATCCGTCCTTCGATTATCAGCATAACTCTTCTGCCTACTTTGAGCTACTTTGATATGGTTTTTGATTACCTTCACCTTTTCCATCGTTTCCTACACCAGTTCTAGGCCTACTAGTTTTCTTTCACCAAACTCATCCCAACAGGTTGGTGTGCGACATCTCTTTCCGTATAACGCTTCATATGGTGCCATCTGAATACTCGAATGGAAGCTATTGTTATAGGAGAATTATACCAGAGGTAAATATTGATCCCACATACCCTGAAAGTCAAGTGAGAAGGATCTCAACATTTCTTATAAGGTTTGAATAGTTCATTCTGATTGTCCATCTATTTGAGGGTGGTAGGCAGTGCTCAAATGAAGTTCAGTATCCAAGGATTTCTGAAGACTTTTCTAGAATCTTGAAGTAAAATGGGGATCACGATCAGAAATAATTGATATGGGTACTCCATGAAGTCTCACAACTTCATTAATATATAGTCTTTCTAGACGTTCAAGTGGTAAATCTTCCCTTATATCAAGAAAATGTTCTGACTTGGTAAGACGATCAACAATAACCAATATTGCATCGTTCCTTCTAGGAGTCTTTGGTAGTCCCATGACAAAGTCCATCGTAATATTGTCCCATTTCCACTCCGATATGGGAAGAGGTTGCATGACTCCTCCAGGCTGTTGCCTTCCAGCTTTCACTTGTGAAAAAACCATACATCTTGACAAAAAATGAGCTATCTCCCTCTTCATGTTGTCCCACCAAAAATTTTCCTTCAAATCTCTATACATTTTGGTGCTCCCAGGGTGTATAGATAAATTGGAACTATGAGAATCATCCAGCAATTCCCTTTTTAGATCAGGTATATCGGGAACACAAAGTCTCTTCCTAAATTTCAAAATTCCTTCTTCATGCACAAATTCTCTCAATCTCCCATCATTCACAGCTTTAATCTTCTTTTTAAATTATTCATCATTAGTCTGAGAACTCTTAATCCTTTCTAGTAGAGATGGTTTGGCAACCATTTGAAAAATCTTTGATGTTTCACCTTCCCTGGTTATTCCCATGTCCATCTTCACAAGATCCATGAAAATTGGATCCCTTTCAATTCTCATATTGTTCAAAACTCCATGGTCTTTTCTGATCAAAGAATCTGCCACCTTGTTTGCTTTCCCCGGGTGGTAGTGTATCGTACAATCATAATCCTTGAGTAATTCAAGCCATCTCCTTTGCCTCATGTTGAGTTCTTTTTGTGAGAAAATATACTTAAAACTCTTGTGATCAGTATAAATCTCACATTTTTCACCATAGAGGTAGTGCCTCCATATCTTCAAAGCAAAGATCACAGCTGCTAACTCAAGATCATGAGTAGGATAGTTTTGTTCATGAATTTTCAACTGTCATGATGCATAGGCAATAACCCTATCATTCTGCATAAGGACACAACCAAGTCCTTTCTTTGATGCATCATTATAAATAACAAACCCATCATTCCCTGGTGGTAGATTCAATATAGGAGCATTGACTAATATTCTCCTCAGTTCTTCGAAACATTCTTCACACTCTTTTTTCCAAACAAATATAACCCCTTTACGTGTGAGCTTTGTTAATGGGTTAGCCAACCACACAAAATTCTGGACAAAACGTCGATAATAACCTACCAAACCAATAAAACTACATACCTCAGTTATACTCGTAGGTGCTGGCCATTCATGGATTGCCTTGGTCTTTGAAGGATCAACAGAGATTCCATCTTTAGAGACAATATGGCCAAGAAAAAAATCTCCTGAAGTAAGAATTCACACTTTCTAAACATCCAATATAATTCATTCTTCTCAGAGTCTTCAGGATAATGCGCAAGTGATTTTCATGATCTTCATAGTTATTGGAGTATACCAAGATATAATCAATAAATACCACCACAAATTCATCGAGATATTCCCTGAAAACTCTATTCATCAGATCCATGAATACAAGGGGTGCATTAGTCAATCCAAAAGGCATTACTGTAAACTCGTAATGCCCATACTTGGTTCGAAATGTTGTCTTCAGAATGTCTTCCTTCTTTACACATAACTAATGGTATCCAGATCGAAGTTCAATCTTTGAAAAGTATTGAGCTCCATGCAGTTGGTCAAATAAATCATCAATGCGAGGCAGGGGATACTTGTTTTTTATTCTTATAGCATTGATCTCCCTGTAGTCGATACATAACCTCATAGATCCATCTTTCTTTTTAACAAAAATAACAAGGGCTCCCCGTGGAGAGACACTAGGGTGAATAAATCCCTTATTACTCAATTCCTCTAGTTGTTTCTTTAGTTCGACTAATTCCACAGTGGTCATTCTATAAGGGGTCTTCGATATAGGCCTTTATCCAGGAATTAAATCAATGGAAAACTCAACTTCTCATTCTGGAGGATGTCCAGGTAAATATTTCGGAAACACATCTACATATTCTTTCACAATAGGTACATAATCTATTTTAACATTCATTTCCTCACCCACATCCATTTCATTCTCTTCCTCCCCAATAATTGAATTTAGTTGAGCTATTGGGGGTGCATCTAGATAAGAATTTGGTGGTGACGATTCTGTTCTAAAGATAAGTTGTTCCTTATCATCATCCTCAAAAATTGTATCCTTCTTCTTCTTACAATAAATCTTCGCATCATGGTCTGAAATCCAATACATACCGAGGATTATATCAAACTCAATCATAGGTATGATGATGAGATCAGCGGATAAAGAACATTTGTGTGCTCTAATGGGGACTGATTCACAAAAATTTGTTGCAATGATAATTCCCTTAGGAGTTTTAACTGACAACTCCCTTGTTAAATCAAATTGGAAATATCTAAATTTCTTAGCAAACTGGGAAGATATGAAACAATGAGATGATCTAGAATCAAATAATGCATTTTCTAAACTTGAGGAAACCTTTAAATTACCTGCTATCACGTCTTTCAAAGCTTCTACCTCAGCTGTAGTGATAGTATAAGTTTGTCCTTGATCCCTTGGTCTTTTCTAAGGTAAGTTCCCTAGACGCTTAGGACATTCATTTGCATAATGTCCCATCTCCCTGGAATTGTAGCACTGGACATCGGTAGCTTCCTTCTACCCCTTGTAATCATGATCTTGGTGGCCTTTTTCACCACACTTGTAATAGACTCATGTTCCTTTTAAGAAAGTACCAGGGTGTTTCTTCCCACATTTACTATAGGATGGATATTCAACTTTCCCCTTCTTCCCTTTATTTCCATTCCCAGATTGATCAGCAGATCTCTTATTCTCTTGCTTTACTTTAAAGTCATATGACTTAGAGAATTCCTTTTCTGTCTTGATAGCACATGAGACAATGTCTTCATACGATGAGAAGGATTGTGAGACTAATGATCGACAGAGAAATGTTTTTAACCCATCAAAGAAAAGATCAATATTACTTCTTGGGTTACTTATATAATCTCCAGCATACCTTGCTGTCCTTGTAAAGTTAGCCTCATACTTTGTGACATTCTCATCCTCCTTTTGTCTCAGACTCAGAAATTTTCTTTCCATATCTGCTCGATGGTCACGAGGAAAGTATTTTTCTAAAAACAGATCTTTGAAATCCCTCCATTCCATATTTGATACTTCATAATTTTCCTTCATGTTTTGAATCAATGACCACCATTGATCAGCATCTCCAGTGAGGCGGTAAACTACCATGATAACTTTTTCCCTTTCACTACTTCCCAAATCTTGAAATATTTTCTCTAGGGAACTTATCCATTGCTCAAATACTAAGGGATTTGTACTCCCATTGAACATTGGTGGTTGTTGCCTCATGAAGCGATCTAACATTGATCTTCCACGCTGCAGATCAGGGTGTTCCATACGGGTAAGGTTATTATTCATAACCTGAGTGAGTTTTCCCAGTATGGTGATTAGTTGATCAGAACCAATTGCATCACCAGCTCCACTATAATTATCTTGAGCAGGATAGAAATCCCTACATGGAGTGCGTGCAATGACACAGTTTCCATTTCTTCCACTAGGCGCCATTTCTAAACAATGGCATAAACTAGATCAGTTTATGAATCAAAATACATAATTCCATACTTATAAAACACTTAACATAAATTGAACTATTCATGGATATAATCCATAATCAAAAAAATGTTTTCTTTGAGGAAGTATATACTCATAAAAACTTCATAATGATTTGTAAAAAAATGAGAGTTATCCTAAGCATATCTCACAGGAGTGTCGTAACCAGGAGTACAGCAAGGCCCGTTGTCATGCACCAGTTCCTGTTCGAGTATAGCTCAAAGTGGTGTTTTCGGGTTTTACCCTTATGTACATATGTACCAGAGCCGCCTCTACCTACTCGTATCCAAACATGGATGTATTTCTCGGAAAACTCACAAAATCTCTACAATACCAAAATTCTAGGAAGTTCTTCAATACTAATCCTCATAGTCCACCTTAAATCTATGTGCTCTAATCAGAGTATATCTAAATCTAGCTTCCAAGGTTTGTACTAAACTTCCACTGATACGAACTATAATTCCCCGACCCCAGTTACCCAGAGTCGGTACATTATTACATAACATTGGCATGATCACAAGAATAATAAAATCTCGAAAGACCGATTAGTTTAGTAGCCTTGGAAACACTGGATATATTCATAATGTTTTACATTACATCATAAAAATGAAATCTACAACAACATAGTCTCCATAGTCCACACTCTTATCCCCTCATACTATCCCTGTACTTCCTTCATAATTTACTTCTTCACATCCTGGGTAAAATAAAACATAGAAAAGGGGTGAGCTCAAATTCCCATTCAGGATAACAATATAGCAAAAACTTTCATAAATAAGAATAAACATTTAAGTCAATGTATAACTAAAACAAAAGCCTTTTAAACTTGAACTTAAACATAGTATTGAAAAAATAAAATGACATAATTCCATTTACTTATTCACATGGATATTCTACTAATAGAATAATCACATGCAATATCAATAACCACGTTCATAATGATGGAATGCATAATGCCAGACTATCATAACCACACAGCCAAGGCCTCGTGCCAAGACAACAAATAATATTTTTTCAAGGCCTTATGCCAAGACACTAGCTTGTCTCATGAGACCTACCGATGCATCGAGGAGCTATAGATGGCTCCACCCCTCACATATTAAGTCCAATGCATTCCCATATGAAAAGGTTTAAACATAACAAAAACATTCATATTAAAACTAGCATACAAAATGTAAATACTTCATCCATAAACCATGAATGGTATAAAAATAACACATCCATAGTCGAACATATCACAAAACCTTCAATACAATATAGAAGTTTTGTATCATAATAAATCAACTTCAAATAAGCGTAAAATCCAACAAAGGATGTTGACATAGATAAAATCAAAACACTTTTTAGAGAAATATCTCTTTCTATTTTGAAATCATTTAAGAGTCATATATTTATAAAATAAAAAATTTTCTTTGAAAATATTCTTATAAGCTTGTAAGGGAAGCTTTGACGATTTTATAATGGTGGAAAATAGCCACACCTGCTGTATAAGTTAAAAAAACATTCTTACCTTAATTCTGTCGAAAAGGATAAAAAGGACCTTGTTTGGAAAAAGAAGGAAAGATTCCTTTATAAACCAATTATAAAAGTCAACAAGGGTATAAATGACTTTAACCCATATTCTAGTAAATAGTAAAAAAAAAATTTGAAATACATTTTTAAGAAACATGGATGTGGATGATAAAGAAGTCTCAGTAGATAATCACGTATAAACAACCTCAGATAATGAAGAGATTGTGAAATAACCCATACCTTGTTCTTTTCCATGGTTTAGGGTAGGTTAACCTCCTTTATAATGGTTAAATAATTTATATTAAATTATAAAAGAATCATATACATTAATATGTTATCATGTATTATCTTTTAACTTTACTTTGTTAATAATATCTTAGAATTATCGTCGTTTCGGGTGTTAACTTACTCGTTTTCTTTTATATGTTTTGTTAAATAAGTCGTGTTTGTTATGGATAGGTTGTATCTTATTAATATATGGAATGATATAAAGTCCTTAATAATTATTTTTGAATCATCAAATGATAATTATACTTGAATGGATACGATGGAGAATGAATCTCATCGCGTTCGTGGAGACGGTAGTCCGTACGTACGCACGAGCGACAATATCGTTATTTTGATATTAAAATAATATATAATTGGATGGTATATCATATATACAGAATAATTATCATGTTATATTTATTATTTACATGAATTAAAAATCATTATTATACCCATCCAAATAATAATATATTGAATAACAATTACACCACGACGTGGAGACGGTAAGCCGTACGTACGCACGTATGGTGACATTTCATTCAATGGATGGATATAATACTGAATATGGTTGTACCATATTTATAATAATATTACATTATATAGGATATACTGGATTCATTATTTTAGAATGGGAATAACAAAGAAGGAAGAAGTTGAAGAAGAAATGAATTTGAAAAAGGGTGGTGAAAACATTACCTCTTCTTCGGGTTCTTCCTTTTGATTTGATCAAAAGGGATCCTTAGGTTGGCTTTATGATCAAAATAAGGACACTAGGTTGTAGTGATGGAAGTTGAGAGATTATTTGGGCAGGGTTTGGCCGATCCAAAAGGATTTGAAGGTGTGAATTAATGAGAAGGAGGAGTTCCCTTTTATAAGAGGGGTGAGGGGCACCTTTGGAAAAGCTAGAAATATTATTTTATAATAAATTCATATTCAGTTTATAATTGCTCCAAAGTAGATTATTTAAAGGTTAAGGTGGGTATATTTCTAAAACCTCTCAACCAATAAGATTTATATAGGTTTGGGTTACTATATTAACCTTATCTTTAAGTATTAACTCTTAGTTAATTTGTTTCACTTTTACAATGTCTCTTTGTATTTTTATATTATATGGTTAATAAACATACTATATATATCCAGGAGACCCCCAAGTGGTACATTAATGATACACCTATTATGATATAAGTCTCTTGGACTAACCTTAGATTTTTATGAATTTAATATCAATTAATAATATAATATTTGTTTTAAAAACTATTTTATGTCAATTTTGACACTATTAAATAATTGATTTTTGATAAATTCATAACATCATTATTACTTATGACCAAAATTATATAATAAATCCTAACATGTCATATTAACCTATAAAATTATTTTAATTCATAAAAAGTTTCAAATTATATTTATTTGGGTGTTTATAATATCAATTATTTTAATTTTTTACTATTATGGTAAGTATTGCATCATCATTGTGTCATAGCTAAATTAAATTATTTATTGTATAAAAATTTTAAATAAAATATCATTATGTAGGAAATATATTTAATCTTTCTAATGAATATTTATAATTTAAAATTCAACATATATAATCCTATGTAAAAATTGTTTTGCGAAAAGATATATGTTTATGTCATTTTTGTATTTATTTTAATTTTAATTAAAATAACGTGTCTCTATCACCTTCAAGTGGCTCCATGGGGTCCCAAAATCCACCCAAAGATGCACATGGTCAGACATGTATCCACCAATAATTTTAGGACACGTTTTAGGGTAATTTAGTATTATTATAGTATTATTTTTTAACCCTTATTTACCAGATTTACCCTTTAACCATGGTAAATAAAATATTTACCGAAGTAATTATTCAAAATGTTTAAAAATAAAAGTTACATATTTACACAATTTGAACATCCTAATTCCAAATATGGAATCCATTTTTCCAAATTCAAAACACAGAAGTGGCAGAAATTAATTTAAAATTAATTCTCGTTGTTAAAACAAAACGCGTGTTTTTGAGAGATAATAACTATCAAAAGATTGACACTTTTTTATATCCGGTTTAATTGTGAAATTATGTCCAGTGACCAACATTGTATTAAATAGTAAAATATATTCTAAATATACTTTAAAACCACTCAAATTCATAATTTATCACTATTAATTATTTTGATTAAAGAAGTTGGTTTTAATTAAAATTGAGTAATTTTCACTATTCATCAAAATATTAAAGTTATCCGAAAAGTACCAAAATTTCACCTTAGGCTAAATTCGATACTCTGAATCCCAAAATGAAGTCCATTTTTAGAGATAAAATTTCTAAAATTTTAAAAAGTAGGTATTACTATTCATAACGGCTAGTTTGATTGGTTGTGGTGTGTTAGAACTCGATGTTGTGTACAACACACGCTATCGCATTATTCAAAGAGAAGTGTACCGTAGAAGCTTGGGGTGTTACATCGACGAACGCGAGAATTTGGGGAATATGAACACTACAAATCAAGAGGGACGGACCTTGATCGATGATAATGTCGATCTTAGTCTGTCACCGTTATGAGGTTGAACGAAACCAAAATAATTTCAAGAATCAAATCCCCACGATTCCCGTAAAATCCCATCCCGCAAGAACGGTCGATCTGCGGGATAATCTATTCATGGATTAGTCCGCGTTCATCATGGGAATCAAAAACAGGGAAGAAATCATCAAACAAACATCCTACCTGGATCCATGGCGTTCGTTGGTGAAGATCCGATCGCCACGTCATCATTGTTGGTGAAGCTCGTCAAGAACACCATCACCGCGTTGGGAGGTATTCTCCAGAGCCTTCAGAGCCTCGAAGGGAATTCATGGTTATGAAATTGTAACCCTGATACCCTATGAAATCTCCATTTAAATGATAAGAGATTTCACTGTAACAAGGATTTGAATAAAATATTTTAATTAAATATTTTATTACGGTTGCATCCAAAAACCAGATTTCACCACCGACCTGCGCCGGCTGATGTTAGGGCTCGCCTAAGGTAAAATCGTTGTTCTGAATGCAATAGTTCCCTCAGATTTCTGATCCAAGCACCCATTCGGGTGTTATTACACTTTTTCAGGAAAACCGCATTCGTGCGTTATTTAATTATTAAATTAAATTCAAACATTTGTTCCAGGCTCACCGGGCCTCAGAACTGCACGTAGTCTCAGAGCCTGGTCTCAAATTAATTCCCATATAATACTAAAATAATACATGGAAAACCCAGGACATTACATCAACCTCCAGTAGCCTATACACATTTTCAGACCACCATATTCCTTCTTAGAAAACAAGACCAGAGCACCCCATATTGATACATTGGGCCTGATAATTCCCTTGTTAATGAGATATTCAATATGAATCCTTATATCCCATAGCTCAAAAGGTTCCATCTGATAAGTATCCATCGAAATCAGAGAAGCACCATACGATAAGTCTATCTCAAAATCGACATCACATCGAGGGGGTAGAGTCATAGTCTATTTAGTAAAAATATCCATGAACTCTCCGATAACTCTAGGAACCCCCACAATCTGAGCATCCACCGATTCCACTGATAGCTCAACCAAAAAAGAAAGAAGAGGCTCCATACACTGACTACCCACCTAACAACTCCACTGGCCAACGAAAGCTACATGTTGGCTATCTGAAAACACAACTCTTCTCTAGAAGAAGTTTATAACAACATTCACAGATTAAAACTAGTTGACACCAAGGATAAAACTGTATGACTGCTTCTGTAATAGAAAGATATCCCTACTTAACTATTGCATCCCCAACATCAATCTATATCCCTGAAAAACATCCATCGAGCTAGTATGACCTTCGAGTGGTGTACTCAACTCCAGGGGCATGGAATGTATCTATATGTCTGGTCCCAAATCATGGGATGGAATAGGTGAAACAAAGGAGTGAGAATCTACTGAATCAAATAAAGCACAAGCAAGATTACTAAACACACTAATCATACATCGAACGATCTTTTTCCCCACTCAAACATCTATCTCTATAGCATGAAACTAACCACACGCATATCATCTTTCCCTCTTCTTTTGACCGCCTCTCTGACCACACCCAAGTTTGGGTCCTTGAGGAATTCTTTGAGGTCGGCCTCCACCTAATCTGTATCCTCTCAGTGGAGTAGAAGTTTGTTGTCCCTACTGTTAAAATGGCTTGGACGACAACTACAGCTGAGTCGGGCGCTAAAACTGCCCACATCCACCATACTAAGCTCAAAATGGTCATTATCTATTAAGGTTCCCACAACCACCACAAGTAAAACACCTCAGCCCCAAGACATTAGAAAAATAATGAGGACCATAATGTGGAAAATGAAACCACTGAAGTCTACGCCCCGCTGACTAGAACGTCGAATTCCCTGACGCCTGAGACCCATAGACAGAAGCCTTTTCATGGTACACCTCCTCATGAGTGCATCCTATCAACCACTTTTGTTGTCTTCTGGACCTATAGATATGTTCGTAAGGCGAAGGGAGTAACTTAATACTAGCGAGTAGGATAGAGTGCCTCCTTTAAACATATCACCTAAGAATCCTCATTCAAAAAGTGATTTGGAGAAAAGCAAAGGCGATCCTTGAACTTGATCCCCATCTCCTGTACTGACATAATCCCCTTCTAGAGGGAGATTATCTTCTATCTATTCCCATACTTCATGGTCAAAAAAAGGAATTCCGCATGGAACTCCCTCTCAAAATTGACTCTTGAATATAAGTCTCCTTCCTCTCCCCTAGGTACATCTTCCACCCTTGATGCACAACAACCCTCATATGACTAACTACCAATAGAACACAATACTTCATCGAAGCCTGGATCAATCTAGAACTGATCACCATATCCTCAATCCAACTCTTTGTCTATATATCTGAAATGATGACTTTGTACATTCCCAGAGTCTACCACTAGAAAGAACAAAGCATACTCTGCCATTATTTGTCCTCATCCTCTAGATCAAACCATCGCCGATCAGCTAGATCAGCCTGCTGAGCCTCCACTGCTCGTACCACATATAGATGAAGACCATGTGCTATAACTGAAAAGTTAATACGGAACTCCTAAGCTCTAGTAGTATGAAATTTATTTATGATTAATTTTTTTTTCATTTTTTATTATAACCTTTTGAAAACTCTCAGAACAAATAATAACACAATTCATCAGGATGCATATACCTTCCCTAGGGTATCTATCCTGAAAATGGTGTAGCATCACATGGTCATTTGGTAAGCTCAATGTTCTTGTATAGTATTATAGGAGGACCTAAAATATTGTGTTCAAGCTAGTTTTCCTTGGAATATGTCACACACCAAGATCATGTAACATTGTTTCCCTATTATCCCATGAAATTCGCACCATGCCTAACTCCAAAACTCCATCCTATATCTCAACCATCAGACCTCAGATACCATTATTTCATGACCCTCATTCTTCAAGATGAGGGAATAGATGGAAAAGCGTCATTACCTTCCTTATTTAAGAAGAAAAAAGAGATAATGACCCCCTAATTTCCACCTCCAATAGGCCCTAGGGTGGGGACCAACACCAAGGGGATTCGATCCCACAAAATGGGAGGCATTACCCTTTTTATAGTAACCAATATTGGGAGATAATATGTGTCAACCTAAAACAACTCCAATAAATATATATATAAAATAATCCAAAATCCATCCCACATTCATGTTTAAAATAACTGCTAGAAATACATTGAAAAGATCGAATGTAAATACCAAAATAACAAGTTAAGTAGCGACACAACAACAATCCTGATGCCTGAGCAAGTAAGGTCTAATATGGTGTGTATAATCTCCCCGGAAACCTAAAAACAATTTTATATATGTAGGGTGAGGATACAATTATACTCATTAGGAAAAGCCAAAGTCACTCATTCACAAGTGAGAGAAGCATACTAATGGCCTGGTGAGAAAATAATAGAAACTCAAATGCACCTAACAAGATATATTATCCACCCCAACCTCACCAAGGCATGCTCACCAAATAATGCATGTGAAGTAATGTAAAGGAGTAATAACATCGATATTTGGGTACCCCATACCACTTACCATTGGTAAACTACTCATCCTTAATAGAGAACATCCTAACACTACCCCACTCTTCCACAAGCCCCAAATTCACAACCTTCTCACACACACATGGGATAAAAACCACACCACATTCCTACCCACACATACCTGGGACAAAAACCACACCACATTCTAGCCCACAAACACCTGTTCCTCATCCCAAAGACATATGGGAGAGAAAACCTTGCCCACACACACCTGGCCCTTAAAACCACACCACAACCAGGATGAAGAATCTTGGGCTACAAATTCCTTGAAGAGGGAGGAGAGAAGATACAATAACCAGCCATCTATCCTCCCACTGGAATGTTGGGAAAGAACACTCCCCATAAAAATGGGAGTGTTTGGCACGTTGTTCTCAAAAAAGGTGGGGTTCATTTAGAAATAACAAGGAACTACACGTATATATATATATATATATATATATATATATCAAACACTCTTCCCAACCTATGGGGTTTCAAAACAAACAACCAGTCCACACAAAATTGCCCTTACTGCCATTCCTACATGCACACATCACTATGAATGAAGGTCACTTCCGAAATGATAAAAAGAAAACTTCATAACATTTAATCAATTGATTCTATTAATAATTTTATATTTATTCCATCCCTACTCATAAAACTATCAAACACACCACACCATAAGTAACATCATAACCCACACTCACTTCACAAAAGTCTCTAGAAACTCCGTGGAAAGGCCCACACAAGGTAGCACTGTCCTTATTTGAAATTACCCCTCCTAAAACATTCTCGGTAGCCCCACTGCATGTAAAGCACCATATATAGCAAAACAACAAAACTCAACCAACATGAAATCCCACTACACACTCTCCTTTTTTAAACACCCGTTTAACCACTTCCACCATAATTCTTCAAAGTAATGTTGACATGTCTTTCCTATTAACAAGTAAACCCCCAAAAAACCACTTCAGAACCAAAATCGGAATCCCCACTGTATAATAACACCACACCCAATAACATAAGCATAATAAAACCTGAAACTATATCCCTTCTACCCAATCACTTCCCAGATGTAGTTCCACTTCATAAAAAGTTCATCCATTCCTCAATCAATCAATCTCTAAACTAGAGATGCCATCACTCCAACCTTTCCACCCCATAATAACAACCACACTCGCAGCCACAACACCACACATCTAGTAAAAACACATGGTCGAAAAGAACCATACACAGAACACAGACACACTAAACAACAAGGTGCATTCAGATTTAGCATCACTCATTCTTTAATTCAACTTTCATTATTTAGGGGTGATCACAGAACAAGTTTGTTACTTGGGAATCCACATATTTTGATGAATATATGTGATTAATAAAATTTCAATATTTTATCCATTTAATAAGGAAAAAATGATAAATATTCACAAGTCATGAAAGTGTGAAAATGGAGGCTAACAATGACAATGATTTTCAGAATACATACACCCTTAAAAACACGACATTGATCAAGGGTAACATATAAAATGAAGAGATCATCATAATCGTCTTCCCATACCCTCGTTTATTAATTTTTATCATCTTCATTAAATTGGTTTCAACTATAACCATAATAAGACATTATTACACCCATCCCACATGATACAAAAATAAAAGATGGGTGAAAGGATCCCTACTTGGAACAGCAGATGATCAATAATTCCTCCTTGGGAAAAAAATTGGGGGGTTACATAAGTAGTAGGGAGACTCCAAGGAAGGATGAATCTAAATTCCACAACACAAAACACGACTACATGGGGAATAACAGCTCTGGGTGCACCAAGATAAAGAGAAAACACACTAGGAAGAGAAGATCTCGGCTTAGAAGAGCCATATCCTATATCAAAGGAAGGGAAATAGTTTTAAGGGCCATTGAAGTCGTAATGTGGTCAAGACCATGTGGTTTGACTATTTTAAAGCCCCCATAGCATTAGGATATTAAATATTTAATTAATATCCTTTGAAAGTCCTTTAGAAATGCTCAAAAATGATTTAAACTTTATTTATGACAAATAAAACGTAAGGGGTAAAACTGGAAAAAATGGAAAAAATCTGAAAATGAATCACAGATGGGTGATTCATCGACATGTGTGGACGATAGTGAGTCACGAAAGTGACCCACCGATGCCTGACCTACTGACACCCGACCTATAGATTCCCATACTTCCAACGAACGACCTACTAATGTCTGACCAACCAACTCCCTGACCTATCGACACCCTAAATCACAAATGCCCTAACCAACCGACACCCTAACCTACTAATGGAAAAACTTTAATTTTGGAAAACTCCTAAAAATGAGCTACCATTGCCTCCCAGAACACCCCAAACATAGATTTTGACAATGTAATGGACATGGGGGGGTATGGTTCATTACAATGATCATGGGAAAGGATGATTATTTTTTTCTTTACCTGCACAAAAATTAGAAGCTTATATAACCAAAGAAATAAATATATAAATATACAAAGCCCCCTCCTAAGTTTTTTTTCTATTGATTCAAACCATTAAATGGGAAAAATATTTTCATATTAAATCTACTTTTAATCATGTCCATTCTTGGTGAAATTTTCAACAAAAAAATCCATAAAATCCATAATTAAATTATTTTAAATTCTACTGAAATATTTATAAAATAATATTATGTTATTAAGGGAATAAGATAAAAACATAATCAATAATTTAAAAAAAATTAATTATAAAATGTTAGCTACAAGATGTTATGTAATTTTAGATTGTTCATATATAACTATAGAAGACCTTTGGGGATTGGGATCCACACAAAAATGGGATAAAGTACTCTGTTGTGGAAAATTATAATGAATACTAATTGGAATGTTTGAAATCACATATATTTCCAATTCATGTTTATATGTTTATATATATATAGAAAATAAATTTGAATGATATACCAACTTGTAGGATGAAAAAAGAGCATCAAATAAACATGTCACAATCAACACATACTACAACACAGTATTGATTATTCAATATCACAATCTCTGCTATTTATTTGAGTATACATTCAATATCATATATCTATGCCTATATATAGTTTTCAAATCATTAAATTATTATGATCTTTGAAAATAGGATGAAAATTTGATTTTGTGGTGTTTAATACCTTTGAATATAATCCATTATTTTGACTAATTCATTTGAACAAAACTTGTTGAATTCGAAGTGAATTACAATTTTTAACCATAAATAAACATTAATAAAAATGGATGAAGATTAGTTTCTATGAGAAATTTTTTTAAATGGCTACTACTATTGCGGATGAAACCATATTGTATATATTGTATAGATCAATTTGGAGTTTGTATTCAATGATCAAAAAAATAATCAATTTCACTTCAAAGGTTACTTAGTCTAACTACACCCCTATAAAAATCAACAATTTAGTTCTTATAAGGATTATTTGTTTATAGATCTTAAAGAAACAATCCCTGGGAAAAAATATATTTCAAAGCATCGCACTAAAGCTTATTTATTTAAAAATAGATACCTATTAGGATTAGTGTGAAAAAAATCCTCAAAAAATGAAAATCATCCATAAGGAGTAGAGGATGAACATTAGGGATGATAACATTGGTGAAATATAATGGATATCCTATATAATATTTTTGATGTGGTAGATAAAGTGAAACATGTATTAAATTACATGGTGAAATTGTAGAAAATGTAGTAGAAACTAATAATCTAATGAGGAAACTAGGATTAAACACTCAATAACCTATCTCTATGGAAGGAATAATTATTAGGGATCAAAATTTATTAATTTAATACAGTATATTAGAAATTATAAAAAATAAAAAAAGGAAAAAAAGGTACATGAAGTCCAAAAATTTGTGATTAGATGGTATGAATTTGAAAAACTCCATGCCTTTGAAGTTGAAACTACGTATGAAAAATTTAACACAGATAAAATTCATAATATATTTATCTTTAAATAAATTCAATATCTTTGATATCTTACAATGCATACAACACCATGTTTAAATGAAACATGGTAGTTTATTAAAATATTACTATTTATACATGACCATTATAAGCTAGATATTATGTCAGCCGGTAAAAATAGGACTAACTAAATTATGGAAAATAATATAGTTTACAAAATAAGAAAATAAATTCAATTTTTATCTATGGATTGGAAATAAAATAAGAACTATTTTAAAGAAGAAGAAATGTTTCCTGAAAAAAATATGTTCCTAAAATGCCATTTAGTCCCACTTTGGAAACAAATTTTAATTTCAATTTTTTAATCCTTTTAGAAAATTTATTTTAAAAAATTAACTTAATTTTTTAAATCATCATATCTAAATTATCTTAGGTTGATTTTTTTTTGTATTCTTCTAAAAAGTGTCATTTTTTGATGAATTGTGAAAAAGTACTGATTTTTATTAAAAATTTATTTTTCATTTAAAGAATTTATAGGTCCTATTTGATTTTAATGTGGTTAAATTAGATCATTTTCATATTAATTAATTTTTATAATGCATCATTATATTAAACATTTTCAATATTTGATAATTTTTTTGTTGGAAACCCATTTTTTTGAAACGTATTCCAGTTTAATTTTAAATTAAATTATGACACTTTTATGAGATAAAATTTGAAAAAAGTAGACTATATATTTTAAATTACAATAATTTATATTATCTACTAAATTTTAATTAATTATTTATCATAGTGAATCTTTGAAAAGGTAAAAAATATTAATCTTGGTTAAGATAAAAATGAGTTTCTCTAGGGGATGAACTAAAATTATAAGGGTTAAAAAAGGCTCAAAAAATTTATAATTCCTATTTTTTGGAAATATTTATAACATATATATTATTAGGTTTTAAAATCATACATATTGTTTCCCTTTTTTCATAATAAATACAATGGTTTAATAGTTTATTTTAAAAAAATTCAAGTATGTCCTCTCCCCCACATATAAAAGGTGAACCCTTATCCTCTCTTTTAAACACTCCAAAAACCCATTTTTTAAGAAATAACCACACAAATAACTTCCATAATTACCTACCCTTATCCTATAATCCTTTTATTGATTATAAATACAACCTATTAAAGATTTTGGTGAACACCAAAAAATTTGTATAAATAAGAGTTAACATCCTTAACCAAGAATTTTATTTTATTTATTCTTCCATATACTTAAAATATTATTAAAAATGATGATATTATTACACTAAAATATTATATATAATTATATTTTATATGTTATGGTAATTACATAAAAACATATCCTCTTGACTCAAATGGGAAATGAACTCATTGATTGTGTGTACAACAGACTATCACCTTACGAACTGATGCAATTTGTTTTCCATCACTAATTTTAACAGTATGTTATAATGATGTATATAATGTTTACATGTTATATTTATGATATAATTATTCTTATTTAATTTTAATATCACATATACCTTATTACTTTCCTTTCCATAGGGAATACAATAATGTCTCTTATGTGTATGAGAGACTACCTCCTAGCGAAGCGATGTGCTTACTTTTTCTCTTACACATTACATGGAAGGTAATAATGATTAAATTGATATTTATATATAAAATTAATGAGATAATAATAATTATTATTAAAGATAAATATATTATATAATTTATTACCTTTCCATTCATTGAATAAATGATAATGCCGTTTGTGTATACGATAGACTACCGCCTCACAAAGAGATGTGAAACATTTTTCACTAACACTTTACATGGAAGGTAATAAAGGATAAATTTAATTAATATTTGTGTTATATATGAAATTATATTTATTCTATAAAATTAATATAAAATAAAATTTTTTACTCTTTCAACCATTTGCAGAAATGATAATGTCACTCGTTTGTACGTACAATCTACCATCTCCACAAAGCAATGTGATTCATTCTCCATATTCAAAATTAAATAATTATTATAAAGATGTATCTATTGAAAAAATGATATTTATAACATTAATATAATTTGGAGATGATTTAATGATAACCTATTTTCAAGATTTAGTACTTTCATAACAAAACATGCAAGAGAAAATAGGGAAATTAACACAAGAAACAATAGTGATAATAAAATATTACAAACGAATGGGTAGTAAGATGTTATAAAATATTCATATATGATATTATTAACATTAATATGGTTATGTTATAAGTTAATTACATTTTTAAAACCAATATAAATTAGTTTAATAAGAGATATACTAAATAGAAGTGTTGGGAAAGTGTTTTTCTTTACTCAATTTCCATTTATTTGGTGATAAATTGACTTTTTTTATATTATGTCATTATTATGTAGGGAATGTCCTTTAATTTATTTATGTTGTATTTAAAATTGTATTTTTTTTATTTAAATTTTTTATATATAATCTTTTCAATGATCTAATCTCACCTTAATGATATGAACTTTGTAAGGGTTTTCATCTGTAAAGATCCTTCTTTGAGACACATGGTCTTTTATGGACATATTTTATTTTTAATAGTGTATATAATTCCATTTTACATATTATATCAATAAATCATTCATAATTCATGATATTTAAATTTAAATTTAATCTAAGTCATCCATTAGAGTTTTTAATCAGAAGTTACCGAAGATGTATCGGTTTATGTTTCAATATTATTTTATTCAGGATTGTTTATGACTGATTTTAAATTGAAGGAAATAATATGATAATTGTCAGTTAAATAACTTTAAATTTATTATCCTATGGTTTTCTTTAAATTTTCACGTAATAAGACAATTTTCCACTCTTTGGTACATAAAATGATTGTGCAAAAGGTTTTAATAAAATTAGAATTCTTTTCTCTCTTCGGTCGAAAATCATTTTTCTTCCAAAACCATTTTTTTAAGAACAAATTCAAAAAAAAATTACTACCACTGTTTAAATTTATTTATAACCTTAATTGTATTTTTTACAAAATTATGTAAATTTAATATTCAGGTCATTTTCATAAAAAGTTACTTTTTGATGTTTCTTATAAAAAATGAGAAAGGAATCTTTGTTTTTTAACATATTTGGTATAAACAGAACTCTTCCAACATCATTACCCCACAAAGTTTTAGAACACCCATTTTAATTTTCAAATTTTATATTTGAAATTTTTTACTTTAATATTTGGGAATGTTTTATATTTTAAATAAGTTTTTTAAAAATTGAAAAGATATTTTCCTCAATAAATGTTCAAAGTGATCTTTGAAAATAATTTTTCATCTATGATGATATCATTTGATGTTACTAAAATTTTAAAGGTTATTATCCTAGATGAATGTTTTTAATCTATATAAAATTAGTTTCAACAACGATAATAACCTTTGATGTTATGGATTTATTCTAAATTATGTATTTATGTCTCTCAAATATTTACCTATTTTATTATCCTTTACTTTAATGGGGTAATACATTGCCTTATGATCATTTCTAAAATTCATTTATTATTGAATTTCCTTTGAATATGATATGAATCAATATTATGAAACCCATTTCTTTCCAGGGGTAATTCTTATGTTTATGACTTATGATTGATAATATTATGTACCACACATATACATGTAGATGAAATGAATGTGATTGGTGGGGTTGGAATTATATAGTCCTCCAATGCATTGGGTAATGTTTTAGTCTCATGATACATCATGTATGGTATTAGGTATTGAACATAATCCATTATTAGACTTTGTCCACCATATGATGTTGTCTTAGTATTTTTCCTTGATTTATGCTTATGACATGTCTTCTGTTTCATCGACATTTCCTATGATGACAGGATCTTATGACACCATTTTTTTTATGATAATATTCCTTGAAATTAATAATTTTTGTAATACCCTGATATTTTAATAATTATTTCTCGTTAAATAATTCTAATTCTCCAGTAGCTTTCATTTCACACAACTATGAGTTTAAACAAATTGCGTAAATATTATATGTCAAGTATAAACTAGCCATTTATTTATTAGGAATTAATATGAATAAATAATTTTTGAAATAAATATAAAATCTAAAATAAATATGAATGTATTGTAATTTTCGTAGAAAATTACCGCACAATTTTTATTAATGCCACTTTATTTTTCAAAAAAATACATTTTCTTGAAAAATGAGTTTCTCTTATTTTTATTGAAGAATAATTTTTAGAGGTTATGGAGAATGTATTTGAAAAATTGAATTTTATTTTTAAATTCCAAATTTTAAAATTACATTAAAATTACTATTTCTATAATTTTTAGAAAACATTTATTTTGAAAGGGAATGTGAGAATACTGATTTTTATTGAAAACTATATTTTCTTTTAAAGAAATTAAAATGTAAAATTATTTTTTGGATTGTTTTAAATTTTAATTAGTTTATTTTAATTTAAAATAATATAAATATTGTTTTATAAAAGGATTTATACATTAATTAATTATAAAAACATTTTATGCTTTAAAAGGGAATTTTTCCTAAAAACTGTTTTCAAAGCATTTTATCAGTTTTGTTTTAAATTAAATTTTAAAAATTATGTGTTTTGAATTTTGAAAAATGGATGAGAAATTTGGATTAATAAGTTCTAAATTTAGTGAATAGTTATATTTTACTTTTGGCCAATATAATATTAACCATGGTAAAATTTTACCAATGTAAAGGGTAAATTGTGTAATTTAGGTTAAAAATAAAATGATAAGGAATATAAAATGACCATAACACATTGCCAGATTTTATCGGGTGAAAATATTTAGACCTATAAAACCAAATTATATAAATTAAGTTTTTTAATGGACACTTTTCCATAAAAATGACTTATATAATATTTAATTTAAATAAAGTCACAAAAATGTCACTTTCTTTGTCTTAAATACCTCTTATGTGTCTACATGAGAAAAAAGGTACGTTATGAACTGATCTAAATGTAAAAGTTTAAATTAATAAACATATTTTCATTATATAAATTTATGTTTGACTTTTTGGGCCAGTTAGAGAAAATTTTGATATTTATAATATTTTATTTAAAAAAACTTTAATGATGTCACATTCATGATTTAAATATAATTTCATTTTTAATACTGGGTTACAAAATATATATATTTATATATACTTATTCTTATAGAATATATAATATCTATATTTATAATGATTTTTTTTATTTTTAGTGAAGAGATAAGTATATTAAATAATTACATAACACTGAAATGGTAATTATTTTACTAACAAAAATATCAAAAAATTATTTTTAAAATTATTAAAATAAATTTAGTATGGGATAAATAATATGATCAGAGAATTTTTTAGATGAAACTTTCCTCTTAGAGATATAATAAAGTATTTTTTTTAAGTTAAATTTTTATCTTGATATTTTTAAAAGTCTATGCAATGAATAGTTTCAAAATTAACACTAATGAGATTTTATCAAAAAAATATTTTATTAAATTATTTACAAATCATAAAACTTATTTAAAAATAAAAATTTAATATAATATGGTCTAAAATTTTATAAATTTTTCATTTATGGTCAATTCAACATCACATAAGTAAAAATTCCAACCTTTTAATGTTAAAAATATATTACCTTAGTTAAAATTAAAATAGGTTTACTATGGGTTAATCAAAATAAGGAGGTTTAAAATAATACCAAAACTTGTCTAAAATATATTTTTTTGATGATATTACAACTTCATATCGTCTTATATTTGAATCCATTTCTTTTTAGAGGTATTTTTATTGAGATTGATTTTTTTTAAATTAATATTTTTTGAAATTCCAAAAGTACCACTCACTTTAATTATAAAAGGGAACATTCTACCCCACTTAAGGCCTTAGGGCCACCCCAAGGCCTTCATGCCACTTGATTTTGTAGACCTACTAGTCAAACTATAAGTGACAGGGATTCAGATGAGGATTCAAGGTAGACACATTCACTAGAGTATAGTAAACCTAAATTGGAAGAACGACAGGGTATGGCTTTGCTATCGGTACCATGCCTGTTTAGGTTTGCATAAGGACAGCTAGTTGACCAGCCCTGTGAAGGTGGAGTGCTGATCATCATGACATATGCTGGGGGGGGGCAATTCCAAGTTGTCTTTTCTAGGTGATTCCCTCTAAGACCTATGGGTCATGTAATTGTCTCTAAGCCTTCGAGCCTTGTAAGGGTTCCACCTCATCCCTTGAAAGGTGGAATTTCAAAAATAATAAAAAATGAACACATTCGGGCCATTCGGTCATTAATCCTTAATGAAAAACCATACCCTAAAATTTATCTTCTCAATTTATCTTGACACATTCAATAGTTTTTGGTTTTCTCAAAATAACGACCCTAGTTTCTCTAAGTGGAGATCTAAAGGAAGTTTTCCAAAGAAGTGGTAATTGTCTTTATCAACTCTTTCAAAATTATTTCGTCTTCCACTTCCTATTCAGGTGTTGTTTACATTATAAATTAGTAAAAATATAATCACCAATATTTGGAAATGTTATTTTGATTATGTAATAACCATATACCATATTTTAACCATACTATGAAAAATAATAGCATTGCGCATGCTGCATATGACTTACCGTCTCCACGTCGTGGTGTAATCTATTTTTTTCTCACCACATTACTTGGATGGGTATAATGATGGAAATAATAGATATATAAGATAATTATAACATGATATTGATTCTGGAAAAAAATAATATACCATAAAATTCCTTCCCATTTCACCATTATAGAAATGACATCGTTGCTCGTGCGTATGTATGACCTGCAATCTTCATGATGCAATGTGATTAATTTTCCCTACACACTATTCCAGAATGTTTATTTAAATGTATATAATGAATAAATATGAAATATATTACCGTAATATCATTCTTTATATGATCTAATTATTTCCTATTCAAAATAACTAAAACTTATATGAAAAAATATGAATCGGAAAATGAAGTAGTTAACACCCAAAAGAAGGGTAATAATGGAATATTATTAAAAAATACATGATAAGATGATATAAGAGGATAATATATGACATAATAAATATTAATATGGTTTTGGAATAAATTAATAACATTCTTTAAACCATTATACATGAGGTTTATATACGTGTGAAGGAAATCAGACTTAAAGTAAGGGAATTTCCAGTCTCACTTTTATTTCTACAAGACTTATGACATATTCACCATTTTTTTCTTTTGTGTAGTGTATATACTATCTATGAATGCAATATATAATCATAAAACTTATATTTATGGGTATTTACATATCCATTTTATGATCTCTATTTCATATTTTTTAGGGTTTAAAAGTTACCAAATCAGAAGGGTAATTTTGGCTCAATTTTATTTCTTTGAGACACATGTTATGTTATGAACCTATATTATTTTTCAAGGTGTATATATTGGGATTTGAGATTCCATATCATGAATATATTTCATTTCATGATATTATAATTTTCTTGTAATTTAATTCTCTCTTTGGTCATAAATTGGATTTTCCTTCAAATCAGTGCCTTGTAAAAATATTTTAAAAGTGTTTTAAATGATCTTTTTGGAATTTTTAAAGGAAAAGGATTTAAAGTTTTTTATTTTTTTTTCAAATATTACTTTATACGTTTTGAAGGAAATTTTAGATGATTTTTTTCTGAATGTTTTATGATTTAAAAATAATTTTTCAACTTAATAGTGTCTAATTGGTATACTTTTAAAATATGTATTTCTAGTTGAAATATATGTTGATGATATTATTTTATAGTCACTGATTGTCTTATATATCCATCTAGTGGCTGAAAATTTGTTCCATCTATCCTTAGAGATTTCTTCATATGCATTGTATGCCTTGATACCTTCCGTCATTCATGATTCAGTTAAAGATCTTCCAAATGATCATCCATGACCTATAAACATCCAAGATCTATCCTTGTTTCATCAATCCATCCCTCATACAACATTTATTTATGATTTTGGGATCTAATTGGGCTCTATATCACCCGACAATTTCAAACTAGGACTACAAGGTCAAACCAGTGAAAAACATGAAGTAATGACAGAGGAAGGAACAAGAGAAAAATTTTAATGATCGTTGAAAAACATTCTCATCAAACGGTCAAGAATAGGGAAATTTAGGGTTATAAAACCAAATTTTATGTAATAAAATTGGTACATGAGTGCATGATTAGGCCATAATTGGTGTTGATCAATAGAAGGGGATTGATACCCTCAATCAATTTAATCAAAAATTGATTAAACCAAAAATTGATGAATCCTACCTGTATATTGGAACCTTATTCATCGAAGAACATGCTCACTAACAATTGAATGAAATCATTGCATTCACATCAACCCAATATACTTCTATCCAGAGTTTCATCATCATTTGAGGTGATTTTTCAATAGGAGAGGAAGAATTTTTTTCAGAGATTCTAGGGTTATGAGGATAACCCTTGGAATATTTCCATAATAATTGATTTATATGAAAATATTTTTAGGTTAAAAGAAAGAAATAATGAATTAAATTATTAGAAAACTAATCATGTGAATGTACCATCAATGGGAAAGTTGTCTAAATTCCCTACACCAATATATTTAATGTCACACCTATGGTAATCACTGCTTTATAGACTCAACTGTGGTCTCAAATTTATGATCCAAGCTCCAATTTAAGAGTTATACCATTTTTATTATGAAACTAAACGCATGTAATATAAATTATATTTAATATTGTTATAGAAGTAATTCGGGGAACACAGATATTTGAAACCTCATGTTTTCTAAATGACTGGATCTAGAAATATATGTAGAAATATTTAAAATACTTCTAGGAAGAAATACATGTCTCTATAATTGAAAATGGTTCGACAAAAATTGTCCAAACAATGTGAATGGCTCTATATATTTCTATAGAGGTCACACACACTCCCATATCACCTCACATTTTTTCACCAAACTATGTGGCTTGAGAAAATTGGCCACACTATTAGGGCGAACTGTTAGTACTATCCATGCACTAACCCTGCACCCCAGGCCATGTTTCATAAATATAAATTTCTATACCCTAAATCTCCTAAGACTTATCTAAGGACCCAAGGAACATCTCTATCCATAAAACACATCTAAAACAACTATTAAATACATTAAAACCCTTGTATTCTAAATCAAATTCTAAATTTTATAAACGGGCTGTCATCCAACCAAAAAATAAAAGAATCCTAGAACCTCATGGACTATTTGTACACTCAGACATTACAAATTCAAATTGAATTTTAAATTAGTCTCATTAGGGGAAATGTTCAGTGGTAATTTCTAGTTGAAATTTTTAGTGGAAATTCCTTGTGCTAATTTCTTATAGGAATTTCTAGTGTGAAGTTTCACTGGGAAATTCCAATCATTATATTGTAAATATAATTTTTTTCATTAAAAAAAGATTACAATTTATAGCTACTATTTTTTATTATAGTGGAATCCTATACCTCAAATATTTTCCATTTTAGGTCTTTAGTGAGTATTTCATTGAAAATATATAATGCGATTAGGCTAAGTATTATAGATACTCATATCATGTTTCTGGAAAGTATTCCATTTCTAAAACTATTTAAAAAATTTATTGATAACATAAGAATTTTTTGATGATAGTAAAAAAATTGATGGATTACATTTTTGATATAATTCATCAATTATATAATGTCTATTCTTTAAAAAATATTTTTTTATATCCACTTTTCATGGTATTTATATGATAAAGTTATCATATGTATCTTATTAGATCACGAACAATTATTTTAGAGGGGTTGTTGTGTTTTTTTATCAATAGAAAGGGAAGAGGATATTATAAAAAGAATCTATCATCAAGTTATGTGTTTATAACATAATTTGGTAATTTGAATAAAGTAAACTCTTGAATTATTTCATTCTAAGGCATGTTTAATTAACATTCCTAAACCTATTTTTGTTTCATTTGTTGGTCTATATTGAAGGTATTATTTCTAGGTGTTTCATGGTAATTGCGAACTTATTCCTAATTATTTTATTTTTGTTATCTTCCTTAAGATGGGTATTTCATTTTTAAATAATTCATTTAATATTTTTCATTATTTTTTTAATTAAAAAATGTTTTTATGGGTATGAATATAACATCTTTTTCTTTATGTACCCCTAGACCCACTACCCATATCTTCTAAATAAATGTCTTGTCCACTGAAAATAATGATAATTTAACCATTTAGTGTTCATTTTTCTAGATTCGATATAAAATTTATGTTTATAATGAAGTGATGGGTGCGCTCATTATTAGGTTAGTATTTTTGGTTAGTTTACCTTATTTAGTTGTTTTTTACTTCACCATTCTTGTCCCTCTTCTTTGATGTATTAAATTATATATATATTGTATTATATTTCCATGATATATATATACAGTTAATTGTAGAATGAAGTTACATTATTTATCCCATAAATTTATAAATCTTGAGTGCCTGTTTCTAAAATAAATATTCCTTCATTGGGTAGAATATTTATGATTCCATGTTTTTATGTGTCATGTAGGAAAAATGATTATTTTCACCTCTTTAGGTATTATAGATTAGATAACCAGTTTTAGCTACCTAAATAATTTTCTACTTGGTATTTTTTAATAAGGAAACGGTCTATCCTAATACAATTGAAAAAAATATTATAGATTCAATAGTATTGAGGGGTTGAACAACTGTGTTAGATTCCCATTTTAATGGGAATCATGTTTATAAAATCATAGAAGGTGGTTTAGACTAGTCTAGTATGATGAAAATGAAATTTCTTGAATTTTATGGAAGGTATTATGATAAAATTATTCTAATAACTAGAGTTCCTTAGAATCTAATGAAAATAAAATTACATTCCAAGCTTACTACTTGATACTTCAAAAAATCAAAGAAGGAATTTTAATATGAAGTAAATAATAATAATGAGGATTATTTTATGGATCTAAACATATAGAATTATATTTTTCTAACTATTTGTTTTTGATATGTATGGTTTAAAGATCTATGTTCTAATTTTACTTTGTTTCTAGTACTCTTCTTCCAATAATGTGGATTCCCCCATATTATTCCTTAGAGAAGACCCAAAAAATGTAATATCAAGATGAAATTCAACTCTGTCAACTAGTGAAGAAGTGGGTATGCTCAAAATTTTTATTATTATCTAGTAAAAATCACTTAAATGGGTACTTTTTTCATTAAATTATATTTTTAAATAATACATAATACAGAGGTTATTTCCAAATGCCCTAACATTTTAAGGATACAATTTTACATTTTTCCAAAAATTGTGGGATGTGGTGAAATTAGTGTCAATGTGTAATGGTTGAATTCTAGATAATATAATATATCTATTTATATTGATTAGTTTCTTATGTTTTAAATTAAATGGGTTAAATAAGAGTAATGATATAATCACATGAAAAATGTGTTTTATTCATTCATAGTTGTTTTTAATATTTTTAGTTGTCGGTATCCATAAACATTTATCCTTGGGGAGGTGTAATTTGATTTTTCAACTAGATCAGACTCCCTCAATCTTATGGTGATAAAATGAAAGGGTTTAAATATTAATAAACACTTTTTAAATTATTTCAACACTACCAATAATAAAAATACCTATAATTTTCTATTTTATATTCTTATTAATTACACTACACTCTCTATTTTGAGTGTGTTGATGGAATTATATTTTTGTTGGAGGGTTGATATAATAATCCTTTAAGTTTCATTCCTTTTTAGTTTTTTATATTACTTCATGTTGTTATTGTTATTATATTTTTTAGATTTCTAACTATGTTGATCTGAGAATCCAGGAACGAATTCCTTGAATTAATATTATAAAATTATTTAATAGTTCTCTGTATGAAATAATATTTAAAACATTAAATGTATTTCTTTTCTAATGAAGACTCTATACCCTTCTATCCATTGTTCACTTTTGTCCTACCATTTCCCTCTAGACGAATGTATTTGTATGTTGAGAGGTATTATTAGAAGTTAAATCTTTCTTGTAATTGGGTGTTCTTAATAAGGTCAAATACAATTATTTTTTATAGATTTCCCTACCCCATGATTTTCTATTAATATTATGTTTTGTTCTTATCTTGTGAGGAAATTTATATGAATCTAGACTTTATTGGTCTGTTTTAGGGGAATTATTGTCTCATTGTTTTATGTTTCTCAATTTTACTTTGATTTAATCTATATTTTTGTTTTGTGAGATGTTTTTGTGGGATTTTTTATATCACTTTTGTGGATATAATTTTTTTTATTTCCTTGAACTCTGATTAACTCATTTTGGGTGGATTTCATTGCTTTAAAGGAGTATATATATATTTGATAACAAAACCCCTTAGGATAAACATACCTATGATTTGTTAACTTTTTTAGTTTTAGTGTGGATCTCTATTATATATGAATTCCCAAGGATTAATTTTCCATAAAATATTATAATAAATATTTGGTTTCTTTCTAGAACATTCTATTGTTATTTTTTTAACTTTTCTCTTGTTCACCTTTTTTTCTTATTAGGGTCTTTTTTTATATCATTCCACTATCTTATTTCTTCTTCCAAGAAACCATGTATCCCTATATATCTATTTTATTCATGGGGTCTTTTTTATATAATTCCACTATCCTATTTCTTATTCCAAGAAACCATGTATCCCAATATATCTTTTTTCATTTTCATCCACTTATTTTTTGCCTTTTAGAAAAAGAAATTGGTTCACTTTATAGAATATATTAGATTGAATTATGTTGAATTTTTTTATTTATTCATTATGATATATAATTATGTTATTGATTTTAGTTTTTGTGTGATAACACCTCAGTAGTTAATTTTTTGATCCTTTGAATGTTATGTCTCTTTAATTCACACATGGGAAAGGAAAATGGAGATAGACACCTTCACTATGGAATGTACACATTCAGGTCAGTTGAGTAGCTCATTGAAAGGTATGGAATTGATGTCATTTGAATTGAATTAGTTAATTAGATATAACCTAGTGGAATAATTTTAGTGTATAATACTCAATGGAAGTTATATTAGTTGAAAGTGTGTGATGGAATATAGAGGATGGACATTTGACACATGCACTTGGAGTAGATTCTTATGTTCTACAGAAATAATTGATGCGAATTGGTTAGGAATTTTCCGATAGCAGTATAGAGTTTTGGAGGTTGTGATGGGAAGTGAGGAAATTAATTTCACTATTCATTGTAAGGGATTATCATTTTAGTGGTTTCCTTTGATTATTTATAATTTTACTAATGAAAATTATAGTAGAGCTTCATTCAGTTTAAAATGATCAAAATTTGGTGAAAACCTAATGAATGAAATTGATTTTTATTTTAGTTATGGTTATATCATGATTGTGATGTATTATGGGTGTATCAAAGATTCAAAAGATGATGTGCTGATCTGAAGCACCCATGTTCCATAGTACTTAGTCCTAATGGATGGTGTTTAAATTCCATAAGGGAAGAAAATGGAAGGATAAATTGTAGAAGTTGGATCCATTAGAGGGATCACATCCCTTGAATCATGGTTCTTCATAGTGGGATATCTATTTATAGGATATTTTCATGGGAAGTAACTAATAGTTATCATCCATGAGTTTGGGAAGGAAACCAAAAGATTGGTTTTACTTATAACTCATATGTATTATCTTTCATGTTAATTGAAGATCAATTTTTTCTTATGTGGATGTGTGAAACAATGTCCAAATTATATAATACCATGTTTCGTTGTTCTTGTATATTTCATTTGTATATCATGTGCTTGTTTTATTATTAATTTCTTGAAAGGATGGGATTTATTGTTAATCATGAGGAATAATATAACTAGAGGTGGGTGACCTAGAATGGTGGTTGGGGAGTATGGAATTCCCATTTATAGATGGTGATTCCACAAGGGAAATAGAGCGGATCAAAATTTCTAGTGGCATTTTTCAATAGTTTAGTGATAGGAGTAGCTTTTATTAAAATAATTTTGTCACTTCTAATTATTTTTTCTTCCAAAAGTGGTAAATTTTAGTTTTGGAATGTCTATATCACCCCTAATAAAGTGGTATTGCATAATGGTTACAATGCATCTGGGGATCAGTTAATTAAGGACTCTGAGCGGCCAAAAGATAGTTATGTTACCAATAGTTTTTATTTATTATTTAATGTCCTCTATAATGGTTTTTTATTACAATATGTTTATTTATTGAGGAAACAATTTGATATTTTTTTAAGACTAATATGTTCCCCTTCTGTAGTAATTGAAGAGGTTTCTAGAAATATGTTCACTAGTGTGGATGGCAGTGCTACTACAAAGTCTATTTTTTTGAATGACTAAATATGACCATTTTGAGTCTCGATGCATGTTTTATCCATCAATATATAAGTAAAAACATAATGGTCATAATTTTAAAGAATATTTTCTAAAATAGAGTGGTATACTAGAGAAGAAAACTATTAAAAGATAGAGTCTATGAAATGGTTTTCATGGGTGTGTAGGAGTGAGAAATCAAATCAGAACATAACCATATTTCAATGATATCATAAGATCTATTATACCTTATACCGCCTTTGATGAGGTATCACATGTGTGAGAGTGTTATCCTTAAGATAAAAAATACAAGTAATTTTGGAAAATTCATCAAGAAGAATTATAGTGTGTTGAATTTATCAAATGATTGATTTAGGGATGAGATATGTGGAAAATGTGGGAGTTTATATAATATATGTTAGTGTAAGAGACTATAGTTTATAAAGACTAAACTAAAAAAATTAGGTGTCATAAAGTGGAGGACCAGAAGTTGGATAATGATATTAGAGAAATATATTTGATCCAAGGGTGTTTCTTGCATAAAAAGTGTTATTAATGGGTTAGTTTGGTAAAGTGTTTTGGAAATGGTAGTGAAAGATGGTTTTAGTTTAACTAAACTATGTGTATTATCAAGTAGTTTAAATTTTATTAATTTTTTTAGGGAAGTATATTTTTTGATACTTCATGTCTAGAAGTTGAATAGTTTTTTGATCTATCATTTTTAAAGTATTTGGATTATTTGACTAGAACTGTTCTACATATTGAAGAAGGACAACCTACGTCCAGATTCAATGTTTTCCTTTTAAAGGGTGATGATGAATATATTGGTGAATTTTGAAACTTTGGAAATTATTATCAAAATATCATAATAGTATCGAAAGGACCTCCATGAAGTAGGGGGTCTTATAAGGACCCGAATCAATGTTGGAATATAGTGGGAGAAAAATCAAATATATTTCCTTGGTTTCACTGAGCAATGGTGACCAAAATATATTGGATTATTTTGATGGGAGTTCAATAGTTCGTGTTATTGAAAACTTTATAAAGGATGGATTTTTTGGAGTTTGGTTCTGATGGTTTTTTTGGATTTCAATGTGCTTTATAACTCTCAAAAGTAATGAAAGCTCATAGTTAGTGACTTCAAAAGAAAAAATTTTAGGAGCGAGGCCATGAAAATAGTGCACAACCAAACATTTAGATGAGACTATAAAAAATATAAAATAGGGTTCAGTGAAGTTTTATTACAAAGGAAATTTACATGTTGTTATTCATATGGGATCATGTTTCTAGAATATCTAAGGAGGCATGTCTTCATTGGGGGACTAGATGATCATAAGTAGCATAATGGAGAAGAATATTGCTGTTGTAAAGGGTGGATGAAGTTATTCACCAGGATTTTGTTGAGATCATTAAGAATAGTCTTCAAATGGTATATTCTCAACATAACCTATGAAAATAATTCTCAAGTGGGATATTTTTAGGATTGGTGTGAGAAATATTATCTTATTAAGCTTGGGAATATTTAAAATTTATATCTCTAAAAGTTACACTTGGGAAATTTTTATGGAGAAAAATTACTTAACCATGGAAAGTATGGATTTAGGTCAGTGGAGTGGTTCATTGAATGTTAAGTAGTAGATTTCAGCTAAAAATAATCAATTAAAATGTTGTATCTTAGTGGGATCATTTTAGTGGAACATGGTCAATAGAAGCTACAAAAATTCCATCAATGTATCGAAATATGGTGGAGGAACATTCAATACATGAACATGGGGGGTGGAATTCATGTTATAGGGGAAGAAGTGATGTGAACAGATTAGGAAGATTAAGTAGTAGCATGATGTTATTGAGGATATAATGGGAAGTGTAGAAGTAACCTGCACAATTCATCTGAAAGGATAATCGGGGTGGAAGTTTCCTTTGACTGTGTTGTAAAATACTGATGAAAATTATAGTAAAGTGGAACTATATATGTGAATGTTAGATTTCAATGGAAACCTAATAACTGAGATGAATTTTTTATTTTATAAAATTTTAGCCCATAGTTGTGAGTTATTCCTAGCATGTTAGAGTATTCGAATATGTTGTGTTGATTTGGATAACCCATGTGAAGGAGGCTTTAATGCCAAATGCTAAAGAAAAAATCCTAAATGTGTGGAGGATTACAGGAATAGTGGTGGAAGGATAATTAGCTATGGAGATACCCTCACCCATTGGTATTCATAGTGGGAGAACTTGCTTCAAGGAATTATCATGGGAAAGAAATGGGGTTGTCTTTAATGGGACTAGGTTGGTCACTGAAAGATATGTCATCCTTATAAACTCGATGTAATTTTGTTCCTTGGAATTAAATATTTAGTTGTTCTCCCATATATATAATACACAATATCTAAACTATATAATCCCTGGGTATTTATGATTTTATGTTCTATTTTCATATTTCATACATGTTTTCTTATTCATTCTCTAGAAAAAATATCTTGCATGTAAACTAGAGGGAGGATTGAAGCAAGTGGTGGGTGACTCAATTTGTTAATTTGGCTTCCCGGACTTCAGAGTTCCTGATACTAATGATGCAAGGGTTTCATGGTGGGTCAAAACTTCTAGTGGCCTTGTTCCACAGTCAATTTCTAATAATAACTTATAGTAATGGAATTCAGAACCATATGATTCATTGGTCTTCCATAAGTGGTAAAATTCAGTGGTATTTTTTAGTGTTTAATATGATTATTAATAATTTATCAGTTGTGTGTTGATAAATTAATATTTCCTCACATTTAATTAAATTTAAGGTTGTTTAAAAAGATAATTATTTGTTATTTGTATGACATTTTCATTATTTGATAAATTTAATGAGTTTCATTTGTGTAAAAATTTATTTTTTATGATATTATGGTTTTCATTTTTACTTTATTTTTAATTTTTTTTCCTTTGATGGATTAAAGTAAAATAATTAAGGTCCAACCATGAAAATACCACAAGGTAAATCCCTTAAACTAATTATGAGACCCGAGGGTCAACCTCATTGAAGGCAGAGCCCAAAAAAAACCATAAATTGTAGTATGGGTGAAGTGGAGAACTCACATAGGGTAGGAATAATACATCAGGTGAACATGGTTCCTGCTAGGTGTTCATGATGGTGTGCATGGGGGTGAGCGGGTTGGCCCTCCCCATATGTGTGTGTAAGTGTTTCGGGATCCGACCTCTTTATCGGCTCAAAAAATATTAAGAACTGGATATAATATAAATCACTACAATAATATATCTCTTTTTTTATGTAGGATAAACTCACTATGCATGATTTCCATCCAATTAAAAAATGTACATATAGAATGAGCACCACCTGATCATATCTATATAGACCATCCAATAAATCCCTCATCATTTTCATCATTGATCCACATTGGAATGTAATAGAATTGCTAGAGTTCGCAGTGGGTCTGCATTAAATTAAATCCAAGACTGTCATGGATGAATTAATATTCTATTAACATGCCAAAATCATGATGTTTTTTCGAAATAATTTCTATATCATGTATTCAACTCTATCATGCATACCGTAATATGAAGAGGTTTTTTAGGCCTAGATTAATCATGATGTTCTTGAGTTAATATTGGTAGTTCATATCTTCACAGAATCACCATTAGTTAATTGTTTCTCCATCTCTTATTAATGATAGCATGCTCCATCAACCATAAAAGCATTGCATTGCCTCCACTGATAGTATCTTGTCTCAAAAAGAAGCTCTATTCGATGATATAATCCACGATCAACCATTCGATATCCTTCAAAATAAATTCATTGGATGATGGTAGCATCTATTCATAGTTGAGGTAGCATTGACCACCATCTATATATCATACTCTATGCTACAATGATAGATCACATATCACTAACGGTTGCTCAACTCCTTCACAGTAGCTTTTCTATAGTGGAAGTAACATTCCTTTCATCCTACTGTGGATTAATCCTCTAAACGGTAGATCATACTCAATGGTAGATCACCTAGGATGGTATTAATGTTCCCATTATAGCAATATTTGATCAATGAAATAGTAGATCATACTACCACGCGATGATAGATTATAAGCGGTAGAAACATATTGTTAGCACCATGTATTTCTATCTACCATTAGATTAAATATTTTTTTCTAAAAATATAATGGTTTATTATTTATATAAATTTAATTTAAATAAATATGATAATTAATTGTCTATTTTTATGCTGAAAATATATATACATGTTTTGTAAAAAAATATTTTGGGCATATATTATATATCTATTTCACACATGTATTATATTACACTCTTGCAGTATATTACACACATGAAGTATATGATAATCTGTTATTTTTTTAGATTCTAATATTTTAATGAACATGAATTTTATCCATA
This sequence comes from Viscum album, assembly GCA_963277665.1. NCBI lineage: Eukaryota > Viridiplantae > Streptophyta > Magnoliopsida > Santalales > Viscaceae > Viscum > Viscum album. The sequence continues at coordinate 825,720,554 of OY728132.1, forward strand.
ATATATAATTTTTTTATAAAGTTTTTATTATAAATGTTTGTTTTATTGATTGTACAAGAACCATTTTGATGTTATGTTTTGATGAAATTAAGAGAGCCAAAATTATTTTATAGTGTGCATAGTTATTCCAAATATAGGTAATGATAACATTATGTTTTTTATGCTATTACTCATGGAATGTAGTGATTGTCCATTTAGATTCTCTGAGAAGAACTTTTGATTTAATGACCCAAGATTAGTTTGTTGGATTGTGATCAAGTGAGTAAAAATAAACAGATATAGTTTATTTGAAATAACATCTATAATTAAATAGTGATACACATTCTTGATGTGAATTCATTCAATAATTTCTATGACTTTAGTTTCCTTTCTTAGATCATAAAGCAACTTTTATTGTTCCTTTACTGTTGAAGTGATCAATATCATCGAATTTTATCATCATCATTAGATATTTCTGTTGGTTTATATTATTTTCTATTTTTCTTTATTTAATCTTTTCATTATCTATTTTTATTCATTAATGTCTAGTATATGTTTTTTCCAATCAAAATCAGGTCTTTATATTGTTTATTCTACCACCCAAAAGGAAGTACTGGGTTGTGACTTTCAAAAAAAATTATGTTCACATAAAAGGTTATGACAGCTGTAAAAAGTTTGGGTTGTGCCTTTGATTATTTATAAATGGATGAAACATTAATAGGTTATATCACTTATAAAAAAGAGTTTCATAGTGAGTACCAATATTTTTACTAAGTAGAGAAGTTTAAATAGTAGATTAGGATCTTGGTGATCTAAACTACTATAAAAATATAGAGTTCATTATTTTAATTTCCACTGCACTTCATTTCATGAACACATCACTCACTATAGAATAATTAATTAATGAAACTCTGGTTGTTTTTTCATTATAATTTTGAATGAATATTCACCCCCTCTAGCCATTATTTCCATCAATTAAGATCAAACAATTAGTATCAGGACTAAGATAATTAATCTCCATTGTTATAATACCAAACAATTATTATCATAGGTTGAAATTTGATGAGTTAGCATATTTGTTTATTTTAGTCCATATGTATATAGTTCTATTAAATATTTTTAAAATATTGTGATAACATGATCACTTTAGACCTAATAGTGTAAGTAATAAAACAAAATTCCATACAGATTGTAGCTATCAATGCCAATAATTGATGGATTCCACAAAAACCCCTACTCTTCAATGGAAGTCACTATATCTACAAGAAGGACCAAATGGATGCTAACCTAATACAATTAACTATATATCATTAGACTATCATGGAGAATCCATGTAGGTTACCCAAATTTGAATCATAAAAACTTGTAGGTATTGACATGGTTAAGTATGTTCTAAATTATAAATTTTAGAATATTTTGTACAAGGTTACAAGTAGAAGTGTCTATAGGCATGTTTCAGCTTGCAAGATAGACCAAAACATATGGAAAATACTTAAAGTCAATCACTATGGTACTTAAAAGAACAAAAGAACCATTCTAGGAAAATTCAGAGTAGAATTATAGGACATCAGTATGGGAAATGAAGAGTTTGAGAACCATATGTTCTATCTATTTACAAGTATTAAAAATGGTATGAGTTCTCTTGATGAAGTACTAGAAAACACATACCATGTTGAAAGAGTACTGAGAGATACACCCAAAATATAGAATAAAAAAGAAGGTATACATCAATGAGAGTAATATTTTTATAGAATATTCCTTTGATTAACTAATAGTGTAACACTCTAATATTTTTTGAAATATATTTTTTGAATTAATTTAAACTATCCAATATTTTTCATTTCACACTAAACTAAATATAACTTGTGTTATTTGATAGAACCATGTTATTATTTATTTTTACTCAACACCATATCAAGATTGAAATACACCCAACGCCTATATTAGATTTCAATACACACAACACAATGTTTGGCTTGTGTTATACACAATTCTGAGTTCCTTCAATTGCATGCACAACACACAAGGCCTAGTTTTACCAAACTACAATGTACTATAGATGTTATTATGAAAATATTATTAAAGTTACCACCTAGCCATTAAAATAGAAGATATGAATAATATTAACTAAATTTTGAAAATATGATTTAAACATGTATATAAATTAAAACCTTTTGTTATCAATTAGTTAGAAATGAAATTAAGAACTACTTTAAATAAATAAATCCCTTTTCTAAGAAAATTATTTCTTTATGCACAAACACTAGTTTTATTAAGAAATTGAAAAACCAATTTTCATGAATTTTTTCAATAAAATTTATATATTATATTTTTAATAAATTTTTTTATACTCACCCAATACATTTGATAGTTATAAGATAAGAATAAATCTAATTTTATGAATAAAAAGATGTATTTTTTGAAAAGGTAATTTTACATCCTTTTAGTGGTGTACCTATTTTAAATATAAATTTTGACAATTTTATACTTTTTATTCCAAAAAGTAAACATTATTTTAGAAATAAAAATATCTAAATTTATTTTGGGTGACGTTTTTTTATTATTTTGAGATGTTTTATGTTTTAATGAATAGTGAAAAATACTGGATTTTAATTCAAAACGGCTTTTTCCTATAATTTATTTATATAGTTAAATTATATTTTAATTTATTTTTTAGAATATAATTAGATCAACTATAAATCAATTAACCCAATTTATTTCATTGGAATCTAATTCACATTGAAATTGGATATAAAAACAATTCAAATTTTTGAAAAATTTCACTTTAAAAACCATTTGTTTTATCACATCTAACGGAATATTTTTAAATTAATTTCTCCCACTTATATGTTTGGAATTTGGAAAAATAGTTTTAATATTTTTATTAATATTAATTTATAATCTCTAATAAGTTCAACTTAATTTTTGACAAAAAATATTAGTTAAATTAATTAAAATTAACTATAATAATTAAGATAAAACATGTTTATTTAGTTGTTAAACATTAATTTAAGGGGCCAAATACCATATACACATGTCTAAAAATCATTTTATGGACATATTTAAAAAATATACTAATTTTTATTAAATATTTATAATTATTGGAAAGACATGATGTAAAGGAGACCTCCCAATAGTGCTTACCTTTTTATATTTACAAGAATGACACCCCCCCCCCACCACAATAAAAGGTAACTCACCCCTAACTTCCTCACACCTATCAAACAATATTATAATATAATAAATCATACTGAATATCATACTAAAATATCTTAATTAATCATATAATCTATCCTTTTGAAGAAATCCAACTAAGGAATCCCTTTGGTGCAAACTAAGAGGAGTTACCCAAAGAAGAGGTAACACCCTTCCACAAGATATATTATTATATATTCATTATGCACACCATAAAATATTATTATTACATGATTATATAATAAACTAAGTATCATAAATATACTAATTTTTTTAATGTTAATGGGTTTACTTATAATCACATACACTTCCATCAAATTGGATACACAATCATCGTTTGTGTTTATGATGGACTACCGCCATGTGAACCAATGTTCCTCGTTCTTCTATTTCCACCTTTAAAGGTTGAAAATAATTTTGGAAGTTATATTTTTATATGATATATATGATATTTATTATGTATTTATGCTTCTAAAATTATTATACAAAATACACCTTCATGATTTCCATTTTTGTAAATATAATAACTTTGTTTGTGGGCGTGTGGACTACTGCCACCTCAAAGCAATGTGATTCATTAAAAATTTACATGGAATGTATTAAAGATGAGTTTGGTAAAATTATATGATATAAATCAAATAATAATTATAATATAATGATAATATATATATATATATATCATTTAATTTCTTTCAATATGACAAGAAAAGAAAAACATCGTTCATGAGTACATACAACCTATTGTCTCTATGAACGATGTATTCCATTTAATATTTATATATTTTATAGATTATTATAATTATTTATATAATAAATATATATTATAATTATAACATTTTTTACATTATTTAAATGAGAAAATTTTGATCTAATTTATAGTATCTAGAATAAAAATTCAAAACATTTACAAAAAACAAAGCGGATATTTCCCAAAAATAACATTATCATGGAGTTGTTAATAAAAGGGTTATATAAAGTCATAGAAATATAATATATAGTATTGAAAATAATAAAATGGTTCTTTAGTATATTTATAATAAAATTATATTGATTATACAGGCGGTTTGAATGTGTTTGAAGAAAATCAAGACTTAGGGTAAGATTTTTCTCATATCACTTTTATTTCCATGAGACTTATGACTTATTCCCCACTTATTTAATTTGTGTGAGGTATATACTACCCATTAATGTATTATATTATTAATATAATTAAATTTATGTTTATTTACATATGCATTTTTTATATTTATTTCATGGGTTTTATGGTTCAAAAGTTACCAAATCGGGAAAGTAGTTTTGTCTCAATTTGACTTCTTTGAGATACATGTCATGTTATGCACCTATAATTTTCAATAATTAGTATATAAAACTATTTTACATGTTATATAATTAATATATTTATTTTTATGATATTTTAAGCTTCATGTAATTTTATTCTTCCATTGGGATTATTATTCAATGTTACCAAAGTGAAAACATTTTATTACTACAATCTCATCGTTTATAAGAATTATTTTTATTATGGTTCCATTGATGAACTATTATGATCCATTTCTCAAAAACTATCATGAATTTTATTATCCTATGGTTATTAATGATATCTTCAAGTAATTTTACCATTTTTTCACTATTTAGTTCTTCATATAATTTCAAAAATGTTTTCAAAAAATACGACATTATTTCTCTTTTCGGTCAAAACTAAGCGTTCTTCTAAATCACTAACTTCTAAAAATGTTTTGAAATTTTTTTTACTATGATTTTTAAAGGACACTATTATAATTTTTTTACCTTTTTAGAAAAAAATTATTATAAATGTAACATCCTTTTCATTTTCTGATCAAGGAACCTTTATAGAAATTTTATGGTGTAAAAGGAGTATTTGGCATGCAATGATTTACCCGCCGTCATGACCATAATTTCCTTAAGGCATACATTAAAAATTTAAAAGTTTATTTTTAAATTGTAAGTTCTTAAAAATGTTTTATGATTTATAAAGAAATTTTTAAGAGGAAAGAATATTTTCTTAAGAAAATTTTCAAATTATTTTTAAATATTACTTTATAAATTTTAAGCATTTCTTCCAAGAAATGGATTTTGAAAAAGATTTATTTTCTAAAAAAGTATTTTCAAAGAAAGGTTATTTTCATTAAGAAATGATTCATGTGTTCTTTAAATATCTTTCCCCAGAAAAGTTTACATACATTGATATAGTTTATTATTTTCTATGGAAATGATCCAAGGACACTACTCGTATTCTTTCTTTGAATGATTTATATTAAGATGAAAAGTTATTTATGAAACCCATACCTCTTCCATGGGTTATACCATGTTAAAATGATGGTAAATACGGCTTCCCTTAATGGGATATTCTTTGATGAAATGATAATTAAACATATATCCTTTTCACAAGTTATGATATGATGAAATGTTTATCATACCCATTTTATTTCATGGGTGGTGATATTATGTTTATGAAACCCATCTATTTTTACAAGTCATGATACGATGAATGTTTTATTATCTTCTTTCACATTCATTTATGATTTCATTATGTGAAGTGATGGAACTATGTCTCCTTCCAATTAATATGGTAATGATAAATGTTTTATTATCTCAATGGTTATAGGGGTGGGCATCCCAAGCTCAAAATTAGAGGGTACACAAGAGGGTATCCCAATCCCAAAACAAGAGGGTACACAAGAGGACATCCAAAGCCCAAAACAAGAGAGTAAAATGGAGGGAATACCATTCCCAAAGAAGAGGGTAAATGGGAGGTCATCCCAATCCTAAAACAAGATGGTACACTAGAGGGAATCCCATTCCCAACACAAGAGGGTACATGGGAGAGAATCCCAAGACCGAAACCAGAGGGTACATAGGAGGGAATACAAAGTTTGAAAAAACAGGGTACACAAGAGGGAATCCCCATACCAAAGTAGGTACATTGGTCATTATCCCAATCTTAACATTTTATTCAGTTATTAGTAGGTATCCTAGACATATGGTTTTATATTCGTATGTGTATACCACAATTCCATGTCTTATTAGAATGTTATAATTTCATATCTTTTTCTATTGATTACCTTATGATTCATGTCTTATGAACTACTAAAATTTATTCCATTATTCATTTTTTATGATATTTTATATGAAGGTTATGATCTTCTAATGTTATGATCATATTCTCATACCCTTATGCTCATTTTATGCTAATATATCTCTCGTTTTTACTCTTACTGATCATTTGATCTCATCCCTTTCTTTTGTTTCCTTTCCCAATGTTATAAATAAAGGTTTTAAGTAGGAGAAAAATGGGGAATATATTTAAGGTAGATGTTTAAGATATTTAAATAGGATAGAATATCATGTTTCCAAGTTTTGAAATACACTAAACTATTACAGTCTTCAAGCATGTACTTTTTTTAATGTACTGGATATTCGGAAAAAATGATATAATATCCATGTATATTAAGAATGGGTCACTATATTTTCTATCAAAGGAAAGTTTTAGTTAAACATTGGAAAATAGGATGAGAAAACTGTAGTGATATCCCAGGTATATTTCTAAGGATATATCTAGGTATGCCTTTAAGGATAAGTATAAAGATGAATCAGTGTTTTGGAAAATTTCATGGGATTTTGGTGAAGGATTGAGAGAGTGATTTCCAAGAAATACATCCCTTTCTGGATACTAAAAGTGGGTGTAAATCATGCATTTATGTACATAGGGTTAATAACCCAAGAAACCTTACTGATCTTGACTCGATCGAGAACTAGTTTATGAAATCAGGCCTTTTTACACACCTTGTTTTACACTCCCAGGGGATATGATTTAAAAATTCACTATATATTTAAGAACCATGAATAAATATTTTAATAGTAGATGACTATGAATGAACTAATATGAACCTAAGGTGTTATATAATAAATAAGGTCCCATGATTAAGGCATACTATAAGTAAATTTTCATGATTATTTTGTTTTCCATTATGATAAGTGTTGCTCACACTATGCTTTCTAGTTATAGTAAATGGAGGGAAATAGAAGTAACTTAGTTAACATTGAATTTTTTAGATGTGGAATGTATTTAAATTATGAAAATAGATTTCATAATAATAAATATCATAAATATAATCAGGGATGTGATTTGAGTATTGGTTATACGTTTGAAGATAAAGGGACCATATATGACATGTGAAAGGTATGGGATGTTATAATAGTATTGTTTACTATAAACATAATAAGACTGATTAGATTGAGGTTGAGGAACATTAAGACATGATTCATAATTCGTATTCAAATAAAATGGTATTAAGGAATAATATGGTAAAGCATGAGTAATGATTTAAGAATAAAGTTGGATGATTGAAGTGTGTATGTTTTGGAATTCAAGGATTATGTTTTATGAATAATTAAATATATAATTATTTTCAGTATATGTTTTCATTAAGGATATAAAAGGATATGTTTAATGTTTACAAAGACTTAAAAATTGATTTAATTGAAAGGTAATAATTTTATTAAGGGAAGGTAACCCTTAATGGGTTCTTGATATTGAGAAAATTGTGTTTATCTTGGATAAAGAGATGATTGATGTGGATAAAGTAAGTTGGATAGTACTGATTACCATGGAACTGATTATTGATTTGTTGAAAAAGTGGTCTATGTTATCATGGATTATGTTTACACCTTCTTGGATTAAAGGAATATATCCATTAATCTTGGAATGAATAAGCATGCAAGTTTTCCAAAAGGATTTATGATAATTTATGTTATTATCATGTTTCAAGAGAATATATGATGAGGCTATTCAAATTTTTGGAATGTGAAAAACAAGTGATACTTTATGATATATTGGGGATCAATGTTAAGATGATTTTAGTGATGTTGTTTCTAATGTTTTTTATTTTCATCTTTTGGAAGGGTTACAATTTTAACCATTTATGGAATGGTTTATGTAAAATTTAAGATTTGGTTTTAGATATTAAATTATTATCTCTCCATATGAGGATTTATTAATATTTATTAACTTGTGATAACCATTTTATTTTGATTCTAACTAAAGATAGATTGAATGACTTATCATTCTACCTCATGATATGTTAGTGCTTTAGGAATGAAAAAATCACCTTAATTTCTTGGAGTTAGAGATGAAGTGGAAACCTAGAAAGGCACAACTAAAGGGTGATATTATGTATATGGAAAGTAATAAAATCAAGTAAGTATATATCCTTATGTTATTTTATAGTAAAATAATTCCTCAACTCTAGGAAATGGATGTTGAAAAGTATTTATCCTAATACCATTGATTCTTTTGAACTAATGTTCTTATAAATCATCACATATTTAGGGTTTTGAGGCCCTTAATATTCCATTTATAATTCACTTGTTGGTGATAAATGATCTTTATCACTCTCAATAACTATTTAAATTTTTCTTCTATGTCCAATATTCACTCCCAACCTATGTTCTCCTACATAGAAACCTAGTTATGATTTACTTTTGGTAACCATTATGGTTTTAACTTTCCCTTTTTAAAATAAGTTTAAGTATTCATTTTTACAATGTGGGTTTCGATGAAATGAACTTTATAGTATTAAAAATTAATAACATAGATTAATTTTGAGGGTGAAATTAATTTTAATGGGGGTATAATGTAACACCCAAATATTTTGTGAAATATATTTTTTGAATTAATTTAAACTATTTGATATTTTTCATTTCATAAAACACTATATATAGTTTGTGTTATATGAAAGAACCAAGTTATTATTACTTTCCATACAACACCATGTCCAGATTTCTCTATAAGAAACACAAATATTATCTTTCGTTACACACAACACTATGCTTGTATTATGTTATAAATAATGTTGAGTTCCTTTGATATTTTGCGCTACACGCAAGACCCAGTTTTAGCAAACTACATTGTACTATTGATATTATTATTAAAATATTATTATAGTTACCACCTAGCTGTTGAAATAAAAGTTATGAACAAGATTCACTAAATTTTAAAAAATTTATTTAATAATTTATATAAAAGGAATATTTTTTTTACAAATTAGCTAGAAATGAAATTAAGATCTATTTGAAAATAAATAAATTCCTTCTCTAAGAAAACAATTTCTCTATATACAAACACCATTTTATATACTTAATTTAAAAAAACAACTATTAAAGAATGTTTCATATTAAATTTATATTATATATATTCACTAAATATTTTTTATACTAATCCAATCGATTTTATAGGTATAATATAATAATTAATCCCATTTTATGAATAAAAGGATGTATTTTTCTAAAAAGAAATTTCACCACATTTTAATTGAAAATCTATTTTAAATATAAATTTTTACAGTTTTATAATTTTTATTTAAAAAAATTAACTTAATTTTTGAAATAAAAATATCAAAATTTACTTTGGTTTAATTATTAGTATTTTTTAGAAAAATATCATTTTTTGATGAAAAATGAAAAACATTGAATTTTAATTCAAAACTATTTTTTGCCTAATTAATTTATATAGTTAAATTATGGTTATTTTTTTTAATGTACATTTATATCAATTATACATAAATTAACCTAATTTATGTCATCATAATCAATTTCATGTTGAAACTGGATATAAAAACAATTCAATCTTTTGAACATTTTCACATTAAAAACTTGTTGTTTCATCTCCTCCATAGGATTATTTTTAAATTAATTTATGACACTTTTGTGTTTATAATTTGGAAAAATAGATTCCATATTTATATTCTTAATAATTTATAATGTCTAATAAGTTCAAATTATATTTTTACTAAACATATTTGTGAAATTAATTAAAATTAATTACAACAATTAAGGTAAAACAAGTTTAATTAGTTGTTAAACATTAACTTAAGGGGATAAATACCCTTGAAACATGTATTAAAGAAAATATATGGCCCTATTTAGTCCATATACTACCTTGTGTCAAAAATGGGAAATTATTGGAGAAACATGATGAAAGAGAAACCTATCAATAGTGTTTACATTTTTATATTTACAAGAATGCCACTCCTTGTCCACTAGAAAGGGGAACTCACCCACTAACAACCTCACACATCTAAAGACACATTTTCTCAGACAAATCCTACCCAAATCTCCTACCATAATCATCCCATTTATCTTAGAATCCTCTCTTTTGGAAGAAAGCTAACCAAGGAATCTATTACGTGAAAACCAAGACGAGTTACACAAAGAAGATTCAACATCCTTCCTAAAGATCTGTTATTATTTTTCATTATCCTCCCCTATACAATTATTATTCCATTATTATATAATAATCTTAGTATCCTTAATATATATATATATTTTTATGTGAATAAATCGACCAACACTCACACACACTTCCATCAAATGGGACACACAATCATTGTTCATATGTGTGGTTTTGGCTTTGAATCTATCAGAATTCATGCCTTTAACCCTAGAAGAACATGAGTTTCCCCACTAAATGGTACAATAATATTCAAATTTACAGAAATATTACTCATTAGATAAGGATTTATCTTTGGTTAAATTAATGTTATTCAATTAATCCATCCCTTCTCAGATGATGGGTGTGATTATGAACCTGAATTTCCTACATCTTATTGGGGAATTATGAGAAGAAGATCCCAATGATAATGACACATTGGAGGACACATTATTACTGGTAAATAATACTCTAGTCACATCCCATATTTAATTATCTATGTTGATGAACTCATGGAATATCCCTTTAGAAAGCTCTGTAAGAGAAATAATTCCCCCCCCACACATGCCAATGTTTTACCTGACCCGATAATATTGGAAGATTGACTATAGGGGAAGCCATTACTTAATCAACCTCATAAAAAAGGCATACCAAGTTGAATTAATACACCAAGGAGAAAAGCACCTTCAAATCTCGTTCTAAGGGATGATCTTCCTACATCAAGTACCAACATTCCTAAACTTACTAGAAAAGAGCATGCCCATATTGGGAAGCACATAACATTAGCCGAGAAGTTTGAAATTTTAAAGAAATTATCCCTAGTGCCAACCAAGTTTTTGATCTTGGATTCTTTGAGTGTATCAAAAGACCTTCAAGAAAAAAATATAGAATATTATTCAAGCCCTAAGGATTATGAGGTTGATGTTATTACTACTAAAGTATGTCATATATAGTTAGATCATTAATAATTCCACATGATCATATCTTTCATGGATTATGAAAAGGATTCTATTATAAATTCACACATCCAACATTGGTACATATCTTTCAGGATAAATTATATTGATATCTGATGATCTTCTATTGAAAAAAGTTAATCATTAAATCTTATTCCAATATGTACACTTCATCAACTAAATTACAATGAGTTCCACTTGTCCCCCTCTTATCTAATTATATAGGGTTAAGATAGGAGAGAGAAAAGTCTCTTAGTTATATCAAGATCAGGACTCAGTTCCAGGATCTCGTACTTGACTTAGAATTCCTAGTTGTTCGGAAATATACAACCTTCAATGTTCTGATGGGAAGGCATTGTTTAAATTTTCATGTGATTATTCCCTCATTATACCACCAATGCCTTAAATATTGAATTAATTATCAAATTGGGACATTTCATGGGGATAAATACCCATTTAAATCTAGTAAATACCATTATATTGATGAAATATTATATTAGAGGGAAGGGAAACAACCCATGATTGAAAATGTTACTTGAATCAATGCCTTGAATTTTCTAGAGATGATCCCCAAATAGTTCCTTAAAGCATATCAGTGTAGAGTATTTGAAACCCATCAATCAGATTTAAGATGTGGGACCAAATTCAAGCACATATTCAGAGGATTCCATGATATCATTCATGAAAACTGGACCCAATAGTTCTAGATAATTCATCATGTCTCTATATAGTGATGGTATCCTCGATAAAAATTCCCTCATTACATCCGCTAATGTTAAAAAAATATTTTTCCGATCTACTGGGTTAGAATAGGTTGTCATGTCACCGAGAGAAAGTTAATATTATCATTATATATCCATCATATCCCCTTTAGAGATTTGAAAATACCTTGAATTTCTAGTAGGGTTAGTGGGAGTCACCTTATCTTATAAATTCCATCAAAATATTGACTCCCCTCCTAACTCTATAGAGCTTTCCCCATTACATACTTCCCCTAAAAGTAAGATAGAATATATAGAGAAAGAGGAAGAGGAAGTGGAAGAATACCTCATGGATTCCCCTATAGCATTTGAGGTAGGAGTCTCTACAACAATTGATGATCTCAGAGAAATAAATATCTATATATAGAGAGAACCATGTCCCACATTGACCACTGTGACCATGTATTCTGAATAAATAGAGTTATACACCTCCTTACTAAAGAAACATCGTGATGTGTTCTCATATAATTACACAGAGATTCCAGTCCTCGATCATGAGGTTTCCAATCACCACTTAGGATTACATGAATACAAATGGGGATATAAATAAGTAGCATGAAGGACACACCAGACTCCCAACTCTAATATTGAGGCTGAAGTGGATAATATTATTAAGGCCAAATACATTCTGGATGTTCAATTTTTGAAATGGATGGACAATATTGTATTGGAAGAGAATAAGAATGGGAAATATGGGTCTACATCGGCTTTAGAGATCTCAATCAGCATTGTCCAGAAGATGACTACCCCGTTCTAATAACAGAACTAATGATTTGTGAAATGGCTGGTTATCAAGACCTCTCTTTCATGGGTAGATATTCTGGGTAAAACCAAATTCGTATGGCCCTAGAAGATGAATAATACACCACCATCAGGGTCCTTGATGAATATTATGTTATCGGGTAATTTCATTTGGATTGAAGAATCCTTGTGAATCTTAGCATTATACCATGAATCAAATTTTCAAACCCTTCCAAATTATGTTTTTGAATTCTATATTGATGATATGGTGTTTAAGTACTGATACCATTCTAACCACTAGGATAATGATGATATCTTCTTTAATAAGCTATGACTACATAGCCTGAATATGAACCCCTTGAAATGTAATTTTAGGTTAACCTCAAGAAAATTTCTTAGATTCACCATACACCATTGTGTCATCGATTTCGACCCTGATAAGATAAATTAAATCCTTAGTATGTCACCACCTTAGAACCTAAAAGTGTTGAGGGATTTACAGGGACACATTTCCTACATATGGAACTTTATAACCAACCTTAATAGAATGTTGTTTACCTTCACTAGGTTAATAAATAATGGGGTCGCATATCAGTGGACCAATGGCTATCAGGAAGCATTCAAAAGTCTCAATAAATATCTTTTGAGACTAGTAGTGATAATGCCACCTATTGAAGGTAAGCTTCTCATTTTCCATGTGAAAACCCTATAGAGATCACTAGGAACTTTCCTCATGCAAAATAATGATGTCGATAATGAAAACAACATTTATTACCTTATTATAACCATGATCTACACCGAGGATTCCAATTTAGATATCCAGAAGAGATTTATGGTGTCAATATTCAAGGTCCCTAAATTAAGGCAGTACCTATGGAACCATGGGATCCATTTTGTCTCTCATAATAATCTTCTCAAATATATACTTAGATTTCCTATATTGAATGAATGTTTGGAATGGTGGGTGGTTATCTTTCAGTAGTTTTATAGATAGTTCATGCCTCATAAATTAGTGAAAGGACTGACTTTGGAAGATTTTCTCATAGAACACTTATCTGTAAGAACAACATCATTAGATACTGAAGTTATAGATGAATAAATCTCTTTTATTTAAGATGTCCCAAAAATATTGGAAATGTATTTTGACAAAACATCTAGGAGCCTAATAGGGATGATAATGTAATATTATAAGCTCAACAAAGTTGGGTTGGGGGTTTTTAGCTTCTCTCCAGTAGATGCATACCTTCCTTACTCCTTCCTATTATTAAAGGGTTGTAAAAATAATGAGGTAGAATATCAATCCCCCATTATGAGTTTAGAACTGGTACTTGAAGTACCATTGGGACACTAGAGTTGAAAGGTGATTTTGAGTTTGTAATAAAATAGTTCAATAGGGATTATTCCATCATAAAAAAAGATATAATTCCTATGATTGACTATGTATGAAGGTTAATGGAAAAATTCCCATGGGATCCAACATTAAACCACATTCCATGATCGCATAATGCTTGAGATAATGCATTAGAAAATGAAGCTACAACATTGGTAGATCCAAAACAAGATTAAATAGTCATCATCATCATGCACTGCAGAATGGTGTTGAATTTTTCTCAGGTTAGCATAGAAGAGGTCAATATAGTCAGTCATGTTCTCGACCTAGATAGTTCCATGACTAGTTGAATGATACCCATTATCAACTACATTCAAAATAGGGTTATCTCATAGAAAATATCTAGAAAAGAGAAGACCCAATGATGAGTGATCAAATTTAATCTTTATGATGGATAGAATCACCAAAAAGTACTTTATAAAAGAATCTTTGATGATGTACTCATAAAATCCATTATAGAAGAAGAGACCACTACAGTCTTGAATGAAGTACACATGGTAGCCTATAGTTCACACTAGTCAAGAATTAGGATTTCTAATAAAATAAAATGATTTGAATACATATAGATTTTAATGACATATGATTTTAAAGAATTCACTAGGAAATTTCACTCCTTCCAAGTGTATAAAAACTTCATCCATCAACCCCATGAGGTTATACATATATCCAAATATTCTTGGCCATTTTCTATATAGCTAATGGATATTATAGGTTCATATCCTCTAGTGATGGCCAACTAATTTAAATACATATTTACTACTACTAAATTCTTCTCCAAATGGGATAATGCAATACCCCTCAAATATTTCATGTCCAAAATCATTTTAAAATTCATAAAACCCAACATTATTATCATATTTGGTGTCCCTCATACAATAAAAATGGAAAATGTCACCAATTTCTATTTTTATTAGTTGGAGAAGTTGTATCAGAAGTATTACATGAAATATAACCACTCCTACTACTATCATGAAGTAGCTAATGGAAATAGAGAGGCCTTAAACAAGACCTTATCAAACATACTCTAGAAGATGGTAGTCAAAGATAAAAAGTCTCATCCTAAAAAGACTTGCATTCCTTGTGGGCTTAAGAAACTAAAACTTATACTTCCACATGATAAACCCCATATTCACTTGTTTATGGAACATAGGTATAATTTCCCATTGATTTATTATTTCCCTCACCCCACATTGACATATGTGATCAACTATACATATATGATCTATCCCATAAACAGCTAGATGAATCGGAACGACTCTATGAGAAAATATTTCTTACATTACATCACTTGGAGGTCCATCAAAATAGGATATCATGAGATTTTAATAGGAAATTATTCCTATTTTAATTCCTCCAAGAATAACTTCTACTATTACTTAGTACTCCAATGATACTAAGGAATAATCCTCTAAAGAATGAGAGAAAGTGGGAGGGACCTCATTATATACACAAGATCTACTCTAACGGTGCTTATTCCTTGATCTTGATGGATACAGAACTCATTTTTTCTCCTAGAAATGCAATATTTATCAAGAAATAATTCATGTGACAAAATAGAATCTTATCTATGCTTTATTATGTTAAAATGTGTACTTTTTCATTGTCTCATGACCTTAAAAAGTGTGACATATCATCCACATCGTAAGAAAAAAAACTCCATGACACCAAAATCCTTGATATATAACCTTAAACTACATATCATTATGGTCCTATATACATTAAATTAAAATTAATACTATATGGTCTTAGTTATATAACCTAAAATTTCAAGTCATCATAGTCTGAGCTATAATAATTTAAACTACAAAGCCTAAAATCATAGTATTGAGATATTAAAATTGTATGATAATGTCCTTTCCACATGATAGAAAAATTCATGGTTTACATATTTTTTACATTATGTGAAACCACATAATGTTTCAATCTATGTTTGAATGGGTCTTAATATTTAGTGATCGCCTACCACCACACCTTTTCAACAACTATGTGTGTCTTAATTTCTACCATCATATGATATTTAGTGATTCCAAGATCTCAAATCCTAGGTCCATCCATAACATAAAAATTTCCCCCCACCCTGTGTATGGGAAATACCTATACAGGGAGCCTTTTTCGGAAGTACATACTTCTTGATTCTCACTCTAATGAGATATGTAGTTATTCTTAGATCATAAATCCTAGTCCAACCACCACAAAACCAAAAATGTACCTATCCTTCATTTTTATAATCATTCTATGGTGAAGGAAACCTAATGTACTCCTTTTTTCTCACACTAAGCATAACTCACATGGCATTAGTGTTGTTAATAAAGTATTCCCATATGATCAAGGCATATCAATTCACATTGGGGTTACTATAGTCATCATCATAAGACCTTAACAGGCACACCTGATATAATTATTGCATGAAATTAAACTACACATTTGATGAAAATTCAATAAATAAGGGTTCCTTTGTTCCTTTAATAATAGGATTTGTAGTGACACGCATTTCTCTAATCTTGGGTTCAACCACAATATTTATTTTTCAAGTCAGGGAACTCATGTCCTTGTCACATGAATTTAAACTACATGGTTTCTTAAGAACTACATGTGGATTGATTCTCATTCCCATGAGATATGTAGTGATTCCTGAATCCTAAATCCTAGTCTATACACAATATAGGTTATGCCCCCAATCTCTAACAGTATGAGTGATACCAATATAACAGGTTCCAATATGGGTTCTCACCCCATTTGTGAGCCTATATTTAAAAAATCCCCTTCTCTACATAAGAATTAAATCAATTTGGGGAACCTTCTCAAGAACTATGTATGGATTGATCCCCATTCCCATGATATACATAGTGATTTATGGGTTCTTTAACCTGGTTCAACCACAACATTCCTTTTTCATATTGAGTCACCTTTGTCATTGTCGCATGTTGTTAAAATTCATGGAATATGTCCTTGTTTCTTGGCATTAAACTGTATGACTCCTCAAGATCTACATGTAACTTGATTCTCATTACAATGAGATATGAAGAGACACTAATACCTCATGTCCCAGTCCCATCCATATGGTAAAGAAAAATGACCCTATCTGACATACAAACAAATAGCTATGCAAGAGATCTTAAGTTGGGTTCCCACATTTTGGGGTCTATCAAGGAAGAAAATGCCCCCTCCAACATGTGAGTCAGATATATACAAGGGACTATACATTTCATGTCTGACATTGGTCTAAATACGTCCTTCATGATCAGACATATTCCTTACATTCTTCATACTCCTAATCTTAGACAATGTCATATCTTCATAATCTTTCTCCAACTTCCCGCAATAGAAGGTAGGATACCTAAGGTCACCTTTTTTTGACTGTGTAGTAAAATTACATAGTTTTATTTGTATATTTCACCCACCTAAAGGGTATTTTAGTTGAATTATGCCACTATTTGACTATTTCATAATACACCCCAATTGGATTTTCATAAAGTCTCCCACAAAAAGTGTTTGTTAACCAGTGAAAAACTCATCCTCAAGAGAAGCCTATTCTATCTTCTCATACCCTGACAAAATCATGTTAAAACCCACTATTCAAAAAAATTCCATGAACATCCCTCAGATTCTTCTACCATGTGACTTCTACCAATACGAGAACTCCTAAGATCTTATTTTAAAATTTCCTCCCTCATTTCTGAAGTATTCCAGAAAAACGTTGGTCTGGTAGGCCTCACATTACCCATTATTTCTATAATAACATGGTCTACCATATTATCTAGAACTATGGGCGCCATATCATCATCATTGAAAGATGTTAAAATTCATGATAAGACCTTACATCATGATATTAAACTGCATGGTTTTATAGAAATACTTACGGATTCATTCTCATTCAAATGAGATACATACTGATGCCCAGGCCCTATGATTTGGGACCAGCCTCAAAAAGTCCCTATAATTTCCTTAATTTGGGAAAGACCTATGTTGGTAACCTTTTCAACTATTATTGGGTAATTTTTAATTTAAATGAACCTTCCATATTTGTAACACCCCAAGATTTCATAGTAAGTTATTTATTTAAAGTAATTCCATAGCTTGTGCTACACACAACACCGAGTTTGAGTGCACCATGACTAACCAAACTAGTCATTCAAAAAGCGGTTATGAATATTATTTACTGAAATTTGAATTTTATATACTCCATATAATTTTAGAAGCCCTATTATGTGTTTTTTAGACATAATATAAGAACAAATTCAAATTTTTAGATAAAAGAAGTATTTTTCAAAAAAATAAATTTTACCGCCTTTTAATGGAGATCCATTTTTAAATACAATATTTGACACTTTTTTATATTCAATTTTACAAAATAAACTTCTAATTTAGAATTTTGTAACGCCCCCACCCCAGTTACCCAGAGTCGGTGCATTATTGCATAACATTGGCATGATCAAAAAAGATCAAGTCTTGACAGACCAATTAGTTTAGTAGCCTTAGAATCACTAGATACATTCATAAAGTTTACATTACATCATAAAGTGATAAACTAAAACAAAAACTTGTCTCTATATACCACACTCATATCCCCTCATACTATTTATGTAGGTCATTCATAAAACACTTCTTCACATCCTGGGAAAAATAAAACACAGAAAGGGATGAGCTCAGATGCCCAGTAAGGATAACAATATAGCAGAAACTTTTATAAATAAGCATAAACACTTAAGTCAATGTATATCTAAAACAAAATCCTTTTAAACTTCATCTTCAGTATAATATGGAAAAGATAAAATTAAATAATTCCACTTACTTATTAACATTGATATTCTACTAGTCGAATAATCACATGCAATATCAATAACCACTTTCATAATGATGGAATGCATAATGCGAGGCTATCATAACCACATATTCAAGGCCTTTTTCAAAGACTACAAATAAGATTTTGCCAAGGCCTTGTGCCAAGACACTAGTTTTTCTCATGAGACCAACTGATGTATCAAAGAGATATAGTAGGCTCCACCTGTCACTTATTAAGTCCAATGCATTCCTCATATGAATAGGTTTAAACATAACATAAACATTCGTATTAAAACTAGCATAAGAAATGTCAATACTTTCTCCATAAACCATGAATGGTATAAAAAATAACACATCCACAGTCAAACATATCACAAAACCTTCCATACAATATGGATGTTTTGTATTATAATAAATCAACTTCAAATAAGCATAAAATCCATCAAAGGATGTTGACATAGATGAAATCAAAACTATTTGAGAGAAATATCTCTTTTTTGAAATCATTTAAAAGTCACATAATTATAAAATAAAACATTTACTTTGAAAATTTTCTTATAAGCTTGTAAGGGAATCTTCAATGATTTTACAATGGTGTAAAATAGCCTCACCCACTTTATAAGTTAAAAAAAAGACATTCTTACCTTAATTCTGTCGAAAAGGTTAAAAAGGAACTTGTTTGGAAAACAACAGAGAGATTAATTTATAAACTTCTTATAAAAAGTCAAACAAGGGAATAAATGACTTTAACCCATAATCTGTAAAATATTAAGAATGATTAGAAATACATTTTTAAGAAACATGGATGTAGATGATAAAGAGTTCCTAGTAGATAATTACGTATAAACAGCCTCGGATAATGAAGAGATTGTGAAATAAACCATTACCCTATACTTTTACTTGGTTGAGGGTAGGCTAACCTCAAGTATAATGGTGAAATAATTGTTATTAAATTATAAAATAATCATATACATTAATATGATATTATATATGATCTTTAAACATTTATTTGTTAATAATATTTTAGTATTATCATCGTTTTGGGTGTTAACTGATTCATTTTCCTTTATATGCTTTGTTACGTAAGTCGGGTTTGTTATGGATAGGTTGTATCTTATTCATATACAGAATGATATCAAGTACTTAAACATTACTTTTAATCATCAAATTATAATTAGTCTTGAATGAATATTATGGGGAAATGAATCTCATCGCGTTCATGGAGACGGTAATCCGTAGGTACGCACGGACGCTACTTCCATTTCATTTTTCATTTTAAAAGGAATCAAAACCAAATGATACATAGGTATATTATTATTCCAGTATAATATAATATCTTATATATGTTACTTAAGTTCATTAACACCATCTTTTATATGTTCCATGTATGGTATGAACGAGTCATATCACTTTGAGGGGATGGTAGTCCGCACTTCCTCAAATGAAATTGTTATATATATATACAACATGAAATGAATAATGGTTTTCTATAAAATGGAATTAAATAAGCCTATATATAAAATAAATATCATTAATATCATATTTAATTATAGTTCCATCATAATTGCTACCATGATAGGTGGTTGGAGATAATTGAACAATCATCGTTTCATGAGGCGTTTGGTTGTCATCCACAGAAACATTATGTTCTTCACCCATTAGATGGAGGTGTGTGTAAGTTTCGTTCGAATATTTCTCATAAAAATATCCTAGTATATTTATTATACTAGTGTTGTTACAAAAGAAAAGAATAATAAGAGTTTAGGGGCTGGAGAAGTAAAATAAAAGAAAAGAAGCTAAGAGAAATTGTTACCTTTAATTTGGGTAACTCCCTTTGATTTGAACCAAAAAGGACTCTCGAAGTGCCTTATGCCTAAAGTAAGGCTTCTAAAAGGAGGAGAGGGATGTAAGGAGCTTAATTGGGTAGAGGTTGGATGGGCCAAAAGGCTTGGAGGTGTGAGGAATTGGTTAGAAGTCGTGTCCTTTTATAAGGGGGGGAGGGGCTCTTTATGAAAGATTGAAAATATTATTTTATTATATAATGATATTCAGTTTCTAAAGGTCTAAAACTCATTATAGTTGAATATAAGATGACTAATTATCAAAAGTGAATCATTCAATAAGAATTGGATAGGTTTTGGGTATTATTTTAGTCTTTATAATCTTATTTATTTAAATCATTTATTAATGAGGTAAACACTACATCATTATTGTGTCATAAATAATTTAGTTTATTAGATGTTTAAAAATTATAAATAAAATACCATGATGTTGAAAAAATTTTAATCTCTATAATTAATATTTATAGTTGAAAATATAACATATATAACCCTATGTAAAAAAAATTTTTCTAAGAGATATATGCTTATGTTATTTTTGTATTTACTTTAACTTAATTAATATAAAGTGTCACTATCACTTACAAGTGTCTACATGGGGACCCAAAATCGACCCGAAGATGCCCATGGTCGGAAATGTATCAACAGATAGGTTTTGAACACATTTTAAGGTAATTTAGTATTATTATAATATTATTTTTTATCCTTATTTACTGGATTTTCCCTTTAACCATTATAAATAAAATATTTACCGAAATAATTATTCAAAATGTCTAAAAATAAAATTTAACTATTTACACAATTTGGACCTCCTGATTATAAATATGGAATATGTTTTTCTAAATTCAAAACACAGAAGTGGCAGAGAGTAATTTAAAATTAATTCCCGCTGTCAAAACAAAAAACGTGTTTTTAAGAAATAATAACTATCAAAAGATGGACACTTTCTTGTGTCCATTTTAAATATAAAATTATGTCCAATGACAAAAATTAGGTTAAAAGGTAAAATTATAATATAATTGTACTTTAAAATCACTCAAATGCATAATTTATCACTATAAATTATTTCAATTAAAAAAGTTGTTTTTAATTCAAATTTAGTAATTTTCACTATTCATCAAAATATGAAAGTTATCATAAAAGTACCAAAATTTCACCCTAAGCTAATTTAGATATTCCGAATCCAAAAATGAAGTCTATTTTACAAAATTTAACACATAAAAGTTGAATTTATTAATTTAAAATTAATTCTCGCTGTCAAAACCAAAAGATTTATTTTTCAGAAATAATAACTATCAAAAGTTTGACACTAGTTTATATCTAATTTCAAAGTGAAATTACTTAAAATGACCATCATTGGATTAAATGGTAAAGATATAATCTATTTATACTTCCAAACCCTTAAAATTTATAATTTAACAATAGTTATTATATTTATTTAAAAAGTTGTTTTTAGTTAAAATATAGTATTTTTCACTATTCACCCAAATATGAAAGTTATCAGAAAAACACCAAAACATTATTGAAACTAAATTATTTTGTCTCAATTCTAAATAAGAATTTTATTTTGTAAAATATAATATATAAAGGTTTCAAATATAGGATTTAAAAAGGCTTCTCCATTAAAAGTAGAAAAATTGAATTTTTTGAAAAATAATTCTTTTATTTGAAAAAAATGTATTTATTCGTAAATTGTGTCTAAGAAACTCATAATATGGATTCTAAAATTATAAGTATTATATAAAGTTCAAAATTTAGTTAATACTATTCATAACAGCTTTTGAACGGTTTGTTTGGTAAGTCATGGTGCGCTAGAACTCGGTGTTGCGTGAAGTGAAAGTTATTGAATTACTTTGAAGAAATAACGTACAATGAAATCTTGGGGTGTTACAAATTGGTACATACAAATTTAGTTTGGATAAAATTTGGTGCTTTTTTGATAACTTTCATATATTGATGAATAGTGAATAATACAAAAAATTTAGTTGAAAACAACATTTTTAATTAAAATAATTTATAGAATTAAATTATATTTTTCAATGGTTTTTCAGTATAATTAGACTATATTTTTACCATTTAATCTAATGTTGGTCATTGGAATTAATTTCACATTGAAATTGGACACAAACAAGTGACAATCTTTTAATAGTTATTATTTCTTAAAAACACGCTCTTTTTTTTGAAAATAGGAATTAATTTTAAATTAATCTCTACCACTTATTTGTTTTTAATTTGGGAAAATGGATTCCATATTTTTAATCATGAGGTCCAAATTGTGTAAATAGGTCACTTTTTTTAGACATTATGAATATTTACTTCAGTAAATATTTTATTTACCATGGTTAAAGGGGTAAATCCAGTAAATAAGGATAAACAAATAATATTATAATAATATTAAATTACCCTAGCATGTGTCCCATTCCTATTGGTTGATACATATCCGACCATGGGAATCCTTGGGTTGATTTTGGGACCCCATTGAGCCACTTGAGACTGATAATGAAACTTTATATTAATTATTTTAAATTAATGAAAAAAATTACATAACCATATATCTTTTAGTAAAACAATTTTTACATGGAATTATATAAGTTATCCTTTCGACTATAAAGTCTAATTTTAAATCTAAAAAGATTTACTACATCCTGGTATTTTTTTATAATTTTTGGACTTCAATTAAATAAAATTATTTACGACACAATACTGATGGAGTGTTTACCTCATTAATAAATGATTTAAATAAATAATATAATAAAAATTAAAACAATATAAAAAACCTATCAAATTCTTATTGGATGATTTTATTTCGAACATGGGTCATCCTATCTTTAACTTTAATGAGTTTTGGATCATTAGAAATCAAAAATCATTATATAATAAAATAATATTTTCAAACTTTCCTAAAGAGCCCCTACTCCCCCTTATAAAAATCTCTCACTTATAACCCATCTCTCACACCTCTCAAGCCCCTTGGATTGTCCACAATCTTCCCAAATAAGATCCTTACATCCCTATATTTATCTTATAATTCTTACCTTAGAAAGAAGGCACTTCAAAAAAGCCTTTTGGTTCAAACCAAAGGGAGTTACCTGATTTAAGGGTAGCATCTCCTCTTAAGTTCTTTTCTTTTATTTTACTTATCCAACACCCTAAAATCTCTTTAGTCCATTCTTTTATAACCCCACCAGTATCCTCAAATTACTGGGTTGTTTTTATTAGAATTATTTTAACTACACTTACACACCCCTCAATCTAATGGGTATAAAACATAATTTTTATGTGGACGGCGAACTACTGCCTCACAAAAGGAATATTGTTCAATATTCTACTACCACCTCTTATGGTGACCATTATGATTGAACTGTAATTATATATGATATTTATGATATTTATTTTATCTATAATCTTCTATAATTCTCTTTTATATCATACCCTTTTTCTTTTCAGGTTGTATATATATGATAATTTCATTTGAGGAAGTGTGGACTACCGCCCCCTCAAAGTGATATGACTCGTTCATACCATACATGGAACATATAAAGGATGGTGTAAATGAAATTACATAACATATATAAAATGTTATATTATACTGTAATAATAATATACCTATGTATCATTTGTTTTTCTTTCCTTTTAAAATAAAAAATGGATGTAGTGTTCCTACGTATGTATAGATTACCGTCTCCACGAACGTGATGAGATTCATTCCACATCATAAACATTCAAGAATAATTTTCATTTGATTATTAAAAATAATATTTAATAACATGATATATTTCTTTATATTAATCAAATACATCCTATCCATAAAAAACATGACTTACGTAAAAAACCATATAAATGAAAACGAATCAATTAACACCCAAAAAAAGATACTACTAATATATTATTAACAAAGAAATATTAAAAGATCATATATGATATCATATTTATGTATGTATTTCTTTTATAATTTAATAACAATTATTTAACTATTATACAAGAGGTTAACGTACCCTCGACCAATAAAAAGTACAAGGTAAGGAGTTTCTTATCTCACTTTTAATTTCGTGAGATTTCCATTATTCGCCAATTATTTCTTGCATGTGGTGTATTTTGTACTAGCATTTGATATATAGTATCATAATTATCTTGGTATTAATGGTATTCTATGATTCATTTTGTGGTTATTAACTTTTTTTCATACGACTCGATTGATTACAACGTGCTAAGGGGTTTTTTATCTCACTTTTAATTCTGTGAGATTTCCATTGTTCACCACCTATTAATTGCATGTAGTGTATTGTGTACTTCCATTTGATATATATTATCACTATTATTTTTGTATTAATGGTATTATATGATTAATTTGGTGGTTATTAACTTTTTTCATACAACTCGATTGATTACAACGTGGTAAGGGGTTTTCATCTCACTTCTTATTTCTGTGAGATTCATGATATATTGCCACTATTTCCTTTTGTGTGGTGTATGTAATACCCATGATTTTATTACTTTTGTAATATAAATTAATTTATGGGTATTTAAATATTCATTTTATGATCCTTCTTTTTTGGGGTGTATGTTTCGTAAGTCACCAAATCAGTAATGGAATTTCTAATTTTGATTTCCACTCATTGGGTTTTATGCAAATTTCATTGATTATTTTACTCTAAGATTATGTATGAAATCACAAATTATTTATTTATATAGTAATTCACAATCCCCTTTGTGTGGTTATTTTTTTGATACACATAATCACTCCATTGATAAATTCTCATATCATCGATATGAACTTGATAAGAGTAATCTTAACTCAATTTTCATTCATTGAGTTAAACATCCAAGCCATTGGTATTGTTGTTACAAGAATATGTGTGAATTTCCTCTGATTGTTTTACACTAAATTCCCAATCATATTTAGTGTATTTATATTTTTCACACATAATTATGTCATTGATTTATCCTTAACTTAATGATACAGTCTTTATAAGGGATTTTATCTCAACTTACATTCCATTGAGACTTCTTTGTGGTTATGTTCCAATTCACTTTTATTTTGTGCATATAATGTACTTTGACATAATATATCATGACCCCATTTATTCTCATGATATTATTATGTTTTTATTACCTCAATTATTTTTATTCAATAATCTCTCATTTGGTTAGGAACTCTAACTAATTTATCATTTTAAATGTTTTAAAATTTTATTCTTCTAAATCTTTCTCATTAATGACTATGTTTTAAAAATGGTTTTAAGGATTTATTTATATGGACATTAATGTTATAAAATTAAAATTCCTCTTAAAAGTTTTAAAATGTTATTGGAAACTTTGATTCAAAAATCTATTTGAAACTGATTCTTGTTAAATAATGATAATTTTAAATGTTTTCAAGAAAAAGGGGGATATTTATCTCAAATAGTTTTGATGATTATTTTCATCTATGTCAATATCCTTAATTATTATCGATTGAGGTTAATTTATTATAATAAAATCTTCCATATTGTATTGAATGGTTTTTCTTACTGTGGATGTGCTATTTTTATATCATTCATGGTTTATGGTTAAAGTATTGAAATTTTGTATGCTAGTTTTAATACGATTTTTTAGATTATGTTTCACCCTTTCATATGAGGATTGCATTGGACTTAGTAAGTGATGGGTGGAGGCCACTATAACTCCTTTGTAATTCCCAAACCCTAGTTACCCAGATTCGGTGCATTATTACATAATATTGGAATGATCACAAGGAAATCATGTCTCAAAAGACAGATCAATTTAGTATTTTTGGAAGCAAGATTCATACATAAGTTCAACTTTACAACTTGAAAAGAAATACAACACGAATTTATTCCATTATAAACATCCAAGACTACTAGATTATTCCTCCAATTAACTCATAACTAACTTATTCATATCTTGGGAAAATAAAACATAACAAAGGGGTGATCTCAAATGCTCAGTATGGGTAAGAAATACAATGGAAGATAACATAAATATTAAGCATGGTGAATAATTTAAACCACACGCCCTTAACAATAATAAACATGAATACCTTTATGGAAGGAATATGAGCTGAGTAAATAATGCCATAATAAAACATAATCATGGGTATTCTACTAGTCAAATGACCACATGAACCATCAATATTATTTTCATAATGAGGTAATGTATAATGCTAGACATTGTGAAACATTTTTCCAAGGCCTCGGCCAAGATGTCTAAAAATGATTAAGGTCTCAGCCAAAACCATATATTAAATTGGGAATGGACTTGGAAAATTCCATGTCTAGTTGTCTCATGAGACCAACCGATGCATCAAGGAGCTATAGCGGTCTCCAGCCATCACTTAATAAGTCTAATAAATTCCTCATATTAAAATGTTGAAATATAACATACACATTTTCATTAAAACTAGAATAAGAAATGTCAATACTTTAACCATGAACCATGAATGGTATAAAAATAGCACATCCACAGTAAAACATATCAGAAAACCTTCAATACAATATGGAAGTTTTGTATCATAATAAATAAACATCAAAGAAACTTAAAATCCATCAAAGGATGTTTACATAGATGAAATCAAAACCTTTTTTATAGAAATATCTCTTTCTATTTTGAAATCATTTAAGAGTCACATAATTATAATGAAAACATTTATTTTGAAAATATACTTATAATCTTGTAAGGGAAGCTTCAATGATGTTATAATGGAAAAAA
The DNA here is from genome assembly GCA_963277665.1 of Viscum album. NCBI lineage: Eukaryota > Viridiplantae > Streptophyta > Magnoliopsida > Santalales > Viscaceae > Viscum > Viscum album. Next base: position 825,748,132 of record OY728132.1, read on the forward strand.
ATAGTGGCACCCGTTGTATAAGTTAAAAAACATTCTTATCTTAATTTTTGTTGAAAATGTCATAAAGTACCTTGTTTGAAAAACAACAGAATAATTTCTTTAAAAACATATATGTTATAAATTAATTTACCCCTTTATCTAGTAAAAAAATTGAAATACATTTTTAAGAAACATGGATGTGGATGACAAAGAGGTCACAGTAGATACTTACGTAAAAAAAACCTAAGATAATAAAGAGATTGTAGAATTAACCCTTACCTTGTACTTTTCCTCGGTCGAGGGTAGGTTAACCTCATGTATAATGGTGAAATAATTTTTATTAAATTATACAAGAATCATATACATTAATATGATATCATATATGATCTTTTAATATTTCTTTGTTAATAATATCTTAGTATTATCGTCATTTTGGGTGTTAACTGATTTTTTTCCTTTAAATGATCTATTTTGTAAGTAATGTTGGTTATGGATAAGATGTATATTATTCATATTCAAAATAATATTAAGTCTTTAAACATTATTTTTAATCATCTAATGAAAATTAGTCTTGAATGGATACGATGGGGAACGAATCTCATCGTGTTCATGGAGACAGTAATTCGTCTGTACGCACAAGCGACAATATCATTCTTTTGATATTAAAATAATATATAATTAGATGTTATATCATATATAAAGAATCATTATCATGTTATATTTATTATTTAAATCAATTACACATCATTATTATACCCATCAAAATAATAATGTATTGAATAACAATTACACCATGACGTGGAGACGGTAATCCATACGTACGCATGTATGGTGAAATGTCATTCAAAGGATGGACATAATAATGAATATGGTTGTACCATATTTATAATAAAATCACAGTATATATAATATACTTAAGTTATTATTTTATAATTGAAACAACAAAGAAAGAGAAAGTGGAAGAAAAAAGGAACTTGAAAGAGGTGATGAAATATTTACCTCTTCTTCGGGTTTTTCCTTTTCATTTGATCAAAAGGGTTCCATAGGTTGGATTTATGACTAAAAGAATGCCTCTAGGATGAAGGGAGGATAGTTTAGATTGTATTTGGGTAGGGTTTTTCTGAGACAAATGGCTTTGATTGTTTTAATTAGAGATAAGGGGGAGTTCCCTTTTATAATAGGGGTGAGGGCACCTTAGGAAAAGTTAGAAATATTATTTTTATAATAAAATAATTTTCAATTTCTAATGGCTCAAAAATGGATTATTTAATGTCTAATGTAGGGATGGGTCGAAAACCACTCAACCAGTAGGTTTTAGATAGGTTTGGGTCACTATATTTACTTTATCGTTTAGATTTAACTCTTAGTTAAATAGTTTGACATTTACCATGTCTCTTTGTATTTTTAAATTATATGGTTAATAAACATTCTATATACTTCCAAGAGAATTCCAAGTGGTTCATTAATGATAAAAATATAATTATATATGTCTTTTGGCTGAAACATATACTTTTAGGAATAGAATATCAATTAATAATATAATATATTTTTTTAAAAACTCTTTTATGTCAATTGTGACACTATTTGGTATTTTGTTTTTTCTAAATTCATAACAGCATTATTAATTAAAAAAATTCATCTAACCAACCCTAATATGTCGTATTAACCTAGAAAATTAGTGTAATTTATAAAAATTCTCAAATTACATTTATCTGGATATTTATAATGTCAATTATTTTAATCATTCATTAAGTAGGTAATTACTACATCATCATTGTGTCATAAATAAATTAAATAATTTAATATCTAAAAAATATAAATAAAATACCATTATATAGGAAATAATTTTATCTTTATAATTAATATTTATAGTGGAATTTATCTTATGTGTAACCCTATATTAAAAATGATTTAGTTATTAAACATTGATTTTAACTCTTTTAACTATTCTTTGAATTAAATAATAATAAATGTCCTAATCTAACCCAAGTGGACCAAAGAGGTTCATATTTTATTACTAAGATTTTTTTGGCCAAATTATACTTATCCAATAGAATTAGGACTTGTGTTAGGGTAATAATAATATCATTTTTACCCTTAATTATCCTATTTACTTTTAACTACGGTAAATAAAAGTAAAAAGTTACTAGTCACCAACAATTATTTTTAGCTTAATGAACCACATTTTACTTACTTATGTGAATCTTGTCTCTTGAATATTTTAAATTCAACTCACAAAAGTAGTAAAATTAAGTTTTATGTAAATTTGCAAATGCTCCTAGGAGGTGTGTAAAAGACGGTAAAAAGTTCAATAAAATTTTTATATATCTAAAATTATTATAAACTAACTCCAATGAATTAAATTGAACATATATAGGTATTATGTAACTATTTTGACCTAAAATAAATTTAAATAAAATAAATAATTATTTAAATAAAAATTTGGTTTTAAACTATAACTCAGTGTTTTTCACTATTCATAAAAAATTGAATGTTTTCAGAAAAATACCAAAAATTCACCCTAAGCTAATTTCGATATTCAAAATCCAAAAATGAAGTGAATTTTGAAAGATAAAATTTATAAAATTTCAAAAAGTGGGTACTACTATTCATAATGGCTAGTTTGATTGGTTGTGATGTGTTAGAACTCGAAATTTCGTAAAACACATGCTATTGTATTATTAAAAGAGAAGAGTATCGTGGAAGCTTGGGGTGTTACATTCTCCCCTACTTTAAATAATATCGTTCTAAAAATTTCAAGAATATTACTACATAAAAAGAATCTTGTGGTTCTTCATCATTAGTTCCTCGGGTTCCCATGTTGCCTCTTCTATCTTATAGTTTCTCCATAGAACTTTTACCAGACAAGTCGTCTTGTTTCTCAGCACTTGTTCTCTTGTATCAAGAATGTAGATAGGCTCTTCGCAATAAGACAGATTGGGTTCTTGCTCTAATTCCTCATGGGTGAGTACATGCATTAGGTCAGGCATGTATTTTCTCAACAGTGATACGTGGAACACATCGTGAACTTTGGTGAGACTTGGTGACATTGCCAACCGGTAAGCTACAACCCAAATTTTTTCTAGAATTTTGAAAGGTCTGATGTACCTGGGACTTAATTTTCCCTTTTTACCAAAAATTATATAACCCTTCCATGGATATAACTTCAAGAAAACATAGTCTCCTACCTGAAATTCCAAATCCTTCATTCGGTTATCGACATAGCTCTTCTACCTACTTTGAGTTTCTTTGATGTGGATTTGGATTACTTTCACCTTTTCCATCATTTCCTCCACAAGTTTTGGGCCTATGAGTTTTCTTTCACTAACTTCATCCCAATAGGTTGGTGTGCAATATCTATTTTCCTATAACGCTTCATATGGAGCCATTTTAATACTTGAATAGATTCTATTGTTATAGGAAAATTCTACCAGAGGTAAATATTGATCCCACATACCTTGAAAGTCAAGTGAGCATGATCTCAACATGTCTTTTAAGGTTTTAGTAGTCCGTTCTGATTTTACATCAGTTTGGGGGTGGTAGGCAGTGCTCAAATAGAGTTCAGTATATAATGAATTCTGAAGACTTTTTTAGAATCTTGATGTAAAATGTGGATCATGATCAGAAATAATCAATAGGGGTACTCTATGAAGTCCCACAACTTCATTAATATATAGTCTTTCTATACTTTCAAGTGGTAAATATTCTCCTATATCAAGAAAATATAATGACTTGGTAAGACGATCAACAATGACCCGAATTTCATCGATCCTTCTAGGAGTCTTAGGTAGTCCCATGAAAAAGTCCATCTTAATATTATCCCATTTCCACTCAGGTATGGGAAGAGGTTCAAGACTCCTCCAGGCTGTTGCCTTCTGACTTTCACTTGTTGAAAAACTATACATCTTGACAAAAAATCATAAATCTCCCTATTCATGTTGTCCCAGCAAAAATGTTCTTTCAAATCTCTATACATTTTGGTGCTCCTAGGGTGTATAGAGAAATTGGAGCTATGAGCATCATCTAACAATTCTTTTTTTAGATCAGCTATATCGAGAACACAATGTCTCTTCCCAAATTTCAAAATTCCATCTTCAAACACAAAGTCGCTCAATCTACCATCATTCACAGCTGTAATCATCTTTTGAAACTATTCATAATTGGTCTGAGGACTCTTTATCCTTTCTAGTAAAGATGGTTTGGAAACCATTTGAAAAAGTATTGATGTTTCACCTTACATGATGATTCTCATATCCATCTTTACTAGATCCTTGTTTATAGGATCCTTTTAAACTCCCATCTTGTTCAAAAATCCATGATCCTTTCTACTCAAATCATCTACCACCTTATTTTCCTTTCCTGGGTGGTAGTGTATCGTGAAATCATTATCCTTGAGTAGTTCAAACCATCTTCTTCACCTCATGTTGAGTTCTTTCTGTGAGAAAATATATTTCAGACTCTTGTGATCAGTATAAATCTCACATTTTTTCACCATATATATAGTGTCTCCAAATCTTCAAAGAAAATATTACAGTTGCTAACTCAAGATCATGAGTAGGATAGTTTTTCTCATGAATTTTTAGCTATCATGATGCATAGGCAACAACTCTATCATTCTGCATAAGGAAACAACCAAGTCCTTTCTTCGATGTGTCACTATAAATAAAAAACCCATCATTCCCAATGGTCAAGTCAAGATAGAAGTATTGAATAATCTTCTCTTAAATTCTTCAAAACATTTTTCACACTCTTTTGTCCAAAAAAAAATAACCCCTTTTCATGTGAGCTTTGTTAATGGGTTAGCCAACCAGGAAAAATTCTAGATGAAACATCGATAATAACCTGCTAAACCAATAAAACTGTGTACCTCATTATACTCATCGGTGCTGGATATTCTTGGATTGCCTTGGTATTAGAAGGATCAATAGAGATTCCATCTTTGGAGACAATATGGTGAAGAAAAGAAATCTCCTAAAGCTAGAATTCACACTTGCTAAACTTCCCATATAATTCATGTATTCTGGAAGTCTTCAGGATAATGTGCAAGTGATTTTCATGATCTTTATATCTTTTGGATTATACCAAGATATGATTAATAAATACCATTACAAATTCATCAAGATATTCCTTGAAAACTCTATTCATTAGATCCATGAAGACATAGGGTGCATTATCCAATCTAAAATGCATTACTGTAAACTCATAATGCCCATACCTAGTTCCAAATGCTGTTTTTGGAATGTCTTCCTTCTTCTCACACAACTGATGATATCCTGATCGATGGTCAATCTTTGAAAAGTATTGAGATCCATGAATTTGGTCGAATAAATAATCAATGTAAGATAAGAGATACTTGTTCTTTATTGTTATTTCGTTGATCTCCCTGTAGTCAATACACAACCTCATAGATCCATCTTTCTTCTTAACAAAAAGGATAGGGGATCCCCATGGAGAAACACTAGGGCTAATAAATCCCTTATTTCTCAATTTTACTAGTTTTTTCTTTAGTTACACTAATTCTATAGTGTCCATTCTATAATGGGTCTTCGATATGGGCCTTGAACCAGGAATTAAATCAATGGAAAACACAATTTCTCATTCTAGAGGATGTTTAGGTAAATCCTCTGGAATTACATCAACATACTCTTTCACAATAGGTACATCCTCTATTTGAACATTTTTTTCCTCACCCATAGTTATTTCATTCTCGTCCTCCCCAATAATTGAATTTAGTTGAGCTACTGGGGGTGGATCTAAATTGGAATTAGGTGGTGACGATTCTGCTCTAAAGATAAGGTGTTCTTTATCATCATCATAAAAAATAATAACCTCATTCTTCTTATAATAAATTTTCTCATCATGGTCTGAAATCCAATCCATACCAAGGATTATATCAAATTTAATCATGGTTATTATGATGAGTTCAGAAGATAAAGAATATTTATATGCCCTAATAGGAACTGATTCACAAAACATTGTAGCGATGATACTTCTCTTAGGATTTTTGACTGAAAACTCCCTTGTTAAATAAAATTGGAAATATCTAATTTTCTTAGCAAACTGAGAAGATATGAAACAATGTGATGATCCAGAATCAAATAAATTCATTGTCTAAACTTGAGGAAACCATTAAATTACCTGCCACCAAGTCTTTCGGGGCTTCAACCTCATCATTAGTGATCGCATAAGCTTGGCCTTGATCACTTGTCCTTTTATGAGGTAAGTTTCTTTGACGCTTAGGAAATTCATTTGCATAATGTCTCATCTTACTGCAATTATAGAATTGAACATTGGTAGCATCTTTCTTTCCCTTAAAATCACCAGCAAGATGTCCTTTCTATCTACATTTATATAATTTTCCTTTTCCTTTTAGACAGGCACCAGTGTTCTTCCTTCCACAATTATCACAGGGTGTAAATTCAATTATTTCCTTCTTCCCTATTTCTTTATTTCCTTTCCCATAGTGTTCAGAAGATCTATTCTTCTCTTGTTTTTCTTTAAATTCATAAGTCTTAGAGAATTATTTTTCGGTCCTGATATCACACGAGACAATATCTTCATATGATGAGAAGGATAGTGATACTAATTATCGAAAGATAAATGGTTTTAACCCATCAAAGAAATGGTAAATCTTACTACTTGGGTTATGTACATAATTTGCAGCATGCCTAGCTAACCTTGTAAAGTTAGATTCATACTTTGCGACATTCTCATTCTAATTTTTCCTCAGACTCAGAAATTGTCTGTCCATATCCATTCGATGGTCATGAGGAAAGTATTTTTCTAAGAAAAATTTCTTTAAACTCCATACATTCAATATTTGATACTTCATCATATTCCTTTTTCTTTTGAATCAACTACCACCATTGATCAGCATCTCCAGTGAGGCAGTAAACTGCCATGACAAATTTTTCCCTTTCGCTACTCCCCAAGGTGTGGAATATTTTCTCTAAGGAATTTATCCATTGCTCAGCTACTAATGTATTTTTACCCCCATTGAATGTTAGTGGTTGTTTCCTCATGAACCGGTCTAACCTTGATCCTCCGCGTTGTGGATCAGGGTGGTACATACGGGTACAGTTATTATTCATAACCTATGTGAGTTGTCCCAGTATGGTGATAAGCTGATCATCAATAGTTGTATCACCAACTCTACTATATTTATCTTAAGAAGGAGGGAAATCCCTACATGGAGTGCGTGCATTGATACAGTTTCCATTCCTTCCACTAGGCACCATTTCTAAACAATGGCATACACTTGATTTGTTTATGAATCGCAATACATAAATCCGAACTTGAAAAACACTTAACATAAATTGAATAGTTTATAGATATAATCCATAATCATAAAAAAGATTTATTTAAGGAATTATATACTCATAAACCCTTCATAATGGTCTGTAAAGAAAATTAGAATTATCCTAAGCATATCCCCCAGGAGTGTCGTAAGCAAGAGTGCAACAAGGCCCATTGTTGTGCACCAGTTCCCGTTCGATTCTAGCTCAAAGTAGTGTTTTCAGGTTTTACCCCATGGTATATCTAGGCCAGAGCCGCCTCTACCTGCTCGTATCCAGACAGGGATGTATTTCTCAGAAAACTCACAAAATCACTATAGTACCAAAATTCTAGGAAGTTCTTCTATACTAATCCTCAAAGTCAATCTTAGGGTAATGTTCTCTAATCAGAGTTTATATAAATCTAGTTTCCAAGGTTTGTACTAAACTTGATCTGATACCAACTATAATTCCTAGACCCTAGTTACCCAGAGTCGGTGCACTATTACATAACATTAGCATGATCAGAAGGAAATCATTTCTTGAAAGACCGATCAGTTTAGTATTATTGGAAACAAGATTCATGTATAAGTTCAACTTTACATCTTGAAAAGAAATACAACATGAATTTATTCCATTAGAAAGATCCAAGCCTCTTAGATTATTCCTGAAAGTCACTCATAACTAACTTCTTCATATCCTGGGAAAATTAAACATTAGAAAGGGGTGAGCTCAAATGCTCAGTAAGGGTAATAAATACAGTGAAAGATAACATAAATATTAAGCATGGTGAATAATTGAAACCACATCTATTTACCAATAATAAACATGAATAATTTTATGGTAGGAATATGATCTGAGTAAATAATTCCATAATAAAACATAATCACGGGTATTCTACTAGTCTAATGACCACATGAACCATCAAAATTATTTTCATAATTTTTGAATGTATAATGCCAGACATTCTGAAACATTTTTTCAAGGCCTCATCCAAGACGTCTAAAAATGATAAAGACCTCATCCAAAACCATATATCAAATTGGGAAAGGCATCGGCCAATTCCCTGTCTATTTGTCTCATGATACCTATCGATGCATCGAGAAGCTATAGTGGGCTCCCCCCGTCACATACTAAGTCCAATACATTCCTCATATGAAAAGGTTAAAATATAACATAAACATTCATATTATAACTAGTATACGAAATGTCAATACATTAACCATAAACCATGAATGGTATAAAAATAGCACATCCACTATCAAACATATCACAAAACCTTCAATACAATATTTAAGTTTTGCATCATAACAAATTAACGTCAAACAAACATAAAATCCATCAAAGGATGTTGACATAGATGAAATCAAAACCTTTTTTTAGAGAAATATCTCTTTCTATTTTGAAATCATTTAAGAGTAAAATAATTATAAAGAAAACTTTTAAAAAAAATATTCTTATAAGCTTATAAGGGAAGCTTCAATGATGTTATAATGGCCAAAAATAGCCGCACCCGCCGTATAAGTTAAAAAATCAATCTTATCTTAATTTTGTTGAAAAGGTCATAAAGTACCTTGTTTGGAAAAAGACGGAAAGATTACTTTTAAAACATATAAGGTTATAAATTACTTGACTGCTTTATATAGTAAAAAATGTTTTGAAATACATTATTAAGAAACATGTATGTGTATGATAAAGAGGTCCCAGTAGATACTTACGTAAAAACAACCTCGGGTAATAAAGAGATTGTAGAATTAACTCTTACCTTGTACTTTTCCTTGGTCGAGGTTAGGTTAACCTCCTGTATAATGGTGATATAATTTTTAGTAAATTATAAAATAATCATATACATTAATACGATATCATATATGATATTTTAATATTGCTTTGTTAATAATATCTTAGTATTATCGTCATTTCGGGTGTTAACTGATTCATTTTCCTTTATACTTTTTGTTACGTATGTAATGTTTGTTATGAATAAGATGTATTTTATTAATATTCAGAATTATATTAAGTATTTAAACATTATTTTTAATCATTTAATGAAAATTAGTCTTTAATGTATACGATGGGGAACGAATCTCATCGCGTTCGTGGAGACGGTAATCCGTACGTACGCATGAGTGACAATATCATTATTTTGATATTAAAATAATATATAATTGGATGGTATATCATATATAAAGAATCATTATCATGTTATATTTATTATTTACATCAATTACACATCATTATTATACCCATCCAAATAATAATGTATTGAATAACAATTACACCACGACGTGGAGACGGTAATCCGTACGTACACACGTATAGTGACATGTCATTCAAAGGATGGATAGAATAATGAAGATGTTTGTACCATATTTATAATAACATCAAATTATATAGAATATACTGGATTTATTATTTTATAATGGAAACAACTAAGAAAGAGGGAGTGTAAGAAAAAAGGAAATGAAAGAGGTGATGAAATATTTACCTCTTCTTCGGGTTCTTCCTTTTGATTTGATCAAAAGGGCTCTATAGATTGGATTTATGAATAAAGTAAGTGTAGAGACCCGAAGCTTGATGTACATGGACATTACATTACTTTAGCGGAATACTTAATACATAACAAAAACAGACACACAAGGACCGTAATAGTTTAGTGTCTTTGGAAACATGGAACGTAATCTTCTAATCGTGGTGAAAGATCTTCAACATCTCCCATAAAGATCTTCCCCTTTTTCTTCTTACCTAAAACCTTTCTTTATATCCTGGGGAAAATAAAACATAAAAAGGGTGAGCTCAAATGCTCAGTAAGGGTAAGCATGGATAAAATAAAACATACCATATAAATTTTAACTTAAAAACATGAACATAATTTTTAAACATCAAAAGCTTGAGAAATGACATAAAACATGGAAATACGTAAGGCATAGATCATAAAGAAAAATTAATAATGATAAAATAGCATGGGAATAAAACATGTAATTGTGGAAACCATTAATCACATGATATGATTTCCATAGTAGCCAAGGCATTGCTGCCAAGACCATCTTAGTGGACAAAGTCCCATTCTGAATCGGGTTCACTCCTTGTTTCAGTCCTATAACACTGAACTGGATTAACATACCGTTCCAGCCAAGTCTATCTCATGAGATTTAAAATCTTTACCCAATGCATTAGAGGGAGATATAGGTCCCACCCATCTCATAATGAAATCATTCTTACTTGTTCCATAAAATAAACATACATCATTCATAATAACCCAAAGAATAAAATGGGATTCATAAACATCATCCCATCATCACATAATCCATATAAAAGAAATGGATATCATTTCATAATAAGAAAAGTGAAACCATTTAAATCATATAGACATTACACTTGAAACATACACATATGAAATAATTTCATCTTAGATGGAAAATGGTTTTGATAAAACACTTGAAATGAATTCTTGAGGAAAATATCCTTTCTTCTTCAAAATGAATTTATTTTCACAAAATGTCATGCAATTTTAAAAGAAATAGATTTTGTTGAAAATAGTCATGAAATCTTTTGGCAGAAGCTTCATGTAAATAAGGCTTTATAAAACCGTAAAAATCCATTCGTGCCGTATGAGTTAAAAGAAAAACATTATTTTCGTACTTTTTCCGGAAAAGTCAAAAAGTACCTCGTAACGTAAACAAAAGAAAGATTCCTTACATACCATGTAGTAAAAGTGAAAAATGGGTAAAAAGGACTTTAAACATACATGAAAACACTTTTATAAAACATGGAAATGGATGATAGAAATAACCCCACTAAATACTTACGAATAAGCAATCTCGGATAAAAATGAGATTTGCAAAATTATCCCTTACCTTAGGTCTGATATGCTTCGTACGTATCCGAACCTCATGTATAATGATTTAAATAATGTTATTGAATTATTACAGAATCATATTAATTGTTATGATATCAGATATGGTTCACTATGACTTTATATTACCCGTTCATTTGTAAATTCCATGTTAAAGATTGTTTTGGGTAAAATCGTTTCATTTGTCGTCCGTGTTTTGACTTGTAATTATTCATATGATTACTAAGATCATGATTACTTACATCCAGAATGTAAAACATGATTTATATATAATATATATTCAGAATATACCTATATATAATAGATCGATAAATGGAAATAAATACACTGTTCATGGAAACGGTAGGTCGTACGTAGGCATGAACGTTGTTTTCGTTTCCTCATTGAATTGAATGGAATTAATTGGATGACATACATATATATGTATAAATAAATCCAGTATCATTATTATGTCATATATTTCATGATTACTTATTATATATACTTTATAATCATTTATGAATGGTTAATCATTGAGAATGAATCTCATCGCGTCGTGGAGACGGTATTCCGTACGTACGCACGAGCGATGATATCATTACCATGATCGTGGAATTTTATTGGAGTGTATATATACTTTTACAGAATCAATATAACTTTACGATAATCATATATAGTTTTTATTTACACCATTATACCGATCCAAGTAAGGTGGTGGTGGAAAATAAATTACACCACGGCGTAGAGACGGTATTCCGTACGTACGCACGCGCGGTGATTTCGTTTCCCGTAGTATGGATAGATGGTGGAATAGGGTTGTTTCATACTTATAATAAAATATCAGTATATGAGTGATACTGATGTTATTAATTCATAATGAAACAACCTAATAAGAATAAGTTTAAGAAGAAATAAAGGTGAAAGAATCGGTAACGGAAATTACCTCTTCTTTGAAGCGCCTCTTTGATACCTCCTCTTAGGGCACTAAAATTGGTCTTTTAAGAATAACATGACCTCTAGGATGTTTCTAGGGAAGTGGATAAGGGAATTGGGCAGGGGTTGGCTGATCTTGAAGGCTCAAAGTGGTGTGTGGAAGAGACGGAGGAGGTGCCCTTTTATAAGGGAGGAGAGGGGCACCTTTGGAATTCTTAAAAATATTAATTTATAATAAATATAACCCCACTTAAAAACCTCAAAAAAATGACTCATATTCGAAGATTAGATGATATAGGGTTTTAATCCCATCAACCAATCAAATTTAGACATGTTTGGATCTTCTTTTAAACCTTATCATTTTGATTCATCCTTATTTAATCTATTTAAGTTTATTTGTGGTAATAAAATTCTAAATTTTAAATTATAACAAATAATTACTTATTTGTTGTGAATTTTCCATAATTGTTTACTTTATAACATTATAGACCATATAAATATAAATTTATAATTTTTAAATATTTTTTGGATTTTTAAACAATTTTATAATATGTTATTTTTATAAAATAACAATAGTGTCAATTTTGACACTATTCATTTATTTGAACTTAAATAAAATATATATAGAATATATGTTAGAACTAAAAGATTTAATAGATTCATAAAAGGTCATATGTATCTATAAAATTATTGGATCACATTAAATAGTTCATATAATATTTATTTTATTATTTTTAAAACCATTTATTTGGTTTATTGCTTAATAAAATAATTACTACAACATTTTTGTATAATTATTTAATATACTTATTTTTGCATAAAAATTAAAAATAAAATCCTATGATGAAGATAAATCTATTAAATTTCACAATAATACTTTTACTCTAATTATTAATCTTAAAATCACAATATTTAAATTGTTATATTTATTAAATTATGAAGTTGAAAACTTTGGCATCATTTAAAATAATATAATATAAGTGTCATAATCACTTTTATAAGGCTCCAAATTGTTATATATTAGGTCATTGGATGATTAAGGTGTATCTATACACTACCAATAATTTTTGGTCAGGTTTGTGGGCCTTTTATTTGGTATTATTATTTCAATAAAAACTATATTACTTATTTCCCACTTAATAAATAATTTCTGTATCATTAATGTATCACCATTAATGACAATTATTTAATCCCTAAAAATTATAAATAAATTATAAATATGTAGATAATTTTATTATCTTTCTATAGACTATTCATGTTCGAAGTTTTATGACGTATATCACTAAATTAAAATTATTATACTTATAAGATTTAAGAGAGTGACATGTTGTCACTTTCTTTGGTTTTAATAATAATTAAATTATTTTCATGGTCAAAAGTCCTTAAAATGAATCTAATCTGACCCCTAGGTTATATGGGTCTACTTTTATCCATACAATATAATTTTTTCATGTGTTAGGGTAATTTTATAATAGTCTATTTACCCTTAATTACCCGATTTACCTCTAACTATAGTAAATAAAATTTACCGTAGTTACTATTCATAATTCCCAAATATAAAAAGTAGCTTATTAACATAATTTGGACCCACTGATTCCAAATATGGAATCCATTTTTCCAAATTCAATACACAATAGTTTCAGAAATTAAATCAAAATTAATCTCGTTGTCGAAAGAAAATGGGTGTTTCTTTAAAACATTGCAAAAGATTGAATTGATTTAACCTACGAATTTAATGTAAAATCAATGCTAATGACATACATTATATTAAATGGTAAAAATATATTCTATTTATACTTTAAAACCATTCAATATTATTATTTATCCATATAAATTATTGCGATGAAAAAAGTTGTTTTTAATTAAAATATAGCGTGTTTTTACTATTCATCAAAATATGAAAGTTACCAGAATAATATGAAACATTTATCCAAAGTAAATTTTTATTTCTTGATTCAAAAGAATAATTTTTATTTGTCAAATTGAACTTATAAACATGTCAAAAACTAGATTTAAAGTGGGTGCTCCATCAAAAGGCGGCAAGACTGCATTTTTTAAAAAAATACTTATTTTACCCGAAAAATTTATTTTGTTTTTATACCATGTTCTAGAAAATGTGTAAGATGAATAATAATGTTATAAAATTCAAAATTAAGTTAATATTATTCATAACGTCTACTTCATAATAATATTATAATAATATATCGTTGTTTAGTAAAACCCGGTATTGCGTACAACACACGCTATCGAGGAAGGTCGCGATTGCATGTAAGGCAAGCCAAGTCAGGGTTGCGTGTTGTTAAAGAATATTTCATTGTTTCGTATAATAGAATCCACCCATATTTCATTTATAAATTGAATATATATATATATACTCAAGGTTGCATAGAATAACTATTATCAAAATTTTGTGTAACACGATCCAAGAATAGTGTTGCGTATACTGCAAGCTAATACGGTGTTGCATATAGTGTAAGGTAATCTTGGTGTAGCATAAAACAAAAGACATTAATGAAATTAAAAGAATATTTTTCATAAAATCTCAGGGTGTTACATTCTACCCCCCTTAAAAATGAATTTCGCCCTCGAAATTCGTCGGGGTTATAAATGGTTTACTACTCAAAAGTTTGTTTAATAGAAACCCACATCGTAAAAAGAAATACTGAAACATGGCTTTAAAAACTAAATTATGAAATGTAACGGTCACCCAAATTAACTCATCACTGGGTTTCCACATAGGAGAACATAGGTTAAAATATGGATATGGAAGAAAAATCTAACCATCATGTTCTGATAGAGAGTGGTAGAGAACATGGCTATGAAAAAGCCAACAATCACAAAGCTATTGATTTGTGATGATATAAGGTACCATCTGATTCATCGGATATAAGGGAACTAGGACAACATTTTTGGTTTTCAAGATCATTTCCCTAAAGTTGATGAATTAAAATAAATACTTGCATGATTTTGGTACAATTTCACTGTTGTTCGTGAATTGAACAATTTCCACTTCATCCCTTAAAGAAATGAAGTTGAATTTGTTATTCGTGATGTGTTAGCAGATCATGTGATAGAATGATGGGTCATTCCATCTCTTTTAAACAAAAGGTTAGCAAAAGTTATAAGTCCATCTTATGGTTAGATTAATCGTATATGGTTCCCAAAATGAACTTATACTTCATATATCATACCGCTTAATAAAATAAAACTAGTTTCTACTAACCAGGGACATCCTGTAGGCCAGTGGTAGGCAATAAAGGCCATTCGCACTTCGTTTTTGGGTTCGATTCCCACAGCCTTGTCTGATGCGATGGGCTGTCGCCCGTCCTGTAGGTTGTCCTTTTTCTAAAACTATATTACTATAACATCCCATAAATAATATCGAAAAAACTTCTATCCTTAAACAGTACTAACTTATGTCCAACATAATCCATTCCAATCTTTAGGCTTATCAATAATACTACAGTCCACTCTCATAATATAGTGAAAATGATTACCAGATATTTAATATCATCGTTGATCCCCATATATCATAAGATATTTCTTGTTAGTCACATTCCAAACATTCGAAGGCCTTAATCATGTATTCTCTTGAAAAATGAATACCCATTGAACCTTAGTGAAAACATGAATGCAGTTAAAAGTTAACACTTTCCACATACCAAAATCCTCAAAATTATATATGCTCAAACCATGATATCACTTAGTCCTTATATTAATCATGAGCTCATGAATACCATCAAACATCTCATTATCTTCTTATTCCTTCATTATGCGCATATCATCTACTTTACAAAAATATCTGAATAACCTTCCATTGCTACTGGGACTATTCAACATATAGTTTCAAATACTTTTAGGAAAAAAAACAATAGTGGAACAATCCTTAGATGATTCTATATTCCATAGTACCATTAACTATACAACATAACTCTCGATAAACATACAATCATTCCACTACCTTCTAAAACAACTGTCTGAGCTTCAACACTTCTTTCAGCTCATATATCATTTGTAGTCTCCTCATCATCATCCACATAAATACTACTTATATGACCATACTGATTCTCTTCATGAGATTTTCCATTAGGGCATTGGTTTGCATAATGCCTGTATATTCCACGTTTAAAACATCTAATCATTGTTGATGTCATAGCAATGCCATTATCCTTGTCCATGGTGTTAACTGAACCTTTTTCCTTTGCACTTACTGTCTTTGTGTCCTTCTTTTCCACACCCAAAGCATCTTCCAGTTCCTTTGAAACAATCTCCCTGATGCCTCTACCCACATGATTTAAATGAGGGAAATTGAACTTTCTTTCCTCTATGATCTTCATGAAACTCCATCTTTCTCTAATTATCTGAGTCGGGAAACTTACCAAAGTTGAGATTATTGATCATATTATGAGATTGCTGATTAGGCATAATAATGATGTTTGGACTTCCAGATCCCATTTCATTTGGTTTCTCATGAAGAAAATCATTCCATTTTCTATCATATCCTCCATTATCATGAATCTTCCTGTTTCCAGCCATTTTCTAAAACCCAAAAAGAATAGTGTGAGAGGCAAAAATCATGCTAGGGAAAACAACATAGTAAAGGGGGAGTACCCTCAATATCTAACATCTTAGGTTAAATTCTAAGAATGTTACCGTAGTTCTAGGACTATATCCTATACGTATACTTGTCCTCAGGGACATCCCTAGACATACCTTAGAAATGTCTCTAGGGATCTCACTAACGTTTTCACATCCTAGTTTCCAAAGGTTAACTAAACCTTTCCTCTGATACCAACTGTAGATACCCAAAGCTTGACGTACATGGAAATTACCTTACTTTAGCAGAATACTTAATACATAACAAAAACAGACACACAAGGACCGTAATAGTTTAGTGTCTTTGGAAACTTGGAACATAATCTTCTAATCGTGGTGAAAGATCTTCAACATCTCCCATAAAGATCTTCCCCTTTTTTTTCTTACCTAAAACCTTTATTTATGTCCTGGGGAAAAGAAAACATAAAAAGGGTGAGCTCAAATACTCAGTAATGGTAATCATGGATAAAATAAATCATACCATATACATTTGAACTTAAAAACATAAACATAATGTTTAAACATCAAAAGCATGAGAAATGACATAAAACATGGAAGTACGTAAGGCATAGATCATAAATAAAGATTAAGAATGATAAAATAGCATGGGAATAAAACATGTAATTTTGGAAACCATTAAGCACATGATATGATTTCCATAGTAGCCAAGGCATTGCTGCCAAGACCATCTTAGTGGACAAAGTCCCATTCTGAACCGATTTCACTCCTCGTTTCATTCCTGTAACACTGAACCGGATTAACTTACTGTTCCAGCCATGTCTATCTCATGAGATATAAAATCTTTACCCAATTCATTGGAGGGAGATATAGGTCCCACCCATCTCATAATGAAATCATTCTTACTTGTTCCACAAAATAAACATACATCATTTCTAATAACCCAACGAATAAAATGGGTTTCATAAACATCATCCCATCATCACATAATCCATATAAAAGAAATGGATATCATTTCATAATAAGAAAAGTGAAACCATGTAAATCATAGAGACATTACACTTGAAACATACACATATAAAATAATTTCATCTTAGATGGAAAATGGTTTTGATAAAACACTTGAAATGAATTCTTGAGGAAAATATCCTTTCTTCTTCAAAATCAATTTCTTTTCACAAAACGTCATGCAATTTTAAAAGAAATAGATTTTGTTGAAAATAGTCATGAAAAATTTTGGAGGAAGCTTCATGTAAATAAGTCTTTATAAAACCGTAAAAATCCATTCGTGCCGTATGAGTTGAAAGAAAAACATTATTTTCATACTTTTGCTGGAAAAGTCAAAAAGTACCTCGTAACGTAAACAAAAGAAAGATTCCTTACATACCATGTAGTAAAAGTAAAAAATGGGTAAAAAGGAATTTAAACATACATGAAAACAATTTTATAAAACATGGACATGGATGATAGAAATAACACCAGTAAATACTTGCGAATAAGCAATCTCGGATAAAAATGATATTTGCAAAATTATCCCTTACCTTAGGTCCGATATGCTTCGTACGTATCCAAACCTCCTGTATAATGATTTAAATAATTTTATTGACTTATTACAGAATCATATTAATTGTTATGATATCATATATGGTTCACTTATGACTTTATATTACCCGTTCTTTTGTAAATTCCATGTTAAAGATCGTTTTGGGTAAAATCATTTCATTTGTCGTCCGTGTTTTGACTTGCAATTATTCATATGATTACTTAGATCATGATTACTTAATTCCAGAATGTAAAACATGATTTATATATATTATATATTCAGAATATACCTATATATAATAGATCGATAAATGGAAAGAAATACATCATTCATGGAAACGGTAGGTCGTACGTACACATGAACGTTGTTTTCGTTTCCTCATTGAATTGAATAGATTTAATTAGATGAAAAACATACATATATATATAAATAAATCCAGTATCATTATTATGTCATATATTTCATGATTACTTATTATATATACTTTATAATCATTTATGAATGGTTAATCATTGAGAATGAATCTCATCGCGTCGTGGAGATGGTATTCCGTACGTACGCACGAGCGATGATATCGTTCCCATGATCGTGGAATTTTATTGGAGTGTATTTATACTATAACAGAATGAATATCACTTTACAATAATCATATATATTTATTATTTACACCATTATACCCATCCAAGTAAGGTGGTGGTGGAAAATAGATTACACCACGGCGTGGAGACGGTATTCCGTACGTACGCACGCGCGATGATTTCATTTTCCGTAGGATGGATAGATGGTGAAATAGGGTTGTTTCATACTTATAATAACATATCATTATATGAGTAATACTGATGTTATTACTTCATAATGAAACAACCTAATAAGAAGAAGTTTAAGAAGAAATAAAGGTGAAAGAATCGGTAATGGAAATTACCTCTTCTTTGAAGGGCCTCTTTGAGACCTCCTCTTAGGGCACTAAAATTGGTCTTTTAAGAAGAACAGGACCTCTAGGATGTTTCTAGGGAAGTGGAGAAGAGAATTGGGCAGGGGTTGGCCGAGATTTAAGACTCAAAGTGGTGTGTGTAAGAGAGGCAGGAGGTGCCCTTTTATAAGGGAGGAGAGGGGCACCTTTGGAATTCTTAAAAATATTAATTTATTATAAATATAACCCCACTTAAAAACCTCCAAAAATGACTCATATTCGAATATTAGATGAGATAGGGTTGTAATACCATCAACCAATCAAATTTATACATTTTTTGATCTTATTTGAAACCTTATCATTTTGATTTATCCTTATTTAATCTATTTATGTTTATTTGTGGTAATAAAATTCTAAATTTTAAATTATAACAAATAATTACTTATTTGTTGTGAATTTTCAATAATATTTTAATTTATAACATTATAAACCATATAAATTTAAATTTATAATTTTTAAATATTTTTGTGATTTTTAAAAAATTTTATAATATATTATTTTTATAAAATAACAATACTGTCAATTTTGACACTATTCATTTATTTGAACATAAATAAAATATATACAGAAGATATGTTCAAACTAAAAGATTTAATAGATTCATAAAATGTAATCTGTTTCTATAAAATTAGTGGATCACATTAAATAGTTCATATAATATTTATTTTATTATTTTTAAGACCATTTATTTGGTTTATCTCTTAATAAAATAATTACTACGACATTTTTGTATAATTATTTAATATACTGGTTTGTTGCATAAAAATTAAAAATAAAATCTTATGATGAAGATAAATCTATTACCTTTCACAATAATACTTTTACTCGAATTTATCATCTTAAAATAACAATATTTAAATTGTTATATTTATTAAATTATGAAGGTGACAACTTTGGCATCATTTAAAATAAAATAATATATGTGTCATAATCACTTTTATAAGGCTCCAAACGGTTATATATTAGGTAATTGGATGATTAAGGTGTCTATATACACTACCAATAAGTTTTGGTTAGGTTTGTGGGCCTTTTAATGGGTATTATTATTTCAATAAAAACTATATTACTTATTTACCACTTAATAAATAATTTCTGTATCATTAATGTATCACCATTAATGACAATTATTTAATCTCTAAATATTCTAAATAAATTATCATGATGTAGATAATTTTATTAGATTTCTGAATACTATTCATGTTCTAAGTTTAATGATGTTTATCACTAAATTAAAATTATTATACTTATAAGATTTAAGAGAGTGGCATGTTGTCACTTTCTTTAGTTTTAATAATAATTAAATGATTTTCATGGTCAAAAGTCCATAAAATGAATCTAATCCGACCCTTAGGTTATATGGGTCCACTTTTAGCCATACAATATAATTTTGTCATGTTTTAGGGTAATTTTATAATATTATATTTACCCTTAATTACCCGATTTACCTTTAACTATGGTAAATAAAATTTACCGTAGTTACTATTCATAATTCCCAAAAATAAAAAGTAGCTTATTAAAATAATTTGGACCCACTTATTTCAAATATGGAATCCATTTTTCCAAATTTCTATACACAAAAGTTGCAGAAATTAAATCAAAATTAATCTCGTTGTCGAAAGAAAACGGGTTTTTCTTTAAAACATTGCAAAAGATTGAATTGATTTAACCTACGAATTTAATGTAAAATCAATTCTAATGACATAAATTATATTAAATGGTAAAAATATATTATATTTATACTTTTAAACCATTCAATATTATAATTTAACCATATAAATTATTGCGATGAAAAAAGTTGTTTTTAATTAAAATATAGCGTGTTTTTACTATTCATCAAAATATGAAAGTTACCAGAATAATATGAAAAGTTTATCCAATGTAAATTTTTATTTCTTGATTCCAAAGAAGAATTTTATTTTGTAAAATTGAACTTATAAACATGTCAAAACTAGATTTAAAGTGGGTGCACCATCAAAAGGCAGCAAGACTGCATTTTTTGAAAAATACTTATTTTACCTGAAAAATTTATTTTGTTCTTATACCATGTTATAGAAAATGTGTAAGATGAATAATAATGTTATAAAATTAAAAATTTAGTTAATACTATTCATAATGGCTAGTTCATAATAATATTATAATAATATATCGTTGTTTAGTAAAACCTGGTATTGCGTACAACACACGCTATCGAGGAAGGTCGCGATTGCGTGTAAGGCAAGCCAAGTCAGGGTTTCATGTTGTGCAAGAATCCTTCGTTGTTTCGTATAACAGAATCCAACCATATTTTATTTATACATTGAATATATATATATATATATACTCAATGTTGTGTAGAATAGCTATTATCAAAATTGTGTGTAACACGATCCAAGAATAGTGTAGCGTATACTGCAAGCTAATACGGTTTTGCGTATAGCGCAAGGTAATATTGGTGTAGCATACAACACAAGACATTAATGAAATTAAAAGAATATTTTTCATAAAATCTCGGGGTGTTACAGTAAGGACTATATGATGAATGTAGGATAGTTTATATGGTATTTGGGCTATTTTTGGTCAAGCCAAATGGCTTTGAAAGTGTTAATTTGAGAGAAGGGGGAGTACCCTTTTATAAGAGGGGTGAGGGGTAGCTTAGGAAAAGATAGAAATATTATTTTATAATAAAATAATTTTATATTTATAATGGTTCCAAAATAAATTATTTAAAGGATAAGTTGGGTATGGGTCGAAAACCACTCAACCAATAGGTTTTAGACAGGTTTGGGTTACTATACTAACTTTATCTTTTAGTTTTAACTTTTAGTTAAATAGTTTGACATTTACCATGTCTCTTTGTATTTTAATATTATATGGTTAACAAACTTACTATATACATCCAAGGGAATCCAAAGTGGTTCATTAATGATACACATATCATTATATAAGTCTTTTGGAAGAACCTTAGATTTTAGGAATAGAATATCAATTAATAATATAATATTTTTTTATAAACTCTTTTATGTCAATTTTGAGAATATTTGGTATTTTGTTTTTGCTAAATTTATAAAAGCACTATTACTTCGAAATAAATTCATCTAACAAACCCTAATATGTCATAATAACCTAAAAAATTAGTTTAATTCATAAAAAGTCTCAAATTACATTTATTTGGATATTTATAATGTCAATTATTTTAATCCTTCATTAATTAGGTAATTACTGCATCATCATTATGTCATAAATAAATTAAATTATTTAATTTCTAAAAAATATAAATAAAATACCATTATGTATGAAATCTTCTTATCTTTCTAATGAACATTTATAGTCAAAATTATCTTATGTGTAACCTTATATTGAAAGTATTTTTGTTATTAAACTTTGATTTTAACTCTTTTAACTCTTCTTTGAATTAAATAATAATAAATGTCTTAATATAAACCAAGTGGACCAAATATGTTCATATTTTATTCCTAAAGTTATTTTTGGTCGAATTATACTTATCCAATAGAAGTTTTACTTGTTTTAGGTTAATAATAATATCATTTTTACCCTTAATTACCCTATTTACTTTTAACTGTGGTAAATAAAAGTAAAAAGTTACTATTTAGAAAAAATTATTTTCATCTTATTGAACCAAATTTTACATACTGATATCAATTGTGTTGCTTGGATTTTCAAAATTCAACTCACATAAGTGATAAAATTATGTTTTATGTAAATTTTCAAATGCTCCTAGGAGGTGGGTAAAAGACGTTAAAAAGTTCAATAAAATTTTTATATATCTTAAATCTTAAATTATTATAATGTGAATCCAGTTAATTACATTGAACATATATGGGTATTATGTATCTATTTTGACCTAAAATAAATTTAAATAAAATAAATATTTATTTAAATATAAATTCAGTTTAAACTATAACTCAGTGTTTTTCACTATTCATCAAAAATTGAATGTTTTCAGAAAAATACCCAAAATTCACCCTAAGATAATTTTGATATTATAAATCAAAAAATGAAGTCCATTTTGAATGATAAAATTTATAAAATTTCAAAAAGTGGGTATTACTATTCGTAACGGCTAGTTTGATTGGTTATGGTGTGTTAGAACTCGAAGTTGCATACAACACATGCTATTGTATTATTCAAAGAGAAGCATACTGTGGAAGCTTGGGGTGTTACATCCTCAATGCATTGGTAGGTATCATGAGACAAACTAGTGTCTTGGAACAAGGCCTTGAAAAAATAGTATTTGTAGTCTTGGCACAAGGTCTTGACTATGTGGTTATGAAGTTTGGCATTATCCATTCCATCATTATAAAATTGGTTGTTGATATTACATGTGATTATTCGACAAGTAGAATATCCATGTGAATAATTAAATGGAATTATTTGATTTATATTTTCCATATTATGCTTAAGTTTAAGTTTAAAAGGCTTGTGTTTTAGTCTTATACATTGCCTTAAATGTTTATTCTTATTTATGATAGATTTTTCAATATTGTTATCCTGACTGAGCATCTGAGCTCAGCCCTTTCTTATGTTTTATACTTCCTAGGATGCAAAGAAGTATATTAAGATTAACCTATAGAAATAGTCTAGGGGATATAAAAGCTTTCAAAGGGGACACAATGTTGTTTTTTTATCTCATGATGTAATGTAAAACTTATATATGTATCTTGTACTTATAAGGCAACTAAACTGATCAGTCTTTCGAGGCTTGATTCCTTGAAATCGTGCCAATGTGTTAAAAGAATGCACCGGCTCTGGGCTTCTGGGTCGGGGTGTTACAGTTAGTATCAGAGGAAGTTTAGTACAAACATTGGAAGCTAGATTTAGAGAAAAACTCTGATTAGGAAACACTACCCTAAGATAGACATTGATGATTTCTATAGAAGAACATCTAAATTTTTTGGAAATTTAAATATTATCTGGGTTTTCCAAAAAATACATCCCTATATGGAAACAAGCAGGTAGATGTGGCTCTGGAACATATGTACCTAGGATTGAAAACTCTGACAAGGAGTTTCGGGCTTGACCTGGGGTATCTTGGTACACAACAACGAGCCATGCTTCACTCTTGGTTATGAAACTCTCGGGGGATATGTTTAGGATAATTAACATTTTATTTACAAACTAAATTGAATGATTTTAATATAATATTATAATAAATAACCTAGGTTAATTATAAGGTGTTTTAGATTGAAAATAAGGTGTTATGATATTATCTAAATGATTTTATGACTCACACTATGGTTTCTTGTGTTAGTCAATGACTGGATTCCAAGGAAGTCATAGTAACATTGAACATGATGTACAAGGTGGTCACGGTGGTATAAATGAGCAACAAAATGGAATGATGATAGGTGTACAAGATATCATGTTCATGCCGAATCAGTTTTCCAAAAATATGATCAAAAACATATATATTAACCAACTCCCAGACTTAACAAAGAAGGGAAAGGTAGTGAATGATAAGAGCTCCAGCAGTGGAGACCATTGATAAAAGAAATCACAATTTCCATCATGCAGGAAATTTGGAAGAATCCACCTAGGGAAGTGTCTCAATGGAACAAAGAAATTCTTTATGTGTGGTAAATAAGGACATAAAGTAAAGAATTGCTGAGGAAAAAAGAAGAGTACTATGGAAAAAAATAAATATGATCCCAAGAATCCATTTACAGTCATTTTCCATAAATTTAGAGGAAATGGGCATTACCCAAGTGAATTCCCTATTATATAGTATAACCTCTTGGTCAAGGAATAAATTATACAGAAATAGATGTATGGTGAGATGTTTAAAAGTATTAGTGCTCTTTGTTGATGGGATTACTTTGGAAGGATTTTCTCTTTTATGTGTAACCCTGTAGTTTGTTATGTGAAAAATGCTATTTTAGGAAGAATTATCTTTTCAATTATTGATAAAGTTATAAATAACCATTTGATTTTAAATGATCCTTTAATTTTAGGTAATTATATGTTATTAAATTTTGGGATGAAAATGCGAGGTATGCGATAACATTTTTGGTGAAATTTTGTTATGGTTATTTTGATGAATTTATCTCATTTTTGGAATGTTATAAACTATATTTTTTTTAAAAGGAAAACACGTAGATCATGGGACAACCCATTGCATCAGACAAAGCTACAAGAATCAAACCCACAACCAGAGTGCAATTGGGATTTATCGCCTACCACTAGACTACGTGAAGTACCTAGTTAGTGTGACTAATTCATTTTAGTTAAATGATTTTATTGATCAATAATAAGTTTATTTAGGATCTTATGTCTTATCAAATGGATATCCTTAGTATAGGAAAATGATTTGGTGATTATGTGATAAATGTTATTTTGGAATACGTTCGCTCTATTGGGAACACTATATGCCTAAGGAAAATAGAATACTATGGGATTTCATTTGAGGATTAATGGTGGATTTTTATCTATGTTTTTATTGTGGATTTATAGCAACTTGGGTTATTTATAGAAATTATTAACCTATCATAGAAAATATTTGATTAGGTTAATTACTTTTAAGTATGTGACCTTAATAGTATTCGATGTTATTTGGAGATACAATTTAATGTGGAAGACTACGTAATCAAATTCTTCTATGTTTTGGGTGTCAATATTAGTTTGGATTATATTGAAGGATTTTAAGGACAATTGTTTATTGAGTTTTATTTATTGAACTTTGGGTATTGTTGGTTTAATTTTAGAAATTAAGATTAGTATTTCTTTCTGTAAAGGATTATTCTTTTTGGGGATCATTGGATCTTGTACTAACCATTTTGGTTTTGGTTAATCTCTAAAGACAATGTAAATATATAGTTTATCCTTTGTGGATCATGTGATTCTCTATAAGTTGATTCTAGTGCTTCAGGTGTGACCACGTCATCTTGAATACTCATCGTTCAAAAAAAAAAGATTAGTTAGTGGTAGAAATTTATTAAAGGATGAAACTCTACTTAAAAAGTAAGTATATTTCTTTGTGTTCTTAGTCAATCTCATAAATAAATTCCTCAACTTTATGAAATGGAACTAAACAAAATGTTTTCCGTTTACTTTTCCATCTGGGAAACTAATGACCATTTATCCCATCACAAGTTTGTGGTTTTCTTGTTGTTAACTTTCTCCTAATCATGTTTTCTATCAATCTCCATCAGAACTTGACACATATTTTATCTTCCATATCCATGTTTTTCTACATGGAATGCTAGTTTGTATTATCTCAGGTGACCTTTGTACTTATTTGTCATTTTTTTAAAGAAATAGTTTTATTGACTATTTTTCCGATGTGGGACTTTCAATGAAGTTCCCAAGCCCAATTTTAAAAATTAATAGGATTCAATTTCCAAAAGGGGGGAAGAATGTAACACCCCAATATTTCATAGTATGTTATTTTCTTTAAATTACTTCAATAGCTTGTGTTACATGTAACACCGAGTTTGAGCGCACCAAAACTTACCAAATTACACATTCAAAAATCAGTTATGGATATTATTAACTGAATTTTGAATTTTATATACTACATATAATTTTAGAATCAATATTATGTGTTTTTTAGACATAATATAAGAACAAATTCAATTTTTCCGATAAAAGAAGTATTTTTCAAAAAATGCAATTTTACCGCCTTTTAATGGATAACCATTTTTAAATAAAATATTTGACACTTTTTTATATTAAATTTTACAAAAAAACTTTTAATTTATAATTGGGACATAAAAATTTAGTTTGGATAAAATTTTGGTGTTTTTTTATAACTTTCATATTTTGATGAATAGTGAAAAATACTAACTTTTAATTGAATACAACTTTTTTAATTAAAATAATTTATAGTGTTAAATTATACTTTTGAATGGTTTTTAAGTATAATAAGATTATATTTTTATCATTTAATATAATTTTGGTCATTGTAAGTAATTTCCCTTTGAAATTGGACACAAACAAGTGCCAATCTTTTAATAGTAATTATTTCTTAAAAACACTCTCTTTATTTTGAAAACAGGAATTAATTTTAAATTAATTTCTGCCACTTATGGGTTTTGAATTTGTAAAAATTAATTCTATATTTGGAATCATTATGTAAAAATTGTTTAAATAGATAACTTTTATTTTTAGACATTATGAATATTTACTTCAGTAAATATTTTATTTACCGTGGTTAAAGGGGTAAATCTGGTAAATAAGAGTAAAAAATGATATTATAATAATATTAAATTACCCTAACATGTGTCATGTTCCTATTGTTTGATACATATCCACCATGGGAAACCTTTTGTTGATTTTGGGACCTCAATGGATCCACTTGAGAGTGATAATGACACTTTATATTAATTATTTTAAAGTAATGACAAAAATGACATAACATATATCTTTTAGTAAAAACATTTTTACATGGGGTTATATAAGTTATATTTTTTAATATATATATTAATTTTAAATATAAAAATATTTCATACATCATGGTTATTTTTTTTTAATTTTTATACATCAAATAAATAAAATTATTTATGACATAATAATGATGCAGTGTTTACCTCATTAATAAATGATTTAAATAAATAAGAATATAAAAATTAAAAAAATATAAAAAACTTTTTAAATTCTTATTGGATAATTTTAATTTGAACATGAGTCATATAAATTATAATTTAATGAGTTTTGAACATTTAGAAACCGAAAATCATTATATAATAAAATAATATTTTCAAACATTCCTTAAGAGCCCCTCATCCCCCTTATAAAAAGCCCTCACTTCAAACCCATATCTCACACCTCTCAAGACCCTTGGACCATCCAAAATCAGACCAAATAATATCCTTACATCCCTATATTCCTCTTAGAAGCCTTACCTTAGGCAGAAGGCACTTCAAGGTAGCCTTTCGGTTCAAACCAAAGGGAGTTACCCGATTTAAAGGTAACATCTCCTTTTAAATTATTTTCATTTATTTTACTTCTCCAGCCCCCTAAAATCTCTTTGTTCCTTTATTTTATAAAATAACCAGTATAATAAATATACTAGGTTATTTTTATGATAAATATTTTAACTACACTTACACACACATCCATCTAATGGTATAGAGCATAATGTTTCTGTGGACGGAAAACTACTGCTTCACAAAATGATGATTGTTCAATCTTCTACTATCACCTATTATGGTTTCTATAATGATGGAAATATAATTATATATGATATATATGATATTTATTTTATCTATAAGCTTCTTTAATTCTCTTTTATATCATACCCTTATTCTTTTCATGTTGTATATATTCGATAATTTCATTTGAGGAAGTGCGGACTACCGCCCCCTCAAAGTGATATGACTCGTTCATACCATACATGGAACATATAAAGGATAGTTTTAATGAACATACATAACATATATAAAATATTATATTATACTGGAATAATAATATATCGAAGTATAATTTGGTTTTCTTTCCTTTTAAAATAAAATAATGGATGTAGCATTCGTGCATACGTACGGATTACCGTCTCCACGAACGCGATGAGATTCATTCCCCATCATAACCATTAAAAAATGATTTTAAATTGATTATTAAAAATAATATTTAATAACAGAATATATTTCTATATATTAATCAAATACATCCTATCCATAACAAATGTGA
This sequence comes from Viscum album, assembly GCA_963277665.1. Classification (NCBI taxonomy): domain Eukaryota; kingdom Viridiplantae; phylum Streptophyta; class Magnoliopsida; order Santalales; family Viscaceae; genus Viscum; species Viscum album. The sequence continues at coordinate 825,776,838 of OY728132.1, forward strand.
CTTACATAGAAAAATATATAAATGAAAACGAATCAATTAACACACGAAACAATGATACTACTAAAATATTATTAAAAAAGAAATATTAAAATATAATATATGATGTAATATTTATGTATTTAGTTCTTGTATAATTTAATAACAATGATTTAACTATTATACAGTAGGTTAAGATACCCTCAACCAAGGAAAAGTACTAGGTAAGGAGATTCTTAACTCACTTTTAATCCCGCGAGATTTCCATTGTTCGCCACTTATTTATTGCATGTGGTGTATTTTGTACTGAAATTTGATATATATTATCATGATTATCTTTGTATTAATGGTATTATATGATTCATTTGGTGGTTATTAAATTTTTTTCATATGACTCGATTGATTACAACGTGTTAAGGGGTTTCTTATCTCACTTTTAATTCTGTGAGATTTCCATTGTTCACCACTTATTAATTGCATGTGGTCTATTTTGTACTGCCATTTGATATATATTATCATAATTATCTTTTAATTAATGGTATAATGATATTAATTTGGTGTTTATTAACTTTTTTTCATACAACTCGATTGATTACAACGTGGTAAGGGGTTTTTATCTCACTTCTTATTTCCGTTTGATTCATGCTGTATTGCCACTATTTATTATTGTGTGGTGTATGTACTTCTCATGATTTTGTTCCTTATGTATTGTGATTTAATTTATTGTTAATTACACCTTCATTTTATTACCCTTATTTCATGGGGTTTATGTTTCGTAAGTCACCAAATCAGTAAGGGAATTTTGAATTTTGATTTCCACTCATTAGGTTCTACGCAAACTTCATTGATTATTTTACTCCAAGATTATGTGTGAAATCACTATTTATTTATTTATATTTTAATTTACACTCCCCTTTTTTGTGGTTATTATTTTCGTACACATAATCACTCCATTGATAAATTCTCAAGTCATTGATATGAACTTGATAAGAGTAATCTTAACTCAATTTTCATTCATTGACTTAAACATCCAAGTCATTGGTGTTGTTGTTACAAGAATATGTGTGAATGTACTATGATTGTTTTACAATGAATATCCAATCATATTTAGTGTATTTATATTTTTCACACATAATTATGTCATTTATTTATCCTTAACCTAAAGATACGGTCTTTATAAGGGATTTCATCTCAACTTACATTCCATTGAGACTTCTTTGTTGTTAAGCACCAATTCACTTTTATTTGGTGTATATACTATTATTTGACCTAATATATCATGAATACCTTTATTATCATGATATTATTAAGTTTTTATTACCTCAGTTATTTTTATTCAAGTGTCTCTCATTTTGTTAGTAACTCTAACTAAAATATTTTTTAAAATGTTTTAAAAATTTATTCTTCTAAATATTTCTCATTAATGTCTATGTTTTAAAAATGGTTTTAAGAATTTATTTATATGGATATTAATGTTTTAAAATTGAAATTACTTTTAAAATTATCAACTGGTATGAGACACTTTGACTCAAAAATCTATTTGAAATAGATTCTTGATAAATAATGATACTTTTAAATATTTTCAAGAAAAGTGAGATATTTCTCTCAAATAGTTTTGATGATTATTTTCATCTATGTAAATATCCTTCATTATTATCAATTGAGGTTAATTTATTATAATAAAATATTTTATATTTTATTGAATGATTTATGTTTGTCTGTGGATGTGCTATTTTTATACCATTCATGGTTTATGGTTAATGTATTGACATTTCTTATACTAGTTTTAGTACGAATGTTTAGATTATGTTTCACCCATTCATATGAGGAATGAATTGGACTTAGTAAGTGACAGGTGGAGCCCACTATATCTCATTGATGCATCGGTAGGTCTCATTAGACAAACTAGTGTCTTGGCACAAGTCCTTGACAAAATCTTATTTGTAGTTTTGGCACAAGGCCTTGACTATGTGGTGATCAAGTCTAGCATTATGCATTCCATCATTATGAAATTGGCTATTGATATTACATGTGATTATTTGATTAGTAGAATATCCATGTGAATATGTAAATGGAATTATTTGATTTATCTTTTCCATATTATGCTGAAGTTTAAGTTCAAATGGCTTGTGTTCTAGTCTTATACATTGCCTTAAATGTTTATTCTTGTTTATGTCAGTTTCCTCTATATTGTTATCCTTACTGAGTATCTGATATCACCCCTTTATTATGTTTAATTTTTCCTAAGATACAAATAAGTATATTATTATTAACCTCTAGGAATAGGCTAAGGTATATAAGATTTTTCAAAGGGGACACAATGTTGTTTTTTTATTAAATGATGTAATGTAAAACTTATATATATATCTAGTACTTCAAAGGCCACTAAACTAATTGGTCTTCTGGTACTTGATTCCTTGTAATCATTCCAATGTATTAAAATAATGCACTGGATCCAGGCTTCTAGGGTCGGGGCGTTACAATATTTATAAACTTTCCTTCCACAAACCAAACTCTATGTCTGGGGAAATTAGAATATCCTTAAACATAATCCATCTATCGATAATATAATGTTAGTATCCAAAGGAAACCATTGACTGAACAAATATTAATACACACCAATTGTATTTTCATATTCCACCCACTAAAATGGTTATGTCAACTAGATGATAATTTTTTTACTATACAATAATATTCCCTAGTTGGATTTTCATAAGTTCCCCACCAAAAAGTGACCATCAAGAATAGGTACATTTTTTTCCCAGGATATACCTCTTCTATCTATGTAATACCTAAATAAAATTTCTTCCCATATCAATATTTTGATCCATAGGCCCCTTTATTATATCTTATAACCATCCCTCTTCATACTTGAAAATTATTGAATATTCTTGCATAGATTACTGGGAAATGGAGAACCACTAATCCTCTAGTCAAAACTAAAGGACCATAAATTAAAGCCCCAAAAATCCTTGTTTCATTAAATTAAACTATATTACATAAACATCATATTCATATTATGTTAAAATTTAAAACAACATCCTCACCATAAGACATTAAAGTACATGGTCCATGTCCTGGTCGCATTACATTAAACTGCATGATGCTTCAACCCTTGTAAAAAATTCTCCATCCCCCATGATGTTAGTCATTTAATAAAATATAACCTCCTTTACACAATAAAAATTCATTTAGTATTGGTTTCCCATTCATAGAAAATGCCAATATAGAAGCTCTCTTCATCTTCATACACATTCCCTTGGAAAACCACCCTTCATAGTCTTGAGAAATATGGGTCTTCACAAACATCCTGGCCATTGGTAATAGAATGTAATAATTATTGAGGATACCTTTTTTTACTATGTATCTATATTCCCTAGTCGTCTTTGAAAAAGTCTCCCTCAGAAGAGACTATTAGCTATTGGATTCCACTATTTGAATATGCAGTAATATTCCCCAGTTGGATTTTCATAAGGTCACCCAGAAAAAGGGTTTGTTAACTAGTGTCACATTCTTCCTCAAGAGATACCTTCTATATTCCCATAATACCTAACAATATTGTGTTGGAATATACATTCCAAACTTGGTCTACAACCATTCCTCACATTCTCGTCTCACATCATGTTTTAGATTTGGGAATCACAAAATCATGTCTTAAAATTACACTTTTAGTATATTAAGAATATAAAAATATTCTTAGCTAACAAGCCTTTTTGAGGTCATAATTCAAATATTATGATAAAAGTTGTTCAACCTAAAACACCATTCACATTAATCTATCTTGAATTACTTTAAACTACCCACAAAAGGCACCAATCTTTCTGGGTTTAAAACCAATAAAGGGAGATCTGGGTAAAAGTCAAGCCTTATCTCACAATTACTATACTCAAAATGGTTTATGAAGAAATCAGGCTATGAAAATATAAGAGGGAAAATATTTTTAGGCTCAAAATCCCAAATGGTTGCCTAAAAATTCCAGGTATTTCCTATTAAGACTTCCTCATATCAGACTTACGAAAAAATTAGGGTGATGACAAAAAAGATATAAAATTTTTAGGGTTGTCCATGTGGACCTAGAAATAGTAAAAACTACACTATCTAGGACCCATGTATTTGGAAAAAATTATATCATCCTCCCATAGTTTAGATACCATTAAATCCCACCAACAAATGTTGGAATGTGTCAAATTTACCACAAGTTACCCTAGAACCAGATTCAATTCATTTTAAATGAATTTAATTCTTGGGGGGGTTTGACACTTAAAAATGTATTACATTAACTTAACCATATAATTCATGATTTTATCATCACCTAGACACCAAATGTTTAGTTTGAGTAAAAATGTTACATTATACCAAAAGAATATGGTTGGATTTCAATGTGCTATAAGAATTATCATGCACTGGGGGGTGGAGATTCCTGAGAAAACTATCCAATCCAATGGAACTATGGTGAAAACCTCCATTTGAGAGTAGACATTAGATTTGGAATAAGAGGTGTAGTTGTACATGTCGTGACCCAAAACATCCTCGAATCGGCCTAAAAAGATCATACTGCGACTCTCTATATTTCATGGGCGTCAGTGACAGTAGTGAGTGGACTGGACCAGAGGTCCAAGACCGCATCCCATCACTAATTTTTAATATGGTTGTTGGGGAACAACACCCACGGTATAGAGATGCAGGCTCATTCTGGTGGTTCTCCTAGGTGGTCATGTCCGCACCAACCCAGCATGCGCCCCAAAAGAATCTCACAAGCCCACCTACATTGTTTTGAAGGCATAACCACCCCTATGTGAGGTACCTACATGGGACACCTATGCTTGGTACTTGTGTGAGTGACCTCATTCAATCATGGTCCCATTCATTCTTAAAAATAGGACCTTAGGGATCCTCATTTGATTGAATTGGAAAATGGTATAAGCTTCCAATATCTAGTGGCACAAAGACTTTTCCAAGGTCTATAAAAATATTTTAGGTAGCTCTCTAAAACTTGAGAGAATATGGGATTAAGGGGGATAGTGGGATATAAGTCTGTTAGGTTCTGAAACATAAGACATCTGCATGAGGAAACCTTACCACCTTGTTGAGAAGCACTAATGTGATGGTACCATCCCAGATTTGGGGCATGTACAAGACACTTACAGGGACACCTGAGAAGACCCTTGGTGCCTTGAGTGAGGCCTTATCCATGTGCTGTTTTCTCTATAGACCATCCCCCAAGGAACGTCTAACCTACGCAAGCCTAGCCCTACACGGAGCAGTTACAGTGCCTCCCAGATCACCCTATGTGAAGAATCTTCTACGCACCAAGATTTAACCTATAAGAGACACCTTACAAACCATATTTAAATAAAAATATGGTAGGTATCTCTTTAATTTAGATCCCTAATATGATGGGGACCAAGTTGAATCCTCCACTAAATCTTTCTGAATTTCACGACCATGATGAGAGACACACCAATGTGTCTCCCACACAGTTATGCATTCCTTCAGTCATAGGTGTACCATATTTGTACTACCAAATGTTTAGGGTCCCTGGGGTGCCTGAAATTATGAATTCACATGGTCACAAGGACCCCAGATCCATGTTATGTTTCAAGGATTTCCTAGTTTCAGATACTAGGTCTAGGACCATATCCTTCCCTATTCATCTCTAAGATAAAGGACCTTAGGTTACACACAAGTTGGGATAGGATCACACTTGACATTCCCTTTAATGGTTATCATTGTATCCTACTCTATTATTTATAACCAATACTAAGGAATCCATCCAAGAGTAATACTATGACTATTTCTTATGGGTCATATCTATATACGTAGTCTGATGTGAATATCTGGGATAAAAAATGGGAGAGGTAATGGGTATGTAAAAGACATTTCTTCTTCTCCCATAGCCCTGGCCTATTCTAATAGTGGAAGAAAGATCATGTTGATTTTTGGATCACACACTTACTCTTGTTTCTCGCATATGATCATGAATCCTGTTGTCTTAGAGTTTAGTGATGGTCATGAAGTCCACATGATCAAATACATGTCTTGGAATATAATGTTCTTCTAGATCTTCCTATAACATTCCTTCAAAGGGACTCCATATGAATTGATCCTTAAAGTAATATATCTAACCAACTAGGTAATCTCCTAGGTGTAATCCCCAATAAAACCTCCAAATCACCATGATTTGAGACATTCCTCATAGTCCCACTCCACCGGGCATCCCCCAAAATGGTGTAAAAGCCTCAAAAACATTTATTTATTATCTCAAATGGACACATTCCTATATGAGACAAACCATTAGATGGATTCCACAAGTTAGGGTCCTCCTAACCAAACTACATTGGTTTTGAATCCTATACAAATGGGAAACTTACGAATCCTTAATGAGGTCCAAACTCAATAACCCAAAATAAACTGTAATTATCTCTAGGCCACATTCCTAGTAGGGTCAAATCAAACCTAGGATTCCACATCCCTTATATGTTCCTTGGGAAGATTCAATATAATCCACACACAAAACATTGACTAAGAACCTTTCTCATATACCTCCTTGCCTCATGATGTTAAACTATATGGTTTGGTCCTTTTCACATGACCTTAAAAGTTATGATGTGTCCAATTAAGTGGAACTAAACTACATGGGTTCTAATTCCTTTTACAAGGATATGTAGGAAGCCCATATCATGGGACAAATCCTGACATCCCAAAAAATCCCATCTCATAGGATTCCAATAAAATTACTAGTTTACCAGAAAATTTCTTAAAACTAGCATCATAATAATAAATGAAAAAAGAATCTATAATCTGTATATAAAAGGTACCATTAATGGAGAACCTCTAATATATAAAAAATATCTCCATCAATAAAGAAAATCAGATACATACATCTGATTTTAAATACCATACATGATAATAATTTATTATTAATTTAAGTGTTACCTACATCATACTTGGTAATTAATGAATGATTCACAAATATATCACAAATCTATAAGAGAGTCCTAGAGTAGGTACCAATTCCCCCGAAAAGGGTGTGATGGGACAGACCTCCCATCTTCTTGAACAATGTGTATTCTTAAGTATCATTTTCCAAGTTCCCATATGATTTCCTACATTTGGAATGTTGGTCCATGAGTCATAATAGATATGATATCCATTGGGTGTTTCCACTTTTAGGAACAAACTCATTGGAAACCACTCAATAAATATGTTGGTATATGTGTCTTATGTGAAGGTTATCCCAATAAAACAAAATAAACACTATTTCACCACCATGTGGTATTTGGGAACAAATAAATGATACAAATATCCTATATATTAATTATATATGTATTTAAGTTAATACTTAAAATTTGGTTATTGGAAATGAAATACATCATTCATGGAGATAGTAGGTCATACATACACATGAATTCTATTTCCATTATCATATTATATTGAAAGAAAGAAAATTAAATGATATATATATATATATATATTATCATTAAAAAATCATTTTTATGTATTATATATCACAAATTTTTATTAAACTCTCCATTAATACAATCCATATAAAGCATGAATGAATCACATTTCTTCATGAGGCGGTAGTCTGTCGTACACACGAACGACAATATTGTATTCCCAAAAAATGAAAATCATAAAGTTATGTGTGATATAATAATTTCAGAACAATAATAAAATAATAAATATCATATATAAAATATATAAAATATAAATCCATCATTATTCCCATCTGTTAAAGGTGGTGATGGGAAAACAAACGACATCAATTAACGAGGTGGTAGTCTATCGTACACACAAATGATGATTTCATAACCCATTTGATGGGTGTGTGTGGATTTTTTGGTTGAAACATTAACATTAAAACATATAAATATATGGAAGAGAATTATTTTATTATATAATCATGTTATAATAGTAATTCAAGAATATGGATAAGGAAATAAATTAAAAAAAAATTTCAAGGATCATTACCTCTTCTCCGGGTAACCTCCTTAGGTTTGCACTAAAGCCTTCAATGGATGTGTTTATTCCCAAGGAAAGGATTATAGGATTAGGGTAGGTAATTTTAGGATTTATTTTAGTAGGTATTGGTTGATCCATATTGATTTTAAGGTATGAAGTGGAGAGGAGAGGTAGAGGCCTTTTATAGGTGGGGTTAGTGGCACACGTGTAATTTTTAGGAAGTGTGAATTCCACCCACATTTTATTTATGTCACCAAACCCTAATAATTATCCATTATAGAGAATATAATTAATATAGTATAAATATGGTTATAAAATAGTTTTGGATAAGTTTTGTGTCATTTTAAACCTAATTTTATATGTTTTACCACTAAGTGAACTTATTTTTATCTTAATTTCTATTATTATTTTCAACTATTTTCACTAATAATTTTGGTAAAAAATTTCATTGACCTTATTAGAAAATATAAATAATTATTATTCAAAATATGTAATCCATTTTTCAAATTTCAATCCACCAAACTGGAAATAATTAATTTAAAATTAATCTAGTAGATATGGCAAGAAAGTGGGTTTTTTTAAATAAATATTTTCATATGTTTTCAATGTTTCTGTATAAAAATTAAATATTTAATGGAATAAAATGACAAAAATTGGATTTATACATTTAATATTGAACTATTGTTACTCTAAAACTAGTTAAAAATACAATTTAACAGTGTAAATTATTTATATGAAAATGCAGTTTTCAATTAAAATTCATTATTTTTCACTATTGATAAAAAATTGAAACTCTAAAAAATATCAAAAAAAATATCCTAAGATAATTTTGATTTTAAAACTATAAAATGATGTTTATTTTTTAAAATAAAATTTAAAAAAGTGTTAAAATTTAATTTTAAATGAAGTGTATAAAGTGTGACTAAAAAGTGTTTCGTTTAAACCAAGTGTTTCGTGCATTGAAAGCTATCAACCAAATTAAATTTATTCTAAATGGAAAATATTTTAAAATCTTGGGGTGTTACATTCTTCCCACATAAAAAAATTTCACCCTTGCAATTTCATGTATATTACCTTCTAAATAGATGAGTGTTGTTCTTCTTCACAATATCCTCTAGTTCCCACATTGCTTCCTCTATTTTTTTGATTTCTCCAAATTACCCCTACTAGATGAGTCATATGTTTCCTCAATACTTAATATATAGTATCAATAATATATATGGGTTATTCATAGAAAGATATATTAGATTCCAACTATATTTTATTAGTGGTGGTCACATTCATTAGGTCTAGAATTCACTTCCTTAGAAAATATATATGGTACACATCATTTTCTTTTGAGATGTTTGGCAGCATTTTCAAAAAAAGAAAAAACATTAATTATTTCAAGAATATCAAAGGTTTAGATGTACATGGGTCTGAAATTTCCTTTATTTTCAATAATATAAAACCCAGGAATGGAGATAATTTTAAAAAATCATGATCTCCCACTAGGAATTAAAAATATTTCCTCTAATTATTGGATGAACTCTTTTTCCTACATTGAGCTACTTTAATGTGATCCCAAATATTCTTTACCTTCATTTTTGTCTCCTTAAAAAGTTATGGGCCTATGCGTTTCCTTTAACTCTCTTCATCCCAATACATTAGAGTGTCACATCTCTTTCCATATAATGCTTTATATGGAACAATTTGAATAATTCAATGGAAACTATTATTATATGAAAAAAAATACCAAAGGTAAATAATGATCCCACATACCTTGAAAGTTGAGTGAGCATGACCTCATCATGTATTCAATTGTTTTATGTGTTCTTTCAGACTATCCATTAGTTTGAGGGTGGTAAGAAGTTCTCAAATGAAGCTCAGTATCAAGAGCCTTCTGAATAATCTTCAACAATTTTGATTTAAAATAGGGATATTAATTAGAAACAATTGATAGATGTGCACCATTAAGTCTTAAAACTTCATTAATATAGATCCATATGAATTTATCAAGATTTAAATCTTTCCTTATATAATTTAAATCTATATATTTTGTTATGCGATCAATGATAAACCATATTGCTTCATTCTTTCAAGGAGTATTTTGTATTCTTATGAAAAATTACATAATATTATCATCCCATTTCCACACAAAAATAATAATAGGTTACATGAATCCTCTCAGATAATGCCTCACATATTTATCTTTTTGTTAAACCAAATATCAAGACACATAATCAGAAATTTCCAACTTTATGTTATCCCACAAAAATGTTACTTTAAACCCTTATACATCTTTGTGCTACCAAGGTGCATAGATAAATTTAAGCTATGAGAATCATATAATAATTCCATTTTTAGCTCAGTTATAGATGGAAAATAATATATTTAGAAATTTTAGAACACCATATTTATAATGCAAATATTATTATTTCCCATCATTTTCATATTTAATCATCTTTTGAAAGTTCTCATCATCTATTTGATAATTATTTATCTTCTCTAACAGATATGGTTTTGTAATAATTTAAAAAATGATTAATGTTTCCCCTTTATTAAAAATTCAAATATTCATCTTTACTAGATCCATGAAAATATGATCCTTTTGAATCTTCATTTGGTTAAGAATTCCATGATCTTTCATACTTAATGCATCTGCTACCTTATTTTATTTCCTTGGGTGGTAGTGTATTGATAATTCACAATCCTTGAGTAGCTTGATCTATCACCTTTATCTCATATTGATCATTTTTTTTTAAAGATATATTTTAGGATTTTATTATTTGTGTATATCTCACATATTTCACCATAGAGATAATGTATCCATATCTTCAAAGAAAATATTATAGTTGCTAACTCATCATCCTATTTTGGGTAGTTTTGTTCATTAATAGTCAATTTTATTGATGCATATGAAATAAAATTATCATTTCCATTAGGACACAACCATTTACCTTATTTTATGCATCACTATATATCAAAACCCATCCCTTATAGATGGTATAGTAAAATATTAGAGCATTGACCAATCTTCTATTTAGTTCTTTAAAACATTCTTTACCTTGCTTTTTCCAAAAAAAAATAACCTATTTATTTTTAATCTTGGTTAATGGGTTATCCAATTTGGAAAATTATAAATTAATCATTGATTGTGACATACCATACTATATAAACTTCTTACCTCGGTTATGTTCATTGGTGTAGGCCATTCTCTGACTGCCTTTTTCTATGAAAGTTCAACTAAGATTCAATTTTTAGAGACAATATGGACAAGAAAAGAAAATTCCTAAATCCAGAAGCCACACTTAATAAATTTATCATATGACAATGTCCTTATAAGAGTCTTAAGAATGTAACACAAGTTTTTCTCATAATACACATAGATTTTATAATACACCATAATATAAATAATGAATACTAAAAAAAATCTTCATGATATTCCTTAAATATTATGTTCTGTAGATCCGTAAAAATAGAGGTTGAATTAGTCAATAAAAATTGCATTATTATAAACTTTTAATGTTATTATCTTGTTCAAAATGTTGTCTTTGGAATATCTTCCTTCTTCCCTAACAATTAGTGGTACCTAGAACGAAGATAAATCATTTAAAAATATAAGGCTCCATGAATTTGATCAAATAAGTCATCAATATGAGGTATATGATTCTTTTTATTTATCATAATATAATTTATTTCACTATAATAGATCCACAACCTCATTAATCCATATTTCTTCTTAATAAAGAGAATAGAGGCTCCCCATGGTAAAACCCTAGGATGAATAAATCCCTTATCAACTAAATCCTCTAGTTGTTTCTATAAATCCACTAATTCCATAGTGTCTATTATATTGGAATTGTTTGACATTGATCAGGCATCATGTATTAAATCAATGGAAATATTTACTTCATGCTCTAGTGGGTGTACAGGTAATATCATGGGAAATACATTAATGTATTATCGTATAATAGATAAATCATGAACTTAAAGATTTCCTTACACATCTCTAGATATTATTTCCTATTATTTACCAAGAATATAATTTATTTGAGATAATATTTGTGGGTCTATATAAGACATAAATGATTAGGTATCTTTTATAATGATATGGAATTATACATATTCCCTACAAATCATGATTTCCTTCTTGAAATAAAATTTTTCACCATATTTTGAATGCTTGTCCACACTTAGGACTTTATAAAATTCAACCACATGTATGATAATATGTTTAGAAAATAAATAATGTTTATGTTTCATAATGTGCATTTTCCAAAAACATATTTCTTGCAATGAGACTTCCCTTATTATTTTTTACTGACAACTCCCTTATTAAATCAAAAGGAAAATGTTAAATATTCTTGGAAAACTAGGTGAATATAAAAGATATAGAGGATACAAAATCCAATAAATAATTATATAAATTTTAAATCATGATTAATTTACCTACCATCACATTATTGGTTACTTACACCTCAGTAGTAGTGATTGCATAATTTTGTCCTTCTCCCCTTAGACTCTTCTGTGGTAGATTCCTTTCATGATTGTGGAATTATTTTTCACAATTTTCCATATACATGATATTGTAACATTTATTATCAGTGTTTTAGTTCTTAAACATTAATTATTTAATATTATGAACCATTTCTATACACTTATAAAAAACTCACATGCCTTGCAGGCATTTTCTAGGGTGCTTTTTCTATAGTTATCATGTGACAAAAAATTATTATTCTTCCCCTTTGATGAATTCCATTTCTCTTGGTGTTTATATGACCTCTTCTTCTCTTGATTCTAATTGAATATATTGATTCCAAAAAAATTATTCTCCATTTTTATTGTTCATAAAACAACATCATGATATGATGAAAATTTTTGGGATGCTAGTTCCATTAAGTAAAATGGCTTAGTTCCTTCAAAAATGTGACCAGTCTTTCACTTTGTGTTACATATATAATCCATAGAATATATGGATAAACTTGAAAATGTAGCTTCATAATACACAACACTTTATTCTTAATTTTTGTTTAATCTATGGAGTTTTATCTTCATCTCAATTTGTTACCAATAACAGAAATATTTAGAGAAAAATGTCTCCTTAAATTCATTACATTCCATTATTTATATTTACTCTTCCTCTCTATTCTTTTGGATCAACGACCACTATTGATCAACATCTCCTTTGAGAAGATACACCTCTATTGTTACCATTTATCATTAACAGCATCCCAAGTCCAAAATATATATTCTCCCAAGACATAATCCATTTTTAGCCTAATTTTGATTAGTATCCCCACTAAACATTGGGGGATTTTATCGTATAAAGCGATCTAGCATAGGATATTTTGATTGTACAATAGGTTTCTCTATTATGGAATGGTTATTTTTCATAACCTTATTAATTTTTCCTAATATAGCCATAATCCCCTTTGTTCCAATACCAGTTGTATTGGTTTCCTAAATAAGGATATCATTACCTTTTCTATGAGTATTGATACTATTATTCCTTCGAGGAACCATTTCCAAACAATGAAATATACTGGATTAGCTCATAAAATTATAAATTATAAATAATATTGTAAAATTCCAAATATAGTGTAACGAATAACATAAATTAAAAGTTTATTATTGTTTAATCATAGAATCATAAACTTTGGTCTCTTTGGAGATATATTTACAATCAAGTCATACATAATGGTTTGTAAAGAAAATTTTAGTTATCATAAAATTATCCCTCAATAGTGTCAAACTCAGTGCATAATAAGGCCTATTTTTATGTACAAGGGTAAGCTTGAGTCAATTCTGATGCACCCTTTTCAGAGTTATTTACCCTAGGTACATCTATGTGATAATCACACCCACATGTAATATCCAGATAGAGATGTATATCTTAGAATACCCATATAATATCTACCTTACCAAAACATTATAATGATCTTATATACATATACTCAAAGTCTATCTTAGGGTTATGCTCCCTAATATATGTTTTCCAAAATATAGTTTCCATGGTGTTTTCTAAACTTCCTATGATAACAACCGTAATAACCCCAACTCTAGCAGCCCAAAGTCGGTGCCTTACTCAATGGCATAGATCCAAAGGATTAAATCCCAAAGGAATGAATAGTTTAGTAGTTTTGTAAAATATATACATACATGGTACAAGTTTTACATTGGTAATAGAAAATGAAACATAACACATAAAAAAATAAAATGCTCATCATCCTTGAAAACCCATTCAAAGGATTCATCTTCATAGCATGGGGAAAGTAAACAAAATAAGTTTGAGATCAAATGTTTAGTAGGGGTAAATTAAAGTGGAAGTTATCATGAATAAATAAGAATAATTGACATGGAAAGGTATATAACTAAACAAAAATTCCATTTTAAAAAATTGACTATCATGGAGAGATATAGGAAAATAAATATAGTAAGGTAAATAATTGAAAATGCATTCTATTTAATCCATAAACTGAGAATAAAATGCATCCATAGATATTTTCATAGAAAACATTTTATGGATATTAATAACAACTAAATTATAAATGAATTTAATTATTAATTATTGGATTACATGCTTCATAGGTTCATGGTGCCTTTACAGTTAGGACCATTTAAAACATATTGGGTAAAAACCCATCTGATTTGGCTAACTAATTCGTCTCATCAAACTACCGATGCATCAAGGGGATTACATTAAATGGTCCCCAACCCATTTAATACAAGTAAAAATAATTCTTTATATATTTAATAATTTATTTAATTCATAAACAATGTTCCATATCATCAAGTATCCATATTGAGTAAAGGATATAGATTTATCATCATTTTCCATGTTAATCTGATAACATTCAAATAAAAACAATATATAAAAATAGTATTTAGATTAGGTAATAATCATAAAAATTACACAAGAATATATATAGTTAATAGAAATTTAATTTCTAATGATAAACGATTACAACTAAGTGATTTTTTAAGAGAAAGTTTATAATCATAAAAGAAAGTGGGATTGCATAATAACTTTTACCATTTGGTAATTTTCAAGTCATGTCCACTTGGATAAAATAAATCAAAATGAAATCTAAAATATAATACTGAATTAATTTTTCATGGTATTACATGTCAAAGAAACATTATATTCACCACATAAAATTAAATCAGTGCATAATAAAAAATAAATCTGTAAGGAATATAAATTGAGACGAAATCCCTTACATTACACTTCCTTTTGGTTGAACTCTGTTTAACCTCTTGTGTAATGGTAACAAGAATATTATTAACATATAAAAAACCATAATAATATTTATCATGTCAAATATTATTCTCTTATAACATCTTACCACCCATTCCATAATAAATTCTTATTATTTTCATTTTTTCAGGTAATAACTGCTTTATTTTTTGAGTATGTTTTGACTTGTTTCTTTTGTTCCTATTAATTAGATAATGATTTAACAATATCCAAAATGTGAAACATGATATAAATATAATATATATTTATTATATATTTATTTATATTAATCCTTAAAATTTGGTGATAGGAAATTAAATTCACTGTCCATGGAGACAGTAGGTCATATGTACGCATGGACACTATTTCCATTTCCTTATCCCATTGAAAGAAAAGAAAAGAAATGATGTATAAAAATATTATCATTAAATAATAATTTTAATTTCTTATATATAACTTATTTTTGTTAAACCATTCTTTAATAAATTCCATGTAAAGCATGAATCAATCACATTGTTTCGTGAAGCGATAGTCCTCCATACACACAAGTGACGTTATCGTATTCCCACAAAATGAAAGGAATGAAGGTGTATGGTATATAATAATTATAGAAGCATAAAAAAATATAAATATAATATATGTAATATATAAACTATAAATAATTCATTATTCCTATCCTTGATAGGTGGTAATGGAAAAATGACTGACACTGTTCTGTGAAGAGGTAGTTTACTGTAGAGATGATCAATGATTTCACAACCCATTTTATGTATGTGTGTGATGTTATAGGTCCTCAAATTCACATGTAAAATCATTATATGGAAGATAATTATTTTATTATTTAACCATGGTATAATAATAATTTATGGATGTGGAGAATGAAATTAAATAAAAACACTATTTGAATATCATTACCTCTTCTTCGGGTACCCTCCTTAGGTTTTTACTAAAGACTTCAAAGGAGTGATTTATGAATAATATGAGGATTATAGGATTATTATAATGAATTGGGGGAGATATTTGTTCTGTTATTGGATAATAAAAAGTGATTTTATGGTTTTAATTGGATAGGATAGGGGGTGGCCTTTTATAAGTGGGGTGAGTGGAACACTTGTAATTTTCTAAAAGAGTGAATTAAACCCATGTTTTTAATGTAAAAAGGACACAATAGTGATAATTTATTGATAATATAATTTATAAGGTCTATATATGTCTAGAAAATGTGTTTTTACATGTTTTTATTCTTTGTTACACCTTATATTCTAAGTTCAACCGCTAAGTAAACTCGTTTTTATCTTAATCACAGTAATTAATTTTAACTCTTTTGAGAAATAATTTTGGTAAAAATTTGAGTTGCGATTATTATAAATTATAAATTATTATGATTCCAAATATGGAACACAATTTTAAAAATTTAATCCATATAAGTGGAAAAAATTAATTCAAAATTAATCCCACACACGTGGCAAGAAAGCATATTTTTTTAATGTGAAAATATTCAAAAGTTGACATTGCTTTTATATCCAGATTAAATATGAAAATGATTCAAATTAAATAAATTGGATTAATATATGTGAAATTATCTATTTTTACATTAAAAACAATTAAATATATAATTTTATATAATAAATTATTTATATAAAAATACAATTTTCAATTAAATTTCAATATTGTTCACTATTCATCAAAAAGATGGAACTTCCCAGAAAAATACCAAAAATTATCCATGAGATAATTTTGATAATAAAACTACAAAAATGTTGTTTGTTTCGTCAAATAAATTTTCTATAAGTGTTAAAATTTAATTTTAAATTATGTGTGCAAAGCGTGACTAAACAATGTTTTTTTAGAACTGATGTTGCGTACATTGGATGATATCAACAAAATTAAATTTATTTTAAAAGTAAATTATTATAAAGTATTGCGGTGTTATAAATTGATAATTTTTAAGAGGTTTAATTTTTTAAGTATTTATTTTCAAATTTAATTTTTTATAAATTTCAAAAATGGTGATAATTTTTTTAAAAGATTTAAGTTGTAATAAATGTTATATTTTTTAATTTACGAAAAGGGAATATTGTTATATTTGAAACCTTCATATTAATAATTTAACATATGTGTTTTTATAAATTATTATTTTCACACATTTACTTAAATTCAAAATTTTTAAAAATGGTAATCATTTTTTATTTTCATGATATTTTTATTAATATATAACTGATAAGTGGTTCAATTGTGTAAATATTTATTTTTTATAATTCTATGATTTTCATTTATAAAATTTTTTTAATAAGTTGTTTCACTTTTATGGATTAACATAAAAAAACAAGGTCCAACCATGGAAACCCAAAAGTTTTAGCCCTTAAACTACTTAGGGGAACTGAGGGTCAACCCCATGGGAGAGTCTGCCTGAATGGCCCTAAGGCCTTCATTTTTATTAATTTTTGATAACCCCCATTTCAAGGGATGAGGGGGGACCCTTACAAGGCCCATAGGCTCTGAGATTACATGGCCCATAGGCTTAGGAGATTACATGACCCGAAGGTATTAGGGAATTCAACTAGACTATCTACAAGGTACTGCCCCTCCCCAGCATCTGCATCTTGATAGTATCTCTCCACCTTTTCATGATTGTCTGATTTGTCCCTCAACATCTTCATCTTTAGTCCTCATCAAAGTGTAATAAAATCACCATAGATCATGGGTAGATCACCATTGATCAAATATAATCTTTCCATGGATGAATTGTGCTTTTGTGAACATTTCAATATTTTAAGTTTGATTCAAAATAAACTTGATATCATGAATGAAACTATGTCTTTCGTGCATGTAGTAATACAAAAAATATTTTTCAACCTATATTAATAGATATGTTCAAGATTTGTTCTCCAGTAGTTCGTCTCTTTAAAATATCACCATCAGATTAAGGTTTCTCCCTCACTGAGTCACGATATAATGATTACTCATCCAAAAAAGCACCAATCTACCTTCACTAGTGGAATATCATATCAAATGGATGATTCATTCAATGGTTGAACATTCAATCTCTTTCAGGGTAGCTTCACCAGATGACAGAAGCATTTATTCACAATGGTGGTAGCACCAACAACCATATATAAATCATACTCCATACAAAAATAATAGATCACTTATCACCATTCGTTTCTCATATCCTTCATAGTATTTTTTATGGTTGAAGCACCATTCCTTTCATCCAATTGTGGATTGACCCTTTAAACAATAGATCATAATCAATGATAGATCACCTTGGATGGTAGTACCATTCCCCTTCCTGTGATGTTATATCAATGCAATGGTAGATCATCCTGTCATGTGACAGTTTCTTTTTCGTGGTGGAAACCTCTTTCTACGACCAAATATTTATATTTACTATTATTTTAAATATTTTTTACAAAAATTTAATTGTTTACTATTTTAATAGATATAATTTAAATAAAAATTTTAATTATTTTTTAATTATTTTTTTCTAAATATATATTTACATGTTTTTAAAAAAATTCTTTTGAGCATATATTATCTATATATTGTATATATGAAATATATTACACTCATTTAGTATATTACACACATGCAATATACAATACTATGTTTTTATAAGCTACTAATATTTTAAAAAACTAGATGTTTGTTCATAATATTTAATTATTTCATAAATGTGTGTTATAAGTATATTCTACTAATCATGCTTGAACCATTTTTTTTATTTTATATGGAAATAAAGAGCACAAAAATATTTTATATTGAGTGTATTTTTTCAAATACAGGTAACAGTGACATAATATTTTTTTAAGTGCTAACTCATGGGATACGATGTTTGGTAATTTAGAAACACTAAGAATATAATTTGATTTAATGATAAAATATTAGTCAGTTGTAACATGTAAACATTTTAAAAAAAATCATATAATTTATTCAAAATAACTTTTAAAACTAACTGCTGATACAAATTATTATGACTAATTTGATCAAGAACATCTTTTACTTCTATTTACTTTCATAGATTAGGAAGAAACTTATATTGAAACATCCTCTACTGTTGAAGTGATTAAGATCTTAAAATTTTATCTTCCTCATCAATTTATATTTCTAGTGATTTATATTTTTTCTATTTTTCTTTTTCTAATATTTTCTTTTTATGTTGGTAAATTTTCATGTCTGGTTTATGATTTTCTCATTCAAAAGTAGGTCTATTGATTAGTTTTTCTACCCCTTATAAGGATGTTATGGGTTTTAACTCTAGAAGAAAGGTCAGGTCACATACTATTTTAAGACTCCTATAAAAAGTATGAGGTGTACATCCATCTATATTTAAAAGGCCTAGTCAATAAAAGGTTATCACACCTATAATAGTGAGGTTCATAGTTAGTACCATTTTCTTTCTAAGTTAAGAAAGTTCATAGAGTAGGATCGTGGAGATATGAAATAATAAAAAAATACTATGTTATTTATTTTTATTTTCACTACACTTTATTTCATAATCACAACACTAACTATAGAATAGTTAATTAAAAAAACTCTGATTGTTTTGTCTTTAAATTTTTAAATTACTATTCACCACCCGCTGGTCATTATTTCCATCAATTATAATCCAATAGTACCATGACTATCTAAACCACGAAAATTGAAATCCCCTTCTATTTATTGAAGTGTGTTGTTTATTTTCGCTTTAAATTTTGGTTGTGTTAGTCATAATGTTATTATTCATTTATATTATCCAATTAAAAAAGGAGAATGGTTTTTCTCCGATCTCAAGCTAGTAGAACACTAATGATATTTCCTTAGATTTTATTCTCTATTGCTAATGCTCTCAATAAATTTTTTACTGATCCCAAGGTTAGTAATTTTAGGATTTTATTTTCTCGTATGTTGTGGTGAGACTAAATATAACATTTTTTCTATGTTTTACAACCTTATGTAGGGTTTGAATTTATAAATTATTTTCTTTATCAAACATTTGATCAGTGATATGATAATTTTCGATTTGTTTCTCAAAATTTTCTATGTTTTTTGCATGAATTTTTTGTTTCATGTTTAATAAATATTTTATCGGAGATTAATTATTTATGTAATGTAAGAAAAAATAGTATTTGAAACAAATTATTTGAATTAAAAAGTATATTTTTTATCCAAATCCATGTTTTCATAACCCCCCCCCCCACCCCCCAAACACCTCATAGTCCTGCAATGAAGGTGAGAGTGACCCTCTAAGCTCTCCTCACATTGATGGGTTAATAACACATATATTGAAGGTATTTCCCTCATAATATTGGAAAAATAAAAATTAAATCCATCAATTAAATCTATAAGATAAAATAAAATCAATACCCCGCAATTTATATAAATGTTATGTAGAAACATGTTCTCTATACCAAAAGAAACTCACACTGTAGTGACTCCCATAAAAAATCAAAGACATAAGCTATTAATGCCAATATCTCTCACCAACTCCCCATTAGAATATAAAAAAATATAATTATATATATGGGTGGTCATAAAATTAACTCAGTAGGATCCACCTTAAGATCCCTCATAAAAATGTGAAAGAGGCATATTAATGTCTTTGTAAATAAAGAGTTGAACAATCACACACTATAACATCCTAATATTTTATGAAATGTATTATTTAAAATTAATTTAAATTATTTGATAGCTTACATTACATGAAATTCATAGTTTATCGAATATCAAATGCATTTCCATGTTTGTATTGCATATCATACAACATCGAGTTCCTTTGATGACATATGTTACACACAAGGATGGGTCTTACTAGACGAAAATATATTATTAACATTATTATGATAGGTATCACCTAGCCGTTGTAATAGAGGGAATGAAATATATTTACTAAAATATAAAATTATAGTCTAAAAATTTTTATAAAATGAATTTATTTGTTACCAATTAATTAAATATGAAAATAAATACCAATTTACTATAAAGGATGTGTTTTTATGAAAAACAATTTTTTGACCAGAATGACATTTAATCTTAATAAATTAAATTAATATATATTAGTGAGATATATTTAATAAATTTAAATATTATATATTTAATAAAATGTTTCTAAATTCACCCAATAGGTTTTATAGTCTTAATATAATAATAAAACCAATTTTAAACATAAAATGGTGTATATTTTTAAAAGGCATATTTATCATATTTTAATTGAAGACGTGTTTTAAAACTAAATTTTGAAAAATTTATGATTTTTATTTGAAAAAATAGACTTCATTATTGAAATAATGTTACAAAAATTTACTTCAGGTGAATTTTTGGTATTTTTCTAAGAACATTCATATTTTAATGAATAGTAATTAATACTGAATTTTAATTGAAAATTGATTTTTTATCTAAATAATTTATAGTGTTAAATTATATTTTAATTTTTATTTTAAGTATAATTAGATAAATTTTATATCATTTAATCCAATTTATATCATTTTAATCAATTTCACTTTGAAATTGGAAATAAAAACATTTCAATATTATTATTATTTTACTTTAAAAACCTGCTTTCTTATTCCATCTGCAGGATTAATTTCAAATTAAATTATTCAACTTATGTTATTGGAATATGATAAAATGGATTCAATATTTTTAATCATCATAATTTATACTTTTTAGCAAGGTAAACTTATTTTTTACCAAAAATATTAATGAAAAAAATTAAAATTTATCATTGTGATTATGGTAAATCTTAGTTTACTTAATGGGTAAAATTTTATTATGAGGGACTAAATGACCTATAAAATTATATAATACCCATTTTATGAAAATATATCTACCCATATGACCTTATTATATATTTATATGAGTTAGTGGGAATACTATTTAATGAAAGTTACCCATATAATATGTTATGAAAAGAAAAAGACAAATAATGTAACTTTCATCCTTTTATTTTCTATATGGATTTGGGGATAAAGTAAAAACTATATAGGTCAGGTTATTAATATGATTTTTAAATATAAATTAATTTTTTTATCATAGTAATTTATATTTAATTTTTATATATGATATAAGTATATTAAATATTTAAGAAACGTCAACTCATGGATTATTTATATAATAACAAAACAAAATAAATGATACCAAAAAAATTAAAAGTAAAGGAAATAGTCTGAATTTTTATATTCCATTATTTCTATAGAATAATATATAATTATACAAATTTTTTAACTTAATATATTTTAATTCCATTATTGTCTTGATAATTGTTACATTTAATTAATTATATAATTTCAAGATTGACATTAATGGTGTTTTATAATAAATGATATTTTATTAAATGATTTAAAATTACTGAAAATATTATATTTATTAAATTGATTTTAAATTTTTTTTAAGTATAAACTATTGTTAATTCATGGACCAATTTATCTTTTATAATGAACATATTGACCCCTAAATAACAAAAACATTTTTGGCGTGACTAGGGTTAAGGTAGTATTTTTGCGCATTACATGCAATTATGTTTAATTTAAAATAAAAAACACATGGTTTTTTATTTTATAATTTATTTTTCATATTTAATTCTAGTGTTTCAAAAAAATTTAATATTTGTAACTTTAATTTATTCATAATGGATGATTTAAATAGGTTATAAAACAATTATCTTAATAAAAAACCAAAATGGAAAAAATAAGGATACTTAAGAGTTAAGAAATATTTTTTTAGAAAATGAATTTATTTTGTGTGGTGTGAGTTTTTTTAAAAAAAATTCCACCCAAACCATTATTTGTATTCTTGGAATCACATGGGTTAAGGGAGACCTCCCAATAGTGTTTATCTTTTTGTATTTACAAGAATGCCACTTCTCCTCCCCTATAAAAGGGCATTCACTCTCCCCACTTTTTAACACATCTCAATCCTTTTGGATGATCCAAAAAAATCCAAATAATTTCACAACATACTTAATAACATACTATAAGAATCAATTTTGGCATAAATCAAACCGAAGAAGTGCTTTGGAGTGAACTAAAAGGAGTTAGTTGAAGAAGAGGTAATATTTTTCAATGAGAACTTTTGTTTTATTTCTATATCCACCCATTAAATTATTTTGTATAATGATTATATAATAAAATAAGTATATTAAATATATTTATTTTTTTTTATTTTAAGGGTTCAACCTACACTTACATAATCTTCCATAAAGTGGGTTATGAAATCCCTATTTGTGTGTACAACGAACTACCATTTTGCGAAGTAATGTCATTCAGTTTTCCTTTACCACCTCTTGTGGTTAGAAATTATTATAGAAATACTATTATACATTATATATATGATATTTACAATTTATTTATGTTCCTTTCATTTTTATATAACTAATACCTTCATTCTTTCCATTTTTTTGAAATATGATAACATCTTTTGTGGACATGTGGACTACTACCTCCTCAAAGCGACGTGATTTGTTCGCAATTTACATGGAACATATTAATGATGGATTTTGTAAAAATATATGATATAAATGAAAATTTTATTATATTCATGAAAAAATTATCTATCTATAAATATGACATATCATTTAATTCTTTCTGTTTCACACACTAAAAAGTGATAGTGTCATTCATGGATGTGTGGACTACCGCCTCCTTGAAATGATGTGATTCTTCATTTTTCATCACCACATCATAAGAATAAAATATATATAATTATTTATAATTTCACAATTTAGTATTTATTATATATTGGTCATTGTGGAAATAAAAACATTACTTACCTTCTTTCTATAATGATCATTGAAAATTGGGAATGTTACTCATGAGTACGTGCAGCCTATCATCTCCTTGATCATAACATTGGTTAATTTTTTATAATTATAATTAATGATTGATTTTAAAAGTATAATTAATTTAAAAAAATTATAATTATTTCATTTTTATTATTCTAGATATGTTTATATAATGACCTCATTGACCTTAGTCGACCTATCAAAGTTAGTTTCGACACATAAGTTGAATATGGTCAAAACATTTGAGTTAAACATTAATGATTAAATAATTTTATAATATTTTTTTATAAATTAAATAAATGTAAAAATAAACTTGTAAATTTTTTTTAAAAAAGTAATTAATTAGCATAATTTTATTATTTTTGGGAGTTAAAGGACAATTATGATAAATCAGACTCAGTGTAATGGATTTTCATCTCACTTTTTACATCTCTGAGATAAATATCATATTCACCACTTAATTTTTGCAGTGAGGTGTATATTATACCCAAAAATGTATTATAATATTATTATCCTTAAATTTTTAGGGATTTAAATATCCATTTGTGTATCTCTATTTCTTGGGGTTTATAGTTTCAAAGTTACCAAAGCAGTAACGGACTTCTTCTCAATCTCATTTCATTGAGGAATATTTTTATATTATACACCCTCATTCCTTTATGGGTTGTATATACAACCCATTTAAAAATTCATATCTAGAATTTATTTATTTTATTGTTATTTAATGTTTTTAAATTGTATTACTTCATGGGTCTTATGATTCAAATGTTTCAAAGTAGTACATAACACATGGAATGTTTAGTGATTATTTTCATCAAGAAAGTTTTAATAATATTTTAAGGGAATTTCCATTTGTCAATGTCAACAAAACCTTTTTGTTACTTATCCTACACTAGGGATATTTTGTATTGATACCATCCTTGTTATTTTTTGGATGAATTATGATTTTTTTCAAAGATATTGTTAAGGAAACCGTTTCTTTTCCATGGGTAAATCATGTTTCAATGAGATTGTTATGGAAGCCGTCTGTTTTCCTTGGGATAACCATGTTTCAATGATATTTTTAGGGAACCCATTTCTTTTCCATGGGATAACCATGTTTCAATGAAATTTTTGTGGAACCCTTTTATTTTCCATGGGATAACCATGTTTCAAATACATTTTTATAGAACCCATTTCTTTTTCATGGGTTAATCAGGTTTCAAAGAGATTGAAATTAAACACATTTATTTTTTATGGGTTTATTAGGTTATAAATGAATAATGATTTTTTCTATGAGTTTTATAATGAACATGTTTTATTCAGAGTATATGGGAATTATACTAAATGGGTGACCCTAATTCATCTTATAAGAAGGTTTGATCCCCATTATAGCTCATGGAAAATGGGTGGGACCAATATAGCTTATATTAAGGGTGATTTCCAATATAGATATCCAATGCATTCGGTAATCATTATATTGGAAGTCATCCATATGGTTATTCCAATTAAACATGTTTTGAAATAGTTTTATGAAAGTTGCACTAAAATTTAAAAAAATAGTTTTTATTGATTGTAATGAGTTTATAATGTTTCTCATGATCGAAACTAATATCACATGACTCCTTATTTTTTATTCTAATATCCTTTTTAATTGACATGTTTTCATATTTTATGATATAGGTAATTATGTGTCTATTTTCCTTTATAATTTTCTCATGCACTTTAATTATGTCATCATACCATTATGACCTTTGTATATCATTATTGAAATTAAAATTTTAATTATTATGTTTACCCTAATAGAGAATTTTACCTTATTATTCTTTTGTTTCATTTTCCTCAGGTTTTAAAGAAATTATTTTTAATGAGTTATTTCTATAAGTTATTTTATATGGATGATGACGATGTATTAATTTGATAAATAAAAACAAGGTTAAGTGAGATAAATGATCTATTAAGGTTATATGAATCGGTTATGTGGTATTTGTACTAATTATCTAAAATTATAAACCTAAAAGTTCCTCCAGAATGTGAGTGATGCGTGTTTTTCTTTTTGGGTTGTAAGGTTTTGATTGAATAAATTCGGTCACAATTATAAACAACATAACAAAAAATGTAAAATTATGTATTTTAGGATAGTATTTGTGAGTGTGGGTTCAAGTCTATTATATTTGGAATCAATGGGTTTGTTACCATTGAAAATTTATCATCAAATCATATTTTTGGTTATGGGGTTATGTAGTTATATTTATTTTGATTATCTCCTCAGTGGATCTTATTTTTTGATGCCCTTTAATTTATTACTTATTAATAATCATACTATAGATTTTCATTTTCAAGCCATCTTCTCACATATTACGGGTTGTTATTAGGATAATTTGATGAATCTTATTCTAAGAAGTGGTTGACTCCACTTCATTTAGTTTATTTTGATGTGTGGGGACTTATACTTGTTGGAAGAAAACTAGTTCATAATTACTTTGTTACATTATTTGGAAAATTTTCCCAAATGACTTGATTATATTTTTGAAAACCTAAATGTAAAATATTTTATATATTTCACTCATTTTATCTTGAAATAAAAACCTAGTTTTTACCGACACTTAAAACTCTTCATTTTGATAATGTTCACAAATAGTTATCTAGATATTTTTAGACTTTTATTGATGAAAACTATATAATACACGAGATTAATTTCTTATAAACTCCAAATAAAATATTGTTTATTAATATAGGAAACTTAATCTATTGGAAACTTATTAGGCCCTTCTCTTTTAGATGAATTTTCCTACTATATTTTGGGAAAAAATGATTTTGATGGTGTAAGATCTTAACTTTTCTGGAATTGACCTGGAATTGTTTTAAAGTAATCTTTTTCATTATTTGAGTACTTTTTTATGTTTTAATTTGGTGTATGGTTGGGTGGAAATTAAGAAAAATGGAAGAAAAAGGGGTCTTGCACAGTTGGCACACGGTTAGAAGAAATCATGCAACCAAGCCCAGAAAAATGTGAAACCCTTGATAGTGGGGGTTTTATGGTTAGAATACAGTTGGCCAAACTATTTTACCAAAAAAGATAAACCATGAACCCTAAAAATGATAGGAGTATGGTTGGCACATGGTTAGGGAACCCATGTGCCTCTATCTAGAGAACTATGCATGATAATTTTAATGGCTCAAGAATTAGTTTTAAATCCACATGAACTCCCAAAACATCCCCCATTAAACCTAAACATAGACACTTATGATTTTTGATGATTTATTAGATTTTAAAAAGTAATGAAAGGATGTATGACATTTTTTCTTAGTAACTCAAATCTTGGATCGATGATCCACACCCCTCCTAATAAGTGGATCTTATCCTGTTGCATTCTAGTTCACCTTCCTTCCTTCTATCATTATTATGATAGGAATTTATCTCCTATTTTGAAATATCAAGATCTATATTTTGAGAATATATAGAAAGGATTATATATCTATATCTATATAATATAGATATTTATTTTTTAATCATGATTTATGTTAAAGATCTGAAACTCGTTTGGCATTATTGTGCTACTCAAATTTGAGGATTTTTATTGGGTGATCATTTGTCAAAAAATTGATGTAGGTGGTCTAATTTTACAATCCCATATTCATGATTTTGATTAAATGTATGGAAGTTTTATAATTTTTATATTTTTTTAGAAATTAAAATATTTTATTGAATTGATTAATGTTGTAAATTAATTAATTCAGATAATTAAAAATTTGAGAGATTTAGGGATTGTTGAATGAGATGATTATTTGTAGAATTAATTATGGGATATTAAGATTTGTGAATTTGATAATAAATTATGGGAATTAATTATGAAGGATCTATGATGGTTGAATTGATTAATTAATTGGGGGATTTATTTTTGATAGTGATATCATGATTTGAGACAATTAATTGGGGAATTAATTATAGATTATTGATTCTATGAGTTGAATGATTAAATAGTTAATTAATCGTGAGATATTGAATTTTGTGTTGAATAATTAATTGCTGAATTATTTATTAGATGATGATATTGTAAAAATAATAATTAATTTCTAAATTAATTAAAGGACATGGATTAATTAATTTATGAATTAATTCATTGAAATTGTGTTGGTTAATTGTGATAAGAGTATTAAATGTTGTTTAATCATTTTTGAAGTTACAATGAGAAAACATGTGATAATGAGATAAATGTGATATTTTGATGAGTTATGATATATATGTATAGTTGTTAAATGGGGTGCTAGACATAGTGATCTACACTAATGATATAAATATATGCATGATTAATAAGTGGGGTACTAGACATGACGATTTATACCAATGATATATATATATATATATATATGTATGTATGATTGGTAAATGGGGTACAAGATATGATGATCTATGCCAATGATATATATATATATATATGGTTGATAAATGGGGTGTTAGACATGATGATCTACACCAATGATATATGCGCATGATTGAGAATTGGGGAGCTATACATGAAGTTCTACACCAATGATGTATATGCATGGTTGATAATTAGGATGCTAGAAATGACATTCTATTCCCATTTTATATATGTTTTATTGATAAATGGGTTGTTATACATGGATTTCTATACAGAAAACATCGGTATTGGACTACGGTTCTAAGTGGTCGTAGTAGTGAAATGAAAAATAAATATATAATAAAAGAGCATTTTATAAAATGAATTGTGTATTTAATATATATCATGGTTAATACATGGCACAATCCAAAGAATGTATTGAGGTACAGTTGTCTTATGGAACCCTTTAGTCTCTGTGGTTAATAAAGATTAATTGGTAATGTGATAATTGTTTACTTATTCATTGTAATTAATTATTTATACAATGGAATACAATTGTTATTTACTGGATTTGTTTAAGACTTTGTTGGTGATAGCCTATTGATTTGAACTAACACTTTACTCAAGATGCCTGATCGATACCAAAATAGATTTCATGGATGCATGAAAGGTAAGGGAAAGGACTCATGTTAGATGGATGAGTTGGGATGGATCCTGGTTGAGGGAACCAGTTGTGGTTGTGGAATCACTTGGGAGTTGTCTGTGTATTTCTTTTCAGTTTCATTTTAAACAATTTACACATACACTAGCATGACTAGTCCTTTAGTTGGATATTGTATTTCTTGCATTGATAATCCTGAAAATTTGGTTTTTTTATGGTTATACATGATTCTGATATGGTTTATTTATTTTCAGTTGTGTATTACTCTAATAAAAAAGGGTATAGGATCCCCATGATTAACTTATCAAACCCTCACTTCTAGTTGGAAGCCTCTGTCATATGGGGAGGCATGGTTGAAGTCATGTTATTGGTTGGTTTGGGGAATCAGTGTGTGGCACCTAGGTTGGGACGTTACAAAGTGGTATCATAGATTTGGTTTTCTTCTCTTCTAATTTTGTCTTACTATTTGGGGAAATTTAGACAGAAGAATAGCAAGATTAAATCATTGGTAATTAGATCATTTATGTGACTTTCAAACACATGTGTGTAGGAAAACCCAAGTACTCGTGGTGGGATTTTTGTTATTGTCGTTTGTTATTGCAGTTCAATATTATTTCACCTTGGGTGATTAACATGTTTTTTGATGTGAAAATCATTTTTGAGAGTTTTTTAGAATTGACTCATGTCTCAGTATGGTACAAGATTTTAGTTTTCATGCATCATTTTTGGTGCTCGGGATTATTTTGTCACATGCATCATTTTAGGCATGCACGAGAAAACAGGTTTTGGGTATGTTGTTGAAACTTTAAATATTTATCCTTACATGTGATATTGAATTGAAAATGGTGCCTATTATGAAATATAAAGTGGTAAAAATGATGAAATAAAGTGAATAATTGGGTTTGAAAATGAGAAACTTGAATATGATATGTTTTTACCCATGTTAACCAGGACCTAGGTGTTGGGCGTTTAAGAGTAGTGATAGCACCTTGGTTTTGACCACATGGACAGATTTGGGGAAAAGGCATATTCTTTTTATTCATTTAAAATAAATGTGATAAGGTTTTGTTATGAGTCCTAAGACATGTGTTTCGAATAATAGAGTTATGCCTGTATGATGATGCCTATTGATAAGACAATAAGAGGAGATGGTCGGAGATTTTTTACCAGTAGTGGAACCTGAGGCACTGATAATGCCAGGTGAGGAAGCAGGGGATCGGTTCTGAGAAAAAAAATTCACATCATGAAATTCATGGAAAGAGGCACAAGGTAGGTTGAGAAGAGAATGTCTGGCCTAAAGAAGGAGTTACAGTTGCAACACCCTCCTAATTTTACTGGAGAGTGTCGACCTGAGGGATATGAGTTCTGGGTTGAGTCCATAGAGATGATGCTTGACCACATAGATACTCCTAATGAAAAGAGGGTTAAGTTGGCCACACATATAATATTAGGATTATTAAAGAATTATTGGGGCATTCACGCATGGAATGGATAGACAGATGGTATGCTATGGAAATACTTTTTAGAGAAGTATGGGAGCACTTATTCCCAGAGACACTAAGACAGGAGAGAGTAGTTGAGTTCATGATATTGACTTAGGGGATCATTTCTGTGATGGACTATATTGGACGCTTCATAGATTTTCAGTGATTTTCACTAGAATTAGAGAAAAATGTGGATACTTAAGAAAAATGATTTCAGAATGGAAATATGTGCGAACTTAAGTCCCAAGTAAATATCATTAGGTTGTAGAGGTTTTCATAAGTGGTGAATCAGGTTCTCATGTTAGAGGTGAACCTGAAGGAGGCTTCTAGTGGAGGACATTTTGTTTCTTCTGGATGATCTGGAGGTATGAATTTCAAGAGTAAGAAGCATCTTTATGACAATATTATCTAGATTAGTTGGAAGTAGAGTGGCAATTTAGAAGGATCAGTTACTCAAAATCTTACCCATATTCTTTTTCATGAGTGTGGAAAGCCAGGAAACTTTCATAAACATTGTCCCTGGCCACCAGTAGAGTGTCGATCCTACATTAATAAGAGACATATATAGAGGTTTTGAAGGAACCTTAGATAGAAAGTTAGTGACAGAGGAGATAGACAGAACCAGGTTGCATGAAAGGGATCCTCTACACCATATCAATATGAAAAATAGATTTCTACTAGCTTTGGTAGTAGATTCGGTGGATGTGGAGCTTTTGGGAATGGGAACATGTATCAATAGAGTGGTACAACTCAGGGGAGTCATATGACATCACAAGGAATAGGGGTGTGATAGTTTCCTGTGGTGAAGCCGATACTTGTGGATAGAAAGGCTAGTCAACCGATAGTGAAAGGTACTATTCTAGTAGTTTATACTTTATCTAGTTCTTTATTTGATATTGGTTTCTCTAATTCTTTTATATTTTAAAATCTTGTTGATGGGTTGAGCCTAGAAGTGGAGTTTTTAGTGGTGTTTTTACTATAGATAAACCATTGGGAGTGCGGTCTAGATATATTTGTATGTGAAAGGGATGCTCTCTTGAAGTTATGGAGTACCATTTTATATGAGATCTCTATATCCCTTACATGTTAGGATTTTTCTTAATTATGGGTATGGACTAGATAGTCTCATACCTATCACACATATATTGTTAACATAAGAGAGTGAATTTTACAAATCTTGATGGTAACTAGTATACTCACCATGGGCAGTGGGATATCCAGGCAGGTTGAGTAAGGACAATTACCCAGAAACTGGGAGATCACAAAAAATAGGTTTCTAGTTTATTACTCGATGATGGTGGCATAAAGCATGATATATTTCCATTAGTTGTGGAATAGTTTCAGGATGTTTTTTCTAAATACTTCTCAAGACTGAAACCTTATAGAGATTTGGAATTCACTAGTGAGATCATTCCCAGGGCTGAACCAATATCTATTCCACTGTATAGAATGGTCCTGATAGTGTTTCAAGATCTCAAGACTCAGCTAGAGTATTTGGAGGATAAGGGGTTTATCTGACCATGTACGTTGTCTTGGGGTTCACGTATATTGTTCGTAAAGAAGGCTAATGTGAGTTTGCCCTTATGTGTTTATTACTAGAAGTTGAACAAGATGATTGTAAATAATTGGTTGCTTATTACACTTATCAATAATATATTTGACAAACTGAGTAGATATTGTGTGTTCTCAAAGATCAACATGTGATCCTGGTATCATAAACTAATTGTTCATACTTCTAATATACCGAGGACTACTTTCAGAAGCAGGTATAATCTATATGCATACCTTGTGATGATTTTTTGGTTGAATAATGCACCAATAGTGGTGCTATCTTTAGAGACTCAGCTGGCTAGTGTCAGGGTTACTTCTATGTTGGATGTGGTCACTCTTCATCTCTGGAGGCAGAAATTCATGGAGTCATTCACGCTGTTGATTTTGCGCTTCAAAGAGGTTGGAGAAAGATTTGGATTGAAAGCGATTCTACCACCATCATTCATGCCATCTGGAATGGCATCATTCATTTGGCATGGCCGCTCACTACACACTGGATGAATTCCTTGAAGACGCTCCATGGGATTGATTACATTGCTACTCATGCCTACCGTGAAGCGAATGCCATTGCTGATGCTCTTGCTAACAAAGGAGTGCATTAGAGCATGACTTGGCTGGACACTCTGCCAACTGATTTATCTTATCTTTTTGATAGAGATTATAAAAAAATCCCATCTTTCTGACTCTTGTAACCTTTTTTTATTAATAATTTTTTCTTTGTTCTTTGACCATAGCATTACCTTTTTAAAAAAAAATCACTCCCAATATCTTAACATTGTTCCGAGTACAATGTGGGAGTATCGGCTATACACCAAGATATCTAAGTGTCAGTTTTTCAATGATCAGGTACACTTTTTGGGACACATCATCCGATAGGAATGTGTATCAATAGACCCAGATAAGTTTTAGGTAGTTAGGTCTTGGGAGAATCCGAAGATGTTTTTGAAATCAAAATATTTTTGGGGTTATCCAGATATTATCAAAGATTCATCCAGGAATTTTCCCATTTAGGATTTCTAATTTTGGGCTTGACCAAAAAAGGATAAAGTTTGATTGGTTAGAAGTATTTGGGAAGGGATTACAAGAGTTGAAAAATAATTTGACAATGTCACTATTATTGATCATACCTAAGCTAGGTGAGTAGTACAAAGTGTATTATGATGCTTATGGGATCAGCCTCAGAGTTGTTTTGATGTAAGGAGAATGAGTCATGGTGTATGGGTCTCGGCAACTAAGACCACATGAACAAAACTACGCTATGCAAGACCTTAAGCTAGAAACAATTGTTTATGCTCTAAAGTATTGGAGACATTATCTGTTGGGTAATAAGTTTACGGTTTATAAGGATCATAAGAGCTTAAGGTATATCTTCTCATAATAAGATTTGAATCTTCGGAAGTATAGTCAGGTTGAGTATATTTAGTAATTTGATTTTGATCTATCATATATGTATGGAAAATGAAATAGTGTGGATGAAACCTTAATAAGGGAAATTCAAACTCAGATGGTTTGGGAGTCTAGTGTTGAGTGGAAGCTTATGGTTTTACTGGATGAGATGTATGTGGTGGTTCAAGAGAGTCGGGATAAGATGACTTTGGTATCAGTTTCAGTGGAGTCTACATTTTTTAGATATATATAAGATAAGAAATATGAGGATCTAGAGTGTTTGACCTTAAGGTAAAACCTTGAAGATGGGGATACACCCTTATACTAGAGAATAGATCGGGATGAGATCATCTATATCAAGAATTAAATTGTTGTTCCTATGAGCATGCGAGAGGATCTAATTCATGAATTCCATGCCTAGAAGTGAGAGGTAGATCCAGGTGTGACCCAAATGTTCTGAGATCTATGAAGACAGTTTTGGTGGTAAGGAATGAAAAATGAGATACAAAGATTTGTGACATGATGATACACCTGTTAGAAGGTGAAGATTGAACAGTAACAACATGGATATTTTCTACACTCCTTTACCATTATAGAATGGAAGTGGGATAATGTGACAATGGATCTCATGGAGGGTCTCCTGAATATTACTTGTAAGAATGATTCTATTTGGGTTTTTATGAATTGACTAACATAATTAGTTCATTTCTTACCTATATGGGAAACCTTCTTAGTAGAGTAGTTGGGAGAACTATATGTTTGGGAGATAGTCTGTCTGCATGGGGTGCCATAGGCTATAGTTTTAGATCATGACTCACGCTTCACTTCATGCTTCTAGTAGGGCTTACAGAAGGTACTTGGTACATAATTATTATTTAGTATGACCTTCCACCCATAGATAGATAGGAATTTGGAATGTACTATATAGGTTCTAGAGGATAAGTTGTGTGTATCTGTTCTTGACTTCGGTGGGTCTTGGGAGAAGAACTTGTCTGTAGTGTATTTTTCCTATAAAAATAGTTATCATGAAACTATAAATATGGAACCATGGGAGTATTTTTATGGTTGGACCTGTAGTTCACCTCTATGTTTCATGTAGGTAGGTGAGTTAGAGTTGTTGGGACTATGTCTCATGTAGGAGACATTAGAGTAGGTTTAGCGAATTTGTAAATGTATGGATAAAACATAGAGTAAGCATAATTAATATGATTATAGATGGAGATGAACCATTGTATTTACATATTGTGATATTGTTTTCCTTCGTGTGTGACCTAGGTTGGGTCACCATAGGATACAGAGATAAGGAAAGTTGGCACCTAGATTTATCAGACCATTTTAGGTTGCGAAAAAAATCAAGCTAATGGCATACTGATTGTATCTTCCATAGAAATAAATATCTATGCATGAAATTTTTTCACATTTCAAAACTATGAAAATATCACCTCTACCCTTCTCATGTGATCTATGAGGATGACATTAATCTTGAGGTAGATGCATCCTTTGAGGAACATCTAATGCGTGGGTTGGATCGTAGTGAGAAAGTGTTATAGGGAAGGACCACGGAAATAGTTTTTGTATTGTGGAAACATGGGCATGTGAAAGACACGGCTGGGAAAACAGAAGTAGATATATGGGCTTAGTGGCCCAGTCTTTTTGGCTCAAAATCATATATATACTTGGGAGTGCAGCTTGAGGACGAGTTGTTATAAGGTGTGGAGACTGTAAGATCCCAACCTTTTCTAGAGTTGAATCAATCTTGTTCTTAGGTACTCTTTTTTCCTTAATTGATTAATTTTTGTGTGGGTTTTACTTTGGGTTTTGGATGGGTGGATGTTGATAAAAAATGTGAAAAAGGGGGCTATATAGGATTGGTGCACGGTTAGAGAAAACCATGTGCCCCGGCCCAGGAAACCATGAAACCCTAGAGAGTGGGGGTTCTCAGAGCTAACATAGGGTTTGTCAGACCATTCTTCCTAAAAATAAAAATCATGAACCCCAAAAATAATAAGCACATAGTTTTCATATGGTTAGGTAAAACCAAACACCTTTTCCTAGGAAATTGATCATGATAATTTTAATGGCCTGAAAATTAGTTTCAAATTCACCTGAACACCTAAAACTTCCCCCATTCAACCCAAAATTAGACCCTTATGATATTTTTTGATTTAAGATATTTCTAGAGGGATTATAAGTCCATATGACATACATTATTCATGATTCTAATCCTAGATCAAAGATCCACACCCCTCCTGAGAAGTGGATCTTGTCCCGCTTCTTTTTTGTTCATCTCCCATCATTATCTTGTTCTTTTTGTTGGAATTCATCTCTTATTTTACTAGATCTAGATCTAGAGTTGTGGAATATAGATATAGGCATGTATATATAGATATAAATTAGTTATATCATTATTTTATTAATCTTGGTTTTGGTTAAATATTAGGAACTTGTTCTACGTCATTGTGTTGCTCAATTTTGGGGATTTTCATTGAGAGATCGTTCATAAATGAATTGAGGTAGGTGGTCTGATTTCCAAATCCCATAGTCATGATTTTGATTATGAATATGAAATTTGTGGAATTTATAGATTTTTTTAGCGATTCAAATAGCTAATGGAATTAATTAATGTGGTAAATTAATTAATTGAGATAATTGTGAAATAATGAGATTTAGGGATTTTTGAATGAGATGATTAATTAGAGGATTAATTATGGGATATTGGGATTTGTGAATTTGATATTTAATTGTGGGAATTAATTATGAGGT
This sequence comes from Viscum album, assembly GCA_963277665.1. Lineage (NCBI taxonomy): Eukaryota > Viridiplantae > Streptophyta > Magnoliopsida > Santalales > Viscaceae > Viscum > Viscum album. The sequence continues at coordinate 825,812,926 of OY728132.1, forward strand.
AATTGTGATTGTTGAATTGAGTAATTAATTATGGAATTAGTTACGGGACATTAATGTTATAGTTTGATATAATTAATTAGGGAATTAATTATGGATAGTGATATCATGATTTGAGATAATTAATTAGGTAATTAATAACAGAATATTGATTCTATTAGTTGAATTATTAATTTGTGAATTAATCATGAGATATTTAATTGTGTGTTGAATAATTAATTGGTGAATTAATTATTGGATAATGGTGTTGTGAAAAGATTATTTAATGGTTGAATTAATTAATGGACGTGGATTAATTAATTTATGAATTAATTAATGGAAATTGTGTGGGTTAATTTTGATAAGAGGATTAAATGCTATTTAATCATGGTTGATTTGACATTGAGAAAAAATGTGAAAATGAGATACATGTGAAATTATGATGAGCAATGTTATATATGCATAGTTGTGAAAGGGGGTGCTAAACATAATGATCTACACCAATGATATAAATACATCCATTACTGATAAAGTGGGTTCTAGACAAGATTATCTATTACAATGATATATATATCTGTATGATTGATAAATGGGGTTATATACATGATTATCTACACCAAATATGTGTGTGTGTGTGTGGTTGATAAATGAGGTGTTAGACATGACAATCTACACCAAGGATATATGTGAATGATTGAGAATTTGGGAGCTAAACATGAAGTTCTACAACAATGATGTATATGCATGGTTTAGAATTAGGGTTCTATACATGAAGTTATATGCACATGGTATATATTCATGATTAAGAAATGGGGTGCTAGACATGGGGTTCTATACCAAAAACATCAGCATTGGACTATGGTTCCAAGTGTCAATAATAATGAAATTGAAAATAAATGGATAATGGAATAACATTTACTTAAATGAATTAGGAATTGAATATGTAACATGGTTCAGACCCAACGTGGGATAGAGTAGGTATTGAGGTATGAGTGTCCTTGGGAACCCTACAGTCTATGTGGTTAATAAAGATTAGTTGATAATGTGATAGCTGTTTACCTATGCATTGTAATTATTTATTTATACAACTTCATACACTTGTTATTAACTGGATTTGTTTTAGATGTCGTTGGTGGTGGCAGAATGTGTAGTACTCAAACCCTACTCAGGTTGCCTAATCAGTACCCGAATAGATTTAATGGATGTAGGATAGGTTAAAAAAATGCCCATATCAGATGGCCGAGTTGGGATCGAGCTTGGATGAGGGAACCAAATGTTGTTCTGGACCCACTTGGTAGTCGTTAGTATCATTATTTTGAGTTTCATTTTAGACACTTGACACATAAATTATCATTAAATGTTTTCTATTTTAGTGGGATATTGTATTTCTTATATTGATAATCTTGAAACATTCATATTTTTTCTGGTTATATATGCTTCCTCTATTGTTTATTTATTTACTTTCACTGGTGTATTACTCTAATAAAAGTGGTTATAGTAGAAATATAGCAAAAAATAATTCTACCACACTAAATCAATGAATAATCATAGAGTCTACACACCAAATCATTTAGGGGGCTATAATCTAGTGTCATAGATAGTCTCCCTTACTTATTTGATACACTAAGATCCACTAGAACCATTTCCCTACTAACCCACACAATCCTAACTATTCCTAACTCCAAACTCCATCTTATCTATAAACAAAAACCTTCTATACCACTTTTTAATGACCCCTCCCACCAAAGTTACCAAAATATAAAAAGATATATAATGACCATCAATTCCCACCTCTAGTAGTCCCTTGGTTGGATACAAGCACTGATGGTATAATATCTCACATATGGGAGGGAGCATCCTCTATAAATAAAATTGGATCAGGATATAAGATAAACAAGCACAAAAAACTCCAAAACATATATATATGTAAACCAAAAACCATCCAATAATGCATGAGAAAATTGACCAATACATATAAAAGTCTCTAAGTAATATACCAAACACAAATCCTATAGTATAGACTCAACAAAAACTCTAAAACCCATGTTAGTAATATCTAAATCAGTTTTGAAAATACTCATAGAAACCTGAAAACTAGAATATATAAATATGGTGATAATAACATGTATACTCAGTAGGATCATACCCAATGTCTGAAGTTCAAATCTAAAAATAGAATTTTAATCCCCCAAGGAAAAAAACATATCTAATAAGAATCTAAATAGGTAGACTAACCAATATCATCCTTACCATGTCTCTTAACCAAATCATGCATCTAATATAGTAACACAGTATTAAAAGAATAAAACAGAAAATGGAACCTAAATTCTACTTCCCTAATGATTGTACACTCTTACATCCCAACGTCAAACATGATATGCTCCCTTACCTTCTATAAAAATTGAATAACATGACATCCATCTCTAACATGGGTTGGAATGCATCCCTACCTACACCACCCTCTCAAGGTATAGCATCCAATGATGGTATCAATAATCACCATATCACATCACACCCAAAAATATCTAGTCCATAAAATAAAATATCACCACATAAATATAGAAGTAAGGTTTCATAAATGTGAAGGAAATCAACATTGTTCCCTCCTCCTACCATGAATTTCTCCCACAACAAATAATATCTCATTATTATCACACTATGTCATGTATCTCCCATAGACACCTGGTCCATAACACACATATCTCCCAAAAAACATGGTCCATCACTGTTGATGGAAGAGTGTGGATGAGGGGGTAGTCAGCCATCTGTATCACTACCATCCAAAATGTTGGAAAAAACACCCTAAAATCAAAACCTGTGGGATTTTATAAGGTTACCCTACTCGGGGTGTGGTGCTATAGAAATAACATAAAAATACATGATACATAGAAATCACACATTACCCAACCTATGGATTCACATAAACTACACCAGTGTACACCACATCACCACCACTACACCACACATCTACAGTCACAACTTTTTCCACCACAATATAAACCACACTGAAAAACCACCACAAAAAATGACACATTTCTAAATTCAATTTCACACTCTACAACTTTTATTAATTAATACAACTCCACATACTAATTTATAACCAATTCATATTCACTTTACACATTATAAATTAATCCATGAAAAATCATGGAACTAACACAACCATACCACAAAACAAATTACCATTATCACATCAAATACTATCACTACACCACACCAACCAACCCATATCACCAAAACCACCAATCATCTCATCCAACACATAAAACCACTACTGGAAATCATAAATACCACCCAATAATAACCACATCACACGCCCGAACCATATTTCACACCACAACCACACATCATAACCATCGTGAATCTCCACCACTATGCCCATAACAACCCCACTACCATCAACATTAGATACAACAACCACACATCATCACCATTCCACATATACACCCCTTCTAACTATAAGTACTGCACTACTTCCCAAATTATATCCATTAATAAAACCAATCATCACATCCCCACACACTACATTAACTATCTTGTCACCCACATCACCGAATGATAGCCTGAAAAAAAATTCATCACAAAAAACAAATCACACAAAAAAACAACACATACCAACTTATATAATTAATTCAAGTTCTTTTATCACATTATTATTTATTTATCATGGATATTATCACACAAAAAAATATTTCCATGGCTAGCAAATTTATTATCCATGTAGACATTCTTTATCCTTTTATTTAGAGTGTGAAAAAAACAACAGAACAAGGGTCTCATAACTAATCAACTATAGTGAAAACATGTCTCCCAAAAACCATTATTTTTAGTATTGGAAATACGAATGCATAACTTCATCAACAATATCATTAATGATTTAAAGAGCATGCAACTTTACCCTATCCCCCTCAATTTTAGGTTATTTTAATAAATTAATTTTAATACACTAGACCTTAATACCTACCCAAAAGAAAACAGAAACATGAAATCCAAAAAAAATAGAATATAAAAGGGTGATAATGATGATCCTTAAACATGAAGAATATTTTATGATTCATTGCACACCACTGGTAAAACAAGAACTTCTTGAAAACCACAACCACACCAGAAAACCCCATACTAGCCTAGATCACACTAAGGGATCATAAAAACATATCCCAAAATCATCCTAAACAAAAAATAACCATGTATTAGTGAATAACCATAATAATAATAATACAAATTGGGAAGGTAGAAGAACTCACCTATGATTTCCAACAACCAACTACTGGAACATGTAGATCAATATTGGGAGAAATGGGGGGAGAAAGGGGCTAGAATATCTCCCAAAACCATTAGGAAGAGTCTTCCAAAAGAATGTTTATGGATAAATGTAAATCTTGTAAATAGGTTATAATTTTCCACATTCATGGTATGAATTCCATATTGATAATATGAAATCTTACGGGGTCCATGGATTAAAATTTTTTAAACCATTTCAAGGTATGGATTTACAATATCTTTGATTTCCATCAAAAGACATGGCACCTCATCCTGAATAAAATCACACCATGAATTCCCATTTCATGAAATGAATTTTTTTCACACATTCCCCAATAACACATATACTTTATGAATATTATGATCTCATGTTTTGTGAATCACTAACTCATAATTTGAATTTCAATTTCACAATGTGAAACACTTATTGTAGTTCTTTTTCAAATCCAACACCAAAACTAGCAATGTAATATTACAAGAAGGAATAAACCTTTACATTATATATAATCATTTATATAATTTTTATTATTATCTACCATCATTAAGAAATAGATTGATGAATTTCTATATGATCTTATCTTTTTTTATCTCCTCATTTTTCAAAAGGGATTATTATGTTTTTATTCATTCACTTAGGGGAGGCATTGATTCAACATTTTAAAAAAATCCATTTCTAATTGACTCAATTATGATTGAATAAATCCATGCATAAATGAGATTACCAAAAATATCATTTATACTTATACCAATTCTTCACATTTAGATAATTTGGGACAAAGAACCTATGTACTCATAGAGATTTTATAGAAAATTTTACAGTAATTCATCATAATCCTTACACTTTATTGTATTATTATTACTATTCATGGCATGTTATATGTGTACTAGATACTACTATTCTTAACTTGTGTAATGTCTTGTCTAGGTTAATTGTACGACACTCAATATTTTAAATTATATGGTTTCATTTTTATACTATTCCATCATGTCTATTTTTTAACGTCACAGTATTTTCATATTATTTACATGAATACACTATCGTTTCAGGGAAATTATGGTAATCCAAACATTATTGTTTTCTAGATTATTTTATTATATTAATCAATTGGTGGACTCAATCTTAGGCCATAGGTTCATATTTACCTTCTTATTTCAATGATTTTATTTACTCTATGTCTTAACATATATATGTTTTTAAAAATTCCACTAGTAGAGAATTTTATATTGTTTGTTTTATTTGTTTAGATATTGTTAATATGTTGTTATATTTTACTCTAGATATGATATAATTGCATTGTGTATAGTTTCTATTAGTGATTTGATTCCCTAAACTCTAGGGATATTTCTAGTATATTTTTAAGTGAGACATGGAAATTACAACTTTCATCTCATTGATATTATATTTAAATTGTAAATTATGATAAGCCTTATTTCTTATATATGGTTAGTAATAACTTATTTTTATTTTTATTTCATTAAAAATGAATAAATTCACTAAAATAATTTTAAATTGTATTTAATTTAATTTCATGTAATTTGGATTATCTCAACCATTCATTCAAATAATAAACACTAAATTTTTTATATTATTTCATAGGATCATGTGTTTGGATCCCATGATTTGTGTTGTCTATATTGTTTAGTTTAGAAATGACCTAATGGGTTGTATTTGTTTCTCAATAAATGGTTAGTATCAGACACACTTAGAGATTAAGGACTTAGATTTATCAATATCCCACATGGTATAAGAGACAAAAACCCTAGTCGAGAAATCATGAATAGTGCTTCACACCACTAACCTCTTCATCAATTAGACATCATTTTTTTTACTTTATAGATTCATGGATGATGAATTTAATATAATATAACCATCTATGTTTCTATCATGAAAATTTTGAATACATTTTTTATTTTTCAATATCTTTATAACCTTAACTAGTCCTATCATGCTTGGTTTGGACATTTTTGTGTGGTTATTACTTATTTATACTTCAATCTAATATTCAAGGGTTCTTCAGTATTTCATTAACAATATTTTTTAGGTGTCTCTTATTTTTTGTATATATTAATAATTTTTTTATCATATATAGGGACTCTGTGAATATTTTCCTTCTCATGTTTTTCCTTGATCATAATTTCCATATTATTGATCTCGCGTAGTATTTCTTGGGGATTGAGGCTGGTTGTTCAGGGAGCAACACCACAACATAACTCACTCTACAATGACCAGATCATTGCACTACTTTACCATAGTCATTCCACCTCATATACTAAAATATTGAAACTAAAATAAATGTTCTATGGATTGATATTGGGTATATTGTACCCTCTAAAGATAAATAATAACAATAAAATAATAATAATAATATATAATATAAGAATAATATAAAATATTATCCATGATATACCACATGATACCAACATTGTTTAGACTGTATATTTTATTAACAGAAATATATATTGAATTAATAGATATCAGAATAAATAAAAACTTATTCTGATTCCATGTTATGGTTATACCTCAAAACTAAATGAAAAAAAATTATGATGTATTAAAACCCTGAAAAAAAGAAATTGTGTTGATCATGCCTCTTTAAAACTGATATCATAATGTATGGATTTCCAACATTTCTATAATTTCTCTTATCTTGAAGTCATTAAAATTCTATTAGTTTATTTTTAATTCATGGAATATTATTCACCAGATGTCATCTCTCATTGAAAAAATTTATCACCATTTTGAGTTTGATATGTGATTTTACCAGTGACATGTTGGAAGTAATGATAATTGAAATATGACCATGTAATTGACTACATATGTTTGAGAATTATCATTCCAAGATGATGTGACCCTATATTGGTATCATGGATATTAGTTGTATCATAATATTTACCACGTTTTCATTAAGACTCTCAATATTAGGTGATCTCATTCTCTTGGTGGTTTTTAAGAGAGTCATTAATAGTTTGATTTTAACAAAATCACTCCTATATAGTCATATTTCTACACTTATCAACCATCTCAAAAATCTAAAAAATACACCTGAACGTTTAGATGGTTCCTAGATAGAAAATCATAGATCTGGAATTATATTTAAGTAGAGGAATTTATGTTTATTTATTATTCATGCAATATTTTGATAATGAACCATCCCTTAGAGGGTATACACTTGTTATTAAGAAAATATTTTAATGATAAAGAACCATCCGAAAGATGAATTACATTACATGATTTTATGATAAAATCTTTTGGACTTAAATTATTTTCCTAAAAGATGAATTTCATTCAATAATGTTCATCCTTTTCCCCACCTATTATTCATATTGAAAATCCTCACTGGAAGGTGGATATATTTCTCTTCTCTCTTTAACAAGTTCTTTAAAAATCATTATATCCTATTGAAGGTATTCTTGTGTGATTTTTTCCAATATTTCTAATTTTTTTTCTTATTTGGAACCACCATATATTATATATTCTAAAATGACTAGACACTACAGATGGACTGTGCTAAAACATAGAGTAAACTAGAAAACAATCATGTTGCTCTCCTAAAATAGTCCCATGGAAGCTCCCAAAATATAATCAAATAAGGAAACTACTAAATTGGAATCATTTTATAATATTTAGGAGTACTAGATTTATAGAGACCCAAGTATTTTACATATATTATTACTTGATGCTTAAAATAAACACCTATTAATTACAACCCAAATATCATAAATCCATGGGTATTTGGAAGACTAGGATCATAATACATTGATGAAAACTAAAACATGGAATCCTATTTTTTTTCTTTTCCTTAGTGAGATAATAAAAAACATTTGAGTTCTTAAAACTAAAAGTGATAACCTAGGGATGTCATAAATAAAGTGTTCATCTAAAAATCATAGTAAGGGAATAACCATGGTAAGGAAACATAACGTGTGAGTAAATATATAACATGATATAATAGTGGATAAGGAACATGAGTAATCACATGAGAAAATAACATACAGAACATAGTTTCATAATAATAATGTAATATAGGGAATTTGGAAATAACACAAAACATGATATAAAAATAAGTCAAGGATAAATGTTGAGACAACATCACATGGCCGAAAAAGTCCCATAATAGATTAGGTTCACTCTCTAATCTCATACATGACATCTAATGATACTAAAAAATTTACCAATGCATTAAAGGGATATATAATTATAGTCCCACCAATAATATTCATTTAATATAAATGAATATGTGTTCAACCTAAGTAATCAATCATAAGTCAACAAATATGAATTACCCTTACAATGAAAATGGGTTACATAATCCTTTCTCATATCATAATAAAAGGTAATTTCATAATAAATTCATTTTAGAAAAGAAAAAAAGTCATGAATTACCGCATTAAAGGAAAAGACTATGATATAGGTATATATGTAAGATATATATATATATAATTTATAATCATTCCATAACATTAATGGTTTTTTTCATTGATGAATATAAATACTATAAAAATATTAAAACCATTCATGGGGAAAATAAACTTTTGACATTTTAAATGAATTTTTAAAAATGAAAATTTCCTAAAATATTATAGAAATAATTTTCATTGAAAGTATCCTTAATAAAATATAAATATATAATCTAATAAAATAATTTCCATGACTACAAGTAATTATAGACATGTCATATAAGTTAAAAAACATTCATTTCACATTTTGTAACAAAATTTAAAAGTGTCTCATTCAAAAAATGTTGATAAGATTTATTTTAAAAACATTTTTAAATAAAACAACTTAAATTTTTATTAATATATCATTAGATAATATTTCAATAATTCCTTAAAATATTTATATAAACATGAATTTTGAAGGAAATGGATTTTAAACCAATTATAGTAATGAAGTTAATTATTATTAAAAAAAATTCTCAATAATTCAAAGTACCAAAGAGAGGGAAATGATACTATTAATTGAAATGTTCTTAAATAAAGAGTGGATAATAAAATTAAATGGTTTTATCATACAATGATAAGAAAATTCCCAACATTGGAAATTCAAGCATATATAAATCTTATTAAAATTATATCGAAACATAAACCCTTACAGCTTTGGTAACTTTTGAATCATAAAAAACATTAATAAATTACATAAATTGTAACATAAAATATACTGAATTATGAAGAATTCAGGATATAATATGTAAAGAGTCACTGTAAACACCATTTAAAGTAAATCAGGTGTATAAAAGAACATGTTTCCCAAATAATGATGTTTTGAGATGAAACCCTTACCTCAAGTCCCAAATTTTTCATTTATGTCATTTATCTCCCATATAATAAACTTATATAAATTATTTTTTTTATTAATATAATTTTTAATGGTTTAATCCCTTTATTTAAAGCATTTAAATTATTTATTTTATATACATAATTAATTACTTATTCAATTATGTCCGCATCTAGTGTTTTGAGGACACTCAGTTCATTATTACAAAACAACATCGGTGTGTTGACCAAGGTAAAAGGGGTAATTTTTCCACAATATAATGAATCATAATCATGAAATAATTATAATTTTGACACATAAACTATTCTTTTAAAACCAGCCATGAAATATTGTTATGAAAAATGAACAATGTTAAAATCATGGAGATAGTAGGTCGTATGTACACATGTGTAACATTTCCATTTTTCAACAATTATGATGGAAATAAGTTAATTTTTATTTTAAAATTAAATAATTATAATAATATCATAAATATAATATTATTTATTTACATATACTTACATATACCATCCATGTGATGTAGTAATAAAATAATTAATCACATCACTTCATGAGGCATTAATCCGCCGTATACACAAATGACTATATCATTTTTCTATAGATGATAGGTTAATAAAGTATATGATATATTACTTTTACATAATTTTTAATATTTCATGAATATAATATAGAAACATTAAATCCATTTTCACAAATATCTTGGAGAGATGATGATGGAAAATGGATTACATCGGTTCATAAGCCAGTAGTCCTTCATACACATGAACAATAGTCTTCTTTCCCATTTGATGGAAGTAGAGATGGATGTAGGTAATTAACTTAACATAACAACATATCAGTATATGGAAGATTATTTGGTTTTTATATCATTTTGGTTTAATTGGTTTTTATGGATGTGGAAGAAGAAATAAAACAAAATTATCAGTTAAGAATGATATATCTTCTTTAGACAACTTCTTCCGGACTGCACCAAAAGCCTTATTAGGTTGGATTTATGATAAAAAATGCCTCTAAAATGTTTTAAGGAGATTAAGGAATGGATTTAGGTAGTTAATTATCAACCAATGGGTCTTTCATGTGTGTAAACTATTAGAGAGGGGGTTCGCTTATATAAGGGAGGACGGGTGGCAATCCTGTAAAAACCTAATATTATTCAACAATGGGAAGTCACTCTTAAGCCATGTTACTCCAAAGTCAACAAATAAATTAATAGATGATAGATAATACTTAAAGAAATCATCTTACATTCAAAATAAACATTTTTTAAAGAAGTTATTCTGTTTACCTATAAAGTTACTCACTTTTACACCTTTAATTTTGTTTAGCACGGTAACTATTTTTTATGGTTTTTACTATTCACTATCAAAAATATTATTTTTTCATTATTAAATAATATAAATTAATATTATCAAAATATGGAATTAATTTTATCAAATTTAATTCATATAAGTAGAAGATTTTAATTTGAAAGAAATCCTGCATGAGTAATAAAAAACCATTTTCTGAAAAATGTATTTTTTTTTCTTGGGAAATATGATTTCACATTAATTATGTGACTAGTAATATTAATTATATGAATTTAAATATATATATATATATATATATAATATACATTTAATTTTAATCATTCATTATCAGGTGTTATTTTAATTAAATAAAATTGAGTAACATTATGCCCTTTAAAATAGTTTTTAGAAAAATGCATTTTTAAGACAAAGAATAAACTTATACTAAAATATACTATAAAGATGATTTAAATGTATTTAATTATATTTTATATAACTAAATAATAAATATTTTATTTTTAAACAAAATTAACATAATAATGTAATTTTTAAATTTCTTAATTTATTAAAAATAAATGACAACTTTATAAAAAACAATATTTTTAACTATTCACTGAAAAATTAATATTTTCCAAAAAATAAAAAAAACATAACCTTATGTTAATATTAATATTATGATTTAAAAATAATTTTAATTTAATAAATTAACATTTATAAAATTTACAAAATTAAATAGTAATATTTTCTTACAAAAATAAGTACAAATCATTTTTGAAATAAATATTTTTATTAAAAGTTGAGTTCTTATTTTATAATAGTTCATAAACACATTTGTGTTGATTAGATACATTATATAGATTTAAAAAATTATTTAATCCTATTAATACATCTAATTTAATGGATATTTTAAAATAATCATATTATACTATTTTTTATATAATGTACTTCATTTTAACTTAGTGTTGTGTGTTTTATATGCTACCGAATTTAATTTTCTTATTTTAAAACATTAGGGTGTTATATTATACCCCCATAAATAAATTTCATACTCACAATATTAACTATTAAAAATTAATCTCGGGTTTGATATTTGAAAATTCATTTTTGGAAAACCCACATCATAAAAAAGAGTTAATAAAACATTCTCTTAAAAATAGGGAAAGGGAAATATGAAGGTCATCATGTAACTAGGTTTCCACATTGGAGAAAATTAGTGCAAAACGGAGATACATAAGTAGAGTAAAATAATAAATAATTATGGTTTTTTATAGAGATAATTGATCATAAGACATATAATGATCAAAATAAAGTAAACATCCACTAAATAATAAATCTATAATAAATTAAAAGGCCATTGATTCATCAAATATGAGGTTAATAGTATTTTTTTTTCAAGATCATTTTCCTAGAGTTAGAGGAATATTTTACTATCAATATAGAGAACACCATAAAATATACTTACTTTATATCTTTAATACAATTTCATCATTTAATCAATTTCTACCAAAATCTCATCTTTTGCTCTGACTGATGAGTAATCAAGATGATGTTTTATGCCTAAATCGTTAAAATTAACTTCTAATGAATCACATGATCCCATAAAATGTTATCATTATATTCCTCTTATAATTATTTATTAACTAAAACCATAATTGGCTATAAAAAGGTATATTAATTCCCAAAATTAATACATGTTTATATTGATCTCCAAATCCAAAGTTTAACATAAATCATTCCATAACTACATAACCCTACATCCTAAATAACATCAAAACAAAATGATTTAATTGTGTTATTACCATTTAATATTTCATGTTAAATCACATATTGTATCTAAGGTTTATATATACCTCAACCCAATGGAAAAGTTTAAAAAATATCATTAATCGCCTCAATAACTATTAAATTAAATTATAATGGATCCTATAGTATGTTTCAAAAAATAAATATAATATTTATCATCTAAATTATTTAATTAAACATAAATTAATACTATTTATTATATTATATAGGCATTTGGGGGTCACTTCACCCTTTTCTCGCTTTAGTTGAGGTTTCAAGACCTCTGACCTTATCGAATGCGATGGGTTGTCACATGGTATGCAACTTTTCCTTTTTCTAAAACCATATTTATATAATTACTATAATGTTACAAAAAATATAACGAACATCCTCAAAATAACATTAATAATCAAATCTGTCTCTAACCACTAAATTCTTCTATATAACACATTTTTTTCTACAAAACCTAAAAGTATTAATTGAATATACCTCAATATAAAGCACATTTTTAATAGTATATTTTATTAAATAATTTTTTTTATATAAACTTACTATTAGTTAACCTTTCTAGGTCATTAGCATTATTCAACATATTCTTCCAAGCCCTTAAAGAAAAACTACTACATAAAAACCCATAAAAGTTTCATGATACCATTAATAAAAACAATTTAAAAACAAGATTCTTGAATTCCAATACCGACACAGCTAAATATTTATAATTGTATTTTTTTAGATCACAAGACATTACTAATTAATCCTTGTATTATATAACTGACTTAGATAACAACTCAGTTACCCATATCTATGATAGAAAATTGTTATTGGTTCCTTAGATTGAACTTTATTTTTCTACATATTGTTTACCAGAATATTCATTTTTCTTTGGAAATTAGCTACTTTGTGGACTCCTTTACCACACATAAAGAATCTAAAAATTAAACTTCCTTGAGATTCTATCAGTTACTTATTTGATGTGTTTAGAAACTAAACTATGTTCTTATAGTTAATTGTAATTTAAGATAGTGCATTTTTTTATGATTGATATATATCTCACAACCATTCCCTTTAATATAAGAATCTCATTAGGGAAATCATTACATTTCACATCACATTGGTTCTTAGAATGATTTCTTCTATTTCCCTCCATTAACTAAAATAATAAAAGAAAATGAGAATAAATTAACATATAAAAATACAAAATGGAAACTTATAAACAAGGGGGTAGGATAACTTATAAATGATAAGTATATCATGAATTATGAGTGTCTTGGTTTCAATATATGTTATCCATAGTAATGTTTTCAATTATATTTTCTAACCAAACTATTTTTTCAAGCCCTTGATAATGGTTCCTAATTAGTTTATTTATTTCCAAATCATATCGCCTAGAAGTATCAAACCAGGTGCATAGTAATTCTCATTAATTTATACTAGGTAATGCTTGACTCAAGACTAACACACCTTTTTTAGTTATTACCCCTAAGTATATATGTTCCAGAACCACATCCACATGTAGTTTTCAGATAGGGATGTAATTTCTTGGAAGCCACTCACTCTATTCTTCACCAAGATTCCATAATATTTTTCTATAATTATTCTTATCCTTATAATTATCCCTAGGGTTCTCACTAAATTTTTCTCCTTATAGTTTCAAGATATTGACTAATCCTTTTCTAACATACCAAATATAGATACCCAAGCCTTTTATATATATTATCAAATTATTTTTTACATATACATAAATTTATTATGACCTAATGATCTTGAAGCCAATTATCATTAATAGACTAGGATCATAATACATAAAAGGAAACTAAAACACATAATAATTATTTATTTCTTTTTCTTAGTGTGCTATTAATCCATTTGGGATCTTAAAACTACCTGGGATAACCTAGGGAATAAATAATGGGGTGATCTAAAAATACCAGTAATGGAATAAACATGATAAGGAAACATAACATGTGAGTCAAAGATATAACATTATATCATAAAGTAGAAGGATCGCGAGTAATCTCATGGGAGAATAACATAGAGAAAATGGTATCATTAGATCATGGAAACATTGGAAATTTGGAATCAACAAAAAACATGGCATAAATAGAATTCAAGGATAACTACATAGAAAACATCATATATTGGACAACGTCCCATAATAGATTAGGTTCACTCCCTAATACCATTCATGGTGTCTCAGGAGACTAAAGCATTACCCAATGCATTAAAGGGATATATAATTCTAGTTCCACCCATAAAATTCATTTCTCATATATTCATATGTGTTCCAAATAAGGAATAAATCATATGTAATAAACTTAAGAATTACCCATGGAAAGAAAGTGGGTTGCTAAATCATGTCACATATAATAACAAAAGAAAATTTCATAATGAAGGAATTTTATAAATGAATATAAGGAATATATTACCTTTTGAAAGGAAGGTAAAGAGAGATAGTTATATATGTAACAGAAATATGTACATAATTTATATTCATTACATAGTATTAAATGTTGTTTTTTTATTAATAGAGTACTATAAAAATATTAATAACATTCTTGAGGAAAATAACATTTCCACTTTGTAAATCACTTTTGAAAAACAAAAATTTGAAAAATATTATAGTAATAATTTTATATGAAATTATACATTAAATATTTTAAAGTAATATTCAAATGAAATAATTTCTATTAGGGATGGTAATCCCATACATTCCATATAAGTTAAAAAAATTCCTTTCACATTTTTTATGAAAAGTCAAAAGTTCCTTGTTCAGAAAAAGATGTGAAGATTAATTTTAAAACATTTTTTAAAAGTGAAATAGGGTTTAAAATTTCATTAATATATCATTGGAAAATATTAAAAACATTATTTCAATCATTTTTAGAAAACATGTATTTGAAAGGAAAATGATTTTCGACTGAAGCTAGAAATGAAGTCATATTTCATTAAAAACATTTTATCAATCGTTTTATGTACCAAAGAGTTAAAAATAGTAAAATTACTTGAGAAGTTAATGAATAACTAAATGATATTTAAATTCATGGTTTTTATTAGATAATTATCAAATAAGTTCCTATATTTTAGATTCAATCATAGACAATCTTGATTAACATGAGATTGAAACACAAACCCTTATCACTTTGGTAACTTTAGAATCACAACTCGCATGAATTAAGTAATATAATAATAGAATAAAATATCATGAAGTGTCAATGATTAATGATATAATCTGTAAATGTGTAATATATACACCATTTAAAATAAATTATGTGTATAAAATAATATGTGTGTCAAATAAGGATGTTTTGAGGTGACACTCTTACCTCGAGTCCAGACTTTGTCATTATATCTTTTATACATTGTATAATAAACATATATGTTGGTCGGAGTGGATACTTAAGAGGGGGGTGAATTGAGTTCCAATTAAAATTTTTGTTAAAATATTTTCTATTTAAAATCCCCAAATTTATAAAACAAGTTAAACAGTAGTAAATTTATACAGATTGTAAATGTTCACTTAGCTTCTCAAAGATTCATTAGGTCTCAGTTAGTTTAACTACAAGATAAAACTAACTTTTGAGACTAATCTACTGATTTACAATAATTGTAAACACTTACTAATTTAACTATCAAAGTAGCTTTAAAATAGTTTTATATTTCAAAGTAATAGCAGCGGAATAAATAAGATATATGTAGTATACTTTAAACGTAAATTAAATAATGCACGGTAGATATAACAAGAGGTTAAGTCTCAAGCTGATACTTAGTCCTCTTAAATTTATATAAATTTGATCCACACCCTGGATCGGGGTTAACAACAGTTTACAAAACTGTCCAGGCCACATAGGGACCTCTACCACTGTTCTACGTGGGAAAAAAAGCAAATCCATGCCACACAAGGAGCTCTTCCACAGTTGACGTGGGTAAACAGGAGATAAGAGATTTGGAGTGAGGATTTGATATCCTCCAGTTCAGTACAGGAGACAATGTGTGTATAAGAAATACAGAGTACCCCACACTGCTCGAAAGTTAATAAATAAATCACGTAGAGAAGATGGATAAGAGTTTAGAAAGCTCTAGTGATTATCAATACAGCTCAAGACTCATTGGATTCCGCAGGAGTGCTTCTAAGTCCTTCTTTGGTTTTTTTTGAAAAACAGAGTGTCGTAGTTCAGCTTGTCTTCTATAGGAGTGAGAATAATATCTTGATTCTTCGTGTGTTCTTTAGTGGTGTTGGATTGCATTAATGAGAGTTCTTTGAATCTCTTTCTTGCTCAGGATTTTTCTTCTCGTTGTATATTCACACTTTCATGTCACTACTTGCGCTTGTTTCACTTGTTGCACATGTACTTCATTTCAATACCTTTTATATTCCACGATTTCTGGCAGTAGGAATGATTCCCTTTTCATAGGCACGAGATACAGTTTCCTGACATGCCAACAACTATCATTAAATAACATTAATTGCATTAAAAACATCAAATATTACCGTTAGCATTATTGAAATAATATTGATAAAAAGTTACGAAACGGTGTCACAGTGATTAAGTAAACGGTGTCTTATTCACGGTATGTGGTTCACAGTATGAGCTTCACAGTATGTGCTTCACGGTATAAGCTTCACGGTATAAGCTTCACGGTATGAGCTTCACGGTATGAGCTTCACGGTGTCTGGATCACGTTGTTTGGGTCACAGTGTCTGGGTCACAGTGTCTGGGTCACGGTTTCTGGGTTACGATGTCGGGGTCACGGTGTCTGGGTCACGGTGTCTGGGTCACGGTGAGTCCTTCATGGTGTCTGGTCATGGTGAGTCCTTCATGTTGTCTGGTCACGGTGAGTCCTTCACGGTGTCCGGTCATGGTGAGTCCTTCACGGTGTCTCCATACTTATACAAATATCTGTATTTGGACTTAGACAGTAATATGCAGAATATGGATTAAGTTTAAGCATTAGAGAGTAAAAGAGCTTGAATCATAAATATAAAGTCTTGATAATATATGTGAGATTTATAATCATGCATGAGACTTTTAAATAATAAAGAGAGTAATTCAAATCATAAGATTTGTTATCATTAAAACATGATGTGTAGTTATTATTGAGATTGAAGAGCATTAGTAAGATGTGCAATGAAGATTGAGATTAATTAACAGTAATAGGATTTGTGATCCTTAAAACATGATTAACACATGAGGAGTCCAACAATATATCAATTATTTGTTTTAATAATAATATTTTCCTTGTTTAATTACTTATACTTAAACCACCTACTTCATTTATTTTAATGAAATATTTCATTACTTATTCAGTTATGTCCACATCAGGTGTTTTGAGGATACTCAGCTCATAATTTCAAAATACGTTCGGTGTGTTAACCATGGTCAAAGGGGTCCTTGTCCCATCATCTCTAGAATAATAATAAAGAAATAATTATATTTTCTATTAGTAAATTTTGATTTTAAAAAACCTTGATATATTATTATGAAAAATAAACAGTGTTATAATAATAGAGATGGTATGCCATACGTAAGCCTGTGTAATGATTCCATTTTTCAATGATCGTGGTTGGAAGAAGGTAATTATTATTTAAATTTATATAATGATAATTATATTCTAAATATTATCTTAATTATTTAAAAACAATTACGTATACCATCCATGTGATTCACTTATAAAAAAGATGAATCACATCGCTTTGTGAGGAGATAATCTGTTGTACAAATGAATTATGATATAATTTTGTTAAGGATGATAAGGTAAGAAAGTATATGATATATTAATTTTTTATATTTATTAATATTTCATTAATATAATATAAAAACATTAAATACATCATATAAAATACTCATGAGAGGTGATGATAGAAAATTAATTACATCAGTTTGCGAGGCGGTGGTCCTCCATACACTTGAACGATGGTTTCATTTCGGATTTATAGAAGTGTAGATGGATGTAGATCAATAAATTAAAATAAAAAACAAATAATTTTATGGAAGAAAATTATTTTTTATATAATAATGGTTTAATATTATTTGGTGGGTTTAATAGTAAATAAAATAAAATGATCGGTAATGAACGACACCTCTTTTTTAGGAAGCTTCTTTAGATTTGTACTGAAAGTAATCCAAGGATGGATTTTTGAAAAAAAGAAGGCCCCTAATATTTTTATAGGGATTTAAGGAGCGTATTAATTAGGTATTTTCTAATCCAATTGGTTTCGTAATTTTTTAAATAAGATGATGGAGGGTTCCCTTTTATAAGGGAGGATGAGTGGCATTCTTGTAAATAACTAAAATTATTGAACAATGGGAAGTCACTCTAAAGTCAAGTGCCTCAAAAATTAAAAGATAAAATAGGGGAGTATATATAAGGACTAGATACAACTATACCATTCAAAAAAAAATTTCTAAACATTTAATCCTCTTTACCTCTATGGTTACTCACTTTTACCCTTAATCTTTTACCACAACTACTATTTTCTTACTATTTTACTATTCATTATGACTAAAAAAAGTTGAAATTATTATATTATATAAATTATGATGATTAAAAATATTGTATCTATTTTATCAATTAAATTCATAGAAGTGGCATAATTTAACTTAAAATAAAACTCACAAGCGTGATGAAAATCAGTTTTCTAAAAAGTACATTTTTTAAGGGAAAAAATATTTCACATTACCTCTATGACGAGTAATCTTCATTATAAAAATTTAAATTCATGAATGTAGATATGTAATAAATAAATTTCATTTAAATAATTCCTTATTAGCTTTGATTTTAATTAAATATAAAGGATAAACATTATGCACTTTGAAACATTTTTTTAGAAAAATGTCTTTTTAATCCTTAGTTTAAGCTTATACTAAAATATAGTATAAAGTTGATTTAAATTTTATTAAATGTATTTTTGATAAAGAAATATTAATTATGTCAATTTTAAATAAAATTAAAATTTTAATGGGAATTTTAATTTAATTTATTTATTTAAAAGAAATGATAATTTTTTATTAATAGCTATTTTTCTCTATTCACTGAAAAAGTAATATTTTTTGAAAAATACCAAAATTTCACCATAAATTAATATATATATATATATATTATTTCAAAAATGGTTTTATTTTATAAAAATAATTATGAAGTTTCCAACAACAAAATGAAAATTAGTTTTTTTAATTAAAAAATGAGTGTTTATTTCATAGGCCTTTATAAATACATTTATATTGATTATAACCTTTATATCTATTTCATAAATTAGTTAATAAAATTTATTGAATCAAATTTAATATCTAGGTTAAAATTATTATATAATAATATTTTAATAATATGTATTGGTTCTATTATACTTAGTGTTTTGTGTTGTATATGCTATTGAACGTAATGTTCTTCTTTTAAAATCTCGAAGTGTTATAGGGTGTCTATTGTTAAGATCAATTATAGAAAACTATTATCATCAAGAATAGTAGTACAGACCAATAATCTAGTGTTGGTTGATTAATTTTTCTATGAGACCCATAACCTTATATCTATAGATGAATTGAGTATTAACAACCAATTTCCTTTGGGCAATGAATTTGGGAAGGAAGAGGATGCACCTCTAATTCCACCCGGGCAATTATTCCAACTTCAATGGATGACTTATATTCACCAAGATTTATTAATTTTTATACCAATATAAATAAATATAGTAGTCTTGAAAAAATAAATTCAAAATGATCTAGGATTTTAGGAAGGAGAAGAAAAGGAATGATAGGGATAAGAATGATGTGGAGTACTTAGAGAAGAGGAACTGAATACATGAACTCTTAGTGACCTACCAAAAACTATGTTTTGATTATATGGATTACAATTGATTTTGATGGAGGCATGTGAGGAAGAAGGTAAGATGGATGGTTTCTCTTGAAAGATTCTAATCAAGCGGAAATGGTAGTTTAATAGTATGAATGTCATTATGATTGATTGGATTTGTTATTGTCATTAAAAGTGGCATCTCTTCAAAAATTATTCCTTTTATTATTTTGGTGGTGTGCTTATTTAGATTATATTATTCCCCATCCATTATCTAATATATTGAACACCAAATTCATAGTGTGTCCATAATATTTTTTTCTAACTTTCACTTGAATTAAGTAGTGTTCTAGTGTTAGGGGTGAGAATAAAAAATGTGATGATATTGTATTCAATGTGAAATATTTATCATTTATTTATCTCATAATTAGACAATGTAAAAATTTATATTTAAGTTATTTTTTGTTTTCAAGAATTTTTAAATCAATTTTCACATTCACAAATATAAAGGGAGTTGATAAATCACACATACCAACTATAAATTCACAGATTAAAATTGATTTCCCTATAATTCAATTAAATTATGATATTTTATAAATGTTAAATATATCCCTACATTGTGGAAGACCATTTAGTTTTAATAATAAAAATCCTCATAAAATAAAAGGATCAAACATATTTATAAATCCAATATTGAAGAATGTGATCGAAAAGAAAAAATAAATCTAATTTTTTTAAGTTAATGCTTCTTGAGGCCTATAAAAAGAGTTAAAATGGTGTTGAAAACCCTAAAAAAATTTAAAAAAATTAAATTTGTTTTATTTTTTCCATTAAAAGGTTTTTATCTAATGTTGATTAAATGGTAAACATGGATAATTTTTTTCAATGTAACATGATATTAGGAATAAAGATCCCAACACAATATCATTTGTGCCATATAAAAAATAACCTAATTTGAGATAAATATGAAAGATTTCATAGAAATTAAATTAAAATTTCCCAATGACTAAAATGTATTTGGAACCATTGTGATCACACCAGAATCTATAAAGCATGATGATTGTAAATTAGATTATATGAATGAAAAATAGTAAAATAGATATTATTAGATAAAAGTATTATATTGTCAACTGATGTTTTTTTCCAAAGACCCATAATTGATTATGAGGAGAAATATTCTCCTGTTATGGATACAATTACATTTTGATATTTAATTATCCATTTAACAACTTAAAATGTGTAATTTCATCTTTTTGTGATATATATATATATATATGAAAATACCTAAATTATTGAAAATTCATGAATCATTAAAATCAAATTACAAGGACCAAAAAATAAATTAAATTATAAAAATACATGTATAAATTAAATTAATTTAGGTGTATATTGTGTAATCACTTAATAAAACATTTTTTTGAATAAAGGATATGTAAATGATCCAATATGTCTATGTTTTTAATTAAAAAAACAAAAACAACATGTGAAATCCCTAGTGTGTATATTGGTGATATAAGTATTATTGGATATCCCTAAGAGATCCCTAAAATAATTAAATAATGAGAATTTGAAATAATGTATTTGAGAGAAACAAAATGTTGTATTGGTTTGAAAATTTAGCATTTGTCAAGTGTAATATTTTTAAAATCAATTAATATTAACTAAAAATTTCCTAAAATGATTTAATATGGATATATAAAATACTTTATATAGATAGGTTGTTATGAATACACTAAATATATAAAAATATCCATTTATACTACATGTATAAAATAATAAATTGATTGGTTTAAGAGTACTATATCTCAATGAAACCTTTAGAAACCCATCATGCCTTATAAGAATTAAATTTACCATCCATTTCCAATTTCTTAGTGAATACCCTTTTTACACCTAACATTCTTTACATTAACAAAATGATCTACCCAAACACAAACATAGTTTTGGTACATCGAATCAATTTCAAAATTCATTATTTTTTTCCACATTGAAACTTATAAACTATTTATTGTTTCCTTATTAGATAAAGGTTTATTATTCTCATTAAATAGTGTGTTTACTTCCTTGGTTATAATAAAACCATATCTCATTAGTTATATATCAGAACTAGTACTCGTACAGAACACGTATGTCCCTATAATTTTTTTTGACTAAGTTTTGTGGAACTTGTTCATATGTCAACTCTTGTGTATATTGATCCCCAACTTCATCAAAGTCATTATTTATCCCATTATACAATTTAGATATGTGATCAATTTCTAGAAACATGTAAGGTATTTTAGTAACACCATGATAAATTAAAATAAAAACACTATATTTTATAGTGTATATGACATGAAACGCCAAGCTTAATAGAACCACAAAATATTATTATTTCAATGTTATATTTATAACCTCACAATTAAATTAGAATACATGAATATGATTAACAACATTATGAAATAAACACACACACACAGAGATATATATATATATATATATAATGTTCCTACATAATAAATATGTATTTGTTAATACCTAGAAGGTAACCACTCAATTTTTAGTAATGTCATTTTATTCTTCAGAAATATATTTTCTTCAAAAATGATTTGTATTTATATTTGTCAAAAAAATTATATTTAATTTCTATAACATTAAAAAAATTATTTTATAAATTTTTTTTTCATTTTTTATGTCAACATATTAAAATTTTCTTATGTCAAAAAATTTTAATTTTTATAAAAAGTTTGATTTCTAATGAATAGTGAAAAATACTGATTTTATTCAAAACTATATATTATTTTTATATATTTGAAAAGTAATTTTGGATTTGTTTTAAAATCTCATTAGTATTATTTTTTTTAAAATAATCCAACTGCATTATTTGGAATTAAATTTATACTATAATTTGTTATAAAGAAATTTTTATACTTAAAAGGCATTTTTTATTTTTTTCTCTTTATATTTTTGAGTTTAATTATAAATTAATTTCAACCACTTATTGAAATTAAATATTTTTAAATGGATTCAATATTTTTAATCATTAGGTTCAATTTTGAAAAATAGGACCTTTTTATTTTTTGTCAATTTGAATAGTAATAGTAGTACAATTTATCACTACAGTAAAGGTTAAATCAAGTTAATCTATTTTAGAACTAAGTTACAAGGACATAAGTATTCATCTGAATTATTTATGGGTGAATTTAATACCCTTATCACATTATCCTAGAAATAAATTTATCTAATAGTCACTTTTTCAAGAAAACGTCTTATATAATATTCAAATAAAAGAAAGTTACAAAGGGTCACTCTCTTAGTTTTAAATATGTCTTATGTGTCCAAATTAGGACAACATAAGTTATAAAATGATATAATTATAGATTTTGTGAATAATTTAATTATTTTCTTCATGAAAATTTATTTATAATTTTAATCATTTATATAATTACCATAAATGGGTATACAACACCGACACAATATTTCTTCCATTAAAAGAAAAATAAAATTAAGGATTTTAAAAATATTTAAAGTATACAATTTGAGTGATTTATAATTTTTCATATATAATATATATAATTTTTATATAATAGTTTTGAGTTAGAGAATTATATTAAAATTCCAAATTTTGTATTTATGTCTAATAAGTCAAATTAAATGGATAGAATAAAAATTGATATTAATGATATTTTATCAAAATAATATTTTGTTAAGTAATTTTAAAAAAATTAAAATATTGAAAGATGATAAGTGGGATAATATATGGTCTACAATGTTACACCCTATCCATTTATGAACCAATTTTCATGTTATAAGTAAATTTATAACCTCTTATGAGTGAAAAAGACATTATAATGGGTAAGGTTAAAATAGGTTAACTATGGGGTTAAAACAAAAGATAAGGTTTAAAATACCACTTAAACTTATCAAAATATTATTGTTTGATGGTATTTCAGCCATATCCTACCTTATATTATATCAAATGGCTATTTTGAAGTATTTTTCTTGAGAATTATGTTTTTATAACATAATATTTTATGAAATTTCAAAAAAAGTTACCCTCACCTCAATTATTATTTTTTTACATGGTGATGCTTTGGTAAAAAGGACAAAGAAATATATATATATATATATATATATATATATATATATATATATATATATATATATATAAAGGTAATGGAGTTACAAAAGTATAAAATTGGGACTTTTGTTATGATCCTTTTCATGAAAAGGAATAAGATCCGTTGGAAGGTTTTCCAACCATATGACACCATTGTTTACACCTTTGTTTGCAAGACCATCAGCCATAATGTTTTACTCATGATAAGAATGGGTTATTATATGATTGATCTATGAATGGTTTTTTAGGTAGTCCATCCATATAGCTATGAGGGGCAAAGCAAGGTGCACTACACCATTCTAGAGGGCTTCTACAATGGTGGTGGAGTTTCTTACCATCCATATGTTATTCCAACCTCTTTTCTTGATAAAATAAACCATAATAATAAGGCTACAAAAAGAGGAGGAAAATTTAGTTTCATTAAAATTTAATGTTTTATTATGATTAGTAATCAAATTTCTATCATACTAGATGAAATGAATCAGTTTAGCTACACAGTTATGACTAGATGTCAGATTTGTTGGGAAGCTTCCAAAGAAATGCATCATTGAAGATGCATCCAAAGAGAGTCCAAACCTATCCATATTAGATAAAAAATGTCGAATATGTAATACCCTCACCTCAATTATAAAAATACACCCCTCCTTCATCATTTATAAAACACTTTGATCCATCTATAATGACCATCCCCTAAAAAAATACCTTATATAATTCCTTATCCACATTATAGATGTTATGGTCTTCCAAAATTTACAACCCTAGGATACATAAGAGGATGTATAAAGGAGTGATTTCAAATAAATGGTGGTTAATGATCTTGTGAATAATGTTAAACATAACATAATGAATTTTCATCTCACATTTATTTCTATGAGACAAAATCCATATTCAACATTTGTTTCTTTTAAATGGTGTATATACTACACATTAATTTATTTTATGATTATTATCATTAATATAGGGATATATATACCCATATAAGGTTCTTTCTTTTATGGGGATTATGATTCAAATGTTTCCAAAGCTGTAAAGGTATTATGTCACAAACTCATTATTTATTAGGATTTTTTATGATTATGTTTATAATGTTGAAATTTTATGAAATACCTCTCAAGAAACACATTAGTTTTCTTCTCATATAGTTATTTCTTGAAAATACATGTTTTCCATTATTTTTCTTCACCTTAAGTACTCAAGACACCGAAAATAAGTTTTTATAGAAAATCAAATTTATTACTCTCTTTGGTCAATAAACCATTTTATTCCATATCCATATTTTCTAATAATGTTTTAAATAAGGTTTTAAATATAATATTATAATTGTTTAAATTATTTTATATATATGTTTTAATTTTTTAAAAATATTTCTAGAGGAATATTATTGACTCTCTCTGAACGCGGTATGTTTTGACTTTTTGAAAAAATGTTAATGGAATGATTTATGTTAATTATTATGGTATGAACAAAATTTACCACCATTATAACCACTAAATAATGTAAATATTACATTATAATTTTCCAAGGTAATTTAAAATAAAAGTATTTTCACAATATTTTGTGGATATTTATTTTTTGAAAAGTGGTTTTGAATTTGGAAATAGTACTTTCCCCAAGAATTTTTTAATGATGATAGAAATATGTTTATGAGAAATGTTCCCATTATATGGGTTATGATATGATAAAAGAAGGAAATTTTTATTAAACTCATTTATTTTACACAGATGATTATATGATTAAATACTTATTAAACCTATTTTTTCATGGGTTCTAATATGATAAATGTTTTATGATATTTTGGAACACATTTGTTTGATTCTTATTATGTGATGGGTGGGACCAGAATTATATCTACCTATAATGAATTGGGTAAAGATGGATAACTCACGAGTTAAATATTTCATGGTTTAACCAAATTTCATGTTCACAATTTTAATTATGGGCCATAATTTCATATTCATAAGATTATGTGTGTAATTGGTTATCATGTCCACAAGTTTATGTTTAGAAATGGTATTTATGTCAATAAGATTATGTTTGGACATGTTTTAATGTCTATATATTTACATGAGGTCCTCATTTCATGTACTTAACATAATGAGTGAACCTATTTCTATTTTTACATGTAAATAATGTTATAATAATTTTTGTATACCAAAAATCTATGTCATATGCTAATTTTATGCTCACATGGATTATGTTATTTGATTCATTTATGACTCTTGTCATATTAACTACCAATATTTATAGCATGACTCATGTTTATGATCACTGATAGAATTGGGTATGAAATTTGTAATCCATAGTCAGGATTTCATATCCTTAATCTTATTTTATACTTTAATATAATCAATAATTGATATATCCCTTTGTTACCCTTACTAATAATAGGATTTCTCCTCTTATTAAATTTATTTTCACTAGGTTATAAATAATTTTTTTAAGTAGAGTATGTATTTTAATAGTACTAAATTGAAAGATATTTGTGGGAGATATTTAAAATATTTCATGATATAAGAATATTGTGTATATATTCTCCAAAGAAACTAAAAATTTACGGTCCTTGGGAATTTATTTGATAATCATATTGAATATTCAACTAAGAAGATGTGATAATTATGTATAAAAATTTTGGGTCATTATAGTTAGCATCAAGGGATAGTTTTAGTTAATCATTAGAGATTAGGGTTTCAGGATTTTGGTGAAACCCTTGTGGAAATGTATATGAATAGGACAACATCCTAAATTTTTGGTATGGAATAGATAGTGTAGTTTTCCAAGAGGTAAATCCATATCTAGATAGTAAAATTGGATGTGGTTTTGGAATAGATTTATCTATAGGAACTGACCTAGAAAGGTGTTATTTGAGAATATCTCAACTACCATTCAATTTCATAGTGAGGGTGCCCTTATTACGCACTTGTTTTGACACCCCCTATGGATATTCTTGGGTTAATTAAAATTTTCTTTATGAACCATCATGATGTATTTGAAAAAATTATGATCATGGATGAACTAGGTTTAATATAAGGTTTCAAATAGTGTAAAAAAGGTGTCAATATTTAGACATCATATAAATGATTTTTCAAAATTATGTTATTTCCCACTATGATTATTGTTGCTCATATTATGATTTTTTGTTTCCAACAATTGATTAAAATAGAAGGAACCATCCTAACATTGAATGTCCTGGATAATTTGATGATGAAAAACCAAATTGGATGGTGATAAGAATAAAATACCTTTTAATTTTTCCTGATCCTTAATTAAAATATATGGTTAAGGAATTTCACCTTAACTGACTCTAGGACTAACCAAAGAAAAAACATAGAGGTCTCCAATAGATCAGGTGGTTTATACTAAGAAAAAAAGAATATTTAGTTTCCTATATGAAAATAATAGGGTAAGAAGAACTCAAGTGAATGACTTAGAGTGACATAAATATTTTTTATGTGTGGAAAAGAAAGGTATTGATCAATTGCTAAGACAAAATGAAAATTTTGATAGAGATGTATGAAACTCATCATGAGGTACCATTTATATTTTAATGTACTATTTGTGTAAAATATATAAATTATCTGAGTCAAAACCTTAATCTAAGTGTTAACTCTTAGACCAAGGAAGGAATGATGTTATTCCTATTCTTGAAGTAAAAGGATTGATGTATTTATGTAATCGGAATCGATAATTATGCTATATCAATGATATTATAGGGATGGTTATAAAAAAAATTCTTAAAGGATTTTAAAAAATATGTTGAATGGTACTAATGGCCAAGAAAAGTGATTTAATGTGAAAACACATGATCAAGGGAAATATAACGATTAATATGTGCATGATTTTAGGATAATAATTGTTTAGATGAATTGATTATTGATATTCATAATATAAATTGGATAATATTGATAGGATTGGAACTAATTAGTCACTTTATGATAATTTTGTTTATGTTATCTTTGGTATAGTTTATAGAAATTTTAGATATATGGAATATATTTGATAATGTATGATAAAATTTGAGGAAAGAGGAGACAACTAATTTGTTGAATCATGTAAGTTTTAATTTTGGTTTTATGGTAATGCAGTTTATTATCATATTTTAGTAGAATATATGATCAAGGTATTCACATGTTTGGTATTTCAAATTTTGTGCTACTTTATATTGTTTGGGAAATTAATGTTAAGTTTATTTTGGAAATTTAGTGAGATTATTTCTAAATTGTTAAATTTTGAATTTAGTTAGAATTATTTTAGAACAAGATTAAGGATAAATACTTATGGAATGGTTTAAGTTGAACATTGGGTATTATTTTTTACGTATAAAATATGATTTTTCATACTAGATAACCTATGCTGATATTTTTCTTTTTGATAAATATCTTGATATAGGAGGGATGATTTTTCATTCTTTTATGGGTCATATTTTAACGACCCGAACCATTATAAATAAAATTCCCCTTTCAATTTAATTAAATGTATTATTATGTAATATGGTTATAGAAAAAACATGCACTCATTTTGTGTTATTATATCATATTGTATTTAAATTATCATTATGAATTATTACCATTGATAATATGGTTGTTGAACAGTGATCACATGATTACTATAAATATAGGGTTTAAAAAAATCCAATTGACACAGACAAAGGAAGTGATGACATCAACCAGTAGGATTGTACCCTATGAATACCATTTATTGGAGTTTCCTAGGAAGATGGCACCACACGGTTTTTCTCTTCACCAAGCCCAAGTTGAGATCCATCAACTCAAACATGAGTGAAACCCTTTACAAGAGAAGATCAAGTTCATCGAGATCACGACCCAAACTACGTTTGTCGAACCACCCCATGAAAGTCTCACCTCACTCGCCTTACCCTTAGGATGTTTGATGGTGTATTAAATGGATATATTTCAAGACCACAATGATATGAATATATATTTTTATAGAATAGTAAATAGATATTATTATTATTTATAAATGATTTTTATAAAGGGTATCCAAGACCAAATATGTGTTTTACATTTAAAATAATGTGATTTTATATTTATTTTATTAATTTTATTAAGCCTTTATAAATCCACCAAAACCATTAATATATTTTATATTTTTAAAACCATTTCATTAAGAGTATGTCCCACTTACACATAATAAAGGGTATTGTTTTATTAAGTTTTTTAATTATAATTATAAAATAATTAAAACCACTCTAATTTTTCAGAAACCATGGGAAAGAACCATGGTATGGTTTGGTTTTTTTATTATACAGAGTCCAAAACCTATGTTTTAGAAATGATAATTAATTCCCCACACATTTCCTATATAAACCCACCCAATATCACATTTATCTTCACTAAAAATACTTTCAACACATCCTTAATCTTTTCTCTCCTCTCTAGAGTTTTTTCAAGGCACCCCATGATCTCAAGAAGCTCCTCCCCAGAATTTGGAGTCACAAACTCAAGTAAGGGATCCTCACCTTCTCTTTTTTATTCAAGTTTCTTTATTATATTATGCCTTTTATTTCAAATTCCTAGTGTTGGTATACATATTTCCACATCTGTATTAATTTCCATTTTATGTAAAAATTATTATAGAAACTTTTACCTCTCATCAAAACTTTTTTCGAATTTTTAATTGACTTCATTATGCTACTGATATTTCATCTCAATTTTACAGGCCAAAATAATTGTGTAGTGAATACGATAAAAATTTTCTATCTAGGTTGTTCAACATTATACACTTAAATTTCTTTGACTTGGGGATTACATGTATGTATTACACACTAATTTGTCATGGAAAAAATATTATAATGAATGAATCCATGTTGTATGATTTATGTGGCACACTTAAGCATCAGAATGAAATGAATGTGACAAGGGCACACAAAATTATATAGAACTTCAATGATTTGGGTAAGTTTAGTCCCCACATATGTCATTTTAGGAGATAAATTAGACTTGATTACTTTATGGGTCTTTTTCCATCATTATTTCTTGGAATTTATCCTTGACCAATATTTATGATGTAGTGTTTTCAGTTTTTTCCCAATTTCCCTTGTTGTCTCTATGACTATCATGCTATATTATGTATCATTTTTTATTTTTATGATTTTACTCCTTTTATTCCCCCATTTATATTCCTATTTTCTAACATATATTAATGTATTCATGTTATTACATGTTTATTCCATTACTGGTCATTATAGATCACCCCTTTCTTATATATGTCCCCAGGTTGTCCCATGTAGTTTTAAGTATGAAGGAATAATATGATCATGTTAAGGATGTTTTTAGTAATGATGATGTATTCCTTATTTTAAGTTGTTGTGTAATGTACCTAATTACAAAATTCACTATAATTATCTATATTATGTGTTGTATTATGTGTAAATTTATATAATAAATCATGAATTAATGTGTAATAAAGAGCATGATGGTTATAGTTGGCATCAAAGGAAAAGTTTAGTTATTTTTTGGATTAGAATTAGAAAACTATAGATAAACTCTTAGGGATAATACTAAGTATAAGAAAACATCCATAAATATTGTTAAGTACATATTAAGTTATTTATTAATAAAATACATGCTTTTTTGGGTAGTACAAGTGGATGTGGATCTGACATAGACGTACATGGGGGTAAAACTCGAAAACACCGCATTGAGCTATACTTGACAGGGAATTGGTGCATGAAAAAGGGCCTTACTGCATAGATGGTTTGACACTCCAGGGAGATATGATTTGGTAAATTCATAAGTTCATTATGAACCATTATTATGGGAAAAATTTACCATAAGAATATATGTTAGGAAATAGATCATTGATAACATAGATTTAATCCTAGAAACTCATAAGTTAAGCAAATAAATTTAATTTATAAGTTATCTATTTAATGTCATTATATTATTGTTTATGTGTTTAATAGTTTAAAAATAATCATCTATAATTTTCCATTTATTCTATCCAATGTCCATAAATTAGAGGAATCAGGTAAATAATCAATGTAATGGGCGCTATGATGACTGCCCCAATGAGATTCACAACTCAATGGGATCAAAAATTGAAAAATTTGGGTAGATACTCTCTTAGTTGACTACAGTTCCAAATTGAAACATGGATCCGAAGAGCACCAAAATCCCCCTAATAAAGAACACGATGCAATTTAGTCCTTTATGCAAAAAAAAAGGCCTCTGAATTTCAATATACCTTCTGATATCTTAATTTCATAACAATGGATTAACTCCATTGAGAAGATCTTTTCCATCCTTCAATGTTCTAAGAAATAGAAGGTTCTACTTGATGTTTATCATATAGAGGGTGAAACTAATAAGTGGTGTAAATTGATAAAAAATATAAATCTATAGGAATAAACCGAAGGTATGGGTAGAAGGAATTCTAAAAGAAAAAAATCAATAAATATTTTCCTTGCACTCTTTAACTTAAAATGGAATGGGATTTCCTTGACCTCAAGAAAAAAAAAGATGATTAATCTACCATGTTATATGAGGAAAACATTAAAAGACTTTCATAATACAACTATAGCTTTATCATTACCCCCAAGTTTAAGGTTTATTGCATTGTATGGTGGGCTGAAATGTAGTTGATTAATAGCCTAGATAATCTGAAACATTGATAGCTATGAGGAAATTGTCTGATGTTCCCCCAAAGTTGAAATGGATATCAAAGAATAGTAGGGGTATCATGGGGATAATAAGTAGTTGGTGGAGTTTAATTCTAGAGATATGATAGAGAAATATAATGGTTCCAAAAAATTTCAACAACCCCCTTATCAAAGGCATAGAAATAAGCACCCTAGAAATTGCCTAAGGGGGATGAGGAAATGATTTAGGTGTGGGAAGGAAGGACACCTAGCAAGCAATTTCCGACAGAAGAAACCCACTAATGTGTTAGTGTAAAGGAATTCACTAGTCAACCCTCAATGAATTATTCATTTCTTTAACTATAAGGAACGAGGTCACTTTTAAAACTAATGCACTCAACCAAGGTTTTTCAGTGACAACCAATAAAATCCAAGGTATCAAGGGAATGATTTTTCAATCACAACCGCTGAGGTGGATCCTGATAATGAAGTGGTGGTATATACACTGGTTATTCATTCAATAATAAGGAATTCAATTTTTGATTTGGGTTCTAGACATTTCTTCATATAATTAAAGTTTAGTAGAATTATTTAAACACAACCAAAAATCATAGAAGTAGAGCTATTAGTGAAAACAGAAAATGGGTAAATTATTACATACCAAGTATAAGACTCTTCTATTATCAAAATTTGTGGTTTGAACTTCCCAGTGACCCTTATCATACTCCCTTTTGTGTAATTTGATGCAATTATGGGTATGTATTGGCTTTCCCTACATAGATCAATCATAAATTTCCATGATAAGTAAATCACTATCTGTAGTGAGAATCATCCTTCGATTATATACAAGTGAAAGGAGGAGGATGGGTCTTCTTTAGAATAAACATCTCAATCTTGGATATTATTTTCATATGTGCAATAATATATATCTCAAATAAATGAGTCTAAGAAAAATATCATCCTTAAAGACATGCCCATTGTGAAAAAATATATTGATGTGTTTCTCAAGGAATTTCCTGGTCTTCCTATTTGCTGAGAGGTTGAATATTAATTCAAGCTTATACCTAGGGCACAGACATTATCAAAGAATTTGTATATAATGGATGTTATGGAACATTGTTATTTGAAGAAACAACCAAAAGATAATCTAGATAAAGGGTACATACACCCAAGTGCTTCGCCATGGGGCACACCAATCCTCTTCATCAATAAGAAGGAAAAGTCAATGTTCCTTTGTATTGATTATCGTGAGCTCAAAAAGATCACAATAAAGATCAAGTATCCTATTCCATGAATTAATAAATTGTTTTATTAGCTACGTATATTACAATACTTATTTAAGATTGATATAAAGTCAGGATATTATCAAGTTAGGGTGAAGAGGGGCAATATCCCCAAGATTGCTTTTTGTACAAGTTACAAGCACTATGAGTTAAAAGTAATTCCATTTAAACTCACTAATTCTCTAAAAAATTCATGTACTTGATGAATATATTCATTATATATTATCTCAAAAAAAATAAGTTGTTTTTATAGATGATATTCTAATATTCTCAAAAACCAAGAGGAGTTTGAAGATAATCTGAGCACAGCGCTAAAGGCATTTTAAAAGGAGAAGATTTATGAAAAGTTTAGAAAATGTGAGTTTTGGTTGAAGGAAGTCTCATTATTGGGTAATATCATCACAAACTATGGGATATCTATGGACCATTAAAAAATAGAATCAATTTAAGGATGGTAGATTCAAACATCTGTGATAGATATCCATAGATTCCTTATATTATATGTGTATTTTCATAAATTTGTGAGAAATTTATCATGATTTTCAAACCCTATAACTAAGCTAAAACAAAAGGGATTCATATTTTATTAGAATGATGAATGTGAATATAGCATGATGGAGTTGAAAAAGAGGCTTATCACTACACCTATGTTGACACTACCCACAAGTGGAGAAAATTTTGTGGTATTTAGCGATCCTTAAAAGAAGGGTGTTGGGATATGTGTTAATTAAGATTGAAAATTTCATAGACTATGCTTCGAGGAAGTTGAAAGTTAATGAATAAAACTACTCAATAAATGATCTGGAGTTGTATGTAGTGATATTATCTTTGAAAATATAGCGTAATTATCTCTTTGGGGAGAAGTGTGAAATATATTTGGATCACAAAATCCTAATGTATATATTCATTGATAAAGTACTAAATATGAACCAAAGAAGTTGGTTAGATATGATAAAGGACAATGAATACTTCATTCACTATCATCCAATGTAACGCCCCGACCCTAATTACCTAGAGTCAGTGCATTATTACATAACATTGGCATGATCATGAGAAAGATCAAGTCTCGAAAGACCGATTAGTTTAGTAGCCTTGGAATAACTAGATACATCCATAAATTTTTACATTACATCATAAAAAAAACATCTTGTCTTCATATCCCCTCATACTATCCCTGCAGGTCATTCATAAATTACTTCTTCATAATCCTGGGAAAAATAAAACATTGAAAGGGGTGAGCTCGGATGCTCAGTAAGGATAACATTATAGCAGAAGCTTTCATAATTAAGCATAAACACTTAAGGCAATTTATAACTAAAACAAAAGCCTTTTAAATTTAAACTTCAGCATAAAATGGCGAAGGTAAAATGAAATAATGCCATTTACTTACTCACATGGATATTCTACTAGTCGAATGATCACATGCAATATCAATAACCACTTTCATAATGATGGAATGCATAATGCCAGACTATCATAACCACATAGCCAAGGCCTCGTGCCAAGACTACAAATAAGATTTTGCCAAGGCCTTGTGCCAAGACACTAGTTTGTCTCATGAGACCTACCGATGCATCGAGGAGCTATAGCGGGCTCCACCCGTCACTTATTAAGTCCAATGCATTCCTCATATGAATAGGTTTAAACATAACATAAACATTCGTATTAAAAACTAGCATACGAAATGTCAATACTTTTACCACAAACCATGAATGGTATAAAAATAGCACATCCACAGTCAAACATAACTCATTCGATACAATATGGAAGATTGTATTGTATCACATTAACCTCAATCATGAATAATGAAGGATGTTGACATAGATGAAAATAATCATCAAAACTATTTGAGAGAAATATCCCCCTTTTCTTGAAAACATTTAAAAGTCACACTATTTGTCAAGAAGCCATTTAAAAATAGATTTTTGAATCAAAGTGTCCCATACCACTTTGAAACTTTTTAAAAGGATTTTTAATTTCTAAACTTTAATGTCCATATAAATAAATCCTTAAAACCATTTTTAAAACATGGACATTAATGATAAAGATTTAGATGAATAAGTCTTAAAAACATTTAAAAATGGTATTTTAGTTAGAGATTCTAACCAAAAGAGAGACACTTGAATGAAAATAATTGAGGTAATCAAAACTTTGTAATATCATGAGAATAAAGGGAATTCATGATATACTATGTCAAAGTACATTATATACACCACATAAAAGTGATTTGGTGTATATCAACAAAGAAGTCTCAATGGAATGTAAGTTGAGATGAAATCTCTCATAAAGGTTGTATCCTTTGGTTAAGGATAAATCAACGACATAATTATGTGTGACAAATATAAATACACTAAATATGATTGGATATTCAGTGTAAATCAATCAAAGTATATTCACACATATTCTTGTAAAAACAATACCAACGAATTGGATGTTTAACTCAACAAATGGAGAATGAGTTAAAATTACTCTTATCAAATTCATATCAATGAATTGAGAATTATCAATGGAGTGATTATGTGTATAAAACTTATATCCACAGGAAGGGGAGTGGAAATTATGACATAATCAAATGAATAGTGATTCCACACATAATCTTGGGGTAATATAATCAATGAAATATGTGTAAAGCCAAATGAGTGGAAATTGAAATCTCAAATTCCCTTATTGATTAGGTAACTTAAGAAACAAACACCCATGAAAGAAAGATCATACCATGATGATGTAAATACCCATAAAATAAAGTATATTACACAATGAATACAATCATGGGTAGTACACATACACCACATTCAATAATTAAGTGGTGATCAATGGAATTCTCACGGAATTAAAAGTGAGACAAGAAACCCCTTACCACGTTAATCAACTGAGTCGCATGGCCAAAAGTTAATAACCACCAAATGATTTACAGAATAACATGAATATAAAGTGAATCATGATAATATATATATCAAATGGAAGTACACAATACACCACTTTCAATAATTTAGTAGCGAACAATGGAAATCTCACGGAATTGAAAGTGAGATAAGAGAATCCCTTACTTTGTACTTTTTCCTTGGTCGATGGTAGGTTTACCTCCTGTATAATGGTGAAATAATTGTTATAATACAAGAATCATTTACTTTAATATGATATCATATATGATCTTTTAACATTGATTTGTTAATAATATCTTAGTATTGACGCCGTTTCGGGTGTTAACTTACTCATTTTCTTTTATATGTTTTGTTACATAAGTCATGTTTGTTGTATCTTATTCATATCCAGAATGATATCAAGTCCTTAAACATCATTTTTAAATCATTAAATGATAATTATACTTGAATGGATACGATGGATAATGAATCTCATCGCGTTCGTGGAGACGGTAGTCCGTACGTACGCACGAACGCTACTTCCATTTAATTTTTTATTTTAAAAGAATCGAATCCAAATGATACATAGGTATATTACTATTCCAGTATAATATAATATTTTATATATGTTACTTAAGTTCATTAACACCATCCTTTATACGTTCCATTTGTGGTATGAACGAGTCATATCATTTTAAGGGGGCGGTAGTCCGCACTTCCTCAAATGAAATTATCGTATGTATATACGACATGAAACGTATAATGGTATGAAATAAAATGGAATTACAGAAGCTTATATATATAAAATATAT
Organism: Viscum album; assembly: GCA_963277665.1. Lineage (NCBI taxonomy): Eukaryota > Viridiplantae > Streptophyta > Magnoliopsida > Santalales > Viscaceae > Viscum > Viscum album. The sequence continues at coordinate 825,849,942 of OY728132.1, forward strand.
ATCATTAATATCATATTTAATTACAGTGCCATCATAATGGCCACCATGAGAGGCGGTAATATGTTTTTGAACAATCATCGTTTCGTGAGGCGTTAGTTTGCCATCCACAGAAACATTATGTTCATCATCCATTAGATGGAGTTGTGTGTATGTGTAGTTTGAATACTTCTTATAACAACATCCTAGTATATTGAGGATACTGGTGTTGTTACAAAAGAAGGTAAATAAAAAGAGTTTGGGGTTGAAGAAGCAAAATAAATGAAAATAATTTAAGAGAAATCGTTACCTTTAATTTAGGTAACTCACTTTGGTTGGAACCAAAGGACTTGTTGAAATGCTTTCTGCCTAAGGGGAAGCTTCAAGGATGAGGAGAGGGATGTGGGGAGCTTAGTTGGGCAGAGTTTGGACGAGCCAAGTGGCTTGAGAGGTGTGAGGAAATGAGAAGGAGGAGTGCCCTTTTATAAGAGGGGTGAGGGGCACCTTTGGAAAAGCTAGAAATATTAATTTATAATAAATTCATATTCGGTTTCCAATGGCTCCAAAGTTGACTATTCAAAGTTTGAGGTGGGGATAGGTCGAAAACAACTCATCTAATAGAATTTGGACAGGTTTGTGTACTTATATTAACCTTATCTTTAAGTATTAACTCTAAGTTAATTAGTTTCACTTTTACAATGTCTCTTTGTATTTTTATATAATATGGTTAATAAACTTACTATATACATCCAAAAGACCCCCAAGTGGTCCATTAATGATTAACCTATCATAATATAAGTCTCTTGGCCGAACCTTAGATTTTTAGGAATTTAATATCAATTAATAATATAATATTTGTTTTAAGAACTCTTTTATGTCAATTTTGACACTATTCACTAGTTGATTTTTGTGAAACTCATAACAGATTGATTACTTCGAACAAAGTCCAATAAATCAATCCTAATATATCATATTATCCTAGAAAATTTGTTTAATTCATTAAAAGTTTCATATTATATTTATTTGGGTATTTATAATATCAATTATGTTAATTTTTTACTATTTTAGTAATTACTGCATCATCATTGTGTCATAAATAAAATAAATATTTTAATGTCAAAAAATTATAAATAAAAACTAATTATGTAGGAAATCTTTTTAGCTTTCTAATGAATGTTTATAATCTAAAATCCAGCATATATAACCCTATGTAACAATTGTTTTGCTAAAGGATATATGCTTGTGTCATTTTTGTATTCATTTTAACTTAATTAATATAAAGTGTCATTATCACTTACAAGTGGATCCATGGGGTCCCAAAATTGACCCAAAGATGCCCATGGTCGACCATGTATCAACCAATAGGGTTAAGACACGTTTTAGGGTAATTTAGTATTATTATAATATTATTTTCTAACCCTTATTTACCGGATTTACCCTTAACCATGGTAAATAAAATATTTACCGCAGTAATTATTCAAAATGTCTAAAAATAAAAGTTACCTATTTACACAATTTGAACATCCTGATTCCAAATATGGAATCCATTTTTCTAAATTCAAAACACAGAAGTGGCAGAAATTAATTTAAAATTAATTCCCGCTGTCAAAACAAAAAGCGTGTTTTTAAGAGATAATAACTATCAAAAGATTGACACTTGTTTATGTTCGGTTTAATTGTAAAATTATGTCCAATGACCAACATTATATTAAATGGTAAAAATATATTCTAAATATACTTTAAAACCACTCAAAATCACAATTTATCACTATTAATTATTTTGATTAAAAAAGTTGTTTTTAATTAAAATTTAGTAATTTTCACTATTCATCAAAATATGAAAGTTATCCGAAAAGTACCAAAATTTCACCTTAGGCTAAATTCGATATTCCGAATCCAAAAATGAAGTCCATTTTGAAATATAAAATATATATAATTTCAAAAAAGTAGGTATTACTATTCATAACGGCTAGTTTGATTGGTTGTGGTGTGTTAAAATCTCGAAGTTGCGTACAATGCACGTCATTGCATTATTCGAAAGGAAACATACCGAGGAAGATTGGGGTGTTACATTCTCCCCTCCTTCAATAAATTGCGTCCTCGCAATTTTTAAAATTTTACTTGGGAATATAATTGAAAGTCCCACATCGGAAAAAGAGTCAATAAAACTATCACTTTAAAAGAAAGAAAGAGAGGTATAAGGGTCATCCAAGATAACCCATACTAGGATTCCATGTAAGAAAACATGGATATGGATGATAAACTAAGTGTCAAGTTCTGATGGAGAGGGATAGAAATCATGATCAGGAGGAAGTTAACAATGAGAAAACCACAAACTTGTGTTGGGACAAACGACCATTAGTCTCCTAGTAGGAAAGTAAACGGACAACATTTTTTTTTTAAGTTACATTACATAAGGAAGAGTAATTCATTTATGATATTGACTAAGAACATTATGAGATATACTTAAATTTTAAGTAGATTTTCATTCTTTAATAAATTTCCACCACTAACTCATTTTTTTTTAAACGATGAGTATTCAAGAATACTTGGTCACACTGGAAGAGATAGAATAAACTTCTATAGAATCACATGATCCATGAAGGATAAACCATATATTTACATTGTCTTTGAAGATTAATCAAAACCAAAATGGTCAGTGAATGATCTAATGATCCCCCAAAAGGATATTCATTGAGATAAATATACACTAATCTTAATTTCTAAAATTAAACCAACAATACCCCAAAGTTAAATAGATACCATTCAATAACCAATTGTCCTTAAAATCCTTTAATATAATCCAAACTAATATTGAAACCCAAAACATAAAAGAATTTGATTATGTAGTCTCCCATGTTAAATTGTATCTCCAAATGACATCAGATACTCTTAAAGTCACATACTCAAAAGTAATTAACCTAATCACATATTCTCTATTATAGGTTAATCATTTCCATAAATAACCCAAATCACTATAAATCCACAATAAAAACGTAGATAAAAATATATCATTACTCCACAAATGAAACCCCATAGTATTCTATTTTCCTTGGGCATATAGTGTTCCCAACAAAGCGAACATCTTCCAAAATAACATTTATCACTTAATCACCAAATCATTTTCCTATACCAAGGGTATTCTTTTGATATGAAATAAGAACCCAAATCAACTTATTATTGATCAATAAAATCATTTAACTAAAAAAAAAGTCACACTAACCAGGGACTTCACGTAGTCCAGTGGTAGGCGATAAATCCCAATTGCACTTTGGTTGTGGGTTCGATTCCCATAGCTTTGTCCGACGCGACGGGTTGTCACACGGTCTACGTGTTGTCCTTTTTCAAAAACTATATTTTATAATATTGCCAAAATGAGATAAATTCCTCAAAATACTATATCATAAATTATACCACAAATGTTATATCATACCTTGAATCTTCATCCCAAATTATAATAACTTATAATTCTCTCAAACCCCAATGATCATATAAATCCAAATGGTTATTTATACCCATATCCACAAGAGAAGAGACAATTCTTCCTCAAATATCATTCTCACATGGAAAACTGCGGGGTTACAAATACAAGAGAAAATTATTCCATAGTAAACCCATCTACAAGGAGTGCTAATACTTTTTAAACATTTCTCCAACCATTTATTCCCACATAGCTTCTTCTTTGACCAAGAAAATATCCTATAGAATAGGACATTCACTCGGGTAATGGCCAGGTCCCCTACATTTACGGCAAATGACTGTAAATGGACTCTTGGGACCATTTTTATCTTCTTCCATAGTACTCTTCATTTTTCTTCGGCAATTCTTTACTTTATGTCCTTCCTTCCCGCACGTAAAACATTTCGTTGTCCCATTAAGACACTTTCCTGGGTGTCTCTTTCCACATTTCCTGCATGATGAAAATTGAGGGTTCTTTTCTCCATGGTCTCCATTGCTGGAGCTCTTATCATTTATCACCTTTCTCTTCCTTGTTGAGTCTGGGAGTTGGTTAATATATATGTTGTTGATCATATTTTTGGAAAACTGATTTGGCATAAAGACGATATCTTTTACGCCTATCAACATTCCATTTTGTTGCTCATTTCCACCACCGTTCCCATCTTGTACATCATTCTCAAAGTCACTATGACTTCCTTGGAATCCAGCCATTGACTAAAACCATAAAGCATTGTGTGAGTAATAGTAGTCGTAAAATCATTTAGAGATTAAAATGTCACTATATTCTCAATTTGAAACATATTAGGATTAACCAAGGTCATTTACTCTCATCTTATATATATATTACTTAAATTGGTTTGTAAAGAAAATGTAAATTATCCTAAGCATATCCCCCGGGAGTGTCGTAACCAAGAGTGCAGCAAGGCCCGTTGTCGTGCACCAGTTCCCGTTCGAGTCTAGCTCAAAGCGGTGTTTTCGGGTTTTACCCCTAGGTACATCTGTGCCAGAGCCGCCTCTACCTGCTCGTATCCAGACAGGGATGTATTGCTCGGAAAACTCACAAAATTTCTACAATACCAAAATTCTAGGAAGTTCTTTTATACTAATCCTCAAAGTTCATCTTAGGTCTACGTGCTCTAATCAGAGTTTATCTAAATCTAGCTACCAAGGTTTGTACTAAACTTCCTCTGATACCAACTGTAACGCCCCGACCCTAATTACCTAGAGTCGGTGCATTATTACATAACATTGGCATGATCATGAGAAAGATCAAGTCTCGAAAGACCGATTAGTTTAGTAGCCTTGGAATAACTAGATACATCCATAAATTTTTACATTACATCATAAAAAAAACATCTTGTCTTCATATCCCCTCATACTATCCCTGCAGGTCATTCATAAATTACTTCTTCATAATCCTGGGAAAAATAAAACATTGAAAGGGGTGAGCTCGGATGCTCAGTAAGGATAACATTATAGCAGAAGCTTTCATAATTAAGCATAAACACTTAAGGCAATTTATAACTAAAACAAAAGCCTTTTAAATTTAAACTTCAGCATAAAATGGCGAAGGTAAAATGAAATAATGCCATTTACTTACTCACATGGATATTCTACTAGTCGAATGATCATATGAAATATCAATAACCACTTTCATAATGATGGAATGCATAATGCCAGACTATCATAACCACATAGCCAAGGCCTCGTGCCAAGACTACAAATAAGATTTTGCCAAGGCCTTGTGCCAAGACACTAGTTTGTCTCATGAGACCTACCGATGCATCGAGGAGCTATAGCGGGCTCCACCCGTCACTTATTAAGTCCAATGCATTCCTCATATGAATAGGTTTAAACATAACATAAACATTCGTATTAAAAACTAGCATACGAAATGTCAATACTTTTACCACAAACCATGAATGGTATAAAAATAGCACATCCACAGTCAAACATAACTCATTCGATACAATATGGAAGATTGTATTGTATCACATTAACCTCAATCATGAATAATGAAGGATGTTGACATAGATGAAAATAATCATCAAAACTATTTGAGAGAAATATCCCCCTTTTCTTGAAAACATTTAAAAGTCACACTATTTGTCAAGAAGCCATTTAAAAATAGATTTTTGAATCAAAGTGTCCCATACCACTTTGAAACTTTTTAAAAGGATTTTTAATTTCTAAACTTTAATGTCCATATAAATAAATCCTTAAAACCATTTTTAAAACATGGACATTAATGATAAAGATTTAGATGAATAAGTCTTAAAAACATTTAAAAATGGTATTTTAGTTAGAGATTCTAACCAAAAGAGAGACACTTGAATGAAAATAATTGAGGTAATCAAAACTTTGTAATATCATGAGAATAAAGGGAATTCATGATATACTATGTCAAAGTACATTATATACACCACATAAAAGTGATTTGGTGTATATCAACAAAGAAGTCTCAATGGAATGTAAGTTGAGATGAAATCTCTCATAAAGGTTGTATCCTTTGGTTAAGGATAAATCAACGACATAATTATGTGTGACAAATATAAATACACTAAATATGATTGGATATTCAGTGTAAATCAATCAAAGTATATTCACACATATTCTTGTAAAAACAATACCAACGAATTGGATGTTTAACTCAACAAATGGAGAATGAGTTAAAATTACTCTTATCAAATTCATATCAATGAATTGAGAATTATCAATGGAGTGATTATGTGTATAAAACTTATATCCACAGGAAGGGGAGTGGAAATTATGACATAATCAAATGAATGGTGATTCCACACATAATCTTGGGGTAATATAATCAATGAAATATGTGTAAAGCCAAATGAGTGGAAATTGAAATCTCAAATTCCCTTATTGATTAGGTAACTTAAGAAACAGACACCCATGAAAGAAAGATCATACCATGATGATGTAAATACCCATAAAATAAAGTATATTACACAATGAATACAATCATGGGTAGTACACATACACCACATTCAATAATTAAGTGGTGATCAATGGAATTCTCACGGAATTAAAAGTGAGACAAGAAACCCCTTACCACGTTAATCAACTGAGTCGCATGGCCAAAAGTTAATAACCACCAAATGATTTACAGAATAACATGAATATAAAGTGAATCATGATAATATATATATCAAATGTAAGTACACAATACACCACTTTCAATAATTTAGTAGCGAACAATGGAAATCTCACGGAATTGAAAGTGAGATAAGAGAATCCCTTACTTTGTACTTTTTCCTTGGTCGATGGTAGGTTTACCTCCTGTATAATGGTGAAATAATTGTTATAATACAAGAATCATTTACTTTAATATGATATCATATATGATCTTTTAACATTGATTTGTTAATAATATCTTAGTATTGACGCCGTTTCGGGTGTTAACTTACTCATTTTCTTTTATATGTTTTGTTACATAAGTCATGTTTGTTGTATCTTATTCATATCCAGAATGATATCAAGTCCTTAAACATCATTTTTAAATCATTAAATGATAATTATACTTGAATGGATACGATGGATAATGAATCTCATCGCGTTCGTGGAGACGGTAGTCCGTACGTACGCACGAACGCTACTTCCATTTAATTTTTTATTTTAAAAGAATCGAATCCAAATGATACATAGGTATATTACTATTCCAGTATAATATAATATTTTATATATGTTACTTAAGTTCATTAACACCATCCTTTATACGTTCCATGTGTGGTATGAACGAGTCATATCATTTTAAGGGGGCGGTAGTCCGCACTTCCTCAAATGAAATTATCGTATGTATATACGACATGAAACGTATAATGGTATGAAATAAAATGGAATTACAGAAGCTTATATATATAAAATATATATCATTAATATCATATTTAATTACAGTGCCATCATAATGGCCACCATGAGAGGCGGTAATATGTTTTTGAACAATCATCGTTTCGTGAGGCGTTAGTTTGCCATCCACAGAAACATTATGTTCATCATCCATTAGATGGAGTTGTGTGTATGTGTAGTTTGAATACTTCTTATAACAACATCCTAGTATATTGAGGATACTGGTGTTGTTACAAAAGAAGGTAAATAAAAAGAGTTTGGGGTTGAAGAAGCAAAATAAATGAAAATAATTTAAGAGAAATCGTTACCTTTAATTTAGGTAACTCACTTTGGTTGGAACCAAAGGACTTGTTGAAATGCTTTCTGCCTAAGGGGAAGCTTCAAGGATGAGGAGAGGGATGTGGGGAGCTTAGTTGGGCAGAGTTTGGACGAGCCAAGTGGCTTGAGAGGTGTGAGGAAATGAGAAGGAGTAGTGCCCTTTTATAAGAGGGGTGAGGGGCACCTTTGGAAAAGCTAGAAATATTAATTTATAATAAATTCATATTCGGTTTCCAATGGCTCCAAAGTTGACTATTCAAAGTTTGAGGTGGGGATAGGTCGAAAACAACTCATCCAATAGAATTTGGACAGGTTTGGGTACTTATATTAACCTTATCTTTAAGTATTAACTCTAAGTTAATTAGTTTCACTTTTACAATGTCTCTTTGTATTTTTATATAATATGGTTAATAAACTTACTATATACATCCAAAAGACCCCCAAGTGGTCCATTAATTATTAAACTATCATAATATAAGTCTCTTGGCCGAACCTTAGATTTTTAGGAATTTAATATCAATTAATAATATAATATTTGTTTTAAGAACTCTTTTATGTCAATTTTGACACTATTCACTAGTTGATTTTTGTGAAACTCATAACAGATTGATTACTTCGAACAAAGTCCAATAAATCAATCCTAATATATCATATTATCCTATAAAATTTGTTTAATTCATTAAAAGTTTCATATTATATTTATTTGGGTATTTATAATATCAATTATGTTAATTTTTTACTATTTTAGTAATTACTGCATCATCATTGTGTCATAAATAAAATAAATATTTTAATGTCAAAAAATTATAAATAAAAAATAATTATGTAGGAAATCTTTTTAGCTTTCTAATGAATATTTATAATCTAAAATCCAGCATATATAACCCTATGTAACAATTGTTTTTCTAAAGGATATATGCTTGTGTCATTTTTGTATTCATTTTAACTTAATTAATATAAAGTGTCATTATCACTTACAAGTGGATCCATGGGGTCCCAAAATTGACCCAAAGATGCCCATGGTCGACCATGTATCAACCAATAGGGTTAAGACACGTTTTAGGGTAATTTAGTATTATTATAATATTATTTTCTAACCCTTATTTACCGGATTTACCCTTAACCATGGTAAATAAAATATTTACCGCAGTAATTATTCAAAATGTCTAAAAATAAAAGTTACCTATTTACACAATTTGAACATCCTGATTCCAAATATGGAATCCATTTTTCTAAATTCAAAACACAGAAGTGGCAGAAATTAATTTAAAATTAATTCCCGCTGTCAAAACAAAAAGCGTGTTTTTAAGAGATAATAACTATCAAAAGATTGACACTTGTTTATGTTCGGTTTAATTGTAAAATTATGTCCAATGACCAACATTATATTAAATGGTAAAAATATATTCTAAATATACTTTAAAACCACTCAAAATCACAATTTATCACTATTAATTATTTTGATTAAAAAAGTTGTTTTTAACTAAAATTTAGTAATTTTCACTATTCATCAAAATATGAAAGTTATCCGAAAAGTACCAAAATTTCACCTTAGGCTAAATTCGATATTCCGAATCCAAAAATGAAGTCCATTTTGAAATATAAAATATATATAATTTCAAAAAAGTAGGTATTACTATTCATAACGGCTAGTTTGATTGGTTGTGGTGTGTTAAAATCTCGAAGTTGCATACAATGCACGTCATTGCATTATTCGAAAGGAAACATACCGAGGAAGATTGGGGTGTTACATCCTATAAAAGCAACTAAAGTGGAAGACACTCTCAGTATAAAGGGCCCTAAAATTTCATCATTAATGAGAATTTAGAAGGATCTGATCTTCTTATATTTGAAAAGGATGGACATGGGAATCACAAAGGAAATAAAATCATAAAAACTTTCACAAATTACTGTTCAAATGTATCTTTTGTAAAAGATAAAGGATTCTTAATGAAATAAAGTGGGAAGTTAGAATGAAGTGGAAGTAATAAGAAAAGGGAAATACTTGGAGTTCCTTGTTAATGAAGTAGTTATGAAATTTGGGTCAAGACTATGTCTACCATCAAATCCTAAGTTAAATAAGAAGGTGTTCGACAATGCACATAGCTTAACCTTTTCGATCCACTAAGGAAGCACAATGATTTATTGAGATATCCGATAGCACTATTGGGGGAACAATATGAAGAAAGATATCACAAAATATATGTAATGATTTATTGGATGTTATTAAGTGAATTTGGATAGGAAAAAATCCAATGTGATGATGCAACCATTCCCCATACCCACATATAAATAGTAAAAATCACCATGGAATTTTTCACTGGTCTTCCAAAGACATCAAGAGGGAATAATGATATATGGGTTGTGGTGGATAGTTTTACAAAGTTTGTACATTTCATTGTGATTCAAGAGGATTTCCCACTCGACCAACTTGTAAGGATATACATTAGGTAACTGGTGAGGCAACATGGAACACCACTCTAGATTGTATCCAATCAAGACCCAATATATACCTCAAAGTTCTAGAACGTCTCCAACATGCTCTAAATATAGAGTTAAACTTTATCATAGACTATCACCCTTAAACTGATGGCCAATCTGAGCAGACTATCCAGACAATTGAGGACATGTTGAGAGCATGATCAATTGACTTCAAAGGAGTATGGGATTAACATATTCTTCTAGTCGAGTTACCACACAATAAAAGTTTCCCCTCAAGAATAAAAATGGCTCCCTACTAAGGCCTTTGTGGGAATAGGTGTAGAACACCTACATGTTGGGATGATGTTGGGGAAAAAATATTCTAGGTTCTAAAATTGTTGAGGAAATGTTGGAAAAGGATAAGACTATTCAACATCACATCAAGGTTTATTAAAGTTGATATAAGAAATATGCTAAAAATTAGGGATGAGACCTAGAGTTTGATGTTAGATACATGGTTTTCCTTTTCATATCCCTATGGAATAAAGTCATGAGTTTTTTTAGGAAAGGAATGATTATTCAAAGATACATCATCCCCTTTGAGATCCTTGATCGCATCAAAGCGGTAGCCTACCGACTTTCACTCCCACAAAACCTATTTCAAGTATATAATGTATTCCATGTATCATTCTTGAGAAAGTACAGACCATAAACCACACATGTACTCAATCCAGATGTGGTTCTATTAGAGAATTATGTTTCCTATGAAGAGAAATTGGTGAAGTTCTTAGATTATAGATACAAAGTTCTATAAAATAAGAAAATGCACCTGGTCAAAGTGATATAGAGAAACCAAAAGTTTGAAGAAGTGACATGGGAACTAAAGGAAGTTATAAAACAAAGTTACCCTAATATGTTTTCGTGTGGGAAATAAAAATTTCAAGGGTGAAATTTTATAAGGGTGGAATATTGTAATGACCCAAACTATTATAAATAAAATTCCCATTTTAATTTATTAAAATGCCTTATTATGTAATATGATTATAGAAAAAAATTCACTTATTTGGTTTTATTATATCCTACTAGATTTAAATGACCTTTGAGCATAAATACCTTTGATAATATAGATGTTTAATAGTGAGAGTTTTAAATAATCCAATTGACACAGACAAAATAAGTGATGGCCTTAACCAGTACGATCATACCCAATAATGCCCATTTATCAGAGCTTCTGAGGGAGATAGCATCACTAGATTTTTCCCTTAACCAAGCCTAATATGAGATAAAATAAATTGAGCAGGAGAAAAACTATTTATGGGAGAATTGCAAGCCCATTAAGATCATGACCCAAATAATATATGATGAACCACCCCATGAAAGTTTCACCATCGTACACCATACCCTAAGGGAATTTTCTGGTTTATTAAAGGGATATGTATCAAGACCCGAATGATATGAATACCTATTGTTTTATATAATAATGGATATATTTTCATCTAATTATTTTTAATTTATAAATTATTTTTATTTTGATATGATAAAACGCAAATAGTATTTCTAAGAAATATTCAAATTAAATTGAGGAATTTATTTTGATGAATTAACGGATTTTAGAAATAAATAATATTTTAATAAAATATTATTATTAAATAATTTTTAATAAGTATATATGATCATATAATTTTTATCAATTCAAATGTAATTTCTATATAGGTCTGAAAACTGTTATTGTCAAAAAAACCAACATTTCTCAATAAGTTTCAATTCTTATTTTAAAAGTCAAAATACAAATATTTATAAAATTATTTATGTAAAATGAATATTATTTTTGAATCATAATATTGAAATTATACAATGGTTAATTTTTCATAATTATATGTGAAAGTTGATTTTTTGGTTAAAAATTAAATTCCTTATAAATATACTTAACGTATTATGACATCATAATGACACAAAAGAGGTTTAATACATACTATAAATGGTATCCAAGACAAAATATATGTTTTACCTTTAAAATAATGTTATTTTATGTTTATTCTATTAATTTTATAAATCCTTTATAAATCATCCAAAACCATTAATATATTTTAACGGTTTAAAATCATTTCTTTAATAGTATGACTCAATTCCACATAAGCAAGGGCATTATTTTATTATGTTCGGCCATTAGAATTATAAATATTAAAAAAACTCATATTTGGATGGAACCGTGGTAAAAAAACAATGGAAATGTTTTTTTTTGTTTTTTTATTATATAGAGTCCAAATCCTAGGTTTGTGAAATGAAATAGAATTCCCCACTCATTTCCTATATAAACTAACCAAATAACCCATTTCTCTTCACTTCAATTTCTTGGATTGTGAATTAATCTTTCATACCACTTATAGATTCCTCCCAAGGTTCCCACAATCTCTCAATAAGCTCCTCCCTAGAATTTTAAGTCACACACTCAAGTAAGGGATCCTCACCTTCTCTTATTTATTCAAGTTTCTTTATTATCTTAGGCCTTTTATGTTCAATTAATAATGTTGGGATATGACTTTCCAAGTACTTCTTACTTCCCATTTCGTGTCCAAATTATTAGATACCCATTCACTCTCATCAACCCTTTTTATGAATATTTAAATGACGTCATTATAATGCTGGAATTTCACTATGATTTTCCATACCAAAACAATTGTGTAGTGAATACAATGCCCATTTACTATCAATGGTGTTCACCTTTATACACTTATACTTATTTTAATTATGACTTACATGTATTTATTCCACACTCCTCAATCATGGATTAAAATATGATGATTACTTAATTCATTTTGTATGATCTATGTTGTAAACTTAATAATGAGAATGAAATAAAAAGTGATAGGTGCACCCAGAATTATGTAGCACTCCAATGCATTGGGTAATATTTAGTCTCATGAGATGTTATATGGGATAGGAAGTAATCTTGATTCCTTTATTGTACTTTTTTCATCATGGTGTATTAGCATTTATCCTTGACTTATATTTATGATGTCGTGTGTTAATTTGTTGCTACATTTCCCATGTTTCCTTTATGATTATCATGCTATATCATTTCTCATTGTTCATGTTCATTATTCTCACTAATTTTATTCCCTATTGATATGCCTATTTTCAAACTTGTATTACTTTATTCATGTTATTCCATTTTTATTCCCTTACTGGACTTTATAGCTCACCCCTTTATTATGTATATCCCAAGGTTTTCCCATGCTGTTTTAAGTGAAAATGAATAATAAGATCATGTAATGGAAGTTTTCAATAAATATGATGTATTCCATGTATTAGGTTGTTTTTTAATATACTTAATTCCCAAATAAACTAGAATTATTGATCTTCCGAGTTGTATTATGTGTATGTTTATGTAATAAATCATTAATTAATGTGTAATAATGAGAATTTTTTTCATACTTGTCATCTATTAAAGGTTAATTTTAGTGATTTATGAATGAAAAATTCATCTTGGTTATTTATTTTATTGAGTAAGAGATGAGTAGGAAATTGATCGAAGCACAACCAAATAATCAAACTATTCTTGTGGTATGGAAAGAAATAACATAATTATATTTTATCATGTTTCATATCATGATTTTAAAAAATCCATAAAATTTTGTAGTATGTTCTTAAGACAAAAAAATATATTTTCTTATTACATTCATTTTTGATAAATTGATGATATTTTTCTCACATTTTTTGTTTACAATTTTGTGATCGCTAACTTTCTCATGATCATTCACATTGTTATGATTACTAGTCTATAGATGTTACTTTTATTACTTTTCTATATTTTCACTTCTATATAAGGTTATTATATTTGGAAACCTAGTTATGTGCTTTTCTAGACGACCATAGAATGTTCCTTTCCCTCTTTTTGAGATGACATTTTATTAACCCTTTTTTATTATGTAAGATTTCATAAATAAATTTTCAAATGTCAAATCCTTCATTTCCAAGAAAAATTCCAAATTTTGAGGACACAATTTATTAAAGGAAGGATAATGTAACCCTATGATATTTTAAAATAATAATACAATGTTCGATATCATATAAAAAAGAAACATCGAACTTAAATGAAACACAAAATATTATTATTTGATTTTATAGTTATAAACTAGATATCAAACTAAAAAATATGAATAATATTATCCACATTATGAAATATATATAAACTTCACACTCATTAAATATATATTGATTAATTATTACTAAGTAAGAACTCAATTTTTATTAAATTAATTTTACTCATCAACAAAATGTTATATTCAAAAATGTTTTTTTATTTATTTCTGACAGAAAATATTATATTTATTTTATATAACTTATATAAATATATTTTATAAAATTGATATAATTTTTTAAATCAGAATATGAAAATTAGTTTATAGTGAATTTTTTATATTTTTCAAAAAAGTTTGATTTTTCATTGAATAGTGAAAAATACTAATTTTTAGTGAAAATTATATTTTCTTTTAAATTATATAAAAATTAAAATTCTATTTTTGAGTAGTTTTAAAATTTCATTAGTAAATTTTTATTAAAAATTATAATTCTATATTCTTTTCAATGAAATATAAAATTGAATTTGGTATAAAAACATTTTAATACTTAAAAGTCTTTTTTTATAAACTTTTTTGTTAAATTTTACAATTTAATATTAAATTTTTTTCATGAAATTATATAAATTAATTCATGAAAAAAGGGTTCCATGTTTGGAATCAGGAGGTCCAAATTTTTGTGAATTAAATTTATTTCTAATTTTTATTAATTATGTAATTACCTTAAATTCTTATGCAATATTGACATAATATTTCTTCAATTAATTGAAACATAAAATAAATAAGTTTTAAAATATTAAAAGTAATATAATTTGAGTGAGTTATCATGATCCAAAAAATTTATAGATAATTATTACATATTAATATTTATTTAAAGGATTGTATTCAAATTATAATTTTGTATTTATGCCTTTTATGTCAAATTGAATGAATAGTTTGAAAATTGACATTGAGGATATTTTCTTAAAACAATATTTTAGTAAATTATTTAAAAATAATTAAAATTTTGAAAGAGGGTAAGAGGGTTAATATATGGTAAAAACATTCATTCCTTATATATTTATATAGTGATTTTCACCTTATCATTAATGTTACAATCCCTTTAGAGTGAAGAAGATGGTATTGCAAGATAGCTAAAATAGGTTAACTAAGTGGTTAAACCAAAATATAGGGTTTAAAATACCACTTAATCCTATAAAAATTTATCGGTTAATGATTCATTAACCATATCCAACTTTTTATTCAAATTCATGTAAATTTCAATAATTTTTCTTGAGAATATAGTTATTCTAATTTAATGTTTTATGAAATTTCAAAATTTTCCCTCATCTTAATTATAAAAGGACACCCCCTCCTCTTCCATACAACACGTTGAACTATCTATCTCAACCATCCTCTTGAAAAATACATTCTCAACTTCTTTATACACATTCTAAACGTGTTGTAATTCCCAAAGTACCAATGCTAGGATCCCTATAAAGAGATATGATGGAGTTCTTTCAAAGAAGAGTAGACAAAAGAACTTGAATAGAAATTTGAACTCAATGTAATGGATTTTTATCTCACTCTTATTTCTATGAGACACATGCATTATTAAGAACTTGTTTATTTTATGGGGTGTATATACTACCAATGAAGTTATTTTGTGATTCTTATTATGAAATTTATGTGTATTTATATATCCCTATACATTTATTTCTTTCATGGAGATTACAATTAAATTTTTCCCAAAGAGGTAAGGGTTTTTTATCACAATATCATTGTTTATTGATATTTTTTTATTATTATGATTTCGATGATAAAATATTACAATATACCTCCAAAAAACTCATGAATTGTCTTCTCCTAGGGTTATTTCCTGAAAATATGTGTTCTCTTTTTGTTTTTCTCAACTGAAGTACTCAAGATACTGGAAATATGTATTTATGAAAAAATAATTATTATCCTCTATTTAGTCAAAAAATCATTTCCTTCCATATCCATATTTTCTGAAAATGTTTTAAAGAATGTTATTACTATTGTTATATGGATATTTATAGTAATTTTTACCCTTGTTTTAATTCTTACAAAATGATTTAAAAGGAATATTCTTTTCATTTCCCAAAAGATGTGATTTTTGAAGTTTTACTAAAATGTGATGAGATTATTTTATTTTAACTTATATATAATGAATATAACTTCTCACCATCATGACCACTCAATACTGTAAAGATTACTTTATAAATTTCTATGTTTATTTTCGAATAAAATAATTCTCATGATGTTTTTTGAGTTTTTAGTTTTTTAAAATTGGTTTTCAACATAGAAAGGTTACTTTCCTCTAGAATGTTTTAATGATGATAACAATATATTTATGAAACACATTACTTTTCCAAAGGTTATTCTATTGTGGAAATAAGAAATGTATTTGAAATCCATTTTCATGGGTTATTATATGATGAAATGTTTATAAAAGACATTTATTTTCGTGGGTTCTAATATAATGTACATTTTATGATATTATGGAACACATTTATATGATTTTAATTCTATGATGGATAGGGTCAAAATTATATAATCCTATAATGAATTGACTAAATATGGATAACTCATGAGGTAAATATGTTATGCATGAAACTTATTTCATGATGATAATTTTATGTATGGAATTGGATTTCATATCACTAAGATCATACATGGACCTAGTTTCCTGGACCATAATTTTATGCATAAACCTCACTTTACTATCCATAAGATTATGCTCATGCCTTTATCTTCTTCATAAGTTTATGCAAGGGCCTTATTCTATGTCTTTAACTAAATCAGTGAACCTATTTCTATTTATACATGTTTAAAATGGTATAATATTATATTTCTATAACAAATATATGTCTTATTTCAATGTTATTATCTTCTGTATTATGTTCTTTTATTCCTTTATGACTCATTTCTTATGAATTTCCAAGATTTTTGGAATGACTCAAGTTTATAATATTCAATTGAATTGGGTATGAACTTTTCAATTCATGGCTATGATCTCATAATATTAGGATTATTTTATTATTTCATATAAGAATTAGTTTATATCTCCCATGTTTAGCATTAATAAGTATATGATCTCACTATTTATTATGTTTACTTTCCCCAAGTTATGAAGAAATTTTTTTGGTAGGGTTTGTCTATGAATAGTACTAAATGGGATGATTTTTTAGGGAGATTTTGAAGATCTTTCATGAAATAATAAGATTGTGTATCTAGTCTCCAAATACATTAAAACATTATAGACATCGATCAGGTATTTGATAAAAATTTTAAATATTCATATAAGAATATTTAATATTTATTTATAAAAAAATTGGTTTTTATACTTTACATTATTGAATTCCTATCCATGGGATCATATAGGTAATATCTTCTTGATTCATAGGGATATTCTATAAAGACACACTTGATTCTTTATAATGAAATTTTATACCTAAAATTATCCTTAAGAAAGTATTCACATCCCTGTAGACATATATGTGAAAAAATTCATATCTTCTCATATCATAAATCATATGGGATTACACTTTCCACTTTAGTTGTCACTCAGTATAGTATGTATGTCATTGATTATAATACATAACCCCAAAATTATATTATATGAAATTAATGACTGGTCATTGATCTACACATGTCCAACAAGGTATATTTCTTCTATTTACTAGTGTCATTCCACTATGGTTTATAAGGTGGAGTGATTTTGGATGATACCTAAAACTTTTTAAAATAATCGATAAACTCCTGGTTAAGTTATTATTTCACGTTATATGTGAGATGTTTCTTTATCTTCATAAAAATTCAATTCTATAATTCATTCTTCAATTCCATAAATTTATTAAAGGAACTTAACTTATACCTCAGAAAGTTGACATATCCATGTTTAATAAAGTCATTAGTAAAATTTATGATGTAGGGGAATCCCACATTAGATTCTTCTATGAAGGGTCCACACACATGTGTGTAAACTAATTTTGGAATCCCTATGGCTCTATCAATATTTCCACTTAAATGATATTTAGTTATTTTTCTTTATAGAAAATTATGAAATATATTTATGTTTATTAATTCAAAATAATCTAAATACCCTTTTGATATAATCATGTTAGACACTTTTGGATTTCATGAACAAATCATTGATTCCACAACTACATGTGATATGGGTCATGTGAACTTGATTTTGATATTATAATATGTAAATACCACTATTTATATGTTTCATACTATAACATATTCTATATTTTTATACACAAAAAATTTTATTTTTGAAAATGAAAACAAATCCATCTATGTGTAAACTCAACACATAAATGATATTTTTTGTTACACTACACACATGATAATGGTTATTCCAAACAAAAATTAATCTTGTCGAAAATGTGATATGGTATTCTCCTATAAAAACATAGATATTATCACTCAATTGGAAGTTTGAATATCCACCTCACCATTAGTGATGTCCGAAATTCTACTTAGTTCCTATAGTTGAATACATATTTTTGAACCAAATATTTTTTTCATATCCAAGTAATAGAAATAGATATATTAAACTAGATAATGAATGTTCTTAAAGCTCATCCAAGGTTCTTCATTGAGGTATATTTCTTCTACCATTGTACAATCTTACCATAAACAAAACCAATGACATTCTAGCCTCCCTTTGAATTTTTAATTTCTTGAAATGTTGTTGAAATTTTTTCTTTGGATTATAAATTTACTTAGTTATTTTTCCTTTCCTTTCATTATATTCACTATAAAAATAGGGGTATTTTCAGGGTTATTATATCTATTTTTTTAATGAATTATCCTAAAAAGATCTAAAAGAGACATATCTATATTATTCATGTTGAAATTGATTATAAAGATTCATAAAAAGTGTAGAGACCCAATTTTTTCTTTGTAAGACTTTAGAATATTTCTATATATATTTCCAGAGCTAGGCACTGAGATGGCATGAGATTATGAGGAATATAGTGTCTAGAATAAATGATACAAATATATTAGGTATATTTTATACTATGAATGTGAAGGAAATGGGATATATCTTAAATAGTAGCTCATACTAAAAATCCAAGACTACGGCTGAGTCTGGAGTGTGGAATTTACCCTAGGAGGGACATAACTTTTTTCAGTGTATATCTTATATTGAAAAATCTATGGAGTGTGCTTTCCTAAATAAAATAATTGTATTTAATTATTTTATCTTAGATGTTAATTTGATTTAATTTTTAACAAAGACTCTAATTGGAAATATGATACCACCGCTAAGTTTGTAGCCTGGTATTTTACCTAAGCTCGCTATAAATTTAGAGGGTATGGGATGTTCGGACCCTATGACCATTGGAGAGAGACCTATTTACTTCAATAAATAGGTCATTAAGAGAAATTATCAAGTATTAGATCATTTCTCCCATAGACACTGGTGAGAGATCCTCCTCTCCTTCTAATGGGAAATCGACATCGGATTTTTGGAAGATCGCGATGAAACTTGAGATCTAAGTAGATCAGAGCACACAAATACAATGATGAATCCAAAGTCTAGGTAGGATTATTTTTTCGAATTTTTTACAGCCCGATTAAGGTTTCAATTTTAAAAATTTATCTGCAATCATTTTTGTTGATTTTAAAACCTTTTTTGAAGTCCATACTAACACAGCCATTGACTGATTCATTTTTGGAACCCCCGTTCATCATGTTTTCTGACCGTTCTTTACATTATTCATCAATAAACATTTCAAAATGATGAAACTACATATAATTATTCAGTAGAACATAGATATGTGAAGGTCGTGATCCAAGTATTTTGGATCTATGAAGGTTTTGAATTTTAGGCACCGAAAGAGGTGCATCGGTGAGCAGAAGTGGATGAATACTTTTCAACACATCAAAATAGTGACAGATTATTGAGTAAAGAGTGTTTATTTAAATATCTCATACTGAGGAACCTAGATGTAGTCTTGTTTTATGATTCTGACCATTAGAGAGGTCCTAGTGGTTCGTAGAAGACACCTCCAGTGCGTGGTGGAACCCACGGTGTCCACGGGTTTAGGCGAGGTGGCACGTGGGTGCGTAGGTGGAAGCCCAAAGTACTGGAATGGTAGAGTGATGGAGCAGTGGGGGAGTAGGTTGGGCCTTGGGGGAGCGGGCTGGGCCACGGGGGCTGGGCCGGGCCGAGACAGTCGAACCAAACTAGACCAGGTCGGGGCATCTTCAAACCTAAATATCTCATAAACCATCTGTTTGTTTTATATGTAGTCTATAGAAACATGACCCTTTCTTCAAATAAGACTTTTTGAGGCTAGTTTAAGAACCTTATGTTTTTGTCTTGACCCTCATTAAAACAAAACATCCAATTATTTTAATAAAAATATATTTATTATTATTTACTGATTCTTGTATCAGCCATATCTCATGCATTCGATGTCTGATTGATATTTTGTTAGTAGCATTGTAACCATGGAATTGAGGTATAAGTTTCAAGACTAATTTCAGGTTCCAAAACCAAAATTGAAGAATGGCCCCCATGAGGCATGTTTTGGGAGTTTTTGGTGAAATGTAACTTTTTCACCAAGTGTTTGTTTTGGACAAATGAATATTCGATCATGTGTGTTTTCTATTAAATATTAAAATGGTTAAATCTATCTTATGTGTTTCGAGATCAAGACACAGGCCCCGCAAAGCACCATTTTTATATGATGCTGAGAGATGAAACCTCTTCACTAGGATTCCATTTTGGGAAAATAAATAGTTCATCTTGTGTGTTTTTCTACAAGGATTGTGATAGTATAATTCATTTTTTTATTTGAGGCCACTTGAAGAGGAATGTTGGTAGAATTATTCTTTCACCCTTTAGATCAACAATAAGCATCGTACTCACATCAGCCTGTTTAGCTTGAGGTGTCATGTACTCTTGGAGTACATTGGCACGCCGAAGAGTACTTGATCATAGTTTAGTACCCAATTATGGATAGGTATAGGGCTAGGAGGCAAGGTAGAGATGCACATCGTGTGGGCCCCGTAAAAACCGTGTACCTCTTTATAGAACTTTTATTTCTTATATTTACTTCTTCTTGACTCATATTTTGTCCCACAAGTAGCCTATCCAGAGTGTTTTTACACATACAATGTGATAGTTCCATCTATAGTTTCATTAGATATATGATAAAAAAAATTAGGTTGGCATGCACAGAGGAGACACCAGATGATGATAATGATCATACTGGATTATCATAAGAGAACTAGGATTAACCTCCAACTGGTCTAGGAAGTGGTGTTCCTCAATGCTATCTAAGAGGTACTATCTAGAATGGATGGTCGGTGTAGTTCCTTTAATGTCTTATAAGTGTAATCCCCCTAGTGGTTAGGGAATGGTTCCTTAATGACCCAGAGTGGAATCCCCCATGGACATGCGCATGGGTCCTCTACATTTACATCCAAGTGTAATCCCCCCATAGGGTAGGGTTCGAGTCTCAATGATCGAGAGTGTAATCCCCCTTTCATGTTGGGAGCGAGTCCTCTATGACAACAATTATGGTGGAATCCCCTAAGTGTACTAAGGAGCGGGTCCCCTACAGATACTACTAGAGTGGAATCCTTCTGATGCACAAGGAAGTGGGTCCTCTGTTTTTGTTTTGAACATTTTGGCTATACATATTAGTGAAAATTTGTGGTTTGAAGTACCATTGGTCTCATGAGAAAGAGGGACATTTTTCTAGTGGAGACTCATCCTTGTGATGAGACCTAAAACCATGCGGTAGAGACATAACCTCCCAAATTGGATAGAATCAAGGTGTGTTGATTTATTCCCTTTGACTTTCGTGCTTAGGAAAGATGTGTGGGATTTTGGGCATCATTAATTATTACTTATAGAACTATTAGGGACTCTTTTCTTCGGTTGAGTTTTGAGATGGAGATCCCTTTACTCTCTCATTTGGGTTTCTTTGACTCAGCACATATATATCTCGTTTCGGTACCCACTTCTTGGGGTTTAGTCACTCTCCTTCCATGAGAGAAAAAGAAACATGGGGTATGACATGTGCTTTATGTGTCTATATTATCATGGTTGTAGTAGTCTAATACCCTACTATAGGTATAGAAGACTTGACGATAAGTTCATCTTATCACTGTTTGGAGCTCCTTGTGTTAGGATGAGTTTACTTTCACTTTCTTGTTGGGATGAGTAGTACTCTTTTACCATACCTTGTTCTATCTACATATTTCCTCTTCATTGTATCTATTACCTCTCCCCCTTCACTTTTATAGGGCGTCCTACTGAGTATGTTTACACTCACCCCTACAAGGGTTTTTCCCACGCATATCATTCTATATGCAGACAACAGATAGGATGATCATGAATTCAAAGGATCTTAGAGATATGGGGTCGCTTGGATCACTTATGTTGGTCGGGGATTGGGATCCAGGAGTGAGACTCTCTCAGCAATTTAACTTTTCCAATTGTTTTAATATTGTGACACTTTTTTAGTTGGGCATGTATTTTTCCCCTTCCCCTTTTAGTTTAATTTTCCATACTTGTACTGATTAGAGGTTGATGCATGTTAGGGTTCCTTATATAGTAGTGTTGTATATTTTTTTACTTTTCCTCCGAATATTTTTATTAAGTTGGCTACATGTGTGTTTGTACAATTTCTTAGGTAATGGCCTCCCTGGATTTTTGGTTTCTTTAGTTCTTTTCTCCACCCCTAGCCTATGGGGGCTGACTTGGGGAAGTTTTGGCTTGAGCCCTAGCATGGGTTAGGTCATGATAAAGTGGTATCAAAGGTGGTTCGAACCATTGGACATTGTTTTAGTGTTTCCCTAAAAAGTTCTTGGTTGGGTTTAGGGAAACAATTTCAATGTGTCTTGAGAGAAGATCTCAAGTCATGGAGTCCAGTGATGGTGCGGTAGCTGACGTAGCTATTCAACAGGACCTTGATTACCCACTTCTCAACATGACATACTAAGACATTTATTACAGGGAACTTTGGTGCATGCATCATATAAGATTGAGTCTATCACTTTCCTTCTTGAGTTATCCCCCCATTGTTGTTGATATATATATATATATGATAATTTGACCATGATACTTCTTAATAAGATTCAACATGCCTCTGGGATGCCATCTAGAGAGGATAATATCTTCAGTTCATGATGATGACCCTATGAGCGACGATTCCTCAGTTTAGGAACCATCAAATGATCCCCCTTCCTCTAGGTGGATAGGTAGTCGCACCTCCACCTATTGAGTAGTAGTTATTCCCAGTAGAGAAGGCTAAGGATGTGCATAGGTTGACCACACTCCATGAGTTCTAGTGTCAAACACCAGTGAGGTTTCATAGTGATCCATATCCTTAGGCAGCAAAGGTTTGGCTAGAGTCGGTGGACCACCTCTTCATGCTTGTTTAAAAACTAATAGATCAGATGGTGAATTTGATAAAAAAATATTTTCCATAGAGTTGATGGATATTTGTGGAGTTTGGTTACACAGATGTGTGTGAGTCGTCACTCACATGGGATGACATTAAAACACTATTTTGTGAGGATTACTACCCCTACTTATTATGATCTTTTCAAATTAAGGGAGATTCTTGAGATTTACAAGGGTGAGATGACAGTGGATGAGTACATGACTAGGTTTGTAGACCTTACATGCTACTCTATGGACATGATATGCGATGGATAATTCTAGGAACAGAAGTTTGAGTAGGGAATTTATAGAGAGATCTATGTCAATGTAGTTTCCTAATGAATACCCACCCACATCAAGGCACTAGAGTGGGAAATGGTGAAAGAGGGATTTCTATCAGAGTGATGCTAGTTAGATGGAGTTGGAAATAGGCGTAAAAGAGATGAGGCATATGCCACAGCTAGTAAACATCAGTTGGAAGGGACTCAATGTAGTAAGACTTCCCATGACTAAACCTAGGAACAGAGTCTGGGAAAACATAGAGAACCAAGGAATCCCTGGGGGTGGTGTTATGCTTGTAATGATTCAGGTCACATGGCATGAGACTGCCTGACCAGATGTGCTGAACTTTCTAGGCAGATGGTAGATGGATCACCATGATAGAGACAATGCCTTGATTAGGAATATCCCAGGTGAGGACAAGGTGGTCCCCAGGGAGGGGTGCTAACAAAATATTGAGAAGAACTGTGGTTAGTGGAAGACGCTAAATGGTCCTTCTACCGCCACTAGGCTGCCCACGTCAGGCTCAGGGAGCTAGCAGTTGGGTCCATGGGAAGCTTCATGCTATGGATGTCTATAATATTGCAGAGAAAGAGATGATAATAGTTAATACTTATGTATTTCCCAAATTTTTGTAGTAGAACTTATTAGACACTAGGTGAGGTACTCTTTTCCCCTACCTATTTCTTGAGGTTTTATCAGGGAGGAGGGGGTGTCGGTGTAACCATGTGTCAGTGTTTTTTGATGTAGCATTGAATGCACAAGGAAGAGGGGCCCTTACTCCAATGAGACGCATATTTGAGACATGAGGAAAAATTTAGGGAGAGTCAGTGCCACTAAAAGTGGATAGTATTGAGGTGTAGTGGATGGGTCCCTATGACATGTGCATTCATGGAGGGGTTGTGTTGTGGAGTTTCAGAGCAGGCCCTATCATTTCCAATGGATTTTGTTTATTGACCACTCTTTCTTAGAATTCCACTAGTGGGTGTGAAAGAGTGTCTAGTTTGGGGTTATGCTTATTCCAAGTGAGGAAAAGAAACATGAGGTATGACACATTCTTTCTGTGTCTAGCATCTTTCTGTTGGATGAGTTTAATAACCTTTCATTTTCATTGGTACCTTTTCATTTTCAATGTCAACCTTGATACAATAGTTATCAAGTATAATTCTTGGTGATGGAGACCCCATGAATAGAATTATGTCACTCAATACCTGGTTTTCCCAGTGGTATCCTTCTCATTGAGGATGTGGAGACACTACCTTCTGAGAGAGTGAATTGTCATTTTGTTAGACCAACAAAGTCTTAAATACATCTTCATCAGAGATACTTGAACATGAGGTGGTGATTCTCGTTGAACTTCCAGTAGGAATATGATTTTGAAATATTATATACTCTAGTTAAGAGCAACGTTGTAGAATATTCCCTTAATAGGAAATCCCATGCTCACCTAGTGCGGGAAGTTTAGAGCAGTTAGCTTCCCTGAAGCTGACCCTAGTGGAAAATAAGGGTATAGTTTTTCTTTAGTCAATGGTTTTGACTCCTTAGATTCTCAAGAATGTGAGAGAGTCCTAGTTGTGAGACATCGACTATGAGATCTTATGTGACCATATATCCTTGGGAGATTCACCTGATGTATATTCTAATGAAGGGAATCATGAGACCTTGCTCTAGGGTAGAATAGTGGGTCTAGCCGCATTATGGGAGGATGTGAATAAGGAGTTGCACACTTCTCCCTTAGATGTAAATCCTAGTGTGTGAAAGACATACATAGATATTTGGTGGTCTAGGATGAGATGAATAGTACCTGAGTTTATCTCATGATGCCTCACCTATCATCAGGTGAAGGATGAACATCATGTTCTGGTGGGTTGTTGTAGCCTCTTTAAATCCTAGAGTAGAAATGAGATGGAATATCCGTAGACCTCGACATAGGGCTTCCACACATAGAGAAGGACCATGATGCTATCTCAGTAATAGTAGAGCAACTCACAAAGTTGGTGTGCTTCCATGTGATTCGGGAGAAGAGTGTGGTGGAGTGTTTGGGGCAGTTGTACATGTGAGAGATTGTCCGTCTTCATAGGGTACCCTCAACATTTGTCTCTGATCAGGATGCATTGTTTACATCATGATTGTGGAGAGGCCTATAGGAGGCATTTCGGACCCATCTGTGGATGAGTATATCCTTTCACCCTCATACCAATGGGCCGATCGAGTGCACTATCCAGGTGCTAAAGCATATATTGAGGGCTTGTGTGTTGGTTTCTGGATGTAAAGGAAAGTTATCCACAAGGTTCATCGGGTTGTTTGAGATCATGTAGAGGGTTGAAGAGGTTTCATATCACCTTACCCTACCCCATTTGTTTGAGTAGATATATGATGTTTCCATGTTTTGTAGTTGAGGAGATGCATGTATGATCCTATACAAATAATAGATAAGATCAGACCATACATGGATGGACCAACCGTTTGGTTTGTGTATTGTGATAGCATAAAATGTGCAAGAGTTTCCTAGGAGTAGGAGATCCAGGTGTGAGCTTAGTATCCCGAGTTGTTTCCCTAGTTTTCTTTTCGGGGAAAAAATTTTGAATAATGGAATGATGTAGTGACTGGGTTTTTTTCATGTAAGTCTTTGAAATATTTCTACATATATTTCCAGATCTAGGCACTAAAATGGCATGTGATTTTGAGGCCTGTAGTGCCCAATGTAAATTATAAAAAAAAAATATTAAATATATTTTATACTGTGAATGTGATGGAAATAAGATATCTCTTAAATGGTAGTTCAGATCAGAAATGTGATTCCATGGTTGAGTTCAGAGTGTGGTATTTACCCTAAGAGGGATATAACTTTGTTTAGCATGGGTCTTCTGTAGAAAAATCCGCAGAGGGCATTTTCATAAATAAAACAATTAAATTTAATTATTTTATCTCAGATGTTAATTTGAATAACTTATAAATAGAGACTCATATTAGAAATATGAGACCACTTATATGTTTATAGTGAAGTATTTTATCTAATTGCACAATAAAGTGAGAGGGCGTAAGAAATTTGGACCCCACGACCATTGGTGGGAGACCTATTTAATTCAATAAATATGTCATTAAGGGAAATAAGCAAGGGTTGACTCATTTCTCCCACTGACACCAGTGAGAGATCCTCCTCTCCTTATGATGGAAAATTGGCGTTATATTCTTGTTGGGTCATGATGAAACATCATATTTGAGTAGATCAGAGTGCAATGAATGCAATGATGGATCCAAAGTCTAGGTAGTATTAATTTTTCGAATTCTACACCCCTGGATTTAATTTTTGATTGTCAAAATTTATTTGTAATCATTTTTGATGATTTAAAACCCTTTTTGATGGCCATACTAACACATCCATTGACGAATTAATTTTTTGAACCCTCTTTATTCATGTTCTTCACCCTTTGTTGCCACTCTTTGTCGATAAACTTTTCGACATGCTGAAAGAACATCTGATCGTTAAGAGGAGCATAAATCTATGAAGTTCATGCTAAAAGGATTCCAGATCTATGATAGTTTTAAATTTTGGAAATCAGAGGTGGTGTGACGGCAAGTAGAAGAGGCCTCATACTTTTTTTCAGGTCGAAACGGTGATGGATTGTCGAGTGAATCATGTGTGTATGAAGATTTCATCCCAAGGAGCCCATATATGGTCTCGTTTCATGATTTTGAACACCAGAGAGGTTCTGGTGGTATGAAGAAGACATCACTAGCGCATGGTGGCTTGTGGAAATCCATGTGGTAGTAGCAGAGTCTTATGGTAACGGTAGACTATGGTGGAGTAGGTTGGGCTATGGCAGCTGGGCTGGGCCGAGGTGGAAAAATCAGGCCAGAGTGGGTTAGGGCGTCTTCAAACCCTAGTATCTTCTAAACCGTGTGTCTGTTTTACATTCCGTCTGTAGAAACATGACCCATTATTCGAGTAAGACCTGTTGAGTCCATTTTCAGAATTTTATGTTTTGGGCTTGAGACTCGGTGTCACAAAATTTCCAATTATAATAATAATAATATATTTATTATTATTTGGAGATTCATGTATCAGGCGTATCTTCTTCATCTGATGTCTGATTGATGCATCGTCAGCAGCATTGCGACCTAGGAATTGAGAAAGTTGTTTCAATACTAATTTTATACACCAAAACCAAAATTGAAGAATGGGCCCCATGTGGCCCGTTTTGGTCATTTTCAAAGAAAATTGAAGTTTTCACCAGGTATCCATTTTGGACGAATGAATATCAAATTTCGTGTGTTTTTCAATGAGGACTACAATAGTGTGATCTGTATGAAGTTTCCTAGTATTGATTCATAGGCCCCACAAAGCACTGTTTTAATATGATGTTGAGAGATTCATCTTCTTCACTGAGATTCTATTTTGGGAGAATGAATAGTCAATCCAATTTGTTTTTTACAAGGATCATGATAGTGTGATCTGTTTGGTTGTGTCCGGCCATTTGAAGAGGCATGTTGGTAGAATTATGTTTTCACCCTTCGAATCAACAACAAGCATTGTATGCTCATTAGCCTTTTTGGATGGAGGTGTCATATACTCTGGGAGTACATGGGTATGCCTAGGGGTACTTGATCATAGTTTAGTACATGAGTATGGAAAGGTACACGACCAAGAGACAAGGCAAGGTTTCACATCATGTGGGCCCCATACGTGTTGTGACCCTCTTTATGAATCTTCTATTTCACATATATCGTTCTTTTCGACTCAGATTTTGGCCTACAAGTAGCCTATCCTGAGTGTTTTTTTCACATAAAATGAGATGGTGCCCTCCGTATTTCATTTTGAGATACAATGTGAATGTTCTGGGTTTTCATGCATAGAGTTGAAACCCAATGAATAAAATGATCATACATTATTACCATAAAATAACTATTTTTACCCTCTAGTCTGGATAGAAAACAACGTTCTTCGATGATCTTCGAGAAAAACCATCCATTAGGGATGCCTAATGTAGTTCCTCGATGTCTTACGAGTTGAATCCCCATACTGATTATGGTGTGGGTACTCTATGATTTAGAGTGGAATCTCCCATCATCATTGGTGTGTGTCCTCTATAGTTAATTCTGACTGGAATCCCCCTATTAGGTATGGTGCGAGTACTTGATGAACTAGAGTGTAACAACCCAATCGTGTCGGGAGCAAGTCCTCTACAATGAAAATTAGGTTGGAATCTCCCTGACATACTAGGGAGTGGGTCCCCTATGGCTACTACTAGAGTTGAATCCCCCTGGCGTACTAGGAAGCAGGTCCTCTATTTCTAGTTTTCGCCTTTCAACTATGCAGATCAATGATGATATGAGTTTTGATGTACCTTTGGTCTCATGAGAATAAGGGAAACTTTTCCTGCTGAGAAGTGTCCTTGGGACACAACATAAAACCATGAATATGAGATAGATCCACCCAAACTAGATAGTATTAAGGTGTGTTGATTGATTCCCTTTGACTTGTGTGTTCAGGGGAGATGTGTGGGATGTTGGACATCATTGGTGGTAACTTTTGGAACTATTGGTGACTCTTTTTATAGTCCGATATATGATATAGGGATCCCCTAACTCTTTCGTTTGGGTTTCTTGGACTGAGCATATATATATATATATATATATATCCTATTTTGGAACCAAATGCTTGGGTTTTGGTTACTCCATTTCCAAGAGAGGAAAAGAAGCATGGGGTATTCCACGTGATTTCTATAACTAGATTTCCATGGTTGGATGAGTCTACTCTCCTACTATAGGTAGCGAAGACTCTATGAGAAGTTTATCTTCTCACCATTTAGATCTCCTTGTTTATGGATGAGTTTACTTTCACTCCCTTATTTGGTTGAGCTGAAATATTTTACTATACATTGTTTTATCTATTACTTTTATCTTTAGTGTATCTCTTACTGCTCCCCCTTCACCTGTTTGGGGCTTTCTACTTAGTATGTTTATACTCAACCTGTATAGGCTTTTCCTGCATGTATCATGCCATACACAGATGACATACACGTTGATCATGACTTTAGAGGAGCTTAGAGATATGGTGTTCTTGGACCACATTCGTTGGTTGTAGCTTGGGATCCAGGAGCAGGGTTCTCTTAGCTATTTTAATTTTCTAGTTGTTGTCAGGTTCTTACACTTTTCTAGTCAGACATGTGTTTTTCCCTTTTCCTTTCAATTTACTTTTTTTTACTTGTACTGATTAGAGTTCATTGCATGTTTGGTTTTCTTATATAGTAGTTTTGTATCTTTTTTCCGTTTCCTATGCACTTTTACATTGAGTTGTGTGTGTGCGTGTGTTTACAAGTTATTAGGCAAAGGCCTCCTAAGTTTGTTGTGCCTTCAGCACTTATTGCCACCCCAAGGTCTATAAAGGTGATCTTGGGGTAGTTGTGGTTCAAGCCCTAGCATGGGTCGGGTTATGACAAACATAATGGAATATAAGAAGAGGTATGAATGTATTTCATTGTGTAGTATAAATCCAATAAATTAAAAATGAACAATTTATCCAACCATCTTAACTACATGAGGCCTGATGTGAACACCTTCTCCGAACATCCATATAAAGTGTTCCTTAGATATTATATACCTATCTTTTCCTTCTTTTTACTAATAAAAATCATGGGGATGAAACAACATGTGATATGAATCAATGAATTCATGAATATTTTGAATCTTTTTATACATTGATGATAAAATGATGCATTAGACATATACTGCATATTTTATTTGTTTCCTTAAGAGATTATCCGTCTCTTTACTCACCTCTTTACAAGGATCTACAGAAATAGGAGAATCCAAAACATATAACTTCATTTTTTAGCATAGTATGACGCACCAGTTCATCTACCACTCCAAGAATTTTACACCTGTTAGAATATTCTCTTTCTTCAAGATCAAACACAATATGAGTAAATTAGTTGTGTGACTCTCCCATGTTTTCAACAAATAAAATAAATTTAGTACATTTTTGTTATTGATTATGACATAATTAGTTAGTTAATTAATTTATTCTCCCACTATTTTATAAAATACCAGTAGTCTTCATCATTGGATTTATAATATCTTATCTCTTGGAAATTCTGTTGGAAAGGATCCATATTTCCATTCTTATAACCTTGAAAGAGGTTATATCACATTTGATAAAGGTATTTAGGGAATATTTACTTTCCAAGTATGTTAACTTATAACTCCATGATCTTTTATTGGACTCCTCAATAAAAAAATAATATATTCAAAATTCCTTAACAATTGCCGCCAAGTTAATCCAAGTCATGTGGGAGAAAATTCTCTTGATGTTAACTTGGTTAAGTTGACCCAAGACTTTCAATAGTACTCCTAGGTAATTTAAAGTACCCTCACAAGAGAAAATTATTACTTTGAACTATGGTTTCATTATAACTCAAATGATGGAAGTATTTTGTGACTTAATATTCTAATTATGGGATTTTTTTAACTTATATATAAATATCATATATTTTATTCTTCACATTCTTGTTAATTTTATATAAACCTTACCTTTCTAATTAATCATTTTGGATAAAATTATTTTTTTACATATATGAATTTTAATTCTGTAAGATATCTTATTTTATCTTTGAATACTTGTTATTTACATTATTTGGGAACTTACATAAGTAATTTATTCTACCTGATTAAATATATCTAATATATTTATTTTATTTTTATCTAATAATCCTTGTTAATTTATTTATAACATGTGATCATGTTTAATTAATTAATTAAATAAATAAACCATGAATAAAATAAATAAATATGAATGAAAATAAAATAAAATAAAGGCATGATATGATGATGATCATTCATCTGCTGGATAGTTTATAGAGCGGTGATAAACTACCCTAATCTTGGTGTAAATAAAAATTTAATCCCTATGTAGTATAAAGTTTCATCATCCACCATTCTCTTATGTGTCTCTTTGGATGGATCCATCTCAACTCGGGTCCATAACTGCCTCTTTTAGTTAGGAACCTCATCCTTTACAAATGTATACTCACATTAAAGGGAAGTGATCTAAAGATTTATGGTTATATAAAATAATCTCAAGAGACACAATATTGTACATAATAAAGGAGAAAGGGATGCTTCATAAATAATCATATTAAATTTAGAAATAAAGGTCACATAAAACCATGTAATAAATAATTAAATGAAATAAATGAATTTGAAAAATAAATAGGTTAGTAAAAGATCATAAACATTCAAAAAATTACATGAAAAATGAATTTATAATTTATATTATTCATTTTAAATAATTCTATTTTAGATAAATTTACTTGAATTAAAAATTTAATAAAATAATTTTTTTTCTTAAAATTCTATCTAAGTAACACTATTTGAGACATAAAGAGATTACATTCATTTATTATTTGAAAAATTAAACAAATTTAATTTTAATATAAATAATTTAAGTACATTACAAGTAATTTTTAAGTGACATGATGTGTACTACCTCCATCATATTAAATCCCATTTCTAGAAATTTAATATTTACACAACGAGTACTATCAGATGACACATCATGTGAAACATGTTGTGTATGATCCTTATCTTGTACCATGTATTTACACATCCTATAGGTCTACACACCATGTCACAATATACAATTATTATAGTTCCATGTGGTTAAACTATACAGTCTTCATGATGTGTATGACCATACGACACACCAAGAATATATGAAACATGTACCACTAACGAAGCATGTTTAGTGAATGACATATATGAAAACTATTACATGTCATTTAATACCATATTTTACATGTTAATTAATGATACCACTTGTTTACCCACACAAAAAATCAAAAATCACTTGATGTGTACCTTGTGTGGAGTGACATGAGACACATAGAATGTAGAACTAGGTACATATTATATAGTATGTATCTTGTTCCATTTCTCAACTAGTTTTCAATACCTAGTGTTTAATGATACCATGTACTAACCTACATGATTCACCCTGATTTTCATGATTTTTACCTTATGTGTAGTTTCAAAACATGTCCATGCTATTTACACATCATGTAACATCTGTCAACCCACGTACAACATTGGCAATCAACACTTAGTGTGTAATGACACCATGTATTGATCTACATGACATGATTCAATTTATAAAATCATTTTTATTGTTTGGTTTCATTGTAATAACTATATATTATATAATATATTTCTCTTTAAATAATTATATTTCTCCAATAGCTTTCATTACACACAACGCTACGTTTAAAAAAACATGTTATATAATTAAAATATCATTATGTGACCATTTTAACCTAGCCATTAAAATTGGTGGGTATTAATATGTGATAAATATTTTTATAATTATTACTTTATTTATTAATTCTTATGAATTAATCACTCAATTTTTAAAGTCACTTTATTCTTCAAAAACGTGTTTTATTCAAAAATGGTTTTCATTTCTTTTTAGTGATAAAATAATTACATTTAATTTTATTGAAATTTTAGAAAATTATTTGATAAAATTATATATTTTTTCAAATTATTAAATAAAAATTATCTTTGGGTGATATTTTGGTATTTTTTAAGCTGATTGATTTTCCATTAAATATTCCAAAAACCAATTTTTTTGTAAAACTCTCATTTTCCTTTCATTAAAAAGTATCTTTATTATTAGAATTTAATATAAAAGTAACATAAGTATAATTTAATTATATATAATATAATTAAATTAATTTTATTTAACTTTATACCTAATTTTAGCATAAGTACATTTTTTGGCTTAAAATGCACTTTTTCTAAGAACTATTTTTGTTGAGTTCTTTTTGCATATATATCGAAAGTAATTTCTCACACTATTAGAAATTGAGTATTGAAAAATAGACTACATATTTTGAATCAAAGGTTTTATATTTTCTATATTTTTTCCATTTATGTTTGCACATTATGAATAATAACTATAGTAATTTTTTACCATGACAAAGGGTAAAACAGGTAATTTTGGATAAACAAAATATGATAAGGACTCCAAAATGGCCCCAACAAAGACCTATATTTAATTTGAAGAGTATATCTCATTAATAATCATACAAAGTTTTAATATATGTATTTTTCTATTATTCAATTATTTTGGCCATTATATTATTTTATATAAAGAAAATTTAAAAATTTCATTCTCTTTGTTTTATTATCTATAAATTTTATTATATCGGGATTAATAGAGCATATGTTCATTTAAAAATAATATTTTTAAATAAAAATGATATATATTCATCCTAAAAATTAATTTAAAAAATTTTATAATAAAATAGATACCTTAAATTCTTATGCAAGACGAACATTGTTCTTGTGAAAGCTGTGATATGATCAATAAAATGATTTTAAAAACTCTAAAAATAATACTATTTGAGGGATTTTTGGTGTTCTAATTTTTTTCAATAAAAAATAAATAATAAATATATTTGGATTTATTAGATTAAAATTTCCTTGTTTCCTTATAGTTTTAAAATTCAAATTAAATGAATTATGCCAAAATTAACAATAATAACATTTTATAATAAATAATATATTATTAAATAATTAAAAATTCATAAAAATATTTTTAATGTCCAAGTGAATGGGATATGTTTTATGAAATAAATTTTGGCCCATTTATAGACATTTTTTCCTTTTATAGTAACTATATTAACCCCTAAATAGCAAAAAGCATTGATATCTCTATAGTTATCAAAAGGGTTGACAAAGGGTTAAAAAAAGATAAGGGTACCAATGTAATCCAAACTTTTCCAAATTTTATTAGATGAGAGGATTTAAAATTATCTTAATCTAAGATATTAATATTATCAATTTGGATTCATTTGGAAAATAAAAAAAAATATATAAATTTAATATTTTATGAAATTTCCAAAGTGCCAGTAGCATTAATTATAAAAGGCACCCCTCCTTTCACTTCTTCACACCACCTTAAGCCTTATAACTAAACCAAACCCCACAAAATTATCTTCCCAAATCCCACAAAAAAATCTAAAGGTTCATTTATTCCCAAAATATAAACCCTATAATCCTTAAGTGGAGATCTAAAGAAGTTCTTTCAAAGGAGATGAGGTTTCGATTCATATAAAGGAAGC
The DNA here is from genome assembly GCA_963277665.1 of Viscum album. Classification (NCBI taxonomy): domain Eukaryota; kingdom Viridiplantae; phylum Streptophyta; class Magnoliopsida; order Santalales; family Viscaceae; genus Viscum; species Viscum album. Next base: position 825,884,879 of record OY728132.1, read on the forward strand.
CAGACCTAAGGTAAGGGATAATTATCTCGATTTTATTTCTATGAGACACATGTTATATTCACCACTTTTTATTTTATTTTATGTATTTTCTACCCCTAAATTTATATTACGATTCATATTATGAATATTATGGGTATTTACATATCCATATAAGGTTCTCTCTTTAATGAGGTTTTGATTCAAATTCTACTAATGTGGTAAGATTTTTATGTTATAATCTCATTGTTTATCGGTATTTTTTATGATTATGTTTCCAATTATGAAATCTTATGACATACCTCTCTAGAAACTAATGATTTTTCTTATTCTATGTTTATTAATTTAGAATATATTTTTTCGTTTCATTTCCTCACTTTAAGTGCTTAAGAGGCTGAAATTTTTTTTTAAGGAATATAGAGTTTATTTCTTTCTTCAGTTGAATTTTTTTCTTCTTTATCCATATTTTCTAAGAATGTTTTAATGAATGTTTTTACTATTCGACTAGCATAATTTAAAATCATTTTTAACCATGTTTTAATTTTTATAAAATTATTTAAAAGTAATATTATTATCATTTTCCAAAAAATGTACCTTTTGAATTTTTCTATAAAAGTGTGAATGGGATGTTTTATTTTAAAAAATATAAAAAATGAATTTAATTTCATGCCATTATAATCGATCAATTATTTGAATTTTCTATTACAATATTCCAAGTTTATATTCAAAACATCTTTTCCAAATATTTGGGGAAATTTTATAGTTTAAAAAGGATATTTCAAAGAGAAAATGATATTTTCACTAAGAAATTTTTCTTCTATGGTAACTTCATTTAATGTTACTTTTTATTTACTCGGTGTATGATCAAATGATACCATCCTAATTCTTTCTCTAGGGTTTTATGATTATAATGATGTGGTGTTTATGAATATAATTTATTTTATATGGGTTATGATATAATTTCATGATTCATGATCTTGTGGGATTTATATGAATGAATTATAATTATATATAAAGGTTGGTTCTGTTAAATAACTCCAATGCTTTGGGTAAAAATAGATAAATGATGATGTAAACAAATTACATAAGAACCTGATTTCATGTTCAAAATTTTATGTGTGTTCCTAGAATTCATTTCTATAAGATTATGTGTGGACTTGATTTTAATGTCCATAAGTTTATGTGTGGACTTGGCTTTCATATCCATAATATTATTCAAGGACCTAGTTTTCATGTCCATATATTTATATATGCAATTATATTTCATGTTCATAGGATTATTTGTGGAATTGTTTTTATTGTTCATAAGTTTATTAGTAAACCAAGATTTCATGTCCATATGATTATGCATGGATCTTGTTTCATGGCCATAAATTTATGCAAGGGGATGATTTCATGTCTTTAAATTAATGTGTGAACATGTTTTTATTTATACATGTTCACAATGTTATAAGATTATGTGTGACAAAAACTCATGTCTTATTCTAATTTTGTGATCTCATGGATCATGTTCTTTGATTCCTTTATGATTCAGGTCTTGTTATCTACCAATATTTATTACCTGACTCAAGATTATGATCTATGATATGTAGGGTATGAATTTCAAATATTATGATGATGTTATCATATCATTTTGTTAATTCTATACTCAATTGATCATTGATTTCTCACTTATTTACGATTATTGAGCATCAGAGCTCACCAATTCTTCTGTTTCCTTTTCCCTAGGTTATGAATAATGTATTTATATATGATATGTCAATTAATGGTGTTAGTTATGAATAATTAAGTGGGAGATGATTTTGATATATTATTAAATAGTTTTTTATGTATCTAAGTTTCCAAATATAGTAGACCTATAAGATTATTTCATGGATCATTATGTTATGTATTAGAATTTAACCTAATACAAGGTATATGACTATATGGTGGATAACTTCCTAAATTCTTGGTTATTATCATGGATGACCTTGGTTAAAACTAAAATAATTTCAATGGTGGAATCTTATTAAAATATAAAGCCATAGGAGTAAATTGACTCTATGAAATGAGATGCATTTAAGGAAATATTTTTTAGTAAGTACTTTCCGCATTTTCTATGAACAAAAGTCAAGAAATAATTTCTTAAGCCTAAATAGAATGATGATGAATTTATTGGTACCTATGGTGAAAATTTTACAAGACTTTCAAGGTATTATTCATATTTAATCCTCATCCTTCAAGAAAAATTGATCGATTCTTTAGTAGTTTGAAGTCATGTCTCTCAAATTAATTTTCCATTATGTATTTTAGAATCTATGAAGAAATAATTCAATGTAAATTGAAAGTGGAAATATAATTTGGTAACCCTTAAGTTATTAATGATAATTAAAGAAAGATAGAGATTCATGGATGCTCTAATGGTTTGTCACGTGAAGGGAAGAAATTGTTTCAACCTCCTACTGTCTAAAAATGTTGGAAGGAGCACTCAGCTGAATTCCTGAAAGGAATAAGAATATTTTTCATGTTTGGGTCTCTTATCCATGAAGAAAATGAATATTGATATGATGTAAAGAGACCATAAAATAAAATTAATATACATGGATATCAAAAAAATAAACCACTCACGCTTTAGTCCTATAAATGCAATGATTTAGGTTATTATGTGGATCAATTCCCTAATCCATAGTCCAAGGAAGATAATATGCCAGAACAACCTCTTATGTTAAAGGAAAATGGGAAATCTTATGCAATTAAAATAGTTGAAGTGAATCATGATAGTTAGGTCACACTTGTTATAATGACCCAAAATTAACATACATGCATATTTCATATTTTTAGATGAATATTCAATACATTAAAAAAGTAAAAATATAAGGATTATAATAGTTTAGTTTCTTTGGATACTAGGTATATAATCTTCTAGAATTGTGAAATATCTTAAACATATCCCATAAAGATCATCCTCATTAGCATTCTTCACAAATATACCCTACTTAAAACCTTTATTTATAACCTGGTGTAATGAAATATAAGAAAGGGTGAGTTAAAATTTTCATTAAGGGTAATAAAGGAAGATATGTAAGAGTAACATGATCATAAGGGTATGGGAACATGATCATAACATTATAAAACCATACCCTGCATATCAAAGATCATAAATTTGAATCAAGGAATAAATATTAGTGTTTCATAAGACATTAATCATAAGATAATCAAATAATAATTTCTGTGAGAGCATAACATATTCATACGACATAGATTTATCATATACACACAAGAATAGAAAATCTTTTATCAATGATAACAACAAAGAAATTCATAACATTTTATGATTTGGATGAAAACCTGTGTACCAGCTTTGGGATTGGACTGACCACCCATGTACCCTTTTTAGAGGTTTGGTATGACCACCTATGTACCCTCCATCATAGGCTTGGGATTACTACCCATGAAGCCTTCTAAACAGGCTTGGTTTGACCACCCGTGTAACACCCCGAGCTTCCACGATACGCTTCTCATTCAGTAATACAATAGCTTGCATTGTACGCAACTTCGAGTTCTAAAACACCGCGACTAATCAAAGTAGCCGTTATGAATAGTAATACCTTCTTTTTGAAATATTATAAATTTTATATGTCAAAATGGACTTCATTTTTGTATTCGTAATATCGAAATTAGCCTATGTTGAATTTTTGGTATTTTTCTGAGAACTTCTAAAATTTTATAAATAGTGAAAAATACTTAAAACAACTTTTTTAATCAAAATAATTTATAGTGATAAATTATAATATTTGATGGTTTTAAAGTATAATTAGAATATATTTTTACCATTTTATCCAATGGTGGTCATTAGAATTAATTTAACATTGAAATTGGACATAAACAATTGCCAATCTTTTGATATAAATTGTTTCTTAAAAACACGCTATTTGTTGTGACAGCGGGAATTAATTATAAAATTAATTAATGCAACTAATATGTTTGGAATTTTGTAAAATAGACATCATTTTTCAATTCGTAATATCAATTATAGCTTAGGGTGAAATTTTGGCCTTATTCTGAAAAACTTCAATTTTTGATGAATAGTGAAACCACTAAGTGGTTGTTAAATAACTGATTTTTCGTTTAAATGAAATATTACCACTTCTGTGATTTGATTTTCAAAAATCCGACATACATGGTTGTCATTAAGAAGTAAAATGTGGTTCAATGGGATAAAAATAATTTTTTGGTGAATAGTAACTTATTAAGTTCTTAATCGCGATTAGTGGTAATTAGGGTAGTTTAAGGTATAAATAATACTTTAATAATATTAAATGACCTAGACACATGTCCCAACCTCATTGGTTGTGTCATGGCCGACCAAGACAAGCCATGGCCTAACTTGGGGACCCCATGGATCCACTTTTGTTGGGAAATAACATAAATTACTTTTTATTTAATGTTAAAGTGAAAATGACACTAACATAAAGTGTTTTACTAAAACAATTTTTAAGTAGGGTTACACAAGTCCAAATTTTGATTATAAATAGTCATTGGAAAGATAAAAAGATTTCCTATATCATAGTATTTTTTTTATAATTTTTAGACATTAAATAAATTTAATTATTTATGACATAATAATGATGCAGCGATGACATCATTATTTGACGATTTAAATAAAATGGAAAGGTAATATAAAATCTATGAACTACACATGGCCAAAACCAATTGGATGAGTGGATTTCGATGCCTTATCACCTTATCCACGAATTCTATCAATGTGGGACCTTTTAAAACCGAAACACATTTTCAAATAATGTAATGTTCCTTTACTTTCCAAAAGTGCCCCTCCTCTCCTCTTATAAAAGGCCCCCACCTCTACCTCATTTCACACACTCTTCAAGCCATTGGCTCGGCCAACCCCTGCCCATTTGCTCTCTCCACATCCCTATCCTCATCCTAGAGGATTCCCTTTGGGCAGAATCCTTTCAAAGGAAGCCTTTAGGCTCAACTCAAAAGGAGTTACACTTTTTAAGGTAATTCATTCTCTCATGTTCTTTTGTTTTATTTTGCTTCTACAACCCCCTAAACTCTTTTTATTTACTTCTTTTGTAACAACACCAGTATCTTAAATATACTAGGATGTTGTTATAAGATTTATTTGAGCTACACTTCCACACAACTACATCAAATGGTTAAAGAACATAAGGTTTCCGTGGATGGAGAAATTCTGCCTCCCGAAACGATGATTGTTCAACACTCATTTAACACCTTCAAAGGTGGCCATTATGATGTCACTATTTTTATATATGATATATAATATGTTTATGTTTTCCTTAAGCTTCTGTTTTTTTCATTTTGGGCATACCTTTATGGTTTCCATTATGGGTAAAACACGATATCTTCATTTTAGGAAGCGCGGACTACCGCCCCCTGAAAGTGATTTGATTCGTTAATACCATATGTGGGATGTGTGAAGGATAAAGTTAATGATATTATATATGTTATTATACTGGAATTATAATATACTCTCATATCATTATGATTCCATTCCAGAAAATATGAAATAGAAATGGAAGTAGCGTTCATGCGTACGTACGGCTTACCGTCTCCATGAACGGTGCATTTCATTTCTTACCTCTAAATGTGATGTAATATTATAAATGAATGTATATACTGGATATATAAGATATATATGACATCTAAATCATGAATATAATTCTGGATATAATGGATATTTCACCACATGAACAACTTGTAATTATAAGAAGGATATTGTTGACACAAGTACCAAAGATCGACAAAACGACCGTTATTAACTTAAATAATTACATAATGTTCATATCATTGTAATAAGTGATATAATAAGGATAATGAAGTTGAAAATGGTTCTTAATAAGGTATATATTAACTCTAGTTTATTATTCAGGAGGTTAAAGAATGGTTGAGTCAAGTCAGACACGAGGTAAGGGAACTTCTTAACCCAATTTCTATTCTTTGGGTTAATCTCCTACTTTCAAATTATGTCATGATATTGTTATGTCATATCTTGTATTTGTACTTTCTTTATGTGTAATTATAGTGAATACACATAATAGATATATTTTATTTAAATGATATTAGTAAGGGAACTTCTTAACCCAATTTCTATTCTTTGGGTTAATCTCCTACTTTCAAATTATGTCATGATATTATTATGTCCTATTTTGTATTTTTACTTTCTTTATGTGTACCTATAGTGAATAAACATAATAGATCTATTTTATTTTAAAAATGATCTTTTTAAGGACTTCGTCTCAATCTCCTTTCATTGAGGCATATTTCGTTTTATACACAACTTTATTTTATACGGTGTATAAACCCCTTTGACTTTTACGTTTATTCAAAAGGAATTTTTTTTATATGAAGCGTTTTACTAAACGACAAAAAGGGAATGTTTTTCTTTCCGTACTTATGCGGCGACAACGACTTCTCCACCGCCGTGACCATTATTTGAGTTTCGGCTTCCTCTACAAGCCATCACTTTTTTTAATGAAAAATAAATACAAAGTTTTAACTTGCTTTTATTTTGGTATTGAAAATGGTTTTGAAAGCGTTTTTATTATATCAATGTGTTGTATTGACATCTTGTGATTGGAATGTGGAAATGTTATGTTTCCTTTATGCATGTTTTATGTGATATGATTATGTTATGGTTTATGATATGTTTAAACCTATTCATATGAGGAATGTATTGGACTTAATAAGTGACGGGTGGGGCCCGCTATAGCTCCTCGATGCATCGGTAGGTCTCATGAGACAACTAGACGTGGAATTGGCCGAGGCCCTTTCCCAATTTGATTTATGGTTTTGGCCGAGGCCTTAATAATTTTAGATGTCTTGGCCGAGGCCTTGACAAAATGTTTCAGAATGTCCAGCATTATACATTCCATCATTATGAAAGTGGTTATTGATATTGTATGTGATTATTCGACCAGTAGAATATCCATGTGAATAAGTAAATGGCATTATCTCATTTTACTTTTGCCATATTATGTTGAAGTTCATGTTTAAAAGGCTTTTGTTTTAGTTATACATTGCCTTAAATGTTAATGTTTATTTATGAAAGCTTCCGCATTATTGTTATCCTTACTGAGCATCTGAGCTCACCCCTTTCAATGTTTTAATATTTTCCAGGTTGTGAAGAAGTATTTTATGACTGACTTGCAAGAATAATCAGTGAAGATATGAGTGTGGACTATGAAGACCATGTTTTTTTGTAGTTTGTTTAATTTTGATGTAATGAAAGACTTATGAATGTATCTAGTGTTTCCAAGGCTACTAAACTAATCGGTCTTTCGAGACTTGATCCTTTGTGATCATGCCAATGTTACGAAGTAATGCACCGACTCTGGGTAGCTGGGGTCGGGGCGTTACAGTTGGTATCAGAGGCAGTTTAGTACTAACCTTGGAAGCTAGATTTAGATAAACTCTGATTAGAGCACATAGCCCGAAGATAGACTTTGAGGATTAGTATAAAAGAACATCTTAGAATATTGGTATTGTAGAGATTTTGTGAGTTTTCCAAGCAATACATTCCTGTCTGGATACGAGCAGGTAGAGGCGGCTCTGGCACAGATGTACCTAGGGGTAAAACCCGAAAACACCGCTTTGAGCTAGACTCGAACGGGAACTGGTGCACGACAACGGGCCTTGCTGCACTCTTGGTTACGACACTCCCGGGGGATATGCTTTGGATAATTCCCATTTTCTTTACAAACCACTATGAAGGGTTACGAGTATATACTTCCTCAAAGAATACATTTTTATAATTATGGATTATATCCATAATTAGTTCAATTTATGTTAAGTGTTTTACAAGTATGGAATTATGTATTTTGATTCATAAACTAATCTAGTTTATGCCATTGTTTAGAAATGGCGCCTAGTAGAAGGAATGGAAACAGTATCAATGCACGAACTCCGTGTAGGGATTGCCCTCCTGCTCAGGATAATTATGGTGGAGCTAGTGATACAACTGGTGCTGATCAGCTTCTCACCATACTGGGACAACTCACGCAGGTTATGAATAACAACCTTACTCGTATGGAGCACCCTGATCCGCAACGTGGAGGATCAATGCTAGACCGTTTCATGAGGCAACAACCGCCAACCTTCAATGGGAGTACAAATCCTATAGTAGCTGAGCAATGGATAAATTCCTTAGAGAAAATATTCCATGCCTTGGGGAGTAGTGAAAGGGAGAAGGTTGTCATGGCAGTTTACCGCCTCACTGGAGATGCCGATCAGTGGTGGTCGCTGATTCAAAACACAAAGGAAGATGACGACGTATCAAGTATGGAATGGAGGGAGTTCAAAGAGCTTTTCTTAGAAAAATACTTTCCTCGTGACCATCGAGCAGATATGGAAAGGCAATTTCTGAGTCTGAGGCAGAAGGAGGATGAGAATGTCGCAAAGTATGAGGCTAACTTTACAAGGTTAGCGAGGCATGCTGCCGATTATATACGTAACCCAAGAAGTAAGATTGATCGTTTCTTTGATGGGTTAAAACCATTTCTCCGTCGAGCTCTAGTGTCACAATCTTTCTCAACATACGAAGATATAGTCTCATGTGCTATCAAGACAGAAAAGGAATTCTCTAAGTCTTATGACAACAAAGTAAAGCAAGAGAAGAAGAGAACGGTGGAACAAGAGACAGATAAAGGGAAAAAGGGAAAGAAGGATTTTCCATTATGTGATAATTGTGGGAAGAATCACCCTGGTACTTGCCTAAAAGGAATGGGAGTCTGTTATAAATGTGGAGAAAAAGGTCACCAGGCACGTGATTGCAAGGGAAAGAAAGAGGCTGTCAAAGTTGAATGCTACAATTGTAGAGAAATGGGTCATTACGCAAATGAATGTCCTAAGCGTCAAGGAATCTTACCTCAGAAAAGGCCAAGGGATCAAGGACAATCTTATGCTATTACTACAGTTGAAGCAGAATAACTAATGTATTGATGCTTTCGGACTCATGGATTATATTCTGGTTATTAGAATAATGTGATCTATATAAGGATTGTACTGCAGTACTTGTTGGTTTCAGTAAGGTTTTAATATGATTAAGGTAATCATATTTTTAGTATGTGACAATAAGAGAAACTTTTCTTTGTGTGGGGAATCTGATGTTACAATTGATTTTGGAATTAAGAGACCTTTTAGAGAAAGTTTGGAACAGAGGTATTTTGGATAACTATAAATGTTGGGATGGATTAAGTTGAACTTTGAATAGTATTGTTTAAGGTTAAAACTTTTCTGAAGATTATTTCTGGAATACTATAATACTATATTTTTAGAAAAAGGACAACCTGCAGGGTGGGGAATAACCCGTCGCGTCGGACACAGCTGCAGGAATCGAACCCACAACCATAGTGCGACAAGCCTTTATTTCCTACCACTAGCCTACAGGAAGTCCCTGGTTACTACAAAATCGTTTTACTAATCTAAATGGTATGTGTTAACATTTGGAACCTTATACAATTAGGATAAATAGAATATTTTTGAGTTCCGTTACCATTTGGAGTAAAAGATGGGTTTGTGGCAAAAATTTATTAACGAATGATAGTATACATAACAAGTATGTATATTCCCTTACGTTCTTAGTAAATCTCCTAAATAAATTCCTCAACATTATAAAAGGTAACTTAAAACAAAAATGTTGTCGGTTAACTTTTCCAACTGGGGATTCAATGACCGTTTAACCAATCACAAGTTTGTGATTTTCTTGTGGTTAAACTTTCTCCTAATCCTGTTTTCTATAACTCCCCATCAGACCTTGATGGTTTGTTTCTCCTCCATATCCATATTTTCATAGAATCCTATAATGGGCTATATCGGGTGACCTTTGTACTTATCCTGCTTTCTTTTAATGTTATATATTTATTAACCTTATTTTCGATGTGGGTTTTCCTCAAAGGTATTTTCTCTTTTCAACCTTGTATTTTCCAAGAAAAATTTCAAATTGCGAGGACGCAATTTATTGAAGGAGGGGAGAATGTAACACCCCGAGCTTCCACGATACGCTTCTCATTCAGTAATACAATAGCTTGCATTGTACGCAACTTCGAGTTCTAAAACACCGCGACTAATCAAAGTAGCCGTTATGAATAGTAATACCTTCTTTTTGAAATATTATAAATTTTATATGTCAAAATGGACTTCATTTTTGTATTCGTAATATCGAAATTAGCCTATGTTGAATTTTTGGTATTTTTCTGAGAACTTCTAAAATTTTATAAATAGTGAAAAATACTTAAAACAACTTTTTTAATCAAAATAATTTATAGTGATAAATTATAATATTTGATGGTTTTAAAGTATAATTAGAATATATTTTTACCATTTTATCCAATGGTGGTCATTAGAATTAATTTAACATTGAAATTGGACATAAACAATTGCCAATCTTTTGATATAAATTGTTTCTTAAAAACACGCTATTTGTTGTGACAGCGGGAATTAATTATAAAATTAATTAATGCAACTAATATGTTTGGAATTTTGTAAAATATACATCATTTTTCAATTCGGAATATCAATTATAGCTTAGGGTGAAATTTTGGCCTTATTCTGAAAAACTTCAATTTTTGATGAATAGTGAAACCACTAAGTGGTTGTTAAATAACTGATTTTTCGTTTAAATGAAATATTACCACTTCTGTGATTTGATTTTCAAAAATCCGACATACATGGTTGTCATTAAGAAGTAAAATGTGGTTCAATGGGATAAAAATAATTTTTTGGTGAATAGTAACTTATTAAGTTCTTAATCGCGATTAGTGGTAATTAGGGTAGTTTAAGGTATAAATAATACTTTAATAATATTAAATGACCTAGACACATGTCCCAACCTCATTGGTTGTGTCATGGCCGACCAAGACAAGCCATGGCCTAACTTGGGGACCCCATGGATCCACTTTTGTTGGGAAATAACATAAATTACTTTTTATTTAATGTTAAAGTGAAAATGACACTAACATAAAGTGTTTTACTAAAACAATTTTTAAGTAGGGTTACACAAGTCCAAATTTTGATTATAAATAGTCATTGGAAAGATAAAAAGATTTCCTATATCATAGTATTTTTTCTATAATTTTTAGACATTAAATAAATTTAATTATTTATGACATAATAATGATGCAGCGATGACATCATTATTTGACGATTTAAATAAAATGGAAAGGTAATATAAAATCTATGAACTACACATGGCCAAAACCAATTGGATGAGTGGATTTCGATGCCTTATCACCTTATCCACGAATTCTATCAATGTGGGACCTTTTAAAACCGAAACACATTTTCAAATAATGTAATGTTCCTTTACTTTCCAAAAGTGCCCCTCCTCTCCTCTTATAAAAGGCCCCCACCTCTACCTCATTTCACACACTCTTCAAGCCATTGGCTCGGCCAACCCCTGCCCATTTACTCTCTCCACATCCCTATCCTCATCCTAGAGGATTCCCTTTGGGCAGAATCCTTTCAAAGGAAGCCTTTAGGCTCAACTCAAAAGGAGTTACACTTTTTAAGGTAATTCATTCTCTCATGTTCTTTTGTTTTATTTTGCTTCTACAACCCCCTAAACTCTTTTTATTTACTTCTTTTGTAACAACACCAGTATCTTAAATATACTAGGATGTTGTTATAAGATTTATTTGAGCTACACTTCCACACAACTACATCAAATGGTTAAAGAACATAAGGTTTCCGTGGATGGAGAAATTCTGCCTCCCGAAACGATGATTGTTCAACACTCATTTAACACCTTCAAAGGTGGCCATTATGATGTCACTATTTTTATATATGATATATAATATGTTTATGTTTTCCTTAAGCTTCTGTTTTTTTCATTTTGGGCATACCTTTATGGTTTCCATTATGGGTAAAACACGATATCTTCATTTTAGGAAGCGCGGACTACCGCCCCCTGAAAGTGATTTGATTCGTTAATACCATATGTGGGATGTGTGAAGGATAAAGTTAATGATATTATATATGTTATTATACTGGAATTATAATATACTCTCATATCATTATGATTCCATTCCAGAAAATATGAAATAGAAATGGAAGTAGCGTTCATGCGTACGTACGGCTTACCGTCTCCATGAACGGTGCATTTCATTTCTTACCTCTAAATGTGATGTAATATTATAAATGAATGTATATACTGGATATATAAGATATATATGACATCTAAATCATGAATATAATTCTGGATATAATGGATATTTCACCACATGAACAACTTGTAATTATAAGAAGGATATTGTTGACACAAGTACCAAAGATCGACAAAACGACCGTTATTAACTTAAATAATTACATAATGTTCATATCATTGTAATAAGTGATATAATAAGGATAATGAAGTTGAAAATGGTTCTTAATAAGGTATATATTAACTCTAGTTTATTATTCAGGAGGTTAAAGAACGGTTGAGTCAAGTCAGACACGAGGTAAGGGAACTTCTTAACCCAATTTCTATTCTTTGGGTTAATCTCCTACTTTCAAATTATGTCATGATATTGTTATGTCATATCTTGTATTTGTACTTTCTTTATGTGTAATTATAGTGAATACACATAATAGATATATTTTATTTAAATGATATTAGTAAGGGAACTTCTTAACCCAATTTCTATTCTTTGGGTTAATCTCCTACTTTCAAATTATGTCATGATATTATTATGTCCTATTTTGTATTTTTACTTTCTTTATGTGTACCTATAGTGAATACACATAATAGATCTATTTTATTTTAAAAATGATCTTTTTAAGGACTTCGTCTCAATCTCCTTTCATTGAGGCATATTTCGTTTTATACACAACTTTATTTTATACGGTGTATAAACCCCTTTGACTTTTACGTTTATTCAAAAGGAATTTTTTTTATATGAAGCGTTTTACTAAACGACAAAAAGGGAATGTTTTTCTTTCCGTACTTATGCGGCGACAACGACTTCTCCGCCGCCGTGACCATTATTTGAGTTTCGGCTTCCTCTACAAGCCATCACTTTTTTTTAATGAAAAATAAATACAAAGTTTTAACTTGCTTTTATTTTGGTATTGAAAATGGTTTTGAAAGCGTTTTTATTATATCAATGTGTTGTATTGACATCTTGTGATTGGAATGTGGAAATGTTATGTTTCCTTTATGCATGTTTTATGTGATATGATTATGTTATGGTTTATGATATGTTTAAACCTATTCATATGAGGAATGTATTGGACTTAATAAGTGACGGGTGGGGCCCGCTATAGCTCCTCGATGCATCGGTAGGTCTCATGAGACAACTAGACGTGGAATTGGCCGAGGCCCTTTCCCAATTTGATTTATGGTTTTGGCCGAGGCCTTAATCATTTTAGATGTCTTGGCCGAGGCCTTGACAAAATGTTTCAGAATGTCCGGCATTATACATTCCATCATTATGAAAGTGGTTATTGATATTGCATGTGATTATTCGACCAGTAGAATATCCATGTGAATAAGTAAATGGCATTATCTCATTTTACTTTTACCATATTATGTTGAAGTTCATGTTTAAAAGGCTTTTGTTTTAGTTATACATTGCCTTAAATGTTAATGTTTATTTATGAAAGCTTCCGCATTATTGTTATCCTTACTGAGCATCTGAGCTCACCCCTTTCAATGTTTTAATATTTTCCAGGTTGTGAAGAAGTATTTTATGACTGACTTGCAAGAATAATCAGTGAAGATATGAGTGTGGACTATGAAGACCATGTTTTTTTGTAGTTTGTTTAATTTTGATGTAATGAAAGACTTATGAATGTATCTAGTGTTTCCAAGGCTACTAAACTAATCGGTCTTTCGAGACTTGATCCTTTGTGATCATGCCAATGTTACGAAGTAATGCACCGACTCTGGGTAGCTGGGGTCGGGGCGTTACAACCCGGGTACCCTCTAATCTTTTAGATAATTTATCTTAACCCAATGAATTAGAGGGATATATAGGTCCCACCAATCACATAATTAAATCATATATATATATATATGAGATAAGACCATAAATATTAATCATATAATAACACATGAAATGAAACGGGTAGCATAAAAATTTCATCATATCTTAACTTGAGGAAAAGATACATGTTTCATAATCATTTAATCATATCATAACTTGTGAAATGAAGCGGGTTTCATAAAAATATAACCCATGGAAGTGAAACAGGTTACATAAACAGCATACCATCAAAACATAAACCATTAAGAGAAAGAGTATGAATAGTACCCTGGGATCATATTCTCAATAAAGAATGAGTAACACCAATGACTATCATATTTTATTGAAAATAATTTTAAAATATCAGTTAAAACATTTCTTGATGAAACTATTCTTCCCACTTTGAAAAAAATAATTTAAAACATAAAACATTTTTTGAAACATTTTTCTTTGTAAATAACATTTAGAACTTATAAAGGATGTTTTGAAAATAATTTCAACGCTTTTTAAGACATAAAACATTTTCAGAATAATTTTCCATTTTAATGAGAGTAAAATATCATTTAAACCCAATTTTAAAACATTTTTAGGAAACATTGTTTTTAAATAACACTGATTTCTAACCAAAGATAGAAGTAGAGTCAGATTTTATTAAAAACATTTTCCTAAGAATATTATGTAAAAAATAGTTGAAATGGTACTAATACTTGAATATATCAAAAATAAATAGAGGATAATAAAAATAATTATAATTTTTGAGATTTGGATCATTTTATTTTATCATTGGAAATATAATCATAAACAATCCTTATAAATGATGAAATTGTAAAATAAAATTATTACCACTTTGGTAACCTTGAATCATAATCCCAATGAAGTAATAACATATAATGGAACATAAATTAACATGATTATAGATAAATTCATGATATTATAAGTCAAATGGTATGTATGTGCACCTCATGAAATAATATAGGTGCAGATTATAATGTATATCTTAAAGAAAGAAAATTGAGACAAAAATCCTTTACCAATTTGGTAACTTTTGAACCTTAAAACCCATTAAAGAGAGATACTAAAATTTATAAGTAAATATAAATAAATTTTATTAGAATAATAATGCAATAAATTATTGTTAGTATATACAGCACAAATAAGAAAGAGGTTGTGGATATTGCATGCGTCTCACCGAAGGAAAAAGTGAGACAGAAATCCCTTACCTTAAGTCTTACTCTCTTCATACTCGATCAAAATTAATGTATAATAAATATGAGTTTATTATATATATATCACATAAATATGTTCATATATATCATATAATATGTGATTTTATTATGACCTATTGTTACATGTTTATTAACAATTCCATGTTAATGTTGTGTTTCAGGTAATAATTGATTTGTTTTTTGTACATGTTTTAACTTTTCGTATTTGTTTATATTACCTTGATCATGGTTTAATAATATAAATAAAGTATAAAATGATATAAATATCATATATATTCAATATATATATATATATATTTTTTATATTATTCCATAAAATTTCGTGACAAGAAATGGAATACACCATCCTTGGAGATGGTAGGTTATACGCACACATGAATATTATTTCCATTTAATTATTGTACTTAAATAAATAAAATTAATATATATATATAATATTTATAGTATAATTATTATGTAATTTATATATTTTTTATTAAACTGATTCTTAATTTATTCCATTTATATCGTGAATGGGTCGCATAGCTTCGCGAGGCGGTAGTCCTCCGTAAACACAAATGACGTTATCTATAAAAATTAAATAAGCTTAATAACATCATATTTTTCATATTTTTCATATATAAATAATAAATCCATAATTATTCCCAACCTTTAAATGATGTTATATGTATAAAAAAGGACTTTGGTTCACAAGGCGGTAGTTCGCATTACACATGAACGATGATTGAGTATCCCCTTTAATGGAAATGTGTGAAGTTTTAGGTAATAACCTCAACATAAGAAAATATAATTATATATAATATAATAATTTTATTATATAATCATTATATAAACATAATTGATGTAGTTTAAAGAAGAAATAAAACAAAATATTCATTGATGAAGGTTACCTATTCTTCGGGTATATCATTTTGGTTTGAACCAAATGACTTAATTGGTTGGTTTAATTCCCAAATTAAGGTTTGTAAGATGAGGTGATGGAATTTGGGAAGTTATTTTTGTATGGTTCGGTCAATCCAATTGGCTTGAGAGGTGTTAATAAGGGGGGAGAGTGAGTGCCTTTTATAGTTGAGGAGAAGTTGCATTCTAGTAAATACTCAAAAGTATTCACTATTGGGAGGTCAAGCTTACCTCAAGTTGATGAAAAATTGAAATTGAAGGTGTATATGGATGAAATGTTTAGTCAACACCACCACTAAAAATTTATACACATTTTAACCATTTGGTTCCTCAACTCTTAAGTTTCCTTATTTTTCCATTTTTTTCATTATCGTAACTAATTTTATAACCTAGGTAATTTGTCCATTATAACTACATTAAAGTG
This sequence comes from Viscum album, assembly GCA_963277665.1. Classification (NCBI taxonomy): domain Eukaryota; kingdom Viridiplantae; phylum Streptophyta; class Magnoliopsida; order Santalales; family Viscaceae; genus Viscum; species Viscum album. The sequence goes on from OY728132.1 coordinate 825,901,369, forward strand.
AAAATTGTAACAACCCAAAGTTTCATTAATGGAAATCCCTCTTGATTTAATTAAATGTCTCTTTATGTTTATATAAAATGTCAGCATCATTGGTTTTATGTTAAAAATATTGACCGTTGCTAATATAGCTATTGAACAGTGATTACATGATTAGTATAAATATAGGGATTTAACACATCCAATTTTACTTAGAAAAAAGAAGCGATGGCCTCGTCCAGTAGAATTGCTCCGCACGAAGCCCATTTGTTGGAGCTTGAAAAAGAGGTGGCGTCTTTGGGCTTCTCCCTTGACCAAGCCCAAGCTGAGCTTCATCTTGTCAAGTTCAAATGTGACCGTCTACGGGAAAAGTGGAAGTTGATTGAAATTACCACTCGAGCGATGCTATCTAAGCCACCCCAAGAGTCTGTCACCATCGCACACCTTACCCTTAGGTCTTATGAAGCTGTTTTAAGGGGTTATGTAACAAATAAGTAGTACTATGTTCATGTACATTATTTTTTTTGTATATAATAATGAATATAATTTCTAGTCATTTTCAATACATTGTAAATAGTTTATAAAGTATAAATAGTGTTTTTAGTTATTATTTAACTAAAAAGTATATTTTTTTAAATTAATGGATTTTTGAATTAAATAATATTTTAATTAAATATTATTATTATTATTAAATTAATTTTTATTAAATATAAATTATCTTATAATTTTATGAATGCAATTATAATTTTTATTAAGGTTTGAAAGCCATTTCTGTCCAAACCTGTGAATTTTTTATAAATGTCGGTTTTTATTTTAAAAGTGAAAATTAACAAATTTAGAAAATTATTTAGATAAAATAAATTTTATTTTTGGAATCAGGATGTCGAAATTATCCAATGGTGAATTTTTCATAATTTTCTGAGACAGTCAAATTTTTGAGTAAAAATTAAATATTGTTTAAATATATAATGTGTTTGATGACATCATAATGACCCAATAGTGATGTAATAAAATACTATAATCTTTATGTTCGGCCAATATATGTTTTAAAATTAAAATAATGTGATTTTGGGTTTGTTTTACTTACTTTTCAAAGCATTAATGGACCCCTCAAGACTTATTCAACACCTTGCCTTTTTAAATTAATTTCCATGGGAGTGTGACTCACCTCCACATAAGCAACCCAAATATTATAAGAAGTTCGGACTTGGGCCTTATAAAATATTTTTTCCTCTTCCCTTTTCCAAAAACCATGGGCAAAAACCATGGGATGGTTTGTGGTTTGGATTAATTTAATATAAGGGGTCCCAAACCTAAATAATAAAGAATTCCCTCACCTTTCCTATATAAACCCACCCAAGCTCCCACTTCCTCCTCACTCAAAGCCCTTGGAGTTTGTCCAACCTCTGCCCTACTTTCTTTATAATTCTACCAAGGTGACCCAAGCTCCCAAGGAGCCTCTCACAAGCCTCTATCTAGCCTCTGGAAGCACACTTCCAAGTAAGGGTTTTTTCTTCCTTTCTCATTTTTGTCAATTTTCTTTAAGTTGTATTGCCCATTTAATTTCAATTATGAATTTTGGGGTATGGTTTTGCACCTCCCTCATACTTCCCTCTTTATTTTTTAATGATGGGAGACCCCTTTCTCTCTCATTAAATGCCTCCCATGTACACCCGTTACTATGCTGAAATTCTGAAAGGAACTTCTCTCTCTTCTTTTACATTCAAGCAATAATTTTGTATCATGAATATAAATTCCATTACAATTGTTGGTACATGTATATATATTACCCCCTTACTGTCCATTACATGTAAATATTATTAGGAACCCCTTTCTCTCTCATCAACCATTTTGATGAATTCTTATGTCACGTTGTTATGCTGTCGAAATCGCACCGATTTTCTAAGCCAATGTCATTGTGTAGTGGATACCATGCCCATTTCTCCATCAAGGGTATCCACCTTTATGAACCTTTACTTATTGATTACAAAGTTTCATGTATTAATTCCACATTCCTTTATCATGGAATAAATTATTATGTTTTATGAATCCATGTTTTATGATCCATGTGGCACACTTATGCATGAAATGAAATGTTTAAGAAGGGTGCGCCCTTATAGCGCTCTAATTCATTGGGTAAAGTATAGTATCATGATACGTCATGTGCAATGAGTGTTGACTCATTCTAATTCAAGTACAACGAGGGTTTACTTGTGATTTATGTGAAATGAGGATTTACTCATGCTCCATGTGCAATGAGCCTTGTCTCATGCTAATTCCATGTTAAGTGTTGTTGCCACATTTCCATGTTATGATTATCATGGTTTATCATGCCTTTTTTCATGTTTCTTATATGATCTATTGATATGCCTATTGTATAACATGTATTATACTTCTCATGTTATTCCATGTGTACTCCCTTACTGGGCTTTATAGCTCACTCTTTTCTTATGCATGTCCTCAGGTTATCTCATGCAATGCTAAGTACGAGGGAATGTAGTGGTCATGTAAAGGAAGTTTTCAATAAAGATGTTGTATTTCATGTTTTAAGTTTTTATGTAATGGACCTAATCCCCAAATACACTAAACCTCTCGATTTTCTTTGTTTTATCAAGTGAAGTTTTATGTAATAAATCATGTTTAAGTTTGTAATAAAAGCAGGGTTTTCATAGTTGGTATCAGAGGATAGGTTTAGTTATTTTTGGGATTAGGAAACCCTAGTAAAGCCTTAGATACAAGACTAAGTAAAATAAAAACGTCCCTAAGTTTTGGTGAGTATTGAGTCAGTGGGTTATCGAGCAAATACATCTTTGTCTGGATACGAGCAGGTAGAGGCGGCTCTGGCACAGATGTATCCTAGGGGTAAAACCTGAAAACACCGTTTTGAGCTAGACTCGAACGGGAACTGGTGCACAACAACGGGCCTTGCTGCACTCTTGGTTACGAAACTCCCGTGGGATATGTTTTGATAAATTCACAAGCTTAGTATGAACCCTTACTAAGGGAATTAAAAAAAATGCCCTTACGAATATTTGTTAGAAAGTAGATCATGAAAATCCAAGATTCAAGCCTATAGACTCATGAGTTAAGGAATGAAAGTTTATTTATAAGTCATCAACTTTTGTCTTTGGATTACCCTTTATGTGTTACCCATAAATTTCCTTTTATTCCATCCAATAGTCAGTAATAGGAGGAATCGGGCTAACAACCGTTGTGAAGATTAGTGTGATGACTGTATTAATGAGATGCCCAATCCAATGTGATCAGGAATCGCGAACTTTGTCACGCTTATCTCTCAGATAATTCAAGTTTTGAATAGAAACACGGGTCAAGAGGAACATTCAACCCCCCTAAGAAAGAACAAGTCACTATCGAGAGCTTCATGAGACAAAGGCCTCCTACTTTTAGTGGATCATCCGATCCCACGATCACTGAACAATGGATCAACTCCATTGAAAAGATATTCTTCATCCTCTAATGTTCTGAACAAGAGAAGTTTCTCCTAGCAGCTTATCATATGGAGGGTGAAGCTGATCAATTATGGACGTTGATCAAAAATATGATGCCTGAGGAGGAGATCTAGGCGTTGGAATGGAAGGATTTTTGGAAGATGTTTTTCGATAAATATTTTCCGTGCACCCTCCGGCTTAAGATGCAAAGGGGCTTCCTTTCCCTCAAGAAAAAAGAAGAATAATCTATTGGAGCATACAAGGAAAACTTCACAAGGCTTGCACGATACGTTTTCGGCTTTGTCATTACCCCCGAATGCAAGGTTGACTGCTTCTTTGGTGGGCCGAATCCTAGCTTGCGGAAAGCATTAGCGATCTGTGACTTTGAAAGCTATGAGGAAATTGTCCGATGTGCCCTCAAGGTTGAAATGGAGATCGGGGAATCACAGGGGTATCATGGGGACAAGAAGCATAAGGTGGACTTCAATACTGGTGGTCCGATGGATAAATCCAACGGTGCTAAGAAGATCCAACACCCCACTTACCAAAAGTGTGGGAAGAAGCACCCTGGAAATTGCCTTAAGGGGACGAGAAAATGCTTCAGGTGTGGAAGAGAAGGGAACCTAGCTATTAACTGTCGGAAAGAAGGACCCATGGCTGCGACAGAGGAGAGTAACGCTCCGTTCGAACCTCAACGCATTATTCAATGCTACAAATGCAAAGAACTGGGTCATTTTGCAAATCAGTGCCCTAATCCAAGGGTTATCGGAGGTAACCAACAACCTCCAAGATAGCAAGGAAGAGCTTTTGCCATCACTTCTGCCTAAGTGAACCCCGACAACGAAGTGGTGACAGGTACGCTAGTTATTCATTCAAGAATAGCGAACGTACTTTTTGATTTAGGTTCTACGCATTTTCTATATCTTGAAAGTTTAGTAGAACAATCCCAGCACCACCACAAATCATGGAAGTAAAGATGTCAGTGAGTACGGCAAATGGGGAAATCATCGCATACCATGAATATAAGTCCTCCCATGTTATAATCTGTGGATTGAATTTCCTGGCGAACCTTTTCATACTCCCTATGGTGGAATTTGATGCAATTCTTGGCATGGATTGGCTTTCCTTATATAGAGCCAACATAAATTGTTAGGAGAGGGAAATCACACTCCATATGTAGAATCGACCCCCGATTCATTACAAGTGTCAGGGGGAAGATGAATCTACTTTAGCTCCATCATCTCAAGCATGGATATTACTGCCTTATGAGCATGCATATCTAGCTCAGATGATTGAGTCTAAGGAAGAAACCATCCTTGAAGAAATTCCTATTGTGAAGGAATTCGCTGAAGTGTTTCCCAAGGAACTGCCTGGTCTTCCTCCAATAAGAGATGTTGAGTTCTCAATTGAACTTATACCAGGGGCACTACTAATATCCAATAATCCATATAGAATGGCTATTGTAGAGCTTGAAGAGCTGAAGAAACAACTACGGGAGAATCTGGATAAAGGGTTTATACGCCCAAGTGCTTCACCATGGGGTGAATCAGTCCTATTCGTCAAGAAGAAGGATGGGTCAATGCGGCTTTTCATCGATTATCATGAACTTAACAAAATCACAATAAAGAACAAGTATCCTCTCCCAAGAATCGATGACTTTTTTGATCAGTTGCGTGGAGCACAATACTTCTCCAAGGTGGATTTGCGGTCGGGATATTATCAAGTAAGGGTGAAGAAGGAAGATGTCACCAAGACTGCTTTTCGTACAAGGTACAGGCACTATGAATTCATAGTAATGCATTTAGGACTCACCAATGCTCCAGCAATATTCATGGACTTGATGAATAGAGTATTTTGAGATTACCTTGACAAATTTTTGGTAGTCTTTATAGAAGATATTCTAATCTACTCCAAAACCAAGGAGGATCATGAGGAGCATTTAAAAACCATACTAGAGACTTTGAGCAAGGAGAAGCTCTATGAAAAGTACAGCAAGTGTGAGTTCTGGTTGAAGGAGGTTTCATTCTTGGGCCATATCATCACAAGCAATGGGATATCTATGGACCCCTCCAAAACAGATGCAATTGAGGGATGGTCGAGGCCAACATCGGTAATGGATATCTGTAGCTTCTTGGGGTTAGCAAGATATTATCGACAATTTTTTAGAAATTTCTCAAGATTGTCCAACCCTCTTACCAAGCTAACTCGAAAGGGAGTAAAGTTTTCTTGGATTGATGAATGCGAAGAAAGCTTCAAGGAGTTGAAAAGGAGGCTTATCACTGCACCCGTGCTCACTTTACCCACAAGTGGGGAGATTTTTGTGGTATTCAATGATGCTTTGAAGAAGGGCTTAGGATGTGTGCTGATGCAGAATGATAAATTGATATCCTATTCCTCAAGGCAGTTGAAAATCCATGAGTGAAACTATCCAACGCCTGATCTGGAGTTGGCGGTTGTGATCTTTTCCTTGAAAATCTGGCAGCATTATCTCTATGGAGAGAAATGTGAGATATATACTGACCACAAGAGTCTTAAATATATATTCACACAGAAAGAGCTTAATATGCGCCAGAGAAGATGGATAGAGCTCATTAAGGATTATGATTGTTCAATACATTACCACCCTGGGAAAGCGAACAAGGTGGAAGATTCCCTAAGTAGAAAGGATCCAACGATTCTATCAATGATGAGAATTGAGAAGGATCCAATCTTCTTAGACTTGATGAAGATGGACATGGGAATCATAGAGAATGTAACATCATCAATCCTTTCACAAATGATTGCTCAACCATCTCTTTTAGAAAGGTTAAAAGACGCTCAAAAAGATGATCTGGGAATTCAGGAAAAAGTGGAAGCTATCAAAAAGGGTAAATCCTTAGTGTTTAATGTTAATGAAGAAGGAATTGTGCAGTTTGGGAAAAGACTATGTGTTCCATCAAGTCCGGAGCTGAAGAAGGAACTTTTGGATGATGCACATAGTTCAAATTTCTCTATTCAACCAGGGATCACAAAGATGTATCGATATCTCTGAGAAAACTTTTGGTGGGATAATATGAAGAAGGATATCACTGAATATACATCAAAGTGCCTGGTGTGTCAGCAAGTGAAGGAAGAGAGGCAGAAGTCTAAGGGGATGATGCAACCATTTCCCATACTAGAATGGAAATGGGAGAACATCACAATGGAATTTGTCACCGGACTTCCAAGGACATCCAAAGGCAACAATGCAATCTGGGTTGTTGTGGATCATCTTACAAAGACTACACACTTCATTGCTATTCGGGAGGATTTCTCATTGGATCAACTGGCACGGATATATATCAGGGAAGTGGTAAGGTTGCATGGAGTACCACTATCTATTTTGTCTGACCGAGATCCAAGATTTACCTCTAAGTTTTGGAAGAGTCTTCAACATGCTCTGAATACTAAACTGAACTTCAGTATAGCCTATCATCCTCAAACTGATGGCCAATTAGAGCGGACTATCCAAACACTTGAGGATATGTTGAGAGCCTACTCAATGGACTTTAAAGGAGGATGGGATCAACATCTTCCTCTTTTTGAGTTCTCTTATAATAATATTTTCCACTTGAGCATCCAAATGGCACCATATGAAGCCCTGTATGGGAAAAGGTAAAGAACACCAGCATGTTGGGATGAGGTCGGTGAACGTAAGCTGCTTGGACCAGAAATGGTCGAGGAAATGGTGGAGAAGGTGAAAACCATTCAGCAGCATATCAAGGCAGCTCAGAGTCGACAGAAGAGTTATGCAGATAACCATCGACAAGACCTTGAGTTTAAAGTTGGAGACATGGTTTTTCTATGCATATCTCCATGGAAGAAGGTCATGAGGTTTAGAAATAAAGGGAAGTTAAGTCCAAGGTACATCGGCCCCTTTGAGATTCTTGATCGTGTCGGGGTTATGGCCTATCGACTAGCACTTCCACCTACTATGGCCAAAGTACATGATGTCTTTCATGTATCCCTCTTAAGGAAGTAAATACCAAACCCTTCACATGTACTCTCTTCTGAGGTGTACAATTGGAAGATGATCTTTCTTATGAGGAGAAACCTTTGAAGATCTTAGATTGTAGAGAAAAAGTTCTATGAAATAAGACAATGCCCCTTGTCAAGTTGTTGTGGAGAAACCACAAGTTTGAAGAAGCAACTTGGGAATCAGAGGATATGATGAAGCTGAGTTACCCACATTTGTTTTAGTGTGGGAAAAGGAAAATTTCGAGGGTGAAATTTCTTAAGGGGGGAATATTTTAATGACCCAAAGTTTCATTAATGGAAATCCCTCTTGATCTAATTAAATGTATCTTTATGTTTATATAAAATATCAACTTCATTGGTTTTATGTTAGGAATTTTTACCGTTGCTAATATAGTCATTGAACAGTGATCACATGATTAGTATAAATATAAGGATTTAACACATCCAATTTTACTTAGACAAAAGAAGTGATGGCCTCGTCCAGTAGAATTGCTCCGGACGAAGCCCATTTGTCGGAGCTCGAAAAAGAGGTGGCGTATTTGGGCTTCGCCCTTGACCAAGCCCAAGCTGAGCTTCATCTTGTCAAGCTCGAATGTGACCATCTACGGGAAAATTGTAAGTTGATTTAAATTACCACTCGAGCGATGCTATCCGAGCCACCCCAAGAGTTTGTCACCATCACACACCTTACCCTTAGGTATTATGCAGCTATTTTAAGGGGTTATGTAAAAAATAAGTAATACTATGTTCATGTACATTATTTTTTTTGTATATAATAATTAATATAATTTCTAGTCATTTTTTGATACATTGTAAATAGTTTTTAAAGTACAAATAGTGTTTTTAGTTATTATTTAACTAAGAATTATATTTTATTAAATTAAGGGATTTTTGAATTAAATAATATTTTAATAAAATATTATTATTATTATTAAATTAATTTTTATTAAATATAAATGATCTTATAATTTTATGAATGCAATTACAATTTTTATTAAGGTTTGAAAGCCATTTCTGTCCAAACCTTTGAATTTTCGATAAATGTCGGTTTTTATTTTAAAATTGAAAATTAACATATTTAGAAAAAAATTTAGATAAAATAAATGTTATTTTTGGAATCAGGACATCAAAATTATCCAACGGTTAATTTTTCATAATTTTCTGAGACAGTTAAATTTTTGAGTAAAAATTAAATACCGTTTAAATATATAATGTGTTTTATGACATCATAATGACCCAATAGTGATGTAATAAAATACTATAATCTTTATTTTAGGAAAATATATGTTTTAAAATTAAAATAATGTAATTTGGGGTTTGTTTAAATTACTTTTCAAAGCATTAATGGACCCCTCAAAACCTATTCAACACCTTGCCTTTTTAAATTAATTTCCATGAGAGTGTGACTTACCTCCACATAAGCAACCCTAATATTTTAAGAAGTTCGGACTTGGGTCTTATAAAATATTGTTTTCCTCTTCCCTTTTCCATTAAACATGGGAAAAAACCATGGTATGGTTTGTGGTTTGGATTAATTTAATATAAGGGGTCCCAAACCTAAATAATAATGAATTCCCTCACCTTTCTTATATAAACCCACCCAAGCTCCCACTTCCTCCTCACTCAAAGCCCTTGGAGTTCTTCCATCCTCTTCCCTACTCTCTCTAGAATCCTCTCAAGGTGCCCCAATCTCCCAAGAAGCCTCTCACAAGCCTCTCTCTAGCCTTTGGAAGCACACTTCCAAGTAAGGGTTTTTTCTTCCTTTCTCATTTTTGTCAATTTTATTTAAGTTGTATTGCCCATTTAATTTCAATTATGAATATTGGAGTATGGTTTCGTACCTCCCTAATACTGCCCTATTTGTTTTTTAATGATGGTATACCACTTTCTCTCTCATTAAATTCCTCCCATGTACACCCGTTACTATGCCAAAAATCTGAAAGAAACTTCTCTCTCTTCTTTTACATTCAAGCAATAATTGTGTATCATGAATCTAAATTCCATTACAATTGTTGAGACATGTATCTATATGACCTCCTTACTATCCATTACATGTAAATATTATGAGTAACCCCTTTCTCTCTCATCAACCATTTTTATTAAATTCTTATGTCACGTCGTTACGCTGCCGAAATCGCACCGATTTTCTAGGCCAATGCCATTGTGTAGTGGATAGCATGCCCATTTCTCCATCAAGGGTATCCACCTTTATGACCCTTTACTTATTGATTATAAAGTTTCATGTATTAATTCCACATTCCTTTATTGTGTAATAAATGATTATGTTTTATGAATCCATGTTTTATGATCCATGTGGCACACTTATGCATGAAATGAAATGTTTATGAAGGGTGCGCCCTTATAGCGCTCCAATGCCTTGGGTAAAGTATAGTATCATGATACGTCATGTGCAATGAGTGTTGACTCATGCTAATTCAAGTGCAATGAGGTTTTACTCGTGCTTTATGTGCAATGAGGATTTAGTCATGCTCCATGTGCAATGAGCCTTGGCTCATGCTAATTCCATGTTAAGTGTTATTACCACATTTCCATGTTATGATTATCATGATTTATCATGCCTTTATGTTCATGTTTCTTATATTCTATATTTATATTCCTATTTTCTAACATGTATTGTACTCCTCATGTTATTCCATGTGTACTCCCTTACTGGGCTTTGTAGCTCACCCTTTTCTTATGCATGTCCTCAGGTTATCCCATGCAATGCTAAGTACGAGGGAATGTAGTGGTCATGTAAAGGAAGTTTTCAATAAAGATTTTGTATTTCATGTTTTAAGTTTTTATGTAATGGTCATAAGCCCCAAAGACACTAAACCTCTCGATATTCTTTGTTGTATCAAGTGAATTTTTATGTAATAAATCATGTTTAAGTTTGTAATAAAAGTAGGGTTGTCATAAGAATAATTATAAAATTCATACCAAATTATTCTAAAATATTATATCTAATTTATAAAATAAAAACCCCAAAATTTTTAGATATTAACTTTGACACAAACTCATGTAACATTCAAAAACACCACTTAAACCTTAGTCATGGTAATTGAGTTTTTACTTTTTATGGGTTAATGTGTTCATTATTAAATTAAAATTGTTCCAAAAATGGAAAATATTTAATATTTTTAAAAAAATTAAATATAAATTGTAAGTTTATAGTACTTTTGGTAATTTTAAATCATTTTATAAAATATAATTTCTTTTAAAATAACATTAATGTCAATTTTCACATTATTTATTTAATTTAAATTTAAAAAATATCAAAGAAATTATGGAATTATAATATATTTATTCTAAACCTATGTAACATGATATACCCATCTAAAAAATAATTTAACATAACAAATAATTCAATTTACTTCACTTTTAATGTTTTAGGATCATTTGATTTATTTAATTATTAACTAAATAATTACTTCCTCAGAGTTTCTTAAGCATTTAATGTAATTATATCATCTAGAAATAAATAAAATAAATAATAATGATAAAAAATTTATTTATATTCCAAAATTACTTTTGTAACTAATCCTATGTAGTTTTTCCCTATTGCAAATCATTAATGAAATTAAAAGGAAGAAAGGTTATTTTTTTGTCTTTATTTGTACTTAACATATTATATGGGTCACTTTGATGAATAATTGTCCCCAAAACTCATATGATTATATAATAATGTCCCAAGGTTCTTAATATCTCCATTAAATGGGTTTTATAAAAGTTTTGGTTCATTATTCCACCTCATATTCTATGTTAGACCACTAAGTAAACTCAATTTTATTTAATCACTATAATTAATTTTAATTGTTTCCAGTAATCATTATGGTAAAGAATTAATTTAAAATTATTATATAATAAAAATTATTCTGATTCTAAATATGGAATCATTTTTTAGAAATTTAATATAGAAAAAATGGAAGAATTTAATTTAAAATTAATCCCACATATGTGATGAGAAAAGAAATTTTTTAAGGGGAAATGTTTAAACTTTTATAATGTTTTTATGTCCAATTTTAATGTGAAATTTATTCCAATAACAAAAATTGTATTAATGGATTCATAATTTAGCTAATTATACATTAAAATAAATTTAAAATATAATTTAACTTGATAAATAAATTTGAGAAAAAGGTAGTTTTTTGTTAAAATTCAGCATTTTTCACTATTCGTCAAAAAATTAATCTTTTCAAAAAAAATAACAAAAATTTAACATAAGATAATTTTTAAATTACACTTTAAAAAGATAAGTTTAATTGATAAAATATAATTTATAAATATGTCAAAATTTTGTTTTAAAATAAGTGCCCCATTAAATGGTGGTAAAATTACCTTTTAAAAAAATACATCTTTTTATGCGGAAATTTTGTATCTCTATCTATTTTCTAGAAAATACATAATATTAATGTTAAATATTTTATTAAATATATAATATATAAATTTCATTAAAATAATTCTTCAAAAGTGGTTTTTATAATTTATTAAGACAAAAAGTGTTTGTGCATAGAAAAATAGATTTTCAGAAAAGAAATTTCTTTATTTTCAAATAGTTCTTAATTAAATTGTATTTAATTGGATGCCAAGGAATTCATTTTATAAAAATGAATGAACACAAAATTTTCATAATTTATTTAATCATCTTTCATATGATCCATTCTAATGGTTAGGTGATAACTATAATAATATTTTAATAATATTATTAATATTATATTGTAGTTCAATAAAACTTGGTCTTTCGTGTAATGCAAGCTATCAAAGTAACTCAGTATTGTGTGTAACACAAGACAAAAAAACTATTTTAGGTACTTAAGTTTAATATATGTATTGAGTTCTATGCATGTTTAACATGGTTTTGCATATTAATCATGCATAACTTGGTGTAGCATGAAATGAAATCCATCAAATAAATTTAATTTATTAAAAGAAAATTAATTCATAAAAACTCTAGGTGTTACAATTATCCTCCACACTAGAATTGTGGATTCTATGTTGATGGTTTTAGGAATATTCTCTATTAAAATTTTATCCTCTAGTTAAATTTTATGTGATTATGAACATTGATTAGTTCTCTATACATAAATTCTATATATATTTCTAAAATTAAAAAATTCATATTTGATATTCTAAATCAACCAATGATGATATATCATTGCAAGGATAAACCCATACCTCTAATACAGATATTTTTTGATAATATAAGATCTTAATTATAGAATAAGGGGTGAATTATATTTTAGAAACATATATGATTTTATTTGGACTTTATGTAGGTAAATTATTAGTATATATTCGAGAATATATGATCAATGTATATATATTTAGGTTATGAGACATTATGAGTGATTAAAATTATTATTAAGTTGATCATGAAAGGATATGAGATCAAATAATATTTGGGTTTCTATATTGGTCACACACATTTTGGAGGAGTATTAACGTTAACTATTTATGAAATGGATTATGTTAAAATTTGGGCGTTATTTTTTGAAATTAAAGTATGATTTATCATATTGGATAACCCATACCAATTATTTTAGTTTTGGTAAATATAGAGATCAAAGGAATGATTTTTTATTCATTTATGGATATTTTTCTTCATTTAATGTTAATTTCAGTGCATCATGAATAAAAAATTATCTTTAATATTCATTTCTTATAGTAAGATATGAAGTGTAAATTGATCAAAGCACAAACCTAGTATGAAATTATTATTATGGTATGAAAATAACTTAATTATATTTTCACATGTTCTATATATGAATACCTTTTCTTTAGGAAAATTATTTTTGAAATAAAATGTTATACTTTTGCCTTTATTTCTGATGAATTTATGGTCTTTTCATATATCATGGGTTTGTGGTTTTTTGGTTATTAACAGTCTCCTAAATATGTTCTCAAGCACTCTATATTAGTTCTTGGGTGTTATTTTTCTCTTCCATGTCCATATTATCACTTCACACTAATATTATTTTATTTAGAAACCAATTTTTTTGTTATTTCATATGACATTTATCTTTTCCTTTCTTTTTTTATGAGGGAGTTTTATTAACCCTTTTTATGATGTGGATTTCCACAAAGGACATTTCGAATATCAAAGCTTTCATTAGTAAGCATAAGTTCAAATTGAAATGATGTAATTTATTGAAGGTGTATAATTCAACACCCCAAGGTTTTAGAAAAAATTCTCTTTAAATAATTTTATTTATTTGAAAGATTTTATTATATACAATATCGAGTTTAAACAAACTATGATATACATTTAAAATATTATTATGTGCCAATTTTAACCAATAAAATAAAATTGGTGGATATGAATAAGATTAACTAATTTATGAAATATATATAAAATTCATTTTCAATATAAATTTATTTATTAATTTTTATGAAATAAGAACTTAATTTTTAAATCCATTTTATTCTTCCAAAACAAGTTTTCTTCGAAAATATTTTTTCTTAATTTTTACGAGAAAATAATAATAAATTTATTTATTTATATTTTATAAATATTACTATATAAAAAAGGTTATAATTTTTAAATCACCATAAAAAATTATCTTTTAGTGATTTTTTTAATGAAAAGATAGAATTTTCAATGAATAGTGAACGATATAGATTTCTTTATAAAACATTCATTTTATTTTCATTGAAAATTATCATTATGATTTGAATTTTATATCAAATTAATAGAATTATTATTTAATTATATAATTTCTAATTATAATCATTTGAATAATCATCATACATGATTTTTCTATAAGTTGATATTTTTTAAGATACATTTTTATAAGTATTTTTTTCAATTCATTTTATGAATTTATATTAAAATAATTTACATATATTTTATAAATTTAATCTTGAAAACTGATCACATATTTATAATAATGAGTTCCAATTTTTTCGAATAATTTTCTTTTATTTTTGGACATTATAAATAATAAATTTAGTAACTTTATTACCATAGTAAAGGGTAAATTGGTTAATTTTAGTTAAAAATAATATTGAAAGAAAAAAAATGACCTTAACACTTGAATAAATTTTATTTTATGAGAAAATATCCTATATAATCATAATAATGTCTAATATATGTCTTTTTGTTTTCATTTTTCCCAGATTTCGAGCTTTATATTATTTTATAAAAAGAAAAGTCAAAAATGTCATTCGATTTGTTTTATTAACGATAAATTTTTATATATAAGGATAAAAGAGTATTTTTTGTTTCTAAATAATATTTCTATATATAAATTATTTATTCTCCTCATGGTAATTTATTTATAGTTTCTAGTATTGAAATAATTGTCTTAAATACTTTTTAAAATCAAAAACAGTGCCCGTGCAAGCAGTGAAAAAAAATCAATTAAATTGTTTTAAAACTATAAAAATAATATTATCTAGGTTAGTTTTTGTGTTACATTATTTATTTAGAAAAAATGACAAGTTTTTATTTACTTTATATGAAATAAATTATTTTCCTCAATTTTAAAATACAAATTAGTCAAATAGTTCCATAATTGACATTAATTGTATTTTATAATAAATTATATTTCATTAAATGATTTAAAATTCCAAAAAAAATATTATATTTGGAAAATTTAATGGTATATGGTTGATGAAATCAAACATGGTTCATTTATGGACTATTTTTCCTTTTATAATAACTATATTAATCCTTTAATAGTAAAAAAACATTAATACCACTCTAATTGTTAACAAGGTTAAGAAAGGGATAAAATAAAGTGTTAAGGGTAAAAATGTAATCAAAACTTATCCAAATTATATAAGATTTTATGGTTTCAAATTATAATCATCTTATAATTTAATATTGTTATCTTTAACCCATTTTTACAAATAAAATTTATTTATCAAAATTTTATAATTTGAGAAATTTTAAAATGCCCCTCCCCTCAATTTTAAAAGGGAGCCCCTATTTTCTCTTCATCACTAAACTTTGAGACTTCTGGATTGACTAAACCCATACTAACTATCTATCCAAATCCCCTAGAAATTTTTTTAGGTTTAGGTCTTCCCAAAAGAAGAACCCTAGGATCTTTAAGAATATATCTAAAGGAATCCTTTCAAAGGAGAGGTGGTTCCAACACTAACGAATAAATTCAAACCTAAGGTAAGGGAATTTCATCTTAATTTTATGTGGTGTAATCACTTATGATTAATTTATTTTATGAAACATATTATTAAATTTTTGGGGATTTACATATCCATATAATGTTCTATCTTTCATTAGGTTTGGATTCAAAAGTTACCAAAGTGGTAAGGGTATTATTTTACAATCTCATTATTTATCAGGAATGATTATGATTAAGTATTTTATAATGAAATATTATGTCAAGAAACTCATAATTTTTCTTATCCTATGGTTATTTATAATGAATAAATGTATTCCATTCATTTTACTCACATTAAGTGCTCAAGAGACTGAAAATATGTTTTTAATGAAAAACGACGTTATTTCTATATTCAGTATAAAAACTAGTTTCTTCCATATGAATAATATCTAAAAATTTATTAAATTATTTTATAATATTTTTCTATGATTATTAAAAATAATTTTTACCAATGTTTTACTTTTTATAAAAATGGTTTAAATGGAATATTTTTAAATTTTTTTGAATAAGGTACTTTTGACATTTTCTACAAAAGTGTGAAAGCAATGTCTCATTTTAACATCAATGAAATGAATAGAATTTACCAACTTCATTACCAATGAATTATTTTAAGCTTCTATTAAATTATTCCAATGATATTTTCAAAGAATTATTTTTCTTAATATTTGGTAAATTTTTATATTTTAAGAAGGTTATTTTAAATTGAAAAGGATATTTTCCCTAGGAAATTTTATAGCGATCTTTTAAAGAAATTTTTTATCCATCATAACATAATTTGTTGTTACTTATGATTTAAGGAGGATATGATCTAATAATACCATCCTTATAATTTCTCTTGGTGGATTATTATTATTATGGTGGGTTATTTATATAACCATTTTATTCTCCATGGGTTATGATATAATGTTATGATTTATTATCTTATTGAATTTATTTGAATGCATTACGATTATGTGATGATTGGGTTTGTTAATTCCCTCAAATTCATCAGGTAAATAGGGAAAACTCATGAGGTAAATATGTTATTCATGAACCAAATTTCATATTCACAATTTTATGCATGGATTAGGATTTCATGTCTATAATATTATGTGTGGACCTGGTTTTCATGTCCATGTGTTTATGAATGGACATGGATTTCATATCAATAAGATTATGTGTGGAACTAGTTTTCATGTCCATATTTTCAGGTGTGGGACTAGATTTCTTGGAAATAATATTATGCATGGACCTGAGTTTCATGCCCATAAGTTCACGTATAGACCTAGATTTCATGTACATAAGATTATGTGTGGATCTGGTTTCAAGTCCATAAGATTATATGAGGGATTGATTTCATTTACATTACTTAATGAATGAACCTATTTGTATTTATACATGTTTACAAAGTTATAAGCTTATGTATTCCACAAAAATCATGTCTTATAATAATTGTATGCCCTCATGGACCATGTTTTTTGATTCCTTTATGAATCATGATTTATGAACTTTTAAGATTTATTCCAAGACTCAACATTATGATATTTTATATGTATTTTATGAATTTAAAATTGTATGATCAAATTATAATACCATTAATATAATGTTATAATCATGTGATCATTGATGCCTCCCTTATTTACCCTTACTGGGCATCTGATCTCACCCCTTCTTATGTTTACTTTTCATTAGGTTATAAAGGTAGGTATTATATATGATATGTCTAAGAGGGGTGATAGTTTTCAAGAACTAAGTGGGATATGATGTAGATATCTTGTAAAAAAGTATTTTAGGTTTCTATGTTTCTAAAAATATTTGACCGATATAATTCTAGTGTGGATTTTTATGTTATGTATTGAATTTTTATCTAATAATATGTAACATCTATGTATTTAAATTATGGTTCCCTATATTGATCATTGTTATATGGTGTGTAATATAGAGATAAATATTATGTAATAATTTTATATAGCCAGCCACCTTGTTGGCTCTAGATTAATTCTTAATGTGTTATTTTTTTAATTTCGGCCTATTACAAGGTCTAAAATCAAAATAATTCACTGTATTGATTTTTGATCTTTAAAAATAATTAATAATAAAAATAGTCAACAAAAAGATGAAATTCATAAAATAAATTATAAATATTTATAAATTAGAAATTATACACTTTGATACCACATAAACGTTCTAAGTAACCGTGGAAGCTTTGGGAGGGCACATGATTTTTCTCGATATCAATATATAAATATGAACAACTTAGTGAAAATACATTGTTATCTAATAGATATAATCATTTATATTTAATTTTTAATTAATTTAAAAAATGAATTACCTAAAACTATTGTATTCCTTTTGATTAAGTTCCATTGCTTCTCTTATTATGTTTTTTTGGGTATAATCCAAGAAAATTATCCTTTAGATGTATCCACATATGCTCCATGAATATTTGTACAATGTTCTTTTTATCCCTAATGCTAGTATAGATGAACCAAGTTCTGAATTTTGTCCATTAATGATCACAACAAGTAATTATTATATTCTCTATTTTTTTCTTGAGAGGGGAGAATTAAGAAGGATTTATTTATAGGGATTGAGATAATTCAAGAGATTTTCTCTCTTTTATATACACTCAACATAATTTTACTTTAAAAATGATATATTTTTATTTATATTCTTTGGGTTAAATAATATATAATGAAAAGCATAACCTTATTTAGTTTAAGTTTTTCCCCACATCAATTATTATCATTATTATTATTATTATTATTATTATCTCATGACATGAAATATATATAATATCATTTCTCCAATAAATAAATTAATATTTATTCAAATTATATTAAATAAAATATATCATTTTCACTGTTTCATTTCACTCGACCCAATCATCCTCTAAAGTAATTTATAGAAAATTGAATAATAATATATATTCATTTGAATAAATATTATATTCACAAAACTTGTTAATAGTATTTACCTAAAAAAATATTATTCATTTAATAAAAAATTATATATTTCCTAAACTTGAGAATAAATATTTATTTACATATTTATATAATTTGAATAAATATTTATTTTACTATATTCACTAAACTCATGAATATATAAATATAAATTTCATCACCTTGTGAATAAATAAATAAGAGAAAATATTGAACTCATATATTCTAAACTCAAATATACCATGATCAAATTTCATTGATCATCTTACTTGAATAAATAATTCTCTACAAATCAGGAATAAATTTATTATTAATATTAAATTCAATAGAATTTAATGAGATTATAGATACACATAGTGTGAAACCCTCTAGTTTTCATTCTCATTTTTAATAGGTAAACTTACGTACAATCTGTGATTAATGTCTAGAAAAATGTTAATACGTGCATAGAGAAAGAAGTCAGTGTAGAAACAATAAAAATATTTATTTTAATGATATTATGTAATATAATCCATTTATCAACTGATATCTCATCAATGAGGAAAGATATTTGTGTCATTACCCTATATGGTTGATTTATCATTCATTTAATTTACAAAATGAACTATTCTATTAAACTATCATGGATATTAAGGGTCCATTATGGCATCCCGCCTTTTTATTACCAAAATTTTCATTGCATTTTACAAACAGAGAATCTTTAAAGTTTAGTGTTTTGGAAATAAGGTACAAAATACATGAAAAAATAAGAAATTATTCTAATATACTTGTAAGGATTCATCATAGTTTCATCCTAAGTTCAATTACTATATATCATAAAATGGGGACATACATCAAAGGAAAGGGTGAGCATAAGGCCCACTAAGGGTAAACAAGGGAAATAGTTTACTTATGATATCAATAAGAACTTGTCGAAATACATAAAAACATGAGAAATTGAAAAATAAGGCTATAATAATAAAAGTAACATTAATAATAAATTGAAAATTTGGACACGAAATTTAATCTATACATTCATAATCATATCACTAAGTCACATTCTCAAAGTGTCATAAAAATTACCAAGGTTATTCAATAAAGTATCGTAAAACTTGTTATATCTAGAGATTAATTTATTTAGCCAATATATTAAAGAAATATCAAGGCACACCCTTAATATGTATTTATTTTCATGTGAGACACATAGATCATAATCAAACATTTCATAACTAACCCAAATAGAATAAAATAAATGGGTTTCATATCAAAATCGTGACGTTTTAAAAAGTGCTTAAAACATGATCATTATGTCATTTATAACCCATAGAAAGGGAATGAGGATTTTATATATGTCAATTCCAAAATAAAATATATCATTTTTATGTTTTGATGAATAACCCTATAAATGAAATAGGTTTTGGTTTTCACATAAAGAAAATAAGATAATTTCTTGAGAAAAAGAAAGAGATTTTGAGATGAAAATTCTACAACATAACAGCTATGAAACATGGTTTTAGAAAACATTAAAAAGATAGGGTACATGGGTAAACCATTCATAAAATAATCATAATATAGTATGGGGACCGAATAATGTGAAAATTAGAACATGTTATGGAAACTTTAAAGACATACCACATAAAAGATAACTTGAATGGAAAAAAGGGAAGTTGAGAATTCCCTTACCTTGTAGAGTAACTTATAAAACTCTATGATCTGGATCTTGGGGGATTCGGGTAACCTTTGGATGACTCCTTGGGAGTTAAAAATAGCATTACTTCATGTATAATGATTTTGGAATGAAATTAAATGAAGAAATCGGTGGGTATTTATAATAAAAGAGGGAGAGTTTGTTTATTAATTTCCAAAACCAGGGGCTTGACCGTGGTATTTTGTCATGGTATTTTCCACTTGGGACATATCATAACATATTTTAATATATAATATTTGACCATAATATTATCTTAATCATTACATCATTATGAAAAAGTTATGATGTCATTAAACAATCGAAACCCAACGGTCTCATTTCAATTATACTCACTTTATTAATAAAGGGATACAGTTTTGTTGAGTACAAAATAATATAACATACATTTTCAAGAAAAAAATATTATTCAAAAAGTTATGGTTGTTACATCTGTGGCATAATGGGAGCATTCGAGCCTTTTCCAAATAATTTTTTCATCTATTTCAAAGGATAAATGGGATGAAATTGATGAAAGAAGCCCCAAATCCTTTGAAGAGATAATATTCCACATTTAATTTATAATTACATTAAAATAATAATTATATCAACATTGATAATTCTTACTATTGTTGATAAATGTGGTTTTTTTCATATATTTTTTTCATTGTTGAAAGAATATAAGATATAATTACTCTTTCAGTATCCACACATGCTCCATAAATCTGTGAACTTCTCTCTTAGTATTCAGGGTGTTTCCATAAATGAACCAAGCATCTTATAAAGATTAAAACAATAAATATCTCTTGTTCTCTTATTCTTGAGAGATATAGGAGGAGGATTATTATTATCTCTAGTTATATGAGGGAATTATTAGAGTCTCACTATCATTTATAAAAACTCTCTATTATAAAATGATATAAATTATTAAATAAAATTAGGGATATCAATTAATAATTACACGAGGGCCTTTATCTAATTTTATTTTCTAAGTAAAACCCACATTAAATAATAAAAAAAATATTATCATTATATTAGTATGGAACGTCCTAATGTTTTGGATTAATAAATCATTTTCATATGGCTCTTACTCAACCCATTAATCCTCCTTGGAATTTATTAAAAGTAAAATAGTAAAATATTTAATCAAATAAATATTATTTATTAAATAAATATATTAATAAAATATTCAAAAACCTATAAAAATATTTATTTTAATATTCATTTAACCAAATATATATTTAAATTAATTTATTCACTAACTCATGTGTAAATAAATTATTATTTATTACCTTTAGAATAATACATATGAGATAAAATTCAACTCACATATAAAAAAATAATTATATGTTGTAACTACTTTTATACATTTGAAATCACCTAAATAATTATTATTCCACAATCAAAGAATAATATTAACTTTTAATAATAAATACATGATATAATTTAATTGTGAGTTTGGATACAATTAGTGTGTGACCCTACATGAATCTTTCTCAGTGTACTTAGGTGAAATTACCAAAATTTGATGATTAACATAAAAAACAAAAATTAAACCACAGATAAAGAAGTTAATTCAATAATCAAAACAACCTCAAATTCATTCTTCTGTGTAATATAATCAATTTGCCTCAATTTCTCATCCTGAAGGTACATACTCGTATCATCACCTTATATAGATGATTTATCATTCATTGACTTTGTAAGATGAAATCATCAGTGAACTATCATTGACATATATTTAATCATGAAATCACATTTCAATAAAAGGGTTATAGATACCAAATTTTATTAAATTATAAGTGTTAAATCCTTTCATGAATTATTCAATTAATGTCATATCAATTATGATGTACCCAATGATAACTAACTCAACATGTGAATATTTCATCATGGTTTTCAATAATACATCAAAGTATGTGATTCGTGATATATATTAATAATAATATCATGTTTAAGGGCCAATACACACATTCAGAGATAGTAATATCCAAAGAAACATAGAACTTTTGGAATTTATATTGGTGTGTATTTCTCCATAAACTCGCTTTATAGAGATTACTAAGTTATAAATTCATGAGAAGAAGTATCAACCTATTTTGAGAACCTTTTAAGAGCCTAAACCCCAAACTCTTAGATCTAATGTCAAAAACATAAACATTAAATTTTTGGATTTGATAATGATAAAAGTGGTCCAATTTTTTCCCATCTAAAACATACAACATCAAAGGGAAATATTGGATCATTTAAATACCCAAGTACCTTTTTGGTTTAGAGATTTAGAGAATTGGGAAGAAATCATACATAAGCAACACTCATGAATTTAAGAGATTATTTTCCAACTATATCAAACTTTTTATATTCCATATTGTGTCTTCAACATATCTCATAAAATTAATCACATATTAATAGTTTCTAGAATCATATCATTTACCATCAATCTTTATAATCTAGGGAAAATGAAATATGAGAATGGTGAGATCGAATGATACATATGTGTAAAAATAATAATTAACACTTTAATGTCTTCAATGTTCATATACAGGAATTATGTAGTGTTTAAATAATCAAATTTTATAAGAAAAAAATGATAAAATACATAGTTGTCAATACCTAGATCATAAAACATGAAACATGGCCTAATGCTTTATCAAAGGAAATAGTCATGGGAATCAATAATCACAAGTCATGTGATATCATTATTGATCAATTGCATCATTAACAACACATAGTAAGCATAAATATAAGGTTTTAGTATCTTAGAACTACATCTTCAGAGAACCCTTATAGAACCCTTGCAATTAGAATAACTG
This sequence comes from Viscum album, assembly GCA_963277665.1. Classification (NCBI taxonomy): domain Eukaryota; kingdom Viridiplantae; phylum Streptophyta; class Magnoliopsida; order Santalales; family Viscaceae; genus Viscum; species Viscum album. The sequence continues at coordinate 825,924,313 of OY728132.1, forward strand.
TAGGATCTAGTCACAATATTATTCTTTGGAGAAAAATAATAATTACCCAATACATTAGAGATCTATTATGGGTTCATTCATAATATCTTGAATTATATGGGTATCATCCCATCATATCATGGTCTATAATGGGTCTCAACCCATTATATCATGAGCTATAATAGGGCTCAACACGTCGTATCATGAGATATAATGGGGCTCTACCCATCTTATCATGAGCTACAATGGCACTCAACCCTTCATATAATGAGCTATAATGGGGATAAGCCCATCATATAAGATTTATCGACCTAACCAATTATCATAAACAATGTTAAAGTAAAATTCATGAATAAAACATAAATAATCCTTCACTTTTTGATATAACAATAATCATTATTCTTTAATTTATTTATTTACCTATGGAAAAGAAACAGATTCAATAAAAATACCATAATCCTTACTCAAAAAGGGTAAGTATGGTATCATTACAACACATCTCCTATAGACTATAAATAATAACATGTGTTATTTATATGGATGAATGGAAAAAACATTGAAACGTCATAAAAAATATTGATGAAAATACCCTTTCCGCATTGAAAAGCATATTAAAAACTAAAAAATTAAAAAATATTGGGAAAAATTACTTTAATAATATTAATGGAAAAAATTTAAAGTAATATTCAAATAAAATAATGTTCATAATGGTGGGTAAATTATTTCATGTTTGATATGTTAAAAATAAACATTCTTTTTAAACATTTTTTAATGGGATTTAAAAGTGAACCATTTGGTAAATGTCAAGAAATTTCCATTTAAATTTTTTTAAAAGAAGGTGTAAGGATAATTAAAAATCAATTTATGGAATAATTTATTTTTGGAAATGATAATTCATGAAAACAATTCTAAAAATGTAAATTTGGAAGATAAGTATTCCTGGTCTAAAAGTAAAAAACACAAGATCTGTGTCACTTAAAAACATTCTAGATGTTTCTTTAATCAATAAGGGAGGAAATGGAAATTAACATATAAAAAAAATCATAACCAAAGGAGGATAAAAATATATTTGTTTTCATAAAATAATAACTTATGATTTCCTCTAAAGGAAACTTTAACATAAACAATCTTGAAAATAAGGGATATGGTAACAGGAAGCATTTATTTCTTGGAAACTTTTGAATCAAAAGTCATTGAAAGTAATAATTTTATATAGATCTATAAATCCCATGAATTTCATGAATTAATATGAAAAAAACTAAATCATGAGTAATTTATTATAGAAAATATGGAAATCATGGTGTACGACTTTAATAATATCTTAAGAAAATAAGATTAAAACAAAGACAACCCTTGAAAAAATCATAACATTGAATTGAGAATTAATCAATGGAATGATTATGTTTAATAAATTTAAATCCAAATAAAACAAGTTTAAATATAAAATAAAACATTCTAAAGATTATTTCATACATAATCAGTGCATGATAAAGTCAGTGAATAATATTTATAACCCAATGAGAGTAAATTGAGTTAAGAAATGTTTTACCACTTGGAAGCTTTCATGAAAAATATGTGTGTATGAAATAAATCAAATTAATATACCATGATTTATGAATAATTCATGATATATAATTTTAAATAGGAAGTATATAAAACATATAAAATAAATTATGTGCATAATAATAAAATATTCCTCAATGAAGGAAAATTAAGAAAAAATCTCTTACCTAGAGTCTAGACTCGCCATATATATCCTTTAGCAGCTGTATAATAAAATCATAACAATTATTTTATTTTCTAAGAAAATTTTATTGGTTTAATACCATATTCTTGAACCATTTTTTCATTTATCTTAATTAAATGGTAAATTACTTAATCTTCTAAGTCCACATTATTTACTTTAAGAACGTTCAGTCCATAATCTCAAAACAGATTTTGTGTGTTGACTGTGGTAAAAGGATTCATTGTTACATCATATACAAAATAATAATCATGAAATAATTATAAAATTTATATATAAATTATAATTTTTCAAAAAAAATTGGAAGATTATTATGAAAAATGAACTATATTATAGTCATGGAGATGGTAGGTTGTACATATTCATGAGTAACATTCCCATTTTTCAATGATCATAATGGAAAGAAGATAATTATTATTTTTTATTTAAAGAATTTCCATAATATACTAAATACAATATTATTTATTTTAAATACACTTATATATATCATCCATGATTTGTGATGATAAAAAGATAATTTCATCGCTTCATTGAGGTGGTAGTCCACACATACACATGAATGACGTTATCATTTTTCAATGAATTGAAAGGTAATAAAATAGGTGTTATATTATCTTTATAGAGTTATTCATATGAAATTAATAACTGTAACAAACTAGGTAAATAAATAATATTACATTCTCATGTTTATCAATATTTGTGAATAAAATTTTAATATTACTTTAAAGGGAATGCTATGCCCGATGGCGTACCCAATACGCAACAACGAGTTTCTTTGAAATCTTACGTTGCATACTAATAATATAATAATATTATTTTAAATAGTTAATGCCTAGCCGTTGTAATGACGGGAATGAACAGAACTAACTAAAAAATGATTACAAATGTTTGTTAAATATTTTTACATTTATCCAATAAATTTTAGAGGCTTAAAATGCAAATGAATCCAATTTTAGGAATAATTACTCTAATATTTTTAAATGATTTTTTTACCGCCTTTTGATGGCTAACCTGTTTAAATATAACTTTTGAAAATTTTATAAGCTCTATTTGTCAAAATAAACTTATTATTTATAATTGGGACATTGAAATTTACTTTGGATAAATTTTTTATTTTTTTCTGACAATGTTCATTTTTTAATGAATTGTGAAAAATACTGCATTTTACTTCAAAACTACTTTTTCATCTAATTTAATTATATGGTTATATTATATTTTTAATTGTTTTAAAGTGTAATTAGAATATATTTTTACCATTTAACTCAATGGTGGTCATTATAATTAATTTCACTTTTAAAATGGACATAAACAAGTGTCAATCTTTTGATAGATATTGTTTCTTAAAAACACGCTATTTGTTTTGACAGCGGGAATTAACTATATAATTTATTAATTAAACATATATGTTATGAAAATGATAAAATGGAAATCATTTTCTAATTTTTAATAACAAATATTTCTTAGGGTGAATTTTTGGTATTTTTCTATTAATGTTCTTTTTTTAATGAATAGTGAAAAATACAGCCTTTTAATTCAAAACTGCCTTTTCATCCAATTTATTTATATAGTTAGATTGTCATTTTAATTGTCTTTAAAATAAAATTTTATTATTTTTTATCACTTAATACAGTTTTGTTCATTGGAAGTAATTTCACTTTTCAATTTGATGTAAAAACAAGTCAATCTTTTGACAAATTTTACTTCTTAAAACCCATCTTTTGTTTTGACAACGGGATTTACTTTTAAATTAATTACTACAACTTCTATGTTTGTAATTTGATAAAATGGATTCCATATTAGGAATAATAAGGTCCAAATTATGTAATTAAGACTCTTTTGTTTTTGGACATTATGAATAGTAACTGCGGTAATTATCTTTAATTATCGTGATTAATTAGTAATCGGGTAGTTAAGGGTAATAAAATAATATCATAATAATAACAAATGACCTCAAAATGTGTCCTAATTCTACTGGCTGTGTCATGGCCGACCATGGTATTCCTTTTTCCAAACTTTTGGACCCCATGGAATCACTTTTGGGGTGATAGTGACACTTTTTAATTTTATGTTTTTAAAAGGAAAGTTTAACAAAAGTATGTATCACCCAAGTAAAACAATTTTAGTTTTGTCTATGTAAATGATCTCTTGGAATATAAATAATAATTGTAAATCTAAAAGGATTTATTACATCATTTTATTTTTTTTATAATTTTTATACATTAAATAAATTAATTTGTTTATGACACCATGATGATGTAGTGATTATCTCATTAATGAATGATTTAAATAAAATGATAAGATAATTTAAAATCTAAGACTTAAACTTGTCTAAAACCTATTTTATGGTTATATTTCGAACCCTTATCACCCTAAACTCGAAATATATCAATTTTGGACCTTTAAAATTCAAAACTCATTTTAATATAAAGTAACATTTCTTGACTTTCCAAGAGTGCCCCTCCTCCCTCTTATAAAAGGCCCCCAACTCTACCTCCTTACCCACACCTCTCAAGAAATTGTCTCGACCAAACTTTGATCATTTTAGCTCTTAACATTCCTATCTTCATCCTAGAATCCTTCCATTAGGCAGAAATCTTTTCGAGAAAATATTTTGGTTCAAACCAAGGGGAGTTACCCGATTTAAAGGTAAAGTCTTCCCTAATGTTATTTTGATTTATTTTGCTTCTCCAACCCCCTAAACTCTTTTTATTACTTTATTTTGTAACAACATCAGTATCTTCAATATACTAGGATGTTTGTATGAGATTTATTCGAGCTACACTTACACACACCTTCGTCTAATGGTTAAAGAACAGACTATTTCTGTGGATGGCGAATTACTGCCTCACAAAATGATGATTGTTCTATCTTCTCCTACCATATCTCATGGTGACCATTATTATGGAACTATATTTATCTATGATATATAATATATTTATTTCCTCTCTATGCTTCTATATTTTACATTTAAAACATACCTTTATGCTTTGCATGTTGTGCAAATGCGATAATTTCATTTGAGGAAGTGTGGACTACAGCCCCCTCAAGTGATGTGAATCGTTCATGCAATACATGGAATGTATAAAGAATGAAATTAATGAACTTATGTGACCTATATAACATATATATTATAATGGAATTATAATATATATATTTATCTCATTTATTTTTAATTCAATTAATGTTACAATGAAATGAAAGTAGCGTTCATGCGTACGTACGGCCTACCATCTCCATGAACGGTGCATTTCATTTTCTTATCTCCGAATGTTATGGAATAGTATAAAATGAATATATACTGGATATATATGATATTTAAATCCTTACTAATATTCTGTAGATGGGTTTATTATAACTACATGGGCAATTCTTTTCAAACAAGTTCAATTTTGACTCATGTACCGAACATCGACAAAAACGTCTAATATGAACTCACATTATTAACCAATTATTATAAAATTATCATATGTGATATGAACTGAATAATAATATTTAAAGGATGTCCTTAATCAATTATAAATTGACAAAAGTTCATTATTCTGGAATATAAAGAAACGAACAAGACAAGTCGAACTTAAGGTAAGGGATCCTACATCTCTCTTTCTTTTTAAGTACTCTATTTTATGTCATTTATTTTAAGCTCATATTTCTTATGTTTGGGGATGTTCTTTTATATTCACCATTTTGTAATTATTATTTTCATATTATGAGAGACCCTATATGATCTTATAAATCCATTTTTTGTAATTTTTAAGTGGCATCGTTAGGCTGTCGAGTTTTCATAAGGGATTTTTCATCTCACTTTTATTCCTGTGAGATTTATGATATATTTTCCACCATTTCCTTTGAGTGGTGTATGTACTGCACATTATTCTACTATTTGTGTAATATAATTTTTTTTATGAGTATTTACATCAATGTTTTATAGTCCTTCTTTCATGGGGTGTACGTTTCGAATGTTACCCAAGTCGGTAAGGGAATCTTTCACCCTCCTATTTTTAAAAGACTTCGTTTTGTTTTGTCTTTTAAATCACATCTTCTTATGTTGGGATATGTTCTTATATATCCTTATTGATATAAAGTTTATCTCCAAGTAATGAGATACCCTTTATCTCTCTCATCAACTCTTTTTCTAAAATTTGATGTGACGCCGTTATGCTATCGAATTTTTACAAGGGAGCTTCTTAACCCAATTTCGATTTCTTTGGGTTCAACATGTAGTTATTGAATACGTCATCATATGAATATTTTTGAAGGACCTATGGTTGTTTTACACTTAATATCCACTTATATTTGGTGTATTTATATTTGTCACACATAATTATGAGATTGATTTATCCTTAATTTAAGGATACCTTCTTTATAAAGTATTTCATCTCATTTTACATTTCTATTGAGACTTCATTGTTGTTATGCCCCAATTCACTCTTATATGGTGTATATAATGTCCTTTGGCATATTATATCATGAATCCCTTTATTTTCATGATATTATAAAGTTATGATTAAATGTTACTCCTCAATTATTTGTATTCAAGTTTCTCTCATTTTGTTAAAAACTATTTAACTAAAATATCATTTTAAATGTTTTAATGGTTTATTCTTATAAATATTTCTCATTAATATCCATGTTTTAAAAATGGTTTTTAACGATTTATTTATATGGATATTAATGGTATAAAATGTTAAAATCTTCAAAGTGGTATGGGACTTCGTCTAAATCTCCTTTCATTGAGGCATATTTTATTTTATACACAACTTTCTTCTATACGGTCTATAAACCCCTTTGAATTTTACTTTTATTCAAAAGGAATATTTTTATACTAAGAGTTTTACTAAACAACAAAAGGTAATGTTTTTACGTATGTGGCGACAATGACTTCTCTGCCGCCATGACCATTATTTGAGTTTCGGCTTCCTCTACAATCCATACATTTTTTAAATGAAAATTAAATACCATGTTTTAAATTTCTTTTATTTTGGTATTGAAAATGGTTTTGATAATGATTTGATTGTATCAATGTGATTTTGATATCTTCTGATTGAAATGTGGAAATGTTATGTTTCCTTTATGCATGTTTTATGTGATACGATTATGTTATGGTTCTTGGGCATTTTTTATGAAGACGGGTGGTTCCGTGATAAACTAAGGGTGGGTGAGCCCGTGATAGCTCTCCAATGCATTGGGTAACATGAAGGGGTTAAACGCTAAGGTTTCTACAAAGATATTTAGGGAATATACTGTGATTGGTATTCCAAACGTAACCACGAGGGTTACTCCCTATATAAGAATGTTATGAATGCCTCAAGTTACCTTTATGTCTTGTGATTTCTATTGAATTATGCATAAATATTATGATTTCATGAGGTATGTTAAATTGCTTATGTTTTTTGAGTAATGTATTATTTCATTGATTCTTATGTATACATGGACTAATGTTTTTTTTCGTATTGTTATAACCCTTTCTGAGCTTTTTATGCTCATCCCAAGTTTTTGAAATGTTTTTCACAGGACATAAAGTGGAATAGGGTCAAGGATGGGATCAAGGAAATGTTATTCTGTCTAAAACAAGGAACTAGTCAAGAATATTTTGTTCAAGAGTTTTTATTTTGTGAAAAAAAGGGAAACTGAGTAGATGTGTCTACTTTTTAATCTTTGAGATGTAATAGTTATGTCCTAATTCTCTAAAACTCTAAACGTGAAAAGATCCTCAATGTGAATTATTCAATGTAATTCAATATTAAGTTATGTTATAATTCCATGTCCTTATAGTTGGTATCAAAGGTCGGATTAGATAACTTTAGAGGTTATATTGTTGTTTAAGCATAAGTGACAAGTTGTGTATAACTATAATGGTTATTATATTAGATGGAGTCATTGTTATTTTTGAATGTTGGAATGAGTTTGAGATAAATTTGATAAGTATATCTTAGTGTTTATCTTCCTCTTTATTACATGATGATTTTGTTGATATGATCACACTGACCTTTTTGGTTTTAGTAAATGGATAGATCTAGAAGGTACCAAAGTGACAATGGGTTTGAATGAAACTGTGGTGGTTCTCTGATTAAGAGACTCAATGAAATGGAGGATTCAATGAGAAATCTTGTGGTTATTCTAAACCAACTATCAGTTTTCTTGATCAACCACTTGATCCTTGGTGAGTTCTCTAATGCATCATGTATGAGAGAACCAACTCGATGTGGAAGTTTAGGTAATAATTATAGAGGTAATCATTAGGGTTTATATGATCCTTACTTTTTAGGTAATTATGGGTTACTCTATGATACGATGGAATATGAAAGGCATGAGATAAACTTGAGGTTAAAATATGTTATGGTTATTTTTGAAGATTTTATCTCGTTTTTTGGGAATTTTTTAAGAATTATATAGTTTTGGAAAAAGGACAACACGCAGACCGTGTGACAACCCGCTGTGTCGGACAAAGCTGCGGGAATCGAACCCACAACCAAAGTGTGACTGGTATTTATCACCTACCACTAGACTACGTGAAGTCCCTGGTTAGATTGACTAATTCTATTTAGTTAGATGATTTTATGAATCAAGAGTAAGTTGATTTTGGGTTATCTATGAAATTATTGACCTATCATGGAGGATATGTTATTAGGTTAATTACTTTTCAGTATGAGACTTTAAGAGTAACTGATTTTATCTAGAGATAAATGTTAATATTTACCTTGTAAGACTATGTGATTAAATCCTTCAAATATTTTGGTTTCAATCTTATTTTGGTTTACTTTGAAGAATTTTATGGACAAATTGTTTATCAAATGGTCTTATTTGAACTTTGGGTTTTTTTGGACAAATTTTGGAGAGTAAGAATGGATTTTCTTTTTATAAAGGATTATCCTTTTGGGTCTTATCTGATCTTGTACTAGTTTTTTTTTTGGTCTAAGGACATGGGATGTATATAGTTCTCTTTTGTGGATTATGTGATTCTCTAAAAGTTTATTAATGTGCTCTTAATTTGAACAAGTCATCCTGAATACTCATATTTTGAAGAAAATATGAGTGTGTGTAAGAAATCTAGTAAGAGATGAAAGTCTACACGACAAGTAAGTTGGTTTACTTATTATTTAGTTAATATCATAAATAAATTCCTTAATTAATAGTAACTTAAAACAAAAAATTTGTCTGTTGATTTTTCCTACTGGGGAATCAAATAGAGTTTAACTCATCACAAGTTTGTGATTTCTTGGTGGTTAACTTTCTCCTAAACATGTTTTCTATCACTCTCCCTCAGAACATGGCCCTTTGTTTTTTCTTCTATATCCATGTTTTCCTACATGGAATCCTAGTAAGGTTTATCTTGGGTGACCTCTGTACTTCTCTTTCTTTCCTTTAAAGTGATTGTTTTGCTGACTCTTTTTTTGATGTGGGGCTTTCAATGATGTTTCCAAGCCCAATTTTAAAATTTCGGGGACGCAATTCCCAAAAGGGGGGAAGGATGTAACATCCCAGGTAAAAAAATAATATTACATTCTCATGTTTATCAATATTTCTGAATAAAATGTTGATATTAATTTAATGGGAATTCTATGCTCGATGGCGTATCCAATACGCAACAATGAGTTTCTTTGAAATCTTACGTTGTACACTAATAATATAATAATTTTATTTTAAATAGTTAATGCCTAGCTGTTGTAATAGCGGGAATGAACAGAACTAACTAAAAAATGATTACATATGTTTTTTAAATATTTTTACATTTATCCAATAAATGTTAGAGGCTTAAAATGAAAATGAATCCAATTTTAAGAATAAATACTCTAATATTTTTAAAAGATTGTTTTACCGCCTTTTGATGGAGAACCTTTTTAAATCTAACTTTTGAAAATTTTATAAGATATATTTTTCAAAATAAACATATTATTTAGAATTGGGACATTGAAATTTACTTTGGATAAATTTTTGGTTTTTTTCTTGACAATGTTCATTTTTTAATGAATAGTGAAAAATACTGCATTTTACTTCAAAACTGCTTTATCATCTAATTTAATTATATGGTTAGATTATCTTTTTTAATTGTTTTAAAGTGTAATTAGAATATATTTTTAACATTTAATTCAATGGTGGTCATTAGAATTAATTTCACTTTGAAAATGGACATAAACAAGTGTCAATCTTTTGATAGATATTGTTTCTTAAAAACACGCTATTTGTTTTGACAGCGGGAATTAACTATATAATTTATTAATTAAACATATATGTTTTTAACATGGTAAAATGGACCTCATTTTTGAATTTGGAATATCAAATATAGCTTAGGGTGAATTTTTGGTATTTTTCTGTTAATGTTCTTTTTTTAATGAATAGTGAAAAATACAGCTTTTTAATTCAAAACTACCTTTTCATCCAATTTATTTATATAGTTATATTGTCATTTTAATTTTTTTTAAAGTAAAATTTTATTATTTTTTTATCACTTAATAAAAAAAATTTCATTGGAAGTAATTTTACTTTTCAATTGGATGTAAAAACAAGTCAATCTTTTGACAAATTTTACTTCTTAAAAACTCGTCTTTTGTTTTGACAACGGGATTTACTTTTTAATTAATTACTACAATTTATATGTTTGTAATTTGAATAAATGGATTCCATATTTGGAATCATAAGGTACAAATTATGTAATTAATACTCTTTTGTTTTTGGACATTATGAATAGTAACGACGGTAATTATCTTTAATTATCGTGATTAATTAGTAATCGGGTAGTTAAGGGTAATAAAATAATATCATAATAATAAAAAAATGACCCCAAAATGTGTCCTAATTCTACTGGTTGTTTCATGGGAGGCCATTTAATGCCTTGTGCCAAACTTTGGGACCCCATGGAATCACGTTTGGGGTGATAGTGACACTTTTTAATTTTATGTTTTTAAAAAGAAAGTATAACCAAAGTATGTATCACCCAAGTAAAACAATTTTATTTTTGTCTGTGTAAATTATCTCTTGGACTATAAATATTAATTGGAAATATAAAAAGATTTTATACATCATAGTATTTTTTTTTATAATTTTTATACATTAAATAAATTAATTTGTTTATGACACCATGATGATGCAGTGATTATCTCATTAATGAACGATTTAAATAAAATGAAAAGATAATGTAAAATCTAAGACTTACACTTGTATAAAACCTATTGTATGAGTATATTTATAACCCTTATCACCTTATCCTAGAAATATATCAATTTGGGACCTTTAAAATCTGAAACGCATTTTAATATAAAGTAACATTTCTTGACTTTCCAAGAGTGACCCTCCTCCCTCTTATAAAAGGCCCCCACCTCTACCTCCTTAATCACACCTATCAAGCCATTGGCTCGGCAAAACTCTGATCATTTTATCTCTCCAAATTACTCTGTTCATCCTAGTAGCCTTCCCTTAGGAATAAAGATCTTCAAGAAACCCTTTTGGTTCAAACCAGGGGGAGTAACCCGATTTAAAGGTAAAGTCTTTCCTAATGTTCTTTTGTTTTATTTTGCTTCTCCAACCCCCTAAACTCTTTTTATTCTTTTATTTTTGTAACAAAACCAGTATCTTAAATATAATATTATGTTGTTATGATAATTATTTGAGCTACACTTATGCACACCTCCGTCTAATGCTTAAAGAACATTCTCTTTCTGTGGATGGCGAATTACTGCCTCACGAAACGATGATTGTTCTATCTTCTCCTACCACCTCTAATGGTGGACATTATGATGGAACTATATTTATATATTATATTTATTATATTTATTTCCTCTCTATTCTTTTGTATTTTACATTTAAAACATACCTTTATGCTTTGCATGTTGTGCAAATGCGATAATTTCATTTGAGGAAGTGTGGACTACCTCCCCCTCAAGTTATATGACTCGTTCATGCAATAAATGGAATGTATAAAGAATGAAATTAATGAGATTATATGACCTATATAATATATATATTATACTTGAATTATAATATATATCTCTCTCTCATTTAAATTTAATTCCATTAATGTGACAAAGAAATGAAAGTAGCGTTCATGCGTACGTATGGCCTACCGTCTCCATGAACGGTGCATTTCATTTTATTATCTCCGAATGTTATGGAATAGTATAAAATGAATATATACTGGATATATATGATATTTAGATCATTAATACTATTCTGGATATGGGGTTATTATAACTACATGGGGAATTTTTTTCAAACAAGTTCAATTTTGACTCATGTACCGAACATCGACAAAAACGTCTGATATGAACTCACATTATTAACCAATTATTATAACATTATCATATGTGATATTAACTGAATAATAATATTTAATGGAGGTCCTTAATCAATTATAAATTGGCCAAAGTTTATTATTCATTAATATAAAGAAACGAACAAGACAAGTCGGACTTGAGGTAAGGGATCCTACCTCTCTCTTTCTTTTTAAGTACTCTATTTTATGTCATTTCTTTTAAGCTCATCTTTATTATGTTTGTGGATGTTATTTTATATTTATCATTCTGTAATTTTTATTTTGATATTATGAGAGGCCATATTTTATCTCATAAATCCATTTTTTGGAAGTTTTAAGTGGCGTTGTTAGACTGCCGAGTTTTCGTAAGGGATTTTTCATCTCACTTTTATTCCCGTGAGATTTATGCTACATTTTCCACCATTACCTTTGAGTGGTGTATGTACTGCCCATTATTCTAATATTTGTGTAATATAATTTAGTTTATGAGTATTTACATCAATGTTTTATAGTCCTTCTTTCATGGGGTGTACATTTCGAAAGTTACCCAAGTGAGTAAGAGAACCTTTCACCCTCCTATTTTTAAAAGACTTATTTTTGTTTTGTCTTTTAAATTACATATACTTATGTTGGGATATGTTCTTATATATCCTTATTTCTATAAAGTTTGTTTCCAAGTGATGAGATACCCTTTATCTCTCTCATCAACTCTTTTGGTAAAATTTGATGTGATGTCGTTAGGCTATCGAACTTTTACAAGGGAACTTCTTAATCCAATTTCGATTTCTTTGGGTTCAACTTGTAGTTATTGAATACGTCATCCTATGAATATGTGTGAATGACATATGGTTTTTTTACACTTAATATCCACTTATATTGGGTGTATTTATATTTTTCACACATAATTATGAGATTGATTTATCCTTAATTTAAGGATACCTTCTTTATAAGGGATTTCATCTCATTTTACATTTCTATTGAGAATTCATTATTGTTATGCACCAATTCACTCTCATATGGTGTATATACTATCCTTTGGCATATTATATCATGAATACCTTTATTATCATGATATTATAAAGTTCTGATTAAATGTTATTCATCAATTATTTGTATTCCAGTGTCTCTCATTTTGTTAAAAACTCTTTAACTAAAATATCATTTTAAATGTTTTAATGATTTATTCTTATAAATATTTATCATTAATATCCATGTTTTTAAAATGATTTTTAAGGATTTATTTATATGGATATTAATGGTTTAAAATTTTAATATCTTCAAAGTGGTATGGGACTTCATCTCAATCTCCTTTCATTGAGGCATATTTTGTTTTATACACAAATTTATTATATATGGTGTATAAACCCCTTTGACTTTTACTTTTATTCAAAAGGAATATTTTTATACGAATTTTTTTACTAAACGACAAAATGGAATGTTTTTATGTGTGTGGCGACAACGAATTCTCCGCTGTCGTGACCATTATTTGAGTTTTGGCTTCCTCTACAAGCCATACCTTTTTTTAAATGAAAAATAAATACCATGTTTTACTTTTCTTTTATTTTGGTATTGAAAATGGTTTTGATAATATTTTGATTATATCAATGTCATTTTGATACCTAGTGATTGAAATATGGAAATGTTATGTTTCCTTTATGCATGTTTTATGTGATATGATTATGTTATGGTTCTTGGGCATTGTTTATGAAGACGGGTGGTTCTGTGATAAACTAAGGGTGGGTGAGCCCATGATATCTCTCCAATGCATTGGGTAACGAAAAGGGGTTAAACGCTAAGGTTTCTCCAAATATATTTAGGTAATATACTATGATGGGTATTCCAAACATAACCATGAGGGTTACTCCTTACGTAAGAATGTTATTAATGCCTCAAGTCACCTTTATGTCTTATGATTTCTATTGAGTTGTGCATAAATCTTATTATTTCATGAGGTATGTTAAATTGCTTATTTTTTATGAGTAAAGTATGATTTCATTTATTCTTATGTATACATGGACTAATGTTTTCTTTCTGTATTTTTATAACCCTTACTGAGCTTTTTATGCTCATCCCAAGTTTTTCAAATGTTTTTCATAGTACATGAAGTGGAATAGGGTCAAGGATGGGATCAGGGAAATGTTATGCTGTCTGAAAAGATCCTCAATGTGAATTATTCAATGTAATTCAATATTAAGTAATGTTAGAAGTTTGGGTTCTTATAATAATATACATATATATATATATTAAATCTATCATTATAACCATGTGTGATAGTAGGTTACGAAAAGAAATTTATATCAGTTCGTAAGGGGTAGTCCACGATACACAAGAATGATGAATTCCTTTCCCATTTGATGAAGGTTAAGAATGGATATAGGTTATGTCATTAACATAATAAAATTTCAGTATATAGGAGATACATATTTTATTATATCGTCACGGTTAATGAATATTTTAAAGAGGTGTAAGATGAAATAAAACAAAAACATTATGTTAAGAACGATACCTCTTCTTCGAACAACCTCTTAATGTTTTCTCCAAATGATTTAATTTTATTGATTTATGTTAAAAAATTCCTCTAAACAATTTTAAGGTATTTAAGGAAGGTATTTTTTTAGGTCTTGTCTGAACCAAAGTCTTTTGAAGTGTGAGGAAAATAGGATAGGAGATACCCTTTTATAAGAGAGGGGAGGTCACTCTTTAAATTTATCAAAACATTAAATTAATATAAATTAATTTTCATGTTAAAATAACCCCATATTGATTCAAATATAAGATTATAATGATTTTAAAACCTCTAATATGCTAAAAAAAATTTAGTTTACACTATTTTTGTAGCTTTATTGTTTGGTTTTAACCCTCGTTATCCCTTTTAATACTTACCACGATAACAAGGTTTTGTACTCATTAAGGGTAAAAATAGTTACTATAAATGGATAAAAGACACATAAATTAACCATGGTTGATATTGTAAAAAAATTACCAATAACTTGGTTGAATATAGGGAATTTATTAATTTTAAATCAGTTAATAAAATATTATTTATCATAAAATATAACTAATATCCATTTTGGAACTATTCATTCACATTGACTTTAAAAAAATTAAGAAAAAAATAAATTTTAATATAATAAGTTCAAACTTCCCTAAAAACTTATATTTATCCAAAAAAAATAGTTTATCACAACAATTATTTCAAATTATTTCACTTTGAATATTTTTTATATCAATTATTTTATTTTTCTATTAACTGAATAATTATTGTATCAATGTTGCATACACTTTTAATGTAAATATTTATAACTAAAAATTATAAATAAATTTCTATGAAAACAATAGCTCATTTATATTTAAAATTAATATTTTTAATTGAACATTTCCTCCATTTATCCCCATTTCAAATATATCATAGTTATCAAATCAGCAATGTGACATTTTTGGAATTATATTCACTTAAATATTATAATAGTAAATATTAATGAAATATGGGACTAAGTTACCATATATTTTATACATGGATATAAATGGATGAACACCACTCATCCTAAAGGATGAAGGATGGTGATAAGAGTTTTTTAGTCCTTATTATTTTATTTTTTAACCTTATTTACCTTATTTATCCTTGACTATGGTAATAAAAAATACTGAGGTATCTATTCATAAAGTCCAAAAATAAAAAACACATATTTCCCAAATTTAGACCCAATAATTGCAAATATTTAATCCCTTTTAAATATTTAATTTACATAATTGTAAGGATTTAATTTAAAATTATACACGTGAAATGTAATGAAATATCTCTTTTTATAAAAATTCCTTCTTAGTATAAAAAAGTTTATATACTAAATAAAAGTGTCAAATTTATTCCAAAGTCTATAATTGTATTATGTATAATAAAAATAAACTAATTAAATATTAAAACTAATCCAAAACATAATTTTACTTTTTAAATACTTTAAAATAATATACCATTTTCAATAATGTTAGTATTTTTCAATATTCATTGAAAAAATAAGACTTTTCAGAAAAGACTAAAAATTTCACCATAAGATAACTTTTATACTCTAATTTAAAAATTGGTATCTTTTTGTGAAATAAAATTTATAAAATCTTTGAAATTAATAATAATATTCACTCATAAAAAGAAATAAATACCATATTTTAAGAAAATATATTTTTGATGAATAACATGAAATTAGTAAAAATCAAGGGATTATTACATAATATTTATTCAATATATTAGAAATAATTTAGAACCTATATATGTTTTTCATAATTTGTTTAATCCTATTTATTCCCACCAATTCAACTTCTATGTTATAATGGTTATATAATATTTTGAGGATCATTTAAGCTCAGATTTGTGTATTTGTATGTTATTATTGGTTGGAGTGAGTAACTCAATAGGGTGTGAATTGAGTTACCAATAAAAAATTATATCAAAAAAATTAAAAATAATTCCCACAAGTTAATTAAAAATACCTAGCTAATTAATATATAAGAATTATATAAATTTGAACAATCATCAAATTTATCAGAAGCAGGATTAAGGCTCAATTAAAATATTTTATAAATACCATAACTAATAAAATAATTTTACAAATGAAAACACTTTATATAATCATAGGTTAATAATAAGTATAAAAGTAATGGTTTTTTATATTTTAAGTGACAAATGTAGTTTTAGTGTCGAAAAATAGAAAAAATGGAAAAAACACATTGTAGAATATAAACATGGGATTTAGGCTCAAGTATAAATTTAATCCCCTCCACATGGAAATCACCTACTTCCAAGAAAATTATTATAACAATAATCATATCCACAAACTAGATCAGGTTTTACTATCAATATCAAATAAGGATGTCTAGGCTCAAATCCTCTTCCACAGTTATATGTGGGAAGAAAAACAATAAAAAGGTCGTACATGACATCTTCTATAGTTTTCGTGGGTATAAAAATAGATAAAGTTGAGAGTGTGTGTCAAGAACTCTTTGGTTTGCTATAGGAGATAGTGTGTACAGATTAAAAGAGTAATGGAACACACAACTAAAATGAAAATCATAAATAAATAGAGAAAAATATTAGAGTATGAAAGAAGTGTTGTTTTTTAGTTCTAATAGCCTTAGATTCTCAAATGTCCTCATTTTTGTCTTTTTGAGGAGCTCAAATAGGTTCTTCAAAATGTTTAATAAAACAGCATATCATAGAGTCTGGACAAATCCTATTTTTTTCTTCAAAAAAATGTCCAGAAAAAATTACACACATATGAATTTGGATTTCTCTTCTATATATTGTATAAAGGATTTTATTTTTTCGTATTTTATACACTTCTACACACTCATGTTTTTATATTTGTGTATATATTGTTAATGAGGCAGTACTCCAAAATATTTAGCTCTCGAGATCTAATTATCCATTGCAGAATAATAAGAAAGATAACCTGGATCATCTTACTTGGAACTAAATCATGAAACTCTGAATTTTCATTCAATGCACCCATGGAGATGTTTATGAATAATGATTAATAAGTCCATATAGGTCTTGAATTCATTAACTTCCACAAATTAGCCATTTTTTGAATTAAATTCAAATGAGAGTCAGAATAGAAATGGTATCATGCTCACGGTAGTTCAGATTTGATGGTATCATAGACCAACGACATATTACACTAATGTTAGAATAGTCCAGTGGTAGATCTATTAATGATAGATTATCTAAACTATTAGTAGATCTAATCAGCGGTAAATCTTACTAGTGGTAGATCTCACAAGTGGAATATCTCACTAGTGGTGGATCAACTCTGGTGGTATATTCTCCAATACTAGATGTGGTTCACCATTATAATCAGTTGAACCAATAATATATGTGTTGATATACCAATATATTTCCTCAACAGTAGATCCATAAACAGTAGAGTCTAATAGTAGATGAAATGAATTGGTATATATGATTGAACTAATGGTAGATCATCACAGCCAATGATATATATCTTTGAACTAAATGTAGATCTTTATGACTAACGGTGGAAATGTACTTATCCAAGTTTCTTAAAAAAATGATATGTTATCATAAAACATTAATCATATTATAAATACAAGAGACTTGATTTGTGATCATTAAAATAATGAGGCGTAAACAATATCCCCCTTTTGATGATCATAAATCATGTAATTTTATAACCATGTATATGAAAATGAAAATATGAATCATGAACATAAAATATTATCTTCTTAACATCTTAATTGTGAAAATAAAAACAAGTAAAGATAGCATCAAAAATATTTAAATACCATCCTCAAATACTCCCCTTTCCAGATTATCAAAAAGATTAAGAAAATAAAAGAAATATAAAGAAAGAATATTAAGAGGAATAAAAGAGGGTTTTCATTACATTCAATAGTCTAGAATTACATATCAAAAATATATAAAAGGGAAAATAAAATCCCTATCAAAGACTAATCCAAGTTAGAATCACTCTTAACTTGATGGGATGAATGATGAACTAGATATTTTTATTTTATAGAGATAGGAGGCACAAAGGTGAAGGTTTAGGGTACAGAGGTAGAAGTAGGAAGATCATAGATCAAAACTGGCCCAAAAGGTCAAACAACTTTAATTGGTGACATGTTAAAAAGATTAAACTAATGAGGAAGATGTGAATAATATAGTGAAGAAGTGAGAGAATAAATTTTAATTTATTCTATTGATTCCACTTCATTTCTAAATACATATAAATAAGCCTTCATAAAATTCACAAAAAATCCATAATGATGTTTCCACCTCTGTCCATCACTATGAATAAATATTTCTTTTCTTCCATAAACTGTTTGAGAAAAGGGGCAAAAAATTTAAGCTGGTTTACTTTCTCTTTGAAGGACCTAGTCATAGGAGGCATCCATAAATTCTTATCATGAAATTTAAAATGATAATTGATCCCATTCTTGTTATAAATTATAGAAAAGTAGTATTTGCTTTCCTTAGTGATAGTCCCTCCATCTCCTGAGCTTATTTCAAACACTCCCTAAAAAATTTATATATATGCTCAAATTGTTGCTTGATCTGCCAAAGATCCTCCTAATGAGATGATGTGAGATCACCCATGATGGAATGTAACTTCTATCTTATAATAACAATGATCATCTCATCATCAATATAAGATATCGAAGGTGGAGAATAGAAAGTAAAGGCAACAGCTAGAGGTAAGGTTTCCAACCTCTCTAGAAGGGATGTATGATCTAGAAAAAATGGC
This sequence comes from Viscum album, assembly GCA_963277665.1. Taxonomy (NCBI): domain Eukaryota; kingdom Viridiplantae; phylum Streptophyta; class Magnoliopsida; order Santalales; family Viscaceae; genus Viscum; species Viscum album. The sequence continues at coordinate 825,943,532 of OY728132.1, forward strand.
GCTCATATCCTTCACAATATAATTTATTAATTCCATGTCATTATCTAATATCCTAATCTCAATATCCACTTCTTGAATTTTCAAAATCATCTTAGGCCAAATATGGAAGATATCAAACTGAAATATATATCATGTATCTACTTCATTGAGCTATGTTACCCAAGGATCTTGGGATCTAATAGCGCCACTAAAATAATAAATCATCCTCTCTTTGAAAGCTTCAAAATCATCCTTGGAAACATAGGATGAAGGAACAGAAGGAGTAGGAACTGTATAAGGAATCTTATATAAGATATAATGAGAAACTTCTCCATGGTGAGGTTCAATTGAAGTCACAAAAGAGGTGAGGGATCGAAATTGACCAACTTCATAAATCCTCTCAATATGATATACCTTAAGAATTGTTCTAGAAATTGAGATAGTAGGCCCACCATGCTTTGTTGGGATTATATGATCATCATCACATCCTCCATATTTATCTGACTTTGAGTAGTCATCTCCATATTTTATACATCCTGGGGACTTCACCCTCTTATTAGGGTTTGGGTATTCATCTTTACTAGGTTTATCATCATCAGGATCCTAATGATAAACTCTATGAATTACATAAGCATGAACTTCTAGAACTTGGTTGAACATCACCATGAACAGATTATTGGTTTTCATAACCTAACCTAATTAGACTAGGTCTGATCACTTCTATATCAGAGTCACCATTCCTATCCTAAATCTCAACATTCTGGTCCTTATCTCCATGAACATTTTTATCATCATCTCTATTTCCATAATCAGATAAAATAACAACCCTCTGTGAGCTAGAAGAATAATATTTTTCATTTTCTTCTTCATTTGAGACTTCAGTCTCCTCGGATTCATTTCCTTCATTTCACAAACTTTCCCTAATTGTAAGAGAAAGAGGTAGATTTTTAGATCCATAAGATACATTTGGGATTTTGAAAATATCTAGATCACTTCATTATTCAATAGATATTGTCATTTATTGTTTACTTTATTCATCTTTTACTTCTTCTATATTCTCATTAGATGAATAAGACACAACCTCATCTAGAGCTAATCCAATGTCAACTGCATCTTTAGGTGTGGTTGGGTGTTTCACCGAATTTAAATCCTCACATATCATGTAATTATCCACAACCCATTTCCTCATCCATGGATTCTAGTTGAAATTAAATCATTTATAGGTAAATTTTATCAAACAAAAACCACCACACATGGCCAATTATTTCTCATCATCGGGTACTAAACCCTTGGATTCAAGAATGGTTGGTATAATCTTAGGATAGATCGATGAATTTTATATTGAAGAATACTTTATCATCTACATAATATGTACCATTATATATATGAACATATTTATTTTATCCCCTATTTTCATGAGGAATAAAATAATAAAATCTTAGTACCTCATCCTGATAAAGTCCCCTTTCATGGGATAAAGCACATGCTGGATGAACTTAAACATGATTCCAAACTCACGATCAATCTCTTTGGTGGTAGTTAATCACACTATACCACTTATAGTTAAATCCAAATGATAATTATAATAAACTAAATTCTATTTATCACTTGTTATGGAACATTTATATTCATCTAAAATATCTCAATGAGGTACATTGATGCATCTGGACAACTTCTTTGATTAATAGATGACCATTTTACCATCAACCATACACCAAATCACATCATTATTCTCACCAAATATATACTCTACAAACTAGTGAAACAACCTAGTAAATAATAGTCTATCATTCCTTGAAATCCATTCCATACATACATGGTCCATAATCACCTTTATCACTAAATAATTTCCCAAAATCATCTAATATGCATCTATATCTTTCTTTATAAGAATTACTCTAGTCAGAAGTTGGGGATTATTTGTTTTGACTACTACAACAATGCAACTGGATTCTCCTAAAGATATCTCTATATGATGTGATCTTTCTAGAGAAGAAACCAAGGGGTACTTAACTTTCACCATTACACTGAATCAAAATGTTTAGGATAAGCATGATGAAGGTTAATGATTAAGATATAAGGTAAGTCAAAAGGTTTGAAAGGTATATGTGATTGAGAGTGTTCCCAAAATCAGATTTAATGTTTGATTTTATCATTTAGGTATTTGAAATTTTAAAATATAATAAAAAATATGTAAATGTATCAAATTAGAATTTAATGTTGAAATAGGACTAGTGGCAAATAAAATCGATACATGATAGGTAGATATTCCAATAGTGGATCTCCAATGGTGGATCCCCCAATAGTGGATCCCCAAATGGTGAATCACCAATGGTGGATATTTAATGGTGGATCACCAATGGTGTATCTCTAACAGTTGATCACCCAATGGTGGATCACCCAACAGTAGATCTTCTACATTGGATCACCAATAATGGATCACCAAAAAGTGGATTACCCACAGTGGATCTTCCAACGGTGGATCTTCCAATGGTATAAATATGAAGATAAAGGATTAACCAAAATTTATCATTCCTAATTCATGTTTGATATAGTTTAATCTCTCAAAGTTTAGAGGCTTGGTAAAAATATTTGTAATCTAGTGTTCAATTCTTCTGTTTCAAGAGTTATATCACATTTTCAAAATGATCTCTTAAATAGTGATGTCTTACATCAATATGTTTTTTTCTAGAATGAGATACATGATTATTAGAAATATTTATGGCACTTGTATCATCACAATTTAAAGTAATATGTAAAAATTGATATCCATAATCTAGAAATGTTTGTTTTATCCAAAAAAATTGTGCACAACAACTTCCTCCAGCTATATATTCAGCCTCAATAGTAGAGAGTGAAACAAAAATTTTCTTTTTTACTCTGCCAATATACTATTGAATTTTCCAAAATGTAAAAAGTTCCTTAGGTACTTTTTATTTATAAATTACAACCACAAAACTTGCATATGAGTAACTCACTAAATCAAATGATTTTCCTCCAGGATAAAAATTTCATAAATTGGATGTATACTTGAGGCATTTGAAAATTTATTTTAACATCAAGTAAATTGTATTATTTAGTATTTTATTGAAAAATATTACACATACACACGCTAAACATAATATTTTTTTGGGTAGTAGTTTTGTATAGAATGCTTCCAATCATACATATGTAATTAGTTTGATCAACTGACTTACCAGTTTCATCAAGATCCACCTTATAGGTTATACTCGAGGGAGTATCACTACCTTTACTACTATCCAAACCAAAATGTTTTAGAAGTTAATTAGTGTAATTAATTTGATTTAAAGTAACTCCATCATTATTTTGAATAATTTGAAAACCATAAATGATTTTACTTCTCCCATTAAACTCATTTCAAATTCAAATTGCATCATTTTTGAAAAATAAATACTCAAATGATTTTTAGAAGATCCAAAAACAATATCATCAACATAAATTTGTACAACTAAAACATACATTGATATTATTTTAATAAATAAAATAGGGTCATATATACCTTTTTGAAAACCTTTAGTAATTAGAAAAGAGATAAGAATATCATACCAACTTTGAAGAGTTTGTTTTAAACTATATAAATATTTAGTTATTTTAAAAACACGATTTGGAAATTGAGGATTTTGAAATCCATGGGGTTATTCCAAAAAAATCCTCAATTATATAACCATTTATTAATACCCTCTTGAAATCCATTTGATAGAGTTTGAAATTCAAATGTGCTTCATTGGAAAGAAACATTTTTATGGCTTGAAGTCTGGATACTAGTGTAATTATTTCCTCATAGCTAATACCCTCTTCTTTATTGTATCCCTTGGAATAAAATATATCAAGATTTTTTAATATAGTTCCTAACACATTAACTTTTTTTCTAAACACCCATTTAGGGTGAATATTTAGACTATCTTTAGGACTATCTAATAGTACCCAAACATTATTTCTTTCAAATTGATTAAGTTCTTATAAAATTTACATTACCCATAATTTATCATTAAATTCATCATTGATGTTATTAGGTTCAATATGTGAAAATAAATCTTTATTTTCAACCTGATTTCTAATAAAATCTCTAATTTTTGTTCCTCTATCTAGATTTTCAAAAACTACAACATGAATTTCATGCTATAGAAAAAATTTATAACTATGTATATAGACCCTAAAATTATATATATGGGTAATATACATGGTTTGGATGTTTATAGATCCTATTATAGTGGAAATAGGGCCATGGAAATTTCAATGGTTTGAAATTGTGGCTGGAGGTCTATAGCCACAGTTCAAATTGTGAATATAGGTCTATATCCACGGTTTTCACCATGTAAATAAACATATAACCATGGTTTGAAACCATGGAAATTATTAAACCCATGGAAAACTATTTCCATTGTTTTAAACCACAGAAATAGAGAAATGGCCATGGTTCCCATCATGGAAATACCTCTGTAGATATGGTTTTGAAATGTAGCTATTTTTTCCATATAAATAGTTAAAAACCAAGGCTATAGGTATTTCCATACCCAATATAAAGTGATGGTTTGTAACCAAGGATATATCCCCTATTAATATAAGAAAATATGTTCACTTTGTGGCTTACAACAGCACTCCTACCTAATTTTCAACAAAATACCATGCAATATACATGTCATAACAACACTAGTATTGCGCATAAACTTAACACTGAACTGGAATACATACAATAACTAGCGCACACAGATTTAGTGAAATCAACACGCAAGGTATTTACAAGTTTAAGAAAAAAAATAAATAAGAATAACACCCTAAAATAAAGTATCTAAAGTAGTTCCAATGAGTGGAAATATAAAAATAAAGGTTTTATATAAGTAAAAAATAATAATGAACTCACATGTAATTCATGTATTTCATCTTCTTAGTAGATGAACCCTTCATCCTTTAATTTTTAAATTTCACTCAACCTAATTTTTCTCATTAATTAAACAAAATAAAATAATAAACATCATATTAAATCATTTTAGTTCAAGATAAATAAAACCAGGTAATAGGTAAGAAAGTCATTGTAGTTATGGCTCAATGTTGTGGAAGATGTTGTAGTACATTGGGGACATTTTGAGGCTACCTCCAACACGTAATTGGATTATAATGAATAGATTTGAATAATAATAGACATGGGATGAGATAAAGAAATTGTAGGTTTTCACTTGTTTATTTTCCCTCCCTTGATTGATGTAATATAATAACACTCCTACTAGATAGCAGCACTCCTACCAGCTAGCAGCACTCAAACCTTCCAGTATATTACAACAGAATAAAAAACAAGAAAACAATATAAACATAACTCAAATATATTACAATATATATATCCTAAAAAATCAAACATTTAAATACCTACCAGGAATAAAATTTTTATACAAACATGCATCACTTAAATCCATACCCAACCACTATTGCAGCTTAACAGAATAATAAAAATAATAAAATATAAACCTAACACAAACAAAATACAATATATATCACAATAATTCCAACAATACATAATATAAACAATATAAAATTTCAATATCAATATCCTTAGAATAAAACCATCACAACCCTCATCATCTCCTATAGAAATACCAACATCATTATCACCTCCCCTCATATCACTAGCATCATTATCAATATCCACATTAGAATATGCATTGAAATCAGTGGAATGAGCTAAAAAAGGATCATAAAAATGAAAATAAATGATAATTCATTTAATGAATGAAAACATTAAAAGGTTACTCATATAAAGGTTATATATATATTTGATATAATGATTTTTATTTATATAAACTATTATTGATACACATATTTGTTATAAATAATTTTTAAATTAAACTATTATTCCACCATGCATTTTAACGGGAAGCGGTATCAGATATTTTTTCGTAGGAATTATTTCAGAGATATGGAATATTAACACATCTATAATTAATGTAAATAGTACTATAATTATTTTGTGTAATGGATGATGAATAATATATATAGTGAAAACAAAATATATACTGATAACGTTGAATGGAAAAAATATATATATGAATACTAAGAACACGGTGTCTAGATTGTGGTATGAAAACATTCTTGTAGTGGTTTTACAACAAGATGCTACACAAGATGAACTGAACACTATGTGAACAGTTTTCATCGCTACAGTCCAAAGGATCCTCATCATTAAAGGTTGATGATAATCTAGAACTAGATGGCCTTTTATTACTAATGTCTTCTATTATTTATGGACTATTATTGTGTTTTGAATTTAGGTAACTATAATTTAAATGGTTTTCATCATTGAAGTATGATGCTAGATAATTTATTAGTATGCCATCTCTACAATTGGAAGAGGAAATTTTTCATGTGATGGATATATATCCAAACATAATAGTTTTATATGGGTCACAAATAATAAAGATGAGGTATTTTTTGATTTTGGTATATAGGAAATGAAAATAATTTTTCTTTCATTCCTAAATCTATTAATGAGTCTTTTAAGTTAAATTTAGAAGAAGAAAATATTCCATAAATTCTCATATAAAAAATGTCAATAATTATTAAGAGTTTCATAGAATTAAAAATGATATTTATAATCATCAGTAAAATATTTGAGTAAATTTAAATAAGTTATTGAAAATGTATATTAAAGGTGTACTAGGTGAATTTACAAAATTGAATTTATTAAGAATCTGAAAGAATACTATTTTTAATTATAGGTAAATAATGGTTAAGATCTATGATAAATATATAATTCCATGCATATAACATACCTAACAACATATGAAGAACATGGTTTAAATTTTTAAACTAAATTACTCTGATGTGTAACTTGTAGTGAATCTTCGTCATCAAATTATATCAACAAATCACTCTCTAAGAAAAACAATAATGTATTTAATAGATAAAACATGACTCAATTTCAAAAATTATTAACATATGAATATCATGGATATTGTTTCATACATAAATATCTATAATTTTTATGTTAATAATGTTAATATAATGCAACACATATGCATAATGTTAAAAACATTATGTTAAATTATATGATAATGAGTATGTATTTTAGTATTTCTAGAATAATAAGAATAAACATAAGCACTGTAAAGTTGAAAATGTCTATATATTATAGTATATATGTAAATATAAGAAATAATATGCACTAAAAACATGAAAATGTGTATTATTTATGCTTTGTAATAAAAATTAGTGTAATAATGACCTAAAAATTATCATATATATGTAAATAATAAAGTTTTTGTATAAGAATAATCCAAAGAAAATGAATTTTTTATACTTTATATATTATCATATTTTTTACAGTACTTTTCTATTATGTTATATGAAATTATATATGTATTATAGTATTAGTATAATCATGGATATAAATATATTCATAGGAATTCACACTGTTAATTTGATAATGTTATTGTATTGTAACAAGTGTTTAGGTATAAGTAAAAACATATTCACTTTCAACTTCAAAATATGTGTATTTTAGTTACTATATAAGGATTATAATTACAATATTCATAGACATAAGCATATGTATATATATATTCAATATTTTTATATGCATGAGCATTAGAAGATACAGATGTAATTTATTGGTAATATATATTATAGTATTATAGTGTTTTTATATTACAATTGAAACTTAAATAGAAGCACTATAAAAATTTGTATATTTAAATATCTATTAAGATGTATAAAATTTAGTTTTTTAAAATATGTATCTTTATGTATTTGTTTAAGAATATGTTGGTGCATAAGTAAAGAAAATTTAAGAAAGAATTTTTTTTGTATGATAGCATTTGTGTTATTATCAAAATTAAAATTTGAATAAACCTAACCATATGTATAAGGATATATATTAGTTATTTATGTATTATAGTTCTTCCAAATCGATGAAATTTAAAATTTGTATGTATTGAGGTTTTTTATTATAATTATCAACACACATTTTATGATTTATATCAACCTAATGTGTTACTTTTTTTAAAAAATTTTTATTTATTAATTAATGTTATTGAAGGTTAATAAAATTTATATTCATGTATGTGAATGTAGAACAAAATACATAGAAAGGAATCAAAATATATGATAATTTATAGTGCTTCGATGGATTAAGATATAAAAAAGAGGTAATGTTATTAAAATACATTTCATATATTGATGTAAAAATGTTATGAATAGTTTTTTACATAAATGAATGAAGTGTATATCTTAGGTGAATACCATAGGGGTTCTATCTAGTCTAGATAACTAACCTCATGAATTCTACATCTCTAATATTTTAACATGATTTTCCAATACTGACATCCACATGGTAAGAATTAAAATATACCATAAAACTAATTACTCTGGTTATACTTTTGAAAAATATGTGTGAAAAAATGATTATAAATAACAATACTAAATGAAAATAGTCAAAATATTTCTATAATTCTTTGAGAAAACATTGAATTTCATAAATGAACAAAATTCCATATGTTTTCTTATAAAATTATTGGTGGTGGAATAATATATTTTAATCTAAAATTTATATTTATTTTAATTTTTTTTATCTTCAAAATATATAGTTCATGATAGAATTTGGACATTTATTTCTTCTGGATGATATCGAACCAAAATTTAAGAGTGAATCTTATGTAAGTTATTCTAATGCATATACTTGAGCATTTTTTATTACTAAATATGAACATTAAATTATACCTATAATAATTTCTACATATGGAAGGTTTTATAAACATATACAAAAAGTGTTGTATTATTTTATGCATATACATGAGCAATGTTGTATTGATAAATATGAAAATTAAATTTCAACCAGAGTAATTAATTAATTACCTTTATTAAGAACATTTGAAGTTAGTTAGTTCATGAAAATAATGAAATGTATGAGAAGAGGGGACACTGATAGGGAAATTGGGTTATAGGGGAAGTAGAAAATGAAATGAAAACTAGTAATAGGTAGAGTGACAGGTGGATTAGGAGCCACACATTTTAGTATGAATAATATATGTTATGTAGTAATTTATTATGTTACACACCATAAATTTGACATGGAATATCAAACACTAAGTAGGGGATATCAAAAAATTTACTATGAGAAGAACCTTCTTAGAATTCGTAGTATATATGAAATCTGAAATGCAATTAGGTAAATGAACTTCATATATGTGGAAAAATGAGTTTTGATTTAAATGATACTCTTGATATAAAATTAAGTTAGTTAACGAATAATTTTACTAATATTCATTAAAAAAATTCCTTAATATTGTAAATATTAATTTGTTTAACTAAACCAAAATAATAATAATTAAGGATTCATTTCCTAGATGAAAGTCCATGGATCATTTTAGCTACTCTATGGAATGGCCTTTAATGGTGGGTATTTTTTCTTCAACTACTGTTGATTTTAACATTTAAAAATTTTAATAATAAAAATTTAAGGGTTAATCAATTTAATGGGAACCATGAAGAATCTAAAAAATTGTATTTTTTTCATGATGACTATAAATTTATGGTGACTAATAATAAATTAACCCACCATAAAAAATCTAAATTTTGAGTCATGTAATTATTTTTCATAATCATAAAAAGAAATCATGTTCAGTCCTTTGAAGAGAAAATTTTCCTTCAAAATGATGTGTAATTTTTTGATATTCTAAGATAATTTGTTATGCTAGGAGAAAAATGAATGTTTAGGACTTTCCCCCTTCTATGAATAGTTCATAAATCAACGGGAAAAAAATTCTTATAAGAAAATAAAATTACATATAATATACCAAAGTAAACATCATATACTCTAGCCAAATGATTATTTTAGGTTTCTCTATCGATAGATGAACATTCATACAATCCATTGAATTCATACATAATATTGATTTGTAACTGGAATTACAAGGCATGTATCATCTATATACTTGTTTTTTAGTTTCATTTTATCAACAGACCACTTCTAGAATGGTTATACATGAAATAAAAAATATTCCACGTGTCAGGCTCTACATTATAAAAAAACTAGTAGTATATACAACTATCCTAGTCACATATCTTTCCAAAATACACAACAAATTCTAATTAATTACACACTATTTTTTAAAATTTTATTTAAAACTTTCCCAAAGTGTTTATTCGACCATGAAAACATAAAATTTAGCCATAAAGACAAAAAAGATTCATTTTTACCACATAATAACCTATATCATTCATTATATTACATTTTTAAATAGTAAACCATCAAAATAGAATGGAAAAATTGGGTTAATCGTACATGAATCAAGATAAAGCTTGGATAAAATGTTACGATGCTCCTAATAATCAATCCTCCACCATAACTAGAGAAAATAATTCTCCTATTATAATATTCATGAACTATTAGAGTCAATGATACTCATATTAAAGAATAAAATATTGATATTTTCCACCTATATTCCATCAGTTTGATTACATCAAAGATAAAAATAAGCCTCAAAGATATAGAATTACACTCTATATGAACCATACAATCAATATAACCCCACCAATGCCCCCATCACCTTGAATCAATCTAACACTATGACATGAGTAACATCAAGTGACAAAAATATAATTGTATATGAATGCCAAAAAATTTCTAAACCTTCATAAGGGATATTTCCCTGATATTCTAGTTGGTTCGCATCCTCATAATTTTTTCAATGTATGAAGATCTAATTGTAATCATGATCAATCCAAATATTAACATTAGTTTGTGTAGGCCTTGTCAAACTCAAATCCTGCATTTTTAGTGATGTATCATACAATAATGAATCACAATTTAATGAAATATATAATTCATGAGAGAGAGTTGTAATATATAAAAGGCATAATTCTAGAATATTGGATGATAATTTCCCAATGATCTATCCCTAAATATCCCACCATGAAAAAAATTAGTGTTTATAAATGATTAACTTTTCATCATATGATTCATATACCAACCCTAAAGTACTATATTAAAATTAATCCCACTACTATTATGAGTGAAAAATGATTTAATTACTTGTATAGGAATACATCAACAATAACCCCATTTGGTTGAGTTCCATTTCCCGATTGAGTGAACTCAAAACCCAATAGCACTATTGATTGAGTTTATTATGCCAAAGTTTTTATGTTCCAAATCTAGTCATTTTCCTTAGTAAATATCTTATCTAAAACCACAAAAATATTACTCTACATCATCGATACCCTTCTGAGGTTATCAGTAAGGATAAATTCCACTCATAAATCCTAACTCTTATAGTAAAGGGATTGATGATTAGAACCAAGAGGACACACACAAAAATTTAGATTCGTCCACTAAAATACCTGGAATAATAAATAAGTAATATAAAAAATATTGAATATGTGTATCTATTATATAAACTAAGAATTTAAATTAAATATAGGAATATAAAATCTTTAATCAATTAAAATACATAAAACTTTTCTGATGTATTATAATAATGTATATAGTAAAATTCCCTAGATATTACATAAACTTTTCTATAAATTCAAACACATGGTAAACAATATAACTTACCAATGAAAGATATTTTTTAGGACCCATTTAATAATATATGGTACATGATAACATAAAATATCAACTCAAAATTAAGTTTAATGTAATACTAAAAACTTAGGGAAACAAATTGGCACCAGTTAGATTGTTTAGTAATAATCATAATTAGGTGAGCTCTTACAGGAGTGACTGTGAGTATTTTTCACATGTTAGGAGAAATATAATACATTTTAAAATGAATGATTATACACCATAATTACATGTAGGGTCTAATATATTTGGGGTTTTTTAATAGGTAATATTTTTAAATATTTATGAAAGTAGTGGTGATGAAAAAATATCAAATGGTATAAAACATACCATTGTGGTAGTGATGACACATTTGGATGGCATAAAAAATTCTTAAGGACACATGAAACATATTTAAAATCTCCTAGTGATACAATTTTGTTGTTCCAAAATAACATAGGTTAACATGTTGTTATGAGAGTTTTAGGAACCTCTATATGTTAATAGAAGAGTGTGTTCATGTATTTGATTGGAAAAAAACATTAAATTATGATTAAATATGAAATTTTAGTAAAATTATGAGATAAAGTACAATCATGTGTGGGAAATCACCTCAAGAGAATGATTATGGCCACATGAAACATATATTAGAGAATCAAAAATACCAAAAAATCCATACAAGAAAGAGAAAATGTGTAGTCCTTGAATAATGACCACAAAAATCATAACATTAAGAAAAAGCTATTTAGTTTGGCAGGTGATACATTTCAAAGTAGATAGATGATATTTTCTATCATGAAAGAGGCATAATATTTTTAATTTGATGTCCAATGTTTTTTCTATAAAAAAATAAGGATAAGTAGTTAATGGGTTTTGTTTCTGAAACAAAATCATAAATTAGGTTTTATCAAAATGTGAATGATATTTCAAGCACATAACACTTTTGATGATATATAAAAATATAAAATTTGATTGTTTTAAAATTGACTAAATAATTAAAATTTGTCTATATTTGAAAGAAAAAATGTAAAGTTTTATCTATTATCCATCACATAAGAAAATTATATCAAGAACATATTGTCATGGATAGCTAAAAAATATTATTTATGCAAGGAAGTATATTTAGAGAATAAGATATACACCCGCTTGAATATATACCTACTCAAATCAATTATTTTAGTTTATCAAGAACTCACCTTCTTAAATATATAAATAACAAAAAATAAGTAGTTTTGTAAGAAAATATATGACTTCTTGCATTTATAATAGTAATTTATCAAGAAAATACATGCTTGAACATATAAATAACATAAAATAATGGTTTAGCAACAATTATTATTTATCAAGAATAGATACCTGCAAGAAAATAGTACTTTATCAAGAGCATACCTACTTGAAAAATAATAATTATATAAGGAAATGTATTAAGACAATAACAAAAACACCTGATTCAATATATACTTACTCGGATCAATCATAGTAGTTGATCAGGTACATGTCATCTTGAATATATAAATAACATAAAAATAGTATTTTGGAAAGAAAATATATACCTGCTTTTATTGATCATAGTACTTTATCAAGAACATTTCTTCTTTAATATATAAATAACATGAAATAGTTTTTTAAAAATGTATAATATTTAAATAAGTGGATGAAAATGAGTTTTACAACATGATACATTTCTAATAATGCACTTATCATATGTGGAATGTGCTATAGACAGTTTTCAATGATTTATATCAAATATTCCTTGGTGAGATGAAAATAACTTGTCGTCCCCAATGTAAAGTTACATAAATATAAAAATGAAAGGATAAGAATTATAAAAGTTCATTGGGAATAAATTACCACAATAATAAAAAAATATTAGAGAGGAAATTTTTTCAATTAATAGAAAAAAGATAAACAAATATATTTACATTTATTATCCTTCATGGTAAGGGTGAATTTAAAATGTATAAAACTCAAAAAAACATGAATCAACACATACAAATATTCTTCAACCACCTTTATATATTAAAATATCATTAAATTATTCAAGAATAGAATATTATTTCATAGGAAAATTCCATGTCAAATAGATAATCAATGAAACAATATCAACCCTCAAATAATTTATCCCTTAAAAGTATCCATGATTATTACATGAAAAATATTAATTAAACTATTCTGAAAAATAAAAAAAATATTGAAATAATTATAAATTAGGAAAAACAATAAAAAATTAAATTTAACTGGGTTGTACCAATGACACAGTCTAAACATGTATAAACAGTGTAAAAATCACATCATTTAAAAACAATACAACAGGATCCAAATAAGTAATTGATGCAGGGAGAAAAGAATAAAATTATATGTTCCTGAAATAAATATTTTTTATTATATAACTAAACACATATTATAAAAAAATAAAAAACATTTTATATGGGATATTAGATTTGGTAAAAATAAATTAAAAAATATAAATTAATTTTTAGTGGAAGATTGGGGTAACAAATCAAAAATAAACAACATGTTGATGATAATCCCATAAAAATGCACTATTATGGGAACCCTTTCCATTTATGCTGATACAAATTAATAGAAGAGTATGAGTAGCTATTTCACATTATTAATAATGGAAGAGAGTATTAACCTAGTTTCATAGAATGGGTTAGTGAGAAATCACATGAGGAAGTAGATCACATGGGTAGGGGTGGGTTTGGGTGAGAAATTAGAGATGTGGGCTGGAGACATTAGTGGAAAAGGATCTCTAGGAGGTAGGGTGGCTGTATTAGAGGAGGAATGTGGATGGTGTTGTGGTTGTGTCATATCTATGTCGATTAGCGGTGAGCCACATTAGAGGAGGGTTTCAGTGAGATGGGGGCCATGTATTAGCCATGTCGGCAGGGAGGTGGGGAGTATGCATCCACTCGGAGGTGGGATGGCTATTACAAATCCAAGTCTGAATAGAGGTGGGGAGGACACTTTAGAGCTTCTTCAGTGTAAATATTGGTTGGCTTCATTAGATCCATGTAAACAGGGAGGTAGGATGGCTATGTTAGAACAACATCGGTAGAGGAGGAGGATCACTAGGAGGTTGTGTGGCCACATCAGAGGGGGTGAGTTTAAGGGATAAGTAATCTTGAGGGTAGAGGATGAGGAGGTAGAGGGTGGGGGAATCATGAGGTAAGGAAAAGGTAGAGTGGGTGAGGAGGAATATTGATAGGGGTGTGGAGGAGTGATCACAAGGGGAGGAGAGTATTTCCACATGCATTATTTGGCCCATGGATTTAGTTTGGATATAGAAATGATTTTTATAAACCTTGGATATAAATCCATGGATATATAACAATTTTTTAGTATTGTACAACATCTAAATGATGGTATTTATGAGTCTTAACAGTTCTATGAAAATGAGGGCTATATATTTGAATGTCTTCTAAAGGTTCAGGTTCAGGTTGTTCCTCAGAACTAGAAGATTTTTCTTGATTATTTCACTGAACTATCAGATGAATTTTCATTTATATTTAATTCGATATATCACCATCAAGGTTGTATAAATGGATCTCAATCTCATGTGGATCTATTTGATGAAATTGTACATGAAAAGATTATACCACAATATTTGTCCTTTTATTAAACATCCTATATGATTTACTATATGTTAATATCCAAGGAAAATTACTTCATCACTCTTGAATAAATTTTTTTCAATATTATCATTTATAATAATAATAAATAATTAGTAACAAAAAAATATAAAGTAATTAACCTTTGGTTTTCTACCATCCCATAATTCATATTGGGTTTTCTTTAAAATACATCTAATTAAAACTCTATTAATTATGTACTAATTTTTATTCACATTTCTTCCCAAAAAAATAGGTAAATCATACTCAATGATTATGGTCAAGGTAATTTCTTGAAAGGTTCTATTTCTTCTTTATACTACAAAATTTTTTGTGGGGACCTAGGATCATATTATTTATGAGAAATTTTGTGAGAAAAAAATTCTATATCATTATTTTAAAACTCAATTCCATGATCACTTATTAAGGTCTCAATTCTATATTCAATAATATTTTTTATATATCTAGAATACTTTTAAAAATAGGAAGATTCCTCACTTTTGTGTGTTATAGATAATACACAACGATATCTAGAAAATTCATATTCTAGAACATTATCATAATACATAACATTTAATCTATAAACCCTAGAAGGTCCAAATAATTCCTTATAAACCAAATCTAGTGGTTGAGAAGTTAAAACATATATCTTTGATTTGAAGGATATTTTGATATGTTTCCTTTTTGAACATGAGTTATATGGTTTCTCATTTTAGAATTATAGTTTTGGTGGATCCTTGTCTAAACCTTTCCTAGTTATCTTTATAAGTGAATGAATATTGCAATGTCCTTGTCTCTTATTCCAAAGAAAATATTCTTTGTAAAAGGAACATAAAAATGAAATTTTATGAGAAAATAATGAATCAAAATTAACAGCATATACATTATCATTTCTTAAAGTAATACAAAATCAAGAAATTTTAGAATAAAAAACATTACAAGAATTATTTTCCAATTTATCATGAATAATATCATCACATAACTATGATATACTAAGAAAATTATTCATTAATCCATCTAAAAATTAAACATTAGAATTAAAATAGTGTTAGAGTTACTGATTTGAGAAATTATAATAATTTTTATGTTTATCATTCTCACAAAAAGTGGCATGTTCACCATCCACCTTAATTAGGTTCTAGAAACTTGAATAGTACCCAATCATGTGTTTGGAACTGCCACTATCCAAATATCATAAGTGCTTATTAGATATTTTCAAGATAGTTTCCTACAAAAAATTTATTAAACCAAAAATGAATTTGGTCACCAAAATATTATTGGGCCTATAAATGTTATTACTAAATTATTTAGGAACTCGTAATTTCTTAAAAAGTTTACTAAAATATTTTTGGAAAATTTTGGATATAAAAAAATTCTTAGGTCCAAAAAAATAAAAACCAATAACATAATTAGCAGAATTTCTACTAGGGATAATATTATTTTTTATGATCCTTCATTTTTTAGGATGATAGTCTCTCCCAGTAGTATATTTAGGTTTTGTTTTCATTCCAACAATTTGATTCCATATATTTCTTCAATTTTTAAATATTTAAAATACCTTTTTAATTTCTCATTAGATAATTTTAACTCATTTTTCTCATTTAAAAATAGATCATTTTTTCCTTTTCAATGGTAAAAGAAGTTTTAAATCTAGTATTCAGAGAATGATGCTTCTTTAAAACCTATATTTATCTTTATGCTCATTAAAAGTATCCTCTATCATATTACAATATTTTAAAGTTTATTTATTTGAAATTTTTTATCACTATTTTCATCTCCTAATAAGTTATAAATATGAATAGGAGATATAGGAAAAACATTAGATACCTCAGAAGTGTTTTCCACAAAACATATGTTGGATGTATTATCTTTTTATTCTCGGCTTGAATCTGATTCACGTGATATATCCTCTAAATAAATACATATTGATTCTATATATTTATTATATCTCTTATCCTTATCCTCATATTTCTTCTAAAATTTTGACTTAGGATATTCATCTTTAACATGACCTTTTCTCTTGTATTCATAGAAGACTATCTCATATATAGTACCATCCTTTCTCCAATATTTTCCAAAATTACCTGTATTTTCATACTTGAATTTGTAACTAGGTGTCTTTACGATATTATTACTTTTTATAAAATTTCATGAATCTTATAAATAAGTGGTTCATTTCTTCACCACTATCAGTATATGACTCATCATCACCTGAGCTTTCATCTTTCATCTTCACTTTTTTCTTTTTCCAGTAGTAGTTTTGAAAACTACAGACTTCCTCTTTTGTTCATCCTATTCCTATATGTTTACTTTTATTTCCTCATCATAAATCATAATCTTTTCTATAATCCCTTAAACATGAAACTTACTAATTTCATATGAATCTCAGATTGAAACTGATGTTCCTCTCCATATGTATAGTAAACATCTCAATAAGTTCATCACTTAATCTTTTCTAGGAATTAGTTTTTCTAGTGAATGAATCATGTTCAGATTCTTATTAAACTTGATATACATATCAAAAATAGGTTCATCAAATTTTATGTTAATATTATCATATTTAATAGCATAAGTATTTAAAGGAATTTCTTTAACATTAGATGTTCCTTCATGAGAAACAGTTAAAGTATCGCAAATTTTAAATACAGTAGTCTGGGCATAAATTCATTTAAATTAGTCATCTCCTAAAGAAAAATATAATTAATTAATGGATTTAAAATTATTATTATTATAAGATTTTTAGTAGGATCAATCCATTCAGCTCTAGCAGTTTTGTGTAGTTTATATTTTTCTTCAATTACTGTACAGATTTTGAAACCCATGCTTTTAATATGAATCTTCATTTTAATCTTATTATGGGAATATTTTGTTCTATTAAAATAATGAGGACTATTTTTATAATATCCCTATTGTCTATTATTATCCATAAATAATTAAATTTATAGATAGCATAAATTTAATATCTTTAAAATAAAACTAAATCATAGTTGAAATATATTTGAAAAACCTCTAAAACTAATTTTTTGGTGGAGTGAGAAACTCAAGAGGGGGTGAATTGAGTTCCCAATAAAAATTTGTATTAAAAAATTCAGGAAAAAATCCCCCAAGTTAATTAAAAATTCCATGTAAATCAAAACTATAGAATTATATAAATTCGATCATTCAAAAAATTTATCATATATAGGATTAGGGCCCAGTTAAAATATTTTATAAATACATTAACTTTTGAAATAAAATTACTTAATCAAACACTTTATATAAACATAGGTTAAGACTAACTATCAAAGTAAAGTTTTGTATATAGATTTAAATAAAAAATTCAGTTTTAGATTTGAAAAATAGAAAAACAAAATGAATTAAATTAAAAAGAAAAATATAAACAAGTAGTTCAGTCTTAATCCAAGACCTAATCCCTCCACATAAAAATCACTTGATACTAATAAAATTATTATAATAATAATGATATCCACAACCTGGATTAGGTTTTATAGTCAACATCACACAAGTTTTTCCAAACTCAATGCCTCTTCCATAATTATAAGTGGGGATAAAAACAACAAGCAGGCCACACATGACCTCTTCCACAGTTTTTATGTGTATACAAATAGATAAATTTGAGAGATTTTGTCAAGAACATTCTAGTTTGGTACAAGAAATAGTGCGTATTGATAAAAGAGTAATGAAACACACAAATCAAATATAAATCATGAAAAAGATATAGTAAATTATTAGAGTATGAAAGAAGTGGCACTAATAAATATAAATAGCTTTAGATGTTTAATGGCCCTCATTTTTTTCAGAGCTCAAACAGGTTCTTTAAATAGAAAAGGAAAAAAGGTGTCATATTGTCCTGAAAAATCATTCTATTTTCAATATATAGATGTTCTGAAGAACTTCCATACAAATGAGTTTTGATTTTTCCTCTATGTAGAATATGAAGGTTCTTATTTTTATATATTTTCCACACTCCCACATCCAAATGTATGTATATCTATGTATCTCTCATTACTACAGGAGTTCTTAAAAATATATAGCTCTCCAGGTCCAATTATCCATTGAAGAATAATAATAAAGATATCCTAGAACCTTATATTGGGCACTAAATTAGAAAACTCTAAATTTTTCATCAATGCATCTATGGAGTAGTTTAGGAATAATGATTAATAAGTCCAAATTAGTCTTGAAAACATAAACTTCTATAAACTAGGCATCAAATGAATTAAATTAAAATGAGAGTCAGAACAAAAATGGTATCATACTGGTGGTAGATCGTCGTTGATGGTAGCATAGACCAAGGAAATATTAGACTAACAATAGTCTAGTCCAGAGATAAATCTATCAATTTTAGATCATATAAACTAGTGTTAGATATAGTCATTGATATATTTTATTGGTGGTAGATCTTAATTGTGTTAGATCTCACTAGTAGTTGATCATCATTGGTGGTGGATCAAATCTTGAAGTAGATGCATCAGGTGGAGATGTAGTGCATAGGTAGATTTGGTTGAGCCAATGGTAGATGTTCTTAACTACCTGTAGATATCCTCAATGGTAGTCCCATAAATAGTAGAGCCTAATAGTAGATATAATCCACTGGTAGATCTGATTGAACTAATGGTAGATCAACACAACCAATGGTAGATCTCTTTCCACATATGGTTGGTCTTTATAACTAACGGTAGATCTATCTTTAGCCAAGTTTCTTCACAAAATTATGTACTATCATAAAACATTAATCTTATTAGAAAAATAACAAACATTATTTGTGATCATTAAAATAAGTAGGTTCCAATAGTAATTGAACATAGTCTTTATTTTAAAATATCAATATATTGCATCCCCCTTTAATAAATTACATCCTCCCAATGTGAAATTGAACATAGAAATAAAAAATTATAAATTTTGAAATACCTTTGTTGAAATACCACATAATAATAAGGGTTAATAAAACTTTCTCTTGAAAAGAGGAAAAGGGGATATGGAGGTCATCTATAATAACACATAAATAGGTTTTCAAGTAGAAAAACATTAGTGGGAAGTAAAAATAAAAACATAGAAGAAACAATAAAGTTAAAATAATGATAGAGAGAAATGGAGATCATTGATCACAAGAAATTAATTGATCATGATAAAGTTAACATCCAAAAAACCAAAATCCAAAGAGGTGTAAAAAGTAAATCAATTCATTGGAAATGAAGGTAATATTATAAATTTTTTATTCCAATATCCTTTTCATATAGTCGAATAATTTATCACCATATAGGATAAGAACATAAGGAAAATATAATTACTTTATAAGTATAATTTCATCCTTTAACAAATTTCTACCAAAATATCATATTTTACTCAAAATAAATAGTATTAATTGTGAATTTTTTATGCTCGAAGCACTAAAATAAACATCTAATGGATCACATAATCTCTAAAAATTATAACAATATATTCTTACTATCTTTATACATTAACCATAACAAAAATGGTTAGAATAAGGTAATATAATTCCATAAATTAATAAATTATCATACATATATAATACTTTAATCTTAAAAATTAAACAGTAATACAGAATTTCAACTAAGCACATTTGATAAATAAATATCCTTAAAATTACTCAAAATATTCATGACAAAGATTGAAACCCATAAAATTATAAGTATTTGGTCATAATTTCTCTCAATATTAATTTAACATTTATCTCCAATTAACATTAGTCACTCATAAAGTCATATACCCAAATTGTATATGCCCTAATCATATAATAAACAATATATGATAATCATTTTCAAAAAAAATGAATTATAAAAATGATAAATTAAAATGATTTCAGAAGATAATTCAACATTTATTACTAAAAAATCCCATAATATTATTATAACAATAATCAAATAATGTTCCATAAAACAATAAACTTTTTCATCAGTCACATAGGAACCAAATCAGTTTTAAATCTAATGGTCAACTATATCATATGGTCCCAAATTGTAATGACCCATAATTATCTAAACATCAATGATTTGATAAACCCTAAGGTCAAAAATACCATTAAAAATGTAACAAAATTCTTCCTCAAATAATAGTTTACATTAAACATAAGGGTTGTATATAACCTAACCCAATAAAACATCTACCAAAATTTCATTAATCACCTCAAAATTTAATTACAAAAAAACTAACATGGGATTTTTAATACTTTGAATTTATGGTCAACCATAAAATTATAATGTAACGTCCTGACCCCAGTTACCCAGAGTCGGTGCATTATTACATAAATTTGGATTGATTACAAGGAAATCATGTCTCGAAAGAACGATGAGTTTAGTATTATTGGAAACAAGATTCATACATATGATCCACTTTACAGATTGAAGAGAAATACAACAATAATATATTTCATTAGAAGCATCCAAGCCTCCTAGATTATTCCTGTAGGTCACTCATAAGTAACTTCTTTATATCCTGGGAAAATGAAACATAAGAAAGGGGTGAGCTCAAACGCTCAGTAAGGGTAAGTAATACAGTGGAAAATGACATAAATATTAAGTATGGAAAATAATTGACAACCACATGCCTTTACCAATAATAAACATGAATACTTTTATGGAAAGATTATGAGCTAAGTAAATAATTCCATAATAAAACAAAATCATGGGTATTATACTAGTCGAATGACCACATGAACCATCAATATTATTTCCATATTGAGGGAATGTATAATGCCGGACATTCTGAAACATTTTGTCATGGCCTCGGCCAAGACGTCTAAAATGATTAAGGTCTCGGCCAAAACCATAAATCAAATTGGGAAAGGGCCTCGGCTAATTCCACATCTAGTTGTCTCATGAGACCTACCGATGCATCAAGGAGCTATAGAGGGCTCCACCCGTCACTTACTATGTCCAATACATTCCTCATATGAAAAGGTTTAAACATATCATAAACATTCGTATTAAAACTATCATACGAAATGTCAATACTTTAACAATAAGAAATGAATGGTATAAAAATAGCACATCCATAGTCAAACATATCACAAAAACTTCAATACAATATGGAAGTTTTGTATCATAATAAATCAACATCAAATAATCTTAAAATCCATCAAAGGATGTTGACATAGATGAAATCAAAACCCTTTTTTTAGAGACATATCTCTTTATATTTTGAAATTATTTAAGAGTCACATAAAGAAAATATTTATTTTGAAAATATTATTATATTCTTGTAAGGGAAGCTTCGACAATGTTATAATGGCGTAAAATAGATGCATCTGCCGTATAAGTTAAAAAAACATTCTTACCTTAATTTTGTCGAAAAGGTTAAAAAAGACCTTGTTTGGAAAACGACGGAAGGATTCCTTTATAAACTTATTATAAAAATTCAAACAAGCGTATAAATGACTTTAACCCATATTCTTTAAAATAGTAAGAATGTTTTGAAATACATTTTTAAGAAACGTGGATGTGGATAATAAAGAGGTCCCATTAGATAATTACGTATAAACAACCTCGGATAATGAAGAGATTGTAAAATAAACCCTTACCTTGTACTTTTCCTTGGTTGATGGTAGGTTAACCTCCTGTATAATGGTTAAATAATTGTTATTTAATTATACAATAATCATATATATTAATATGATATCATATATGATCTTTTAACATCACTTTGTTAATAAGATATTAGTACTATCGTTGTTTTTGGTGTTAACTTACTCGTTTTCTTTTATATAATCTGTGTTTGTTATGGATAGGTTGTATCAAACTCATATCCATAATGATATTAAGTCCTTAAATATTATTTTTAATTGTCCAATAAAATTTAGTCTTGAAGGGATACGATGGGGAATGAATCTCATCACGTTCGTGGAGATGGTAATTTGTACGTACGCACGAGCGACAATATCATTCTTTTGATATTAAAATAATATATAATTGGATAGTATATCATATATAATAAATAATTATCATGTTATATTTATTATTTACATGAATTAAACATCATTATTATACCCATCCAAATAATAATTTGTTGAATAACAATTACACCATGACGTGGAGACGGTAAGTCGTTCGTACGCACGTATGGTGGCATGTCATTCAAAAGATAGATAGAATACAGAATATGGTTGTACCATATTTATAATAAAATCACAGTATATATAAGATACTAGAGTTATTATTTTATAATGGGAATAATAAATAAGTTGAAGAAGAAAGGAACTTGAAAGAGGGTGGTGAAAACAATACCTCTTCTTCGGGTTCTTCCTTTTGATTTGATCAAAAGGGCTCCTTAGGTTGGATTTCTGATCCAACTAAGGCCTCTAGGATGAATTGAGGGAAGTTGGGAGGATATTTGGGCAAGGGTTGTCTGGGAAAAAAGGCTTTGAAGGTGTGAATTAATTATAAGGTGGAGTGCCCTTTTATAAGAGGGGTGAGGGGCTCTTTAGGAAAAACTTAAAGTATTATTTTATAATAAAATAATATTCAGTTTCCAATGGATCCAAATTAGATTAATCAAATTCTAAGGTTTGGATGGGTCTAAATCCTTTCAACCAATAGATTTTAGATAGGTTTGGGTCATTATATTTACCTTATCTTTTAGTTTTAACTCTTAGTTAATTAGTTTAACATTTACCATGTCACTTTGTATTCTTATATTATATAGTTAATAAACTTACTATATACATCCAAGCAACCCCCAAGTGGTCCATTAATGATACACCTATAATGATATAAGTATGTTGGCTAAACCATAGATATTTAGGAATTTAATATCAATTAATAATATAATAATCGTTTTAAAAACTCTTTTATGTCAATTTTGACACTATTCAATAATTAATTTTTGTTAAATTCTTAAAAAAATTATTAATTAGAACCAAATTCATTTAAGAAATACTATAATGTCATATTAAGCAATAAAATTCATGTATGTCATCAAAACTTTTAAATTATATTAATTTTAACATTTATAATACTAATTATTTGATTCATTCATTAATAAGGAAAATACTGCATCATTATTGTCTCACAAATAATATTAATTATAATTTTTTAAAAAATTATAAATAAAATACCATTATGTAGGAAATCTTTTTAGATTTCTAATTAATATTTATAGTTGAAAATACAACATATATAACCCTATGTAAAAAATTGTTTTGCTAAAAGATATATGCTTATGTCATTTTTGTATTTATGTTAACTTAATTAATATAAAGGGTTGTTATCACTTACAAGTGGATCCATGGGGTCTCAAAATCGACCCAAATAAGCCCATGGTTGGACATGTATCAACCAATAATGTTATGACACGTTTTAGGGTAATTTAGTATTATTATAATATTATTTTTTTGACCCTTATTTACTAGATTTACCCTTTAACTCTGGTAAATAAAATATTTACCGAAGTAATTAGTCAAAATGTCTAAAAATAAAAGTTACATATTTACACAATTTGGACATCCTGATTCCAAATATGGAATCCATTTTTCCAAATTAAAAACACTAAAGTGGCAGAAATTTATTTAAAATTAATTCTCATTGTTAAAACAAAAAGCGTGTTTTTAAGAGATAATAACCATCAAAAGATTGACACTTGTTCATGTTCGGTTTAATTGTGAAAATATGTCCAATGACCAAAATTGTATTAAATGGTAAAAATATATTCTATATATACTTTAAAACTACTCAAATTCATAATTATCACTATTAATTATTTCGATTAAAAACGTTTTTTTTTATTAAAATTTAGTAATTTTCACTATTCGTCAAAATATAAATGTTATCCAAAAAGTTACAAAATTTTACCCTAGGATAATTTAGATATTATGAATCCAAAAAGGAAGTCCATTTTGAGAGATAAAATATATAAAATTTCAAAAATTGGGTGTTACTATGCATAATGGCTAGTTTTATTGGTTGTGGTGTGTGTTAGAACTCGAAGTTGCGTACAAAAAACGCTAATGTATTATTCAAAGAGAAATGTACCGTGGAATCTTGGGGTGTTACATTCTCCCCTCCTTCAAATAATTTATTCCTCAAAATTTCTAGAAAATTACTATATAAAGAGACTTGAGTGGTTCTTCATCATAAGTTCCTCAGGTTCCCACGTTGCCTCTTCCCTTTTATGGTTTCTCCATAGAACTTTTACCAGACGAGTCATCCAGTTTCTTCGCACTTGTTCTCTCGTATCAAGAATCCGAACGGGATCTTCGGAATAAGAGAGATCGGGTTCCATTTCTAATTCCTCATAGGTGAGTACATGCGTTGGTTTAGGCATATATTTTCTCAACAGTGATACATGGAACACATCGTGAACTTTGGAGAGATTTGGCAGAATTGCCAAACGGTAAGCTACAGCCCCAATTTGTTCTAGAATTTCAAAAGGACCGATGTACCTAGGACTCAATTTACCTTTCTTTACAAAATGTATAACTCCCTTCCATGGAGATACCTTCAAGAAAACATGATCTCCCACCTAAAATTCCAAATCCTTTCTTTGGTTATCAGCATAGCTCTTCTGCCTACTTTGAGCTGCTTTGATGTGGTTTTGGATTACCTTTACCTTTTCTATTGTTTCCTCCACTAGTTCTGGGACAACAAGTTTTCTTTCACCAACATCATCCCAACAGGTTGGTGTGCAACATCTCTTTCCGTACAACTCTTCATATGGTGCCATCCGAATACTTGAATGGAATCTATTGTTATAGGAAAATTCCACCAGAGGTAAATATTGATCCCACATACCCTGAAAGTCAAGTGAGAAAGATCTCAACATGTCATCTAAGGTCTGAATAGTCCATTCTGATTGTCCATCTATTTGAGGGTGGTAAGCAGTGCTCAAATGAAGTTCAGTATCCAAGGCCTCTTGAAGACTTTTCCCAAATCTTGATGTAAAACAGGGATCACAATCCGAGACAATCAATAGAAGAACTCCATAAAGTCTCACAACTTCATTAATATATAGTCTTGTTATATGTTCAAGTGGTAGATCTTCTCTTATAGCAAAAAAAATGTGCTAAATTAGTAAGACGATCAACAATAACCCATATTGCATTGTTCCTTCTAGGAGTCTTTGGTAGTCCTATGACAAATTACATCATGATATTATCCCATTTCCACTCAAGTATGGGAAGAGGTTTCATGAATCCTCCAGGATATTGCCTTCCAGCTTTCACTTGTTTACAGACCATACATCTTGACACAAAATCAGCAATCTCCCTCTTCATGTTGTCCCACCAAAAATGATCCTTCAAATCTCTATACATTTTGTTGCTCCAAGGGTGTATAGAGAAATTAGAACTATGATCATAATCCAGCAATTACCTTTTTAAATCAGGTATATTGGGAACACAAAGTCTCTTCCTGAATTTCAAAATTCCTTCTTCATACACAAAGTATCTCAATCTCCCATCATTCACAGCTTTAATCTTTTTTTGAAACTCTTCATCATCATTCTGAGAACTCTTTATCTTTTCTAGTAAAGATGGTTTGGCAACTATTTGAAAAATCATTGATGTTTCACCTTCCATGGTGATTCCCATATCCAAATTTACTAGATCCATAAAAATAGGATCCCTTTCAATTATCATCTTTTTCAAAACTCCATGATCTTTTCTGCTCAAAGCATCTTCCACCTTTTTTGCCTTCCCCGAGTGGTAGTGTATCATGCAATCATAATCCTTGAGTAGTTCAAGCGACCTCCTTTGCATCATGTTGAGTTCTTTTTGTGAGAAAATATACTTCAAACTCTTTTGATCAGTATAAATCTCACATTTTTCACCATAGAGGTAGTGTCTCCATATCTTCAAAGGAAAATCACAGTTTCTAACTCGAGATCATGAGTAGGATAGTATTGCTCATGAATTTTCAACTGTCGTGATGCATAGGCAATAACTCTATCATTCTGCATAAGGACACAACCAAGACCTTTCTTCGATGCATCACTATAAATAACGAACCCATCATTTCCAGATGGTAGAGTCAATATAGGATCATTGACTAATCTTCTCTTCAGTTCTTCAAAACATTATTCACACTCTTTTCTCCAGACAAATTTAACCCCTTTATGTGTGATATTTGTTAATGGTTTATCCAACTGGGAAAAGTTCTAAACTAAATGTTGATAATAACCTATTAAACCAATAAAACTGCGTACCTTGGTTATACTCGTTGGTGTTGGCCATTCTTGGATTTCCTGGTCTTATAAGGATCAACAGAGATTCCATCCTTAGAGACAATATGTCCAAGAAAAGAAATATCCTGAATCCAGAATTCACACTTGCTAAACTTCCCATATAATTCATGTATTCTCAGAGTCTTCAATATAATGCGTAAGTGATTTTCATGATCTTTTTATCTTTTGGAGTATACCAAGATATCATCAATAAATACCACCACAAAATCATCGAGATATTCCTTGAAATCTCTATTCATTAGATCCATGAATATAGGGGGTGCATTAGTCAGCCCAAAAGGCATTGCTGTAAACTCGTAATGCCCGTACCGGGTTCGAAATGATGTCTTTAGAATGTCTTCCTTCTTCACACACAACTGATGGTATCCAGATCGAAGGTCAATATTTGAAAATTATTGAGCTCCATGCAGTTGGTCAAATAAATCATCAATACGAGGTAGGGGATACTTGTTCTTTATTATTATAGCATTGATCTCCCTATAGTCAATGCACAACCTCATAGATCCATCTTTCTGCTTAACAAAAAGTACAGGGGCTCCCCATGGAGAAACACTAGGGAGAATAAATCCCTTATTACTCAATTCCTCCAGTTGTTTCTTTAGTTCAACTAATTCCATAGTGGCCATTCTATAAGGGGTTTTTGATATGGTCCTTGAACCAGGAATTAAATCAGTGGAAAACTCAACTTCTTGTTCTTGTGGATGTCCAGGTAAATCTTCTAGAAACACATCAATATATTCTCTCACAATAGGTACATCCTCTATTTGGAAATTCCTTTCCCCACCCACAGTTATTTCATTCTCTTCCTCCCCGATAATTGAATTTAGTTGAGCTACTGGGGGTGGATCTAGATAAGAATTAGGTAGAGATGATTCTTCTCTAAAGATAAGGTGTTCCTTATCATCATCAACAGGAATCGTAACCTCCTTCTTAAAATAAATCTTTACATCATGGTCCAAAATCCAATCCATACCGAGGATTATATCAAATTCAATCATAGGTATGATGATGAGATCAACGGATAAAGAACATTTATGTGCTCTAATAGGGACTGATTCACAAAACTTCGATGCAATAATACTTCCCTTATGAGTTTTAATTGACAACTCCCTTGTTAAATCAAATTGAAAATATCTAATTTTCTTAGCAAACTAGGAAGATATGAAACAATGCAATGATCCATAATCAAATAATGCATTTGTTAAACTTGAGGAAACCATTAAATTACCTGCCACCGCATCTTTCGGGGCTTCAACCTCAGCAGTAGTGATTGCATAAGCTTGGCCATGATCCCTTGGCCTTTTCTGAGGTATGTTTTCT
The DNA here is from genome assembly GCA_963277665.1 of Viscum album. NCBI lineage: Eukaryota > Viridiplantae > Streptophyta > Magnoliopsida > Santalales > Viscaceae > Viscum > Viscum album. The sequence continues at coordinate 825,972,191 of OY728132.1, forward strand.
TGATGATTAGGACATTCATTTTCATAATGTCCCATCTCCCTGCAATTGTAGCATTGAACATCAGTAGCATCTTTTTTCCTTTACAATCACCAGCTAGATATCATTTCTTTCCACATTTGTAGCATACTCCTTTTCCTTTTAGACAGGCACCAGGGTGCTTCCTTCCACAATTATCACAGGGTGGAAATTCAATTCTACCCTTCTTCCATGTTTCCTTATTTCCTTTCCCAGAGTGTTCAGCAGATCTCTTCTTCTCTTGCTTTGATTTAAATTCATAAGACTTAGAGAATTCCTTTTCTCTCTTGATAGCACATGAGACAATATCTTTGTATGATGAGAAGGTTTGCGAGACTAATGCTAGATGGAGAAATGGTTTTAACCCATCAAAGAAAAAATCAATATTACTCCTTGGGTTACGTATATAATCAGAAGCATGCCTCGCTAACCTTGTAAAGTTAGCCTCATACTTTGCGACATTCTCATCCTATTTCTGCCTCAGGCTCAGAAATTGCCTTTCCATATCTACTTGATGGTCTCGAGGAAAGTTTTTTTCTAATAACAGCTCTTTGAACTCCCTATATTCCATATCTGATACTTCATCATCATCCTTCATGTTTTTTATCAATGACCACCATTGATCAGCATCTCCAGTGAGGCGATAAACTGCCATGACAACTTTTTCCCTTTCACTACTCCCCAAGGCATGGAATATTTTCTCTAAGGAATTTATCCATTGCTTATCTACTATTAGATTTGTAATCCCATTGAATGTCAGTGGTTGTTTCCTCATGAAGCGATCTTACATTGATCCTCCACGCTGTGGATCTGGGTGATCCATACGGGTAAGGTTATTATTCATAACCAGAGTGAGTTGTCCCAGTATGGTGATAATCTGATCAGCACCAGTTGGATCACTAGCTCCACTATAATTATCTTGAGTGGGAGGGAAATCCCTACATGGAGTGCATGCGTTTATATGGTTTCCATTCCTTCCACTAGGCACCATTTCTAAATAATGGCATAAACTATATTAGTTTATGAATTGAAATATATAATTCCAAACTTCTAAAACACTTAACATAAATTCAACGGTTTATGGATATAATCCATAATCATAAAAAAAATCTTCGATAAGTACATACTCATAATCCTTCATAATGGTTGGTAAAGAAAATGAGAATTATCCTAAGCATATCCCCTAGGAGTTTCATAACCAAGAGTGCATTAAGGCCCGTTATCGTGCACCAGTTCCCGTTTGAGTCAAGCTCAAAGCGGTGTTTTCGTGTTTTACCACTAGGTACGTCTATGTCAGAGCTGCCTCTACCTGCTCGTATCCAGACAGGGATGTATTTCTTGGAAAACTCACAAAATCTCTACAATACCAAAATTCTAGGAATTTCTTCTATACTAATCCTCAAAGTCTATCTTAGGGCTATGTTCTCTAATCAGAGTTTATCTAAATCTAGTTTCCAAGGTTTGTACTAAACTTACTCTGATACCAACTGTAACGCCCTGGCCCCAGTTACCCAGAGTCGGTGCATTATTACATAACATTGGCATGATTACAAGGAAATCATGTCTTGAAAGACCGATCAGTTTAGTATTATTGGAAACAAGATTCATACATATGATCCACTTTACAGCTTGAAGAGAAATACAACAATAATATATTTCATTAAAAGCATCCAAGACTCCTAGATTATTCCTACAGGTCACTCATAACTAACTTCTTAATATCCTAGGAAAATGAAACATAAGAATGGGGTGAGCTCAAATGCTCAGTAAGGGTAAGTAATACTGCGGAAAATGACATAAATATTAAGCATGGTAAATAATTGAAAACCACATGCCTTTACCAATAATAAACATGAATACTTTTATGGAAAGATTATGAGTTGAGTAAATAATGCCATAATAAAACATAATCATGGGTATTCTACTAGTCAAATGGCCACATGAACCATCAATATTATTTCCATAATGAGGGAATGTATAATGCCCGACATTCTGAAACATTTTGTCAATGCCTCAGCCAAGATGTCTAAAATGATTAAGGCCTAGGCCAAAACTATAAATCAAATTGGGAAAGGGCCTCGGCTAATTCCACGTCTAGTTGTCTCATGAGACCCACCGATGCATTAAGGAGCTATAGCAGGCTTCACCCGTCACTTACTAAGTCCAATACATTCCTTATATGAAAAGGTTTAAACATATCATAAACAGTTGTATTAAAACTAGCATACGAAATGTCAATACTTTAACCATAAGAAATGAATGGTATAAAAATAGCACATCCACAGTCAAACATATCACAAAAATGTCATTACAATATGTAAGTTTTGTATCATAATAAATCAACTTCAAATAAACTTAAAATCCATCAAAGGTTGTTGACATAGATGAAATCAAAACACTTTTTTTAGAGACAAATCTCTTTATATTTTGAAATTATTTAAGAGTCACATAAATAAAATATTTATTTTGAAAATATTCTTATAATCTTGTAAGGGAAGCTTCGACGATGTTATAACGGCGGAAAATAGCCGCACCCGCCGTATAAGTTAAAAAAACATTCTTACCTTAATTTTGTCGAAAAGGTTAAAAAGGACCTATTTTGGAAAACGACGGAAAGATTCCTTTATAAACTTCTTATAAAAATTAAAAAAAGGGTATAAATTACTCTAACCCATATTCAGTAAAATAGTAATAATTTTTTGAAATACATTTTTAAGAAACATGGATGTGGATGATAAAGAGGTCACAGTAGATAATTACGTATAAACAACCTCGGATAATAAAGAGATTGTAAAATAAACTCTTACCTTGTACTTTTCCTTGGTTGATGGTAGGTTAACCTCCTGTATAATGGTGAAATAATTGCTATTGAATTATACAATAATCATATATATTAATATGATATCATATATGATCTTTTAACATCGCTTCGTTAATAAAATCTTAGTATTATTGTCGTTTTGGGTGTTAACTTACTCGTATTATTTTATATAAGCCATGTTTGTTATGGATAGGATATATCATACTCATATCCATAATGATACTAAGTCCTTAAATATTATTTTTAATCATCCAATAAAATATAGTCTTGAATGGATACGATGGGGAATGAATCTCATCGCATTCGTGGAGACGGTAATCTGTACATATGCACGAGCGACAATATCATTCTTTTGATATTAAAATAATGTGTAATTGGATGGTATATAATATATACAGAATAATTATCATGTTATATTTATTATTTACATGAATTACACATCATTATTATACCCATCCAAATAATAATTTATTGAATAACAATTACACCACGACGTGGAGACGGTAAGCCGTACGTACGCACGTATGGTGACATGTCATTCAAAGGATAGATAGAATACTGAATATGGTTGTACCATATTTATAATAACATCACATTATATATAATATACTGGAGTTATTATTTTATAATGGTAATAACAAAGAAGTTAAAGAAGAAAGGAACATGAAAGAGGGTGGTGAAAACATTACCTCTTCTTCGGGTTCTTCCTTTTGATTTGATCAAAAGGGATCCTTAGGTTGGATTTATGATCAAACTAAGGCCTCTAGGATGAAGTGAGGGAAGTTAGGAGGATATTTGGGCAGGTTTTGGCCGAGAAAAAAGTCTTTGAAGGTGTGAATTAATGAGAAGGGAGAGTGCCCTTGTATAAGAGGGGTGTGGGGCTCCTTAGGAAAAACTTAAAGTATTATTTAATAATAAAATCATATTCTGTTTCTAATGGATAAAAATTGGATTATTCAAACTCTAAGGTGGTTATGGGTATAAATCCTTTCAAAAAATATATTTTAGATAGGTTTGTGTCATTATATTTACCTTATCTTTTAGTTTTAACTCTTAGTTAATTAGTTTAACATTTACCATGTCACTTTGTATTTTTATATTATATAGTTAATAACCATACTATATACATCCAAGAGACCCCCAAGTGGTCTATTAATGATACACCTATCATGATATAAGTCTCTTAGCCTAACCTTATATTTTTAAAAATTTAATATCAATTAATAATATAATATTTGTTTTAAAAACTCTTTTACGTCAATTTTGACACTAATCAATAATTGGTTTTTTTAAGTCTTAACAACTTTATTAATTCAAAAAAAAATCATTTAAGCAATCATATAATGTCATAGTAAGCAATAAAATTCTTTTATGTCATCAAAACTTTCAAATTATATTAATTTTAATATTTATAATACCAATTATTTGATTCTTTCATTAATAAGGAAAATACTGCATCATTATTGTGTCATAAATAATATAAATTATGAAATGTCTAAAAATTATAAATAAAATACCATTATGTATGAAATATTTTTATCTTTCTAATGAATATTTATAGTCTAAAATCAAACATATATAACCCAATGTAAAAAATTGTTTTCCTAAAAGATATATGCTTATGTCATTTTTGTATTTATTTTAACTTAATTAATATAAAGTGTCATTATCACTTACAAGTGTATCAATGGGGTCCCAAAATCGACCCAAAGATTCCCATGGTCGGAAATTTATCAACCAATAAGTATAGGACATGTTTTAGGGTAATTTAGTATTATTATAATATTATTTTTTTACCCTTATTTACCGGATTTACCCTTTAACCATAGTAAATAAAATATTTACCGAAGTAATTATTCAAAATATCTAAAAATTAAAGTTACCTATTTACACAATTTGGAAATCCTGATTCTAAATATTAAATCCATTTTTCCAAATTCAAAACACAGAAGTGGCAGAAATTAATTTAAAATTAATTCCTGTTGTTAAAACAAAAAACTTGTTTTTAAGAGATAATAACTATCAAAAGATTGACACTTATTCATGTCCAGTTTAATTGTGAAATTATGTCCAATGACCAAAATTGTATTAAATGGTAAAAAATTATTATAAATATACTTTAAAACCACTCAAATTCATAATTTATCACTATTAATTATTTTGATTAAAAAAGTTGTTTTTAATTAAAATTTAGTAATTTTCACTATTCATCAGAATATAAATTTTACCCAAAAAGTTCCAAAATTTTACTCTAGAATAATTTTGATATTTTGAATCTAAAAATGAAGTCCATTTTGAGAGATAAAATTTATATAATTTCAAAAAGTGGGTATTACTATTCATAATAGCTAGTTTGATTGGTTGTGGTGTGTGTTAGAACTCGAAGTTGTGTACAACACACGCTACTATATTATTCAAAGAGAAACGTATTGTGGAAGCTTGGGGTGTTACATATAAACCCATGATGATATACATAACTCTTAAAATTACATCACATGAAAACATGTTAATCTCCAAAGTTATCTAAAACCTTTTTTTGATTCCAACTATAAAATCCCTAAACCCACACTCCTAGTTCTGGTGGTAAAAACATAAAAATTGATTTTAAATATTTTATACAGATAAATGTGACCCAATTTTTTCCATCAAAAAGTTACAACATCAAAAGGAAATAATGGATCAATTATATATCCAAGGAACATTTCATATTTGAGTTTAAGAGAATTTGGGAAAACTCTTACATAAACAACACTCATGAATTCAATAGAGTATTATTCAAACTACATCCACCTTCTCATATTCCATATCAATTCTTCAACATTTCCCATAAAATTCATTAAATATTAAACCTTTATAGACTCAAATAATTTATAATCTCTCTTCATAACTTTGGAGAAAGGAAAAATAAGAATAGTGAGCTAAAATTCACAATAAGGGTAAACATAACCATTAACTGTAGAGCGTTCTCAATGATAATAATATGGGGATAAGGGTTTTTTTAAATACTCACTTTTCATGAGAATAACATAAGAGAATTTATACCCCTTAATACTTGGATAATAAAACATAAAACATGGAATAAATATTTTTAAAAGAAAATAGATATAGGAATAAATAATCATGATCCAAGTGATGCTAATATTGATTAAAGAAATCAATAAAATCCCATAGAGTGGATAAATAAAACATGTTTTTATCTTGGAACATCATATTCATAGAACCCTTTTAGAAAAATTTCAATTAGAACAACCATATGGTCAGATACCATTATAATTCTCCAGAGAACATATTCATTAACCAATGCATTGAAGAGATATAATGGGGCTCACCCATAAAATTATGAGCTATAATTGGGATAAAAATGTCTTTTAAATGGCTATAATAGGGCTCAACTCATAGTTTCATGAACTATATTGTGGATCAACCCATCATATCATAAGTTATAATGGGGATCAACCCTTCATATCATGAGCTATAATGGAGATCAACTTGTTATATAAGATGTATCCTCCTCACCAGTTATCATAAACAATTTCCAAGTACCATTCATGAATAAAACATATAGAATCTTTCACTTTTCTATATAACAATAATTGTTGTTCTTTCATTTTTGGATTTACCTTTGGAAAAAAATGGGTTCCATGAAAATATAATAACCAATATAGAGAAATAATATGGTTGATATCATTATAAAATATCCCCATTAGAGTGTATGTAACAACAAGGGTCATTGATTTTGATTAATTGAAATACCATTCAAATAAATTTAAAACTATTCATCAGGAAAATATCCTCTCCACTTTAAAAATAATTTTAAAAACTAAAAATTTACAAAATCATTTAAAAATCATTTATTTTAAAATAAAACTGCAAAATTATAAAGTAATATTCAAATAAAATAATGGTTATGATGCTGGGAAAATCTATTGATGCTATAAATGATAAAAATAAACATTATTTTTAAACATTTTGTAAATGGTGTCAAAAGTGACCCATTTCAAAAACGTTAAGAAATTTCCTTTTAAAATAATTTAAAATAATTTTAAAGATGATTTAATAAACATTATGAAATAATTTAATTTTTTAAAATAAAATTCTTGAAAAAAATTTAGATAGCATGGATAAGGAATAGAATGTTTTTGTATCTAAAAGAAGGTACTAGATCAGTATCACTTTAAAACAAACATTCTTCATGTTTCTTTATTAAATAAGGGAGGAAATGGAAATTAGCATGAAAAAATTCATAACAAGAGGATAATAAAATATATGTGGTTTAATAAAATAATAACTTATTATTTGCTCTAAAGGATCATTGAACATAATCAATCTCTAAAAGAACAAAGAATGTAATATGAAGCCTTTATTGCTTTGGAAACATTCAAATAAAAATTTACTAAAATAAATAATATGATATGGATATATAAATCTAATGAATTTCATGATTTCATATGAAAAAAATTCATTCATGAGGTGGTATGTAAACCAAAAAATAAAATCATGGTGCACGACATGAATAATGCCTAAAGAAAATGAGATTGAGACAATGAGGATCCTTTCAAAGATCATAAATTTGAATTGAGAATTAATAAATTTAGTGATTATGTGTAATGAATGTAAATCCACATAATTTTTTTAAAATATATAATAAAAAAATATAGATAAATTCACATATAATGATGGAATGACAAAGTCAATGAAGAAGAGTTATAACCCAATGAAAGGAAATTTAGTGAAGAACATGTTTACCACTTTCTAACATCCAAGTAAAATACCCTTGGATGAAATAATTCAAATTTAAAATTAAAATAACATTAATTTTGAAGGATTAATTATATAACATGTAAAAGTGGAAGTATATATACCATATAAAATAAATTAGGTTCATAGAAAAAAATATGCATAAATGAAGGAAAGTTGAGAAAAAATCCCTTATCTCGAGTCCATACATTCTCTACATATCATTTAACATGTTTATAATAAACATATATAAATTATTTTATTTATTAAGAAAGTTTTATAAGTTTAATAACTTATCATAAAACCACTTATTTAATTTATCTTAATGAAATATATAATTACTTAATCAGTTAATTCCACGTCTTGTACATTGAGAACGTTCAGTCCATATTTTAAAAAAATAGATTTGGTGTGTTGACCAAGGTAAACGGGGTCATTGTTCTATTATATCTAGAATAATTTTCATGAAATAATTATCATTTTTATAAATAAATTATAATTTTGAAACCAATAATTATAAAGGGTAATGAAAAATGAACCACGTTACAATAATGGACATGGTAATCCATACGTACGCATGTGTAATGTTTCCATTGTTGAAAGATCATCATGGAAATAATTTAAGTATTATTTTATCCTTAAAAAATTAATATAATAAATAACATATTATTTCTGTAAAGACACATATATATATATATCAATTATGTGATTTGGTGATGAAAAATGAATCACATCGCTCCATGGAGGTGGTAGTTCACACGTACGCATGAATGATGTTATCATTTTTCTTGGAATGAAAAGGTAAGAAAATAGGATTTATATTATATTTAAATAATAATAAATATATCATTAATACCATATATATATATATATATAAATTGAATCCATCTTTATAAATGGTCATTAGAGCTGGTGATGGAAAAAAAATTCATCAGTTTGTGAGGTTGTAGTCGTCCATACAGAAGAACGGTGGATTCCATTCCCATTTGATGAAGGTTGGAGATGAATATAGGTTATGGAATTAAAATAATAAAATCTCAGTATATTAGAGATAATTATTTGATTATATAATTATGGATAATTAATATTTGAAGGAGGTGTAAGAAGAAATAAAGCAAAAATGCTTTGTTAAGAAAAATACCTCTTCTTTGGACAACCTCTTAAGGGTTACACCAAAAGATTTCCTAGGTTGGTTTGATGAAAAAACCAAGTCCTATAGGAATTGTGAAGGGGTTTAAGGAAGTTAATTGGTTAGGTATTGTCTGATACAAATTCTATTTAAGTGTGAATAAAATAAGATAGGACGTTCCCTTTTATAAAAGAGTAAAGGGGCGCTCTTAGAATTTATTAAATTATTAAATTAATATAAATAAATTTTCATGTTCAAATGATTAAAAACATATATTATACGACACTAAGATTAGTAAGAATCAAAATAATCTCATAAAATTAAATTTTGAAATTGTTCTACTATGTTTTTACCATTGTCGTTTTTAACCCCTTGTTAACCCTTTTCACACATACCACAATAAAAAGGCGTTTTAATCTTTGAGGGTTAATATAGTTACTATAAATGGATAAAAATCCCATAAATAGAAAATTAATTATATTTTTATAAATATACTAATCAATTGTCCAAATATAAAATTATTAGAAATTTTAAATCATTTAATAAAATACTATTTATTATAAAATATTGTTATTGTCAAATTTAGAACTATTCCTTTACTTTGACATTAATAACATCATGAAAATAAAGGAATTTGATTGTAATCAATTAGTACTCCCATAAAATTTTATATTTATCCACTAAACTCTTGGATCACAATAATTATTTCAAGTTATGTTACTTTTATTATTTTTGATATCATTTATTTTATATTTCTGTTAATTTAATAATTATTACGCCAACATTACATAAGTTTTCAAGGTAATTATTTCATACTTCAAAATTAAAAATTAATTACCATTATAAATAAATAAATTATATTTCATATTAATATTTATAATTGAACATATACTATTTTTATTCCTGTGTCAAAAATATTATTCTTATAAAAATAAACAGTGACATTTTGGATTTATATTCACTTAAATTTTATAAAGGTCAAAATCAATGAAATATGCCATGAATTTTCCATAATTTTTATAGTTTTTTGTAAATGAATAACCCCCACTCATCCAATTGTATAAAGTAAAATTTTAGGGTTATTTTTAGTCCTTATCATATTATTTTTAACCATAAATACCTGATTTACCATTGATTGAGGTAGTAAAAACTATAAAGGTCATTATTCATAATGTCTGTAAATAAAATGGAAATATTTACCAAATTGGGAGTCACTAATTCCAAATATAGAATCCATTTTTCAAGATTCAATTCATAAAAGTGGTATAATTATTTTTAAAAAAATTAATCCAATAACAGCCTATGAAAAATAGTTTTTTAGAAAAAAAATCTTTTTAAGTAAAATATTATTTTATATTAAATTCAGGTGTAAATTTCCTTCCAAAGACTATAATTTTATTATTTTTATTAAAAATCATATAATGAAATTTTAATACCAATCCAAAACCTCATTTTATATTGTAAATACTTTAAATGAAAATATAGTTTCAATAAAATAATTATTTTTCACTAATTTATGAAAACAACAAAATTTTAAAAAAAATCTTAAAAATCTCTCCATAAATTGGTTTTGATAAGGTAAATTCATAAATGAAAACATTTTTAATAAATAATTTTCTTTAATTTTTTTAAATTAATTATAATATACTCTAAAAAAATCAATAAATACTATTTTTTAAGAAAACATATTTTTATTGAATAAAATAATGTTACTTAAAATAAAGGGATTATTCCCCAAGAATTAATTGATAAATTTTAATTAATTTAGGACATGTATATATATATATATATATTAAAAAATACTATTTATTCACACTAATTTGATGGCTTGGTTATAATGGTCATTTAATATTTCAGGGTTCATTTAAGCTTAGAGTTGTTTATAATGTATGTTATCAAACATTGTTGTTTTTTTAATCTAAAGAAATTACACATCCAACACGTGATGGCCAAAAATAATTTGTGTCATGTAAAGTAAATTTCAACTTTAACTTAAGAAATATATTTAATAATATTTTCATAGTATTTCTAGGTTCTCATTATAGTGTCAAACTGCTAAAAACTCTTAATGTGACAAATACTCTAAGGACATTATCACATTAATGTTACACATAAGAACACTCATCAAGTAATTAGATATTTATTAATATTATGGTAATAAAAACTATAATGATAGTTGGTTCTAGGGAATGAATTCTAATATTCCATTTATTTTATTAAAGAGCTCCATTTTAATCAAATTTCTAGAGATACCTTCATCTATTAACTTAGAAAGAGACAAATCCTTTCTTTACTTATTCAATTAATGACATATCACTTATGATACATCCAACACATGTCTCCTAACTATGAGTATATTTAATCATGGAATAAAATTACATGATTTATGATACCAATTAATAATAATATCAATCCCAAGGATTGATACGCATGTTCATAGATAATAATATACAATGATAGATAAAACATGTGAAATATTCATTGGAAAATATTTTAGAATCAACTCCATTATTAGAGATCATTAAGTGAGGGAATCATGAGAATAAGTATCAATGTCTTATACAAATCTATAACTTGATATTAAAACATCATCTATGTCTCAAAATACATATGTATCTAGAGCATATGATATATTAGTTTAAGAATATTGTCATAGCATATCTAGGTTCTCATTATTGTAAATAACTATTATAACCCTTTTATGAGATGAATATTCAAAGAAGATTATCACATTAAATGTTATACAAACTGATAATTAAGATGTGATAAGATATTAAAATATTGTTAATCAAATGTAATATTTTATTTTATTTTATGGCACCAACTCTGACACTCAACAATCCTCAAACCATCATCATGGAATGATCATCAGCACAAAAATACAATGATATAAAAAATGTAGAACCCAATAATTCAACAACCTAGCCCCCGACGACATAGCACCCCCATCCATGACATAGCCTCCATTAAATAAGATTAACCTATGTACCTCTACACCACAACTAAAATCATCACACTTCAATAAAACTTTATCATCTAAATAGAGACACTATTAAAACTCATGGAATAATCCCCACACCATAGTAAAAACCTCACGTCTCAATGCCACTCCTTATAGACAACTCACCATACAAAAACCCTTATCCATCATCTAACTAACCTCACCTAAATACCCAATGATCATTGTTTCATATGGGATAATAGCTATGAAATCATCTAAAACTCCTCCCTCCCTTCTGCCAAACCTATACCATCCTTCCCTAAAACCTCCAACACCCAAAAAACACTATGAAGTGGTCTAAAAAGGTTCAATACTTTACACTATCTCTTTACAAATCTTACCAAAAATATATATATAATTTTTTCTTAAATATTTAATAACTGTTTAATGTACTTTTATCCCACTCCCACAAAGACTTTCCACTATATTGATAATAAAGAGTTAAATATTAAACCTCTAAATACCCCTTATTTCCTAAACTTTTCATGTTTTAGAACTTCAAAACTAGCCATTATATTCAATTTACTTATCTCATATGTTTCCTTGTACAACCTCAGAAAATGTAGAAGAAATGTATCAGGTGGAATAACCCTTATGGTTTAATAGTATGGCCTTATGCCTAAGGTGGGGTGACTTGTGGAGAAATTTTGAAACCCCATGTAACTCACAATGTTAAAATACAACTTCACTGATATGTGTAATAAACCAATTATTTTGTATTATGAGATACATAAGGTTGTCTGATCTTCAAAACATAAGATTATAGATAAAGTATTTTATTCATGTCTAAGAAATGGATGAGGGGTGTGGATAGTGGTTTTGTGGATGTATGCAGTCTAACACTATTATAGCAGAGCATAAACTACTACATTGAAAAAAATCTCAAAGGAGGAATGTGGTGACCAATCCACACCATGATAGACATGGTAAGAGTTATGAATTATGGTATCTTGTTATCTTGTATTACCAATATAATATGTATAATGGCATAGAAATAATGCAGAAGATAATGGAAATTTATAAAAGGCTTCCTCGCAATAGAAATAATAAAATTTTAGAGTTTTAGTACTACAAATTTATAATTAGTTAAAAGAGTCATGAAACTAGATATTTATAGTAAAATATAGTTACAATGGTTAAAGTTCTAGTTCCTGATAGTCCAAAGTCCTAATACTACTTGTCCCTATAAATTAAAAAAACTAGTTTTGAATGAAGACTTTCTAGAAATGTAGTCCATGTTTTATCCCATGAGTTTTGACTTTATGGAGAGGTAGATGAATAGTTCCACACATAAGTCTTTAATTTTATTCCATAAACCATAAAATTGGACACTTATTCTTTATCCATGAATTTTTAAAATCTATAATATGAGTTGGATTCCAAAACCATGAATCTAAATGGATGTTAACTCGGGGATCACATTGGGTCCCTAATAAAGGTGATAAAAATATCATTTTCTCTATACATGTAATATAAACTATATTGGGATTATAATCTATAAATTTTCCTCTCATTTCTACATGAAGAGTATTTATTCTATATAATTTCATAAGGCATTGAACCTATAAATCTATATATTCTATAAATTCAATATATTATACTATTTTCATAAAATCCCCCCTCTTGAAAAGGATTCTTCCTTGAATCTTCATCATCTATATCAAAATATGAGGAATGATTGAAACCGTTTATTTGAAAATAATATCATACTCACCTTGAAATGATAGGATATTATCTATATGATCCATTAGATAAAAGGATAATAGTGTTAATTAATTCCATACTCCTTCAAATGGAACACATCTACAAATTAGATAGTGAGATAAAGATATAATTCAAAATTTTCAAGGATCATGATACACAAGAGTTGGAATAGAAAAAAAATCCACAAGACTTGGTGGAAGAGGTTTTTCTTGAGATAAAATTACTACATAAGAGAAAGTAAGAGGTTATAGAACTACATAGATATGTTTTTTTGGTCATAAAGGAAGGTAAAATGTTATTTCTTAAATATAATGAACCATTTTTTGATAAGGAAGTAGTAAATAGATCAAAAGAAACAATTTGGGAAGAAGACTTGAATTCCAAAATGTATTCCATGTACCAGAACCATGTTTGGGTTTTGGTACATCTTCTATTTGATGTAAATCTTGTTGGATTCCATTGATATTCAATAAAATTCTAAGCATGGATATTAATTTCATTACCTATAAACCATGACTAGTTGTTAAAGGGTTTTTGAAATGCCAAGGAATATACTCTGACCAAACATTTTTACTAGATTCTATGATAAAATATATTATAATAATACTTTTTATATCATATCTCAACAATTATGATATTTTGAAATTTGATATTAAGATATATTTCCTTAATGCAAATCATGTGGAAGATATCTATATGACACAACCAGAAAGGTTTGTAACTATATAAGATTATAATAAGGTATGAAAGTTCCATAGGTCCATTTATATCTTGAAGCATGTATCATGATCATAGAACATTATTTATTATAAATCAATAAAAATGGTTTCATAAGGAATTAATGTGATTCCTATTTCTAAAATAGGTTTAGAGAAATTATAGTTGTTTTCATAGTAGTATATATTGATGATATATTATTGATTGAAAATTATATATCGGTCTTATAGTTAGTTAAGAAGTGTTTAGAAATTCGTATCCATTAATGTATTAGTTGATAAAAATTATATTATAGGGATCAATATCCACCACGATATATTTAAGAGGATACCAAGACCATGTTGAGGTATATACATTGATAAGGTATTATAGATATTTAGTATAAATTAGTATAAGAGGGTATTGTTTCCATTATTACATGGTATACATCACTCAAATAAAATGTGTCCTTAGATACAAGATTCAAGAGGAGGAGAGAGAGGGTGTTATTAGAATCCCTTATTCATTTTCATTTAGATATATCATTTATGTCATGATATGTACCATACTGGATTTTTTCAATTCCTTGAGCATGGTATAAAGATATCAAATTGAGTTCGGAGAGACATATTAGGTGTCTATAAAGACTATCCTAAACTATATGAGGGATATAAATGTTATGTTCATAGTTTATATAGGAGATAAAGAACTAGTTTATAGGGATTTGTGGATGAAAGTATCCATATTGATTAAAATGATCTAAAATTCCATCTAGCATATGTTCAAGAACCCATTAAATTAAGTAATGTTCTGAATTCACTATCATATTTACTTAAAGAATTACTAAAGATAGTTTTTATTGAATTTAATGTGTTTAGAATTTTTTTCTAGAAGTTTTAAAATGATTTGTGATGTTTCAAGAATGAATTAATATGTTCTGATCTTATTTAAATGAATGTGGATATGTTGAGTTTAAGCAGAAAAATGACAAAAACCTAGAGAAGACAACTTTTAATATATTAGAGTCATTTTTAATCTTGAGATAAAAAATTAGTAAAGGCTTAACTGTATTAGAATCTTTTACTCTTTTAGAAATTTTTTAGGGATTTTGAAATTTTTAAAAGAGATGATTTTATAGGAATCATCTGACTTTCCATAAGAATTGTTTATTCTAATGATGTGATCTAAAAAATTACCAAATGAATAGACTCCCTATATTTCATATAAATCCTTATGATTAAGAATATTCTATATTTTCAAAAGAAAAATACTCTATCTATGTTTTTTAAATTTCATTTGGATTTCCATAAGAGTTATTTTACTCTTATGGAATATCATCCAAAGTAAAAAATTAGAAAATTTAAAGAACATATGGAACTACAAAAGAATCAATTAAATTTATTTAAGAATCATTAAAATTGTGTAGGAATTAATTTAACTTCCATAATATTCATTTATATTTCTAGAAAATGATTTATTCTTATATAATATCATTTAGAGTAGAAAATTATAGAATTCAAAGGATTATATATAATTTATGTAAGGTTTATTTTTTTTTGTACGAATCATTTTAATCTTTCATTATATTAATTTTTCTGAAAATTTCTCTATAATAAAAGAGAGGATAATGATAATCATAGAATATGATATCTCTATATCATAATACACATTATTTTTATAAAATTGGTTATTTCATTTGTTGTATATTAATAAATTAAGTATTTAAAATAGATTATTATTCATGTTATGTTATGATATGATGTTATTTACGTTATAAAGTAATATTCAAGTCTGTAAATTAAATTCAAGATGAATATTATGTTTGAAGTTAAATCAAATTTTGATTTACTTACATGTAATTCAAAAAATCAGATGTTGTTGATTAAATATATGATTCATGATGAGTAGTTAGTCTATTATATAGTGATAAGATAATTCTCACTGAAAATCTGATCATAGTAGAAATGGGCCCGAGATGGATTAATAAAATAAATAGAGGAGATATGTGCTCTAACCTTATATAATTTTAAAATACAAATATTTTAAAGTTCAATTAATGATCGAAGATGAAATTATTGAATATATTTCATCAGATTATTTCAAGAAAGGGAAATTTTTATAAATTTTTTAGATCAGGGGGAGAATACTCAAGTGAATGGTTAATTGAGGAATCTCTCATGATGATCTTTTTATACAATTCAGTTGATAAATATTTAGAGATAATGGTATAAACCCCATGTGTAATTGTTAAGAAATTATTTTTCATGAATATTGTGAATTTTATTACTTTGGAAATGAAAAATTATAATGAATATAAATGTAATAGAATATATAATAAGAAACAGTGTCTATTTAAGTGATAAAAAAGAGAATAAAAGAAACTGGGATGAATATAAATTGAATCCAAAATATTCTATAGTAATAAAAATTTGATTAACCTATGTAAACATGGAACAAGATTGAGATCATTGAATTCCCGCATGATGTTATATATTTTGACCAATATAATTATATTAACTATTTACTAGAGGTTAAAAACCCTAAATAAGTGAACATACTTAGTTCTGATCTTCTTAAAGGATTGAAGAAGAAGATCTATATCAATAGTGTTTGAAGCATCTCAGTTCAATCTCATGATCTTTATCTTTTTTTCTTGAGTTTGTTTTCAACTATATATAGATAGTATAATCTATTAGGATGTTTTATAGTGTTAGGAAATGCATGGTTATGAGATGATAGTTGACCAACCCACTTATAATTAATTATAAAATTATAGTGTGAAATCTATAACTTAGATGATACCAATCACAACAAGTATGTGGTCACCCATCAATGGGGGTGAACCTTGTAAAACATAACTATTCCTTTTCATAATTTCATTTTATTTTATTTATATTAATCTAGGGTTGACAACTTGATATGAATGTGTCTTAAATGGAAACAAATGTTAATTTCAAGAGAAATATTTTATAAAATATTTCACCACATATTCCCCAATCCATAACCTTTCTCAGTGATGTACACATTCTCATGGAATATCATATGTGTTTTGAATTAATGGAGGATTTATGATCTGGGTGAGTTTTATGTAGTCAATGGTCACAAATCATATATTACATTCAAAGTATATTTTTGTTTCTAATGTAGCTAAAGAATTATTTTGAATATAAAACTTCATCCAAGAGCAAGATGTTTCACCTACTAGAGAATATATTATCACTCTATTTTGTGATAATACTAAAAAAGTTGTTTTGAAAAGGAACCCATGTCACACCAATGAATGAACCATATAATTTATAATTATCATATCTTGAGAGATGTTTCTTAGAGGTGTGAGGTCATAGAATATAGATTAGTCATATAGGAAAATGTGGTGGAACCTTTGACTAAAGACTTAAATCATCATAATAATGAATATGATATAATATCTAGAATAATGAATGTTGATAGTAGTTGGTTCCAATAAAATTGGGAGTCTGTTGGAGTTGGTTCACTAGAACCAATTGATTTTTTACTTTATATCACCTAAATATACAAGTACCAGAATATTTATAAATATTTCATCACATGATGAGTGTTCTTATATATAACATTAATTTGATAATTTCTATGTAGTATTCATCTCATCAATAGGTTATATGAGTTACCCACTACAATGGGAGAATAAATATGTTTTGACACTATTCTTAAATATATATTATATGGTCCCAATAGAATATATCTGATAGAAAACATATGATGTTTGACTATCTAGTGTTAGAGTATTCTAATACATTGAGATATCTTCTCATGAAGTTCACAGTTGGTAACATTCTAGAAGGGAGGTTATGTGGATAGACTCACCAATTGTAATTCCCCATGTTTTAGGTGTCATTGGATATTGTGATCAGTGAATGTATATTTTGGTTCATAGACCTATGATTGGAATTAATATATATCATGAATAATGTACTTTTATGTATTGATGAAAATCATGATGTCATGTACTCATAGAGAGTTAACATATGTTGGGCATGACATAAGTGATATGGAATTAGTTGAATAAGTTAAGAAAAGATTTTTTCGATATAATTTGATATATGGTGGTATCTATATCACTTTTATTGAAATAAAACTAATTAATTAAATCCATTTCCATGTTAGTTCATTAATGATTTCATTTTAGGGATTAAAATAATGATAAATCAGGCATAAAGGGTGATGAGACAAGTAATAAATTTAATGACCTGGCCCATTAGGTCAGACCTATCTTGTGGAGGGACAAGAGTCTATAACACTAATCTCACCTCCCAAAGGCCATGGGCTGGAAACAAGCATTGAGAAGGAATAATATAAAATTGGGGCATTTACCTAATGTAACTACACACACACACACACACACACACACACACACACATAAATCTCCATGTAACATTGTAGAGTAATAATAAAAATATAGTAAAACCTAGAGTAAACTATGCATGAAATAACCTCTATGGAATAAATCAGAGTGTGAAAGAATACAACTAAATTGTAAATGAAAAAAATGCATTCCCAATATAAAAAAATGTCCCAACCTGATAAAAATAGAATATAAAATAAATAACAGAGCCTGACTCTTGATATCCAAGCTCAACCATTGTACATAGCCTATACACTTGAGTATCCCTATACTACACAGAAAACACTGTTGTTCTTTCCGCTGTCTACATAAGATACAACATGTGTGGGAAAATCCCATGTAGGGGTGAGTATATACAAACCCATTAGGATTCCTTGAAAACTAAAGGGGGGTAAATAAAAGATACAGTAGAAGTAGTCATCTCAACTAAAAGCTATAGGGAAACAAAAATAAAAAACCCACACACATATATATACTCATAAAGTATACCACATGGAATTTAAAGGGGATCCCCATCTTATATCACATCCCAAGATGATGATTCTACTTGCAACTCCAAAGGTCCATCATCTATGCCTAGAATATCACATGCATTTTCAAAGAATCCACCACTAATACACATCCCAAGAGGCACAATATCCAATAGAAAGAGGACTCATTACTATGTATGATAGAGAAATGGCACTCAGTAGATAGGTAGAGGACCCATGCCCTGGTGTGACAAGGGGATTCTATTTAGTAGATAGGTAGGGGACCAAAACCCTTGAGAGATAGGGGATGACAGTCTATAGATAGGTAGAGGACCTATGACTCAGTTGGATAGCAGGATACCACTCATGAATGGAGGACCCATACCTTAACCCACCATGGGGGTGCCACTCAGTTGGTATTGGTAGGTCACCCACTCCCTTGTGTGTTAGGGGGTGCCACTCGATAAGTATAAATAGAGGACACATGACCTAGTACAATAGGGGGATGCCTACTCTATACGTTGGGGACTCATATACTAGTAAGATATGGGTTCCACTTAGTGAGTATAGGACCCACTCCCTAGTTCCTTAGAGGGTCTCTACTTAGAATAGTGCAAAGAGTATGGAGGACCCATACCCTGGTATGATAGGTGGGTTTCCAACCCTAGCCACTCTCCCCAATAAACATGTTGATCACTTTCTTCATCAAGATTCAGCTATAGAATATTCATTCTCAGAACATTATATATTATATCTCAAAATCCACTAAAATTATCATGATCAAGTTCTACATAAAAAAAATCTTATGATAGACGACTCATAAGAAAAAATCTGAGTTCTTGTGAAAGAGATAGACAAGGTGGAAATTTATCATAGGGGTAGACAACACATATGGGGACCACAAGGCATGTGTTCTAACTCTACTTCCCGGTCATGTTCTCCTCATACACTATGTGTTAGGGGCCACATGGTGTTTATCAGCCACCCAGGGAATTTCTGCATGCTCCTGGTCATTATCATGTTTGTATGGTCATAACTGTGTACCTGGCCATGCCCAAGTACCATTTATTTCTGGTGTACTCTTTGAGAACATAGTGTGTCCTTCCGCATGGGGTCCTAGCCATGGGTAGCTAGCACTCAAAAAATCTCCCCTAGGAGGGTCACATGGCCTATGGTCCTAGACACATTTCATGTCGGCTTATCTACACAGTGTGTGATACTTATCTTCCCTAAAAACCTAGTTGGAAAAACATGGTGGGGCTACACAACATGTGTTATTTAACTACATTCTATCTATTTTACCTTTCCATAGAAATTTTAAATCCTGATACATATCCCTGATCCCCCACTTCTACTAAAAGTTCTATCATTTTACCACCTAAAATGAGTGGGGGTAACCTCCAACAATCATTTCTCAGCCTATGATGGCCATAAAATTGATTTCTTTTGTTTACATGTTGCTCTTATTCCACCCAATACACCTCTTGTTGTCTGTTGATCGATCACATCACTGCTTTGAATCCCATATCCAATGATCCTCACCCAAAACCTAAGATCCATCCCAATAAATCCTTTATTTTCCAATCTATTAATTGTACATTGAACTTCCATGAATTTAGGGGTTTGATCACACTCGAACCTGCCTAAAAAAAGTCAAATTGGGGCCCCATAGGACAATATTGAAGAAAGTGATGAACAGAGTGGGGAAAATAACAAGAACAACATCAATAAATCATTGGATAGTTATTCTTAAACAATGATCATAGATTGGGTATTTCTAGGGGAGATAACATGTGCAACAAGGAGAGAAATTACATTGGATTAATAAAATCCATAAATTAATGGGTTCATGCAAAAAAAACCATAGATAAAAAGTATATAAAATCCATGTTTAATATTTTAATCAAAATTGTAAAAACCCACAATTGATTAACCCTACCTTGATTAAGGATCAATATTTGGTGAATAATGTGTTCAGAAGTGATTGATAAGACCCACTATGTTCACTACCTCTTGATCTTACTTGATCCAATCATCATTCGACATCTAATTCTAATACACCAAAGAAGAATTCCTAATTATCTTCTAAAGGATCTCAAGGTTATACGACTTAACTTAGAGAATTACTTTTGTATAAATTATATAGGGGAAACTATGTCATGGATATTAAATGAATTAATTAAATAATTTAATTAATTAATCCACTTAACATACCTTCCAATGGATACCAAATCTGAACTTAAAGTGTATAAGAACATTTGGTTGTGCCTATGGTAAACCCCTCATTTTGGATTCAAATGCAGTTTTTGATTTATAATATGATACTCCACTCATTATATAACCCATTATTTCTAAAAAACTATGAAGATGTGATATTAATATATTTAATATTCATATAATATCAATTCTAGGTTCCCCAGGCCCCAGAATCTTGTGTCCTCTCAGCACCTAACTCCAAAAATAAGTTGTAAAATACTTAAAATTATTAAATGGAAAAACAATGGTCACAACATTATTCCCCCCTTGGGGATTTTCATCCCCAAAAAGTACAAGCTAAATAGAAAGGTGAGGATATTTGGAATCTATCTATCTATCATATTTCTAGGATATATAATGTATACTCCCATCATACCACAACACACAAACCAAGGGGGTTGTTCATCCTCGTAGGATCCTCTCCTAACAATCCTCAATCATCTCAAGGTAAACCATGAAGGAAAATACATCCTCTATGTACAGTTCACCCCCAATAAATTATGTGCATATGATAAAGTATGTATATCCTCAATTGTGACACAAGTAATATGTCATTCACAGTCTCCAACTATGGGGTTATGTCTAGGTGGTGATAAACCTCACCAAATCTTCATGGGATCTCAAATGGTTGGATAAACTTTGATGATATATTACCTCCCTAAACGAACCTCCTTAATCATTATCATGTGAAGACTCTAAATAAAACAGTGTATCCTTCCTCAAACTCTACGGGCCTACAATTTTGATTTGTGTAATATTTCTATCAACTCTGGGCTATCCTCATATGCTCTTGGATCACTTGAACATTCTTTATCATTGTTTGAACCATATATATCCCAACTAGACATTCCTCACCAATCATAATCTAGTATAAGGGTGACCTTCATATTCTCCCTTACAGGGCCTCAAAAGGTTCCATGATAGTTGAATAGTGATAGTTGTTATTATAAGAGAATTCTATCAATGGCAAGGGATCCTCCCAACTTTTACCAATGTCCAACACAAAATCTCTCATCATATCCTTCAGCCCCTATATAGTATGCTTAGTATTCCCATTCTTCTAGGGTAGAAATGCCATACTAATCTATAATTGGGTCCTAAATGACTCATGAAGGCCACTCCACAACCTTAATGTAAAACAAGCATCACGGTCAGAGATAATCATCAAGGGAACCATATAGAACCAGATGATCTCACACATATACAACTATACCAGAATCTCCATTGCTATCTACTCCCTTATGGAAAAGAAGTGTGTTGACTTTGAAAGTTAGTCCAAAATCACACAGATGGTATCATGGACTCTCTTTTTCCATGAAATCCCTATCATAAAGTCTTTGGGTATTTTATCCCATTTCCACTCTAGGATATCAAGATACTATGTCAAACCTTCCAGAACTTGGTGCTTAGCCTTCACCTATTGACAGGTGAGACACTGGGAGATAAACACATCGTATATTCTCCTCATGAAAACCCAAAAAAATAGCACTAAAGGTTCCTATAAATATTCCCCAAAATGTTATATACATCCAAAGTATATGTTTGAAACTCCTTCCTCACCTTCTCTAGTATCACAACAAGAACCACTGTCTATCCTTGGAAAAGGATTACATGTTCCCCTCCTTCAAAAAATATGTCCAGTGAATCTACTAAATATATCTGGTCATGGATAACATCAAAGTCAATATATCCCAATTGCACCTACCACATAAACTAGAGAAAAATAATATTCAACACCATCGACTAAAGATAAGATGAACCCTCTCCTCTATAAGGGTAAACTACAAAGAATCCAATTGCTCAGACACATCCTCCACTAAATGAGAGCATGAATTCTTTATAAGGGAATATTCAACCATGTTTCCCTTTCTAGAAGAATAGAAAATCTAAAATTAATAGTTCTATAGGAACTAAATATAATTCCTCTTTCTTAGTTCATATATCTATATGTGAAAATATAACTGAGGCTCTAATGGTCTGAGTATCCAACAAAGTACTCTCCCAGAAGATAGTGCATCCACATCTTCAGAGTGAAGACTACCAATGCGAACTCTAGGTTATGATTCATGTAGTTATCCTCATGGTGTCTCAAATAACTTGACCCATATGTGATCACCACCTTCTAATGCATCAACATGTATCCAATCCTAGCTCTAGAGGAATTTCAAAACACTACATATTCTATGCCCTCCTCTCATAGTCTCAAAATAGGATCACTGTTCAAACTCATCACCAGCTACTCAAAGGCTCCCAAAAACTTCTCAATCCAGTTAAATTGATTCCCTTTCTAAATTAGGTAGGTCAAAGGGGATATAATACTAGATAATTATACCAAAAAATTCCCTTATCACACCTAAAATCTAAGAAAATTGTATGCATACGACAAGCACATGGGTGGATCCCATGCAAGCATTGCATCAATCCTCACTAGGTCCATATCTAATCCATGGTTATAGATGTCATGCCCTATAAATTTATCCTTTTAGATCCATAAATATCACTTAGATAGCTTAATATAATGATGGTGCTCCCATAGTAAGTCTAGGACCATCCTCATGTGCTTTGTATACTCCTCCTATGACATAGAGTAGATGAGTATGTCATCAATGAAGACAACCAAAAATCAGTATAGGTATGGATGGAAGATCTGGTTCATCAAATCCATATACACATTGAGGTAAATCACCACACCTAAAGTCATCGCTAAGAAATCATAGTTTCTATAGCAACATAGGAATGATTGCTTCAGAATATCCACCTCACAAACCCACAAATGTTGGTAGTCGTGCTTGAGATCAATCTTTGAGAACCAACTCACACATCACAACTGATAAAAAAAGTTGTAAATCCTAAAAAGGGGTAATTTTTATTTATCATTACCTGGTTTAGGAAAATTGTAATCTACAAAAATCCATAAGCTCATGTGTTCCTTTTCATGAACAAACTAGAGATGCCCCAACCACATGGTGTGTCATCCTTAACTTTTCCAAAACCCTAGAGCCACATCCATAGGGGTACTACATGGAATGTGTTCATCTTGATACATGTTGTGTAGTAAGTATTTTAGCACAAACTTAAATCTAGTTTAAGTTATTCTAGATCTGAACCTTATGCCATGAATCCCTCCATTTCACCACTAAAAATCAGTAGAAACCTCCTCTGGATGTCTTTTTTTGCCCTATAATGGCCAGAAATCGGATCTTATCCCTTATTTATGATGTCTCCACTGCTAAAAATGCATCCCATTATCTCTATATTGGATTCAGATCCTAGATCTAGGAATCCATCTTCACTATCTGTAATGTATCCTCAAATCATCATCCTGATCCTTGTACTTGAATCCACTATGAATCAGGGGGGTTTATCATGCTCAATCCCACCCAGTAATGTTGAATCATGGTCCCCATAGGCCAATAGTGAATAAAAAAAGAAATATGCAGAAAAGTAACAATAAACAATGGTGAAACAATTATTTTTCAATCATTCTTCGAAAATGAATATAGATCAGAAAGGATTAGTGAGAAAGACATGGAACAACGGGGTAAATCATATTATAAAATTAAATATGATACGTGGGTAAATTAAAAGGATAAATTTAATGTAGATAAAATATATGGAATTGATCATGATTAATATTTTAATCATAAAGGGAAGAATCCAAAAATGATGAGACCCTCATTGATTTAGATCAATTATTGGTGAAGAATGTTGTTTCCAATGAAGGGGGGAATTTTTTGTGATTTTTGGCCTCAATTCACCTTAATCCAATTGTTGATCATCGCTCGATCTCAATCCACAAACAAAGAACATGGAATTATCACCTCAAAGATCTCATGTTTATGTGGGTAACACTAGAAATTTTCTATAATAGCACATTTATATATGGAATTATATTTTGGGGTCATTTAATGAATTAATTAAATAATTTATTAATTAATCCACTAAACACACCCCCTAATGACTATTTTATCCAAACTCCCTATACTAACCCACTTTAGGTCAGGACTGGGGTAAACCTCACATTTTAAATTCAATTTTGGACTTAGATTTCTATTTTGAGACTCTCTTTAATGGATATCCCATTTTTTCTAAAAAAACTATGCTCACATAATATAAAATATTTTTAATATTTTTATAAATTTAATTTTAGGAACATCGGGCCTCAGAATGGCACTTCATCTCAATGATTGACTCTAAAATATTTCTAGATATATTTCAAAATCGAATATAGAAAATGTAGGATCTCTATACAGTTGCCCAATTGTCTCTCCCAAGTCATGTGTCTGGTTTTTTTCACCTAGTTCCATATGTGTTTTCTCAATTCCCTATGAGTATTCTGAAGGTTTTTCATCCTAGAACACCTACATTAATGTATAAGCATTCATATCTTCTTCACCCTAGTTTATATGAATGAATAGACCCATATTCTTAGTTCTCATGCTCCCAGGTCCCATATTTCGTCTATAAATAGACCCTTTAGTCTCCCACTTGGACACATTTTTTTGGACACATGGAGATATGGAGAGACACTTGAGTATCCCTTTATTTAGTCCTCTAGGACCCCATTAAGGTATCTTATGAAGCATAAAACATAGGCTAATTAACCAAAGGAAGTAATAATTAATTCATCAAAAGGAAAACCTTTGAGAAATACCACTTCACCCCTAGTTCTCCTATACTAGGGTGAAGGACCCCCACCCCCCCCCCCCCCACACACACACAAAACAACAATATAATAGTTTCATACACCTATCCACTCTAACAGTATTGTAATATTGATAACCTTTCCCAAAACCTTATAAAGATATCAAAACTAGGGAATATTCCTTCACCCTACCTCAATAAAGGTGAACCCCTTCAATAGACCTCAATTTGTTTGAAAGATTCACTTATCACTCCACTAGGGAGGATCAACACCTTATTTTATCCCTTAACTAGAGAATAGAAATAAATTTTCTTTGCCCTAAACTTGGTAAAAGTTGCACATTCTATTATGCCTCTACTCGGGTGAAGAATCACCTTTGATTATCCCTCCACTAAGAAGATGTAGCAACTTCACTTATCCCTCCACTATATAGAAGCAACACCTTCTATTATCCCTTCACTAGGGTGAAGAAACACCTTCACTTAACCCTCTAATAAGGAGAAGTATCACCTTATCTAAGCCCTTAACTTGGGAAAATCAACACTTCACGTATACCTCCATTAGGGAAAATTCCCACCTTTCACTCATCCCTATAGTGGGGTGAATCCTCTATTATGCTCTACACCAGGCAAAACCTCTTCACCTAGGTCTTACACTAAGGAAAACTACCATATTATGCTCTCATACTATGGTTATTTATGAACCCTAATTTCAATGGTAGACCATTACCATTCCCAATACTCTTACCCAGATACAAAATTATCAAGTCCTCCTCTAAACCCATCAGATTCAGATGATTGGGACAACATGCACTCTAAAACAACCATATTTGATCATGCATTCCCTTGATAATAGTATTATCCTAGGTTTTCCTTTAATATTTATAGAACCCATGGGATTGTTTTGATAATTCATACCCTTAATAATGGGAGTTCTAGTCTCAGGGATACTGGTGAGATAACGCATGACTCAGACTTCCCATTATGTCTACTAAAGTTTTATTTTTACCACCCTAATTCCAAATAATGAGCCATGTGATCATGATAATCCTCACTAAATTTAATCCCCAAACACATTCACATTCATCTCCTTGAATCATCAATTATCAAAGAAGAGAGAAAGGTACTTGGGAAGCATCCATGCCTATTGCGTCCAAGCACTGAATTAATGGCATATGTGTAAACCCAATGTCTTTCCTAAAGAGTCATATCCCTCATTCATATAGTCACCCTTCCTAGTTAAAATCCATAATCGGAAGGAACTAGACACATAAAAGGGAAGCATATGTGTAAACCCATATACATCCTTATTATTCACAAGAAAGGTCAAGGCCACCTCACTATGTGTAAGCCTCATCCACATTCCCATTTTTTATTTCATCACCTTGAATAATTAATGATATAAGAAGATAGAAAATTCCTTGGGCATCATTCATGCCTATTACTCCCAAGAACTAGTTATGAAACACATGCATAAGCCCCAATCTTATCCCCATCATGTCATACTCATTTTAAGTACACTTACACCTCCTACTCCCATTACTAATAGAAGGGAGATGAATGTTCACACATATGGGCCTCCTCCCAATAAGTATAAGCCTTAACTCATTTCTCAAAGGTTTATATTTCCTATGAAATATCATTCTCAAAGGAACATATTCCCTATGAAACATACAAGGGAATCCGCATTAAGTTTAATCCCCAATCACACCCTCATTAATGATCTTATCCCTAATATATTTTAATCATATATATATATATATATATATATTTTACTCACCCATGAACAATCCCCAACTCATCTTCATGAGGTTATATCCCTCATGGAACCATCTTCAACGAGATATCTCAAATTCACAAACCCAACTAAATCCTCTATTGTTTTCTATTTTATGGAATGAACTTCCTCTTTATATGATGTAAAAATTCATGAAAACATCCTTACTACATGATGTTAAAATGCATGGTATAGTTTTGTCACATGATCATAAACTACTCAACTCTAACTACAGGGGATTTGATTCCTATTAATCAAAATGTGTAGAACGCCTCTCTGAGGTTCAAACCCAACATCCAAAATCAAAACTCCACTAGGTCATACTTCATGTGAGACCCAACATCCAAAATTTCATTTTCTTTGTGTCTATATTCTTTGTGAACACATATTTATGAGGCCATACCCCTCATATAATCTCATAAATCCTTCCTTGGTGGGATATATTCCCCATGATCTTGGATGTACATTCATTGGGCCCATATTCCCTAGGAACCCTCTTCATTAGGTCATATTCCTCATGAGTATATAAACCTTCTCAGTGGGACATATTCACATGTACAAAATCAACTGCATCCATCATAGATTTATATTCCATATGAAATGCTAACTTATCTCAAAGGTTCATATTCCTTGTGAGAAGAGACAAAAAGGGTCTCCTATGTGTAATTCCCACACCATCCATTTCTAGGAACATTTTAACTAATATTTAACCTTTTATGAATTTAAAATGCTTGGAAGAATTCATGGAAAGGTACCACATGGTCCTCATCATACGAGCTTAAAAGGTATAATGTGTCTCATTAAGTGGCATCAAACTACGTGGGTTCTGATCCCCTTCACAAGGATATGTAGGAATCTATTATCGAGGGTCTAATCCTAGTGACACAACATTTAATACATTCCATGATGGAAATAAATTCTGGAGTGCCCAGTTATGTGGATTTAAATCATATCATAATCAACTAATAAAATAAAAAATAAGAACCTTTAATACATGTAGATTTTCACATCAACACATGTCGATAACCGGTCTCTAGCATAGTGGTAGCCAGTCCCACACTGGTATTTGGGAAGGATTCACAAAAAATATCTTAAATATATAAGATAGCCTCATATTAGATAATAATTCCCCCTTAAAAGGTGAGATTATCCCGACCTCTCATCCTCTCAACTAGTTTTCATTCAATGGTGTCACCAGTAAAGTCCCAATAACCACCTACCTTTGGAAAGTAGGCCTGTGATGACTCAAAATGGTCACAGTGAAAAGTGCATCAGATTTTACATTGAAAACAAGGTATCTTTTAATAATAATAATAATATGGGTTTTTTTCTATAATACCATGAAATAAAATCATTTTATCTCTATGTATCTTGTCTATTAATTCATTTAGGGTATTCAACTAATTTTTATTTAATTTTCATTTGGTCTTTGGATCCCAAGTACTATATTTGTGATATGAAATTTGTGAGAGGGTGTTTTGGTGAGTCCCAAAAGGGAAAGTATGTAATATGAAATCATTATTATTCTATATAAATAAATTCCAACGCCTACCATAGAATTCATATTAGACATTGGATCATAGGGTTCCTCTATTATAACATGGTATAAAAGTGGGCCCCCAACCCTCGGCCCCTCCCTCCACTATGTAAACCCTTTTCTAATCTATTTATAAATGCCTCTCTCCCAGTTAGTTCCTCTTTTTATACCACCCACATGTCGTGTCTTCTTATCTATCGTGTATCCTCCGGTATACCCAGCATTTCCCATATAAACTACATGCATTCCTCTAAGTGAGATACCTTCATATGTGAGCTCTTTACTCAATACCTATGATTTAGTATAGAGTAAATCCTTCTCATATATGTATCTCTAAAATTATACAACCCCCCCCCCCATTATTTCCAACTCAATCAATGTCATTTTGTAACTATTCTATATCCAAATCCGATGAATCTACATGTACTCTCAAGATCTGCTACTTAAACTTAAAATTTTGCACCTTTAGTCTAGATCTTCCCAGATCTATTTTTTCTAGAAGATAAAACTTTCAAATCTATGCCAATTCTCCTCTCTTTTTTTTGTTATAGGAATTTCTTTCACATCACTGCTCTACACTGCTAACTATCATAATTGTTTCCTTTCATGAACTAGAGTTATATTCACTTGCACTATTTTTTAATTGGATTTATAAATAATTATTTAATCCACCCATCTACTTGGGTATACAAAATCAGTGTCATTTCATTCTAACATTTGGATATGTAAGATGAATGGTGTTTCACCTGTCTTTTTTGGTTTTCAAAATGGGTATTATTTTACCAGTTCATTTAAATTCATATATTGGGTGTCGTTTCACCAAGATGTTTGGGTTTACATGTCATTTTTGATTCTAAACAACCATTTTGAGTTCGATCATTGGTTATTGTTTCATCTAGAATGTTCAACCACTAGTTATTATCATAATGGTAGTTCTTTAGTTTCCATAAATTTTTCAACAATAGTTTTTTTTTTCCAATCGATCCTTTTTAGCATAGAGGTATCCCATACCATTGAGGATGGATCCAAACATGTGAGAGGTATCCAATAGGCCTTGACTCAAGGTAATATATGTTCTTTTTTATAATAGTCTTGCATTTTATATCATAAAATTGGGATTATCCAATTTTCATGGGGGTATTAGGAAAATATTTACTTGGTTCTATTTTATTATGTATCCAAACTTGGAAAACCTAGCTTTAGGGGTGGTGTTAGAGAGTATTGAGAGATTACCACATGGGAAATTATGTAATATATCATCCTTGTAATTATCTATAAATAAATTCCCCAGAATCCCATAGGAAGAATCATAAGCATTGGATGATGAGGATCATCCATTCTAACAAAATTTTTATAATCTCATTGAAATTTTAAAATTATAACCCACTTCTATTTTTTTATTTATGGTTTATTTTCATTTATTAATGAAACTTTACAAGTCTAAAAAAAAATTATTTGAATCTATGTTGTCATAAGACCTTCTAGAGAGTAAATTTTATTTAGTTGCATATTACTTATCTTTTCACATATATTAGTGTTTAAAACATCTCATTACTTATAAAAGTGAAGTAACAAGATCCTAAATTGATTATGTATTAGTAAAAAGGTTGGATAGAATATTTTTTAATGATTGTAAGGTTATACCCTATGAAATATTTACCACCCAGCATCAATTATTAGTTTTATACCTAAAAGTTATGAATTAAAAGAGAAATATGAAATAGTTAAGGAATCTAAGAATCAGATATTTGTGACTTAATGGTAAACTTAAAATCGAATTTAATAAATAAAATTAAATAAGTGGATTGAGAAGTTAAAGGAACTGTTGAATTAATATGGGATATGGTGGATAATGGTTTTTAAAATGTATCTAATTCTATTCTAGGTGTATCAAAAGGGTTTTATCCATAAGGAAAAAATCATGGAGGTGGAATGAGAAAGTCCAGCTTATGGTTAAAGAAAAATGAGTGTTTTAAAGATTTGTACCATTATAGTAATGATGATACTTATCCATGATATCATGTTTCTCATAGAGAGGCTAATAAAGAAGTTAGTGATGTTAAATATCATGTTTTTTCGGATTTATACCAGTCATTACATATTAATAATTATGAAATAAGAAACTACAATTTATCTATAGGTAGAGAATGAAAATATAGATATTTATATCTGGTTTAGTGTATAAAAGAGGAATAAGGATGTACCCTTTTAAGGATTAAGAAATTAAGAAAATATAGGGATAATTATTTAAAATTATATTTAATTAAGGGATTGTGTATGAATTAGATTAAGATAATCTAATTATTAGTAGAAAGTAACTCAATTATAACTATTATAAAAAACTCTTTTGAGGTTAAATATGCTTTAAGAATGATTAAAAATGGTAAAGAAGTTGGGCTACATGACATTTTTATTGAAGTGTGGAAATATTTAGGGGAGTTAGATATTAATTTGATCACTATATTATTTAATGAGATTCTAAAATATAAGAAAATTATAAATTAATGAAGAGTTATATAGTACCTATATATAAAAATAAAGTATGCATTTAACGTTTTGATAATTATAGTGGAATTAAGATTATGAGTTAAACCATGAAACTTTAGGAGAGGGTAACTGAACAATAGAGTCAAAGGGAAACTAAAGTTTCAGATAATCAATTTGGTTTGATTCTTGGATGTTAAACCATTGAATAAATTTATTTAATTAGAGGTATGATTGAGTATTATTGACAAAAGTATCAGGATTTTCATGTGGTTGTCATTGATTTTGGAAAATGAATATGATAATGTCCAAGAGAGGTTTTATGAAAATATCTTGAAATGAAAGGGGTGTGGGTGGCATGTATCAAACTTGTCTAATAAATTTATTAAGGGAGTTTTAATTGAGTTAGAACTTTATTACATGATACTACAAACTTCCCTATCTTGATAGGACTTCACTGAGGTTTGGTTTTAAGACCATAAATTTTTTCTTTGGTCTTAGATGAACTTACTATGCATATCTAAGATAAGATACCTAATTGAATTATTTTTTAAAATTATATATATCTCATTGTAGAATCTAAATAGACTATAAATATAAAGTCAAATCTTTGGAGAGAGACTTTACAATCAAATTTTTTTTGTCTTAGTCTAGATAATATAAAATATATAGAGTGTTGTTTTATAAAATGAATATCTAGTAATGTTATGGATGTTGGAATGGGAGACCTCATTATTTTTAAAATTAATTATTATTGATATTTAGTATCACTTATAAAATGTGATGGAGATATTAATATGGATATTTATTATAGGATTCAAACTAGATGAAGAAAATAGATAAAGTATTTTGGGGAACTTTTTATCATAAAATTCCTTTGAGCGTGAAGGGTAAATTTTATTGGAAGGTTATTAGACCAACTATAATATATGGTAGTGAGTGTTGGACTTTGATGGGGCATATTGAACAATAAATAAAGATAATGGAAATGAAATTTGTAGGGTTAAAATGTGGATATAATTAAATGGATAATATTATAAATGAATATATTTGAGAGAAAATTAGAGTGGCTCTAATTGATGATGATATGATTGAGACTATATTTTTTTTAAAGGTTGTGACATGAATTGGTCAGCCAATTTATGCCCCAAAAATTTATTAAAGAAAAGGGGATATAGTCAAATATTGAGGTGTAATGAGCTTACACTATCAGAAAAATAAGGGGGGTACATGATGTAACAATAAAACACAAACAGAAGAAATCACTGCATCATTCCTGCCATCTTCATGAGGGCAGAAACTCCAAGAAAACACAATAATGATCCAACAACCTCTTGTAAAATAGTAACAGAAAGAAAGTGAGGTGAAACAACTGCATTAAAATGAAGATGCATGGATTCCAGATGCGTTTAAATGAAACAAAAACAACACCAAACAACTGAGAAGAAATCCAAGCTTATAGCAAGGCAGTAGTTCGATGTTTACAACACAAAGAGAAAATTTGGATAGTTGGGAGAGGATTTTCATATCATTTTCTATGTACATAAAGTTTAAAAGTCTTCAGTTTTCAAATGGTGACATAAAATGAAAAACTATTCTGAAAAATTGATAGAGAGAGGCCCTATTAAGGTTTAAGAAAACTAGAATCCATAACTCATTGCCAAGGAATATATTTGAAGTTGAAGTTTGGGTCCTTATTAAATTCATCAACA
This sequence comes from Viscum album, assembly GCA_963277665.1. Lineage (NCBI taxonomy): Eukaryota > Viridiplantae > Streptophyta > Magnoliopsida > Santalales > Viscaceae > Viscum > Viscum album. The sequence goes on from OY728132.1 coordinate 826,005,555, forward strand.
AATTTAATAAACATATTTTTTCTGATATCAAGATAAATATCATTAGTCATGTCACCATTTTTATATTTTTAAAAGGTAGTTGTTTCATTCCACAATTTTTTTGTTATTATATTAGGTTCTCATGGACCATGATTATTGACTCATGTTTTAACTTCTATGATTCATTTCTTATGTTATGCTAAAATCATTATCCCATGACACATGATTTATGATATATGTCTAATTGGTTATGATTCACTTATATTAGGTCCATCCACCTTGATTATATTCACATACCAACATCATAATATTATGTTCACTTATGATATTTGATTGTTATCTCTTGTTATTAGCCTTATTAAGCATATAATCTCACCAATTTTATTATTTTTTGATTCCCTAAGTTATGAATAATAGTATTATGTATGATGTTTCTAAAAGGGAATTATTTGAGAAGACTTTTTATAATAAATGTTGAAGAATTATTATGAAATAAAAAGATCATGTAGTTAATCTCCAAAAACACAAAAACATTGAGTTCTAGGATTGTGATATTGTGTGTGATGAAATGTTTAAATTATGAAAATGATGTAAAATATATGTTTTACATGCTTGATTCATCTCACTTGGTATCAAAGAATATGTGTCAAGTTTTTATTTTATAATTCTATATGGGAGTTCCGGATTAGGTCATCTCATTTTAGGTATCAAAAGAGGATAATTCAGTAGAATGAGATCAAATATGATCTGCATACAAAAATTCCTAGAATATTTGTTTAAATTATAAAATCAAGTTACTATAGATTACCATTATAAAATAAATGTGGTGTTTACCTAAACTATTTAAAATATTTTTAAATTAAAAATTTCTAAAAAAATTTTTAACATCCAAAAAATAAATTCCTTAAATTATTTTATTTTTGAAATTTTGAAGAAGGCATATTTTTTGAAAAAAATAGGAGAATGATTTGTATTTTCTTAAAAATTTGTTAGTATTTATTATTTTAAGTTTATGAGCTATAATTATGAGGAGTATCTGGTGGTGTTTCTAAGTGATGAAGTTGAGGTATATATTTATTGAGAAACCTTTAATTTCAAGTTGTCACTTTTTTAACCTATATTAAACTACACTTTATTATGATTAGAGTTGTTAATGAGGAGTTATTGAATTATATATGGTTATTTTTGAGTGTTGGAAGTGTATTTAAATCAAGATCCTCTATATTTTTTGTCAAATAGGGGTTCATGGAATAAATTCTCAAAAAAAATAAATCTAGCCTTGGGAGAAGTGTGGTTATTTATAGTGTTTACAAAAATAAAGGATTTAGTATAAATGTTGGATTTGTTGTTAACCATAATAGATATGTCTTGAAGATTATTGTAAACCACGATGATGAAGTGTTGGTGATTATTTTTTTTTATATTATTAACCTAATGTTTTGAAAGAAGTAAAAATGAAGATATGGAAAATGTTGGAGATACTTATGTTTAAATAATCTTATCATATTCCCAGTCTATTTGAATTTTAAATTTTGTATTTTTTATTTACATATTATCTATTGTATTTTTTTCTATAAATAAAGTTATCAACCACACTTTATAGGCATATATTTTTTACCTAATTTCTATATGGTTTCAAATTGGGTCACATGTTTCTCTAAAATCTTCATCTAACCCTAGGGTTTAGTTTATTCCACATAGGATTTGTTACACCTCCTCCATCAATCATCCCATGTTTCCTACCTCTCCATGTTTTTTTAACCCCCCCAAATGACCATTTTATAAACATCATCACATGTGATTAAACTTTTGTAGACCTTATATACACCCCTGCATTGTCCCACCCTGTGTACACCCCCCACGCAAATTAATTTTTCTCCTCTAGGTTTGTACCATTATTGTTCCATTCATTCCCACACACCCCCCAGGTCTATTATTCTTCTCTAAATCTACACCACAATACATCGGTTCTATTTTATTTGTTTTATTTATCTTGTTTCAAAACATTCCCTTATTATTTATCACTCCCACTATAGATAAGTGTTTAGGCTTTACAACATGGTTTCAACGTCCTCTATTATAGGCATGAAAACCACTTCATCTATCTAGTGGATGATCATCTTAACTCAGTCAATTTTATTATGTGGAAGAAGTTAGTCACTAATGTTCTTGAAGGGATGGAACATTACAATCACCTTGTTTTCTCTCCTTCAAGTCATAATGATACCACTTTTTAGATTTGGGAATAATATAAAAACAATATATTTTATATATTGATTAATTTAATGGATTTGTTAGTCAAACACATTTCAAAAAAATTGCTAACAACTTCAAGGAATTTTGGGATTACATATTATTGATTTTTTATTAGGATAACAACCTTTCATGTATCTTTGTTTTTTTTTTCAAAATATCTTCACTCTCTAAAAGGGTTGTCATTTAATTCCACTATCTTATAATGAGTTGAAATCTGCCATTGATGAAATCATTGATTTATGACTAATTATATAAAATATGAAGGAGTCTCAGAAATAGAGAGACAACTTTTATTTATTCTCTTTATGATACTATCTCAATATGGAGTTCTCAAAAACTATTATAGAGATAACAGTCGACCCCACAACTATACATCCCTCACTGGTTTATAAATGACTCATTTGTTCTAGTTATTCTCCACCAATGGAAACCACTAATCCTTCTAATTGTGTTTTGATGGTTTCATGTGGAATCAAGCATGGATATAGATGCTTTAAAAGACATTTCCATCTCCTTAACAAGTATTATACTCATTTGTTGAAGGATTATCACACCATTGATACTTTTTGGTATCCCCTTGGTCACACTAATTGTAACGACCCAAACTTTTATTAATGAAAACTCCTCTTGATCTAATTAAATGTATTATTATGTAAAATGGTTATATAAACCATATGCATTTCCTTGGTTTTATGTTTTTGGATTTAAAAATAATATTAAGAATTTTTACGGTTGCTAATATAGTCGTCGAACAATGATCACAGGATTAGTATAAATATATGGATTTAACAAATCCAATTTACTTGGACAAAGGAAGTGATGGCCTCATCGAGTAGAATTGATCCATATGAAGCCCATTTGTCAGACCTCGAAAAAGAGGTGGTGTCATTGGGATTTTCTCTTGACCAAGCCTAATCTGAGCTTTAACATGTTAATCTTGAGTGGAACCTCCTATGGGAGAAGTGGAAGTTAATAGAGATTACCACCCAAGCGATGTTATCGGGACCTCCCCAAGAGTCTATCACCATAGCACACCTTACCCTTCGATCTTATGCTGGTGTTATAAGGGGTTATCTAACAAGAACCTAGAACTATTATTATATGAATTATTTTTGTATAGAATAAAGAATTTACATTCAATTTATTATTGTTTCTTTATAAATAGTTTTTAAATCACAAATAGTATTTTTTTAGTTAATATTCAATTGAGAAATCTATTTTATTAAATTAACAGATTTTTGAATTAAATAATATTTTAATAAAATATTATTATTAAATTAATTTTTATTAAATATAAATTATCATATAATTGTTATGAATACAATTGTAATTTTTATTAAGGTTTGAAAGTTGTTTTTGTCAAAACCCTTGAATTTTCGATAAATTTCTCTTTTTATTTTAAAATTAAAAATTCAAATATTTAGAAAAAAATAGATAAAATGAATATTATTTTTTGAATCAGGATATCAAAATTATCCAATAGTTAATTTTTCATAAGTTTCCGATCCATTCGAATATTTGGGTAAAAATTAAATACCATTTAAATATATAATGTGTATTATGAAATCATAATGACCCAATAGTGATGTAATAAAATACTATAAAAGGGATTTTTCCAATATATTTTTTACCTTTAAAAAAATGTAATTTTAGATTTGTTTTATTTATTTTATGAAACCTTAGTGGACCCTCCAAGACATATAAAACATCTTATCATTTTAAAATGATTTCCTTGAGAGTGTGACTCACCTCCACATAAGAAAGCCAAATATTTTAATAAGTTCGGTAATTGGGCTTATAAAATAATTTTTTCCACTCCCCTTTGGAAAAAACCATGGGAAGAAACTGTGGGTTGGTTTGTGGTTTTGATAAGTTTAATGTGTGGTGTCCAATACCTAAATAATAAATAATTCCATCCCTTTTCCTATATAAACCCACCCAAGCTCCCTCTTCTCTTCACTAAAAAACCTCGGAGCACATCCCTACCCAGACATACTCTCTCTATAATCCTCCCAAGGCACCCCAAGCTCCCTATAAGCCTCTCTCAAGCATCTCCCAATCCTTTGGGATCACACTTCCAAGTAAGGGATTTCTTCCTTCCTTATTTATGTCCAAGTTTCCTTATATTGTTATGCTCTTTTTATTTTCAATTAAAAAATTTGGGGTATGATTTTTCACCTCCCCTATACTTCTCTCCTTATGTTTTAATTATTATAAACCACTTTCTCTCTCATTAATTCCTCCCATGTACACCTGCTATCATGCTGAAATTTCTTAAGGGGTTTCTCTCTCCTCATTTACATTCAAGAAATTCATTTATATTATGAATATAAATTTTTTTACATATGTTGGGACATGTATCTATATGACCCCCTTGATTTCCATTTCATGTACATATTATGAGACACCACTTTCTCTCTCATCAACCATTTTTATTAATTCTTATGTCATGCCATTACGCTGCTGAAATTGCATTGCGATTTACAAGCCAAAGTCATTGTGTAGTGAATACCATAACCATTTCTCTATCAAGGGTATTCACTTTTATGAAAATTTAATTATTGATTATATATTTTCATGTATTAATTCCATGTTCCTTTATCGTTGAATAAATGATTCTTTTTAATGAATCCATGTGATATGATCCATGTGGCACACTTATGCATGACATGAAATAATTAAGAATGGTGCACCCTGATAGCGCTCTAATGCATTGGGTAAAGATTAGTATCATGATATGTCGAGGGAAATTAGGGTTTACTCATGATAATTCAAGTTCAATGAGGGTTTACTCATTCTCCATGTGCAATGATCCTTGACTCATGCTAATATCATGTTAAATCTTGCTGCCACATTTCCATGTTATAATAATCAAGCTATATCATGCCTTTATGTTCATGTTTCTCCTATGATCAATTGATATTCCTATTTCCTAACATGTATTTTATTCTTTATTTTATTCCTTGTTTACTCCCTTACTAGACTTTATAGCTCACCCTTTTCTTATGCATGTCCTCAGGTTATCCCATGCAATGCTAAGTACGAAGGAATGTGTGTGGTCATGTAAAAGAAGATTTCAATAAAGATGTGTATTTCATGTTTTAAGTTGTTATGTAATGTTCCTAAGACAAAAATACACTAGAAATATCAATATTATATGTTTTATCAAGTGAATATTTTATGTAATAAAAAATATGTTTAAGTGTGAAATAAATAGAAGGGTTGTTATAGTTGGTATCAGAGGATAGGTTAAGTTATTTTTGGGATTATGATTAGAAAATCCTAGTGAAAGCCTTAGGGATAAGACTAAGTATAATAAAAACATCCCCAAATTTTGGTGCGTATTGAGTAAGTGGTTTATCAATAAAATTTATCCATGTCTGGATACGAGCAGGTAGAGGAAGCTCTGGCACAAATGTATCTAGGGTTAAAACCTGAAAACACTACTTTGAGCTAGACTCAAACGAGAACTAGTGCACAACAACAGGTCTTTCTACAATATTGGTTACAACACTCCTGGGGGATATGCTTTGATAAATTCATGAGATCATTATGAGCCATTATTAATGGAAAAATTCCCCCTAAGAATATATGTTGGTAAGTAGATCATGGATAACATAAATTGAAGCCTAGAAATTCATAAGTTAAGGAAATAAATGTAATTTATAAGTTATCCATTTTTTTCATTGGATTCCCCTTTATGTGTTACCCCTAACATTTCTTTTATTCTAACCAATGCCTGGTAATAGGAGAACTTGAGCTAACAACCGATGTGAAGATCAATGTAATGACTATTCTAATGAGATGCCCATTCTGATGGGATTGAGAATCACAAACTTTGTCATGATACTCTCTTAGTTAACTTAAGTTTTGAATAGAAACAAGGGTCAAGATGAATGTTCAACCACCCTAAGAAATAACTAGTCAAAATAGAGAGTTTCATGAGATAAATGCCTCCTACTTTTAATGGATCATCTGATCCCTCAATTACCGAACAATGGATCAACTCCATAAAAAATATCTTCTCCATCCTTCAATGTTCCGAATAAGAGAAGTTTCTTCTAGATGTTTATCATATGGAGGGAGAAGTTGATCAATGACGGATATTGATCAAAAATACAAAGCCTGGGGAATAGATCGATGTTTCGGAATGAAAGTATTTCTGGAAAAAAATTCAAAAAATATTTTCCTCGCACCCTCCGACTTAAGAAGGAAAGGTACTTCTTTTCCCTCAAGAAAAAAGACGATGAATCCATCAGAGATTATGAGGAAAACTTCACAAGGATTTCTCGATACACCTATGGATTTTTCATTACCCTGTAATACAAGGTTGACCGCTTCTTTGGTAGGCTAAAACCTAGCCTACGAAAATCCCTAGTGATCCATGACTTCAAGAGATATGAAGAAATTTTTAGTTGTTCCCTCAGGTTTGAAATGGAGATCAGAAAATCTCAAGGGTATCATGAGGATAAGAATCATAAGGTAGACATTAATTCTAGTGGTCTGATGGATAAATCCAATGGTGTTAATAAAATCCAACACCCCACTTGACAAATGTGTAGAAAGAAAAACCATATAAATTTTTAGAAGGGGACGAGGAAATGCTTTAGGTGTGGAAGAGAAGGGCACATAGCCATTAACTGCAGACAAGAAAAACCTACAGCTATGATAGAGGATAGGAATTCCCCATTTTACCCTCAATTCATTTTTCATTACTTCAACTACTAAGAACTAGGGAACTTTGTAAACCAGTGCCCTAAACCAAAGGTTTTCGGAGGCAACCAACAATCTCTAAGGCAGTAAGGGAAAGATTTTTCCATCACTACCACCAAAGTGAACCCCAAAAACAAAGTGTCGATAGGTACACTGGTTATTCATTCAATAATATTGAACTTAATTTTTGATTCTAGTTCTACTCATTCTTTTATTTCCCAAAAGTTTATTAGAACAATCCCAACACTACCACAAATCATGGAAGTAAAGATGTAGGTGAGAATGGAAAATGGGTAAATCATTGCATCCCATGAATTTAACTCCTTTACTATCATAATTTGTGGATTGAACTTCTTAGAGAACCTCTTAATACTTCCTATGGTGTAATTTGATGCAATTTTTGGCATGGATTGGCTTTCCCTATATAGATCCAACATAAAATGTCGTGAGAGGGAAATCACTCTTCATATGGAGAATCAACCCCCAATTCTGTACAAGTGCATGGAGTAGGATGAATCTTTTTTAGCACCATCATCTCAAATGTGGATATTACTGCCCTATGATCATGCATATCTTTCTCAGATGATTGAGTTTAAGGAAGCAACCATCCTTTAAGACATGCCTAATGTGAGGGAATTTGCTAAAGTGTTTCCCAAGGAATTTCCCAGTCTTACTCCTATAAGAGATGTTGAATTCTCAATTGATATTATACTTGGTGAATTTCCAAAATCCAAGACTCTGTATAGAATGGTTGTTTTGGAGCTTGAGGAGATGAAGAAACAACAATAAGAGAATCTGGATAAAGGGTTTATATGCCCAAGTTCTTCACCATGGGGTGCACCAGTCCACTTCTTCAATAATAAGGATTGGTCAATGAAACTTTTCATTGAATATCGTAAGCTCAACAAAATCAAGATAAATAAAAAGTATCATCTTCCCTGAATTGATGACTTTTTCAATCAGCTACATGAAGCATAATACTTCTCCAAGGTTGATCTGCGGTCGGGATATTACCAAGTAAGGGTGAAGAAGGAGGATATCCCAAAGACTGCTTTCCGTACAAGATACGAGCACTATGAATTCATAGTAATGCCTTTTGAACTCACTAATGATCCATCAATCTTCATGCACCTGATGAATAGAGTCTTTATTGATTACCTCGACAAATTTTTGGTAGTCTTTATAGATGATATTCTAATATACTCCAAAACCAAGGAGGGGTATGAGGAGAATCTAAGAATTATACTAGAGAAATTTCTCACGATTTTCAAACCATATTACAAAGCTAACTCAGAAGGGAGTCAAGTTTTCTTGGAGTGATTAATGTGAAGAGAGATTCAAGGAGTTTAAAGGAGGCTTATCGTTATTCCCATGCTCACACTACCTACAAATGGAGAAATTTATGTGGTATTTAGTGATGCTTTGAAGAAGGGCTTGGGTTATGTGTTGATGCAAAATAACAAAGTAATTGCCTATGCTTCAAGTCAATTGAAATTTCATTAGAAAAACTATCCCACACATGATTTGGAGTTGGCTACAGTAATCTTCGCTATGAAAATTTTGCAGCATTACCTCTTTGGGGAGAAGTGTGAAATATATACGGATCAAAAAATCCTTAATTATATATTCACATAGAAAGAGTTGAATATTCTCCAATGAATATGGTTAGATCTGATCAAAGACTATGAATGCTCAATCCATTACCAAATTGGGAAAGTGAACAAGGTGGTAGATCCTCTAAGTAGAAAGGACCCAATGATTCTATCATTGATGAAAAATTTAAAATGATCCAATCTTCTTAGATTTGATGAAGATAGATATGGGAATCATAAAGAAGGGAACATCATATATCCTTTAAAAATTTATTGCTCAACCATTTCTTTTGGAAAGGTTAAAGGATTCTCAAAAGGATGATGTGGGAATTCAGAAGAAAATGAAAACTATCAGAAAAGGGAAATCCTCGGAGTTTGATGTTAATGAAGAAGGAATTGTGAGATTTGGGTCCAGACTATGTGTTCCATTAAATCCGGAGTTAAATAAATAAATTTTGGATGATGCACATAGTTCGAAATTCTCCATTCCCCCAAGAAACACAAAGATGTATCGAAATCTCAAAGAGCATTATTGGTGGGATAACATGAAGAAGGAGATTACTGAGTATACATCAAAGTGTCTGGTATGCCAGAAAGTGAATGATGAGAGGTAGAAGTCTAAGGGGATGATGAAACCATTACCCATGCCATCATAGAAATGGGAGAAAATCACCATGGACTTTTTCACCGGACTTCCGAAGGCATCCAAAGGAAACTATGCTATCTGGGTTGTTCTAAATTTTCTTATAAAGACTACACACTTCATTGCAATTCAAGATGATTTCACATTGGATCAACTGAAATAGATATATATCAGAGAAGTGGTAAGGCTGCGTGGAGTACCACTATCTATTGTATTCGATCGAGATCCAAGATTCACCTCTATGTTCTAGAAGAGTCTTCAACATGCTCTGAATACTGAGATGAACTTTAGTATAGCTTATCATCCTCAAACTGATGGCCAATATGAGCGGACTGTCCAAACACTTGAGGACATGTTGATATCTTTCTCAATGAATGTCAAAGGAGTATGGGATCAACATCTTCCTCTGGTTGATTTCTCTTACAATAACAGTTTCTACCCAAGCATCCAAATGGCTCCTTATGAAGCCATGTATGGGAAGAGGTGCAGAATATTGGCATGTTGGGATGAAGTTACAGAGAAAAAACTTCTAGGTCCATAAATGGTCTAAGAAATGGTGAATAAGGTTAAGATCATCTAGAAAAACATTAAAGCTGCTCATATTTGACAAAAGAGATATGATGATAATCATCATCGAGACCTAGAGTTTGATGTTGGAGACATGGTATTCCTCTGCACATCCCCGTGGAAGAGAGTTATGAGATTTTGGAATAAGGGAAAACTTATTCCAAGGTACATTATCCCTTTTGAGATCCTTGATCTCATTGGAGTAGTGGAATATCAACTAGCACTCCCACCGAACTTTTCTCAAGTACATGATGTATTCCATGTATTGCTCTTGAGGAATTACATACCTACCCCATTGCATGTACTCAATCCATAGGTGGTACCATTAGAGAATGACATCTTCTATGAAAATAATCTGGTGAAAATCTTAGATCTTAGGGAAAAAGTTATATAAAATAAGACAATACCTCTCATCAAGGTGTTGCGGCGCAACCACAAGTTTGAAGAAGATACGTGTGAATCAGATCAAGTGATGAATCAAAGTTACCCACATCTATTTTAGTGTGGGAAAAAGAAAATTTTAGGGTGAAATTTCTTAAGGGGGGAAGATTGTAATGACCCAAACTTTTATTAATGAAAACTCCTCTTGATCTAATTAAATGTATTATTATGTAAAATGGTTATATAAAACATATGAATTTCTTTGGTTTTATGTTTTTGTATTTAAAAATAATATTAAGAATTGTTACGGTTGCTAATATAGTCATCGAACAATGATCAAATGATTAGTATAAATATAGGTCTTTAAAAAATAAAATTTACTCAGACAAAGGAAGTGATGGCCTCATCCAGTAGAATTGATCCATACTAAGACCATTTGTTAGAGCTTGGAAAGGAGGTGGCATCACTAGGATTCTCTCTTGACCAATACCAATCCAAGATTCAACACGTTAATCTTGAGTAGAACCACCTACGGGGCAATTGGAAGTTAATAGAGATTACCACCCAAGCGATGTTATTTGAGCCTCCCCAAGAGTCTATCACCATTTCACACCTTACCCTTCGGTCTTATACGGGTGTTATAAGAGGTTATGTAACAAGACCTTATAACTATTATTATGTGCATTATTTTTGTATAGAATAAATAATTTACATTCATTTTATTATTGTTACTTTGTAAATAGTTTTTAAAGCACAAATAATATTTTTTAGTTAATATTCAAATAAGAAATCTATTTTGATGAATTAATAGATTTTTTAATTAAATAATATTTTAATAAAATATTATTAATAAATTAATTTTTATTAAATATAAATGATTATATAATTTTTATGAACACAATGTAATTTTTATTAAGGTTTGAAAGTTGTTTTTGTCAAAACTCTTGAATTTTCGATAAATGTCAGTTTTTATTTTAAAAGTAAAAATTAAAATATTTAGAAAATTATTTGGATAAATTGAATATTATTTTTGGAATCAAGATGTCTAAATTATCCAATGGTTAATTTTTCATAATTTTCTAAGACAGTCAAATTTTTGGGTAAAAATTAAATACCATTTAAATATATAATGTGTTTTATGACATCATAATGACTCTATAGTGATGTAATAAAATACTATAAAATGGAATTTCTGAAAATATCTGTTTTAACTTTAAAAAAATTGATTTTATATTTTTTTATTTACTTTACAAAACCTTAGTGGACCCTCCATGACATATAAAACATCTTATCATTTTAAAATTATTTTCTTGAGAGTGTGACTCACCTCCACATAAGAAAGCCTAATATTTTAATAAGTTAGGACATTGGCCTTATATAATAATTTTTTCCACTCCCCTTTGGAAAAAACCATGAGCAAAAACCATGGTTTGGTTTGTGGTTTTGATTAGTTTAATGTGTGGTGTCCAAAACCTAAATAATAAAGAATTCCCTCTCTTTCTCTATATAAACCCACCCAAGATCCCACTTAACTAAAAACCCTTGGAGTATGTCCCTACCCTGACCTCCTCTCTCTATAATCCTCCCAAGGCACCCCAATCTCCCAATAATCCTTTCTCAAGCCTCTCCTAAGCCTTTGGGATCACACATCCAAGTAAGGGATTTCTTCTTTCCTTATTTATGCCCAAGTTTCCTTATATTGTTATTATCTTTTTATTTTCAATTAAAAATGTTGGGGTATGATTTTTTACCTCCCCTATACTTCCCTCATTATGTTTTAATGATGATATATTTCTTTCTCTCTCATTAATTCCTCCCATGTACACCTATTACCATGCTGAAATTCCCTAAGGGATTTCTCTTTCCTCATTTACATTCAAACAATTATTTTATATTATGAATATAAAGTCCATTATATATGTGGGGAAATGTATATATATGAACCCCTTACTTTCCATTTCATTTATATATGATGATACACCCATTTCTTTATCATCAACCATTTTTATGAATTTTTATGTCACGCTGGTATGCTACCGAAATTTCACTGTGATTTCCAAGCCAAACACTACTAGAAAAATGACATATAGACATGGAACAATAGACACACTTTAATTTATTTGTGGCTATAGGTAAGATAAAATCATAGAGATATTCTCCCCTGTGGCAACAACTCCCTCTAATTTTTCTCTCCCACCCTCACGCTCGGGTTTCCATTCGCCTTTCACACCCTCGCGCTCGTGATTTCCTCTCCCATACTCATGCTCGGGTTTCCTCTCCCACCTGCACGCTCGAGATTTTCTCTCACAAAACCCTTATCCTCAGCAGATATTCACCCGATCGATTCTCCCTCGTCAGATCCTCACCGGCTTCTCCTTTGTGGTTCCTCCATCCTTCATCAGCTTCTCCATTTTCAGTTCCTCCATCCCTCACACATTCTTCGGGAATTCCTCCTATATTTGGTGTGTCAGCCAGTGCTTCCCCTCTTCTTGATCGAGCTCCCCATCCTCTACATGATCAAACTACCCCTCTTCATGATTGAGCTCCCCTCTTCTAGCATTAATCGTTTCACTTGAGGTACATTTCCTTATGGATTTTTTCAGCATTTATAAAAATTTTGGTTGAAATTGGCAGTCTATTTTAGGTCATTGGTTTGGGTTTATTTATTAATAGATGAGTGGGAAGTGATGAGTGGTCATATTTCACAGGTTTTGTTATCGGATCTCTTTTGGTTCCATTTCTCTGTCTATTTTCATTTTGGATTGTTGTATCGGCCTTTTTTATCCTATTATATTTATGTATCTTCTTCCATATTGTTTTATTTTAGTTGAATCTATATCCTTTTATGGATATTTTCTTATACTATGTTTGTAAGGATTTTTAATTCTTTTTTCCATTGTTTTTTTATTTTCACATTAATATTCATGGGAGAAATCATTCCCAAAAGGGTTTTCTCAATACCCCTGTACTAGTATCTATATTGGGGGTATCAGGAACCCCATTTGGACTAATGGTGGGTTAGGTTATGTGTCTATTAAGATGGTATCTCCATAACAGTTCATTGTAAATGGTATTAGATCCTATGATTCAGTATAGGGACCTCGGTTCTCCAATCCATCTCTTGTTATTTGGGGAAATTGGGTATGATTTAGTTGGGATTGTCATTAGGACTTTTGGGGTTGGTCATGAGTGGGTTCTTAGTCACCACCCTTTATAATGACACATGAGTTTCCATGGTTATTTGGGTTTGAGTTATGAATTTGGAATTTCACTTGATTTTTTGTGATGATGTGAAAATCCTCATTTGTATTGTGTGAGTTACCTTAGATATCAGATTAAATTTTGTGATGGGAAAAAAATCTATGGAATTAAGTTAGTTCACATGGTCAGATAAATAGGGAAGTGAAAATACACTCAACTTTTATGATGTTATAGGGAATGTTAGATAAATGGCCCATAACCTATCTAACTACATGGCTTAGTAAAGCATGGTTTTGTATCCCATTTCACTAGATGTTTAGACTACCCTTTAGAAATTTAATGCACATGTAGTTCAGTCAAGGTGGGTCTTATTTTATGTTGATGATGTAAATTGGTTTTTACATGGATTTTCTTTGTTCCCCCATTTTCATGTGATTTTTCAAACAATTTTCAGTAAAATGTGAGTTTTTTATTGAAAGTTATTTCAGTTTGAAATGAAAAATTTAAGCTTGTCTACAAAATGGTTTTGAATTTCGTTAAAGATTTCTAATTTGGGGGTTACTCTATTTTTGTTTTTTATAAAATGGAATTTATTTTCCCAGTCTTTATTTATTTTTTTATATTGGTTGGTTTGGTTATGGAATCTGTAAAATGTTTTAGTTATAAAAATCATTGGCTATACAATTGTATGCTAATTTTAGATCCCTTGGGTTGTGTTCCAAAAACTATTTTTTGTTTTCATTGGATGGTGATGATGTAGTTAATATTTAAAACAAAAATTAATTGTGGGTGAATTTTTTGGAAAATCGTTTAGAGAATGGTATTTGAGCATTCGAGTTGATTCTTTATTTTGTAAGGGAATTAGTGTTTTTTAAGTTTGGGATAAAATGTTTTGTAACTCCCTACAAAAAGTTGAATTTTAAAAGAAATAATTTTTTTTTCAAATGTTTTTGTGATTCTAAAAACATTGGAGTTATCATAAAATGGATTTTTTTTTATTTCGGAATGTAGTGTTTTTTAAATAAATGTGATTTTTGGAATATGGGTTTCCTTGTTTTCTTATGCTTTATGGGTTTTGTCCCATCCTGCAGGTTGGGACCATTTTATGTTATTTTAGAATCATGAAAAAGTGCGCTATATATTTTTATTTTATTAAATTATGCCTCCACGAAAGGTATCAGGTTAAAGGGGAGTGTTTATCTTCAAGGGTAGTCATTTTCTTATTCATGGATCTTGCTAATTTTCAAAGCAGATAGTAAATTTTTTACCATTTTTAGATGATTGAAGGTAAAGTTTGTGAACCATTCTTGTGAGGACCAATCTCTTTATGTTTTCAGGTGTCGGTCAGTTCTGGGGATTAGTGCAGGATTTTAGATCCTTGTATCCTTGAGTTAGATTCCAATTGTTTATATCCATGCTTAAAAAATTCTCTATCTAAGTTTTTTTTTACCATCTATCGGGATCCTCCTCCCCTGACCCCTCTCGACCCACCTTATACCCGCGGCTGCGCATGGCCCTCTCCTCTCGACCTTCGCGACTTCTCCTCTCGGCCTTCGCGACTTCTCCTCTTCACGACTTCTCCTCTCGGCCTTCACGACTTCTCCTCTCGGCCTTCGCGACTTCTCCTCTTCATGACTTCTCCTCTCATCCTCCACAGCTTCTCCTCTCTCGGCGGTGACCTCTACTCTCGGCGGTGACCTCTCCTCTCAGCGGCGACCTCTCCTCTTGGCGGCGACCCTTCTTCCCTGATGGCCTTGGTGACCTCTCCTCTCCCTGATCCTCATCCCCCGACAATTCCCGGACGGTCACGCGACGTTGCCCCATCCTCATCCCCCTCACGATGCTTCCCTTCACTGTTGCCGAATGAGGAAACATGGTCTCCTTCGTGCTAACATCTCACCTCTCATACCTCAAATTTTTCACCCTTATCCTTTATCTGAATTACATACACATATTTTTCTCTGCTGGAATTATTCAAACTAGAAATTAATTCCAATAGGCAAAGAATATTTTCATATCTTGTTGAAATCGCAAGAGAATCTATAGATATTTTGGAGGACTGGAAACCTCAATATTAAACTCGGTTTACTCATAATTTCTAATTGGGACTCTAAATTCAATCCTCACACACATTGGAATACATTGGCCAAAGTCTGGGTCAAACTACATGGTTTTAATTGGTTCTTTTGGCACCCAAAAATTCTGAATGATATTGTCTCCTCCTTAAGAACTCCCCTCAAAATTGATCATAGAACATTAAATGTAGACTTACGTCTCTTTTCTAGAGTTATGGTGGAAATTAAACATGATTCAAAGCTGCCCACCACAATTAATTTCAATTCAAATGACTACAAAACTAAAATTAGAATTGAATATGAGAGGAAAACTCCCTTTTGTGAACATTGTAAGATCATTAGTCATATAATTTTCAACATTAGAGTAATTAGAAAACAAGTAACACAACCAGTTGAAAATGATTGGAAGAAAATTATGAGAAATAAAAAGGATAAATCCCCTATGATAGATATACCTATACCCCCATCAAAGAAATCTAAAATTTGGGTGAAATAGTCAAACAAAGTGATACAATAGGGGATAACTCAAGTACTAACTAGGATGATATGGATGAATAAGAAGAAAACTCCATTAAAGATAAAGGAATCTTAGAAGAAATTGAAATTTTGGTGTTATACACTATTAGGACATCCAATAAGGATGAATCTAATACATGCACAGCCGAAAAAATTTCAGAATCTAACCAAAATTCTGAACATAGCCCAGGTAAAAACTTGAAGTGTAATGAATGAAATGCATACACTACACCCCCTCATAACTATGTGTGCACTAGATCATTTCCTGTTCAATATGTGGATGATCACTCCTCATCTTTAAGTACTTGAAAAATAGAGGACCCCTCCCTATTAAATTCCACTATTTCATTAGGGACAAAGATTCAGACCAAAAGTAAAACAAAGGTACCTAATAATTGCTCTAAAACTATAGATTCAACTAGCCATTCTATAGATTTTTGGAATCTATTGCCTATACCAAAATCTGCTCAGGATATCACACATACTAGTATTATTACTGCAACTGTTTCCATGGATTTTGAAACTGTTAAATCAATGAAGGTAAGTACACCCTCGATACAGGTGACTAAAATACAGGATCTTATTGGATCCATTAAGAAGATTCAGTCCATGGAGGATACCAGGGTGGAGAAAAAAAAGGATCCATTTACAACCTCTTCTTCTACTTTATAATCTTTTTATGGTTCACAACCTGCTAATAGTGTTGATGTCATTAGTTCTCTAATGCTTTGTAATTTGAATCCTACATACCCAACCATTAAAACTTCATTAACTCATGTTTCTATGAGATCTGTTAATTACTTCTCTGTCATATCTAATAATAATACTACTCTAGAAATGAAGTTGGTAACCAAAAATTTAGAGAAGGATTTATCTCCTTCTCCCCTTGGGCACTCTAAATCTATTACCAGTTATGTAGAATTAGGGAGTCAGATGAGTATTTTTAAGGTTGTTTCAACTGAGACAAATACCAAGACTTCTAAAAATATTAAAAATGATGTATAACCTATCGAATCTACTTGAAAATCCCCGGTACAAGACCCTAAACATATGTAGGTATGTAATATTTCCTTTCCATTGAATTTGTACCATCCAATAGATCTAGATAATGCCTAACAACAGATAGTGGATACTTCAATGATTTCAGGTACTCCTATTTCTACATCTATAATTAATGATGATTTCTCTATGAAATATGGAAAGTTGAATTCTAATCATAATATCAATTATTTTTCGATCTGTTCTAAGAATTCTGTAGACTCACCTATGAATGATCCAATTAGGAAACCTACAAAGAAGATTCTAGTCACATCTAGGAATGAATAAGAATATTCCACTAAAAATAACCTAGAGGTTAGAAGGAATACTAGAAAAAAGGCTCTAGAATAAAGAGAAAAGGGTGTTCTAACTCCAAATTCAGGTTTAAATGATGATCCCCTTTTGGAATTGTCAGGGTATCTCTAACTATGACATGTTCATTGTTTTAAAAATAATGTTTAACAACCATCATCCTAAGTTATTTTCCATCGCTAAACCTAAAAAAAATCCTCTATATAATCACATTTATGCCAACATAATTATTTTTTTACTGGTGCAATCAATAATACACATTTATGCCAACATAATTATGTGTTCACTTTGATATTCTATTCAAGCAACACATCAAGATGTGCCCAAAAATCTGAAATCTGTACCTATTTTCACTACATCTTCAGGTTAGGTCACTTCTTTTGTTTGTAAATTTATTACATTGGATCCAAATTGTTATATTAATTGATTTCAAACAATATAAATCATGATAGGCTATAAGATTTAATTTTATGTCAAGAACATGAAGCAAATGACACCGAGCAATATTATACTATTTTCCTAAAAAAAACATAAATGAAGCTTGCATGTTATGGGGATTCAACACCATATATGTGTATAGATATTGACTGTCCAAAACGTGTACATATTAATACATTTGTACAGATATTGTTGAATTTTTGTGTACATATATTGAACTTTATTCTAGAAATTTACATAATATCTATGTACAGATTAATATAGTAGGGATGTTGGAAATTAAATGCATCTATTTTTAGATAAGATATGGTTCCAAATTTTACAACCAATATAATAATTCACTGTCACTATGGTAGTAGTGTGGATGGACCTCTATTATAAAGGAATAACTGTAGTTAAGGGTATCCCTCTATTTTATAATGTTTTCCTTTAGGAGGTGGATTCATTTGAGGAGTAGAACATGCTTCAAGATTAAGAAGAGATCTAGATGGATAATGCTTCAATCCAATCCCACCACCAGCTATAGGTAGTCTATTCCAAACTCATGGTGCCATTTTTGGGGACCGTATGATGATTCATACAAGGTATGATATGTGTATTCTATATATTCTCACATATACATATCAATATAGTTTTGACCCTTCCTTTTCTTATTGTATATTTCAATTAAGACATAGAGGTACCAATGGATTCCCTAACCTGTCTCCATCTAATAAAGAATCATATTTGGGGTGGTCATCTTCTCACCTGCATTCTCTTTCAGTGTGATTTTACTATAGGGAAATAGAGGTTCTATATGTGTTTAACTAGCTATAATGTGTTCCTTCCCCTCTCCATGCAGGGATCTGGAAATTTTGAAGTAGATTGTATTTGCAACTACTATTGTAGTCAAATACACCGCCATTCAGTACATATTTGATTATTGTATAGCTGTAATTATCCAAATCAAATTTTCCATCAAATTTTATTGGAGATGAGATAAATCTATTGATAATTGGTGAATTTTCTAATTAGATTCCTTCTGACCCCATATTTTACACAGGTCTGCAGAAACCTAATATAGGATAGATGCTATGACAGCTATAGTGAAGATGAAAAGATCATTGGTGACTGAGATTATAACAGGTTTACGTGGAGACATTCCCTCTAATTACCCCCATAAACAACACTTATTTTGCTAGACTACATGCTCATTATGCACTAATTTGTTAAATAGGTTGTAACTTTTTAACAAAATTTATTTGGTTGGTTTGTTTTGAAAATTACTATATAAATCCTTAAATAATCATCTTTTACATATGTACTAAAATAATTTGTAACTTCTTAACACTTTATTGTGGAATGTTGGAAAATCTTTCTTGATAATTGAGTTATTCATGTTGGCTCGCAGATACACTCTGTAGAGGGAGGTTCGATGGAAACCTTTGGAAAGGTATTCATTAAAAATATGAATGATGAATTTTTTATAAGTACAGTCCACTGAAAGGTATACAAATTGGTTTTTTATTTAATATAAATCATAATATTGGGTTTCATGCATGGTGTTCTTAGAATTTTGGGATTCTAATTGTTTCCTATAAGATAAATAAGGGTCTTTTGATCATTTCAACCCCCTTAGCGGTATTAGACCTATGTTGTGTGCTTGGTTAACAAGATCATGTTCTAAAATGAAGAAATTGTAGGAATCTTTCACAATGTTGAAAAATAGAGCATCATGTTTTATAAGAGATATGGTGCATATTGTTAAATATGACTAGAAGATGCAGTAGTTGGTATTATGACATTATAATTGGTGCTTAATGATTATTACATGGTCTAACCACATAACACATAAGATTAAACTAATGTTAATGTCACACAAGTCATGTGCACTGAATATAATTATACATAGTGACTTTTCATAAGCTGACATTTCTATCTCACCTTATACAGGCCCACGAATAGATAATTATAGGTAGTGTCTAAAATAATTTGTAATTTTTTAACACTTTATTACAATAGTTTGTACCACGCATTTATGTTTTAAATATATTCATTATAATCAATATTCATGTAGGGTTTTGATCCCTCTTACAAGGTGACATGATGGAGTAACACTCGATTTTGGAGAAATACAATGTCATGGAAGACTAGAGCAAGGGTATATTTTCAAGCAGTGAGTCATTTTATTTTTTTTAGTTAATAGTTTATTTTACTTGTATTAAATATGATATGTGCCCATTTATATATATATAAATGCCTACACAGGTGAGTGGAGACTGGTATATGCATATAAGAATATGTGCAAGGATCCCCTTTCACATGCTCATGGCCATGCGGGTGTGTTCATAGGGTCTAGGTGTCCTTGCATGTGTGTGAAGGTGTGTATACCTAGTGGGGGAGCAGAAACTTTTAGTTAGAAATCTCCAAGAGTCGAAGTGGACAGTTTGGTTCCACCTTGAGGTAGGATCCCTCTTCTAGCCTCTTTAATTCAAGAATGCTTTAAATTGAATTTAGCTTCTTTCTTAATTCTGCTTAATTATATTGAATTGCATATCTTGAATAAGTGTTCTTTGATATAATTGTTTTATTTGATAAATAAAGTCATGTTTTTATAATAAAACCCCTCCAACGGAGGTGTGCTGCCTGTGAAAACTCACAGTGATAGTTATGTTGATCTAGTTGCTTAAATTATTTCATTTTATTTGTGCTAAATGAGTTTTAGAAAAAAAAATTGAATATAATTAAATGAATTGTGTGATAAATAAATTCCATGATTTTATAATAAAACCCCTCCAACAGAGGTGCAATGTCTTCAAAACCAAAGAGTAGTGATAGTTATTTGTTTCATGTGTAGATTTGGTTTGAGTCTTTCATATGCCTCTTATTGGTGCTTGTTTTGTGGCTAGTTAGTTTTTGTTTTCATTGAATAATATAAATTGGCTTATCATACTCGTTTAACTCAAATGACATTTCTCGAGTAAGCATATGCCTTGACCATGACACTTTCCTTTTCATGCTTTGAATATTATAAATAAAATTTCCATGTTTAGGCAAAGTGAATGGATTTTTAAATGGTTTTTGTAAGGTGTATGATTATTTTCTATCATTTTGATACCCTTTAGAAGTTGCGTCATTGTGTCGCTCGCTACAACAATCTCTGATGATCCCTTGTTATAGCATATTAAATAGTTGATCTTTTCTATCATCTTTCAGTAGGGTGACGGTCGAAATGTTGCCCCGCCTCCTCCTGCTCCCTTCGCTCTTGGCCGGCAGATGCTGCCCCGCGGTTGTCGCTGGACCGGGCCAACACATCGCGGTCACGCCGTGGTCACGTCGCGGTCATGTTACGGTCACGCCGCGGTCACGCCGCAGTCACTCCACGGTCACGCTGCGGTCACACTGTGATTTGTCCTAGCTCCAGGACAACACCTTGCTGCGGTTCACAATGATAGTATTCCATGAGTCTTTTGATCAATGTTGAGATTGACTAATCACAATTTCTATCCACGGTGCGATGACCGAAATGTTGCCCCACCTCCTCCTGCTCCCTTCACTCCGGGCTGGAAAATGCTACCCTGCAGATGTCGTTGGACCATGCCAACACGCCGCAGTCACGTCATGGTCACACCACAGTAATGCCGTGATTTGGCCCTGACCCAGCCACATCCATCCCACAACAGCCCCCTTCCACCTTCATTTCAGCCCGCTGCCACCAGCATTCCAGCCCGCAACATCCCCCCTGCCACCTTCGAATCAGCCCGCACCATCCCCCAAACACCTGCAACTAGCCCCCTTCCACTAGTATTCTAGCCTCCTCCCGCTCTCTTCGCTCCTTTCCGGAAGATGCTGCCCCATGAATGTCACTGGACCAGGCCAACACGCCGCGGTCATGCCGCGATTACACCGCGCTCACGCCATAGTAATGTCGTGATTTGGACATGCTCTGGCCACATCCAGCCCACACCAGCCCCCTTCCACCTTCATTTCAGCCCACTGCCACCAGCATTCCATCACGCAACAGCCCCCCCTACCACCTTAAAATTATCCCACATCATCCCCCAACACCTGTAACCAGCCCCCTTCCACCAGTATTCCAGCCTCCTCCCGCTCCCTTCACTCCTAGTCGGAAGATGCTGCCCCGCAGATGTCACTAGACGGGGCCAACACGCCGCGGTCACGCCGCGGTCACGCCGCGGTCACGCCGCGGTCACGCCGCGGTCACGCCGTGTTCACGTCGCGGTCACGCCGCGTTAATGTCATGATTTGGCCCTGCTCCATCCACATCCATCCCACATCATCCCCCTTCCACCTTCATTTCAGCCTGCTGCCACCAGCATTCCAGCCTGCAACAGCCCCCTCTACCACCTTCAAATCAGCCCGCACCATCCCCCAATACCTGAAACCAGCCACCTTCCACCAACATTCTAGCCTCCTCCCACTCCCTTCACTCCTGGCCAGAAGATGATGCCCCACGGATTTCATTATACCGATTCGACATGTCGCGGTCACCCCACGGTCATGCCTTGGTCACGCTGCGGTCATGCCTCGGTCACGCCGCGGTAATGTCGTGATTTGGCACTACTCCAACCACATCCACCCCACACCAGCCCCCTTCCACCTTCATTTTAGCCAGCTGCCACCAGCATTCCAGCTCGCAACATCCCCCCTTCCACCTTCGAATCAGCCCGCACCATCCCCCCAACACCTACAACTAGCCCCCTTCCACCAGCATTCTAGCCCCCTCCTGCTCCCTTCGCTCCTGGCTAGATGATTCTGTCCTGTGGATGTCGCTGGACCAGGCCAACACACCATGGTCACACTGCGGTCACACCACGGTCACGTCGTGGTCATGTCGCAGTCACGCCATGGTCATGCCGCGGTCACGCCGCGGTCACCCCATGGTCATGTCGCGGTCACGCCGCAGTCACGCCGCGTTTATGTCGTGATTTGTCCCTGCTCCAGCCACATCCATCCCACACCAGCCCCCTTCTACATTCATTTCAACCCGCTTCCACCAGCATTCCAGCCCACAACAGCCCCCCAGAATCAAGATGGTAGCCCCACAATAATTTCTGGGTAACAAGATTCTAGAGGGTTCGAGTTATAAGTGGTGGAAGTCAATTATTCAGACTAAGACAAAAAAATACTATTCTTGGAAAAGTTTAAAGGCATTTTTTCATTTAGAATTATTTCATAATGAAGTGAAGGTACTAATGGATGTAGAATTTTCTAGGAGGGTTTGTCTAGGTGGGGTGTCCAAGGGCTGTTCGGGGGGGTCGGGGGGTCTGCAGGGCATGGGGGAGGGTGCAGGTGGGGTGTCTAAGAGGGGCTATCTAGGGGGTGTATAAGGGTTTTTCGGGGGGGTTTGCAGGGAAGGGTGCAGGTGGGGTGTCCATGGGATGTTCGGGGTGCTGAGGGGTCTGCAGGGTAGGGGGATGGTGCAAGGTGGGGTGTCCAAGGGCAGTCCAAGGGATGTCCATGGATGTAGGGTTATTCCCGAACCACGTAAATTTGTGTGTCCCGTGTCTATTTTTTTCTTTATTCATTCTTCTTTCATTTCTTGTTTTTTTCATTGCACCTCTCGACGATTCTGCAACAATTGAATCCCCAATCCCTTTCCCATTCCCTCTCATTATTTTTATGCTACCATCAAAAAGTTTGTTGTCATACCAAATAGATCCTAGGATTCAGATAAGCTTGGTTAACCATCCTCAATAAAAGGCTTAAATTTAAGCTCGGAAAGATCACTTAGGATCCGTTAATTCTTACATCATGTATCACTTAAGATAAGTGCTTCTATATAAGTGGTTCCAGATTTCTTATTGAAAATTTTTATTCTAACACTTATTTGAGTGGTTTTCTTTTGGAATTGGAAGTGTAAATGTTTTTCAGAAACAGAACGCCATGAATTTTTTCAGACTATTTATCATAAGTCATTAGGACTCTGGCCTAACAAGTAGTTACACACTAGAACTAAGTAGAAGTAAATGAACAACAAATTAACGTCTTTTATTTCTGTAGGAGTAAGCATAATTATAGAGACAACATATCATATATGGCTGCATCACTCTTCAAAATGTGATGTTAAACCCTTCTCTCAGAACCCAGTGCTGGATCACTTCACCAAAAATCATAGCCAGCCCATATCTTCATCCTACTAATGTTGGAAACTTTAAAAGATCATTCATACCTACCAAAAAGTTGAGCAACATTACTTCTTGCTAAAGATGCATCTTCAGCTGCATCTATATTGGCCAAAACCAGGAGCAGCTTTGTTTTTGAAATCACCTCCTGACCATTATTCCAAGAAATCATGCCACCCTTTGTTGTCAAGAGTCCAGCAATAGTATGCATAATACTAACATCTTCGAGACTAGTTTCATTCCTTTCCTTGCCCAAGATATACTGACACTGAAACTTCATTATTTTCTTTATAGCAGCCTACCACTATCTTTGTCCTGCACTTATTGATGATAAAAAGTGTCCTCTTAATACATTTTCTATCTATCAATAAGAATGGTCCAATTTGTAAAACCACTCTAGGTGAAAGAACAGGAAGTTTATTCAGGAAAATTGGATCAAGTTGAGAAACAACAATTAAGGTTGTCATCTCTGCATCTAAAACTTCCTCCCCTGCTGAACCACCAGCCTTCAAACACAACATGATGGAAACCATCACTCCCCCAAGGAGACAATTTCAGTACCATTTATAGCTCCTATTTTGCAAAGTCATCCTTATAAAAATAATATATCTCCCACATGACAAAAAAACAAAGTAAACTTGCCCACATATACTATCTTTGTAGAAATATATCCAAGATCTATCTTTCCTAATTGAATAACTGAAACCTATCTTTCAGAAAATTCCAACTGAAAATTAACTTGCTTCTAGTAAGGAAGCAGACTTTCTAGCCCTCATGTCCTGAGTCCACAATAGCCTCAGGAGCATTCATGTCCATCGCTGCTAGTATACCATGACTGTGAAAAAGTTTTAGCAACCAATCGGTACCTGGAAAGTCCTTTACCAAGCTCCATTGAACAATAAAGAGTAGGAATAACTCCATTAGAAGTTCAGCAGTTGTGTAAGGAATCCACATAGTAAAGTCAGTTGTGGCATTGCACCATCATGCCACCAACCTGTTGCCAACTCCATCACTTCCTTCACTTATTTTGTATTCAAAACACAATGAGTCTCCTTTTGGTGCGAGATTTCATGATCCCCTATTCCTTCCATCTTTAAGAAACCTTTTGTATCTTACTTTTTCATCCTTTTGAGCTGTTTTTATCCCCCAAAATTTTCCCTTAGCACTTGTTTGAACTCTTTTCAACATTCTCGTCACAAATTCTGTACAAACTGAAACCACTATCATTTTGTGTCCACCTTAACCATGACCTTCCTCTGCTTTCCTGATCCCTCATTTACTCAGATAATCTATGGGTGCCTCTCTTTTTCCTCCAGTTTCTGAACTTTGTTCCACCTACAGATCTAGACCTTTAATTCTCTTTATTGTGTGATCTTCCAAATCACATAACTTCAGCGATGCGTTTTTTCACAGTTTGTCACATCTGTTATTTTAGTAGAACAAATATTTAGTCATTCCGCACTGAATCAATATTTCCCTGACCAATCTGGCACAATTCCAAACTTACTGCCTCCAAAAAAATTTCTTCTCCCAAAATACAATCTTCACAAACTTGACGATCTTGTGAATATTGCATTATGCTCAAGTTCTCTACTTCTTCTACCCCAATTGGATCCACTTCCTCTTCAATATGTTCTTAAAACTCTGGACTAGACCAATTCCAGTCCTTGCAACCTAGATTTGTAGGACTGATCTATGCTAACACGGGAAGTTTTGACACCAACATTACAGCAGTTTGGTGTACTGATTTCAATGGTTATGCATTGATTTGAGCGGCTGGTTTTTTCACAACCTCCTCTTTCCTGATCTCTACTATAATCTTTGTAGCACTGCATAATTGTTCTTTCACACATATTTAATGCAATTCCAGTTCAAATTGCATCTCCATACCACCTCCTAGTAATTGCTGATGCTGATGCCACTCAATATTATTTTCCAGCCTTTCCACTCTAATACTCAGGTTAACAATTGCCTTTCCCTGTTGTTCCAGAGTGGAAACAAACTGCTCCTCCAATTCACTAGGTTGCTGAAATGGTTCCTTCTCTGTCGGCTGCCCATACTTGTCCATTAGAGCAGGTTTAAACATTTCCCATTACAAGTTCAGTGTTGCACCGTACCAGGATAAAAACTAGTATAGTGTGGTACCAACCATGAAAAGTTGCACCTAGTGTAATTTTATGTCCTCTTTCGTCTGAAAAAAATTGAAATACCTTTCAGTTTTGATGATCCCACCATACAGATCATCTACCATAAAATCTGGCAGCACAACTCTTGTCAACCATTTTGTATGGATTTCAACAACACAATAGAATTATTCGGTCTTTTTTTTAATTCTCATCTATTTACAGTGCCATGGATGATTTTCATGGTTTTTTTCTCTCTTTTTCATCCTTCTACAGTGCCAGCATCAGACGCTAACCACAACAAAATGTTCTCCCAGTCGTGAACGTCCTTCATTTTCTCACTCAATCTCTCTGGCAGTGATCCTTCCTTTTATGCTATTTCAATATCTCTCAGCTATGATGAAATATTAGAGGCCATAGAAGCTTTATAATTCAATAGTATGTGGGAATCAGGTTTTGATTCTATGAAATTATCAGGGAATGTGTTAGATATTTCAGTGGTGGTTCATTTAGATAGTGGATCAAGTGACAAATTTATTTCTAAATTTTTTTTCCAAGGTTTCCAATGTAGTCGTTAGGACAACCACACAGTTCAGAATTGGGCTGGGAGATGGGAATTGATAGTACTGTTATGGGTTTGTAAGGGTGTTTAGGTGACTATGAAGAATGTTTTTCACTAATAAGGATCACGTGTTTGAAAAAGGTGGACCATATTTGATTCTTTGAATGACTTGGAAAATAATTTTTTTTATATTTTTCAAAAATTAGAAACATAAATTAATGGAGTTCATATGGGATGGCTTAGTGGTGAGATCACATGGGGAGACAAGCAGATACGAATACCACTGGAACTAAAACAAAAATTCTACCCATGGATTCTTCTTTTAGAGTTTTGGTTTTGGAAAACTAAATTTAAATGTTTTTTTACCAAGAAAAACCATCCTTGGGAAGAAAACCAGTAGAAAATGGATTACTTTATTTTTGAATTTCATTACATATTTTATAAACCAAGAGAGTAACCACCTGAGTTAGAGATCATTTTATTACTTTAATTAATGGTGAAACACCAATGAATATATATGACCATATAAGCTAGACCCTTCCTTGAATAAGGAGTATGGAAAACAATTATCTGGAAAGGGGGATATTGGTGGGGGTGCAGGTGGGGTGTCTATGAGGGTTGTCAGGGGGGCTGCAGGGCAGGGGGAGGGTGCAGGTGCGGTGCAAGGGGGTGTCCAGGTGGGGGTGGGTGAAGGGGGGGTCTGCAGGGTGGGGGGAGGGTGCAGGTGCGGTGTAAGGGGGTGTCCAGGAGGGGGGGACCTGGCAGGGGGAATACTGGTGGGGGCAGGGGGGGTATGTAGGGCAGTGGGGGGGGTTCAAGGGGGTGTCCAGGAGGGGGGGACCTGGTAGGGGGGTCTCCATGTGGGGGAATGATGTCTTACATCATTGTCCATCTATCGAGTGATGTGTCAAATTCTTAGATATACACTAATGACACTAGTGTTATCATACATGATCAGAACATGTGTATGAGTGAAACCATTATCTAGCCCTTTGGAAATACCCTAGGATTCTGCTGAGTTCTTTTTCAATAACAAGGACTACTCTCAGTTCTCTAGCCCTTTGCAGAGACTCTTCAATACACCCCTTGGCTTTCCAATACCAATTCAACAGCTCCTTTCCCGGTCCAAAAGAGACGGGTAACTGGGTAGTTTTTCCACACCCAAGCTGTAAACATTTGTTGAACAGTCTGGAGAAATCCCCCTTCTACATCAACTAAGCAATTTGTTTCTATATTTCCAAAAATCATTGATGCACCTGGGGGTGCAAGGGGGTCTGCTTGTCCAGGGTTGGTCCGGGGGGGTCCATGGGGGTGTCTAGGGGGGAGGGTGTCCAGGGGGAGTGTCTAGGGGGGAGGGGGTGTCCAGTGGGGGTGCAAGGGGGTTGTCCAGTGGGGTGCAGGGGGGCATGGGGGTCCAGGGGGCATGGGGGTCCAAGGGTGCATGGGGTGCAGGGGGTGTTCAAGGGGGCTATCCAGGGGGAATGGGGGTCCAGTGGGGGTGAAAGGGGGGTCTGCTTGTCCAGGGTCTGACCGGGGGGGGGGGGGTCCATGGGGGTGTCTAGGGGGAGGTAGGGGTGTCCAGGGGGTGTCTAGGGGGCAGGGGGTGTCTAGTGGGGGTGCAAGGGGGCTGTCCAGGGGGCATGGGGGTTGTCCAGTGGGGTGCAGGGGGACATGGGGGTCCAGAGGGGCATGGGGGTGTAGGGGGTGTTCGAGGGGGCTGTCCGGGGGGGTGAAAGGGGGTGCAAGAGGGCTGTTAAGGGGGGTGTCCAGGGGGGTGTTCAAGGGGGTTGTCCAGGGGGCATGGGAGTCCAGTGGGGGTGCAAGGGGGCTATCCAGGGGGTACAAGGGGTTGTCCAGGGGGTGCATGGGGGTGCAGTGGGATGTTCAAGGGGGTGAAGGGGGGTTGTCCAGGCAGTGCATGGGGGTGCGGGGGGTATGTTCAAGGTGGTGTCGAGGGCCTATCCAGGCGGGGCATGGGGGTACTGGGGGTGTTAAAGGGAGGATGTGGGTTTTTTTTATGAAATATGAAGGCCTACATCCACGGTTTCAAAGCATGGTTATAGGTATATTGCCACAGTTTTAAACCGTGGCTAAAACCATATAGCCACGATTCTGATCTGTGTAAATATGACATGTATGGCTTACTATTCTTCGACGGTTTCAAACCGTGGCTATAGCTTTTTAGCCACAGGTTTGAACCGTGGATATAGCCCTTTAGCCATGGTTTGAACCGTGGCTATAGGCCTTTAGCCACGGTTTGAAACTTTGCCTATAGATCTTGCCCTATAGCCACGCCAATACCATCCATGGTCCGTTGAACCATGGCTATAACCTATAGCCACGTTTTTGGGCTTATATCCATGGTTTGAAACTGTGGCTATAGCCTAAATTTCTAGTAGTGAAATTAATTGTGTAGTGAACACTATGGCCATTTCTCTATCAAGGGTATTAACCTTTATACACATTTACTTATTGATTATAAAGTTTCATGTATTAATTAAAAATTTCTTTATCTTGGAATAAATGATGATTTTTAATGAATCCATGTTATATGATCCATATGGAACACTTATGCATGAAATTAAATGATTAAGAAGGGTGCACCCTGATAGCGCTCCAATGCATTGGATAAAGATTAGTATCATGATACGTCAAGTTAAATTAGGGTTTACTCATGCTAATTCAAGTGCAATGAGGGTTTACTCATGTTCCATGTGCAATGAGCCTTAGCTCATGCTAATATCATTGATATGCCTATTTCCTAAAATGTATTTTATTCTTAATTTTATGCCTTTTTTACTCCTTTAATAGGCTTTATATCTCACCATTTTCTTATGCATGTCCTCAGGTTATCTCATGCAATGCCATGTACGAAGGAATGTGTGTGGTCATATAAAATAAATTTTCAATAAATATGTGTATTTCATGTTTTAAGTTGTTATGTAATGTTCCTAATCCCCAAAGACACTAGAACTATCTATCTTCTATGTTGTATCTAGTAAATATTTTATGTAATAAATTATGTTTAAGTCTGAAATAAAGAGTAGGGTTGTTATACTAATGGCTCTCTAATTCCCAGTCTCTCTTTTTCAACTTAGCCTACTCTTGCAGAATTTATTACACAATATGAAATATAGCATACAATTGATCTTTATTACAAGGTTTATTGAATCCTTAAATCTCAATATACTTTTATTTTTCCCAAAAATCCACTACCTAAGTTCTTGATTCTGGTGCATCTGAGCATATTACTCGAAATGTAGGTGTTGATTCTCCTTTCCGCCACAGAATCTAATGACTGAAAAAGGGAAAATACCTTAACACAAAGTGATTCATCCTTTGAAGAAACATCAAAAATTGGCAAAGTCATGAATAGGGAATTTTTACACTTGGGTCATGCAAGTTTTACTATGGCCGCACAGTATACTTTCGCACCTCATATTGGTCGCGCAGGTGACTTGCGCGCCCTAAGTTATTTTCACCCAAGGTCTTCAAAGACCTATAAATACCCCTTGTGGGCCCCCCATTTCAGGGATGGAAAAATCTAGAAACTCATATTTGAGCTCCCGGTGCCCTAGTCTCTTCTCAAAACCTTCTAAACACTTATAAGGTAATTTCTTACCTATAATGTAAGGTCTAAAGTGGGGGAACAAGGCCTAAGTGTTGAAACTTATCAACTCCTACGCTCCTAAGTGGCCAGCCCTTAAGGAAAATGGTCACACTTGTGCATCACTTTATTCCTTCAATAGAACCTGTGTGCCACTCATTTAAAAGTATTTAGGGATAATACTAAGGGCTTGATCTAAGTCTCACCCAAGTATTACTCTAAGGGTTGACCATCGCACAAGTACCCATGTGTCATGCAAGTATACTTGTGTGACCATGACTTGTGCTCCCACGCAAGACTTGCGTGCCTCTCTCTTTTTGGGTGCCCCTACTACCAATTCACTTGCTTTCTTCAAATCCACCTCTCCTCTTTAAGATTTAGCCTTCATAACCATTTTTAAAACCATTTATGGCATGGTTCCTTTGTTAGTTTCCTTATCTGAAAGGAATTATTTGGAACATCTCTCAAAACATAGTGATTTATATATCTTTAAATCACTAAGGTGAGAGATTTCATTCAACCTCATCCTTTAAGATGAGAAGTTCCCTAACCTGGGCTTTCTTTTCAGGAGTAAGCCCCAGTCATAATTTCTCTAATTTGGGAATCTTCCTTAGGAGTAAGCCCCACTCATAAATTCGATTAACTTAGGCCTCATTCTCAGTAATAAGTCATAAATATCAAGTCTCCTTAACAAATGGGCCTCCTTCTCAGGAGCAAGTCCCAATCTCAAATTCCCAAATATGGGCATCCTCCTTTGGAGTAAGCCTCAAGTCCCCTATTTCTGGGCCTCCTTTTCAGAAGTAATCCCCAGTCATAATTTCCAAACCTGGGCCTTCGTTTTAGGAGTAAACCCTAGTCCAAGTTCCCAAATATGGGCATCCTCTTTAGGAGTAAGCCCTAAATCCCAAATTCCCTTAACCTGGGCCTCCTTCTCAAGAGTAATCCCAATTTCTCAAGTCCCTTTAACCTGGGTCTCCTTCTCAGGAGTAAGCCCCAGTCATAATTTCTATTAACCGGTCTTAACTTATTTTGATTTGGGCTTCCTTCTCAGGAATAAAATCCAATCACAAGTCCCCTCCTAATTTGGGCATCCTCCTCGAGAGTAAGCCCCAAGTTAGAGTATCCAAATCTCCATAAAGCACATATACCTTTATGGACCTTGTTCTCGTGATTCTTCTCTAAAGTAAGTCTTGGTCTTTATCTATTTGGGAAATCATACATATATAAGAACCATATCATTCCGTGTGACCGCATCTTTCATGGCACAAATTTTCAGGTTTACTGATACCTCTTGTTTCTCACACTGAGCATGACTCACGTGAGCTTATAGTGTAAAAGTAACCACGACACATCTCTTTGGGCCGTTAATCATAGGTAAGCCACACAATTCCCAACCAAACTATGTGGACTTTGATCTCTACCTTAAAAGTGGAGTACGTAGAATCATTTCTGAGGTTCAAGCCCATCACCCATTAATTATCATCTCGTCCCATATGACGTTAAAATATATCTTAATTCCCAAACTACGTGGGTTATGATTCCTTTTCTAATAAGGATATGTAGGTAGCCCATCTACGGGTACGATCCCAACTCTGAGATAATCCATGTCCTTATGAATAACAATAAACTTCAAGTGCCCCGCTGAGTGGATTGAAAACCAGTATGGTTATCATAATGACCAAGAGACCTTTATATAATATGTTGAAGGATACCATTGACTAAGGATCTCTAACAAACATAGATGATTCTCTATCGATGAAGAACCACAAATACATATAAAAGATTCTCTAAATCTCATACATGTTAATTATTGATTGTCAGATCATAAGGAAAGCTCATTTTCATACTTGGTAGTGTAATATGGATTCACGAACATAACTTAAATCTATAAAGAGAGTCCCGGAGTAGACAATAATTCCCCCCAAAAAAGGTGTGATGAGTCCGACCTCCCATCCTCTCGACTAATGAAAATTCTTAAGCCTCATCGGTCCACAACTAATGAGCACCTACCTTTTGAAAGTAGGTCCAAATGTATATAGAATCATTGGATGTTTCTGGTTCTACGAACAAACTCATTAGAACCCGATTGGAATGTTTGATCCTTAAGCAAACAAAGTAATCCTCGTTTCCTGAGGAAACAAAAAATGGGGATCCCAACTTTAATCCTTAACTAAGTTAAAATGATGTTTTACTTATTTGTTAGGCCCCTATTTGAACTCAATGAGAGGGCCAACAAAACAATCAATAACATATGTGCTAATCCAAAAGATGTAGTGGCTGAACTTATCTTGATTATGTATGTTATACCAAACAGGCACTCTTTTCCAAGATCTTCTGCGTTATAGAAATGGCTTCTCTTAAGTTCACCCCTGTGAATGCCTCTGCTGTGAATACCTCCGCTGATACTCCTGCTAGATCATCGTCTGATTTGAAGATGACATTGCCTACTCAGTGTCTTCAACACTGGGTATAAAATGCACTGGTTATGGAATACCATCGACAAGGTACTATTCTGACTCTGGAGGCTGCTAGACAAGCCCTCCAAGTCAATAATTCTCCCTGGTTGTCCGGACAGTGACGACCGGTGATCAAGAAGCAGGTGGTACCAACCACCATTTCCAACTGTTTCGGGTCGTTATCCCCAGAACACAATCACCATTCTCTCCCATATTCTAGGGAGGTGAATGATAAGGTCACCCAAGGCCTTAATTAAAGGAAAAAAGAGTCCTTCCCGAGGGCTCCCACCAACAATCGCTGTCAGACTCGTGTGGCAGCGCACCCTCAACATGATGAGGGTGTCATCTCCAGGCGTTCAGCTCAGGTTCCTCAAACCCGAGCAGACAAGATGAACCACTAGAGGCGACGACCGGTTAACAGTGAGCATGTTCTTATCTCTGTTGTTTCCGGAGAAGTCCGCCAACCTAACTTGGTGGAAAGCAATGAGCGGGAACACACACCTGTCCATTTTAATTCCACTGTCCAGCAGACTCGTCTAGCAGCAACATTCCATTCCCGCCTGGCAATTCCAGTGGAGTACTATAGACAAGAAACATACACCTGTTTATAAATCATCATCTAGTCAGTAGGCTTGTATGACTACATGTGATAAAGCCCGCCAACCCAATGTGTTGACAACTGGTAAATAGGCACATACACCTTCTTACACTCATCAATCCTACCAGCAATCCCGTCTGCCAGTATTGAAGGAAGTTCATCAACCACGTTCAGAAGATTGCAATCAGAAGGCACATAAACCTACTAGTATTGATCAATCCTACCAAAATTTCCATTTGGTAGCACCCAGAGAAGTCAATTGGAAATCCCCAATGAAAAACAGGAGGCAGAATCAACTCTCTGCCCCCACACATAAGTACTGTCAGAACTCACTGATAGGAAAAGAAGGATAGGAGTAGGAACACACACCTACTCCAAGCATGGAATGGACGTATATTCCCATTTCAGTAGCTAAAGTCACCAAACATATTCTAACAATGGTGAAGAAGCAGAATCAAATCCCTACTCATATTCTGGATTCCTACCAGGATATTATAACAGCTTCAGCAGCATTACAGGGAAAGAAATGAAAATCTATCCCTACCAGTGGAGTGACACATCAACATTTCACTCCGGAACAAACACACACCTCTATTCCAGTCCAAGAGGGTTGTGGGGCATACTCCCCCATGTCATATGGACAACCAAGTCAGGCACATACATCTGATTTGAGTGGAGATAATCAGCCTAACCTGACTATTTCTCCTGAGTAGGCACATAAATCTGCCCATAATAACCACTTTCGTCAACAAGTGGTTCCCAAAGTGAGTAAGAAGGCATCTAATAAAAATATTCGTTCAGCACAGTCAAGAAATCAATAGCCAATCTGTAACAAGGCCTTGCTCGATGCTGGAGTTCTTGATGCACTCAGACAATTATCTGTTGCAACTCAAGATTCTACTCTCTCAGTTCCCAATAGTCGGGACATTAATTCTAAGGGTCTGCATCAGACACTTCCTCATGAAGGCTTGCTTCATGACAATTCGGTCGATCTTGAAGTATCATCTTCAGATAAGAGTCATGATAACCCTCCGCGTGGCCAGAAGACCAAGGAGAAAAATGTTACATCTTTTTCTATAACCCACCATGGTGGTCCTCCCTATTATGATGAATTTAGATATGAAATTCCTATCTACAGTAGTAATTCACATTGCCTGGAAAATGATCTAATGGAAAATGTAGTGATGAGAAATCCCTCTTATCTTGAGGCACTTGAAAATGTGAATCCAGTCATGTCTGATGCTTTACCAATAGCAGGTGAAATACTTTCTCAATCAGAAGATAGCCCGGGGTGTAGGTAATTCTCCGAACCACCCCTGGGTCATTCATCTTCTAGTTTGATAAATGAATTCTCTACCAATATTGTTGAATCTAATGAAGCAACAAATAAACACCATCTTTGGTCTAATCAGGTAGAAGAATCTTCATTGAATGATAAAGAGGAAGTGTTGAATATGAGAAAACAACTGGAGAAAGGTGAAGTGCCAGTTATGTTTTGGCCTTTGGCTGACTCTCAGTATGACATTCCAGAGATGTTGACGGAATATTGTATTCAAGATATTCGTCTCAACATGTGGAAAACTCTTTGTCAATTGAAAAAGAAAATATTATCTTATGATGAATATAAAA
This sequence comes from Viscum album, assembly GCA_963277665.1. Lineage (NCBI taxonomy): Eukaryota > Viridiplantae > Streptophyta > Magnoliopsida > Santalales > Viscaceae > Viscum > Viscum album. The sequence goes on from OY728132.1 coordinate 826,040,366, forward strand.
ATCAGTTCAAGATAATAGAAGGGTTACAACGCCAAATTGATTTGGCCTCTCTCTCAGTTTCTCGATATCTGAAGGATGAAAAGCAGTAGAGAGCCCTTCATCATTCATGCCTTGGAACACTAAGAAGGTTGCGCCAGTTAATTTCCAATGCCCCATCTGGTATTCATATCAAGGGATGGGGTGTTCATGGAGCACTTTTTTTTAAGAAGGTGGCGCTTTGGTCAAGAGACCAAAGCAAATTTATTAGCAAAAAGAAAGATTACAAGAGTCTAAAGGATGGGATCAAATTACAATCTTTGACTTGCAACGGAATCAGGTTTTCAGGGATCTCTTCCATCCAAGTTATAGCCTGATTAATGCCTTTGTTAGCGAGAGCATCCGCAACCCTATTCGCTTCACGATAAGTATGAGTTGCAATGTAATTGACGTCATGGAGAGATTGGAGGCAATTCATCCAGCGTGTAGTGATCGGCCAAGCAAGATGAAAATCTCCCTTCCAAATGGCTTGAACAATAGTGGTAGAGTCGCTCTCAATCCATAAGTTGTTCCACCCATGACGAAGAACAAAATCAGTGGCATGAATAACACTTAGCATCTCAGTTTCTAGTGAGGATGCAGTACCACAGCCTCCAAAAAAGCATCCCACGATGTGTCCATGATGATTTCTGAAGACAGCTCCACATCCCGCAGGTCCTGGATTTCCTTTAGAGGCGCCATCCACATTGATTTTAATCCAACCTGGAAATGGGGGTCTCCAGAAAACCTCAAGGGTGCGTAACGGCTTCAAGAAAATGGCTTCAACTTGAAGACGGCGAAGGATCATAAAGTCCGCCACTGAATTGTTGCAGGGACCATTCTGGATCAAAGCTGATTCCCGAATAGCAATGAGAATTCTCATTTTACCTGCATTAGTGTTGTGTGAGAAATTATTATGAAGAATAGAGTTTCTATCATACCAAATCACATGAATCAGCTCAGCAACCCCAGCTAGGAACAAATTTCTAATTTGGTGAGAGGATTCCATAGCAACGCAACGTTTAATCTGGTCATCAATAGAGTTAGAAATCGGCCATCTGCAATCAAAAGCATCAAAAATATATTTCCAAAGAGCAGTGGCAGTAGCACAAGATAGAAATAGGTGGTTAGTATCTTCTCTATGCTGATTGCAAAAACGACATTTAGAACAAAGTTGAATGCCAAAACTTTGAAGACAAGCATCAGTGGGGACCCTATTGTAGGCAAGACGCCAAATGAGAGTAAGTCTGGAAGGCTTGATCCAGGGCTTGTCAAAAAAATTTATCCAGTTCAAATCATTATCAGCGTTGTGGAAGGAATTATTATAAAATTTTTTGGAGTTAAGAATCCCATTATGAGAAGGTTCCCAAATCAAGAAGTCACACGAGGTAGAAAAGTGGTAAGAATCAATAATTTGAACAATGTTTTCAGGTAGATTATCAGTTTGAGAATTGAGCACATTACAAATGGATGAGTTGATGTCATCAGGGATATCATCAAGGGGGATCAAAGAGATAAGAGGAGTGCCAGTCCAGTTGTCCAACCAGAATCTCATGGAAGAGTTTCTCGAGACCATCCATCTAGTATTGTGCATAATAGTGTCAAACGTGTCTCTAACAGAGGGCCAAATGGAGGAATTCGTGAAACTCCTATTATTTCTTTTCAATCTATCAATGAACCTATTTTTTATGAAAGCAATGGGGTGGGTGTCATTGTGTATCAGGTTCCAAGTTAATCTGGCTTGAAGAGCTTCATTGAAGTGTTTAATGTTTTTAATGCCAAGACCACCAATGCTTAGAGGTTTGCAGCATTTGGCCCAAGGGATAGTCACAAGTTTCCTGTCCAAGGTGCTACCAGTCCAGACAAAGTTTTTTATGTGAAAATTTATTTTTTTTGTGAGACTAATGGGCCATTTATAAACCATCATAGAATAAACAAGTTTGGAAACAATAACAGACTTGACAAGGAATATTCTCCCCGCCATAGAGAGAGATTTTCCTTTCCAGGAGGAAAGCTGATTAAGAACCTGGTCAACAATGTTAGAAAAGTAGCAAGCTTTAGGTCTACCCCAGAAAATGGGAACGCCAAGATATTTGAAGGGTAAGGAACCCTCTTTGATGTTAATCTCATTGATGATATTATTTTTCCTAGAAGGAGGGATGTTTTTTCCAAAGTAAATGAAAGATTTATTCCATCCAATGACTTGACCCGAGACCTCCTCATAATGCTTGAGAGCAGCTTTAAGAGTTCTAATGTTTTTTATGTCACCCTTTAAAAAGAGAATGATGTCATCAGCATAAAGGAGGTGGGTGGGGGCATTCATGTTTCTATAAGCATGAATTGGTTTGAGCTTGTTTTGCTCAACCAGCTGGGAGAGCATACGGCTAAAATAGTCTTCAGTAATGGAGAAAAGAATTGCAGAAAGGGGGTCACCTTGTCGTACCCCTTTAGAGCATTTGAAAAAACCTCTAGGAGAACCATTAACCAGGATGGAAACATTAGCTGAATGGAAGAGGGTTTTAATTATAGAAATGAAAATTTCATTGAATCCAAAACCATGGAGAACTTTGAAAATGAAGTTCCAATCCATAGTGTCAAAGGATTTACAAATGTCAAGTTGAATGGAAATGTTTCCGCCTCTATTCTTATTATTTAACATGTTAGTACATTCCGAAGCAAGACAGATACAGTCTTGGATAGATCTCCCCTTGATGAAGCCAAATTGATTGCAGGAGATAATTTTATCAGTGATAGTGTTAAGCCTGTTGGCAATTAGCTTGGTGATAATTTTATAAAGGGAGTTGATCAGAGCAATATGGCGAAAGAGGTGGATTTCAGAGGCATTATCTACTTTGGGAATCAAAGCAAGAAATTGGGAATTTAAACCATGAGGTAAGAAGCCGCTAGCAAAGAAGGCTTTGACAATCTTACAAACATCAGCATGAATGATGTCCCAATAATTTTGATAGAAACCATTATTGAACCCATCGGGCCCAGGGGCACTGTCAGGATTCAAACCAAAAACAGTGTCTCTAATTTCATGATCAAGGGGAACACTCAGGAGAAAACTGTTATCAACATCCGTAACAATTGTAGGGATGATTTCATTAATGAGGTCTTTATTCATACAAGGCCCATTGAATAACGAATCAAAGTAAGATACAACATGATTGGCAATATCTTCTTCATTATCCAAAAGGTTGTCTCCATTTTTTAGGGAGGAAAGGGGTCTACTAGCTTTTCGAATTCTTTGTAAAGCATTATAGAACTTGGTATTACGATCACCATCAGTAAGCCATTTGAGTTTAAAAGTATGTTTGCGGATGTTGTCCTTGAAAGCAAGGAGCATATTCAGGTTCATAGTAACGTGAGCTTCGTGATGGCGCTCAGAAGCGAAGTCAGAGTGGGTAATATTGCTTTGAATTTGATGCAACTCATTCTCAAGAGAGAGAATGTCATTATCAATTTGAACCACCTTAGTGCTGCACCAACTTTTGAGCTTGCTTTTGAGATATTTTAATTTAAGGGGACAAGTGAAATCTTCATCGGGATGGTTTAAAGAGGACCAGAAATGTTTTATGAGATTACAACAGTCAGGATCAGAGAACCAAGAATTGTTGAATCTAAAGGGGAAGGAGGGCTTCCTAGTATTGGGAGATATGATGACTAAAATAGGATGATGATCAGAATGAATCTTAGGAAGGGTGGTACTGGAAATGGAGTCCCAAGTATCTAAAGCAAGGTCATTAGTAAAGGCTCTATCAAGTTTTCTCGCAACCACTCTATTGTAATGATTCCTATACCAAGTGTATTTGGCACCTTTTAAAATAATCTCAGTAAGATTAGAGGTTTCGATAGCAGCCTTAAACTCCCTCATAGACAAACTAGAATGAAGAGGACCAAGTTTTTCACCAGGTGAAGTAATAGCATTAAAATCACCAGCAACGATCCAGGGGGAATGAATTTTTGTGTTTAGAGAGGAGAGGTCTTGCCAGAGAGATCTCCTATCTTGATATTTTTTCTTAGCATAGATAAAGGAACAAAAGAGATGGGCATTATCGATTATAAAATCACAAGTGAAACTTTGATCAGAAACATGGAAGACATTAACATTAGACAAGGAGGGATGAGCAAAGGTCCAAAGAGATTCAAAATTATTGTTGTTTTGACAAGCACCGATGATGGTGTATCCAAAGCGACAAAATTGCACAAGATCAGTAGAAAAGATTGTTTTAGGTTCAGCAATAGCAAAAATTAGAGGCTTCTGAACATTTACCATTCTTTGTAAAAAATTAAAGGTGTCAAAGTTTGAAATACCTTGACAATTCAAAAAAATAATCTTCATTTAAATCTACGTTTGGAGTTAGAACTCCCTTTTTTCTTACTATCCGAGCCTTTGTGTCTATTTGATCTTCTGACATTTTTTGACATGTTGGGGCTTGAGTGAGGTAATTTCTTGCCTTTGATAGGGACAATGATGGGGGCAGAATCATCTAAAGAATTATTTTGAGTGTCAATAACATGGGAGTTGTTATTGTTGAGTGTCGGCAAAACAGAAATGAGATCATTGTTGTTATCAGCCTTAACACTATTCAAGTGTAAACTATCCTGCTGGACAAAAATACTGCAAGTACTTGTTGAGCTTTCCGGATCAGAATGGGGAGCAGCAAGAGAACTTAGCTTTCTGAGGTGAGAAGCACAGCTTTGCCCAGCGATGAGAGCAGGAGAGGCCTCTGTAACCGGGGAAGCATGCCCTTGGACCTGCTGCGGAACAACCGTGGTATGCTCTTCACTGATCTGCTCCAAAGGACACTGCACCTCTGGCAGTTCAGAGCTAGAAACCTGCATGTTAGTGGAGTTTTGCACCAAAGAGAGAGGCTCCTGCGAAATAATATTCAAGTTTTCCTGAGGAGCATTCTGCACATCCGTGATTAAAGTGATATTGGAAGAAGTGTGAGGAGTGGAAGCTTCCTTATTCAGATCAGCAGTACATGAACCAGAATTCATAATTTTAGTATCCTGCTTAAGGCTATCGAAAACAGAAAATTCCAAGTTGTTTGTGAGGGCTTTGTTGTTTTCTTCCTCCTCAACAAGGTCAGCCCATTTGGAACCCGAGGTCTCCCCTAAATGGGATGAAATTATGGGTTTTTTAACCCAGGTTGCAGTTTTAAATGTTTCAGGAGCACCCACCATGGGAGCTTTGTCCTTTTTATTCCTCCTTATTTCTTTCTAGTCATTGTCAGGTAGTTGAATTGGCTGCTTCCTAATCAATCTACAATTATAGATGTTATGACCAATGATCTTACAATGCTCACAAAAAGGGGGTATCCTCTCATATTCAATATTAATTTCAACTTTGTAATCCTTGGCAGTGAAATTGATAGTGTTGGGAAGTTTTGATTCCAGATTAATTTCTACCATGATTCTAGCAAAGATTCCTAAATCAGCATTCAATGTTCGTTGATCAATTTTGAGGGGTGTGCCTATGCATGAAGCGATGTCATTTAGTATTTTTGGGTGCCAGAAAAACCAATTGAGGCCATGAAGCTTGACCCAGACCTGTGCTAGTGTGTTTCGGTGAGTGTGTGGGTTGAAATTGGAGTCCCAATTAGATAGGCGAAGCAAACCAGGTTTGAGGTTAAGATTTCCTAATTTCCAGATACAATCAAAATCTTCTTGAGAGTTTAACAGAATATGATAATATCCTTTCCCGACTGAAATTAGTTTCCAGTTAACAATCTTCCAACATTGTGAGATGCGAGCATGTAATTCAGAGAGTGGCCAAGGTCGATTACCTTTGAGATAGGAAATACGGGCCATAATGGAGAACCTGCATAAATGCGTACGTTGCAGAACCGCGTCTGGGTCCACTTCGACCAGGAATCCTCCATCATCCAGCTTCTTGACCAACGGAGGCTTCATTGGATTAGCAGAATGATCAGAAGTCTTCAGCGCATCAAGGAACGAGATCCCTTGGAATTGACCAGAAAGACGACTTTGAGCGATATCTCGAGGCGCATCGTCAATACTTGTCTTTGCAGGAGGAAGGGGCAAGTGGGATCCTTGTCCCATCCGAGTAGATTCATAGTGATGAGAATGAAATCGTCCGGGAAAAAGAAAATCCGCCATGCGAGCGTGGATCAAACCCTAGTCGGCTCGCGATTTTAGAGAGAGATGGTCTCCCATCTCTCTAACCCGTCTTTTTCATTCATGGAGCACTTCATTTCACTGTACTCTCTAGTCAACAAAGCCCGCCAAAAATGGTCTCCTGCAATTTTATTTCCCACGTCCATCCATGGCCAATTGGTTTTATTTGCAATCAAAGGCTTGCTCAAGAACAGGCCTCAACTAGTTCTTCTTAAAATCAGAAATACAGAGAAAAAGTTTTTGAATTACTCTTGCATCAAGAAAATGAGAATATCGAATAGGATTTTCGTTTAGAGTGATCACATCATCAAGTGACAGAAGTGTCAGAAATCATTCAATGGTCATTTGGGTCAGGTCATTTAAGTGGATGCAGGTTGATGCATCCAAACAATTTCTAGACTAAAGTCCACAAAATTAGGATAGCTTTTAAGAAAGTCTCAGATGTAGCAGCTCAAGAACCACCCCAGCTTGCCAGACTGGGGACTCTTTTAACCCAACCCTCGGAATCAACAAATAGGATTCAAGGAGTTGAGCAGGAACAGCCCCAATCCACAGGACTGGGGACTTTTTCAAATCCTCAATCTCTTACTCAGAGAAAGTCAGTCTTATGTCGATTAGGGAAGAATCCCCAAGAGGAACAAAGATCCGAATTATTAGTATATTTCCTCCACATTACAGTTCGTTAAGAAGTTCCTAAGGGATCAAATCAACAAAAGGAAATGTCTCATCAATGGCGTGGAAGAAGACAATATCGCAGAAATGTCGATAGATGAGATGCAATGTGTTATGAATCAATTAATGTCATCAATTCAATTGTTTTTGATCCCCTAGATGAGGCTCACTTAGGGGAATCAGATGATAAAGCTCCTGCTCAAGAGTCTGTGCACACAGAAGCCAATGAAGAAGGTGTGCGTACAAGAAATCAAAGGTTTACCTAGAATCTGGGTATTTCTTCAAATAACCAACTTCCCCCTCTCCAAAAGGGATACAAAAAGGGTAAAGGGAAGAATAAAGTGACATACCCTTCCTCTAGAGAAGTCCAATCACTCTCACTAGAGCAAAGATTCGCACAACAATAGGCAGAAATGAAGGAATTAAGGAGGTTGAATGCAGAACTACTTCAAAGTAGTCTTCCTCCTAAGCGTGCTGGAGTCAGTCAGTCAAGGGAATTTGTTGCGGTTACTGAGATGGATCAATAATATCCTCCTTTACCAGTACACCCTTACAGGTCTAATCCTATGGGTCATACGCAACAACAACCGGCAATACTACCATCAGTGGCAGTCCCGGTCTCCACACCTATCCAAGCTCCAGTTATTGCACCTGCTCAGGTCCAAGCTCAACTGAATGTTTCTCAAAAGATAATAACTACCATTGAGTCATTAACAGCTCGGTTGGAATCTATGGAAGGAAAGCGTGCACCGGTTCAACCGGAGAAGAGAGCTTACCCTGAATGGGTAGACGTAATTCCTCCCCCATAAAATTTTTCAAGTACCACATTCCCAATATTTAATGGTCCGGGATACCTAGAGAAACACTTAACACATTTTGTTTCTCGTTGCGATCCTATGATGGGAACCCCTCAGCAACAAGAATTAGTTAAGCTTAGGTGTTTTGTACAGTCATTACAAGGGCCTGCTTTTGTCTAGAATACAAGCTTGTAATCTCGGTCAATTACCGGGTGGGAGGATCTTCTTCAACAATTCCTTCTTCAATTCAGCTCAACTTTTCCAAAGACAACAGTTTTTGATCTTACAAATTTTAAGCAAATGGAGAATGAAATGGATTTAGATTTTATTTCTCACTGGAAGGGATTAACATATTCCCTGAGTTTAGCACTCCCTCAAGAAGAGTTGTTGCCAATCTGTGTGGCAAATCTGCGTGATGAATTACACATACTGTTGATCCCTGTGAAATACACAGGAGGGTTTTGAGAACTTACTTCAATCGCTCAATAGATTGAAGAATCTCTTATAAAGACTAAGGATAAAGCTCGTGTGATTCCATCAGCTCCAAGAAGGAGAATAGGTAAAGTAGAGACTGCTACAGTTATGATTAAACAAGCACATGTACCTACGTCTACATCAAGGACTTCATCTTCTCGAAGGGATCTACCTTCTGAGCATCAACAATAGAGGTCGTTTTGTCAAGATGATCAAATAGATCAAAGACGAAAACAATTTGAGGATTTAAAGAGCAAAATTTACTCTTTCTGAAATGAACAAGTTCCTAGTTACTTCATTTTGGCTCTATAAAATAATTTGGTTCAATTTCCAAGGCCCAAAAGGCTGAACATGGAAGGATATGAAGACCGTCCCAATTATTACCCATTTCATCAGATGCTGGGGCATCCCATTCAAGAGTGTTTTGTCTTTAAAGACCTCCTGCAAAAGATGGTGGACTCGGGACAAGTCAAACTGAAAGGTTCTTCAACCTAGGTTGCATGTGTTACTACTACAAATCCATAGGAAGAAGTCTAGTGGAAAGAAGTCAAAAAAAATGCGCAGAAATATGATGATTGGATGGTCAGAAAAATGATCAACCGAACTCATGCCATTTTGAGAATGCAATTTAAGAAACCAATTGTGTCTTCTGCTATGAATGCCATGGAAAAACTCTCTTCATCAGAGGGAAAATACTCAAAGAAAAGGCATAATTCAAAGAAAGAGGAATAATTTTAAGAATATGAGATCACGTCAAACCCCAAGTTGTCTTTGACTCTGGCAGATTTTATGCCATCTACTTCAAAGCCTAAATGGGAACCGCCCCGCCAAACGGAAAATACTAAATAAGCTAATCAGGCAGAATCTTTATCAGATGAAGAGTTGAACTTTGGTTCTGTTAATATGATTCATTTAATAGATCCTTATGCCAGTCACGGCTTCAATCTTAATGAGCCTGAGTTACCTATATCAAATAGAGGAAATAGAGGGAGTTCTGTAGGTATGGGATATAGAGGAAGATGTGGATATCCCAGAAAACACTATTCCAATTCTACCCCTTCTAGAACTGTGTATGCAGCAGAAACTCATGGTAGATCCCTTCAGCGGGCTCAACAAGAACAAGAAAATTCTTCCATCAATACCAGATTCAGTCCTGGTACAATTATTCTAGAGGATCGGTTAGAGGTTCCACCTTCTTCCTCTCAGCAATTAAATAGACATATTCGGTATAATCTTCCAAATCCAGGAGTATTTTCAACTCCTACCCCAATACAAGAAGCATCTACTTCTAAAGCATCAACCTCTAAGGAACCTATGAAACTACATGTTCTTGTTGGAAAACGCAGACCCTTGGATCAAAAATATGATGTTTTGAAACATTTTGCCCAAGTACCATCCAAGTTATCAATTCTGTACGCCTTGAATCTATCCAAGGATCTTTGGGAGGAACTCATTGAGACTTTGTCAAGTCCTCAGGAGTTCGAAACTGAAATTGTTGCGGCTGAATTCTACCATGTATAGAATGGTCCTGCAGAATTCCATGCAGTAATATCTTTCACATATGAAGATGAATATGATGTTCTGCGTGGACATATTAGACCTTTATATTTATCTGGAAAGGTCAATGGTGTAGACATTCAAAGAGATTTCATTGATAATGGTTCAGGAGTCAACCTCATCCCCATTCATACACTTTGTCGATTGGGCCTCACAGAATCTGATTTATCTACTTCTACTCTGATGTTTCAAGGGTATGATAAAAATGAACAAGAACCACTGGGTGAGATTACACTCAGAACTCAGTTTGGAGACCTTGTATCTAATTCAGATTTCATGGATGTTGATCATGATACAACCTTCAATGTTTTTCTTGGAATACCATGGCTACATCAACATGCGGTTATCCCTTCATCATACCATGAATGTCTCAAGTATTGTTTCTATGGTAAAATTAGGACATTGTATGGTGATAAATCCCCCTTTAAAACATGTGAATATTAATACATTGAGGCGGAATTCTATCACATGAAGGGTCAGGAGAAATCCATAATAAGGGAGGTTACCAAGGTTAATGCTCCATATGGTTTGTAAAAGATTCCAGTAAACCCATTCACACATCTGACCACAGATTATGTGTTTCCTATCAATCAAATTGACAAGATAGACCCAAATTCGAATACTCTTATAGAAACTTCCATAATGTCAATTACAACAATCAAGCCATACAGCATGGGAGAAATTGGTGATTTACCAAGCAATGATGAAATCTCAAATGGAGATGTCTTCATTTCATCTGCTGAAATCCAGAAAGTCTATACTTCGCCAACCAAACTAGAAGAAGCTATAGAAATGTTAGAGGTGAACGATGATATCGATTCTCAATCCATCATCTCCTCTTTATTACCCAAGGAAGACCTTTCATCGTCAACAGGGTCAGAAATGGAAGCCTCTTCTTCAAGATGTTTAAATTTTAACATCTATCCTGATCATGGAAATTCTGCTTCATCATCTACTATGCAAGTAGAAACAGAAGAAATGACACATGTTGAATAAGAAGAGGAAGATCTCAGGGATTCTCCTCCAGCTTTTGAAGAGGGTATCTCTACCACTGTGGATGAACTCGGAGAAATAAATCTAGGTACAAAAGAAGATCCACGCCCCACTTTAATTAGTGCGGCCATGAATCTTGAAGAGAAAGATGTGTATGTTTCATTTTTAAAGAAAAATCGATATATATTTTCTTGTAACTATACAGAAATGCATGGGGTTGATCCTGATGTTGCCACTCATCATTTGGGTTTTCCAGAAGAACATTGAGGATTTAAGCAAGCCACAAGAAGAACACACCCAACTTACACTTCCAAAATTGAAGCTGAAGAGAATAATATTATAAAATATAACTTCAATAGAGAAGTTCAATATCCCAAGTGGTTGGATAATATTGTCCCTGTGAAAAAGAATAATGGACAAATTAGAGTTTTCATTGATTTCAGAGATCTTAATCGGCATTGTCCTAAGGATGATTTTTCAGTTCCGATTACAGAACTCTTGATTGATGCGACAGCTGGCTATGAAGCACTTTTCTTCATGGATGGATATTTTGGATATAATCAAATCAGAATGGCTCCACAAGATGAAGAATCTATATATTTCAGATCCCCTCAGGGTGTGTTTTGATATCAGGTAATGCCCATTGTCCTAAAGAATGCAGGTGCAACATATCAGCGTGCCATGAATCGTATCTTCAAACCTTTTTTAGGGAAGTTTGTTGAATGTTATGTGAAAGATTTGGTGGTTAATTCCAAACAACGTTCTAATCACTTGGATGTTTTGGAGGTCATATTCCACAAACTTCGACAACATAATTTGAAGATGAACCCCTTGAAATGTGCTTTTGGGGTAACCTCAGGAAAATTTCTCGGCTTTTTTGTATTCCATTGTGGTATCAAAGACGATCCTGAGAAGACAAAATCAATCCTTGGTATGTCACCTCCTCAGAATTTGAAATAATTGATAGGAATTCAAGTACACTTGTCCTATATTCGGTGTTTCATCGCCAATTTGGCAGGAAAAAGCTTACCCTTCACCAAATTGATGAAGAAGGGAGTCACTTACCAGTGGATTGAATAATTTCAAGAGGCATTTGATATTATCAATAAATATCTCTTGATTCCACTGGTATTAATTTCACCTATTGAAGGAAGACCACTTATCCTCTATGTGACAGCCTTAGAGTGATCATTAGGTGCCTTCCTTTCCCAAAAGAATGATGATGGGAATGAAAACAGCATTTACTATCTCAATCGGACTATGATTGAAGCAGAAACCTGATATTCAAGTATTGAAAAGTGCTTCCTGGCATTAATCTTTGTAGTTCAAAAATTGAGACACTACTTGCAACATCATGAGGTCCAATTGGTATCTCTCAATAACCCGCTCAAATTCATCCTTAGTCGTCCAATGCTTACAGGACGTCTAGCAAGGTGGGAAGTTATTTTGATGTAATTTGATATCCAGTATGTGTCTCAAAAGGAAATAAGGGGTCAATATTTGGCTGATTTCCTTGCTGAACACCCTTCAGTGGAAGATACATCTTTAGATACTGAACTTCCTGCTGAGGAAGTCTTTTCTATTCAGGATAATCATCAAACATGGGAAATTTACTTTGATGGTGCTTCTAGAAGACCAACATGGAAGAAAATGGAAGATCCTAAATTCAACAAATTTGGATTAGGAATTGTACTTATTTCCCCGGAAAAGGAATTGCTACCTTATTTTTCTCATTATTGGTAGGCGGTACAAATAATGAAGTAGAATACCAAGCTCTCATCGTAGGATTGGAGTTAGCGCTTCAAGCACAAGTGAATCACTTAAAGGTGAAAGGTGATTCAGACCTTGTAATCAAACAAGTCAATGGGGATTATTCCATCAGAAAAGAAGAACTAATCCCTTTGTATGATTACGTTAGAGAGTTAATGGAGAAATTTCCTTTGGAACTGACATTTTATTATGTACCGAGATCACAAAATTCTCAAGCTAATACACTGGCTAATATAGCCACATCTTTGGAAGATCCAAATCAAGACGAGACAATCATCAGTATTGCCCATTGTCGTACAATTTCACCTTATGTTCAAACTAGAACAGAGGAAATCAATGAAATTAGTCCCATTCCTGAACCATATAGTCATACTATAGGATGGATGACACCTTTCAGGGAATACCTTCAAAATGGAACACTTCCACCTGATAGAGCCAGGAAAGAATAAATCTGGCGATGTGTGGTCAATTTTACTCTTTATGATATCCCAGATCACCTAGATAAAATTCTCTATAAAAGTGGTTTTGATGGAATTATCTTCAGATGCATTGACGGTGAAGAGATAATGGTTGTCATGAAATAAGTGCATGCAGGAGTCTGTGGTGCCCACCAATCTGGACATAGACTATCTGATCAAATTTGAAGGCTTGGATACTTTTGGCCTTCAATGATACAAGATTGTGTTGATTTCACAAAGAATTGTCATTCTTTCCAACTACATGCCAACTTCATTCATCAACCCCCAGAGTTTCTTTATACAGCTAAATACTCATGGCCATTTGCCACATGGGGAATGGATGTAGTAGGACCTTATCCTTCAGCTACATCCAAGTAGTTTAAATACATTCTTACTGCTACTAACTTATTTTCCAAATGGGCAGAGGAAATACTTCTCAAAGAAGTTAGTTCTAAAACCATTGTTAGCTTCATCAAGTCTAAAATCATTACCAGATTTGGTGTCCCTCATACCATATTGATGGAAAATGTCACCAACTTATGTTCATCTGAGGTAAGGAAGTTTTATCAAGAATAAAACATCTAATCCAACCATTCCTCTTGGTATCATGCAGCGGTCAATGGGTAAATAGAATCTTTCAACAAGACTATTTCAAACATACTGCAAAAGATGGTGGATAAAGATAAGAAAACATGGCCTGATAAACTCTTTCATGCATTATGGGCTTATCGAACCACCACCCGCACTGCAACGCGGTCAACTCCATATTCATTGGTATATGGAACAGAAGCAGTATTGCCTATTGAAGTTCAATTACCCTCACTCAGGGTAGCCATTTGTGATCAGTCATCTACGGATGAACAATCTCAAAAGCGATTGGATGAATTGGAACAATTAGATGAGAAAATATTGTGCATCTTTCACCACTTGGAAGTCTATCAGAATCGAATATCATGAGATTTCAACAAGAAAGTTTGTCTTCATTCATTCATTCAGGGAGAATTGGTATTGGTTCTCAGAACTCCAATGATACCAGGAAAGAAACCTCCCAATCTTGAGCCAAAGTGGGAAGGACCTTATTCAATACATAAGGTCTACTCCAATGGAGCTTATTCTTTAATCTCAATGGATGGAGAACTCATCACGACTCCAACCAATGCCATATTTCTGAAGAAGTATTTTGTATAATACAAATACATATTATGGTCCATGCATATGACCTTAAACTATTTGCACTTACGTCCAACACAACGTTAAACTGTGTCTTCCTAGCTATATGATGTTAAACTATATAGAAGGCCCTTACATCCAGCAAGAGGTTAAACTACATAATAGCTGGTCCATTCATATGACCTTACACTATTTGCACCATCATCCAACATGACGTTAAACTGTTCCATCATCCAACATGACGTTAAACTGTGAAAAAGTCCCTAATATGTCCAACATGATGTTAAATTGTGTCCTCTTTTGTCCTTAATGCATGATAGTAAACTGCACAGTCCCCATTTCATCCAACATGACGTTAAACTGTATTTTCCCCATCATCTTTGCTACATGATGCTAAACTGTACAGTACCCTTATTGTCTAACATGACGTTAAACTGTGTCCTTGTATTTGTCCTACATGACGTTAAACTGTACTACTCATTCATCCTACATGACGTAAAACTAACAAAGTCCCTTAAATAATTCCTACATGATATTAAACTGTATTTTGTCCCTACTACATGACACTAAACTGTGCAGCACCAATAGTCCTCACTGCAAGACTTTAAACTGCATAGTCCATTCATATGTCCTACATCACATTAAACTGTGCATCCTTAAGGTTTTTTCTACCTCTTGTTTCTCACACTGAGTATGACTCATGTGATATTAGAGTAAACTTCAACCATAACACCCTCTCTGGGCCGCTAACCATGTGTAAGTCCCGACACCATTTTCTAGGTTGTTGTCTTCAAGAACAACTTGATTACCAATTCATTCTTTAATTGAACTATGAAAACTTTGATCCTTGCCTTCTAGGATGGGTACATAGGCAACCTCATAAGGTTCAAGACCAAAACCAATCTCTTCACATCAGTTCACCTCTATCTTATATGATGTTGATCTGTGAAGCATCCCCAGAACCAATATTTTTTACATTGGTTCACCATCTTCCTTGCTATATGACATTAAAATATACAACACTTTTGTCCTGTATAATAATAAACTACAACATTCTTTGACACCCTCACCTGAGAGGGAATCAATATTTACATTGATCTTTAATCATGTTATATTCCAAAGACTACAAGAATACATGGAAATTCCTAAACCTTTTATATTGGGTCAATCCATTATTCCACTAAAGTCTACTTTCACCCTTCACTTGTATGAACCGAATCTGTACAAAGGGTATTTCATGAACTACGTGTGGCTTGATTCCCATCCTTATGGGATACGTAGGAACATTCGAGCATCCCTCGAATCCAACCCCAAGTCTTTGGGCCTAACCCCAAATTTCACTTTCAGTCCCTTGACTGAAAATTCCCCCTGTGAAAACATGAATGTGGTGTGAAAACCATGGTCTTCATTCACATCAGGTTCATAAAACACACAATGTGTGTTTCTTATTATGGTTCGAGCTCTATGAACCTAAACTAAGATTTCCTACACTCTCATCCCACATGACTTTAAACTATATTTCAAGAACTATGTTTGTCTTGATTCCCATCCTTATGGGATATGTAGTGAAGTCCAACACCTTAATCCAGGACCCAGCCACAACATAATTATGGTTAGCATTGGTCTATGTATCACTACATGCATTGAACAATGCCCATTTTTCTATGTCATACTCCTAACCTTAAATACTCCCAGATCTCCATAACCCTTTTCTTGACTTCTGGTCACAAAATTTCTGATACCTTAGAGTTCTTTTGCCTAACTATGCATCATGTGCCCTTAGGTGTCCTTGCATAAACAGTCTACATAACAGACCTGTCAGCCAAAAGATACTATTATTTGACTATGCAGCCAATTCCCTTAGGTGGCCCTGCATAATTCAACCCCCTAACGGGTTTGTTAAATAATGGTAACTTCATTCTTGGGAAGAAAACCTCTTTTTTCCTTCGTTGTCTTAATGACAATATGTAGGGATCCGCAAAAAATATTAATCCTTAACATATTTGTCCCATGTTCTTTTTCATGATCTAAAAGTATTCAAGTCTATGGTTTATATTTCCCTTCCCTACGTTTGGGTCAAACCTTTGGATGAGTGACATTCATCCAATTATTTGATAATCTTGATTGAAAATATCATCTCCATATTCAAGTACCTCTTTCCGTACAGCAGACTCTGTGCTTTGGAAAATTTGAATATCCATAAACTTCCACTAGATTTTTATCAATAGAAAAGTAAATTTCTGAGAGTTCTTTTGCCTGACTATGTAGCACATGCCCTTAGGCGGCCTTGCATAAGTATTCTACATAACAGACCTGTCAGCCAGAAGATTCTATTATTTGACTATGCAGCCAATTCCCTTAAGCAGCCCTGCATAATTCACCCCCCTAACAGGTTTGTTAAATAGTGGTATCTTCATTCTTGGGAAATAATTCTTCTAATGCCTTTTATCCCTTTTTCGTATCATTCCTCAGATTCAAAATTTCTTAAGTCATAGTTTACATGTTTTCCCCCATACTTGAGTGTGGTAATATGTTTTCAGATAAATTATCAAGGAATTGAGTCAATTTTAATCCATTTAGTCAAAGTTATTTTGACCTTAAACATTATCCATTTTATGTCTGATGTGCATGACTTTAAACTGCCCACAAAAGACAAGGGAACTTTGAACAAAAGTCAAGTCCCAGCTCAATAAACATATACTTTGTATGATTTAGGTAATATTGATCAATTAAAAAGATTCAAAGTTTGTAGGGTTATTTATAATAATCCTATTAAAAATAAAACTATTATTACTAGGCCCATTAGCTTAGGTAAAAGTTTAAAGCAGGTAGCAAAAGAAGGCATGCACAAATAATTGAAGATGAAAGTGTCTTTCATTGATGCACAAGAGTTAGAAGGACATCCACAGACTAGAGTCTCTTCTCTTTTCCAAGAATTACAAAAGGTTGTCAACATAAATCTTCATTTGATTTACGGCATCTCAAGCTTCATCAGTAGCCACTTGAAGCTCATACACTCGACCAACTTCACTCTTTTCAGCTTGATGGAGTGATTTCTTGGCATCTGTAATGGATTTCATACCATTAGTTTACACTCCTTCCAATGAATTATTAAGCTGGTCAAGTTACCCAGTAATAGCATCTAACTATTGTTGAAGGTGCATCTGATGGACGACTTTCTATTTGATCTTATGCTTTAGCTCCTTTAACTTGGCAGCATGATCAGCCTCATCTCAGGATACCGCAGCCTCAAATTCATTGATATTGGCTGAGAGCCTGACCCTAGTCAAATCTTTATGGTACTTCTGCTCCTGCTCCCTTCTTAAGATGACTTGTTTTACCGCGGCATGGATCTCTTGATATCCAAAACCGCAAAGTCCCAACATGAAAAACAGGGATGACAGTCGCAGGATCTTCGATGATAGCTCTTCAAGAGGGAATTCAGATATAATCTTCCATATGTTCTGCCATGCCTTTCATCATGAAAATTGGAGCGCCTTTTGTACTTTCGGGTCTGACTCAACATCATTGTCACAAGGGGGAATATAATCTGGGATTAATGCACTTAGATAAGTTCCATGTTCTGCTCCTTCCCCCCTGACCCTTGTTACTTCTATTCCCTTTGGGATGGAAGCTGAGGCTACACCTCCAGATCTAGCAACTAAAATTGATGACCATGCATATCCAATTGAACGTTTTTGGTTAGTTTCAAAGGATAACAAAAGTTGATTGGTAACTAGCCACAAATATTGTTATCTCTTACCCAATAGTAGATCAGCAACAGGAGAAGGCTCCTCCCCATCTTTCCTAACTTCAACAGGATCTTCAGGATGAGTTTGAGGAAGCTCTACCGGGTTCTGCTCCACTTGAGCCAATGTCTCTACAATAGTAGGCTTATCTATACTCCCTTCAGGCATTGACGGTTCAGCAGCTTGTTCCGATGGAACTGCACATTTGAACCAATCATGGTCAGAGATGTAATAAGAAGTTATTTTAACAGGATGAAGGATAACACTCACATCCAAAATCTTATAGATTACATGGTAATTTAACATGATCTAAAAAATCTTCAAAATATGCACCAAGTTCCATCATTTCAGCCAATGTTATCTCAGATTCCTGGTTAGTCTCACCAGTGGGAGAATTCAATACATTTTCTTGGTGACCTTCATGTTGCGGCCTCTGATCCCAGACAACATCTTCAGATAAAATCACAGCATTAGTTGCAGTGGCTGCTAATTGTTCCGGTGTAGGGGTTGAACCTAAAGTATCACAGAATGGAAGTTAGTTGATGTTTCATTCAACATCTTATGGAGCATTGTTAATTTACCAGAAGAAGGATCTTATCTTCTTGATGCAGTATTAGGATCGGTACTGGGAATAGACGTTGGTTCCTCTCTAGTAGCAGCCAAGTCATCCTGAACTTGTGATTGTTCACCAGCACCTTCCGTCATCCTCAAAGGATGGTCAGTCCTCTCCCTCAGAGGTGAAATTGAATAAGCCCCTGCAATCCCAAGAAGCATGAGCTATATTTTCATGGGTTAAGACTCATGACTATCTAAAGGACTTACCACTACTGATGAAACATTTAGTTGTGGACTTCCTCCTTCGACGCCTTTGCTTCTTTGGCTTCTTAGGAGTGTTAACATCATCATCTCCAAATACAGGAATTGGAATGTTAAAATCCATGTCTATCTCCTCCTCCATGGCTTTCTAGCCTGGAGATATCTCATCCGGCTCACGAGGAGATTCATTAGCCCCGATGGCAGTACCACCAGGGCTATACAATGGTGAAGGAACCTTAACAGTTCCTTTCTTTGCAAGCTTCAGGATGGAGAAAGTAATTTCCTTGAAAAAACAAAGCTTTGACTGAAACCAAGTTGCAAAGAAAATAAGGAAAGAAACTTACATCTTCAAGATCCATGTTAATCGTGCCACTCCTCATCTCCAGAACCACCCGTCCCCTTAGTGGCGGCACGATCTATCATTTCCTTCACTCGCTTGGTGATAGGAATGGAATCATCAGCGACATATATGAGCATCTCCAGCTCTCTGATGTAAGCCCAAAATTCATCAAGGTTATCCTTGTAACGGATATCTGTAGAAACCTAAATATTCCCTATTCCAGGGATTTGTAGCCCCTTGCACAGATCCAGCAAGGCAGTTTCTGTGTCGCAATATAAACTCTTCCATGTCTGGACAACCTCTGGTCGTAGATATTCAGTATGTGTACCAGAAGGCTGCGAGTAAGTTCCTACAATCTTAGACTTCAACTTCTTCCCAGCTCTTACAACTACAGATAAAAGATAAGAAAATAAAACCTGTTAATCTATAAAGTAATGGTGATTAAATTGACTCAATGAATTAACTCACCAAGAGTCGATGGAGTGGGTCTCTTGATTCTGATAGGAGGATTATATATGCCACGAGGCCACTTTCTCGCATGTTGTACCTCATCATCCCCATCTTGGGAATCTGTTGAGTCATCCCTAGGTGAGGAACCTGGTGAATCAGTTTTAGGTGGGGAAGATTCACCTTCCAGATGAAGGGTTTCTTTCTCTACGGTTCTTTTCTTTTTCCCCACCTGATAAACCGGACGATTCAACACCCCTTCATGGTATGATGCTATCCAGTTCTCGGCATACCATGTAGTCAAGTTAATCATCGCTTTGTGATTTGGTAGATCAAACACTGCCTTGGTCTTCTCCATAGAGGTCAGAAACCATAGTTGTCGGGCAAACATTGGATGCTGCTCTAACCTGACATGAACAGGAGGGGATACAACAGTCTGTTGCAGACACTTGAATTGGCGTTCAAATCTGTATAGAGCATAGGCCTCACATATAATCACTCCGTCAATCCTGGTGGCCAGTACACCATCTCTGCAAGCCAACATGTACAACCTCAATTCCAGATCGGCGGTTCAATCATCAACAAACCGCCCGGTTGGAGGGTTTCTATAAGTAAAGAAATTGAATTCCTTGAACATGCTCAGCCTCACCTTCATATCATGGATGTTGAGAGCTAACGTAGAAATTCAAGAATATGCTTGCACTGATGGCCTGAAAGAGCTTCCAGGAATCTGTACTCCGTTTTGTACAGCATATGTCCCAAAATGAGTGGTGATCCATCCTCACAAAACTTGGAATGGTCCCACTACTCTCAAAGGAGTCTTACCCATAAATATATGGAGTAAAATCCTGTGATTATTTTCCAAAATGGGGGTGGCCAACCCAACCATTCTCCTCTCAGCCAGCTTGGCTTCCACAAAGAAGGTCTCTGGCCTGACGCCTCCCTTCGAATCCCTAACTAGAAGAAGATGAACACTGAGCCACAAGGCTAAGAATCCCTCCAGACGGGTCTTTTTTGGGATTCTCTGATCCACTTCATACCCCCACTTCTCAAATTCTCTTGCTTCTAGAGTCATCCAGAATGTGCCAAGAGCACCCCTCTTCTCTGTTCTGGGATAGGTAGTAGGACAAGTACAGATGGGCCCCTTGTCCTTCGAATCCTTACCCTCCTTCCTAGTAAGAAACATATCCATCCACTCCTCTGGATGAATATCCTTTCTGGAATGCGTTTTGTAGGTCTTGGAATTCTTGAGCTTTTAGAAGATTTTCAATAACTCCCGAGCCAAAACCAGAGTCTTCTCTGAAGCATTCCAAGTCACCTTGGGGGGATGAATTCATCATAAATATCGCCCATAATTGGATCCCCCAAGATCTTGTAGACATCCCACAAATTGATGCCTACTTCTCCATGAGTCAGATGGATGGAATTGGTTTCTGGGCTCTAGTGGCTGATTAGCTCCGGCACAAACTCGTCATTTCTATAGACATATGTCTGCCCAGCCCAGACGGCTTCATATATCGCATCTCCTTTCAAATCCTCAGCAAACTCCACATAGGTTTGTCGCACCTAGTATGCTCACATCTAAGTTGGTTTCACACCTCCTCCGGGACGGAATTCCCAACTCTTCTTCCAGCCTTTGGATTGATCCATCTGAGAATTTCAAAAGACTGAAGGATAAAAATGTGGCTGCAGCTCGGGCTTGTGAGGTTTCAGATCTGGCTCACAAGGGCTATGATGCATCATATAATCCTTCTCCACTGTTCCAGTATTTACAAATTCTCCTCCACATGAGATATTTGCTGAAGAAAAGTTGGTGTAATTCTGAAACTAAGAATTTGAGAGATAGTTATTTGCCTCTGGAATGTTGACGTCATGCAGATGACCATGCCCATACAGAGGCAAGTAGATGCTCTGTGGAAAGTCACGATGATACTTCTTCAAATACTTGGCCAAATCTAGAAGAGTTCTGTCACATATATCATAGTAATTGTGGCCTATAATGTTCATCATATCATCAATTCGCTTGCTCTCCAGTTCATCAGCAGTTCCAATTCTTCTAGGAGCCATTGAATCTGCCCAAAGGTAGAATAATTAACTCTTAAGTAAGTTGATTGTTCATAAAATTTGTGAAGAAAAGTGAAAAACTGGCTAAGGAATTAAAGCACACAATTCCATTTTTGGCACGCAAGTATAGTTGTGTCACGCAAGTTTTGGGCGTGTAAGTATCACCGTGCAAGTCCAGATACCTCTACAGAAGCGCGACACAAAGAACCAGCAAAAAACAAGAAACTTGCGTGAAGAAGGCAACTTGCATGGAGAGAGCTCGAAAGTTTAAAATCTGGGTGCTTTGCATGAGAATGAGGCGCATATTAATAGGCCAGGCTGCACCCCTGCGCTCCGAAGCCTGCGTGACGCCATCTATGCGCCCGTCACTTGTGTGCTAATATCTGTGCGGTCAAAACTTGTGTGCTTCCCTTCCTTGATTTTCTTCTTTACCTCAGAGTCACATCCTCATTCCTTTCAGATCCAACTCTGAGGGGGGGCTTTTTTTTTACGCTCCTTTCCATCACAAAATCTAATGACTGAAAAAGGGGAAATACCTTAACACAAAGTGATTCATCCTTTGAAAAAACATCAAAAATTGACAAAGGCATGAACATGGATTTGTTTACACTTGGGTCATGCAAGTTTTACCATGGTCGCGCAAGTATACTTGCGCGCCTCATATTGGTCGCACAGGGGACTTGCGCGCCCTATGTTATTTTCATCCAAGGTCTTCAAAGGCCTATAAATACCCCTTGTCGGCCCCCCATTTTGGGGACCGAAAAATCCATAAACTCATATTTGAGTTCCCAGCGCCCTAGTCTCTTCTCAAAACCTTCCAAAAACTTCTAAGGTAATTTATTACCTAGAATGAAATGTCTAAAGTGGGGGAAAAGGCATAAGTGTTGAAACTTATCAACACCTGCGCGCCTAAGTAGCCATCCCTTAAGGAAAATGGTCACACTTACGCGCCACTTTATTCCTTCAATAGAACTTGCGCGCCACTCATTTAAAAGTTTTTAGGGATAATACTAAGGGCTTGAGATAAGTCTCGCCCATGTATTACCCTAAGGGTTGACCGTCACGCAAGCATACTTGCGCGACCATGACTTGCACGCCCACTCAGGACTTGCGCGCCTCTCTCTTTTTGGGTGCCCCTCCTGCCTATTCACTTGCTTTCTTCAAATCCACCTCTCCTCTTCAATATTTAGCATTCAGAACCATTTTCAAAACCATTTATGACATGGTTCCTTTGTTGGTTTCCTTATCTGAAAGGAATTATGTGGAACATCTCTCAAAACATAGTGATTTATATATCTTTAAATCACTAAGGTGAGAGATTTCATTAAACCTCATCCTTTAAGATGAGAAGTTCCCTACCCTGGGCCTTCTTTTCAGGAGTAATCCCCAGTCATAATTTCTCTCATTTGGGAATCTTCCTTAGGAGTAATCCCCACTCATAAACTCTATTAACTTAGGCCTCGTTCTCAAAAATAAGTTCTAAATCTCAAGTCTCCCTAACAAATGGGCCTCCTTCTCAGGAGTAAGTCCCAATCTCAAATTCTCAAATATGGGCATCCTCCTTAGAAGTAAGCCCCAAGTCTCCTATTTTTGGGCCTCCTTTTCAGGAGTAAGCCCCAGTCATAATTTCCTAACCTGGGCCTTCGTTTCAGGAGTAAGCCCCAGTCCAAGTTCCCAAATATGGGCATCCTCCTTAGGAGTAAGCCCCAAATCCCAAATTCCCTTAACCTAGGCCTCCTTCTCAAGATTAAGCCCCAGTTCTCAAGTCCCTTTAACCTGGGCCTCCTTCTCATGAGTAAGCCCCAGTCATAATTTCTCTTAAACAGTCTTAACTTCTTTTGATTTGGGCTTCCTTCTCAGGAATAAAACCCAATCACAAGTACCCTTTTAATTTGGGCATCCTCCTCGGGAGTAAGCCCCAAGTTAGAGTATCCAAATCTTCATAAATCACATATACCTTTATGGACCTTGTTCCCAGACTTATTCTCTAAAGTAAGTCCGGATCTTTATCTATTTGGGAAATCATACATATATAAACCCCATATCATTCCTTGTGACCGCATCTTTCGTGGCACAAATTGTCAGGCTTACTGATACCTCTTGTTTCTCACACCGAGCATGACTCACGTGAGCTTAGAGTGTAAAAGTAACCACGACACATATATTTGGGCCTTTAATCATACGTAAGCCCCAAAATTCCCAACTGAACTACGTGGACTTTGATCACTACCTTAAAAGTGGAGTATGTAGGAAGCCTTTAGGAGGTTCAAGCCCATCACCCATTAATTATCATCTGTCCCATATGACGTTAAACTATATTTTAATTCCATAACTACGTGGGTTTTGATTCCTTTTCTAACAGGGATACGTAGGTAGCCCATCTATGGGTACAATCCCAACTCTGAGATAATCCATGTCCTTCTGAACGAAAATAAACTTCAAGTGCCCTGCTGAGTGGCTTTAAAACTAGTATGGTTATCATAATGACCAAGAGATATTTATATAATATGTTGAAGGATACCATTGACTAAGGATCTCTAACAAACATAGATGATTCTCTATTGATGAAGAACTTTAAATACATATAAAAGATTCTCTAAATCTCATACATGTTAATCATTGATTGTCAGATCATAAGGAAATATCATTTTCATACTTGGTAGTGTAATATAGATTCACGAACATAACTTAAATATATAAAGAGAGTCCTGGAGTAGACAATAATTCCCCCCAAAAAAAGGTGTGATGAGTCCGACCTCCCATCCTCTCGACCAATGCAAATTCTTAAGCCTCATCGGTCCACAACTAATGAGCTCCTACCTTTGGAAAGTATGTCCAAATGGATATAGAATCATTGGTTGTTTTCGGTTCTACGAACAAAACCATTAAAACCGATTGGAATGTTTGAACATTAAGCAAACAAGGTCATCCCCATTTCCATAGGAAACAGTAGTCAGTCATTTGTCTTGCCATTCTACTTTAAATAACATATCTATCATTGTTTTACATGGATTTTCAATTCAGATAATTAGTTATGGGTGTTATCTAGTTAGATATACTATAATTCTCTCCTTATTGGCTCTTTTTCTAAGATTCCATTTTAATTTATTATTGATTAATAAGATAATTATTGATTTACAATTCCAGATCATCTTCTTACCTATTATAGTTTTGTTTCAAGAGATTTCAACACGTCATGTGTTTGGTAGTAGAAGAGTAATTTTCATTTAATTCATTATGATATATGGGTACCTAAACCTATTCTAAGAAAACTAGGTCATCATTACTTTGTTACTTTCATTGATTCTTTTTCTCATATGACTTTATTTTATTTTTTAAAACATTGATCTAAAATATTTTCTTAATTTCTCTCATTTTATTATGAAATCCAAACCTCATTTTATACACCATTTAATATTTTCATTTTGATAATATTTATAAATAATTATATTGATATTTTTAGTCTTCTCTTGATGACTGTGGTATGATACATTATAGTTCTTTTCCTGACACCCCACAACAAAATGGTGTTTCTAAAAGTAATAATTTTCATTTATTAGATGCTACTTAGGCCCTTCGCTTTCAGATGGATGTTCCTACCATATCTTGGAGTGATGTAATTTTTATAGTCACATATCTAATTAACTAGTTTCCATTATCAGTTATTCAAGGGGATACACCTTTTCTTACTTTATTCCCTTAGTGATATCAATATACCTTACCTTTTCATATATTTGATTGTGCATGTTATATCTATGATGCTCAACCTATTCTTACTAAACTGGATTCTCATGATCTTAACTATATTTTCCTTGGTTACTCTTAGATTCAGTGTGGGTATTATTATTTGTCCCCCTAACATATGTAATTATGTGGTTTCAACTTTTTTTTCATTGAGTCCTCCTTTTTCTTTTCCAGTGTCCCTCCATGTCACCCGCTCTTCCCAATATTGAGGTCTCTCTTCCATATTTTATAACCCCTCTACCACCTTGCTTCCTTTTCCAAAGGATAGTTAGTCTCTCTATGACCACATTTTTGATAGATATCCAATAATACATATTCCATCTAAGTCTCATGTTACTCCAACACTTAATGATTAATTAGTTCTTGACACTTAACTAGGTGATTTTCCTATCATATTTCAAAAAGATTCATGATATTTTCAAGGACACCAAGTTTATTCCAATTCTTATTAGGTATTATCAGTTGCTACCTCCTTATTTATCAAAAACCTTACTAAGGTTCTCATCCTACATACCATCATCAAGGATAAATCTCATGTACAATGGTTATATGATATACAAGATGAGTTACCTTCTTTAAAGTTTAATCATACATGGGATCCTATCCCCCTTCCCTAGGGAAATAACTTTTTTGGTTGTAAATGGATATATATAATGTATGTAAATATTTATGGCTCTTTTAATCACCTAAATGCTTTCCTTGTTTTCATGTTCCATGCTCAGAATCATGGAATCTACTACTTTAACAACTTTTCACTTTTGGATGAGATAGAATCAATAAATCTTTTTATCTCTCTACTTCCACTCATTATTATCTTCTTCATCGGTTGAATGTAAAAAAATTCATTTCTCTGTATATTTATTAATAAGGAGGTATATATGGGGAAATATCATAGGTTTATTTCTCAGGGGGAGTCATCCAAGTTATTCCACCTTTTCCAATCATTTTATAGATTTAAGTAGTCACAAAAATATTTTCTTTCCCACTTTTATATAGTTTTGACTAGTTTTAGGATGTCTCATAGAAAAAAGTCCTCTATTTTCTATCATCTTTCTATTATAGGGAGAACTTTTCTTATAGTATGTATTTATGATATTTTCATTATAGGTAGTGATATTTGTGAGATTTTCTAATTCTAAGTCCTTCATCATAATTTTAAAATGAATTATTTTGGTCTAGTATGGTATTTATTAGGGATTTCAATTTCTTGATGTTCTCAAGGTATATTTATTTCTCAAAGAAAATATTTCATTGACCTTCTATAGGAGACCATCATGAAAAAAGAATATTCAATGGACTCACCACTTGAGACTGGGGAAAAGTATCATGAAATTGACAGAAAGATTTTATCCTCACTAGATGTGTATTAATGACTTGTTTTCAATATAAATTATCTAATATTGACATTATTCAAAAAAAAATACAGTGATCAAGGTTAGTCTCTTTAGGTAATTCTTGACATAGTTACAGTGGAAGGCTATCCTTCGCATTAGTAGATATATAAAGATGGAACATGGAATAGGATTACTATATTTGGATCATATGTACACAGATATTTATTTTTTTTATGATTTATATTATGTTTGATGTCTCTCATCCAGGAGATCCATGGTTTCCCAATTTTTATTAGAGGTAATTTGGTCTCCTGGTGAATTAAACGGAAGAAAATTATCTCTCAATATAGTGTGAAGTCATAGTATTATGTTATGACTCATATGACTATAGAGATTATTTGGTTATATCAGATGCTATAAGAGATTGTATATCCAATAAGGAATCATGTTCACATCTAGAGTGACAATCAAGCCATGGTTAAAATTACTATCATTCTAGTATTTCATGATTGGATAAAACACATTGAAGTTATTATAAAAATTAATAATAGAATTGGTTTTAGGAATGAGTAATTATGAGATAAATTTCTCAAAATCATGTACACATCCTATTGATAAGACACTTGAGGAATGACATTTCATGTCTCTAGGAATCCGATTAAGGTTTGAGAATGCTTTGAACTTATTATGGAAATTTATAAAATCATTGTTTGATGATCTTGTTGAAGGAAATATTAGAACATGAAAATTGACTTATGATGATAATCATGTGGTAATATTTCATTTTTAGATTGTAAATAATAATTTGGAAGCTATTTTAATGGACGAAATGAAATTTAGGAGGCTTTTTGGCATAATGGGAGAAATCTTGTCTAAAATATTATTTTTCTATAGAGTTTTATATTAACTTACACTAATTTTTTGACAACTGTTTAGTTTTTTATTAATGATCCTTTTTAACAGCTTTTAAAACTCTTCAATAATACATCAAAACCCATTTTTATGGAAGTTCAAGGAAAATTTTTAAACAGGATATTAGCATCTCTTTAGTAGCTCATTGATAACTTAATGGATAAGGTGGGAAAAAACCACTCAAACCAAAACAAACCAAACTATAATAGTGTATCTTTCTTAATGTTTAGTTTGTGGTGTTAGATAAATAAACTCTTATGTTTTATGGTTCAATATAGGTTCTAAAAAAACTATACATGTTAAACCAAACTACACTTGTTTTAAAAAAACATAGTTTTATAATTTTCTATTCAACAAGCCCATGTGTCCATTCCATAACCCTAACCATATTTTAGATTTTATTTTTAGTTTAATGATGATATAATGTCTCCTAGGGGTGGGAAAAACACCCAAACTGAACCAATATAAACCAAAATAGTGTTTCTTCATTTGGTTTGGTTTATGGTGTGGATTGAATAGACCTTTGTGATCTATGGTTTGGTTCGTGTTCCAAACAAAAACGAAGTTATTAAATTGGACGACACCTATTTTTAAATAAGACATATTTTTCTAGTTTACTATCATCCCACTCCATGTATCAATTCCCTAACCTGAACCCTCATTCAAACTTTATTTTCAATCTCTGTTATTTAATAAATGTTTTATTTTGATAGCAGTTCAAGGATAATATCATATTATTGTGTCAATGGTTATATACTAATTTCATTAAAATAATTATCCACTCAATATAAAATATAATAGATCCATATCTAGGATTTTATCATAAAATGGGTAAATTTGAAATCTTAACTGAACCAAACCAAAAATTAATATTCTATAAATTTTCTAATCTAAACTAAACCTCAATTAAATTGATTTTTTTGTGTGTAAAAACCAAATTTAAAATTTTAATTGGTTTTGTTTTTATTCAAAAATGAACTAAACTAATTCACTCTAACCCCCAATGTCTCCATTTCAATGATTAAGTGTAAATTATATTAAAATTTTCAGCCTTATGTTATAAAATATCATAGATCTAGATCTAGGATGTTACAATAAAAAATAAGTTAATCCACAATTCAAACTAAACCAAACCAAAAATTAATTATTTAGAAATTTTTTAATCATAACCAAACCACTATTAAATGGTTTGTTTTTTATAAATAAAAAATTTAACCACAAATTGTGGTTTAGTTTTGTTTTTACTCAAAATAAAACTAAACCAATATACTCCCACCCCTATCAATGTCCATGCTTTAACAATAAGAAAAAAAATGCACAACGTTTACTGAAACCCTTGTAATTTCCATAATCTATACATATTTTTTAATAGTTTAATATAGTTCTTCTATATATTATATTTATAACTAGACTTATGTAAATTTTTTAGTGAACATGATAAGATTTTATGGTATTCAATAAGGTTTTAAATGTAACTAAAATGATCATAAATTTAGTTAAAGAATAGAATCTAGTTTCTTTATGATATTTAATAGGAGAACACTTAAAAATATATAAAAATCATTGGTTTAAAAGAAAAATTCCTTAATTCATACCATGTATTCTATAGTGTTTGGAATTTCATAAATTATTTTTAGGGTTTTTTATTAAATACATTGAATAAAAATCATATATATCTTATAAAGGGACAAAGGAAAAATCATTAAAATGCGAAATGATTTGCATGTTGATCAAAACGTCAAGAAATTTATAAAAAAAATATCACTAGATTATTTCAAGGATATTTTTGTAAAATCTATAGAATAAACATGTTATATATGTATAAAGGGAAATACAAAAATCATTATAACATGAAATGGTATTCATATTTCCCAAAACATTATAAAAGTTGGGATAAAACATCTGTAAATTGTACACTTTTATTCCTATGTTGATAATATATAAAGGTAATTATGCAATGGTTTTCTAAATTTTTTTAATATATGACAGTATTAGGAGTCTTTCTGATATGCTCATTTTTTCACAAGGATTTATTATTTTTTTAATCATGCAATTGGGGGATTCATTGATTTAGAATTTGTGAAAATGTACCTTTTATAATAGACCTATTTATAATTGAAGAAAAGCATGCATAAATGATATTACTATGAATCCTTGTATACTTATATTGATTCATCACGTTTAGATAAATTTGGATAAATCCCTTATGTACTCACAGAAAGATTATAGAACCTTTTCCAGTACTCCATCACCATCCTTCCACTTTCTTGTATTATTTTTATTTTTTTCATTTTATGTTATATGTGTCATAGGTACTATTTTTTCTTAGCTGGTGTAATGTATCATCAAGGTTAATTGTATACAAATCGGTAGTGTGAATACCATGGTTTCAGTTTCATATCATTCCATCATGATTATTATTTTAACTTATTTTTATTTTGATTTTTTTACATTCATTCATTATATTATAATGAAAATTAAATTAATTCATACTCTGATGTTTTCTGGATTGTTTCATTGATGTTATTAGTTAGTGGAATCAATCTTTGGTTATATGTTCATATTTTCCTTCTTGTTTTGATGCTTTTATTTATTATATGTGTCACTCTATATAAATTTTTACATGTTCTATCATTAAATTTTCTATTGTGAGATTTTTGGGATTATATATTGTTAATATGTTATATTTTGTCTAGCCATGATATTATTATGTTCTGTATAGTTTCCATTGGTGATCTCATTCCCTAAACTCCAGGGATCTGTATGGTATATTTTTAACCAAGAAATATAAATATCTTATTGATTCTCAATGGTATTATATTTAAATTTTAAATTTTGATAAATTCAAGTCCATGTATTTGGTTTTAAAGAACTTATTTTTTGTATTTTATTATATTTCAATGGAATAAAAATACTAAAATACTTTTAACTTGAATTTAATTAAAATTAATGTAATTTAGGTTATCTCATTCATATATTCATAACAAAAACAATAACATTTATATATTATTTTGGAGGATCATGAATTTGGCCAATAAGACCCACATCGTCTATGTGGTTTGGTTTAGTTTAGTTTTAACCCAACATTTTGCATTTTTTCCTTATAAATGGATGGTATCATACTCACTTAGAGATCAAGGTTTTTTGGTAATCAATTTCTCACATAGTATAAGAGCAAAAAACTCCAGTTGAGAAATCTTGTCCAATGTTTCCCACCATTATCCTCTTCATTAATTAGATATAAAAAATGTCTTCCTTTATATAATTCTAAATGATAAATTTTATATGTAAAAACCAAATCAAATTTTTAATTGTAGATTTTAAAGACATGTATTCTTTTTGAATCTCTATATAACCTTAAGTAATATTATTATGCTTGGCTTGGTTGTTTCTGGGTGGTTATGATTGATTTCAATCTCACTAAAATCTTTAAGGATTACTTGGTATTTTTTCAATAATAATTTTTTGGGTGTATCTTATTGTTTGCATATATTGATGATATTTTGATCATAGATGAAAATTCTGTGAGTTTTGACCATCTCAGGTCATTCCCCGATAATAATTTTTTTATTAAGGTTTTGGGATCACTTAAGTATTTATTAGGGATTAAGTTCGATCATGTTGTGTTTAAAAGGTATTTTAGTATCTCAATAGAAATGTTTTCTAGATCTATTTTTAGAAACATGTCTGTTTTCTGTTAACACAAACTCTAATCCCAAATTGGGTGAGAAAAATATATGGTTTGTGTGTTGAAAATCATTTATGGGAAGAATGGATTCTACATGAGGTTCATTTTACAGTTGGTAACATTTCATGCACATGGTGTGATAATTATAATTCTATCAAAATTTATATCAATATTATATTTCTTGTGCATATTAGGAATAGGTTGTTTTTCATTTTTTTGTGAGAACCCTAGATATAAAAAACATCACATTTGAATAAATTTTGATAGTAGAGCGGTTAGGCAAACATTTTTTATTTTTATTTAAAAAACTATTTATGATAGATATATATGACTCAATTACAGGGTGAGTGTTTGAGGATCTTATGATTAACTCATGTGAACCAGGTTGTCTATGTGGTTTAACTTATACATAGACTCATTTTTTTATTAATTTCCCTTTAAATATGTTTTATTTCCTTCATAAATAGACGGCACAAACCTTACATAGATGTTACATTTTTATGGTTATCAATCTATTTCATATTCAATTATAAATTTTTTAGTGGTTTATATTTTTATCTTTTTCTAAATATCCATTTTAGTTTTAGAAGGGTTGAGCTTCAAATAATCAAAATACTTTTGATATGGATAAATGATTGAAGAGTTGACCTATTTAGCTGGTGTAGAGGTCAAGTTATGATTTGAAAGTAATCCTTTGGGATTGAGTTGATTTAATGGTATAACTATAGTGGTACAGTAGTTAAAATTACATGGTAAGTTTTATTCCCAAGGTAGTTGGTATTTAGACTATTGAAAACTCAATCCAACAAAAAAATTAATCATTATTATACTTGATTATTACCTAATGTTTTGGATTTTTCAATACCATTATGTCATCAAATAGAGAATATTCTTGTTTAAGAGAAGTTCCTTTATAAACTTTGTGTGTTCATGTTTATAATATATTTGGAAAATAAAATATTGATATGCAATTTTTACAAAATTTCAAAAATCTACCAAACTTTTCATCCATTCTTTGATTCCTTTGCATCTCAATTTTAATGAAGCTAGTGTTGGATTTTATTTTAATCAAATATCAATGCAATCATCCTTGATAAAGTGGATGGAGGATTCATGGTTGATAAATCTTGATGTAGAGGTGGGGTGATATAATGTTATCTATGGTGATTCTCTAGAGGTATGGTCAAGAGATAGTCAACATTGGGTGTTATTGTATGGGAATTTTTTTGTTCTATTAGTGATGTGAGTGGTGGTCCTACTTTAGTTTCATATCTCCCCCTTTCTATGCATTGAGTATTTAGTTCTATTGGCCAAGAATGAGGAATTTTGTGTATGAGTTCATGTCTTGGTTTCTGGTTTGTTAGTAATTTAAGGTTTAGTATCATGTTCCTTCTGGTTTACTATAGAAATTAGATGTTCTGTGGTGAAAATGGGAGGGCATTTAAATGGATCCGATGATCTTTTTTCCTTAAAATTAAGGGGGATGTGTCTATTTGGACTATTATAGACCCATTTATGAATTTGGATCATTTTTTATTAGTTAAATAGTCAATTATAATGGGTTATTTAGTGAGGGTCTATATGGATGTGTTTATGGTGGGTACATAGAGTTCAGAGGATGATCATCTTTGATTAGGAACCTCATTTTACCTCATAGTTTTAGAAGAATCTATAATGTGCTTTCATATCTCAACTATTCTTTAACATTGAATTTAACTCATCCAATGGTATCTATTCATTATAAGCATTTTATGGGTGACCTTGTATATCTCTATTATGGTGGGATGAGGTTAGAGTGTCAGTGATTCTTGGGTTAGATTTGTTGTAGAGAATGATAGAGAAAGTACAGGTGATTCGTGAATGGATTTAAGTGGATCAATACCATTATTAGTATTATGATAATCAATCAAGGGGACACATGGAGTTTGAGTTTGGTGAACATGTTCTTCTAAAGGTTTCCCCTCATGATGGAAAATGAAGGTTTGGTCATTGTAGTAAGTTTTTCATCAGTTTATTATACCATTCAAGGTGTTGTAAATTGTTATCATGGTGGTATATCAGTTGTCTATTCCTTCATAGATGGATTAGATTCATAATGTCTTCCATGTGTCACAATTTTGATGATATCTTCATGATTACTCTCACTTCCTTGATTGGGATGAGTTAGATATTGAGGAGTATGTGATGTTTGTGGAGTGACCTATAGATATTTAGTATTATTTGGAGAAAGTGATACATGGGTGCATCATTTATTTGGTCTATCTCATGCAGAGTCATTATGACTTGGAAAAATATACATGGGATCATGAGTCACAAATGCATGCTCAATATCTCAGGTTATTCTTAACCTTTCTTGTTATGATTTTGAGTTTCTTAATTTTATATTGATATGATTGATGTTGTTTTATTCCTGGGTTTTGATTTTACTCCTATGATGATGAAATTTATATTTGAGATGTATCTCATCAGGTGATATTTTGAGGTTTCTTATTTCTATTCCATATTTGGTATTTATTGTCTATGATGAGAATAATTTGAGAGGTATCTAATATAGAAACTATAACTTCTCTTAGTCATCTATTTTGTGGATTTTAGGTGTTAGAAGTGTTTAGGGGTGAGTTGGAGGTGGATAGTGGTGGAGAAATTGAGGTTTGGTTGAGTTCTCATTTATTAGTAAAAATAAAATTGTGACACCCTTGGTTTTATCATGATCTATTAGTCATGGTAGATGGGTTGGATTTGTTAGGATAGTTTCACCATGGTGTCTCTGGTTGTGGCATGGGGCATCAAATTGTGTCTTAGAGCTTAGGTTGTGAAAAATCTATGTTACTCTGGTTAAGTATGAAGGGGGTGAATTATTAAGTGGTGCTTGGTATTGTAACCCAATAGTGTGGGTTGCATCATGGAGGTCTTGTTTGAATAATTTTTGCATCACTATGTTCAAATAAGTTTGTGCCATAGTTCTTATGTAGTGTCAAATTTTCCATATGAGGTTTTTTTCCATGATTTTTGGGTTTTAATACATTATAGTGTGGTGATTACCATTGAATCATGAAATTTCTTGTTTTTATTTAATTATTAATGATTTTGACCCTCTATATTTGTGGAGTTCACACAATGATTCCTATATTAGATCATTATTTCACCATGATAACCAATTTGATGTTGTGTTTTTATTTTCCAAAATTTTTATATAAATTTGAGTATATTCTCTAATTATGTTAAATTACTCTAAATTTATTAGATTCCTAGGTTATCCCTTGTTCTTCTTGAGTTATCGGTGGTCTTCCTTTGGTGACTCGTGATCATTATCCTTGTTTGATCAAAATCTTGTGATCCGAGGTGTGATTATCTTCTTCTATCCTCTATTCATTCTCATTTTATCTCCTCTTATATATTGTTACAAATAGTAGAAAATTATTTTTTGAGTGTTTTAGATGTAGGATTGATTTTAGTTGATTCATTGGAGGTTTTTTAGTATTTATTGTTGTACCTTTAGTGATTACTCATTTGTTTCCACTTCCTTATTATCATTTTGATTGAAGCTCCATATAATGTAGGGTATTTGGGATTTGTCCTATTTATTTATTATGTAATTTTATAATTTTCTTAATTTAGTTGTCCCTAGGTAAAGATTTGAAATTGAATTAATAAAAATAATAAATCAGGCATGAATAAATGGTAGAGATAGTGTTTTGAGCATTTTTTACTTGATTTTTATTATTATTTGAATCTTTTACTACTTAAAGAGCATGTTGTTGTGATTTTTTTCTATTGATATATTGAAGAATGATTGGAATTGGTCAATAAATTTAATAATGGTAATGAGATAAAAGAAAATTTGTAATTATTATTTGTTTTATTATTATGTTTCCTAGATACAATAAATATAGTGGAAATGGTGTGATTGTTGTTGTGTGGTTTGTAATAGCCTGAAATTTCTTAATATTATTAATACAATAACCCCTATCACATAATGACTATTTTATTATGTTTTGTAATAAAATCACATGAAATTAATTTTACATTTATTTACACATCATGATATAATGTTTACTATAATTGTTAGGAATATTATAGGGAGATAAATGAAAATAAATAACACACACACTAATGTAAATTCCATAGGCTTGAATTCTCTCATAAAGATAAAACCTAACATAAAGACAAAAGGAAGAAAAAGCATTAGAGATATGATTGAAATTATCAAGATAATTTTAGAACCTCATAAGTAAAGTAGTAAATGATAAAGTATGAGAATGGTGGAGTATATATATAGTGTGTAATGGGAAAATTAATCCTTACGATCTGACCGCTAGATGATTTTTACCTTAACATGGGTCAATATTATCACTAGGAATTATGATCATTGGTCAATATGATCATTAGTAATTATGACCATTGGGTGTTATTATCATTGGTAATAATGTTACCATTATAATTCATGTACATAAATGGTAATGATGAGACATAATTGATTTAAAGTATAGAAATGGTGGCCCCAACTAATAGGATCATGCCTTGTGAATCCCATTTATCAGAGCTTGGGAGGGAGGTAGCATCACTAGGGTTCACCCTTGATAAAGGCCAACCAGAGCTTCAATAAGTAAGGTTTGATCAGAATAGGTTATGGGAGTAGTTAATGTTAGTGGATATCACCACTAGATCAATGTTAGTTGAACCACCTTATGAAAGAATCATCATCACACACCTTACCCTTAAAGACTACACTGGTGTGATAAGGAGTTATGCATCTATACCTTAAGATGTATTAAGTTTTAAATTATTTTAGAAATTAAATAATGGTTTCATCAATCATTTATTTCTTATTTAGTTTATCACCCATATATAAATGATAAAATACACATTATTAGATGATGGATATGATAAAATTTATTTTTGATACAAAGAAACCATAATTGTACTTTCGGAAAATATATATATGTATAGTTTTCATTAAAATATATTTTTAAGATAAAATCAATGTTTCTTTCCATAAAAAAAGTTATAAACAATAATATTCATTCATATATAAATATTAAAAAAATTATGAAATCATATGTAGTTTTTTTAAGAGTTAGAAATATGATTGTATAATGAAAATTAGTATTTTACACTAAATAAATAGTTTATTTGAAAAATTAAATTTCTCATATTTATAGATTTTTTTTGAAAAAAAAGTTTGTCATTTTTTAAATCATTATATAAAAATTAACCTATGGTTAATTTTACATAATTTTCTGAGATAGTTGGATTTTTGGGTGAAATTAAAAATATGATATAAATATATGGCAAGTATTATGACATAATAATGACATATAAGTGTGGTAATAAATAATTTAATGGATTTATTGAAAAAAAAATATTTTCTCATTAAAATAATATATTTTAAATTAATAAAATTAATTTTCAAAACCTATAATAAATATTTCAAAATAGAAAGTATATTTTAAGATTTTCTTATGAATATGACTCACTTCCACATCATGGATGGCATTATTTTAATGAGTTCAGCCATAAACTATTAAAATACTATAAATCACACCCTTTTGTAAAATACAATGTTCTAAAACCATGGTAATTTTAATTTTTTTTCTTTTTTATAACATAGAGTCCAAAACCTATGTTTGTAAATTAATAACAATTTCCCCCTCTTTTGCTGTAAATACCCACCCATTCTCCCATTCCATTCCACTACCAAGATTTTGAGAATGAATTTACTCTCAATTTATCTCTCTAAATAATTTCTTTTAAGGATTTATTAAGGTTCCAGGAATCTCCAATCAATCTCTAGGAATCCAATTTCCAAGTAAGGGGTTCTCTACCTATTTTTCATTCAAGAACTTACTTTGTAAAAAACCTTATAATTCTTGATTTTTTATATTTTATTGTGTTTATAAACATTACTTTACTATACAAATTTTTCTTAAATAATGATATAATACCTTCCTCTCTCATTAAACACTTAAATGAAGGGTGTGCCCTGAAATCACTCCAATTCATTGGGTAAATAATTAATCTCTAGATATAACATATTTAAGATATCTTGTTTAATAAACTTGGTAATATGTTTTATGACACCTTAGTGATAAAATTTGGTGATATTATTACGAATTTCACATTTTTATATTATAGCCACATTTCCATGTTTTATCTCATATACTTATAATTATGCTCTCATGTTATGCCTCATTATTTATCCATAATGATCATTCATGTTCCATTTTCTTTGTTTATCCTTTATTGGTCTTTATGCTCACCATTTTCTATTGATATATGTCCCTGGGTAATCATTTGTTGGAGGTGACTGAGGATGAAATAAAAAATGATTCTTGTAAGAGTATTAAATACATTTTATGTTTATGTTTTCTTATTTATGTACTTCATGTATTACTCACCTAGTTTCTAAGACACTAAACCTAAAAAGATCCATTGAAGTTATTAATGTGATATTTTTTTAAGTAATTATACTAAAAAACATGTATGAAAATGGTGGGTAACCATAGTTAGAATCAAAGAAAAGTTTAGTTATTTTAGTAATTAGGACTATAAAATATTTGAGAAAACCCAAGGTATAATTTTAAGGAAATAATACTAAAGTTTTGATAAAGTATAGAGTGTATGGTTAACTAGAAATTAAATCCCTATTTAGATACTATAAATTGGTTATGTTTGTGTAAAAAATACACCTAGGGGTAATCACCCTGAAAGGGGATAGTTGAGTATCAACTCTATCATCACTCAGGGTGTTATGAGTGGATCAAAGACTACACCCCTATCTAGACACTTCTAGGGGATATGATTTATATAATTCATATACTCTTTATAAACCTTTATAAAAGATTCAGATATAATTTTAGTTTTGAGAACTTATTAGGAAATAGATTGTGGATATCCTAGATTGAAACCTATAAATTCATAAAATAGGTTATAGTGTCATTTATGAGTTATTACTTTGAAGTTCATAGTTTCTCTTTTATATGATTATTATTTTGAATACTCTTATCCCTAATTTTTACTTTATTTTATAAAATGGATGTAAATAAAAGTAATAATGTCAACAACATATTTGATGGGAAATGTGATGGTTTCCCTAAAAAAATGCCTAATATGATAGGAGTAGGAGTTGAGAAATTCATGAAAGTAAAATCACAATCAAGTGATGATTAAAGATATTAATCAAATTGAATTACCTCCTTATCCTAAGAGATAACAATTTTTAGTTGATTTATTTATGTGAAAAAGCCCTCCTACTTTTAGTGGATCTTCTGATCCACTAATTGTAGAGAAATGGATTAACTCTATTGAGAAAATATTTTGTGTGATATGTTTTTATGAGAAAGAGAAATTTAATTTTTCAATATATTACTTAGAGAATCTGATCATTGTTAGACACAAATCAAAAACACAAATCCAAAGTATGAGGTTAAATCTATGGAGTGGGAAGGATTCAAAAAGGTCTTTTTCAACAATTATTTTTCTCACACCCTTAAAACAAAAATGGAAAAGTAATTCCTTAAATTGAAGAAAAAGGAAAATAAATTAGTGGGAAGTTATTAGATGAACTTTACAAGGATGTTTTGATATGATTTAATATTCTTCATTGATTCTTCTGGTAAGGTCGGTCGATTCTTTGGTGGACTAATAGCTAATCTATATAAATCACTAGCAATTCAAGACTTTAGGAGTCGTAAGAAGATAGTGTAGTGTGATTTCAAAGTTGAAATGGAGTTTAAAGATTCAAAGTGGTCTCATGAATTTAATTATAACAATATGAGGATGGATTAAAAAAAATTAAAGAATTTTGACCATGAAAAGAAGGTAAGAAACAAAAACTACCCATGTGCAATAAGTGTAGGAAGAAGCATTTGGGGAGTTATCTATCAGTGAGTGTAAAGTGTTAAAAGTGCAGAAATACTAGAAATATAGAAAAATATTATTGTGGATATGTAAATTCCTAACATATAAATGTAAATTAAATGGTAAAGATAGCGCAATAACAACTTGAAGTATGATTCTTCAAGTGTGGGGAGCATAGAAATTTCACTAACTAATGTTCATATTAAAAGATAATGGAGGGACCAACAAAATAAAATGGATAAAGCACATGTTATTGTAATAATGATGACTAAATTTAGGGATATAAATTATTTAGTGGTAGGTACACTCATCATACACTATAATATAGAAATTACACTACTTGATTCTAGTTCTACACAATGCTTTATTTCATTAAATTTTGTAAATAAAATCAAATTAAACCCTGAACTTATGGTGGTGGAGTTCCTGATTAAAAATCCAAGATAATCTATTCAAGAATCAAGGATATATAGATATTTCCTTATTAAACTTGGTTAGTACAATCTCATTGAAATCCCGGTGATCATTCCAATGGTGGGATTTGACATAATACTGGGGTTGGATTGGCTGTCAAAATATAATTCCAATATTAATTATATAACTAAGAAAATTTTATTTTTC
Organism: Viscum album; assembly: GCA_963277665.1. Classification (NCBI taxonomy): domain Eukaryota; kingdom Viridiplantae; phylum Streptophyta; class Magnoliopsida; order Santalales; family Viscaceae; genus Viscum; species Viscum album. Next base: position 826,079,994 of record OY728132.1, read on the forward strand.
TTGAATGGAAAAACTATTTTCATTTTCAAATGAGAGATATCCCATCCTGATTATTATCAATAACCACCTCCTATAGACTTCTTTGTGGAAATAATTAGTGAATAAGGGGAATAAAGTGTGATTATAAAGATAGGAGAGGTCCCTATTGTTTAGGAATACATTGATGTATTTCCTAAAGAATTGTATAGACCTCCCCCATAAATAGAGGTAGGATTATCAATTGAACATATACCTAGATCCAAACCAATATAAAATACCCCATATAGAATGTTATAAGTAGGAAAAGGTTAATTAAATAATAAACTTAAATAAATTTTAGAGAAGGTTTTTATTCAAACAGGTATGTATCCTTGGGGAGCACATATTCTCTTTATAAAGAAAAAGGATGGATTAATGCAGCTATGAATTGATTATGTGATGTATCAAACCCAATTTACTCATAAGTAACTAAAATTAGTTAGCCACAGGGGCTCAAGCATACCTCCCCATATTCTAGATGATACCAACTAGAAGCGAGGGTCTATGATGGTATGGTGGGGAGACTATATCCTAATTATCACAGTGAAACACAGTGGTATATAATAATAGAACAAGAAGCGGATCAATTTAATAAAAATTAAGAAACATAAATGAACATCCAGACATGAATAAATACCAAATCCGTAGACACTATCATAAATAATAAACACATCTATATCCATTATCATATAGAAAATTATGTCATGTTTTTATTCTATACAAAAAGGGTAATACATAGAATATAGAGTAGCAGATATATACAACATGCTTTATAAAAAATGACAAATATCAAAATTTATCTATAATAGTATCATGAGTATAGGCTCATTCCTCTACTCTTGTAATCCATCCTAGTATAGAATATCATGTGTCCAAAAATATACCCTTCCCTTTATCCCTACCTATAACTATGATGTTTTTATTGGTACCTATTAGTGGCACAAACAGGGTGTGAGATAAACTAAGTGGGTCATAACCAATGTTGTGTACTACAAATCCAATCTATGAATATGAGTTGTAACAATATTTAGGTATAGAAAGAATAATTCTATAAATGATAAAGTGATACAACCCAAATATACCATTACATGTTATGATAAGTATACTATAATGGAGAGTAACTATATAATAGAGTAAAGAATCAGCTGTGGTGTAATGACCCAAACTTTTATCAAAGGAATTTCTCCCTTATTATAGTAATATCACATAGTATAAATTTCATAAAATAACTTAGATACCATTATAAAAACTTTCTAAATGAATAATTAATGAAATAAGAAGTATTTCTAGAAGTTAAGGAACCAATACTGATGAAATAGTAACTTAGCCTTAGGAATAGTAATATGAACCTTATGAATAGTAAACTAGCCAAATGAATTGTAGCATCACCTATAAAAGTATAAATAAAATTTTGGTATCTTATAGTGAAAATATTATATAATTATATCATAGTATAAGTAAGTAAATATTTTAAAAATTATTAATTAAGTGTTGGTATTTTTATAAGCCATAAATATTTAATTAAAATTTTATGATTAATTTAATAGTTTAAAATAAAATTTATTTTCATAAAATGTTTTCATAAATTAATATTTTGATGTTTTATGATTTTTAAGATAATTTTATGAGACCTTAAGTAACTTTTCAAAGAGTTATAAAATCTGTTATAATTTTAAAATCTATATTTTCCAAGTAAATGATGGTTTTAATTAAAAAATTAATTACTTATATTTATAAAATTATTTTAATAAAATGGAGTTCATTTTTGAATTCTACACGTTTAAAAATGGTTAGGATGAATTTTTGGTATTTTTCTGAAATACTTGAATTTTTAGTGAATAATGAAATACTGTAATTTACAATACATATACATTATAAGATAAATAAATTATTCATTGAGTTATAAATAATTTAAGAACCATTGGTTAAAAATCACATGATCTAATTGCTATATTTATTCTCAATAATCAACATTATTTCTTGTCTTGAACAAAATAATAAACTAATGAATTAAATAACGAGAAAAACCCCCTCACGCCCTCTTCTCCTCACACATCTCAAGCTTTGATCCTTGCCCAATTTATGGCCAACACTCTTCCCTAGACCCTCCCCCATGTCCAAGAGCTCTTGGTATCATCAAAATACCAATACTAGGTTCCTTGAAGAGGATATCAAGATGATAATTCAAGAGGTAAATCCTCTCTCTTTTTCTTTTAATTTCCTTCCAATTTCAATTTCTTTTCTTATTCCCTATTAACCTCCCTTCATCAAAATGTAATGATAACTCCATTAACTTAAATATACTATAATTATATCATCTTAATGTAATATACATCATTAAAATCCTCTCTCTCACTCTTTTATTATAAAAATTAAATCGTTACCCGTGATGTGTCAATTTACCGACATCATGGGTGATGCACTTTCATTTTACTTAAATGCCACTACTGGAAAGGAAGGTTATACCAACGGTTTTAAACCATTGTTATAAGATGGAAAACTATTGGTATAGCCTATACCAATGGTTTTCCAAACCGTAGGGTAGTAATCCGTGAGGAAATCCCTATACCAACGGTTTAATCTTAACCATTTCTATAGCCCACTGTATTTATTGATATACCAACGGTTGTAGGCTAACCATTGGTATATGTTTGCATAACATTTTTACCAATGGTTTTCAGAAACCATTGGTATATATTGAATACTAAAAATTATACCAATGGTTTTAAAACCACTGTTGTAGTTTTTAAATTTCTATCAAAGTATACCAATGGTTTAAAACCGTTGGTATTGTGTTTTTCTAGAACTATTATACCAACAGTTTAAAACCGTTGGTATTGTATTTTTCTAGAACTATTATACCAATGGTTTAAAACTATTGGTATTGTGTTTTTCCAGAACTGTTGCACAACATCCCTCCAGTAGCCCTCTAGTATACACCTGCATAAAAAATATCACAAAAACCACATACAGACTTAAAAGAGCATAAAAACTCCTAAAATAGCACACACAGAAACACATAAACCATCAAAATCCTCCAACCATGTCATGTACTACAATTACCTAGTTCAATATTTATATGACAACAATCATACATTAGAGTTAATAATAGTTTCAATAACTCAAACATTATTTACACCCATTTCAATATTCAAATGACAACCACTCTTCCAGTAGTAATTCACCTTACCCCAGCACAACCCCCCCAACCAGAAAATCCCCCCACCTCCCCATCAAATTATAATAGGCAGAATAGTCTGAGAAATACTTATTAGAATTGAATAAGAGTTTGAAATTGGCTCAAATCACAATTTTTTGTCTTCTAATCCTAGATTTGGGTATGTAATGATTTGTGATTCATTTTGCATTGAACTTTTATTTTTTATAATATATGGTGAAAAGGTACTTTATTAGGAGTATTATCACTTATGACCCCATGAGTGAAACTACCAAACTCATGAAAAAGAGTTTGCGACTATCGTTGATGATTGTAAATTTTAGTTGTTTTATTCACTTAAAATGATGTCCTTTTGAAACAAAAGAGAGACACTTTGAGTGGTGTCGGCCACACCATGCCTCGGATTGAGGCGGGGTTGACTCATACACATCAAAAATGACCCATGGATAGTTTTCCTAAAGTATCAACACAATCTGAATGTGTTTGGTCGTTTTCTGTATGCCGTTTGTTTTTAATTAAAAGCATATCACTTTTAAACAAAAGAAAGACACTTTAAGTGGTACCGGCCACACCATGCCTCAAATTGAGGAAGGTTAGACCCGTGCACATCAAAAATTACCCATGGATAATTTTACTAAAGTATCAACAGAATCTGAATGTGTTTGGTCCGTTTTCCGTATGTCAGTTGTTGTTTTCACTTAAAATGTTGTCCATTTCAAAGAAAAGTGAGACACTTTGAGTGGTGCCAGCCACATCGTACCTCGGATTGAGGCGGGGTTGACTCGTACACATTAAGAATGACCCATGGATAGTTTTCCTAAAGTTTCAATAGAATCCAAATGAATTTGGTCAGATTTCCGTATGTCAGTTGTTGTTTTCACTTAAAATGATGTCCATTTTAAACAAAAGAGATACATTTTGAGTGGTGTTGGCCACACCATGCCTCGGATTGAGGTGGGGTTGACTCATACACATTAAAAATGACCCATGGATCATTTTCCTAAAATTTCAACACAATCCGAATGTGTTTGGTCAGTTTTAAGTATGCCAGTTGTTGTTTTCACTTAAAATCTTGTCCATTTCAAACATAAGAGAAACACTTTGAGTGGTGCCAGCCACACCAGACCTTGGATTGAGGAGGGGTTGACTTTTAAACGTCACATATGACCCATGAATCATTTTCTTAAAGTTTCAATAGAATATGAATGCCTTTGGTCAGTTTTCTGTAAGTCAGTTGTTGTATTCACGTAAAATGATGTCCTTTTGAAACAAAAGAGAGACACTTTGAGTGGTTTCTGCCACACCGCGCCTCGGATTGAGGAGAGGTTGACTCATACATGTCACAAATGACACAAGGATCGTTTTCCTAAATTATCAACACAATACAAATGTGTTTGGTTATTTTTATGTATGTCGGTTGTTTTTACTTAAAAGTGCATCCATTTTAAACAAAAGAAAGAAACTTTGAGTGGTAACTACCACACAATCCATCAGATTGAGGCGAGGTTGACTCGTACACGTCAAATATGACCCATGGATCGTTTTCCTAAAGTTTTAACAGAATAATAATGTGTTTGGTCATTTTTTCGTATGCCAGTTGTTGTTTTCACTTAAAATCATGTCCATTTCAAATAAAAGTGATACACTTTGAGTGATATCGGCCACACCATGCCTCGGATTGAGGCAGGTTTGACTCATACATGTCAAATATGACCCATGTATATTTTTTCTAAAGTTTCAACATAATTCGAATGCCTTTGGTCAGATTTCTGTATTGTTAGTTGTTGTATTCACTTAAAATGATGTCCTTTTGAAACAAAAGAGACACACTTTGAGTGGTGTCGGCCACACCACACCTAATATTGAGGCTGGGTTAACTCTTACACGTCAAAAATGACCCATGGATCGTTTTCCTAAAATATCAACACAATATGAATTCATTTGGTTGGTTTTAAGTATTTTAGTTGTTGTTTTCACTTAAACTCTTGTTCATTTCAAACAAAAGAGAAAGACTTTGAGTGGTACCGTCCACACCAGACCTCATATTGAGGTGGGGTTTACTTTTATGCGTCATATATGACCCATAGATAGTTTTCCTAAAGTTTCAATAGAATCTGAATGCCTTTGGTCGGTTTTCCGTATGTCAGTTGTTGTATTCACTTAAAATGATGTCCTTTTGAAACAAAAGAGAGACACTTTGAGTGGTGGCGGCCACACCATGCCTCGGATTGAGGTGGGGTTGACTCATACACATCAAAAATGACCCATGGATAGTTTTACTAAAGTATAAACACAATCCTAACGTGTTTGGTCAGTTTTCCGTATGCCGATTTTTTACTTAAAAGTGTATCCATTTTAAACAAAAGAAAGACACTTTGACTGGTACCGTACACATCGTGCCTCGGATTGAGTCAGGGTTGAATCGTACATGTAAAAAATGACCCATGGATCCTTTTACTAAAATATCAAAATAATTATAATGAGTTAGGTCAGTTTTCTGTATGCCAGTTGTTTTTTTCACTTAAAATGTTGTCCATTTAAAAGAAAAGTGAGAAACTTTGAGTGGTGTTGGCCACACCACACCTCAGATTGAGGTGGGGTTGACTTTTACACATCAAAAATGACCCATGTATCATTGTGTTGCAATATCAATACAATATGAATGCGTTTGTTTGGTTTTATGTATGCCCATTGTTGTTTTCTCTTAAAATCATGTCCATTTCAAATAAAAGTGAGACATTTCAAGTGGTGCCAGCCACACCGGACCTCGGATTGAGGTGGGGTTGACTCTTACACGTCACATATGACCCATGTATCATTTTAATAAAGTTTTATAATAATCTGAATGCGTTTGGTCAGTTTTCATTATGCCAATTGTTGTTTTCACTTCAAATCATGTCCATTTCAAATAAAAGTGGGACACTTCGAGTGATATCGGCCACACCGTGCCTTGGATTAAGGAGGGGTTGACTATTACATGTCAAATATGACCCATGGATCCTTTTTCTAAAGTATCAATAGAATCTAAATGTGTTTGGTTGGTTTTCTGTATGCCAGTTGTTGTTTTCACTTAAAATGATGTCCATTTCAAAGAAAAGTGAGACACTTTGAGTGGTGTCGGCCACACCGCACCTTGTATTGAGGAGAGGTTGACTTTTACACATCAAAAATGACCCATGAATCATTGTACTGAAATATCAACACAATCCGAATGCATTTGGTTGGTTTTAAGTATGTGTGCTATTGTTTTCACTTAAAATCTTGTCCATTTCAAACAAAAGAGAAACACTTTGAGTGGTGTCGGCCACACCGACTCTCGTATTGAGGTGGGGTTGACTCTTACACATCAAATATGACCAATGGATCATTTTCCTAAAGTTTCAATAGAATATGGATTCCTTTGGTTGGTTTTCCATATGTCAGTTGTTGTATTCACTTAAAATGATGTCCTTTTGAAACAAAAGAGAGACACTTTGAGTGGTGCCGGCCACACCGTGCCTCGGATTGAGGCGGGGTTTACTTGTACATGTCACAAATGACCCATGGATTATTTTACTAAAGTATCAACATAATTTTAATGTGTTTGGTCGGTTTTCCATATGCCAGTTGTTTTTACTTAAAAGTGTATCCATTTTAAACAAAATAAAGACACTTTGAGTGGTACTGGCCACACCGTGCCTCGGATTGAGGCGGGGTTGACTCGTTCACGTCAAAAATAACACATGGATCCTTGTACTAAAGTATCAATAGAATCTGAATGATTTTGGTTAGTTTTTTGTTTGCTAGTTGTTGTTTTCACTTAAAATGTTGTCCATTTCAAAGAAAAGTGAGACACTTTGAGTGGTGTTGGCCACACCGTGCCTTGATATTGTGGTATGATAAAGATATATTCTTTATATTTTTTGTTTTTAAAAGTGTTACTAGGTAGTTTAAACTACTGATTGAGAGTTAAATTATCACACCCTAAACTATCACTGTGAGTTTTCGTAGACAACGCACCTCCGTTGGTGGGGTTTTATTATAAAAACATGACTTTATTTATCAAATGAAACAATTATATTAAAGAAACCTTATTAAAGATATGCAATTAAATATAATTTAGTAGAATTAAGAAAGAATCTAAATTCAATTTAAATAATTCTTAAATTAAAGAGGCTACGAGAGGGACTCTACCTCAAGGGGTGTCTCCTATGGGTGTCTTGTGGTGTGTAGTGTCTATCTATGATTTTTGTGGTGCTTCCATATTGCGGGAAATGTGTATTTCATGGTAAATTTAATAAATATATTATTCAATTATAAAATACACCCATAGTAAATAGATATATACCCACTTTTGATAGATAATACCATCCAAATAACCAACTCAGAAATCCGAGACCATCATTTTAATTTACCAATTCTAATTTCATAATATATGCAGCACCAACTTATGTTTTATGAACCAATAAATTAAAGGGAAATAAAATCCTCACAATAACCCATAAAATATCATATATCATCACTCACCTCCAAACCATTATAACATCATTAGGCTTCCATATTTGGTCAAAATTAAAGAGTTATACTGAATTCAAAAATATCCATACCAAAGTGAAAAACCAGGTTCAAAAATAAAGAGTTATACAGAAATCAAAAATGTAATGGATCAATCTGCCCCTAATCACCATAACCATCACCACTGTCATCATAGACCTCATCCTCACTACCATCTATGTCCTCTTCATCATCCTCTTCATCGTCCCCATGCTCATCATCGGCCCCATCCTCGCCCTCAGCCCCATCCTCGCCCTCAGCCCCATCCTCGCCCTTGTCCTCATCCCCATCCTTGCCATCATCCTCTTCAGCATCCTCGTCATCACTAGGAACTTCATCATCTCAACCACCACTATAAATTCCGCCTGGTTCATTGGATAATGCACCCATCGACAACATATATTTCTGACAAGCCGCGCTGGCCTCTGGTGGAAGTGATGAAGATAAAGCTTTGATCAGTTTCATAAATTCTGTGTCCCTCATTTGAACCTATTCTTACAACTTTGTGACCCTTTTATCAGACTTTCTTGCATGCTTCTTGACCTATTCCAACTCAGTGGTACTAGAATAGATACCTGGAGCGGACCAATACCTCGTCAGGACTATATTCTTACCAGGTCGGTAGCATACTCGACCAGAGTGCTCATCTCCCAAAACCTGATATAAATGATCGTGTGGCCCGAAATTATCAGGCTCTTGGGCATCAAGAGCCTCTAAATCAGACTATTAGAAATATTAATAGATTGTTAAATTTAAAAATAGATATTAAACTTTTAAATAAACAAATTGAAACTTACTATCTTTTCTTGTGTCGGTTCATTAACCATAGTTCCATATTTTTTCTTTCTACTCAAGAAAAACAATTTTTCTCGAGGGATACGTCCTTAAATATTAAATTTGTGCTTTTTTAATGACATTGAAACAATATAAAGTGCAAGAATAATCATATATTTAATATTCCATAAATCACATAATTTAAGTAGGAAACAATAAAAGGGGCAAGTCCTAAAGAAAATTTATAAACAACTATATCATACCAGCTACCTCTCATGATCTGACATAGTTGTGCACCCCAAAGTGTGGAGGTATTACTTTGAATCAATGTTTTTTTTTGTTTTTTTCAGAATATTTCTAAATAATGTTTAATAATAAATAAGATAATATTAATGCAAAATATGAAAACTGTCATTTAAATATCTCAAATGGGATTAATACCTTAAATTTGGCAGTCACCCAATGGGTAATCATCTGGCGATATTGCTCTATCAGGCAGTCATCCACGATAGGTAATTTCTCCAACTCTGTGCCCACTCTATCACACTATCCAACATACATCTCATGCTTATAAGATCTCCAAATCTCTACTAGCTCGTTTAAACGTGTTGATCGTGTAGCTTCTCCATCAGGGGAGTTAAACCAAAGCTGACACCCAATAGATTAATTCATATAAATACAAAAAAATAATACATTAAATCCAATAAATTTTTTACCCATATTTGTGCCCACGCATTATCCTTGACTTTGTGTGGCAGATGTCTCCAAGAGAGAGGGCTGACCAAAATGATGTCGGAGTATTTGGATAGTGTCGCCAAAAAACCCCGACATTCCTACCCAGATTTATCAATCATATATCTATCATCATTGTATTCAACCATTAACTGTGTCTGGCGGTTCCATACCTCACGCAAGCGAGTACACCCCCTCCCCCGCCTCCTATCAGTAGATGAATCTATTATTAAAGAAAAAAATATCAGTACAAGTTATAATAAAAAAATTGGTATAAAAAATTGTTAGAGTTATATAAATATACCTGTGGTAGTCGGATAAATGGGCATCACTAGATGTGGAGAAGCTGAAGGAATATCTTGTACAGGTGGAGTGTCCCTCAGTGTACGCTCCTTAGCCACATACTGTGTTGGAGAAGGAGTCGAATAAGGTGGAATATAATAGCTCAGAGATAATGAACCAGAAGCAAAAGATGATGGCACAGACGTCTGGCCAACTGGTAGTGTAAACATCGGAGGCCTAAATATCCCATGTGTCCCTAAAGACACAGCAAGATCAAAATGGGGCATAGAAGATACGTCTGTGGTAGGGGCATAGTCTAATCGGGTATGACTAGTGGATCATCTAACTCTCGCACCACGAGCCATCGTACCACCAGCCTCAGTACTGGGACCACCAGATGGTTGTCTAACTCTGACACCACCCCCCTCCTACCACCAGCCTCTGCACCGGGAGAAATATTAGGCTCCTCGTTGGATATCTCTTGTCTAGGGGGTAGATCCTGAAAAAAAGTTTAACACAAAAGTAAACACATGATATTATAAGTTATTGAAATATATATATTTGAAATAAAATACTCACAATAGGGATGAGTGGAGGAATGCCCATCTGTGTCTTGTGATGATTATTTTCTGTCATCTTTTTCCACCGCCTCTCTTCAATGGGTGTCATTTCCTACAATGAAAACAAATATGGAAGTAATTAGAAACAGATAACTAATGTGTAACCCAAAAATTCAAAATATAGAAAAACCATTCTGATAAAAAACATAAAGAAACATAAGAATTATGGTGGTTTGAAGGTAAGCACTAGGATACACACTCTGAATGATGTAGGTGAAACATGTAGGTGAGAACATGACTGTATGATTCTATATATTTCCCACCACAACTTTGGGTTCACAATCAACTCTGACAATTGAGATATTGGAGTCATCATAAGTAATAAATGGATTTCTTCCAATTGCAGTAGGGATAGTGTCAACTTCATCATCACCATCATCAAAAACATTTCTGGGATTTACTTCAATAATTACACAAAATTTAGGATGACGATGATCTTTGACATAAAAAACTTGTTTCACCATTGATGCCAATACATATAGTTCATTGGTGGAAAAAGTATGAGTCATGCTAATAACTTGAAATCCACAATCATCAATAAAGGTGCATTTCCTCGTCATTGAATCAAACCATTGACATTTCATCTTCGTGACTCGACCATGCGAGTAATAATCCAATATTATTATTTTCTCCATGACTCCATAATAAGATACATTTTCAGAACGAGGTCTATTATCCAATGAACTGGCATAACAGTTTTTTGTGGTAGTTAGCATAACACCATCATGTTGTGTTATCATGTTTCTTGCTTGTTCAGTGATAACTAATTTGTATCCATTGATCACAAGTGATTTACAAGCACGAACCATGGTATTAGGACCAAAATCCAAAGCTCTTATTTCCTCAGAAATAGAGTCTGCAAGAAAACTTGATACCTGAAATATAAAAAAATAATAAACTTAATTAAATATTATTTTTATTTAGTTATTATAGAAATATTTTTACCTTTAATTTCAACCAAGCAGAAAACCATTTTCTATGAAAAGTATCTTTCCTTCTCAAAGATAAAGAAAGATGCTTTCTATATATCAATTATTTATGTTTCCTATAGATAAAAATAATAATAGTTTAACAAATATTTAAAATTACAAGAAATAAGATATGAGATACATGTGCAATTTACTTACTTGATATACTCATCGAACAAATCATAATTGAAAAACATTGTGCGATGTGCCATCTCTCGCTCTTCAAGGCTTAATGTCATCAATGTATGTGATCCCAGAATTCCTCCTGTCTGAGGAAGTGATGGAAAACAGGGTTCAATTTTCCCATACTATTCTTCTTCATTTCTCATTGGTCTGTTTATTCTCATAGTAAGATCAGAAAAATACATTGAGCATAAATCCATACATTCTTGAGCCAAGTAACCATTCACAATAGAACCTTCGGGATAATTCCTGTTCCGAACATATGATTTCAACATGCACATGTTTCTTTTAGTTGGATACATCCAATGGAAAGCAACGGGTCCTCCAAGAAGTATTTCAATCAGAAGATGGACAGTCAGATGTAACATGCATGTAAAAAATGATGGAGGGAATATTTTCTCTAACTCACACAAAATTAATGGTGTTCCTACCAATAGTTTTTGCAAGAAGTATTTGGAAAAACTCTTAACACAAAGATCTCTAAAAAAATAGCACAACTTAATAACTGAGACTCTTACATTATTGGACAAGAGATGACAGATTTCTATTGGAATCAACTCATGAAAAAGGACGTTATAATCATGAGTCTTCAAAGATTTCAACTTCAACTCTTTTCTTTTGACCCGTTTTGATATATTTCCTGAATAACCATCAGGAAGATTAATAGTCTCTAGCACTTCCAGAAATTGATTTTTTTCAGCAGGTTTCATCACATAATAAGCACATGGAACTTTCCATTATTTTCACTAATACAGACAGGATGCAATTCTGGTCTGATCCCCCAATCTACCAAGTCACGCTGAGATCGTAAATCATCTTTTGTCTTCTTCTTTACATTTAGAAGAATCAAAAGCAACATTTCACATATATTCTTTTCAATGTGCATTACGTCTAAGCAATGACGTAACAAGTTGGTTGACCAATACAACAACTCAAAGAATATACTCTTCTTCTTCCAATTGTAACAGGTATCATTGGAAACATTTTTCCTCTTTCTAGATTTCATTAAACCATTCCCAAATGAATAACTAAAGTCTTTCAATTCATTAAGAACATCAGTTCCAGACATACACTGAGGTGGATCATCAGTCTCCATGGTATTGTCAAATCTTCGACGATTGTTTCTATATGGATGGTTCATTAGAAAGAATCTTCGATGTCCCATAAAACTATAACTATGATGATATTTCAGTCTTCTCGATCGAGTATTCTTCATACAAACAAGACATGACAATTTTCCTTTTGTGCTCCATCCAGACATCATTTCATAAGAAGGAAAATCATTTATCATCCACATAAGTGTAGCACACATCTGAAATATGTCTTTCGAACATGCATCGTATGTGGGCACACCCACATCCCAAAGAAGTTTCAACCCTTTTATTAAAGGTTGAATGTATACATCTATATCATTGTTGGGATCAGAAGGTCCAGATAATAGTATACTCAAGAAAGTGTAAGGTTTTTTCATACACAACCATGGGGGAATGTTATAAATGTGTATGAAAACTAGCCATGTGTTGTGCAAAGTAAGCATCTACCAAAATGGATTGAAACCGTCACATGAAAGACCCAGTCTCACATTACGCATGTCAGCTACAAATTTAGGATATCGAGCATCAAATCTCTACCATGAAAATCCATCTGCAGGGTGAACCAACTCTTCATTATTCTTTTTCTCTCATTGTCATACCATCACATTTTTACTGATATTTCATCAGACATGAAAAGGTTTTAGTCTAGGGATCAACGGAAAGTTCCACATTACTTTTTTTGGAACATGAGATGGTGTTCCATCATATTTTGGCTTCCATTGGGAGGTTCCACATTTGATACAATCATTTCTTTCAGCAGTTTCTTCCCAAAATAAGCTACAATCATTCAGGCAAGCATGAATTTTTTTTTGAGAATCCAAGTTCATCAACTAACTTCCATGCCATATAGTGGTTTGAGGGAATATCTGCATTATCTGGAAGTAAGTCCTTCAAGAAGGTAAGAATTTAATCAATTTCAGTATTTTAAATTCCATACATAGTTTTCCCATGAAACAATCGGATTAAAAATTCCAACTTTTTCATTTTACCACATTGCCGATATACTGGAGTCGTCGCATCATCATTCAATTTTATCACCCTATCAACATCATTATTTTCATTGGACACATCATGTGTTCTTGTATCAAAATCTTGTTGGATGGACATCCTTTCCTTCTCATGATGCAGAATAAATGTAAACTGATCATATATCAAACTCTCCAATTCAATCCTATCATTTGGATCATCAACATTTTGAGATTCCATTTTCTCTCCATTGTGATACCACACATAATAGTTTTTTTGGAAACCATATTTGGTTATATGATAGCTAACTGCTTCATGACTCAACCAAGGTCTTCCAACACAATTAGAACATGGGCAGTGTATGCGACCACTATTTGAAGCCTTGTCAAATACAAAATCTAGAAAGGTGTTCAAATTATTTTGAAAATCAGTTGAAATGCGATTACTTTCATACATCCAAATTCTATCCATTCTGTAAAAAAATTGCAATAATTCATTTCAAATAAATTCAATAATATTTAATTTCAATCAAAAAAATATTTAGGTAAATGAAAATTGTTTATTTTAAATAAAAGCATAACTGACACATAACTCTATATGAGAATTATATTAAGAAATACAACAAAATATAGTGTATATAAGAAAATAAGATACAGAATTTCTAATGCCTATATTCAAGGATTTCACAGTAATATATTTGAAGTGGATCAAGGAATACATAATCATTAAGGGTCTTGTTGGGAGTACATGAGTTTTATACTTTAACTTCTTCAGGGAGATCAGGATGAGGAGTAGGATGAGGATCAAGGGAGTGGCGGGGCTGTCCAAGGGGGGTGTGGGGTGTTCAGGGTGGTGCAGGGTGTCCAGGGGGTGGTGGGGCCATCTAGGGGGTTGGAGATGTCTAGGGGGTGGGTGCTATCTAGGGGGTCAGGGTGTCCAGGTGGGTGGGGCTATCCACAGGGGTGGTCAGGCTGTCCAGGGGGTAGGGGGAGTCCAGGGGGTGGGTGGGTTGTCCAAGGAGGTAAGTGGGGTGTCCAGGGGGTGGGTGGGGCTTTCCGGGTGGTATGGGGTGTCCAGGGGGTGAGTGGGATTCCCATGGGGGTGGTAGGGCTATAGCATCCCGCATTTTATAACATAAACTTTCATTACATTACACAAAACTAATGATCTTTAAGGTTTAGTGTCTTGGAAACCAGGAACATAATACATGAAAACAACATAAAAAATTCTTATTAAACACTTGAAAGGCTTCTCTTTAAGTTCATCCTAGGTTCATTAATACATCTCATAACCTGGGGACATACATCAAAAGAAAGGGTGAGTAGAAGGCCCAGTAAGGGAAACAAGAGAAACATTTTAGATGTGAACTTGAGATACTTCAATAAGGTCATGAAAAGAACTTTAATCCATGAGAAGAAATCATGAGGCATATCATAATAAAAACAACGTTTTTTATAACTTGAAGATGTGGGTACAACATTTAACATAGACAATAATTTCCATTTCACCAAGGTCCATCCCCAAGGTGTCATTAAAATTACCAAGGTTATTCACCAAGGCGTCATTAAAAATGGTCATCTCTAGAGATTAAGTCTTTACCCAACGCATTGGAGTGCTATCAGGGCGCACCCTTAATTTTTCTTTATCATCATGTGAGCCACATATATCATCATAAAAATTTCATAAATAACCCATATATCATAAAATAAATGGGTTTCATTTTATAATCATAACCTTTTAAAAATTGCTTTTAAGACATAATCTCTATGTCAATAAAACCCATGGAAAAGGAAAGTGGGTATCATACATGTAAATCCCAAAATTTAAAATAGAAAATATTGATATATAGGTGAAAACCCCTTTATAATAAATAGCTTTGAGTATTCACTTAATAAAATAAAATAATTTTTAGAAAAAGATAGAGACATTTTGAGACGAAAATTCTGCAGCATAACGGCTATGTTACAGGGTTTTAGAAAACATTGAAAAGAGAGGGGACATGGGTCACCCACTCATAAATGATCCATAAAACAGTAGAGTGACATAATATAAAGGATATATGAACATGTTAATGAAATTTTAAGGACATACCATATGAAATGAAAAACATGGAAGGAAGACAAAAATAAGATTTCTCTTATGAAAATTCGGCAGCCTAACGGTGTCACTTAAACTTCAAAAAATGAATTGATGAGATCAAATAGGGTATCTCATAATATGAACATAAAAGATAATTATGATATATATATAGATATCATACCCCAACATAATAATAAGGAACTTGAAATACTTGACAAGAAAATAGAACTTGAAAATGAGAAGGGTGAAAGAATCTGTTACAAAAATTTCAGCAGCCTAACGGTGCCACGTAAACATTCATAAAACATAATTATGGGAGTAATAGGGGATCTATCATCATATGAACATGAAAAATAAAGTAGGATGAATATAAAATAACATCCCCAACATAAGAACATGGAGCATTAAAGAAATGACATAAAGAGAGAGTACTCAGAAAGAAAGAGAGAGGTAGGATCCCTTACCTTAAAACGTAACTTTTAAAACTTAAAGGTTTGGACCTTGAGGGATTGGGGGCACCTTGGGAGGACTAATTGGGAGGTAATGATACCATATATTCGTTGGGGAAGAGTTGGGGGTGAAAAATAAATGAGGAAAGGGTGGGTATTTAAAGGGAAGGTGAGGTGATACTTTAATAATTTCAAGGGACACCTCACAAGTGGTTTTCTCAAAATCACGGGCTCTCCCATGGTATTTCCCATGGAGTTAGGACACATAGAGCCCCCAATACAATAATTCATCACTTTTGGTCGGCCAACCCTTAAAATATCTCATGACATCATCATGACACAGTTATTATGTCATTAAACATACAGAAACCCTAAAACTGCATTTTTTTACTATTCACTGAAAATTCATCTTTCTCAGAAAAATCCCAAAATTTCACCTTAACCAAATATCGATGCACTGATTAAAAATATGTACTCCATTTTATAAAAATAATTTTCTAAATATTTTTAATTTAATTTTTAAATAAATACACTATTCACTGAAAATTCATTTTTTCAGAAAAATTCCCAAAACTTACCATAACATAATATCGATGCTCTGAGTTCAAAAATAAAGTCCATTTTATAAAAATAATTTTCTAAATATTTTTAATTTAATTTTTAATAAAAAAACACTATTCACCTGAAAAAACTAATACTTGACTAATAATTTATGAAACCGTTATTTACCCATTTTATTGAATCACATTACTTAATCAAGGTGTCTAAATTATATTAAAACTTTCTTTAAGTGATATCACTAATCCATTTGGTCACATTACTAATCCTAAGCGTAAAATCACTATTCATACTTTACTATTCATAAAAAATTAAGTTGATCTTATTAGACTCCAAATTCCTTACTGAACACTTTTGCAGAAGACCATTTTTTGAAAATCATTACACATAATTAATTATTTAAGGTTTACATAAATATTTTAAAATATCCTTTTTTTCAAAACTCATCAATAAAATACATCCTAAAATTATCCGGACATTTGAAAATTCACGAACTTCACTAAAGGAAGAAATCTCAATTTATTCATCCCAAAGGATTACACAATGAAGCTACGGTCTCGTCACATAGCCCCTTATAACACCAGCATATGACCTAAGTGTAAGGTGTGCTATGGTGAGAGAATCTGAGGGAGGCTCAGATAACATTGCCCTAGTATTAATCTCTAATAACTTGAACTTCTCCCGTGGGCATTTCCGTTCAAGCTTGACACGATGGAGTTCAGCTTGGGCTTGGTCCAAAGTGAAGCCCAATGATGCCACCTCCTTCCCAAGATCTGATAAGTGGGCTTCATAAGGTTCGAGTCTACCGGATGAAGCCATCGACTCCTCTTTCTGCATTAACCATTAACATCTCCATTAAATCATTAAGAGTAAGTTAATATACTATTCAAAAAGTTTGGGTCGTTACATTTTTCCCCCCTTAAGAAATTTCATCCCCTAAATTTTATACTTGAGGCCTAGTTGAAAAGGTGAGGGTACTTTTGCTTCATTGTTTCCTCAGGCTCCCAAGTCGCTTCTTCATACTTATGATTCCTCCACAACACTTTCACAAGGTGGGTAGTCTTGTTTCGTAGAACCTTGTCTCTACGGTCTAAGATCTCCACTGGCTTCTCCTCATAAGAGAGGTCATGTTCCAGTTGTACCACTTCTGGGTTCAGTACATGCGAAGGGTCAGGTATGTACTTCCTCAAGAGAGATACGTGGAAGACATCGTGAACTTGATCTAGGTTCGGTGGAAGTGCTAGACGATAGGCCACTACTCCTATGCAATCAAGGATTTCATAGGGGCTAATGTACCTAGGGCTGAGCTTCCCTTTCTTCCCAACCCGCATGACTCTCTTCCATGGAGAAATTCGAAGGAAGACTTTGTCACCAACACCAAACTCTAAGTCCGTTCGACGGTTTTCAGCATAGTTCTTCTGCCGACTCTGAGCCGCCTTTATGTGTTGTTGGATGGCATGAACCTGTTCTATAATCTCTTGCACAAGATCAGGCCCAAGAAGCTTTCTCTCACCAGTTTCATCCCAACAAGAAGGAGTTCTACATCGCTTTCCATATAGAGCTTCATAGGGTGTCATCTGAATACTCGAATGGAAGCTGTTGTTATAGGAGAACTAAACTAATGTGAGGTGTTGATCCCATCCACATTTAAATTCCATTGAGCATAATCTCAGCATGTCTTCGAGTGTCTGAATAGTCCTTTTAGATTGGCCATCAGTTTGAGGATGATAAGCCGTACTAAAATTCAATTCAGTATTCAGAGCATGTTGAAGACTTCTCTAGAATTTTGATGTGAATCTTGGATCACGATCAGACACGATGGATAGTGGTACCCCATGCAGCCTTACCACTTCCTTTACGTATATCTTAGAAAGTTTATCCAGAGAGAAATCTTCCCAAATAGAGATAAAATGGGTGGTCTTGGTGAGATGGTCCACAATAACCCATATCGCATTGTTTCCTTTGGATGATTTCGGGAGACCAGTTACAAATTCCATAGTGATATTATCCCACTTCCATACTGGTATGGGTAGCGGCTGTAATACCCCCTTAGGAAGTTGTCATTCTGCCTTTACTTGTTGACACACCAAACACCTTGTAGTGTAATCAGCAATCTCCCTCTTCATGTTATCCCACCAATAATGATCACGAAGGTGTCTATACATTTTAGTGCTTCCCAGATGTATAGAGAAATTAGAGCTATGAGCTTCATCCATCAGTTCCTTCTTTATCTCCGGAATAGATGGAACACATAGTCTTGTTCGAAATTTCAATACACCTTCTTGATAAATATTGAAATCATGGAACTTCTCATCCTTTACAGCCTCAAACTTCTCCTGCAGCAAGGGATCTTCTTTTTTATCCCTCTTGATCATCTCTAGTAATGAAGGTTGAGAAATCATTTGGGATAGGGTAGATGATGTCCCTTCCCTTACAATTCTCATGTCAAGTTTTACTAGATCTTTAATCAATGGATCTTCTAGGATCGTCATTGTTGCTAGAACAACAGGATCTTTCCTGATTAACGCATCCACAACTTTGTTTTCTCTTCCAGGGTGATAATGAATTGAACAATCATAGTCTTTAATAAGCTCCAACCATCTCCTTTGTCTCATGTTCAATTCTTTCTATGTGAAAATATACTTTAAACTTTGGTGGTCGGTGTATATATCACATTTCTCCCCATAAAGATAGTTCCTCCATATCTTTAGAGCAAAAACAACTACTGCTAGCTCTAGATCATGCGTAGGATAATTCTGCTCATGAATCTTTAACTTTCGAGATGCATAAGCAATTACCTTGTCATTTTGCATGAGGACGCACCTAAGCCCTTTTAGAGATGCATCGCTAAAAATAACGAATCCTTCTCCGATAGAGGGTAGTGTTAACACAGGTGCAGTAACCAATCTCTTCTTCAGCTCTTGGAAACTTTCCTCGCATTCCTTTGTCCAAATAAACTTAACCCATTTTCGAGTCAACTTGGTTAGTGGATTAGAAAGCCATGAAAAGTTTTTCACAAACCTCCTATAATATCCCGCTAAACCAAGGAAACTACAAATCTTAGTTACTGTTTTGGGTTGAGTCCACTCCTCCAAAACCATTGTCTTTGTAGGGTCAACTGAGATTTCTTCATTGGTTACGATGTTTCCCAAGAAAGCCACTTGTTGTAACAAAAACTCACACTTGCTGAACTTTCCAAAGAGCCTCTCCTTTCGCAGAGTTTTCAAAATAACCCTCAGATGATCTTCATGCTCCTCATGAATTTTTGAATATATCAAAATATCATCAATAAAAACTACCACAAAGTTATCAAGGTAGTCCTTAAAGACTCTATTCATCAAATCCATGAAAATAGCATGAGCATTAGTCAATCTGAAGGGCATAATAGTAAACAAGTATTGGAGTTATTTATTTAACTCTTCTAGCTCCACATTTTCCATTCTATAAGGGGTCTTTGATATCGGTAGAGATCCAGGTATGAGTTCAATGGATAACTCTACCTCTTTTTCTGGGGGAAGTTCAGGTAACTCCTCAGGAAATATATCCATGTATTCCTGAACAATCGGAACATCTTATATTTCTATACCCCCTTTTCCTTCATCATCATCACCGATTAACTCTATAAAGAAAGCTATAGGATGTGCTTCTAGATAGGGATCAGTTCGGGATATCTCTCCTTGGAAGATAATTGTAGGTCGTTCATTCAAGAATACTAATATTTCTTTTCTTATGCATTTGATCTTAGCATTATACTTTGAGAGCCAGTCCATCCCTAGTATAATGTCGAGTTCCAACATGGGAATGACTGCTAGATTTGCGATAAGATTGTGCTCACTAAAGTAAACACTAGAGTCTCTAAACACTGTTGATTCATGGATAATCCCACTTGGAGTCTTGACTGACAACTCTACCTCAAGCAGTTTGGGGATTGATTCTATATTCTTTGAAAACTTGGAGAAAATAAAGGAATGCGTAGAACCAAAATCAAACAAAGTAGTTGCTAGTTTTGAGAGGACAATAAGAGTACCTGCTACCACGTCATTCAGAGCTTCAACTTCAGTTGTTGTGATATAAAAAGCACGACCTTGATCCCCTGGCCTTTTCTGAGGTTGATGGTGATTCCCCTCTACTGCCCTTGGATTTGGACAGTGATTAGCAAAGTGCCCAAGCTGTCCACACTTGAAGCATTGGACTTTGGGTATGTCCATAACCATCTTTCCTCTATCTTTAGTGTTGGAGAGTTGAGGCTTCACCTTACTATGACAATTCCTAGAAATATGGCCTCCTCTTCCACACTTGTAGCACTTGCCACTTCCGATCAAGCAGTGCTCCGGATGCTTCTTCCCACATTTATTGCATGTGGTAAGTTGCATTTTCTTTCTACCTATTCCCTAATCAAAAGTCTTCCCTAAACTGGGATCCAACGATCTATTCTTGTCATTTGATTTATGAGATCATTATGTCTCACCAAACTCTAGCTCGACTTTCATTACACTCTGCACGATCTCCTCATAGCTATCGTAGTCACGGTTGGCTAGATTCTTCTGCAGATGAGGTCTCAATCCACCAAAAAATTTATCAACCTTCTCACTTGGATCCATGACAAAGCTAGAGGTATATCATGAAAGTCGAGTGAAGTCCATCTCATAGCTTCCGACAGATTCGTTCTCCTTCTGCTTTAGCTCAAGAAACTCTTTCTCCATTCTCGTTCTCATGGAACGAGGGAAATAATTATTAAAGAATATTCCCCAGAACTCTTCCCACTCCACAGCTTCCATCTCTCCTCTAGGATTTGTGTTTTTGACCAGTGACCACCACTGATCAGCTTCTCCCTCTAGGTGGTAAACAACAAGGGTGACTTTTTCTTATTCTGAATAAAGGAGTACATAAAAGATCTTTTCAATGGAGCTTATCCATTATTCCACAACCAATGGGTCTGTAGATCCACTAAATGTTGGTGGCTATTGATGCATGAAGGACTCAACAGATTGTTGTTCCCTTCATGGTGAGATCAACCTCTCATCTTGATTCAAGTTATTACTCATAACTTGAGTCAGTTGGTTCATCATTCGCATGAATGTTTCCATTCTGGCTTTCATCGGAGGGCCGTCAGCACATGGTGCATTGCATTCACCATCTGCACGATTCCTTCTATTTCCCACCATTTTCTAAAATAATAAAACCTTAGTGAGAAACTTATTTAATTTATGAATCTTTTAAATAAGACTTCATGCTTAGAAAATTACATTTCTCTATAATTCCTTCATAATGATTCATAAAAATCTTGTGATTAACCAAACATATCCCTCGGGAGTGTCATAACCAAGAGTGCAGCAAGGCCCATTATCGTGCACTAGTTCCCGATCAAGTCTAGCTCAAAGAGTTGTTTTCTGTTTTTTCCCCTATGTACATCTGTGCCAGATTCACCTCTACCTGCTCGTATCCAGACAGGGATGTATTTGTTTGATAAACCACTTACTCAATACTTACCAAAATACCAGGAAGTTTTCCTATATTTAAACTTTTCTATAGGGTTATTCCTAAAGTTTTTATATCCTAATTTCCATAAATAACTAAACCTCCCTTTGATACCAACTATAGCATCCTTCATTTTATAACATAAACTTTCATTACATTACACAAAACTGAGGATCTTTAAGGTTTAGTGTCTTAGAAACTAGGAACATAATACATGAAAACAACATAAAAAATTCTTCTTAAACACTTGAAAGCCTTCTCCTTAAGTTCATTGTAGGTTCATTACTGCATCTCATAACCTGGGGACATACATCAAAAAAAAGGGTGAGCAGAAGGCCCAGTAAGGGAAATAAGAGAAACATTTTACATGTGAACTTGAGATTCTTCAATAAGGTCATGAAAAGAACTTTAAGGCATGAGAAGAAATCACGAGGCATATCATAATAAAAATATAATTTTTTATAACTTGAATATGTGGCTATAACATTTAACATATACAATCATTTCCATTTCACCAAGTTCCATACCCAAGGTGTCATTAAAATTACCAAGGTTATTCACCAAGGTGTCGTTAAAAATGGTCATCTCTAGAGATTAAGTCTTTACCCAATGCATTGGAGCACTATCAGGGTGCACCCTTAATTTGTCTTTATCATCATGTGATCCACATATATCATCATCAAAATTTCATAAATAACCCATATAGCATAAAATAAATGGGTTTCATTTCATAATCATAACCTTTTAAAAACTGCTTTTAAGACCTGATCTTTATGTCACTTTAAAACCCACGGAAAAGGAAAGTTAGTCTCATATATGTAAATCCCAGAATTTAAAATAGAACATCTGGATATATAGTTGAACACCCCTTTATAAGAAAGATATTTTAGTATTCACTTAGTAAAATAAAATAATTTTTAGAAAAAGATAGAGACATTTTGAGACGAAAATTCTGCAGCCTAACGGCTATGTTACAGGGTTTTAAAAAACATTGAAAAGAGAGGGGAGATGGGTCACCCACTCATAAATGGTCCATAAAAAAGTATAGGGACATAATATAAAGGATATATGAACATGTTAATAAAATTTTAAGGACATACCATATGAAATGAAAAACATGGAAGGAAGACAAAAATAAGATTTCTCTTATGAAAATTCGGCAGCCTAACGGCGTCACTTAAACTTCAAAAAATGAATTGATGAGATCAAATAGGGTCTCTCATCATATGAACATAAAATATCATTATGATAGATATAGAGATCATACCCCAACATAATAAAAAGGAACTTGAAAGAATTGACAAGAAAATAGAACTTGAAAATGAGAAGGGTGAAAGAATCTGTTACAAAAATTTCGGCAGCCTAATGGCTCCACGTAAACATTCATAAAACGTAATGATGAGAGTAAGAGTGGATCTCTCATCATATGAACATTAAAAGGACAGTAGTATGAATATAAAAGAACATCCCCAACATAAGAACATGGAGCATAAAATAAATGACATAAAGAGAGAGTACTCAGAAAGAAAGAGAGAGGTAGGATCCCTTACCTTAAAACGTAACTCTTAAAACTCAAAGGTTTGGACCTTGAGGGCTTGGGAGAACCTTGTGAGGACTCATTGGGTGGTAATGAGACCATAGCTTCGTTGGGGAGGAGTTGGGGGTGAAAAATAAAGGAGTAAAGGTTGGGTATAGGTGATACTTTAATAATTTCAAGGGACGCCTCACAAGTGGCTTTCTCAAAACCATGGGCTCTCCCATGGTATTTCCCATGGAGTCAGAACACATGGGGCCCTCAATACAATAATTCATCACCTTTGGTTAGACAACCCTTAAAATATCTCATGACATCATCATGACACAATTATGATGTCATTAAACATACCGAAACCCTAAAACTGCATTTTTACTATTCACTGAAAATTCATCTTTCTCAGAAAAATCCCAAAATTTCACATTAACCAAATATCGATGCTCTGATTACAAATATGAACTCCATTTTATAAAAAAAATTCGAAATATTTTTAATTTAATTTTTAAATAAATACACTATTCACCGAAAATTCATTTTTTCAGAAAAATCCCCAAAAATTACCATAACATAATATCGATGCTCTGAGTTCAAAAATAAAGTCCATTTTATAAAAATAATTTTCTAAATATTTTTAATTTAATTTTTAATAAAAAAACATTGTTCACCTAAAAAAACTAATACTTCACTAATAATTTAAGAAATTGTTATTTACCCATTTTATTGAATCACATTATTTAATCAAGGTGTCTAAATTATATTAAAATTTTCTTTAAGTGAGATTACTAATCCATTTGGTCACATTACTAATCCTAAGAATAAAATCACTATTCATAATTTACTATTCATCAAAAAATAAGTTGATCTTATTAGACTCCAAATTCCTTACTGAACACTTTTGTAGAAGACCATTTTTTGAAAATCATTACACATCATTAATTATTTAAGGTTTACATAAATATTTTAAAATATCCTTTTTTTCAAAACTCATCAATAAAATACATCCTAAAATTATTCGGACATTTGAAAATTCACAAACTACACTAAAGGAAGAAATCTCAATTTATTCATTCCAAAGGATTACACAAAGAAGCTACGGTCTCGTCACATAGCCCCTTATAACACCAGCATATGACTTAAGTGTAAGGTGTGCTATGGTGAGAGAATCTGAGGGAGGCTCATATAACATTGCCCTAGTAGTAATCTCCACTAACTTGAACTTCTCTCGTAGGCATTTTCGTTCATGATTGACACGCTGGAGTTCGGCTTGGGCTTGGTCCAAAGCGAAGCCCAACAATGCCACCTCCTTCCCAAGCTCTGATAAGTGGGCTTCATAAGGTTCGAGTCTACCGGATAAAGACATCGACTCCTATTTCTGCATTAACCATTAACATCTCTATTAAATAGTTAAGAGTAAGTTAATATAATATTCAAAAAGTTTGGGTCGTTACGGGGGCTGTCCAGGGGGTCTGGGTGTCCAGGGGGGTGGGCGGGCTGTTCAGGGGGTGGGTGGGTTGTCCATGGGGGTGGTCGGGCTGTCCACAGAGGGGTGGTCGGGTTGTCCTCAGGGGTGGTGGTGTTGTCTAGTGGGGTCGAGGGTGTCAAGGGGGTGGGGGGCTTTCCAATGGGTGGGGGCGTCCGGGGGGGATGGGGGGTGTCCGGGGGGTGGTGGGCGGGTGTCCAGGGGTGGGGTGGGTAGGCTGGCAACAAGGGTGGGGGGCTATCCATGGGGCATGGGCTATCCAGGGGGGTGAGTGGGCTGTCCACGGGGGGTGGCGGGGCTGTCCAGGGGGGTCGGGGGTGTCCAGGGGGTGGGGGTTGTCCAGGGGGTACGAGGTGTCCAGGGGGTGGGCGGGGTGTCTAGGGGGTGGCGGGGGTGGCGGGGCTATACAAGGGGGTACAAGGTGTTCAGGGGGGTGGGCGGGCTGTCCCTAGGGGTGGGGGGTAGTCTACAGGGGGAGGGGGTGTCCAGGGGTGGGTGGTGCTATCCATGGGGGTACTATAACTAGTTCCAAATCATGCATTGGACAATACAAAAAATTGACTGATAGCAGCTACTTTTTCTTTTTGAGTTTGCAGTGGTTTAAATCGCTTTTATATGGTTATACGAGGGTTTCCAAAAATCACTGCTAAAATTTGAATCAGCATCTAACTCATGTTAGTTCCATAAATTTAGTGGTAACTTCGGGGAATCGTTACAGAATGTTTTTTAGTAGTGTTTCTGGTTATAGCGACAGTTTCACCTGCCAAAAATGGAAAGGATATAGTAGTGGTTTGAACCGCCGTTATATCCTCATCATTTTTTTTCATGGAAAACAACTGCTGCAACAAAAAATGGTAAACAAATATTGACCTTAAATAGTGTTGGTTTAAACCACTACTAAACAACCATTAGGCATATATAGAAGGGGTTTAAAACGTTGCTATATATCACTTTAAAAAAAACCAACTGCAGAATTTAAAACCCTGGAAGATAAAAACAAAATTCAATACATATGTTTAAAATTATATCCATATTCACCTCACCCACCTATGAGATCATATAATCATAAAGGTTATCAACATGGTTTACTAGAATGTAAAAATTAATTGACTATTCCAGGAATACATTACATTATTTAAGCAAGGAAAAACATTCAATTGGCTATTAGATTTCTAATAAATCCTTGGAAGACATTAATGAAGGAAGAAGTGAACTCATTAAAAAATCTAATGAGATGTACACAATCTAAAAATGGTATTAAGCTATGGGATATTAGTGGTAATGCTCAAACATGGACCCAAACTTATAAAGGATTCACTAAGTATAAATATGTTTAATGAGATTTTAGAATACAATGAAAATGGGATCTATCTTTGTACAGTTCTAAATAAACCAAACATTTTACCTATTTTATAAACATATATTTAAAAACCACTCATTTATATCATTAAAATATAAATAGGTTTCATTATTAAAAAAAATATAACGTTGGCATCATAAAAACATAACCAAATAGTCACTCAGTGAGTCGACACCACCTACAAAAAAATTAGGCACACTTTATGAATAAAATGATCTCTAAGAATAACTTAAGAATAACTCACCCAAAATTCATGACCAAAGGAACCCAATACATAATCACTATAAATCCATAAGAAAATAAAATACATTAAAACCCAACACTACAAACTCTATAGAACAAAAAAAGAGGAAGCCCCATGATCCTAGGAAAATTCCACCATTCTTAGGTGGAATCACCATATTAGTGGTAGTATGTCGTATGTTTAGTTACAAATGATATATGAAACCAAATTTAACCCTAGTAATTGACATCTACCAATCATGTATTAGTCATTGATTCAATATCAAATAGTGTGAATCATAAAATTTTCCAAAATCCCTAAAATAGGAAAAAAATGATGTGATATTTCTAGATATTGAAATAAATGTAGAAATCAGAGGAAGAGGGCTTCTATGTTTGTATTTGGGAAGAGGTTTAAAGATTCTAACCTGAATGGCGGAGTTGCAGCCGATCGGATGGAAGAACTCGGGTTAGGGTTCACCTGCGCGTCGGGGCTTCTGGAAATTGGGGGAAATGAGTTCTGTGCTGTGCTGCGGGGGCTTCTGGAAATCGAAAGTATTTGAGTTAACCTTTCCCAATGGTTTGTAAAAACCATTGGGAAATCATGACTTTTCCCAATGGTTTGTAAAAATTGTTGGGAAAAAATGGCCTTTACCAACAGTTTACTACAAACCATTGGTAAAGGGTGAAAACATTTTGGATTTCCCAAAAAATTCTTCAAACCATTGGGAAAGCCTTCACGAAACCAAGATTTACTAAAGTTTTGTAAAAACTGTTGGCAAAAAACACTTATACCAACGGTTCTAGAGAACCCTTTGTATACAAGTGTTGGGAAAACCCAACTTTCCAGTAGTGTGCCTTCAAGGCTGTTAATAAAACCATTAAATGAATTAAAACATATTTTAAAGATTATTTTATAACCATATTTATGTTTTGGAACTAACATTTATACATAATACTAAATGATAAAACAAAACAAGTTCGTCGTGATCGAAAAACCGCAAAGATTAGCCTAAAATGATCATCATTAACTTTTATCTAATGATTCATCCCCATGGTTTATAAAAAATTATTTATAAGATCATTAAAAATTATTTAAGATTATTAATAACATATAATAACAATTCTGAATATTTATCTTCATTTTACACGAACTTTCATTCATGAATACAAGTGAACCGATCACAAAAAATAAGAAAATGAATGCTCTCCAATGATGAAATTAAACTATATAACTAATTTAGAGGCCCGTAAATAAAATTAATAAAATATAATGAATAAAATTAATTTATAATAGGTTATTTATTTTTAATTAATTAATATAATGTGATTATATAGGATATTAAAGTGAAATAAGCATTCAGACACAAGGTAAGGGTAATTCTCAAACCCAACTCTCTTTCTTTGGGTTTTCCCTCTTTCACCCCATTTTCAGTATGGATATTCCTTAAATATAATTTCTTCATCATTATCTTACATTTTCAAGGATATAAATGGTTTATAATTTATATTATGACAAACACAATGTTTTCCAAAAGAACTCTTCTTTCAAAAAACACACTTCTCGAGATTGTTTCTTCTTCACTCAGAGTTGATGATTCTTATATCAAGTATATTATTACATATTTCATTTTGGAAACCAAATTTTGTGAATTTATGATTTATGAAATGAAACCCATTATTTTATATGGGTTATTTTATGTACAATATTGATATATATTTTATGTTTCATGCATGATAATGTAAATGTTATGATGTGATGGGTCCGCTCAGAATTATATAGCGCAAAGTAAATGATAAGATGTGATGGGTGTGCCCAGAATTATATAGTGATACAATGCATTGGGTAATTTGAATAACCTCATGAGATAAAGTGAAATATGTGTGAACATGATTCTATCATTGTTCACAACTATGTGTGGTATTTGACCATTAAGACATGATGTTTCATTTTTATGCATTACCACATTCCAAGCCTTATCTTAATGACTTCATATCATGATTATGATATTTTTCTTATGTTATGATGATTATTTTATTTTAATAATCACCCCATTTTATATTTTTTCATTTTATTATCTATCCCCTTACTAGGATTTTTATCTCACCCATTTTTCATGTATATCCTTAGGTGACTACATATACTAAAGAGATTTCAACCACCAATAAGAAGCTAGAGAAGAAGGAATTAAATAAATGTTTATGTTTTATTTTTTAAATGTTATGCATGTTCCTAGTTTTCCCAAGACACTAACCATTTTTATCCTTATTATTTAATGATTTTATTATGTAATAGTAATATAAGAAAAAATTGGGTCATTATAGTTAGTATTAGAGAACGATTTAGTTAATTTGGGAATTATGATTAGAGAACTTTAGTGGAAACCCTTAGTATGAGACTAAGTATAATTAATCACATAAGGATATTTGTTTTAGAAAATTCTTAAAATAGGTATCCCATAAGATATTCCTTTATACTTAAATGAACAAAGGAATATATTATTTATTCATAAATTGTGGGATTATATTTTGTTCAAACCTTTTCTATTTTAGAAAATGGTGAGAACCAGGAGAAACCAGGACAAGAACCCATGTGAGGGACAATGTAGTGATTGCCTAAATGACATCCCCAATTCCTTGGGATGTGGATTTCAAAATTTCATGGTGATTCTTACCCAGATATATTAGGTTATGAAAAATAACCTAAATAATGTGGAATGACCTCCTTCACCAAAGAGGGAGCAACTAGTTATTGAGTGTTTTATGAGGAAATGACCACTGACATTTAGAGGATCTTCTGATCCACTAGTTGTAGAACAGTGGATCATCTCAATGGAGAAGATATTTTCTATTCCGAACTAGAGAATGTGACTCTCGTTATTTATCGTCTAGATGGAGAGGTCAATCAATGTTGGGCTTTGATTAAGAACACAAAGTCGACTGATGAAATTGAAGATATGGAGTTGGAATACTTTAAGATAATGTTTCTTAATAAGTATTTCCCTAAAACTCTTCATAAAAATATGGAGATAGAATTCATAGAGATGAAGTAAAAGGATGGATAATATATCATGGCCTAAGAAGAAATTTTTATAAGGCTTCCAAGGCACACTTTGGGTTTTGTTATCAACAATGATAGAAAAATTCATAGATTATTTAGTGGTTTAAAACCACACCTTCTAAAGGCTATTATAATTCAAGACTTTGGGAGTTAGGAAGAAGTTTTATGATGTTCTATTAAAGTGGATATAGAGTTTTGGATAATGGTCCCATGGTTATGGTGATAAGAAATGAAAGATGGAGTTTCAAGCCAGTGGATCTAATGAGAAAGGTGGAAAGAAAACTTAACCACCCACATGTCAAAAATGTGGGAAGAGACATCAATGGAATTACCTCAAAGGGATGTGGAAATGCTTCAAGTGTGGGAGATAATGCCACCAAGCTCATGAATGTTGAAAATACATGATGAAGCAGGATAATGTTGTGGAGGAAAGGATAGCACCACCCATGGTATAATGCTACAACTATAGGGAGAAAGGGAACTATGAAAGCCAGTGCACTAAACCTTGAGTTCATTAGGGTAATCAACATCATCATCCACCAAAACCAAAGGATAAAGGGAAGGATTTTGACATTACTAATGTAGAATTGGATCAAGAAAATGATTTCATACAAGGTACACTTACTATTCACTCAATAATTTCAAAAGTCTTATTTGATTCCGGTTCTACGAATTCCTTTATATCTTTCAAGTTTTCTAGAACTATTGAATTGAATCCCCAAAACCTTGAAGTAGAGATATTTGTAAAAACACCTAGCAGTGCAATCATTTTAACCCAAGTGTTGTACGCTTCTCCTATTGGAATATGTGGGAATATTCTTTCAATGAATCTCATAATACTTCCCTTGGTGGAATTCAATGTTGTATTGGGAATGGATTGGATCTCATTATATAGATCACATATAAAGTATTAAGAAAAGGAAATATCTTTTCATATTCTGAACCATCCCATGCTCCTCTAAAAATTAAAGGAATATCATTAATCTCCTTTAAAAAATCCTTCAATGGTGTGAGTGTTGATTCCCTGTGAATAATAATACCTCGCTCAAATGGTTGAGTCAAAGTAAGGAATCAACCTAGGGGAAATTCCCATCGTGAGGGAATACAGTGATGTATTTTCTAAAGACTTACCCAGACTTCCCTGAGATCATGAGGTAGAGTTATTAATAGAACTCATACCTAGAGTTACTCATATCTCAAAGTGTCCATATAGTATGGCTCTTATTGAACTATAGGAGTTAAATAAATAGTTGCAAGAGTATTTAGACAAAGGGTTCATACACCCTAGTGCATCACCTTGGGGTGTGACAGTGCTCTTTTTCAAGAAGGATGGATCAATTTAGCTATGTATCTATTATTGGTAACTCAACAAGATCACCATAAAGAACATGTATTCTCTTTTAAGGATTGATGACTTGTTTGATCAGTTGCAAGGATCTCAGTACTTCTAAAAGGTAGATATACATTCTATATATCATCAGCTAAAGGTGAAGAAAGAATATATTTATAAGAATACCATCCATACAAGGTATGAGAACTATGAGTTTTTGGTGATTCCCTTCAGACTTACTAATTCCCTTGAAATATTCATGGATTTTATGAATAGAGTCTTTAGACATTACCTTGAAAAATTTGTGGTAGTGTTTATCGATGATATTCTCATCTACTCTAAAATAAAGGAGGGATATAAAGAATATATAAGGCTTGTTTTGGAGACATTGAGGAAGGAATATTTTGTACGCCAAGTTCATCAAGTGTGAATTTTGGATGTATCAAGTCACATTATTGGGGAATGTGATCACAAGTGAGTTAATTTCTATAGACCCTTCAAAAACAAAGGCGATTGAGGAATGGCCCAAACCCTCTAGTGTCACAGAAATATGTAGTTTTCTTGGATTAGCATGTTACTATCCACATTTTTTGAGAAATTAATCATGATTTTGAATCCCACTAACTAATTTAACAAGTAAAGGGGTAAATTATCTTTGGATAGAAGAATGTGAGGAAAAAATCAAGGAGCTAAATAGAAGGCTTATCACTGTACCTATACTCACATTACCAAAAAGTGGAGAAAGTTTTGTGATATAAAGTGATGATTCTAAGAAAGGCTTGGGTTGTGTACTCATGAAAAATGATAATGTGATAGCCTATGCCTCATGGAAGTTAAAGATCCATGAGAAGAACTACCCAACGCATGATCTAGAGCTAGTATCTATGATTTTTTCCTTGAAAATTTGGCGACACTACCTCTACGATGAGAAGTGTGACATATATACCGATCATAAGATCCTAAAGTATATATTCACACAAAAGGAGCTCAACATTCATAAAAGGAGATGGTTATATCTAATAAAATATTATGATTTCTCTATTCACTATCATCTTGGTATGGCAAACAAGGTAGTTGATGCTCTTAGAACAAAAGAACATGCTACTCTATCTATGTTGTGAATTGATAAAGACCATATATTTAGGGATATGAAAAGGATAGATTTGGAAATCATAATATTAGGGACTACATCATACATTTCCCAAATGATTTACCAACCATCTATCTAAGAGAATATTAAGGAGGTGCAAAGGGGTGATTTGGAGTTGCAAAATAAGGTGATTGTAGTAAAGGAAGGGAAACTGCAAGAGTTCTATATAAATGATGATGGTGTGATTTGTTTTGGAACAAGGTTATGTGTGCCTTCATCACCTGGGATAAAGAAGGAGCTATTGTACAATTCACATATCTCAACTTTCTCTATCCATCCTGAGAGTAACACGATCAACTGTGATCTCCTAGAATAATTTTGGTGGGACAACATGAAGAAGAAGATTTCAAAATATATCTAAAGGTTCTTGATATGTCAGAAAGTTAAAACAGAGTGATATAAGTCCAAAGGGATGATAAAACCATTTCTTATACCCATATTAAAATGGGAGAATGTAACTATGGACTTTGTCACAGGTATCCTGAATACATCCAAAGGAAATAATGTGATATGGGTTGTGGTGGACCGACTCACCAAGACTGCCCACTTTATCGCTATTTAGGAATATCTCTCACTTGAAAAACATGGAAAGATATATGTGAAGGAATTGGTGAGACTGCATGGATTTCCACTCTCTATTGTCTCTAATCATGATCTTAGGTTCACATCTAAATTCTAGAGGAGTCTTCAATATTCCTTGATTACTGAATTAAATTTCAGCATAGCCTATCACCCCCAAATTGATGGACAATATGAAAGTACTATTTAAACGCTCGAAGATATGCTAAGATAATAATATTTAGAATTAAAAGGAGGATGCGATTAGCATCTCCCATTGGTTTAGTTATCATAAAACAATAGCTTTCACTCAAGTATTTATATGTCTCTATATGAAGCTCTGTATGGAAAGTGATGTAGAACTCCAACTTATTGGGATGAAGTTGGAAAAAGCAACATACTTGGGCCTAATCTTGTGCAAGAGATGACAGAGAAGGTTTAATCCATCCAAAAACATATCAAATATTGTTAGAGTTAGAAAAAGATCTATGCTGACAACCATTGAAGGCACTTGGAGTTCGACATTGGAGATAAAGTCTTCCTTCAAACATCACCATGGAAGAGAGTCGTGTGGTTTGGAATGAAAGGGAAGCTAAGCCCAAGATACATTGGACCCTTTCATATCCTTGATTGCATAGAGGTTATGTCCTATCAACTTACACTTCCACTGAATATGGATCAAGTTTATGATGTGTTCCACGTATCACTTTTGAGGAAGTACATACTAGATCCCAAGCATGTACTGAACTCAAAGGTGGTGCAGCAAGAAGATGATCTCTCTTATGAGGAGCAACCAATAAAGAATCTAGACTGAATAAATAAGGTTCTATGAAACAATAAAACACATATTTTCAAAGTGTTTTGGAGGAACCATAAGTATGAATAAGAAACTTGGGAAATAGAGGAGGTGATGAAGGAGAAGTACCCTCACCTATTTATGTAAAATGAAGTTTTGAGGGAGAAATTTCAGAAGGGGGGGAAATGTAAAGATCCAAACTTTTATCAAAGGAATTTCTCTCTTATTATAGTAATATCACATAGTATAAATCTCATAAAATAACTTAGATACCATAATAAAAACTTTATAAATGAATAATTAATGAAATAATAAGTATTTCAATAAGTTAAGGAACAAATACTGATGAAATAGTAACATGACCTTAGGAATTGTAATATGACCCTTATGAATAGTAAACCATCCAAATAAATTGTAGTCACACCCCTGAAAGTACAGATAAAATTTTGGCAGATTATAAATGAAAATATGATATAACTATATCATATTATAAGTAAGTAAATATTTTAAAATATATTAACTATGTACTGGTATTTTTATAATCCATAAATATTTAATTACAATTTTATGATTAATTTAATAATTCAAAAGAAAATTTATTTTCATAAATGTATTAATAAATTAATGTTTTTATGTCTTATGATTTTAAGATAATTTTATGCGGCCTTAAGTAAATTTCCAATGTGTTATAAAATCTGTTATAATTTTAAAATCTGTATTTTCTAAGTAAAAGATGATTTTAATTAAAAATTGAATTACTCATATTTAGAAAATTATTTTCAAAAAATGGATTTAGTTTTTTAATTCTACATTTCAAAAACTGGTTAGGGTGAATTTTTGGGATTTTTCTGAAATACTTGAATTTTCGGTGAATAGTGAAATATGGTATTTTACAGTATATATGCATTATAAGCTAAATACAGTATTCATTGAGTCATAACTGATGTAATCACCATTGTTTTTAAATCACATGATCTTATTACTATATTTAGTCTCAAGAATCAATGTTATTTCCTGTCTTGAGAAAAATAATAAACTAAAGAATTAGATAATGAGAAAACACCCCTCTCCTCCACTATAAATACCACCCCTCACACCCTCTTCTCCTCACACCTATCAAGATTTAATACTTGTCAAAATTCTTCCCAAAACTCTTAAATAGACCCTCCCCCATGTCCAGGAGCTCTTGGTCTCATCAAAATACCAAGACTAGGTGCCTTGAGGAGGATCTCAAGAGGAGAATTCAAGAGGTAAATCCTCTCTCTTTTTCTTTTAATTTCCTTTCAATTCCAATTTATTTTTTTATTATATCCTATCCTACCTTCATCCAAATGGAATTATAACTTCATAACATTACATATACTGTAATTATATCATTTTAATGTATGATCCATCATTAAACTCCTCCCTCTAAATCTTTTATTATAAAAATTAAATAGTTTCCCGTGATGTGTCAATTTACCGACATCATGGGCGATGCACTTTCATTTTCCTTAAATAACATCAAGGATATTAATAAAACAATTAAATGGTTTAAAAAATATTTTAAATTTTATTTTATAAACATATTTATGTTCTAGAACTACCATTTATACATAATACTAAATGATAAAACAAAACGAGTTCTTCGTGATCAAAAAACCGCCAAAATTTGCCTAAAATTATCATCATTAACTTTTATCTAATGATTCATCCTCATGTTATATAACCAAATTATTTATAAGATCATTAAAAATTCTGTAATATAATTAATAACATATAATAAAAAATTTGGATACTTATACTCATTTTACACGAACTTTAATTCATGAATACAAGTGAACCGATGGTGAAAACTAAGAAAACGAATGCTCCCAAATGATGAAATTAAACTATATGACTCATTAAAAGGCCCATAAATGAACTAAATAAAACTATAATGTATAAAATTCATTTATAAAATATTTTTTTCTTTAATTAATGAATATAACATGATCATATAGGATATTAAAGTGAAGGAATCATTCGGACATAAGGTAAGGGGAATTCTCAAACCCAACTCTCTTTCTTTGTGTTTTTCCTATTTCACTCCATTTTAAGTATGGATATTACTTAAATGTAATTTATTATTCATTATCTTACCTTTTCTGGGATTTACATGTTTTATAATTGAGATTATAACAAACACAATGTTTTCCAAAAGAACTCTTCTTTCAAAAAACTCACTTCTCGAGATTGTTTCTTCTTCACTCAGAGTTGATGATTCTTATATCAAGTATGTTATTACCTCTTTAATTTAGAAGACCAATGTTTTTGAATTCATTATCTATGAAATGAAACCCATTCCTTTCCATGGTTTATTTTATTTCCAATATTGATATATGTTCTATGTGGCATGCATGATAATTTAAATGTTATGATGTGACGGGTGCACCTGGAATTATATAGCACAAAGTAAATGATAAGATGTGACTGGTGTGCTTGGAATTATATAGCACTCGGATGCATTATAAAATATGAATAAACACATGATATAAATTTAAATATTCATTTATATGATGCTATATTTTTTCACAACTATGTGTGGTAGTTGACTACTAAGACATGATGTTTCATTTTTATGCATTACCACATCCCAAGCCTTGTCTTAATGACTTCCTCTCATGATTATGATCCTGTGATTATGTTATGATGATGATTTTATATTAATACTCCCCCATTTTATATTGTTTCATGTTCTTATCTATCCTATTACTATGCATTTTAGCTCACCCCTTTTTGATGTATATCCTCATGTGACTACATGTACTAAGGAGAATTCAAGGTCCAATAAGAAGCTAGAGAATAATGAATTAAATAAATGTTTATTTTTTATTTTTTAAATGTTATGTATGGTCCTAGTTTTCACAAGACACTAAACCTTTATATCCTAATTGTGTAATTATTTTAGTATGTAATAGTAATGTAAGAAAAATCAGGGTCTCTATATACGGCATATTTCGGGTGTATCAAGTATCATAACTATAAGGGCTAGGATCTAAGGCCATTGAACAAGGAATACTCTTTTATTCAAAAGAGTGTGTCCATAGAAAACTCTGTATAATGTATACCTACATGGGCTAGGAACCTAATTCCATTGACCAATTCTTCATCTTCTATCCCACAGAGCTCATCCATATAAAACTAAATATACACTTTGGTGGATCCCAAGGAGCATGTATAAGGTGGTCCAAGCAAGCCGGATCTATGGTAATAATCTAAGGCATCCAATATAAATGAATCATCAGTTCCATACCATAATGTTATTTTCATGCTGAATTATTTATCATTGAACATTTTATACTAGGGTCTAAAGGGCCATGTATTTAGGCCAGGTACTGTAGCATTACTATTCACCGAGGGGCTCTTTGGGCCAAAAAAATGGGCTTTCAAGCCTTGTATTCAGGAAACTTGGCCTTGGGCCTTTAAGATTTGTAATGGGTCTCCCTCTACCCAGTCTAAAGAGGTCTTTTCTTTAAATAATAAGAATGAGGCTTCAGCCCCAACCTTTAAAAAAATAAAAAAAATCCATCTCATTTAAAATTTACATGTATTCCATTTTACTTTGAATCAACATTGGACAAGATTTATTCAACATTTATCATCCCAATTCAATTAGTATATGGCTTTCACTCATGGGTGGAAAGATCAAATCTCACAAAGGGGTGGCATAATCATAGGCATTCAAACAAACCCACCTCAAGGGGTGGTTTGGGCTGAGTTTGGCGGCCTCCAACCATGTTGAAGGGGAAATATATAATCCAAACATGGTTTAAAATATTCAATTTAAGGAATTTATCATTTTAAAAGTAGAACATGAAGATTCCAACATGTGGAACTATAGTGTGATATATAAACATAAATACTTTAAGGTAAAATTTATAAACCACCTACCATAGATGGGTAGTATACTCCTCGTCTGCTATTGGCCTCTAACATGGGTTAGAATGGAATAGATAAAATAAATAGATGAATACCCTAAAAATATGTAATATCATCTTTCATGAATTTATCATTCCATACATTGAGGTAAATGAATAAAATAAATAATAGTATTAAAGAGATTATCAGTGGATATCCAATGTGAGAAATGGTGAGAGCAATGGATGATGGATGGAGGTGGTGGCTCAATGCCTAGGCTGAATGGCAAAGGATAGATGCAATGTGAGGTAGAGATAGTGTGCATGTAATGGGGGAGAAAATAGTGAGGTAAGTTAAATAGAAGGGGGAATTTAAATTCACTCTCTTTTAAATGGTGCACAATTTGGTTGCATGGTTGGCTAAACCGTGAGGCAACACTATCCCATTGTGTCACCCCCTCACATCCTTAGGTGCATGGTTAGAAAAACCATGCACTAACCATGTGGTTCAACTCTGTAAAAAAAATTCACCATTTCCCATGGCCATGAAACCTCCCTCACATGGGTTTTTAAAACATGATCCTTTATATATGGTTTTCATAGTTGATCCATGCAGTTACTACTAACTATGAGACAACCATGCACTTCATACTATTTTTCCAAAAACTTAATCTCTAGGCTCCGAACAAGCCCCAAAAATTCTTAAATCCTTTCTTAAAGTATTAGAAGATTTATATTGATTAAAAAGGATGTTTATAATGAAATATAAAGGATTTATACCTCATAAGAAAATTTAGTATCTTACAACTCCCCCCCTTGAAACAACTCTTCCCCAAGTTTCCCTTTTGAGGGTGGAAAGCATCATCTAGGAATAGTTCTAGCCACTAAGAATGTACATCAACCTCTCTCTCCCAGGTTTTTTCCAATACATGGAAGTTTTTTCATAACACACATACTAAGGGAATATACCTGCCTCAAATAACCTTCATACTTTGATCAAAAATATGAATAGGTTGATCCTAAAAAGAAGAATCAATTTATAACTCAACCTCAGCAGGTTGAAGGACATGAGATGTATATGAATGATAATAGTAAATCTATGAAACATGGAAAACGCAATTCATAGCCTAGTACCATTGAGGTTATTACAACTGATAGGATACCAAAATGACTCTCTCTGGTATCTTAAAATTCCAAAAAAATCTTGGTTCTAACTTTCCCTATTTCTAAATTATTTGGTGCCCCATCCTAGGTGAAACACGTAAGAAAACATGATCTTCCACCTCAAACTCCAGAGGCCAAAAACAATTATTGGAATAATACTTCTACCTAGATTGAGATATATACATAAACTTCCTAAAAAGATGTACCTACTCTAATATCTCCTGAATGAGACGAGATCCAAATATAACTACATCTTATTCCTTCAACCATCATAGTGTTTAACGGCACAACCTACTATATAAGGCCTCATAAGGATCCATTTATATAGTTTCTTGAAATTTGTTATTATAATAAATTTTAGTGAGTGGTATTTGTTTCTCCCAAAAACCCCAAAAATCAAGGATTCATACTTAGAACAAGTTCTCCAATACCCATATCATACTATTGTACTAACCTTCAGTCTGAGGTTGATAGGTTATACTCAATAGTAACTGTGAACCTAGATCCTTATGAAACTCCAACCAGAATCACAACGTGAATCGATCACTTATGTTCAGTATGATAGTGAATGGAACTCCATATAGGATTATTATTTCCCTAACATATATCCTTCTTATATCATTCATTTAAAAGTTCTCTCTGATAGGTAATAAGTGAGAAAACTTTTTCAACCTGTCTATGATCACCCAAATTGTGTTATAGCCTTAGGGTGACCTAGGTAAACCCATTAAAAAATACATAGTGGAATAATATCATTTACACTCAATAATGGGTAAAGGATATAAAAGTTCCACTTATCAATAGTTCTCCACCTTCACCTAATAACAGGTGGAACACCAAGTGACAAATCCAGATATCTCTCTTTTTATCCCCAGCCACAAGTACTGGTGGTGTAAGTCAAGGTATATCTTGGTAATATAGGGATGTAATTTCCAAGTAGAGGAATGAGATATAAATTACTCTTGGATATCTTTACGAAACTAGAACCATCCATGAATGTTTAGGACCTCGTCCCCATTAACGAATCAGCCAGGTAGTGGGTCCTCACCTAAAATGCTCTCCCATTAGACCAAGCCCTTAGGATCAGAAAGCTACCTCATCTTCACTCTATCTAGAAGTGAATAGGTCACTAAAAAATCTATAATAATCGGTTACCTATGATGATCCTAAATATCAATATTCTTCTCAGATAAGAGGCCCATCAGCTTCCATTCACTATGAGCCTCTTGAACTACCTATGTTTGAGTCTACTGACTTAGAGCATTAGCAATGGAATTTTTCATACAAAGTTTATATGCAAGATAAAAATAAAAGGACTATAGTTATTTAAACCACATTTATTTCTTGATATTTAAATCACACTGTTTAAATATGTATTTTAGTATTTGGTGGTCCGTGTATACCTCAAAGCACTCTCCCATTAAGTAATTCCTCTAACAACCAAAAGCATGAACCACAACCGCTAACTCGATATTGTGCATCGGGTAATTCCACATGTGATATATCAACTGATGAGACCCATATGCCATAACTTGATTTCCCTAAATTATAAAAACTCCCAAGTCGATACTCGATGCATCACAATAAACCATGTATCCTCTACCAGGATCATGTAAAATCAGGATCAGTGTTGAAGTCAATATCTCTCTCATATCCTGAAAGTCTCTCTAACATGATTCATACTATCTAAACTGGACACCTTTTATAGTCAATCCTTTGAGTGGTGTTTCAAGTTATAATAAATTCAGTATAAAGTTATTATAATAACTATCTATCCCTAATAAACTTCTTATGTCAAATAAATTCTTAGGATAATCCCATAAAACTATGGATCTCACCTTCTCTGGGTCCATGGATACTCCTGATTCTGAGATAATGTGACACAGAAAGTGGACCTTGTTAATGAAAATTTTTCATTTTGAAATATTATCATACATATCATGCTCTCAAAATTTACTAATAATGATATCAAGATGTTTTTCATGTTCGTGTCAAGTGTGTGAGTACACCAAGATGTCATTCATGAAGAATACCACAAATGAATCTATATATGGGTATAAAACTAGATTCATCAAATTTATGAAAATTTCATGTATGTTTGTGAGACCAAACGACATTACCAAATAATCATACAATACATGTCTACTACATAATGGTGTACATGGTATATCTAATGGTCTAACACATTCCTAATGATATACCAACCTCAAATCTATCTTATAGAAGACTTTTTATCTATGGATATGGTCAAATAGGTCATCTATATGAGGTAAAGGATACCAGTTCTTCATGGTAATTTTATTCAATTTTTTTTAATTAATAAAATCTTGATGGTTTCATATACCTTCTTGGAAAAAATTACGAATGAATCCCATGGAAAATATTGGGTTGTATCAAACCCTTATCTTGAAAGTCCTCTAACTACCTCTTGAGTACTTGAAACTCAGTAATATTTATCCTGTAAGGAGGAATGGATACTTGTGTTACTCATGTAACTAGCTCAATAGTAAACTATACCTATCTCTATGAAGGTATCCTAAAGAAATAATCATGGAATACATCCCTAAAAAATTCCACTATAAGAGGGAAATATGTGCATTGTTCTCCCTGATCATCTAGAAAGATAATAGTAATATAGGTTGTCACTCTTTTAAATCCATGATGCTTTGGTATTGCTCAACTTTCTCAGACATCCCATTCACCATTTTGAATATAGATACCACCCTATGGTGATTTAAATTACACCCTCCAATAATAATAATCCATATAGGCATGATAAGGAACCAACTAGTCCATCCTGAGAATGATTTCAAAAACCTATCATCTCGAGGAAAAAAATGTTCCACATGAAACTATAACTTCCAATCTCAAGGGGTAATTCCTTTCACTAACCTAAACATTTTGATTAGATTCCCAATGGGGTATTGATTATAATCACCCCATAGAAATAATAAATCTTATACCCAAGACTCTTAATAATTACCACAAATATAAAGGAGTGGGAAGCTCCTACATCAAATAAAACAAACACTAAAGTAGTGAGTACTAAAATTGTATCTTGAAATTTAGAAGGACTGGCACTTTGCTCCTCCAGTATCAGATGCACTGTATATTTATGTCCTAAACTATGTTCCTAAGATAAATCCTAACTACCTTGGGTAGGCCCTCTCCACAGGCGATGTGAGTCTTGTGTCTGGATCCCTCATCCATGACCACCTCCTCATCCTTAATGGATGATAGTACTCTAGCTTCCCACCTTGAAATGAGCTAATGATCCTCCTCCTAATGGCAGTCCTGGTGTGACACCTCTTCCACTATATATGGGTGGAAAGGTCTAAAATCATATAAATATTCCCCATTCTACCACAGGACCAACACTCAACTAAGGCTCTATCTCACTAGGGCCTTATATGACCCTACTTACCACAATAATGACATATCACATGTCTATCTGAGCACACACTCTAGCTACTATCACCCCCTAGAGAAAGATCAAAATAAAACTTCATGTTTCCAGATGAACTACTACTATATCAAAGTACTAAACTTTAATGGCCCAAACCTCTATCTTATCTAATATTACACTCAGTAATGGGGTCCTGGTTTATTATATCAGTGACATTAGTCATAAAAATATATCCAAATGAGACCAAATGGTGTATATGATCCCATACTCAAAACATCTTTCTCTAGATGTCTCATTACCAAGGAAAGTAGGAACACAACACTAAATCTATGTGAAATGAGATGAATAATTCATAACAGATAGAGTTACCTACTCTAGGTTCCTAAAATCTATTACTCGATCATCTCTCAGTGTCTCAAGAAATAAATACTTGTAGAATATTGTTTGGAAATCCCTCCTGATCATAACCTAATTCTAGTTAGCCTAGATAAAACATCCCACTATATATTTTATGAACCACTAATAATATATTATATAATCTTTATCATAATCTCTAGAGGCATCTCTATATGGTCAAATATAAATAACATAGCCTCTATCCATGAATCAACAACTTGAGGACCATCATCCCCTGAAAACATAGGTGGATACTACTACTGAAATTCCCATGTCAACTTTACCATATTAGGGTCTAGTAATATGGATCCATGTATGGTCTACATGACTCATAGAAAACTCTATATAAATATTCCCATATCATTTATATCAATAAGTGTTGCTAGTGGAACTGTATGAGGTAATATTGGTGCCTTAGGTCCTACTACCTCTGGAGCATGGTCGTCGCCACCCTCTTAGCGCACAACTCAATGTTGTCATGTTGGAATATATATACAATGATAATAACATTCCTTGGATAATATTCAGTAACCAAAACGATCACATATAAACAAATAGGACTAGTATGAGAATTCCTATATAAAATCCATACCCCTTTTCCTGCTCCTAAATCCAAGTCTAGGTGATAAAGAAGATTATAAAGTTCATAAGATACACTCCCTACTTCTTACTACAAAGGTTGGGTTAGGGTCATGGTCTCATATATCACATCAAGGTCCCAATATATAGTGTCAATTGCAATTTATAGAGTAAAATTCCCTTTAAGTTTCAATTTTCATCCTCATTTAATGGCAATAATTTCATTTAAGAGTTATAATTCGGTTGTATGTATATTTATATATATTTATCATGGTCTAGTTAGATGAGTTACCATTCCCAAGTTATAAAGTACTATGTTTTATAATTTTCAATTGGAATTTCCTGTGACTAAAACTAGTCCCTTACAATGGTCCAATTATATGGATTCACTATTCCCTTTTTATAAAGGCACACACACTCTTTAAATTTCAATTGAAATCCATTTAATTTCAACCA
The DNA here is from genome assembly GCA_963277665.1 of Viscum album. NCBI lineage: Eukaryota > Viridiplantae > Streptophyta > Magnoliopsida > Santalales > Viscaceae > Viscum > Viscum album. Next base: position 826,123,276 of record OY728132.1, read on the forward strand.
CTAATGTTTTAGCCCATGTAACCAATGGTAAATGGATTAACATACCATAATTGGGTAATTAAGGTTCCAGTATCAAGATATATGGGAAAACACCATTTAGTTGATGTTGATATATTAATTAACCAATTATTTATCCTTTATTATAAGGAATGTCAACACGATTTCAATATTGTGATAAAATAACTACAATATTTTGTATTAAATACACATAGTAATAAATATGGAATGTTATATGCATGGAATGTAAATCCTCATGGTTATAGAATAATTCATGGGACAATACTTCCTTTCCTTACTGAGCCAAGGCTAAAAGTGAATCTATAATCATAATAATAATAAAGGCCACAAATTATGTGCGTCAAAAAATGGTGAAATTAATACAACTGTAATATGCATAATATTGAACAAAAATTCCCATACTAGGTAATACATATTTTCCCTATAAATAGTTTATCTAATCCCTAGAAGAGGCTCATTATCAAATTCTAATACATTCCTAGTCTCTTGTCTACCAACCTGAAATAGTAAGATAAAAGGAAAAGAAATATTTGATACAACTTTGTGACATCCCAGACTCATTTCACTCATAAGTAACTGAACCTAGTTATCCAAAAGTGCACCTCCCCATATACCATAGGTTTTCAACTAGTAGTAAGGGTTTATGATGGTATGGTGGAGAGACTATACTCTCATTGTCAGAGTGTAACACGATAGTATATAATAATAGAACAATATGTGAATCAATATAATAATAAGTTAACAGTAGAAGTGAACATCCAAACAAGAATAAATACAAATTACATATGTAGTAGAATAAATAATAAACACATCCATATCCACTATCATATGGAAAATGGTGTCCTTTCTATATGATATACAAAAAGGGGAATACATATAATATAGATCAATAGGAATATACAACATGCTATACAAAAATTCAAAAATAAAAAAAGCTATATCCAATATTATCACAAGTATAGGTTTAGTCCTCTTCTCATGTAATCCATACTAGTATAAAAAATCAGGCTTCCAAAGTTGTACCCTTCCCTTTATCCTTACCTGCAACCATGGAGTCTTTCTAGGTAGCAATTGGCATCCTGAACAGGGTGTGAGATAAACTCGGTAGGCCACCACCAATGGTGTCTATTACAAATATAGTATATGCATATGTGCTATAATAATGTGATGGTATAAAAATAATGATGTTGTAAATGATAAAGTGATACAAACCAAATCTAATAGTGCATGTTGTGATAAGAATTATATAGTGGAGAGTAATTGTATAGAAAAATAAAGCATCAACTGCTGCATACGTTGGGTGTATCAAGTATCAAACCTTCAAGGGATGAGTCCTAAGGCCATTGACCAAGGCATCCTCTTTGATTCCAAAAATATCATTCATAGAAAAATCAGTATAATTTAGACCTACATGGTCCAAGAACCCAAGTCCATTGACCAAGGTGTCTTCTTTGAGCCCACATAGATCATCCATATAAAACTCAGTATAGACTTGGGTGGAGCCCAAGGAGCAAGTCCAAGGTGCTCCAAGAAAGTTATGTCCAAGGTAATAATATAAGGCATCTAATATAAATGAATAATCAGTTCTATAAGGCGATGTTGGTTCCATACCAAATTATTCATTGTTAAACATTTTATATAAGGGTACAAAGGTCCATGTTAGTGCCTATTCCCGTTTTAACAATTTAATTCATTTTATTCAATTCATTGATCAGTTCACATAAAAATGATAAAAAAGGGTCCATGTTAGTTTCCATTCCACCTTACCAATAATTTACATTAATATACATAAACCAATAGATCATCCATCTCTTTTACAATCTCTATTTGTTCTATTTTACTTAGAATCAACATAGACCAAGAGGTATTCAACCTTTATAATACTAATTCAATTTTTATATGGCTTCCACTCATGGTTGGAAAGATCAACTCACCAAAAGGGGTGGCATAATCATAGGTACTCAAATCAACCCACCTAAAGGGGTGGTTTGGGTTAAGTTTTATGACCTCCAAACATGTAAAAGGAAAAGTAGATCATACAAACATGTTTAACAACATTAAATTTATGGTATTACACGTTTTTTAAGTAGTTAACAGTGATTCTGATGTGCATAACTGCATCATGATCTATAAACATCAATACAATTAGGTAAAATGTATAAAACAACTACCTTTGATGGGTAGAAGACTCATAATTTTCTACCAGTCTCTAACTTCGGTTATAATGGATGAAATTAGAGAAATAAAAAAATACCCTAAAAATAAAAAATATTAGCTCACATGGATTTAGTATTCCATAAGGATAGGTAAATGAAGAAAAGAAATGGTTGGATTTAAGAGATTACTAATGGCAATAAAACATGAAAACGGTGAGAGAAATGGACTTTGGGTGGAGGAGGTAGCTCAATGCCTAGGTTGGATGCAAAAGGATAGCTCCAACATGGGGGAGAGATGATTTTCATGGAATGGGGGGAGAAAACAAGGAGTAATCTAAATGGAAGGAGGGGAAAATTTTTAAATTTAACCTATTTTAAAGGGTTCATGGTTTTCTGCATGGTTGGAAAAATTGTGCACCAATCGTATGACAACATTGTCCCATGGTGTCACCCCTCACATGATTAGGTGCACGGTTAGACAAACCATGCGCTAACTATGAGATTTAGCTCTAAAAAAGTCTGACACCATTTCTCTTGGATATTTTCTTCCCTCACATTCTTTGTAAAAATCTTCTCCTCAATATATGGGTTGCACAGTTGAGCTTCATAGTTATTACTAACCATGCGCCAACCATGCATATCATACTATTTTTTCATAAACTAAATCTCTTCACTCCAAAAAATCCCTAGACACTCACAACCCCTTCCTTAAACTCTTAATAACTTTAATATATATATATATTGGTTTATATGGAAATATAAAGGATCAGTACATCATATGAAAAGTTAGGATATTATAGATTGTAGATAACTTAATGGGATCACATTGAAGAAAAAATACCTTATTCTAAGGATTTATGATTTATTTGAAAAGCTTTATGGGGCTCAATTCTTCTCCAAAATTGACCTCTGATCAGGGTATCATTATTTGAGGGTGAATAAAGAAGATATTAAAAGAACTTCCTTCTAAAAATATATGTACACTATGATTTTTTGTTATACCTTTTATCTTGAGTGATGATCCTACCACATTTATGGATTTGATTAATAGATTCTTTAAGGAGTACCTTGATAAATTTGTGGTGGTCATTATTGATGATATTCTGGTATATTCTAAATTTTTTGAGGAGGATGAGGGTTATCTAGGGATTATATTACAAAATCCAATGAAATATAATTTTTTTGGTAAATTTGGTAAATGTGAGTTAGGGCTGTGATAAGTATTTTTTTGGGACACATTGTGACTAGTAAAGGAATCTCAATTGATCTAGTAGACATAAAGTTCATAGAGGAGTGGCCCCATCCTACAATATTAATTGAGATTCATAGTTTCCTTGGTCTAGTAGGATACTATAGAAGGTTTGTGAATAAATCTTCATAGATTTATAATCCACTAACCATGTTAACTGAAAAGGGAGTTAATTTTATCTGGAAAAGGAGTATGAGTAATGATTCCAAGAGCTAAAGTGGAGGTTGGTTAGTGAACCTATTCTAACATGACCCACTGATGGAGAAGTATTTTTCATTTATAGTGATGAATCCTTAAAAGGTCTTGGATGTGTACTCATGTAGAATGACATGGTGATTTCTTATGCATCTCAATATTTGAAGCCTTATTAATAGAATTATCATACCCATGCTTTAGAGTTAGCTACCATTATATTTGAATTAAAGATATGGAGACACTATCTTTATGGAGATAAGTGTGATATATACACCAACCAACATATTTTGAAGTATATATTCACACAAATGAAACTGAACATGAGACAAAGGAGATAGTTAAAGCTTCTTAAGGACTATGATTGTTCTATTCATTATCACCCTAGAAATGAAAACAAATTCATTGGTGTGTTCATTGGTAAATAACCTGGAGTTATTTAAATGATGAGGATTCAAGGTGATCCATTGATCAAAGACTTATTAAGGATGGACATGGAATTCATAAGATATGGAAAATTATTAATCTTATCCCAAATTATTTCCCAACCACCATTACTATAGAAGATCAAGAAGTCACAAAGAGATGATCATAAGTTATAATATAAGATATAATTTTTGAAAAATGGGAAGCTTCTTGAGTTCAATGTTGATCAAGAGGGATTATTTAGGTTTAGTATAAGTGTATACATCACATTTTTTATAGAGTTAAAGAAAGAACTGATGAATAAAGCTCATAGATATGCGCTCTCTATACATCCTGGAAGCACCAAAATTTATAGAGATCTATGAGATAATTATTGGTGGGATAAAATGAAAAGGTAGATTATATATTATACTAAAAGATGTTTGGTGTATCAATAAGTGAAGTTGCAGTGACAACTACCCAAAATAATGATGCAACCACAACCCATACCTATATAAAAGTGAGAGAACATCACTATGTACTTTGTTACTATCCTTCCTAAGACATCCATGGGAAATAATAACATATGGTTAATCATTGATATATTAAAAAAGTATTATCATTTTATGGCTATATGATTGGATTTCACCCTTGACCACCTTTTTCATTTTTATATTAAATAAGTTGTGAGACTTCATGGGGTAACACTATCAATTTTTTTAGAATATGATCCAATATTTAATTCTATGTTTTGGAAGATCCTTAAAAAGGAAATGAATACCAAAGTAAACCTTAGAAAATACTATCATTTGTAAAATTATGGGAAGTATAATAGGACTATTCAAACATTTAAAAACATTTTAAGGGATAACTAACTTCATTTTCAAGGGAGTTGGGACTAAGATCTTCCACTTTTCGAATTATCCTATAACAATAGTTTTCACTCGAGTATTCAAATGGATCGTTATGAAGCACTCTATAAAAAGAGGTGCAGAACTCTAACATGTTGGGATGAAGTTGGATAAGGAAAACCAGTGGGATAAAACATTGTGAAAGACACTACAAAGAAGATAAAAGTGATCGGGAAAACCTATCAAGGTTTCTCATAGTCGATGAAAGTGTTATGATAAAAATAAAAGGAAGGAGTTAGAATTTCATGTTGGGGGTCATGTATTCATTTAAATATCACCGTGTAAAGTAGTCATGATAATTGAAATAGAAAAAATGTGTCTATGATCCATTGGTCCATTGGTCCATTTGAGATTCTAGATTGTGTTGGAGTAATATCCTATCGATTGGCACTATCTCTAAATATTTCCAAGGTCCATGAAATTTTCCACATATACTTATTAAGAAATTATCTATCATACTCAACACATATACTAGACACACATAGTGTAGAATTTGGACTTTTATTGTAATGACCTAGGTTTTAAGAGCCATGTTTTTATATTATTTTAATTCTAAATAAATTTTCTCTATTCATTCAAAAGAATTAAAACTTGATTTGAGATTGTTCCATATAAGATATAAACCAAACTAATGAATCATTATTAAATTATAATGCAATATTAAAATGAATATACATGAAATCATGTGTCAAATATAATGGATTATTATATATTATGGATGATTACATCTATTAGAACTATGAAAATTAAAAAGGGGAAACAAATAAGAAAGAATAATATCTTTAAAACTAGAAACTCCCCTATACCACCATCACATCTATAAATCAACATTAATAAAAAAACCTAAATTGAGAAATAATATCATGAAATTTCAAATCATGATGTGATATTTAAATGAAAACTATGGAAATAAGAAGTGTGACTTAAGAAGTGATAGTGGAATGCATGATTCTTGCAAGTCTATATATAGTAATGAAATCTAGTTGTTATAAATATGGTCATTGGAAATAAGGTCATTAGAAATATGGTCATTGGATATACATGTATCAAATATTTATACTTAATTTTTATTTTATTAGTAGTAAATTTAGAATAAGATAACTCGTAATGAAATACAAATATAATATTAAAATATTATATATTTATATTTATATTTATATATTATTATTATTATTAATAAAATATTATATAACATGTTTATAAAATTTTAATAAAGATTTTAATATTAATGGATTAGTAAAATTAAATTTTAGAATACAAATAATTAATTTTAATGGTATTTGTTAAAGTGTATTTAGTATAAAAGTAAAAAAATCAAAGAACTATTTTATTAACTGTTGTATATTTTATAACAATAAATTATATTGATCAATTTTAAAATATTTTTATATATTAAATAATATATTTACATTTTTTATATTTTAAATTGATTTGAAATATTATTAAAGAACACTTAATGTTTAAAATTTTCATTTTTCAATAAAATCATTTTTCATTAGATTTTGTATTCTCATTTTAAAACTAAATTTTATAATTTTAATTTAACCAAATTAAACGTTCTTTTGGATTTAAAATGAAAATATTATCTTAGGATTAATTTTTGATATTTTTTAAAATAATTTATTTTTAGTTGAATAGTCAAACAATACCAATTTTGTTAATACTGTCACTTTTATGACATTATCATAATACATGAATAACTTAAATGTTTTTGAAACCTTTATATATAATATATATATATATATATTAAAATAAATCATTTAATAATACTATATGGAATTTATAAAACCCATGTTTAATATTTTTGAAATTTAAGTAATATTTTAGTCTAAATTTTATTTAAAAAATAGTTTTCATTACTTGTAGAAATTATATCTGAAAAATGGATTTATTATTTTATATTATCATTTTCATAATATTTAATAAGGTCAAATTTATTTTTATGCATAAAAATAAAATTTCTAGGATTAAATTTAATTACCACAATAAGAGTAAAACTATTATTTTCAAAGAACTATTCTATTAAAATTGTGTAATTTTTATCTAGTCAAATAAATTAATATCTTATTAACAATGACTATAATATAATTTTTAAACCTATATATAAATATATTATCACTAATTTATTTTTTTATTAATGTTATATAATATTTAGAACACTTAATATTTAAAACAACATTTTTTTTTGCAAAAATCAGTTTTCTATATATTTTATGTTTTAATTTATAAGTTAATATTCTCATTTGTATAAATTTAATTAGTTTAAATAGTGGATAAATTTAGGTTTAACATTCCAAATTTGTTAGGAGGGGTTATCTTTATAATGGCCTATGCCATTATGGTTGTGAAATTCAGATGAAGTTTGTTTTTTTCTAGACAATACATTTTGAGAACTAGGAAATTATAATTAGGTTTTGAGAGTTTGAACATCCTAGGATGGTGTTTTGGGATGGGTTTCAAGGATCAAGTGATGACTCGAGGGTCTGGGAGGTCTTCGAAGGAGTGTCTGAGGGCCCAAGACTACTAAAACCTACAACATTACCTCATTCATGATGTGGATTGGGTATTAATGACATGAACATGGTTTGTAGGGTGGGCAGAGAAGTTTTAGGACATGAAATTCATTTCCAAGATCTGAATAGGTTTTTTAACAAAATATCATGATGTGAAACCATGTTTCATGCCATGAACTTCTCTTATGTGATTTATGGGTGTTTAAAAGTGATGGGATCTATTTGGAACCCTCATATTCCATTCACCTAAATCCCTTATGAGAATTAGGATGAGAATAGAGGGTTTTAGACTCCAAGAGATCCTTTGATCTTTTTTATTCCCCATTTGTAGTGTCATCCATTTCAATAGATCACTTTTTGTAAGTCTTCATCCTTAAATTCCATTGATATCTCATTATATTCAAATTTCTATCGAGCATGTCTTGTTTCTGATTAGAGAAATTGGATGACAATTCCAATGGATATTAAATGGAATTGTATGAGAATGATTAGAATTTGTATTGTATAGAATGAGGATGTCCCGTGATTATGAACTAATTCTATTGATGGGTGTTTCGATGAAGTTATGTCCCTTGATAATTCTTTCTATGTTTTTTGGTCAATTTTCGTTGAATTGACAATCAAAACATGGAATTGATTTGGGTTTTTTTCTCATCAAAGAACCAGGAGTGCATTAGGATTAGATAGAACTCTCTTGGATGATGTTGTGGCTAAGGTACATCATTTGGTTGGTTTTTTCTAAAAGTTAAAATTTAATTATATTAAAAAAACATGACTTATTTTCATGTGATAGGGATTTTTTCTAGAATGATGTCAGAAGCATGATATGGAACTTCCATGGGTAGTTGGTTGTGGTTCCAGCTAGGCAGTTATATCTGGTAAGTCATTCAAAAAAGTATGCCTTCACCTATGGTTATAATATTTCTTATATTATTTTAATTAATTATAATTTAGTTATAATTAATTAATCTGGGATGCTTGGATGTGATTATAACCTCATGGAATTGTTTGATGATGAATGGAAATAGACGGATTGGAAAAAGTAGCTAAATTTGATGGAATGGGAGTTGGATCCATTTTAGTTATGTGGTTCTATGAACATGACCCAATGGTATTATGTATCATTTATTGACATGTGATATGAGGTTCACCACCTTGGGTGAAGGATCCTTATCTCATAACTATGATATGAATGAAACATAATATATTTTAATTGATTTTCCTAATAAATTAAAATGAGAGACCCGGTGTCATGCTTAATTAGTTAATAAATGACATGTATTGAATAATTGAATGAATATGTGTAATAAACTGACAACATGCCAAGGGGAAAATTGGACCTTGTGTGTTGGCTTGTTTCCTAGCCTCCAATGGTTGAGGCTTAACACAGTGTGTATGTATATCCCATGAGAACTATGTTGATGTTTAATCACATGGTGTGTGTGTGTGTTCCTTATAAGATGTATATTGTTTATTTGATCACATGGTGTGTGTGTGTGTGTGTGTCCCATGAGACCTATATTGATGTTTGATCACATGGTGTGTGTGTGTGTGTGTCCCTTGGGACCTATGATTTATGTTTGATCATAATGTGTGTGTGTTTGTAAAGCCTGTTGACCTATGTTTGATGTTTCTTTCATGTGTATTTCTGTTATTATTATTATTATTAGAATTAAATTATGTTTGATCTATCATTTTCATCCTATATTTTATTTTTTTGTCTTGTTTTTTCTATAGTTGATCATGCAGGTTTATCCTAGTAGACATCCCCTTAGAGAAATGTGTTTTGTGTGATGTCATCCTGCATTGGACTATCCCTTTAAGAGGTATGTGTTATCCATGTTTGGAACTGTCTCTCTTAGGAGGATGTTCCATGTTGTGGGATGTTATTCCTTCAATCATGGAGATGAAGGAGGTATAGTCAGGGTTTGAGCAGCTTTTGAAGTGCATGATCGCTCGATACATGGGTGTTTACTTACTTAATTATGCATTTGTGATTATATGCTTTTTTTGGGTAGTAATGTATTACCAATTTACTTTCTACTAATCTTATCACATGTACATACAGTTCATATATTGTTCATGTGTGTAACTGTATCGATGGTGTCCTATTGAGTTGTACTCACACCCTACTTAGGTGTCCATGGAACTTGGGTACCTGAGCATCCCTTGATTTTTTCAGGTAAAATTTGGATTAAGGCTCATGTTTTTTCATTGATAAGGATAACTTTCTATGATTCTAGAGATTGTGATGAGGTGAGGTTTGAGTTTTAGAGCCTATTTTACTTTTGTTCTTCTATTTATTTGTATATGTGATTAGCCCAGTGGGTGATCATCCATTTTATTTATATAATTGTTGAGTTTGTATACTACTACATATAATTTATATAGATATAATGTTTATTGTTTCCACTTACTATGATTGTATATTATTTACAAATTTGGTTATTTATTGTGATTATGTACTCTGATTGAGAGTATAGTCTCCCTGTGACTTTACTTAGATCCTTACTACTAGTCAGAAGTCTCTAGAATATAGGTAGGTGTGCTTGAGGTCATGTGACATTCCATCTCAGACTTGATGATTTAGGTCAGGGTGTTACAAAATGTTATCAAATGAGGTTGTATTGTTTTTCATGTTTTGGAGAGTTGGTAAACAGGCAATATAGGGATGTTTTGGAGCTTGTGATAAAACAAAACTGGTGTATCGTGAACACCATTTCTGAGGTTAATCTTGGTTAACAAGGCATAGATTAATTTTCTTGGTTTATGTTTTTATTTTTGTATATTATTTCACCTTATGTGACGCACATGAATTTTTATGGTTCATAATTTCAAATGGATTTGACTCTTATTAATATCGGTAGGAAGTGTTTCATGAATCATATTAGGAACAAAAATTATTGTATGACATATATATTGGTTAGGTGTTATTGTACTAGTTATGGAGAACTCATCTTCATCTTCTTATTTTAAACAACTTGTATTGTGTTTTAAAATATGATTTCTTAGAGACATTCCGTCATATGGGATCCAATGAATATGTACTTATGACAGTAGTTCATGTGATACTATGGTGTGGTGCACCTGGGCGATGATAGTGATGATGACGGTGATGATGATAGTGATAATGATGGTGGTGAGGATGTAGTCCTTCTTTGCATATATGGTGCAAAATCCCTTGTAAGGTGATTTTTGGGCAATAAATGCCTTAATAAGAACTAAGTGTGAGAATCATGTGGCTAGGTCTCGTTGATTAGGGAGCCAACTATGGTTTATGTTGATTTTTCCTTATAGTACATAGTGGAATCCTATTAAACCAAACCATAAATCCTTGAATCTTGATTTGGTTAGTCTAAGAGAGAATCTAACATGGAATATCTTGGGAGATGTGCTTATATGTCATTCTAGGGGTTGTAACCCTTAGTAGAACCTTGTGGGAATTTTTGGAAGACCTTGTATCCTAAAATATGACTATGGTTACTATAAAGTCATCATCTTATACTTCTTGAAAGTAACATGAGTTAGAATATTTCTTATAAAGGGACAGTTAAGGTTAATTCCTTGGGGTGGTTTTTATTGTTGAAATTCTATGTTCAAGTGAGCAACCTTTAAAAGGCCTAGTGGAAGGTCTTGCAAGTTGTCCTGTAACTCATAATTAAAGATCACCTTGAGTTCTAGTACTTGTGATATAAGGTTGGTTTTTGGAGCGTTTTGGATGAACATTGGCTTAAGTTGACATTTTTAAGGCCAATTTTTTATGGTTAAACATGGTAACAAGGAGTTTATTTTTCTAAAAGGAGCATTGTGAGTGCTCGGTTTGTCAGATTCAATGCCTTGTAAAGCATGGGAAGATAAAATGTGAGTGATTATAGGTATTAAGTTCTATGAATCAAGAAATAATAACTATTTTTAGAGTGATGAGTGATATTGTCTTGACTTTCTAGGAGAGCCTTAATGCATGAGCGTACATGCAGTGGTTATGCATTGGGTCGGTTGAACCAGTAAAAGCGGGGTGGTCTACTAATAATTGAGTATGTTCTTGGTTTTTTGGATGAACTTGGAGGAGGTAGAGATGGTAGGACACTAATTTTTTTCATTTCAATATCAACTTATGATTATAAATCAAATGCTTACATAGTTGTCTCTATGAAAGATGACGACATCGGAAAAGGATCAAGGTACCATTGTGAGTTCAAACTAAGTTTGTTATTAGTGAAGATATTGTGGTTCGATATAGAGGCTTGGGTAAGTAGATGATACCTATCTAGTTCAAGAGTTACATCCTACACCTAGGATTCTATAGAATGTTATGCACATTGAGAATGGATTATTAACAGAAGTGGAGTTCATTTTGAGTAATATAGGTTTGTGCAATACTTGCTATTTCTCTTAGAAATTGGTTAAACAGACAGTCATGTCTAGTCATTGTGTTCAATGATGAATAGTAGTGGTTTAGGTAAACTGATGTGAGCATTTTAATGTGAAAATAATTATACTCATATGGTGGGGAGCATCGACTTTGTGTGTGTTAAATGACCTCTCTTATGGAAAGCTTTATAGTCTTGTGTAACACTGACCATTGGATGATTGTGGTGACTCTGGAAGATATATGGGAAGTGGAATCAAGATTATCTGTTTCCATGTTGGATTCTTGGGGTTTTATTTATATATATCACTATGTGGATATTGGATATGGGATTTAGACTCAGGAGAAAATCAGTGCGAGTTAGGAGAGAGTCAGATCGTTGGTGTGTTAATGCACGGTTGGGAGCCTTGTAGCTAGTGCAAGTGGTTGGTGAACCAACTAGGGGAAATCCATAGAAGTTAATTATACTTAGGTTAAGATGTTATAATAATCTAAAAATTCTACTGAGTCTTAAGGAATTGTAATCAATGGCTTCATAGAGCATTGGTTGTTTAGGCCAGTTACCTTTACAAGAAGATGACTGGAAAAGTAATGACTAGAATTTCTGTATGAACCTGAAAGCGGTGGTTGGAACCACATAAAGATTTTTATATCTCGTATGAATGAATTGTTAAGAATCATACATAAATTTTCATGAAATATCAAAAAAATTTGGGTTATTTTAGTCGATATAGACTCATCAGTTCGACTCAGAACTAGAAACAAGGTTTTGGTATTGAATTTTAACTTGTGTCTTGTGTTGATTGAGTGAAATGGAATTGAACCACACTAGGCATGTTGTTGGATTACCATAATCCTATTCCATGTGTTGATTCCTTTGGTGGGTATCATTTCTATTCTTCTTGGGGAGTTGGTGGAAGACACTGTGGTGTTCTGAGTTGGACAGTTGTGGTGATCATGGTCTCAAATTTGGGCGACTATGAGTTTTTGGATTATATTTTGGTGTTAATCCTTGGATTTATGTAGAGGGTCGTGAAGGTATTCCAAGAATAATCACATAATTATCATAGTGAGTTAGAATTTATGTTTTTAAGGTAGATAACTCCTTGTGTTTGATGATCATGGTAGATCAAAAGATGTGTTTCACACACTACCACAACTTCTCAAGGATGGTAAGTGCTATGGTGGGGAGATTGTAACAATCCATGCCATTATGGTTGTGAAATTCAGAGGAATATTATTATTATTATTATTATTATTATTATTATTATATTTTTTCTAGATGGTGTATTTTGAGAATAATAAAATCAAAACATGGTTTTGAGAGTTTAAACGTCCCAAAATGGTGTTTTGGGATGGGGTTCAAGGCTCGAGTGATGACTCGAGGGTTCAAGAGGCCATCGGAGGAGTGGACGAGGGCCTAGGATTGTTGAAACCTATTATAGTAACCCATTCACATTGTGAATAATTTATTCATGGTTTTAAAATGGTACATGGGGATGAAATAGAGGTTTTAGAACAAGAAATATTGTGTCTAGGCTCCAAAGAGGTTTTGTCAAGAAATATCATAATGTGAAACCATGTTTTACATTTTGAACTATTCCTATATAGTTTTATGGGTGTTTAAAAGGGACAGGTTTGGTCTGGAACCCTCATATTCCATTTCCCCAAATCCCTTATAAGAATTGGTATGGTAATGGAGGGTTTTAGCCTCTAGGAGCACCTATGATCTCATTTCTTCACCATTTGGAGTGTCATCAATTGTGATGGATCTCTCTTGGTAAGTCATCTTCCTTGAAATACCTTGATGTATAATTCTCTTTGAATTCATATTAATCATGTATTGTTTTTTATTAGATAAATAAAATAAAAATTCAAATGGATATTTAATAGAATTTCCCAAGAATGATGAGACTTTGGGTCTCATAGTAAGAGGATGTTTTGTGACGATGAACGCATTATATTGATGTGTGTTTAAATGAATGTATTCCCATTGATAATTATTCATATCTTTTTAGTATTTTTTTTAATTTTCAATAAAAACATAGAATTTATTTAGTATTTTTTCTCATCGTAGAATCAGGACTGTATTGAGAGTGGATCAAACTCCATTTGATGATGTTGCGGATAAAGTACACCACTTGGTTGGATTTCTTATAAGATTAAAATTTAATTATATTAAATTGGTTTATGTATTTTTTTTCATGCAATATATATTTTTCCTAGAACGATGTCAAAAGTGTGAGATAGACCTTCAAAGTGTGGTTGGTTATAGTTTTCTATAGGCGTTCATATATGGTAAGTCGTTTGGAAAAGTATACATTTGACTTTAGTTATAGGCTTACTTGTATTCTTTTGATTAATTATAAATTTTTTATAATTAACTTTTTAGGGATTATTAGACATGAGCAAAACCTCGTGGCATTGTTGGAGCCAGAATGGACTTGGATGGCTTGGACAAAGCATATAGCTTCTCTTGAGTGGGATTTGGCTCTATTTAAGGTAGTTGGTTCTATATACATGACCCTATGGTATTATGTATCATTTATTGTCATTTGATATGAGTTTCACCACCTTGGGTGAATGATAATTATTTCATGATTGTGATATGAATGAAACATGATATATTTTAATTAATTAGCCTAATAAATTAAAATGATAGACTCAGTTCCATACTTAATTAGTTAATAAATGAACTATATTAACTAATTAAATGAATATTCCTAATAAATATACAAGGAACCAAGGGACATGTTGGACCTTGTGTGATGGATTTTTTTCACCAATAGTTAAGTATTAACATGGTGTACGTGTGTAGCTCATGATACCAATGTTTTTTGTTTGACCACATGGTGTGTGTGTGTGTCCCATGAGACTTTTTTTGATGTTTGATCACATGTTGTGCATGTGTATCATGTGGGGACTATATTTGATGATTTATCACAAGGTGTGTTTTTGTTTGTGTGTGTGTGTAGCTCGTTAAATAGTGCTTGATGTTTATTAAATGTGGATTCCTATTATTATGATATTGTTTGACTTGACATAATGTTTGATCTATCATTTTCATCATGTATTGTATATGATGTCTTTTGTTTTCTACAGTTGAGCATGCAGATTGAGCTTAGTATACATCCCCTTAGAGGGATGTGTTAGGAATGATTTCAGAATGCATTAGAATATCCCTTCAAGAGGGATGTGTTATCCATGTTTGAGACTATATGTCTAGGAGGATATGATAGGTTGTGGGACAATGTTCTTTCTATCATGGAGCTGAAGGAGGTATGGTTAGTGTTCATAGCAGCTTGTTGAGTGAATGACCACTCATAAAATGGGTTTTTACTTACTTAATTATAAATTTGTGATTACATACTGTGTTTTTACAATCAAGTATTTCCTATTTACTTTCTTTTGAACTTTTCATATGTAATTACACTACATATACTGGTCATGTACGGGACCATGTTGGTGGTGTCCTACTGAGTTGTACTCACACCCTACTCAAGTGGTCATAGAACTTGGGTACCCAATAATATCTCACTTATTGTAGGTATAAGTTGGGTTGAGGTATGGTTTTTATCATTAATAAGTATAGATTTATACTATTTTTAAGACAAGTATGTGGTGAGGCTGGAGTTGTAGAGCCTCTTTTACTTTTTTTATTCACTTTATTTATATATGTGATTAGCCCATTGGTCGACAGGATTTAGTATTTTTATGAATATTGAGTTTTTATACTATTTTATCTCATTTATATATATTTAATGTTTATTTTTTCATATATTTTTATTGTATATTTTTTAAATATTTAATTATTTATTGTTATTTCATACTTTGATTGAGGATAAGTAATTTTACAACTTTACTTAGACCCTTGCTACTAGTTGGTAGTCTCTAGAATACGTGGAGGTGCACTTGAGGTCATGTGGTATTCTATATTAGACTCGGTGATTTGGTTCAAGGTTTTAAAATCTTATATTTTTAGTAAAATATAAATTACTTAGTGAAAAAACTAGTTACTAAAGTAAAAATCAAAATGGTAACGTGTAAAATAACTAATCATAAAAGTCTATAAACATGTTTAAAATGTGTGATAAAATTCATAGTTGATACATTATCGACCCACACCCTTCTCTGTTCAATTATTTACCACTTTTATATCCATTTACCCATGAATAGTTTCATTTCATCATTGAAAAAGTAATGAGTTTATACAAAAGTGTTATTTTATTCACTTATAAAAGGGGATCACTTTCACCACATTTATACACCCATTACAAAGGATTAAATGTACTAAAACTATTCCATAGTATCTCCTCAACCCTATCCACATATCCAATAATCCTTTTCTTTCCAAAATACTAATCTAATGATCCTTTAGGTTCTACCTAAGGGAGAACATCCAAAGGGTGAGGTGGTCCTCTTAACTAGTCTCTCTTAGTTTCTTTATACTTAAACCCTATAAAACATTTTCCTATACATGAAAATATGATAAAATAATTATTTTTAATATGATGAAGTTTTATTATACTAATGGAATAACTATTTTCTAGCTCCCTCTAAAACTATTCAAAAAATGAATACATCATCATGTGTTTGTACGGACTACCGCCTCTATGAACAGAGAGTTATATTTTTTATAAAATATTAACATGGATAGTTCAAAATAGTTATTTAATGAAAAAAATATACTAATTATAACATTATTAATATTCTAAAATGATAATTATTTTATTTTTATACCACTTCTATTCTATGAAAAATGAGATCATCATTCGTGTACTTGTAAACTAACACTTCCATGAAACAATGCATTTCCTTTTACATTGATTCCTAACATTGATGAATTTAAATATGAATACAATTCATAAAAATGATATTTATTACACTATTAATATTATATAAATATAATATTTGTCATTATAGAACCGATATTAATAATAAATGGTCATAGTAATCTTAACTGCCTTAAATGAACATATAAAGGCACCTTTCTTAATTTGAGTGCATTTTAGAAAACTTGTGAAACTGTATAAAATTTGTGATAACAAAATAATAAATGATATAAAAATATACAATTAAGGATAATATAAATATATTTTACAACACATTTTACCATGTTCAATATAGAGAGTTATAGAGAAATTGAATGAACCACCTCAAGTAACTGACATATGCAAAAAAATAATAATAAATGAATAACAAATGATAATAAATAAACCCTAGACAATGAAAAATAGATCAATCAAATATTAATTAAGTTTTTAATAAACTTAATTTTATTATCCTAAATGTTAAATACACACACAAAACAAATCATGACCTAAGGTAATGGTTGTCGGATCTGAATTTTGTTTTATTGAGATATAATTTTTATTCACCAATTGTTTTTTTTTGTGGTGTATGTATTGGGATTGGATTTATTTTTTCATAAATTTAATAAAATATATAGTATTTAAAAATACATATCATGTTCTACCTTCCATTTATTTTCAATTCAAAATATTAAAATTATGTAAGGGTTTTGTTTAACTCAAACCACCTTTCTTTGAGTAATTATGTTTCATCTTGTACTCCTTATTTATATCATTGGTTTCTTCCAGCCTAAGATTTTATTTCATGGTAATTTATCTTTATCTCTATTGAAAATTAATTTTTTAAATTTAGATATTTTACCTTGATTAATTTCTTTCAAAAAAAAGTATATCATTGTTGAGAATATTTCTCATCCTCTTTAACGACGATTTTCCCTCCTTATCTATATTTTCATTTCCTACTAATTTTATCCTTTATATTTGGAAACTTACTTATGTGTTATCTCTTGTGAACTAAATATTTCCCTTATCCTATTTTCAAATTAATTTTTTATTATCCCTTTTTATGATATGGTATTTCAAAAAAGGTATTTTAAAACATAAAAAGAGATCCTTTGAACCACCCTCATTACTTTTGGGTTACACATTCTCTTTCTTTTACTCCATTTTCTTCCATTTTATCCTCATGTAATTCCTCAATATTCTATATATATGTTCCTTAAATATATTCCTAGTTTACTTTTTCTATCTTTTTGGGGATAATACATATTTTAAGATCCCTTCCTGATTCTCTCTTTTAAGAAGACCAGATTTAAGGGAACTTCTCAATTTCTAATTTCATGTTAATTACCACCCCTATGAATTGTTTTTAACCATTATTAGTTTATGAAAACTCACTTAATTTTATGAAAACCACTCTTAGTTAAATTATGGTTTAAAGGGAAATAATAATCTCTTTCCTTCTTTAAAATATCCTTTATCTATTTCATAAAGCATCACCTAAGTGGTTTGTTTTTATTATTTCTTTTCCCCTCCTCATGAATTTTCTACATTTAAACTTTATGTTCAAGATCTTTACTCTATTATTCAAATATGAATGTCCAAAATGATTTAATTCCTTTTTTTATTAAGAATCCTTATGATATATCCTTTTTTATGCTTTGAGATGAGATTATGAAACCCACTTCTTTCTCATGGGTTTTATCATGCTTATGCTTTATATATAGTTACTTTTCCTTATAGATACACATATGCATGTACATGTTATAAATATGAAGGATGTGTCATGATAGTGCTCCAATGCAATGGGTAATGTTTTTATCTTATGAGATATTACATGGTCAGTTAGCCTAATCACACTATGTTATGTTTCCATGGTGGTGAGCAAAATGTGTGGTGCATGGGTGGTTAGCCTAAGAACACTAAGTTATGTTGTCTTAGCACTGAGAATCATGTATGGTTAATGGGTTTTTATCCTAATCACACTTTGTTTTGTTGTATTGGTGGTGATCCTTGACTTATTCTCATGATGTAATGTTTTATGTTGTTGCCACATATTTTTTATTCCATGAACTTATGATATCATTACCTTATTACATATTTACATGATTATCTCGCACTCTTATACCATTTTATGTGTTTTTTTTTTTGTGTTTACATTTTTTTTCTATCATGAATCCTAACGTCCTGATACACTACACCACTAATTGATGCTTGAATCAATGTTCACTACTATACCTCAAGATAACCTACCTATAAACCAGAGGCTCCTAGATAGCAATGGGTATCTAAGGTGGTATAGTGGAAAGAATATACCTCATTCATCAGAGTAGAAAAATCAACAGAAATAATAATAAATCATATACATACATATAATTAATTGGTAAAAAACACTTAGTCAAGCACCAACAAATAATCAAAACAAGACATGCTATAACAAATGAACTATATATTGTATGTCAGAAAAGAAGTACATTAGTAGAATATCATATACATTAGAAACCAAAATTTAAAAAGGAAAAACTAGGAAAAACCATGAATATGCTACTAATTTCTATCCTAGTCCCAAACTCCCATTCTTTTTCCTAGTAATCCAATAAACAATTATTGAGCCTTGCCCAAACCCAATCCTACAATCAATCATCATCATCTTGGGTACTAAGTTTCATGGTATCCTGAGAAAGGTGTGACTACAATTCAATAGGCCACCACCAATGATATCCCTAAATATAACCAGAATATATTAATGTACATGTAGAAGTGGTACAAATAAACAAAATTAATAATTTAATAATTTAATTAAAAGGTAGTAAATTACTACTAATTCCTAGGCTCTATGATGACACCTGAGTCTTTTCTCTACCACTATCGATCCTTTAGTCTGTGGCCCTGATCAACCATACCTGATTCATCCAATATTAGGGTTTGTATAAGCACATAGAATGATTTGTTTCAAACATGTTATCATATCCACCCTTATGGATATTTTCTTTAGTATCTCAATACCACCTGTGAGGGAATTTTCATGTAGTAACTAAACACTTCCTATAAGGGAATTTTCTTTTAGTAACTAAACATTGCCTATGAGAGTGTCTTCTTATAGTAACTCAATACCATCTATGAGATCATTTTCTTATAATAACTCAACACTTCCTAGGAGGGTACTTTCATTTTTAGAATCTAGACTCCCTGATGAGGATTTTCCATACTAATACATATAACAATATTATTTCATATGAGAAATTCCAATCTACCCCTTTGATATCCTTTTACAATATTGATCCCATTTCACATTTTTAACATTTACTAATTCACTTTAAAATTTCAATTAAATTCATAATCTATGAATTCAAATCAGAAAATAAATCTCTAACTTTGTAACCTAAGGTTTACCAATTTTCTATGTCAAAATAAAATCATAATCTCACTATTTAATTTCATAATACCATGTTAATCATAATTCATAATTTTATATTTTATTACTTATCAATTTATTAGGCCCAGCACAAGGGTAACAACCCAAAATAGGGCTTCTCCTTATATTTTCTATTCATTTCATAAAGATTTATAATTCTTTCAATTATATTTACAACCTCGATTATTGTGAAATTCCATTTCATATCCATTGATTTAGATCACAATATTTTTTAAATCGCATAATCATAGTGAGTAATATAATGATACCAATTCAAAATAAGTTCAAGGATTCAACTAGAGTTATCCCTTTAGTATTATCCACTTATTTTTTATAAAACATGGCTTACCATTTTTTTGTCCAATTCCTGGTTCAATTCTTCATTGTGGAATTCCATTGGGAATCTCCTTTTTCTAAGGTTCAAGGAATGTGAAAGGGGGTGTTTAACAAAGGAAAATGGAAATTAAAGCTTTAAATTTTAACTAGGTTAATACATGGAGAGATCGGTATGACCACAAAATGTATCACTCAAAAAAATTTCAGACTATGGGTTAATTTTAAGGACCACCTACCTTAGCATCATAGACTTCCACTCATCTGATATTGACCTTTGGTTCAAGATATAATAGAAAACAAAAGTGAGAAAAAGGCATGGAAATAGGGAATATTAGACATAAATGGAAATATCTCACTTAACAATGAGATAAACAAATAATATAATGAGATAGAGTTATATATTTACCATAGTCTCTTCAAGACCTCAGTTGAAATTCAATTCAGATAAGGGATGAGGAAGATCTTACCATGGAAGAGAGGGAGGAGGGAAGGGTTAAGCATGAGGGGCTACTAGCCAAAAATGGGCAGAAAACGAGGGGTATTGGATTATAAAATTATAAGGGAAAATATTAATATTCTATTTTTTAAGGGTTTCATGGATTGGATTCATATTTCACCAAATCATGAATCAACAATGTGATAAGAACTATCTTAAACACCCCTCTTCACATGGTTGGTCTACACAATTTACCAACCATGTGAAAACCATGTGGATTGGCTCTAGAACCCTCTACAAAAAATTTCCCAATTTATCTAAAACCATGTACAAACCATGTACCAATTCCTAGTTACAAACCATCCAGAATAGTTTTCTTTGAGATTAGTATAGTTTTTCTCAAACCGTGTGCTAACCATTCCAGAAAACTATGTACTATACAAACTAAATTGAAAAAAACTCCATGCTCAAGGTGTTGCATATTTTCTCCTAAACTGTGCACACTAAACCATTCACCTAGGATAGAAACCTATGAAAACTTCAAAAACTCAACATGAATCTCCCAAGACTTATCTGAGAACTTAAGAAACCTCACAAATCTCAAAAAATATCCAAAACGTCCCTTTAATATGTTCCTACTCTCAGATTCTTGATCAAAACCTTGGTTATCAAAATATACCATCATCACACACCTTACCCTTAGGGAATATGCTAGTATGATAAGGGGTTATGTATCTAAACATTAATATGTATTGAGGTTTAATTTTTTTTAGGAATGAAATAATGGTTTCATTGATCTTGTATTTTTTATTTTGTTCATCACCCTTATATAAATGATAAAATTCATATTATTAGAGGATGAATATGATAAAATAGATTTTTAATATAATGAAACCATAATTTTATTTTTGGAAAATATATATATATTTCTATTTTTCATTAAAATATATTTTTAAAATAAAATTAATGTTTATTTTCATAAAAAAATTAAAAATAATAATATTCATTCAGTTATAAATAGTAAAACAATTTTATGAAATCATATATAGTTTTTCTAAGAGTTATAAATTCAATTGTATAATAAAAATTAATATTTTCTGATAAATGATTATTTTATTTAAAAAATTTATAGTACATAGACAATTTTATAGATAAAAGATGTCATTTTTGAAATCATAATATCAAAATTATTCAATGGTGAATTTTTCATAATTTTTTGAGATAATTGAATTTTGAGGTAAAAAGTAAAATACAGTATAAATATACAATAAGTATTATGAAATCATGATGACATAAAAGTGTGGTAATAATTATTTTCTTGGATTGATCAAAAAAATTATTTTCTCATTAAAATGATGCATTTTAAAGTAGTAAGATTAATTTTCCAAACCTATAATGAATCTTCCAAAACATAAAGTATATTTTTAGATTTTAAAAATAGTTGTTTATGAATATGAATCATTTACATGGATGATATTATTTTAAGTATTTTGGATCATAAACTATTATAATACTAAAAACCACTACCCCTTGGAAAATACCATGGGCTAAAATCATGTGAAGGCAAAGGGTTTTGTATTTTTTATAACTAGTCCAAAACCTATGTTTAGAAATTAATAAACAATTTTTTTCAATTTTTCTATAAATACCCACTCATTATCCAATTAATCTACACTACCAAGACATTGAGCATGAATTACCTCTCACTTTATCTCTTTATAGACTTTATAAGGAGTTATTAATGTTTCAAGAAGCTCCTCTTAAGCTTTATAAAGCCACTTTTTAAGCATGGGGTTCTCTACCACCTTTTTCCATTCAAGCACTTCCTTTGTATAGGCCTTTTGATCCTTAGTTTTTTATGTTGAATTTTTTTTACAAATATTACTTTACTATTCAAATGTGTTTGTTTGAGTTAGTATCTAAATATGGTGGGTAAATTGAGTACCCAATAAAAAATTTTGTTAAAAACTAAGTGAAATAAAATCCTCCAATTTAAAATAAAATCTTCTAGTTAATCAAAACAGCATATCAATAGAAATTATGATATTTTAAAATATTTATAAAAGAGTGATTATGTTGCAGTTAAAACAATATAAAAACTAGTATAAATTTTGAAATAAATTTACTTAATCAAAACTTTATATAAACATTAGTAAAGACTAACTATCAAAGTAGTGGTTTTTTTACAGTTAAAAACAAATTCAGTTTAATCCTTTGAAATGAAACAAAAAAACACACAATAGAATTAATATAAGGGTTTCAGTATCAATTCAATACTTAATCCCCTTCACTTGGAAATAACCCATTTCTAATAAGATTATATAAAATAATCTTTATACAAAACCTATATTGGGTAAACATACAATATCTAACTAGCTGTCTAGTCCATATAAGGACTTCTTCCACAATAACTATAGGAATAAAACAATCACAAGTTACAAAAGGACCTCTTCCACAACATTGTGGGTAAACAAATGTAAAGAGAGTGAAGAAGATATCTTGTATCTCCCAATTAAAGTGTAGGAGAAAATTTGTGTTGATAAATAAGACAAAACAACACACTATTCTAAATTAAATGCAACAAACATAAAGAGCAAGTATAAAGATATTGAAAAGATAGAGTTTCTTGTTCTGATGTTCTCTGAAGCTTGAGAATCCTTGTATATAGCTTGTATAGGATCTCGAGTAATTTCTCAGTAAAATATAGTAAAATAGAGCATCATAAGCTCTCTTTGTTCTGACTATTTGAAGGGAATCATATGTTAAATGTGATCCACTCTTCCATAGTTGGTTTCAAGAAAGAATGATGCATATAAATTTCTTCAGTAAGTGGCACACTTGATCATATTTTTTCACTTGTCCAGCATGCATGCATCTCATGCACGAGGGCGACTTATTTGAATATATAGCACTGCAGGATAAAGAGAGCATTCAAAGAATAATCATCCAGGTATCCTACATTCTTATACTTATCTATGACATAAACATTAATGTCTCCTACAATAGTTTAATAATAATCTTTAAAATAATTATCAGTTTTAAATTTGATAATATAGTCATTAGAAACATTTAATTCAAAAATACCATAATAGAAACAATGACTTGTTCTGATGATGACTCATGTATAGTAGTGAGTTAGGCCAATGGTGAGTCAGGTTAAATGGTGATTCAGGCTAGTGGTAGTTCATATAATGGTAGGTTAGGTCTGGTGATGAATCATCTTAATGGTGAGTCATCTCAATAGTGACCTATCTCAGTAGTGACTCATCTTATGGTAGGTCATATTCAACAGTGACTCCTTATTGGTAGTAGGTAGAGTCTAGTAGTGAATCAATCTCGACAGTGACTCTTTTCTAGTAATGAGACATTCCTGGAAATGAATCATCTTCAACAGTGAGTCTTTTTTTGTGGTGACTCATTCTCAATGATGAGTCTTTTCAATACTTAGCCAAATTTTCACCAAATTTCCTTATATTATAAAATGATATCATAAAACATAAAAAACATTAAATATATAATTGACATGATTTGTGAGCATTAATACAAGTAAGTTCAAATAATCTAATCCTTTTTTATAATCACAAAGCACGGAATTTTATAAACCATGTATAGAATATAATTTGGTTTTAAAAGAGATCTATTTAACAATTTAAAAGTATAATGTAAGGTTTAGAACATATATTTTAAAAATGAAAGGGTGTCAAAGGTATTAATTAACAAACAACAGATAATAAAAGTAAATACCCATGATTAATAAAATGTATATCAATATTATAAAGTAAATACTTTATAGTATCATAGAATAACATAAATTATGGAATCAAATATATGAAAAATAAATGAAAAATAAAATTTTAATTAGGTTTCAAGGATAGCATAATTGTAAATAAATTCCATAATCAATCTCGTCATTTTGTGATTATAAAAAATGAAATAAAAACAAAAAATACAAAGAAGAAAAATATAAATAAGAAAATAATTTTCATTTGAGGAAAAAATTAATTGTATTTTATACAAAAAGAGATAAAAATGTCATATATAAGTCACAATCAAAAATTAAAGTTTAATCTTAATATTTCGTAGCCTGGGTAGTTGGAATAATAGGTGCCTTTCCCTTTCCATTTTCAGTGGTAGAGGGAATAGTAGTATAATCTGAGGCAACTATAGTGGTAATTGTAGGGGAAAAAGGTATATAAGGATTCTCTTTAATGATAATTGGATGGAGATGTTAGACATCTTCTCTAGGAGTTAAAATAAAAGTCTTGAACTGAGTAGGTTAAGTTACATTTGGATCTTGGGTAACAACAGCTCTAAAAAACATTGGATCAATGGCTAGAGGAGTGAGATCAGTAGTCACTAGAATGGAATATTGATCTACTACTGTGATTCCAAAAACATGAATAAAATACTTCATTTGGTTGATGAATTCCATGATAATATTGCCTCCCCTTTCCATGGCACTAAAAAGGTATTTTTTTCTCCTCCATAGACAACTTGATTATTGGGTTCGTCACCTTTAGCTGATTAACTTTCTCCTTGAAGGCTTTTGTAACTGGAGGAATCCTGAGGTTTTCAGTAAGGAACTTAAAGTGGTAGTTGAGATCATACTTAGTTTAAATACTCAAAAGGTAATACTTGATTTCCTTTGTAATAGTTTATCTTTCATCTCTAACTTCATTGATGTGTTCCCTGACCATCTTATATACATGATCATTATTATGCCTAATCTACCTCAAACTCTCCTGAGGGATATCAGGGAGATATATTGAAATAGCTCAAAGATCCTCCCTAACCACTAAATGGGTTAGCTCAGCATCCAAGGAAGGAGTGGGAGGTAGAGCACTAGAAGTATAAGGTATAGAAGGCAATGACTCCATCCTATCTATCAAGGCATCCATACTAGAATCAAAGGAAGTCTACATCCCCTCCATCATTGATCTCAAAGACTCCAGCTCATTGGAAAGTTTTCTATTCTCTATCTACACTTCCTAAATATGATGCATCATCTTGGGATGAATGTGTTGAATCAAAATATCTAACAAAATACTAGAAAATTTCTCATTAATATTTGTGATATGAGAAGGTTGATTTTTAAAAATCATACCAAAATTAGAGAGAATCATTTCCCTAAAATACTTTAAGTAAGCTTTGGTAACCACATATATAGGTATCGGTGAAATAGTAGGAGTATGTAAGGGTGCATAATCTCTCTCAAGGACAGTAGCCTCTATAGGCACAGGTCTAGCAGGAATATCTTAAGAAAACCTATGAAGATCTCATATAACATATATTTGTTCTACCATGGATCCATTAAGATCTATCTCCATTTGAATAGAAATAGTAGGTCTACCATGCTTTGGTGGAATTCTATCATCATCAAATTCGGTGTATTATAAGCCTAGCCTCGCATACCCTGGATAATTATACCATTCCTCAAGATCTAAAGCATCTAATCTAGTATATTATATAATATCGATCTCAACAACTATAGTCTCAACATTTGTAGACTTAACATCTATCTTCTCATCAACTATCTGCACATCAGTTGTCTATTTATTAGATTCACCATCGACATTGTCAACAAGATCTCTATCAGTGGGGTCAATACGGTGAGAAACAAGGCTTGGGGATTCCTCTCCCTCAACAAATTCTCCCAACTTATCTCTATCATTTCTATCAATATCTTGAACTATTCTTGATCTCTTCTTAGAGCTAGAATCAACTAACAATCCAAGAGAAAAAATAAGTGTTTGAGGCATCTCAACATTCTCATCACCAATATGGCCATCAGGACCATCATGATCATAACCATCTCCATATTAACTTCTATCTCCATAACTATTTCCCCATTAGTTTTCATCACTATATTCCTTATGTTTCCTTTCTTATTTATTACCATCTCTTTCGTTTCCACTATCTTCTTTGTCTTCTTTAACATTTTCTTCTTCATCTTCTTTTTCATATTTATTATCATCATTCTCTTTATCACTTCCATTTTCATATCCATTTTCATTATCATAATGAGCTGAAAAATACTTAGAAAATCTATAAGAACTTTTATATTTTTCCTCTTTAGAAACCTCAGTTTCTTCTTTTTCACTTACTTCACTCAAAAGATTCTCTCTAATAGGGAGAGATCAGGGAGGAATGGTTGGAACAAAATTGATAGTAGGAGGGATCTTAGGACATTCAGGATTACTAACCTCATCAATAGAAAACTCTTGCTACTCATCACTAGAAGAAACAACCTCCTTTAATTCGTGTTCCTCATATGAGTACACAACCACCTCATCTGGCTCCAAGACAGGATCAAAAAGATCCTTTAGCCTTTTTGATTGATCAACAGGATTGAAATCCTTATAAATATTGTCAACATAATCAACCCATTACCTCTTACAAGGGTTTTAATTAGTCTTTATTCTTTTTCAAATGACTTTTTTTAAGAAAAAACCTCCATAGTTCACCTTGGTTTCTTATTCCCCATCAACCAATCCCATGGCCTCCAGCATGGTTGAAATGAACTTGGGATAAATTAGGGAGTTTTACCTGGAAGATGTCATACATATCTCCATCATATGAACCATAAAATATCTACACAAATTTATTTTATCTCCCATTTTCATAATTTACAGTAGGTGTACATCTTGGTATCGCATTATAAAAAAATTACCTTTCCATGGGAACAACATGTGTTGAATAAACATGAATAGAAGATGACAATCACCATCAAGCTCAGTTATAGCTAGTCTTATCAAGGTATCATCTCCATTCGTATCTACTAAGTAACTCTCATATTTGAAAGTATCACTATCACTTAGAATAAATCCCTAAGAATCATTTTAAACACCTTATTGAGGTAATTTCAAACATCTAGCCCATAAATTTGAAGAAAAAATAACCTTCTTCCCATTTATTCTACTTAAAACAAGTCTTTATCTTCCCCAAATATAAAATTTACATTCTGAAAAAATTGATGCACTAACCTTGGATAGAATGTCCTCTCATTATTTGAGAACCACTCTAACCATATTTAGTATTTCGTTACTCTAATCACTAATAAATTTCTTGATAGTAACCACTTGGCATGAACTTCCTTCTCAGGTACTACTATTCAATTTGTGAGTCACAGATTTAGTGGCTTGATTATATATCTGATCAATTGTCCTTTATACTTATTTGAAGGATGTGACTCATATTTATATGATACTATTTCATGCTTCACTCTAACCATTGAGAACAAGGTGGAAGGTTCTAATGAGGTTGAGGGAAGGCTAACAGTCATAAGAGAAAGGGTTAAGGAGATGGTTCGAGTGCGAGAGTGAGAGAGATATTAGACTAAGGGTCTAATTTATATCATTTAGTTATTTGAAAATCAAAAATAAAAATTTAAAATATTTTAATTAAAATGAAATAAAAACTAACCCGAATAAAATTAGTAACGGAAACTCAAAAACCAATTGTGGGTCATTACCAATGGTGGTTTGCTCTAACAGTGGGTAAACTCCAATGGTGGGTAAACTCCAGCAGTGGGTAAACTCCAAAGGTGGGTCCCAAAAAATTATGTTTAACCGAAATTAATCATTCCTAATTCATGTTTGATGTAGTTTATTTTCTCATAATTCAATGTCTTGGTAAAAATATCAGCAATTTAATGTTTAGTACCAATGTATTCAAGAGTTATATAACCCTTTTGAAAATGATCTCTCAAAAAATTAATTTCTTGTATCAATGTGTTTTGTTCTAGAGTGAGACATAGGATTATTAGAAATGTTTATATAACTTTTAGTTTTAAAACTTATAGGGACATGTCGGAATTGATATCCATAGTCTAGTAAAGTGTGTTTTATCTACAAAACTTGAGCATAGCTACTACCTATAGCTATGTATTTAGCTTCAATAGTAGATAGTGCATCAAAATTTTGTTTCTTATTACACCAATAAACTAGAGACTTTCCCAAAATATGACATGTTCTAGAGGTTCTTTTTCTATCTAACTTACGACCACCAAAATATGCATCTAAAGGACTAGCTAAGTCAAATTCTTGTCCTATATAGTAGAAAAATCTTAAATTAGTTGTATAATTGAGGTATTTGAAAATACTTTTAATAGTAATTAAATGTGAATCTTTTGGGTTTTCTTTAAAATGAGCACACATACACATAGTAAAGATAATTTCAGGTCGCCTAATAGTTAAGTAGATAAGACTTCCAATCATACCTCTGTAATTGGTTTGGTCTATTGATTTCCCAACATTATAAAGATCTAACTTATAGGTGGTACTCATAGGAGTTTCATTATTTTTAGTTTTATCTAAACCAAAACGTTTTAAAAGGTCTTTAGTATACTTTATTTGATTTAAAATAATTCCTTATTTATTTTGAAAAATATAAAAACCAAGAATGAATTTTAGTTTACCCAATAAACTCATTTCAAACTCACTTTGCATCATTTTTAAAAAATCATTACATGTTGAATATTTAGAAGATCCAAAGATAATATCAGCTATATAGATTTAAAAAACTAAAACATCTTTTGAAATAATTTTTATAAAAAGTATAGGGTTAGTTATACCTTTTTAAAATAATTTTGAAATAAGAAAAGAGTTGATCCTATCATACCAAGCACTAGGATCTTTTTTTAAACCATATAGATATTTTTTTAGTTTGAAAACTTGATTTTTAAAATGAGGATTTTAAAAACTGGGGCGTTGTTCTACAAAAACATCCTCAATTATATAACCATTTAAGAATTCACTTTTGAAATCCATTTGATATTGTTTGAAATCCAAATGATCTGAATAGGCAAGAAATATTCTAATGGATTCAATTACGGTTATAGGTTCAAAGGTTTCCTCATATTTTATACCTTCTTCCTAACTATACCCTTGTGCAACTAGTCTAGTCTTATTCCTTACTATTGTGGAAAATTCATCAACCTTATTTATAAACACACATTTAGTGCATATAGTTAAGGTGTATTTGGGTCTATCAAAAAGTTTCCAAACTTTATTTATTTCAAATTTATAATATTCTTCTTGCATATCCATTACACAGAATTCATCATTAATTTCATCATTTATGTTCTTATATTCAATTTGTGGAAATAATTCTTGATGGTTCAACCTGGTTTCTTTGAGAAGATCTATCCCATGTAACTCTATCTGAGTCTAAAACTATATCATCTAAAGGATGATATTTAAGAGTCTTAACAGATCTATAAAAAGAAGTTTTGGTCACCTCATGGTCTTCTATAGGTTCTTATTTAGGTTCTGGAAGTTCCTTAGAACTGGATTATTTTTCTAAATGTTTTACATTAGTGTCAAAAGGTTTTTCATTAATGATTAAAGTGGATAAATAATCCTTAAGGTTTTCTAAAGGGTTTTTTTGGCTCATGTGGATATATCTCAAAAACTTTACATGAATAAATTATTTCACCATCTTGGTTATTTTTTAAACACTCTATTGGATTTACTATATGTTAAATAACCAAGGAAAAATCCTTCATCACACTTGGAGGAGAAAATTTCAATATTATCCTTACTATAAATAAAAAAACTTTGAAAACAAAAACTCTAAATTAATTTACCTTAGGTTTCCTATTATTTCAAATTTTATAAGGTATTTTCTTTAAAGGCGGTCTAATTAAGACTCGATTAATTATATAATGGGCTGTTCTCGCAGACTCTACCAAAATTAGTTGGGTAAGTCATATTTATTTAGAATTGTTCGAGCTATCTCATGAATGGTCCTATTTCTCCTTTTTAAAACTCCATTCTTCTAGGGGTCTAGGAGTAAATAAGTTATAGTTATAGTAATTTTGTGATTAAAAGGTTTAATAGTATTAATTTTCAAATTCACAACCATTATCACTTATTAAGGTCTTAATTATAAGTCCAATTAGGTTTTATATAGATTTTTCATACTTGGTAAAGTGAGAAAAGGCTTAAATTTAGTAAGCTAAAAAAATACCCAAGTATACCTAGAAAAGTAATCTATAAGTACATAGACATAGTGCTTCCCATTAAGACTGTAAACTCTAGATGGTCTAAACAAGTCCATGTAATCCAACTCTAGGGGTTGATAAGTTGAAACTTATTTCTTCAATTTTAAATATATTTTATGTTTTTCCCTTTTTGATAGGATTAATAGACTTTATCATTTAGGAATTCAAGTTTAGGTAGATCTCTGGCTAACCCTTTTCTAGTAATCTTTCTAAGTGAATGAATGTTATAGTGGACTAGTCTTTTATGCCAAAGCCAATATTCCTTTTGAAAGGAACTTAAGCAAGAATAATTTTTTGAAATTAAAGAATCAAGATTAACATCATACACGTTTTCATTTCTCAAAGAAGTAAACACTAAATAATTTTTAGAATTAAAAAAATTACAAGAATTGTTTTCAAATTTTACATGAAAACCATTATCACATAGTTGTGAGATGCTAAGAAGATTTTATTTTAAACCATCAACAAAAATTACTTTAGAAATTAAAGATGAGTTAGAGTTACTTATTTGGATAAGGCTGATGATTTTCCCTTTAGCATTGTCACCAAAGGTGAAATGTCCACCATAAACCTTTATAAATTTATTGAAGCTTGAGTAATATCTTATCATATTTCTAGAACATACATTGTACAGGTACCATATATTTCTACAATATCTCTTTAAGTAGTTCCTCTACAAAACAAAGTTTATACCAAAAATTATTTTGGTACCCAAAACTTCTTCAGTTTAGAAATGTTAGTAATGAGAGCTTTATAAACCCATATTTTATTAATGTTTTTCCTATAATAAGATTATAAACTCTTTGAAATAAAAAACATTATCAGGTCCACTTGAATAATAATTAGCAGTAGAATTTCCAGAATTGGATTTAGGAACAAAAGTGCTCTTAACAATTCTTCTTTAACCTAGATGATAACCTAAGTTGGTAATATACTTAGGTACTATTTTTTTACCTAGTATTTGAGTGAAAGTTTATCTACCATTATTAAACCTCTCAAAATATTTCTTTAATTTCTCATTAGAAAACTTTAGTTTACTATTTTCTTTCAATAATTGAGTATTATTTTCTTTTTCTACATCAAAATCAGATTTGATATTAGTAGATAAAGCATGATGTTTCTTTAGAATTTTGCATTTATCTTTAATCTCATTGAATGGATCTTCAATCATATTAAAATATTCAAACATTTCATTTTTTACATATCATTATCATTTTTCTCTCTATAATGATCATAATTATGTACATGAGATACAATAGGTACCTCAGATATGTATGTCATGAAGCTCATATTTACTATTTTAGTCTTCTTTTCATGATATGAGTCTGATTCACTGTATTTTTTCTCATAGGTGCTCTAGGTTTCTTTCATTGTATTCTTATATTTTCTATCCTTATCATCATACCTCTTTTTTTACTTTAACTTAGGACAGCAATCCTTAACATTTCCATTTCTTTTATACTCATAACAGGTAATGTCATTTTAATTATCATCTCTTTTCCAGTATTTCTTCCAATTACCTATATTTTCATAATTTTTCTTATAGCTTGTTTTCCTAAGGAATTTATTCTTCTTATAAAATTTCTTAAACCTTCTTGACAGATGGATCATTTCCCCATCACTGTTAACTGGTGATTCCTCATCACTATAGATTTCAACTTGTACTTTTTCCTTTTGTTTTTATTCAGTAGTATTGAAGGCTAATGACTACCTCTTAGGTTCATATTCCTCTTCTCAGTTAACCTTGATATCTTCTTCATATGTCATTATCTTTTCAATCAATTCCTTGATAGGTAGTTTTATGATGTCACAAGATTCTCTTATTGAAAATTGTGTTCTCCTCTATCTCTCTAGAAGTTATCTTAGTAGTCAAATGATTTGATATTTTTATAAAACTCTATTTCCCAAGGATATCATGGTATTAACTGACTCATTAAACCTAAGATACATATCAAAAATAATCTCATCAGGTTTCATTTAAAATTTATCATATTTAATTGTATAAGTGTTCAATATCATTTATATCACATTAGTTGTTCCTTCATGAGAAATAGAAAATGTGTCCCATATTTCATAAATAGTTTTACTATCAGATATCCTATTAAACTCTTCATCCCCTAAATCATTGTAAAGATCATTCATGGCTTTTCAATTGTTATTATAAAAAAAATTAGTTGCATCATCCCATGTATTTTTTATAGCCTTAGGTAATTTATATTTATCATCTATAGTATACCATATTTCAAAACCCATGATTTAAATGTGCATTATCATATTTATTTTCTATTGATCATAGTTATTACCATTAAATAAGGGTGGTATTTTGGTAGTAGAACCTTCTTGTCTATTATCCATTTAAATAACTAAATTTAGACTTAACAAAAATTTAAGATCTTTAAAATACAACTAAAGTCACAGTTGAAAATATTTTGAAAACATTTGAATGAAAAATTTTGGTCATAGTGAGTATCTCAAGAGGGGGTGAATTGAGTACCCAATAAAAATTTCTGTTAAAACTAGGTTAAAGAAAATCCCCTAGTTTAAAATAAAATCTATCAATTAATCAAAACAACATATTGGTATAAATTATGATCTTTTAAAATATTTCTCAAAGAGTGATTATGTCACATTTAAAATAATATAAAAACTATTTTAGATTTTGAAATCAATTTACTTAGTCAAAATTTTATATAAACACTAGTTAAGACTAACTCTAAATGTATTGGTTTTTCTTACAGTTAAAAATGAAACAAAACAAAACACATAAATGAATTAAGATAAGAGGTTCAGTCTCAAGTCGGGTTATAATCCCCTACACTTGGAAATCACCCACTCCCAAGTAGATTATATAAAATAATCTTGATCCATAACTTGTATAAGGTAAGCATAGAATAACTAACCAGTTTTCCAGACCATGCAGTGACCTCTTCCACAATAACTGTGGGAATAAAACAATCACAGACCATACAAGGACCTCTTCAACAACACCATGGTTAAAAAATGTAAAGATAGTGAAGAATATATCGTGTATCCTCTAGTTAAAGAGTATAAGAAATTTTGTGTTAATAAACATGATAAAATAACACACAACTCTAAATTAAATGAAACAAGTAAAAAGAGAAAGTATAAATTTTTTGAAAAAATAGAGTTGCTTGGTCTAATTTGCACTGAAGCTTGAGACTCTTTAGATTTATCTTGGAGATGATCTTGAGTCATTTCTCTATAAAATGTAGTAAAATATATCATCATAAGCTCTCTTTGTTCTAACTATTTAAATGGAATCATATGTTCAATGTGATCCACTCTTCTACAATCAGTTGCAGGTAAGAATGTTGTGTGTAAATCTCTTCAGTAAATGGAACACTTGATCATATGTTTTCAATTGGACATAATTAAAGAATATCACACATTATGGAAACTTCTTTGAATATATAGCACTATAAGATGGAGATACTATTTGAGGAACAATCATTTGGGTATCCTGCATCCTCATACTTAGCTCTAACATAACCTTTAATGTTTCCTATAACAGTTTAAGAATAATATTTAAAAAAATCCTCATCATTAAATTAAATAACATAGTCATTAGAATAATTTAATTAAATAATCCCATAATAAATAAAATGACTCATCTTGTGATGATTTAGGCCAATAGTGAGTCAGGTTTAATAGTGAGTCAGGTTGGTGGTAGTTTATCTGATGGTAGGTTAGTTTTGGCGATGACTCATCTCAGCAGTGACTCATATCAATAGTGACTTGTCTCAATGGTGAATTGTCTAATGGTAGTTCATATTTATATGTGACTTATTTTTGGTGTTAGGTAGAGTATGGTGGTGATTCAATCTTTATGGTGACTCTTTTCCAGCATTGATGCATTCCTATTTGTGACTCATATTCAAAGGTGAGCCTTTTTTTGCAGTGACTCATCCTCAATGGTGAGTCTTTCCAATACTTGGCCAAATTTTCTCCAAATTTTCTTATATTATAAAATTCTATAATAATAAAACCCATTAAAAACATAATTAACATGATTTTTGAGTATTAAAATAATGAGTTTCCAACAAAATTATTCCCAAATAATGAGATAATACATTCCTCTCTTATTAAACCCTTCCATGAACTTTTATGTGCACCTATTATACTACTGAAATTATCCCTTGATTTTTCATACTATAATTTTTGGTTGTGAATACCCAAACTTATTTTCATTAAAGGGTATTCAACTAAATATAATTATCCTTCACTAATTTTGGAATTCAATGTATGAAACCTACATTCTTTAATTTTTGGATTGAGATGATGAAATATATTCTTATGTTATATGATCGATGTGGCACATATAATGTTAGACATATGAAGGTTTTTCACTAATATAACTTCAATTTATTTGGTAAATAATTAATCTTTAGAGATAACATGTTTATTATACCTTGGTGAATAACCATGGTAATATGTTTTATGACACCTTGGTCATGAACTTTGGTGATATGATTATGAATGTCTTGTTTTTATGATGTATCCACATTTCTATGTTTTGTATCATATACTTATGATTATAATATTATGTTATGCCTCATGTTTTATACATGATTATCTCTTATGTTCCATTTCTTTCTTTTATCCCTTTCTTGGATTTATGCTCACCCTTTTCTATTGAAGTATGTCCCTAGGAAATAATTTACAATGTGGTAACCTAGGATGGAGTAAAAATGGAGTCTTGTAAGAGGATTAAATAAATATTTTGTGTATGTTTAATTCTTTATGTGATTCATGTATTACATACCTATATTCTAAGACATTAAACCTAAAAATGTCCTTTTAAGTTATAAATATAATATTTTATTAAGGAATTATATTAAAAATCATGTGTGGAAAATGCAGGTATCCATATTGTTGTTCACTATTGGGATTGTTATTATGGACTTTCCATGGTTGGTTTGATGTGGTGGTGGAGGAGGTTATGGTGGTGTAGTTGTTATTATAGTTGTGGTAAAGAGTATTATGTGGTTTATGTTGTATATTCTATGGAATATGGAATAATATTGAAAATTGTAATGAAACGGATTATGAGAATGGTGTAGAAATTATAAAGGAAGTAGTGGATAGTTTTTATGTTATAAATAAGTTGATTAAAAGGTTGGTGTGGTGATATGTAATTGGGTGGGATGGAGTTAAATGTGGAAAAATAAATTTAATGTGGATTGATAGGACTATAGTCTCGAGTATGAATAAAATAGAGTATTCAATCTCTTTACAGTGAAATAGAGGTAGAAACGATCTAAATATTCCAAAAGATTATTAAAGATGAAGGAGGAGGTACTCCTCTAAGAAGCGGCTCCCTAAGGCCAAGGCCTAAGCCTCCAATTAGTTGATCTAAAATCTAAACAAAATATCCATCCCCCACTTACTACCATGAGTTGATATTTTCTATCCCCAATAGCCCCAACTTACTATATCCATCCCAAAAAACTATCTACAATAAATTATAAGACTTCACACAATAGCTATTACCCATTCCCTCATATAGATACCCCACCACTCACATTCCTATAATTTATAGTAATTGTTAAATTTGAAATTAGAAATAATTGTGAAATTGATATTTGTCTGGTTGTGTGGCAATTATAGGGGTTGGTGTGTGTTGTGAATAGACGTAACATTGGTTGTTGTTGGGAGGTGGTTATGATGAAGAGATAGTTGATGTGAGGTGGTTGTCAAAAAATATAATTGAAAAAACCTATAATACATCATATTTTTTTAGGGAATTAAAAATGTAGCTAACTCATCTTGCAAGTTCTCCGCGTGGATTTCCAATAACTGCACCCGTGGGAGTAGTATCTAGGAGTGATAATATGTGTCATGTTGAGTTGTCCTATTTAATATTCATTTCGAGATACCCAAATCCAAACCAAACCCATTTATTAATCAGGTTATCATTTCATGTAATATTGTCACATTTTACTTATATAATTCATATTTATTGTATTTTATAGATTAATATTGTTAGTGTATTATATATTTACATATGGGTTAACTGGGTTAATCTTATGGGTTATGATTAGTGGGATCAGTCCACATTACTCTTTAATCACTTGAGTACCACTTTATTAGAGACCAATTTATGTAATATTTATTTCATCTATAAATAAAGAACCCAACTTCTTTATGAGTTATGGGATTTTATCCCAACAAGGTATTAGAGTAAGGTATTTGACCCTACCCGGTCTAGTCATTCTCTCTCTCCCTCCACCCAACCACCCACATTAATCCCACCTCTATCACACTGTTCGCCACCTATTACTCACAACACAATAATTAAACATCACGATAATCTAAACCTAGGGCTGTGTAGCCCTTCTATGCAATGTCCCCAAGACTGCATGCCCCTCTTGTGTGTTATCCTAAGAAACATGAACATTCTACACACATCCCTATGGGGTGACCCTTATGTGGTTTTCCCTACATTCCAATGATGAATTTGCTACCCCACCCCCCAAATCCATCAACTTATATAGGCTACCAAGGATTATTCTTTATATTCATTCTTGTATCCTCCCCTCATGCATTACTTACACATATTTTTTGTGATTTTTGGTCTTTTATCATCTTATGGAATCAACATCACCCATGTTAGATATTATTATATCATTCATGAATCTTGGGGATGAACATATTGATTTCACCAATTTTATCATGGGGAAGAGGACTATTATTGTCACCTTTAAGGGAATGGGATACTATTACCATCTTGTTTCAACCCCTTCAGATCCCAAGGATGGCTTGTTTGATCAATGGGAATAGTGGTACAACAAGATCTTCTTCATGATTCTTAATTTAATAGATCACTCAGTTAAACATGTTTCCAATAATTTTAATACTTACAAGGAATTTTGGAGATCCTTATTACTTATGTTATATAATATGAACAATATTTCATGCATATATGATCTTTTTCAGAAACTCTTTTCACTTCAATAGGGAACTAGCTTGATTCTACCATACTATAGTAATTGGAAGTCTATTTTTGATGAGATCAATGACTTGTGTCCTATTATACATAATTATAAAAAATCCCACACTCAATGTGATCACTTATTCTTATTATCCCCACTAAATTGTCTCAATATAGAGTTCTCTACCACTTTTACCAAGATGTTTTCTAGACACACCACCTTACAACCATCATTGTTTTATAAATTCCTTGTTTATGTGAGTCTTCCTCTGCCATCACTCAGTGTTGACCACTCTAATCAAGCTGATATGGTTTCTCATGGTCCTAACCATGCTGTAGGCCATTATTAGGGTCAGTTTCAACCTAATTCCTATAAACATTTCATGAATTTTGGTAAATATTATCACACAATTGATACATGTTGGCATCTTTATGGTCATCTCAATGCATTTATAGCTCTAAGATTCTCTTGTTCTGCATAATACACTATACTTGACTCTGTGAATCCATCTATCATTATCCATAATATTGATCTCTCTAACAATTAGTATTAGTATCTCTAGTATCAATGTGCTTCTACATTATTATACACTATTATTTCTCATATAAATGTTCTCATGGTTTGTCCATACCAATGATTTACCTCATGGGTTTTTTACTCTAGTGCCTTATATCGCATCACTAGGAATGAAGATATTCTTCAACCTTATAACATGATTTTTACTAGAGTTAATATTACTATAGATGATAGAAAGATAGTTCAAATTTATAGTTATGGGAGTTGACTGATTATGTGTAACTTGAATCTCTTTGCAGTTTCCCTTGTTCCATGTTGTCTATTTAATTTACTATCTATTATTAAATATATAGTTGCCTTATAGTGTTAGGTCATACTCTAACCTACTTTGGTTATATTTTAGATTCCTTATATGAATTTAGTACTTGGTATTGAATGAATTTAGGCTGGTGAATTCATGCTTGACTCGACTCCATATCTCACCTATCATGACACTTATAACTATATCATGTGGATTCAATATCACCTTGTTCATCCATATGCACCAATTCTTTAAAATCATTTTAGGGAGTTAGGTCTTGTTTTTTATGATCCATGTCATTCTTCCAAGCATCAACAGGTAACCTATATTCCTTGGGTGATCAATCATCTATCTAATAATTTACATTTATTTTATTTTGATATATAGATACCTAGTCCTAGTCATTGAAAATTGATTCATCACTATATTTATAAAATCATATATGATTTTTCTAACATGTTACGATCTTTTTTGGATGAATGTAGAATTATCCATTATGTTGCCTATCGAGATGCACCTCAAAAAAATTGTGGTTTCAAACATAATACCCATCATATCTTAGAAGTTTCTTGTGATCTTTTATTTTATATGAAGATTCTAACCTTTTTTTGGGTGATGTTATTCTCATAGCCACTTATGTTAACAAAATAATTTTATCATATATTCTAAAATGTGATACCCCATTCCTTTCTTTGTTTCCAAAAACATCACCTTATTTTTTTCCACATCACATTTTTTATTTCAAGTGTGTTGTTTGAGATACACACCCCTCGATTACCAAGTTTAATACACATACTCTCAAATGAATCTTTTATGGTTATTCCAAAAATCAGCATGGATATCATTTATTCTCTCTATATTTACATCATTATATTTTCTTAATCAATGTTTCCTTTATTTAATCCTCAATATTTTTTGTTTCTGATTTTGTACCATCTCCTATTTTCCATGATTCAAAAGTTAAATTACCATATTCTCTCAATCCATCCTCACCACAATCTATACCTAGTGATTTTTTTTTGGATCATGATTTGGCTAGGTCTATACTCTTTATCCTCATATTTCTACCACCCTAGGGCTTGATATTTCTACCATACCCAATGACTCACTTTCTCCTAACTATTCATCATTAGATTTAAATATTTCACTTCCAAAAGGTTTATGCTCATGTCAAAACATCCCATTTACTCTCATTCTTATTAGGGATTATTTTTAGTTACTTCTATATTTATTGGGATGTTGGTTGATCATTCAACATTGCGCACTATCATTGAGGAAAAATATAATCTTAGCTGGTTAAAGGTTATTTAGAATGAACTATATTCCCTAGATTCCAACTATACTTAGGATCTTGTCCCTATCCCTTAGAGTAAACAAGTTATTGGTTACAAGTGGATTTATATAATATATGTCAACACCAACAACTCTCTCAACCATCTCAAATATTTCATTTTTGTTATTGGTTATGCATAGATGTATGGAATTTATTACTAGGACACCTTTTTATTGGTGGAAAATATAGCCTTTATTTTCTTACTTATCTTTATTACCACCACTTATCACGGGACTCTTCATTAGTTGGATATAAAGAATGATATTATTCATGGTTTTCCTGATAAAGAATTTTATATAGATAAACCACCATGGTTGGTTACACAGAGGGAGTACTTTAATGTTTTTTCCTTTATCTATCATTGTATAGACTTAAGCAATCACCTTGTGCTTAGATCATCCACTTCTTCACTATTGTGAGTATATTTGGCATGTGTCAAACCATAAAGGTTCCTTCTATTTTTTATCATCAATCTACAATAGGAAAAATTATTTTAGTAGTCTATGGATGGAATTATTATCATTGGAAATGATGATGACATCATTATTTGAATCAAATCCTTCATTAAAATTTCACAAGAGTTATTTTGGTCCAATATAATATTTCTTATGGATTAATGTCTCAAAATGTAGTAGAAGAATTTTTCAAATATCAGAAAAAGTATATTCTTGATCTACTATAGGGGAATTACATGACTTGATCTAACTCAATTTACTAACTCTTGGAAATAAGAGATAAGTCACTTCACACTGATATTAAATTTTTCCCTTCACCTGATAGATATAGATGACTTATTTATAAGATTAACTACTTGATGATAATTAGCCCTAAAATTAACTTTGTGGTTAATAAGATGAGTTATTTTATGGAATCCCCAACAAAAACGTAATGAGATATAATTATTCACATTTTTAGATATGTGAAAATGGAAATGGGATAAGAAATTATATATTATTATCATGGGAATACAAAAATTAAAGTGTTTTGTGATGTAAATTATATAGGATGTCTCTCTTCTAGGAGATCTACATCTAGTTTTTCTATATTTATTGTACGAAATTTGATCTCATGGAAAATAAAGAAGTATACAAATATCTTCCAATCAAGTGAAGAGTTAGACTATTTTTATATGGAACATGTGGATATAGAGATTATCTATAAATAACAAATACTATAGAAGAGCAGGTATACTATCAAGAAACTAACATGTATCTGGTGGGACAATCAAGTTGCAATTAATATTTCCAAAAATCTTGTATTTTATGAGTAGATAAAGAATATTAAATTTTATTATCACTTCACTCATTAGAATTATGATAAGAGTAGGATCACCTTTGGTCACATTCATACATCTAATAAACTTATAGATATTATCAAAAACTATGTTCCAGGAACGTATGTCCAATTTTTATTTACCAAGTTGAGTATGATATATATATATATATATATATCAGATTAAGGGGTTTTAATATTGAATATTTACATATGTATTAACAAGGTCAAGCCTATGGGTTTGTATTAGTAGGTTAATTCCCCCATCCATTGAAATAATCATCAAAACCTTAAAGTTAAATGAGGTTCCCCTTTGATACAATGGATGAAGGAACTCCCTAGAACTTCACTATTTCATCCAAATATAAGTTACCCAAGTATTATACTAAGAACCTTTCCTAAATGGGTTAGAAATGATCTAATTTTGTAAGTTGTTCTGTAATCTCCCAAAAAGTATCATGATTCTGTGGGGTCTTAGGTAAACCAAATAAAAATTCCATTATAGTATTATCCCATTTTCAAGTTAGAAGAGTAGAAGTTTTCAAAATTACTACAAGTAATTGATGTTTTATCTTCACCCATTTATAAATAAAACATCGAGATACAAACCTTGTTATCTCATTATTTATTCCCATCCACCAAAACTACCCTCTAATTTCATAATACATCTTTGTTATCTTAGGAAGAACTACCTAAATAAATATATGAAATTTTTTCAGAACCTCTTCTTTGAAACTTGATAAAACTACCATTCTATCTTTAAAATAGATCACTAAATCCATATATAGGTACCACTCATTAATGGTCTCCCCACTATTCAGGGCATCATATATCATGATAAATTTAATATCGATTGCTTTTACCACCTCTAATTGATCTAAAATTGTAGATATGATGTCAATTTGATATAGTACCATATAATCTAGGTTCTCCTCCCCTCCTATACTTGATCCATAAGTGAAAAAGTGACATAAACTCAATACAGAACCATATGGTCTCCCTCACGAGTTTAAAAATGCATATCTATAATCTATCTCATCAACTACCATTGATCTTATGATTTTATTATCACTTGATTTTTCCCACTCAAGGAATCCATTGTAGCAAATACCTTTTCCTTGTGTATAAATCAAATTCAAAACCAAAGTTTTGAATATACTAAACTTATCTCCTTTGACTAAAGTTTTAATATCCTTAAGAGGAGATATACTTCAAAATATTATTACCAAAATACATCACAAACCACTCTCTAAATGCTTCTATATTTTCAAAACATGAACTACTTATTCTATATCTAATACATATACTGGATAATTCTTTTCATGTGGTTATAGCTTCATTCATTCATGTGATACCAAATTTATCCCTTTTATGAACATGCATCCCAAGAAAGCTCCTAATCCATCATAATAAAAAAATATCATTTTCAAACTTTAGGTTAGATTAAAATCAAATCAAAAGACAACCTTATCATCAATTCATTGAAATTTATTTGGAAATTTTCATGCCATTCAAGCTTCATATCCTTATAAGTCAATGTTTTCATCAATGATGCTAGATTTGGGAAATCATGAATGAAGTATCTATAATATATTGATATTTGTAGAAATATTTGTGTCTAAAATTCATTCTTATGACATTCCCATGAAATGACTGCATTCACATTTTTTATGTCAATAAAAATTCCCATATCACAATTAATATGTCCTAAAAACATTAATTCTTGAATACAAAATTGAATTTTAGAAAACATTTTATATATTTTATGCTCCCAAAACTTCTTAAAAAAAATTTCTTTAATATCATCCATGATTTTACTTTGATCCTGAGTAATAAAGATATCATCCATGAAAATCACTTCAAATAAGTCTAGGTATTTGTATAAGATATAATTCACCAAGAAAATAAAAAAAATATGGGGATTAGTAATCCTAAATGACGTTACCAAAAACTCATAATGTACATACCTACTTTAGAAAGGTGTTTCTAGAATATCCTCACTCTTCAAACACAAATGGTGATACCCCAATCATAATTTAATCTTTCCAAACCACTTATCTCCATTAATTTGACCATAAGGATCATCAATGTGATGTAAAGGATAATTTTTTATCATTATCTCCTTGATCAAATTTCAATAGTTAATGCATCAACCTAGTTTATTGTAAACCTTCTTAACAAAAATTATTGATTATTCCTTGGATGATACACTTTGTTGGATAAATCCTTTTCCTCCTAAATCATCCAATTAAGTCATAAAATATCATAGTTATTTATGATTTATGTGATATAAAGGTAGAGATATAGGACTTATTCCTAGAAACAAGTAAATCAAGAGATCAAAGTATCTCTTTAATGGTAGTACTAATAAAGTTTTAGTAAATACATATAAAAATCATCCACCACCATTGTAAACTGGGATTTATCCTTTAGGTACATCGATATAAGCATCAACCCAGCTATTTTACATGTTAAAGATCCAAATTTATTCAATAAAGATCTTTCTCACTCATATGAAGGTGTCCTCTCCTTGAATAGTAAACACTCCCATTGGGTATGGTAAAAGAAATTCTACATCTATAAGAGAATATATTTGATCCTTGAACCTTATCATCAAATCCATTCAAATTATGAGGTCATGTGTGCTCATATCTAAGAAAATAAACTCCCATGGTATTTCCACATCACTAATCATAATTGAATAAGAGGTGAATTTAAATCCGTGTGTTATCCTTACACTAGTATGTGTCTAAATCTTTATAGAATAATCCATTAATTGTTTATGAAAATTTATTTGATCTAATTATCATGTAAATACGAATAAATGAAATAAATCTATATTAAACATAAAAGATATCATAGTTTAATAAATAAGAAATATACCTCATATTATTTTAATCACATCTTCTAGTTCTCCTGACATATGCTCATATGTGAATAATTACCCCAAATTCTTATGTGTCTACCCCTATTGAGGGATACCGCCTATCATCACTTAGGACATAGTTGTAGCTTTCTTTATTATCACACCAAAAATCCTTGAACATTAGTTTTAATTCAATGATCCACTAATTGAA
This sequence comes from Viscum album, assembly GCA_963277665.1. Lineage (NCBI taxonomy): Eukaryota > Viridiplantae > Streptophyta > Magnoliopsida > Santalales > Viscaceae > Viscum > Viscum album. The sequence goes on from OY728132.1 coordinate 826,167,542, forward strand.
TCCATATAGAACCTATTCAAGTATCCAATCTTCACATATTTATGACACTTTTTAGGTTCATGAAAATCCCACTTTAAATGAATTGTGTCGTTACATAGATAACATGAAAGTTTTATCCTCCCTTTAGATGAATCTAAGCATGAAATTTTAATCTAATTATTATATTATAGAAGGTAATTTTTCTTCATATTTTGACCACCAGAGAAAGGTTTCCCTCATTGGTCTAATTATGAAAATCATTTTCACCATTAACATCCATTATATCTTCTTTTATTATCACATTCTTTTTCATCATCACCACATATCTTCATAAATAAAACAATATGACTTTTAAACTAATCTCAGGTCCATGACCCATCTCAAATATTCAAGACTTAATATTTTCATTTGTAATAAACTTTGGTACAATGAGGAATAATTCTATAAAGTGAGAAACATATGTCAAAATTCTTATGTTCCATTACTCTAACTCCAAAAAATCTCATTATTTCCTCAAATTCAAGGTCTTTGAGTAAAATTTTTGACTGAACATATTCTAAAACCTAACCCATATCAATTTATCATGTAAATTTACTTCCACAATAGTATCACACCACTTATAAGTTTCTCCCAAGAGCATGTAAGTTTCAAATTCCACCATAAAAGTATACAGGGTATGATGGAAGTAGAAGGTTCAGTTGATCTTCTATATCCAATCTTCTGATTCTTTTACTCTAACTTCTCCACTAAAGATAATAGGATTTTTCTTTTGAAACTCTAAATATTGATTAAATTCATTCTAATACTCATGATTTACACCTACTATAAGTGGATCCTTAATTTATTGGACCAAAAAACTCAAAATCTCAAGAACACTTTCCATATTTATTGTATCTCACTCTCATATGGGAATATAAATAATTCTAGCTTCTTTTTTATGAACAATCTATTTACATGAATTTATTTCTATGATTCCACAAAACCCAATATTAATTTTTTTTCTTTGTATAAATCCCATGTGAACTTTGTTATAAGATTTTTTCCACTCCAAACACAAAATTATGTCAATATCTAGGTGTGTCTATTTATTTTTTTATGATTACTTATATTCAAGTTCACACAATAATTCATAAATAATTTCAACCAAAATCTTCTCCAATACCAAAAACATTTTCAAAATAATTTGAAACCATTTCAAAAACCACTTTCAAGTAATGAAATCATTTTATAATTTAGTGTATATGTATACTATATCTATACATTCAAATCATGATGCATAAACTCTTTGATCATCCCAGCCCATTGTAGTTTTAGACACCTATAAGGCATAACATCCTAAAAGTGATAATCATATCACTTATCATGCTTGAACTCACTGATAACTTGAGTTTCACCATAAAGTGGTCAGTTTCACCTTTTCATGGGTACCTAGAGTTTCAATCATCCTAATATTTATTCCCACTATACTTTCCAAGAGTTGGATTTAAACCATGCTCTGGTACCATTTTGTAACGACATGACCTAGGCACCCAAATTATAAGACCTGAACTGGATCACCACATGGCCTCGAGTAGATTATCTGATCGCCAAAGGCTACCAACTTGTGTCGAGGGATACCACATAATCATTAGGGTATGATTTCCCCTCAAAGAAAAATAAATATATATATGTAAATTAAATTTTATTTCATTTTAAAATGAAACCAAACTTTAAAATATCCTTTAAAGAGACCAAGTACCAACAATGTAGTAGAAAATATGTCAACACACCAAGACATCATAACCAATATTTGAAAACTAACACTTATTCATACAGGATTTTATATTTCTCTAATGAAACCCAACAAAACATTTTTAGGTCCCACCAAGACCATAGTTCATGGAATCTATTATTAATAAACATGGTAGTCTTTCCCCTTCCTATATCACACACATCAAATGTGTGATTAGGGGTGTGTAACATGTCACTCAATATGATTTTTCTGAATCACTCCCATGAATTCTCATCTATGATTTATTCCAAACCATGCAACTAATTTAATTTGAAAAAAAAATAGGTATTAATTTAACAATTAATTAATCCTATTAACTAAGTGTGCTCACTAGAGTTATCATCCTTGTAAACATAACCGATTATTATATGTTTATCAATTAAACCATAATTCAATAATTTAAGGCATCATGAAAAATTTTAAAGTAATAAAATATCCTAGAATGCATAATTTAACCTAACTATGATAATAATACACATATAATGAATCTTTACCCACATAGATGAATCCATACAGGTGTTTTTTCTACTCCGACTATGGCTATTTCCAACCATGCCACATGGTTTTTTCTAATCATGGAATTACTAATGATTATGTCTTTAATACTATTTCCAAAAAAAATATTTTCTTTATGAAATTATTTATCCATTAAAAAATTAATTTAATAAATATATTTTAAATTTAATGCTTATTTAAAATAAATCATCATTTTCCATAAATCAGATTTCATGATTTTGAAAACCCAAAATTCATTTTTTCCTTAAAAATTATCAATTTCATTTATCAAAAATCTAGATAAACCATCATTTTATTGAATTAATTTCACATAAATTATTTGATAAAATCTTACTTTAAATCAATAATTTTATAATCACATCAATCAAAAATAATGGAATCATAATCAACCTATTTTAAATTTTAAGTTTAGTTCTATGAGTTAAAGAACTATAGTCCATGGAGAATTTGGTTAATTAGTCTTAATGGTTTGACTCGTTAAAATAATCAACTTTAGAGATTTAGTAGAATTTATGGAAAACATCTTAGTTAGGTGGTTTCTATCATGAATTTTTCTCATTGGAACCCCTCCTAGGCTGATAGCGAAACTGAGTGTGACTCATGAAGTATGCCTCTAATAGGCCATTTGTTGGTGACTTGCACCAAGAGTATAAAAGACACATTTAAGTGAGATTTTACTTATAAATCCTATAATAATAAATTAAAACCAAAAATACAATACATATAATAATATAAAATAAATCTCTTCCATAATGCAATATGCATGTAATGTAATGCATAAACCAAATTCACTAAAGTAAAATATAAAAAATGAATAAATCTTATGATAAAGACTCCAAATTCTATAATTAATACCAGAAGTGTGATGTAAAATTTGGATAATGATCTAAAACTATAGTTCATGTTACCCTATGTAGTCATACTACCTCTCAAACATACAACTTACCCAACTAATCCACGGTCAAAGTCTCTCGAATTGGAAATAAGTGAGCCACCTTAGTCAACTGATCCACAACTAACCAAATCGAATCATTATTTTGAGGAATCCTAGGGAGAACCACCATGAGATACATTATCATGTATTCCCATTTCCATTCTAAATTGGGTATTGGATGCAAAAAAATTCCCTCTCACTGATGCCCAGCCTTCAATTGTTGGCAGTTCATGCATCGTACCATGAAACCCGTAACCTCCTTCTTCATTCCTATCCACCAATACTGCCTATGAAGATCACGATACATTTTGTTTCAACAAAGATGCACTGCCCACTTTGATGCATGAAACTTGTGCATCAACTCTTCTCTCATATGTGTTGGCACAACAACACAGACACGAACATAAATGAACTCATCATCTCCAATAGTCCAACCAGAAGGTGAATCCCCACCTTCAAGACTTTCCCTCAAGGAAAAACATTCTTGATCCTTACACTGCTTATATTTGATCTAGATCAGAAGTGTGTAATCAACTACCAAGGATGAAAGGTTCATCTTCCCTTGGCCATCTTACATCTCAAGATGCATCTCTACAAACAATGTTATCATCTTCCACTCTGAACTTGATTCCTGAACCACCTGGTTTTGAGTCTTCCAACTCAAAGCATCTACAACACTTTTTCCCTTCCCTAATGTGTAAACTTGATCAAAGTATTTCATTTATTCAACCCCTTTTCACTGATGAAGATTAAAATCACACTGGGAGAAGATATACTTAAGACTTTTATGATCGTTAAACTCCTCTCCCAATAGGTAGTGCCACCAACACTTCAATGCATAAACCATCATGGCCAACTCAATATCATGAGTAGGGTAATTTATTTCATGAGGCCTAAAATTCTATGAACCATACACAATGACCCAATCATTCTAAATCAATACTTCCCCAATCCCAACACTAGACACATCAAAAAACAAGGTATACTCCTTTCCAGGATTAGGTAAGATCAGAATTGGTGCATTAGCCAACCTCTTCTTTAACTACTTGAAGGCATTCTCACATGTCCCTCACCATTGAAAATTGATGCCCTTCTTGTTCAAGCCTAACAATGGTGCTTTCAAATGGGAAAATTTTCTAATTAATCTCCAGTAATAGTTATCCAGTCCCAAAAAACTTTGGACATCAGAAACATTCTTGGGATGCTCCCAAGACACAATTTAATACACTTTCTCTGGGTCTATGAATAAACCTTTCTTAGAGATGACGTGACCCAATAAATACACCCTATCAATCTAGAAATGGAATTTGGATATTGGGGCATATAGATTATTCTCCCTTAGTGTACTCAAAACGATGTCAAGATTTTTAGCATGATCGTCATGATTCATAGAGTATATTAAGATGTCATCAAAAAAGACAACTACAAACTGGTCCAAATATGGGTGAAATATTCAGTTCATTAGAACCATAAACACTACCATTGCATTGGTCAACCTGAACGACATAACAACAAACTCATACAATCCATACTTTCTTTTGAAGGAATATTGTAGTACATCATAAGGTCTCACCCTTAGCTGATAATATCCTGATCTCAAATCAATCTTGGAGAAGATTGAATCACCTATTAGCTGGTCAAAAAGATCATCGATTCTCAAAAGAGGATATCTATTTTTAATTTTCATCTCATTCAAATTATTATAATTGACACATAACCGCAAATATCCATCAAAATTATTATAAAAAACACTAGTGATCCCCAAGGTGATGTACTTGGATGAATAAACCCTTTATTCTCCAAAACCTATAATTTAGTTTTAAGGTTCTGGAGTTCTATCGGTGCCATTATATATAGTAGAATGGAAATTGGTTCTGCTCCTGAAAGAAACTCTACTATGAATTCAACATCTCTCTTGGGTGGTATCCCTAAGAAGTATTTAGGGAACACATTCTAGAACCAATCCACCATAGGAGTAAAGACATTCTTCTCTCCTTCCCCATCATGAAGTAGGAGAAAATCCACTTGGGTTGTGAGTTCACCCAACTACTAAAAAACTATCCATGAATGGTATGCTCGAACATCCCATTCACCATAATGGACATAAGTGTCTCCCTAAAGAGACATGAAAATTATCCTATGTAGTTAGTAGTCAAAATGAGGTTGATACAAAACTATCCAATTAATTCCCATAATCATATCAAAACCCGAAATCTCAAGCATAAACAAATCCCATAGAAAATGGTACCCACCAATTTCAAGAGAACACCCCTTACACTACTTAAAATTTTCTGTATACACCCCTAACGGTGTAACGATTGACATAACCCCACACATATATTCCACTACTATTCCTAAAACCACTAAGAAATAAGCAGAAATGAAAGAATGTGAGACACCTATATCAAATAAAGCACTTGCAAGAGTGGAATATACAAGAAATGTACCTCAAACTATCTATGTCCTAGCCACTCCACCTCGTGCTTACTGAACTGTGTGAAGTTGACCTACCCCTCTACCATGGGCCTCAATCTGAATTCCTAGAGTTGCACTACCCTTCTGATATGAATGATCTCTCCCTGGAGTACCACTTCCACCACCTCTACTAGTACAACCAGTAGAGCTCCAACTGTCTACATGATATAAGGTAACTGATCCCCTTCGTGTACTCTACACTAGCCTCAGGCATCCCTCAATACCCACCTATCGAGACTTCCTATAGAACCTCTATACATAACCCATTCTTCCACATGCTTGAGACTCAACTGGTTGTTAGGGGCACTGATTGTGCATATGTTCGGGCCTGATACACTAATAGCAGAAAATTTGATCACTTCCCTATGAGGATGGTTCGCTTTTTTGACTACCATATCCACCAACACCCTATTGTAATCTCTTTAAATGGAACATTCTACCATCGGAAGCTGCATCAATGGATCACCTAGATATAACTGGATTCCTACCACCTGAAGCCTCCTTGAGGTTCACTTCTGAGATAAGGGCCTGATCCACTACCTCAGAAACCCTCTTCAAATGTAATATATTCACTTACGACTTGATCTCAAGTTAGATTTCATACTAGAAACATCTTTCTATAGATTCCTCATCACCCACCAATGCTAGTATGAAGCATTGTAAATTAATCAAATCACCAGCATACTCCATCACTAACATAGATCCCTAGGTAAACCTCAAAAATTATATAGCCTTATCCTATCTCAAAGTCTCAAAATAGAAATGTTCCAGAAACTTCTCCTATAAATCCTTCCATGTCATGCCATCAACTTGTTGAGTCTGGACCAATACATCCAACCAACGCTTTTCCTGAACCCACATCATGTAATCCGCCAACTTGACTCTCTTATCATGAGGAGTCTTTAAGTGATCAAGAATCATTCGAAATAATTCTATTCAAAATTCAGCTACATCAAGTCCACCCTCTCCAAAAAAAGTTAAAGGGTGTTGTATTTATAACTCCCTAGTCAGCTCAAACATGCTCAGCACAATTCTCCTTGGGTCCCATTCCATCATCTTCATAAAATGAGTGAAGTTCTCACAGAACTCATCATCTCCCCTATTACCCTGAATCACTGGGTTTCCTTGATCCATTTCAGGAGGAGAATTATTAGTGACATCTTCCTGTCACCCAACCAGCACACAACATCATGATGGAATCTTCCTACAATTCCAAACACGTGCCTCATATGACATAACACAAATCAACCATAATTACACAATTAAAACTCTTCACTAGGCACAACCAACCATCCCAAATTCATTATCCTGAAGGATATCATCAACCCTATTCAAAACTTACCAAAACCAAAAGTTAGACCATTTATAGATTTTCCTCAAGTACTATTCTTAACCATTTTTTAATATTCTTTCCTCTTTACCCATTTACATCATTTTTTGTTAGTCACAATTTTCTTCAAATTTTCAAGAAGGTAAAAAGTATCCTACCCACATGCCCCACACACCAATCTCATGTGTTCCTATAAAGATGCATTCCACCTATATCCCTAGGTTCCTATAATGATGCTTGAATGAACATCCTCATTCCATTTCGTACATAATCAAAGTATCATAAAATAGTCACATGACACAACAAGTGAATCACCCAAAGATGAAATATCATTCAACCGTAACAACATGTATTAATAACAAAAATTCCCACTCTGGGTACTTGGGTTTTCCCTCATGCATGGGTAAGATACTCCCATGCATGAGCTCATTTCCAAGGCCTAACACATCTTAATATCCCTTCTATCATCCTAAATATTAAGGCACATAAAAACCTACTATGATGCCACTTTGTAACATCCCCGACCTAGAAGCCACTAAAAAAATGAACATAAACCAAAACATTCATTCCCAATCATTTCCCAAATAGGGTATAAACCAAACTGAATAATAAATATTTCATGTCATGTTAATAGTGCCAAAAGTAAAGAATCCAAAATAAAGACAAATAGTTGAATTCCCAAAACGGTTCTTGACTCCAGGTCAAGATCCTCATCCACACACATCCCAATCCAAATTCAACTCCCTAGCATAGGGCCTTTTCCCTTATCATGACCTATAACCATGAAATCTTCTCAGGTACCCAATGGTAGCTTGAGCAGGGTGTGAGTATAACTTAGTAGGCCACCGCCAATAGTGTCTACAAAATATCTAGTCTAAATAGATAGTGCATGTAGGTAATAAATAAATTACAATATAAATAAAAGATAACTCAAGTGACATTAGATAACAACATTCAATTTAAATAGTTCTATCATTAATTCCATTTCTTTCTTTGTACCATCTTTATTAATAGATTCTTTTTCATCACATGTTCTACGGGTTATGAATTTACATCATTTACACAATGGAATAATCTAGTCATTTATCATGCATAAGAGAGTAAGTCAAGTTTCATATCTCACTAGGGATAAAAATTTCAAAAATAATCTTAACACACTTACCTTGGATCCTCAATCGAGATAGTCTCATCCAATACATCCATTAGGGCCTATAGAACCAGTCTGACTCCCTAACCCATGCATTCAGGGGTGGGTTTAGAGCCTCAATCCAACCTGACTCGTGGGAGGAGCCTCATCCCTTTATCCCACACCACCAATCCATGTGCACATGCTTATTTATCCATTCACCACATGTATCATATCACAAACCATACACAATAAATACACATAACATTTATAATTCACATTTCAATCAACATATAAAGAATCATCAATCCCTAATTCATTAGCACATTTACCATTTACTTAGAATAGCTCATTTCAAACCATTTCACTTTTTTTACCTTAACCCATTTAATATAATCAACAATTCTCACACATTAACCCATTTAACATATTCATCATTTCATATTCCTTAACCCATTTATGTATTTCCATTACCATTTCATAATACATTTCACACAATTACATTAATCCATTTAACCTGTTATCATCTCATGCCAAACAATCCCTTATGACATTGCTAACAACTAGACACAACCACCATTGGTTCCCCTTTTATGGTTTTAACTACATGTTAACATGGTCACAATGGATCCACTTCATCTGAAATCAACACTAGGCTTAACATCACAAATATCAATGTTTGGGAATCCCAGCACACCCCATGGGTGGCCTTGAATTGGTGCATTCCACAGGGATCATGAGAGGTTCAATTCCTTATTTAGTGAACCACTTTACCAAATCTTACTTAAGGAAAAAAATTCACAATAATAGAGAAGAAATATCACAACCACACATGCATAAAACTATAACAAAACTATGGGATATAACTTGTAGACCACCTACCTCAAATCCGAAGATGAACAAATGCTTAACCTTAGCCTTAGATCTGGATTCAAACACCCCTTGAATCCCCAACCTAAGATCTACTAAAAAAGATTTTTGTAGGGATTTAGAAGAAGAATAGAACATATACAAGCCCTATTCGGAAAAGAGGAGAAAGAGGAGTGTTAGACTTACCCAGACCTTTGATCCACAACCAAAGGAATCCAAATAGCCTAGAATCAAAGGAGATCTAGCCTTGGGAAGAATGTTTCAGAATTGTTAATCACTAAGTTTTATAGAGGAGAAATGGGGTAAGAAATCAGGTGAGATACTTAAAATCCCGAGGGGGAGATTTTGGTAAATTTTTATTTTTTAAAGGGGTGCACGGTTTGGCAGCACCGTTTTCCAAACCGTGCATAAACCACTCACTTGCCTCTATCCAAGAGGGGTTAAGTCACATGGTTACATGGGGAGAATTGAATAGTTTTAAAAACCATGTGACAACCATGTGAAATTACTCTATCCATGGTTACATGGTTTGGACTTCCCCATCGCATGGTTTCCTCTAACTATGCGCAAACTGTGCAACATGCACAGGATGGCCTGATTTTCCTTCATTTCATGTCCTGAACCCCCGTAACACCTCCAATCTTCCTCACACACCTATTAATAATCCCATTAAAAAAATTAAGATATTTTACCTTAAATTCAAATAAGTACATACATCCATGAATTTCGGGATCTTACACTAGAAATGCTTCAAAATTTTGAAAAAAAAACACCTTGAGACACTGTGAACTCAAATAAGAAGTTAACCTTATAAATATATATATATAAGTGACATTTTGGGGTGTAACAACATAAATAAGGGGTTTATATCTTTTGATACATTATTTAAAAATTAAAATATGTTCCTGAAAATATGACGTCTACAATCTATTGATAATTTTTCCAAACCACTATCCTTTGATTACCCAATGCTAATATTCCAACATCATCAATGGAGAATAGAGAGTGAACCAAGAGGAGAAACTAACATGAATCCTATAATTATATGACATATTTCCTCTCTTTTTTTACATGAATATTACATGCATAACTCCCTCCATAATAGATTCCATTTACATTAATTTCAATTCATAATATATTCTCCCTTTCCATAATAATTCAAAATTCAAACCTCTAACATTTATTTCATTATCCTCCATAAAAATTCTATTGTGTCAATTTATTATCCATGCCTCCTAATTTAATAGATTTTTCCACTATTATAAATCCTTTTAAAATATTCCATCATTAAAAACCTCTTAAATAAACCATATAAACGCCCTATTTAGATCACTATAAAACCCATATCAACCATGAAAATTATAACCCTCCATTTTAATACCCCATATTTCATAAATGAAATCAAGGTCCATATCACTAATTAATTCCTCTAGCTTCTCTCATGTATACTATTTTCTGTTAATATTATGCTAACAAGTATTATCTCATCAAATAATTAAACAATTACAATGAAAAATTAAATTTTCCTTGGAAATTACTTTAATAAAGAAACTCAAGAATCATATTCACTTAAATTAACTAAACTCTAAAAGAATAGATGTTACAACTCTCCCTACTATAGGAATTTTCATCCCAAAAAATTCATTGAGCTATCCTTCACTCCCAAATACCTACCACTACTATCACATGTGAACTTATATTTCTCATGTTTCTACCTAAACTTTTCCATGTTTCCAAAACACTCAAACTAAAGTGATAACTTTTCCACAAAATACCTTTTTCTTCTAATCAAAAAAAATTCTAGCCTTTCTAAAAATGATATGTTATGTTCTAAAAATATATATTACCACTTAAGAATATAAGATAATCCCAATTGATAGTTACTAAAATATGAAACATTAAATACATCATGAACCAAAATATACTTTGTAAACTCTAACTAATAAACCACATTCCCAACTAACTCAATGATTTCAAACAATTTAATATAATGAGGTATCAGCTTTCCTAATTTACTGAGTAGTCAATACCCAACCTTTTCCATGTTATTCCTTTGATTCTAAGAAAATAATTTTATCATCTATATACACCAATTTGAATGAGTCTCTATTTATATATCTAGATAAGATATGTATGGTTTGAGATAGAAGTAGATTCCAAATTTAAAATACTAGAGAGGGGAAGTGATTGACTCAAAACTTTGATATGACCATGTCCAAATACTCATTTGTTCTAACAGTTTTGATGGATTAATGTAAACCCAATACCTTAGAAAACCTTATGGATCTAAATCAAATAGAGTTAAATCGGTTTTTCTTCATAATATTTATCCTTGTATCCAAATAGAGTATAGATTATATATGTTCATAACATCAAGATAAAATGAATAAAATGCTTTCAAAATAAATTTAGCCTATTTATGATTCCATGATAAGGATTTGTATCAAAACCAAATGATAAAATTTGTTATAATTAATTAAAACCCTCATAGAAAGGAATTATGTTAATCATACATCTTTTAAAACAATCTTGGAATGTATAAATTCCCTATGTTTCTATAATTACTCTTATCTTGAAGTTTTTAAAATTAACATAATTTATTTTTAATTCTTTGTAAAGTATTCACTTTTTGATGTCTCTTCTCAAAAAAATTGATCATATTTTATATTTTGATAGGTTATTATACCCATTTCTTATTAAATTGAATGAAAATTTTAAAAAAAATACCTTTTAATTAACTAAATGTTTCTTGAAATTATCAAATTCGGGCTGATGTGACACAACAATGGTATCATTCCTATTAGTTTTATCAGGGATTTGAATAAGTTTTAACTGATTCTAATAGAATCAAGTGTTCTCATAGGTGATCATGTTCTCTGGGTTCTTTTGAAGATACTCATTGTTACTTATATTTAAAAAAAATTTCCCCTATAAGATCATGTTTCTACACTTATCAAGTAATTATATTATCTCAGAATAGGCTAGCAAGCTCCAATCAAGGATAGAAAGTCACTACTTGACCTATAGTTTTGGAGAGGAGGAATTAATGTTACATTATTATTGTTTATTAAATATTTAGAGAAAGAACCATCCCTGATAGTTTTTATAATTTTTTTAAGGAAGGTTTTTTACATTTTTTTATTTAAAATTATTCTAACTCAAAATAGTAATTTCAATCATAATTGGGATTTCATGCCATATGGTTGTGTCATTTGTGAGCTGTAGCGAGAGATAATTATGGGAAAGAAATACTCTCATGTCCATACTTCATTTTCATAAAATTTTAATTTCATTCAATAATGTTAGTATTTGGAACCACATGTTCTGAATACTGAAAATCCTTTCTAGAAGGTGACCGTATTTCTCTTCTCACTTCAATATGTTATTAAAAAATCATCTTGTCTTATTAAATGTATTATTTAGTGTTTATTATTATTATTATCCAATTTTTGAATTTTTCTTGTTAGGTACCCCATGATTTATGGAGTCTAAAAGGATAAAATATTGTAGACAAACTGTACTAAAACTTGCAGTTAGCTGAAAAAAATCTCATGGATCTCCTAAAATAATCCAAACCCCTAGAACCACCCACGGTAGATTCACACAAGGGAGTGGCTCTGGTAGTGAAAGTGATTTTTTATTTTCAAGAATTATTATATCAATTTCTACATTAACTAATATAAAGGGAGTCACTAAATCACACATACCAACTATGAATTCATCGATTAGAATTGATATCCCAAAGACTCAATCAAATTTTGACATTTTAGAAATGTCAAACAAAATCCCAATTCATGGAAAATCAACTAGTTTTAAGGATAAAAAACCTTAGAAAATAAATGGATGAGATATAATTGATAACCCAATATTGAGGTGTGTGAGCCTGAATAAACATGAAATCTAAGTTTTTATGAAGAAACACATGATAAAGTCCACAAAAATAATTCAAATTACATTGAAAACCTAAAAAGTTATAAAATAATGAAATATATTTTAATTTTTCCATTAAATGGGAATTACAGAATATAGATAAAATGAAAAATATTGATGAAATGATTTCATTTTCAGTGGAACATGATATTGGGAATAAATATCCTAAAACAATATCAATTATGGTATATAAAAATTAACATGATTGATATAAATGTAAATATGTCATGAAAATTGAATTAATATTCCTTAATAAGAAAAATGTCTTTGAACCCATTATGGTTACATCAAAATATGTAAATCCTATTGATTATAAATGAGTTTTTCAAAAGAAAATGGGAAAATGAAATTATTAGACATAGAGATAATCTCATTTCATGAAATTTTCCCCAACATCCTATAATTGACTACGAGGAGACATATTATCCTATTATGGATGTAACTATATTTTGGTATTTAATTATTCTTACAGTGGCTAAAATTTTCAAAATAAATCTCTTGAAAATCCACAAATGATTAAAAATTATTATATCATTAAATTAAAATTCTAAGTACCTATAATCATGTATATATTTAAGTAATTCAGGCGTATATGTTATAACCACTAAATTAAGTATATATTGGATAAAATATATCTAAATGATCCTATATTCCCATGTGTTTTCATTAAAAAAATGCCAACATGTGGATATGAAATCAATAGTGTGTATATTGGTGATCTAAACATCATAAAAAATCCTAAATAGATCCATGAAACAATTAAATATAGAGAATTTGAAATAAAGTATTTGAGAGAAACCAAATGTTATATTGCTTTGAAAATTGACTATATTCCAACTGATGTATTGTTTTCATCATTCATATAAAAAAGTCATAAAATGATTTAATATGGATAAATAAAATCCTTTAAGTTAATAAATGGTTTTCAAGGGACTAAATATATAAAAATATACATTTTAACCTTTTTTAGAAAATAAAAATTGGGTTGGTTTAAGGGAACCATGTCTCGGTGAAACCTTTAGCAACTAATCATGACTTATGGGTGATAACTTTACCATCTGGGTCCAGTTTCTTATTGATTACCCAATTACACCTAATAATATTTAAATTAACTAGAGGACTTACCAAAATCCAAACTTTCTTTTGGTATATATAAACCATTTCAAAATTCATGTATTCTTTCCACTTTGTAATTTTTAAGCTATTTATTACTTCCTTATAGGATAGAGGTTTATTATTCTCAATAAATAAGGTATCACCTTACTCAATGAAAAGAAAATCATATCTATTTTTTTCACTAACCTCACTATAACTCTTATAAAACACTTGTTTCCTTGGAACAACCTCTTCCATTGGGTCTTATGGAATTTTTTCATGTGTCAAATCTTGTGTATCTTGTGTAATGACCCTAACCCCAGTTTCCCAAAGTCAGTGGTTATTTAATTAAAATGTAATACATAAAATAGATCGCATCACCAAGTATCTATCAATTTATTTTACTTGAAGAACTAGATACATACATGGATTCCTTATTGCATTGGTAATTAAACATAGAAAATAACTAAGGAAAATAAACTAGTTCCTTGACACTTATTCAAAGATTTCATTTTCATAACCTGGGTAAGGAAAACATGTAAAAGGGTGAGCTCTAATGTTCGATAAGGGTTACATACAGTAGAAACATGATATAATATTAAATGAATCATAAACAATAAGGCATAATAAATATGTCAAGGTGAATAACTGAGATACCCATGCCATCAATAAACTGAGAATGAAAATGCATCCATAGATTTTGTTATAGTGAAAACATCATGGAAAGTAATAACTGAATACTAAATAAAGAAAATATTTAATTATTGGATGTCCTGTATATAGAACATGAACTATTACTATTAATACCTTTAACAATATGATTTTATTATGTGTGTAGAATCTTGTCTGATTCTTCTTGGAAATAAGCACGAAGGGTTTATTTCCAATTTTTTTGACTCATGTGACATGTTGATGCATCGAGAAGCTATATAATGAAGGGCCCCACCCATAAAAGAAATTTAAAATAATTATTCATACATGTATTTTATTAATAAATAATATTTCTTATCAAAATATCTATATTTATTAGAGGATATAGATTTATCAATATTTCCTTAGTTAAAACAACATTCAAAGTAAACATTGTATGTAAAGATAGTATATAGGTAAGAAAATATTAAAACACATGATTTAATAAATATGTATATTTAATGAAATATTCAATGAATAATGATCATAAATAAAATAAATAGTATACATACACCACACATAAGTAATAAGTGGAGAATAAGTCATATCTCACATAAATAAAAGTGAGATGAGAAACCCTTACAAAGATAGTATCATTGGAGTGAGGATAAATCAATGAAATAATTATGTGTGAAAAATGTAAATCCAAAAAATAAAAGTTTAAATATTTTATAAAACCATAAGAGTTAATTTCAGAGATATTCTTGGCATAATATAATCAATTAAGTAGATGTATAACCCAATTAATGGAGATTTAGTTAAGAAATCACTTACCTTATGTCTGAAAGCATTCCGTACTTATACATAATGTCCTGGATAATCAAATTAGATTCATTAATTGCTTAATTTAGAACTTATTAAACACATATTTTATTTATTATAATTTTATTAAGTTCATTTATAGTCTTTTTGATGAGTTATAATATTCAATTTTGTCATTTGGGAGTGTTTTTTCCTTGATTTTTATGATTGGTCCACTTGTATACATGTATGAAAGATCATGTAAAATGGGAATAGTTATCCAGAATTAAAATTATATGTTATTAATGAACTTAATTAATTTTAAATGGTCTTATATATCATTTTATTTCTATATATGAGGATGATTCATTTGATAAAATGTTAATGATAATCGTTTATATTATATTGGTGTTTTTTAGATCATCACGAACTAGTTTTGTTTTATTAA
The DNA here is from genome assembly GCA_963277665.1 of Viscum album. Lineage (NCBI taxonomy): Eukaryota > Viridiplantae > Streptophyta > Magnoliopsida > Santalales > Viscaceae > Viscum > Viscum album. Next base: position 826,183,447 of record OY728132.1, read on the forward strand.
TTAATATTATGTATATATACTGGTTCCAAAACACTAAATAAGTTATAATATAATTTTTAAAATTTATTTTAATAATTATAATGGTTTTATGACCATACTTTAAGCTGTAATTAGAAAACAAAAAATCATCATCCACAAAGGTGGTGAATCAACACCTCTTGGATGATGTTTTCATTTTTAGAAAAAAAAAAGGGGGAGATAAGAGAGTTGATGGTGGATATAACATTTATATAATAAAATTACGGTATATATATGATACTGGATTTATCATGTTACTTTTTAAAGGGGTGTGAATTAAGGATAATAAAATAAAAGTAATTGAATGGGAGAGATAGAGATAAGGTTTTACCTCTTGAGTAACATCTCCTCGAGAACCTCCTTAAGGGACTTAGAAATAGTCTTTTGGTGAGACCAGAAAGACCAAAACATGGGGAAGAGTCTTGGGAGAGAAATTGGGTAGAATATTAGCAAGATAAAAGGCTTATAATGTGTGAGGAGAAGATGTGGTTAGGGTGGTATTTATAGTGGGAGGAGAGGGGTATTTTTTATCATTTTATTCATTAGTTTATTATTTTGGATCAAGCCTATCAATAATGTTGATTATTGTGAATAAATATAGTAAATAGATCATGTGAGTTTGAGATAGTGGAAACTTACATCATCCATGACCCAACCATGACTCAAAAATTCATGTATTTGGATAAAATATTAAATACCGTAAATTATTGTATTTCATTATTCACCAAAAATTCAACTATTTTAGAAAAATCCCAAAACTTTATACTAAATATTTTTCAACATATAGATTTCAAGAACGGACTCCATTTTATGAAAATAATTTTCTAAATATAATAGATTTAATTTTCAATTAAAATCATCATTTATTCGAAAAATGTTGATTTTAATATTATAACTGATTTTACGACTCTTTGAAAAAATAATTATGGTCTCATAAGATTATCTTATAACTATAATATAACAAAATATTAATTTATGAATATATTTTATGAAAATAAATATTTTTTTTAATTATTATATTGATTATAAAATTGTAAATTAACATTTATGTTTCACAAAAATATCAACACTTATTTTATCAATTTTAAAACATTTATATACTTATTACATGATATAAATATATCATATTTTCATTTATTAGATACTTAAATTTTATTTATATAGTTATATGTGAGGTTATTATTCTAATGGTTACATTACTATCCCAAACTGTCTCATTACTATTCTAATTTTTATGTTAATATTTAATGGTATATCATGGTTTTTTTAAGCTATAAGAAATAGAATAAATTTAATTGATTTATGAAGATATATACCACAAAATCTTGTGGTGTTATATTCTTCCCTCCTTTGGAAATTTCATCCTTGAAATTTTTCATGAATATTTCCTTCTCAATATATGATTTTGGTTCTTCTTTATAACAACCTCAGGTTCCCGCATTGCTTCTTTTATTTTATGGTTTCTCTAAATAACTTTTACTAGTCGATTCGTCAAATTTCTCAATACTTGATCTCTTGTGTTGATAATCTTGATAGGATCTGTGCAGTAAGATAAATTAGGTTCCAGTTCTATTTCTTCATAGGTGGTTACATGTGTTGGGTCTGGCATGTACTTCTTTAACAATGATATATGGAACACATCATGAACTTTGGAGAGACTTAGTGGCATTTCTAATCAGTAATCTATGGATCTAATTATTTCTAGAATTTCAAATAGTATGGTGTACCTAGGGCTCAGTTTCCCTTTCTTACTGAACCTTATGACACCCTTCCATGGTGATACTTTCAGAAAGACATGATCTTCCACTTGAAATTCCAAATCATTTATATGGTTCTCAGCATAACTCTTTTTCCTACTTTTAGATTCTTTAATATGAGCCTGAATAGTCTTTACCTTTTTTGTTGTCTCGTCAAAAAATTTGGGCCTATACATTTCCTCTCAATAACTTTATCTCAATATGTTTGAGTATGACATCTCTTACCATATAATTCTTCATATGGAGCCATTTGAATACTAGAATGGAAACTATTATTGTAGGAAAAAATTATCAAAGGTAAATACTAATACCACATAGCTTGAGAGTCCAGTGAGAATGATCTAAACATGTATTATAATATATGAATATTCCTTTAATATTGTCCATCAGTTTGAGGGTGGTAGGCATTACTCAAATGAAGCTTAGTATCCAAATCCTTCTAAAGACACTTCCATAATTTTTATTTAAAATGGGGATCTTTATTAGGCACAATCAATATAGGTTAACCATGGAGTCTTATAAATTCATTAATATAGAGTCTTTCTAGGCTCTCAAGAGGTAAATCTTCTCATATATAAAGAAAATATTCTTATTTTTTAAGGCAATCAAAAATAACCCATGTCATGTCATTATTTTTGGGGGAATTTGGTAATCTAGTGAAGAAGTCCATATTAATCTTATCCCACTTCCACATAAGAATAGGTATAGGTTGCATGACACCTCTAGGATGTTTTCCCTCACCTTAACTTGTTGAAAAACTAGTAATATTAACACATAGTAAGCAATTTCCCTCTTCATATTATCCTACTAAAAATGTTCCTTCAAATCTCTATACATCTTGGTACTACCAAGGTGTATAGAGAAATTTGAGTTATGAACATCATCTAATAGTTCCCTTTTTAGATCATGTATCGATGGAACACATAACCTCTTTCAAAATTTCATAATTCCATCCTCAAACACAATGTCTTCTAATCTTCTATCCTTAATGGATTTAATTTTATTTTGAAAATTCTTATCATTATATTGAGAAATTTTTATCCTCTCCAGTAAAGATGGTTTAGCAGTCATTTGAAAAAGGAGAGATGTTTCCCCTTCCTTAATAATCCCTATATACATATATACTAAATCAATTAACATAAGATGTTTCTCAATCCTCATTTGGGTTATAAGTCTATGATATTTTCTACTTAATGCATCTATTACCTTATTTTCTTTTCCTAGGTGGTAGTGTATTGAGAAATCATAATCTTTGAGTAACTCGAGTCATCATATTTGCCTCATGTTGAGTTATTTATGTGTAATGATGTATTTAAAACTCTTATGATCCATATATATCTCACATATTTCACCATAGAGATAGTGTATCTATATATTCAGTGTAGAGATTACAATTTCTAACTCAAGATCATGAGTTGTAAAATTATGTTCATGAATCTTTTACCAACTTGTTGTATATGAAATAAATTTATCATTTTACATAAGGTCACAACTTAGTCCTTTATTTTATGCATCACTATATATTACAAACCCATCATTTCCTAATGGTAAATTCAAAATTATAGCATTGAATAATCTTCTATTAAATTATTCAAAACATTCTATACATTCTTTTTTACATACGAACTTAACCCCTTTATATGTGATCTTGGTTAATGGGTTATCCAATCGAGAAAAATTATGAATGAAACATTGGTATTAACCTACTAAACCAATGAAACTGCATACCTCGGTTATGTACGTTGGTATAGTTCATTCTTGGATTGCCTTTGTATTTATAGGATCAACTGAGATTCCATCCTTAAAGACAATATAGCCAAGAAAATAAATTTCCTAAAGCTAAAATTCACACTTGATAAATTTACCAAATAACTCTTTCCTTTTGAGAGTCTTAAGAATAATCCTCAAGTGATTCTCATGGTCTTCATAAATTTTAGAATACACCATAATATAATCAACGAATATTATAATAAAATTTTCAAGATATTCCTTGAATACTATGTTCATTAGATCTATGAAAATAGAGGGTGCATTAGTCAATACAAATGGAATTAATGTAAACTCATAATTTCCATAGATCATCTAAAAAGTTGTCTTTAGAATATATTCCTTATTTACTCACAATTTATGATACCCAAAATGAATGTCAATCTTTAAAAAATATTGAGCTCCATGAATTTGATCAAATAAATCATCAATATGAGGCATAGAACACTTGATATTTATTTTAATAGTGTTGATTTCTCTATATTCAATGAATAGCCTCAAGCATCCATCATTATTCTCAATAAGGAGAATAGGGGCTCCCCATGGATAAACACTAGTGTAAATAAATACCTTATTTCTCAACTTCTCTAGTTGTTTCTTCAGCTCTTCTAATTCCACAATATTCATTCTATAAGGAGTATTTAATATTGGTCTTTAATCAGGGATTAAATCAATGATAAACTCAACTTCATGCTATAGGGGGTGTCTAGGTAATTCCTCAGAAAATACATAAATTTATTCCTATACAATTGGTACATCCTTAGTTTGAAGATTACTTTCCTCATCCCTAGATTTTTTTTCTCTTCTTACCCAATAATTTCATTTAGTATATCTATTGGTGGTGGATCTAGATAAGAATCGGATAATTAAGTTTCATCTCTAAAGATAAGGTATTTTAAATCTTCCTCAAAAATTGTAATTTCCTTATTCTTGAAATAAAATTTCACATAATATTTTGAAATCCAGTCCATACCAAGGATTTTATCAAATCCAACCGTAGGTATGATGATAATTTCAGAAATTAAATCATGTTTATGTGTCATAAAGGGGGATGACTGACAAATTTTTATTACAATGAGACTTCCCTTATGAGTTTTAACTAAAAACTCCCTTTTCAAATCAAAAGGGAAATTTATTATTTTCATGGAAAATTGGATAGATATAAGAGTGTGATGATATAGAATCAAATAAAGAATTGACTAAATTTGAAGATAGGATTAATTCACCTACCACCACATCATTGGGTACTTCTACTTTAGTTGTGGTGATTGCATAAGCTTGGTCATCTCCCCTTGTCCTTTTCTGTGGTAGATTCCCTTAATTATTGACAAATTGATTTGAATAATTCCCTATTTCATTGTAGTTGAAGCATTGAATATCATTTATTTGTTTCTTCTCCTTCCATTCATTAGCTCTATGTCCCTTTTCTCCACACCTATAACAAACTTCCATGCCTTTCAAGAATTTACTAGTATTATTCTTTCAAAAAAATCACATAATGGGAATTGATTCATTCCCCTATTGTTATTTGGTGCTTCAAATTTTCCACGGTTATCAGAATACATCTTCCTCTCTTGATTTCCCTTGAACATATAGGATCTAGAAAATTCCTTATCCATTCTGATAGCACTTAATAATATTTCATCATATGATGAAAATGTTTGAGAAGCTAGTGTCCTTCTAAGACTTGGATTAATACCTTTAATGAAATGATAAATCTTGTTTTTTGAATCATGTATGTAGTCTATAGAATACCTAGCTAGTCATGTGAAGGTATCCTCATACTCTACAACACTCTCTTCTTCCTTTTCCTTTAAACTAAGGAATTTTATCTTCATTTTAATTCATTGCTCATGAGGGAAATATTTGTCAAAGAATTTTTATTTAAAAACTTTCCATTTAATTTATTTTATTTAATCTTCATCCTTGGTATTCTAGATCAAAGACCACTATTGATCAGCATCACCCTTGAGGAAATATACCGCTAGTACTACCTTTTCCTTTTTATCACATCTTAGTGCCAGAAATATCTTTTCAATGGACTTGATCCACTACTTAGCTACCATTGGATTAGTAGTCTCACTAAAATATGGGGGATTATACTACATGAAATGATCCAACATAGGTTTAGTATGGTTATTCATCATAACCTGAGTAAGTTATCCTAATATGGTCATAATCTTCTCAACTATAACACTAACTGTGTTGACTTTATTAGTGGGAAAATCTCTATATCGTCTGCAGGTATTGATTCCCTTTCTTCCATTAGGTTCCATCACTAAATAATGGAACGCACTAAGTTAACTCATAATAATCATGATTATTGAACCAAAGAACACTATAAGGAATTATTATAATTCTCATGTTTACTTAAAATATAGTTCCCAAGAATATACTAAACTTACTGTGATACCAACTGTAACAACCCCGACCCCAGTTTCCCAGAGTCAGTGGTCATTTTATTAGAATGTCATAGATACAAGAGATCATATAACCAAGGATCGGTAATTTTAGTAGACTTGAAAAACCAGATACATACATGTATTTCTTAATACATTGGTAATTAAACATAGAACATAACAAAGGAAAATAAATTGCTTCCTTGACACTTATTCAAAGATTTCATCTTCATAACCTAGGTAAGGAAAACATGTAAAAGGGTGAGATATAATACTCAGTAAGGGTTACAAAAAACAGAAACATGAGACAATAATAAACAATGCATAAATAATAAGTCATAATCAATATGTCAAGGCGAATAACTGAAATACACATTCCATCAATAAACTGATAATGAAAATACATTGATATATTTTTTCATAGTGAAAATCTCATGGAAATTACTAACTGAATACTAAATAAAGAAAATGCTTAATTATTGGACATCATATATCTAGAACATGAACCTCTATCATCAATACCTTTAATAATACATTTTAATTCTATGGGTAGAAACTCATCTAATTATGCTTGGAAATAAACATGAAGGGTTTTTCGCCAACTGTTTTATCACATGAGACCCATCAATGCATCGAGGGGATATATAATGTCGGGCCCCACCCATCACTACAAGTCCAAATAATTATTTATATGTATATTTACTTCATGAAAAAAATACCTTATAAAAATATATATATTGAGTAGAGGATATGGATTTATCAATATTTTATTAGTTAAAATAACATTTAAAGTAAACACCATATGTAAAGATGATATATGGCTAAGAAAGTAATCATATCCATGATGCATGAAATATGGATATTTAATGAAATATTCAATGAATAATGATCATAAATAAAAGGTTTAGTATACATACACCACACACAAAGAATAAGTTGTGAATAAGGAATATCTCACAAAAATAAAAGTGAGATTAGAAACCCTTAAAGAGATCGTATCATTGGAGTGAGGATAAATTAATGAAATAATTATGTGTGACAAATGTAAATCCAAAAAATAAATTTGGAAATGTAGTATAAAACAATAATATTTCATTTCACACATATTCTTGTCTTAATATAATCAACTAAGTAGATTTATAACCCAATGAATGGAAATTGAGTTTATAAATCTCTTACATTATGTCTGAAAGAGTTCCGAACTTGTACTTAATGTCTTGGATAATCAAATTAGATTCATTAATTACTTAATTAAGAACCTATTAAATATTTATTTTATTTAGTATAATTTTATCAAGTTCATTTATATCCTTTTTTATGAGTTATAATATTCAATTTCTTCATTTGGGAGTGTTTGTTTCCTTGGTTTTCATGATTGGTTCACTTATATACCTGTATGAAGACAATGTAAAATGGGAATAATTATCTGTAATTGAATTATATGTTACTAATGAACTTAAAAAAGGTTAAATGATATTATATATAATTTTTTATAGATATGAGAAGATTCATTAGATAAAACATTAATAAAAATCATTTAGATTATTTTGGCATTTTTTAGATCATCATGAATTAGTTTTGTTTTATTAATTAATATTATATATATATATTGGTTCTAAAACACTAAATAAGTTGTAATATACATTTTAAAATATTTTTTAACCATTATAATGGTTTTATAACCATCCTTAAATGTGTTATTAGAAAAATAAAAAACATCATCCACGAAGGTGGTGAATCGATACCTCTCAGATAATGTTTTCATTTTTAGAAAAAAAATGGATAAAAGAGAATTGATGGTGAATATACCATTAACATAATACAATTATATTATATATATGATCCTAGATTTATCATGTTGCTTTATATATGGTATGTGAGGAAAGTATAATAAAAAATAAATTGAAAGAGAGAGAGAGAGAGAGAAGTGTTTACCTCTTAAGTGTCCTCTCCTCGAGAATCTCCTTAAGGGACTTGGACATGGTCTTTTGGTGAGAACGGAAAGAATAGAACATGGGGAAGAGGTTTGGTAGAGTAATTGGGTATGATATTAGTAAGATTCAAGTCTTATAATGTGTGATGAGAAGATTTGGTGAGGGTGGTATTTATAGTGGGAGGAGAGGGGTGTTTTTCATTATTTTATTCATTAATTTATTATTTTGGATCAAGACTATCAACAGTGTTGATTCTTGTTACTAAATAAAGTAACTAGATCATGTGATTTTGAGATAGTTTCCAAATACATCATCCATGACTCAACCATGACTAAACAATTCATGTATTTGGCTAAAATGTTAAATACTATAAATTATGGTATTTCACTATTCACCAAAAATTCAACTATTTTAGAAAAATCCCAAAAATACACCCTAACCATTTTTTCAACATTTAGATTTCAAAAATGGAATCTATTTTATGAAAATAATTTTCTAAATATGATAAATTTAATTTTTAATTAAAATCATCATTTATTCAAAAAATACAAATTTCAATATTATAACCAATTTTATGAAACTTTGAAAAATTAATTATGGTCTCATAAATATATCTTATAATTATAATAAAATAAAATACTAATTTATAAATAAATTTTATGAAAATAAATTTTCTTTTAAATTATTATGTTAATTATAAAATTTTAAATAAACATTTACATTTCACAAAAATACCAACACTTAATTTATCATTTTTAAAACATTTATTTACTTATTCCATGATATAAATATATCATATTTTAATTTATTAGATACCTAAATTTTATTTTGTACTTTCATAGGTGAGGTTATTATTATAATGGAAACATTTTAACCCTAATAGTCTCATTACTTTTTCAATGTCCATGTTAATATTTAATGGTATATCACAGTTTGTTTAATCTATAAGATATCAAATAAATTGAATTGATTTATGAAGATACATACCATAAAATATTGGGGTGTTATATCTTGATCCTTGACTTCATTAGATTATATCTTTCTCCCTCTATCCCCTTTGGATATGTGATCCCTTTTTAGAAACATGGCATGCCTTTCCATGATTATTTTTCTATTTATGGGATCATATAGGTAATGTCCTCTTCCTTCTTTAGGATATTATATAAAGATATGATTTGTTTCATGTGATGAATGTTTTTTCCTATAATTATCAATAACAAACTCTTTACATCCCCACTCAAGTATATGTGACGAAATGGATTTCTTCACATACCATAACTCATATGGGATTCTAATTTTCACTTTTGTTGGAACTCGGTTTAGTGTGTCTGTATTTGATTGTAATGCATTTCCCCAAAAGGACAAAGTAAGATTTGTATGACTCTTCATCGATCTAAATATGTCCAAAATGGTTTGGTTCATCCTTTTAGTGACACCTTTCCATTATCATGTAAAAGGAGGAGGATGTTGATATAATATCTCAAACTCTTTTACATAATCAATGAACTCCTAGTTAAGATATCGTCTACCATTATCTGAGTAGAGTTTCTTTATATTCCTACCAAGATTATTATCTACTTCATTATTGTTGAATTGGATCATTATCTCTCTATCTATTTTTTTATAATTAAAAAACTTTATCTTTTGTGCTTATATTTTTTTATAATTTTTTTTGAATGATATTGACTCTGATAAATTTTTTTCATTTTTATTCTTTGTTGAAAATTTTTCTAAGTATTACATATTATGTATGTTGCATACTACTTACATATTGATTTTAATTTTCACTAATTTTTTTACCCTTACATTCATAAAAATGTCCCTTATAAAATCTAGGTTATTGAATTTTACTAAAGGTAAGTACCCTTACACTTACAAGGAGTAGTATAAATGGCACTTATGAAATCTCTAATAACCCTTATGAAGTTTCTCATGACCCTTACAAAATTTTTATTTACCCATACATTTTTTTTGATAAAGTAATTATACTTACACATTAAAGATTAACCCTTATGTTTTTAGTATTTTGAATACTTTGATAATTATTTTACTCTTACACATTATAGATGACCCTTATGCACTGAATAGATGATCCTTACATGATTTACTTTACCCTTACATTTTTATTTTTTTAGAATTATTGGGGTTGACTCTTATGATTTATAATATTTCCATTACATAGATTCAAATTACCCTAATGGAAATCAAATTTCCCCTTATGAAAAAAAATCCTTGAAATTTTGATAAGTGTTGAATGGCCCTTAAGGTTTTTTTATTATAACCCTTACAATAGATAGATAACTCTTGTGATATATATATATATATATATTGACCCTTACATTTTTGACATAACTAATTTTTTTAAGTGTTATCTCTATTATTTTTACTCTTATGAATTGTTTTATATTTAGAATTATATCATTTAATTTTAATATTTATTTATTATTTATTTGTTTTAATCACACCGCATGGTTTCACATTTTATTTTATTTTTATAGAAAATCAAGAACTATTTTCAAGGAGATTAATTAGGGATTACATTCATGTTAAATGTGGAAAATTAATTTTTGGATCATTTTTTGGGAAATCAATGAATGAACATTTAAATATTTGAATAATCTTGAATTAGTTCATTATAGTTGCATGAATAATATTACATATGTTGTTTCGTGAAAGAAAAACTAAAATGGATAGAATATTTTAAGATGTTATGCAGGAAGAAAGCTCTATAAATAGAGATTTATAGAACTCAACACAATACTTGAATGTAAAAACCAACAGCAATCACACTATTATGGTTTCATGACTGGAATTTATTATAAAAAACTATAGTACCCAAGTGATCAAAGATTCCTCGAAATTTATAACTTTCATTAATTAATTCTAGATTTATGGTGTTGTAATTTCTTTATCTTTTTTATGTGTGTTTGTGTTGGTTTATGTTTTTTCATTCAAAAGTGGGTCTTGGTTGGTTATACCACCATTAAAAGGTAGAAGTGTGTTGGTTATACCTCCACTAGAAAAGGTACATGTTATAATGGGTTGTGGCTCCCCATTAGAAGTTGGGTTTGTAGGTTCCGGGCGCAGCGGAAGCGCGTTAGTGGGTTTGCCCAACTTTAATTTTAACGTTAAACAACGTTCAATCTGAGATCTGTCATGATATAAAACTCCGAATCTTCGGAATATAACGAAGAACGAAAAGAAAAGAAGAGTCCTGGAACCCTTGAGGAGGATCATCATATGTTGATTATAATTAATTTAATTAATGCATAAGAATTACCTCGTTGGAATTCTTTCTTCGTTGATGTGTCCGGTCACGATTTGGTGATCCGTCGTTGCGTCGTAGAATCCAAGTGTAGGATTCCTCTAGCGGTGATCCACACGTGTGTCACGTATCTCCGAACGTCACTGAAGGGATCTCCGAGTGCTAGCGCAGAAGAACCTTCGCTTGCGATATTCGCCTTTGACCGCCTTGATCCGGTGGAGGATCTTGCTCTCGTAACTTGAGGGCGTTCTTGGTGGAAAGATAATTCTCTCTTGGCTTGAGAGTATTTCCAAATCCATTGAGCATAACCAATATCTCTTCAAAATGTTGGGGTTGTGCGGATATTTATAATCATTTTTGAGGTTAATAGAGTTATGACAATAAATAAACGCGTTACGCGTTTTATTTATTTCATTAACTCTTATTGAAAACCCCCCCATGTCGAATTATTAATTCCTTGACATGCACCCACGCTGATTATAATAAATATCATTTAATAAAATAATATTAAATCCTCAAAATCCCAACTGGAAAAACTACACGGCGTGTAATAATTAATACACGGTGTGTACTTTTTTTCCATAAAACTACACGGCGTGTATATTTAATATACACGGTGTGTACTTTTATTTTCCATTTTTCTCCACCACATTTATTAGACCTTGAGTAATGACTATTTATTTCTTAAATAAATTTAACTGCATTACTCGCTAATAAATATATTATTTCATCCACAATATATTCTCTCGAATAACTAGTGTCAAAATAAATGCAATCATACATCCTTAAATAATTATTAAACCACAGTCGGGAATAATATTTATTTAACTTGTTAAATTAATATTTAACTGAGATACATGGACACACTTAGTGTGTGACCCTCTAGGCCTCTTTATCAGTGGCATTAGGCTGAGCCTGCCTAAAGTCCAAGGTTAGCGTCTAGCAACACGCCAAGGCACCCATAGAGAAAGAAGTTAACGTCGCAATGACGTGTTACCTCCTACGAACGCTTACCGTGTAATATAATCCCTTTGTCTCGATATCTCCAATCAAGCGGGTTGCATGCTAGTGCCATCAACCAATGTGCTTGATTATTCTTTCTTTGAATTCCTGGAATTGAACTTGCCCATACCTTACCATGGCCATGGATTTATTTAGGCTATATCAATTCCATCAAAGGGCCTGATATATCTACTTCCGTTATGGAACGGAAGGGACAAATCCTTTCTTGCATTATCTATTAATGAAGTATTACTCGTGACGCACCCAACGTATCCTACCTCGCTACGAACAGTGTGTCGTCACAGTTTTCGTCAATACATCTAAGTGCGCGAGTTGTAATACCCATTAATAATAATCTTAAATTCTAAGGATCAATACACACGTTCGTAGATAGGAACATCCAATGACACTATGAAATTTGGATTTCCTACTGGCGGGTCTCGTTCTCATAATATCCTCCTGGATATTACCAAGGGCGCACACCATGAGAAGTTGCCTCAAAGTTTTATGAGTCCTCACCCCTAATGACCTGTATTATTTGTGTCCCTCAAATAATATCATACGGCCATAGAACATACATTCAAGAACAATGTTATGGCACTTCCGGGTTCTCATCATAGCAGGGATCTGCTACGACCCTTTAATGCAACAGCTGTCCTTAGGAAATTATCACATGACATGTCACGCAGAAGAACAATCAAGATGTAACAAGGCTTTCATTTAATGAATAAAGTACAAAGTAGTTGGTTCTAGACCACCAACTCCAACAGACTCCCACTTGGACTAGAGCCAACTGCTAACAACCTTTAACCCGCTAGCTCTCACATGATATTCATGCTTCTGCTGAGATAGGCCTTTAGTCATGGGGTCTGCCACGTTCTCTTCCATGGATACTCTACTCACTGCAACTTCACCCCTTTGATAGAAATCCCTCAAGAGGTGATACTTCCAGAGTATGTTCTTTGTCCGTTGATGTGACCTTGGTTCTTTTGCAAGAGCCACCACTGCAGTATTATCACAATACAATGTAATGGGATCTTTACTGCTAGGCACCACATCAAGCTCCTGTACAAAGTTCTGAATCCAAACGGCTTCTTTGGCTACATCAGAAGCCGCTATATACTCGGACTCCGCTGTAGAATCGGCGACAACTGGCTGCTTTGAACTCTTCCAGCTCACAGCTCCTCCATTGAGACAGAAAACATATCCATATTGCGACTTCAGATCATTCTGATCTGTCTGAAAACTAGCATCAGCATACCCTCTAATGACAAGCTCCTCGTATCCTCCATATACCAGGAACATATCCTTAGTTCTTCTCAGATACTTAAGGATAGTCTTAAAAGCAGTCCAATGTTGTTCTCCTAGATCTGCTTGATATCTTCCTACCATGCTCAGTGCATAGGCAACATCAAGCCTGGTACATAACATGGCATACATGATGGATCCTATAGCCGAAGAATATGGGATCTTGCTCATCCTATCTTTCTCATGTTGTGTCTGGGGACACATTTTCTTAGAAAGATGTAAGCCATGTGACACTGGAACCAATCCCCTCTTGGATTTTTCCATACTAAATCTCTTTAGTATCTGGTTAATGTATGTACCCTGACTTAGTCCAAGCAGCCTCTTGGATTTATCACGAATGATCTTGATCCCTAGAATGTAGGCTGCTTCTCCTAAGTCCTTCATGGAGAAACACTTGTTCAACCAGTCCTTAACTGACTGTAAGGCTGGTACGTCGTTTCCAATAAGTAATATGTCATCAACATATACCATTAGGATGAAGACCGCATTCCCATTAAACCGCTTATAAACACATGGCTCACATTCGTTCTTAATGAAACCAAATTCCTTTATGGCTTCATCAAATCGAATGTTCCATGACCTGGATGCTTGCTTTAATCCATAAATAGATTTCTGCAACTTGCAAACCCGTTTGGCTTCACCTGGTGTCACAAACCCTTCTGGTTGTGTCATATAGACATCTTCCTGAAGGTTCCCGTTAAGTAATGTTGTTTTGACATCCATCTGCCAAATCTCGTAGTCATGGTAAGCTGTTATGGAAAGTATGATTCTTATGGATTTAAACATGGAAAATGGTGAGAAGGTTTCATCATATTCAATTCCTTGACGTTGTCTGAATCCTTTAGACACTATCCTTGCTTTATAGGTGCTAACTTGACCTTCCATGTCCAGCTTTCTTTTGAATACCCATTTGCATCCAACAGGCTTTACATCAACTGGCTCATCGACCAGAACCCAAACTTGGTTCTGATACATGGAATCCATCTCAGAATTCATAGCTTCTAGCTATCTTGCAGCTTCTGAGCTTTCTACTGCTTCCTTGTAGGAGAGAGGTTCATCATTGTCCAACAATAATGATTCACCATCCTCAGTGACTAGGAAACCAAATCTCTCTGGTTCTCTTACCTTTCTTGAGCTCCTACGTAGTACTTGTGTTTTTGGAACCTCTTCCACGGGGACCTGTGGAACTTGTTCCTATACCAACTCCTATGTATCTTGAGCATCAACTTCGTCGAAGTCAATCTTGCTCCCATTATCCTTCTTGAGGATGTGCTCCCTCTCAAGAAAGACGGCTTGTCTGGCGACAGTCACTTTCTTGTCTTGGGGGTTATATAGGTAATATCCTTTTGTTTCCTTGGGATATCCTATAAAGATACACTTCGTGCCCCGGGGTTCTAGTTTGTTGCATGAGAAGGCCTTAAAAAATGCCTCGCATCCCCATACACGTGTGTGCGACAAAGTGGGTTTCCTTCCATTCCATAACTTGGATGGAATTACATTTTCCGCCTTAGTTGGTACTCGGTTTAATGTGTATACTGCAGTTTGTAATGCATATCCCCAAAAGGATAATGGAAGATTCGCATGACTCATCATCGACCTCACCATGTCCAACAAGGCGTGGTTCCTCCTTTCACTAACACCATTCCACTGTGGTGTATAAGGAGGAGTGAGCTGAGATAGAATCCCAGACTCCCATAGAAGATCGATGAACTCTTGGTTCAGATATTCTCCACCTCAATCCGATCGAATCTTCTTTAACTTCTTACCAAGTTGGTTCTCTACTTAATTCTTGAATTCCTTAAATTTCTCTAAGGACTCTGACTTATACCTCATTAAGTAGACAAAGCCATATCTACTCAAATCATCAGTAAAAGTAATAAAGTAAGAATATCCACCTCTATCTTCTACTGGAAATGGTCCACACACATCTGTGTGTACCAATCCTAGAAGCTCTGTGGCCCTTTCACCTTGTCCACCAAAAGGCGGCTTGGTCATTTTTCCTTGTAAACAAGCGTGACATCTATCAAGTGGTTTTAGCTCAGTAGAGTCTAAATATCCGTCTTGACAGAGCTTTGTCAAGCGCTTCTCATTCACATGACCAAGGCGGTGATTCCATAACTGGGTGATGTATGAGTCATGTGAGTTTGTTTCGTTATCGACTGCCAACACTTGGTTTTCGTAATTTAATACATACAAACCATTATTCAAATGTGCCATACCATAACATACGTTGTTCTTATAAAATAGACAACCCTTATTTCCAAACTTGAAAATAAATTCATCCATATCCAAACAAGACACAGAAATTATGTTCTTGGTAACACTAGGCACAAAATAACAGTTTTGTAAAACCAAAATCATGCCAGTTGGCAATGAGAGGTGATAGTCGCCAATAGCCAACGCAGCCAGTCTTGCGCCATTGGCAGCTCGAAGATCCACCTCTCCTCTGGCGATTTTTCTAAATCTACTTGGTTCCTGCATTTGAATACAGATGTGAGCCCCACAAGCTGTATCTAATACCCAATGTGTAGAAATAGAAAGATTGCACTCGATAACGAACGCACCTTTAGCGTCCCCACGCTTATGGGTGCAATTCCTCTTCTAATGGCCCTGCTTGCCACATGAAAAACACACTGCCTCCCATTCCTTGCCCTGCCTCTAGATCTTCCCCTTCTTGGAGGGACGGTGCTCGGGGGCTTCAGACTGTTTATAAGTCTTTGTCCCCTTTTCCTTGTCCTTCCTTTTCTTGTTCACCATAAGGACCGCGGGTTTGTCACGCCCCATGTCCTTATCTACCTGGCGAATCAAGGTCAGAAGCTCCGATAGACTCTTCTCATTGCCGCTCATGTTATAGTTAACAATGAATCTAGAGAAGGTCTTGGGCAGTGATGATAGGATGAGATCTGTACGCAACTCATCCGGGAATTTAATCCCTAAGATGTCCAAGCGTTCAATGTATCCAATAAGCTTGACTACATGAGGCCCAGCTGGCGTAGACTATCCAAGCTTCATGGTAAACAAAGCATTGGAGATCTCATACCTCTCCTATCTCGCCTTCTCTTGGTAGAGATCTTTAAGGTGAGACATCATGCTATACGCATCCATGTTTTCATGTTGCTTCAAGAGCTCATTAGACATGGCCGATAGCATGAAACACTGGACATATGTGGCATCATACATGTTTTTCATGTAGATAGATAATTCCTCATCACTAGCCTCTTTCCCAGGCGCAACTGGAATAGGCTCTTCCAGCACATATAATTTCTTTTCGTGGCGAAGGACGACGTGTAAACGCCTCTGCCACTCTTGAAAATTAGTGCCAGTGAGAAGGTTTTCTTTCTCGAGTATGGTGCGCAATGAAATGTTTGAAGTCATTTTCTTGCCGTTTCTAAAAATTAAGATGAGCAAAGGTTTAGTACTTTATTATAAAAATTGAGACAAATAAATTAATACTTATTAGTCTCCCACTATTTTATCGAAATCCAATAGCCCTCGCCATTGACTTCGGAATATTCTGTTGCATGAATATTCTAGTGGCAAGGATCCATATTGCCCTTCGCATTACCCCAACTAGGGTTGGTCAAGCAACTTTAAGGGTTTTAGGTAGGCATTCCAAATGCCAACTGCATTAACTCGCAGTTCCTTGATCCGCTGAGTGGACTCCCCAATCCTGAAATCCTTTTTTGGATTTCCTCAACCTTTTCCTCTTGGTCACACCAAGTCCTGCTGTGGTAGTCAACCCTTGATGCGAACCAAGTCAAGTCAAACCAAAACCTTAAATTAGAATTCCTCGATAATTGAAAGCACCCCAACTAGGGTTGGTCAAGCACTTTGAACTATGGTTCGATTCTAACCAAGATTATGGAAGGCTATGCCGACTTAATATTTATCTTGAGGGATTTTATCCTTATACGTAAATTTCCATTTTATTATCTTTGATTACATGCTTGTTAATATTAAGTGGGATATACATAAGTGATTAACCATGTCTAAGATAATATTTACGTATAAGCCAATTTTATTTTAGTTCCATCTTGCATGCTCGTTTAATTAATTAATTGTGTGATCGTGACAACACACCCACAATAAATAAACCATGCAACTGACAGAAATAAAATAAATGGTTTGATCATGAGCTTTTCTATTGGTTAGTTTATCTAGCGGTTGATAAACTAACCCAAGACCTAGGGGAGAAACACCTTGAACCTTTTGGGTTCGTGTCTACAGTTTTCCACCTGTCCACCTTTTTATCTCCATGGATTGGTTTCACCTTGGATCCTGACTTGAGCCGCCTCCACTAGCTTGGGAGCTCCATCCATTACATATGCATTTATCTCACATGCAGGTGAGGGGTAAAAAAGGGGTTTTACATAAAATAATCCTTGGGCGCGCAGGCCCTACATATTAATGAGGAGATGGCTCGCAGGCCAACAAATTTAATTTAAATAAATAAATTAAAAGAAACCATTCTCATACAAAGGTCTTGGTCTAGCTCATGATCATCCATACATGCAACGATATTTACGCATAAATAAAACTAGAATTCAATTCTTTAATCATTCTTGTTTAAGATAAATCACGCTCGAATCAATTAATTATCTTTAATTAATCAATCCTTTTATCTTAAATCAATTTTTTGAATTTCCTTGAGATTCTCATCCATCATAATTTTAAACAAATAAATTCATTTAAAATTATCCTTGTACGTAACTTGTACCTTGGAGGCAACCCGGTGAATTCTCATTTATTACGTAGATGTTAAATTAAACACATATATATAAAACACCTATCACGTGTTGTGCCTCAGATTTACGCCTGCACCATGGTACACGTCTCAAGGGTTTGTATAATATAATAATAAATTTTAATAAATCTGCGTAATTTGGGTGAGTACACGGCGTGTAGTTTCTACTACACGGCGTGTACTTTTCTTCACCGTCCATCCGAAGTACACACCCGGGGATAAGGCGTGTTAATGTACTTCAGAAATTTTCGGAGTACACGGCGTGTACAGTGGGACACACGCCGTGTAGTTTCCGCGTTACACGGTTTCCAGCTAGGCAGGCCGTGTATGGAGTACACGACCAAACCCTAACCCGAAGGGACTACACACTGTGTTCATTGGACCACACGGCGTGTATTCCGGAAACTGTGTGCCACCTGTTTCTGGTCAACACACGGTGTCTTAAA
This sequence comes from Viscum album, assembly GCA_963277665.1. Classification (NCBI taxonomy): domain Eukaryota; kingdom Viridiplantae; phylum Streptophyta; class Magnoliopsida; order Santalales; family Viscaceae; genus Viscum; species Viscum album. The sequence continues at coordinate 826,202,087 of OY728132.1, forward strand.
TTCTTAGAAAGAATCCAATACCCGGCCTGATTTGGCGGATCAGTCAATGCATTGAACCTAGAATACACGGTGTGTACTTCCGAATACACACCGTGTAATCTGGTGTTATATGGCCAGAAACGTTTGGCTCCTCCGGATGAGTTACTCTATTTTATTTTAATCAAAATTAAAAGAAAAATCCGTTTCTGTGAGGTGAACGAGAAACGAGGGAGGAAGAAAAGATCTCGAGATTCAGATTTTCAGAATGATTAAACATGAATTGAAATAACTAAATTATTAAATGCATAAATCACCAACGAAAAACTAAATAATTATAACCAATGATATGACCCCTTTGATACCACTTGTAGGTTCCGGGAGCAGCGGAAGCGCGTTAGTGGGTTTTCCCAACTTTAATTTTAATGTTAAACAACGTTCAATCCGAGATCCATCATGATATAAAACGCCGAATCTTTGGAATAGAACGAAGAACGAAAAGAAAAGAAGAGTCTCAGAACCCTTGATGAGGATCACCATATGTTGATTATAATTAATTTAATTAATGCATAAGAATTACCTCGTTGAAATTATTTCTTCGTTGATGTGTCCGGTCACGATTCGGTGATCCGTCGTTGCGTCGTAGAATCCAAGTGTAGGATTCCTCTAGCGGTGATCCACACGTGTGTCACGTATCTCCGGACGTCGCCGAAGGGATCTCCGAGTGCTAGCGTGGAAGAACCTTCGCTTGCGATATCCGACTTTGACCGCCTTGATCCGGTGGAGGATCTTGCTCTCGTAACTTGAGGGTGTTCTTGGTGGAAAGAGAATTCTCTCTTGGCTTGAGAGTATTTCCAAATCCGTTGTGCACAACCAATATCTCTTCAAAATGTTGGGGTTTTGAGGATATTTATAATCATGTTTGAGGTTAATAGAGTTATGACAATAAATAAACGCGTTACGCGTTTTATTTATTTCATTAACTCTTATTGAAAACCCCCCCATGTCGAATTATTAATTCCTTGACATGTGCCCACGCTGATTATAATAAATATCATTTAATAAAATAATATTAAATCCTCAAAATCCCAACTGGAAAAACTACACGGCGTGTAATAATTAATACACGGCGTGTACTTGTTTTCCATAAAACTACACGGCGTGTATATTTAATATACACGGTGTGTACTTTTATTTTCCATTTTTCTACACCACATTTATTAGACCTTGAGTAATGAATATTTATTTCTTAAATAAATTTAACTTCATTACTCGCTAATAAATATATTATTTCGTCCACAATATATTCTCTCGAATAACTAGTGTCAAAATAAATGCGATCAGACATCCTTAAATAATTATTAAACCACAGTCGGGAATAATATTTATTTAACTTGTTAAATTAATATTTAACTGAGATACATGGACACACTTAGTGTGTGACCCTCTAGGCCTCTTTCTCAGTGGCATTAGGTTGAGCCTGCCTAAAGTCCAAGGTTAGCGTCTAGCAACATGCCAAGGCACCCATATAGAAATAAGTTAACACCGCAATGACGTGTTACCTCCTACGAACGCTTACCGTGTAATATAATCCCTTTGTCTCGATATCTCCAATCAAGCGGGTTTCATGCTAGTGCCATCAACCCATGTTCTTGATTATTCTTTCTTTGACTTCCTGGAATTGAACTTGCCCATACCTTACCATGGCCATGGATTTATTTAGGGTATATCAATTCCATCAAAGGGCCTGAGATATCTACTTCCGTTATGGAACGGAAGGGACAAATCCTTTCTCGCATTATCTATTAATGTAGTATTACTCGTGACGCACCCAACGTATCCTACCTCGCTGCGAACAGTGTGTCGTCACAGTTTTCGTCAATACATCTAAGTGCGCGAGTTGTAATACCCATTAATAATAACCTTAAATTCTAAGGACCAATACACACGTTCGTAGATAGGAACATCCAATGACACTATGAAATGTGGATTTTCTACTGGCGGGTCTCATTCTCATAATATCCTCCTGGATATTACCAAGGGCGCACACCATGAGAAGGTGCCTCAAAGTTTTATGATTCCTCACCCCTAATGACCTGTATTATTTGTGTCCCTCAAATAATATCATCCGTCCATAGAACATACATTCAAGAACAATGTTATGGCACTTTCGGGTTCTCATCATAGCAGGGATCCGCTACAACCCTTTAATGCAACAGCTGTCCTTAGGACATTATCACATGACATGTCACGCAGAAGAACAATCAAGATATGATAAGGCTTTTATTTAATGAATAAAGTACAAAGTAGTTGGTTCTAGACCACCAACTCCAACAGGGTTATCGTGTTGGTTGTGACACCACTAGAAAAATTAAGTTATAATTGGGTTGTGACTCCCTTGAAAAAGGTAGGTTTATTAGTGGATGTAATTTCTCTTGGGGATTGAGGGAAGTGAAGAGTAAATATGGGGCCCTTTTTTATCTGAACTGCTATTAAAATTCCTTGTGTTATTTTTTTATTTCCTATTGAGCTTGAATTTATATTTTTAGTTTAACTATGATTTTAAATTTCTTTTCAAATTTTAAAACTATAAAATTTACCCCCTTCCCATCTTGATTTTCTCAACTATATAAAACTGATAAAAAATTGGTATCATAGCTTTACCTTTGGAGCTCTTTTTATTTTCTTTGTTTTTATTATTATATCTTTTTTTCAACTGATCTTTTCTCTATAATATAAAAATTCTTGGAAAGATATTTGTTGAGATTAAAATTTTAAATTATAACAATTTTTGGATACCTCATAGGCCACCTTACTTCTGTGGTAAAAATTATGGATATTGGAAAATCAAGAATGGAAGATTACCATAATTAATTGAGAATTTATCATTAGAAAATCATTATAAAACCTTAAAAATTACATGATTCTAACCTAGATTCCTTAATTAGTAATGATACAATAAATTAAGTGTTGAATAATATGGTTATGAATATTTAATATTTTGATATTGGTGTAAATGTGTTTGGTTATGTATCATCATACAAGAAAACTCAATTTATCTAGATTATTTTATAGGTTAGATGTTATGGAACACAAAAACTAAAGAGAACCAAACTTGGAATGCTAAAATCTGAGTATCAAAACTTAAATATGGGAGAAAAATAATCTATTAATTAGAAGTTTCATAGATTCACAAGTATTTTAAATAATATGAGTTCTTTAGGATAAGGCTTAGACAATAGATTCCTTGTTGAATGAGTAATGACATCCCTACCAAAGAAATTGTATGAAAAGAAGGTTTTCATTGATGAAAGAAAAAACTTCAAATAGTAAACACTTGATGAACTCATTGGTTCATTACTATAATATGAACCAAAACTAAAGATTATTTCTAATGAGGATACTACTAAAAATAAAAGTGTTAATTTAAAATCAAATATAAATGTTACTTATTACTCTTTGGATACTAAAATATAGGGAAGTGAAATAGATGTAGTTTCTCAACAAGTGAAAGGTTTCTATAAGGTCATTAAAAATAAGAATGTTTTTTCAATAAGATTTTGAAATTATTGTTCTATATATTATAAGAAATGAAACAAGAAAGGTAATATTATTTCTCATAATTCTTCAGAACTAACTTTTTATGAGTGGAGAAGGTCTCATCAAGCCTAACTGCCCAAGATTAAAGCATGAGATAAAATATAAAATGTTGAATAATAAAGAGAAAAGAGTTTTAAAATTGTATGGAGTAAAATTGAGGATTCATATTCAAGTTATTAATCTGATATGGAAAACTTAGTCTGATAATCTATTCTTTGTAACTAATACTAATGAGGTTATAGATTCTTATTACATATTTGATTATGATTCTGACATTAATTCTGATTTTTATAATCCTAGTGTTTCTAAACTTAATGAAAATATTGGAAAACTATAAAGAGATATATTAAGAATTAGTGAGTTGTACAAGGAACTCAAATATTGAAATAATAATCTTATTAAAGAGAACAATATTCTTGATCATTAAAATGAGAAACACAAGAATAAAACTTCTAACCCAAATGTAAAAGTATGTGAATATTTGTATATTACTCAAGAGGAGAATAAAAAAATTAAAATGGGGATTGCGAGTTTGAAAGAAGAATTAGCTACTTGTGCTCAAGGTAAATAAATCTATGATAAAACTATGTCTATTAACAAAGTGAATAGAAATAAAAAATTTGTTGGATATGATATTTAATTAACTAATATATATATATATATAAGTTTCTTTTTGAAATGTTTTAAAGGATTTATTTTAATTGTTACATGTTTTAGATGTAAAATGCAAGGTCACTATGCTAATGAATGTTCTCTAAGATTTCCACAATATTTGGGACAAATTAAATATTTTATTTTTATGTATTTTTATTTGATATTACTTATTAATACTTGTTTAAATTTGGTTTGGGTACCGAAAAATAGTTTTAATAATCTCATTGGACCCAAAATTTCATGGGTACCAAAACTATCATCTAACTGATTTTATAGGGAAAATGGATTGGAAGTCTAAGAAAGGATATTTGGTGCATGGAAATTGGATACTCTAGGAACATGAATATACATCCATCAAACTTCTTATCATATAATAGGTTTGATGGAGGCATTTTGACATTAAGAGACTGTAATGGACCAGACCCTCCTGGTCCATCCCTTTGCCAAATTTTTGGTGTTTGGCACACCCTAGACATCAGGTTCGGATCGAAGGGAGGCATATCGATGGCTGGATTTTATCATCGTGTAACCATTGGTGACACCGATCGATGGGTCACCGATAAGAGTGACATCGATCGGTGAGTCACCTATCAGTGTGTCACCGATCGGTGTGACACTGATCAGTGTGTCACTGATCGTTGTGCCACCGATCGTTGTGACACCGATCGTTGTGTCACTGATCGGTGTGACACTAATCATTGTGTCACCGATCAGTGTGTCACTGATCGTTGTGTCACTGATCGGTGCCAGAGGGGCTTGTTGGGTTTTTTTCCCCAATTTTTCTCGTAACACCACTTTTAGGTCCTTTTAACCTTTTAAAAGTGGATCAAGGCCATTTTTATCCCCATAAAAAATATTTTAAATCCCTATGGGTGCGGCAAACCTCAACATACCTAGAGTGTATCCATGTTATGTGTTTTCCTCCATTTAACTGAAATCATTTAACTCATAGCTTTCGTGCCACCTCTCTAATGAGAAATTAAATAAAAATTAATCCCATTATGTGTAACCACCCAACCGCTTGGTGAAACCATGATCTGCTTTAAATCCACTCATGATATTGATATCCTAGAACTCCAGGATATAATGATTTATATCGCACTAGAATTTCTTCTTCTTCTTGGCTGGGTTCATTCTTCCCCTTAGTGCGTTTGGAGTCCCCTTCCCAAGGCGAGTGGTGCGTCTGTGCTATAACCTTTATGGCTCATTCTTGGAGTCCCCAGAGTTCCTCCCCTACAAGTCACATATCCCAGTTATTATCCTGGGGAGAAAAACTTCGATCATTGATCATCAAGTAGGGTTTTTCCTTAGTCTCTCTTTACTGTGTATCATATGGGGTGGGTATCCTTTTGTTTCTACAGGGATGGATGAAACCAAACATTAATGAAGATAATAAATGGACTTTTAAAGAATTAATGGGGTGTCATAGATGTTTATAAAATACTCTTTATCCTTGATTTTTTTTTGTGAATTGTAAGGGCTTATGCCCACTAAAAATCATGGTCGTTGGTGCTCTTTTCTTGTGCACTAATGAACCTCTCTTTTTCTGGATATTTATGTGATTGAATGGTTGTAACATGGAAACTGGTAAATCACGTAAACTAAGTTGATTAAATGGATTCCCAATGAATAAGAATCCTTGTGTGATCACCCTGGTTAACCAAATGGAAAGACAGAATTGAATTAATGGCATATTCAAATTTGAAAACTACCTTCCTATGTTCTGGTGATATTTACAGTTGATGCTTGGGAAGCGATGTGGATGGGGATGGGATCCTCTATTGTGGTGAAGTTGTTGCTTTTTGGATCTGAGGCCATGTGGGGCTATATGGTGGGGCTTGTTTTGGTTCTAGTACTTTGAGGGATCTCACGGATCCCTTTTTTTGTTGTGACTTTACAAGATAACCGGGTGAAAATGCTTAAATTGTTGTTTGGCTTTTTTCATTTCCTTGGATTGAGGCTATGCCTGTTAGTTTCCCAGTAGTGCATAATTTACTTGAATTGAATCACTTGAATATAGTAACTATAATGGGTTAAATGGGTAATTGTTTTCCTGGAATGAGTTGTGACATGGTTGCGGGTGTGCTGCTTCTTATGAATGAATAGTAACAAGGGTGTTTGTATATGAGCTGGTTTTGGAACCCCTAAGATGGGATGAGTGCTTGTTACCTATATGTATAATTTAGTTTCTATGTTTCTTATTCGCGCCCCATCCAAGTTGAGAACTTCGTGTTGAACACCCCCATCTCATGGGGTAGGGTGTTTTTCCCAACACTCTTATGAGTGGCTGGTTATTGACTCCTTTTCTGCTCCCTTTATTGAGTAGCCCAAGACTCTTCAGGTAGGCTGTGACAGCCTGAGGTCCATTATAGCCTTAGATTATTTGGTCAGGGTACGTGGTGGTGGTTGGCCCAGGTGTGTGCGGGAAGGTGGTTTCCTAAGTGTCTTCAGGATGAGGCACATGTGTCTTCAGGCGTGGCAGTAGTTGTTCAAACCCAAGTGTGTGTAGGAATGGTTAAGTTTGGTTGTTGTGGCCCAGGTGTTTGCGGGTAGGATGTGTGGTTGTGATATACCAGGTGTGTGCGGGAGGGGTGTGGTAGTGGGACTGTAGTGAGAATGGCGGGAGAGGCTTGACGCGTAGGATGTATTCAATAACCAGTGGGAAAGTGGCGTTAGGTACCCAAATATCGATGTTTTATTTCCATTAATTATTTGACTTGAGTTATTTGGAGAGTGTGCCTTGGTGGGGTTTGGGTGGATAATTTTCCTTTGTAGGTGTTTTGGTTATCTCTTTTTTTCATGGGTCATTAGAATGCCTCCCCACTTGTGCATGAGAGATTTTGGTTTTCCTTACTGAGTATACCTGTATACTCACCCTACATATATAAAATACTTTCATGTTTCTAGGAGGACATCAGGGATCGTGCGAGACCATACTAGCTCATACCTTGGGATGGTTTTTGTTGTTGTTTTTCTTTTCTTTGGTAATTTCCTTTGGGGCTTTCTTGTACTTTTGTAGCATTTACTTTTCGATCACGCATATGGGAATGGTTGGTTTTGGCTTTACTTTTACCTCCAGTTTTGGTGTTGTTTGGTATTTACTATCTTATCTCCTGATCCTACTAAATAAAAATGGCAATTCCTTCCATTTTGTGTGAAATTCAATACCCTTGGTGCTAGTTTCCACTTTGGGGCCTATTGAAGGTAGGTTTCAGGGGTCATTATCTCTCCTTCAACTTGAGGAAGGAAGGGTCTGGAAATTCGTTGTCCCTTCCCTCATCTTGGTGAAGGAAGGTCGTGACAGAATGGTATCAGAGGGGGTCGATAGATATGATGGAGTCCAGATTTAGGCATAGTGAGGATTTCATGGGATGGTAGGGAAATAGTGTTAGGAAATATTAGTGAGTGAAGTAGGCCAGGGAAGACCAGCTAGGACACAGGAAGGGCCCCCCGTGATCTAATGCAAGGACTCTGGGCCTACCGAACGACCAAGTGAGGCTACACCGATTACAGGGTAGAGAACCTATGAAAGGTACATGCATCATAACGACTTGTATTCTTATGTTTCTTGGGTATTTTTGGGATTTAAAATGAATAAGAAGTCAAAGAAAATTTAAAATAAATCTTCTACACTACTTGGGATTAGGTATTCCTTACCTTGCAGCTATGGAACCCAGACAACGACCATGAGTAGTGTGGTTGATCAAGGCCCTAGAGGTTGTCTTGGCTGATCAGTAGAGGAATGATCAAGAAGAGGAGGATGCACAGTGGTAGAGGATGCTTCGTGCCTTTCAGCAGTAGACCCTCAGGAAGTATGAAGGCAGCATCTCATACATAGAGACAGAGAGATGGATTGAGGATCTGGTGATAGCTTTCTACTTGATCCAGGCTCTGACGGAGTACTGGGTTCCTCTGGCTGTAAGCCAGATGTGGGGAGCAGCACGTCAATGGTGGACTCTCTACCTTAGGGAGAATAGGGAGGATGAGGTTGTATGGAATGACTTCGAGAAGGAGTTCCTGGAGGAATTCCTCTCTTCCACGATGAAGGCTGAGAAGAGGAAGGAGCTTCTCTCCCTCCAGTAGGGGAGCATGTCAGTGAGGGAGTTGGGGATCAATTTCAAATATCTCCTTCGTTTTTCTCCAGACCTTTTTCCAGATGAGGAGTCTCGGGTGAGACGTTTAGAGGAGGCACTCCGACCTTCTCTTCAATATTTTGTTACTCCCTTCACCCTACTGACATACTTGGAGATCCAAAATAAGGCTGAAGTGGTGGAGAGGATGCACATGCTGGGAGGTATGTCGTGAGAGAGAAGCCAGTTGGGATTATCAAAGGGGAAGGTATTTAGCAGTAAGCCTCCAACATCAGTGCCTTCTAGGTTTCGACTAGTGGGGAGCAGACCCCAACAGTTTCAGTTTTGATCTCCCGGTCCTTGACCTTTCCTCACGGAACCAGGACCAAGGTGCTTCATCTATGGGAGTCGTGGGCACCTTCGAAATCAGTGTCCAGATAGAGTGTAGTATAGTGGGGGTGGGCAGGTTCAGTGCTCACCTCAGCAGCAGCAGCTTCCATCCAGGCCCTTTCAGCAGCAGTAGTAGGGACAGCGAGCTCCAGCTCCTCTGATAGCAGACATGGTAGGAGGAGGTTGACCCCAGGGTGCTTCTCAAGGCCCTCGACTAGGGCTTGTTCGGGGAGGCGATCGAAAGTCGAGAGGCATAGGAGTAGGGAATGGGTAGTTGCATGCTGGAGAGGCAGTAGTTACAGCAAGGCTGGAAGTCATTCGAGGTACGATTAGCTTGTTTAGAACTATTGCCTATGCCTTGTTTGATATAGGAGCTTCGCACTCCTTTGTTTCACTCGGTCTAACTTGTGCTCTGGGTTTAGACATTGAGATACTTCCAATTTCCCTGGTGTTGAGTACACCAATCGGAGTTCTGACCAACTTGTTTTATGTTTTCCGAGGTTGTAGACTAATGATAGGGCCACATCAGTCTAGAAGGGATCTTCTATTATTGCAGATACATCCATATTATGTCATCCTAGACATCAACTGGATATTTTCTGTACACGCTGTTATCAACTGTTTCTGAAGAAAAGTAATGTTCTCCGATGAGGATGGCCATTGTGTAACTTTCTTCGGCGAGTGGGGTTTCCATGAAGGCAGCCAGCGGGTGGAGCCCCTCCTTTCCTTGTAAGCTGATCTGTTAGTGGATTTGGTAGATACAGAGATGGTGGAAGTCTCGGGGATCATCAGTGAGTTTGTGGATATATTCCCTGAAGAATTGGTGACTCTACCCCCTCGACGTGATGTTGAGTTTGGGATAGAATTGAAACCTGGTGCTTGTCTAATCTCGATGGCTTCTTATCGTATGGTGCCTTCTGATTTGTGGGAGTTGTGGATTCAGATTGACGATTTGATGAAGAAGGTTTTTTTCTAACCTAGAATTTCATCATGGGGTGCTCCGGTCTTGTTCGTGAAGAAGGTAGATGGTGGTCTCAAGTTGTGCATAGACTACCGGAGACTGAACTAGGTGACGGTCAAGAACCGTTACCCTCTCTCGAGGATAGACGACCTCTTTGACTAGCTGAGGGGAGTAAGTTGGTTCTCTAAGATCGATCTACGATCAGGGTATCACCAGTTAAGGGTGAAGGATAGTGATATCCCAAAGACTGCTTTCAGGTGCAGGTATGGGCACTTTGAGTTTGTATTCATGTCATTCGGTGTTACAAACGCACATGTTGTGTTCATGGGGCTCATGAACTCTATTTTCCGTGAGTTTCCAGACCAATTCATCATTTTGTTCATCGATGACATTTTGATCTACTCAAGATCATAGGAGAAGCATACTAATCACCTCGGGACAGTCTTGGAAATTCTTCGACACCACCATCTCTATGGGAAATTGTCCAAGTGTAAGTTCATGACATGTGAAGTGAATTTCCTTGGACATGTGGTGTCTCATCAAGGGGTATCAGTTGACCCATCAAAGGTTGAATCGGTTGTTTCTTGGGAATCACCCAAGAATGTGACTGAGGTTTGCAGCTTTCTGGGTCTGGTAGGCTATTATTAGAGGTTTGTACCCGACTTCTCTCGAGTTTCATATCCCTTGATATCTTTAACCAGAAAGGATCAGGCCTTCATATGGAGTGATCAGTGTCGAGCAACGTTCAGCTATCTAAAGGAAAGGTTAGTCAGTGCTCCAGTGCTCAGGCTTCCAGAGGAAGGGGTGTTGTATGAGGTATTTTTTTATGCTTCTGAACTTGGCCTGGGGTGTGTTCTGATGCAGCAGCGGGGATTGATATCTTATGGGTCCAGTAAGTTACGTTCTCATGAGCGTAACTATGCCACCCATGACCTAGAGATTGCAATAGTAATGTTTGTATTGAATTTGTGGCGTCATTACCTCATCAGGGATCACTTTGTGGTATTCATGGATCACAAGAGTTTGAGGCATATCTTTACCCAGTGGGACCTGAACTTGCGAAAACGTAGGTGGGTGGAGTTTCTTCAGGACTACAACTTCAAGATCTTTTACACTGAAGGTAAGGGAAATGTTGTGGCTGATGCCTTGAGTAGGAAGTCACGGAGGGAAGCTGTTCAGGAATTTGTGGATGCTTGGAAGGCAATGGAGGAGTTGGATGCCCTACACCTGGATGCAAAGGTGGATGGTGGTAGAGGTTTACTATTTCAGATGATAGTGAAATCCTCTCTATTGTGGTATGTGGAGGAGTCTCAGTGGGGATACACTACAACAAATGCCGGTCCTAGCGGCGGTTTTTTTCCGGTTTAGCGGCGGTTTAAACCGCCTCTATATTGTGTGGCGGCGGTTTAAAAAAACCGCCGCTAAGTTTGGCGTCGGCAATCTATTAGCGGTGGTTTTTTCGATTCCGCGGCGGTTTTAGAAATGTGTCGTAGGTCCGTCATTTAGCGGCGGTTTCTCTTCATTTAGCGGCGGTTATATGGGTATCTTATTCACGGCGGTTTTAACCGCCGCTAAATGCAGGCGTTTGATGCGCCTATTCTGCGGCGGTGAATACCGCCGCTAAATATCAACATAATATATTTAGCGGCGGTTTTAACCGCCGCTAAATTCTTCCCAGTTCATCATTTAGCGGCGGTTTTAACCACCGCTAAATGCTTCCCTGTTATTTAGCGGCAGTTTTAACCGCCGCTAAATGCTCACAGGTATGGCATTTAGCGGCGGTTAAAACCGCTGCTAAATGTTGAACTGGAAAAAAAAATATGTTGGATCTGCTCCACCACTGCCCTAAATTTTCCAAAACCACAGCCACATCTCACCCATCAGCCCCACATAATATCACATCCACACATATTTGTAATGTACAACAGCTTACAACATTATTACATCATTACCATTTCATATTCCATCACTAAAAGAATACTACCACAAACCACTACACACAAAAACCAACATCCTCATAATAGTGACCATAACATCTCTTACCATAATAAAAACCAACATTAAAAACACCATCCCTCATAGACAAAACCACACCATAACAAGAAACATGTATCTCAATATGAGAACCAAATTCACCCATAACACGTCCACAATTAAAAACAAATTGTGAAACCAAACTTGTTGGTTCCATCATACTTCAAACCCCTTGAATCCCACACAAAAAAAGATCAACAACAGACAACCAAATGTACACAAGAATATATTTCAAGATATATGAAGACAATTTCACATTAATTCATCATCTCATGTGGTTGTTTTTTCATAATTATCAAAATTTTCAATGTAATTGATTCTTATCAAAATATACATATTATTCCTTTTTCGATGGATGAGTTAAAATAATCATCCAAAAGAAGATTTTATAAATAGACAAATAATACATTCAGGAATCACAAGGAAGAAGAGAATGATACTGTGGAATAATAATGAAAAACCAAATATCTAGTAACCATATTTGAAATCACGGATCACGTAAAATCCATTTCAAAATCAATTAGTTATTTTTTCTTTGATTTATCTCAATTACCCACCCACATGGAGAAAACCACGATAATTTCATAAATGGTAAAATCAATAGAGATTAAGGACACCCTAATAGAATATACTATAATTATTTCTACACAAAAAAATGGAAATGAGAAGGAGATGTAATAGCCTATATATACCAAGGTAATGCTTTGATCAGTAACACAACCCATTTAGAGAATGGAGGAATAAGGGAGGGGGACTAAAAACAACATCAAACTTCACATCATGGTGCAATCAAATGAAGAATGGTAGTAAAGAACATACCTAGAATTGCATGTTTGGGGAGTCCATGTCCCATATAGTGGATCTAAAAAATTAAAACCATATCTAAGGATTGATGAAACAAGATAAAAACAAGTTAATACATAATATAGAAGGAGTCTCCTAATTTAATATTCAAAATTTAATTTACCAAACGTTATTGGGTTGTTATGTTTGTCAAAATTCCATTTTTTTGTATCATCAAATTTGGTTTCATTTAAATGATGGGTAATTGACCATTTAAATCCATGAGATCAAATGAATTCAAATATACATTTAAAACCCTCTTAAATTCCATAAAAACATATTTTTAGGCCTTGAGTTCATTATTTTAGATCAAATGTAATTTTTTATCATTTTGGAAAATCAGGGAATTTAAAAAAAAAGATTATACAAAAGTTATTGCTACTACATGGAGTGATAAACTACATGAAATATAGAGAAATAATAGACCTACTGAACCAAGGGACTAACTGAACAAATACATTGATTGAACTACCAAATGACTAATAGGAGTGATTGTTTTTATTCACAACCATCCTCAAAAACCAACTAATTGATATCATAACCAACCCATGTAAACTAATGAAGGAACATGTGACCCAAGATTTAGATCATGAAATCTCATGATGGAATAATTGACTATACAACCAACATGAGAAAATTAATAATGGAACACAAGGCTTCATGACCAACTCAACTGAATACGTGAATGAATGAGAAACCACAATATGAAAACAAGAAACATAATGATGTAAAAAACAAAAAATGACCAATTTAAAAGACGACATGATCAAACTAGTGGTCGAATGAATAAATAGGGAATCTATGAGAAAACCCATGAATGTTTCAATGTGAAATGACTCATAAAACCATATTGAAATATCCAAAATCCAATAAAACAAGTAGGTGGGTTTTATTAAAACTGGATATATTACCTAGGATACCACTAAAACAGTTATCATCCTCATGTTCCAATGAATATAAATGGTTCTAAAATAGAACCCTTGTGGGAAACCTCTCAAGGATAATATAATAATTTGATAAAAACTAATCATTAAATAAATAAACACATAACCATGTGTCATAACCAACCAATTAAAGGGACCATATTCATATTATGACAAACAATAAAATAGATTTACACAGTTACATTGAAAAAAATGAATGAATTAAAACACTTTATGACATTATTCATTCATCTTTGAATATGTACCAAAAAATATCTCCTCCAAACCACTATTCCACCATAGAAAATGATAAAATGGATTAACATTCCCATGAAGAGTAATCTACAAATGATCCATGATTTCCATTGGGTTCACCAAATCATTACCTCATCCTCATCATCCAACTCTCTATATTTGAATATATGGGATGAATCATGATTATTTCAGTAATGTTGGGATACATGGATGATATTGTGAATTATTTTTATCAGTGGTTAGAGCTCCAACTGATATAACACCTCACCAATGTTCACCAAAACCTAAAAAATCCAGAACAACCTAGGAGAATCCACACTCCCTCACACAAAATATGCCTACACCATCATGGAAACAACCTCAAGAACACATGATCTTTGAAATATAACTACATGGGTCTACATCTATATTATACAGTGGTATTGAAATGATCCTGATCTTCTTTTATATTTTCTATAACTATTAGGATATTTTAAGTCATGCATTACACCACACTAGAAAAATATTTTTTTATTCCCTTACATAGACACATCACAATGTAAAAGTATACAACATCCAACACAACTCATAGAATATATACACAAAAACAGATGAATGATGTATATTTTTATTGGAAAACAAAAAAAAATTGGTGTTTTATTCACCCATAATGCAACTAGGTCAAAATTAATGTTCCCAAAAAATCCCACAACTTATTGAAATTCAATTCCAGATTTCCATCGATTAGGGGATTGAAAGTCATTTTAAAGAGAGTTTAGGTAATGGATGGATTCCATATTCCTCCCAATAATGATGATATGAAATAGGAATTACATTCTAAACAATTAATTATGGTATCATGGGGAGTCCTAAAACCTCATCCATGTACAATCATTCTTAATAATGTATTTAACTGGACTCCTTGATTTCTATATAATGTTATGAAATCATTATTCAATATATGATCACATATCCTCCCTAATATTGGGGATACATTGTGACCATCACAATATTTGACCCTCCACCAAAAGGATTTAATGATTGTATACATAAGGAAACATGAGAAATCAAGAAAATGTTAGGACATGGAAATGTTTGGTAGAAACTATGTGTCATAAATGTTACATATACAAACCAACTGTTATCATACTTGTTCAACACATCAACAATACTACTACTCATCATCTGATGCTGCATCGTCACCCTCTCCACCTTCATCTCCACCACCTGCTGCCACCTGTAAGAACATTATATTGAAAATTAAATATTGTTGCATATTTATAATAAAAATTAAAACCAATAAAAGTTTGAAAACTAAATGATTTTGATTTTTTTGTGATTTACCTGCTCACCACTACCCGATGCACTACCACCGGGGGCATATCTGCTCATATGCTGACGTATTTCAAGCAACTCTTTCTGCAAATCAGATATCTGATTCCCCTGCTGGTGAACTGTGTTTCGTAGAGAATACATCTCCCTCTGAGCATCTTTAGGTATGAAATGACTATAACCAGGAGTAGATGAGGTCGAAATCCCTAATGGCATGCGAAAGACCTCAGATGGTACGGGTCCCAAACCCATCCTGCGCACTCTACCAGGATGCTCCTTCCCAAGGACTTGACCAACCGGGTCATCCTGGGAGACTGAGTAGGATTGCCCAGGATTGGCATCCCATATTTCTTTAATTTTTACCTATAAATAAAATATCAATATATATTAACACAGTAAAAACTGATATTAAGTTATTATAATAAATAATTGACTTCATACCCCAACTTCTCTGGCAGGTTCATTAACAAAACTTCCATCTGTTTTTTATGAACATCCAGCCACAGTTCTGTTCGGGATGCTTCATGCCCTAAACTCTGTGACTGCATTAAACAAAGATAAATCATCAATCAAATATGTTAAATAGATAATATTATCTTATAAATATTTAAACTAATTAAAAGATTACCAATGACATTCGGCTTCTTGAAAATCTTTTTGAACCCGCAGTGTGCGGGATTACCTGCTTCGCCCGGTTTGAAGCATTCTTTCTTGAGAGATCCTGAAATAAATAAAATTCAATTTAACAGTATTGTATTCAATGTCTATCTCCTCTTCATGTAAATGTATAAATGTAAAATGAGGATAATATAATAATATATATTTCAATACCATCCGCTTCTCATCACGATGTCTATCGACAAAAACCTTCCACTGTTCTTTCGGTACCGCACTGGGTATCTTCTCATACATCTGCTGCACGGTCAACAAAGAATCGTTGACATCACACCACAACCTCCATTTGAAATCGTTCCATTTTTTTCCAAGATTTTTCAATGTCCACTTCCGTGCTATCACATCAGCAACGGTAAAGTGGAAGAACATCTGTATACAGAAATTCATTTTGAATATATTAGTAAAATGACATTCAATTAAACCATAAAGTAATAAAATTACCTTTATCTGAGAATCATAAACTTCATTTTTCCAGTTTGGAGGCATATGCCTCCAATCATCATACGAAATAGGCAGGGAAACGGGCTCCGCTGCCAGCTGACCTATAATCTGACCAAGTAAACCTGCGGCGTCATCCGTCGGGACCCCATAAGAATCAAATGGCACCACTATCTTCTTTCCATGCATGTTCCAAACATCAGAACTTTTTATTTCTCTTTCCACGGTTTCATTGTCTTCATCTGCAATGAGCAAACAATTACTATAAACAAAATGCAATAAATTTATTTAATTAAAATTTGTACTTATGACTGCGACCCTCCAGAATGTCCGTGATGAACTGGAGGGGGCGTGTCGCTGCCCCACTGCTGAAGCTCCTGTAGGGGGAGGCGATGACTCATCCTCTAATGAGGCATCCACTGATGGTGTCAGAGATGGTGCAGGGGGAGATGATGCCGTGGGGACATACGGATCGTCATCTGTCACAGAAGAATAAGGAATAGTGTACCGCTTCTTCCTTGGCATTTCTGTCATTTAATCAAATAAAATTAAGTTCAGAATATATATTTCAAAAAAATATGCAGAAAAAAAATTAAAAATGATAATAGATGCCCAGTATTAACAAACAAAATATATATAACAATGATAATGAATGACTACAGAAATGAAACAAGTAGTTTCTGAATGAATAAATAATTGTACATACAATCATTTTCCCCTTCAATCATGTCGGTTTCTTGCTCCATTGCTTCATCCACTTCATTCATCCTTGCTAGACCAATATTTTCAATATCATGATGGACAAATAATTCTGCTTCCTGTTGTTGATGAAATTCAATTGCAGAGGTCAAATCTTCCACTTCATCACCCATATCATACAAATCTCTTTGTATTACGTGAGTAACTACACTCCACCCTTCATCCACAACATCATTCACACAATATACCATTTTTGCCTGCAATGCTAAGATATATGGATCATGCAGTTCACGATCACCAACATCCATCAAGCGAGAGAAGTTTACAGAAGTAAATTGCAAGGAATCTCTTTTAACACCTCTGATAAAATCGACCCATTTGCATTTGAATAAAACAACAGAAAAATGCCCATGGTAGTTTAATTCAATAATATCATGCAGCTTTCCATAGTATTCCACTTCAGCAAATGTAAAAATTCTACTATTCTGTGTTTTCAAACCCACTTCTCGATCGACTGTACGAAATCTAAAACCATTCACATTATAAGCGTTGAACTTTCTAACTTGTTTTATAGGACCTCTAGCAAGAAACTTCAAATCTTCTGAAAAGTCAGCTCGAGTATCAGTATTCATGATCTGAAAAAAAAAATATAATTTAATAGATTTGCAAATTGTATGTGTCAAAGTAATATTCGTATTTATTGCAATATTTATAAACTTACACGTCGTGCAAACCATTCTACCAGCTCTTTATTCACATCTTTCGTTATATCTTTTTCATTTCGTGTTCGGCTTCTCATTCGTCTCTTTGTTTGTATCCTCAACTCTTCAATAAATGGATCTGCAATTTCACTATTCAGTAGCACATATCTATGTGCCTGTAATAATTCCAATTCTGTTAGTGTCGCGTATGAGGTCCTCCCAACTGATCGGCCAATAGCAGGAAATATTTTTGATTTCTGATGCATTTGAGATTGAGTTGATGTGTCGTCAACACGTCCAACTCGAGTAAATCGTGTCTCAATATCATCCAAATATCTGGAACAAAAGGTGAGACACTCCTCGGCCAAATATCCTTCAGCAATAGAGCCTTCTGGTTGAGCTTTATTTCTCACGTATGCTTTCAAATGCCCAAGATATCTGTGTAAAAAAAATAATATTATGCATTTATTTAAATGCCAAAAAATGTTTACTTAACTGGAAACATATAAATAAAATACCTCTCAATTGGATACATCCATCGATAATGAACGGGGCCTCCTAATTTAGCTTCGTCAACCAAATGCACAGTTAAATGCATCATGACAGTAAAAAACGATGGAGGGAAGATCATCTCCATTGCACAAAGGGTCAATACAAACCTCTCCTGTAGGTTGTCAAGCTGAAATGGATGTAGAGCTTTCTCACATAACTGTCTGAAAAATGTGTAGAAATGGAGTACAACAGCAGTAACTTTTTCAGGTAATAATGTACGCAATGCTAATGGTAGTAACTGTTGTAACAAAACATGTGAATCGTGACTTTTCAATCCATATAACTTACGATTCTTCAAGTCAACACACCTCGAGATGTTACTCGAATACCCATCAGATACCTTCACATTCTTTAAAATTTGAAGGAACGTGTCTTTATCCCTATTTTTCAATGAAAAAATGGATGGAGCATACTTTTCATTCTCATTTGGCCAAAGATCACGTTTTATGTTCATTACTTGTAAGTCTTTGCGAGCATTGAGATGATCCTTTGACTTTCCATGCTCATTAAGTAATGTGAAAATCAAATTATCACATACATTCTTCTCAATATGCATCACATCAAGATTGTGGCGCAAAGAATTAAATTCCCAATACGGAAGTTTGAAGAATATACTTTTTTTCTTCCATTGTTGCGTTCTGATTTCACTTGACGATGCACTTCGCACTCGTTTTCCGCTATCATTCAAATGATGAACCTTCCCAAATTCTGTTTTAACATTTTCAAGTTGTGTCAATATTTCAGAACCGGTTAACAACTTTGGAGGTGGTCTACGATCAATGCAACCATTAAATTTTGATTTGTTCAGCCGAAATCTATGAGATGCATCAAGAAATCTTTGATGGCACAAGAAGCACCATTTTCTACTGTGAGGTAGCCATTTGGGCTCGAAATCAAAGTTACAAACGGGACAAGCCAAACCCGTATAAGTGTTCCAACCAGATAAATTCCCAAGCCCAGGGAAGTCACTAATGTTCCACATTAAAGCAGCATGCATTTTAAACATTGTTTTAGAAGAAACATCAAATGTCTCAACACCGTTGCTCCATAACTCCTGCAATTCTTCAATCAAAGGCTGCAGGTATACATCAATATCATTTCTAGGCATTTGTTTTCCAGGAATAATCATCGAAATGATAAAAGATGTTTGTTGCATACACATCCACGGAGGCAGATTATAAGGGATCAAAACAACTGGCCAAATTCTATAACTCGTACTCAAAGTCCCAAATGGGTTGAATCCATCGGCAGCCAATCCCAATCGAACATTCCTAGGATCAGCTGAGAAATCTGGATGTAATGAATCAAATGTCTTCCACGATTGGGAATCTCGTGGATGTCTCATTAACCCATCATTGTTATTATCTACAGCATTCCACTTCATGTGTTCGGCGGTTTTTGATGACATGAATAATCTTTGCAATCGAGGCTTCAAAGGAAAGTAACGCAAAACTTTTGCAGGTGTGTTCCTTTTCTTCTTCTCCGTGAAATTATATTCAGTCATACTTCCAACATCACCCTTTGACTGCCATCTAGAAGAAGAACATTTCTTACAATTCTGTCTACTTGAATCCTCTCCCCAGTAAAGCATACAATCATTGGGACACGCATGTATTTTTGTATAATTCAGACCAAGCTTGTTAACAACTTTTTTCATATCATAAAACGATTCTGGGATTTTTGCTTCAGGAAATGCATCACGAATCAATTCCAATAACATGGACATTGCCTTATTTGTAATTCCACATAGACATTTGATATGGAACAACTTCAGTAGAAATGAAATCTTTGAATATTTCAAACACCCACTATACAACTCTTGATTTCCATCGTCAACTAAATCATGAAATGCATTTTCCTCACTGAAGTTTTCCCTTACATTTGGCTCCACAGAATCAAGAGGATCCAATGATATGTTACAATCTTGATC
Organism: Viscum album; assembly: GCA_963277665.1. NCBI lineage: Eukaryota > Viridiplantae > Streptophyta > Magnoliopsida > Santalales > Viscaceae > Viscum > Viscum album. Next base: position 826,222,099 of record OY728132.1, read on the forward strand.
TGCTTGTGTTACAGTCTCAGAAACATCACTTGTCACGTTGCAATTTGTAGCACCCTCTTCTGGTTGTTCTGATATGTTTTGATGCTCATAGTGGTGTCTTGCAGTGCCGAATGCATCATTTATGAGGTTTTGCATTTCATTTTCCATTGTCGAAGAACTTGGGACCTCATTCTGTGGATTAAAATCAGTCCTCAATCTTTCTGTATTGTTTGATTCTCCATGCCAAATCCAACACAAATATTGCTCAGGGAATTGCTTCAGTATTAAATGTTCATAAACTTCATCTCTCTTCAACCATGTTCTAAATTTACATTTAGGACATGGACATCTTATTCTCCCTTCAACGGATCGATTAGAAATTGCAAAATCTAAAAACCCATTCAAACCCTTAACATATTGAGATGTGTTCCTCGGTAATGTGATCCAGCTTTTATCCATGTATATCACAATGTTCCTACACAAAATATACGATAGTGTAAGATTAAAGAAACATAATATAATAAAGATGAACCATTGACCATAAAGTATGCATAATATAATAAAGATGATTCATTGACCACATTTACCATTTCAGACCAACTGAACAAGTCTGGTCCATAGGAGACAGCGTCAACACCTCATTGAGGAGCAATAAGAATATCGGGATACACACTTATCATAACACCATCGATCACACATTTATGTTTCCTCAAACAACACCCCTTTGATGTGTGATCGAAACTGATCATAATGCATTTTAAATCAAGTTAACTACATTCACTGAAACCATTTTCACAATGGGTAATGTTTGTTTTATTGTTCTAGGGAAATCTAAATGGCCACATTTAAGTTTTGGGGTTCATCTTGTGATGGAAGCATGAGACATGGTGTTTGAATTTCTTGAATAAATTAGTGATAATGACCCTCCTAAGGTGGATAGAATTATGTTAGTCATGGAAATGTGGAGAAAACTGTAGAGTGGATGTGGAGGAATCAAGGTTCCAAATAGAAACCTATAAGGGACATGTTTGGGGGTTCTTAGGGAAGGCCAGGTGGAACTTTGATATGGTGTGTGAGGTAAATTAATTAGGCCACCACTAATGGTTTCTAATGCATAATCTAGTCCATGAATATAAAACAAACAATAGTTGTTGTACCCCTCTCTCTTGGATTTTAATGATCACAATCACTCTATTTGTGTTCTAACTTGTTTTCAAGTGTTTTTGATGTTAGGAAAAAGATTTCCTAGGAGCTCACCCAAGAAAGCTGAAAATGGATTGACTGAGTCTACCGGCCAACCGGTGGCTTTCCACCGGCCAGCCGGTATGGGCACCGGCCAGCCGGTTCCTACCCACCGGCCAGCCGGAGGAGCCAGGCAGTAGGCTTTCCCACTGCCTGGTGTCACCGGCCAGCCGGTGGATGACCACTGGCTAGCTGGTGAGACACCACCGGCCAGCCGGTGTGCCCAGTCAATCCTACTGGTGGATCCTAAACTGTGGAAAGTACTAATTATGGGTGCCATTTTTCATTGCTACGATCCTGTGCTTACCACTGTGGTCGGACGTAGCGTCATGGATACTTTAGTTCTTCCTCAAGATAAAAAGCGTTTTAGCTGTAATGGTAAAATCTAGATTTTCTGCAAACGATTACAGTGATCGTTTGGCACTTCATCTGATTTATGAGAGATGGAATGAAGCTGAAAAGAAAGGATCAGTGTATGAGTATTGCTGGGAAAAAGTTCATCATGTGGAAACTTTAAAGACAATTCATGCTATTCAAAAGTAATATTTTAGAAATGCTGGACTGTTGGATAGAAATGCGGGCTAGTCACATGATCTTCGATAAAGCCTGTATGGTTTGTTAAGTCATTCTATAACCATGAGGAATGGGTTATCCATGTCCACTTGGTTTATTCTCCCCCTTTCCTTATTTTTTCATTGAATTTACCCCACCTCTTGTAAATCATGGTTAGGGAACACAATAACTACTAACTGGGCTCTGATCGTATTACTTGAGCTGGATAGGCACTTTTTCAACCTTTTGTGTCCTAAAAACCCTGGACACCCCAAAAACTGTTCATACATCCAGTAAACATTTTGATATCCCAAAATTATCTATTTAAAGTAAAATTGAAATGAGAAAGTACCTGAAAAAATCATAGAATATCATACCCTCCCTAACATGAAATGTCTTAGCTTTGAGCCACATTTCAAAGTATCACTAAGCTTTGTCAGAAAAGAGATTGAACCACTATGCCTACATATTCATCTCCCCTCCCATGTCTCTTCTTTAATGGTACTATATAGTAATAAAAGCTTTGTTAAAAAAGAGATTGGACCACTATGCCTACATATTCATCTCCCCTCCCATGTCTCTTCTTTAATGGTACTATGTAGTAATAAAACTAGAACAAAAGGTACAATACTACCTTGCAAAACCATCCCATTGTGATCCATAAAATGAACTAGATTCTCTTAAAGGATGATTCGGCCTCCAAAAAAAATTCAGCCACATGGACTCTATAGAGAAGTCTAGGAAACATCACCTAAAATGAAACATAAATAAATAATTCACATAAAGTCATACCATCATGGAATATCCAATATATTCCCCATCGGCCCGATCCTCTTCACAACACATTACTCAAAACGCTTGACACCATATTACCATTTTTTCAAAACATTATCTCTAAACAAAAAATCACACGATAGAAAACTCACTTTGAAATCATGCTTTACACCTTAAAACACATTTTAAATGTTTAGGATAATTTCTATCAACCACATTGGGAGATACATTCCGAGAAATAAAACCAATAATATATATAAAAAGATATACAATATTCAATTGATAAAATAATGAATAATAGATTAAAAAACATCCATGCTATCATGGAATTCAAATAATGGTAACATGAATATGGAAACTACCTAAAACTCAAGCCATGCTAAAATAGATGATGGAATCTCAAATTTTAATATTTTTAAATGCACACATATTCACCTTAACTTATATGTAATGATACCTAGTCCATATATACATATTAAGGTGTACAAATATGTATAAGGGATCTATACATATTTGACTATACTTTCATATACCCCTTTTCAATGATACACATATTCATTTTCATATACACATATAAGCACATATAGCCCCATGATATATATTAATACTTTCAAGGTTGAATATATATAAATGGAGAACTTATATATAGATTCTTAATTATGAATACACATGTAATCCTTTGATGATGACAGCTCAAACCTGCCAAAATGAAGACCAAAACACACTACAATGATATTTGGAATATAAAAATCACAATATCCCTAATTAAAATGTGGAAAAAATAAAAATTATATATAAATAAACCTGAAAATTATGGTGGGAGGACTGAAATTATGGTGCGGGGGTTGCCGAAGGCCGCGGGGGGTGTGACGGTCGCCGGAGGGCGCGGGGGGCGCGAGGGGCGCGGGGGCGCGGGGGTCACCGGCGGTCGAGGGGGGGTGCAGGGTTCGCCGGGGGGCGCGGGGGCCACGGGGGTCGCCGGAGGGCGCGGGTTTCGTCGGAGGGCGCGGGTGTCACCGGAGGGCGTGGGTGTCGCCGGAGGTAGCGGGAGGGGGATCGGGGAAGAGGGGGGGGGTTTGTGAGGGGGATTGGGGAAGAGGGGTACGCGATAGGGGCGGGGAAAGCATCGCAGCTTTTCAGAATAGATTGGGTTTCGCGGCGGTTTTTAACAAACCGCCGCGAAATCTTTCACTGATAACGTTTAGAGGAGGTTTTGTGAACCGCCTCCACAAAACCGCCGCTAAACACTGTTTATGTTGTAGTGATACTTAGAGGGTGAAGTTATGCGTGATCAGGTTAACCAAGGCAATGCTCTGGAAGGCTGGTCGAAGGATGGTCAGAATCGGATGATTTTCCAAGGGAAGTTTTTTTTTCAGAGGTGATGCAGGAAAAAGTTCTTAATGAGTTCCATAACTCACTTTTAGCTGTATACCCTGAAGTTTCCAAGATGTACAGAGGCCTGAGGGAACAGTTTTGGTGGCCCGGGGTGAAACGGGCAGTGGCGGAGTTTTTGGCAAGGTGTCTGGTGTGTTAGTAGGTGAAGGCCAAACACCACATCCCAGTAGGTATTTTGCAGCCTTTAGATGTCCTCGAGTGGAAGTGGGATGACATCTCAATGGATTTCACCATATTACTACCCAGGGTTCAAGGAGGTGTGATTCTATCTGGGTAGTGGTAGACAGATTGATGAAATCAGCTCACTTTCTAGCGATCAAAGAGTTGAGTGCAGTGAATGCCTTATAATGGTGATACGTGGATGAGGTGGTGAAGTTGCATGGAGTTATGAGGTCCATATTCTTGGATAGGGATGCACAGTTTGCCTCATGAGTCTGGAGGGGATTACAGCATGATTTTGGCACCCAGCTACGCCTTAGCACAGCTTTCCACCCCCAGATAGATGGGCAGACAGATCAAACCATCCAGACCTTGGAGGATATGCTACAGGCATGTGTTTTGGACTTCAGTGGATCATGTGAATGAAATTTTCCCTTAGTAGAGTTTTCCTACAATAATATATATCATTCTAATATCAACATGGCATCGTTTGAAGCCTTATACGGGAGGTCGTGTCGTTCACCCATGTGTTGGACCGAGGTTGGAGAGACCAGTGTTCTTGGCCTAGAGGTAGTGCAGAGCACAACAGAGAAGGTTCATCTGGTGCGTGAGAGGATGAAGGCATCCCAGGATTGGTAGAAGTCATATGTCGATCATAGGAGGAGGCCCTTGGAGTTAGAGGTTGGAGACCATGTGTTCTTGAAGGTTTTCCCTAAATGTGGGCAGCGAAGGTTTGGAAAGGGGATCAAGCTCTCTCCTAGGTTCATCGGGCCTTTTGAAGTGTTGGGGAGAGTTGAGGAGGTGGCATATCAACTGGAATTTCCACCTCAGTTGGAAAGGATCCATGACGTTTTCCACGTCTCCCATCTTCGTCGATATCTACATTATGACACTCATGTCATTGATCGGGGAGAGTTGGATATAGGGGACGATGCTATGTTTGTGGAGTGACCAGTGAAGATTTAGGATCGAAAGAAGAAAGTGCTTCATGGATAAACCATACCTTTGGTTCATGTGTTGTGGAGGCATGGTGGCCTCGAGGAGAGTACTTGGGAGAGAGAAGATCAAATGCACGCCCAGTACCCAAAGCTGTTTTGAGTTGCTATTCTGAGCCTTCCTTGTTGTTCTTGTTTTTTGTGACATGTTGTGATGTAATGTTGACCTTTTTGGTTTATGAGATGTTTTTTTTCTTACCTAGTGAATGTTTATGAAAAGACCTGATATGTGGGGAAGGGAGGACATGATCCCTAATCAAGACGCATTAAGCTAGATGCGATTAAACTCATGCGGGTGAGTTAGTGCCGCCCAAAGAGGATAGTATCTTGACATGGAGGAAAGAACTCCTTGATCTGTGTGTTGGGACAATGTGATCTTTGGGTTTGGTATGGGTGTTTGGGGTAATTTTTTCCCAACAGGTATCTTTTGAGGTGGTTATTCGGACCCCTCTCTTCTCTTAGGGTCTTGCTTTGATTTTCGGGGATGAGAATAGTTCGAGAGGTATCTAATGTAATGGATAAAACCCTCCTAGTCCATCCCTTTTCCAAATTTCTGATTTTTGGCACGCCCTGGACATCAGGTCTAGATCCAAAGAGCGGTGTATCAATGGCTAGATGTCATCGTGGTGTCACCGTCGGTGACACCGATCGATGGGTCACCGATCGGAGTGACATTTATCGGTGAGTCACTAATCGGTCTGTCACCGATCGGTGTGTCACCGATCGGTGTGACAGTGATCGATGTGTCACCAATCTATGTGACAGTGATCGGTGTGACAGTGATCGGTGTGACACCGATTGGTGTGTCACCGATCGGTGTGACACTGCTTTTTGTGTCACCAATCAGTGTGTCACTGATCAGTGTGTCACTAGTCGGTGTGACACCAGTCATTGTGTCACCAATCGGTGCCAGAGGGTCTTGTCGGGTTTTTCTTCCCCAATTTTTCCTATAAGGACACTTTTAGGCCCTTTTAACCTTTTAAAAGTGGATCAAGGCCATTTTTAGCCCCATAAACAATATTTTGAATCTCTATGGGTGAGGCGAACCTCAACGGACCCATAGTGTATCCCTATTACATGTTTTCATCTATTTAACTAAAATCATTTAACTCACATCTTTCGTGCCACCTCTCCAATGAGAAATTAAATAACAATTAATACCATCATGTGTAACCACCCAACCGCATGGTGAAACCATGATCTACTTTAAAGATGCTCATGATATTGATATCCCGGAATGCCAGGATCTCACACTTTATGTCACACTAGAATTAGTTTCTTCTTCTTCTTGGCTGGGTTCGTTCTTCCCCTTGGTGTGTTTGGAGTCCCCTTCCCGAGGTGAGTGGTGCGCCTATGCTATAGCCTTTCCTGCTTGTTCTTGGAGTCCCTGAAGTTCCTCCCCTGCAAGTCACATGTCCCTTTTATTGGCCCAAGGAAAAAAACCTTGATCATTGATCATCAAGTAGGGTTTTTCCTTAGTATCTCTTTATTGTGTATCATGCAGGGTGGGTATACTTTTGTTTCGGTAGGGATGGATGAAACCAAACGTTAATGAAGATAATAAATGGACTTTAAGATAATGAAGGGGGGTGTGATCGATGTTTTTTTTGTACTCTTTATCCTTGATTTTGTGTTGTGAATTATACGGTTTTATGCCCACTGAAAATCATGGTCGTTGGTGGTCTTTTCTTGTGCACTAATGAACCTTTGTTTTTCTGGATATTTATGTGATTGAATGGATGTAACATGGAAACTGGTAAATCATGTAAACTCGATTGATTAAATGGATACCCAATGAATAATAATCCTTGTGTAATCACCCCGGTTAACTAAACGGAAAGAAGGAACTGAATGAATGGCATATTAAAATTTGAAAACTCTCTTGTTCTGTTCTGGTGGTGTTTACGGTTGATGCTTGGGAAGCGATGGGGATGGGGATGGGATCCTCTGTTGTGGTGTAGTTGTTGGTTTTTGGATTTTAGGCCATGTGGGGATGTATAGGGGGGCTTTTTTTGGTTCCATTACTTTGAGGGATCTCATGGATCCATTTTTTTGTTGTGACTTTACAAGAGAACTAGGTGAAAATGCTTAAATTGCTATTTGGTTGTTTTCTTTTCCTTGGCTTGAGACTATACCTGTTAGTTGCCCAGTAGTGAAAAATTTACTTGAATGTAATCACTTGAATATGAAAACCAGAATGGGTTAAATGGGGAATTGTTTTTTGGGAATGAGTTGTGACATGGTTGCGGGTGTATTTCTTCTTATGAATGAATAGTAACAAGGGTGTTTGTATATGAGCTGGTTTTGGAACCCCTAGGATGGGATGAGTGCTTGTTACCTATATGTATAATTTATTTTCTATGTTTCTTATTCACACCCCATCCAAGTTGAGCACTTCGTGCTGAACACCCCCATCTCATGGGGGAGGGTGTTTTCCCCAACACTCCTATGAGTGGCTGGTTATTGACTCCCTTTCTGCTCCCTTTCTCGAGTAGCCCAAGACTCTTCGGGTAGGATGTGATGGCCTGAGGTCCATTATAGCCCTAGATTCTTCAAGCAGGGTACGTGGTGGTGGTTGGCCCAGGTGTGTGCGGGCAGGTGGTTTCCCAAGTGTCTTCGGGATGAGGCCCAGGTGTCTTCAGGTGTTGCGGTAGTTGTTCAGACCTAGGTGTGTGCAGTCATGGTTAAGTTTGGTTGTTGTGGCACAGGTGTTTGCAGGCAGGATGTTTGGTTGTGATATCCTAGGTGTGTACGAGTGGGGTATGGCAGTGGGACTGTGGTGAGAATGGCGATAGAGGTTTTACACGTAGGATGTCTTTAATAACCAGTGGGAAAGTGGTTAAGGGTACCCAAATATCGATGTTCTGTTTCCATTACTTATTTTCCTTTCATTATTTGGAGAGTGTGCCTTGGTGAGGTTTGGGTGGATAGTTTTCCTTGCTAGGTGTTTTGGTTATATCTTTTTTTTATGGGGCATTAGAATGCCTCCCCACTTGTGCACGAGAACTTTTGGTTTTCCCTATTGAGTATACCTGTATACTCACCCTATGTATATAAAATGATTTCAGTTTTCCAGGAGGACTTCATGGATCGTGCGGGATCGTACTAGCTCAAACCTTGGGATAGTTGTTGTTTTTGTTTTTCTTTTATTTGGTACTTTCTTTTGGGGCATTCTTTTACTTTTGTAGCATTTAATTTTTTAACATACATATGGGAATGGTTGGTTTTGGATTTACTGTTACCTCTAGTTTTGGTGTTGTTTGGGATTTACTATCTTATCTCCCAATCCTACTAAATAAAAAGGGAAATGCCTTCCATTTTGTATGAAATTCAATACCCTTGGTGCTAGTCACCACTCTAGGACCTATTAAAGGCGGGTTTCTGGGGTCATTATCTCTTATTCAACTTGAGGAAGGAAGGGTCTGGCAATCCGCTATCCCTTCCCTCATCTTGGTGAAGGCGGGTCGTGACAGAGACAAATTTAAAGGTAAGGTTAAAGGTTTTTGTGAAGTTGGTATTTCTAACTCTGTGATTATTTCTAAAATTTTATATATTTATGGTTTAAAATATAATCTAATTAGTGTTTCTCAATTATTTTATAATGGAATTTTTTTTAATTTAAAAATTATAAATGTCTTATTTTAAAATATGTTTCTGTATTATTTTTTCCTAAGTAAAAGAAAAATATTTATTCTATTAGGTTTACTAAGTTAATGGATCAAAATGTGAATTACTTTAATTTTGTACAAATAGATGATATTTTATGGAATAGGAATCTTGGTCATGATAATTTTTATTTACTAAACAATATTTTAAAGAATTAATAAACTTTTTTGTTTCCTAAAGTTAAAGTGAAAAAACATCAAAAATATTAATCATGCATGAAAAGAAATCATCATGGAGAAAGTTTCAAATTGATCAAAGATATTAAAACTATAAGACCTATTGAACCTAATTGAAAATTAGGCTATAGACATGGTAATTTTAGTCATGTCACCTATTTTCATGGAAATGGGAGTCATATAGTATCCATGGGCACCGCCCATGGATATATAGTTATAGAAATGGTCGGCTTCCTGGTGTGGAAATTGTAGAGACACAAGACCACTCATGGAATTAAATATATTTCCATGGGTCTTTCCTATGGTTGTAGGTATAGTGGAATAGGATCTAACTATAGATATAGGTTATATAGATTTTCATATGTATTCAGTGTTTTTTTATTCAAAATAATGTAACCAAATTCCAACACAAAACTAATTGTGCAACAAAATATAAAAAAATACATTATAAATCACAATTTATTCATCATAAACTAAAAATACAATTAACATAAAAAATGATTCTAATATCCAATTTAAATATGGTTATAACACTACCTACCACCACTAACACCCTCATCATCAACATGTTATGCAGAAACACCATCATTATCGCTCACATCTTCACTATCATCATCATCATGGGAAGAATCAACAAAATGGGTAAAATTATCATCATCAACACCTAAATCAGTATCAGAAGCAAAGTTACCCTCATAAATAGACCACATCATCATCAAAAAAGAATCAATTGTCACAATACTCTCTAGTGTGAGTAAATAAGAAAGTGAAGACATAGCTTACATGATTTTTTCATTGACCATCTTTTGGCACTCAACTACTTTTCATGTTTCTTCTTCAATTGCATCATTAATATATTCCTCAAAAATTGTACCAAGTCCATTGTATATATAATTTATACTATAATTCCATTATTTAGATTGTATAATATTCTTCCTAGGATAATAGTGCACCCTACCTCGATGCACATCTTCTAATACCTATTGTAAATGATCATTTGAGACTAAATTGTCAAGTTCTTTTTCTAGAAATGGCTATAGAGAATTCTATTGAGAAATGTATTAAATTAATTAAAAAGATAAAATAATTTAAAAAAATAATTTTAATAAAAATAAGAAAAATGGAAATATACTTATAATTTTTTCTTAGGTGTCAGTATTTATCATGTTGTCATATTTCTTTTTCCTACTTATTCAAAACAAGGTGGAGTAAGGAACATAACCCTCAATATCTGATGTATTCTTCTAAGAAAACAAAGAGATAAAGTCACATCAAATAATTTAACTTGATAAACCAAAACAACTAGGAAACATAATTATTCATGTAATATCAAATATAAATCTAATTTGTTTAAAAGAAAAATACTATAAGTAGTTACCAAAAAACTAATAAAAACATTAAAATATATAATAAAATAAATCCAATTTGTAAACATATTTAAAAATAATAACAATAATAGTATTTTTTAAACATAAACCACATTGTAAATAAAATTTAAACCTATCAAAAAATGTGTGTATATATTCTTTAATGATGTTATAAAATAGAAATTTTTACTTTTTTTATTGTATTCTTTAAGAGTCATATCGAGTTATTTTAGTTTGGGTATAGTTGTTTTATGAAATACTAGTTTGATCTCATTTTATTTGGTTTAGGCATGGTTATTCACTTTCAATTTTACTTATTACAATTTTATTTTTCTCTTTTTAGTTCAGTATGGTTAAGTTCGGTTCAATTCAATTTAGTTGGGATTGTTTATATTTGATTTCTATTAGTGGTGTGCAATTTCATTAGGTTTGGATTATTTTTTATCTAAATTTAGTTTGGTTTATTCTAGATCTGATTTATTTAATTTGATTCTATTATATTTTTTTAGGACTTTTCATTTAAATTTGATTTAGATTTCTCTACCCTAATATGATTCGGTTTGGTATATTTAACTTTATATTCATTTTTTTGGGTTAGGTTCCATTCAACTTATTTCAATTCAATTTTTTTAGTGTGGTTTTTTCATTTTTTTTGTTCTCTTTTGTTTGTATCATGTTCATACTAATAAAAATAAATTTTTTGTATTCATTTTGGTTCACTTCAAGTCAGTTTATTTTGGTTTCATTATGTTCCAATCATATTTTTTGGTTTGATTAAATTTTTTTAATGTTGATTCTGTTATGTTTGGTTTATTATTGGCATTTTTTATTGTGTTTAAATCAATTTAGTTTATATTTGATGGATTCAATTTATTTTTATACAATTTTGGTTGATTTTTTAGGATTATTCAGTTTGATTCAATATAGTTAAATTATATCCCAGTCTATTTTTCAGTTTGTTTGACTTTTGTTTGGTTTTATTGGGTTAAATTGGTTCAATTTAGTTAATATTGGTTTATTTATATTTGATTTGGTTTGGATTGGTTATTTTAAGTGTTTTTTTAGTTTACTTTTGTTGTTTTTATTTTAGTTTATTTTTTTATAGTTCACTACAATCAGAGCTGGTTATATTCAATTGGGTTTGGTTTATAAATGTTTACTTCAATTTCATTCGGTTCTAGTAGATTCAGTTCAATTTAATTTTTTTTTCAATATGGTTCATTTCATTTTTTATAAACTGGTTTTAGTTTGGTTCTATTATGTTTAGGTTGGATCAGCTTCTGTATTTTTGGTTTGATTATCATGAAATCACTTCAAATTAGTTTGGTAATTTTTTATTATGTTTGGGTTGGTTTCAGATTCATACTCACTGGTTTAGTGTAGCCCAAGTTTGATTGGTTATGTTTAATTCGTTCTATGTCTCAATTTCATCTAGGTTATTAAACCATTATGTTCACTTCTAGTGAAAAATTTCATATTATATTTAGATAAAGACTATTTTAAGTTATCCAATAGACTCAATATAGAGTTAATCTCAACTTTAATCATTTATGCACTATATTGGATTTTAACTTTGAAATCATGTGTGAATTAAGTTATTTTTTAGAAGTTTTTTTGGATAAAGAAAGGTGAAATTTCAACATGTTAACTACTATGCTATCATTCTACTAAATGGAGCCCAATTTAACATGTAAATAATAGATTAAGACATGTTAGAAGTGGTGTATTCTATAGAGAAACTCTAATAATACATCACAGTGTGATTGGTTATGCAACAACTCAACATTGAAGTTTATACTCTCAATGAAGGAAGTTATGTCAAGGATTAACAAATAGTTTCTTCTTTTATAATAGTTATATATTGACAATAAAGACAAAATGGGAGTTTAAAATCATGTGGATGGTCATTTATCTATATTAAAATACATACATGAGTATATTTCTAAACCTATTTAGGGGGGGTCCTTGATGAATAGTTTTTAACAATCAAGACCATAAGGGAATGAATGCATTATTGTTGCAGTTTAATATGTATAAAAATGGTTTGAAACCATGTATTTACTAGAAAACATTGTCTTTTAAGCTAAAATAAATATAATAAATGAATTCATACACAAACCATTGGATAGGTAGAGGTATCAAGCAATTAATTGAAAGGGATTTTAGAGAAGATACTGCATAACTGAAGAAATCATTACAAACAAAATCTTGATGATTAATTATAGTATTATTGTAGTATTGTTCACAAAAAATTGGATAATTGAATGTTTTAATGGGAATTGGATGATTAACAAGGATAAGAACATGATATTTCATGAAAAAAATTATTGAAACAAATAAGTTTGAAGAAGGGTAGTGAGTTTTTAAATTCAATTCTAGAGTTAATTTATTGCTTAAAAAATTCAAATATATGTTTTCTCAATGAATCATGGTGATATATGTGAATTTGAATGGATTTTTGGGGATAAATATAGAATAATTGGAACCATCTATAGTGAATTTGAAGAGACTTAAAACCCTTGGTTCTCAATTAACCTCATGGTAAGGAAACATGTTTTTCTCAAATAAACCTAAGATTTCACCAAGAAAATCCCCTCTTTCACAGTTGATTCATCCTATAACAAAATGTGTTAATTAGTAATCTAAGTATTTTTATTCTTATTTGATTCATTCGACCATTCTGAGGAAGGTATAGGGCAAGTAATCTCCTATTTTTTGTGGAATATGTGTTATTATTCTTGAATGGAAAAAAGAGGCTGGTTAAAAACATCAAAGAATTTTAAAATCAACTAAATAATAAATTTCATGAAATGGTCACAAATTCAACAATCCTAACCCTAAAATTTTGGTATGCATAAAATACTTTGAATCAAAGGAGTTTTAAAATTAAGAAATGTTATTTTAAGAGGACTAGAACACCCTATTTGATATAGATCTAGAAATAAAGAGGTCAAAATGATTTGTGCCTTTTTGAACCAACATTAAGGTTCAAAATCCTTGAAAGTCATATTATAATTCATTAAATTTCTATTATTACACAACATAGGTAGATTATTATGAAGTAACTAAATTTGGTTTGAAATAAAATCCAAAAAAGACCTTAGACATCCAAAAAAATTATAACAACATAAACTAGTTAAACTTTCAATAATGAAGTAAACAAGATAATACATGTCCTTAAAAAATATTTTTGGAAATATAACAAAACCAAACATAGCCAATTATGATTGAAGAGTCATAGCTAGTGAATATTCAGGTGAGGAATACAAGTAATAGACTATGAAACTATGTGGTTATTATAAGGGATGGGTTCAATTCATCTTGACTACGATTGGTCCAAACAATGAGATTGAATAAAGAAAAACAAAGTAGAAAAGTTATTGTAAAAATATGTGGGTTTTCAATAATTATATCAAAATTTTATTATAAATTACTTGTGTTTTATCATGATCTAGTAAATAAGTGTGTCCAAGAGTGTCAATGTGTTTCATAGTGCTTTTATTTCTTTTATTTATATCAGATTTATCCTATAAAAAGTTATAAAATTGTTTTAATACTAATAAAATTAGTAATTTATACTTTCAAATCCAATTTCAAAAAAAATAAATGATTATATATAAATTTAATTAATACATTAAACTTTGGGATCTTACAATACCTAATCATATATTTATATTATGATAGTGGTAAATTAATAATGATTGGTATTTATTCAATCTTGTTACCAACTCTATCTTTCTAACTGACAGTAAAGTCATACTTATATTCTCACTGTATCTCACCCAACTCAATTAACTTCACAACCCTTGCATTTTATCCATTTGGTAAATTATATTAAAGATGAAATATTTGTTAAAAAATATTATAAATTAATATATATATATATATATAAGTTTATTAACATTAATTTCCCAAATCTCAACTCACATTTTCCTTTATTTAGTACCCAATTTATCTCCAAATTATTTCTTGAATGGGAAAAATGTTGTTGTGTTTATAAATTATACACATAAAACTTCTATCTTCCTTGCCTATTTTACCAATTATAGTGTCTTACTCATTGTAGTGAACCACAATCTACATGTTTTGATTCCAAAACTCTCTCATCTTTGTGCAACCTCACAGTCTAGTAGAAGATACAGCTAATCATGAAAAATTGACAATTAGTAAAAGAAGATAATATATATGAATTTATAATTAATTACTTTCAATAATTTTAAACACATACCAGTATATTAGGTATATGTTATCCCATAGGGTGTTGCATATGGAGGAGGAGGAGGAGAAGGAGGAGGATCATCTTGTACTGTGGTGGGAGGTGGGATAATTATAGCTAGAGTACTCTATAAAGTTAGAGAAGGAAAATATACTATTGGAGGTAGAAAAACTAGTGTATATATCTATATATATGGTGGTGGATAAGGATATCATGGTGGGATATATGGAGGAGCAGTTCCCTATACATTGGATGTTGGGAATGGGTAATAATGAGAGATTGGAGTTTGAGCACTATTTTCCTATGCAGTTGTGGGTGGAAATTGATATTGAAAAGGTCCTATCATCATCGTGTATGGGAAATAAGAAGATGACACCATCAAAGGATGGCCTCCTGGTGACTGACATCAAATGGTGGGAGGATAAATCATAGAATCAATCATACCAATACCCCATGCCATACTCTCTAGCTCCGCAATGTAATCTAGTTGTCTCCTCGATGAAGTTCTATGATATAACATGGATCATAAAATAAACCAAAAGATAAAAAAGACAAATAATATGACAAAACATAATATCCAAATATAAATAACAATAAAATTCAATAATAATAAAATTATTATATGTTGAGAATTAATAAAATTTTAAGTTTTATTTACTGCTGATTTTTAATGAGAATATTTCCAAAACTATGCCAGCATATTGGGATGGATTTTATTCAAAGTAGTTTGAATGTGATTCTATAGCATAACATGGATGATAAAATAAAATTCATATTTGTAACATATCAAAATAAAATAGTCAACATTTACAATGGTGATCAAAGGAGACATCCCAAAATCTCTAAACTACTACTCATTTCTCTAAATTATTCTCCTTCGAACTTCTTCGTAATCAAACATAATTACCAGAAAATTCAAAATAATGTTCTAAGATAAATGGAAAGAATGGAAATTTTAAATAAAATAAATATTTAACATTAAATAAAAATGAAAATATAAAAAAATTATTTTTAATACAAATATTTATTAACATAAAAATATTAATTTCATTAAAATTTTATATTTGGTTATTACTATGACAACTCATTTGATAAATAAATTAATTTATTATAGAATAAAATAAAAGGTAAATGAGGTTTCCCTATCACAAATTATTCTAGACTAATATTCATTAATATGAAAAATAATGAAAATAATATCAAAATTAAAAAAAAACTATTATAGAATAAAACATGGTTTATATTATATTCCCTCCATTTAAACATATTTAAATGTTTTATATTCCAAATTATCAATTATAAAAATTAATACCACATAGTTAACAATATGATTAAAACACATATTAGGAATATATAATTATAAATTACATATTTCATTATATATTAGTGATATGATATTATTACAGAAGCCTCAATATTATTTAAAAATAAAAATATACAATCCATTGTAATATAATACAACAATGTTTATATTAACAAGTAGAATTTTTAAAATGTAATTAGAAAAATTAATTTTATTCCATGTATAAAAGTTTAAAAAACACATACAATATCACAATTGTATAAAGTAAATACTTACTAATGTTTCAATGTTATGTGTTCTATATTACAATTACTAGTTCATAATTTGTTCTAAAAAATTGAATATTCTGTATCATTGAATGAAAAATTCTAGTGAATACTAATAGGTTCATCCAAAACATCACTATCATCCATACCTTCATCAAAAGTATGTCTTGGAATGACATTAATAATAACACTAAATTATTGTTTTAATGGGGACACTTATATAAACCACTCGTTTATCTTGGGATGTAAGAATGTAAGGCTCATCTCTATGAATTTGGTTTTTCATATTAATAACTATAAATAAAAAATTATCTATATGCATGAATTTTCATTTCATTGAATCAAATCACTTGAATTTCATCATTGAAACGTGTCCATGTGCATATTAATCTAATAAAATTATTCTTTCAACAATCCTATAATATGATATATTTTCTGATTGAGGTATCTTGTCTGATACACTCACATAATGATGTGTTGGTGTGCTTTCCATGACACCATAATTCTATGTTTCCATGTTGATTTCACATCTATTTATAATGAATTTAAATCCATTGAAAAAAAATTGATTTACAATCACGTGCCACATTGTTTGGACTAAAATACAATGCCCTTATTTCATCAAATACATCATCCATTGGTAAAATTTGATTCTAAAAGATACCAACATCGAATATTAAACAAATACCTATGATTAAGTCATGTAAAGAAAGAAATTTTTTACATGTGAATTTTTCCAAGTAGGAAATTTTTTATTGTACAATTGTCCCGTCCACTTAATAGATAAATAATGATGTCTTATTTTTATAATTTTGATATGTTCTTTACAAATATTAAAATTTTAAGAGGGAAAAAATTATTAAACACACCATAATTTAATACATATTTATTAGTTCACTTAATTGATTCAATCATCAAACACAAAAAAAATTAATAATATTGTTTGACTAACCATTTCCCACTCTTCCTTGCTCAATGTACATAATGTTTATAATCCAGATATTCTCTTTATTTGGGGTAGTGAAGGAAATTTAATCCCAATGTTATCATATTTCTCATATTTAGTTTTCATTGATTGATTTATAGAAACCCTCTATTTTCAAACATTAAAATTACGTAACTTTTTTAGAATACTTAAACATTATACAAACAAATTCCCAAAGACTGTGATTGGTATAGTGCCTTTGGAAACATGGAAACATAACACTGATACATATGTGAGCTACATCATATCCCACTAGGTTATTCTTGACTAGAACCCTTCTTAGACATATCAAAAATAGTAAATATCATCATAACTTGGGGGAAAGGAAACATAAAAGGGGTGAGATTAAATGCTCAGTAAGGGTAAAAAAGGGAGCATATAGGCATAAACATGAGCATAAGGGTATGAGAATGTGACCGTTAAAATAGAAGATCACATCCTGTATATCAAAGATCATAACAGAGATCATGGAATAAATATTGGTAGTTCATAATACATTAATCATAATGAAATAAATATAATAATCCATGAAATCATAACATAGGAATAATACATGTAAGTGTGGCAAACACATATGCATATAATATGATTTCCATAGTAGCCAGGGCATCACTGCCAAGAACATCGTAGTGGACAAAGTCCTTTACTGAACTGGGTAACCCCTGTTCCAACCCTATATTACTGAACCGAGTGACCCTTGTTCTAGCCCTATATTAGTGAAATTAGTAACCCTCATTCTAGTCCTGTTTATCTCATGATATATAAAACTTTACCCAATTAATTGGAGGTAGATATAGGTCCCACCCATCTCATAGTGAAATCATACATACATGTTCCACAAGATGATAAATAATCATATCATAACCCATGAAATGAAATAGGTATCATAAACATGTAAACATATAATAACATATGGAAAGATATAGGTTTCATAATCATTTCATCATAAACATAACCCTTGAAAATAAGCGGGTTTCAAAAGCATATAACTCTTGAAAGAGAAATGGGTTTCATAAACATTGTTCCATCAAAAAATAATCCATTAAAAGAAATAATATAAATGGAAACATTGAATAATTTCCCCATAAATTCATGAGTAACACCAATGGATGTTATCTTAGATGGTAAATAATTTTGAAAGATATTTTAAAAACATTTCTTGAGGATAATATCATTTCTTCTTTGAAAATTTTTTTATAACATAAAACCTTTTGAAAACATTTTTCTTTGAAAATAGATTTAAAAACATATAAAGGAAGCCTTGAAAACAATAAAACATTTTAAAATTCATTTTCCTTGAAAATTATCTTCAATGGTCATTTTTTAAAACATTTTTCAAAACATATTTTTTGAATATAATAGATTTCTGACCGAGGAGAGAGATACGGTCATATTTTACATAAAAACATTACCTTAAGTACCAAAGAGTAGAAAAATGGTACTAAAAAATGAGGATTTATTAAATAAACATAGGATAATTAAAATCATTAATATTCTTGATATATGGATCATAATATTTCATTAAAGTAATCATAAATATAAATAATCTCGAAAACTGATAAGATTGTCTTAATAAACTATTATAACTTGGTAACTTGGGATCAAACTCTCCATGTAAGAAAAGGAAATTAAATTAAGCTTAATATATCATGAAAATGATTATATTAATTATATTACATGTATATTTTAATTATATACACCTCAAAAAATAGTTTAGGTGCATAACAAAACATGAGTCTTAAAGAAGGCAAATTGAGACAAAATTGTTTTACCGATTTGGTAACTTTTGAAAGTTAAAACCCATGAAAGAAGGATTATAAAATGGACATGTGAATACACATAATTTTAAGTATAATATAAATATAATTAAATCATGGTCAATACATACACCACACAAAAGTAAATAGTGGTGAACATAACATGTATCTCACATAAATTAAAAGTGAGATGAAATCCCCTTACCTTGTGTCTTGACTCTCTCCATACTCGTACAAGATTCCTATATAATAAATATAAGTTTATTATACATATTTTACAGAAGAATATTATTATACATAATACTATATATGTTTTTATTATGACCATATATTACCTGCTTGTTAATTATCATATGTTAAAGTTTCACTTTGGGTAATATTCGCTTCATTCTTTGCATGTGTCTTAATTTGTTATATCATTGATCCTTATACTTATATCATGATTACAGATTGTAGAAAATGATATAAATATAAGGTATATACAGTATTTTTATATTATAATAATCTATATCATAATGAAGTATGAAATGGAATACATTGTTCATGGAGATGGTAAGTCGTACGTAAGTATGAACGTTGTTTTCGTTTTTTGTTGTCGTGTTGAAAGAAAGTGTGTAAATGACATATGTATATATATGTATGTTTCTACATATATATATATATGTCACGACCCATCCTTGGGGCACGTGCCATGACTACCCCAAACCCGTCTCCCATAGGCCAGGTGCTGGCGACTAGCACCAAAGGCATAAATCCCGACAAAGGGGAAGGCATTGCCTTTATAAAGAAAACAAACACCACAGAGTAAGATAGCAGAAGTACCAATAAGTATAACTGGGTACAAAATTAAGTGCGGAAAGTAAATGGGCCAGAATAAAAACCCAAACTGAAAGTAAAGTACAACTGGAAAGAAAGTACAGCAGCTGAAAGTAAAGCAGCAACGTCGAGCCGTCCACTGGAAGTCCCACCTGAAGGGTGGGTACAGATAGCCTCCTCAACTCCTCGGGTCCAGTCGTCTGATCCGTGTACGTCCCTCAAAGTGGTCCACCTCCAGGTACCGACTTTCTCCACAAGCCTCAACCACGATCAGCACTGTCTATCGTCTGCATCCAACACAACGTAGTGTGGGCATAACCCATGCAGGGGTGAGTATACGCTACTCAGTAGGGACCCCGAGACCCCCGAAGGTCTCCCAGAATCCACAAAGGATAATCCACAAAGGAAAGATACAATCACAAAGTAACATCCAACCCTACTTAGGTATATTCCCATACATATACCTAAGTCATCAATTCCAGTTTGGCTCCAACATCCGAGCCCAAGTTCGATCACGTCCACACAGGATAGTACAACCCAATCCACACAGGAAAGCACAACCCAATCCACATAGGAAAGCAAGTCAATCATATCGAAGATAGTGATTGAATGTCAAGACTCAGCTCACACATGTATACTTATTCATAAGGTTATAGAGATGATCAGATGTAGCCACTGATTCATCTAAGTTGGGACCCACGTAGGATACAAAAACCAGCTACTGCCGGACCCACGTAGGATACTACAACAGAGGTCAATGCCGTCGGACCCACGTAGGATACAAGTACTGTAGTTGTCACCGTCGAACCCATAGAGGATTCCAGTACGGTTTTCATTGTCGTCGAACCCACGGAGGATTCCAATACGAAAGTCTTCATCGTCGAACCCATGTAGGATTCCAGTACGGTTGTCATCATCGTCGAACCCATAGAGGATTCCAGTATGAAAGTCTTCATCATCGAATCCACGGAGGATTACAGTACGGTTGTCATCGTCATCGAACCCATGGAGGATTCCAGTACGAAAGCCTTCATCATCGAACCCACGGAGGATTCCAGTACGAAATTCTTCATCGTCCTTGAACCCATGGAGGATTCCAGTACGAAACTCGTCATCGTTGAACCCACGGAGGATTCCAGTACGGTTTTCATCGTCGTCACAGCCAGCTCTAGGGTTCCTGCACACAGCATGCTCGTTTCTGGGAGGGTCCATTCCACGAGCCAAGGGGGGTTGATATATCAACTGACACGTAGTCCGGAGTTGATGTATCCCAAAGTTCTGTCTCGTCGATAGGAACTCAACACGATAGACGGTGCATCAATCGGACGCCCGGTCTGAGAGTTATTGGCTTTTTCGTTCCAGGGGCCCGGTTGGTTTTTAAGTCAAAACCAACCCGACCATACTCCAACTTTGTCCAAACCTCGAGCAGAGTAAGCCAAATGGTCCTTCTCACTAAGAGGAATCTAACAAAGTTGACGACACGTCAATCGGACGTCCGGAGCTCAAGTTATAAGTGTTTCTGCTCCAAGGGCCCGGTTGGTTTCATGTTCGAACCAACCCGGCCGTACCCAAAGTTCTCCAAAACCTTGAGTATAATATACCGAAATGACCGTCTTGATCCAAAGATCTCATCTAAATAGACTGTGCATCGATCGGATGTCTGTAGCCCAAGTTACGGGTATTTAAACGAATGGTTCGGTTTTTAGGGGGTTTTCGGCCCGGACCGACCCGGCCCAAGACCCCCTTGGTCAGCCCGAACCGGGTCGACCTGACCCGGGTCTGGGTCTGGCCCATTAGGCCGTGGCCCAGCCCTGCCGGCGTGGCCCGTGTGGCCAGACAGCTCGGCTCGGCTGAGCTGTCATGGAAAGGGGTGGCGCGCTGCCCCCCTGATTGAGAAACGGCCCCTGCATGGGGGGCCGCCCCTTGCCAGCCAGGGGTTACGACCCCCGAGTTTCTCGGAAACCGGCCGGCCGGTTTGGTCGACTGGTGTGTCCCCACGGGACCCCCTAAGGTTCCCGCATTCATTTCACCAGCGGCCGGCGGTTCCAGTCGCCGCTCCCCGCACCACCGCGGCCATAGGCCGCAGCCTTGTCCGACCGGCGCGGCGCGACGGCACCGCGCCCCTCCGCCGCGGCCCCGCTCTGGCCACGGTCTTTTCATGATTCTCCAGCACGGCATGATGGCGCTGCGCCCCTTTGCCGTGGCCCGACCCCGGCCGCAGCTTCTTTCGGCCTCAACGGCGCCGCGCGATGGCGCCGCACTTCTTTGCTGCATTTCTCCATGTTTCCGCACGGTGTCGTTGCACCGCGCCGCCTTCTTTCGAGCCGCAACAAACACAACAACAAAGGGGGAGGAGGTTCGGCCATGTTCATGCAGTCTGACCTCCTCCCATTAAGTTGATAACAAGTGGCCCAAAATACAAGACGGAGAATGGCAAAGATTATTCCATGAACAAAAATTCCAAACCCCTGCTTGAAAGAAGTCGTCGAATGAGGTTCGTCGCGGAAAAAAGACGTTGTGGAAGATGGCGTCGTGGAAGGAGGCTCCGTGAGCGTCGCCGATGTCACGGTACACGGCATCGCGAAGAAGAGGATTGTCAGTGTCATGGTACACGGTGTCGCATCGTCGATCTCCGAGGAATTAGCGTTCTTTGTCGTCCTTCATCGGTGGTCGGCGTTCTTCGTCGGTGTCGGTACGTTCTTCGCGTTCTTCAAGGAGGAAGATGAAATTCTTCATGGAACTCTCCCTCTCAACACAACGAAGAAACCCCTAATGAAATAAGACTTTTTCTTATTTAATTAACACACACAAGCGAACATTCCATTTGAAATTCAAAAGAATTCATTCAATTAATTGAATTAATTGAAGAGTCTTAACAGTCCAATTAATGTGAGAGTTGACTTGGCATTTAATAAGGGGGTGCGGGTGTGTTACAAAAACTAATGGGGGTTTGAGGAAGTTGAAAAGGTGGGTCTCGTGTGGGACCCACCTCACTAATATCCTATCAAGAGGGATTAGGATATAGAGGGTCTCACCTCAACTTCAATAAGTAGGTTTAAACTACTTAGAACATAAAATAAAAATTGTTGCACAACTTTTATTTTATTCATTAGTTAACCCTTTTTTTTAAATAACCACATCTGAGTAAACGCAACTCCAGAAAAGGTGTTCCTAAGCAATTACCGGTTCTGCGGTTTCATTGGTGCCCTCGGATTTCAATTCCGAGCACCGGTTCAAAAGTTTGGAAAACCCGCTCGTTCGTTCACTGAACGTACCTGAGCTAAACTTTGGAAATTGATTCCAGGCACACAAAGCCTCGGAATTAGGTGCCGTCAGAAACTTCATTCTTGTAAAATCCCAAAGAAAATTAAAAAAAAATTCCCTTGAATTTTACAGGTCTTTACATTACTCCCACCTCAGGGCTTTACGTCCCTGTAAATATACATCATAAACTAGGGAAACAAAAGAGGGTACTGGGCACGCATCAGATGCTCCTGCTCCCAAGTGCTCTCCTGGAGGTTCCCATGATGCCATCTAATGTGCACTAGAGGAATCGACCATCCACATAGGACCCACTCCTGTCGATCCTCGATCTCCACTGGGACCTCTGCAAAAGTCTCCCCACCGTCAAAGATATGCATTGGGTCATGCACGTATCTCCTCAGCTGAGATACGAGGAAAAACGTCATGCACCTGATGCAACTGAGGTGGATAGGTCCAGCGGTAAACCACCTCGCCTACCCTATTGAGGACCTAGAAGGGTCCGATGAAGCACGGAGATAACTTGTTTCCATGGCTAAAACTCCATAATCCACGTCAAGGTGAGACCCGCAAGAAGACGTGGTGGCCATCCTCGAACTCTAGTGGTCTCCGCCTCCTGTCAGCACAAGACTTTTATTGGCTCTGAGCTGTCCTCATCTACTATTGGATGACATGGACCTTCTCTAGTCCTACAAGAGCTACTAATATTTCTTCTTTGTCAATAAGAGAAATCTGGTCTCATCTCCTGGATGAACCACGTTCTTTGCCTAATACATTCAATCCCAACATGGATGATACTAATCCATACCAAGGATAACGTCGTAAGGCCTCGACGCTACTACCAAGAGATCCAACTATTACTCTCACCTCCAAGGGTTGAGTCACACTGTCGGCATCAGTGTGTGGTCACTGGGTTTCCTCCAGTAGGAATCTCAAAAGTGAGGGTCAAGTCAACAGTTTAAACTGAAACCTCTTAGTAACCACACAAAGAGAGAACAGGAAAGTAAATTCCACAAAGAAAGGTGTCTTTTATTACTGCAGCTCAAAGTACAAAGACACAAAGCATCCACAAACAAACATCAAAAAATCTAGAAGCAACATGACCAAAAGTCTCCATGTCTGGAGCTAGTCCCGCTCCTGTCCATCTGCTCCCAGAGCTCCATGATCGTAGGCCTCAGCTTCATGAATATGATCTCTCCCCTATCCACCCATTCCCTGCGGTCGGGGTGGTCTCCCTGGTGGTGGTGGTGGTAGGGCCTTAAAGCGTCGTCCACCACCCGCTGCTCGGCTAGCTCCTCTGACTCGCCCGCCTACTCCCTGCAGACCACCATGGTCGAACCTCTTCCTGGGAGGTCCCTCTACCGCATGTTTCTCATCTGTAGGACGATTCAGACAGTCTCGATCCATGTGACCCTACCCACCGCATGCGTAGAATTGCCTACTCCTCATGTAGCTGGCTCTCCTTCATGTTCCCTGCACAACCGAATATGCATCCTGAGATTTCCCATCTGATGGTTTGGCCCGCTTGGACCTCTGCGTCACCTGTCTACTTCCAACTGCAGAAGACTCCGCTATGGGTCGTCCTGGGGAGGTTCCCGCCGCTGGTGACTGCTCAGCGAGAAAACTCTCCACTAGAAGGGCTATCTCCAACACCCCTGCCTACGTCGGAATGTTGAGGGAGATCATCAAAGCCCTGATCTCATGCCTCAGTCCCTATTCTAAGGTCTGGGCCCAGAAGAAGGGGTCACGTACCATATCTGTGGAGTGGCACGAGAGATCAGTAAACCTCGCCGAGTACTGGGCCACGGTCATGCTACCCTGTCCTAGCTGTAGTAACTCCTGAATGCGCACCGCACGGAGGGTGGCTGGGACGAACTCCGAGCGGAAGAGGCTCTCAAAGTCCATCCAAAGGAGTGATGCCTCGTCGTGCACCTGGAGCATCAGGCTCCACCATCTGCCTACTGTCGCGTGCAGGAGACTCGCTGTGAGGATCACCATGAGGTCAGCTGGTGTCCCCACTAACCTAAAAACTCGAAAAACCGCCTCCAGCCAGTCCTCGACTGCCTGAGGGTCTGTATCCCTGCAGAACCTGGGTGGTCTCTGATGCTGAAACTCGTTCAGTTCACTAAGGAGACCCACACTCTCAGCGTCTGGGGCTGGTGGAATCGGTGGCTCGGTGGGTAGTCGTACCGCCGGTGCCTCTGCTGAAAAAGGGCCCTACACCTAGGCCTCGTCGCTCGGTGGGATGTCGTCTCAAACAAAGCTCGAAACCCTAGCTGGCTGCCATCGTGGGGCCATCCTGAAAAGAAACAGGTGAGCCACGGTCAAAACAGTATACCTGGTGAGCTGACACAAAGTAATCACAAATAAAACTTTTGAAACACACATGCAATAAATGTTTTCGTGCATTGAGTCAGAAATCAGAAGTTCGGGTCCTGGTGTACGGATATGTCAGTCGCCGCACCAACACTGGACTCCCTGGACTGATAACCACACTCAATACCCTTAACATTATTACTTCACCTAGAAGAAAGATCAGAGTCCTAAGTTCTGTGGTAGAACCAAACTCCTCTGATAAAAATTTGTCACGACCCGTCCTTTGGGCCCGTGTCGTGACTACCCCAAGCCCGCCTCCCATAGGCCAGGGGCTGGCGACTAGCACCAAAGGCATAAATCCCGACAAAGGGGAAGGCATTTCCTTTATAAAGAAAACAAACACCACATAGTAAGCTAGAAAAAGTAACACTAAGTACAACTGGGTACAAAAGTAAGTGCGGAAAGTAAATGGGCCAGAATACAAACCCAAACTGAAAGTAAAGTACAACTGGAGAGAAAGTACAGCAATTGAAAGTAAAGCAGCAACGTCGAGCCGTCCACTAGAAGTCCCACCTGAAGGGTTGGTACAGATAGCCTCCTCAGCTCCTCGGGTCCAGACATCCACTCTGTGTATGTCCCGCCCAGTGGTCCACATCCAGGTACCGACTTGCTCCACAAGCCTCAACCACGATTAGCGTTGTCCGTCATCTCCATCCAACACAACGTAGTGCAGGCATAGCCCGTGCAGGGGTGAGTATACGCTACTCAGTAGGGACCCCGAGACCCCCGAAGGTCTCCCAGAATCCACAAAGGATAATCCACAAAGGAAAGATACAATCACGAAGTAACATCCAATCCTAATTAGGTATATGCACATACATATAGCTAAGTCATCAATTCCAGTTCGGCTCCAACATCTGAGCCCAAGTTTGATCACGTCCACACAGGATAGTACAACCCAATCCACACAGGAAAGTACAACCCAATCCACATAGGAAATCAAGTCAATCGTATCGAAGATAATGATTAAAAGTCAAGACTCAGCTCACACAGGTATACTTCTTCGTAAGGTGATAGAGATGATCAGATGTAGCCACTGATTCATCTAATCTGGGACCCACGTAGGATATAAAAACCAGCTACTGTCGGACCCACGTAGGATACTACAAGAGAGGTCAATACTATCGGACCCACGTAGGATACAAGTACTGTAGTCGTCACCGTCGAACCCACGGAGGATTCCAGTATGGTTGTCATCATCATCGGACCCATGGAGGATTCCAGTATGAAAGTCTTCATCGTCGAAACCACGGAGGATTCCAGAATAGTTGTCATCGTCATCGAACCCATGGAGGATTCCAGTACGAAAGTCTTCATCGTTGAACCCACGGAGGATTCCAGTACGGTTGTCATCGTTGTCGAACCCATGGATGATTCCAGCACGAAAGTCTCCATCGTCGAACCCACGGAGGATTCCAGTATGAAAGTATTCATCATCTTCGAACCCACGTAGGATTCCAGTACGAAAGTATTCATCGCCAAACCCACGGAGGATTCAAGTACGGTTGTCATCGCCGTCGCAGCCATCTCTAGGGTTCCCGTACACAGCATGCTCATTTTCGGGAGGGTCCGCTCCACGAGCCAAGGGGTCGATACATCAACTGACACGTAGTCTGGAGTTGATGTATCCCAAAGTTCCGTCTCATTGATAGTAACTCAACACGACAGACGGCGCGTCAATCGGATGCCCGGTCTGAGAGTTATTGGCTTTTTCGTTCCAGGGGCCCGGTTGGTTTTTAAGTCAAAACCAACCCGACTGTACTCTAACTGCGTCCAAACTTCAATCAAAGTAATCCAAAAGGTCCGTCTCACTAAAATGAATCCAACAAAGTTGATGACACGTCAATCTGACGTCCGGAGCTCAAGTTATAAATGTTTCCCCTCTGAGGGCCCGGTTGGTTTCGTGTTCAAACCGACCCGACCATACCCAAAGTTCTACAAATCCTTTAGTGTAATATACCGAAACGACCGTCTCGATCCAAGGATCATATCGCAACTGACGGTGCATTGATCGAAGGTCTGTAGCCCAAGTTACGGTCATTTAAACGAACTGTCCGGTTTTTAGGGGGTTTTGGGCCCAGACCGACCCGGCCCAAGACCCCCTGGGTCGGCCCGAACTGGGTTGACCCTACCCTTTTCCGGGTCTGGCCCATTAGGGTGCGGCCTGGCCTGGGCGGCCGCTTGGCCTGGCGCGGGCGCAGCCCGCGTGGCCAGACAGCTCGGCTCGGCCGAGCTGTCGCGGAAAGGGGGGCGCGCTGCCCCCCTGATTGAGAAACAGACCCCGCATGGGGGGGCCGACCTTTGCCAACCGGGGGTTACGACCCCCGGGTTTCTCGGAAACCAGCCGGCCTGTTTGGTCGGCCGATGTGTCACCGCGGGACCCCCTACAGGTCCCGCCTTCCTTGCACAGGCAGCCGACGGTTCCGGCCGCCGCTCCCCGCACCACCGCGGCCTTGTCCGATCGGCGTGGCATGACGGTGCCACGACCCTCTGTCGTGTCCCCTCTCCGACCACGGTCTTTTCGTGATTCTTCGACATGGCGCGACGGCGATGTGCCCCTTTGCCATCGCCTGACCCTGGCCGCGGCTTCTTACGGCCTCAACGGCGCGGCGCGATGGCGTCGCGCTTCTTCGCCACATTTCTCCATGTTTCCACGTGGTGTCGTTGCACTGCGCCACCTTCTTTCGAGCCGCAACAAACACAACAACAAAGGGGGGGAGGGTCAGCCGTGTTCGTGCGGTCCGACATCCTCCCGTTAAGTTGATAACAAGCGGCCCAGAATAAAAGACGAAGAACGGAAAAGAATATTCCATGAACAAAAATTCCAAAACCCCTACTTGAAAGAAATCGTCGAACGAGGTTCGTCGCGGAAAAAAGATGTTGCGGAAGACGGCATCACGGAAGGAGGATCCGTGAGCATCGTCGACGTCGCGGTACATGGTATCACGGAGAAGAGGATCGACAGCGTCGTGGTACACGGCGTTGCATCGTCGATCTCCGAGGAATTAGCATTCTTCGTTGTCCTTCATCGGTGGTCGGCGTTCTTCGTCAGTGTCGGTATGTTCTTCGCGTTCTTCAAGGAGGAAGATGAAGTTCTTCGTGGAACTCTCCCTCTCAACACAACGAAGAAACCCCTAATGAAATAAGACTTTGTCTTATTTAATTAAAACACACAAGCCAACATTCCATTTTAAATTCAAAAGAATTCATTCAATTAATTGAATTAATTGAAGAGTCTTAACAGTCCAATTAATGTGAGAGTTGACTTGGCATTTAATAAGGGGGTGCGGGTGTGTTACAAAAAATAATGGGGGTTTGAGGAAGTTGAAAAGGTGGGGATCATGTGGGTCCCACCTCACTAATATCTTATCAAGAGGGGTTAGGATATAGTGGGTCCCACCTCATCTTCCATAAGTAGGTTTAAAATACTTAGAACATAAAATAAAAATTATTGCACAACTTTTATTTTATTCATTAGTTAACCCTTTTTTTTTAATAACCACGCCCGAGCAAACGCAACTCCAGAAAATTTGTTCCTAAGCAATTATCGGCGCTGCGGTTTCATTGGTGCCCTCGGATTTCGATTCCGAGCACCGGTTCAAAAGTTAGGAAAACCCGCTCATTTGTTCACTGAACGTACCCGAGCTAAACTTTAGAAATTGATTCCGGGCACACCGGGCCTCGGAATCAGGTGTCGTCAGAAACTGCATTCTTGTAAAATCCCAAAGAAAATTAAGAAGAAATTTCCCTTGAATTTTACGGGTCTTTACAATATATATATATATATATATATATATATATATTATCATTCAATTAGAATGAATATATTATATTATTTCATTAAAATTATCCTTAATACATTCCATGTGGTGTGTGAAAAAATCACATCGCTTTGAGGGGGCGGTAGTCCACACTTCCTCAAACAAGATTATCGTATTAACACCAAATGGAAAGTAATATGTATGTATTGTAAAAAGTAATAAAGAAGATTAAATACATAATATATATGAAACATGACATATATAAATATAGTTTCCATCATAATGGTCACCATGATAGGTGTTAATGGAAAAATGAACAATCATCATTTCGTGAGGCAGTAATTCACCATACACAGAAATAGTATGTTTGTTACCCATTAGATGGAGGTGTGTGTAAGTGTAGGTCAAAACCTTAGCATAAAAAATAATATTATATTTAGGATACTGGTTTTTTCACATAATAATGGAAAAAATAGAGTGGAGGGGGTGAAGAAGGAAAATAAAGGAAAGGATCTTAAGAGAAGACGTTACCTCTTAATTAGGTAACTCCCTTTGGTTTATGAAAAAAGGATTCCTTGAGAGGATTTCTGTCCAAAGGGAGGATTCAAGGTATAATTGAGTATTGTTTTGAGGATACTTTTGTAGATATTGGATGAAATTAAAAGGTTTGAGAGGTGATAGGAATCGGTAGAGATGGTGGCCTTTTATAGTGGAAGTGGAGTGG
This sequence comes from Viscum album, assembly GCA_963277665.1. Classification (NCBI taxonomy): domain Eukaryota; kingdom Viridiplantae; phylum Streptophyta; class Magnoliopsida; order Santalales; family Viscaceae; genus Viscum; species Viscum album. The sequence continues at coordinate 826,251,869 of OY728132.1, forward strand.
CACTCTTGTAAATATTTGAAGAGAGAATTCCACCCACATTTTTCATGTTGAAAGTGGATCCAATAATGGAACAAGGTCAATAAAATTGATTATATGGTCTAAATATGTCCATAAAATGGGTGATGTACATGTGTCTAGCTCGTTTTGGGTCTTAAATTTAAGGTTTAGTACTTTATTAACCTAATTTTTCTCTTAATCAATGTAATTAGTTTTAATCACCTTCACTAATATTTTTTGTCAAAAAAAATTGACCTTATTATAAATTAGAAATTATTTTTATTAAAAATTTGGAATCAATTTTTCCAAAATCTAATCACATAAGTGGCATAAATTAATTTAAAATCAATCCTGTTGTCGGGATGACACTGCGGGTTTTTAAAGTAAAAAGGATCAAAAGTTTGCTAAGTATTTATGTCCAATTTAAATGTGGAAATGGTTCTAATGACCAATACTAGATTACATGATAAAAATATTATCTAATTAAACTTTTAAATCAAATTAAAATATATTTTAACCTTATAAATAAAATAAATTAAAATTTATTTTTGAATTAAAAACCGGTATTTTTCATTATTCATACAAAAATGAAGTTTCTCAAAAAAATCCCAAATTTTCTCCCTAAGATAATTTCGATATTCTAAATTAAAAAATTTTCTTTATTTTACCCAATTAAATTTCTAAATTTTTCTAAAATTAATTTTATTATAAGGACATTAAAAACAGTATTTTTTGACATAGAAGGACTTTACCGAAAACCTTATCTTTTATTATCAATATGTTTCATTTATATAAAAAAATTATGAAAGGTATTTGAAATGTAGTAAATACTATTCATATAACTAGGTTTAATGTCTAGGTTATAATTATATTATTTAAATAATTAAAATAATAAAAAGTGATTTTTCCTAGAAACTTAGTGTTGCGTGTATCGTACGCCAACTCAGTGTTACATGTATCATAAACCAAATCAGTGTTGCGTGTATCATACACCAAGTCGGTATTGCATGTAACGTACAAAAATTCGGTTTGGTGTGAAAGGAATCTTTAACTTAATCCATTGAAATATATAAATAAAAATTTAATTTATTCGAAAAAAATGGTCTATAAAAACTTGGGGTGTTACATGATTACACATCATAGTGATGTTAGCTAATTACAATGAATATAAATCCATGAATTCTTGTGATAAATAACCTTTATCATTATATCCTTTAGGTTGATACTTATTCCTCACATAATTTTTCAATTTAGACATCATTCGTTTTATCAAATACATCCAAAAACTCAAAATCGGACCACCAAAAAGAAATTTTATAGGAATATTCATAGATAAATGTACCATACATGAGAAAAATGGAGGGAAATTTTTTTATAAGTCACAAATAATAATCATTAAATCTTTAAAAAAATTATTAAAAATATTTCTACTCATCCTTTTAGCATAAAGTCCAAGATAAAAATGGCATAACCAAATCACAACAACTCTCACATTATGTGAAAGTAAATTTTGAATGGTAATGGGAATCAACTCATGTTATAGGATATTATAGTCATGGGTTCTAAGAGATCTTAATTTCAAATATTATATATTCACCTATTTCAAAATGTTACTTTAATAACCATATAGAATATTTAATCTTTCTAAGACTTGAAGGGATTTTTTTTCTCTGCATTTTTTATTGAAAACTAGAAAAATGGAATTTCCACTAATTATAACCAATTAACTCGGGATGAAGTCTTGGTTTTAAACCCCAATCCATCAAATCATGATATAGCTAAAAATAAATTTTTTTCCCTCGAATCTTAAAAGAGTTTCAAATAACATTTCACACATTTCGTTCTCGGTATTCATTACATATATGAAAAGATGTTAAAAATTCAATGTCTAATATGATAACTCAAAGAATATAATTTTTTTCCAATTATTATTGTAATTTGAATTAATGTTCTTTTGCTTTATAGAATTTTATTGACTCTTTCTAATAAAATAATTTAAACCATCAATTTATTTAAGGATATCATTCCTCGACATTGTTGAATTGTTTCATCTATCTCTATGATAATATCAAACTATCTCTAATTTTTCTGTATTGATGAACTGTCAGTAGAAATAATTGATGACCTGTGAATTTAATTTTTTTCAAAACTTTAATCACCTGGATCATGTATTTTTCATAAAAATAGGGTGGGATAATTTCCCCTTTGTACTCTAACCAAACACTATTCCATAAGTAGGGAAATCATTTAATGTGTATAATAAATCTATATGAAACATAAATTACCCCTTTGTAAATGAATCATATGCCTAAAAACCGATGGTCTAAAGATATGTTGACTCGTCTATTAATGGTTTTAACTATATATCAATATCATTTCCATGATCACTGGGTCTAGATATCAATATACTCAAGATAGTAAATGAATTCTCCATACACATCCATGATATAAAGTTATAAATGTGAATGAAAACAGGCCAAGTACTATGTATAATATGCATATAGAAAAATGGGTTGAAATTATCACATGATAATCCCAATATAATATTTTTTAGGTTGGATAAAAAATCAATATGTAATATATAAAATTTTATCAATGATAACCCATTTACAAGATGCACTATTGTAGTTGGGGGCTTACCTGGGTGGAAAATACTCCCTATAATCCTATATAAAAATCAGATTCAAATCAGAGTAGTGGAAGAATTGTGTGGTGCTATAACAATACTATAGAAATGTAGTAGTGTGGGAATTGTATAAGGTACTATATAAGGGTATTTCATTAGAGTTATTATTCATTCGATATGGGATTTCAGGCCATTTATATAGGCCTTCGGGCCTCAGAGCCTTCGGTTTAGCCATAATAGACCTCTGTGTGGTGTATAGGAGTAGCTTTAATACTAGTGGAGTGAAAGAATATGTAAGTCTAGTAAAGATAAAGATGATTGGAAGTAGAAAATTATCTTTATGGAAACTGAACCCCACACCTATTCTTGACCCCCACATGGGGTGACGATGGTAGAAAATGAATACAGCTTCGAGGAGACATTCTATAGTCAGGCATCAGAATGATGGGGGGAGGAGATGTTCCTGTATGGGTCTCTAGGAAACTTGTTAAGTATTTTGTTACTCTAGACCTTCAGGTCATGTGGTGGGCTTTCAAGTCGTGTGTTGGGACTTCAGGTCATTAGTCTAGGGAGAATCTTCATGTCATCTCATATTTCTTTCTATTTGTTCTGATATAAAATATGCTTAAATTATAGGGATAAAAGGAAAGTTCCACATCATAATCAATGGTAAAAAATATTGAGTTACATCTTTATTAGTTTTCCATATTGATGCACCACACTATTTGAACCGACTTGACTCTATGTTTTTTTTTTCAAAATAGACACCAATCTTTAGGGAACACATGGATCTTAGTAGATAAAAATTCAATTTTTTTAACCAACTTTGATTCCATGTAATAATTTTCTAGAATTCATGCATCATCAGGTCATAAGTCCTTAAAATGTAAGGAGATATTTGAAAAAATCATATTTTTTTGTGTTTATTTTAATATAAATTATTTTCTTTTACATTTTAATTGATTAATCTTGCCGATATTTAATCATTTTTATAATTTTTAGTAGGAAATGGAAAATAAACATAAAGGGGATTAAAGGTGATGAATTGATGATAAAAATTATTTTCAAGTACATACAAAAATTCAAGGACCAAATTTGGAGCTTGGAAATGAAGAACTAGTTTGAAACTGGGTGAAACCTACTAGAAAATGATAATTCACATTGTAAATGTCATTCAGAATGTGAAGCTTGTAGGAATATAGGATGTGAAGGTGAGAAATGAAGAAAAATAAGTGTTATGGTACATACCTACATGTGTCACGGTGTGACATGTATGGTCATGTCATGACACTTCCTCAAATCACCCAAAGAGGGTTTCAGAGCATAAACCAAGTCGTGAGTAGTTTGACCCCACACATTACACATCATGACTAGTATTCATGATGTGAAACCCTCAGAACTAGCCCAAAAATGGTGAATTTGATGAAAATTTATGTCATCGCTGCTCATTTATGACCCATGACACCCATGCAACCTCAGGATTGACCCGGAATGATTTTATTGCTTCATTTATGTAATCCCTAGCATGATATATTCCTATAAAAAAGAGTCCAAGGGGGATTGGAAAAGATATATCTCAGTGAGGGGAAGCTCAGGGTGATGGTAAACTACAGTTTTATTTCCTTATTTTCCTTTTATTTTATTTTCTTCAATCTGTGATGTCTTCCTTATCCTATTATAACTTGTTTACCCTTCACATGGTTGAGTAAAGATTTTGAGTGATTAAAAAAGGATTAGGTTGGACTAATCAAGCTTTGTATAAGATTTTTCACCTAAATGAATAAAATATTTTCTTTCCTCTTATTTATAGTTTTAATTGTTAATTTATTTTTTAACACTAAAGAAAACTATGCTAGGGTTATATTATTTTAATTTCAATTGCCTTGGTCGATGATCCTATCTCCCTCCACCCAATTCCTATCCTTTTATTACCAAACATATTATGGTTGGGTGGTAAGTTCTCGGAATTCATCATCACATGTGAGGAATTATAACTGGAACTAATGTTAATTAAGGAATAACAATACCCAATTAGGGATTTCCATAATTTATCAAGATAATCTACCATAACTCCACACATAAAGGAATGAGGTTAGATAAATTTAAGGCCTAAATTAGGGTTACCCTCACCATCACCATCCACCAAGGGTGAGAGTGGAATCGATAGAAGACTCTATCTCTTACCAATTTAGCTTAGAAATAATAGGTTGTATATTGAAACTATAATAACATTACCCTAGGTCCATCCAATCCCGAATCGATCGCTACATTCATCATCTATTTTTAATCAATTATTTAATCTGGTTTATGAAAATCATTAGTTTCTCAAATCAAACCAATTAAAAAATCAATTTTCCTACAATCAACTAAAAGTGAAAAACCATTTTTGTGTGCACTCATCTTCCAGAGACAACCCTAGGTTAACCTATGGACTATACTTAGATATTAAAAAAATTGCCACGCCTCATGAAAGGAATGTGTCAATAGTCAACTGTAGTATTACTAAATTCATACATTCTTTACCCTGATATAATCTCATTAAAAACTCATGTTTTCTCATTTTTTCACATGTTTGGAATATTAGGGTATTTTCATTTTCCATCATTTTCTAACACGCACAAATTCATCATTTTGATCAATAGATGAAGATTGTGTTTTGGTATTCATTTCTTCTTACATTGGTCTATATAAATTATTGGATATAGAAACAAATAGAAACTGATTAGGAATAAAATTTTTCATATAAATTCTTTTAGTTGAATCAATTACATTATCCACTTAAAATTTTTCTTTGTTATAATACCATGAATGATACTTACATATGGTTTAACCATGGTCTTCCAACATAATCATAACATAGAAATAGAATCAGTCTTCCATCTGAATCATTATTGAATATGATGTCCAAATAATATTATAATTTCTTCTAAAACTCATTAGTGATATGATCAATGTTATACATCCAACTTGTATCCATTTGAATAAAAATAAACATACTATAAATAAATAATCTATAAAATGACTCAACATAAGTATTGTTTGATGGGATAAAAAATAATAATCACCAGCATGTTTATTAAAAATTATAACAAATATACTAAATGGAAAGTGAAGAAAAATAATAATATATAAAATAAATATTTAATATCACATCCTCCCCCATATAACTTGATGCAATAGTAATAAATTCCATCCAAGACTTGAACTTGGGAAATTTGTGACAACCCCCCCCCCCCCCCAACTCATACAACTCCTTTTTTTATTAGCTCAGTGATTTTGATTATAGTTATATAGAATTTTTTTGAAGAGGTTTGGGTCGAGACCCCTTTTATTAGAAAGAAAGTAAATCCTATTTTAAAAAGGGTTGAGAGGTAACTCATACATGAATTGAAGGCCCAAAGGTCCAAAGACCCAATGCAATATGGCCCAAAGGCCCAGTAGCCCGAAAGGCAATACAAAGACAAAGGCCCATAGTGTGTAGCCTACAACATAATAGTTACCAATAAAATGACATGATCCCCCCTATATGAAAACATTTCCACATGAAACTGGTCTGAAAAATCATTTCCCCCTTCAAAAAACATTTTATTATGCTAGAACACAACAAGCCAAGGCACCCCTCTAACCATAGTGTGGGAATAAGGTCAGGTGATAGGTGCCACCACACCCATATCTCTTTCGATATTCCCACCTGATGATGCCTATGAGAACACTTGCATCAGCTTCCAAATGCATTGCAACATCAAACTAGATCCAAGTGAAATTTTTAAATGGTAAGGCACCCCTCCATCCAATAATGGGGATAGAACACTGGATGATGAGTGCCGACATGGACATCCCTCAAAAAGAGGACTTCCACCCATAAATGTGACAAAACTACCAACCTGATGTGATGAATCATTTGTTAGATGTTATTCATGTCACCTACAACCCAAAAAACCATGGTCCAAAGGCCCAATAAAACACCAGTTGTGTAGAATTGGCTCGGAGGCCCATGCCTAAAGACTTGAAAATGGAAAATAGGGACAATGTTCCAAAAGATCAAGGAAAAAACCTAATAAAAACCCACCAACACTACAGAAGTAGTCTCCACCAATGTCACCACTGCCACTCAATCCATACATCACCATATGAATCCACCACTAACACATTTGAGGAGTGGAAATACCCACCCTAAATCCAACATGTACTGTAGTCATGCCAGTCTTCAGTGAGACCACAAATTTTGTCACTACTGCATACCTAGACATCCGCAAAGCACATCCAACTGTGCCTCCATCAATGTCATTCAAAAATTAAGATGTTTCCACCATAATAGAACTTTGAGACCATGCCACCATCACTGCAAGAAATCATATTATACTGAAAGTTCCCCCTATCAATTCCATTCAAAGTTTAAGAAGTTTCCACCATCATCGATATCCAAAACCACACCATTAACGCTACAAGGAGCTGGATGATGCTGCCCACATATGTCAACATAATGTCAATGAATCCAATATTTATCTAGAGTAGGGAAGGGTAGATCCATCAGGGGAGATAGAAAAACCATTGGTGGGGATGAGAAGAAGACGCCACGAGGGAAGTTCCATGGCTAAATATGGGGACTTATAGTTATATAGAAATTATTAAAAGAATTTTCATTAAATATTATTATGTTTCATATAAAATATTGTTACATTTAACATTATATATTGTTATTTTTTATATTAAATATTGTTATATCTAATATTAAATATTGTTTCATTTACTAATATTTAGTTTAAATTTATTAAGTTTAACATGGTTATGTTTGGTGTCTCTAACAATACTTCCCTTTTCAAAGCATTTTCATTAAATTCCATTTTTAATCCCAAATAAGTTATTATCTTTAAAACTATATATCTATTTTCTAAACAGGTTTATATAAAATATTTTTATGTTTAACAGGGTGTTGTTAATTTATTTTCTAGTTTGCTCATATTATTTAAATTACTTTTTTCCTATGATAATCCACTTTTGCTTTCTTCCCTTTCTTCATTATATGTTGTAAAATTTTAATTTATAGTTAAATTTATGTTCAGACTATACAATATTTATTAATTAATTATTTTAAAATATGTTATAGTGTTTCTTCATCAATGTAAAATTGTGAAACAATTCTACAAATACATATTTATGTGCTTATGGATTCACTATAAAAAATCATTAAAATGTGTATGCAGTTTTTTTAAAATGAACTGGAGGTGTTATCCTTGGATGAACACAAAAAAAGAGATCTAAATAAAATAAAATCACCAAACCATTAACAATAATGAATTAACCATATCATAAACAATGAATAATATACCAATTCAATGAAATATATTAATGTATCCACCATAAATTTTTAGTAAATAAAGTCAACTAGTCTATAAGAATATCTGGTATATAAAGAATTTAGTAATGGCTATATAGAAACTATAAAATGACCACCCGTAAATAAAGAGACCATATTTTGAGTACACATCTCTTATATAGATGACATCAACTAATGTATAAATATAAAAAATACTAGAAAAAACATATAATATTTAATAAGGAATAAAATATAAACAAATAATAAGAAATATTGCTTGTGATAAAATGTATGGTCCAAGAGATAGTAGAAAATTAGAGTCGTCTTCAACAAAATTATGGATGAGGTTGTAACACACATAGAGAGATGAAGTAAAAAAGACTGAATGTGGGGATTTGAATTAGTAGGGTTCATAAAAGGACTAGATTTTGGATAAATAACTTATGTGTAGTCCCACTCATAGAAGGAGTAGGGTTTGTAGAAGGACTAGGGTTCGAATGCAACACTTGCACATAGTCCCACTTATGGAATGAGTAGGGTTTTCCTAAAGAACCAAATAGAGGATGGATTGCATAACAAAGTGGATGGAGGATGGATCATATTATAAAGGGGATGGATGATGAGATTAGACATGGATAAGGAAGAAGAGTCCTAGAAAAAGTAACAAGAAGTGAGTGCAGATGAGAAATAGTTTGGGTAGGTTTTTTGTTGGAACATATTTCCATGGGTAATAAAACTCATGGAAATAGGAAACATATAGCTATGGGAATATTTGGTGAGTGACTAAATTTAAAAATATGGATAAATTATAGCCATGATAAAAATTACCCCATAATCATATTCCATAATATATCCAAGATCATTTTGGACCATGTCTATAACAAAAAATCCCAACACTTATATCCATAGGCTACACTGCCCGTGGAAATAGGCCAACATGTAGCCACGAGCCTCTAATGAATGTGAATATATGTCTAGATATATCCATAGACAATCCTAACCATAGATATAGGTATATGGTAATAGATGGTTTTTCTAATAGTGTGAATGAGTTCATTATGTTTATTCAAGCATGTTCAAACTACTAGTCTTATTAGTAAGAAATTTGGTTTTTTCATTATTAATGATTTTAGTGGATTTACATGGTTTTATTTTCTATCGCATAAAAGTGAAAGTTTATCAAAGTTTTTTTCTTACTATAAATTGGTTTAGAATGAGAAATGTTATTTGACTATTTCAATCAGATGTGATAGAGGTGGAGAATTTCAGTGTTTTGAATTCGAAAAATTTTGTGAACAAAACTGTTATTTTCACAATTTCTCAACCCCTAAAACACCCCAACATAATAGAGTAATTGAAAATAAGAATATAATTCTTTAATAAATGGATAAAAATATGTTGAATACATTTATTTTAGAAAAATATTTATGGGTTGAAGCTTTGGATATTACATGTTATGTTTCTAATTGAATACTTAGTAGACTAGTGTTGCATAAGACCCCTTACGGGTTATGGGGAGGAAAGAAACCAAAATTTAGATATTTCAGTGTTTTTGGTTGTAAAGTGTTTTTCCTTAATAAAAAATATTATTTGGATAAGTTTGATTCTATATTAATTGAAGGAATATTTTTGGGTTATTCTAATGTTAGTAAATCTTATCGAATGTATAATAAGAGAATTATGGTTATTGAAGAATCTATTCATGTTAAGTTTGAAGATAATGATTTAAAGAATAATTCTAAACAAGATCAGATTAAAGAATATTTTGGAAAATTTAATGTTGTGGAAGATGAACCTCAAGTTGAAATTATACATGTTAAGGGGGAGAATAACCCTCATAAAAGATCTTATAAAACTCATATTAATCACCCAATAAATATAGTTATTAGAGATGTTTATTCTTGAATTTAGACCATAAATTCATTAAAGAATTTTTTGTGTGCACTCGTCTTTTATTTTAGATTTCATGTCAAATGATTTTTCAAAATATTTAAAAATAATAATTGGATTAAAGATATGGAAGATGAACATAATTAGTTTTCAATAAATTATGTTTGAGATTTGATTAAACCACCTAAATATTCACAAATTATTAAAACTAAGTGAACTTTTAAAAATAAATTAGGTGAGACTGGAGAGGTTATAAGGAATAAAGCTCGATTGGTGGTTAAACTTTTTTTCAAGAAGAAGGAATGGATTATGATGAAACTTTTTCACCTATTTCTATACTAGAATTTATTTGAATTTTGTTGTATTATGCGACTCATAAAGGATTTAAACATTATAAAATGGATGTAAAAAGTGTATTTTTTTAATATACAGATTTCTAAATATATTTATATAAAACAATCACTAGGTTTTGAACATGATAAGTGTTTAGATCATTTTTTAAAACTTTCAAAATCTTTATATGGATTTAATCAATCCCCTCAACTATGGTATGATATATTTGTTAGAACCATGGTCTTCTATGAATGAATTGGAGTATGGTTTGTGTTTTTTGTCAATCCTCAGTGGAAGTTCAGAATGTGTACCAGCAAAGTGATCATACAGTTCACACAGACAATAGTATTGAAGGTGGTGTTGTTTCCCATTTTTTGCCAAATTTTTGGGCTTGAAAATCGACAAATGGAGAAAAGTGCTTTTAGAAAAGATAATTGCACGCCATGTACTTGAAGAAGAGGAAACTTGCGCGCCATGTGTTTTTTAAAATTTGAACATGGAAAAATGGAAAAGGGATAAGGGTCGTGCAAGTTTTGGGCTGGTCGCGCAAGTGACCCGTGCACCGAGAAAGGACTTGTGAACCGATGCCTAGGAGTTTTGGAAACTTGCACGCCGGTTGTTCTTCATGATCATAACATCAAAATATGGCAAAGTAAAATAGGTCTCTCAAGTATTGGTGTGTTCGTGCAAGTGAGTAGTGCGACAGAGGCTAGGGTGGTTGGAGCTGCGCACTGGGACTTGCGCGCCGTGAGGACACTTGCGTTCCACCACGCAGGGGGTCCAGTTTGCCTATAAATATAGGACCACCCCTCCTCATTTTGAATGAAGTTCAAGACTTAGATATTTTTCAATCTCTATTCGCACAAGTGGTTGAGTCGCACAAGTGGTAGTTGGGTCGCACAAGTAGAGGATGCGCGCCGGTAGTTGGCTGCGTGACCAAGGCGGTTTGGGAGTTAAAGCCGCAGCGTCGCGCAAGTTTGGAGTTGAAAGAGGATGTGTCACACAAGTGGTTTGGTGTCACCTGCACGCCGAATTTGTACCTCTAAAGTGACTTGCGTGCCTTTATTGAAACTTGTGCACCGGGATTGGACCTATGCGCCAGGTATTGTTGAATCCTGGTGGTCGTCTTGGAGCAGCACGAAAGCTGGAAAATTGCCCAATACCTTTGGTGCAAAGGGAGATCAGTTTACAGGTAAAATTTGGACTTCAATAGTGCATCTACACACAACAGATGATGCATTCATTTTTCAATGATAAAGAGACCTTCACGTATATAAACTGGGCAGGACTTGACCAATGGCAGTGAGTCAGGGGATCCAACGGGAGTGACTCGAGGGATGTAGTGATCCATCCCTAAACAATTGTAAAGGTAGTGAGCCTATTACAGAGTGACTGTTCCCAAACCTTTGTAATCCACATCTAGTGAAGTTTAGTGGAATTATGTACGACCGGAAACCTGTCGGTGTATTCTCCTTGGACATATCCCTTAGTGGTGAACCAAGTAAAAAGTGTTGTGTCTTCTTTATGCATGTGAATGTTTTCTTTATGATCATATTCATCATACAGGTTCAATAAGTTACTACCAATGTGGTAACAAAATCCATCACATTAAAAGAAAAAGTTTTCACCCTGATTCACCCCTCCCCTCTCAGGGTGTCCCGGGGTCCTTCAACATTATCTCAATTATTTTCAAAAATGGATTTTTGAAAGGAAAAGTAGATCTTACTTTGTTTATTAATAAGTATTCAAAATATATTTTGATTATTAAAATTTATGTTGATGATAATATTTTTGGTTCATTTAGTAAATTTCTATGTAATTTTTTTTAGATTTTATGACTATAGAATTTGACATGTGACATGTGAGATAATTGAAATTATTTTTAAGTCTTTAGATTTTTCAAATATATGGTGGAATATTTTTGAAATGGTGTAAGTATATTAAGGAATTAATTAATATATTTTGTATTGATTAAATTAAAAATATAAGTATCCCTGTGAGTATTTATCATAGATTGGATACTAATTTGGTTGGTAAATTATTTGATATTGATGATTTTAGAAGAATGATTGTCAGTTTGTAGTATTTAACTACTAGCATACCTAATATTAATTTTAGTGTATGTATGTGGTATATTTAAAGATAACCCAAAGTGAATTCATTTGAAATAATTTAAAAATCTTATTGAGTATGTTAAAAGAAATATTTTTTGTTTTATCCTAGAATAACCTATTTTTAATTGAAGAGTTATTCGGATCTTGATTTTAGAGGATGTATAATTGATAAAAAAAGTAATTTTGGTATGTATCACTATCTTAGAAAAATATTAGTTTAATAGAGTTCAAAGAAACATATATTAATTTCTTAATCTATGACTGAAGTGGAATATATTTTTGTTTCTAACCATTGTTCTCAATATCTAAGGATTCAAAAAACATTATATGGATTTGATATTCATTTTGAAAGGATTTTGATTTTATATGATAACTCTTCTACTATTTGTATTTCAAAGAATCAATTACCTCATTATAGAACCAAAAATATTGAAGTGTGATTTAATTTTATTAGAAACCATTTTTATAAAGAAGATGTTAGTTTATAATATGTTTCTACAGATGACCTTGTAAAACCACACTCCTTTATGAGTTATGATTTTTAGAGGAAATTTAAATTCTTAGAAATATGTTGGGTGATTTATTTTAAGAATCGAGATTTGGATCAGTAATCAGAGAATTTTAGCATCCCAAGTTGATGCTTTTAGATATGGTTTGAGGCCCGAGAGGTACCTTGGGTGCTTGGGTGGGTCTTAGAAGCTTTAGGATGATTTTTTTATGTTCTTAGAGGATTTTTTCTAGGGTTCATGTTTTTGTGTACACAGTTTAGGAGAAACCATGCATCACCCTAAGCATGAGATGATTTTCAATTAAAATTGTATAGTATAAGATTGATGTGCATGGTTAGAACATATTTTAGGTAAAAATTTGAAGTTTCCTAGGTAAATTGTGTGGGGTGTCTTGGACATGGGGTATGGAACACGGTTGGAACATGGTTTTAGATTGAAGTTCCCAGGAATGTTAAGACCACTAAGAAGAGGGGGTTAAATTATTAGTGATTTTTTATAATTTTATTCATCTTGAAATAAACCTCTAAAAATTATTAGAGTTTAAATCCTCTCAAATTTATATCTCAACCTTAATCATATACAAAGATAATAAAGTTTAATAGGCAAAAAATATTTAAAAGGTTCGCCCCTAGTGTGCGTGGCTACATCCTTGTCATTTCAACTCATATTTGATCCCAAAAAAATGATATGAAATGAAATGAAAACAATTGATCCAACTCCCATCAATCTCCTTCTATCTCATAATAGGTAATTATACTAGTTCCCACTAGTTTCAAAGTTTTATTATACTTCTATTCCAAAACAAGATAAGATACTTTTCACAAAACTCACAAAACTTTGTTTGGAAATACTCTATCTATTTTCCCTTCGTCTAGTATGAATTTTTTTGGTACACCTCAATATTTATCTGATATTCTCAGAATCTTTATTTAGAAAGTCTCCTCTGGTACACCTATACCTTATGCAACTTATTCTAATAAGCATATGTTTGACACACTCTATTTGGTGCAACACTATATGTTACACCTCCATCTGCTACACCTTTGTTCAGTACCATTCCTTCTTTACTTATACTCTTTTTCATGAAACAACATAAATAATTTTTATTGTGCCTTTATCCATTTATATAGGCACACGTCCTCCAAAAAACTAAGAGAAAGTGTGGGCTCCCTAAATTTGGGTTTTGAATTTTCCCACCCAACTCAACTTCACTAGACTGACTTCAAAAATTCTAGTACTTTCTTGAATCTTATTAAAAACTCATCATCAACGAATGCTTCAAATTTCCTCAGATATTGACTAGATTAATGAACATTGCAAGAACGGTTCAACATCATCATAGTTAATAACTTTCTAAAGTTAATGAAAAGTTTCTCATAACTCTGTCTAGAGAATGTTTTTCTAGTGCCTTCATAAGAACTCCTCTATTCAGTATTGTTTTTTATGACTCCCCTCTCTCTAATCTACATCATCTGATTAACCTAGTCTAGTAAACTCAAGATCTCTTCATTCGGTTCTCTTCACATGATTCCTTTGTCCAATGGACTCACATATGTTCATCCCAATTAATTTTTTTATGAACTAGTATGTCTCTATATTCCCATCATGTATCCACCCAAACTTTATATAAGGCTCGGTTCACAAAACTCAATCTGGTAAACTTCATAGAAATGTTTTTCTGGTGAAATCATATTTATCTGTCTAATTCTCATTCATCTGTTAATCCTTCAGAATCCTATTTAGTTATACATCTATAAAATTTCATCTGATAGAAATATATCTCTATATCTAGAACAAATATACATATCTCTTCATCTAATTACCTTTTTTTAATCAACTTGATTCATTAGAATTGATCTGATGACTTCCTTGAATCTTCACTTTGTCTGGTGGAATTTATGAATCTCTATTTGGTGAAACTCTATCTGATCAACCTTATAGATTTATTCTTATACTTGAGTAAAAACACCTTTATTATATAAACCTTTGTTACATTATAATTTTAGAGATCAACCTTTATTCATTAAAAACCTCATGAATTCATATCTTTTAACTTTGTATAGGTTTTAATTTTATCACTTTAAAATTTTAACTTCTTCCAAACAATCTGTGTTCAGAAACTTCATACACCTTTGTCTGATTACTTTGTATAGCTGCAACTCCAACATTGTTTCTATTAAATTTGTACAAACTTCACGAGGTTTATTATTTTTTAAACAACTTATCCCACTTTATACAAACTCATCTAGAATCAATAATATTTTCATGATGTTTGGTACTTTGAAGATCAGCATAGCATCATCTGACTAATTTAGGAAAAAATTTTAAACACCTTCATCAACTTATAAGGAAAGTTTCTTAACCTACTCTAGTAAAACATTATTACCAGAAACATAAAAATATTCACAAACAAAATGTTTACAAAAAATACAAAACTCATTACAAAAACAAGCAAAAGGATATTCAATCTCCCCCTTTGGATTTTTTCGAAACATTATTAAAAACTCAACTATTATTATAAATTTCACCAAACCACAACCTTTCTCATAGATAATGTCTTGAAACAATACTATTGTTTTAAGCAATGTTTTTTAAGGAATTAGATCCATCAATGATAAGAACTTTTTTTCCATGATATTGATAAACTCCCCATAAATATTTTACTCTCCATTTTTATGATAAAACCAGTTTCATATTCAAAAAATATAGATTTTTTAATTATTCTTAGAAAGTTGTGTTTTTTATCACCCTTTGAAAAAATAATCCAAAGCAAGGTGGGAGACTTCCTTAAGAACATTCTTAAGTAATTGTTGGTGGCTCAACATATAGTTACAACCTCAATTCCTCAAATATTTTCTTTAACATAACTTTAGTGAAAACATCAGTAATTTGATTTTTTTTAAATATAGTGAAGAATAACATCTAAACTACCAAATTTATTATCAATAAAATTATATTTAATATTGATGTTCTTTGATCTAGAATAGTGAAACCATATCCTAGTTTCTCTATACTCAACGCAACAAAAATTTTTTTCTTACTAACCAAACTTAAACAACATTCTTCTAAGAAGAAAGTTCATATTGATGTTGATTTTTGATCATTGCAATATTCAACCCAATTAGAATCAATGAACCCAAGAAATTCAAATCTTAACTTATTTTATACATCATTCTATAATTTTATGCTCCATTAACATACCTGAGTATTCTCTTATCAGCCAACATGTTTGGTTACTTTGGATCATTCTGATATCTTACTGTCACAACCCCCTCCCCACAAAGTGTACCCCTCCTGGTTTGGCACTGTGAGAAGGGAGATAATGACCCCTGATTCCCACCTCCAGTAGGCCCCAGGTTGGCGACTAGCATCGAGGGTAAAATAAACACACAAATGGGAGGCATTACCCTCTAAGAGAACACATGCGGAAGAGAGAGATAAGATAGACACCAACCAACTCCAACTCAGAACTGAAGTATAAAAGAAAACCTGAGTGCACATATGTAATGTCATGAAAAATTACTACAATTGAAAGGGAAAACTACAAGTACCCAAAAGAAAGTAAAAACAGCAGCGACCACAAGCCCGAACAGCTCCTGCAACCACAAGCTAGTAGTAACCAGCCTGATCTCCAACCTCACCATGGATACTCTCACCAAGTAACGCATACAAGAATATAGCATATAGTAAAGAATATCAAGGGTACCCCACTACTACTTCCCCACTAGTTTTCTGCTTTTCCCCAAGGACATACGTCCTGTGTATCTCTCTCCAAAGGCTTGCCCGTATAAACTTGGGCTAAGCTCCACAATCTGCACTACGTGTACCACAAAGACTTTCCCGCAGACACCTGGGCGAAGCACCACACCATCCTCACAACCAAAAGTAACCAGGTGGTTTCCAGGAGCCACCACATCTCGCATAACATGTATCATACGTCAGGTATTATACCTCAATCCATTATAGCCCATACACCGAGTAAGGATCCTCAAGCCATCACAGCCTATACACGTTACACCTATAGTAGTCCATAGGATACTATATCCAGAATATATGTGTGTGAATAAACACAAGCCATTACAGCCCTCTACACACATATATGGGGAAAACTAACCATTGTGCCTAATGGCACTAGTATCTACCAAGATAAGAGAGCGGGGTCAAAGGGGGTAGTCAGTCATTCATCCTCCCACCGGAATGTTGGGGAAAACACCCCCCCCCCCCCAGGGCTCAGAATTCCCAGGGTACCAGTTTCCCTTACTGACAGGGTGGAGTATCATATAGAAACACAAAAAGTATAGAATATACTATAACTCACAACCACACTATAGGCATAAACTAGTCTTAGACACAACTGCAACTAACGTCTCTCAGACTCCGGGATGCCACTTCTAAGACTAGGTATCCTATAAGCACACAACCATTTAAGGGCTTTATTAGATTACTTCATTCCATTTTTATCAATTCCACTGTACGTTAATTAATTATTCAAACATTAATTAACCATGAACAATTTCCACATTAAATTCCATTAACATCACATCCAAAAAAACCACTATCCCTTCAAAAGTTCTCAACATCATCATTAAGTTCCAACAAACTCAAACCCCATGGGTTAACATCATTTATTCAAACATTCATTACAGAATTACTTTCCCATATTCCCAGGAATTCTAGAAAAGCATCCTATGCTACTAAACACAAGGGGCTCAACACAGTGAGTAGATGTACTACCCGTTGATCCTTTGTCGCCTATAGAAAGAGCGTAGACCCATTCTCCCTTGAGAGGCTAAGCACGGAAAGCACGTGGCATACCCCGCGTGTCTTCACCTCTTTCGGAAGAAGGGTAAGCAAGACCAGCTACCTTGAGCAATGGGGAAAGGTAAAGCAGATAAACAACCAAACAAAGCACCAAGCATCCAACAATCACATCCATCCCATTACATCATCCCTGGTGTCCTCCCTGACACCCATATGAATAAACCAATGCATCTCGCCACTCTAGCCGTCATCTGCTGCCACAACCACGAGGCCTCTATGCCCCCACATATCACAACACCCATCCAGGGTCACATCACAGCACAAGCAGTAGGAAAATAAATATCACATCAATTTGGGCTCTTGGCCCTTTAACAAGGCATCTAGCCTTCAAAAAAAGCACCAACAGTTCTCAGGTTTACCAACCAACTGAATTAATCGCATACATTGGCATCAATTTGATTAACATCAATTTGGATCAATGACCACAAAAACAACAACTGGATTCATTTACATGCCTCTTTATCTTTATCCAAATAATTATCAATTAATTCCGGCTTTATGTTCTTTATCAATTTTGTCAAGAACAACATACTAACAAGCAAGGCATAGATATCACACTATCTAGAAAATCAAGAGGCGAACTATTCATGTTATGAATAGGGCTATTCAACGCCATTGCTTAGCTGGGGAACGTATATCTCCCTGGGTTGGAGGACCCACCATATGGGTAAAGAGGGGGACTTAATTGAAAACCGTGTTTTTCCAACGAGCTCGTACCCAAGTGGTAAGGGCTCCTGCTTGGCATCCAAGAGACCCAGGTTCAAAACCGGGTGGAGGCGAATTGTCGGGGTACTGTAGCAGTTACTGTAGCAGTACTGTTTGGTACTATAGCAGCCAGAACTATTCACCCGATTTGGGCCTTCGGGCCACCGTTTTGTGCCTACGGGTCTTCAGGGACTTCGGGTCATCAAAGGCCTTTAGGCCACAGGGACTTCGAGTCACGTAGACCATGGAGTAGCCCAGTTCACGCAGAACATGCCTTGGAAGAGGATCAGAGCAATAGGAGTAGCAGCCACTAGATGCAGATCTAACCGGATTGGAAGAATGAGAGGGTATGACAGCCGCCATCAGGACCAGGAACCGTACAGCTTTGTACGGGGCAATTCTAGTCAATCAGCAATGCAAGGTGGGGAGTTAAGTGATCAATGACGCAGAAATCTGGGGAGGGACAGTTCAAGTGGGCTGGGCCTACGGTTCATGTATTGGGCATGGTATGCCTCTGGGCCTTTGGTTCATGTATTACAAGTTTGTCATGCCTTTTGCCTTGGAACTACGAGTCATGTACGGGTTCCCCTTAAACCCTTAAAAGGGGGATTATCCATAATAAAAATAAAAAAGAAGGCCTTCGGGCCATTCGGGCAAGAGGCGAACTGTTAACATGGTACAAAGCAACAACATGCGATCAAACCAATTCTTTTAATCCAGTTCAAGTATTTAATTAGGTCAATTTCATTGTGATCCAAAGGGATAAATCATGCTAACTCTACGATTGCACATAAACAATTAGAGAGGCCACGAATCCCCTACCTCAAAGGTTTTCGAGGAAAACCACAACAGTCGAAAAACACCCAAGAAACTGGGTCGATTCTCCACGAATCCTCCTTAGATCTCCTTTAATAACATAACCAAGACCAAATATCATCATATTCGACATCCACACGCTTATATCTACCCATAAAGAGCATAGATCTAAGAAACCGAGAGAAGAGGAGGAGTATATATAAGTAGATCTAAGAAACCAAGCAAGAACGATCACATACCTCAAGAAACCGGCTTCGATTCGCCAAGAAAAGCCTCCAGATCACCTTCAAAACACTTGGTAGAGGTTATTCTACCTCTAAGGAAGGGTAATCCCAAGTTATGGCCACTTAGAGGCTTAAACTAACCATTTAGAGGCAAAAGAGTTCAGATCCAAAATTTTAGGATCTAACTTTAAGTGCTCACATGGTTAGTCCACACGATTTAACAAACTGTGTTCTAGCCGTGCTTTAGCTTCTGCCTCACCAAACACTCCTCACATGGTTAGTCCGAACAGTTAGAAAAACAATGCGCTAACTATGCGTTAGCCACTACCTCCAACACCAACCTTGCATGGTTTGGCCACACGGTTTAGCCAAAACATGTGCCAACCATGCGAAAGCTATTTCCCTTTAGCTTTCCATAAAAGTCCACCCAAACGCACCCCCAAGTCACCTTGACCTCCCAGAACACCTCCAGCACCACATTTCATAAAGGAATGGACCAGAGAGGTTTGGTCTATTATATCAGATACCTCTCAAAACATTCTCGTCCTCAAGAATCCAAAACCCACTTAAAGAGAAAATGAAATAGGGTCTGAACAACCACCCATCGAGATACCTCTCAAAAGAGAGCAAGCCACCAAAGAAACAAAGGGTGTCATCTCATAAACATGAAAGTTTCATAACCACACAAGTTACAATGGTACATGAAAAGAGTTAAACATCAAACAACTCTGGGTAATGAGAACTTATCTGTGACTCACGTTCCCAGGTACTCTCCTCCAAGCCACCATGCCACCACAAGACACGAACCAAAGGAATAGAACGCATGTGCAACACCTTATCCCTACGGTCTTGGATCTCTACAGGTCGCTCCTCAAAGGTTGCATCATCATCAACATCGATCTCTCCCCAATCGATGATGTGAGAGTCGTCATGAAGATAACGATGGAGCTGTGATACATGGAAAACATCATGTATCCGACTCATCTGAGGGGGAAGTGCTACTCAATATGCCACATCTCCAACATGAGATAACACCTTGAAAGGCCCAAAAAATTGGGGAGAAAGCTTACTTCCACGTCCAAACCTTCGCTGCCCACAACGGGGAGTCACCTTCCGAAACACATGATCCCCAACATTAAACTATAAGGGTATCCTTATTTGATCATCATAATATTTATGACGATCTTGCACTACCTTCATCCTCTCATGAATCACCTGTACCATCTCTATTGTATTCTGCACGAGTTCCGGTCCGAGAATTGCTGACTCTCTGACCCCAGTCTAGCACAACGGAGAACGTCAAGGTCGGTCATACAAGGCTTCAAATGGCGCCATACCGATGGTGGAGTGAAAACTATTATTGTAAGTGAACTCCGCCAAGGGTAAGTGCCTCATCCATGAACCTCCAAAATCAAGAACATAAGAGTGTAACATGTCTTCAAGAGTCTGGATGGTTCACTCTATCTGACCATCCTTTTGGCGATGAAAAGCAGTGCTAAGGCACAATTGAGAACCAAAAGCATGTTGGAGACCTCTCCACACCCTGGAGGTAAGACAAGGATATCGATTAGAAATGATCGTCCTAGGGACTCCATAAATTCTAACCACCTCATCTAGATACTACCTCGACAAAACTTCCACTGAGCTCGACTCCTTGATCGCTATGAAGTGGGACGATTTTGTTAAATGATCCACTACCACCCGAATAGCATCATATCCTCCCAGATCTCGAGGTAAACCTGTAACAAAGTCCATTGATATGTCCTCCCACTTCCACTGAGGAATATCTAATGGATGGAGAAGACCACCAGAAACACGGTGTTCGGCCTTCACCTTCTGGAAGACTAAACAACGAGACTCAAACTTCGCAACCGCACACTTCATCCCAGGATACCAAAACTGGTTCTTCAAGGATTGGTACATCTTTTTCACACCAGGATGTACCACTAAGGGTGAACTATGGAACTCTCTGAGAACCATCTCGTGCATCGACAAGGGAACAAAAATCCTTCCATGATACAACACTCGGTGTTGTTCATCCTCAGACCAACCATCAGGGGCCTCACCACAAACAACTCAGTCTCTCCAGACTTCCACCTCTAGATCCCCCAACTGGGACTCTTCCACCTTCTGCATCAAGGATGACAGTACCATCATCTGAAAAATACAACCTCTACTCCCAACTTCTCCCATATCAATATGTAAGTCTAACAGTTCTTCCATTACTCTCTAGGAATCACCGAATTCATGCACAGCATCACTACGTGACTTTCGGCTCAGCGCATCAGCTACCACATTCCCCTTTCCATGTGTATAAGATATTTCAAAGTTGTATTCCTACAAGAACTCCATCTACTGATGTTGTCGTAATTTCAATTCACACTAGGAGAAAACATACCTAAAACTCTTATGATCTGTAAAAACCACAAAGCGCTCACCAATGAGGTAATGTCTCTATAACTTCAGAGAAAACACCACGGCTGCCAACTCAAGATCATGGGTGGAATAGTTTCATTCATGGGGACGCAACTGTTGAGACCCATAAGAAACAATTGACCTCTGCTACATGAGAACACATCCTAACCCCAGATGTGAAGCATCGTAGAAAACATCAAACTGAACTCCCTCAGCTGGAAGACAAAGGACTGGAGAACTTACTAACTTCTCCTTTAGATACTCGAAGGTTTACTGGAACTGATCAGTCCATATGAATGCCTGATCTTTCTTGGTCAAAGCTATTATAGAAGTCGCAACTCGAGAGAAATTGGATACGAACCTAATGTAGTAGCCTACGAGACCAAGGAAACTTCGCACCTCTGACACTTTCTTAGGGGCTTCCCAAGATAAAATTGCTTCTATCTTCGATGGATCCACAGATACTCCCTGTTGGGACACAACATGCCCCAAGAAATGGACTTCTCGGGCCCAAAACTCACACTTCGCCAACTTCCCAAACAACTTATGTTGGCAAAGAACTCCCAAAACGGCCCGTAGATGCTCTGCATGATCTTCTTCAGATGTAGAGTACACAAGGATGTCGTCGATGAAAACTACCAAAAACTTTTCCAAGAACTAATAGAACATAGCGTTCATCAAACCCATGAATACAGCTGGAGCATTCGTCGCGCCGAATGGAATTACAACGAACTCATAATGCTCATGACAACAATGGAAAGCAGTCTTCGGAATATCCTCATCCTTCACATGCATCTGATGATATCTTGACTGCAATTCGATCTTTAAGAACCAACTTTCACCCTTAAGTTGATCGAATAAGTCATCAATTCATGGAAGAGGATAATGATTCTTTATTGTCACTTTGTTTAAGTGGTGATAATCGACACACAACTGCAAACTATCATCGTCCTTCTTCACGACCAAAACTGGTGCACCCCATGGTGACACACTTGGCCGAACAAAACCTCACTACAATAGACCATCAAGATGTATACGTATCTCTCGTAACTCAAAAGGGGTCATCCTATATGGAGACATAGATATAGGAGATGCTCCTGGCTGTAGCTCGATCCCAAACTCGATCTATCGTCAAGGGGATAAGGCCACAACCTCTTTTGGAAAGACATCAGGGTACTCCTCTACGACCCTAGGAAACGCCAAATATCGAACCTCTAAAGAACTCAGCATCATCTCAGCCACTATAGATGATAAGGATGAAATGTACCTATGACCCATCTGAGGATCTCTCTCACCAACAAACACCACTTGCTCTCCATCCACACCAAAGAAAATGACCTTCTTCCTGAAGAAATCTACGATAGCTTGCACTGAATACAACCAATCCATGTCGAGGATGACATCATATGGTTGTATTCGTAAACATAAGAAATCTCCCCAAGAGTAGTGTTGCCCCAACACTATCTCACAATCTCTACATACTTCAAAAAAGTCAGCTCGACCTCCAACTGGCGTAGTCAACGCCAAGGGAACTGGAAGCCTCTCTACATCAAGTCCCAAAGCATGGACAAGGGTAGGAGATATGAAGGAGTGTGTCGCTCCTGAATAAAACAAGGCATACACCAAGGTAGAAAACAAGAAAAGGGTACCTCGAACAACATCTGGATCATCTGGTGCTGGCAACGCTAGAGCATGAAGCTGACCATGACCTCATCTACAGCCTCTCTGACCCTAATGACGACTACCACCATGGACGCGCTCTGCTTTCTGAGGACGGGGAGCATCATGGAGCTGTCCTCTGCCTGCCCCATCTACCCTCTGGTGATCTAAAACTGTTTCAACCTATTGTTGTTGCTGCCTCGGCTGGAACTGCCTCAACGGAGGAACCTAGAGCGTAGTGCCTGGTGCACGATGACCTCTATGAAAGGTTGGGCACTCCCGCTACTGATGGCCATGACCACCATAAGAAAAACAAGCTCTTTATCCCTTATAATAGGCCTGAGAGTTGCTGCCTCCAGAGAAATGAGATGTGAAGGGCTGGGACCTACCCCCGGCTGAACGGAAACTCTTCTTCCCTGAAAACCGGGAACCCTAGACCACAGCTCTGCCTCGTGAGGAATCATGTTGATTCCCCTCTTGTGATGATCTGGTCCTGGATAAAGTCCTCTCGACAACCTATGCCCTCGCCATCACCTCAAGATATTTTTTTAGCATAAATGGGGTGACCTGGTGTTGGATCTCTGGATGCAAAGCCTCCTCGAAATGCCTTGCCCTGGCCTCCTCATCTAGTAACAGGTCCAAAGCATATCATAGAAGGTTCCTAAAGTGGATTCCAAACTCTCGAACACTGAAGCTCCCATGTCGAAGGGTAAGAAGCTCCTGGAGACTAGAAGCCTTCATAGTTAAGGAAAGGAACTCAACTCTAAACTTGTCTCGGAACTCTTCCCATGAGATCGCTGACTCCCCACGATCCCCGAGGAACAATAACCACCACTGCCTCGCTGCTCCCTGCAGCATCATCATAGCTAAGGACTCCCAGTGATCCTTCTGAGAATGAATCAAACTAAAGTCGATCTCGACCTCCTCTAACTAGTCTTCAGTGACTGCATCTGAAATGGAGCCCTCGTACTTCTGCATACTCTGGCGCTGAAACTCTCAGAGTGTCTTCCTATAAGTGTCGTCATCATCAACCTCTACCCTGCGGTGATCTGCTAGAACAGCCTGCTGGACATTTTCTGTGCAAACCTGATGAGGACGTTGACCTGGAGCCATACCTGTAAAATAACAAACACTTAGAGCTCCTAAGCCTGGAATATGGAATACTCAACATTAATTAATTAATTAATTTCTTTTATTCATTTTAGATTAACCTATCCCAAGGTCTACCCAATAAAACACAGTCACAAAGAATAATGATGCATGATCCTTTCCTAGGTCTCTACCCTGCAACCAGTATCACCTTGTTTAGTATCCATTGTAAACTTAAAGGTTCGGGCATCAGATCATAGGGGGCCCTAAACGCCTATGTCTCAGCCAGTCTCCAGTGTTTACCTCACTTGCTAAACATGAATGGCACTGTTTCCCTACCAACCCATGCAACCTCACATGTGCCTAGCTCCAAACTCCATACTATCCCTCAATCAGACCTCTGATACCACTCTGTCACGACCCCCTCCCCACAAAGTGTACCCCTCCTGGGTCGGCAATGTGAGAAGGGAGATAATGACCCCCGAGTCCCACCTCCAGTATGCCTCGGGTTGGTGACTAGTACCAAGGGTATAATAAACACACAAATGGTAGGCATTACCCTCTAGGAGAACACATGCGGAAGAGAGAGATAACATAGACACCAACCAACTCCAACTCAGAACTGAAGTATAAAAGAAAACCCAAGTGCACATATGTAATGTCATACAAAAGTACAAAAACTGAAAGGGAAAACTAAAAGTACCCAAAAAAGGTAAAAACAGCAATGACCACAAGCCCAAACAGCTCCTGTAACCACAATCTAGTAGTAACCAGCCTGATCTCTAACCTCACCATGGCTACTCTCACCAAGTAACGCATACAAGAATATAGCATATAGTAAATAATATCAAGGGTACCCCGCTACTACTTCGCCACTTGTTTGCCGCTTTTCCCCAACGACATATGTCATGTGAATCTCTCTACAAAGGCTTGCCTATATACACTTGGGCTAAGCTCCACAATCTACACCACGTGCACCACAAAGGCTAGCCCGCAAAAACCTGGGTGAAGAACCACACCATCCTCACAACCAAAAGTAACCAGGTAGCTTCTGGGAGCCACCACAGCTCACATAACGTGTATCATACGTCGGTTATTATACCTCAAGCCATTACAGCCCATACACCGAGTAAGGATCCTCAATCCATCACAGCCTATACACATTACACCTATAGTAGTCCATAGGATACTATATCCAGAATATATGTGTGTGAATAACCACAAGCCATTACATCCCTCTACACACATATATGGGGAAAACTAACTGTTGTGCCTAATGGCACTAGTATCTACCAAGAGAAGAGAGCGGGGTCAAAGGGGGTAGTCAGTCATTCATCCTCCCACTGGAATGTTGGGGAAAACACCCCCCCCCCCAGGGCCCATAATCCCCAGGGTACCGGTTGCCCTTACTGATAGGGTGGAGTAGCATATAGAAACACAAAAAGTACAGAATATACTATAACTCACAACCACACTATGGGCATAACCTAGTCTTAGACACAACTACAGGTAACGTCTCTCGGACTCCGAGCTTCCACTTCTAATAATAGGTATCCTATAAGCACACAAACATTTAAGGTATTTATTATATTACTTCATTCCCTTTTTATCAATTCCACTGTACGTTAATTAATTATTCAAACATTAATTAACCATGAACAATTTCCACATTAAATTCCATTAACATCACATCCAAAAAAACCATTGTCCCTTCAAAAGTTCTCAACCTCATCATTAAGTTCCAACAAACTCCAACCCCATGGGTTAACATAATTTATTCAAACATTCATTACAGAATTACTTTCCCATATTCCCAGGCATTCTAGAAAAGCATCCTATGCTACTAAACACAAGGGGCTCAACACAGTGAGTATATGTAATACCCGTCGAGTCTTTCCCACCTATAGAAAGAGCGTAGACCCATTTTCCCTTGAGAGGCTAAACATGGAAAGCGCGTGGCATACCATGCATGTCTTCGCCTCTTTCAGAAGAAGGGTAAGCAAGACCAGCTACCTTGAGCAGTGGGGAAAAGTAAAGCAGATAAACAGCCAAACAAAGAACCAAGCATCCAACAGTCACATCCATCCCATTCCATCATCCTTGGTGTCCTCCCTGACACCCATATGCATAAACCGATGCATCTCTCCGCTCTATGCGTCATCTGCTGCCATAACCACAAGGCCTCCATGCCCCCACATATCACAACACCCCTCCAGGGTCACATCACAACACAAGCAGCAGGAAAATAAACATCACATAAATTTGGGATCTTGGCCCTTTAAAAAGGAATCTAGACTTCAAACAACAAGCACCAATAGTTCTCGGGTTTAACAACCAACTTAATTAATCACATACATCGGCATAAATTTGATTAACATCAATTTGGATCAACAACCACAATAATAACAACCATATTCATTTACATGCCTCTTTATCTTTAGCCAAATAATTATCAATTAATTCTAACTTTATGTTCTTTATCAATTTCGTCAAGAATAACATGCTAACAAGAAAGGCATAGATATCACACTATCTATCAAATCAAGAGGCAAACCGTTAACACGGTACAAAGAAACAACATGCGATCAAACCAATTCTTTTAATCTGGTTTAAGTATTTAATTAGGTCAATTTCATTTTGATCCAAAGGGATAAATCATGATAACTCTATGATTGAACATAAACAATTAGAGAAGCCATGAATCCCCTTCCTCAAAGGTTTTTGAGGAAAACCACAATAGTTGAAAAATGCCCAAGAAACCGGTTCGATTCTCCACAAATCCTCCTTAGATCTCCTCTCCTAACACAACCAAGAACAAAGCTCATCATATTCGACATCCACACGCTTAGATATACCCATAATGAGTATAGATCTAAGAAACCGAGAGAAGAGGAGGAGTAGATCTAAGTAGATCTAAGAAACCAAGAAAGAACGATCACATACCTCAAGAAACCGGCTTCGATTTGCCAAGAAAAGCCTTTGTATCGCCTTTAAAATGCTTGGGAGGGGTTCTTCTACCTCCAAGGAAGGGTAATCCTGAGTTATGGCTGATTAGAGGCTTAAATGAACCATTTAGAGGAAAAAGAGTTCAGATCCACAATTTTAGGATCTAACTTTAAGTGTCTGCATGGTTAGTCTGCATGGTTTAACAAACCGTGCGCTAACCGTGCGTTAGCTTCTACCTCGCCAAACACTCCTCGCATGGTTATTCTGCACAGTTAGACAAACTGTGCGCTAACCGTGAGCTAACGGTGCATTAGCCACTGCCTTCAACACCAACCTTGCACGGTTTGGCCGCACGGTTTATCCAAACTGTGCGCCAACTGTGTGAAAGATATTGCCCTTTATCTTTCCTTAAAAGTCCACCCAAATGCACCCCCAAGTCACCTTGACCTCCCGAAACACCTCCAGCACCACATTTCACAAAGGAATGGACTAGAGTGGTCTGAGCCATTACATTACACACAAAGTTACAAAAAAAATAAAAGTATATTCTTAAAGCAGTAAGATAGAATAAACTTCTAATAAACTTTCAAAAGTATTCATTATTCACACATTTCCTATCTATATCATTACTTATCTCCACAAAAACAAATATAGAAGTATAAACATCATTTGAATCTATCATGTAAAACTTTTTTTAATAATTCATTAGCATACTTTTCTTGTGATACAAATATGTGTCTTCTTTTCTATTAAAATTATAATCCCAAAAATAAGTTTATCTCTTTAATAATTGAAATCTATAATTTCTTATTCATTTTTTCAGAAAAATCTTCATAATATTTTTCCTTATAACCTACAACAATTATATCATCAATGTAAACAATGACAATCAGGGTACTGTGCTCATTTCCTTTAAATATAGGTTGCTATCAACTTTTCCTTTAAAATGTTCAACCTATTTAGGAAACTATTAAGTTTTTAATACCATACATGAGGGGCATGTTTCAACCCATACAAATCTTTCTTTAGTTTACACATCATGATTCCATATTAATCAAGTAAAAAATCATTGGGTTGCTCAATATAAACTTCTTCCTCAATTTCTCTATTTAAGAAAGTTGAGTTAGCATCCATCTAACAGAATTTGTGATTTGGATGACCAAAAACTACCAAGAACATTCTTAGAGTTTAAAGTCTTACAATATGGGAAAAAATTTATTCAAAATCAACACCTTTCACCTGTGATTAAGCTTTTCATACTAGTTGTGTTTTATTTATTAAAATTTCTCCATGTTCTTTGAGGTTATTTCTTAACACCCATTTTGTCCCTATAACATTATTTACTACTAGTCAAGGAACAAGATCTCATGTGTCATTTTTATTAATTTTATCTAACTCTTTATTCATTGTATTTAACCATTATTTATATTCAACTAACTCTGAAATGGACTTTGGTTCTACCTATGAGATAAGCAATGTCTTATTCTCAAATCTCAATTTTCATCTTATCTGAACTAGAGCTTCTTGATTTTTTATGATTTTATCAAATTCAACCTATTTTTTTAAAGTTTGGAGTTTAGATATTTTCATTCAGTCGTATATTCCTCATCACTATACTGATTTGAAACATATTTTACAATCTTAGTCTCATGATCATCTTACTTCTCATTATCTTCATTGGAAGTCATCATTCTATATTTAGTAATATCTTACTTATCATCATTAACTACTTTTGTTAAGGAATTATGATTTTCAAAAAAATTACATCAAAAGAATAAACCAAATTATGTAGTCATTGATTTCGGCATTTGTAACTTTTCTCATTGGATGATTATCCCAAGAAAATTTCTTCTTTCACTTTTTCATCCAACTTTCCTAAATCTGAATTGTTTATCTTTATCAAACAAGGAATCTCAAAACCTTAAAGTAGTTCACTGTAGTATTTTTCTTATACCAATTCACATAAGGAGTATTTTTTTATTCCAGTTGAAGTAAACATATGTTTTTAACATACACATCTATAATTATAGCTTATCTCTAGAACAATTTAGAATGTTTGTATTCAGTGAGCATTCTTCTTCCCATTTCTACTAAACTTCTTTTTTTTCTTTCTGTAACTTCATTTTGTTGAGTGTAGGGAGTGTTTTATTGGTGTTTAATTCCATGTTTCTTTATATATTACATTAAAGAGTTACTTGTATACTTGATTCCATTTTTTTCATAGATTCAATATATATACACCCAACTCTTTCTTAACATCCCTTCTAAATTTTTTGAACAACTTTATAGCCTCTAATTTATGTTTCATAAACATCATGTTAGTTAATTAAGTGAAATAATCAATAAAAGTAATAAAGTAAAAATCCCATTTTTTTATTGATACCTCATCAACCCACATTGATTAGAGTGTATGATCTCAATAGGTCTTTCCAATTGAATTTTAACCTTCTTATGTCTACCACTAACCATATTTCCTTTCAAACAAGTTGTACAAACAACATCGTATTTCCTGTTTATATGTGGTAAACTTCTTACAACATCTTCCTTATAAATTTTGATTGTACTATTATGGCCAAGATTCCCAAGTCTTTAGTTCCATAATTTTTTTTCATCCTTGGTTCTTAAATAATAATAATTATAAGGATCTCAAATACGTAATAGATTGACATTGGTGCTTTCTTCCTTAGTAATAATTTTTCCATATTTCAAACATCAGATGATGTATGAATCTATTATGAAGATAAATTTATTACCATCATCAAAAAATTTGTCTAATACTCAGTAAGTTGTGTTTAAGCCCATAAATAAATAGAATTTACTTGAATTTAGTTTTTTAGATTCAATCTTAGTCATGATGATACCTATAATTTTTAAGGAACCATTGTTTCCAAAAGAAAGTACTCTTTTTTCATGTTATTAAATATTTTTTAATATTTTCATATTACCTATAATATGTGAGGAATAAACTCTATTAATAATCCATTTTTCATTCCTTTTGATAGGTTTTTGATTAGTCTCAATAACAAAATCTTGGTCTTTAATTTTCTTCTTCCCAGCTTCCTTTTCTTTTTCATCATAAGAAATTTGTTCTGAAAGTGTTGTCATACATACTTAAACATAGTGACCTAGTTGTTCAAACCATCCATAAACTTTATCCAATCATTAAAATTTATGTTTCCTTGATATCTTTTTAGCTTCTGATGAATTTTATTTTCTTTCTTCCTACAAATTTGGAGAGTTACTCTCTTTTCTTTCATTTTTTCTCCTCCTCAGTTCATGACCACTCCCATAGAAAGAAATGTTGTGCTAAAAATTTTATTCCTTATGTCCATATATCCTATAACACCAAAAATACCCATTGAACCTCAATATTCTATAGAAATATGGTTTTTACCTATGATGGGTTTGTTGAGGTTTAGCATATCATTTAGCATTTGATTTCCATTGGTGTAGGGAAAAAATCCTCCAAATATTATTTTTAACTTCTATTTATGTGATGTGTTTATCATATCCTTTCTCAACCTAAGATCTTCTATTGTTGATTCTTACACCTGTATGATTAGTATAATCAAAATAACTTTTGAGTTTAGTGGGTGTATATTTCACCTAATTCTTAGGATATGTTCTTTCAATAGATTGAGATGTTTCATATTTAACCTCTAAAATATTTTTTATGTAATGTACTAAATTTTCCATATAAATTTTTTAAGAAATATATGGGATTATTTTGAGACTAGGTGTTGAGACAGAACTTGATTCCAAGACCCGGGGTGCCTGAAATAAATGTTTTAACTATTTTTAAGTTTATTAAAAATAGCACTTGTGCTCAGTTTTAGTAACTTTTAAACGACTGATCGAATTTGAAATTTGAGGGAACTATCGTGTTTAGAGCAGCAGGTTTTGCTTAGGCAGGACCAAACTTTGACTGGTGTGGGTCGACTACGGAAAATCTTTTTCGGATGTTTTAAATAAGAATAAAAATAAACTTAAAAAGTTTATTTTATTTTTATTTTAACGTTTCGTGAAAACGCAACAATGTTGTGATGCAGCAACAAAGCAGTTGTTTCCTTTTATAAATGAAACAGTGTGGCAACGCTATTTCAAAGTGAAACAGTAATGCTGAAATGTGTTAACGTTCTTCCTCTATTAATCAGGAGTAGGTACCAACATTATAATTCATAACACTTAAGAACTTCTTTGGACCCAAGGAAGCTCTCTCTCATAGTGACAACAGTTTAGAGATCAAAGCTCTGAATGAACGTCGATGAACACCGATGGATCACGGATCACGAATCGAGGATCAAGGATCAATGAATGGTGGTGGTGAAACTCTGTTCTTCTCCAACAAAAGATCCAAACTTCTAAGTATAGGGTTTATTTTTCTTTGTGATTACTTTCTCTGTTCTTGATTCCAATGATGAATGTGGACTAACCCACGAATAGGTTGATTTTCAGTTCGGTCGTTCTTACGGGATGGATAAACTATGGGATTAAAAGGAATATAATGATAATTATTTATTCTTCATAATACTACTGACATGAACGGACCAAGGCTGACATGAACAATGCCATGGTTTGTTCTAAGGGTGTTCTTGTGCTTATCTCTCTTTCCCATTCTTGTGTTCTTCGTCGACAGACCCTCATGGTCACGGTGTGTTTTACCGAGTAGTTCTGAACATGGTTGAACCCCCAGAGTGATGGTAAAAAGATTTGGGGCTCACGGTAGTGAAGACAGTGACCCAAGGATCGCAAAGGTCTTCCTGATTTGAAAAACGGGCCACCATGGTGATAATGGCAGCCTATAGAAGGGGAGTCACCGCTGCTAGCGTGCGGCGGCACTGCTGCTCGGAATCAGGTGGTCGTTGGCTCTATAACCACTGGCAGAGAACCCCGCAGCACAGACGTTGTGGGCAGCAGACAAGGGCCACTGGCAGGTGGCTGAAGGTGGCCTCATCAGACACAGCAGGAGGCCACATCCCACGACCGAGGGGCCACGGTCTAGTTGGACCGCAGTGGTGGGACCCCATAGCAACATCCATGGAGTGTTCACGTGGCGGAGTACTACATCGAACGTGGCAGCCGCTGCATCCGGATGAATGAACCAGCCCACTCAAGTGGGTTGAACTGGAGCCGGTGGGCTGGACCGACAGTGGGCTGGAGCCCATGGGTCAGATCGGCAGCAGGCCGGAGCCAGTGGGTCAAACCGGCAGTGGGTTCAGCCCAGCCAGGGCGGCCTGGACCCAGCAGGCCAGGTTGACCTAGTGGGTCGGGTCAGACCCAACAGTTTGAGTTAGGTGGGACCCGGGTCAGGTCGGGTCGGTGCAACTGGGTCAGACCAGACCCATACCCAACCGACCCCTTTTTACTTAAAATCTCATAACTCTTAAAGCGTGTGTTCATTTGATGGGATTTTTGTAGCATTAGGACCCTTGTGACGAGAAGATCCTTTTGAGATACTCTAAGTGATTTTTTCATGGCAGTTGGTGTATGTCCTATTGGATTGGGGAGGAGGTGCACTTGGAACGAGCGTTCTAAGGATGTAATCCTGCAGTTGGATGTGACCTAGAAGCAATGTGATTACCTAGACTGTATGTATTACCTAGAATATGTGTCTTATCTAGACATTGTGTCTTACCAAGACTGAGTCAGTACTCCCATTTCTCACTAGGGTGAGGGTCCTCTAGTCTTTGACGACACTCTGTGTGTTACATACACTTTGTGTGTTACCAACACTTTGTGTGTTATCTACACTCCATGTGTTACCTACAATCCATGTATTACCGACACTATGTGTGTTACCTACACTCTGTGTGTTACCAACACTTTGTGTGTTACTACTTGAGGGTACTATAGATTCTTACAACAATCCTGTTTAAGTACCATAGACCTATACTTGGTGTGAGTTGACTCTAGTGTCTCTCTTTATTGTACTTCTTAGAGGCCACACTTCATGTACCTCTTTGTTGATCTACCTTATGTCTTGCTTTGTGGTTTACCTTTGTAGTTTGGGGTCCCTATTGAGTATTATTTTACTCACCCATGTACAGGCTTTGCCCACACGTGTCATATATTATGAAGATGATCGGCAGCTTTGACGAAGGCCTTGGTGGTCTGGAGACAGGGGTACTTCAGGGTGACCCAATGGACATGGTACGCTTCAGTGACATTCAAACATCTTATTGTACCAACCCTTCAGGTAGGGTTTTCTGCGGGCAAGACCTAGGAGTTTTTACTTTTCTATTTCAGTTGGGATTGTATTATATCCCATTTACTTTTTAGTTTTTATTATTACTCTCAGTGGTTGTCTTAGTGGGTTGAATATCTATTTACTCGGTGTTTTTAGTTTCAGTACATGTCTTGGGGATGGGTGTGTGTGCATGCAGGTTTATAGGCAAATTCCTCCCCTTTGTGAGAAATGCCTACTTGGCACTAGTAGCCTGCCCCTGGCCTATGGGATGCGGGCTTGGGGTAGTCACAACATGGGCCCTGGGGGATGGGTCGTGACATGTTAAAATTCAATTTCATTTTCTTTAAGTTATTTTATGCATTGATACATATTTATTGAGTTTTACATTACTATTATTACTTAAAAAATCATCAAGATCTTTCATTATCTTTCCTTATTCTATAACCTTCAACTTAAGTTTTTTATTATCCTCAATGTACCCATATTCCTTCTTAATGAATTATTCATTTCCTTAAATATTATTCTCACTTTCCTTATTCAAAATTTTGGATTCTTTATTTATTTTTGTGTTTTACTCAAGACATGTCACAAGTTCTGATCTTAGTTAATATTCCCTATAGTTTTATTCACCTTCTTTATTTTTCACTATTTTATGTATCTTCTTTTCTTTCAATGTTTTTTGAATGGGTAATGGGAATAAAATTTTGATCTTTCCCATAAACCTCAATATTATTTTTGTTATAAAATTTCATAGGAATATCTTTTTCAATGGGTGGAAACTCAAGTGTAGTTACATCGATCACCTCCAGGCCAAAAGAAAAAAATAGGGTATCATTTTGTTTTTCCATCCATGAATTTTTTTTCATTGAATGTATGAATACATATGATATTAACTCTATTGATATTTTCCATGATAATAAATGTAAGTATCTCTTAGAGATAACCTAGATGGTCTGATACCAATTGAAGTTCCCAAGAATGTTAGGACCACTAAAAGGGGGGTTGGATTAGTGGTAGTCTTTTATAATTTCCTTTATCTTGAAATAAACCCATGAAACTTATTAGAGTTTTGATCCTATCAATATTATATCTCAACCTTGATCATATTAAATGATAATAAATTTGAACAAGGCTCATAAGATTTACAAGGTTCACCTCTAATGTGGGTGACTACATCCTTGTTGTGTCAACTCCTATAAGCCCATGGAAATTCACTATGAAATGAAGTGAATACAATTGATCCAACTCCCATCAATCACCTTTTGTATATCGATAGGTAATTATATTGGTTCCCATCAGTTACAAAGTTTTCTTAAACTTTTGATCCAAAAAAAGATAAGAATATTTTCACAATAGATCATATCACTTTGTCTGTAATTAATCTATTTAGTTTCCCTTTATCTAGTAAGACTCCATTTGGTGTACCACAATATTTATATGATACACTCATAAAACCCATTAAAAAAGTCTTTGTCTAGTACACCTCTATCTGATGTAACTCATTTCGGTAAGCATCTATCTGAATCACTCTTTCTGGTGAAACTCTATCAGTTACATCTTTGTTCGCTGCACCTTTGTCTGGTATCTTTGTCTAGTACCTTTCCTTCAGTATTTCCACTCTTTTACACATAGAAATAGTAAAAAATTTCATTATTCCTTCAAACCTTTATATAGGAACACTTCCTCTAAAAACCCAGGAGAAAGTGCAGGTACCCAAAATTTGGATTTTTGAATTTTCCCACCCAACTCAACTTCGTTAGACCACCTTAAAACCATATAGAACTATCTTGAATCTTATTAAAAACTTTAAATCAATGAATTATTCAAATTTAATAAAATATTAGATAGATTAAAAAAAATTAAAGAATATCTTAGCATCATTATGGTTATAGACTTTATAAAGTTAATGTAAATCTCTTCAGAACTCTCTCTAGTGAATGTTTTTCTGGTGCCTCCACAAGAACTTATTTGTATAGTATTATTTTGTTTGACTCACCTATATATAATATCCATCATCCAGTTGAATTAGCCCAATATGATCAGTATATCTCCATCTACTTCTCTTCACATGCTTCCTCTATCTGATGGACTCGGATATGTTCATCTAGCTTGATTTTTCTAATGAACTAGCATGTCTTCATCTGGCCATCCTGAATCTGCTCAAACTTTATAAAGGGATTGGTTCACAAAACTCATTCCTATACAACTTCATAGAAATGTATTCCCAATGGAATTTTATTTCTCTACCCAATTCTCATCTATCTATTGATCCTTCATAATTCTATCTGGTCAAACATATATAAAATTTTATCTGATAGAAATGGATCTCTCTATATGGTCCAACTTCATAGATTTATTCATCTAATCTCATTTTTTTATTAGATAGATTTGTTATACTAATTTTGATTACTTCCTTGAATCTTTGCTTTAACTAGTGTACATTATTAATCGAATTCTGTTGAAACTCATTTCAATAATCCTTAAATAATTCTTCTTCTCCTTGAATAAAAACTCCTTTTGTCCAATCATGCTTTGTCTGATTACAACTTTAGAGATCAGCTTTAATTCAATAGAAACTCCACAACTTATTATCTTCAAACTTTGTATAGATTTCAACTTCATCACTTTATAATTTGAACTTTTTATAAACTATCTGTGTTTATAAACTTCATACACCTTTTTCTAATCACTTTTTATAGTTGTAACTCCAAATTTTTAGCTTCAAACTTTATACAAACTTCATGAGGTTTCTTCTCATTTTTATAATTTCTATCCCTTTATATAAACTCATAAAGAATCATGAATATCTTAATGATGTTTATTACTCTGAATATTATCATAACATTGTCTAACTAATTCAGAAAAGTTTCTTAAATACCTTTAGAAACTCATAAGGAAAGTTTTTTAACCAACTCCAACAACACATTCTTACTTGAAACATAAAAACAGTCACAAAAAAGATGTTCACAAAAAATAAAAAACTCATTACAAAAAAACCCAATGGATCTTCATTAATAAACCATGTGAATTGTTTTAGACCGAGGTAGTGCTTATTTTCATGATCATTTCATGGTTTGGTAAACCATATGGCCTAACCATATGAGAGGGGTGTGTTTGGATATTGCATGTCACATGGTTTGGAAAATTATGTGGCTCATTAAAAGTATCAAATTACTATTTTTCCTCTATGAGTTTAAGAGGGTAACCCCACACCCTTTTTTCTCATCTCTTTCTCATGTGTGACCTAAGTAGCCTCCCCCTCTCCTTCCTCTTTCTCCCCTTTTATTTGGGGTGTTTTTTAATCCATTATTTTATGATTTAAGGGGAGATTTATCCTTTGTTGATCTTTATTCCCCTTATCCCTCCTTCTTATCTAATTTTTATTGTCACTCGTTAGGTTTTTTGAGATGATTCATCCAGAGCATGGTGGAATCATCCCATTATAATGGGGATTTTTTCCAACTCAGTAGGAGAGGTCCTATGATGGAACCTACACATCATTGTTTAGTGATTTGATGATCTTATGTCATCGTATGAATTTTTAAAGGGCTTTATTTTAAATTGAATTAAATATCCATGTAACCAGGTTCTAGTTGTTAGGTATTTTTCCTAGGATGATTTCAGGGGGTTCATTGGCCCTACAAGTGCAATTGGTTATCGTTTGGGTATGACAGGGTCGCTCGGTGAGTCATTCGACGATTAGGCCTAATTTGAATTAATATTAAATAAAAAATAATAATTGTTATTTTAGATTTAATAATTAATTAATGGTTATATAAGCCTGAGTTAGGGCCTTATAATAAGGGGATATGACTAGATGGAATTAGACAAGCCTAAGCATCTATGTCTAGGTTGTAATTAAAATGGGAATGGGTTTGATAAAAGGTAGTTAGTCTCTTGTACATACACCTATGATATTTATGAATTTTTTTATGCCTTCATGTGATATGTTTGGTCTCATCTCTATGGGTTATTGACCCCTTTTTATTAAATAAATTATTTAGTATTAATGAATGCCTAGAATTAGAAAAAGTGACAAGGGCCACATTGGACCCTTGTGTGATGGATGGTTTGCCTCATCCATCAATGGTTTATGCCTTGATTATATATATGTTCCATGTTATATATAGACCCCACTTGAGGGGTGTAATTGAATTATGTAGGTAAAGTGACCCTTGGTATAGGTGCCTCATTGACCTCTGAGTGGAGGGATGTGATAGGATGAGAATAAGTGGCTCGAGTAGGTTATGGTAGAATCACAAGATTCCATAGAGTCATTTGGCTAGTATGGTGACTATGGGGTGAGCGTTCCTCCACTATCGAGACATGATTACCTGAGTGGGTAGACCCAAGAAGACAGATGGATAGGTTGGGTGTTCGGACCAACCTAGAGTATTTTTGAAAGGGAATGGGCTTGGGGTCATATTCCTTATGAGACTTTCCTAGGAGGGTAATGAGACCTTGATTAGGCTTTGATAATTTTGAGGGATTCTCTTGCCTTCAGGTGATGATTTTGGACCCAAGATATTTGTTTGAGATTGAGGGACCCTGGTGATGTGTTCACATTTATAATGAGACATAGGGAACCTTGCTATGTGCCCAATAAATGCAGACCCTAGAGAGGAGTGGGGTAGGGGAACTAGGATTTCAATGTTAGTATTGACCCTTAATATGGTATAATGGAAAATAGGGAATTAAATAATAAATAGAATGGTAAATTATTGTGAAGTGGTCATAATTTAATGGAAATAGTAAATATAATACATGATTTTTTGGGAATGGGGGTTACCCTCGGGTGTGTGTATTGATTTATTCCTATGGTTTCTGGTAAGTAATTATACAATCAAGTGTATGATAGATCTACTGTTAGAGGATGAACCCCCCCCCCCCCACCCACACACACACACACAGTTTGGGATGCATTGGACATGATCATTGGATCCATGGGTAGGGGATGTGACCCCCCACACAGCTTGGGATTCCTTAGACATGCTACTTGGATTTTCGGTTAGGGGATGAAACCCCCTACATTGATTTAGATACTATGGAATTCCCTAATTGGGAGGTAGTCATTGATCCTACATACTATAGTGAGATAGACCTCAAGTTTTTTTATAATGTATGTCGGGTTAAGTTAGACCCTGAGTTTTTATCACATGCATACCGGAGCGATTTAGACCCCATGTCTTTATCTCATGTATATATAGGTGATTTGGACCCCAAGTTTTTATCCCACACATATCATGGTGAGTTAGAGCCTGGTTTTTTTCTCATGTATACCAAGGTGAGTGAGACCTTGGGTTTTTATCTCACGCATATGAGGGTGAGTTAGACCCTGAGTTTTTATTTGATGTATACTGGGGTGAGTTAGCCCTGAGGTTTTTATCTATTATATATCGGTGTATGCCAGGTCCATGGGTGGTTATCTTCTATATACCAGGGTTAATTAGACCTCAGGTGATTACATTGGTTGGGATAATTATGCGGTATGCATAGGGACACTCTAACACTGGATGAAGTGTGTTTGGGTCGATCTTGGGTGTTATGTAGGACCAGAGTATCGATAATGGTTATTTATTTATGATTTTGTGATTAATTATTTATTTTATAATAATATACCATGTTTACACTACATTTATTGGTTATGTACAGGGTCATGTTGGTGGTGACCTACTGAGTTGTACTCACACCCTGCTCGGGTGGTCATTACACTTGGGTACTCGAGTAGACCTATCACTTGGTTGTAGGTTTAGGTTGGGATGAGGCCCAATGTTGCTTGATCAAGATGGAGAAATTTGAGTGGCATGTGGAAACTGGGATTGATTTGATACTCAAGGTTTATAGTAGATCCTCCTGTATTTTTATTCTATTTTTTATTTGTATATGTGATCAGCTCGGTGGACGATCAATTTGTGTATAACTGTCTGCTTCCAAATTTAATTTATTATTATTGATTTATGTTTATTTCTTCCACATAATCTAATGTTTTATAGTATTTATGATGTTTTTTTATTTACATATTAATGTTTTCTCTAATATGAAGTTATAGTCTCCCTTTTATATCACTCTAAACCCTTGCTACTAGTCAACAGCCTCTACCTTATGGGTAGGCATGCTTGAGGCCATGTGGTGACCCTGTCCGGTCACTATTCATATTAAACTAAGGCATGTATGTTAAAAAGTGGTATCAAATCTTTATTTTATTTTGTCTTAACATTTGGGGAGTTGGTAGAAATGTGGTTTGGGGATGTGTCATAGCTTGTGATTGATATCAAATTGTTGTGTTGTGAACACCTTTCATGGTAGGAAGTCCAGGATACTAGGGATATAGGATTGATGTTCCTATATTTTGATTTTATAGTTGTTTTATTTCACCTAGTGTGAAACACTTGAGTTTTTGTGGATTTATTATTTTTTTTTAAAGTTGGGGTCGAAGCCTCAATCTATTATTTAAAAGAAAAGGCCTCTTTAAACTGGGTAGAGGAGACCCATTACATAGCCCGAAGGCCCAAGGCCAAGTGGCCTGAATACAAGGCTCGAAAGCCCAATTTAATGGCCCAAAGGACCCCTCGATGAACAGTACTGCTACAGTACCTGTGCTCCTACAGTACCTGCACTCCAACAGTACCTGCTACAGTACCACCACCGCTACAGTGCTGCCGCTGCTATAGTGTTGTCGCTGCAACAGTACCTACTACAGTACCTACTATAGTACTGATAGTGTTTGATTTGATATTACTAAATATGGGGGATTGGTTATTCAGAATGTCGTAAACAACTTATAAGTTGTTTTCCCATATAAC
This sequence comes from Viscum album, assembly GCA_963277665.1. NCBI lineage: Eukaryota > Viridiplantae > Streptophyta > Magnoliopsida > Santalales > Viscaceae > Viscum > Viscum album. The sequence continues at coordinate 826,292,320 of OY728132.1, forward strand.
TAGGAATGGAATTCTACTCAACTAAACTATAGTGTAGTTTCTTTCTGATGACAGGTCATGTGGATCTATGGAGATATGCTCGATGATGAAAACTATATAGTCCCTCATTGTAAGGTATTTATAGTGATACTTGGTGATTATATGTTGGAACTTGATTCCTTAGTACTATTTCTAGAATAGAAAATGGGTTTGGCCATTTAAAGTGTCAATAAAAACATATAAGACGTTTTCCTGTATATATTCTTAGTGTCATTTTACTTAACTAGACCAGTATAAATATGGTTATTCGATACGGGTCATCATAGAGTGATTTAATTATATATACATATGTTTTTATGAATGTGACTTGATCTTCCATGGAGAATTCTAATGTTTGGATACTCAAAAGTGGTGGGTTCCCTAGGAGTGGCCAGTTGATTTTAGCATGTGATGTATGATGTTTATCTATGAGACCCAAAATGGGTATATTATCACATTATATTTTAGGATGATATGTGATGTGGGAGTGGGATGGTGCTCAAGAGGTTTATTATGTGGGTTTGGACCTTGTTTGGTATGACTTATGGGTTATAAAATATAGCCTAGTGTTTTGAGATGTAGCTCAGACTGTTGGTGTGTCTAGTGATTTTGATTAGGTGAACTATGATGTGTACAAGGGAAACCTGATATGGAGGTTATCTTGATCTTTTTCTCACCCTTAGAGATGAAACCATGGTTTGAGATTAGTGCATAAGAGGTGTTGGCATATATGGTCTAGGAAATATTTTTCCTTGGGTTTTCTTGAGTAAATCACCTTGAGTGCTAGTGCATTGGTATCAAGGGTTGGTTTTGAGGCTAGGATTAGATTGATACTTATCCTTGTGTATTTTGGATAAGTTTTCAAGTGGAACAATGGTAGAGTGTGGATCAATACTTGTGGTTTTAAAATGATTCTAGTTAATGGGAGATCATACATTTTTCCTTGACATGTGAGGGATGTTAGGTTGTTGGAAAAAGGAAAAGGTGTGCTCCGATTTAACAAGGTTGAAATACTATGGAGCATGAATGATGGGTCTAAGAATGTAAGCTTGGTTGTGATGAGATATGATTCATTAATCATGAATTAGGTTAAGTGAACCGGTGGTATGGGAGAATACACCCATTAATTTGGGATGATATCAAGGTAGTGTACACTGGATATGCATGGTGTTGTTGAATTTTGAATTAGTGAGCAATCTTATATGAGATGATGATCGATTGAAATTGTGAATACTGGTGGGAATAGTTGCCTAAATATTTTATGAGAATAAGAAAAATACCTATATGGTAGAGGATACATTGGATTCAACTTAGGTATCATGGGATGGTGGACCCTAGTGTGGGTCTTAACACATATTTCCTGGGAGGCGTAGTGTTAGAGGTTGGTAGTAAATGATCATGGATCAAGAGGATAGACATGTGTGGGATGATTAAACCTATTGAGTTTATGATCAAGGAGTGATATAATGGAAGATATATGGTGGGGAGAGAAATATTTTTTTTGGAGGTTGTGGCCCTCATTATGGATAGGATTTAGAAGATGCAAAAAATGATATTATGGCTAGGTAGGGAATAGGTGACAGTTAATTTTTTTTATCAGCACTCAGCTACAAGTGAGACAGTCACATTTGTTCATTACCTTTATGGCGGAGGGAGCATGACCCTTGGAGGTATGACCCCATGTTTATAGGGTCGTAGTGTAGGTGGACTAGTCGTGGGATGGCTGATATAGCATTGGGATGCTAATGTACAGGTGAATATGATTAATCTAGTCCCATTTCAAATACCATATTGGGATCAAAATGTGATGTTGGATGGATCCCGAGTGTTGGTGTTAGGCTTGGGATGATTTTTATATGATCCGAGTGTGAGTAAGATCTGGGATGTGTCGGTGATCGAGTGAGAGCACATCAAATGATTTGGTTGGATGAGAACCTAACTGTGTAATTACACTAGAAGTCAGGTCTAGACTTTGGTGTGCGGGTTGAACAATATCTGTATGCTTTCATAAATAGAGGCATTGTGATCAGATGATGATACAACATGCCAACATGTGAAGATGATCATTTTTGATAAAGGTCATCTAAAGGAGATCCGAGTAGTGTTTTTGTGTGAGGTTGGATGAGGGGGGTTAGAAACCACATTAGGAATGTCATATTGGGTATGGCGGTTATGTTTTGAGAATTGGTCAGGACCCTTCAAGGAAAGTTCAGTGTATGTGGGCCCTTTTCATGCAAGGTGGAGGCTCGACCAATTCAGTTTGGAATCAATATGTGGAGTGGTACCAGGTTATGAACAATGTTCTCATATGAAATTGGGTGTTGTGTTATGACAACCACACTTAGCAGGTTGGTAGACAACTAGAAATGTGTTTCGTTTGGAAATTCCAATAGAGGGAAGCACTATGGATCTAAATTGGCCCATATGAATATAGGTTATAGTGGGGAGCACCATGATTCAGATAATAAATTGATAAATGACACTGTGGTGTCTTGGGTTAGGTGGGAATGGGTGAACATAATCTTGAGGTTTCAGTGATGTCTATGAGTAGTGGATTGGTTTTCAAGAAATAGTGTGCCTTGTGTTTGAAGTGGTATAGTAGGAGCGCATTTGGCATTTGGAGATAGAACATAGTTAGTTGGTGATGTATTGAAGACCCAAGTAGACTGATACTAGTGGTTAAGTGGTTAAAGAGGATTCACTATAGGAATTTTGGCTTATACCAATGCCAATATCCCAACAGTTCGATGAACCCATTGGGATAGGGGACCTATCCCAATGGTTTTCTCAAAACCATTGGGACAAGGTATATATTATAATTTTTTCCCAACAGTTTTTAAAAATCATTGGTAAAGTCTTGTCTATGCCAATAGTTTAGAATAACCATTGGCATAGGGTTATAAAAAATAGTCTATGCCAACAGTTTTTATTAATCGTTGGTACAGAGCCTATATCCCAAAGGTTTTTAAAAAATATTGAGATACTTTTACCCTAAATACAGCACCGAGTCCCCCCCCCCCATTCCAGATCTGATTTTTTTTCCCTAACAGTAGCACTACTCTCTCCCAGACAGCGACCACTCTTCCAACAAGAGATCAATCATGGTTTTAAATTGGTTTCTTCCTCTTCAAATTGGTTTCCGCCTATATTTATCTTCAAATTGGTGAGTTCAGTTTCTTACATTTATTTTTAGTTTCCCCATCGATCCGTAATATCTCATCATTTAGATGTATTTATTATGTTGTATATATTATATCTATATACACATAGATTCATTGATTCTATTTCATATACGAAATCTATATACTCATAGATACACTAATTTTGTATAAATCCATTATATTTCATCTGTATAGATACACGGCATCTTTATACACATAGATGTTGATTCTATTGTATATACTGCATCTGTATACATACATTACATCTATTTTGTATAAATATATTGCATCTATATAAATCCATTGTACTTTTTATATGTATACTGAATTTTTTTACTATTACAATGTGAAATAGAAATCTATTTCAATATGAACCATACATTGTGCAATATGTGATATGTGTATACATCGTGTAATACGTAATTTTTTTTCTATTAAATTGTGCATATGTAATACGTTTTAATATGCATCATAAACTATAATATGTAATCATTGCATACATTATGCAATATGTAATATGTTTTTCTATTATACCATCCAATAGTAATTTGTTTCAATGTGTATCATACCCTAGGAAATAAGTAATTTGTGCACACTATGTAATATGTAGTATGTTTTTCTATTGCACCATGCATATGTAATTTGTTGTAATATGCGTCACACACTATGAAATATGTAATCTATTATGATTTTACACTATGTAATAGTGATCTATTTCAATGAGTAATCTGTTATGCTATTACACTATGTATGAAATATATAATATGTTTTTCTATTACATTATCCAATACTAATCTATTGCAATATTAATTATACATTTTTCAATGGTAATCTATGCATAAAGTATCATTCATTGTGTAATAGTAATTTATTACAATATTCATCAGTATACTATTTGTTTTTTCTATATTGAAATATACAATATAAATTGCACAATGGTAATCTAATATCAGTACATAATGTAATAGTAATCTCCAATGAGTTTCTGCAATACACCTTTATCAGATACCCAACTATATGAAATAGTAATTCAGTATGTAATCTGTTTTTCTATTATATATTGAATTGATATTTCATATAATAATATATATAATCTATTTTTGATATATACAGTAAACTATGTATAAAATATTATTGTATAAACTATATGCAATATAGTACTATTTCATACAATAAAAAATGAAATAGCAATTCAATATGTTACCTATGTGAGGCATGCTAGTGAAGTGACCTGTGTGAGGCACTTGCTAATAATTCATGAATTTTCCAAATTCATGTCCAATCCTACACAACCCACTTAACATGTAATTAAACCAACTTTGACCCACAATATCCTTTACTCAATAATACATCAAAATAATTACATTGGTACTAATAAAATCTTGTATGCGTACTTCCATACTTCTAATGGCTTAGAAAATTGTTTATATTTTAGATGAAGAAGTTGATGCATGCATCTATGAGATATGGGATATTTTTGTACCATGATATTTCCTATTATATGACCCCATTTCACACCCTGACTTTTAAATTTATTTTTATTTTATTATTACTTGTCTTTGGTTACTCGCATCAAGGTTCTGGCTGGGTCTCAGTTTAAATTTTTTAATGTTTAATGATTTTGGTGGGTTTTAGACCGGTGCATGGGTGCCATATGGTTAGTGGTAACCATGCGGTCACCTCAAGTGCTTGTGCGGGTGCCCAAGTGGTCTGGGTAGAGGCACAAAACTTGCGTGCGGTTTATTAAGTCGTACGACAAGCACACAGTTACCCAGTCTTTAGAATAAGTAATGTGATTGCATGAGAAATAAAATAAAATGAGGATAAGATAAATGAAATAGAATAAAATTTTTAAAAAATGTTTGATAATAATAATAATATTATGTTGCTATTATTATTATTATTATTATTATTATTTTATTTTATTTTTTATTTTTTAATATTATTTTTATTATTATTATTATTATTGTTATTGTTATTGTTATTGTTATTGTTATTATTGTTGTTGTTGTTGTTGTTGTTTTTATTATTATTATTTTTGGTTTTATTATTATTATTATTATTATTATTATTATTATTATTATTATTATAAAATGAAAGAAAACAAAGAAACCCTAAGTCTACTCATTACCCCCCCCCCTTACCTGTTGCATGTAGAAACCCCTTGCACCCCTCTACGCTCGCCCCTCCGCTCCGGCAGCGGCACCCTGCCACAGCCCTCGCCCCTCGCATCCCTCCGCGCATGACCGCCTAGGTAGGCAGCCTTCCCTCTGCACCCCACCTCCTCCTTGCTCAGGCCCCCACTGGCCTCGCCACACCAGCCTTGCCACACCAACCTCGCCGCACTCCTAGCCTCACCTTCCTTCACCGGCGCTCCAACTGACATCTCTGGCAGCCGCCGCCTCCCTCGCCGGTATCCTCCTCCAGCGATTTTTATTTCAAAATTTTGGGGGGTTTTCCTTCATTTTTTCCAAACCCTAACCACGGGGTTTGATTGTGAATTTTTATGGTTTTTTTAAGGTGTGTGAAGGGACCATGAGGATCAGTTCTACCTTTTGCGGAAGCAGAGTCGCGTTTGTACGCCTTTGAGGTAGGTGATCCCATGCTCTTCTCCTTTTCTAAAGAAAAATATTAATGCTTTAATTCCTTACCGAACTTTTAAACAAAATACGTAATTTCACACTACACTTAATTAGTTTACCTTAGTATGTTTATTTTTTTTACAACTTGTTAAAAATAGATTTTTATGTGATTCCTTAATTTGGCCTATGTGTTGGTGCACTTAACTTGCCTAATTTAATGTCTGTCATTTTCTTAAGATGAAATCAAGTCTCACTGGGGTGTTTGGATTTGTAAATATTTTGATAATTTAGTTTTAACTTATGAATTTGGGTTAGTGAGTGAATTAGACACTTCCTATAAATTTTAAAATTGTTTCTTATGCTTTCAATATGTTTGTTTAATTTATGGTGATACTTTCATGTTGGTATAACTTGGTAAAAATAGTTTTCAAATGGTAATTTTTCATTATGATTATAAATTGATACACATGATGTGTTCGATGAGATGTTTCTTGTTACCTTTTTATGAAAATGGTTGGTTTAAAGGTATTTTCGGCCTTGGGTACATTTTTGTGGTTTAGTTTGTTTTTGATGTGAGCACTATGTGTGGATTTTGGTGATCTTTATGGTTTGGAACCTATATTTGTATCTTCCATGTTGATGATGGAGTTTTTGTGGTTTCATTAAAATAGTTTTTTTGTAAATTCATGGATATGTGTGGTGCTCCATTTGATGTGGGCACCTACATGTGTGCACCGGGTGCACACATGGATGGACCAACAAATGATAATGGTCATGGATGAGTCTTCCCAATAAATGACAATTCACCCATTTGGTACTTTAGAAAGAATGGTTGATTTCTAAATGAAATAAAATCTAATTTGGAACCTTTGGTAATCTTATGTTCATTTCATATTGGATTTGAAATGGTTTTCAAAGTGAAAGTGTATTTAGAACTCTAGGGTTTGTTTGTCATTTTAAGCTTAAAAGCGATATTTGGTGTTGTACAAAAGAAAGTTGGTTTCTAAATAGTGTAAATTCCCGGTTGGAAATTTCAAAGTGTTTATAAATTGGTTTTGATAATCAAATGATGCAATAGCCTAGTAGGAACTTTGTATGTTTGAAATGTATTCATATATATATAAGTATATGGGTCACCCCTATATAGGGTAACCCTTTGTTGGTGAATGCATAGGAAGTGTCCGTGTTTGAGGTAGGCAAGTACGGTGACAACTCATGAGTTGATTCACACATGCAAGTGCCTCCTACTTAAATATTATTACTACCACCATGGGTTCCTAGGAATCTTTTAGATGATCGAGTGATGATTTCTGATAAACCCCGATTAGATGGGTTGGTACCCTCTGGATTGGTTGTTAGTCCATGCAGGCTTTGCCACTATATTTAGTCAGTTTTAGGGTGGTCATTTGGTTATAGACTTGGGAGCTTCACCATACATTGGTAGGTGGTTCTGAATCAAGTATGTCTAGGGGTCTTCTAGGGATGTTTAGGATCACACATGGTTACTTGATCATTTATATTTCCTATTTACTTTCCACTGTACTAGTTTATTTCCATCTTGTGTTGTTTACCTGTTTTATTTTAGCACAACTTTAGTATCACATGTTTTGGTTTTCGTTTTCAAATGGATGTTGGTTTTGGAAAATGATTTGTCTTTATGTTGGACTTTAAAATGGAGAAATGATTTTTGTTTTATTAAAATGTTGAAAACCCTATTTTTATATTTGTATTTAAAACTATCATTAATGGACTATTTTATGGAAGGAAAGGTATGGATTCTGTGGTGTTTTCCTACTGAGCATTTCGGTGCTCAGCCCTACATTATCATTTCAACTTCATGTTTCTTCAGTGCTGGATCACTCTCAGAGAAAACTTTATTCTGAGTTGGGTGATGACCTATAAGGTCACATGGAGGTATATGCAGTTGGTTTCCTTTACACTACTAGTTTTATTTTTATCATCAATTTTTTAAACTTTTTATTTTTTTTTCCATGGGATAAATCATTCCCAATAGTTAAATTTTTTATACTCGGCACTAGTTTCTAGCCCGTGGGGATCGGGAACGCCCTTTGGGACATGTCGCAGACCAGCTCGGGTGACCAGTTCAGGGTCAACCTAGGTTGGTTCGTGACACCCCACACTTCTGAACCTTGTGAATCATTTGAAGAAGTACCATTTTTATCCTAAGGGAGATCAATTTCAATTATATAACCACAAAGTTAGAATGAAGCTATCATCCTAAAATGGGGCGTCCCTTGAAAATATTAGCATGTATTTGAGTAAGGTAAATATAACACATTGGGGTATACCATGAAGTCTGTAAACCCTTCAATAACTCATCTTACTATATTTATATCATTTTGTTTGAGCACCTGCATGTTTCTAGTTAATGACACCAATATGGATACCTTTTAAATAACACACCCTATAAAAAATATCATTGATCACCAATACTACAATGAAACCATTGATTAGAAATATATCATTAATTATGCAATATAATGATCTCTATAAATTTAGACTTAATGCCAACTATTTTCTCATAATTATACTAGAGAGATCATTCTTTATACAATGAGTTTTCATCACATCCACCATGTTTTAATTCAATATCATGGTTTTATATTTATAGTATTTTGTTATATATATAGTAATTTGTTATATATATAGTATTTTGTTGTATTTCATATTATGATTCTCATATAGAGTAGTGTGTCAGTTATGGTTTTATATAAAGTGAACAATTCTCATTTACTTAAATATATTTTTGATTGAAATTCAATCTTATTGAATTTATTTCACAAAATGACTTATTATAATTTTTTTATAGAATGTATAGAAGTCTGATGTATGAAACTAATTAGATCTCAAGATATTTTCAAAACAATTTGGATATATTTTTAGATATCTCATTTGACAATGCTTCAAATAGTGGTCACATGCACTTCCCATGTTATAATTTTGTTGGAATACCTTGGTTTATCTGTAAAGAAGTTAACTACCATATAACCAAATATAGTTTTCAAACAAACTACCATGTTTGGTATCACAATGGGGAGAAAATGTAATCTCAAAATGATGATGATCTAAATGAGAGGACTGGATTGGAGAATTTTTTATATGATTAGTTTCTATTTATTCTTCATCATGAGAAGTAAAGGATTTCAACCCAAGAATATTTTGATACGAGCACACATGATGCATCCAATGAAAATGGTGATGTTGACAGGGTGAAAAAATTTAATGATGCTACCATGACTCCAGTATATCAGCAATGTGGTAAAATGAGAAGGCTATAACTTTTAATCTGATTGTTTCATGGGAAAACCATGTATGGGATTTCTAATATTGTCATTGATTTCATTTTTAACTTCTTGAAGTAATTACTTCTAGATGATGCATATATTCCCTCAAACCAATATATGGCCTGGAAGTTAGTTGAAGAAATTGGATTTTCAAAAAACAAAATTCATGTTTTCCTGAAAGATTGTAGCTTATTCTAGGAGGAAACTACTGAAATAAATGATTGTAAAAAATGTGGAACATCCTGATAAAATCCAAAAGCTGATGGAGCACCATCCCATGTGCTAAAAAAAGTAATGTGGCACTTTACATTGATCCCCATTCTCTATAATATTTTCATGTCTAGTGAAATATCAATAAAAATGTGATGGCATGATACCGAGAGAAATAAGAATAATGAAGAGTTAGTTCACCCTATAGATGGATTTTCTTAGTAGATATTTGATGCTCGATATCCTAATTATGTATCTGACATGCATAATGTGATGTTAGGTCTTTCATGTGAGGTTGGGTCTTTCATGTTATGGTTTTAATCCATTTGGGTAGATGATTACTTCACACAGCACATGGCCGGTTTTCATACACATTTATAACCTTATCACATGGTTGTGAATGAAAAAACCTTACACTTTCATGAGTATACTCATATATGGACCTTCTGATCTCATCAATGATATATATATATACATGAAAACTTTAATAAAAGAGTTGAAACTTCTTTGGGATGTGGGTGTGCACACATACAATGCATGTTCGAAAGACATATTTCATATGCGTGCTACGCTTATGTGGATGATCAATTATTTTCCTACTTATGCAATGATGTTTGGATGGAGCACGAAGGGAAAATTATCATGTCCTATTTGTATAAAGAATACTTGATCCATAATATTGAAATATCATTATAGTTTTATTTTTATGGGACATCAATGATTCTTGACAATGGGCCATCCGTATATAAATAATCTTAGAAGATTTGACAATACCATAGAGACTGACGATCCACCTCAGTGTATGTCTGGAACTGATGTGCCCAATTAATTTTAATATTTCAATTTTTTATTCGATAAGTTTCAAATGAAATCTATAGAGTGGGAGAATGTTTCCAATGATACATATTACAATTGGAAGAAGATGAGTATCTTCTTTGAGTTTCCTTATTGGTCAACCAATTTGTTACATCATTGCTTAGACATAATGCACATTAAAAATAATATATGTGAAATTTTGTTTTTGATTATTCTAAGTGTCAAGGTAAAGACAAAAGATAATTTAAAATCTCATCATGACTTGGTGGATTGGGGGATTAGGACAGAATTTCATCCTATGTGTATTGGTGAAAATAAATGGAAAGTTCCATATGCTTCTTATGTGATGAAACCTACTGAAAAAAAAAATTCTAGAAGTACTGGAGACTATTAAAGTTCCTAATGGCTATTCAAGAAATATATCAAAATGGGTTAATAGAAGAGAGTTGAAGCTAAAATCATTGAATACTCGTGATTATCATATCTTTCTATGTGAGTTGATTCAAATATAAATCTATCATATTTTGCCAAATAATTTAAGGGTGTCAATTATTCAGTTGTTCCATTTTTTTAGAGATCTTTGTGCTATTAATTTTCCAAGTATTTATTGAAAAAAAATTGGTAGAGGCACCATTAATTTTGTGTGAGTTAGAGAAAATATTTCCTCTATTTTTCACATGCATGTTGTATTTAACTACCCATCTTCCAACTGAAATAATTCTCAGAGGACCTATTGATTTTTGTTGGATGTATCCAAATGAAATTAATATATACACATTGAAATATTATTTCTGGAATAGGAATCAACCTGAAGGTTCTATCATGAATGGTTACCTGGCTCAAGAATGTATGGATTTCTGCTCAATTTATTTTCTTGATCTTATTAAGAGAGTGAATAGAACAATGAGAAATGAAGAAGAACAATATGAGAAAATTGAACCTAGTTTTCCATCACTTCCTCAAATAAGATTAATTCCCAAATCATATATATTGATGACATTAATCCTTGAAGAGTGTAAGATGGCACATCGCACAATGTTTCTCAACTATGATTTGTTCGATGACTACATAAAGTAAATTGAGAATGTATATTTTATCTCATCTCTTGTAATTTTATGTATTTGTTAAACTATTTCTATTTTTATCTATAGGGAACATAAATAAATAATAAATAGAAATCATCGTTCTTTATCTTTGAGAAGGAGAGAGACTTTGCATAGCAAAGAGATTTCTGCTTGGTTGAAATTGAAGGTATAAATATTGTTGTAATAAATAAATAAAATAAATATTTAATTAAGTTTAAAATTCATTTACATTTTAGGTATTGAGTTTTCTTACTGACTCTGTCTGTTAGGAAATAATATCTTTGTATTTTGGTCTTAATACCATGGTTCGTGAATGTAAATCAATTGTGATCAATGGGTACAGATTTATTATCATTGAATAAGAAAAGAACATTAGAACACAACATTATGGTGTTATGTTAACTACCACAACATATTGTTATACCAGTGCATCATATAATAGACCTCATTTTGGAAATGTAGCTTATTATGGAGTTGTTGAAAAAATAATAATGTTGGATTATTACTCTCATGGTCGAGTCATTATGATAAAATGTAAGTGGTTTGATTTGATGATGAGGTTGGGCACCTTTATTGATGATTGTGGATTTTGATTTATTGACATAACTCACACTCTTGCTACTGATGAACCATATGTATTAGAATCAATGATGAAACAGTTGTTTATGTCAAAGATAATTTTCAACCTAAATTTGGTTTCATTGTTGAAGTAATTACAAGACATGTTTTTGATGATGGTGATGATGTAATTGACACCATCCCTACTGACATTGGAACCAATCCACTTATTACTTATGATGACTCCAATAGCTCAATTTTCAAAGTTGATTGTGAACCCGAAGTTATGGTGGGAAATATATAGAATCATCCATCTGTGTTCTTAGTTCTTTTGGTTTAGCTCAACTTGGGTTGTTAAGGTCGGTAATATTAAAAATTATTTAATATTGATTACAAATATTTTGTATCTGACTTGACCTTAATGTTAATTTTCAATGTTTATCAGTTGTAGTTTTATTTGATTTTCATTTTCTAATATTGAATTTAACTATATTCAAACCTAAAAAACCAAGCACAATTGAAACAATTTAATTATAAAAAAACAAGAGGAATTGAATTATACATATTAAACTTATTGATATGAAAATAAAAACAAATGAAAATAATGACCTAACCAAAAAAAAGATAAATTACCTAACTGAAAATATAAACCAGATGAACTAAGACAAATAAGTCATGTCTCATATTTTTTGTTTTTTTGTTCAACATTAGTAATCCTTTTCTAATTAATTCTATATTTGTTTTCAAATGAAGTAAATGAAACCTATTGAGGAGTAGTGAAGAAAAAGGATGATGGACAATAATCACTGAATGAATGAGATGGAAATTCCTCCATTAGTGCATGTTGTGAGTATTTTATTTCAAATATATATATATATATATCAGTAAAATATAATTTCATGTGATTAATTTTGTTTTAAACTTTTATAAAGGATCCACCACTTAGGTTCCAGTTATTATATGAGCATCCTAGTAGTGGTTCAGTACTCAAACTGGTAGTACGAGTGGGGTGGTATGAGAGCTAGGCACTCCAGTCAGCATACCCATTTAGACCATGCCCCTCCCAGTGATGTACCATATTCCACACATTCTGATCTTGCTATGTAATTTGGGATATATGGGATATTTAGGCCTCCCATGTTTTCACCAGCCTTTAAATTTGAGCCTCCTCACCCGTCTTTATCTTATCCCATGATGATTCCCACTCCTCATCCATATCATGCATTTGGTCAGACATCCATGCCATCTTCTTTAGCATCTACTTCTTTCTCTCTGAGCTTCTATATTCCTTCATCAAATCCTGCTCCGACATAGTTTGTGCCTATAGATCATACACTGGGACCCACTCCACCTATATAGGTTGGTGTTCCTTCAGTGCCTGCAGATACAGCGACGCCCATTGATTAGACTACCACAGGTATATTTTAGAACCCTAATAATTTTTTTACCATAATTTATTTTCATTATAACATGTATTGATATAATAATTGTTTTTATTATATAACAACTACATATACTAATATGCAGTAGGGGCATACATGCATGAATATGGTGTGGAAATTCCGCACATAGTTGATGGTGGACTAAAATGAACACGACCAAATAGTCGAAAAAATAGGGCAACAATGTCGGAGTTTTTTGGCGACGCTTTCCAAATACTCTAACATCATTCCTATTAGTCCGCTCTCATGGAGACAGTTTCCAAAAGAAGTCAAGGATAATTATTGGACACAAATACATGTAAAAAATATTGGATTTAATATAATATTACTTTTGTATTTAGATGAATTAATATTTTGGTGTCAACTTTGTTTTAATTTTCCTAATGGTGAGGGTGCACGGTCAGCACGTCTAATGGAATTAAGTGAGCTTTGGAGATCCTATAAGCACAAGTTATATATTGGATGGCATGCTAGAGTTTTCATATAGTTAAATATGGTACCTTTCATGGATGATTTCTAGATAGAATAGTATTGTAAAATGATTACTCATTGGACGACTACTAAGTTTAAGGTATTAATCACATTTGAGGTTTTTAAATATAATTTTTCATGTTTTTCATTAATACTATATTTTGTGTTATTGAATTTTATTTAGGAATAATCCAGCAAAAAAAACATTGATGCTTAAAAATACCTCCACACTTTGGGGTATACTACAATGTCAGGTTGTGAGAGGAAGTAGGTATGGTAGTTGTTTACAATTTTTCTTTAGCGCTTACACTTTCTATTGTTTCCTCAATAATTCATTCAATTTATAAAGTTTTGATATAATTTTAGTCATAAAATTCATTATTTTTAACCTATTTTTAATTATGTTTTCCTACATTAAATGTCATTGTAGAGGATGATATTGAATATTGAAGGACATGTGCCTCAAGCAAAACTGTTTTGCTTGAGTAGAAAGAAAAAATATGGAAGTATGGTTAATGAACCGACACATAAGAAAATTGTAAGTTTTAATTTGTTGATTTAACATTTTAATATCTATTTTGTAACTTAATAATATATTTATATTTGTAATAGGCTACTTTATAGGCCCTCGATGCTCAGGAACCTGACAATTTTGGGCCAAATGATCACTTACATTAGGTTTTGGGAGATGAGAATCATAGCAGAGTACGCTACTGACCTAGGAAGAGTATAGTCCCAATGAGGTATTTTCCCTTTTCAGGTACTAGTTTTAGTACCATTGAGTTATAAATGGTTAATACATGGCCAAAAAAAACCGAAAAAAGGGTCACACAGGTGGAAGAACAGGTTGAAAGGGAAAACACTAAATTTATGAAACTGATGAAAGTTTTATTTCCATTACTTCCACCAAAGACTAGCATGGATTTTGATGTATATATGTCATCGATGAATTCATTATATAGTGCACCAGGTTTCATTCCTAGTTGTGGTTGAGATTATTTCGTTCCTAGCGATGATGATGGTGAGGATGATGGTGAGGAAGAGGCCGAGGATGAGGATGATGCTGAGATCGAGGCCGAGGATGAGGATGAGGCTAAGTCCGAGGTGGAGGCTAAGATGGAGGATGAGGGAGAGGATAAGTCAAAGGATGAGAATGGGGATGAGTAGGAGATGATAATAAGTATAGGTATGAGGATGAGGATGAGGTTGATGATGATGGTGATGAGGTACGGATTGATCTGTTACATTTTTTACTGGTATTACTGACATTTAATGTTTGATGATTTGTTTGATTTAATATAAGTTTGATTATGTAGGTCACATTATGCTTCACTCGAGTATCCTAGATACTATGTAGTTTTAGTCACAACAACTTTTATCAATGTATTTTTGTCTTTTTTGATAAAGTAATTAGGGTATTTTTATATTTAATATATGATTCAACATTCAAAGGATTTATTAGTTTAGTGTTCTTACTTGTATCTTTATTTCTTTATCTATAAATAATAAAACTCACATAACATAGAGGAAACCACCAAACAGTGAACAGTTTGGAAAACCATTGGTATATCTTAAGTTTCCAGTAGTGATTCTCGTGGGCGACAAGTATTAGGGTATGGAGGTCATAAAACCACACTCCTTTATGAGTCATAATTTTTAGGTGGAATTTGAATTCTTGGAAATATGGTGAACGTTCCATTTTGGGAACCAAGGTTTGGATCAGTAATTCGAGAGTTCAATCATCATGAATTGATGTTTTTGGGTATGGTTTGAGGCTTGATAGGTTCCTTGAGTGCTTAGGTGAGCCTTGAGATATTCAGGTTCAGTTTTAGAGGTTTTTTTAGGATTCTTCCTATGGTGAATGGTTTATAAGAAACCATGAAACACCTTGATCATAATGAGTTTTTTAGTTAAAATTGTATAGTGTGCGGTATTTGTGCATGGTTATCACACAATTTAGAGAAAACTGTATGAATTATAGGGTAAACCAGTAAGGATGTCCTGAACCTAGGGCATGTCACATGGTTGGTGCATAGTTTTAGACAAAACATGAAAAATTTTACAGATTGAGTTAGTGCTGATTTGGATGATTGGAGCATAATTTGGTAAACCATGTGTCCCAACAGTGCAAGAGGGGTGTTCTTGGACAGTGCCCACCACACATTTAGCTCACAGTTTGGAAAACCATGCGGCTCATTAAAAGTGGTGAATTGTCATTTTTTCCCTGTGGTTTTAAGAGGGTATCCCCTATATTTTCCTCTCCTCCTTCTCATGTGTGACTTAGGTATCCTCCCCTATCTTTTCTCTTACTCCCCTTTGATTTGGGGTGAGTTTTAAATCATTATTTGGTGATTTAAGGTGAGATTCATCCTCCATTGATCTTTGTGTTGGAACCAAGGATGTTATTTTCTTTAAATTTAGTATGGTTTGTGTTTGTTTTCAATCCTCACATGGAAGATCAGGGAGTTTATAAGGAAAGGGATCTTACAGTTAAATCATACATTAGTGTTAAAGGCGGCATCGTTTTCCAGTGTTTTCCAAATTTTTGGAGTCTAAAATTTGGAAGTTTTCTTGCATTGTGAAAAGTGTATTTTCTTGAAGGCCTTATGAAAATATGGAAAAGGCGTGAGTTTTATGAAGAAGAGATACATTAGTTTTATTTCTCAAAGGATTTATGATTTTGGATAGTGTGCTCTATGATTACGATGAGCATCGTGAAAGGTAATTTTCTAGAATAAAATTTTCATAAATATGGTAAAGGCATGGATTTTACAATTCCTGGGATTATGTTCACGAAGATGAGGAGCATCGTGAATAGATATGGTGTTTCTATGAGATTATGAGAAGTGGAGCATCATGATTGCGTGATGTGGTGATGTAGGGCTCGGTGACTACGTCAAATTTCATTGGAGCATCGTGAAGGGAGGAGCATCATGAAGTTTTTTCATAAAGATCCAAAAAAATGTGTTGGAGGTGACGGAGAATTATGAATGGCTGATCTTGTAAATATGAGGCTACCCATCTTCATTTATGATAAAGTTTTCCAAGGAAAATCCTGAATCACTTTGATTTTGCGAAGCTAGGAGAGCTCCGTGAAACTGACATTCTATACGAACTTGAGCATCACTAAAAGACTTGTTGAGTCTTAACCGATGCCAATGTTTTTGGTTAATGAGTACTTTGTGATGATGGGGTGTACCACATTGACTCAGTGAGATTCGCGAAGGTGTTTGTTCTACAAAGGCAGGGATTCTTCGTAAAGGTAGTTTGTTTTGTGAAGGCATGAGAGCTTCACAAAGGCAGTTTGTTCCATGAAGGAAGGGAGCTTCATGAAGAAAGTGAGCTTCTTGAAGGAGAATTGTGAAAGGAATTTTTGAATATCTTTTTTTAAGTGGATAGGGATTTCAAAGTGCATCAAATTAGGTATACAGTGCAAGCAGAGTCTCGTGCTAATTCAAGGACAAAGACTTTAATTCCAAACCATTAAATCAAACTTCAAGTTGATAAACTGAGTTAGACTTATCTCAAAGTAGTGATCTAAGGGGTAGTTGATAGAAGTGTTTTGAGGGATGTAGTGATCTATCCCCAAAACCTTATAAAGGTAGTTTTTCTAGCATAGAGTGACTATGGCCAAACTTTTGTATTCCACAACTAGTGAAGATTAGTGGATTTAGGTATGACCAACACACTATCGGTATATGCTCCTTGGAATAGCCCTTAGTGGTGAACCATGTAAAAGTTTTTTGTTGTCACTTTTCATGTGGATGTTTGATTTCTGATTGAATCCATCATATAGATTTAATGAGTTCCTACCAACATGGGAATGAGATCTATCACTTTAGAAGAAAAAGTTGACACACTAATTCACTCATCCCCTCTCATGGTGCTCTGGGGTCCTACAAGTGGTATCAGAGTCAGGTTCACCTATTTTGGATTCCCTATAGAAATTATTTTCTCATTTAAAGATTTGAGTTTCATTCCTGAGTCAACAATGAAGTGTAGTTTTGATGAAGATTCAATGAAAAGGTCTATATCCAGTAAGACCATGAAGAACAAGAAAAATAAAGAGAAGAGATAGTCGAAGAAGTCCCTCTTATCTAAAGAAGAGGCAGCATCTAGTTCTCCGTGAATTTCTAACAATGAAGATATTTCAGGCCTGGAAATTAGAGAGAAGGTGTCTTAGGGTTTCCAGAAATGCTAATAACAACCCTTATATCTCATCTAAATCAAAATATTTGAGTGATTAGAAGGTATGTGTTAGTATCTTTTAATATTGTCCTCAAAATAAGGATTAAAGCAAAAGTGGTTATGATGATCAATCTATAACCTCACAATAATTATCAGTTGATGTATTAATAAATTTTCTTCATGACATTCCTGAATAAAGCACCTCCCCTATTTGTGGATTATTTCTATGTATGTAGGTAGAAATAACCCAGCTAAGGAAAGAATTAGATTCTATGGAGGTAGGCTTTCAAAGAAAAGTTCTATAATGTTATAATCTCTCCAAATAGGTTGGAATCTTTAAAGAAATGAAGAGGGTACATGAAATAAGATTCTCAAAATACATCAATGTAGTTGAATAGAAAGAGGGAGTCAAAACGTCTCTTAAAGAAAAGATCCATGCACTTGAAGAGAAATTTAAAAATAGAACTAATGTAAAGGGTTTACAATTAGATGAAATATCTAAGAAGATCAAGGAACATGAATCTTTTATTAAGAAAAATAATAATATGAATGAAGAAAATTTTGTTATAATGAATAATGATTGTGAAGAAAATATGATTATGATTGAAGATCAGAAAATCATCCTCAATATGAAATGTCTATATTTGGAAGTTTAGTTATCCAATCTTGAGAATACATTTACTGATACTTCACAAAATAAGGAAACAATTTCTACAACTACTCAATTTTCAGTGGAGGATTAAAAATTTAAGGACCACCAACATGTGATAAGAATATCATGACATCATTTGATGATCTATCTCAACTAGTTGAGAAGAAATAGGTATCATCCAAACCAACTTCTGTTAATGTATCTAAACCTATTATCATGAAGAGTTCATGTTTTAATAAAAATATTGGACAAGTATGGATGAATAAATATGATAAGAAACCTACCACTATGACTAGGGTGGATAGGAAAAAGAGTATGGAATCAGGTTTCCCACCAAGAGAACAACAAGTCGTTAAGATGATCTAATAATCTCATACAGAAGAGATAAGGAGATCAAGATTTGTGGGTCAATGTTGGTGATACAACAGATGTGGTAATCATGCATTAAATTTTTGGAACAATCATCAAAGTGTAAAAGAAAAAAGTAAGTCTGTCTCATGGGGGAGAAAGCTAGAGATGAAGAAACAACATCCACAGGTCCAGAAGAATTTGTTTATTGTAAAAATATTTGTAATGCTTGATAACATCTATGATGTATTCAATGGAAGTGGTCACAAGGTTAATACATGCTCATCTCAACATGTTCCCAAATCTGATAAGAAAATAAGATCACAAAATCTTGCTAATAATGAAGAAGAAACCTTGGGATGAAGCAAAATAATTTTTTGAACATAAATCCTCCAAAGAAGTTATCAAAATAAGTATTGTGAGAAAACTTTGGATTCTAAATTCATGAATTTGATAGGTAGTGCATCCAAGAGAACTACTAATATGGAAGACATTCAAAAGAAACTATGTGAAAGATCCAATCGTGCTTCGATGGTTCCCAATGACATGTTAGTAATTTGGCTAGAATATTTGGAAAGAATTATAAAATGTGAATATTTACAGCCTAAGGCCAGTGAAAATAGAAAAAAAATCCCTAAATGATGAGGAAAATGGTTATGAGTGTTTGCTAAAAAATGAAAATCTCATGTTAAATAAGTCATGTGTGAGAGATGTAATAAATCTGGTCACATTGAAAAAGGTTGTTTAACCTTAATATTAGAACAATAAGCATTCATTAAGGGGATTAATAATTTTTCATCCATGAAGGTTGTCTACAAGAAAAATTCTCCACACAAAGTATAAAAGTATGTGAAGATATCCATGTTTCCTCAACATAAATTAAAACATATTTTCCAATGTGAAAGCATGAATACTAGAATAAGTAGATAAATATTGTTGAGAAGATCATTTCAACTGTGTAGTTTATATTGATGAAGTAAGGAGTATCCACCTTATTCCCTTAAACTTTTGTGTATTTTATTTGTTCTTATGGTGCAAGGAATTGAAGGTGAAGCAAGTTCTCACAGGATAAACTAAGAAGAATATAAGACTATCAATTCTCGATATCCAAGCTAAATAATTTACCATCTCTAAATGATTCCTCAATGCGATATTCAAATATAAATATGATAGAGGGTCATTTTTGGATGAAGTTGAAGATGCTTTACTCTAGATAACTAGGATAAATAAGGTACCATATTGAATGGGTCTTATTTATGGTATCCTGAAGAATAATTTTTCAAGCATTTTATCCTTGGTAAAGTTGAGGAAGTTATCCAATGTGGATAGTCACAAGATGGAAAACAATTCTAGTGTTTTCTACATACTAAAATTTCTTTAAATCCATTGTTAATGAGAATCACCATTATAAAGATGCTGAGAAATATTTCCCTTAAGGGGGAGACAAATGAAGAATTATTAATAAGCCTATAGAATCATTGTTTCAATTTTCATCTAACCTAATTATTCTGAAAATTGCATAAAGATTATGTCATTGGAATGGTAGTTTTGGTGATCAAGGGACATATTCAGATACTAAAATAGTGGAATACTTGTAAAATATTCCAGTTTGAAACAAATAATATGATTCATAAGAAGAGTCTAAAGAAGAAATAATGGTTGAAGAAACATCATCCAAACCTCACAGGAGAAATAGAAGAGAGGAAATCGATCAATATGATATCATTGGGGATTAGAAAGCTCCCGCACAGACAAGAAGAATGAGTAATGATGAATATTCTACCTTACTATCAATTGTGGAACCAAAAAAATTTGAAGAAGCTATTATGAGTATGGAAATGTCAATAGAAACAAGGCATGCCTAGTGTATAAAGGTTATGCCCAGATTGAAGGAATTGATGTTGAAGAAAGAGTTTCTCCAGTGGTGAGACTGGATTCGATCAGGATTATCCTTGCTATGGTAATTCAAAGAAGTTATAAAGTTTATCATATGGATGTTGAAGACAACATTCCTAGATGGTTTTATTGAAGAATAAATCTACATTGAATGACTGGAACCACGAGCATGGTATTCTTGTTTGGATTCTTATCTAAAGAAGCTCCAATTAAAAAGAAGAGGTGTCGATCATAATCTCTACGTGAAGAATTCATAGGAAGATCAATTTATGGTACTTGTGTATGTGAATGATATTATTCTTGGTGGAAGCAGGAAAATATCAGTGGAAAAAAATTTCAATCACATAAAATTAGAATATAAAATGTCTATGATTGGTGAACTCACATACATCTTAGGGCTGATAGTGATTCAAAAAATGTATTACACTTTCATTTATCAAGAAAAGTATGTAAGAGAGCTGTTGAAGAAATTTAATATGCATGACTCCAAACCAATGTTGACTCTGATTGTGGTTGGGAAAAAACTGGAAAATCATGAGGATGGGACTTCTATAGATCCCACAATGTATAGGAGAATTATTGGAAGCTTATTGTACCTAACAACAACACAACAAAATATTGTCTTTGAAACATTCTTAGAGGCCCATTTTCAGAGTAACTCAAAAGAAGAACATTTGGAGGTAGTAAAAAGAATCATGAGGTACATTCAAGGTACTCACAATTATGGATTATACTTTGCTAGAGGAATATATAGTAAACTATCAAAAAAAATTGATGTTGATTAGGATGGAGATGTTGTTAATAGAAATTCCACAAGTGGTGGAACATTATTTATTGGTAATAAATGTGTGGGATGGTTGAGTAATAAATAAGAAATTAATTCTCTCAGTACTATTGAATATGAGTATGTCTCCACTACAAAGGATTGCACTCATCTAATTTGGATGAAGTAACAACTGACTGATATTGGTGATGAGGTAAAATATCCAATGGTCATTCACTTTGATAACAAGAGTGAAATTAATCTTATGAAGAATCATGTTTATCATTCTTGCATGAAACACATTTAAATTAGATATCACTTCATCAAGGAAAAATTTGAACAAGTAATGGTTAAAATAGATCATGTGGGAACTGATGAGAAAGTGGTTGGTATTCTGAAAAAGCCACTGGAACCAGTTGTGTTTGAGAAACATTGGTTTAACCTCAACGTTCAACCACCTCCCATTGTATAAGGAGGTTATGAACATCCCCTCTCCCTAGTTAAATTAATTATTTTAATCTATTTGTGGAAGTGATGTAGGTTTATGGGGGAGATACAATCTAGGGGGAGTGTGTTTTCAGCACTACAAGTCAAAATTAGACTCTTTGGGTTTATTGATAATGGGGGTAGTAGATAAATTCAATGTTTCAAGGAGGATAATGAAATCTAGTTGTAGGAATATGGAGAATAGAGAAAGCCAAAAATTATACCATAGGAGAGAATGATGATTTATAAAGGGAGAAAATAATAACAGAGAAAAAAATTTAGTGTTATGAGGAAATAGTTAATCATTCCAAAAAATTAGAACCCAATTCATGATTCCCCTCTTGTTTTTTACATCAATAATTGCTCACATAGACTTAGAGTGTTGGCTGAGTTGTTTTTTTTATATCAGGTTTTGTTTATGTCTAGTGCTTCATTGAATTTATCTGTAGATTTCCAACAAACCCCAAGGGGTATATTATTAGAACCAAGGATTTTTTTTCTTGAAATGTAGTGTGGTTTGTGCTTGTTTTCAATCCTCTCATGGAAGATTGTGAAGTTTGGAAGGAAAGGGATCTTAAAGTTCAAGAAGACGTTAGTATTGAAGATGGCATCATTTCTCAGTGTTTGCCAAATTTTTGGGGTCCAAAATTTGGAAGTTGGATTGCATTGTGAAAATTGGATTTCCTTGAAGGCCTTATTAAAATATGGAAAAGGCATGAGTTTCACAAAGAATAGCTACATGAGTTTTATTTCTCAAAGGATTTATGATTTCTAATGGTGTGATTCGCGATTACGATGAGCACTGCAAAAAGTAGTTTTCTAGAATAAACTTTTCATAAATATGGTAAAGGCATGGATTTCGCAAAGCCTGGGATTATGTTTGTGAAGATGAGGAGCAACGCGAATAGAGACAATGTTTCTATGAGATTATGAGAAGTGGGGCATCGTGACTACGCAATGTGGTGATGGAGGGCTCCATGACTACGTCAAATTTCATTGGATCATCATGAAGGGAGGAGTGTCGTGAAGTTGTTTCTTAATGATCTGAAAAAATAATTGGAGGTGATGGAGCATCGTGAACGACCAAGCCTATAAATATGAGGCTACCCCTCTTTATTTATGATAAATTATTCTAAGGAAAATCTATAATTTTTATGATTTTGTGAATCCATGGGAGCTCTGCGAAACTAACATTCTATGTGAGATTGAGCATCATGAAAAGACTTGTTGAGTCTTAACTAATTACAATGCTTTTGGTTAATGATTACTTCATGATGATGAGGTATACCATGTTGACTCAGTGATCTTTTCAAAGGTGTTTATTCTGTGAAGGCAGGGGTGCTTCATGAAGGCAGTTTGTTCTGTGAAGGCAAGAGAGCTTTGTGAAGGCAGTTTGTTCTACGAAGGAAAGGAGCTTTGTAAAGGCAGTGAGATTCACAAAGGATCTTCATAAATGGCAGTTTTGAATATCATTTTTTATGTGGATAGGTCTTTCAAAGTGCATCAACTCAGGTGTAAAATTCCAAAAATTTCAAGGATTTTTTTTAAAATGCTTTGGAATTTTACGAGTCTGTGGCTTCTGACAGCACTTGATTCCGAGGCCCGATGTACCCAGAATCAATTTTCGAAGTTTAGATCTAGTACGTTCAGTGAACGAACAAGCGGGTTTTTCTAACTTTTGAACCGGTTCTTGGAATTAAAATCTGATGGCACCGATGAACTCGCAGTGCTGGTAATTTCTTAAGGGGACACTTACCGTAGTTGCGTTCTCAAAAGAGGAGAAGATAATTTTTTGGGGTTTGTTTAAGAAATAAATAAAAAAATTTGAAACAATTTCTATTTTCTTAAGGTGGTTTTTCCCTCCCATGGGTAGTTAAGAGTGGGGACCACAGCCACTTAACTACCCAAGTGGGGATGTTAGAGAGGTGGGGGCCCGCACGAGCCCCACCATTTAATTCCCTCTAAATCTCCTTAAGAAACCCCATTAATTTGACAAACCTCCATTAAATGTCACCTCAATCCATTAAATTATGTCAACCCATAATTTAATGAGGAACCTTCCTTTTTCCCTTTTTTAATTTAAACTACCAATGCGTTTAATTATGGGTAACATTATCTCTCCCTTCTTTAATTAAATGTCAACACTTTTAATTAGTGTGGTGAATTAATTATGGGAGAGTTTCTTTGCGTATAATAAAATAATAGGGGAAAACTATTATTTTATCAAGGGGAGAGCTTCGTTGTGTGAGGAAGAACGCCATCCTCCAACAAAGAATGACGAAGAACTTCGGCCTCCGATAAAGAATGACGAAGAATGCCAGTTCCTCAGAGATCGATGACGCGCCACCAATCCTCTTCCCCGCGGCCATAGAGGAGACGTCGCTTCCTCCTCGGCGCACCCTGACGACGCCTACGATCCTCTTCTCCGCGACGTTGTGTACCGCGATGCTGACAATCATCTTCCTTGTTGAGGTAGGGGTCTTTGGTATAAATTTCTTCATGTGATTTTTATACCCTTGACATGGCGTGCTTTATTGATGGTAATTTTTAAAACCACTAATGTGGTGGGTGCAGACTAACGAACAAGTCTGAACCCACCGTTGTTTTGTTCCTGATGCGTGGAATCCTTGGAGATGATAAAATGGGACCGTTTTGGAGATTGAAGGTCTTCGCAGTAATGTAAGGGTCCCGAGATGACCGCAGGCGCATACGGGAGCGAGAACGGACCACCGGAACGACTCCGGTGGCCCGCGGAAATCACCGGTGGCGCGGGTCGCCGGCGCGGCGGCGTCGGCGGCGGCTGGCACCGGCCAGCCACCCGGAGGTGGCCGCGCCCCAGCGCATCGTGGCGGTGAGGGGCCAGATCCTGCGTCCGCGCGGGATCCGGGGGAGACGCGGTGCCAGGCACCGCGTCCGCCGAACAAAGGGGGGACCGCATCCCCCCTGCTCGGCCAGCTGGTCGAGCCAGCGCACCCCCCGGTCGGGCCGAGGCAGGTCGCGTGGACCGGGTCGGGCCTCACCCAGTCGGGTCGGGCCGTGCCCTACCAGGACGGACCTGGTTCGGGTCGACCCAGTTTGGGCCGACCCATGGGGGGGTTGGGTCGGGTCGGGCCGGGCCCAGACCCCCCCACTTCGGACCATTTTCGGTATTTTACACATAACTTGAGGTATAGACCTCTGATCGACGCACCTTGAATTGAGTAGGAATACTTGGACCAATACGGTCGTTTTGATATATTAAACTTGAGGTTTCGGCAAAGTTTAGGTACGACCGGGTTGGTTCGAACTCGAAACAAACTGCGCCCTTGGAGCAGAAATGCTTATAACTTAAGGACCGGGCGTCCGATTGACGTGCCGTCAATTGCATTGGGATACTTTTTTTGAGACGGTCCTTTTTTTCTTACTCCTCTTGAGGTTTGGATGCATCTTGAGTACATTTGGGTTGGTTTTAGCTTAAAAACTAACCGGGACCCTGGAACGGACTAGCCAATAACTCTCAGACCGGGCGTCTGATTGACGCACCGTTTGTCGCGTTGGGTTTCTTTTGATGAGACAGATCTTTGGGATACATAAAATCTGAACTTCATGACATTTTATGTATCGTCTCTCTTTTTCTCGAGGAGCGGACCCTCCCGGAATCGAGCATGTTGTGTGCGGGAACCCTAGAGCTGGCTGCAACTGCATCGACTTCTATACTAGAATCCTCTGTGGGTTCGACAGCAACGACTACCATACTGGAATCCTCCGTGGGTTCGACGACGATGACTATTGTTCTTGTATCCTATGTGGGTCCAGTAGTATTGACCTTTGTACTTTTATCCTGTGTGGGTCCGGCAGAGTAGCTGGTCTTGTATCCTGTGTGGGTCCGACAACTTAGCTGGTCTTGTATCCTATGTGGGTCTGACAGCTTAGATGAATCAGTTGCTACATCTGATCTTTGACGGCGATGACTATTGTTCTTGTATCCTATGTGGTTCTAGTAGTATTGACCTCTGTACTTGTATCCTGTGTGGTTCTGGCAGAGTAGCTGGTCTTGTATCCTGTGTGGGTCCGACAGCTTAGCTGGTCTTGTATCCTATGTGGGTCTGACAGCTTAGATGAATCAGTTGCTACATCTGATCATCTCTATCACCTTACGAAGTGTATACCTATGTGAGTTTAGTATTTATTCTCAATCATTATCCTTTATGTGGTTGACTTGCTTTCCTGTGTGGATTGGGTTGTGCTTTCCTGTGTGGACTGGGTTTTGCTTTCCTATGTGGACTGGGTTGTGCTTGGGCTCGGAGATGGAGTCGAATTGTAACTGATGACTTAGGTATATGTATGGGTATATACCTAAGTAGTGTTGTTGATACTTCGTGATTGTATCTTTCCTTTGGTGGTTTATCCTTCGTGGATTCTGAGAGACCTTCGGGGGTCTTGGGGTCCCTACTAAGTATCGTATACTCACCCCTGCACGGGCTATGCCCACACTACGTTGTGTTGGATGCAGACGATGGACAGCACTGATCGAGGTGGAGGATTGTGGAGCCGGATGGTACCCGGAGGTGGACCACTTGTCGGGACGTACACGAAGCGGACGGTCGGACCCGAGGAGCTGAGGAGACTATCTGTATCCACCCTTCAGGTGGGATTTCCGGAGGATGACTTGGTTTTTCTATTTTACTTGATGTTGTTGTATTTTCCTTTCAGTTGTACTGTACTTCAGTTGGGTTTGTATACTAGCCCATTTACTTTTTCATCACTTACCTTGTACTCGGTTTTACTTAGGTTTACTTCTCTTGTGTACTCTGTTGTGTATGTTACTTTATAAAAGAAATTCCTTCCCTTATTTTGGGATTTACGCCTTTGGTGCTAGTCACCAGCCCCTGGCCTATGGAAGGCGGGCTTGGGGTAGTCTTGGCAAGGGCCCCGAGGATGGGTCATGACATCAGGTATATGGTGAAAGAAGAGTCGCGTGTTAATTCAGGGACAAAGACTTTAATGAAAAACCATTGAAGCAACCTTTAAGTCGACAAATTGAGTTAGACTTCTATAAAAGTAGTGAGCTAAGGGGGAGTCATCAGAAGTGTTTTGAGGGACGTAGTGATCTATCCTTGAAACCTTGTAAAGGTAGTGTGTCTAGTATAAATTGATTGTGTTCGAACATTTGTATTCCAAAACTAGTGAAGATTAGTAGATTTAGGTACGACCGACACATTGTTGGCATATTCTTCTTAGACTAGACCTTAGTGGTTAACCAAGTAAAAGTGTTTTGTTGTCACTATGTATGTAAATATTTTATTTCTTATTAAATCCATCATACAAGATTAACTAGTTCCTACCAACATGGGAACAAGATCCGTCACTTTAGAAGAAAAAGTTGACACCCTGATTCACCCTCTCCTTCAGGGTGCTCTGGGGTCCTACACTTTGTTATCCTTATCTCTCATTATCTATTTTTTATTGTCTCTCATTGGTTTTTTTTTAGATTATTCCACCAAATCATGGTATAATCATCCCGTTGTGATGGGAATTTTTCCCAGATCATGTAAATGAGGTCCTGTGATATCTCATGTAAATTTTTTCTCATAAATTTGATGATGGTACATCATCGCATGAATTTTTCAATGGTTTTATTTAAAATTGAATTAAATCAACATGTATTTAGACTCTGATTATTAGGGCCTTCACCCAAGATTATATCGGGGTGTGTCATGGACCCGTCGGGTGTGATCGGTTTTCATTTGGGTATGATGGGATCACTTGTTGAGTCATTCAATGATTATGCCTAATTTGAATTAATTTTAAATAAAATTGTTAATTTTAATTTTAATTTTAATAATTAATTATATAATTTTATAATTAATTAATGGTCATGGATGATTAAGTTAGGCCCTCATGACAAGGGACGATGACTGGATGGACTTAGAGAGGACTAGATAGTGATGTCTAAGTTGTGCTTGAAAAGGAAATGGCTTCGGTAAAAGGTAGGTGGTCCCTTATACATTCCATTATGGTATTTATGAATTTTTGTAATGACTACATGTGATATGTATGGTCTCACCACTATGGTTGATTAACCCCTTTTATTAAATAAATTGTTTAGTTTAAATTAAATTCCTAAAATTGGACAAAGTGTTAAGGGTCATGTTGGAACATTGTGCACTGACTGGTTTTCCTCGGTTGTAAATGGTCGAGGATTTGATTATATATGGGTGACCATATATACATGGAACCCCATGAGGTGTGTGATTGGAATATTTAGGAAAATTGTCCCTTAGCATAGGTGACCCATTGACCTTTGAGTAGAGGGATGTGACAAGATGAAAATGAGTGGGCCAAATAGGTCATGGCAGAACCATGAGATGCCTTAGATCCATTTAGTTAGTACAAAAAATTGTGGGGTGAGTGTCCCTCCCCCACTGAGACATGATTAACCGAGTGGGTAGACCCGAGGAGACAGATGGATAGGTTGGGTGTTCGAACCAACTTAGAGTGTTTTTAAAAGGGGACATTCTTGAGTCCATCTTCCTCATGATACTTTTCTAAGAGGCCAGTGAGACCACTATTAGACTTTAATGATTTCAAGGGATGATTTTCCCTTCGAGTGATGGGTGTTGACCCAAGATATGTGTTTGAGATCAAGGGAACCTAGTGAGGTTTTCACATTTATAATGAGACCTAGGGAAACTTGAAATATTCCCAGTTGATGTAGAACATAGAGAGGATTAGACCAAGGGAGTTAAGTTGTCAATGCTTGTCTTGACCCTTACTCTAGTGAAATATAAAGTGGGAACTTAAATGGTAAATTGAATGGTAAATTATTATTAATTAGTTATAATTTAATTGAAATGGTAAACATATTGAATAATGTTTGAGGGATGGTGGATTACCTCAGGAGTTTATATTTCTTTATGCCTATGGTTTCGGGTAGGGGATATGACACCCCTAGTGTATGATGGATCTTTAGGTAGGGGATATGACCCCCCACCCCCTCATAGTTTGGGATGCCTTATACAAGCTCCTTGGATCTGGGGTAGATGATGTAACCCCCCCCCCCACACACACACACACATAGCTTGGGATGATGTGGAAGCACTACTTAGATCCAAAAATAGGGTATGTGACCCCCCTGTATAGATTTGGATACTATGGACTACCCTGATTGGGAGGCAGCTATTAAGCCTACATACCATGGTGAGTTAGGCCCCAGTTTTTTATCTCATGAATACTTAGGTGAGTTAGACCATGGGTTTTTTATCTCATTCATACCAGGGTTAGTTAGACCATGGGTCTTTATCTCATGTATATCAGGGTGAGTTCAACCCCTAGTATTTATCTCGCACATATTAGGGTGAGTTAGACCCTAGGTTTTTATCTTCTATATAACAGGATGATATAGGCCCTAGGGTGATTATATCCTATATATTGGGGTTATTTATACCCTAAATGATTACATTGGTTGGAACAATTACGCAACGTACTCAGAGACACTTCGACACTGGATGAAGTAGGTTTGGGCCAATCCTAGGTGTTGTGCATGACCTGTGGATCAATAGTGGTTATTTATTTACACTTACAGAGTTACTTATTTATTTTATAATCATATCCCATGTTTAAACTATATTTTCTGGTTATGTGAAGGTCTATTTTGGTGGTTCACTACTAATTTGTAATCACACCTTGTCCGGGTGGCCATGACACTTGGGTACCTGAGAATACCTCTCACCTAGTTATAGGTTCAGGTTAGGTTGAGGAACAATGTTTCTTGATCGATCTAGAGTAGCATAAGTGGGATTCAGAGACTGGGCTTTAGGTGAGTCTCAAGGGTTTTAGTAAATATCCCTATATTTTTATTCTATTTTTTATTTTCATATGTGATCATCCTGGTGGGTGATCGTTGTTTGTATGATTGCCTACTTACACAATTAATTTGTTATTATTGATTTATGTTTATTGCTTACGTGTACTCTGATGATTTATGGTGTGGATGATTTTTGGTTTATTTCACTATTATTATGCACTCTAATATGAGGGTATAGTCTCCCCACAATATCACACTAGACACCTGCTACTAGTCGGTGGCCTCTGGCATATGGGGAAGTGTGCTTGAGGTCACGTGGCAACCTAGTTTTTTTATTGTTCATAATAAATTAGGGAAAGGATGTTATAAACCATTTGGTAGATATTTTTACTAAGCCTTTAGATATAGTGAAGTTTTAAAACATTGAGTTTAAACTTGGAATGAGGGAAATTTGATTTTAAATTAAAACCTGGAATATGTACAGGGGGTATCAATTACTATTATTATTTCTAACTATTCTCATAGATCACTTATAGCATTTTTTTATTCTTATAAATGAGATATTCAAAATTTTGGATGTTTGCTATTATATCTATTTTAGTAACAAAAAACTGAAATTTTAGGTAAGTATTGTTATGATTGTTTGTTTATTCTTTTTAAAAGTATGCATTAATTTAGGGGGAGTTATCCTATTAATTTATTTCTATTTGAGCATGTTGAATTTGTTTAAACTATTTTTATTAGTTTTTAAATGGAGGTAATCTTTTGTTTTTTAAAAACCATTAATTTTTAATTTGGTTTAACTTTTTGTTATTTAAAAAAGAAGGTGATTTTTCATGTTTTTAGATAATTGGTTTTGTAATTATAAAATAGGGTGAGATTATTAGAGTGACTCATTTCCTCTCTATCTATTTTGTTTTAATAATTACAAAACTTTCCATTATGTGTTTATATCTTTTTTATAATTTCTTTAGAAATGTGTTGACTTTGATGAATTTTTTATTTCTATTATATATGAAAATTTTCTATAAGTACTACATCTTACATATTTTTTATGCTACTTATGTAACGATTTTAAATTTATCTAACTATTTGACCTTTACATTCATAGAAATAACCCTTATGAAATCTAGGTTAATGAATTTTGGTAAAGGGATATACCCTTATGCTTACAAGGAGTGGTATAAATGACCCTTAGGAAAATTCTAATGACCCTTATAAAATTTATTATGACCCTTAGGTTCATTTTTAAAGTAATAAACCTTACGCATTATAGATTTACCCTTACATTTTCAACATGTTGAATATTTCAAAAATTATTTTCCTATTACGTATTATAGATGACCCTTTCATGCTGAATAAATGGCCCTTATGCAATATACTTTACCCTTATATTTTTCTATTTTCAGAATTTCTGTAAAGTGATGACTCTTATACATTTCAAGATGTCCCTTACATGGATTTGAATGGCCCTTATAGAAATCAAGTTGACCCTTGAGAAATATTTTTACTTGAAATTTTTCTAAATGTTGAATTAACATTATGGTTTTTTTCTATGAACCTTATGATAGGAAAATGACCCTTATAGTTTATATATATCGACCCTTAAATTTTGGACATAACTATTTTTTAAGTGTTGAATATATTTTTTTTACTCTTAAAATTTATTTTAAATTTTAAATTATATTATTTATTTTTAATCATTATTTATTATTTATTTATTGTAATCAAACAATATGGTTTCACATTTAGTTTTATTTTTACAAAAAAGTGGAAACTGATTTGAAGGTGATTAATTGAGGATCACACATGCCTTAAATATGAAAATTAATGTGTAGACTATTTTATGAGAAATTAATGGAAGAAAAATTTAATATTTAAACAACTTTGAAGTAGTCATTATCTTTGTAGTGATAATATTATGGACATTTTTTTAGCAAAGAAAAATTGTAGTGTCTAGATATTTGAAGATGTTATGAATGGATAAATCTTTATAAATTTATATAGACAAAACCATAAATATACATGATACTTGAATGCGAACACCTACTATGATCACACTACTACAGCTTCTTAACTGGACTTCATTGTAAAAAAATACACTACCCAAATGATCAAATCCACCATAACATTCAAAACTTTCAATATTTAATTCTTATTTTCTGGTGTTGTAATTTATTTATCTTTTTTTGAGTGTGTTTGTGTTGGTTTATGTTTTTTCATTAAAAATAAGGGATTTTTTGGTTATTACTCCACTAAAAGGTGGGAGTGTGTTGGTTATAACTCTACTAGAAAAGATACATGTTGTAATAGGTTGTGAATCCCCATTAAAAGTCAGGTTGTTATGGTGGTTATGCCTCCACTAAAAAAGGAAGGTTGTAATTAGGTTGTGAATCCCCTACAAAATTCAAGTTTATTAGCAGGTGTCATTTATCTTATAGATAGAGATAAGTGAAGAGTATATGCAGGATCCTTTTTTTATCTGAACTACTATAAAAATTCCCTGTGTTCTTTATTTATTTTACACTACACTTGCATTTTTATTTTTAGTCTAACTCTAATTTTAAATTTCTTATTGAATTTTAAAACTGGAAAATTCACCCCCCCCCCTCATGACCTTCTCGTCTATATCAACTCATACAAACAATTATTATATTACTTAAATTTCTACATGGAATCATACTTATACCTCATCAAGTAGATATATCTATATCTACTGAAGTTGTCAGTAAAAATTATGTGAGAATCCACCTATAGATTATATTAGAAAGGGACCACACACATGTGTGTAAACTAAATATGGATGCTCTGTGTCTCTATCACCCTTTCCACTGAAAGTATATTTTGTCATTTTTCCTTATAAACAAGCATGATATATATCTAAGGGTTTCACTTCAAAAGTATCTAAATACCCTTCTTGATAAAATATTTTCAATAACTTCTAGTTTACATGACCGAGTTGGTGATGGCATGAATAGGTGTGATACGAGTCATGTGAAATTTATTTGTTATCAATTATCAATACTTAATTTTCATATTCTAGTATTTAAAGATTTCTATTCAGACATGTCATGCCATAACATATGATATATTTATAAAAGTGGAAACTTTTGTTTTCAAACATGAAAACAAATCTATCCATGTCTAAACTTAATATATAAATGATGTTTTTAGTTTCACTGGGCACATAATAATATTTCTTCAAAACTAAAATCAATCCATATGGTAATGTGATATGGTAGTCTCTTATAGTCAATGAAGTTAGTCGTGATCCATTGGTAGCTCAAAGATCCACCTTACCCTTAGTGATCTTCTAAACTATACTTAGTTCCTATAATTGGATACAAATATGTGAATTAAAAGTTGTATCTAATATCCAATTTGTAGAAATGGATAGATTGAATTTGATAATTATCATACATGAATATCATCTTTGCTTCTTCACTAAGGTAATGTTATTTTTATAAGGACCCTTCTCATTATAATCAAAATAAATGAAACCCTTCTCTTTATCCTCCATATGAGTCTTTCATTTCTTGGAAGGGAATTAAAAATGTGTCTTTGGATAAGAACATACCTCGGAGATTTTTTCCTTGCCCTTCCTTATGTTCACTACAATGATAAGGGGGTTTTCTTACTTCATGTTTTTATCCACTTAGTAAATCAAAGTAAAAATATTTGGAAGAGACTTATCCATATTGGTCATGATGAAATTGACAATAAATCTCAAGAAACTTAGAGGAAGATAAGAGAGGATGAGGTATGTTCATAGATCTTTATACAACTTGAATCCTATAATTTCCTAATTATCAATGTATCCAATTATATTAACTACCCAAAACCCAATGGGAATTCCTTATCCCAACTTTTATGTAAAAAGTGACTTGATAAATTTATACCTCTCTTGTATTGCTTTCTCCAGATCTAAATCATGGAGATGAGATGACATGGAGTATGAATCCATGTCTTTATAAAACTTTTGAATATCACTATACACGGATGATAATATGAGACATTGTATATCCAATACATCAACCACGTATTTCCAAAATAAATTGTCTTCCTCCTCACTTTACTCCTTGGAAATATCTATATAAATAGGAAACTCGAATACATATAACTTCCCTTATTAGAATAGTATGATTTTTAAGTGATTGTACCACTCCTATGAGTTTACACTAATAAATATATTCTCTTTCTATAAGATCAAATGTAGTGTGAGTGAATTAGTAATGTGACTTTCCATTATCTATAGAAAATAAAATAAATTTAGTAATTTATCTTGATTACTAGTCATGAAGTAATTATTTAGTGAATTAATTTTGTCTCCCACTACTTTGTCAAATACTAACAACCCTCACCATTGGATTCAAAATATCCAACCACCTGGATATTTTAGTGACACAGATCAATATTTCCCTTATCATAACCTAGATGGAGGCCTTATCAAATTATTCAAATGTATAGATAGTCTTTACATGTCAATCGAATTAACTCACAACACTTTGATCTTGAGTGGATCCCTAATCCTAAAATACTATAGTTGGATTTATTTAACACCAGTCTCCAAGTTACACCAATTCTTGTAGGGGAAACTACTCTTGATGTTAAGAAAGTTAAGTTGATCCAAGTCTTTCATTAAAATTACTAGATAATTAAAAGTAACCTAAAAATGACCAAACCAGTAATTTGAACTATGGTTGTATTATAACTCAAGTGATGAAA
This sequence comes from Viscum album, assembly GCA_963277665.1. Lineage (NCBI taxonomy): Eukaryota > Viridiplantae > Streptophyta > Magnoliopsida > Santalales > Viscaceae > Viscum > Viscum album. The sequence continues at coordinate 826,326,812 of OY728132.1, forward strand.
GGAATTTGGTGACTTGATATTTTAATTGATGGATTTTGTTTAACTTATGCATAAATATCCTTTATTTTATTATTCACATGCTTGTTAATTTTATGTGAAACCTATATAATTAATTAATCATGTTTGATAAAATAATTTTTTACTTATATAAATTTTACTTGTATAAGATATATTATTTTATCTTTTCATACTTGTTAATTACTTTATATGTGGACTTACATAAGTAATTAATTATACCAGATAAAATATATCTAATATGTTTATTTTATTTTATCTAAGCATGCATGTTAATTTATTTGTATTATGTGATCATGTTTAATTAAAATAATAAATAACCTTGTATCTCATAAATAAATAAATAAATATGCATCGATAAAAAAAAATAAGGTTGTGATATGATCATGAGATTTTATCTACCAATTGGCTTATTGAGTGGGGATAAACCAACCTTAATCATGGGGGTAGTAATTCCTTAAGCCCTAGCTTAGCTCGAGTTACATCATCCATCATTATATTGGATATATATCAGCTTAGGTCTGGAACCATCTCCTCTAGCTTGAAGTCCATCCTTTACAAATGTATATTTGCATTTAAGTGAGGGAAACCAGAGGTTTGGGGTTACATAAAATAATCCATGGACACACAGGCCCATACATAATAAAGGAGTTAATGATGATTCAAAAATCATTACATTTAATTTGATAATAAATAAAACATAAACAATGAAGTAAATAATTAAATTAAATAAATAAATCCAAAAAATACACAGGTCAGTAAAATTTCATGATCATTCACAACATGCAACAAAAAATACATTTAGAATTACTAGCATTAATTTTCAATCATTATATTTAAGATAAATTTACTTAATTTAATAAATTAATAAAATGATTATTTACCTTAAAATTCTATCCAACTAACAATCCTTAAGACATAATAATAATCCCATCATTTATTAGTTAAATAAATTAAATATATTTAATTTTTATTTAAATAATTTAAGCACACAATATATACTTTGGATGACATAGATGTGTAATACCTACATCATATTAAATCTAATTTATGGATATTTAATACTTATGCAATGTTTATTGTCACATGACACATCATGTGACACATGTTATGTATAGTCCATGCCATGTACCATGCACTTACACAACATGTAGGTATATAAATCATGTCATGATATAAAAAGTGTGTAGTTCTATATGGTTAAACAATTCAATCTTTATAGTGTGTATGACCACATGACACGCCATAAATATATACGATTTGTGCAATTGGAAATGTCTTTAATACACAGCGTGCATGACGTTTTAGTTCTCGAAATAGAAAAAACGCCTATTGAGTCAATGACCAACTCAGATTATGTTGAATTTGATGGATCATTTGTATATTCTACAAGACATAAACATCATGACCAATGAAATTTTTCTAAAGAATATTGACAAAGATGGTCACTAGAACTAAGAGAAGATCTGTTCACATTAAATTTATAATTAATTTAAATAGATTTAAAGAAATAATATCTCATTATTAAGATCTGTCTTTGAGGAAGATATTGATTATCTGAAACCCTTTTTGGTCAACCATTGTTTCTCTTGTAGGACTTGAGTGTAGAATCCCTCTACTAGTGATCCACACATGCTCCTATGATCTTTTAAAAACACTAATGGATTTTTGGGTGATAGAACAATGGATTGATCACCTTGTGGTGTTTGTCTTGATCACTACGATGATTCCTTCAATCTTGAAGAATAATCCTTGCAATGTAATTCTTGAGATGATAGAGGAGTAAGTATAATTTTAGAGAATTCTTCACTCGTGAGAGAGATCCCTAGATTTCTTTGTGTACAATGATTCTCTATATCGATCAATTCCTACACAATAAACATAGTTGTCTATCTATAGAGATAAATTTATGATTAAAATATTATTTAATTACACAACACTCCTTAAATAATATATTAAACCTTATATGACCTTATGTCATGTAATAATAATAATAATAATAATAATAATAATAATAATAATTTCTCATGATGTGTGAAGAACACAAATAGATTTTAGAGAAAATATTTGTGTCGTAATTGTTGTAAATACATTTTTTTGAGAAAAAGAAAATGTGACATTAATTGAAGATTGGGGTTCTCTCATTGAATCAGTATATAGAATTATTTATATGTTGGCAAAGATATTTTGATTTGAGGAATTTTCTTTAAATAAAGAATTAATTTTAAGTGTGACGATTGCAGAGCTATTCAGTAGTTATTTAAAACATGTTTAATTATTTAATTGAGCTTGACACAAATGTTTACAAAAATTTAAGAAAATACCATGAAAAATTATTTATGATGCATGATGTGATTTTCATGTTGTTTGTAGAATATTTTTGAGAACGATGACTTTGGGTTTGGAATATTGAGTTAGATTTTAATGAGAATGAGAATATGGCTTGGTTTTTCATATGGTTTTTGTATGTGTATTTTGGTTGTATATGGCCAAGATTTTTTTGTTTGATATTATATTTTTTTAGATTGGATTTATTGTGGGAGTATTACTTTATGAAAGAGTACTATAAAAAAATAAATTAATACTCGGCCAAAGGGCCTAAATTGAAAGGAGTATCTGTACCTAAAGAAGCATAGTCGTCTGATTGCCTCATCTGAGTTTTGCATCATGAGGTCTGTCTGAATAAACTCCCGTTGTTTGATCTATTTGATCCATCATCTGGGTCATCCATTCCATTTAGCCATGATTTCTTCTCCAGCAAGTCATTGAAGGGTTCCTACTTGCTGGGATCTCCAACAATGTCGTTAGCCTACTTAATATGAGTTTCAAATCATCATTTGAATATTCGAATCCATTCGGTCGACTATGTCGCGCCATCATGTCTCTATCTGACTTTTTCTTCATCCTCATCCCACACCCGAGAGTCCTATTCATCAATGGAATTCTTGAAGCAGTAATGTCAACCAAAGCTAGATCTAGAACTTCTCTTCATCGATTCATCAATTTGAAGGTCCAAAATTGATCAAAATGAAATGTTGATCTCTTTGCATCATTTTACGAAGTTCAATCTGATGAAAAATAGTGAGATTAAAATTATCATTTTCAGTGATGATAATGGTTTGCGGTACATAATTTGTTCATCTCAAGATCTTAAGAAAAAAAAATCTAAGTGGTTGACCATGATTCTTGAAGGTTCTGAAACTTTATATGTTTCCTATAAATACCATTTGATGTGATCATTTGTTGTTGTTTCTTATCTCTCATATTAGAGTTTATTTTCACATCTGAGAGACGATCAAAATCTTGAGAGAGAAACATAGAATATTATGAGTTCTATATTTTCAAACCAAGGAGGTACTGTGATTTTGAATTCTGCAGATGTAATCTCATGAAGATGATGAATGTTTGAGATTCCGCAAATATGTTTTGTGAAGAATAGTGAGAAGCATCAAGGTTCCACAAAGAACTATGAATCGTGTATATTTTGAGTTACCATGTACTGTTTGAGAAGTAAATAGAACTAAAAACTACACTGGTTCATAAGGAAGAAAGTGGAGTCATTGAAACTAGTACTACGCAAAGGAAACAGAAGTACCGTGAACTATTTCATTTTGTGAAGAAGAAGGAAGTATTATTTTTTACTATTTTTCAAAGAGGAAGGATACACCGCATACTGTTTTTAAAGTAAACAGCTTACTCTTATTGAAAAGGTATAGTAAAGGTACACAAAGAAAAAGGTTGTTGTAACACCCTAAGGTTTTCCAAATAAATTTAATGAAATGCATGAAGCACTTTGTCTCTTTATATTGGAACTTTGTTTTATATAGAGTTATAATCTATCTTTTAAACATAATTTTTCCACTTCTATGATTTGAATTTTGAAAAACAGTCATCTACATTTGTGATCAGTAAGTTATTTAGAGTCTGATAAAACTAACTTATTTTTTTTGAATAGTAACATACCCTTATGAATAGTAATATAAATAGTAATATGACCCTTATGAATAGTAAATCATATTATTGTTTTATTTTCTTAAGGTTATAAGATAATGATGTCTTGATTAATTTTTCAAGGTGATATAAAATCATTTCTAGTTTTAAAATTGTTATTTTTGGAACAAAATATGATTTTATTTAAAAATTAATTTAATCATATTTAGAAAATTATTTTCTAAAAATGGAGTTTCTTTTTGAATTCTACATGTCAAGAAATGGATAGGGTGAATTTTTGGGATTAATCTGAAAAAAATGATTTTTTTGGTGAATAGTGAAATACAGTAATTAACCAAATATGCTAAATAAATGAATTTCTGCATCACGCTTGAGTCATGGATGATGTAAATGGACATTGGTTCAAACTCACATGCAATTATTACTATTTGGGTTCACATGAATCAAGACTATTCAAAATCTTTATCAAAAATATTAAACTAATGATTAAAATAATGTAAAACCCCTCCTCTCCTCCACTATAAATACCACCCTCACCCTCCTCTTCCTCTCACACCACTCAAGCCTTGATCCTTGTATAAGTTATACAAAATAATATTCCCAAATATCTTCCCCACTTCCAAGACCTAATGGTCTCACCAAAGGGCCAAACCCAAAGGCCTTAAGGAGGATCTCATGGAGAAGAGATCAAGAGGTAAAAATCCTCTTTTATTTTCATGTGATTTCTTTTCAATTATTTTCATTTATTATTATCTCTTATCATCCCATTATCCAAGAGGAATGAAAGATCCATAATATTATATATTATTTATTTTATCATGTTTATGGACAAATTCATCAATTTACTTCTTCCCCTCCCCCGTCTTATTCTAAAAATAAGAACACCATTCGCGGTGTACCGATTTACCAAAATTGTGGATGATGTGTTTTCAATTTATTTTACCTCATTTAAAGATGTTTTTAAAACAACTTTTATGGTTGAATCAGATTGTAAATTTTATTATATTACCTCTATTATGTTCTTTAATTAACTTATACACATAATATTATATGATGAAACAAGTTTGTGATTATCAAATAACTGCCAAAATGATCTAAACAGATATCACTAAAGATTTATATAATGATTCATCCTCATACCATATAACCAAAATTATTTATGGAATAATTTAATATTCTAGAAACATATTAATATCATTTCATTCCAATTCTGTAATTTCATTTCCATACAACAAGAAAATCAAATACAAATCGGCCATAAAAATCATGTAAAGAACGCACACGAAACAATGGAAGGAACAAAATACTAATAATTAAAGGGTGAAATGATGTTATTAAATGATCATATAAGGTGTTATAAACATGAATATTTTTATTTAAGATATTAATAACACTCTTTTAACCATTATACAGAAGGTTTAAACACTTTTTTAAGTAATACGAACCCGAGGTGAGGGAATTCTGAAGCCAATTTCCATTCTTTGGGCTAACTTTCTACTTAATGAATTATGTGGTATTAAAATTGTTTGTGTGATTAATTTTGTTTATATTATGTTTAATTATGTGTATTTATAGTGTATATACCTATTCCATACACTCTATTAAGTCTCACTTCAATTATATGATATTTGTAAGGGGATTTTCTTTTAAAATTCTCTTTTAAAATTCTGATTTACAAGATTCAAAAGTAATGTTTTTATGAAATTATTCATGTTGTATAATTATGTTATGGTTCTTGGGAATTGTTTATGATGAAGTTTAGGACCTATATCTCCCTAAAATTCATTTTTTATGTGTAATTTGGAGTTCGGACATATGGTTACCCTAATTGTAACTACGATGGTTACAAAATAAGGTAGTCGTGAGGGTTACATTGTAAGGTAGTCGTGAGGGTTAAAAATCATAAGGTAGTCAAGAGGTTAACAAGATTATGTAAGTAATTCCCCAAGATACCTATATGGTTCTATTTATATTTTTTATGTTTTGTGTAAATCTTTTTTAAATCTCAAGTTTCACAAAGTAAGTATATATGGGTGATAAGTATGTCTTTTTTTTAAATGATTTCATACATTTACAAGTATTCATGGACTAATGTTTTCTTTGCTTCTTTTTATATCCCTTACTGAGATTTTTGTGCTCATCCCAAGTTTTTAAATTATTTTCATAGGTTATAAAGATGTGTAAGAAAAATAAGGAATCCAAGTTAAATGTTATGAATATTTGTCAAAGAAAACATATTTTATTTGAAAAGTTTTATATTTTAGAAGAAATGGATACTGTTTTTGTGGTATAATATTTGTATAAATGTGGAGTGTTATGTATGTATTATATCCCAATTCTCTAAAACTATAAACTTGAAAAGATCCTCAATGTGAAAGGAAGTAAGTTCATGAATAAAATTCAAGATTATGTAATGTAATAAGGTCATGTCCTTATAATTGGTATCATAGGATGGTTTAGATAACTTTAGGGGTTGGGATGATGTTAAAAGAATACCATAAATAATTTTTACTCTATGTTTAATTTAAAATGTTCTATCATTTAAATATTTCCATGTTTCTTCATCTAAGATATGTCTATTCAGAATGGTTTTCCACAGAAAGAATAGGGAAGCTGATGTTGGAAGGAATCGGGAGGCTGATATCTTTCTGAATCCATAACTGGGAATGGTGGGAATTGGAACTGAGTAGTTTGTGATAGTAATGGATCAACTGACATAGGGAATAAATGGTGGTGGCATCTATGTAAGAGAACAACCAGATATACCACAAAGGAATATGACAATAGTGTAACATTTTATGAGGCAACACCCTCCTGCTTTCAATGGATCTTCTAATCCAATAGCAGTAGAAGGATGGATTAAATCCCTTGAAAAGATATTTGATGTTTTTTTATGTTCACATAATCAAAATTTAAGTCTTTCTATTTATCATTTTGAAGGTGAAGCTGATCAGTGGTGGTCAATGGTCAAGAATATCAGGGATAGAGAGGATATTGAAACCATAAATTGGGATGAATTTAAAATAATTTTCCTTGAAAAATATTTTCCAAATGTGGTTCGACTTAGGATGGAGAAGAAATTCCTTGAATTGAAGTTGAATAAGGAATATTTAGTGGTTTTATAAGAAGAAAACTTCACTTGACTGGCAAGGTATGCTCCAAATCTTATAAGGATAAGAATAGGAACTTGTACAATGTGCTGATAGGGTAGAAATGGAGTTCATTGATGGTCATGTGCACTTTAAAAATAAGGATGAGAATAAGTATAGATGGTAAGTGATGGGTAAGAATCAATCAAATAAATATGATGGTGAGAAAGTCCTGTTTCTAATTTGTGAAAGGTGTAGGAAAAAGCACCTTAGGGAATTCCTTACCAAAACTAGGAAGTGTTTTCTATATGTTAAGTTTGGACATATGTCCTGAGATTGTAAAGAAATTGATCCTAAGACTAATCTTGATAAGAAAAATATAAAGTGTTTTAAATGTGGTGAGATGGTTCATTATGAAAATGTCCACCCAAAGAGAGATATTAATGATGCAAAGAAGCCAGACTATAAGCAAAAAGGTGTAGTGAGATCCTTTGTGACTATCTTAGCAGATGTCGGGCCATCCAATGAAGTTGTATTAGGTACCTTGTTTGTTTACTCAAATTTTGATAAAAAAATTTTTGATACTAGGTCTACACATTACTTTATTTATGAGAAATTTTCTGGTAAATTAGAAATATCACCTCAAAAAATGAGACTAAAACTTATTATTAAAACACCAGGTGAAAATATTACAGCAAAGAAGAATTATAAGAATATTTATATTTTAATATGTGGAAATACTTTACCTGAAAACCTTATTATTTTTCCCTTATTATATTTTTATGTCATTCTGGGTATGGACTGGCTTTCTGTTTATCATGCTAAGATTAATTATAGAGATAAAGAAGTTGTTTTTCTGAAAGAGTTTCAATTTGTATATAATAATGAACCCATACAATTGATAACATATTAGGAAGCTAGGAAACTGTTGAAATATGGAAATGAAATTTATCTTGATCATATTTTTGAAAACAAGGGAACTGTTTAGATTAATGATGTTTCAGTGGTAAATGAATATCTTGATGTTTTTCCTGATGAGTTACCTGGTGTTATACCTGATCGGGAAGTTGAATTCACAATTGAATTAGTTCTTAATGCTAAAATAATTTTAAAACCCCCTTATCAAATGTATCAAATGGAACTTATTGAATTGAAAAATCAGTTGTAGGATTTTCTTGATAAAGGCTTTATTTGTCCTAGCACTTCATTATGGGGTGCTCCTGGTTTGTTCGTTAAAAAGAAAGATGGTTCCATGAGACTTTGCATTGATTATAGAGCCTTGAATAACATCACTATTAAAAACAAGTATCATTTTCCTCATATTGATGACTTCTCTAGGGATCATAGTATTTTTTGAAGGTTTACCTGAGGTCAGGGTACCATAAGTTGAAAGTAAAAGAATAAGACATCCCGAAGACTATGTTCCGTACTAGATATGGGCATTATGAATTTTTTGTTATGTCATTTGAGTTAACTAATGCACCAACTATATTTAGGGATCTTATGAATAGAATATTTCATGAGTTCTTGTATAATTTTTTAGTTTTGTTTATTGATGACATTATGGTATTTTTTTTAAAACTAAAGAGGATTATGAAAACCATCTAAGGGTTTTTTACAAACCTTAAAGGAAAAGAAACTGTATGGAAAATTTAGAAAGTGTGATTTTTGGTTGCAACAGATTTCTTTTCTTGGGAACATTGTAAATAAGTATGTAATAATATTCGATCCTACCAAAAAAATTGTTTGATGAATTTCCAAGGCATAAAAATGTTACAGAAATTCGTAGTTTTCTTGGATTGGTATGTTATTACCGATGGTTTGTTAAAAAATTTGTATGGTTATCTAGCCTGCTAACTAAGTTAACACAAAAAGGGGTTAAATTTATTTGGACAGAAGAGTGTGATGTTTGTTTTTAGAAACTAAATAAGTGATTGGTCAATGCTTCGGTTTTGGATATACCTTCCAGAAATGGTGATTTTTTCATATATAATGATGCTTCATTGAAGGTACTTGGTTGTGTTCTGATACAGAATGATCGGCCGATTGCTTATGCTTCAAGACAACTAAAATATCATGAGTTAAATTATCCCACACATGATTTGGAATTATCAGTTTTGGTTTTTTCTTTGAAAATTTGGAGGCATAATTTATATGGATCCAAAATGTCAAATATATACTAACCATAAAAGTCTGAATTATATATTCACTCAAAAGGAATTAAACATGAGTCAGAGAAGATGTATTGAACTGATAAAGGATTGTGATTACATGATCAATTACCATCCAAGAAAAGAAAACAAAGTGGTGTATTCCTTGAGTCGAAAACATCATATATCATTAACTATGTTACATTTTGAACATGATCCATTGATTGATGATTTGATAAATTTTGGTTTAAAAGTTGTTGGTGTATAAAATACATATGTTTTGTTTTAGGTTTCAGTGCATTCATCGTTATTAGACAGAATTAAGAAAGTGCATAAGGAAGACTATGAGCTATATAAAAAGGTAGAATTGGTTAAAATGTGTAAGTTTCCAAAATTTAACCTCGATAAATATTGTGTTTTGAGATTTGGGAAAAGATTATGTGTGCCTTGTGAATTCCAAATTAAAGAAAGAATTGTTGTGTGAATCTCATAGTTCTCTATTTTTAGTTCATCCTAGAAACACAAAAATGTATATAGACCTTCGGTAGTATTACTGGAGGAAAGGAATGAAAATAGATATTTTAGATTTTACCATGAAATGTTTGACATGTCAACAGGTTAAAGTAGAGTGGAAGTTACTGAAGGGGATTCTTAAGATTTTACCAGTGCCAGAGTGGAAATGGAAAAATATATCCATGGACTTCATTATGAGGATACCAAAGACTTCAGGGGGTAATAATGAAATTTGGGTTATTGATGACTGACTGACTAAATCTGCACATTTCCTTCTTATTTGAGATATAATGTCTTTGGATCAGCTTTCTTGAATTTACCTCAAAGAGATTGTCAGGCTACATAGAGTTCCTCTTTACATTGTATCTGACTGGGATCCTAGGTTCACTTATAATTTTTGGAAATCCCTTCAGAAATCATTGGGCACATAATTAAATTTTAGTACAATTTTTCATCCTCAATTATATGGGTAGTCAGAACAAATGATTCAGAATTTAGAGGATATGCTTCAAACTTGTTCAATAGACTACCAAGGAAGTTGGGATCAACATCTTTCTTTAGTTGAGTTTTCTTATAATAACAATTTTCATTACAGTACACAGATGGTACCTTTTGAGGAATTGTATGGGAAGCAGTGTCGAACTCCAACTTTTTGGGATGAAGTCGGGGAAAGGAAGTTAATGGGACCAAAATTAGTAGAGGAAGAGACTGAGAAAGTGAAGATGATCCAGATACACATGAGGATAGCTCAGAGTAGGTAGAAAATTTATGCAAACAATAGGAGGAAATACTTTTCTTTTGAGGTAGGTGGTTATGTTTTTCTTATAATCTCACAATGGAAAAGTGTTATGTGTTTTGGTAAGAAAGGAAAGATAAGTCCATGGATCATTAGACCTTATGAAATCCCAGAGAAAGTTGGACCAGTCACATACCAAGTAGCTTTGACTCTGATTTTATCTCAGGTATACAATTTTTTCATGTTTTGATTTTGAAAAATTATGTGCCAAATTCATCTCATGTTTTGAGCTCAGAAGCAGTTCAGCTAGAAGAGAATCTTTCTTATAAAGAGAAACCTGTTTAGATTATTGACCGTAGAGAAAAAGTATTACGGAATAAGGTAATCCACCAGGTAAAGGTTTTTTTAGAGAAACCACATAGTTGAAGAATCAACATGTGAATCTAAAAATTCTATGAGGGAAAGGTACCCTAACTTGTTTAATAAGTAAATAAAATTGCAAGGACACAATTTCCAGAAGGTGGGGAGAATGTAACACCCTAAGGTTTTAAAAATAAATTAAATCAAATACATAAAACACTGAGTCTCTTCATATTGGCACTTTTTTATGGATAGATTTATAATCTAGCTATTAAACATAATTTTTGCACTTCTATGATTTGAATTTCAAAAAACAGTCATCTACGGTTATGATCAGTAAGTTATTTGAAGTCTGATAGAACTAACTTTTTTTGGGTGGATAGTAACATACCCTTATAAATATTAATATGAATAGTAATATGACCCTTATGAATATTAAATCATATTATTATTTTATTTTCTTAAGGTTATAAGATAATGAGATCTTGATTAATTTTTCAAGGTGGTATAAAATCAATTATAGTTTTAAAATTGTTATTTTTTGAATAAAATATGATTTTATTTAAAATTAAATTAATCATATTTAGAAAATTATTTTCAATAAATGGAGTTCATTTTTTAATTCTACATGTTGAAAAATGGTAAGGGTGAATTTTTGGTATTTTTCATAAAAACTTGAATTTTTGGTGAATAGTGAAATATGGTAATTAATAAAATATGCTAAATAAATGAATTTCTACATTACGCTTGAGTCTTGGATGATGTAAATGGACATTAGTTCAAACTCTCATGCACTTATTACTATTTTGGGTCACATTAATCAAGACTATTCATAGTCTTTAGCAAAAATATTAAACTATTGATTAAAATAATGTAAAACCCCTCCTATCCTCCACTACAAATACCACCCTAACCCCCCTCTTCCTCTCACACCACTCAAGCCTTGATCCTTGTCTAAGTTATGTCAAATAATCTTCCCAAGGCTCTTCCCCACGTACAAGACCTACTGGTCTCACCAAAAGTCCCAAACTAAAGTCTTTAAGGAGGATCTCAAGGAGAAGAGATCAAGAGATAAAAATCCTCTTTTATTTTCATGTGATTTCTCTTTAATTATTTTATTTTCTTATACTCTCTTCTATTACCCTTATCCAATAGGAATGAAAGCAAAAAAATCTTATATATTCTTGATTTTATCATTTTTATGTACAAATTCATCAATTTAATTCTTCTCTTCCCCCCTCTTATTCTAAAAATAAGAACATCGTTCGTGATGTGCCGATTTTCCAAAATCGTGGACGATGTATTTTCAATTTCCTTTACCTCATTCAAATATTTTTTTAAAAACATTTTAATGGTTGAATCAGATTTTAAATTTCATGATATGAACTCTATTATGTTCTGGAATTAACTTATATGCATAATATTATATGATGAAACAAGTTTTTGATTATCAAAGAACCGCCAAAATTATCTAAACGGATATCACTAAGGATTTATCTAATGATTCATCCTCATACCATATAACAAAAATGATTTATGGAATCATTTAATATTATAGAAACATATGAATACCATTTCATTCCAATTCTGTAATTTTATTTCCATACTATAAGAAAATCAAATACAAACCGGTCATGGAAATAATGTTAAGAACGCACCTGAAACAATGGAAGGAACAAAATACTAATAATTAAAGGGTGAAATAATGTTATTAAATGATCATATAAGGTGTTATAAACATGAATATGTTTCTGTAAGATATTAATAACACTCTTTTAACCATTATACATGAGTTTTAAACACTTTTTGAAGTAAGACGAACCTTAGGTAAGCGAATTATTAACCCAATTTCCATTGTTTGGGCTAACCTTCTACTTCATTAATTACATGGTATTAAAATTGTTTTTGTGATTAATTTTGATTAAATTATGTTTAATTATTCTTATTTACAATATATATACATATTCCATCCACTATATTAAGTCTCACTTCAATTATATGATATTTTTAAGGGGCTTTTCTTTTAAAATCCTCTTTTAAAATTCTGATTTACATGATTCAAAAGAAATGTTTTTATGAAATTATTCATGTTGTGTGATAATTTTATAGTTATTGGGAATTATTTATGATTAAGGTTGGGACCTATATCTCCCTCCAATTCATTGGGTATGTGTAAGTTGGAGGTCGGCCGTATGGTTCCTCCAAGTGTAACTGTGATGGTTACACAATAAGGTAGTCGTGAGGGTTACATTATAAGGTAGTCATGAGGGTTAAAAATTATAAGGTAGATGAGAGGGTTATAATATTACATAATTAATTCCCAAATATACCTTTATGGTTCTATTTATGTTCTTTATGTTTTGTGGAAATCTCATATAAATCTCAAGTTTCACAAAGTAAGTATATATGGGTGACAAGTACGTCTTTTTAAAAATGATTTCATACATTTACAAGTATTCATGGACTAATGTTTTATTTCCTTATTTTTATATCCCTTAATGATATTTTTGTTCTCATCCCAAATTTTTAAATGATTTTCACAAGTTATAAGGATGTGTAAGACAAAGAAGTAAGCCAAGCTAAATGTTATGAAGATTTGTCAAAGAAATCATACTTTATTTGAAAAGTTTTATATTTTGGAAGAAATGGATACTATTTTTATGGTATCCACTATGTAAAAATGTGGAATGTTATGTATGTATTATATATCAATTCCCTAAAAATATAAACATGAAAAGATCCTCAATGTTAAAGCAATTGAGTTTTTGACTAAAATTCAAGATTATGTAATGCAATAAGGTTGGGTCCTTATACTTGTGATGCATACAGTTTTGTGAAGAAGAAGGAGACACCACATACTATGTTTCTTGAAGTAAAAGGAAACACCACATATAATTTTGTTTTAATATATGGTATGTGAAGTTGTAGAAAATATTTGAGAAGATTGCATACATTGATAAAACTAGTATACAGTATATGTGTGACTCCATGCATACACATTATTTGATTGTGCTTTAGCAGGTAGTGTGTGTGCATAAATTTTAAAAGTGAAGGAAAAGTACATATTTGCATGAATTTGTGTGCTTATACACATGTGATTAAAAAATTACTTGAAGAAACAAGAATACAATGAGTATTTTCTGAGGCAATATACATTTTATAAAGGTTTCTGCATGCATATGAAATATTTCATGTATAAAACAAGAATTCCATGCAGTGTATTAACTACATGCATGATGTTTGAAAAATGCACATGAAATATTTGTTTTTGAATCAGTGTGCATTGATTTGAGACTAAATTCGAGATAGTTTTATCATCAGTGATTCATAATATTTTTGTATCTGAGTTTTCAATTTTAAGTGAGGTTGGGTCTTCGGCAGAAGAAGGAATAGCCTGAGCAGTATTGTATTGAGACAGCTGATTATATTTAGTGATCAGATATATTTGAGAAAGTTCAATATCAGTACAAAGTTAAGATTTGAGTAGAATAATTATATTAGAATTCAACTTATAGATCATTGATATATTTTCTTGTTGATCATTCTGATATAGTAGTGAGTTGAATTGTAAGTATTATCTTCTACAATTTAAGAGAGTATACTAAACCAACTTGAATACAATGTTATTGATTATATTTAATGGTAGTCGTTGAGTTTTAGTTGAAGTGAGCAAGTGATGAATCAGTTTATTCTCAGTAGCTCAAAAAGGAAGATCAACTTTTGTGTTGTAGTGGAAGCCTGAATATATTGTGATCTTACTCATTGTGTTAGTGTTGTAATTGTGAAACACTAGAGGTAGTCAGTATAAATAACACTTGTGGGATTCCAGTATAATTTGGGAAAAGGTTCATACCTACACACTAGGGTTTTAGGGTGATACCTGACCATCCCACTTATAATTTGTGATTGATTCATAGTGGAGAATCTGTGTCTCAGATCATCCCAAACACAGCAAGGATATATTCACCCACATCGGGGGATAACCTTGTAAAAATACTATGTGTTGTGCTTCATTTACTTTCTATCTTGCATGTGGTATAATTGTGCTTGTTAAAAAGAAAGATCCATTCACTCTAACAAGTGAAGAGGTTCAATTTAAAAAAGGGTTAGTGAAAATAAAAGAAAATTAGTAAAAAAATTTGTACACTAATTCACCACCCCCCCCCCCCTCAGTGTACCTACATGATCCACTAGACACTTAAATTGGTATTAAAGGGAAGGTTACACCTCTAATTGGATCTATCTTATTGTCCCGGTTGTTTTTATTAGACTTATATGAAGTGAATATTTGATTTTGATGAAGTAAAAGAGATGAGTTAGATGGAAAGTTCAGTTCCTATCTCTATTGGTGTCAACAAATAGGTTTCTACAAAAACCTTGAAAACAGACAGAAGAAAGAGGCAAGAAATATGAGAATGAATAAAAAGAAGAAAGAGGATTCATCACAATCTGGATGTATTCAGAATATTATACTATCATTGGTATTTGTTAAATCAGTTTATAAATATCCTTTTGATGATTATTGTTCAATCAGTGATGAAGAAGAAATTTTTTAATCACTTAGTGACTTTTATTCAGAAAAAAAAAAAGATTATCTGAAGAATGTTCCTATTGATGTTGTCACTTACATATTTTCTTTTATCAAGGGACTATATGATGAAAAATCATAACTTGAAAAGGAAGTTAAATATATATAGAGGGCTTTGTAAAAGAATATTCAAAGATTTAAACTTCTCTAAAAAATATTGATGCCAAAGAATAAACTATGTAATGAACATTTCTCTTATGTTTAAGAATGATTCCAAAGAAATGTGTGTGAGAAAGAAGTTACTAAGAAGGTACTTATAGAGATGATTCTTACACTTGAATAATCTCATAAATATTTAATTAATATTAAGGAATCTTAATTGGAAATAAAATATAAGGACAAGATATTCATCCAAGCTAAAAAAATAAAAAGAACAGTCTTCATTTCATTGTAATGAGAGACTTATTTTGATTGAATATGAATTATAGAGAACTATTTGTGAAAAGTATGTGATTGAGAAAGTTTATACAGAAGTGATATGTGCATTGAAGAAACTACATAGAACCTCTATGAGTTTTAAAGAAAGCCATCTAGAGATTAAGACAAAGAGAATTAAAGAGTTGAATAATTCACTATTGGAGGCAAATCAAATGCATGATGATCAAGTTCATAAAATTAAGAGTCGTTGGGAAGAAAAACTGAAATTTGTTGAAGATGAGAAAATTTTAATCAACCTGAAGTGTCTTGAAATGGAAGTAAATTTGAAAAATATGAAGGAAACACAATTAAAGACTTCCCAGAAAGAACATGAAGATATGGTGAAAGAATGAGAAGATATGGTGAAATCACTTGAAGATCAGAAGAATTATATGAATCTGAAATATCTTGATTTGGAGGTCAAGTTCAAAAATCTTGAGAATACTCAAGCTGAATCTTCACAAAATGTTTTTATCAAAAAAGCTACCAAGAATAATTCTAAAAAGAGTCCTAGTTCTAATAAGACTCATTCAAGTGGCAAGAAGAGATTGAGATTATCTAAATATAAATATGATGCAAGCTCATTGAATCAGGTAACCCTTGATCCGTAAGATTCTATTTGTACTAATAATGTTTATTTTATAAGTACAAGTTCCAAAAATAATTTTGGACAAACAAGGGTGAATAATATTAATGATAAATACATCATATCATCAAAGGGAGATATAAAGAATAATGTGAATTATTGTTCCCTACAAAGAGCTCAAATGAAGAATCATACCATCCAAAAATAGCAAGATGTCAAATCTATCCAAGTGGTAGCACAGAAGAAGAAACCAAGATTTGTTGGCTACTGTTGGTGTTGTTGGAATTTTGGGCATCAAGATATTGACTGTTGGCATAATATGTCTATGCATGGTAATTACAAAAGTCCAGTGTTAAGGGGGATCATATCTGATGTGAAGAGAAATCCTACAAACTTTAAGCATAATTCACAGATGAAGAAGAATATGTTTAACAATAATATATTTAATTTTCTTGAAGACATCTGTGATTATTTCAATAGAAGTGGTTGAAATTTTAATGAGTGTTGGTATGTACCAACCATGCACTATGCATATGATGATATGGAGAAGAGACCACATCAAATGTAGAGGAAAATAACAAATGCATATAAATCTTCCTTGGGATGTGATCAGAAGAAGAAAGTTAAGAAAACCATGAAGTGGGCTATATCTAGGAAGAATGATGATATGAATGTCACGCCAATGAAGAGATGATTCTACTATGGAAGAAAAGGTCACATCATGGACTTTTTAAAATAGGTTATAAACACCAATGATGGTGGAAGAAAGCTGAAGAAAAAAAAGAAATTAATATTAGAATCAAATGAAATGGCAGATTTGGTGCATGACAATCAAGATGAAAAACTCAAATTTCATGAGAGGTTGTCTAAAAAGGACAAACCTATGGTTACTGAAGATTTGTGTAGAATGTAAAAAAAATTTGGGGCATATTGCTAATAAATGTATGACATGGTTTCCTGAACAAATAGAATTGGTAAAGAACAGGGATAAGCATCAATGAATTCTTATGTTAAAAATGCTACTGTGGAGAAGAATTTTACGCATAAGAAGAAGTTTGAGCATATACCAAAGGAATGTTTAGTCATATGGACAGAGCATCTGGAATTGGCTAAAAGTTGGACTAGGAATAGAATAATGAAATTTCACTACTTGTTAATGAAAAGAAGCCCGTTCCGTATAAGACGAAATTCAAATAAGGAGAAAGCATGATGAGATTTTTTGAATCTAGAGAATAAATTAAAGGAATCTCTGGGTTGAGAGATAAATATCAACCTTATTTCTCTAACTAAAAAATCATTGAATATCTACCTTATTCCCATGAATATTTTGTATTTGTTTATTTTATGCAGGGAATTGAAGGTGAGGCATATAGGGGAATCTTGAAGATATGAGTGTTATAAAATATTATACAGCATCCAGGAGGCTATCCATCATGGAGTTATTTATTTCAATTGTAGATAAAATTTTCCTTGAAGATCATTCTTGAATAAAGTCAGACATGATGAAGAAAATAAATGAATCACATCTCTCTAAGAGGATCAAAGTTGAACAACCACTAGATTTGAGTTTTTCAACTGGTATAAAATGAATATTGGAAGTTCCGTTAAGATATTTATTAGTTGATTTCAATATTTAAATTGAAGCCTATCATTAAAGAGGTATGTTCTGCTATCTCTATATGAATAACAATTCTCATCCAAAAGAGGAGAATCTGATAATATGTTGAAAAAAGAAAAATGGATTGATAAAGGGGATATGCATTTTTACTATTAAATTCTATTAATGCGATTGTCAAGATGAATGCAGAAGATTAGTTGAAAATGTTTTGAATGACTTATGAAAGAAGATTGTATTTTTGTCATCATATTGATAGCATTTCTGTCTAAGTTGATCACTCATGTTTTCTGCATCGAGTTCTCCCATGTAGACTTGGAACTGATTAATTAAAGACTTGTTGCTTTAATAAAGTTGATTCTTTCCTTTTCTCAAGCTGATCAATTTAATTTCTCTCATGTGGTATTTGTTATGAAATGAGTAGATTGAAAGAGAGTAGAGAAAATCAGTTATTACAGAACTATATGAGTTTAATTTCTTCTCATACTTATTTATTTGGTTTTATTATCAAGTAAGGGGGAGAATAAAACATTTACTTTTAAAGCAAAATGGGTATTGAAAACAAATATAAAGGGGGATATTGAATAACCCAAATGGATTTTAGAGAAAATATTTGTGTTGTAATTGCTGTCAATACATTTGTTTGAGAAAAAGTAAAAGTGACATTAATTGAAGATTGAGGTTCTTTAATTAAATCAGTATAGATAATTATTCATATGTTGGCAAGGCTATTTGATTTGAAAAAGTTACTTTAAATAAAGCAATAGTTTTAAGTGTGATAATTCTAGAGTTGTTCAGTAGTTATTTAAAACATGTGTCGTTAGTTAATTGAGCTTGACATAAATGTTTACAACAATTTAAGAAAATGCCATATAAAATGATTTATAATGAATTATGTGATTTTCATGTTGTTTTTGGAATATTTTTGAGAAAGGTGACTTTGGGTTTTGAATATTTATTTGATTTTTAATGGAAAGAGAAGATGGATTGGTCGTTCATATAGTTTTTGGTTGTGTATTTTTGTTGTATATGGCCAAGATTTTTTTTGTTGGACATTATATTATGTTAGATTGGATTTATTATGGGAGTATTCTTTTATGAAATAATGCTATAAAAAATTGACACTCGACCAAAGGGATAAAATCAAAGGAAGTATCTGCACCTAAAGAAGCACAGTTGTCCGATTACCTCATTCGAGTTTTGCATCATGAGATCTTTCTGAATAAACTCATGTCGTTCAATCTATTTGATCCATAATCTAGGTTATCTATTCCATTTAGCCACAATTTCTTCTCTAGAAAGTCGTTGAAGTGTTCCTGCTTGTCAGGATCTCCAACAACACCATCATCCTACTTGATCTGAGTTTACGAGCATCATTTGAACATTTGAATCCATCCAATCGACTATGTCACACCATCGTGTCTCCATCTGACTTTGTCTTCATCCTTGTCCTGCACCTGAGATTCATGTTCGTCAATAGAGTTCTTCAAGAAGTAACATCAACTGAAGCTAAATCTGGAACTTCTCTTCACCGATTCATCAATCTGAAGGTATGAAATCGATCGAAATGAAATGTTGATCTCTTTGCATCATTTTAAAAAGTTTAATCTAATAAAAAATAGTGAGATTCAAATTATCATATTCGATAATGGTAATGGTTCACGGTACATAATTTGTTCATATCAAGCTCTTAAGAAAAAAAATCAAAGTGGTCATCCATGATTCTTGAAGGTTATGAAACTTTATATGTTGCCTATAAATACCATTTGTTGTGCTCATTTTTTATTGTTTATTATCTCTCATCTAAGAGTTTATTTTCACATTTGAGAGCTAAGATCAATCTTGAGAGATAAATAGATCATATTATGAGTTCTATATTTTCAAACCAAGTAGGTACTATGCTTTTGAATTCCGTATATGTAATAGCATGAAGATGATGAATGTCTGATATTCTTCAAATCTGTTTTGTGAAGAATAGTTCGAAGCATCAGGGTTCTATGAAGAACTATGAATCACGTATATTTTGAGTTATCTCATACTATTTTAGAAGTAAATAGAAGAACCATAAACTACACTAGTTCATGAGGAAGAAAGTGGAGTCGTGGACACTGGTATTACACGAAGGAAACAGAAGTACCACAAACTATTTTAGTTTGTAAAGAAGAATGAAGTAATACCATGTACTATTTTCCAAAGAGGAAGGATACACCACATACTATTTTTAAAGTAAAAGGCTTAATATTTTTGAAAATGTATAGTAAATGTACACAAATAAGAATGTCATATAGTTTTTTGAAGAAGGAGATATCACATACTATATTTCACAAAGTAAAAGGAAACATCGCGTATAATGTTGTTTTCATGTATGGTATACAAAGGTGCGGTGAAGATTTGAGAAGACTGCATACATTGAGAAAATTAGTATACAGTATATGTGTAACTCCATGCTACACATTCTTTGAGTGTGCTTTAGTGGACTGTGTGTGTGCATAAATTTGAGAATTGAAGACAAAGTAATATGTGCATGCATGTGTATTCTTATACACACGTGATTATAAAATCACTTGAATAAATAAGAAGATAGTGAGTATTTTCTTAGGAAATATACATTTTATAAAGGTTTTTTCATGAATATGAAATATTTCATGTATAAAACAAGAAGTCCATATAGTGTATTAACAATATTCATGATGTTTGAAAAATGCGTGTGAAATATTTTTTGTCTAATCAGTGTGTATTGATTTGTAACTAAAGTTGGGATATGTTTATCATCAGTGATTTAGAATATTTTTTTATCTGAGTTTTCAATGTTAAGTGAGGTCGGTTCTTCAGCATAAGAAGTAATATCCCAAGAAGTATTGTACTAAGACAACTGATTATATTTAGTGATCATATATATTTGTGCAAGTTCAACATCAATACAAAGTTAAGAGTTAATCCAAAGCATTATATTAGAAGTCAACTTGTAGAGAATTGAAATATTTTCAAGTTGATCATTCTGATATAGTAGTGAGTTGAATTGGAATTATTATCTTCAACAATTTAGGAGAGTATACTAAAATGACTTTCATGTAGTGTTATTGATTATATTCAGTGGCAATCATTGATTTTCAATTGAAGTGAGCAAGTGCTAAATCAGTTTATTCTTGGTGGATCAAAGAGGAAGATCAACTTTTGTGTTTTAGTGGTAGCCAAAATATATTGTGATCTTACTCATTGTGTTAGTGTTGTAATTGTGAAACATTGGTGGGAGTTGATATAAATAACACTGGTGGAATGCTGACATAATTTTGGAAAAGGTTCATACCTACCCACCAAGGTTTTAGGGTGATACCTAACCATCCCACTTGTAATTTTTGATTGATTCATAGTGGATAATATGTGTCTTAGATCATCCTGAACACAGTAAGGACATAGTCACCCACATTGGGGGAAAACCTTGTAAAAAATATTGTGTGATGTTCTTCATTTAATTTTTGTCTTGCATGTGGTATAATTGTGATTGTTAACAATAAATATTCATTCATTCTAACAAGTGTAGAGGTTTGATTTAAAAAGGTGGTTAGAGAAAAGAAAGATAAAATTGGTAAAAACTTGTGTACACTGATTCACCCCCCCCCCCCTTAGTGTACCTACATGATCCACTAGACACTTCAATGTGTGCTAACTGGTGCAAAGATAAATACAATTTTAACAGCTAGGAAATTAATATTTATCACCAAACATAACTTTGGTCCACTAGTCCTCCTTATTATTTATCAAATACCATAATAAATATTATATATTCATGTAATTAAATAATCACCTTGCGAATAAATATTTATATAATTTATGTGATTGATAAAACCTAAATAAAATTATTCCTCGGTCTTGAGAATAATATTTATTCTAATAATTAAATTCAAATAAAATTTAATTAAGATCAATGGAAACACTTAGTGTGTTACCCTCTAGGATTCTATCTAATTGGCATTAGGTGGGCTTGCCTTAAGTCTAATATTACTATCTAGCAACGGGTCAAGGCACCCAAGATAAAGAAGTTAATTTTGCAATGTCAACAACTACACATGAGATCTCATTATGTAATACAGTATCTTTATCATTATATCTCATAAATAATTTTTCACACCCATATCACACTACTAGAAATAGGGGAGATCCCCATTGAGATATACCCACATTTTTATAAACCATGGGTATAGCCTAAATAGAGTTAGTCTATACCCATAGTTTATTTAAAACTGTTGGTATAGATATTCTATCCCAATGGTTTTTAAAAAATAGTTGGGTTAGAGGTGTGAATATTTTACCCCACCCATCCTCCTCCCCTTCACTCATTCCCCCCCCCTCCCACATTTCCCTCACCCAATGTGCATCCGCCTTCTTCTCCTCCTCTAATTGACGAGCATACCCCTTATCCTCCTCCTCTGGTCGAGTTGTGTTTCCCTCACCCGATGCGCATCCCCCCTAGGTCAAGCGATGTTTCCCTCACCTGATGATTGATGCTTCTACTAGTTCAACATTCTCTACTGATTGGGTGTTTTTATGATTCTGGTCTTCTTAGACAGTGAGTCCCTAATCCTTATTTCAGTACGTTTAATTGATTCTAGTTTAGTTTGGGTTTTGTTGATTCAATTTGTATCATTTCATATTGTTTCATTTATCTTTGATATCTGATTGATTTTGGTTTTGTTAAGATTGGTTATATTTAACATAGTTTGGTTTAGTATACATGATTTTAGGTTGATTTGGTTCACCATTAATGGTATGTCTATTTTGGTTGGGGTAAACTCTATTTTTTAGTTTTCAGAGTATATGTATTTTATATTTTTGTTTAGTTTAATGAGATATTGAAGTTGAAATGCCTTTGGATTAAAGGAGTAAAACTTGATGTTGTTTGTTTTAAAATTGTTTTCATGACATTTGTGGGGGTAGGTCAATTTCAATTTCATATGGATTGAAAAAATATAATTCAAGTTTGAGACACATGTAATATGAATAAATAGATATATTGGGATGTGGTTTGGTGTTTATTGGTTTTGAATTGTGATTTTTAAATGTTGAGTTACTAAATATCTATATCATTATTACTATTAATTATTTAATCAGGTTTTGATTATTTTCATGATTTTTTCATAGTAACTTACCCAAAGATGAATATAAATGGCTATATAATTATCAAAATAAACTTATGTTATATGGGTGATTCTCTATTAGCCTATGAAACCTCTATTTCCCTATAGTATTTGTTGATTTGATCGCTAACCCCTGGTGAATGGTGCACATAATCACCACTTCACTATAATGACTTTAATGACCGCTATTTTTCACATCCACTAGGAAATACTTCTATGTATCATTCAAAGTCCATGGAACTCATGAACTTCTACACTTTTCATCACCTACTCCAAATTTTTGTTCAGTAGTCAATAGCTTCCCCTTTTGTCTACTTCACTCATTCCTTCTTTGTTTTGATAGATCCTGGTATGCTTTGATGGCTTTAATATTAAAATTGGTTGTAATGAATTTTTCAATTATGGTTTACATTATTTATTGGAGGATAAATTTTTTGTGTAATAAAATGGATAGAAGATGGATGTATCATACCAATCGGATTTCAACCAAGTTTCAAAAGAATTTGGATTTTTTTTAGATTTTTCATTTAGAAATGCTTCAAATGGAGGTTGTATATATTTTATATGCTATAAATGGGTTATAAGACCATGGTTAAGTTGGGAAGAAGTTAGCTACCATATAAAAAAATTGGATTTTAAACAAACTATTATGTTTGGTATCACCATGGAGAGACGGGTCAATATTCTACTATTCATGAATGAAAAGAAAGAAGTGGCATGGATAATTTGATATTTGATCGGTTTCCATTTGAGCATAGTCCCAAGAGATATATTATTCCATTGTAAGAAGGCAATGATATCAATACACATGAGTAAAATACTAGAGATAATGATGTTGAGAGAGTGAAAATTTTAATGGATGATTCCAGAACTCCAGTATATTAGGAATGTACTAAAATAAACAAGTTGGAATTGTTAATGCGGTTATATCATGGAAAAACCATGTATAGATTTTCTAATACCTCCATTGATTATATTCTTACATTTTTTAAGGAATTTTTTCCTGGTGGTGAAGATATTCCCTCAAATCATTACAAGGCATGGAAGTTAATTAAGAATCTTGGATTTTTTACTAATAAAGTTCATGATTGTTTGAAAGATTACAGATTATTTTGGGAGGAAATAGCTAACCATAATGACTATAAATAATGTGGTACATCTCAATGGAAGGAAAATATAGATGGAACACCATCTTGTGTGCCATAGAAAGTCATGTGGCACTTTCCATTAATTCCCTAACTTCAAAATCTATTTAGGTCTATAGAAATATCATCCAATATATGATGGAATAATGCTGAGAGAATTAAAGGTAATGATGAGTTGGTTTATCCTGCATATGGATTAGCATGGCGAACATTTGATGTACAACATCCTGATTTTTCAGCTGAGGTGCGTAATTTCAGGTTGGGTCTATCTTGTGATGGTTTTAATCCATTTGGTCAGATGTTTACTACTCATAGTACATGGCCAATTTTTATTCATGTTTATAATCTTCCTCCATGGATGTGTATGAAAGTATATTTCACTTTCTTGATTATACTTATATATGTTCATTATGATCCCATTAATGATATAGACGTCTGCTTTTAGCCTTTAATAAGATAGTTGAAGCAGCTTTCGGATATGGGTGTACCGATATTCGATGATTCTTTAAAAAAATATTTCATATGTGTGCTACCCTTCTATGGACTATAAATTATTTCCCTACTTATACAATTATTTCTAGTTATATCATGAAATGATAACTATCATGTCCCATTTTTATGAATAATACACGATTGAGAAGGCTTAAATATCATTGTAGTTTCAGTTTCATGGGGCATCGACGATTCTTGCCAATAGATCGTCAATACAGGAAGATTCATCATAGGTTTGATAATACTATTGACACTAAACAACCACCTCAACATGTGTTATGTAGTGATGTGCTTAATGAATTGAAATAATTCAATTTCTCATTAGGGAAAGGTCAGCTAAAATCTAAAAAGAGGAAAAATGTTGACATTGAAGCCACTTACAATTGGAAAAAGAGAAGTATATTTTTTGATTTGTCATATTGGTCTACCAATTCATTACATCATTGTTTAGATGTAATTAATATTGAGAAAAATATATGTGAAATTTTTCTTGAAATTATTCTAAATATCAATGGGAAGACCAAAGATGACTTCTGATCTCATCGGGACTTGTTGGATCAGGGTATTCGACCAGAACTGCATCCTATGTGTATTAGTGAAAACAAATGGAAAGTTCCTTGTGCTTCTTATGTGATGAAATCGTCAAAGAAAATCAATTTCTGTAAGTATTGGAGAATATCAAGGTTCATGATGGTTATTCCAGTAAAATATCTAAACAAGTCAATAGAATATATTTGAAACTAAAATCCCTAAAAACTTGTGATTATCGCATCCTTATTCATGAATTAATTCAAATAGTAATTTGAGATTTTCTATCCAATAATTTAATGGTGAAAGTGATTCGGTTGATCCATTTTTTTAGAAACCTTTGTGCTAAAAGATTATCCAAGTCATGCTTGATAAAAATACAGTAAAAGGTGCCATTAATTTTATGTGAGTTGAAAAAAAAATCCCTCCATCCTTTTTCACCTACATGTTGCATTTAACAATTCATCTTCCAACTAAAACACTTCTTGGGGGACTGGTTTCTTTTCAATGAATGTATCCCACTGAAATAAATATGTGCGTAATGAAATCATATGTCTAAAACAATAATTATCCTAAATGTTCCATTGTGGGAGGTTATCTGGCTCAAGAATGTATGGATTTTTCTTCAATGTATTTGTCTATTGTGAGAACAATACATAATTGAACAATGATAAATGAAGATAATCAGTATGGGGAAATTGATCCCTTATTTCCATCTTTTCCCCAAATAGGAGGAATTGATGGGTCTCATACATTGGCTACATTGAGCCTTGAACAGCGGGATATGGCACACCAAACAGTATTTTTTAACTATGGTTTGTTCAATGACTATATTAAGTAAGTAATTTGTATATTTATATGTTATCTCATACTATTTCATTTCATATATACCTTAGGATTTTCTTATCATTTTATGTAGGGAAAATAAACAAATTATAAGTATATTTCATTAATCTTTTCCTTTGAGAAGAAGAGAGGTTTTTCATAGCCAAGAGTTTCCTGCTTGGTTGAAATCAAAGGTATGAGCATTACTTTAAGTATCTTAAATTATATATATCTATTTAATTGTATTATTAAAATATATTTCAGTTATTGAGTTTTCCTATTCACATTGTTTCTCAAGAAATAAGAGCATTGGATTTTGGTCCCAATTCTTTGGTTTGTGAATACAAATCTTTAATAATCAATGGATATAAATTTTTTATAACTGATAGAGTAGTGAAAATGAGAACACAGCATGATGACATTATGTTAACTGCTACAAAATACTATTATTCTAGTGCATCATATAGTCAGCCTCGATATGAAGATGTGTATTATTATGGACCGGTTGAGAAAATGTTATTATTGGATTACTAATCTCAAGGTCAGGTCACTATGATGAAATATAAATGGTTTGATTCAATGATGTGATAGGGTACATTTATTGATGATTTTGGATTCATAGTTATTGATATGAGTCGATTCATACATATTGATGAACCATAAATTTTGTCATAAATGGAAAAATAATTTTTTTATGTGAAAGATCATTAGATACATGATTACAATGTCATTAATGAAGTAATACCAAGACATATTTTTGATAATGATGGAGATTAAATTGCCACCATTGACACCCCCATTGTTGTTGACCAAAATATTTCATTTGATGACTCAAATTGTCCCATTGTGAGAGTTGATGTTGAACCAGAAATAGTGGTGGGTAATATATAGAAGCAACCATATATGTTCAGAGTTCATTCAATTTACCTCAACATGAGTTTATCGGGTTGGTATTAATGTAATTATTATAATTTAGTTTCAGTTTTCATTGATATGTCTCTTTATGTATTGTTTGATTTTTTTTCATTTAATTAGATTTATTTAAATTTAGAAAAATAGGTTTAAAACAGTTTTTAAAAAATGTATAACTTGGTTTTAAATTATTTCTACTAAGAGATGTTATGACATTTTTTATGCATTTTTGACCTCTAAGTTGTATGAATGATTTTTAAAAACTATTTCTAAAAAATTTACATTTCATTCTTATACAGATTATGAAAAATACTTCAGAAAGTCAAAGAAAGTGACTTTTTGATCCTGATCGACAGGTGTAGTGAAGTGTGTTTCCTCCTTCTCATTCCTCGGTGAGTATACTAATTTTAACATTTTTCTTATGTATTACATATAATTTCACGTTCATATTCTTTATCAATTTTTTTAGGCACAAAAAGTTAAACTAGAGATGAGTTACCCTACTAGATGGAGCACCCATCTTATCCCTTCCCACATAGACCCACATACAGACACCCTATCTACCTCATTTGTCCATCCTTCTCTTGTGCCTTTAGGGATGTTATTATCAATACCTCTATCATCATCTCATTTACCCTCTTATTCCAATACCATGTCTACACCTCCTCGACTGATGTTCCCACCATTACCATTTCCAATTCCATTCATGTATCCCCAAGCCCACTGCCCATATTTGTACATGTCTACACTGCCTCCTTTTCCTATCATCCATCATACATCTCATGAGTTTATCCCTTCATCTTCCACTACAGTGCATGTAGATCACCCCAAGAATGCATTGGAATAGACACTACCTTCAGAGGCTGTTGATCTAGGACAGTATACAGATGCATCACAGCCTATTGAGGAGCTTATATTAGGTTTTTTTATTATAACTGTGTCAAATTATATCACTTCATTTTTACTTGTTGTACCATGACTTAAATCTTCTTTTTCCTCCTCTTATCTTATTCAGTGGGATCTTATAGTATGCGACATGGGCGCACTCATATGCAGGAATCCTGGAATCACAAAACTCATATTACTATGGGTTACAATGAAAAAAATCAAATGGTGGGTAAATATGTGAGGCAATGTAAAAGTTTCATGTCCACTTTATCCAAGTATCATGATATAATTTCTATGGAACTGATCTCATGGAGACATATCAGTAATTACATCAAGGACAAGGCATAGTCACAGATATGGGTAAGAAGATTTTATAAATTTATATCTATATTAGTATTGTATTTATATGAATTAACATGTTCATTGTAGATTCAGTTTAACTTTATCAATGGTGAAGATGCCAAAGTTGCAAGGTTGATAGATCTTGAAGAGTCATGGAGGGCATACAAGTATGAGTTATATGTTGGGTGAATGAGAAGAGTTGGTTTTTATTTAGAGGGTGTACTCATATACCCCAACTATCCAAAAACTCAATATAAGAAAATGATCATATATTGGAAGACTGATAAGTTTAAGGTATTCCCAATCTTTAATGGTTTACATGTAAAATTTAATTATTATTACTTGTATTGAATTTTTGTTTTTAGGAAGTTTCGAGAAAAAAAAAGAAAAAGATGCAATGACATATCTACACACATTGGGGCGCACTACAATGACTAGGCATGAGAAGCGCTAGGTACTTTCATCTAAATTGAAATAATTTCATGATTTATATTATTACTTAGTTAGATTTGCATGGATAATTGGACTATAGGCCTAATGTCCAATTTCCTATTTGTCCATTAGACCTAGAGATCAATTGGTCATTTTTTCATTTTTCTTAATGGCCAATTTTCCATTTATTCATTAGGCCTAGAGTCCAATTAGTCATTTGGCCATTAGGCCTAGAGGCCAATTGTCCATTTGAACATTGAACTTATTATCCAATTGGCCTCTAGGACTAATGGGTAATTTTCCATTAAGCCTAATGGGAAATTTTCCATTAAGCCTAATATAAAAATGGGTAATTGTACATTAGGCCTAATGAAAAAATGGGTAGTTGGACATTAGTCCTAATGGACAATTGGCCTCTAGGCCTAATGGCTAATTACCCATTTGGCCTAATGGAATTTTTTATCACATTTTTAAATTTATGAATATTTCATTCAATTTAGAGTTATTACCCTTTAATTTATTCAATATTATAAAATGTTTATATTGTGAATATGTGTATATTAATCAATTTCATTTGCATCAAGCTGTATTGGGAATTGATGGTCATGTACCATGTACAAAATTATTTTGCTCTAGTAGGAAGAAAAATGATGGAAGCACAGTAAATGCAAAAACACAAGAAAATATTTTAAGTTTCTTTATTTATATTTAAAATATTTATATTAAATTAATAATATAATATCTTTTTTATAATTTCTACAGTCTGTCTTGGAGACCCTCAATGATAAAGAGGATGACAATTTTAGGCCAAAAGATCATTTGAGTCAGGTATTGGGTGAGGAGAACCCAGAGAGAGTCTGATTTAGATCAAGGAAAAACATCATTCCCTCTAGGTATTAGTCCTCATTGGGGCTCCTATCAAGCATCTTAGACTACTGAGCTTGAAATCACTCATGTAGAAGCAACTGAGGCAAAAAAATAGCTTTAGAGGAGTGAAAAAGAAGTAAACAGGAGCATTAAATAAGTAGAATGATGGTTGAATAGTTCATGAAATCTATCTTAGTTTTGAGTCAATCACTTCCATCAGATGTTTCTACTAATTTTTATTCATATATGGTGTTAATATGATTTTTAAATGATGCCTTGGGTGATTCCCATGATGGTTCTAGTTGAGATCAAGCTGAAGGTGGTGGCGACTAAGTTGTTGGTGGTGAGGATGTTGTTGATGGTGTTGGTGGTGGTGAGGATATTGTTGATGGTGTTGTTGGTGATGAGGATGATGATGATCTTGATTATGGGGATGGGGATGGGTATTTTGGTGATGGGGGGATATTAATCCCCTCCATTTTTGACTTAGCAGGAAGAATAATTGTGAAGTTACTTTAATAACTTGAATTGATTGCTTGTATGGATGTACATTGAATTGACTGCTTGTATGGATGAGGATGAATATGTATGTTTTATATGATTTTATAGGCATAGTGTGGTTTGTTTTTCTATTGTAGGTGCTATTTTTTGGACTGCTTGTGTGGTATTTGGTTTTTTTGGAGCTCTATGTTTTCTTATTTACAGGTTTTGGGCTATTTTGGGTTGCTATAAGGGGATACTGCCTGGTGAGGAGTTAAGCCTATACCAATGGTTTTATAAACCATTGGTATACATTTTTCCTATGGGTTTATCTATACCAATGGTTTGGGCTTACCTGTGGGTATGATAAAATTGTTACAGGATATACCCATAATTACTATGAAAACTGTGGGTATAGTTCTATATTGATGGATCTAAAGCCCATGGTTTCCAAAATCATTAGTATAGACTATATCAACAATTTTGGGGGTATACCCATGGTTTAAAACTGTGGGTATAGGTTTTTTTCCCAATAGTTTCATCAACCTATATGCTTGACACGTCTTTCTTTGATTATTTGAAATAAACTTGTTGTTACACCATGGTCATGGATTTAATGTGACAATTCTATTTTAATCAAATTAATGAGATATCAACTTCTATAAATTTGGAAGGGACAAATCATTTCTCAACTTATTCATTAATAACATGTCATTCATGGCACGCCCAACATACCTTACTTCCTATGAATATATGGAATCTTGGTTTTGGTCATCACATCTAATTATGTAAATCATGACATGCATTAATAATAATCTTAAAGTTTAAGGATCATTACATAGGCTTACAGATAAGAAATTCCAATGAAACATAACATGCGGAATTCCTACAGGTGGTTCTATTCTCATAATCTGTCTTAGAGATTACCAAGTGCGAATTTACTGAGATAAAGTCTCATATACCTATGAGTACTCAAACTTTATAGTCAACATTATATGTGTCCCATCATATAATTTTATCCAACCATTTAACTATATTTAATAATATCATCATGTCATTTCAAGGTTCTCATCATAGTATGGAATTATTGTAATCTTTTCAATGGGACATATACTCTAGGACATAATTATATTAAATTCATATAGAATAATGAACAATAAATAATAAAATATTTTATTTAATATTAAATTCTTTGAATGTATAAATGCAATCCAAATTACACACAGTTGGTTCTAGGACACCAACTCCAACATACACCCACTTAGACTAGAGCCAACTTTCAATGAATTTCAGTCTGCTAGATCTCATATGATGATTATTTTTATGATAAGTTAAGAATTTAGTCAATGGGTCTACCAAGTTTTCTTACATAGAGACTATGCTCACTATAACTTCACCTCTCCAAGAAAAATTCCTCAAGAGATGATATTTTAGAAGTATGTGATTCATTATTTGATGTGATCTTGGCTCCTTTACAAGGAACACTATTGTGGTATTATCATAATAAAGTGTGATAGGATATTTACTACTAGGAATCATGTTGATATTTTAGATGAAGTTTCATAACCAAACTACTTCTTTTGTTGCCTAAAAATCCACAATATACTCAGACACTATTGTAAAATATATGACCAAGGCCTACTTTTAGATCTTCTAGCTCATAACACCTCCATTGGGAGTGGATTTGTATCCCGACTACAATTTCAAATTGTCTTTATTTTTTTGTAAAATAGCATCTGCATATCCCCTAATGACTAAATCCTTATTTCCTCTATATACTATAAACATATCCTTGGTTTTTCTTAGATACTTAAGGATAGTCTTGACTATCATCCATTAGTAGTCATCTGGGTTGGCTTGATATCTTCCTACCACACTTAGGCATAGGTGATATCTAGCCTAATGCATGTCAAGTCATACATGACTGACCCAATTGCTGGCATGTATGAAATCCTTTCCATCCTCTATCTCTCCTCATGTGTCTAAGGACACATTTTCATGGAAAGATGAATGTCATGTGACACTAGAAACAATACCCTCTTGGATTGTTCCATACTAAATATTTTCAATATTTTTTCAATATATGTACTTTTACTTAGACTGAGAAATCCCTTGGATCTATCATGATGGATTTTGATCTTAAGAATATATGTTTCTTTGCCTATGTCCTTTATAGAGAAGCATGTGTTCAACCAGGCTTTGACTGACTATAAGACTAGTATTTTGTTTCCAATAAGTATTATGTCATCGACATAAATTATTAAGAAAATGATTGCACTACTACTAAACCATTTATATACATAAGGCTCTCATTTTTTCTTTATGAAACCAAATTTCATTATATCTTCATCAAAATTAATGTTTCATGACCTAGATTTTTTCTTTAATCCATAAATAAATCTCTGTAACTTTTATACTTCTTTGGAATCCTTTTGAGTCATAAAACCTTCAGGTTGTGTCATATAGACATCTTCTTAGAGGTTTACATTAAGGAAGTTTATTTTTAAATTTATATGTTAAATCTCATAGTCATGGTAAGATGATATATAAATTAGAATTATAATGGATCTAAGTATATAAATGAGTGAAAATATTTCATCATAGTCTATGCCTTGACATCGTTTAAACCCTTTTGTAAATAGTTGTGCCTTATAAGTAATAACTTTTCCATACATGTCTAGTTTCTTATTGAATAACCATTTATAACCAATGGGATTTACATCCACTATAGGATCTATAAAAATCCAAACTTGGTTATGGTACATGGAATCCATTTTAGAATTTATAACTTCTTTCTATTTAGTAGTTTTTGTTCCACTAAATACTTTCTTATAGGTTACAAGATCATTATTATCAACTAATAATGAGTCACCATCCTTGGTGACTATAAAACCATATCTTTAAATTTCTCCAACCTCTCTTGTACTACAACAAAGTACTTGTATCTCTAGAACATCCTCTTCCATGGGTCTTTGTGGAATATATTCATGTTATATCTCTTGTGTACATAGAGCCTAGACTTAATCAAAGTCTATCTCGCTCCCAGTATCTCTTTTAAATATTTTCTACCTCTCAATAAATATGGTGTGTATTTCCACAATTACCATTTTTATAAGGGTTTGTATAGGCAATATCCCCTTTATTTCCTTAGGGTGTCCTATAAAGGTACACTTTGTTCCTTGAGGTGAAAGTTTATTACCTGAAGAGGCCTTAAAAAATTCTTCACAACCCCATACATATAAATTTGACAACATAGATTTAATTACACACCAAATTTCATATGGAATACCATTTTTCACTTTAGTTAGCACTTGGATTAGTATATGTGTTGTTATTTGTAATGTGTATCCTTAAAAGGATAATGTAAGACCCACATTAATTATCATTAATCTCACCATATCTAACAAGGTGAGGCTCCTTATTTCACTTACACCATTCCAATAAGGTGTATAAAGATGAGTGAGTTGGGATAGAATCTCAAACTCCAATAAATAATCAATAAATTCTTAATTAAGATATTCTCCACCATAGTTTGAGTAGAGTTTCTTAATCTTCTTACCTGGATGGTTCTCAACTTTTTTCTTGTATTATTTGAATTTATCAAAATAATCCAACTTATACCTCATTAAGTAGAAAAATACATATCTACTAAAATCATCAGTAAAAGATATGAAGTATGAGTACCCACCCCTTAATTTAAATGGAAATGGTCCACACACATCAATATGAACTAATTCAAGAATCTCCTTATCCCTTTCACCTTTTCCACTAAATGGTTCTTTGGTCATTTTTCCTTGTAAACATGTGTGACATACACCAATTGGTTTTAGTTAAAATGAATATAAATATCTATCTTGGTGTAATTTGGTCAAATGCTTTTCATTTACATGACCTAACCAATGATTTCATAGTTGGGTGTGGTTTGATTCATGTGAACTGGTCATTATCAAATTTCATTACATGGTTCATGTAATCCAATACATAAAGACCTTTATTTAAAAATGTATTACCATAACATACACTTTCTTTATAAAATAAGCAATATTTTTTCCCAAATTTGAAAATAAATCCATTTGTATCAATTCTAGATACAAATATAATGTTTTTGGTGACTGAAGTCACGTAATAACAATATTTTAAAACCAAGATCATTCTTTTTAGCAACATGAGGTGGTATCCCTCAATATCCACAATAGTAATTATGGCTCCATTGGATACTCATAGATCTACCTCACCATGGGAAATCTTTCAGAATCTACTTGGTTCCTATATTATAATACATATATGAGTGCCACATGTTGTATCTAATATCCAATTTATAGAAAAAGATAAATTTCACATGATAACAAATGCTCCTAAAGTGTCCCCTTAATTATTTATCTATTTTTTTTTTCTTTTAGTGTCCCTTATTACCACATGTGAAACAGATAACATCATGTTCCCCTACTTTTCCCTTAATACTTATCTTCTTATAAGGGAATTGTGAATAATATTTAGGCTTAGATCTCTTTGCATGGACTTAACTTTTATTAACCATAAGGATAAAAGGATTTTTGTGCTTTATATCCTTATCAACTTGGTGAAGTAGAGTGAGAAGATCAAGGATAGACTTCTCTATGTTGTTAATATTTAAATAAACAAAAAAATCAAGAATATCTGAGGGAGTAATGAAAGAATAAGATCAGTGTATAGTTTTTTTGGAAGCTTAAATCCCAAAACCTCTAAGCGCTCAATGTAGTCAATGAGTTTTACTATGTGAGGCCCAGATGGCATACCTTCTCCAAGTTTCCTATGAAAGAGTGCCTTGGATATTTCAAATCATTTCAGTCTTGATCTCTCCTGATAAAGACTATAGAGATGTTGGGCATGCTATAGGAATCCATGTCTTTATATGACTTCACGGGTTCATTAGACATGGATGAAAACATTAAACACTGAACATAAACTACATCACTCAAGTGTTTATCATAGATAGTGAACTCCTCATCACTATCCTCCTTAGAAGGCAGATTAGGTGGTGAGGATTTGAACATGTAAGACTTTTGTTCATGGCGCACAATATTTGTAGCTATCTGAACCATTCCTGGAAGTTGCTTCCAGTTAGGAGGTGGTCTTTGGATAGAATTTATCACAAGGATAATATGGTTGATGAGCTGATCATTATTTTACAATATTAAATGGTCATATTATTAGTACTTCACTTGATTACAATTTATGTGAGACATAAAAGTAATTTTTAATTTTATTAATCCTCTCACTATTTTATCAATCCCTAATAACCATTACCATTGGACTTGGAATGTCTAGTTGCTCAAAAATTCTATTGGAAAGGATTCATATTTCCCTTCCCATAACCCAAGAAAGCGCTTGGTCAATTATTTGAAGGTATTTAGGTAGGCAGGTCATTTCCAACTATGGGATTATAGCTCCTTGATCCATTGAGTGGACTCCCCAATCCAAAAACTCTTAATTGGGTTTCCTCAACACTTTCCTCAAAGTTACATAAAATTTATCAATGGATGATCCTCTTGGTGTAAAATGGTTAATTAAACCCAAAACTCTCATAAGAACTCCCTGATAAAAGTAAGTGTCCCAACAAGGATTGGTAAAACACTTAGTTTTATGGTTTCATTTCTAATCAAGTAATGGAAGGATTAATATGACTTAATATTAAGTTGAGGGATTTTATTTATTATGCATAAATATTTCTTATTTCATCATTACATGTATTGTTAATATTAAGTGAATTTTACTTAAGGGATTAACCATGTTATGATAAAACATTTATACATAATCCAATTATTTTAATTTCATCTTTACATATTAGTCTATTTATTTATGTTCTTACATCCATAAAGTAAATCATGCATAAGATAGAAATAAAATAAACAAATAAATGACATGATAATGATTTTATCTAATGGTTGATTTATTAACAGTATAATAAATCAAAATATAAATCTAGGGTAAAACTCTTTATGTTGTTATTGGCATGAGTTACAACATTCCACCTATCCACTTATGTATCACTCGTGTTGGTTTTATCTCAGTTCTATCTTGAACCACCTCACCTTTGAATAATCCTTTTATTACATATGTTTTATAACTCACACGTAGGTGTGGGGGACCAAAGGATTGGTTAAAGAGAATTACATAAAATAGACTTGGACACATAGGACCTACATAATAAAGGAGGGATAGATTACACACATACCATAATATTAAATTTAATAATAAATAATTTCAAACACATATAATAAAATTAAATTAAATTAAATCAACACATACATAGGTCTAGTCAAAGCTCATGATCGGTCATACACTTGAAACAACTATGAATTTAAAAGATCTTACTAGCATTCATTTCAATTCATTCTTCGATAAGATAAAATGAACATGAATTAATCTGATTAATTATCTTATTAATCAATTAATTCATTTTATCTTATTCCATAAAATTTTCTTGGATATTCCCACCCACTGTGATTTTAAATAAAATAAATAATTAATGTTTATTTAAAATTTAATGAAATTGGTACGTAGCTTTGTACTTTTAAGAAACTTGATGAGTACTTGTCCAAACTACTCAGTATATTCCTTGTTATATACAATTCACTCATATGAAATATTTTGTACACATAATGTGTTGTAATTTCATGGTGTGTACTATCAAATTAATGACACATAGAACACATTAATATTAAACTATATATACAATTTAATGCATTAAGTCTTAAGTATGCAATGACCATACTGGATTTTTAGTTTTGAATATTACATGGAATTAATTAAGCATTTAATATAATATAAAACCCAACAACCAATGTGTACTGTCAATTTAATAACCCATGGAACTTGGGTTGATGAGGTTTAATGGAGTACTTAATTAAAGTTAATATTTTCAAGAAAACATGTAAAGTACATGACATGTGTCAACAAACCTTAGGTTATGCCCTTCACTTCATTGGATATCTGTTGTACAAGCCAAGGGACTCAACATGTACTTCTTGTAGAAATTTATGAAGTACATGGCATGTAGAAAGGATACATGATGTGTGCTTAAAGTTACATGGTTGTTATCCTAAACACATCGCGTATTAAATAAAAGTGGTGTATTAATTACACAACACATATTGACCCCATGTTTTCTACCTTGAAAAAACATGGACTACACAACGTGTAGGAAATATATACAGTGTGTAGTTTGGAAAAGTTGTGTGCCACCCTAGATGGTCACCACGTGGTGCGTTAAATGCACGTAGCATGTATCTATTACACAATGACCCAAATTCCATGCGGGTTTCCTGGTGTAATGAACAAGAAAACATGGCGTGTGACAAAGGAGTGCATGCCATATAACCCTATGTTATTTTAATAGAGTTATTAGCACCTCCAAATGGGTTATTTAGATGTGATATTCATTAATTATTAATTGGTCTTGGTTATGTAAGTGAGAAATGAATAGGAGGAAGAATAAATATCGATGATC
This sequence comes from Viscum album, assembly GCA_963277665.1. Lineage (NCBI taxonomy): Eukaryota > Viridiplantae > Streptophyta > Magnoliopsida > Santalales > Viscaceae > Viscum > Viscum album. The sequence goes on from OY728132.1 coordinate 826,364,367, forward strand.
AGATAAATAATGAATAAAAATTGAAATGAAATTTAACTTTTAAATGTGTGATGATCAATAATCAAATAAATAATTATAAATTTAAACGTAATGTCTCAGATACCACTTGTTTGTTTCAGATGTAGTAGATAGGCCTATTGAGCCAATGACCAACTCAGATTATACCATATTTGATAGATCATTTGCATATTACACAAGACATATACATCATGATCAAATAAATTTTTCTAAATACTACTAATAAAGAAGTCATCAAAATTAATAGAATATATTTTCAATCTAAATTTATAATTAATTTAAATATCTTGGAAGAAATAATGTCTTGTTCTTGAGATCTTTCTTCTATGAAGATTTTGATCGTTTGAAACCATTTTCATACAACCTCCATTTCTCTTATAGGATCCAAGTATAGAATTCCTATAGCAGTGATCCACATGTGCTCCTATGATCTCTGAATAATGTTGATGGATTTTCAGGTGCCAATGTGATGGATCGATTTTCGTTCAGTTTTCAACTTGATCGTTGTGATGATTCCTTCAGTCTTGAAGAATTATCCTTACAATATCATTCTTGAGATGATAGAGGAGGAAATATAATCTCTAGAGTGTTATTTTGTCTTGAGAGAGGTCTCTATATTTCATTGTGCACAATGATTCTCTATATTGATAAATTCCTACACAATAGACATATTTATATATTTATAGAGATAGGGTTCGGGTTAAAATATTATTTAATTGCACAACATCCCTTAAATAATATATTAAACCTTATATAACATCATGTCATGTAAAAATATTATTATTATTATTTTCTCATGGTGTGCACTAATTGAAGTAATTATAAATATTATTTTACTAGCTTGAAAATTAATGATTAGTGCCAAACATAGCTTTGGTCCACTATTACTCCTTGGAATTTATCAAATACTCAAATAAATATTTATTCATTCAATAAATAAATATTATATATCTATGTAATTAAATAATTACCCTATGAATAAATATTTATTTAATTTATTTGATCAATAAAACATGAAAAAAATTATTCTTTAATCTTGAGGATAATATTTATTCTAATAATTAAATTTAAATAGAATTTAATTAAGCTCAATGAAAATAGTTAGTGTGTGACCATATAGGCTTCTTTCTAATTGGCATTAAGCAGGCTTATCTAAAGTCCAAGATTACTATATAGCAACGGGTTAAGACACCCAAGTAAAAGAAGTTAATGTCATAATGTTGACAACCACACACGAGCACTCAAAAGACACATGATCAAATCCGAGCAGGGGAAAATTTCTAGGTACTATAGTAGTGTTGTAGTAGTACTGTAGCAGCGGTGGAACTGTAGCAGTGGCAACACTGTAGTGGCAGAGGGACTGTAGCAGGTACTTTAGCAGTGGTTGTACTGTGTAGGTACTATAGCAGCATGGGTACTGTAGCAGTACTGTTCACCGAGGGGTCCTTTGGGCCATTTAATGGGCTTTCAAGCCTTGTATTAAGGCCACTTGGCATTGGGACTTCAGGCTATGTAATGGGTCTCCCTCTACCCAGTCTAAGAGGTCTTTGATTTAAATAATAAATTGAGGTTTCATCCCCAACCTTTAAAAAAACACGAGCACTCACTGTGTAATATAACCCCTTTATCATGATATCTCATCAAGTAGGTTGCACACATGTGTCATCAACCTATATGCTTGATACGTCTTTCTTTGACTATCTAAAATAAACTTTTCATTACACCATGTACATGAAAATTAATGTGACAATTATATTTCAATCAAAGGATCAAGATATAAAATTTTATAAATATGGAAATGATAAATACTTTCTCAACTTATTCATTAATAATATGTAATTCATGATACACCCAACGTACCCTACTTCCTGTGAACATATGGTGTCACGGTTTTGATTATTACATCCAATTACGTGAGTTATTCCATGTGTTACTAATAATATTAAAGTATAAGGATCATCACACACGCTCACAGATATGAAATTACAATGATACTTAAATATGTGTAATTTCTATAGGTGGTTTTGTTCTCATAATCTTCCATCTTAGAGATTACCAAGTGCGAACTTCATGAGATAAAGTCTCATCTTCTTATGAGTACCTGCACCTAATAGTCAACATTCTATGTGTTCCATCATATAATTTTATTCGACTATAAATATATATTTAAGAATATCATCATGACATTTCAAGCTCTCATCATAGTGGGGAACTGTTATGACCTTTTCAATGTGACATATTCTCTAGTATATTATTACATTAAAGTCATGTAGAATAATGAATAATATGTAATAAGATATTTTAATTAATATTAACTTATTTGAATATATAAATACAATCCAAAGTATGTGTAGTTAGTTCTAGGACACCAAATCTAACATAACGACCATTACACATCATGTAATGGAAGATTTTATGGGACAATTAATGATATTTTTTGTTAAACCATACGACACGCCAAAAATTACTGGGTGTGAACCTTGTGTGGAGGGATATGTGTCACATGACATGTACAATCAGCTACACATTGTGTGTTTTACGTCTTGTTTCATTGCTCGTTTGGTGGTCAATGTGCAACGTGTGCTATGTGTGGGGTTACACAGTGTGAGCATGCCAGTTACACGATGTGTAACATATTCCAAACTGCATACCACATTGGCAGTCAATATGAAATGTATAATAACACTGTATATTGAGCCACATGATGTGACGTGATTTACACAGCGTGTTCCTTATGTGGTTTATCCATGGTTATATGGTGTATAATCTGGCATGCCTACCCGACACGTTGTGGTGCACTACTCGGATCAAGGCTGGGTGAATCGACCTAGTGTGCCTACCTAGCATGTTGTGGCATGCTACCCAGGCCAGGATATGTGGAATTAACACAGCGTACCTACCAGGCCAATTGGTCAGGCCTGGTTCATGACACAGGTTGGCACTTGGTTCAACCACCTAGGCATGTGGGGCTTGTCATGTTGGCCTGACTCAGGTTGTTGGGTATGTGCACCAACCGGCCTACATCGGCAGGATGAGACCACTAGTGGGGCTACATTGCAGTGACCAAATGTTCATCACATCCCCTCACCAAGATGAGCCAAGCAATTCATCACCTCTATGTAACATCGTTCACCAACATGACTTACCACCATTTTCACAACCACCATCACCATCGCCCTAGGGTACCTGAAACCCCCATTGTCGTGTCTGCCTCATACCACGTCGCACCACCCTCACCTCGTTTTGCGCCATGTTTCCCCAACTTCATTCCACTATCACAACATCATCGACCATCCTCATGTCGATGACCTACTCATTTTTAAGAAGAAGGTAAAGGTTTCAAGGAAGAGACCGATAACCAGAACTCCTACCACCTAGATATAGGTCATGCTAAGGGAAATGAAATATCTAGTAATTGAAGGTAAAGGGGGATCAAATCCCAATTTTTGTTCCTGCATCAAGAACACATAAACATAAGGAACAAATATAGGATTAAAATCTCTAACTTAGGGATTTCACAACACTAAAATTTTGGAAAACAAGAACAGGGATTAAATTTTCAAAATCAAGGGTTCAAAATTCATGAACGGAATAAATCCCCAATAATCCATAATCGATGATTTAAGAATATGGTTCAAAGAAATAAATCTGAATTCAATCACGAATAAAAAAAGCAACAATTTAAAATAACAATCCCTGCCTCATGACATAATGGTTATCACTTCAATCTATTGTTGATTCCATGGTTCCATTCATCATCTCCACGTGATATGATCACTAATGTCATCGTAGACCTGGTTTCATCCATTTGATATGACATTGGTTTTACCATAATCTAACCCCTCTCCTGTCTCTAAATCTAGGGTCATGTTAATGAAAATTGCAGCTATCCCTATATAGAAACCTTAAGGAGGGTTTTTATAGGGGCTATTAGGGTTCACGCCATCAAAAAACACAGGAATTTATTTTTATTTAAAAAAAGTGACACCATAATGGTCTATCTTAGGGGGATGTGAACTGAAATTACTCCATTCTTAGGGTAAACCCCTTGTTCAAGACACAAACACAAGATCGATTTTCCCATATGACCCTTTTTTCGTAAATATAAGTGATTTATCATAAACATGCATGTGTGGAGTAAAAATAATATATTATTCTTAATATTTTGTTTTTGAGCCTCCGTGGTGCGTGAAACTCTAAAACAACCCATCAAAAAACCTCAAAATATTATAGGAATATTCCAACAGTTCAGAACAAAAGTTTCAAGGTAAATAAGATCCCACCATCCTTGCTTTCGGGATAAATAGTTATTCAATTGAAAAATATTAAAAAACCCATAAAATTAAATATGCTCGAAAATTTACCAAAACTCATCCTGGGAAAAAACACTACATATTGATATCAACGAAACTATCATAAAACTTTTCTGATATCATTTTCTAGGGTAAATTTATTATTTTACCACTGTAAAGGTCCTGAGACTTTGAAATCTCAAAATTGAGCTAAGTCCCAATCAAGATTGATTTGGGTCACTACAAAACAAATCTTTATGCTCTTATAATAATTAAATTACAATGTGTAGAAAAATAGATGTTAATTCATTAATTTTCAATAATGCCTCTTTATACATAAGTAATATGATGTTTTTTTCATGAAATCAAAGGTTCCTTAACCTCTCTCCTCTCTACTATCATCAAATTTTTCAACTAAACCATTTTATTTTTCTCTCTTTATTTTTATTTAAGCTCAATATATTTTCTCTTCTATTTTTCACTTATCCCCTCATTCTCTTATTTTTCTTTTTTTATTATTTTTTTAATCACTCATTTTCTTCTTCTCTCCCAAAATATGATCTTCTGTAATTTGTTTTAGGGACACTGGGATGAGATTTCTTGAAAAATTTCTATAAATTACTACATCAATATTAACATCATATACCTTTACATGATCTTGGTGTACTTTTACAAATTCAGCAACACTTATTTCCCAATAATCCTCTTTTCCATCCTTGGAGGTATATCCATTGATCTCTCATTATCCAAACTTATTAATGATCATGGTCTATGGATTTGGTCACTAACTAGTGACATGTCCTCTTCATTAGAATTTGAAAAAATAGATATCAAAGGGATATTTCTTGGAAGAAAGAAGCACCATATAACTCTTATGATCAACCACCTCTTTTGGATGTGATGTTTCACCGATCTCCATTTTTTAGTTTCTTTATAGAGATAAAGTGGCAGTAGGTTTACACATGTTTTCCCACCTCTTGATTTGTTACTCGATCTCCATGGATTGGTGGATCATATCTTGTATATATACATGGTGGTACACCTCCACCTAATCAACAATATCCTAACTAAGGTCGTGTAAAAATTGCGCCATGGTTGCCTTCAAATCCTCCTCTAAATCTGCTCAAATCATTGTAATATGCATCTCCTTGTAGTAATCCTCTACACTCTAACTCTCTTAGGTAAGATTTTAAATCTTGTTGTGGATATCCTTATGGAAGTATGTAGGAGTAAAGTGCTTCCTCTTAGTTAACTTCATCTCTTTCTGGGTATGGATTGGGAAACCTCCATATCTATCTCTCTCCTTTTAAACTTGATCCCACAAAATTAATGCATAATCAATAAATTCAAGGGCTGTAGGGTTTACCTTTTTCTCCTCAAAATAGGTGTGGAAAGAAAACACTTTCTTGATCCACATATTCCATTTAACATAAGCTTCCAGGTCACTTTTTCCTTGAAATGAAGGGACCTTCACATTGATCCCACCAAGTATGTCATCATCACATGGTCTCTTTTGTCCTCCTCTTGGTTGTGGGAACAACCTTCTTTGTTGTGTAATATCATAAAAATAATTATCAGAATTCTCTATATCTCCCTCCATGATGTGGGGAAGACATGGTATTGGAGTGTGTCAGGGGTTACCATGGATCATCCTCGGGATTGATTGATTATTTATGTGTTTGATCCTCTCATGAAATACCTCTAACTTTTCATTAGGAATATTATTGAAATGGCTCACCAAATGTTTCATTTGGAGTCGCATAGTTTCTAGTGTTGTAAATCTACTTTGGATTTCTCCATCACTTCCATGAGAAGTCCCTTTTCCATGATCTCCTGCTATGATAATTATACAAACACATGCACACATACACTAAGATACTAGCACACACACACACACACACACACACACTGACACTCACATACATACACATTAACACACACACACACACACTCAAAAGGATATACACACTCATACAAGGATACACTCCCATACATGCAATGGGACACACACACACTTGAAAGAACACACATGCACACGTACACACTCAAATATGTAGACACACAAACCTGAATATTCATATACACACAAACAAAGATACACACATTTTTTACTTTCTATTCACTCTTAACAATCAAATCAAATCCTAAGCTCTTAAGAAATCTAATACCACTTTTGTGGATATCACGCACCTCCAATATTTCCCGGATTGATATTATATTGGGGGGATGGATTAACACACCCATTTTGAGTGTAAAAGTAACACAACATGGGTAAATGGTGAAAGTAGGGGGTGGGTGGGTATGGTATGTGGGTGGTAAGGTTAGAAATATGGGAAAAGGTGTGAAAAGGGTTAACGGGTATGGTGGGGTGGATTTTCATGGTATGTGGGTTTTTTCTAGTTTAGCAAGATAACATATATATATATTCCAAATATAATATAATGATGAAGTAAAATAATGGAGAAAAAAATCATGGAAATGAAATGTTCTAATAATGTAAAACACAAAAGGATGAATAAGTGATGGTATCCTCACTTTTTTTAATCACTAAAATAAAGGATGTGTTTGGTTTTGAAAAGCACAAAATGATGAGTTGTGAGAATTTGTTTTTTTAGGATAAAAATCACATATAGTGAACCAAAATATAAAGAAAATATGGATGAATAATCATCTCAATAAAATATTTAAATCTTACATAGATAAAAGTCCAATTCTAGAGGTTTTAAAAATATATATTTTTTAAATTTTTTTAATGTGTGAGTAATATGGAAATAAAATAAGTATAATGTAGTAGAGTATTAAATAAAGGATATATTCCTACCATGTCAACTAGAGTTTTGATGGAAACTGATGTGAGATGCACAAGGTGTCCTGATCTTCGCAGCATAGAATGGCTGATGAAGGATTAAATTTGAGAAAAAGTGATATATTATGGGTATAGATAGTGGTTTGGTGGATGAAAGTAGTCAACCAATTCAATAAGGAAGCATGGCCTACTACTTATACAACGCACTCAAGTGAGGATGTGGTGACCAATCAACACAATGAAACACCTGGGTCGAGGGAAAAATTGGGGAATTTTGTGATTTTAGATCATCAACCTAATATGTAAATTGGAAAGGAAATAATGCATGAGAGTAAGGGAAGTAACAAATGGGTTCCTCACAATTGATAAAAACAAACTCATGGAGTTTCACTAATACAATCTTGATTTATTTTATAAGATCCATGACATTTGTTATTTATAGAAAAAAAAGAGATACAACAGTTAAGGATCTAATACCTTAAAGTCATAAAGATTGAACTTACTTTCCCCCTTAAAGTCAAAAGTCTAAAGTTGAATGAATACTTTTCAAAAAATCATCACATGGTTTATCCCATATATTTTGATTCCAAATAGAACTATAATATGCTTTACACGCTCAAATCTTGACTTTGATTCCATACCCCACCATATTTGACTTTATTGTCTCCAACCTTAAGTTTGGAGATTCCTTAATGTGAGTGGGATTCCAAATCCATGCATCTTCATGGATTGGGATTCAAGTATCACATTGGGGACCAAATAATAGTGATAATAATCCAATTTTCTCCATCCATGTAATGTAAGATATATTGGTCATTTAATCCATAGAGTTTCCCTTTCATTATCACATTCAAGTATATGTGTTCTCTTTAATGCCATTGGTCATTGAACCTGTAGCTTTTCACATTCCATAAAGTCAATGTCTTCCACCAATTTTACATAACTTTGGCATAACCCTCATGCAAGTCGCCACCTCTTCGTTTGTTGGTAATCCATCATCTAAGGAATTTTAGCATGTGGCATGACCCTGGTGCTGGATTGGCATGACCCTTATGTTGAATTATCATGAACCATGCCACAAGTCATAAAATCAAGATTTTCACCACTTAAAGAAAGTTCACAGACTTATAAACATTCCATGCCTAAAGTTTCCACCAAAATTCAGTATAGAAAATATATCATTATATCCCCCCTTCATTTAATTTTCATAAATTATTTTCCATCATATCAAAATTTCTTCATCGATTCACTGCATCTTAATAATAAAACATTTTTCATATTAAAAACCATTTTTTCAACAATTCTTATAATTCTCTATCATCATGTCAAATTCCTTCTTTAATTCACCATACCTAAATTATCATTATTTAAAATACCTACATAAAATATATTTTCCAACTGTCATATTTTTAGTTTAGAATTAAAATAATTCTTAGATTATCATAAATTATCCACCCATCACAAAATAAAAAAAACTATAAATTTTCATAAAATAGTAATATATAAGATTCTTGAGTCACCCACTACATTATCTCTCAACAATTGTCAATCCTCAATCAATGCCCTTTGTTTGTTTAGTCTTGTTCTTCATCCGCATCTATTTTCACCTACCATGATACATCAATTCCATAGAATTATTTTGAGATACTAGAGAGAAGATATCCCGGTGTAAATTGAAATTTATTTTTAATTATTAAACGAATGTAAAAGTTCCAATATTAACAAAAAAATCATTTTTTCATGAAATTTTAGGACAAAAATTCTCAATCCATTTGTGACTTGTATGAACTAATCATGTATGAATCTAACATGTGATAGGCTTAGAATGATCAAATAAATATTTTAAATGTAAATATTTTTTAACAGTGTTAAGCATGTGACAACTGATCAAAAATTAGAAAATGGGATTATTTTTCATAAAAATTTAGGATGTTTATTGAGTCATTTGTGATCTGTAAAAATAAAACATGTGTGAATCTGACATATAAGGATCAAAATTGACTTTTGTGAATTAAATTCATGTTTAATTGTTAATAAAATGTAAAATGTTCAAAAATGAGAAAACAAATTCAATTTTTTATGGTAATATATAACAGTAATTCTAAATTTATCTCTGACCTGTATAAGTAAACAATATATGAATTTAATGTGTAACATGCTTTGAATGTTCGAAAGTGTGGTTTTTTTACAAGAATTTGTTACTTGTGAATTGTTTATACATAGTAAAAAAATAAACCACAGTCCTATCATATACCTCATAATCCAATTCCAAAAACTAATGCACCATATTTTTTTTAAAAAATGATCATCCTTCCATGTTTTAAACCATGGGGAATTAGATTTGAACTTATATGATAAGGTACCATAGAATAATTTTGGCCTTGAAAAATGATCAAACGAGTTATTAATTTGAAATTTTACGTGTTTATATTTTAATTTTTATATTATACTACACTTTAATTTTAAATGAAATTATATTTTAGGTTACTCAACAAGATAATTATTTAAATTCACTCATTTTTTACGTTAGTTAACTCGATATATGAAAAAAATATTATATATTATTTGAACATGAATATATATTTTGTGTTGAATAATGGCCAAAATAATCACCGTCATCAATCACTTGACCTCCCAGAGGATTAAAATTTACAATGGTCATTTAAATATTGCAACAACCATTTAATTATTCTTCTTTAACCATATTATAAATATGCATTATACTCATGGTAAATGTTTGAAATTAGTGGTATTCTGTTTGAATAAAGATAGAGTGTTTTCTTCCTTGTGGAGTAGTTCATCTGACCAAACCATGTAAAATTTATTTTTATGTTTTATTTTATTTATTTGCATGTGTGTGTGAGTGCTATCATGAGAGTGTATTTTAAATAAATATTGAGAACAAATTGGTATCAGAGTATGTTGCTTACTTGGATAATTACTTGCAATAGAGGTCCAATGTTTGTTATGGTCGACCCACGCTCCCCCATGTGAACCGGTTATTATTCACAAACCCGACCCTAACGATGTTATGTCTCATGCTCCTTAACATTGTTATTTGTACCTATGTGAACCCCTTTTTTGTTCATATATCTAGAGAAATTACCCTTAATTTGAAAATTTCAAAATTTATATATTTGGATTTTTTTTTACAAAAACAAAATCCTCCCTCAATTATGGTCCAATTAAATTAATCAAATAGTTGATTTTAGATTTTTGACTATTCTAAATTTCCTGATACTATCTATTTTTGGAAATTATAAACTAATTTTTTATAGAGAATCCCCAATCCAAAAGTAACATGATGCCACTCAAGTAGACAATTCAAGCAGAACATACAGGGTCATCAAATGCTTCTAGTCATTGAAGCATGGAATCCAACACCAAATTTGAGGTGGAGAAAATTGACAGGATGAATAAATTTAACATGTGGCAATGTAAAGTTCTTGATGTGATAACTCTACATGAGTTGGATATTATCTGAGATGAAAAACCTGCCAGCATCTCTGATGGTGATTGGAGGAGACTCAACCACCAATATTGTGATACAATTCAGATCTGTTTGGAAAAAGATCAGAAATATAGTGTAATGCAAGAGACCTCTGTAGAGAGCCTATGAAAGATTTTGGAGAATAAATACTTAGAAAAAAACATGGAAAACTATATCTATAAGAAAAATAAACTGTTTTGGTTTTAGTACAAGAAAGGTATATCTATGATTGGGCACCTAGATAGTTTTAATAAAATATTAAAAGATTTGAAAATTTTAGAAGTAATGATTTAAGATAGAAATAAACCCCACTTGTTATTGAACTCTCTACCAATGATTTTTGATCATTTAACCACTACATTGTTGTGTGGTAAGGATAAGGTAAATTTTATTTATTTATTAAATGACTTTATTATCAATGAATACGGGAAGAAGGACAAGTATGACCATAGAGATTCTGCATCAGAGAAATTATCAGTAACCAGAAGAAGATCATCTAATAGGAATCCATGAGGATTGAAAATAGGAAAATCATGATTGAAATTAAGAGGTGGGTCCACCTACAGATGACCATCCAAAGATGAGTGCTCCTATTATCACCAGAAAGGGCACAAAAAGAAGGATTATTCTACTATTGAGAAACCAAAGGATAATTTTGTGTAAAAAACAAAAGATATTTATGAATTGAATTCTTGTGATTCCTCAACAATCAACCATTATGAAGGTTGAATTATTTATTCTGTTTGTTCATTCCACATGTTCAGAAATTGATATTAGTTTTCAAGCCTCAAAGAGTCAGATATTATGGGAAATAACTATCCTGATCATACGAGATGTATTGGAATAATTCAGTTGAGGATGCATGATGGTACAATTCCATGCCTTACAAATGTGATATATGTACTAAAATTAGATAGAACCTCATATCTCTAAGAATTTTTGATGTGCTTGGTTGTAGAATAATCATTTAATATGAAGTCATGGGAGTAATATTTTGTGCATTCCCTATGATGAAAGGTGCATGAAAATTAATTTTGTATTATTTTAATGTTTTGACCATTATAGGTGGAGAAACGATATCAAATGTGAGTGATCTAGACACTTCCATATTATGGCTTATGATACTTGGGCATACTGTAGAGAATAATTTACAAATTTTATCTACGAAAGATGTTTCAAAAGGTTCCAATACATGAAAACTTTACTTCTACAAACACTGTGTAATGGATAAGAAAACTAAATTCACTTTAAACACTAAAACCCGTCACATGAATAGAATACTTGACTACATCCACACCGATGTCTATGAACCATCAAGGAATGCTTCATTGGGATGTAATCATTATTTTATCACATTTATTGATGATTACTCAGGATATATTTGGGTTTATGCCATGAGGCATAAGGATAAAGTATTAGATGTGCTCCTTGAATGGAAGAAAATGATTGAAAATAAGACAATAAGAAAATCCAAGAGACTGATATCAGATAATGGTGGAGAATACACATCAAATCTATTCAGGAAGGTTTACTAACATGGAGGTATTCTAAGACACTTTATAGTTATTGTAACTCTATAGTATAATGGAGTGGCATTATGGATAAATCATGCACTCTTTGAAAAGGTATGATGTATGTTATCTCAGTTTGGTTTGAACAAATCTTTTTGGAAAGAATCTTGGATGTAAGCATCGCACATTGTGAACCGCTTACCTACTATTGCAATTGATGGTAAAATTTTGATATAAGTTTGGTTTGGTGAGAATTTTTATGATTATGAAATACTTCATATCTTTGATCACACTACTTACTTCCATCTCATAGACTCAAAGTTGGATCCTAGAGTAAAAAAATGTATTTTTTAGCTTTAGTGATGTTGTATAGGCTTTTCGACTATGATATCCAGAAGTTAAAAAGATAGTTCAGAGTCATGATGTCGCATTTGATGAATCACTAATGGAAAAGTCATATAGTTCTTAAAAATAAATGGTTAATTCAGATAAAGATGTGATTGAGGTGAAAAAAGTTCCATCGTTGACTCATCATGATTTATAAGAGACAAATTTTAGTGATTTTATTGATATCACAATTGAAGGATATGTTTTTTTAAATTGGGATAATGAAAAACATGAGAGTGTAGCCACTAGTAGACCTTGGAGAACCATATGAAAACATTACAGGTTTGATGATATGATCTTTTATACTCATTCTATAATAGAAGATGATATTTCAGACAACTATTAAGATGTTTTGGATAACAAAGAGATAGACCAATGGAAGTTAGCTATGGAAGATGAAATGAGTTTGTTGTATCGGAATCATACATGAGATCTTGTTCCTCCTTTGAAGTACAATAAGGAAGTTGGGTGTTAATGGGTGTTTACAAAAAAGGAAGATGACACTCGCAATAATGGTATCAGGTAAAAGGTCAGACTTGTTGCTAAGATCTATGCACAAAGGGAAAGGATAAACTATAATGAGGTATTTTCTCTTGTTGCTAAACATGTGTCTATCTAAATTTTATTGACATTGGTTGAACATTTTGATTTGTAGTTAGCTCAACTTGATGTCAAGACAATATTTATTCATAGGTCATTAGAGGAAGATATATATATGACACAACCCAATGGATTGCATGTACCAATCCATGAAAGTTAGGTTTGTAGATTGAAAAAACCATTTTATGGCCTGAAACAGTCACTAAGACAATGGTATAATAGGTTTGATACTTTTGCATTGAATCATAAATATGTTTGTAGTCAGTCTTATCATTGTGTTTACTTTATAAAACTTCATGATGGTTCATTTATCTATATACTTTTATATGTTGATGATATGTTGATTATGTGTAAAAGCAAGGTGGAGATTTATAGGTTGAAATCTTGACTCAACTCATAATTCCAGATGAAGGATACTAGAGGGGCCAAGAAGATTCTTTAGATTAAGATTGGATGAGACAAAGCTAAGGGTCTTGTTACCCTCAACCAGACAAAATATTTGGATAAATTGCTTTAGAATTTTAGAATTGATGATAAATCCAAACCATCCAGCACCCCATTAGCACCTAATTTTAAACTTAGTGCATCATTATCTCTAAATATATAAGAAGAAAGGAAACAAATGGATTGTGTTCCATATACAATCACAATAGGAGCCTGATGTATTTGATAGTGTGTACAAGACCTGATATTTCACTTGCAATGAACATGGTAAGTTAGTACATGCATTACCCTTGTAAAGTTCATTAGAAATAAATCATATGGATTTCATGGTATAACAAATGTACTATAGATGTTGGTTAGAGGTTTAAAATATATAAATATGTTGAGATATTTCTTATCAGATATGTTGGTTATGATTACATAGGATATTTGAAAAAGTGGCGTTCCACTATTGGTTATGTTTTCACCATGAAAGGGGGACTAGTGAGTTAGAGTTCTATTACACAGTCAACAATGGTTTTTTTCTATATAGGCAGAGTATATAGTAGTGACTAAGAGTTTTCAAGGAAGCGACCTGGTTACATGGACTGATCGGGGACTTGGGTATTATCTAGGAGAACATTAATGTATTATGTGATAATCATAGTGTTATTTGTCTTTTGAATAACTGGGTTCATCACAATTAAACCAAGCATATTGATGCTCAGTTCTATTTCATCTGAGTAACTATCAACGATGAGTGCATCTCACTTTAGAAGATTATGAAACCATAGAACCCAACAATGTCATGAACCAGCCCAGGTACCCTAGTAACTCAGTAACCAATCTAGACCTGACATATCCTGAAGATCATTCCTGATCCCCATGGGTTGGCGACTAGCACCTGACATCATACAATTGAAAGTGAGAATGGTTTTTACACAAGCATTACAAAAGTAAAAAGAGACAAGTCAGTATGCATAACAAAAGAAACTCCACTGGGAGTAAAGCACCATAATACAATAGGGCATAAACAAGACCAAAGTACTACAAACCAAGTACCAAAACAAGGAAAAACAATCTAAGTCCCTAAGGACACAACTCACCGCTTCCAAGGTTCAACAGCTGGATCCACCTCTAAGAGATCATTTCCCCTTGCTCGAACCTAGAAGAAGATAATCTACAAACACTTGAAGGCACAAGTAGGGTGTGAGATAAAAAGCCTAGTAGGGTCTCACCATGGATTCTATAATTGATACCAATAATAGATTAAACAAAGGAATGCTTCCAATTTTAAAATAAATAGGTTTAGCATTTTCAGAGCATATTTAAACAAATAATGCTATACAGTTCAAATGATGGGAAATATTTCAAGTAAAGGATTTACAAGTAATGGAATATTTCTAAAATAATGGGTTAAATAAAACATTTATATAAAACTATTTATATAAATTCAGAATTCATATAAAGCAGTTCAAATAACATTAGCATACATTTATATCTCAAATATAAAACAAGCAAGCAACATGGTCATCTTCCAAAAGGTATATATATTCCAGGATATAGGACTCTGCACTCTCTAAGTGATCTTAGAAATATGTGTATACACACATCCCCCTAACACTAGGCAAAGGCGATTTATCACCATCCTATCAGGGATGTGAGCTGCATGTATATTTTAGAATGTTGTAATAGTGTAGAGCATGTCCAAATAACTTATAAACTACCTAAGGATTGCATGTGATCTTACATAATAAATGATGGGAAATTTATTTTAAGACTGCTTAAAATAAAATTAAATCTCATTCTTTCATTTCAATGCCAATTTTCCATTTAAAACCATCGAGTTTCTATCAAAACATTTTAAATCTATTTTCATGAGTTTGAAATACATTAAAAACCAATTCCATAAATTTCACAATTCATTTACACAATTAAATTCAATAATTTAATTGAAATTAGTTCCATAAAAACTCCAATTTAAATTAAACAATTTAAATTAACCAACTTCCATAAACACACCCCAATTCAATGGAATTGGGGGTTTCCCAATTCCCATGCCAAAACCATTTCAAATCTCCCAATTCAATGGAATTGGATTTTTATTGCATCAATTGAAATCAAGTTTGAGCAATTGAATTTAAATCAATAGTTGAAATAAATCAAGCAATTCATAGTTAATCAATTTGACTAGATTGGACAGAATCACCTACCTTTTCCCGAAACTCAACACTCACAAAGACACCTGTCAACGAGAAAAAAGGTGTAGAAGACCTTGAAACACAACCTAGAGGTGATATCCAACAACACAGAGCATAGATAAATCAATTTTAGGATGATCTATTGAAATCCCAAAGGAGGAAAAAGATAAATAACGAGGGAGAAATCTTACCCGGGAATCACACCATAAGACCAGCGACGATCAAACACCAAAAGAATGGATTTGGAAGGGTTAGAGAGCTTCAAGATCACCTGGGAAGGCCTTAGATCAAGGGAGAAGAAACTATAGTAGAGAAGAAAAGAGATCTTAGCCATTTTCCTATTTAAAAAACCACATTCGGGGTATTACATGACATGTAATACCCTTTCATTTCATGAAATAGTTAAGTTTCATAACCACTGAAAAACATGTTGCTTTAAATTGAAAACTGTTCATTAAATAACTCACAATGTGTAAAGGCTAGTCACGACATGTAACCTTCACAGCATGAATTCGTTCACAACTTGCCTCTAGAAACCATTACACATTATGTAACCCATGTACATGGCATGTAACCCTCCGAAATATTGTAGAAAACATAGGCTAAAGTTGAGAGTCCAAAAAATCTATGAATTCACCATTATAGTTATCCTATAAATTCATTCTCAATCCTACCTAGTCAATGAAAAGGAAAATCCATGATAAGGTTAAGGGAATACCTGTCAGATCGGTAATGAGATGTTACAACCTCCCCACTATAAAAACTTTATATCCCTAGAAAGCCTATAAAGAAACTTCCATGACAAAAAGATGAGGTTACTACTCTCTCATTAGTGCCCTATATTCCCATGTATCATGATTATAAAAACCATGTTGCCATAGCACACGAACCAAAGGTATAATCCTCCCAAGAAGTACCTTGATCTCAAAGCCAACTATCCTAACTGGCCACTCAGTCAAAGATAAGTTAGGTTCAATCTAAGATCACTCTACTTCAAAACATAATATGGATTAGATAAACACTTTCTCGGCTACGATACATGGAATACGTAATTTATTGACGTTAGATGTGGTGGAAGTGCTAAACAGTATGAAACTTTCCCCACCTGTTCAACAACCTCTAAAGGTCCCACAAAATGAGGAGAAATATTCCCTTTCCTCTAAGATGTCAATGACCCAACTGGAATAAATCTTTCAAAAATACCTGGTCACCAATTACGAACTCCAAATGTCTATGGAAATGATCAGTATAAGACTTATATTGGCTATGTTTTGTCAACATTATCTGATGAATTAACTGAATCTTTGTTGTCTCTTGCACCAAGCTTGATCTAACCAAGGAACTTTCACCAATCTCCAACCAAAACAAGGAAGATTTACAAGGATAGACATAGAAGGACTCAAAAATATCCATTCTAATCGTGGATTGGTAACTATTATTATAAGAAAACTCAACCATCCCCAAGTGATCATCCCAAGCCCCATTTAAGTCAAGAATATATCCCATGGGGTGTTAGCCGAGTGGTACCCACTGGTTGTACCCCTCGCTCTTCGTGGGAACTAGCCCAGGCTCGAGTCCCGCCAGACTCGGACACTGTGCATATTATGCACAGGGAGATTCAAAGCCATTTTCCTAGCCGGGGAACATGCAGTGCACTCTGGGCATGCCGGGGGGCCCATTGGGAGGCGAGCATTACCCTACACACGTTTTGAGCCACTTTGGTGGTGGCGTGGTGGTAAAAGAGAGTGGTACAACAATGTCGATATTTGGGAGGTTCAGGGTTCGAATCTTGGGAGTCTGCTTTTGGGGTGATCATCTCCCCTGGGATCCACCTGTCTTTCCGGGTCACTCGGTCTCAACTGGGGGGTAAAATGAGGCGTGGCCCAATGTGCTGATAGATTGCTTTGATGAACCATCGTTGATCGGGCTGTCACCCTCTAAGACGCTCTGCCATCTCAGCTAGTAACGGCTCCTTCCCCGGTTGGGGCTCTACCTCAGGGAAGTGAACTCTTTGTGGTGGAGGGGGTTACCATGTGTGGAGGGTTTGAAAAGGTCACACATGGGAATTCCATTTTAGAAGAAAAAAAATTGAAGTCAAGAACACAGGCGTAGAGCATATACTTAAGAATCTATATAGCTCTCTCTATCTGGTCATCCGACTGTAGATGGTAGGTCGTGCTCAAACATACCAGAGATCCCAGTGCCTCCTAAAGGCCTATCCAAAAGTGATAAGTGAACTGAATATCCCTATTAGAGAATATAGCAGATGGAACTCTATGAAAATGAACAATCTCTTTCATGTAGAGATTTTCCAACTTCTCAACTTTGGTTGTATCACGAATGGGTATGAAGTGAGCCAGCTTGGTCATCATGTCAATCATAACCCATATCACATTCTTCTTTCTCTAGGTACGATTCAACCCAACCACAAAGTCTATAGAGATTTCATCTCGCTTCCAAGTAGGGACTAGAAGTGGTTGAAGTAAACTCGAAGGTTTATGATGCTCAGCCTTCACCTGCTAGAATTTACAGAAACCCAAGACAAACTCAGCAATGCCCCATCTCATACCTGGCCACTGGAACTTTTACCACATGTCATAGAACATCTTAGTGGTTCTTGGGTGTACAACCCATTGGGAATTATGAAAATACCCTATGACAACCTTCCTTGTTTCTAATGGCACAACGAAGTGATCCCGATATCATAGAACACCCTCTTTGGAGAACAATCACTAGGCCAATGTCTCCCCACCATAAAGAGAGTATCTAATGCTATAGAATTCATCATTAAGATCTTGATCATGAAGAATCAACTCGAGAAGAGTGGATGTCAACTGAACGCTAGATAAAGAAACTTCATCCCCTTTCTCCTGAACTCCAATATGCAACTATGTAAATATAGCCATAAAATTCCACTCTTCCAAAGATTCTTTTACTGCTTGGGTTGTAAGTTTCCTTCTCAACTTATTTACAATGACATTCCCTTTTCCTGGGGTATAGGAGATGTCAAAGTTGAAAGATTGCATGTATTCCACCCAACACCTCTGATGGAGATTCAAATCTTTTTGAGATAAGATATAACTCAAGATTTTTTGGTATGAATACATGATAAACCTTTCTCCTAAAAGGTAGTGTAAATAACACTTAAGCACGTACATCATAGTTGTAAGTTTAAGGTCATGGGTGGGGTAATTATTCTTGTGTGTCCTAAGCCAACAAGATCCATAAACAACTGCATGATTGCTCTGTATATGAATATAGCCCAAGCCTGAATATAATGCATCACAAAATGCCACATAGCCCTGCCCCACCTCTGGAAGAGTCAACACTGGTGTGGTAGTCAAAAGAAATTTTGGATCAATAAAAGAACTCTAACATTTATCATTCCAAGAAAACTTCACCCCCTTCTGAGTCAGAGCAGCCATTAGAGAAGCCAACTTTGAGAAGTCCTTCACGAACTGACGATAGTATCCAGCTAAGCCCAATAATCTTTGAATCTCTAAGACATTTCATGGTTTCTCCCAAATCATAATGGCCTTTACCTTATCAGGATCAACTGATATACCCTATTCAGACACCACATGTCCCAATAATTTCACTTCCCAAATCCAGATTTCACACTTTGAAAACTTGGCATAGAGTTGGTGACTTCTCAGCAAACATAGAACTGTTCTCAAATGATTCACATAATCCTCTTTGGATTTATAGTAAATGAGGATTCCATCCACAAAGACTACCATAAAGGTATCCAGATACTCCTGGAAAATCTTGTTCATTAGAGCCATGAAAACAACAGGATCATTTTTTAGACCAAAGGGCATAATAAGGTACTCATAATGGTCATACCTACTTCAAAAGATAGTTTTATAGATTTCAGATTCTTTTATCCTCAACTGATGGTAACCAGATCGGAATTCGATCTTTGAAAACCACTTCTCCCCTTTCAACTGGTTAAATAAATCATCAATTCATGGCAACAAATACTTATTCTTCACCATAACTTGATTGATCTTTTGGTGATACACACATAATAGAAGAAAACCATTAGCTTTCTTAGCAAATAGAATCGGCGCCACCCAAGGTGACACACTGGGGTGTATAAAGCCTTTATCAAGAAGATCATCCAACTAGGACTTCATCTCTTTCATTTCAGCTGGAGCCATTCGGTAAGAGGGAATAGAAATTGGTTGAGTTACAGAAATTGTGTCTATGGAAAAATTGACCTCCCTTACCATTGGAAAACCAGATAAGTCAGAAGGAAACATGTTGGGAAACTCGATGACAACTAGAGGGAGATAAGCACTCATTGAATCCAACTCCAGAAAACAAAGATATTACTTTCCCTAACTCTAGATAAGAAGGTCTAGCTCTACTCGACCTTAGGTCCTAATCTCTTTTAAATACAAGAGACACACTATTGGGTGTAGTAAGGTATACCTATAGAAGATAAAAATAAATTCAGGATTTATTGGAAATGATTCCGTCCATCTCGAATATGATGTCAAGAGATTTCATATCAAGGACCAGAAAACTCCAAGCCATCTCGACATAATATAGAGAGAAGACACAAGCAGGACTTTAGAGACCCCTCTCTTTCCTTATACCAAAGGGAGTAGTAATATCCATTAAATAAGATAAAATATCCATAGGAAGATTAAGAAGATTAATAATACGGGTTGAAATAAATGAG
This sequence comes from Viscum album, assembly GCA_963277665.1. Classification (NCBI taxonomy): domain Eukaryota; kingdom Viridiplantae; phylum Streptophyta; class Magnoliopsida; order Santalales; family Viscaceae; genus Viscum; species Viscum album. The sequence continues at coordinate 826,384,785 of OY728132.1, forward strand.
TGAGATACACTAGTACCAAATAGAGAAGTCACTGATGATGAAGCTATAGTAATGGTACCTCTCACGATTGTTGGACCTATGTTTGCTTCTTCAAGAGACTCTTCCACTGCATGAAGTTGCTTCGTTATTGATTCATATGGTTGGAACCCTTTTATACATGAATCATCTAATTTCCTCACAGTTTTAGGAGGAGATGATGATCATGTTCTACTACGTGGATAACATTCGCATGAGCTACAATTCTTGGGTACCTCAGTGCAAACCCTCATAGAGTTTCCTGGCTTTCCATACTGATAGTAAATAAAAGAACTTCCTTTGGGCACTGTAGGAGGTCTGGAATGACCCTATCATTGAGAACTACCACGAGAATCATCATGCTTCCATTTTCCCTTAAAAGAACTCACACTACCACTGGGAGAGAAAGAAACTCCTGATAACCCTAACTTTCTAGCTAGGTCTATCTCGACCATCATCGCCTTATCTAGTACACCAACATAAGTGGGAAGATTTATCAAGAAAACCTAAGAATGAATATCTGATCGAATTCCCAACTCGAACCATCGATCCTTCATCTTCTCATTAGATACAATCTCAAGCACAAACTCTACCAGCTCAACAAAGCAATTTGAATACTCAGTTATGATTTTGTCGGTCTGATCAAGCTTTAAAAATCCACAACCTTGGACAACACCATGGACTATCGATAGAACTGATCAGTAAAATGAACCCTAAAATCTTTCCATGCTAAGCCCTCATGTTTCTTTGTCATCGCTATCATGTCCCACAATCTCCTGCTCGGTCCTTCCAGTATAAAGGCAACACACTTCACCTTGATCTCATCTGGTGTCTCCAAGAACTAAAACAAATGTTCTATCTTGCCTAACCATTCCTTATCATGTTGAGGATCAGTGGATCCATTGAAAACTAGTGGATTCTGGCAAAGGAACTCTTGAGAATGATTTTGAATAACATCCCCATGAGGATCCAAAACTAGAGATTAAACGGGATCTAGAGGTGGTACTTGTCCCAGATCTTGGACAGTGTGCACAATCACCTCAACTATATTTGGGTCCACTGGAGGATTCGCTCACTGTGTTCCAACAGAAACTTCCTCCTAGATCTGATTTACACATCTTCTCAGAGGCATGATGCTACAAAGAATCAGCTGACAATAAGGAAGTCATTAGACTAACACTCAAACTGAGCAATAAGGGAAATTATTCCCAATAGATGGAACAGTGAGATTTGGATTTCACTCCATTCAAATCACAATAGGGAAAATACTAGAACTAACCCACAAGACGTCCTTCCCTAATCACCCCTGGTGACTTAAGGTTCATTACAGTGAGAGTTGGCCAGTCACTTAATCGCAACTGCCTCCTAAGTCCCGACAAGATTTCAAATGAATACTAACTTTAAGAAAAAAGATCAAAAGCCTCCTTTGATAACACTTTGTCATGAACCATCCCAGGTACTATGGAATCCCTCCATTTTATTACACAACTTTTCATTACATTTTACAAATATAGGATCTTTAAAGTCTAGTGTCTTGGAAATCAGGAACATAATACATGAAAAAAAACCTAAAACATTCTTCTAATCCACTTTAAAGGATTCATCATAAGTTCATCCTAAGTACAATTACTTCATCTCATAACCTGTAGACATACATTCAAAGGAAAGGGTGAGCAGAAGGCCCAGTAAGGTAAACAAGGGAATCAGTTTACTTGTGACATCAATAAGAACTTGAATAAAAACATAAGGACATGAGCAATGGAATTATAGGAATATCATAATAAAAATAACTTGAATAATAACTTGAATATGTGGCTAAAAATTTTCATTTAGACATTCATGAACATATCACCAAGGTTTATCCCCGAGGTTTCATAAAAATTACCAAGTTTATTTACCAAGGTATCGTGAAACTTGTCATATCTAGAGATTAATTTTTTACCCAATGCATTGGAGCGCTATCAGGTTGCACCCTTAATATGTCTTTATTTTCATGTGAGACACATAGATCATAATCAAATATCTCATAAATAACCCATAGAGAATAAAAGAAATGGGTTTCATTTCAAAATCGTGACGTTTTAAAAGCTCTTAAAAATAAGATCATTATATCATTTATAACCCATGGAAAGGGAGTGAGGGTTATATGTATGTAAATTCCAGAATAAAATATATCATCTTTATATATTTATGAACACTCATAGAAATGAAATAGGTTTGGGTATTCACATAAATAAACAAGATAATTTCTTGAGAGAAAGAGATAGAAATTTTGCGATGAAATTTCTACAGCATAACGGCTATATAACATGGTTTTAGAAAATAATAAAAAGAGAGGGTATTGTTGGAACCGAGTGTGCAGCGGAAGCCCCAAACAGGTGGGTTTTTAAAAAAATTCCACCGTCGTTCGACGTGAATTTGCCGTCATCGGTGAAGAGCAGCCCGGTCAAACCGAGGACCACGTGTGAAGGGTTTTAAGCGCAAAATTAAACCATAAAATACCTGGTTTAAATCCGAATCCGCACACGACATCTGCTCATCGTTGGCAATCGCTGCTCGAAGAATCTGAAGCTGAATTCCTCTAGATCATCCACGCGCACTTCAAGGAATCTGCAAGAGCGCCATTCGTCGTAGTCTGGGTACTAGTGCGGAATACCGACGATGCCTTCGACGTTCCAACGATCACCGCATCGCTTCGCTAGCGATGCCCGAGAAAGTGCTCCATCCGAGCTCCTTGGATCTAGAGTATCTCTCTCTAGAGTGTGGGAGAGAGAAGAGGAGAGAGAAGCTCCATGAATAGTCTTTTTAAAAATCCCCTCCTCTTCTAAATATAGTGCTTAATTAAAATACCCGGTATCGGCTCACCGGCCCCCGAATACTTAACGCACTATCAACGATATTTATGACTACTACACTGAGTCATAAATATTATTATCATTTACTTATAATATATTAAAATATATTACATGATAATAATTGAGTCATTAACTCGACTCGTCGCTCCCATAAATATTAATTGAACCTTGAACAATTTAAAAAATTCAATTAATATTTTTTCATGTATTTACTAAAACTCGTAAATACATTTAATAAATAAATTCAATATTCATTATTCTAAACTTGAATAATATGAATTTATTTATTTCATTGGTGATCATTTAACTTTGGACAATTCCCGGACCCCTGTGGCGGGGCCCACTATGTCCAATACTCCTATTCAACTGAATAGGGAAGATTCTTGAATACGCTATTGTGTGTGACCCTCTAGGCCCTTATTTCGACAGTCGTGAATAGTATTCATAGACCAAGAGAGGGATCTAGAAACCCATCATGGCCCCTGAAGAAATAAGGATTGTCACAGCAGCGACAACCAACCTATGAACACGCACTGTGTAATATAATCTCTTTGTCTGTAATATCTCATAAAGCAGGACGCACTCACGTGTCATCGCCCTTTTCTTGCTTTATTGTTTGTTGATGTAACTGGATGGATTTACCCTCAAATACCATGGACATGGTCTTATAAAGGTACTATTATCCATATCAACATGGCCAGAGATATATTACTTCCATAACCTGGAAGCGACAAATCCTTTCTTGACCATTCAACCAATGTCATGCCACCAATGACGCACCCGACACAAACTACCTCTCCAAGACTCCATTGCCATGGTTTTCATCTTGCATCAAAGTACGCAATTGAATGACATACATTGGTAATGATCTCAAGTCAGGAGACCATTACACATGATCGTAGATAAGAACATCCAATGACACCTGAAACATGTGGTGTTCCTATTGGAGGGTCAGTCCTCATGATCTCACTACTAGAGATCACCAAGTGCGAACTTCATGAGAAGAAGTCTCAATGCTTATGATCCCCCAACACCTGATGGTCAGACATCTACTATGTCCAATTAGTAAGATGTATCTAGACCATAGAACATATATTTAAGATTAATGTCATAGTATCTAGAGGTTCTCATTATAGCCTGGGAATTGCTATAACCTTTCGATACGACAATTAATCTTTGGACATTACCATTTCAATAGTGGATGCAGAAAAGTCTACACTATAATGGTAAGATGACATCATGCATAGTTAACTCTATACACGATATGGTAATCAAAAGCACATAATAGTTGGGTCTAGGGCACCTACTATTTCAACAGGTACAAGAGTAACCCACTCATAAATAACTTATAATACAATATAAATACGAAATAACATGGAGATACGAACATGGTATGGATATTTGAATGACATACCACAAGAAAAGGAAACTTGAAAGGAAAGAGAAGATGCAATTTCTTTTATGAGAAATTTGGAAGCCTAACGGTGTCACTTAAAAATTTAGAAAACAAATTGATGAGATAAGAAAGGGTATCTCATAATTTTTACATGAAAAGGATAGTAATGAGAACATATAAGAACATTCCCTCAACATAAAGAGATGGAAACTAGAAGACACAACATTAATGAATTTGTGACTTAAAAGAGGAGGGTGAAAGAATCCCTTACCTTGAAGAGTGACTTCGAAAGCTTGAAGTTCAGGACCTTGGGAGGCTTGAGGGAACCTTGGGAGGACTCCTTGGGAGGTAAGGAGACCAGAAATTCATTGAGGATGATTTTGGAATGAAATGAATGAGGGAAATGGCTCGGTATTTATAGGAAAAGTGAGTGAATAAATTATTAATTTCCAAGGGACACCTCATATCATATATCACTATTCATAAGTCGACCAAAAATCTTACATCATTTTTACATCATTAATGATGTCATTAAACACCCAAAACTCAAAACTGCATTTTTACTATTCACTAAAAATTCAACTGTTTCAGAAAAAACCCAAAAATTCACCCTAACCTAATATCAATGCTCTGAATTAAAAAATAAAGTCCATTTCATGAAAATAATTTTCTAAATATTTTTAATTTAATATTTAACCAAAATCATTATTTATTCCAAAAATACAACTTTAAAACTATAACTCATTTTGTAACACCTTAAAAAAATAATCAAGGTCCCATAAAAATATTGTATACCCATAAGACAATAAAGTAACAATTTATGATTAAATTTTATGAAAATACATTTCCATTTTAAATTATTAAATTAATTATAAAATTGTAAATAAAATATTTATGGCGTACAAAAATACCAAAACTTAAACTATGATTATTTTTTCACTTTTAAGATGTCTAAAATGTATTTATACATTCATGGGTAAAGTTCATTATTTTTTTTGGTCAAATTACTATTCATTAATATTCATATGGGTATGTTACTATTCCTACTTTACTATTCACTAAAAACCAAGTTGATCTTATTAGACTCTAAATTTCTCATTGATCACAACTATAGAAGACCATTTTTTGAAAATCATTTCAAATTATTAATTATTTAATGAATACAAAAATATTTTAAAATACCCTTTTTTTCCTAAATTCATCAATAATACACATCTTATATTTATCCAGATATTTGAAATTCACAAACTTTGTCATAAGAAGAAATAACAATTTTATTTATATAAAAGGATTACACAAAGCAGTTAAGGTCTCGTTACATATCCCTTTATAACACCAGCATAGGACCTAAGTTTAAGGTGTGTTATGGTGATAAAATCTTGGGGTGGCTCAGACAACATTGCCCAAGTGGTGATTTCTATCAGCTTGAACTTCTCCCTTAGGCGATTTCGTTCAAGCTTTATACGTTGAAGTTCATCTTGCGCTTGGTCCAGAGCAAAGCCTAGTGATGCTACCTCCTTCCCAAGCTCTGAAAGATGGGATTTATATGTCTCAAGTCTACTAGATGAGGCCATTCAATCTTTTTTCTGTATTAATTAACCATGATAATCATATTTATAAAAACACAATGTTAAGATTATAGTTTCCAATGTTCATATTGACCAACGGTCATATTGACCAATGGTCATATAATAGTCAAAACTCAATGGTCTCATTTTAATTATACCCACTTAATTAATTAAAGGATATAGTTTTGTTGAGTATAAAATATAATAACACACAAAATTAGGAAACATATATAATTGAAAAGTTTGGGTCGTTACATTCTTCCCCCCTTAAGAAATTTTGTCCCCGAAATTTTATCTCGTACCCTCTGATGGGAAAAGGTGTGGGTACTTCTGTCTCATAGACTCCTCCGGTTCCCACGTGACTTCTTCATATTTTTGGTTCCTCCACAACACCTTAACAAGGTGGTTAGTCTTGTTGCGTAGAACCTTGTCTCTATGATCCAAGATCTCCACTAGTTGCTCCTCATAAGAGAGGTCATGTTCCAGTTGTACTGCCTCTGGATTTAGTACTTGTGAATGGTCAGGTATGTACTTCCTCAAGAGGGATACGTGGAAGACATCATGAACTTGTGCTAGATTTGGAGGAAGTGCAAGCCAATAGGCCACTACTCCCACACGATCAAGGATTTCATAGGGTCCAATGTACCTAGGGCTGAGCTTCCCTTTCTTCCCAAACCTCATGACTCTCTTCCAAGGTGAAATCCGAAGAAAGACTTTGTCACTAACATCAAACTTTAATTCCCTTTGACGGTTGTCGGCATAGCTCTTTTGCCAACTCTAAGCAGCCTTAATGTGTTGTTGGATGGCATGAACCTTTTCTGTCATCTCTTGCACAAGATCAGGCCCAAGAAGCTTTCTCTCACCAGCTTCATCCCAACAAGTAGGATTTCTACATCATTTCCCATATAGAGCTTCATAGGGTTCCATTTGAATGCTAGAGTGGAATCTGTTGTTGTAAGAGAACTCAACTAAAGAGAGATGTTGATCCCATCCTCCTTTAAATTCTATTGAGCAAGTTCTCATCATATCCTTGAGTGTTTGAATAGTCCTTTCAGATTGGCCATTAGTTTGGGGGTGATAGTTCATACTGAAATTTAGTTCAATGCTCAGACCTTGTTGAAGACTTCTCCAGAATTTTGATGTGAACCTTGGATCATGATTAGATATGATAGAAAGTGGAACTCCATGCAGCCTTACCACTTCCTTCACATAAATCCTAGAAAGTTGATCAAGAGAGAAATTTTCCTGAATGGAGATAAAATGGGCAGTATTGGTGAGACGGTTCACAATAACCCATATCGCATTTTTTCCTTTGGAAGTTCTCAGGAGACCAGTGACGAAGTCCATAGTGATATTGTCCCACTTCCATGCTGGTATGGGTAGTGGTTGCAATACCCCTTTAGGGAGTTGTCACTCTGCCTTCATTTGTTGACATACCAGGCACCTTGAAGTGTAGTCAGCAATCTCCCTTTTTATATTATCCCACCAATAATGATCACGAAGGTCCCTATAAATTTTTGTGCTACTAGGATGTATAAATAAAGTAGAGCTATGAGCTTCATCCATCAGCTCCTTATTTATTTCTGGAATAGATGGAACACATAGTCTTGTATGAAATTTTAGTACACCTTCTTGATCAGTATTGAACTCAGGAAACTTCCCATCCTTCATAGCCTCAAACTTCTTCTATAACAAATGATATTCTTTTTGAGCTTTCTTGATCTTCTCTAGTAATGACGGTTGAGAAATAATTTGGGTTAGGGTTGATGATGTCCCTTCCCTTATAATTCCCATGTCCAGCTTAACTAGTTCATTGATCAAAGGATCTTTTTGAATCCTCACCATGGAAAGAACAACTAGGTCTTTTCTACTTAATGCATCAACGACTTTGTTTGCTCTTTCGGGATGATAATTAATTGAACAATCATAATCTTTAAGGAGTTCCAACCATCTCCTTTGTCTCATGTTCAATTCCTTTTGTGTGAAAATATACTTCAAACTTTGATGGTCTGTGTATATATCACATTTCTCCCCATAAAGATAGTTCCTACATATCTTCAGAGCAAAAATGACCGTCGCCAGCTCCAGATCGTGTGTAATATAGTTCTTATCAGGAGTCTTCAACTGTCGAGATGCATAAGCAATGACCTTGTCATTTTGCATGAGGACGCACCCAAGCCCTTTTAGAGATGAATCGCTAAAAATAATGAATCCTTCTCCACTTGAGGGCAGATTTAACATAGGTGTAGTAACCAATCTCTTATTTAGCTCTTGGAAAATTTCCTCACACTCCTTCGTCTAGATGAACTTGACCCCTTTTCGAGTTAACTTGGTTAATGGATTATAAAGTCATGAAAAGTTTTTCACAATCCTCCTATAATATCCTGCTAATCCAAGGAAACTACGAATCTCAATTATTGTTGTAGACTGAGGCCACTCCTCTACAAATTTTGTCTTTGCAGGGTCAACTGTGATTCCTTCATTGGTAACAATGTGCCCCAAGAAAGCAACTTGTTGTAACCAGAATTCACATTTACTGAACTTTCCAAAAAGTATCTCCTTCCGTAGAGTTTTCAAAACAACCCTTAGATAATCCTTATGCTCCTCACTACTTTTGAAATATATCAGAATATCATCAATAAAAACTACCACAAAGTTATCAAGGTAGTCTTTAAAGACTCTATTCATCAGATCCATAAAAATAGCAGATGCATTAGCCAGTCCAAAAGACATAACGACAAACTCATAATGCCCATATCTTGATCGGAAGGTAGTTTTTGGAATATCTTCTTTCTTCACCCTCAATTGATGATAACCAGATCGAAGATCAATCTTAGAGAAGAATTGAGCCCCACGAAGTTGGTCAAATAAGTCATCAATTCTTGGAAGAGGGTATTTGTTCTTTACTTTGATTCTGTTCAGTTCTCTATAATCAATGCATAGCTGCATCGATCCATCCTTCTTCTTCACAAAGAGAACAGGTGCTCCCCAAGGAGACACACTCAGTCGAATAAACCCCTTATCCAAAATATCTTGGAGTTGTTTCTTTAATTCCTCCAGCTCCACATTTTCCATCCTATACGGGGTCTTTGATATTGGATGAGATCCAGGTATGAGTTTAATGTATAACTCTACCTCTCTTTCTGGGGGAGGTCCAGGTAACTCTTCAGGAAATACATCAATGTATTCCTGGATGATGGGTACATTTTCTATCCTCAAACTCTCATTTCCTTCTTCTTCTTCACTGATCAATTCTATAAAGAAGGATATAGGAGGTTCTTATAGACAAAGATCAAGTTGGGATATCTCTCCTTGGAAGATAACTGTAGGTTTTACATTCAAGAATATTGAGATTTCCTTACTTATGCATTTGATCTTATCATTATACTTTGAGAGCCAGTCCATACCTAGTATAATGTCGAATTCTATCATGGGAATGACTACTATATTTGCGATAAGATTGTGCTCACCAAAGTAGATACTAGAGTTTCTAAACACTGATAATGCTTAGATAATCCCACCAGGAGTCTTGACTAATAACTCTACTTTTATCAAGTCAGGGGTTGATTCTAAATTCTTTGCAAACTTGGAGGAAATAAAAGAATGCGTAGAACCAGAATCAAACAAATTACTTGCTAGTTTTTAGAGAACAACAAGAGTACATTCTACCACATAATTTGGAGCTTCAACTTTAGATGTCGTGATAGAAAAAGTACAACCTTTATCCCTTGGCCTTTACTGAGGCCGATGGTGGTTCCCCTCCACTGCCCTCAGATTTGGACAGTGATTAGCAAAGTTCCCAAGTTGTCCACACTTAAAGAACTAGACATCAGGTGGGGCCTGCACCATCTTCCCCTTATTTTTAGTGTTTGGAAGTTGAGGTTTCATCTCACTGCAAAAATTCCTTGCAATATGGTCATCTCTTCCACACTTGTAGCATTTCCCACTCCCGAGCAGGCAATTCCCCGAATGCTTCTTCCCGCATTTATTACACGTGGGACATTGTACTTGCTTGCCTCCTATTCCCTGATCAAAGGTCCTCCCTAAGTTGGGCTCTATCAATCTCTTTTTATTGCTTGATTTATGAGACCATTGCGTCTCACCAAACTCCAGTTCGACTTTCATCACACTTCGCATAATCTCCTCATAGCTGTTATAATATTAGTTGGCTAGATTCTTCCACAGATGAGGTCTTATCCCACAAAAGAATCTATTAACATTTCCATTTGGATCCATGAAAAAGCTAGAGGTGTAATGTGAAAGTTGGGTGAAGTTAATCTCATAGCTTACAACAGATTTGTTCTCCTTCTGCTTCAGCTCGAGAAACTCCTTCTCCATTCTTGTTCTCATGGATCGAGGGAAATAATTACTAAAGAAAATCCCTCTGAACTCTTCCCACTCCATAGCTTCAACCTCAACTGTTTGCCTCGTGTTTTTAATCAGCTCCCACCACTGATCAGCTTATCCTTCTAAGCGATAGACAGCTAGGGTGACCTTCTCTTACTCTAAACAGTGGAGCACAAAAAAGATTTTTCGTTAGAGATGATCCACTACTTAGCAATCAATGGGTCAGTTGATCCAATGAAGGTTGGTGGTCATTGACGCATGAAGGACTCAACAGAATGTTGTTCCCTTCACAGTGAGATCGGTCTCTCAGCTTGATTCAAGTTATTTCCCATAACTTGAGTCAGTTGGTTCATTATTCGCATTAATGTTTCCATTCCGGCTTCCATCAGAGGGTCGTCAGCGCATGGTCCATTGTGGTCACCATTTACATAGTTTCTCCTATTGACCACCATTTTCTAAAATAATAAAACCTTAATGAGAAACTTATTTCATTTACGAATCTTTTAACTATAAAGGATTTATGTCTTAAAACTTTTTTAAACAATTACATTTCTCTATAAATCCTTTATAATGATTCATAAAAAGATTATGATTAAACAAACATATCCCCTGGTAGTGTTGTAACCAAGAGTGAAGAAAGGCCCATTTTTGTGTACCAGTTCCCGTTCGAGTCTAGATCAAAGTGGTGTTTTCGGGTTTTACCCCTATGTACATTTGTTCCAGAGCCGCCTCTACCTACTCGTATCTAGACAGGGATGTATTTTCTTGATAAACCACTTACTTAATAATCACAAAAATACCAAGAAGTGTTCCTATATTTAAACTTTTCTATAGTATTATTCCTAAAGTTTTCATATCCTAATTTCTATAAATAACTAAACTATACTTTGATACCAACTATGGCATACCGCCTTTTTATTACATAACTTTTCATTACATTTTACAAACAGAGGATCTTTAAAGTATAGTGTCTTAGAAATCAGGAACATAATACATGAAAAAAAACATAAAACATTCTTCCAATCCACTTTAAAGGCTTCATCATAAGTTCATCCTAAGTATAATTACTGCATATCATAACCTGGAGACATACATTCAAAGGAAAGGGTGAGCAGAAGGCCCATTAAGGTAAACAAGGGAATCAGTTTACTTGTGACATCAATAAGAACTTGAATAAAAACATAAGGACATGAGCAATAGAATTATAGGCATATCATAATAAAAATAACTTGAATAATAACTTTAATATGTGTCTAAAACATTTCATTTAGATATTCATGAACATATCACCAAGGTTTATCCCTGAGGTTTCATAAAAATTACCAAGGTATCGTGAAACTTGTCATCTCTAGAGATTAATTCTTTACCTAATGCATTAGAGTGCTATCAGGGCGCATACTTAATATGTCTTTATTTTCATGTGATCCACATAGATCATAATAAAACATCTCATAAATAACCCATATAAAATAAAATAAATGGGCTTCATTTCAAAATTGTGACATTTTAAAAGCTCTTAAAAATAAGATCATTATATCATTTATAACCCATGGAAAGGGGGTGAGGGTTATATATATGTCAATTCCAGAATCAAATATATCATATTTATATATTTATTAACACCCATAGAAACGAAATAGTTCTGGGTATTCACATAAATAAACAAGGGAATTTTTTGAGAGAAAGAGATCAAAATTTTGAGAATAAATTTCTGCAGCATAACGACTATATAACATGGTTTTAGAAAATAATAAAAAAAGAGGGTAAAAGAGTAACCCACCCATAAATAACTTATAATAAAATATAAATACTGAATAACATGGAGATAAGAACATGGTATGGATATTTTAATGACATACCATAAGAAAAGGAAACTTGAAAGGAAAGAGAAGATGTGATTTCTTTTACGAGAAATTCGGCAGCCTAACGGCGTCACTTAAAATTTCAGAAAACAAATTGATGAGAGAAGAAAGGGTCTCTCATAATTTGGATATGAAAATTAAAGTAATAAGAACATATAAAAACATACCCTCAACATAAAGAGATGGAAACTATAAGATACAACATAAAGTAATTTATGACTTAAAAGAGGAGGGTGAAAGAATCCCTTACCTTGAAGAGTGACTTAGAAATCTTGACGGTTGGGAACTTGGGAGGCTTGAGGGAACCTTGGGAGGACTCCTTGTGAGGTAAGGAGACTATAAATTCATTGAGGATGATTTTGGAATGAAATGAATTAGGGAAATGGCTTGGTATTTATAGGAAATGTGAGTTAATAAATTATTAATTTCCAAGGGACACTTCATCGGTGGTATTTGAAAAACCATGGGTTTTCCCATGGTATTTGCCCATGGTATTGGCCACTTGGAACACCTCATAGCATATATCACTATTCATAAGTCGACCAGAAATCTTACATCATTAATGATGTCATTAAACACCCGAAACTCAAAACTGCATTTTTACTATTCACTGAAAATTCAACTGTTTCAGAAAAAACCCAAAAAATCACCCTAACATAATATCGATGATCTAAATTCAAAAATGAATTCCATTTCATGAAAATAATTTTATAAATATTTTTAATTTAATTTTTAAATAAAATCATTATTTATTCCAAAAATACAACTTTAAAACTATAACTCATTTTGTAACCCCTTAAAAAAATAATCAAGGTCCCATAAAAATATCCTATGCCCATATAAAAATAAAGTAAAAATTTATGATTAAATTTTATGAAAATACATTTCCATTTTAAATTATTAAATTAATTATAAAATTGTAAATAAAATATTTATGGCGTACAAAAATACCAAAACTTAAACTATGATCATTTTTTCACTTTTAAGATGTCTAAAATATATTTATACATTCATGGGTGAAGTTTCTTATTTTTTTTGGTCAAATTACTATTCATTACTATTCATATGGGTATGTTACTATTCCTATTTACTATTCACTAAAAACCAAGTTGATCTTATTAGACTCTAAATTTATCACTGATCACAACTGTAGAAGACCATTTTTTGAAAATAATTTCACATTATTAATTATTTAATGAATACAAAAATATTTTAAAATACCCCTTTTTTCCTAAATTCATCAATAATACACATCTTATATTTATCCGGATATTTGAAATTCACAAAATTTTCCATAAGAAGAAATAACAATTTTATTTATATAGAAGGATTACACAAAGTAGCTAAGGTCTCGTTACATATCCCCTTATAACACCATCATAGGACCTAAGTGTAAGGTTTTCTATGGTGATAGAATATTGGGGTGGCTCGGAAAACATTGCTTGAGTGGTGATTTCTATCAGCTTGAACTTCTCTCTTAGGCGATTCCGTTCAAGCTTTATACGTTGAAGTTTGGCTTGGGCTTAGTCCAAAGCAAAGCCCAGTGATGATACCTCCTTCCCAAGCTCTGACAGATGGGCTTTATATGGCTCGAGTCTACTGGATGAGGCCATTCAATCTTCTTTTTGTATTAATTAACCAAGATAATTGTATTTATAAAAACACAATGTTAAGATTATAGTTTCCAACGGTCATATTGACCAACGGTCATATTGACCAACGGTCATATAACAGTCGAAACCCAACGGTCTCATTTTAATTATACTCACTTCATTAATTAAAGGATATAGTTTTATTGAGTATAAAGTATAATAACACAAAAAAATTAGGAAACAAATATAATTGAAAAGTTTGGATCATTATAGGTACCCTGGTAACCCAGTAACCAAGTTATCCCTAACATAGCTTGAAGTGTGTTCCCGATCCCCACAGGTCGACGACTAGCACCTAATCATCATATAATTGAAAGTGGTAACAGTTTTTCCACAAGCATCGCGAAAGTAAAAAGAGACAAGTCAGTATGCATAAAAAAAGAAACTCCACTAAGAGTAAAGTACCAGAATACAATAGGGAATAAACAAGACTAAAGTCCTATAACCCAAGTGCAAAAACAAAGAAAAACAACCCAAGTCCCTAAGGACACAACTCACCACTTCTCAGGTTCAACAACTAGATCCACCTCTAAGATATCATTTCCCCTTGCTCAAACCTAGAAGAAGATAATCTATAAACACCTAAAGGCACAAGTAGGGTGTGATCTAAAAACCCCAGTAGGGTCTCACCGCAGAATCTGTAACAGATACCAACAATAGATTAACCAAAAAAATTCTATCAATTTTAAAATAAATAGTTTTGGCATTTTCATATTATATTTAAAAAAATCATGTTATACAGTTAAATGATGGAAAATACTTTAAACAAAGGCTTTTAAGGTGATGAAATATTTCTAAAACAATGGCTTAAATAAAAAATTTATATAAAACACTTTATATAAATTCAGAAGGTGTGTAAAGAAGTTCAAACAACATTGGAATACATTTATATCTCAAATATAAAACAAGCAAGAAAAATGGTCATCTACTAAAAGATACATATGTTTGAGGCTATAGGACTCCACACTCTCTAATTAATCTCAGCCATATGTGTTTACACATGTCCCCTTAACACTGGACAAAGGTGACTCGTCACCATCCCATCGGGGATGTGACCCACTGCATGTATGTTTTAGAATGTTGTAATAATATAGAGTGTGTTCAAATAATTTACAAACTACCTAAGGCTTAAATGTGCTCTTACACAATCAATGATGGGAAATTTATTTTAAGACTACTTAAAATACAATTAAATCTTATTCTTCTATTTTAATGTCAATTTTCTATTTAAAACCAAAACGGGTTTCAATAAAAAAACATACCTCTTTAATAAGATAAAACCACTGGGTTTCTATCAAAATATTTTTAAGCTATTTTCACAAGTTTGAAATCCATTCAAAACCAATTCCATTAATTTCACAATTCATTTCCACAATTAAATTCAACAATTTAATTGAAATCATTCCCATAAAAACTCCAATTTAAATTAAATAATTTAAATCAACCAACTTCCATAAATACTATCACACCCCGACTTTAAACACCCTTTATTTTACTCTCTTCTCAGTCTCGGTTCGATTTTTTTTTGAAGTTTAATAATATTGATGGGTTTCGGGCTGGTGCACAAACACCGGACCATTAGCAGTGATTGTGCATTCCGCATGGGTGACCGTGTGGTTGCTTGATGCTTAAAAATATTATTATTTTGTGTATATAATAACATTATTGTTATTATTAATTTGTTATTAATATTACTATTATTTAAAATTAAATGGAACAAATTTATTATTATGATTTTTATTATTGAGTTATTATATTGTTGTTGTTGTTGTTATTATTGTTATTATTATTAATTATTATTATTGTCAGAATTATCATTATTATATTATTAGTATTAATATATATATATATATATATTATTGAGTTTTATTTTTATTTTATTTTATTTTAATTCTTTTTTTGGGTGAAACCCTAAAGGGTGCCCCCTTTCCCTTCTACGGCGTGTTCGACCCCCCCTTCCCCTTGGTTTCTTGCACGCAGTGCCTGACCACCCCCAGCCCTACCCCCCTTCCCTCGCCAGTGCTCCAGCCGGCCACACCGCCCTACTCTGGTAGCCCAGACCTCCCTGCACCTCCCTCTCCTGGTGGCCCGACCTCTGGCCACTCCTCCACCGACATGTGACCCTCCAGCCTATTGCGTGACCTCAACGCCGCCCCACCTTCACCGCAGCACCCGACCTTCATCAGTGCTCCCCTTTCCTGGTGCACCCTCTATGTGATATTCCCCATCTCGGCACACCCTCCCTCCCTTACATTCGGCCTATAGCACGCTGACCTCCTATGCACGTGTGACCGGTCAACCCGAACCCCCAGCCCACACCCTGTTCTGGCATGACACAAACCCATCCTCGCATTGGTGCTCCGACTAACATCCCCTTCCCAGCCATGTTTCCCCTCTCCAGCATCCCTCTTTTCTTTTGGTATGGTTGCATCTTGTTTCTTTTGGTGTTTTCTTCAATTTAACCAAACTTTGACGTCTCAGTTTGTGTTTCGTGATTTTTACACAATTTATAGAGTATGCGATCGGTGTATAGAGACCCGTTGGTCCATGGTCTGACATCCTCCACCAAGGTCAAGGTGGATGGACTCATTTCTCTATGTCACCAATGTTTTGGGTAAGGTTAATGCACCTGATTTTTTATTTAGCGTCATCCAATTTAGGGTCTTTTGGTTTATATGAGACCCTAGTACTTTTTTGGTCATGCATTGGTCCTTCTCGCGCTAAAATTTGGGTGTCGGGAATTATTTCAGGGTGTTGAGATCAATTCCAAGTGCGTGCACACATTTTTCTTAGGTTCAAGGTCCTCTTAGTATTATACCTTACTTGGGACATGGCTCACCACCATGTCATCGGGTTAGGCATAGGCACTAGTTCCTCATTCCGGTGGTTTTTTATTGGTTGTGTTTTTTTTATCTCTATTGATGTGAGTGTGTGTTAAAAATGAAAGTGTTTTTGAAATGGAAAGAAGTTTCTTTCAAATTGTTTTGAAATTGGTGAAGTGGGTTTTCAAAGGGAAGTGTTCCAATTTGGAAAATCTGGTATGTGTTTGGATTTGATAATGAAAAGAGATGTTGTACCTTGGAATTATTTATGGAGGGTCACATGTGTGTGGGTATGTGCAGACATTGCATGGGAGGCAATTATCCATGGATGATGTAAGTGGGGTTGGATGAATACACATGTGACAGTTCATAAGGTACCACAGGTGAGTTTTTTAAAATAAAAAGGGAAATGAAATTTTGGGAATTGAATTTTGTTTAAAAAGAGGGTTTCAGTATTTTTAAAGTCATTTGGAAATGTGTCCATTTTGAAAATTTATATGAAATGTGATTTTTGAAAAGATGTTTTTGGTTTCACTTGAGTTTTTTTGGCTTCCAAGACGGTTGTTTCAAGCTTGGGGTGTTCTTTTTTATTGAGTTTTGGCTTGATGCTAGTTTTGACTATGTTTTTCATGTTTTTCTGAATATGCCACCCAGAAATTTCCCCAAAGTTTCTAATGAGTCATTCCCAGTTCTTGATTATTTTTATGTCATCTTGGGTTTATTTGAGGGTCCAGTTTTGGACTAGTGAAGATGGGATGTCTCATGGTCGTTGGATTTTGGAGTGTAGTTGGTGGTGGGTAGCTTTCATAAGGGTTCCCTATATGGTGAGGGGTGTCTGCCAGAGGAACCTATTTCTGAAAAATCATCTTTGTCGGTACCAGCTCCTAGTTTTTCAGACTTCCCTCTTATGCACCACCAGTATGGCTAGTCTGGGCATTCTAAATCATTATGTTGCATCCCCTTGAAAATGTACCACCATTATGGTTGTTTGAATCATCGAGTGGGAGAAGGAGTTAGGGACCCGAGGATGCAAATGCCTGGTTGTGAGGCAGGAGAAGCTTCAGTCATCAGGGCCCCAGCCACAGGTCTCATGGTGAAGCTTGTACATAGTCAAGAGTTACCGAGGGTGTGTGAAACTTCAGTCTGGATCATGTTTTCATATTTGGGGAGATAAATATTCAAAGTTTCTGTGTTTTATTTTTATAATAATCGTAAGATATTACTTTTTGTGGTGGTGTGATGAGCTCATTCTACCACAATTCAAGCGGCCTTATCTGCTCCTAGTGTGGCTTTCAAATCATTTATTGTCTTTGAAGGGTGTTAGGACCATGAATAAATAGACCCATTCTGATTTTTAGTCTGGTCTCAGTTGCATCAATTGGGGTGATGTTTGGTTCCATGGAATTAATGGGTGGTGTTTCTAGGCCCCTTCTTAGTTCGGGCACCTCTTCTTGTGTTTTCATCTAGTGTGTTTCAGTTTTGTATGGGATCCCTCCGTCTTAGTGTCCCAGTGTGTTTTTTTGCCCCGTAATGGTCTTAATCCTGGTGTTGGATTTGTCCCGTTAGTGTTGAGGAAGTGAGTTGAGTTTGGGGTAGGAATTCCCTAGTCTTTTATTGTGGTGAGGATTTTATCCGATCGGTAAGGGAGGCGTTGAGTTAATTTCTCATCATCAGGTTGTTGGGTCATTTCATAGTAAGCTTTCCATTTAAGTCTCTGGGGTGTTACTTGGTCTACGTGGATAAATTGAATGAGTTCAGTTTGGGAGTTCCCGTGTTGGACCATCCTGGGGGTAGTGTGTTCGGATTTCAATGTTTCTATGTTAATGGAATTCTTATGGTGGGGAGAACCCTCTTATATCCCCCCCTTTTTCTTCTACTGTGGTTTCTTCTTAAGTTGGTCGGGTGTGACGTGTGTTGGAAATAATTACCCTGAGGCTCTTGATTTCCTTTGGTTTTGTATGAGCATAGACTCTAGTTATGTCAATTATTGGCTTGGTGACTTTCTAGGGGAAGAAAGTGTTTGTGGTGGGGAAAATTGTCACACCCCAAGCTTGGACGCCCTTTATTTTACTCTCTTCTTAGTCCCAGTTCAATTTTTTTTTTGAAGTTTAATAATATTGATGGGTTTCAGGCGGGTGCGCAGACACCGGACCGTTAGCGGTGATCGTGCGTTCTGCCTGGGTGACCGTGCAGTTTCTTGACGCTTAAAATAATAATATTTTGTGTAGATAATAACATTATCGTTATTACTAATTTGTTGTTAATATTATTATTATTTAAAATTAAATGGAACAAATTTATTATTGTGATTATTATTATTGAGTGGTTATATTATCATTATTGTTGTTTTTGTTTTTGTTAATTATTATTATTGTTAGAATTATCATTATTATATTATTAGTATTAATATATATATATGTGTGTATTTATTTATTTATTTATTATTATTATTGAGTTATCTTTTTATTTTATTTTATTTTAATTATCTTTTTTGGGTGAAACCCTAAAGGGCGCCCCCTTTCCCTTCTACGGTGCGGCCGATCCCCCTTCCCCCTGGTTTCCTATGTGCAGCGCCCGACCACCCCCAGCCCCATCCCCCTTCCCTCTTTGACGCTCTAGTCGACCGCACTTCCCTACTCTGGTGGCTCATCCCTCCCTGCACCTCCCTCTCCTGGTGGCCCGACCTCCGGCCACTCCTCCACCAACGTGCAACCCTATAACCTATTGTGTGACCTAAGCATCACCCCACCTTCACCGCAGCACCCGACCTCCATTGACACTCCCCTTTCCCAATGCGCCCTCCATCCGACGATCCCCATCTCGGCACACCTTTCCCCCCTCATGTTCAGCATGCATCGCGCCGACCTCCTGTTCACGCGCGATTGGCCAACCCAAACCCCCAACCCTCACCTTATTCTATCACAACACGAACCCCTCCTCACGTTGGCACTCCAGCCAGCCTCACCTTCCCAGCCATGTTTTCCCTCGCTGGCATCCCTCTTTTCTTTGAGTATGGTTGCATCTTGTTTCTTTTGGTGTTTTCTTCAATTTAACCAAACTTTGAAATCTCAATTTATGTTTCACACTTTTTGCACAATGTCTAGAGTATGAGATTGATGTATCGAGACTCATTGGTCCATGGTTCGGCATCCGCCGCCAACGGTGAGGCGGATGAACTCATTTCTCTATGTCATCGATGTTTTGGGTAGAGTTAATACACCTGCTGTTTTGTTTTGCATCATCCAATTCAGGGTCTTTTGGTTTATGTGATTCCCTGGTACTTTTTTGGTCGTGCGTTGGTCCTTGTCGTGCTAAAATTTGGGCCTCGGGAATTGTTGCAGGGTGTTGAGATCAATTCCAAGTGCGCGCATGCATTTTTCCTAGGTATGAATATATATATATATATATATATATATATATATATATATATATATCTTCTGAGTGCGTGTTCCCTCATGGAGTAAGGAACACATGCTTCGGTTTAAAGGTGTGTGTATATATATATATATGGAAGTGTGTGTGTGTGTGCGAGCGGGTTGTTGCTTGAGTTAGAAAGCTTTGTCTTGGACATTCTTTGAGGTAGGTGTTTCCCATGCCCTTTACTCCTAATTTCAATTTCTGTAGTGCTTGAGTTTTGTTATTAGATTTCTAAAACATGTTTTTCACTTTTATTATATGCTTAGTTAATTTGTAGTAGTGATTTAGTGTTGGTTGAACTCATCAAAATTAGGTTTCTATATGCTTTTCTTTTATGCACATGTAAATGCCTTGCCTTTTGGTTTTGAATAATCATCATCTTCTTTCAAATGGTCTTGTTGGATATCTTGGGTGGTATTCATTGGTAGAAATGTTTTTATAGAAAATTTTTTGTTCCTAATGGGTGGCTTTATGAAAATAGGTACTTGGTGGAATGTTTTAATGCTTTTGTGGATGATGTGTGTGCGTAGTCTCCTCAAAATGGTTGGAAAGGGTCTCTTGTCATTTAGAGAGGTCATTTCCTCAAACTTGGTTTTCTAAAAAGAATTATTTCCTCTCCCCTTCCTCTCTTCTTTTTATAAATGGTTTCTTTATTTTCAAAGTGATTTAAGGTGATTTCAAAAGTGTGGAAAGTTATGACATGTTTGGTGTTGATTAAAAGGATATCGTTTATTCAAAGGGTTGAAGGCTTGTTTGGAACCTTCAAGTATCTTTTTCATGGTTTCAACTTAGTTTGGTAAAGAAGATTTGGAATAAAGGCATGTTTGGAAAGTGTAACGTGTTAGGGTGTGCGTTTGAAAACTTAAAGGCTGAATGGTAAGGGCATAGTGAATATGGGATCTCTATTGGTTGGAAATGTTTTTCTTAAGGTGTTTTGGTAAATGTACTTTGGATGGTTAAAGCTAAGGGCCTGGTTGGAACTTTTGGTACAATTACTTGGAAAGGGTTTAATGTGTGAAAACTGGATGAGGCCCATTTGGCATCTTCGAAATGTTTTTTTTAAACCCCTCTTGAGTTAGGTCTTTTTCCTTGTTGGTTGATCATGAGATGAAAGGGCCCTCGGTATGGGACTTCTTTGAATGGTAATTATTTCGAGGCAAGAGACGAACCCTTAAGGTGGCCAGGGTAGTGTCGGTTTGTGTGGTGTGTTTGATTATATGTATGAGGATTGTTGTTTGAATTGTATGGCACCCCCCCTTATGAAATGTACATGGGAACCTAGCATAGCAAAGAGGCTTACTGAGAATGATTGTTGAACTAGTTTAGATTATGCACTGACTAGTGGCCCATAGCAAAGAGATGTCTTGTTATTATTGTTACGGGATTGGGCCCCTCGACCAGGCCAGGTAGGGCAACGATCAGGCATTATGACATCATTGAGTAGGGCATGCCTTTATAATGAG
The DNA here is from genome assembly GCA_963277665.1 of Viscum album. NCBI lineage: Eukaryota > Viridiplantae > Streptophyta > Magnoliopsida > Santalales > Viscaceae > Viscum > Viscum album. Next base: position 826,406,182 of record OY728132.1, read on the forward strand.
TCACATGTATAGTCTGTTCTGGTCTTCCTCTGAGTTCCTAGGATTTCCCGTGTTTCCCCATTACAAGTATTACTAGTGTTGTTTCCCTCATTGTGTATAATTCTATTCCTTTTACCTGGTTTTGGTTTTTATTTGGAACAATGTGAATGTGTGGTTGTTTTAAAAAGGATTTCTATGAAGATGTTTTGGAAGAAAAAGCACAACCTCCTTTCTCCCTTTTTGATATTTGGTTTTAAAATTTTGAGGGAAATAGATCATGTTGTTGTTGTTTTAAATTGCTAACATGTATGAAAATCTATTTTTATAAATGTATTTCAAACTAGTACCAATGGAATGTTTTTGGGAAAAGAATGGCATGGAATCTATGATGATTTCCTACTGAGAATTTCAATTCCCAACCATACTTTATCATTTCGGTTCCAGGTTTTGTTGGTGTTGGATCACTCTTGGAGCGAGCTTGGTTCTGAGTTGGGTGGTGACCTAGTAGGTCACGAGGAGGTATGTGCAGTTTTATTCTCTTTTTACTGCTAGTTTTTATTTTTACTATCAGTCTTTATTTATTTACTTGACTTTTATTTATGGTCCAAATCGTTCCCACATGATAATTTTGATGCTCAACACTAGTTTCCATCCCGGGGGGATTGGGAATGCCCCTCAGGACATGTCGCGGACCGGCTCGGGTGACTGGTTCAGGGTTGACCCGGGCTGGTACATGACAAAATGGTATCAAAGGAGGCCCTTATTTTTTGTGGTGTCTGGTAGAATGAGATTAGGACTGTTGAGACTCAGTAGGTAGGTGCGAGAAGAGCATCGCGAACTCTTTCTCATACTGATACTCGATTCGTCAGGTGTAGTATGGGATTTGAGTCTTTTGTCTTGGGTTGTTTTGGATTAAGGGATGACAATGGAGGTGAATCGGGTTATGTTGTGGCCTCACGTGGGGTTGTGATCCATGTGGAGTCCAAGTGCCTGGTTCAAGGTCCCCGTAGTGTTATTCCTTACTTGGGGCATGGCTCACCACCATGTCGTCGGGTTAAGCATAGAAACTAGTTCCTTATTTCAGTGGTTTGTTATTGGTTGTGTTTTGTTTTGATCCCTATTGATGTGAGTGTGTGTTAAAAATGAAAGTGGTTTTGAAATGGAAAGGAGTTTCTTTCAATTTGTTTTGAAATTGGTGAAGTGGGTTTTCAAAGGGAAGTGTTCCAATTTGGAAAATCTGGTATGTGTTTGGATTTGATAATGAAAAGAGATGTTGGACCTTTGCATTATTTATGGAGGGTCACATGTGTGTGGGTATGTGTGGACATTGCATGGGGGGACTTGTCCATGGATGATGTAAATGGGATTGTATGAATGCACATGTGACATTTCATATGGGACCATAGGTGAGTTTTTAAAAATAAAAAGGGAAATGAAATTTTGGGAATTAAATTTGGTTTAAAAAGAGGGTTTCAGTATTTTGAAATTCATTTGGAAATGTGGAAATTTTGAAAATTTATATGAAATGTGATTTTTGAAAATATGTTTTTGGTTGCGCTTGAGTTTTTTTGGATTCCAAGCGGATTGTTTCAAGCTCGGGGTGTTCTTTTTTATTGAGTTTTGTCTTGATGCCGGTTTCGACTGTGTTTTTTATGTTGTTCTGAATATGCCACCCATAAATTTCCCCAAAGTTTCTAATGAGTCATGTCCAGTTCATGGTTATTTTTTTGTCGTCTCGGGTTTATTTGAGGGTCCAGTTCTGGACTAGTGAAGATGGGATGTCACATGGTTATTAGATTTTAGGGTGTAGTTGGTGGTGATCGTCTTTTGTAAGGGTTCCCTATCTGGCGAGGGGTGCCTGCCAGATGAACCTGTTTCTGAAAAATCTTCTTCGTCAGTACCAACTCCTGGTTTGTCAGACCACCCTCTTGTGCGCCACCAGTATGGCCAGTCCGAGCATTCTAATTCTCCATGTTGCATCTCCTTGAAAACATACCACCATTGTGGTTGTTTGAATCATCGAGCGGAAGAAGGAGTTAGGGACCAGAGGATGCAAATGCCTGACTGTGAGGCAGGAGATGTTTCAGCCATCAAGGCCTCAGCCACAGGTCTTGGGGTGAAGCTCGTGCAAAGTCAGGAGTTTTTGAGGCCATGTGGAACTTCAGTCTGGATCATGTTTTCAGCTTTGGGGAGAGAAATATCCAAATTTTCTTTGTTCTATTTTTATCGTTGTCGTAATCTCATCCTTGTAGTGGTGGTGTGATGAGCTTGTTCTACCGTAATTCAAGTGGCCTTATCTGCTCCTAGTGTGGCTTTCAAATTGTTTGTTGTCCTTGAAGGTTGTTAGGCCCGTGAATAAACAGACTCATTCTGATTTTGAGTCTGGTCTCAGTTGTGTTCATTGGGGTGATGTTTGGTTCCATGGAATTAATTGGTGGTGTTTCTAGGCCTCTTCTTAGTTCAGGCACCTCTCCATTTATTTTCCTCTATTGTGTTTCGGTTTTTTAGTGGACCCCTCCTTCCTAGTGTCCCGGTGTGTTCGTTTTCCCCCGTAATGGTCTTAATCCTAGTGGTGGAGTTGTACCGTCACTACCACAAAATTGGGTTTCCACAGTGCCACCCTTTATCAGCGCTTTTTTTAGTAGCGCTGATAAATTTTATGTTTCAAAAAAAAATCATGAAAAAAATATATTGTTATATGAGTATATTTATATTGATATAAATATAATATATATTTTTTAAATATGTTTTAGATGAGTATAAATAGACTATTAAATTTAATATATAATAAATTTAGTGAAAATGGTATTAAAATATTTTAAAAAATATTATTAATTAATAATTTACTAATTATCATCGATTAATAATCATTTAATAACAATTAGAAGACACAAAAAAACAAAAAAAATAATAAAAGATCTAAAATAAGTTGAAAATGTAACTCAAACTTTAGACGGTCATAAATTTTGATCCGGGTATCTGTTTGAGCTCTACAGCATATCAAATCGAAGTCTGCGACGATCTCTACGTGCTAATGATTAAATGGAACCTTTTTTCACATTTTTCAAGGCCAAAAAAGTCCCAGAAGGCCTCCAAAACCGAGTTTTTAGTCGGGATACCCCGATTTTTTAACATTCAAATAGATATAACTTCTGATCTGAATGTCTGTTAGGCTTGTACCACATATCATATCGAATATTGTTTTATTTTCTTCAATTTGACTGGTTGTGGAGTTGAAACGGGCTTTTGGATTAGAAGTTATGGTCGTTTTAACATTTTATGGCTTTTCAAATACACATATATATGTATTTATTCGTAAATATATATATGTGTGAGTGTGTGTCTGTGTCTGTGTCTGTGTGTGTTGTATATATGTATGTATGTAATTATTTATTTATTTATAAACACACATAAAAAAACATATTTTATAAATGTATTTAAAACTAATCTTATAAATATATATTAATATACAAATAAATATACAGATAAAAAATTATAACTAAAAATATATATTAATATATATTAATATATGAATGAATATATATATATATACACTAATATATGAATAAATATATATGTATTAATATAACTAAATATATTTATATTAATATGAATCTATATTAATATACAAATAAATATAACTATATATGTATATATTAATATACGAATATATATATATATATATATTCATATATGAATAAATATATATGTATTAATATAACTAAATATATTTATATTAATATGAATCTATATTAATATATGAATAAATATAACTATGTATATATAAATAAATAGATATATCATTAAATAGAGAAAAAAATGAAATGACTTGGTGGTAAAGGTGCAGGCGCGCAAGGGGGGTCGCGAGTTCGAGTTCGGGTGGAAGCAAGGAGGTGCCCGCGTGTGGGGGATGCGTGGGAAGGGTGGCGCAGGAGAGTGTTAGGATTGGGGGTCTGCCTAGCGCTGATAAAGGGAGGGTCTAGCACTGTTAAAAGCTCCCCCCCCCCCCCCCCGCATTATATAATTCTTTTATGTTTTTTATTTTTTTTACTTTTATCAGTGCTAAAAAAAGCCCCGATAAAGGACCCCTTTTATTAGTGCTTTTTTTAGCACTGATAAAAGGGGTCTTTTATCAGTGCTTTTTTTAGCGATGATAAAAGGTGTCTTTATCAGCGCTTTTCTGAGCGCTGATAAAATGGACCCCCCTTATCTTTGTCTTCATTAAGAACGCTTTTTTAGTGCTGTTAATTCACTTTTATAATGCTGATAAAGGCCATATTTGTATTGGTGCGTTAGTGTTGAGGAAGTGAGTTGATTTCAGGTTAGGAATTCCCTAGTCTCCGATTGTGGTGAGGATTTTATCTGGTCAGTAAGGGAGGCGTTGAGTTAATTTCTCATCGTCAGGTTGTTGGGTCATTTCATAGTAAGCTTTCCGTTTAAGTCTCTAGGGTGTTGTTTGGTCCACGTGGAGAAATTGAATGAGTTCAGTTTGGGAGTTCCTGTGTTGGCCCATCCTGGGGGTAGTGTGTTTGGATTTCAAGGTTTCCGTGTTAGTGTAATTCTTATGGTGGGGAGAACCCTCTCGTTTCCTCCCCTTGTTCTTCCAGTGTGGTTTCTTCTTGAGTTGTTCGGGTGTGACGTGTGTTGGGAATAGTTGCCCCAAGGCTCTCTATATCCTTTAGTTTTGTCTGGGCATGGACTCTAGTTGTGTCAACTATTGGCTTGGTGACTTTTTGAGGGTAGAAAGTGTTTGTGGTAGGGAGAATTTTCATACCCCAACCTTAGGCGCCCTTTATTTTACTCTCTTCTCAGTCCCAGTTCGATTTTTTTTTAATTTTAATAATATTGATGGGTTTAGGGCCGGTGCGCAGACACCAGACCGTTAGTGGTGATCGTGCATTCCATCCAGGTGACTGTGTGGTTGCTTGACGCTTAAAATAATAATATTTTGTGTAGATAATAACATTGTCGTTATTACTAATTTGTTATTAATATTATTATTATTTAAAATGAAATGGAACAAATTTATTATTGTGATTATTATTATTGAGTTGTTATATTTTTGTTGTTGTTGTTTTTGTTGTTAATTATTATTATTATTATTATCATCATTATTATACTATTAGTATTAATATGTATATATATATATATATATTATTGAGTTATCTTTTTATTTTATTTTATTTTAATTCTTTTTTTTGTGAAACCCTAAAGGGCGCCCCCTTTCCCTTCTATGGAATGACCGACCCCCCCCCCTTCCCCTTGATTTCCTGCACACAACGCCTGACCACCTCCCAGCCCTACCCCCTTCCCTCGTCAGTGCTCCAGTCGGTCGCACCGCCCTGCTCCAGCGGCTCAGCCCTCCCTACACCTCCCTCTCTTAGAAGTCCAACCTCCAGTCACTCCTCCACAGATACGCGACCCTCTGGCCTATTGCGCGACCTCGGCGCCACCCCACCTTCACTGCATCACCCGACCTCCATCGACACTCCCCTTTCCCGGCACGCCCTCCATTCAACGGTCCCCATGTTGGTGCACTCTCCCTCCCTCATGTTCGGCCTGCAACGTGCTGACCTCCTGTGCGTGCGTGACTGGTCAACCCAAACCCCTAGCCTGCACCCTGTTCTGGTGCAGCACGAACCCCTCCTCGCATTGGCGCTCCGGCCAGCCTCCCCTTTACGACCATGTTTCCCCTCGCCGACATCCCTCTTTTCTTTCAGTATGGTTTCATATTGTTTTCTTTTGGTGTTTTCTTCAATTTAACCAAACTTTGACGTCTCAGTTTGTGTTTTGTGTTTTTTGCATAATGTTTGGAGTATGCGATTGATGTATCGAGACTCATTGGTCCATGGTCCGACATCCACCGCCAAGAGTGAGGTAAATTGACTCATTTCACTATGTCACCGATGTTTAGGGTATGTTTAATGCACCTTTTATTTTTTTGCATCATCCAATTCAGGGTCTTTTGGTTTATGCGAGTCCCTGGTACTTTTTTGGTCATGCGTTGGTCCTTATCACGCTAAAATTTGGGTGTCTGGAATTGTTGCGGGGTGTTGAGATCAATTCCAAGTGCACGCACACATTTTTCCCAGGTATGAATATATATATATATATATATGAGTGTGTGTTCCCTCATGTCCTGGGGAACACATGCTTCGGTTTAAAGGTGTATATGTATATATATAAGTGCATGCATGCGAGTGGGTTGTTTCTTGATTTAGAAAACTTTGGCTTGGACATTATTTGTGGTAAGTGTTTCCCATGCCCTTTACTCCCAATTTCAATTCATGTGGTTCTTGAGTTTGGTTATTAAATTTCTAAAACGTGTTTCACACTTTTATTACATGCTTAGTTAATTTGTAGTAGTGATTTAGTGTTGGTTGAATTGATCACAATTAGGTTTCTGGATGCTTTTCTTTTATGCACGTGTAAAATTTCTTGCCTTTTGGTTTTGAATAACCTTCATATGCTTTCATATGGTCTTGTTGGATATCTTGGGTTGTGTTCATTGGTAGAAATGTTTTTATGGAAAATTGTTTGTTTGTAATGGGTGGATTTATAAAAATCAGTACTTGGTGGAATGTTTTAATGCTTTAGTGGATGATGTGTGTGTGTGGTCTCTTCAAAATGGTTGTAAAGGGTCTCTTGTCATTTGGAGAGGTCATTTCCTCAAACTTTATTTTATAAAATTAATTTTTTCCTCTCCCCTTCCTCCCTTCTTTTGATAAATGGTTTCATTGTTTTCAAAGTGATTTAAGGTGATTTCAGAAGTGTGGGAAGTCATGACATGTTTGGTGTTGATTAAAAGGCTATTGTTTCTTCAAGGGGTTGAAGGATCATTTGTCACCTTTGAGTATCTTGTCCATGGTTTCAACTTAGTTTGGTAAAGGAGATTTGGAATAAAGGCCCATTTGGAAAGTGTAACGTGTTAGGGTGTGCGTTTGAAAACTTAAAGGTCGAATGGCAAGGGCATAGTGAACATGGGATCTCTATTTGTTGTAAATGTTTTTCCTAATATGTTTTGGTAAATGTACCTTGGATGGTTAAAGCTAAGGGCCCGATTGGAACTTTTTGTACAGTTACTTGGAAAGAGTTTGATGTGTGAAAACTGGATGAGGCCCACTTGGCATCTTCGAAATGTTTTTTTAAAATCCCTATTGAGTTAGGTCTTTTGCCTCATTGGTTGATTGTGATATGAAAGGGTCCTCAGTACAGGACTTCTTTGAATGGTAATTATTTTGAGGTAAGATACAAACCCTTGATGTGGTCGGGGTGATGTCGGTTTGTGTGGTGTGTTTGATTATATGTATGAGGATTGTTGTTTGAATTGAATGGCACCCCCCCCCCCACCTTTTGTGAAATATACATGGGAACCTAGCATAATAGAGAGGCTTACTAAGAACGATTGTTTCACTATTTTAGATTACATGTTGGCTAGTGGCCCATAACAAAGAGATGTATTGTTATTATTGCTATGAGATTGGACCCCTCGACCAGGCCAGGTAGGGCGATGGTCGGGCGTTATGACGTCATTGAGTAGGGCATGCCTTCAAGATGAGTCACATGTATAGTACGTTCTAGTCTTCCTCTTAGTTCCTAGGATTTCTCATGTTTCCCTGTTACGAGTATTACCAGTGTTGTTTCCCTCATCGTGTGGAATTCTATTCCTTGTACCTGGTTTTGGTTTTTATTGAGAACATTGTGAATGTGTGGTTGTTTTAAAAAGGATTTCTAAGAAGATGTTTTGGAAGGAAAAGCACAACCTCCTTATTCCCTTTTTGGTATTTGGTTTTAAAATTTTGAGGGAAAAAGATCATGTTGTTGTTGTTTTAAATTGCTAACAAGCATGAAAATCTATTTTTATAAATGTATTTCAAACTGGTACCAATGGAATGTTTTTGGGAAAAGAATGGCATGGACTCTGTGATGATTTCCTACTGAGCATTTCAGTGCTCACCCCTACTTTATCATTTCAGTTTCAGGTTCTGTTGGTGTTGGATTGCTCTTGGAGCGAGCTTGGTTCTGAGTTGAGTGGTGACTTAGTAGGTCACGAGGAGGTATGTGCAGTTTTATTCTCTTTCCGCTGCTAGTTTTTATTTTTACGGTCAGTCTTTATTTATTTAATTGTCTTTTATTTATGGGCCAAATCATTCCCACGTGATAATTTTGATGCCCGACACTAGTTTTCATCCTAGGGGGATCGGGAATGCCCCTTGGGATATGTCACGGAAAGACTCAGGTGATCGGTTCAGGGTTGACCCGAGCTGGTTTATAGCATCCCACATTTTATAACATAAACTTTCATTACATTACACAAAACTGAGGATCTTTAAGGTTTAGTGTCTTGGGAACCAGGAACATAATACATGAAAACAACATAAAATATTCTTCTTAAACACTTGAAAGGATTATCCTTAAGTTCATCCTAGGTTCATTACTACATCTCATAACCTGGGGACATACATCAAAAGAAAGGGTGAGCAGAAGGCCCAGTAAGGGAAACAAGAGAAACATTTTACATGTGAACTTGAGATACTTCAATAAGGTCATGAAAAGAACTTTAAGGCATGAGAAGAAATCATGAGGCATATCATAATAAAAATAATGTTTTTCATAACTTGAAGATGTGGTTACAACATTTAACATAGACAATCATTTCCGTTTCACTAAGTTCCATCCCCGAGGTGTCATTAAAATTACCAAGGTTATTCACCAAGGCGTCGTTAAAAATGGTCATCTCTAGAGATTAAGTCTTTACCCAATGCATTGGAGCGCTATCAGGGCGCACCCTTAATTTGTCTTTATCATCATGTGAGTCACATATATCATCATAAACATTTCATAAATAACCCATATAGCATAAAATAAATGGGTTTCATTTCATAACCATGACCTTTTAAAAACTGCTTTTAAGACATGATCTTTATGTCACTTTAAAACCCACAGAAAAGGAAAGCGGGTCTCATATATGTAAATCCCAGAATTTAAAATAGAACATCTTGATATATAGGTGAACACCCCTTTAGAATAAAGATATTTGAGTATTCACTTAATAAAATAAAATAATTTTTAGAAAAATAGAGATTTTTTGAGACGAAAATTCTGTAGCATAACGGCTATGTTACAGGGTTTTAGAAAACATTGAAAAGAGAGGGGACATGGGTCACCCACTCATAAATGATCTATAAAACCGTAGAGGGGAAGAATATAAAGGATATATGAACATGTTAATGAAATTTTAAGGACATGCCATATGAAATGAAAAACATGGAAGGAAGACAGAAATAAGATTTCTCTTATGAGAATTTGGTAGCCTAACGACGTCACTTAAACTTCAAAAAATGAATTGACGAGATCAAATAGGGTCTCTCATCATATGAACATAAAAGATCATTATTATGGATATAGAGATCATACCCCAACATAATAAAAAGGAACTTGAAAGACTTGACAAGAAAATAGAACTTGAAAATGAGAAGGGTGAAAGAATCTGTTACAAAAATTTCGGTAGCCTAACGACGCCACGTAAACATTCATAAAACGTAATGATGAGAGTAAGAGGGGATCTCTCATCATATGAACATGAAAAGGAAAGTAGGATGAATATAAAAGAACATCCCCAACATAAGAACATGGAGCATAAAATAAATGACATAAAGAGAGAGTACTCGGAAAGAAAGAGAGAGGTAGGATCCCTTACCTTAAAATGTAACTCTTAAAACTCAAAGGTTTGGAGCTTGAGGGCTTGGGGGAACCTTGGGAGGACTCCTTGGGAGGTAATGATACCAGAGCTTAGTTGGGTAAGAGTTGGGAGTAAAAAATAAAGGAGGAAAGGGTGGGTATTTATAGGGAAGGTGAGGTGATACTTTAATAATTTCAAGGGACACCTCACAAGTGGTTTTCTCAAAACAATGGGCTCTCCTATGGTATTTCCCATGGAGTTAGGCCACATGGTTCCCCCAATACAATAATTCATCACCTTTGGTCGGACAACCCTTAAAATATCTCATGACATCATCATGACACAATTATGATGTCATTAAACATACCGAAACCCTAAAACTGCATTTTTACTATTCACTGAAAATTCATCTTTCTCAGAAAAATCCCAAAATTTCACCTTAACCAAATATCGATGCTCTGATTACAAATATGAACTCCATTTTATAAAAATAATTTTCTAAATATTTTTAATTTAATTTTTAAATAAATACACTATTCACTGAAAATTCATTTTTTCAGAAAAATCCCCAAAAATTACCATAACATAATATCGATGCTCTGAGTTCAAAAATAAAGTCCATTTTATAAAAATAATTTTCTAAATATTTTTAATTTAATTTTTAATTAAAAACACTATTCACCTGAAAAAACTAATACTTGACTAATAATTTATGAAACCGTTATTTACCCATTTTATTGAATCACATTACTTAATCAAGGTGTCTAAATTATATTAAAACTTTCTTTAAGTGAGATTACTAATACATTTGGTCACATTACTAATCCTAAGCGTAAAATCACTATTCATAATTTACTATTCATCAAAAATTAAGTTGATCTTATTAGACTCCAAATTCCTTACTAAACACTTTTGCAGAAGACCATTTTTTGAAAATAATTACACATCATTAATTATTTAAGGTTTACATAAATATTTTAAAATATCCTTTTTTTCAAAACTCATCAATAAAATACATCCTAAAATTATCTGAACATTTGAAAATTCACAAACTTCACTAAAGGAAGAAATCTCAATTTATTCATCCCAAAGGATTACACAAAGAAGCTATGGTCTCGTCACATAGCCCCTTATAACACCAGCATATGACCTAAGTGTAAGGTGTGCTATGGTGAGAGAATCTGAGGGAGGATCAGATAACATTGCCCTAGTAGTAATCTCCACTAACTTGAACTTATCCCATGGGCGTTTCCGTTCAAGCTTGACACGCTGGAGTTCGGCTTGGGCTTGGTCCAAATTGAAGCCCAACGATGCCACCTCCTTCCCAAGCTCCGATAAGTGGGCTTCATAAGGTTCGAGTCTACCAGATGAAGCCATCGACTCCTCTTTCTACATTAACCATTAACATCTTTATTAAATCGTTAAGAGTAAGTTAATATACTATTCAAAAAGTTTGGGTCATTACATTCTTCCCCCCTTAAGAAATTTCATCCTCGAAATTTTATACTTGAGGCCTAGTCGAAAAGGTGAGGGTACTTTTGCTTCATTGTTTCCTCAGGCTCCCAAGTCACTTCTTCATACTTATGATTCCTCCGCAACACTTTCACAAGGTGGGTAGTCTTGTTTCGTAGAACCTTGTCTCTACGGTCTAAGATCTCCACTGGCTGCTCCTCATAAGAGAGGTCATGTTCCAGTTGTACCACTTCTGGGTTCAGTACATGCGAAGGGTCGGGTATGTACTTCCTCAAGAGAGATACATGGAAGACATCGTGAACTTGATCTAGGTTTGGTGGAAGTGCTAGACTATAGGCCACTACTCTTATGCGATCAAGGATTTCATAGGGGCTAATGTACCTAGGGCTGAGTTTCCCTTTCTTCCCAAACCGCATGACTCTCTTCTGTGGAGAAATTCGAAGGAAGACTTTATCGCCAACACCAAACTCCAAGTCCCTTCGACGGTTGTCGGCATAGCTTTTCTGCCGACTTTGAGCAGCCTTTATATGTTGTTGGATGGCATGAACCTGTTCTATCATCTCTTGCACAAGATCAGACCCAAGAAGCTTTCTCTCACCAGTTTCATCCTAACAAGTAGGAGTTCTACATCGCTTTCCATATAGATCTTCATAGGGTTCCATCTAAATACTCGAATGGAAGTTGTTGTTATAGGAGAACTCAACTAATGGGAAGTGTTGATCCCATCCACCTTTAAATTCCATTGAGCATAATCTCAGCATGTCTTCGAGTGTCTGAATAGTCCTTTCAGAGTGGCCATCAGTTTGAGGATGATAGGCCGTACTAAAATTCAATTCAGTATTCAGATCATGTTGAAGAATTCTCCAGAATTTTGATGTGAATCTTGGATCATGATCAGACACGATGGATAGTGGTACCTCATGCAGCCTTACCACTTCCTTTACGTATATCTTGGCAAGTTGATCCAGAGAGAAATCTTCCCGAATAGAGATAAAATGGGCGATCTTGGTGAGACGGTCCACAATAACCCATATCGCATTGTTTCCTTCGGATGTTTTTGGGAAACCAGTTACAAAGTCCATAGTGATATTATCCCACTTCCATACTGGTATGGGTAGTGGTTGTAATACCCCCTTAGGAAGTTATCGTTCTGCCTTTACTTGTTGACACACCAGACACCTTGTAGTGTAATCAGCAATCTCCCTCTTCATGTTATCCCACCAATAATGATCACGAAGGTCTCTATACATTTTAGTGCTTCCCGGATGTATAGAGAAAGTAGAGCTATGAGCTTCATCCACCAGTTCTTTCTTTATCTCCGAAATAGATGGAACACATAGTCTTGTACAAAATTTCAATACACCTTCTTGATCAATATTGAAATCAAGGAACTTCCCATCCTTTACAGCCTCAAACTTCTCCAACAACAAGGGATCTTCTTTTTTATCCTTCTTGATCTTCTCTAGTAATGAAGGTTGAGAAATCATTTGGGATAGGGTTGATGATTTCCATTTCCTTACAATTCCCATGTAAAGTTTTACTAGATCTTTAATCAAGGGATCTCCTAGGATCCTCATTGTTTCCAAAACAACATGATCTTTCCTGCTTAACGCATCTGCGACTTTGTTTGCTCTTCCAGGGTGATAATGAATTGAGCAATCATAGTCTTTAATAAGCTCCAACCATCTCATTTGTCTCATGTTCAATTCTTTCTGCGTGAAAATATACTTTAAACTTTGGTGGTCGGTGTATATATCACATTTCTCCCCATAAATATAGTGCCTCCATATCTTTAGAGGAAAAACAACTGCTGCTAGCTCTAGATCATGTGTAGGATAATTCTGCTCATGAATCTTTAACTTTCAAGATGCATAAGCAATTACCTTGTCATTTTGCATGAGGACGCACCCAAGCCCTTTCAGAGATGCATCGCTAAAAATAACAAATCCTTATCTGATAGAGGGTAGTGTTAACACAGGTGCAGTAACCAATCTCTTCTTCAGCTCTTGGAAACTTTCCTCGCATTCCTTTTTCTAGATGAACTTAACCCCTTTTCGAGTCAACTTGGTTAGTGGATTAGAAAGCTGTGAAATGTTTTTCACAAACCTCCTATAATACCCCGCTAAACCAAGGAAACTACGAATCTCAGTTACTATTGTGGGTTGAGGTCACTCCTCCATAACCATTGTCTTTGCAGGGTCAACTGAGATTCCTTCATTGGTTACGATGTGTCCCAAGAAAGACACTTATTGTAACCAAAACTCACACTTGCTGAACTTTCTAAAGAGCCTCTCCTTCCGTAGAGTTTTCAAAATAACCCTTAGATGATCTTCATGCTCCTCACGACTTTTTGAATATATCAAAATATCATCAATAAAAACTGCCAAAAAGTTATCAAGGTAGTCCTTAAAGACTCTATTCATCAAATCCATGAAAATATCAGAAGCATTAGTCAAGCTGAAGGGCATAACAGTAAACTCATAATGCCCATATCTTGATCGGAAGGCATTCTTTGGAATATCTTTCTTCTTCACCCTCAGTTGATGATAACCAGATCAAAGGTCAATCTTGGAGAAGAATTGAGACCCATGAAGTTGGTCAAATAAATCATCAATTCTTGGAAGAGGGTATCTGTTCTTCACTGTGATCTCGTTTAGTTCTCTATAATCAATGCATAGCCGCATTGATCCAACCTTCTTCTTCACAAAGAGAATTGGTTCTCCCCAAAGAGACACACTCGGTCGGATAAACCCCTTCTCTAACAAGTCTTGGAGTTGTTTCTTTAACTCTTCTAGCTCCAAATTTGTCATTCTATACGGGGTCTTTGATATCGGTTGAGATCCAGGTATGAGTTCAATGGATAACTCTACCTCTCTTTCTGGGGGAGGTCCAGGTAACTCCTCAGGAAATACATCCATGTATTCCTAAACAATCAGAACATCTTCTATTTGTATACCTCATTTTCCTTCTTCATCATCACCGATTAACTCCATAAAGAAAGCTATAGGAGGTGCTTCTAGATATGGATCAGTTCGGGATATCTCTCCTTGGAAGATAATTGTAGGTCGTTCATTCAAGACTACTGAGATTTCCTTACTTCTGCATTTGATCTTAGCATTATACTTTGAGAGTCAGTCCATCCCTAGTATAACATTGAATTCCAACATGGGAATGACTACTAGATTTGTGATAAGATTGTGCTCACTAAAGTAAACACTAGAGTCTCTAAACACTGTTGATGCATGGATAATCCCACTTGGAGTCTTGACTGACAACTCTACCTCAAGCAGTTCGGGGATTGATTCTATATTTTTTGCAAACTTGGAGGAAATAAAGGAATGTGTATAACCAGAATCAAACAAAATAGTTTCTATTTTTGAGAGGACAACAAGAGTACCTGCTACCACATCATTCGGAGATTCAACTTCAGTTGTTGTGATAGAAAAAGCACAACCTTGCTCCCCTGGCCTTTGCTGAGGTTGATGATGATTCCCCTCCACTGCCCTTGGATTTGGACAGTGATTAGCAAAGTGTCCAAGCTATCCACACTTGAAGAATTGGACTTCGGGTAGGGCCATAACCATCTTTCCTCTATCGTTAGTGTTGGGGAGTTGAGGCTTCACCTCACTACGACAATTCTGAGCAATATGGCCTCCTCTTCCACACTTGTAGAACTTGCCACTTCCAATCAAGCAGTGCCCCAGATGCTTCTTCCCACATTTATTGCATGTGGTAAGTTGAATTTGCTTTCCACCTCTTCCCTGATCAAAAGTCTTCCCTAAACTGGGATCCAACGATCTCTTCTTGTCATTTTATTTATGAGACCACTATGTCTCACCAAACTCTAGCTCGACTTTCATTGCACTCCGCATGATCTCCTCGTAGCTATCGTAGTCCCAGTTGGCTAGATTCTTCCGCAGATGAGGTCTTAGTCCACCGAAAAATCTATCAAACTTCCCACTTGGATCCATGACAAAGCTAGAGGTATATCGTGAAAGTCGGGTGAAGTTCATCTCATAGCTTCTGACAGATTCGTTCTCCTTCTACTTTAGCTCGAGAAACTCTTTCTCCATTCTCGTTCTTATGGAATGAGGGAAATACTTATTAAAGAATATTCCCTAGAACTCTTCCCACTCCATAGCTTCCATCTCTCCTCTAGGATTTGTGTTTTTGACCAGTGACTGCCACTGATCAACTTCTCCCTCTAGGCGGTAAACAACAAGGGTGACTTTTTCTTGTTCCGAACAAAGGAGTACAGAAAAGATCTTTTCAATGGAGCTTATCCATTGTTCCGCAACCAATGGGTCAGTAGATCCACTGAATGTTGGTGGTTGTTGATGCATGAAGGACTCAACAGAGTGTTGTTCCCTTCATGGTGAGATCGGCCTCTCAGCTTGATTCAAGTTATTACTCATGTCACACCTGTTTTTAGTTATTTACTTTATTTATTTTATTTATCTTAACGTCGGGTGTTTTTGCTTGTGTGCGGGCGAGTTTCGGTCTAAGTTTTTATTTTTTGGGATGAGTTTATGGTTTGTGATAGTGCGCGAACTCCTTAAGTCTAAGACGCGTGACCTGCTTGCAGTCCGCTTGGAACCATACGGTGGGCAAATGCCGCGCGGTCATCTAATTTTAATATTAATTAGATTAGTTGATTTAGCGAATTAATAAATAAATATATATATATGTATATAGGTTTATATGTGTTGATACATATATGTTATATGTGCTTATGTAATATATACACATGTTTTATATGCTTATATGCTGTAAGGTTATATGTTATATGTTATATATGTTTATGTGCAAATATGTTTGTATGTGTTTATATGTTTATACATTATTATCATTATTATTATTATTACTATTATTATTATTATTAATATTATTTTTAACGTAATGTGCATATATGTATGTTTATATGTGTATATATACACTTATGCTGATGCATATATATTTATTAACATTATATGTTTATGCCTAAATGTGTTTATGCATATGAGTATATATATGTTTGTAATTATAATAATAATAATTATTATTAATATTATTATTATCAATATGTTTATGTATTTATATATATATATTTATATAGGTTTATATATACGTTCTCATGTTTCATGTATGTTTAGTTATATGTAAATATGTGTATGTATATTTATAATAACTATTGCGATTATAATTAATTAACAAATTTATTATTAGTATTATTATTAAGTTAAATTGTTTTATTTTGTTTCGTTTTAATTTTATTCTCCCTTTTATTTTATTTCTTTTTTTTTCTTTTCTTTTATTCCTTTTTTTTCTCTTATTCTTTTTCTTCTTTTCTTTTTTTTCCTTCTCTCCTCTAACCCTACACTCTTCCCCCCGTCGCGCGCAGGCCGCCCCTCCCCTTCCCTCGCTGTGCGTGACCCGGTCCCCGGCTTCCCCATCGCCGGCCTGCCTTTGCCCTTCGACCCCAGCCACCGGCCGCCGCGCCTCCTCCCAGCCGGCATCCCGGTCTCCCCACTCCTTCCGCAAGCGCCCCGGCCGACTTCCCTCCGCCAGCCTCCTTCGGTGTCCCGGCCTTCACCCGCCCTGCTCCTTCGGCCGAGCCGCCCCAGCAGCACCCTCCTCCGGCGGCGCTCCCTCCGGCCGCGCCTCCCTTCTCCGACCTCCTGTCCCGCCTCCCGTCCAGCCTCCCTCCCTCCGTCCAGCCGGCCTCCTCCGACCCCGACGCCGTCGCCGGCTGCCGCCCGCACAACCTCCTCCTCCGGCCATCTTCCCTGCTCGTGCTCCATCCAGCGACGGTCCCGACCTTCCCCCTTGTATGGTTTGATCTCTTGCTTTGGTTTTTTTTTCGGTTAAGGGTTTCAATTTTTAGGGGTAATGTCCAATTGCTGGTTCTTATTGGTTGATTTTAGTCTTCCGCGCAATCGATTGGGGTGCGAATGGTGCTTCGCCCCAATTTTGGAAGATTTATCGTCAATTGAGTTAGTTCCATGCTTTTACGTTAGTGTATGAGTTTGGATTTGCTTGTTTGATTTTTTAAATGAGTTCTATGGATTAATTGCGGGGTGCGGGCATGATGCGGAATGTTTTTTTTGAAATGTTTTGATAACTATGTCAATGGTTTATTAAATTAATTTTGAAATGCAAATCTTGGATTAAGAGTTTGGGTGTGCATTTGGGTTTAAATAGTGTTTTGGTGTGCGTTTGATCGTTGAAGTTGTCTCTGGGCGTGTTCTTGGTAGGAGAGTCTCCCATTGTTACTTATAATTGTTTTATAAAATGTTTTAATGATTTTTTGACTTATAAATGAGGTGCAGATTGTGTTTTGGTGGTACTTTGGTGTGCGAATTGTCTCAAAATGATGCGTGTGTGTGAAGAGTGGTTTTATATATGTTATTCTTGGAATTTTCTTATAAACTTTGAGGCGGTTTAGTAAATAATGCAGATGCTACAAGTTATGTTTTGAAAACGCATTGGGATGGTTTTTCATTGTTTATTCATTAGAGTTATTTTAATTCAGTGTTTATGTGTTTTTAAATGTTTTACTTTTGTTGTAGCGCGCTGGCGAGGTAATTCCGTGATATCAGAACTGTCGACATGCGTTTCTTGTTCGCTAGTGCGAGGCGTATCGCGTCGTTGTGACTGGGTAGCGAGTTGAGGTAGGTTCCCACTGCACTTGCATTTGAATTTAGAATTTACTTATTTCTTGTCATTTAATTAATTTTCATCAAATTGGAAGTAGTATTTAAATATTATTATTTCTAGAGTAGTTATACTGCTGGAATTGGAACTGCTTCTTTCTCTGCATCGTACCGGAAGCTTTTCTTTTCATGATTAGCTGTTGCGCAATATTGAAAATGCCCCTTTGGCCCTTATGTTTGCGCTCCAGAATTAAAATGGTGATTTGGTCTACCTAAATGAGATTTTAAATGTGTTTTATGGTTTTAAATGTGACGACGTCTGATCCTTCTTTTGGAATTGATTTGGTATTGATCAAGTACATGAGGCCCGTTTGGTACTTTTAATGAAATCAATGTTTTGAAAAGTCTCTTTGGAGTGATCTTTTGTGTTTGTTGATTTGGTGAGCGGAGTATGTGATGCTTGTGCATCTTGACTAGTTTTACATTAGGGATGCACTCCTCTTTTATTATATGTGTTGACATGGGAACCTGGCATATTGAGTGAATTATCTGAGAACGATTGCTGCACTAGTTTAGATCACGCACTGGCTAGTGGCCCCATAGCAGGGGAATACTGAGTTATTGCTGCTATGGGGATTGGGCCCCTCGGTTAGGCCATGTAGGGCTATGCCGGGCGTTAGGGCGTTATGACGTCATCGAGTTAGGGCATGCCTTCAGGATGAGTCAGATGTATAGTACGTTCTGGTTTGTTCACGATCTCCTAGGTTCGACCCATGTCTCATTTAGTGTTTATTTGCATACGGCAGACGATTGAGAGGTCGAGTTTGGATGCCGACCCTTGTGTGCCACTTTTTCCCATTGCCCTTAGTGTGTGTTGTGTGTGATTTTATTTTTGACTAACGAATAAAGTTTGGTTTTCTAATTGTTCGCAAAATGTTTTAAAATGCAATTCACCTGTTCCTTCCAACATTAAAATTCTTCTAAATTAAAAAGGGCAATGGACTGTTACTTGTTTTCAAAATGGAAAGTGTGTGTGTGTATGAAAACCTATATTTTCTATAATGTAGTTCAAACTAGAAGTTGGTAAATTCTTCTTTTAATGGTAGTGCTTTGGGAATAGATTTATCGGGCTAGCCTACTGAGTTTTAATGCTCACGCCTATAGTGTTTTCTTGTTTTTAGTTTCTGTTGCAGGTTGACTTGAGCTTGCTCGCCGTGGGCGAGAGTTGGTTGTGGTTTGTTGGGTGACTCTCGGGATCACGAGGGGTTCTGGTTCGTGGTCAGGTTAGTTATGTGTTTGGCTGTTTTATTTTATTGTCGTTTGTTTATTTCTGTTTCTTAGTAAATTTTTATTGGGCGAAATCGTTCCCCCGTGTACTCTGTGATGCCCTGGCGCTTGTCTCCAGCCCGGGAGGATCGGGAACGCCTCTCGGGCCATGCCGCGGACCGACTCGGGTGACCGGTTCGGGGTCGACCCGGGTTGGTTCGTGACAAAATGGTATCAGAGGAGGTCGGCTCCTGAGCAGAACTTGTTTTTCAGAGCGCCCATTGGTATTTGGAGTTGTCATGGTAAAGGGAGTAAAGTTGCTTGGACTCGAGGCGGGGGAACGGGAAGGACGTCATGAACCCTCACTCGTTCTAATCCTCGAGTTACCATGAGATGTTCGGGTTGTTAGTGTCTTTTGGGTCTTCTGGATTGTTTTATTTTGGGGAATGAAAAGGGAGTTGGGAGAGTAGCTTCGTGAGCTCACAGGGCCTGGCAAGCCTTGTGGAGCCGGAGACTTCACCCTACAATGCTCTCAGTGACGATGGTATGGCTGACGTATGGTCGCCAACCATATGGTCGAGTCACCCATCATTACTAGTTTCCCCTTTAGTGAATGGGTTTTTTATTCATTTTGAAACTCATTGAGTAATGTTGAATTTCAAATGGTATTGGTTATGTTTTGATTAAGTTCCTCTTTTCTTTGTTCCGTAGTGTTCGCCCCCACGAAGGCTCGATGGATGCTCAATGTGCAACTTCAGGTGGTGCATCCTCAGTTAATCCTCCAGTTGGTCAGCCCATCGATTATGTTTTGGAGTTCCGGAAGTTGAACCCTCCTCTCTTTTATGGACAATCAGGACCTCTTGAGGCAGAGGAGTGGTTGCAGAAGATTGAAAGGAAGTTCAGTTCCATTGGTCTACCTGAGTCATTAAAGGTGAATTTGGCTACCTTCATGCTTGAAGGTCCAACCTGGAAATGGTGGAAGTCCATGTCTTGGAACAAGCCTGGGGAAGATTTGACATGGGAGTTTTTCAAGTCATCGTTCATCCAACAACACTTCTCTGAGTTGACAAAGCTGAGGAAGAGGATGGAGTTGTGTTGTCTCCAGCAGGGCGTTGAATCGGTACTGGAGTTATATCGACATTTTGTAGACCTAGTTCCGTATGATCAGTGGTTTGTTACGAATGATCACGGGAAGGCTCGACAATTTGAGTCTGGGCTCCGACCTGAGCTGCGTTCGAGAGTGGAAGAGCTCAACCTAACCACCTTCTCGGATGTTGTGGAGCAAGCCTTTCTTGCTGAAGCTGAGCTAGTAGGAGGACTTGAGGTGGCGAATCCTCCAGCTTTGGGAAGCATTTCAGATGATGCTATTAAGAAGAGTAATAAGCGACCTGACGCTGGTGGTGCTGGTAGAGGAATCAAGAGGCCTTCAGACCTTCAGTCATCTTCTTCACAGCACAATGTTGTGATCTGTCACCAGTGTGGTAGACAGGGTCACAAAAGGCCGACATGTCCATGTGCTCCAAGACCCTGCCACACCTGTGGACGTCTAGGTCACTTGAAGCGATTTTGCCGAGGTGTTTCCAAGAAACGCGCTAAAGCCAGACCTGGATCGTCGAAGGTCACTTCAGCCCATCAGCAGGAGTAGGGAGATGTTGGTGGATGAGCTTGATGTTTTCCTTTTTCGTGATGCTTCATGGATGTAGTAGTCGTTACATGTACTGTTTTGTGGTGTTCTTTTCTTTCAGTCGAAAGAATGGTTGTGGTTGAACTCTTTTAAACCTTTGATCTTATGGATGTGTAATTGTTAAAAAAATTCTGGTTCTTGTGTCATGCTTTTGGGGTTTCATAAACCTGACTGCGAAGCCGGAAGAATCTTCATTCATCAGAGCTCCAGCCATAGGCCTTGGAGTGAAGCTAGCGCGTAGTCGGGGGAGCTCCAACGAAAGGTGAAGTCTTGCGACGGGGTGTTGTTCTCAGTAAGTGCGCGTAGTCGGAATCATTTTTCCTCATTATGCCTAGTTTATGTGTAATAACTGCCTGGTCATGTTGTTGCTCTCATTTATTAAGAGTTGCTCGCTTTATGCTTTCCGGGTGGGGGTGGTGTGTTGGACAGGGCCCTCCCTCCCACCCGTGGGCAGTGATGACTAGTGATAATGCCGGGAGGTCCTCCTATTCTTCTCTTCTCTAAAGCTTTATGGTGGGGAGTCCATTTGACCTCCCCATGTTGAAAATTCTTATGATCATGAATTTTGTCTCAAGTGATGGCGTTCTGGTCCTATTCCGGGAACTGACTTGACACTTGTGGTGGAAATAACTGTCACGAGTCTCGCCAAATTCAATTTAGCTTGCCTCTTATGGTGGGGAGTCCGTTCGGACTTCCCGTGTCAATCTCCTAGTCTCGTTCTGGGTTTTGGTTGGGTTGCGGGTGGTTGATATGGAGTCACCAAATTCTACATTCTTCTTTTGGCAAAGAGTTGTGGCGTGAGATTTCTAGTGTCGGATTGGAGTAAGGTTTTAAGAGATATGCGTTGGATGTGGTTTTGACCTGTTCGTTGGTTTAAAAAGAGTCGTCGTGTTTTTATTGGCGTTATTCCAGAAGTTGTGTTGTAAGGTTGAATTGAGGATGAAGAAATTGTTTGAGTTCGGTTGTATGATGTTAAGGTGTGTGTACGTTGGGCCTCTTTTTGCTATTGTTAAAGTTCTTCGTCCTTTAAAGCGACCAACTGGAAGTGGTCACACTTTTGGGGGCGGGCGACACTTAGCGGGTAATTCGTTCCTATTACATGAGTTCTTTTAGCATATCTCTCCCCTTTTTGGGAGTGTTCCGCGATGTCTTTATTGTCGTTCTTTACTTTTTTCTTTAAATTGTAAAGTGATGTCGGTTTTCATTTGGGGTTTTGATCTTGTTATTGCTTTCCGAGGGCGGAAAGCTTTATGGTGGTGAGAATTGTCACACCTGTTTTTAGTTATTTACTTTATTTATTTTATTTATCTTAACGTCGGGTGTTTTTGCTTGTGTCCGGGCGAGTTTCGGTCTAAGTTTTTATTTTTTGGGATGAGTTTATGGTTTGTGATAGTGCGCGAACTCCTTAAGTCTAAGACGCGTGACCTGCTTGCAGTCCGCTTGGAACCATACGGTGGGCAAATGCCGCGCGGTCATCTAATTTTAATATTAATTAGATTAGTTGATTTAGCGAATTAATAAATAAATATATATATATGTATATAGGTTTATATGTGTTGATACATATATGTTATATGTGCTTATGTAATATATACACATGTTTTATATGCTTATATGCTGTAAGGTTATATGTTATATGTTATATATGTTTATGTGCAAATATGTTTGTATGTGTTTATATGTTTATACATTATTATCATTATTATTATTATTACTATTATTATTATTATTAATATTATTTTTAACGTAATGTGCATATATGTATGTTTATATGTGTATATATACACGTATGCTGATGCATATATATTTATTAACATTATATGTTTATGCCTAAATGTGTTTATGCATATGAGTATATATATGTTTGTAATTATAATAATAATAATTATTATTAATATTATTATTATCAATATGTTTATGTATTTATATATATATATATTTATATAGGTTTATATATACGTTCGCATGTTTCATGTATGTTTAGTTATATGTAAATATGTGTATGTATATTTATAATAACTATTGCGATTATAATTAATTAACAAATTTATTATTAGTATTATTATTAAGTTAAATTGTTTTATTTTGTTTCGTTTTAATTTTATTCTCCCTTTTATTTTATTTCTTTTTTTTCTTTTCTTTTATTCCTTTTTTTCTCTTATTCTTTTTCTTCTTTTCTTTTTTTTCCTTCTCTCCTCTAACCCTACACTCTTCCCCCCGTCGCGCGCAGGCCGCCCCTCCCCTTCCCTCGTTGTGCGTGACCGGGTCCCCGGCTTCCCCGTCGTCGGCCTGCCTTTTCCCTTCGACCCCAGCCACCGGCCGCCGCGCCTCCTCCCAGTCGGCATCCCGGTCTCCCCACTCCTTCCGCAAGCGCCCCGGCCGACTTCCCTCCGCCGGCCTCCTTCGGTGTCCCGGCCTTCACCCGCCCTGCTCCTTCGGCCGAGCCGCCCCAGCAGCACCCTCCTCCGGCGGCGCTCCCTCCGGCCGCGCCTCCCTTCTCCGACCTCCTGTCCCGCCTCCCGTCCAGCCTCCCTCCCTCCGTCCAGCCGGCCTCCTCCGACCCCGACGCCGTCGCCGGCTGCCGCCCGCACAACCTCCTCCTCCGGCCATCTTCCCTGCTCGTGCTCCATCCAGCGACGGTCCCGACCTTCCCCCTTGTATGGTTTGATCTCTTGCTTTGGTTTTTTTTTCGGTTAAGGGTTTCAATTTTTAGGGGTAATGTCCAATTGCTGGTTCTTATTGGTTGATTTTAGTCTTCCGCGCAAGCGATTGGGGTGCGAATGGTGCTTCGCCCCAATTTTGGAAGATTTATCGTCAATTGAGTTAGTTCCATGCTTTTACGTTAGTGTATGAGTTTGGATTTGCTTGTTTGATTTTTTAAATGAGTTCTATGGATTAATTGCGGGGTGCGGGCATGATGCGGAATGTTTTTTTTGAAATGTTTTGATAACTATGTCAATGGTTTATTAAATTAATTTTGAAATGCAAATCTTGGATTAAGAGTTTGGGTGTGCATTTGGGTTTAAATAGTGTTTTGGTGTGCGTTTGACCGTTGAAGTTGTCTCTGGGCGTGTTCTTGGTAGGAGAGTCTCCCATTGTTACTTATAATTGTTTTATAAAATGTTTTAATGATTTTTTGACTTATAAATGAGGTGCAGATTGTGTTTTGGTGGTACTTTGGTGTGCGAATTGTCTCAAAATGATGCGTGTGTGTGAAGAGTGGTTTTATATATGTTATTCTTGGAACTTTCTTATAAACTTTGAGGCGGTTTAGTAAATAATGCAGATGCTACAAGTTATGTTTTGAAAACGCATTGGGATGGTTTTTCATTGTTTATTCATTAGAGTTATTTTAATTCAGTGTTTATGTGTTTTTAAATGTTTTACTTTTGTTGTAGCACGCTGGCGAGGTAATTCCGTGATATCAGAACTGTCGACATGCGTTTCTTGTTCGCTAGTGCGAGGCGTATCGCGTCGTTGTGACTGGGTAGCGAGTTGAGGTAGGTTCCCACTGCACTTGCCTTTGAATTTAGAATTTACTTATTTCTTGTCATTTAATTAATTTTCATCAAATTGGAAGTAGTATTTAAATATTATTATTTCTAGAGTAGTTATACTGCTGGAATTGGAACTGTTTCTTTCTCTGCATCGTACCGGAAGCTTTTCTTTTCATGATTAGCTGTTGCGCAATATTGAAAATGCCCCTTTGGCCCTTATGTTTGCGCTCCAGAATTAAAATGGTGATTTGGTCTACCTAAATGAGATTTTAAATGTGTTTTATGGTTTTAAATGTGACGACGTCTGATCCTTCTTTTGGAATTGATTTGGTATTGATCAAGTACATGAGGCCCGTTTGGTACTTTTAATGAAATCAATGTTTTGAAAAGTCTCTTTGGAGTGATCTTTTGTGTTTGTTGATTTGGTGAGCGGAGTATGTGATGCTTGTGCATCTTGACTAGTTTTACATTAGGGATGCACTCCTCTTTTATTATATGTGTTGACATGGGAACCTGGCGTATTGAGTGAATTATCTGAGAACGATTGCTGCACTAGTTTAGATCACGCACTGGCTAGTGGCCCCATAGCAGGGGAATACTGAGTTATTGCTGCTATGGGGATTGGGCCCCTCGGTTAGTCCATGTAGGGCTATGCCGGGCGTTAGGGCGTTATGACGTCATCGAGTTAGGGCATGCCTTCAGGATGAGTCAGATGTATAGTACGTTCTGGTTTGTTCACGATCTCCTAGGTTCGACCCATGTCTCATTTAGTGTTTATTTGCATACGGCAGACGATTGAGAGGTCGAGTTTGGATGCCGACCCTTGTGTGCCACTTTTTCCCATTGCCCTTAGTGTGTGTTGTGTGTGATTTTATTTTTGACTAACGAATAAAGTTTGGTTTTCTAATTGTTCGCAAAATGTTTTAAAATGCAATTCACCTGTTCCTTCCAACATTAAAATTCTTCTAAATTAAAAAGGGCAATGGACTGTTACTTGTTTTCAAAATGGAAAGTGTGTGTGTGTATGAAAACCTATATTTTCTATAATGTAGTTCAAACTAGAAGTTGGTAAATTCTTCTTTTAATGGTAGTGCTTTGGGAATAGATTTATCGGGCTAGCCTACTGAGTTTTAATGCTCACGCCTATAGTGTTTTCTTGTTTTTAGTTTCTGTTGCAGGTTGACTTGAGCTTGCTCGCCGTGGGCGAGAGTTGGTTGTGGTTTGTTGGGCGACTCTCGGGATCACGAGGGGTTCTGGTTCGTGGTCAGGTTAGTTATGTGTTTGGCTGTTTTATTTTATTGTTGTTTGTTTATTTCTGTTTCTTAGTAAATTTTTATTGGGCGAAATCGTTCCCCCGTGTACTCTGTGATGCCCTGGCGCTTGTCGCCAGCCCGGGAGGATCGGGAACGCCTCTCGGGCCATGCCGCGGACCGACTCGGGTGACCGGTTCGGGGTCGACCCGGGTTGGTTCGTGACAACTCATAACTTGAGTTAGTTGGTTCATCATTAGCATGAATGTTTCCATTCTGGCTTCCATCGGAGGGTCGTCAGAACATGGTTCATTGCGGTCACTATCTGCACGGTTCCTCCTATTGCCCGCCATTTTCTAAAAGAATAAAACCTTAGTGAGAAACTTATTTCATTTATGAATCTTTTAACTAAGACTTCATGCTTAGACAATTAAATTTCTCTATAATTCCTTCATAATGATTCATAAAAAGCTTGTGATTAACCAAATATATTCCCCAGGAGTGTCGTAACCAAGAGTGCAGCAAGGCCCGTTATCGTGCACTAGTTCCCGTTCGAGTCTAGCTCAAAGCAGTGTTTTCGAGTTTTACCCCTATGTACATCTGTTCCAGAGCCGCCTCTACCTGCTCGTATCCAGACAGGGATGTATTTTTTTGATAAACCACTTACTCAATACTTACCAAAATACCATGAAGTTTTCTTATATTTAAACTTTTATATAGGGTTCTTCCTAAAGTTTTTATATCCTAATTTTCGCAAATAACTAAACCATCCTTTGATACCAACTATAGAATCCCGCATTTTATAACATAAACATTCATTACATTACACAAAACTGAGGATATTTAAGGTTTAGTGTCTTGGAAACCAGGAACATAATACATGAAAACAAAATAAAACATTCTTCTTCAACACTTGAAAGGATTCTTCTTAATTTCATCCTAGGTTCATTACTGCATCTCATAACCTGGGGACATACATCAAAAGAAAGGGTGAGCAGAAAGCCCAGTAAGGGAAACAAGAGAAATATTTTACATGTTAACTTGAGATACTTCAATAAGGTCATGAAAAGAACTTTAAGGCGTGAGAAGAAATCATGAGGCATATCATAATAAAAATAACATTTTTCATAACTTGAAGATGTGGCTACAACATTTAACATAGACAATCATTTTTGTTTCACCAAGGTCCATCCCCAAGGTGTCATAAAAATTACCAAGGTTATTCACCAAGGCGTCGTTAAAAATGGTCATCTCTAGAGATTAAGTCTTTACCCAATGCATTGGAGCGCTATCAGGGCGCACCCTTAATTTGTCTTTATCATCATGTGAGCCAAATATATCATCATCAACATTTCATAAATAACCCATATAGCATAAAATAAATGGGTTTCATTTCATAATCATAACCTTTTAAAAACTGCTTTTAAGACATGATCTTTATGTCACTTTAAAACCCACGGAAAAGGAAAGCGGGTCTCATATATGTAAATACCAAAATTTAAAATAGAACATCTTGATATATAGGTGAAAAAACCTTTAGAATAAAGAGCTTTGAGTATTCACTTAATAAAATAAAATAATTTTTAGAAAAAGAGAGAGACATTTTGAGACGAAAATTCTGCAGTATAACGGCTATGTTACAGGGTTTTAGAAAACATTGAAAAGAGAGAGGACATGGGTCACCCACTCATAAATGATACATAAAACAGTATATGAACATAATATAAAGGATATATGAACATGTTAATGAAATTTTAAGGACATACCATATGAAATGAAAAACATGTTAGGAAGACAAAAATAAGATTTCTCTTATGAAAATTTTGCAGCCTAACGACGTCACTTAAACTTCAAAAAATGAATTGAAGAGATCAAATAGAGTATCTCATCATATGAACATAAAATATCATTATGATAGATATAGAGATCATACCCCCAACATAATAAAAAGGAACTTGAAAGACTTGACAAGAAAATAGAACTTGAAAATGAGAAGGGTGAAAGAATCCGTTACAAAACTTTCGGCAGCCTAACGGCGCCACGTAAAAATTCATAAAACGTAATGATGAGAGTAAGAGGGGATCTCTCATAATATGAACATGAAAAGGACAGTAGGATGAATATAAAAGAACATTCCCAACATAATAACATGGAGTATAAAAGAAACGACATAAAGAGAGAGTACTCGGAAAGAAAGAGAGAGGTAGGATCCCTTACCTTAAAACGTAACTCTTAAAACTCAAAGGTTTGGACCTTGAGGGCTTGGGGGCACCTTGAGAGGACTTCTTGGGAGGTAATGAGACCAGAGCTTCATTGGGGAAGAGTTGGGAGTGAAAAATAAAGGAGTAAAGGGTGGTTATTTATAGGGAAGGTTAGGTGATACTTTAATAATTTCAAGGGACACCTCACAAGTGGTTTTCTCAAAACCATGAGCTCTCTCATGGTATTTACCATGGAGTTAGGCCACATGGGGCCCCCAATACAATAATTCATCACCTTTGTGTTGTACCTCTCGTATCCCCTCGTGGTTTAATTTTCATGATCACAATCACTTTTATGTTTATCTAACTTTGTTTTTAAGTGTTGTGGATGATAGGCAAAAGATTCCAAAAGGATTGGCCCAAGAATGGACAAGAAATGGACTGAAATTCAGTCCACCGGCCAACCGGTGGAACACCAGTGGCCAGCCGGTGGCACCTGCACTCAAAGGGAAGCTACTGCCTCCCCACCGGTCGACCGGTGGCTCTGTCACCGGTCGACCTGTGGCACCCAGCACAAATAGTGAGACCTACTGTCTTTCCACCGGCCAGCCGGTGGCTCCTCCACCGGTCGACCGGTGGGGCCTGGACCAACCTCCTTCTCAACATCCAAGGCACCGGCCAACCGGTGGCCCATCCACCGGTCAGCCGGTGGAGCCAAGTCTCGAAATCTCCCAATTTCCTCAAGCACCGGCCAGCCGGTGGGACTGTACCGGCCAGCCGGTGGAGCCAGTCAAACTAGCCGTTGCAGTTTGACCAGGCTGGCCCACTTGGCTCCCAACGGCTCTTTTAGCCTCTCCAACGGCTCCGAAGCCTCCCCAAGGGTTCCATGCCTATAAATAAAGGCCAAGGAAGCCCCGGACCACTACCGGAACATAAACAAAGCCAACAGACATATTTTGGATCATTTGGCGTACCTCCGGCGAGCCACCTCAAGGAACCCCAAGTGCTCCATCCAATTCCACATCCAAGGAGCACCTCCAAAGAAGCTTGGAAGCGGCCTTCAACATCTCCATCCAATCAAAGGCGCCCAAGACTTCCTCATATACGGTTTTTATTGTTTTATTCTTTTTGAGCTTAACTTTGAGTTTGTGCCTACAAACTCCCAATTTTCTCATCCCCTCCTTTCTTTTGGGTTTCACACCACCACAAAGGTGTGAAGAGGTTTCTTCAAGCCTTTCCTTTTAAAAGGCTTGTGTTTCGGTGAGCTAGCCTTCACCCGTTAAAAAGGCTAGTGGGTTCTTGCTATTCCATTAAAAGCAAGTGGGTTCTTGCTAAACCACAAAAGCAAGCTGTAATAGGTTCTAGTGCTACCTCAAAGCCTAGTGGGTTTCTTGCTATAACCATTGAAAAGCAAGCGGTAGGAATCTCTCAACGGTTGAGTTGGGAGCGGAGACGTAGGCCGGGTTTTGGCCGAACTCCGTTATCAATTTCTTGTGTGATTGCCTCTTTATTTCCGCTGCACTTTACTTTGATTTTTAATTTGTCTATCAATTTTTTTAAAGGCAATTCACCCCCCTCTTGCCATCATTCTCGCTTTTCTTCCGACCCAACAATTGGTATCAGAGGGGTAATTTGAGTAATACCTTAAACGGTTTCAAATTAAAGATCCTATTTTTTGATGGCTTCTACCGCTTCAACCTCTTTTTCCCCCGAAGGACATTCCTTGGATCGTGCTCCATTCTTTGATGGAGCCGATTATACTTTTTGGAAAACCCGCATGTCAACTTTTTTAAAAAGTATTGGTTATCCAATTTATAAAATTGTTATGCAAGGATTTTCCCTCTCCTCTCCCGATGAATCTCAATGGACCCCCGCCGATATTAAGAATTTTGAGCTTGATGGCAAAGCCATGAATGCTCTTCATTGCGGGTTAGATAGAAATGTTTTTAATTGTATTTCTTCTTGCACTACTTCTTACGATCTTTGGAAATTT
This sequence comes from Viscum album, assembly GCA_963277665.1. Taxonomy (NCBI): domain Eukaryota; kingdom Viridiplantae; phylum Streptophyta; class Magnoliopsida; order Santalales; family Viscaceae; genus Viscum; species Viscum album. The sequence goes on from OY728132.1 coordinate 826,435,839, forward strand.
TTAGAACTAACCTATGAAGGTACTAGCGAGGCTCCAAAGCAAGAACCCGCTCAAAAGCTAGAACCCGACAACAAGCAAGAACCCGATGGAAAATCCGTGCCCGATTGCCCACTCCACAAGAAAAGGGCCAAGAAAAAGGAGAAGAAGAAGGCTTCAATGGAAACATGGAGTGATAGCTCCACCTCTTCATCCTCCTCCTCCTCCTCGAGCGACCAAGGTAGAAAATGCCTAATGGCAAAACGTGAGGTAACTTCTTCCGACTCCTCCTCTTGTTCTTCAAATTCCAACTCTTTAAATCATCTCTCTTATGAAGAACTCTCTCACGCTAGAGACCAACTTGAAAATGGTTTTCACGAACTCTCTTCAAAATTTGTTGCTTTAAAAAAATCTTTCAAAAAACTCTCCTCCGAAAAAGAACAACTTCTCAAAGAGAAGGAGGAGTTGACCCTAAAAATCCAAAACCTCCCCGATGTTGATTCCTTGGAATCAACCATCAAAGACCTAAGGAAGACTCTAGCCAAGTTCACCCAAGGGGAACAAAATTTGAATAATATACTTGGTTCCCAACGCGTTTCCCGAACCACCAATGGACTTGGCTACACCAACCGAGCCTCCTCCTCCCATGCACCCACTGTTTTTGTAAGGGGGAGCTCCGATTACAAATTTTGTAATAATTGCAAGAAAACCGGGCACCTCATTTATGAGTGTAATTGTAAAAATGCCCGATATGGCCAGCCCAAATCGATTTTTTATTCGGATGAATTCTATAGGAGAAGACCCGCTATGAGACAAGTTTGGATTGAAAAATCCCTTCTAGCGAGTCTCTCCGGGCCTAAAATTGTTTCTTTTCAAAATCCCTCTCCCCGGTGATTTATTGTTTTATTTAGGGGGAGTTAGGATCTTTTAAGCCTTCTTGTGTATTCAATGTTTTCATTTCAAACTCAACACTTTGTTTCAAAATTCTCAATTCAAAACATTCAATTTCAACTCTTGGTTTCAAATTTTCATTTCAAAATTTCCAACAGTTGGTATCGAATTTTTTCATTTCAAAACTTTCAATCTTTCAAATTTCAGAAATTTCAATTTGTTTTTCAAAGTTTCCCTCAATCAAGTTTTATGCCCCATTCTATTTTGATAATCACAAAGGGGGAGAAATTTCTTGATTGATTGGGGGAGAATCCTTTTCATCATGCTTAGCATTTCCTTTCAATTTCAGTATTTTACATTAATTGTTTTGGTGATTGTGATCATCAAAATAGGGGGAGATTGTTGTACCTCTCGTATCCCCTCGTGGTTTAATTTTCATGATCACAATCACTTTCATGTTTATCTAACTTTGTTTTTAAGTGTTGTGGATGATAGGCAAAAGATTCCAAAAGGATTGGCCCAAGAATGGACAAGAAATGGACTGAAATTCAGTCCACCGGCCAACCGGTGGAACACCAGCGGCCAGCCGGTGGCACCTGCACTCAAAGGGAAGCTACTGCCTCCCCACCGGTCGACCGGTGGCTCTGTCACCGGTCGACCTGTGGCACCCAGCACAAATAGTGAGACCTACTGTCTTTCCACCGGCCAGCCGGTGGCTCCTCCACCGGTCGACCGGTGGGGCCTGGACCAACCTCCTTCTCAACATCCAAGGCACCGGCCAACCGGTGGCCCATCCACCGGTCAGCCGGTGGAGCCAAGTCTCGAAATCTCCCAATTTCCTCAAGCACCGGCCAGCCGGTGGGACTGTACCGGCCAGCCGGTGGAGCCAGTCAAACTAGCCGTTGCAGTTTGACCAGGCTGGCCCACTTGGCTCCCAACGGCTCTTTTAGCCTCTCCAACGGCTCCGAAGCCTCCCCAAGGGTTCCATGCCTATAAATAAAGGCCAAGGAAGCCCCGGACCACTACCGGAACATAAACAAAGCCAACGGACATATTTTGGATCATTTGGCGTACCTCCGGCGAGCCACCTCAAGGAACCCCAAGTGCTCCATCCAATTCCACATCCAAGGAGCACCTCCAAAGAAGCTTGGAAGCGGCCTTCAACATCTCCATCCAATCAAAGGCGCCCAAGACTTCCTCATATACGGTTTTTATTGTTTTATTCTTTTTGAGCTTAACTTTGAGTTTGTGCCTACAAACTCCCAATTTTCTCATCCCCTCCTTTCTTTTGGGTTTCACACCACCACAAAGGTGTGAAGAGGTTTCTTCAAGCCTTTCCTTTTAAAAGGCTTGTGTTTCGGTGAGCTAGCCTTCACCCGTTAAAAAGGCTAGTGGGTTCTTGCTATTCCATTGAAAGCAAGTGGGTTCTTGCTAAACCACAAAAGCAAGCTGTAATAGGTTCTAGTGCTACCTCAAAGCCTAGTGGGTTTCTTGCTATAACCATTGAAAAGCAAGCGGTAGGAATCTCTCAACGGTTGAGTTGGGAGCGGAGACGTAGGCCGGGTTTTGGCCGAACTCCGTTATCAATTTCTTGTGTGATTGCCTCTTTATTTCCGCTGCACTTTACTTTGATTTTTAATTTGTCTATCAATTTTTTTAAAGGCAATTCACCCCCCCTCTTGCCATCATTCTCGCTTTTCTTCCGACCCAACACTTTGGTCAGCCAACCCTTAAAATATCTCATGACATCATCATGACACAGTTATGATGTCATTAAACATACCGAAAACCTAAAATTGCATTTTTACTATTCACTGAAAATTCATCTTTCTCAGAAAAATCCCAAAATTTCACCTTAACCAAATATCGATGCTCTGATTACAAATATGAACTTCATTTTATAAAAATAATTTTCTAAATTTTTTTAATTTAATTTTTAAATAAATACACTATTCATTGAAAATTCATTTTTTCAAAAAAATCCCCAAAAATTACCATAACATAATATCAATGCTCTGAGTTCAAAAATAAAGTCCATTTTATAAAATTAATTTTCTAAATATTTTTAATTTAATTTTTAATTAAAAAACATTATTCACCCGAAAAAACTAATACTTGACTAATAATTTATGAAACCGTTATTTACTCATTTTATTGAATCACATTACTTAATCAAGGTGTCTAAATTATATTAAAACTTTCTTTAAGTGAGATTACTAATCCATTTGGTCACATTACTAATCCTAAGCGTAAAATCACTATTCATAATTTACTATTCATAAAAAATTAAGTTGATCTTATTAGACTCCAAATTCCTTACTGAACACTTTTGCAGAAGACCATTTTTTGAAAATCATTACACATCATTAATTATTTAAGGTTTGCATAAATATTTTAAAATATCATTTTTTTCAAAACTCATCAATAAAATGCATCCTAAAATTATCCGGACATTTGAAAATTCACAAACTTCACTAAAGGAATAAATCTAAATTTATTCATCCCAAAGGATTACACAAAGAAGCTACGGTCTCGTCACATAACCCCTTATAACACTAGCATATGACCTAAGTGTAAGGTGTGCTATGGTGAGAGAATCTGAGGGAGGCTCAAATAACATTGTCCTAGTAGTAATGTCCACTAACTTGAACTTCTCTCATAGGCGTTTCCGTTCAAGCTTGACACGCTGGAGTTCGGCTTGGGCTTGGTCCAAAGCGAATCCCAACGATGCCACCTTCTTCCCAAGCTCTGATAAGTGGGCTTCATAAGGTTCGAGTCTACCGGATGAAGCCATCGACTCCTCTTTCTGCATTAACCGTTAACATCTCTGTTAAATCGTTAAGAGTAAGTTAATATACTATTCCAAAAGTTTGGGTCGTTACATGGTTCGTGACAAACACACTCTGATTCAATGGAATTGGGGGTTTTTCCAATTCTCATGCCAAAACCATTTCAAATCTCTCAATTCACTGTAATTGGATTTTTATTACATCAATTAAAAGCAAGTTTGAGCAATTGAATTTAAATCAATAGTTGAAATAAATCAACCAATTCATAGTTAATCAATTTAGCTAAATAGAACGAAATCACCTACGTTTTTCTGAAACTCAACACTTGCAACGAAACTCGTTGACGAGAACAAAGGTATAGAAGACCTCGAAACACAACCTAGAGACAAGATCCAACAATACAGAGCATAGATCCATCAATTTTATGATGATATACTGAAATATCAAAGGAGGAGAAAGAGAGAAAGATAAAGAACGAGGGAGAAAGCTTACCTAAGAATCACACTATAAGGGTAATGATGATCAAATGCCAAACGAATGGATCCAGAAGGGTTGGAGAGCTTCAAGATCGCCTGGGGAAGGCCTTAGGTCAAGGGAGAAGAAACTGTAGCGGAGGAGAAAAGAGGTCTCAGCCGTGCTGCTCGTTTAAAAAATTACAGTCGGGGTATTACACGATGTGTAATACCCTTTCACGTTGTGAAATAGTTAAGTTTCCTAACCGCCGAAAAACACATTGCTTTAAATTGAAAAATTTTCATTAAATAACTCACGGCGTGTGTAAAGGCTAGTCACGACGTGTAACATTCACAGTGTGAAGCCTTTCATGACTTGCCTCCATAAACCATTATATGTCGTGTAACTGAGTCGCATGGCGCGTAACCCTCCAACAGCTTGTAGAAAATGTCGGTTAAAGCTAAGAGTCCAAAAAATCTCTGACTTCACCATTATAGGTATCCTCTCAATTCATTCTCAACCCTACTCAGTCAACGAAAATGAACAACCATGTCAGGGTTAAGGGCATACCTGTCAGATCGGTAACGGGATGTTGCAAACATACATGTTGACGACAACATTTATAAGGATCAAGTTTCGACACTGTCTGAACTTGATCAATATCTCTCATACTCGAGATGCCTACAAGCACCAGGAAGGACCATTCTGAGTAGCATCATTTAGTGTTTTTTTTCATCAAGGTTGAGATTGTTGAATACTGACCCAAATAATCATTATTGTAAATCACTTGATCGCCATAAACGACTTAATCGTCCGAAACATTAAATCTTGCAATGACCATTTAATTATTCTCCTCCACCATGTTATAAATATAGGTGCTAATCGGGGGAATTGTTTGTAATTAACGATATTCTGTTTGAATAAAGATAAAGTATTATTTTCCCTGTAGAGCAGGTCATCTGACCGAACTACGTGAAATTTGTTTCTTTGTGTTAATTTATTTTCACTATATGTGTGTGTGAGTGCAACTGAGAGACCGCGATTGCAACTGAGAGTGAGATTCCGCACAACATTTTGATACCTTAATTTTTTTGTAATTATGAAATCATGGTATATTTTTTTTAGAAGTTGGATGTACTTTGGTGTAAATATATAAAAAACTACCATTGATGACCACCATACACATTTATTAACGTTTTCATTTGTTTACCTCGTACTCTATAATGACCACCGTCGATGATTATTAATGTTGTTATAGTAGTTAAAATCCATTTTATTTTTTTTTTATTTTATTAGCGATTATTAATAATAATTGGAACGCCCCACCATTGGTGGTAGTAATGGTTTGGGGGTGGGGGTGAGGGGCACTTCGCGGGCTCAAGTCCCCATATCAGCAAGTTTAGTATAATTTGTTTCTTTACGTTGTGTTATGCAGTCATAAATTCAACAATATGTTAATAATAATTAGAATATTTGCCATTGATATCATTTAGCTTTCAAAATCATCGTACAACACATATTACGAATACATCACGTACATGCTATATATATTAGACATGTATATATGATTATATTACGTATAAATATATTATGTACATGATATATATTATGTATATATATATATATATATATCTCTCTCTATATATATAATTTCAAGGTATTTATGAAATCTTTTATTTTATTAGCGATTATTAATAATAATTGGAAAGCCCCACCATTGGTGGTGGTAATGGTTTGGGGGGATGAGCGGCAGGTCGCGGGGTCAAGTCCCCAGGCCTGCAAGTTCAGTATAATTTGTTTCCTTACGCTGTGTTATGCGGTGATATATTCAACTATATATTAATAATAATTTGAATATTGGTCATTGATATCATTTAGCTTTCAAAATCATCATACAACGCATACTATGAATATATCACTTACATGCTATATATACTAGACATGTATATATAATTATATTATATACATAATACACATTATGTAAATATATATATAAATAAATAAATAAATTTATTTATTTATATATTTACATGATATATATTATGTACATCATATATATTATTCATATTATCATGTAAATATATAAATACATTATTCACATGCAATATTATGTGGATCGTGGCCAGGAAAGGTGGTCAGGTTTTCGGGCTCGTGCCATCTTCGAACGACGTGAGGGTGGAGGGCAGCCCCAGTCCTCCCATGGACTGATTCAATGATCACACAGAGAGCAGGGGCGGGGTAACGAAATGGCTAAATCCCGCAAGTCCAAGAACGATGATCAGAAAGCGGAGGCTTCCATCGCCACGGTTCGTCACCAGAAGCTATGCCTTGCAATAGACATGGACAGACGTCGAATATACGGGTCGGCCCTCCTCACTTGACAATCATGTCTCTTCCCCTCGAGCTGGCTCTTTCTCTATCTCGTTCTTCCCTTTCGCGAATTCAATTATGCTTTTCCCATGTCTCGACACCGCTGCTTCTAATTCAATCAGTACACATTCATTGACGCATTTTCTAATCTCTTGCTTTATAGTAATTGCCAAAATTTTCCTGCAAATCCCCGGCGCTCTGTAATACATCACCGCCCTCTTATCCACCACCGTTATATGCTAAGATGTCGGGATCAATCATTCATGATTTCCCATCTTAACATGCTTTCACTGATGCCCCCCCCCCCCCCGGTCTTTTTCCTCCTTTTGTTTTTTTGGATAGCCCCCTAATTTCTTGCATCTCTTCTGTTCTTAAGCCTTCACATCTTCTATTTGTTTGACTGCCTAGATTCACCGAGTTGGAAATTGCCGTCCCTGACAGTGGAGTTGTTGGGTTATTTGCTGATGATTTGGAAATTGAAAGTGTCTTGGTTGATGGGGAGCCTGCTGAGTTTGAGGTTTTTCCACATTATCAGCTTGTGGAAATAGAAAACAGATGGTGCTCTGTGTCTTCAGTCATGTCTGCTGCAGATGCTGCTGGCTCAACATATGTATCTGCTCTAAAGAGAGAAATGGTTCCGAATTTGTTCATTATGTGCTGCAAGTCTGAAAAACTAGCAACTGAGCACCATGGTCAGCTGAATGCAGAAAATGAAACGCAACCTTCAGAAGAACCGAAGCAGGTTGCAGTTTTCACAGCATAATCATCATCATCATCATCATTTTTTTGAATCATTTAATTCCTGAATCAGGAATTATGCAGTCCATGAAAAACAATTATCTGTTTTTAGGGTTGTAATGAGTTTTTGCACATCTATTGTTTCTTATGTTGGTTGACATTGATGCAGAATATTAAATTGGTTCGTGTTAAGTACTGGGCTGAGAAGGCAGAGACAGGAGTTCATTTCGGGAACAATGTGTTATTCACTGATAATCAGATTCGTCGTGCACGGTGCTGGTTTCCTTGCATGGATGAAATTACACAGCGCTGTTGGTATGAAACTTGTTTTTTTCTTTTCCCAATCATGCACTTAGATAATGCATCACTCCCCTGATGTCATTTCATTGATAATGGTTATCGTTGTAATTTCCAGCTATGATATGGAATTTACAGTGGCCCGTAATCTTGTAGCTGTCAGCACGGGAAACTTGCTATATCAGGTGAGAGAAAGCAGATCGCATTTGTGAAAATGAGTGAATTGTTGCAGGGATCTTTGCTTTTGATAATTTCATGTAGAAGGAATCTGATGATAATTAACATTGTTTTTTGGGTGGTAGGATGTGGTGATCCCCACCTTTTACGTAGATGGTTTTCCTTTTCAGTAATTCTTAGCAGTCATCATATTTGCATTGCTTTGTAATTTTTTATACGGGACAAGACATAGGGTAAATTGAGCTGGTGTCTTTCATTCCCTCATCAGTCTATTGTGTTCTGTAATTGAGATGGGTCGTCCCAAATGAACCTTAGCCTATCAAAGTTATTGGTGCTTTCCCTTTATTTTTCAATAATTGCTCGTCTAGGTAACCAAGTCATGCACCTGTCAGCTGCATGCCCAGACAATTTACACCTTCCACACAGATCTTCAACAGTCTTAGGATTATCCCTTTTAGACAACCTCTCTTGAAATTCGATTTTTTCTTTTTGGATATCTTGTACCAAACCAGTCCAGTGATTCTTCTCATGAATTGATTCCTTCTTTGCTTTCAACCTGCTCCCTCTAGCACTGATTTTCATGGCCAGTTTACAATGGTCTATGATGTGTCCATTCCTGCCACAAAAGAAACATCTTTTCACCGTTGGTGTGACATCATTAACAACATTTGTCTTGGATGTACTCTGTTCAACCTTTTTCTTTTGATTATTCACTAAGGTGGACTTATTCCCATTTTTGCTTTGCTTCTTCTGCTGTTGTGGTATTTCGTCCTTTGTGGCATACGAGTTGTGCTTAATTAACCAACACTCCTCATAACTATGACCACTTCTGTTGCAATGATCACAAAATCTTTCAAGACATTTATATCTGTTCATGGTGGACAAATTTCCTCTTTTCTGTGAACAATGCTTCAACACAACAAGATTTCTCTTTTTTTCACATTTGCCCCCCCCAAATGTAGGCCTTCTGTATTTTTCATACATTAACATATTATGTGATGAGAACCATGTCGAAGGCACCAAGTCGATTGCGCGGGAGGAAGAGTTGGATTTGCAAGGCCCAATGACGCGAGAGAGATTAAAGAGGCTCAATGCTACAATGGGCGCACATATTGCTTCATTAAAGGCCCAATGGATCTTGCCTTGCATGGATGGAGAAAATGGGCCTATAATATCATTTATTCAAGCCCAAAATTGATGTTTAAAGCTTGGCCCACATGGTTGCACGAATTTGGATGCCTTGCCCACATGGAGGATTTTAGAAATGACATCTTTGGACACCAAAGTCAAATCCGGTGGGCTATGCACTCAAAGTCAAAACCGGTGGGCTATGTTGGAAAGTTGTGTGCTACTTTTCCAAAAGTCTTTGTTGACTTTTATCTTTTTGACTTCTAAGGGGACAAGGTAGGTTTAGACTTTATGACTTTAGGGTATTAGACCCTTGACCATTGTATCTCCCCCTTGGCTATAAATAGCCACCCCATGACATTGTATTGGCATTCAAGACTTAATTGAGAGCTTATGCTTGTTTCTTCCCGTTGTGTGAGAATTATTTTGAATTTCCCCCTTGCTCTTGTGCATTCTTGCCTTGTCAATCTACTAGTTAGATTGGTGATCCAAGATCACAAAGCCTCCAATTCCGTGCCTCAACCCAAGTGCGTTGTTGTGTGGATTGACTATCCCATCCCTCCCTTAAGTGTGTTGTCTAAGTAGTAGGTCGCACTCCTTATAGTGTTGATTGACTACTTGCATCCGCTATCCATACCCATCATCCACCACTTAGCCCCGAACCGCATTCTTCATCCGCCGACCTACGCCGTGAAGATCGGGTCACCCCGTGCGTCTCACATCAGTTGGTATCAGAGCTCCGGTTGACACGGTAGACATCTATCACCCTCTTTTATCTCATATATCTATTACATTCCTCATCTTTCCTTATTATCCACCCATTAAAAAAAAAACCTTTTTCTTTGAAAACCTCCAGAATTGGCCTTTGTTGTGCAAGATTGAAATATTTTTTTGAGTCAATTTTTCATCCATCTTATTTTCACATTTAAATCGCTATATGTGATTTGTATCCGGAAAAAAAAAATCAAATTATCTCAACTCATCATTTTGTGCTTCTCAAAATTAAGCACATCCTTTCCTTTGAGAGATTTTAAAAAAAATGTCTTACTCTCCGTTCATCATTTTGTGCTTTAAAACTCCAAGCACAACACTTTTTGGGGAGATTTGACAAAAAAAATAGAAAAAAACGGATACAATTACTTCATCATTGTGCTTTATATTATTAGCACTTTCCATTTCCATACACCACTTTATTCATTATTTTGCTTCATCCCCATATTATATTTGGCTCATATTGTTGTTAATCTTGCACAATCGGGCAAAACCCACAATTCACCTATCTACCCCTTCTTTCCTCCCTGCTTTTGACCCTTTACCATTTTTAAACCCCTTATCACTTAAGCGGGTTGTGTTAAACCATCCCCCGACACAATCTTGATTGGGGAGGAATTGGTGACACTTGATCGCCCTAAACAAGGTATTATATTTCATAAGAGTTTGGGATTCAAATTGAGAGTGGAGAGAAATAAGCAAAAAAAAAAAAAAAAATCTTGTGTGTGTGAGTGTGTGCATCTTGTTGTGTGCGTGTGTGTGTACATCTTGTGCGTGTGAGTGTGTATATCTTACGTGCGTGAGTGTGTATCTTTGTGTGTGTGAGTGTGTACATCTTGTGTGTGTACATCTCGCGTGTGTGAGTGAGTGTGTATCATTGTGTGTGTTCCCCCCCGGTGTGTGTTTGTGTTTGTGTAACTTATCATGGCAGAAGATCGTGGGAAGAAAATTGCTCAGGTTAGCGATGAAGGAAGTCGAAGTAGATCTCCCACACCCGAAGCTACGCAATTCCAAATGCAAGCTTTGGTGAGTCACTTCGAGAAGCTTCTTGATCGGAAGTTGGAGGTGTTACATGAGAGGATTGATGAATTGGAGAATAAACCAAGCGCAAGGATGTTCCATGATAACCCACGACGCGCTCCGGCACCACGTCGTCCCCACATCATGGAGGAGGATATGGTGAACTTTGATGATGATCTTGATGATGTCCCACAAAGGAGGAGGTTGTACCAACAACTGAGAGGAGGACAAAGGAGACAACATGATGATGACCTACTTGGCGGAATCAAGGTGAAGGTCCCCTCTTTTCAAGGGAAAAGTGACCCGGAAGCATACTTGGAGTGGGAGATGCGGATCGAGCAAGTATTTTCATGTCATGCGTATTCCAAGGAGAAAAAGGTCAAACTTGCTTCCCTTGAATTTTATGATTATGCATTAATATGGTGGGATCAAGTTCAAAAGGAGAGGGCTAGATATGGTGGACGTCCCATCAACACTTGGGAAGACATGAAGTTCGCCATGCGGAAGTGTTTTGTTCCCACACATTACCATAGAGATCTCCACAACAAACTTCAACGCCTCACCCAAGGGAGTAAGAGTGTAGAAGACTACTACAAGGAGATGCAAATTGCCATGATTCGGGCAAATATTGAGGAAGATCCGGAGGCAACCATGACACGGTTTTTACATGGGCTCAATCAGGAGATTGCGGATCAAGTGGAGATGTACCACCATGTAGAGATACAAGATATGATCCACCAAGCCACCAAGATTGAACAACAAATCAAAAGGAGGAGCAACATGAGGAAACCCACTACCCCTTTCACACCATGGAGAAATCCAAGGAAGGAGATTAGAGAACCATCAAAGGCAAAAGAGGTGGTTGATCGCAAAAGTGACAAGGTAATTCTTCCACCTAAGAAACCTACTTTTGAGGCTAACCAAACCAGGAATAGGGATATTCGGTGTTTCAAATGTCAAAGAAGGGGTCGCATTGCTAGTGAGTGCCCAAACCGGCGCACCATGACCATCAACAAGTATGGAGAATGGAAGACCGACAGAGAGAGCTCAGAAGAGGAGGAGGAAGAATCTCCAGAAATTGATAGTGGAGAGTTTGCAGAAGATGGTGAGATTCTTGTCACTAGGAGAGTTCTAAGCTCACAAATGACCGTGGGAGAGAATGAGCAGTGGGAGAACCTTTTCCATACACGCTGCAAGATCCATGGGAAGGTATGTAGTGTTATTATTGATGGAGGAAGCTGTAGTAATGTTGCGAGCACCGAGTTAGTAGAGAAGTTGAGACTTCCTACTTTGAAGCATCAACATCCATATCGGCTTCAGTGGTTGAATGATTGTGGAGAGCTGAAGGTCACCAAGCAAGTGAAGGTATTGTTCTCCATTGGTAAATACAAGGATGAGGTATTGTGCGACATTGTTCCTATGAAGGCGTGCCACTTGCTGTTGGGTCGACCATGGTAGTACGATCGGCGTGTTACTCATGATGGTTTCTTGAACCGTCACTCTTTTGTACTCCGAGGGGAACCTATAACCCTCAACCTCCCCCAAGCAAATTCTGGAAGATCACATTCTGAGAGAAAAGAAAAAAAAGAGTGATGAGGAAAAAAAGAGTGAAAATGAAAAAGGAGAGAATGAGGGAAAGAGAGAAAATGAGAGAAGAAAAGAAATGGAGAGCGAAGAAAAATCAAGTGGGAAAAAGAATTTGAGAGAAGATAAAAGCGTGATATTGGCAAAAAAGAGTGAGGTTAAGGAAACTTTGTTTTCACAGCAAACCCTCCTAGTACTCATGTACAAAGAGGTGTTGCTAAATACTAACGACTTACCCTGTTTGCCAAATGTTGTTGAGTCATTGTTGCAGGAGTATGATGATGTCTTTTCTGAAGAGGTGCCACCAGGTTTGCCACCCATTAGAGGTATTGAGCATCAAATTGACCTCATACCTGGAGCATCACTACCGAACCGCCCTGCATATCGCACCAATCCGGAAGAGACAAAAGAAATTCAAAGGCAAGTTCACGAGCTGTTAGATGTGGGATATGTGAGAGAGAGCCTTAGTCGCTGTGCGGTATCGGTGCTTCTAGTACCAAAGAAGGATGAAACATGGAGAATGTGCATTGACTGTAGAGCCATCAACAACATCACTGTCAGGTATCGTCATCCTATCCTTAGGTTAGATGATATGCTAGATGAATTAAATGATTCAACTATTTTCTCAAAAATTGATTTAAGAAGTGGCTACCATCAAATTAGGATGAAAGAAGGAGATGAGTGAAAAACTGCATTTAAGACAAAACATGGACTTTATGAATGGTTAGTCATGCCCTTTGGTCTCACCAATGCACCTAGCACATATATGAGGTTAATGAATCATGTCTTACGTGCATATATTGGAAAATTTGTGGTAGTTTACTTTGATGATATTTTGGTGTATAGTAGGACTTTGCATGAACATGTAGATCACTTGAGAAAAGTCCTAGAGGTGTTAAGGAAAGAAAACCTGTTTGGAAACTTAAAAAAGTGTGAATTTTGTCTCGATAAGATTGTTTTCCTTGGATTTGTTGTGAGTGGCAATTGAGTTGAAGTGAACACCGAGAAGATCAAAGCAATACAAGAATGACCAACTCCAACCTCCGTTGGACAGGTAAGAAGTTTTCATGGGCTTGCTAGTTTTTACAGGAGATTTGTGAAAGACTTCAGCACACTAGCAGCACCATTGAATGAATTGACAAAGAAGAATGTTCCTTTCAAATGGGGGACAACTCAAGAAAAAGCCTTCCATGCGCTAAATGAGAGACTCACCCACGCCCCTCTACTTGCACTTCCGGACTTCGGTAAGACCTTTGAAATTGAATGTGATGCAAGCAGAATTGACATAGGAGGAGTACTCATGCAAGAAGGTAAGCCTATTGCTTATTTTAGCGAGAAGTTAAATGACCCAACTCTAAACTATGCTACATATGATAAAGAGTTGTATGCATTGTTTAGAGTACTAGAAACATGACAATACTATCTTTGGCCTAAAGAATTTGTGATCCATTCTGATCACGAGACTCTTAAATACCTTAGGAGCCAACATAAACTAAATAGGAGACATGCTAGATGGCTGGAATTCATTGAATCATTTCTATATGTCATCAAGCATAAAAAGGGTAAATAAAATACTGTGGCCGATGCACTTTCACGTAGATATTCTCTTTTATCCTTGTTGGATTCAAAACTTCTTGGTTTTGAATACATTAAGGATTTATATGCCATTGATAGTGATTTTAGAGAAACTTATGAACATTGTAAACCTGGAGTTAGTTGGGAAAAGTTCTATTTACATGATGGATTCTTATTTCGGATTGATAAGCTTTGCATTCCTAATTGCTCTATCCGTTTACTTTTACTAAAGGAGTCACATTCGGGTGGGTTAACGGGGCATTTTGGTGTTTCAAAAACTCTAAGTGTTCTTAGTGAGCATTTTTATTGGCCTAGGATATCTAGAGATGTTGAGAAATTTGTGGGAAAGTGCATTGTTTGCCATAAAGCCAAATCGAAACTGAACCCACATGGACTATATCTTCCTCTCCCAATTCCAAACACCCCTTGGGAGGACATATCAATGGACTTTATCGTGGGGTTACCACGGACCAAGAGGGGGAGAGATTCCATTTTTGTTGTGGTGGATCGGTTTTCAAAAATGGCACATTTTATTCCTTGTCACAAAACTGATGATGCCACTAACATTGCAACACTTTTCTTTCAGGAAGTAGTCAAACATCATGGAATGCCAAGGACCATTGTGTCGGATCGAGACACAAAATTTCTTAGTTACTTTTGGAAGGCCTTGTGGAGCAAACTGGGTAGAAAGTTACTCTTTTCCACTACTTGTCATCCACAAACCGATGGACAAACAGAGGTGGTGAATCGGACATTATCATCCCTTCTGCGAACAACTGTCAAGAAGATATCAAGAATTGAGAGGAGTGTCTGCCACATGTGGAATTTGCATATAACAGGGCCAAGCACTCCACTACTCAATATTCTCCATTCGAAATTGTTTATGATTTTAACCCTCTTGCCCCTATTGATCTAGTTCCTTTGCCTTTGCAGAAAGCAACTAATATGGATGCGAAAGGGCGCGCAAAATTCATCAAACTCCATGAAAAGGCAAGGAAAAATATCGAGCGGATGACTCAAAAATATGTTGATCGTGCAAACAAGGGTCGCAAACAAGTGTTGTTCGAGCCCGGGGACTTGGTCTGGATTCATATGCGAAAGGAGAGATTTCCTGACAAGCGGAAATCAAAACTCATGCCACGAGGAGACGGACCTTTCCGAGTGCTCGAGAAGATTAACAACAATGCTTACAAGATAGATTTGCCAGGTGAGTATGGTGTAAGTGCCACCTTCAATGTTTCTGATCTTTCTCCTTTTTTGGGTGCAGAGGATGAAGAGTCGAGGACGACTCCTTTTCAAGAGGGGGAGGATGATGAGAACCATGTCGAAGACACCAAGTCGATTGCGCGGGAGGAAGAGTTGGATTTGCAAGGCCCAATGACGTGAGGGAGATTAAAGAGGCTCAATGCTACAATGGGCGCACATATTGCTTCATTAAAGGCCCAATGGATCTTGCCTTGCATGGATGAAGAAAATGGGCCTATAATATCACTTATTCAAGCCCAAAATTGATGTTTAAAGCTTGACCCACATGGTTGCACGAATTTGAATGCCTTGCCCACATGGAGGATTCTAGAAATGACATCTTTGGACACTAAAGTCAAATCCGGTGGGCTATGCACTCAAAGTCAAAACCGGTGGGCTATGTTGGAAAGTTGTGTGCTACTTTTCCAAAGGTTTTTGTTGGCTTTTATCTTTTTGACTTTTAAGGGGACAAGGTAGGTTTAGACTTTATGACTTTAGGGTATTAGACCCTTGACCATTGTATCTCCCCCTTGGCTATAAATAGCCACCCCATGACATTTGTTGGTCGGAGTGGTTAACTCAAGAGGGGGGTGAATTGAGTACCAATTAAAATTTCCGTTAAAAACAATTTCTATTAAAATCCCCCAATTTCAAAAACAAATTAAACTGTAGTGAATTTATATAGATTATAAAGGTTCAATTAGTTTCTCAAAGATTGATTAGTTCTCAGTTAACTTAATCTTATGATTAAATTAACTTTTGAAACTAACTTACTGATTTATAATAAATATAAACACTTGCGAATTTAATTATCAAAGTAGCTTTGAAGATAAATTATATTTCAAAGTAATAGCAGCGGAATATGAAATAAATATGTATAGTATGGATATAGAGTATAACTACAAACACAGAGAAGTAACCAAGAGGTTCAGTCTCAAGCCGAGACTTAGTCCTCTCAACAGTTTGTATAAAAATGATCCACACCCTGGATCGGGGTTAACAACAGTGAACACACTGTCCAGGTCACAAGACCTCTACCACAGTTCTACGTGGGAAAACAAACAACAGCAGCTAGCTGTCCAGGTCACAAGACCTCTACCACTATCCACAGTGGGAAATAGAGTGTAAAAGGTTTGCTGAGGATTTACAGATCCTCCAGTGAAAGTACAGGAGTCAGTGTGTGTGTTTAATACAGCAGATAACACACACTGCTCGAAAAGAATGATAATAAATCACAGAACAAGAGATGTAGAGTTTAGAAGTGGTTCTGGTGATTTCAGTGCAGCTCTGGACTCCTTTGGATTTGACTAGAAGTGAGTTTGAGTCCTCTTCTCGTTTCTGTTTGAGAAACAGAGTGTCGTATGCTCCAGGTTCGTAGGTAGTGAGATGTAGTCGATGAAGCTCTTCGATATTCTTTTGAATGCACAGAACTCTTCTTGAGAAGGCTTGATTGTCTGTGTGATTCTGTCTTGCTTGGTTCTTCTTTTATGCACAGAGCTTTTCTTGAGTATGTCGTATGTCTTCCTTGTCTCTGTGTGTGTTGTCTCACACTTCTCTTCAGCAGAGTCTTCTTGTATTTATGTCACGTGCTCCGTAGGACAGAAGAGGTTTCCTTTCCGCAGGTACGAGGTACGGTTTCCTGACATCCGACAACCTTTATTAATAATCTGACAGAGCATTAAAATATACCTAATATGACCGTTGGTTAGATTAAATAAAGATAAAGATAAAGAAATTCAAACAGTTGTTTATGACTGTTCAAGTGATCGGTAGGTCATCAGCATTAGAGTAATGATCGGTGACTCAGATAGATCAGCATCGGTCTGTCATCTGATCGGTGAGTCATTTGCATCGGTGAGTCATTTGCATCGGTGAGACCTTGGATCGGTGACTCATTCGCATCGGTGAGTCCTTGAATCGGTGACTCATTCGCATCGGTGAGTCTGATGGTAGCTTCGTCCATCGGTGAGTCTGATGGATCAGTGAGTCTGATGGTAGCTTCGTCCATCGGTGAGTCTGATGGATCGGTGAGTCTGATGGTAGCTTCGTCCATCGGTGAGTCTGATGGATCGGTGAGTCTGATGGTAGCTTCGTCCATCGGTGACTCTTATTCCATCGGTAGCTATTTATACTTACACCGGTAGCTCTATATTTGTATCAGTAGCTGTCTGTAAGTCAGTAGCTTATATTTATAAGCACATCGGTAGCTCTTTATCAGTAGCTATAGACAAATTACTTATCTGTTTTATGCAGAACACATCCGATTGTGTTAGAATCAATTTATAACTTGTATAAACATGGATAAAAGAGAATTAACATATTTCAAAGACTATTTTAAAGATTATTATTGGTTTGATCATAGATTTGAAAGAATTAAAGTATAGATCAATGATACTTAACAATATCATATAGAATGAAAACATAATTGGGATTTTCAACACATATGAATACATGATTGAGATTATCAAAACAGGTGAGGTCAACAATCTCCCCCTTTTTGATAATCACAATTTATGATATGGGCATTTAACATAGTGAAAATATGATGGTAAAGAGTATAATATTGAGTTCAATTTTCTTATTGAAAATAGCATCAGAGATAATAGAAATAGTATGATATAGACATAAGTTATCAGAGGTAACAATCATAAGGTACTAAATAGACAGAAAGTATCAGAGGGAAAAATGAAAAGAAGGGTAAAGTGTCTCCCCTTATTCCTTATGTTTCTCTATTGAAAATATTTTTCATTCTCTTTGTTCTCCCCCTTATTCTCTCATTTTGTTCTCCCCCTTATTCTCCTTATTATTCTCCCCCTTTGTGATAATCAAAAAGTGGGAAAACATATATATAGGAGACAAATAAAACATGAGAAGTAAAAGGAGTTCTGTATTAGAGTAGTCAAAAAAGTACAAAAACAGATTACAAATGAATTCCTATAAAAAAATCTTGGCCACTGGATCATTCCACCTCTTCCACTTGAGATTTTCCTTTGGGATCAGAAGAAGGTTTGGGTGGTGAGGATGTAGGTGAAGGTTTTGGAATCCCAGAAAAGATCAAAGGAGGCTGGGCCACTGACACAGAGTCAGGCCTGTAGGTTGAAGATCTCTGGGTGAGCATCGGTGTGAGGCTTCGAATAGCTTGAGCAGGAGTCAGCTGGACTGTGGAAGCAGCTGAGGCAGAAGCAGGCAAAGCAGGAGGTATAATGACTGGTCGGGCATCAACATGCAAGAAGGGCAGCAGCAGATTTCTAAAGTCCATAATAATTCCTCCTCCTCTTTCCATAGCAGAGATGAAATCATCTTTGTTCTCCATGAATTTCTCTAAGGCAGGAGTCAGTTCTCTTAGCTTGCTCACTTGTTCTCTGAAAGCTTGAGTGACTGGTGGTAGCTTCATGTTTTCCAACATCAGCTTGAAGTGGTGTTCGAGTTGATGCTTGGTGAAAATTTTGGTGAAGTAGTAGTCCACTTTGCTTTTTATGGCTTCCTGAGTGGCAGAGGCTTCTCTCATATAGTCTTGAACAATCTTCATTATTTCTCTGGCAGAATCTCTTGTAGAAAGCACCACTCGACTCAACTCTGATGAGTCCACAGAACCACTGGTTGAAATAGAACCAATCTCCTCCTTCAACATTGCTCGAACTTGATTCAGGTCAACTGAAAGTTTGGATGTGAGAGGGCCAAGAGAGAAGGAAACAGTTTCTTTAAAACTCTTAGACAAACCACTGATTAGGCTTTGAACTTGAGAGTCTTGTAATTGAACATGATCCTTCACTGAGGTTTTGAAACTTTCAAACACTGAGACAAACTGGCTTACTACACTCTTCACATAAGCTAGGTCCTTGTCAGCTTGAGACTTGGAGCTCATATAAGAATCCAAAGCAGCAACTGATGTCTTGAGAGCTTCAAGATCTGCTTCGATCCTAGAAGACTGAGTCTGGCACTCTTTCACTTCTTCCATAAGCTCAGACATAAAAGAAGATAAATTACAAGCCAGAGATAGCTCGAAGGATCTCTCTAACATTTTCATTTCTTCATAAAAACTTTGCTTCATCTCAGCAACTGATGCACTGAATGATTCTTTCAGCTCATTCTTCATGGATTCAAGATCAGATTTAGAGACAAAAACATTTGGGACAACTGCAGCAGATTCTCTTGCTGAGGCCAAACTAACTACAGAAGCAGTCATTATTGAATTAACTGAGGAAGCAAGAGAGGTTTCCATTAACTTCACTTCTTCAACAAAACTGGTTTTGAGGTCCTCTTTCAGCTTATTCAGATCATGAAATCTGACCACATCATCTGGCAACATCTCAGAAGCAAGATCATAATTGGTCTTCGGTCTATTCACAGACATCTCATTATCTGAATCTGGATAATCCAATCCACAGACTATAAACCCTGGGTCTTCTACCCAGTCTCCAAGCTCAACAGCTACTGTAACATTTCCAAGAACAGATTGATGCTCCCCCTCAATGGGTGCATTCTCATGTATCACAACAGCATTTGGTGCTGGATTCTCTTCATCAGAATCTTCTACTACAAGTTCCACAGGTGCAGCATCTAGAAGATCTTCTGATACAGGTACAACTTCTTCTGTAACTCTTTCTATTTCATCAGCAGGCATAGCTGAGTTTCCAATCAAAGGGCTCATACTTAAACTACCGGAAGCAGACAATTCAGATACATTCTCCTTTTCCTCTTCTTCTTGGTGAGGTACAGACTGGTCTTCCTCATGAGTAGATACAATTTCCTCTACCTTTCCTTTCCTAGAATAGACCAATTCTGCAACAGGACTTGGGGGCAAGTCTGGATCTCCTCCAACATCCATAGGAGTTTCTTCTGCTTCTTCTTCTTCTCTTTCATCACTATAAACAGGTTCCTCTTCATCAGGTCTCAGACTCGGATCTCTCTCATCCTTTGGTCTTGAGGGATGATCCACAGGATTAAACCTATCATAAATCTTCTGATCATCACTGACCCATTCACCCTTCCATGGGTTCCAGTTAATTTTCATGTACTTGCAAACAGTCGAGGTGATGCAGAAATTGTTCTTGACTACAACTGTCTCATCCTGAGACTCAGCTATTCCTTTCACTTTTATCATCACTGAAATCAGCCTGGCAAAGAACAAAGCATTAGTCTTTGACTTTGGTCTAATCATGTCTTCCATTTGAAGCATTAGCAATCTGCACAGATTGATCTTCACACCATGTCTTAGCAAATGAAGAAGATAGATATCTTGATATCTTAGATTTGCAAAATCTCCTCGCCTCGGTATCAACACATGCTGAACAAACTTGAAAAGCAGTCGATTTTCTCCATCCATTTCAGCAGCAACCACTTGCCTTTGATTTCCATTACCAGTCAGCTCTTTTAAGGCGGTTTCATAATCAAAGATGTCACTGCTAGGTGGCATTGCTCTTGATACATACCCAGAGACACCTTCATGTGGTACTTTCAAACTCTCAGCCCACTCTACTGAAGCAAAAGACATCTCTTTTCCATTTACAAAAGAGCTTACCCGATTCTCATTTTCAGATTTCTCGAAGGTCACAAACTCATAGAACTGTTTTACCAACTTCGGGTAGTATGGGCCATTGTTATTCGAGAAACAATCCACCCATTTCTGGTCCTCCAGAATCTCGAGTACTAACTGTTGGAGTCTGCATCCCACATCGGACTTGAGGTCCGGTGTGGCCTTTCTTATTTGTTATAAATACACCCCAAGGGCTCCTTTGGAGAAACACCTTGGGGGTCCGGTTTCTCTCATTTTCCCATTCTACATGGTATCAGAGGGAAGTTAAACCCGACCCCTCTTCCTCCCATTTTATTTCCCCCCTTCATCTAGGGTTCTTTTTATTTTCTCCCCCGTGGGGGGGCGGCGGCCCTAATGTAGGGTTAGTTTTTTTTTTCAGCCGCCGCCCCCTCCGGGCTCGTTTTCTCCGGCGCCTCTCCCTGGTTCTCCAGCCGCCGGCGCCTCCTCCTGCGGAGCTCTCCCTCCCCGCGGCTCTCCCTCCCTGCGCGACGGCCCGCCTTCCGCGGTGCGCCCTCGTCCCAGCAGACCTTCGCCCGGCGCCCGCGCCCTCTCCCGGCGCGCTCCTCCTCCCCCCTGCTCGGCTCCCTGGCACGCCGCGGCTCCCGGCACCTCGGCGCGACTCTCTGCGCGCGGCCCGCTCCTCCTGCGCGCTCATCCCGTCGCCGCGGCTCCCAGGCGGCCCTCCGCCTCGTGTCCCTCTGCTCCCGCGGCCTCACGCGGCTCCCGGCTCCCGGCGGCTTCTCTCGGCGGCTTCTCCCGGCTCCCCGGCTCCCGGCTCGCCCCACCGTCCCGGCGCACCACCTCCCGGCGTCGCGCCCTAGCGCCCCGCCCTGGCGTTCTCCCGGCCGGCGACCCCTCTCCGGCCGGCGACCCCTCTCCGGCGGCCTCTCCCGTCCCGCTCCCCTCCCGGCGACCTCGCCTGCTGCTGTCCGACGGCCAGATCCGGACAGCTCCGGCCGAATCCAGCCGGATCCGGTGATTTCCGGCCAGATCCAGGCTACTCCGGCCGGCTCCGGCCAGATCCAGCGATTTCCGGCCAGATCCGGGCAGATCCGGACTGTTCCGGCCTCCACCCGTGCCGGCCGCTCCACGCAGGGGGCCTCCTCCGGTTTCCGGCGCCGCCTCCCGGCCTCCTGCAACCTCGCCGGCCTCCTCCTGCGGATCCCCGCCTCGCCGGCATCTCCCGGCACCTCCCGGCATCGGCCTCTCTCTCCGTCGGCACGTCCATTCGCTGGCGCAGTAGCTCGACATCCTCGGATTTGGGCCCATTGGCGCCGCCAGTCCCGCAACAATTCTGCGGAATCCCCGCCTCCCGTCGCCGGCCCCGCAAGTGCGGTTTTCCCGGTGCTAGTTTGGATTTCCCGGCGTTTCATCGACCGGCCCCACTAGTGCGGCATTCCTGGCATTCCGACCATCGACCCGGTTTGAGTGGTTCATCTACTGCGTCCGCGACATCTTCCATCCATCATCCTGCGGAGGAGCTTCGATCGTGAGGGGGAGCAGCAGCCTTTTGCCGCTTTTTTTTTTTTTTAATGTTTTATAATCAAGCTGGGTATGTCCAGCTTGAGGGGGAGTGTTGGTCTCTCTTTTATTGTTTTCTTTTCATTATGTGTCCAAGCTAGGCTCACCTAGCTTGAGGGGGAGTGTTGGAGTCTGCATCCCACATCGGACTTGAGGTCCGGTGTGGCCTTTCTTATTTGTTATAAATACACCCCAAGGGCTCCTTTGGAGAAACACCTTGGGGGTCCGGTTTCTCTCATTTTCCCATTCTACACTAACGATTTGCTAGGCAGTAGCCATTCCACGCACAGTTCCTTCTCGATTACTATGTCTCTATTCTGCAAGTGAGGATTCACTGGTCGCCTTCCCGATCGAGTTCTGACGTCACTAACACTGGCTTTATGCTGTGTCTTCTGCTTCTTAGCGTTTGGTTCTACTCTTTCATCTCTGACGACAGGAAGCTTGGTTTTTGCCATCGCGGGTTTAGGGTTCTTGGTCGATTTGGGAGCTAAGGTTCAAAGGTGAGGGATTTTGAGCTCGGTGAGGTAAGAAGTGGCTTAGACTTAGTTTTATCATTTAGGAATTCCAAATAAACGACTGATATAGAGTAATAAAAATAATATAAAACGATTCGTATTCTTGGCGGCAGACAGATGTTTTAAAAACATTGCATCGGTGTGAGTTAATCATCGGTGAGAAAAACAAATCGGTGAGAATTGTACATCGGTAAGAATTTTCACATCGGTGAGAATTTCACGTCGGTGAGAATTTCCACATCGGTGAGAATTTCACATCAGTGAGAATTTTCACACCGGTTGTAATTAAACATTCCCAATTCGTGTCTTATGTAACTTAGCCTATCCGAACTTTAGAGGTTTAGTGAAAATATCAGCCAATTGATGTTCAGTGCCAATAAATTCAAGAGAAATATCACCTTTTTGATAGTGATCTCTTAGGAAATGGTGTCTTACATCTATGTGTTTGGTTCTAGAGTGAGATACAGGATTCTTAGAGATGTTTATTGCACTGGTGTTATCACAGTTGATTGAAACATGTTTAAAAACATATCCATAGTCCAAAAGAGTGTGTTTCATCCACAGAATTTGTGCACAGCAACTACCAGCAGCTATATATTCTGCTTCAGCAGTAGATAATGCAACTGAGTTCTGTTTCTTACTACACCAAGAAACTAAGGATTTTCCAAGCAAATGACATGTTCCTGATGTGCTTTTTCTATCTAACTTACAACCAGCAAAGTCAGCATCTGAATAACTCATTAACTCAAAGGATTGTCCTTTTGGGTAAAACAAACCTAAGTTAACCGTGTGTTTAAGATATTTAAAAATTCTTTTAACAGCAAGCAAATGAGATTCTTTTGGATTAGCTTGAAATCTAGCACACATACACACACTAAACATAATATCAGGTCGACTAGCAGTAAGATAAAGTAAACTACCAATCATACCTCTGTAATTTGTTTGATCAACTGGTTTCCCAGTTTCATCTGCATCCAATTTACAGGTAGTACTCATAGGAGTTTCACTTTCCTTGATACTATCCAGACCAAAACGTTTTAAAAGATCCTTTGTATATTTACTTTGATTCAAAATAATACCATTTTCATTTTGAAATACTTGAAATCCAAGAAAGTACTTAAGCTCTCCCATTAAGCTCATTTCAAATTCATTTTGCATACTTTTTGAAAAATCAGTACATAAAGAGTGTTTAGAAGATCCAAAAATAATATCATCAACATATATTTGTACAACTAAAACATCTTTAGAAATTCTTTTAATGAAAAGAGTTGGATCAGCAATCCCTTTAGTAAAACCTTTTGAAATAAGGAAATTGCTAAGTCTATCATACCAAGCTCTTGGAGCTTGTTTCAAACCATACAAAGCTTTAGAAAGTTTAAAAACTTGATTTGGAAAATGGGGGTTAGTAAATCCAGGTGGTTGTTCTACAAAAACATCTTCAATTATAAAACCATTTAGAAAAGCACTTTTGACATCCATTTGATATAACTTGAAATTCAGATGTGCAGCATATGCCAGTAAGATCCTAATGGCTTCTAGTCTAGCTACAGGTGCAAAAGTCTCCTCATAGTCTATACCTTCTTCTTGACTATATCCTTGTGCAACTAGTCTAGCTTTGTTTCTAACTATATTTCCAGATTCATCTACTTTATTTCTAAAAACCCATTTTGTGCCTATTGTCAAAGTGTCCTTAGGTCTGTCAACTAATTCCCAGACTTTGTTTCTTTCAAACTGATTTAATTCTTCCTGCATAGCTATTACCCAGAATTCATCATTGATAGCATCATTGATATTTTTGGGTTCTAGCTGTGAAAGAAAAGCTTGATGTTCAACCTGGTTTCTTAGAGAAGCTCTAGTTTGTGTTCCTCTATCAAGATTACCAACAACAGCTTCTAAAGGATGATTCTTTACAATCCTCGTTGATCTGGTAAAGGTTGGACTAGAAATTTCAGGTTCATCCATAGGTTCGGGTTCAACAGAAGCAGATTCTGGAGAAAGTCCAGAATTGGATGTTTTAACTATAGGTCCATTGTATTTATCATTGAGATTCAAACCAGAGAGATCATCTTCAAGAGAGATTTTAGGTTCATGCGGATCAGTTTCATCAAATTTGATGTTAACAGATTCTTCCACGCATTTGGTTCTTTTATTGAAAACTCTATAGGCTTTACTAGAGATAGAATAACCTAGGAAAATTCCTTCATCACTCTTGGATGCAAATTTGTCAAGATTATCTTTAGTATTCAGAATAAATACTTTGCAACCAAAAACTTTAAAGTAATTAACCTTAGGCTTTCTATTGTTCCACAATTCATAAGGGGTCCTCTTAAGAACAAGTCTAATTAAGACTCTATTAATGACATAACAAGCTGTATTTACAGCTTCAGCCCAAAAATAAATAGGCAGTTCATACTCATTGAGCATGGTTCTAGCAATTTCTTGCAGGGTTCTGTTTCTTCTTTCTACTACACCATTCTGTTGGGGTGTTCTAGGGGCAGAAAAGTTATGAGTATAGCCATTGTGTGAGCAATAAGATTCAAAATCTTGATTTTCAAACTCACGACCATGATCACTTCTCAAGGTTTTAATCTTAAGTCCACTAAGGTTCTCTACAGACTTGGAATATTTAATAAAGTAAGAACAAGCTTCACTTTTGTGAGCTAGAAAGTATACCCAAGTATATCTAGAAAAATCATCTACGAGAACATAGACATAGTGCTTCCCATTTAAACTAGAAACTCTTGATGGTCCAAACAAGTCCATGTGAACCAATTCAAGTGGTTGAGAAGTCGAAACTTCTTTCTTTGATTTAAAAGAAACTTTGTGTTGTTTTCCCTTTTGACAGGGGTTACACACTCTATCATTTGGGAATTCTAATTTAGGTAGGTCTCTAACTAGGTTTTTCCTAGAAAGTTTTCTAAGTGAGTGAATGTTGCAATGTCCTAATCTTCTGTGCCATAGCCAAGATTCTTTATGAAAAGCATTCAAACAGGTAATATTCTGCTTAGCTAAAGAATTCAGATTAACAGCATAAACATTTTCATTTCTTAAGGCAGAAAATACCAAAACATTCTTAGAATTAAAAACTTTGCAAGAATCATTTTCAAATTTAACATGAAAACCATCATCACATAACTGAGAAATACTTAATAAATTGTATTTAAGGCCATCAACAAATAAAACTTTAGAGATCAAAATTGAATCAGTGTTACCAATCTGGCCTAGGCCGATGATTTTTCCTTTAGAGTTGTCACCAAAGGTGACAAAGCCTCCATCAACTTTTATTAAACTCTTGAAACAAGAGAAGTCTCCTGACATATGTCTTGAACATCCACTGTCCAAATACCAGGTCTCTTTACAGGAGCTCTTCAAGCAAGTTCTCTACAAAACAGATTTAGATGGAAGATGATTTTGGTACCCAGATTTTCTTGGGTCCAGACAGGTTAGCCAATAACACTTTAGGTACCCATATTTGTCTAATGGGTCTCATATAATTTGTAGAATT
Organism: Viscum album; assembly: GCA_963277665.1. Taxonomy (NCBI): domain Eukaryota; kingdom Viridiplantae; phylum Streptophyta; class Magnoliopsida; order Santalales; family Viscaceae; genus Viscum; species Viscum album. The sequence goes on from OY728132.1 coordinate 826,461,930, forward strand.
GACATGCTTTGAAAGATAAACTTTATTAGATCCATAGCTATGTATATAACTGGTTGAAGCATATGAAGTTCCAGAATTACCTTCATTCTGTCCAGATTTAGAAATGAATCTAGTTTTAGCAATTTTCCTTTGTCCAGGTTGGTATCCTATACCAGTAGTATATTTAGGTGCAACTTGCTTTCCTAGCATCTGTGTTAGAGTATTCTTTCCATTTGTGAACTTCTCTAAGTCTTTTCTGAGTTGTTCATTAGATAGTTTCAGTTCAGTGTTCTCCTTTAACAGTTGAGCATTTTTCTCTTTTTCAATAGTGAGTTCGGTTTTAACTGTAGTGGTGAGAGCATGCTGTTTCTTTAATGACTTGTATTTATCCTTAAGTTCATTACATGTCTCTTCTAACATGTCACAGTAATCAAACAATTCAGATTTAGACATGTTATCACCTTCAGAATCATCTCCAGAATAATATGAATTTGAAGCAGGAGTTTCAGCAGTTACCTGAGAAGTGTTTGTCATAAAGCACATGTTGGCTCGATTCCTTTCAGAGTCTGAAGATTCAGCTTCACTTGTGCTGTCTTCTGAAGCACTCCAAGTAGCCTTCATGGCTTTCTTAAACTTATTGTCCTTACATTCATATTTCTTTTTATACTTCAGCTTTGGACAGTCGGCTTTAATGTGTCCTTTTCTCTTGCACTCATAGCAGACAACATCATCTGATTTGTCATTCTTCTTCCAATCCTTTTTCCATTTGCCTTGGTGATCATACTTACCCTTATAATTTGTTTTTCTGAAGAACTTCTTTTTCCTATAAAATTTCTTAAATCTTCTAGCAATGTGAGCCATCTCAGCATCACTGTCAGAATCATTTCCGCTGTCTTCACAGCTTGAACTTTCAATTACAGCTTGAAGCTTTTCTTTGTCCTTATTCTTTGAAGTTGAGGATTTGAAAGCGACAGACTTTCTTGCAGGTTCATTTTCTTCCTCTTTGTTCACTTTAAGCTCTTCTTCATACATCATCAGCTTGCCAATTAGTTCCTTGACAGGTAGAGCAACAATGTCACATGATTCTCTGATTGATACAGATGTGCCTCTCCATCTATCAGGCAGACATCTCAAAATTCTCATAATTTGTTCCTTCGATGAGATATCCTTTCCCAGCGAGATCATTGTATTGACAATTTCATTGAACCTGAGATACATGTCAGAAATGGGTTCGTCAGGCTTCATCTTAAAATTATCATACTTAATAGTATAGGTATTCAATCTCATCTCCTTAACATTAGTTGTTCCTTCATGAGAAACAGCTAAGGTATCCCAAATTTCATAAGCAGTTTTACAAGCAGAAATTCTATTAAACTCTTCATCTCCTAGAGCACAGTACAAGGCATTCATAGCTTTACAATTGTTATTGTAAGCAGTCTTTGTAGGTTCATCTCAAGTAGATCTAGCAGTAGTGGGAATTTTGTATTCTGATTCAATAGCAGTCCAAATATCAAAACCTATGCTTTCTAGATGAATTTTCATTTTCAGTTTCCACTGAGCATAATTAGTTCCATTGAAGAAAGGTGGCCGGTTAGTAGCAGCACCCTCAAGTCTATTGTCCATGATGAGAAAATTTTAAAGAGATAAAAATTTAGACATAACAGAAATTTTAAGAACTTTAAAATACAACTAAAATCACAGTTCAAAAGCAGAGTACTTTTAGAAGGTATTTTCAAACCTCTGATACCAAGTGTTGGTCGGAGTGGTTAACTCAAGAGGGGGGTGAATTGAGTACCAATTAAAATTTCTGTTAAAAACAATTTCTATTAAAATCCCCCAATTTCAAAAACAAATTAAACTGTAGTGAATTTATATAGATTATAAAGGTTCAATTAGTTTCTCAAAGATTGATTAGTTCTCAGTTAACTTAATCTTATGATTAAATTAACTTTTGAAACTAACTTACTGATTTATAATAAATATAAACACTTGCGAATTTAATTATCAAAGTAGCTTTGAAGATAAATTATATTTCAAAGTAATAGCAGCGGAATATGAAATAAATATGTATAGTATGGATATAGAGTATAACTACAAACACAGAGAAGTAACCAAGAGGTTCAGTCTCAAGCCGAGACTTAGTCCTCTCAACAGTTTGTATAAAAATGATTCACACCCTGGATCGGGGTTAACAACAGTGAACACACTGTCCAGGTCACAAGACCTCTACCACAGTTCTACGTGGGAAAACAAACAACAGCAGCTAGCTGTCCAGGTCACAAGACCTCTACCACTATCCACAGTGAGAAATGAAGTGTAAAAGGTTTGCTGAGGATTTACAGATCCTCCAGTGAAAGTACAGGAGTCAGTGTGTGTGTTTAATACAGCAGATAACACACACTGCTCGAAAAGAATGATAATAAATCACAGAACAAGAGATGTAGAGTTTAGAAGTGGTTCTGGTGATTTCAGTGCAGCTCTGGACTCCTTTGGATTTGACTAGAAGTGAGTTTGAGTCCTCTTCTCGTTTCTGTTTGAGAAATAGAGTGTCGTATGCTCCAGGTTCGTAGGTAGTGAGATGTAGTCGATGAAGCTCTTCGATATTCTTTTGAATGCACAGAACTCTTCTTGAGAAGACTTGATTGTCTGTGTGATTCTGTCTTGCTTGGTTCTTCTTTTATGCACAGAGCTTTTCTTGAGTATGTCGTATGTCTTCCTTGTCTCTGTGTGTGTTGTCTCACACTTCTCTTCAGCAGAGTCTTCTTGTATTTATGTCACGTGCTCCGTAGGACAGAAGAGGTTTCCTTTCCGCAGGTACGAGGTACGGTTTCCTGACATCTGACAACCTTTATTAATAATCTGACAGAGCATTAAAATATACCTAATATGACCGTTGGTTAGATTAAATAAAGATAAAGATAAAGAAATTCAAACAGTTGTTTATGACTGTTCAAGTGATCGGTAGGTCATCAGCATTAGAGTAATGATCGGTGACTCAAATAGATCAGCATCGGTCTGTCATCTGATCGGTGAGTCATTTGCATCGGTGAGTCATTTGCATCGGTGAGACCTTGGATCAGTGACTCATTCGCATCGGTGAGTCCTTGAATCGGTGACTCATTCGCATCGGTGAGTCTGATGGTAGCTTCGTCCATCGGTGAGTCTGATGGATCGGTGAGTCTGATGGTAGCTTCGTCCATCGGTGAGTCTGATGGATCGGTGAGTCTGATGGTAGCTTCGTCCATCGGTGACTCTTATTCCATCGGTAGCTATTTATACTTACACCGGTAGCTCTATATTTGTATCGGTAGCTGTCTGTAAGTCAGTAGCTTATATTTATAAGCACATCGGTAGCTCTGTGTTAAGTCTATCGGTAGACTGGTTATCGGTAGCTCTTTATCAGTAGCTATAGACAGATTACTTATCTGTTTTATGCAGAACACATCCGATTGTGTTAGAATCAATTTATAACTTGTATAAACATGGATAAAAGAGAATTAACATATTTCAAAGACTATTTTAAAGATTATTATTGGTTTGATCATAGATTTGAAAGAATTGAAGTATAGATCAATGATACTTAACAATATCATATAGAATGAAAACATAATTGAGATTTTCAACACATATGAATACATGATTGAGATTATCAAAACAGGTGAGGTCAACAGCATTGTATTGACATTCAAGATTTAATTGAGAGTTATGCTTGTTTCTCCCCGTTGTGTGAGAATTATTCCGAATTTCCCCCTTGCTCTTGTGCATTCTTGTCTTGTCAATCTACTCGTTAGATTGGTGATCCAAGATCACAAAGCCCCCAATTCCGTGCCTTAACCCAAGTGCGTTGTTGTGTGAATTGGCTATCCCATCCCTCCCTTGAGTGTGTTGTTTAAGTAGTAGGTCACACTCCTTATAGTATTGATTGACTACTTGCATCCGCTATCCATACCCATCATCCACCACTTAGCCCCGAACCACATTCTTCATCCGCCGACCTACGCCGTGAAGATCGGGCCACCTCGTGCGTCTCACATCATTATGCCAACATTTTGTGGCCTTGTGTCCATACTTCCAACTACACCAACATTAGCCGATAAATCTTCTTTTTTTGACTGTAGATATAGTTTGGCTAGATTTGATTCCTTGGTGTTCTTGGATGACATTGGACTTCTTTTGAACAACATTTGAGGAGTTTCTCTTCCTGTTCACGCCTTTATCCACCTTTGACAATGCGGTAGATTTCTTGGCATTTTTATTCATCCACTTTTGTCCAGATATTGATTTCGATCCTGCACTATCAGATAAAACTGTACAAGCATATTTACCCGGACAACCGGTTACCTTTTTCCATGAGCTTGCAGTGAGTTGATCAGTAGATGATCTTAAGCTTGTTTTGTCATTTGTTTGTGTCTTCTTGAAGACGAGACTCTTCAGAAATCTCCATAAAAGTTGCCCTTTTCTCAGCATCTTGTGAAGATTCTGCTTAGGTGTTTTCCATGTTTCTTAACTTCATCTCCAACTCAAGACATTTCAGACTTACGAGAATTTTTCTGGCCATCGAGCGTTTTCACCCTTTTTTTCACATTCACTCTTCAGCTTCTGGATCTGATCAACATGCATCTGGTTTGCATCTAGTAACAATTTAACAAGATCTTTTATCCTCTTTGCTTTAACCTCTAGCTGGGTATCTTTGACATTCATGGCGATTTTATGCATCTTTTCCAGTGCACAGATTACTTCTTTGAAGACAATTTCCGCAACTGATTTCCCATAAGCATTTACTATTAAAGTCTCCTCCTTGACTCTCAGATTTTGAATTTCTTTTGAGTCAAGTCTCTTCACCGAAATCTCATCCAGCTCATCTTCATTGGTGTCCTCATCACATGTATGTGACTCATCTTCATTACTAAAGCCTTCAAAGCTTTTTCTTTCAAATAATTCAGCCTTCTAAAGGATCCTTGGAAGTCCTTTTAAATGTAGCAGCTTCCTCCTCAAGAGACTCAGTCTCATTTCATTCTTCAACAGAAGCACTCCGATTCTCGATCACCTTGGCCTGTTCTTCAGTCTACAGTTTGAAGTCCACTGCTTCTTTCGAGTTCACTTGACTAGTTGATTGATCTGTCAACTCTTTTGCAAGTTGGTCCATCTCTTCTTCAAGCTCATCTACATATTCAATAGATTCTTTCAATAAACCAACCCATCTTCCGATTCTTCGATCTTTGAATATCTAATTCTTCAAGAACACCTTCAAGCTCTACTTGAAGGTCAACAACTCCTTCCGATTCTTTCTTCTCTTGAACTTTCAGTTCTTTCTTCTCTTGAGCTTTCACCTTTCCCTTTTGAGATGAATGACCCATAGCAAGTGACGACACTTCTTCAAGACTTCCTCAAGCGAGTTGAACACCAAGTCATAACCTTTTAGTTTTGATACCACTTGTTGTACCTCGGGACACCCTGAGGGGTGAATCAGGGCGTGACCCAAATTAAACTTTTTCTTTAACTCGTTTGATTATCTTTCATGATCTTATTCCTGTGCGAGCAAGAACTATGTTTAACTTGTAATTCTTGATAGCATAATAGCTCAAACAAAAATAGATGTGCAGGAAAGTAAAGTAGGCACAAAACACAAAAATTTTACTTGGTTCACCACAAAGGGCTACGTCCAAAGAGCACACACCAACACCAACGATGTGTCGATGTGCCAAAATCCACTATATTTCGCTAGTTTTGTGGATACAATGTTTCGGCCATGGTCACTTCGTGCCAGACTCACCGCCTTTATAAGATTTAGGGTTCGATTACTCCTCACCTAAGGCGCACTGCCTCTTCTTCATTTCCACGCACTGCTTCAGTGAATGATCTTCCATAGTTTATTGACTTGTACGTCTCTTCAAGATTATCATGGTAAGCACGAACTGTTTGCACCTTTAGCTTTTAACAGATGCACTGTGATATGCAAAATGTTACCCTTCTTTCTTCAAACTAGATGAGACCAACTTCTCTATGTGGAAGTTGAGTCTTTGTCTTCCGCAATATAAATGCAACAACACTTTATTCCAGATGTTAATTTAAATATTGGAATTATCTTGTTAAGCACTTCTTCTTTCGTCTCCAGATATAGTAATGATAAGCTTTCTGCTCACTGCCTCTTAATGCTTGTTATATCAAGAATCTCTCTTCACTTTCTTTACTCGAATGTCCACTAAACTGAATCCAAATGCAACTGATTCATTCAACTGATTCATTCAACTGATGTTCGTGCACCTGCTCATGCGATAACACACTAATTTTTTTAGACTGTTAGAATGGAAACCCGTACCTCACAACGGGGTAGGGTGCTTAATTTATAGATGAGAAAAGAAATACAACATATAACCCACATCGATGTGAGATACGAATATTAAAAATATCTAATACTCTAATACTCTTAACACTCCCCCTCAAGTTGGGACATATATATTTATCATGCCCAACTTGTTACACAAAAATTGGACACGTGGTCCATACAACCCTTTTGTGAGAACTTCTGCAAGTTGATCAGAGGTGTGAACTTGACTGGAGGTGATATTGTTCTTTTCAAAGTTTTCTCAAACGAAATGACAATCAACTTTAATATGCTTTGTTCGCTCATGAAAGACTGGATTTGTGGTAATCTTAATAGCAGCTTGATTGTCACACCAGATATGTGTCGGTTTCTTGGCAGTATACCCAATCTCTTGAAAAATTTGTTGTGTCTAAATAATTTTTGCAGTCGCATATGTCATTGCTCAATACTCTAACTCTGCACTTGATCGGGAGATAACCGTCTGCTTCTTGCTTCGCCATGAGATCAAATTTTCTCTAACAAATACTGCAAAACCAGACGTAAATCTCCTAAAAGAGAGACATCCAACATAATTTGCATCACAAAATGCCTCCATATCTGTATGTCCATGATTAGAATATAGAAAACCTAAACCTTCTTCATTTTCCATATATTTAACAATGCGAAGAACAACCTCCCATTGCGTTTTTGTTGGAGATTCCATAAACTGACTCGCTTTGCTAATCACACAAGCAATATCGGGTCGAGTCATCGTCAAGTAGTTAAGCTTCCTAACAAGTCGTTTATATCTGTCGGGTGATGAAAACATCTCACTGTCAGTATGAAGTGACCTTTTTCTAGGTTTGAGGGGTGAGTCAACCGAGTCGGTTCGAGTCACGCCATTCTCCTGCAGTAGATCAAGAACATACTTTCTTTGAGATAGAAAAATTCCTTTGTTACATCTGAAGACCTCAATTCCCAAGAAAAGGCTTGAGTCGACCGATGCCAGCAGCATCACTGCCAATAATAACAATATCATCCACATAGACCATCAAAAGAATGCTTCATAGATTGATGATAGAAAACAGAATAATCCTTTATGCTTTGGCACATGCCAAAGTTAAGCATAACGGTGCAAAAACGGCCGAACCAAGCATGCGACGATTGCTTGAGTCCATACAATAATTGACGAAGACGAAAAACCTTGGAGGACTCTCCCTAAGCAACTTGCTCCATAAAAACTTCTTCATTAAGAAAACCATGAAGAAAAACATTTTTAACATCCAACTGACGAAGAAGCCAGTGAGAAGAGACAACAAGAGAGATAAGCAGACGAACTCAGGACATCTTTGTCACTAGAGAGAAGGTGTCAAAATAATCAACTCCATATGTCTGCACATAACCTTTGGTAACAAGGCAAGCCTTGAGACGATTAAGAGAGCCACCGACGTTGACGCGTACTGTATAGATCCATTTGTAACTTACCACCTTCTGACCCGAAGGAAGAGGGATAAGATCCCAAGTATGGTTGACATCCAGAGTTTGAAGTTCATCCTGCATAGCCTGTAACCAGTTGGGATGAGATATGTGAAGGTTCCAGGCGCAGCGGAAGCGCGTGGGTGGATGCGCCCACTTGGTTTTTTGTCATTAGTAATGATCAATCCGGGATCAATACGACGATAAACGTCAGTCTCCACGGATCGAATCACAGAAATAGACAAAGAAGGATGGTCCCGGAACCACAAACGAGGATCGTCACAGGTTGATTATAATTAATTTAATTAATTGACAAGAAGTACCTTTTTGGTGTTCTTTCTTCGTTGATATTTCTGATCACGTTCCGATGTGATTCGTCGTTGCGTCGCAGAAGCCAATGATAGACTTCCTCTAGCGGTGATCCACACGTGCACCACGTATCTTTGGACGTCGCCAAAGGATTCTCCGGGTGCTAGCGTGGAGAAACCTTTGCTTGCGTTGTCCGCCTTAGATCGTCTAGATCCGATGGAGGAGGATCTCTCTCGGTCTTGAGAGCGTTCTTGGAGGAAGGAGTTCTTTCGGTCTTGAAAGAATTCTTCAGAATTGTTGTGCACAATGATTGGGGATAAGTGTTGGGGTTGTGAGGATATTTATAATCGGGTTTGAGGTCATAGAGTTATGACAATAAATAAATGCGTTACGCGTTTTATTTATTTCATTAACTCTTATTGAAAACCCCCATGTCGAATAATTAATTCCTTGACATGCGCCCACGCTGATTATAATAAATATCATTTAATAAAACAATATTATATCCTCAAAATCCCGACTGGAAAAACTACACGGCGTGTAATAATTAATACACGGCGTGTACTTGTTTTTCATAAAAAACTACACGGCGTGTAATCATTAATACACGACATGTACTTGTTTTTCATTTCCTTTCCAAAATGAAAACTACACGGCGTGTAATCATTAATACACGACGTGTATATCTTGTTTTTCATTTTATTCTTCCTTCATCATTAAAAACGATTTAGGCTTCCTTGAATAATTATTAAACCACGTATGGGAATAATCTTTATTCTACTTGAGATACTTGGATACACTTAGTGTGTGACCCTCTAGGCCTCTTTCTCGTTGGCATTAGGCGGGCTTGCCTAAAGTCCAAGATTACTGTCTAGCAACGGGTCAAGGCACCCAAGAGAAAGAAGTTGACGCTGCATTGACGTGCCACCTTATACGAACGCTTACTGTGTAATTTAATCAATTTGTCTCAATATCTCATCAAGCAGGTTTCATGGCAGTGTCATAAACCTATATGCTTGATATGTCATTCTTTGACTTTCAGAAATAAACTCGTCGTTACACCATGACCATGGAATTTGGGCGACAGTTCTATTTCAATCAAAGGGTCCAAGATATCTACTTCCATAAATATGGAAGGGACAAATCCTTTCCCCGACTTATCCATTAGCAACATGTCATTCGTGACGCACCCAACATACCCTACTTCCCGCCAACTGTCTTCGTGACGGTTTTCGTCAGCAAATCTAAGTGCGCGAGTCATGACATGAGTTAGTGATAATCTTCTAGTCTAAAGACCATTACACACACTCGTAGATAGTAATGTCCGATGATACCAAGACATGCAGAATTACTACTGGCGGGTCTGTTCTCATAATCTCCCATCTTAGTGATTACCAAGTGCGAACTCCATGAGAGAGAGTCGTCTTCTTACGAGTACTCGCACATGACGGTCTGTATACTATGTGTCCTATCATAGTATGTCATCCAACCGTAGAACTTTATTTAAGAATATTGTTATAGCATTTCAAGGTTCTTATCATAGCGGGGATCTGCCATGACCTTATTAATGCAACAAATATTCCAGGACATTATTATATTATAGTTATGCAGAACAATGAACAATATATAATAAGTGTACATTCATGTAATCAAAGTACAAACAATTGGTTCTCAGGACACCAACTCTAACAATATGTGCTCGACAACAGTGCGCGGTGTCGAGTGAGCAATCAATGTCTCAATAACTCGTGAGGTAGCCACAAATAATCCCTGCTAAGACTGACAAGAGCGTGAGTCTTTGCGAAGCGCAATAGGAAACTCCGACGATGGAGGATCAAGAGCAGGTGAGTCATAAGGTGTGGTTGCAACATCAGGTGTCAGGGTGGCAGGTGTACTAGGTCGGCGAGTATATACCTGGCCAAATCACGATCTAACAACATCACTAAGAAAAGATAGAGGTGGTGGTGTATCGAGAGAATATGATAAAATAACTTCGGAATCCAGAACAATAGATGGTGGTGAGAACTCAAGAACAAAAGTAACTGATGATTCGACAAAGGAAACATCAGCTGAGACAACATAACAACGCAAATCTGGAGAGAAGCATCGATATCTGCACCGAGTGCGATAATAGTCAAGAAAGATGCATTTTAGAGCACATGCATCAAACTTGGTAACTGAGGGGCAAATATCTCGAACATAACATACATAGCCAAAAATGCGTAGGGGCAGAGAATGAGGGGATGTTGGAAATAAAGAATAGAGGGGTGTTTGCCCCCGAAGAACAGACAAGGGGAGTCTGTTGATAAGATAGGTGATTGTGAGAATGACATTGCCCCATAAAACGGTTGGGCGCGTACAGGAGGGGTCGTCGCACAGGGGGAAGGGGCTATCGTGCTGGAGGTCGTCCCGCAGGGAGAGGTGCTGCGCAAAGAGGGCGTTACATAGGAGAAGAACGGATGAGCAGGGGTGCGTCGCGCAAGGAGGAGCGGTGCGTTAGGGGTGCTTTGTGCTAGAGGAGCGACGCTTTAACCTATGCCTCTGATACCATGTTAGAATGGAAACCCGTACCTCACAACGAGGTAGGGTGCTTAATTTATAGATGAGAAAAGAAATACAACAAATAACCCACACCGATGCGGGATACGAATATTAAAAATATTTAATACTCTAATACTCTTAACATAGACAAATGCATGAACTTCTAGAATTATAGCTTCACACAACACTCCATGTTTGAGGTTGTGTTTTCTTCTTTGTGCACCAACAAATACATTATATCACTGTCTTCTTCTTTGCATTGCATGGACTTTTACTATTTCATAACATTATTTTATTCTTCATGCAATATTACATGCGAGTCTTTAATGTTTCACTTCTTCGTGTAAAAAGTATGCGGTGTCACTTCTCCTTCACGTTAATATTTGATCACATGCTTCATGCACCCGGTGACATGCATGGGCTTCTCTTCGCGTAAGTATGAATATGCGAATCTCTTCTTTTTCTTCACACAACAAACCTGACGTGAGACTTCGCATGGATCACTATACACGTAATCTCTTTATTTCGTCGCGCAAGTATAAAGGTGCGGATAAACCTTCATGCAAGTGTTTCAACACTTCACATGGATCTCACTCTCTCCTCCGTTCCACACGATACTAAGCAGAGTATCGTGTGACAGTAGACTTCTCTCTACATGGGAGAACAGAGCTCGCGATTCTTCCTCAGCCAGCTCGTGATTTGTTGAGTGTGGTGTGGGTGTGGTTTGCCTGTCGGAAACAGTGAGAAGGGGAGAGGCCTGGCCATTTTTCTAGGCATGTTGGGTGCTTGGGGGGCCGGCTGGAGCGCACCACGACGTAGTGCAGGCTGTGGCGAACTTTATGAGTCTGAAAATATGAATCCGAAAATATGAAACAAAGTATGAATCCGAAAATCCTATTCCGAATACTTTGAGCAGGGAAAAACTTATATGTGAATATAAGTATTTCAGAGACCTTCTGATACCAATTGTTGAGATGGTATGTGAGTATGATATACTCTATAATACCAAATGTAGGATCAAATATATAAACATGAGATGCTCAAATACAAGAGGGGGGTGAATTGTATACTTTAAAAACCCCTAAGGAAATTTTGTGTAACCAAAATTCACAACACCTCTAAGTTCTATTATCTTGCTTGATTCCGGAAAAGTGATTCCGAAAATGAAACTTAACAAAAGTTTACACCAACTAAGATTCTACCTTAAAGCGTATAGGATCATATAAAATCAGAGTACAAGTTTAAGGAAGTATATGAAAGTTATACTTACCTCAACAACTAAAATACACAGTGGAAAACAAAATACTACCTTAAAGCGTATAGGATCATATAAAATCAGAGTACAAGTTTAAGGAAGTATATGAAAGTTATACTTACCTCAACAACTAAAATACACAGTGGAAAACAAAATACTACAAGTAACAAGTAGTAACTTTGTTAACCCAAAGAGGAGGGTATCCAACAATCCTGGATAAAAGGTCCCTTGATTTATACTTTCAAGAAAGTCTGTTTTACCCAAACTCAGGTAAACCCTCAATCCGAAGATCGATATCTGTCTTGCTATCCCTGCAAACCCTCGATTTGTAAGGAAATCGGCAGCTCTGACTTCACAATCCGAAGTCTCTGATTTCAAGGAAATTGAACCTCTGCACTAAACAAATCTGCACGAAGCAAAGTTTGAACAAGTAGTTCAAAACTTTCTGCACGAAGCCTGAGAGTTTATAAAAGCCTCTCTCTAGAAATCACTTCACCATCACTTTGTCAAAAGTTGAAGCTGAAGTTCCAAAAAGTTCTGAGCTCTTTCAAATGAGTTCCTATTTATAGGCACGGTTCCAATGGTCGGCTCCCTTCTCCAACGGTCATATTTTTCCTTGAATTTCGGAGGGACCTGTACACGTGTCACTCAAACAACGGTTAGTGAGTAACTGAAAGCACGACATCGTTTTATAACAACACAAATGTAAGCATGACTAAATTATGATATTCGAAATGTAAGGAAATGAAAGTTCTGAGTCTAACCAAAATTGAATTCGGAGTCTACAATACAAGGATATCCGAATTCTGTTTTGTAGGAATTCAGAACCTGAATTCTATAGAATTTCGGAGTTTGAATTTCAAGGAAATTCGGAATCTGGATTCATAAGAATTCGGAACTTGAACTTACAAAGTTCGGAGTCAGAGTTCATGTGAATTCGGAGTCAGAACTCATGAAAGTCCGGAGTCTGTATTCAGAAAACCCGAAGTCAGAACTCATGAAAGTTCGTAACCAGAATTCGTATTCAGAATTCGGAGTCAGAACTCATAAGAGTTCGTAACCCGAATTCTGATTCAGAATTCGGAGTCAGAACTCAGAAAGTTCGTAACCAGAATTCTGATTCAGAATTCGGAGTCAGAACTCAGAAGAGTTCGTAACCAGAATTCCGATTCAGAATTTGGAGTCAGAACTCAGTAGAGTTCGTATCCAGAATTCTGATTCAGAATTCGGAGTTAGAACTCAGAAGAGTTTGTAACCAGAATTCTGAGAATTCGAATCCTAAAACAGAATACATCATATCTAGGTAATTATAGGATTCTGAGGTTTTGGTTTCAAATCGAATTTTACATTTAGGAAAAAATATGATATGAGTAATGAAAACATGGTAAGGATAAATTTCCTTGGGGAAGGAAATTTTTCCTTATAAAAGAAAAACATAGGGTTAAAGGAGTTTTGCCTTGAGATAAGGTGTTTGTGATTTTCAAAACAAGAAGGAATTGAAAAGTCATAAGAAAACCTTAATAACTCAACAATCTCCCCCTTGAATGAAGGAATGAAAAAGTCATAAAGAAAACCTTATTGACTTAACAGTTGTTGTGTGGTTGTGCCGCGACGTCCTTTGGTGGATACAGTTCTTGCGGGAGGGGTGATCGGAGATCCGTTGTGTGGTCCGTTCTCATGCGAAGAACGTCAACAACCTTTTGAGGTAAGAGATTTGTTGCTTCTCTGTTTATTTATGTGCAATCGTAGAGCTAATATGATTTAGCCCTTTGGATCACAATGGAATTTAACCTAAATAATTACTTGAACCGGATTAAAGAATTGGTATCGATCGCATAATGATGTTGTTTGTATCGTGATAATGGGTTGCCTCTTGATTTGCTAGATAGTATGATATCTATGCAGTGCTTGTTATGCTTGGTTTAACATGTGAAATTGGTAAAGAACTTGAAGCCGAAATTAATTAATATAATTAATTGGCTAAAAGATTAAAGAGAGATGTTTAATGAATTCGGTTGTTGGTGTAATTTGAAGATAATCAAATTGATACAAGTACGTATGTTTAATTGAATTGGTTAAAGAATCTTAAGCATGTTAATGCTTGTTGATAAAAGAATTAAAGGCATGTTAAATTAATCGTTTAATTAATTTGTTATAGCTGTGATAGATTGTTGCTTAGGTTGCCCTGTGATAATGTATCGGTTAATTAAAGATGAAATAAGAACCGGTTGTGTGATAAAAGATAATTCCTTTGTAGGGTCTGAGTTGTCCGTTTGTTTGTTAAGGCCATGTGCCTTGTGCTTTGGAGTCGTGAGAGCTCATTGTGCGTGAAGGCTGAATGTCTTGTTTTAGGGCCAAGAGCCCGGTTGCTATGTTTGTTTCCTGCTGCTTGTGATGTGTTGTGAGCCTGGGATGACTGAGCTTGGAGGGCTATTGTGGTATGTGGGGCGGGGAGACCTGGATGTGTTGTGGGCTTGTTTTTGTCACGAACCAGGCCGGGTCGCCATCCGACCCGGCGCCCGACCCGGTCCGCGCCAAGGCTCGAAGGGCGTTCCCGATCCCCACGGGCTGGCACAAGTGCCCGGGTATCAAGAGTGACATGTGGGAACGGTTTACCCGAAATCGTAAACACAAAACAACTGACAAGACAAATAAACTAAAACTGAAAATAGACAACCAAACAGGACCTTAAACTAAAAACAGGTTTAAGTATACAACTCAACTAAAAACTCAAAGTGAACAACAACAAAGATAGAGAACTAAAACTCTAATACCTACCTCCAAGCGACGCGAGAGGCCGCATCCCCAAGATACCAACACCAACCTGCACGCGAAAACCAACAGCATCCAGAACCACTACCACTAAGCTATCTTTAGAAACAGAATCAAAAGGTCAACATGGGGAAGCCCAAGGGGCTCCCCACCATTTAGAACCTACCAACGCCAAGGCGAGACTGGAAGACCGAAACGGGGAGGTCCGAGCGGACTCCCCGCCATTAAAGAAAAGTCTAACACCGTTTCATTCCAGAGACATTCATGCGAGACCCAACGTGGGTCTCCCCACCATTAGAACTAACTGGACGTATAGAACTTTGAAAATTTCCCGATGGTGACCAAACACCCCACCACAAGGGGCGGGGAGGGAGGGACCCGACTACCGGGGCGTCAAAAGCATGACCCAAGACAAACCAGCATTTCCACATTCCTGGATGAGCATTATTCAAATTCGAGACAAATTTACCCAACAGACTCCCATGAGGGCCACTAAAGCGATTTCGCCCGGTGGGATTTAACTCCCAGGATTTTAAGGTATGAGACGACCACGCTTCCTCGTAGCTACAGGAAACCTCACGCACCCAAATGGGTCATTAGGAACTGAACAGCTACAGGAAACGATTTAAACACCCTTCGCCTTCAATACCGAGGACATAGATAAAGCTGGGGTCTCATACACTCCTGGGGTTCCTGACCACGTGCCAGCTTCACTCTGAGGCCTATGGCTGGAGCCCTGTTGTTTGAAGCATCTCCTGCCTCGCAGTCAGGCATGAAAGACTCTCGAACGGAGCTTCTCTTTTTGGTGTCACACGCAACCACACTGCAACCGAGACAACACCAACAAACACAACATACCACGACATCCAACTACTCCCTTGCGACATGTCCACCAGAACAAGGTTTTAGATGACGCACATGTATCTCCTCACCTTAACCATGAAACATAAGAAAGAAGGACGCACGACAAACACTCCCCTTCGAACAACAAAATTAGAACTCCCCGAGAGGAATGGTTGGCCACCCGCTCTTCCCTGCTCCCTCTTCCAGGCGATGACGACCCAAGCTTCTTCGGGCAGGATGTGATGGTGGTATCCCAAGCGTCTTCAGGATGAGTTGTGATGTGGTGTCCCAGGTGTCTTCGGGATGAGTTGTGATGTGGTGTCCCAGGTGTCTTCGGGATGAGTTGTGATGTGGTGTCCCGGGTGTCTTCGGGATAAGTTGTGATGTGCTTCCCAGGTGTCTCCAGGATGAAATGTGATGTGTTGTGAGGCCCATGTGTCTGCGGGCGGGATGTGTTGTGAGGCCCAGGTGTGTACGGGTGAGATTTGTTGTGAGACCCAGGTGTGTGTGGGCGGGATGTGTTGTGAGGCCCAGGTGTGTGCGGGCGGGAAGTGTTGTGAGGCCCAGGTGTGTGCGGGTGGGATGTGATGTGGTATATTCGGAAGAGGTGGGCGCGCCAGGATGTTTGTCGTTGGGGTGTGAGAGCGGCTAATCAGTGGGAAAGTGGTGCGGAGTTCCTTATCATCGATGTGCTTTACTTTATATTATATTACTTGATGTGCGTTATTTGGTGAGCATAGTTTTCAATCTAGGTTCGCGGCGCGACGCGGCGGGGTCCCATAGTGGATAGTGGCGACGCTGATTGCATCGCAGCCGCTTTTTTATCCAATCGCGGGGTTCCTTATCATCGATGTGCTTTACTTTATATTATATTACTTGATGTGCGTTATTTGGTGAGCATAGTTTTCAATCTAGGTTCGCGGCGCGACGCGGCGGGGTCCCATAGTGGATAGCGGCGACGCGGATTGCATCGCAACCGCTTTTTTATCCAATCGCGGGATAGTTAAATTATAAAATTTTACCAACATATATGTTGAAAAAATTAAACACAAAACATAAAAAGTAAAAACACATTCAAATTCATAATTAAAAACATTCATAAATTCATCATAATACATCAAACACAT
Organism: Viscum album; assembly: GCA_963277665.1. Taxonomy (NCBI): domain Eukaryota; kingdom Viridiplantae; phylum Streptophyta; class Magnoliopsida; order Santalales; family Viscaceae; genus Viscum; species Viscum album. The sequence goes on from OY728132.1 coordinate 826,478,536, forward strand.
ATCCCATCCAATTATTCATAAACAAACAGCCATGAGAACATCCAAAGTTCAATTCAATCATCTTCTTCATTTTCAAGATCTTCCATTTCTTCTTCACCTTCACTTTCACTATCATCACTTTTATAAATATCCTCTTCATTTGCTTCCCTATCATCATCATTATATGATTCATGTTCATTGTATTCTTCTTCTTCAATAACCATCCTTGTTTTTCCTTTAGAGCTTGAACTTGAAGCATGGGTAGCTCCTCCTCCTTTTGTTTTCCTCCTTGTATAATGAAAAGGTTCACCGGCCCCTGTAGCTTCCTCAACTAATCTCCAAGTCATGGTGTTGTCATCCTCAAAACACCAATTCATCTTCACTACCATCTTCATCACCATTCATTTGCCCCAAAAACCACTCACTACTACCATCATCAACATTCTTTAAGACAATGGGATCAATGACATCTCTGGAATCAAGCCGGTCCTTCAAAGTTTGGTTGTATTTGATGAACACCAAGTCTTGCAACCTTTTGATGCTCTAGCCGACTTCTCTTTTTAGAATGAACCTATTTTATGAAAATTAAAAAAATATTGGTATCAATGAAGTTTAAGCTTAAATGAAAGTTGAATGCGAGTTTAGAATTGATACTAAGTTACTTACATGCTCAAAGACACTCCAATTCCTCTCGCATCCCGATGAGCTGCATGTCAAGCTTAAAACTTTGATGGTAATTGTCATCAAAGATGGCGTTCCTCCTCCATAATTCTTCCACCATTCAGTTGCAATTATTGTTTATTAGCATTGTTTTGTAATGATCTAAAATTAAGGATCATGTAATGTAATTAAATAATCAAGACAAAAATAAACTTTTACCAAGAGCTACTGTACTACGTTGTCGCATGCAACCTTTCCCACCAAAGAGGCCTTGTGCGCTTCTATATGTTGCCAATTCTAAACAAGCATTGTCTTTCTCATCAGGGCTAGGAGAAAATCTCTCTATACAATCATATAAGTCTTTCATCACTTCTGCATCTCTTTCAATACTTGGATTTCAATAGAAAAATTGAGGATTCAAATAATAACCTGTCGCATGCAATGGATGATGCAATTGTGAATTCCATCTTTCATCAATTATCTCAAATATATTTTTATACCTGGTTTCATCATTCTTGAAAAGCTTCTGAATGGTCTTTTTTGCCGTGTCCATAGCCTCATAAATGAAACCCATTGCGGGTTTCTTCTCATTATCAACAAATCTAAGAACTTTTACAAGAGGTCCTATAGCCTTAAGGCTATAAGCAACATCATTCCAAAATGATGGCATCAACACAGTGTCGGCAACACGCTTTCTTTTTGTTTCTTTTGAATTTTTGAATCTCAACCACTCTTCAGAAGTGAACATTTTTCTGAGATTATTTTTTTGCAAATACAACCTTTGTAAAGTTAAAAAGGTTGTAGCAAACCGAGTAACTCTATATCTCACCAACTCAGTTTTGTTAGTGAACCTCCTCATAATGTTCAATGTCAATGAGTAGTTGTAGATAATGCCTCTTTGTATAACCCTCTTCACCCTACTAAGCTTGCCAATGTTTTCCAAAATTAAATCAAGACAATGTGCGGCGCATGGAGTCCAAAATAAGTGTTGCCTCTTAGCCATCAACAACTTGCCTAAAATCATACAAAATCAATAACAAACAATTAAAACTTTAAGCTGTTAACTGAATTGATAATATTTAAATGAAATGGAAGCACTATTAAAAATTAAACAAACAAAAGTTTTTTTATTACCGGTTAACTTAAAATTGCTTCCATTGTCCGTAACTACTTGCACAACCTTTGATTCTCCGATCTCTTCCACAAAATCATCCAATAATTTAAAAACTGATTCTTCCGTTTTCATATAACTTGATGCATCAACACTTTTTACAAACATTGAACCGGTTGGACAATTTATCAAGAAATTGATCAAGGTTCTTCCTTTTTTGTCCGTCCAACCACCAACCATCGGACATGATTGAGCAACCATAGTTTTCTCGTTCAATTTCATGGTCCTTCAACAATTCCTTTGTATACTCTTAACTCCTTTTTAAGAAGAGGAACTCTGCACTCATGATAGCTTGGAACTTTCAAGTGTGGTCCATATTGTCCAATTACTTTTAAAAATTAAAAAAACAATTTTTTTTTTATTACCGGCTAACTTGAAATTGCTTTCATTGTCCGTAACTACTTGTACAACCTTTGATTCTCCGATCTCTTCCACAAAATCATCCAATAATTTAAAAACCGCTTCTCCTGTTTTCATATAACTTGACGCATCAACAAACATTGAACCGGTTGGACAATTTATCAAGAAATTGATCAAGGTTCTTTCTTTCTTGTCCGTCCAACCATCAGACATGATTGAGCAACCATAGTTTTCTCGTTCAATTTCATGGCCCTTCAACAATTCCTTTGTATACTCTAACTCATTTTTAAGAAGAGGAACTCTGCACTCATGATAGCTTGAAACTTTCAAGTGTGGTTCATATTGTCCAATTACTTCCACCATTATCTTAAAGCTTCTTGATTGAACAACATTAAAAGCAATTCCATTTGTGCAAAAGAATCGCTCTATGTATTGCACCGTTCGATCTCTTAATTGCTTGCTATAAGTATCTTTAATACTTGTTTGCTTTGCATCCTTGACTACTCTTGTCAGATCTTTCATGAACATAGCATCAAGTGGCCCTTTCACATTTTTCACTTTGTTGGGACATGATGAGGCACTTGATGCATAACTTTTGTTCCTCTCTCAACATCATGGATTTCTTCAAGCTCTTCCTCCATATGCTCATCAATATCATGAATATCATTCATATATGCTGTTTTTGTCAGTTTTTTTCTTTGTTTGTGCTGCAAGAAGCTCGTCTTTCACTTCTTGAGGAGTCTTCTTACACTTCTGAACATTTCCCGACAATCCCATTTGATGTTCTTTGGCTCGAGTAATGCCACCATTGGTCACCATCATGCAAAAGTCACACGTGACTTTCTTTTTATTGTTGATGTCTCTTAAAGAATTCCATTGCCAAGCAATATCTAAATTTTTTCCTTGAGCCTTAGCCAATGGTGGAAAAGATTGTACCGTTGTAGCATCAGTTGTTGCAATAGATGAAGCTATAGTAGCTGTAGAGAAGGCAAGGCAGAAATAGTAGAAATAAGGGTTTAAGATACTTCTTTGACACAAATAACAAACAAAAAATAGATGTTTGGATCACCGAAGGTGGTTGAGCGTGCAACAGTGACAGGAGGAAGGAAGATGAGCAGCGCCTGGAAAAAAAAAGGTGGCTGTTGCGCACAACAGTGATAGGAGGAAGAGGAGCCTCGCTTGGAAGAGGAGCAGTGAAGGAGCCGCACAACAGTGACAGGGCCTGAAAAAAAAACGGGTGTGTACAACAAGGGGGGCGGCGTCGCTGCATCGGGTGAAAAAAAAAACAGGTTACAACAGGGGGGCGTCGCTGCACTGAGAGGAGGAATCAAGAAGAGTTTGCATTAGGCGAGTTGGGTTGGACCGGTTACAGGGCAAAAAAAAAAAAACCGACGCTAGAAGAAGTCGCGGCCGCGCCGGAAGCGCGACGACCGCGATAGCGGCTGGCGCGGCGCGATCGCGTTCCGCCCACGATCAACCCGCCTGAAGCGGCTGGGCGCCGCTCAGCACCACGACAGCGTGATCGCGGCCGCGACGGCGCGATTTGAAAACTATGTTGGTGAGCGTGCCTTGGTGAGGTTGGGATGGTTAGTGTTGGAGTATGTGTAACTTCCTGCCCCACTTCCTTTGTAACTTCCTGCCCCACTTCCTTTGTAACTTCCTGCCCCACTTACTTTGTAACTTCTCTTTGTAACTTCCCTATCTTTTTTATAAGTGAGGGCCCTCTCCTCACCTTGAGGAGTGTGGGGGATTTCTGATTCTACATGGTATCAGAGGGATTTTTATCCCGAACCCTCCCTCCTCTGCGGATTCCCGGTGTCCTCCCGGCCCCGCCTCTCTCCCTGCTGCCCTAGCCTTTCCCGGCAGGCCCCCCCTCTCCGGCCTGGCCATTCCCGGCGGCCCTCCCTACCAGCGGCGCTCCCGGCCAGCCCCGCCGTACGCGCGCCCAGCCCCTGCGGCTCACCTCCCGGCGGCCCTCCATTCTCCCGGCAGCTCCAGCGCCTCCCGTGCCTCCCGCTGCTCCCGCGCGCTCCCGGCGCCCCGACGTTTCGGCGTCTCGGCTCCCGACTTCCGGCTCCTCGGCTTCGCCCCGGCACCCTCGCCCCGGCGCCTCGCCCTGACGCCTCGCCCTCGGCAACTCGCCCCGGCGCCCCGCCCTCGACGCCCCGCCCAGGCGCCTCTTCTTCAGCGCTCCCCTTCCGACGGCCCCCTCATCCTGGCGGCCCCCTCATCCCGGCGGCCCTCTTCCCCGGTGGCCCTCTCATCCCGGCGGCCCTCTTCCCCGGCGGCCCCCTCATCCCGACGGCCCTCTTCCCCGGCTGCTCCCTGCCGGACGACTCCCCGCGTCGGCAGCCTCCCTTCCCCGGCTTGCGGCTCTTTCCGGCAGCCCGCCTCCTGTGCGAGTCTCCCGCCGGCTCTGTTGACGATCGACCTCCACCCCTGCCGGCCTCCACTCCTGCCGGCTCCTCCAGCAGCTGGCCTCCATTCCTGCCGGCTCCTCCAGCAGTCGGCCAACAGCCCTGCCGGCCTCCCGTGCCACCTCTGCTCAACTGCTCCCTCCATGCCGACCTCCTCCTGCATCCTGCGGAATCCCCGCCTCTCTGCCCGGTGCCTCCTGCGGCCCCGCCTCTCTGCCCGGCATCTCCAGCGGAATCACCGCATCTCATCGCCAGCCTCCTCCTGCGGATTTCCCGGCGCTTCGATGACCGACACCCGCCATTGCGGATTTCCTTGGCACTTTGACGACCGGCCCTCCCGAGCGGATTTCTCGGCGCTTTGACGATCGGCCCGACATTACGGTTTACCGGCGCTCTGACGACCGGCCCGTAGTGCGGATTTTCCCGACGCTCTGACGACCGGCACCCGCCAGTGTGGATTTCCCGGCGCTCTGTTGTCCGGCCCCGCACTTTTCCGGCGATGACCCATCATTTTCAGCGGCATCACATTACAATCTTGAGGGGGAGCGGCATCATCAACGATTTTATTATTTCTGTTTCTTCTGTTTTCGTCTTGTTTTGTCATCAAGCTGGGTATGTCCAGCTTGAGGGGGAGTGTTGCGGTCTTTTTATTGATTTGTCTGTTTTTCATTATGTGTCCAAGCTAGGTACACCTAGCTTGAGGGGGAGTGTTGGAGTATGTGTAACTTCCTGCCCCACTTCCTTTGTAACTTCCTGCCCCACTTCCTTTGTAACTTCCTGCCCCACTTACTTTGTAACTTCTCTTTGTAACTTCCCTATCTTTTCTATAAATGAGGGCCCTCTCCTCACCTTGAGGAGTGTGGGGGATTTCTGATTCTACAGTTAGTATGTCTGTTTAGGTGTTGTTTGGTCCTTCTGCTTTCTTACAGATGCATTAGTATGCTTCTTTCGCATGTGCACGAGACTTTGGTTTTCCTACTGAGTGTACTTGTATGCTCACCCTACATATATAAAACTGTTTTCAGGTTTCCAGGAGGATTTCGTGGACCTTGCTGGACCTTATTAGCTTGGATCCTTGACAGTTGTTGTGTCGTTGCTTTAGCTTTATTTTTGGGTATTTACTTTGGAGAATTTTATCATGCCTGTGGGATGGTTTGAGTTTCTCTTTTATATTATGTCTTGGAGTTGTTGTGGATGATTCATTCTATCTCCCGACATTGTTTTCTTATAAAGGGTAATGTCTCCTATATTGTGAGATTTGTACACCCTTGGTGTTAGTCGCCGACCCGGGGCCTATTAGAGGCGGAACTTGGGGGGTCATTATCTCTCTCCCCTCATTGCGGTATCTTTGGAGGGAGGGGGTTGTGACGAAAAATTACTCAATTAAGCACAAAGATCATGTCATTTAAGCTAAAAAAGATAAGAGAGAGTGAGTTGCATGCTGGACTAATCTTAAAAATGAAATTTAAAGTCCTAGAAAGCAAATAGAAGGGATAAGTCTTGGTATGATTTCTCAAGTGAGTCCTGATTTTTTACTACCTCCAGAGGGCAGTACTAGTTGCAATTCAAAGTCTGATGGTGGATGGAGTTCCTTGGACTTGAACCACCACATGTGGTTTTTCCCAATTTCCACTTCTTCTTTGGTGGTGAGGAATGATCCATGGATAGAGTATACCAGATCCACCCCCTTCATAGTATAACTTGCATGGCGGGGTTGGATGATGTATGAATCATCCTACTTCTTGGTTATTACTCGTGCAACCTCCTCTTGCTTTTCTAGTACTGACTCAATTTGGGCTGCATGAATTGAATGATTAAAGGGGAATTAAACATGTATTTTTACTTGAACAAAATTTAAATTTGAATCATTAATAAGAAATTTCCCCCTTTCAAAGTTAGGATCCTTTTTCTTAATTTCCTCAGGCTCAGCAACATGGGCTTCTTCATGGGCCTCCTCAATTGTATATTCATCAAAATTAGGGAGTTCCATGTGTTTCTCAGTAGGTGCATGTTCAGTTTCTTTATCTTCCTCTAAGGCAAAGCAAGGATTGACCAAATCTGAAAATTCAAAACCATAAGGAGTGATACTCAAATCAGATTGAATGAAATCAGAAAAGACAGAGTTCAAGAAAGGATCATCTCCCTGGTTCAATCACTTCTTCAGTGACAAGTCTCTTGAAAGCGAGTCTCAGTGGACGGAGGTAGGTAATCGGACTCCTCCATCTTTTCTTCAAATTCCATCACTTCCGTGGCTTTCTCCTCTTCCATGGCTAGAAATAGGTAGTCAGGTGCTAATTCTTCAATCTTGTAGATGGGAAGATCTTGTTGCATTTCATTTTTTTCTGCTCAATTACTCCAAAACTGATATGAATATTTCCCCATATTCTTATCAGCACATGAGTCTTCATCTTCACTCTCTAGCTCTTCATGGTACTCCTTGATCTGATTTTTGAGATGGTTGGGCTGTTGATGGTCCTTGAGTTGGGTTTTAACCTCTTGGATGTCTTCAGTGAAATTGGGGAAAACCAGTGGCACTTTCTTCTTGGATTCGAATCTTTGCAAGTCAGTTCGAAGTTCATTGACCATGCCCATCAAATCTTGAGGCGTGATGCCTGTCTCTGTCTCTTTGCTTATACTTGACCATTATCATAAGAGCATTAGCCCTTCATTTGAGGGTCTTCTTAGTATAGTCTGTTTCTTGTTCTTGCACCTCTCTTTTTTTTTTATTGTTTCTTGAATTTTTTTTATGGGTTTTTATGGTTTTTTATGTGAAAGTAGAAAAGTAAGCAAACTTATGATTAGCTCCCCGACAACGACATCGATTTTGATGCACGCCTGTTGTAGGGTGTGACAAAAACAAATTTATTTCCCTAATGCAGTGCAGAGGCTGACCAAGGTCGTCTCACTTGTGGAACTTTCTCAATTGTCCACTTAATCTAATTCAGCTAAACTATTTCTTTTTGGTTTTTATTATTTTATGAAAACATTGGAATTGAGAGGATAAATGAAATGCTAAAATTTATATTAACATGCAATGACAGAATGTGATTAGAAAAGAAAGAATTTGACCTTTGTGGTTTGGTTTATGAGTTATATCATTCTCCTTGTCGGTGTTTAAATTTAGTTTGATAATTTAATTTTGAGATCTCATGCATGAATTACTATTATTTTATTTAGTGGTGTGAAATCTCGAATGCCTTTATCAATCTTAATTCTACCTCCTCCTGTAATCAAGGTTGATGACGCACCTCAATCGAAAGTGTGACATCTCCCAGAACCTAGCTCCATCGTATGTCATTTCACCCATTGAATGACTCAACTCCATCGTATGAAGAGCTTGTATCCAATAGAAGGGAGGGAAAAGATTTACTAAGTATAGAAATGAGTTTGAGTTCAGTGTCGTAGTGGACAATCGCGACACTTGTGCACTTCACTCTTGTTCACCACAAACTTAATAAAACATAAGAATTGAAGTGCAGAATAAAATGGAAACACTACCTCCTCCCCCGAGTCAAGTCTTGGGTTAAGCCTCTCATTTTTGAGGGTAAGAAGTCACTGCGGATTAAAAGAAGAGGAGAAAAAGAAAAGAAGAGAATAAAATAAAAAGAAGAGAGAGAGAGAATAATAAAATAAAAGAAAAGAAAATAAATTAAAATAATAAAATAGTTAATAATGAAATAAAAAGAAGAAGAAGAAGAATTGGGTGGATGAAAACACTTGATAAAATAAAAATGCATGAATTGTTATTTATAAAAGAAATCTAAGTTAAAATTACATTTAAAATAAAACTAAAACATAAATAAAAAGAAAACAAAGAAAATGAAGAACAGAAGGGGAGCAACAACCTCGGCACATCGGCTTTTCCTCCACGGGTGTTGAACTTCTTTTGCAGCAGCGGGGAAGGGCCTCCTTTTATAGAGGCAGGGAAAATGGATCCCTTGACCTCAAATTTTTGTATGAGATCCTTGGGGATCTCATTTTAAATTCTCCCCCGAAAACCCGCATGTATATGAGTTTGGAAACACCAGATAAAATCGGGTGTTTAAATGCTACAAGCGTCGCGATCTGTCTGAGGGTGGCCGAGGCGGGATTTTAAAATGTGAACAATAACTGGGATTATTTGTGTCCCACATCGAAACGGACAGCGAGGGGCGCGCTGGCTTATAAGCCAAAGCGCGGGATCACCGTGCAAAACCGCCTAGCGGGGATGAGCTCCCACACACAAAAATGGGCCGAGCCGCACTGCTCGGCCCATTCGGGCCTTCGGGTCCACTATGCTCGCAGTAATCCGCGGGGTCACATGCCAACGCTAGCCCGTGCGGGCTCTCCCCGCGCCATGCTTGGCCGACTGGGTCTATCCAGGCCTAGTTACGAGGCTTGCTGTCCAGGTTGAGGGTCTACTTGGCTTGACACTTGTTTTTTTAGCAAACACCTGAAAAATAACAAAGTTTCAAATACGTAAGTAAAATTCAGCACATTCCATAATTAAATTCCAAATTTCAAAATAACTTTCTTTTATTCATTTAAAACAATTTTCATTCCTCATTTCAAATTACCCATCATTTAATTAAAACATTGAAAATCATGGGTATTTAGATCAAGAATCCATTTTAAACCATTGAACATTGTTTAAAAATATGCATGAAATATGAGTCTGTCAACCATCAAGATGTGACTGAGTATGGATGTGAAGTTCCACCGTCAATGGTAACATCAAGCTTGAGTGTGTGTGTGGACATGGAAAAGAATATGCCAAATCAAAAGAGAAATGGTTTAAAGGCTTTGTTGATGCTTTCCCTTGGTCAACTCGTTTACAGTTTTGATATAAATTATTTAAACTGCTTTTAAACCGTTTTAATAAATGCGCTAACAAGTTTTGTCCCATTGGCGTGAGTTGGGAAGTCATTGGAGAAATCCTACCGAGTTTAGACTCACCTCCTGCTTGGGCACTATTGTGCGTTTGCAGATGTCATCTATCGAGACACAGGTAAATGTAAGGTATCTCGGTTCTTTAATGATGCTTCTTGATACCGTGGGCTTGGCTTGTGGAGTTGGAGCTTGGATCGGGTTGAGTGTTGCTTGTTGATGTCTCTTGGGAGTTTTGTGCTTGTGGTCTTTTTGGTTTTCTTTGAGTATGTCTTTTAGTTTCCGCTTGCACTTTGATATGGTTTATTGGTTTGGTTATGTTTTGAGTTTTATTTTGTACACATGCATCATATAAAGGTTTGGTTGGTTATTGTTTATGTAGTTTGGATGTTTTATCTTTCAAATGGCGAATCGTCCCCCAAATGTTCTCGAGGCCCTTAGCCTTTGGTGTCTTGGGGATGTCACCTAAGCCCTTGTAGCTGCCCCGTCACCCCTCAAGCCAATGAAGAGGGGTGAGATGTCACAGTATATGCAAAAGTAATAATACTATAATGGTAAGTGCAACACACACACGCACATCAAACTATATACATGATCTGGTAATCGAAAATCACAAACTCGGGTTGGGTCTAGGGCACCCACTCTAATGTTGTGGTTCCTTAAGGCGCTGTTATTTTTGGCATTGTCAATACCGCCCACCAATGATTTCTGCGTCATGAAAGGAAGGATTGATTTGTGTTATGTGAAAACTGTAGTCGCTGATTATATGACCCCGCTGTTTGGTAGTGATATTTCTCTTTCTTCTTTGCAGGTTCTGAGCAAGGAAAACCCTCCTCGCAAGACTTACGTTTATACATCGAATGTCCCAGTTGCTGCCCAGTGGATATGCTTGACAGTTGCACCATTTGATATCCTTGCAGACCATCATAACAGTCTAATAACCCACATGTGTTTGCCATCTGATTTGTCAAAACTCAGAAATACTGTCGCCTTTGTCCATAGTGCACTCAGGTCTGCCTTCTCTCTTTTCAAAGGTGAATCTTATGTTCTTTTATTAACAAGGGAACCTTTCTTGTATCTTTTAACGGGCACTGTTTAATTTGACATTTGTAGTCATTATGAGGATTATCTTGCTGCATCATTTCCTTTTGGTTCATACAAGCAAGTTTTTATACCTCCAGAATTGACAATATCTTCCTCTAGCGTGGGTGCTTCCATGAGCATCTTTAGTTCTCAACTGCTGTTTGATGAGAGGGTCATTGACCAGGTTGGCTTGCCACTTGAGTTTGTATCTGTTGGGTTTATTGCTGCTGGTCATTTTGCTTATCGTTTCATATTCTTAAGCCTTTTTATCCGTACATGATATATCTCAATGTAATGACAGTTGCCTTCTATTTTCTCTTTTTTTGAGTAAAAAATATGCTAGAATTTCTCGGTACCCTATTACATATGTTCACTTTTCTTTTGAGTGGATATATATATGTTCCTTGGTACAATTTTTGAGAGTAATTATTATCTAGAGAAAATAAGGGCGGGTATAAAACCCAAGAATGAAGGACTTTCATGGAAAGTTACCAAAAAAGGAATTATTGTGGAAGTTAATGAAATTAAAGTTTTTTCAATTGTTGCTGCTAATTTTTTTTACCAATGAATGTTTCTTATGCTAGTCAATGTGCCCTGTGAGATAAAGTAGTTGGAGCTTTCATCTTTTTAAGAGGTTAAGAGTGGCCCACCTGCTGAAAGCCTTTGCTATTCATCTCTGCTAGTAGCCTTAGATAATCGCTAATGAAAAGGATACATATCTGTTCTTTTACATTTTTTAAAGGCAGCCCTTTCTTTGCTGAAAATTCTACTCTTCATCCTACCTCGATGGTGGCATAAGCAAGATCCACATTCTAGGTTAACTCTTATCTTCGGAGGAAACACATGTTTTTATTCGGTTCTTATTACAAACTGGAAATCTGGCACAATAAATCTGCCTGAGACTATTTCTTCACTGTATCATATGCTTATTGGCAACAATACGCTGTTTCAGACTATAGATACGAGGATCAAGCTTGCTCATGCACTGGCTAGACAGTGGTTTGGGATATATATTTCTCCTGAGGAACCACTTGATGGTATGGTTTCTGTTCATGTTTGTTGCTTATATATGTGATTACAGTTGTTGGTGCTCTTTTTTCATTTTATAAAGGCTGGAAGAAGATTGATTAGTTGTTGTGGTTGGTTGTGCTTGTTGCAGACTGGTTGTTGGATGGGCTTGCTGGTTTTCTCACAGATTCTTATATCAAGCAATTTCTGGGGAACAACGAGGCACGATACCGAAGATATAAGGTTTGCTAAGGTTCTTTTTGCCATATGGAGGCATGGGCAGGCTGTTCTGCTAGCAGTGATAGAGCTTATGATATTAACTGCTTGAATTATAATTTAATACAAATCTTCAATTTTCATAGACCCTTTATGCAAAGTTGTTCTGCATGCACTTGCATCCTATTTATAATACAGCCCAAGAGATTTTCATGCAAAGATCACTGTACATGTTATTGTGTGGCGATGACCATAAGTTCAGGAAACTCTAAATCTATTTCCTCTTTATTCATATTGTATACCTTTGTGCTCAACTGTTTCATCTTTCTGTACCCTAGTCAGATGCTCCTTGTACTGTTTGCAGCCTTGATCCTAACCAACAGCACAGACTTAAGTTGTCCTGAGATGTTCTGTTTGTTTCTGTTGAAACAGTGCATCTTACATATCATTGAATTTTGTTATTCTGGTTTTCATATAATTTTGCTTCGTTTCTCTGAATTTCAGGCTAATTGTGCTGTATGCAATTCAGATGATTGTGGTGCAACTGCTTTAAGCTCCTCCGCTTCATCAAAGGATTTGTATGGCACCCAATGTATTGGTTTTTATGGAAAAATAAGATTTTGGAAATCTGTAAGTTTCCTTTTAATGATGTTTTGAATCTTTCTTAAAACGTCCAGTAGTGTAATTATTAAATATTTTGGTTTGATTTTTTTAGGTGGCAGTTTTGCAGATGCTGGAAAAGCAGATGGGACCAGAGTCCTTCCGCAAAGTACAAATGTTTAACTAGTTTTTTTTTTGCCTTTTTTACAGTTACTCTATCCCTTGTTTGTATTGTTTATGTATATGCACATATGTGCATCAGTAACTGCAGATTTTTAATCTGCTTCCAATTTCTGATGGCATTTTTTTGTTTCCACTGTATGTGATGCACAGATTTTGCAGATAATAGTTTCTCGAGCCAAAGACAAAACTCGCTCTCTGAGAACTCTTAGCACAAAAGTGGTCAGTACATGAACTGTACCATGCTTTTTATGCTGCTTGTTCTTGAGCTCTTTTTCCTCGCTTTTATATTACTAATGGACTATAACACTGTTCTTCTATTACCTACAGACCATTATTTTTTACTCTTTCCTCAGTGTATGGTTTATGTCATTTTTTGTTGTGTTTATGTATCTTTGTTGTAAAAAAGAAAGAATAACAGAGAGGATCATTAAACATTGTGTAAGAAAACAATAGAGGCATGAAAAACAATTACTGCCGACTTACACTGTGTTTGGTTCAGCCGAGAGTAGTGCATGGGGAAGAGGGGGAGGGGAGGGATTTTAATGTAGAGGAGGGTGAGGAGAGGGATTTTAATGTAGAGGAGAGGAAAAGGATTTTAATATTCCCTTGTTTAGTTTGGTTTGAGTAAGGAGGGAATGAATTTTAACGTGCCCTTGTTTGAATTGGAAGTAAGAGTGAAAAAATATCAATAGATGGGTAATTTTACCTTTATCAAATATTGGTATTTTTTTGTTTTTTCTTTTTAAAAATATAAATAGGATAATTTAATATTATTGCATGTGTAATGTGTTCATGAATTATTATTTTAATTGAGTTATAAATTTCATAAATATTAAATTAGAATGTGAGCTATTTGGTTAAAACATGGTTATTTTATGTCTCCCCTCCATCCAAATCTCCCAACTTTTGGGGAAAAAGGGGAGGGAAATTGCTTATCAAACCTAAGTGTTGACCCATTTAGGGGTGTCTTGGTTAAAACATGGTTATTTTATGTCTCCCCTCCATCCAAATCTTCCAAATGAATTTCTTGTCCAATGAAAATACTGATCGTTGACCCATTTAGGGTTTAATGTTCTGGTTTTGATACGAAATTGCTCATCAAACCTAAGTGTTGGGTCTGCTCCTTATTGGGCCTGGCTTTTTGGTTGGTTTACCTTGTATGGTCGTTTTTTACTTCACCATGTTTGTCCTGCTTCTATGGTGCTGTAAATTTTATATATGTATGCTATTATCTTTCATTGATATATGTATACCGTGAATTGTGGAATGCAGTTCCGACATTTTGCCAATAAAATTGGAAACCTTGAGCGTCCATTTCTGAAAGAATTTTTCCCTCGCTGGGTAGAATCTTGTGGATGCCCAGTTTTGAGGTGTGATTTATGCAAACTGAATATTGTTACTTCTGTAAGTTTTACAGCTTGGATAACTGATTTCAACTATTTTGATATTGTTTTTTTTGGGGCCTTTTTAATCAAGGATGGGGCTGTCCTACAACAAACGGAAAAATATGGTAGAATTAGCAGTATTGAGGGGATGCACAGCTGCTCCAGATTCCTGTTTTAATAGCAATCCTGATTCTGAAAACCGAGAAGGTAATGTAGGTTGGCCTGGTATGATGAGCATCAGGGTTCATGAATTGGATGGCATGTATGACCATCCGATTCTGCCAATGACTGGAGTTCCTTGGCAGCTGCTGGAAATACAATGCCATTCCAAACTTGCTACTAGACGCTTCCAGAAATCCAAGAAGGCTTTTAAACCTGATGGTTCTGATGACAATGGGGATGTTGCTACTGCTCTCAGCATGCGGCCCAAGTATGCCCTAACTGTTGCTGCTGTAAGAAGTATGGTTTAAAGAGCTGTGTACTAATTTTACTTCATTTCTGGAATTATTCCTTCTACAGTGTGGATTCCCCCTTGTTGTGCCTTAGAGCAGACCCAGAAATGGAATATCTGGCTGAAATTCATTTCTATCAGCCAGTGCAGATGTGGGTATGTTGAAACTTTTTTTAATTTTCTGACAACCATCACCTTAATGCCGCGCTTTTTGTAATCCAATTGTCAGTTTTTCTAAAGGAGCACATAATACTGAGCTTGCTATCAAACGCCATAACATTTTAGGGATACAGTTTTACCCCCCCCCTAAACAGTGGGATGCGGTGCAATTAGTGTCAATGTGTAATGGTTGAATTCTGGACACCATAATATACTGACTTTGTCTTTCAGTTTTGTTATGGTTTTGAGTCGATGGGTTGAATAAGAGGAATGAGGGAATCACGTGGCAAATGTGTTTTCTTTTTAAAATCTTTTTGGTAAGTTGGCCTCTGCAAACATGTCATCTTTTGGGAGGTGGTTTTCGATTTTTCATCTTGAACAGACTCCCTCTCGCTTATGTTGATAAAAAGAAAAGGCATCGATGCTAATGAACGGGATGCAAATGCTTTCGACACAACTTCCCATGAAAATACTTGGAAGTTTCTGTTTTAGATGTTTCTTCATTTCATTTCACTTTCCAGTTTGAGCCTGTTAATGAAATTCTAGTTTGGTAGGAGGGTTGATATAATACTCCTTTAAGTGCCTTTCCTTTTTAGTTTTTTATATTCCTTCATGTCGTTGTTGCTGTAGATTTTTTATCTTTCTAACCTTGTTGATCTTGGAATCTGTAAATGACTTCCCTGCATTCATATTTTAGAATTATTCAACAGTTCTAAGTATTATAGAAGTTTTGGACCATTGAAGGTTTTGTTTTTCTTAAGTAGGCCTTCATACCCTTCTATCCTGTGTTCACTTGTGTCCTACCTCTTCCCTCTGGCTGAATGCCTTTGTAAGTTAAAAGGTTTTTTTAGAAGTCTTTCATGTAATTGGGAGTGCTTAAGCAGGTCAATTTAAATGACATTTCATGGATTTAACTACCTCGTGAGTGTTTTTTCTAACATTAGGTGATGTGTTTGGATTTTGGGGAAACTGTTCTAAATCTAGTTCTTTATTGGTCCATTGTCTGGGCTTTATGGTTTCATCTTTTTGCGTTTCTCAGTTTTCCTGAGTTTATGTTTGCCTAGGTTTAGCGAGAGGTTTTTTTTGGGATTTTTTTTTATTTCACTTTAGTTGCTAGATTTTTTTTGATTGCCTTGAACTCTGCCTGCTTCATTTTTTTGGCGGGTTTCTTGGGTTCAAAGTAATGGATGCTTCTTTGAAAACAAACCCTCTTAGGCTAAACATATCTGGGATTTGTTGACCTTCGTAGTTTCATTGTGGGCCTTTGTTTCATATGAATTCACAAGGCTTCCTTTTCTGTAAACTTCTGTAGTGACTGTTTGGCTGCTTTCTAGAACTTGCTATTGTTGGTTTTTTTAATCTTCTCTTTCTCACCTCTATTTTCTTTTTTAGCTCTTCTGTTGTGTAATTCCTTTTTCCTCTTTCTTTTTTCAAGAACCCTTGTATTCCTATGGTATCTTTTTTTCCCCATATATTTTGTGTTTTTCAGAAAAAAATTACGGCTTCACTCAGGCATGTATCAGAATTAATTATGCTGAATTTGTTTTTTTGTTCATTGTTTAATTTTATTTTTAATTTTAGTTGCGTTGTGATGATGGAACTATTCATTTAGATTAATCAATTAGAGAAGGATAAAGATGTTGTTGCTGAAGCTCAAGCCATTGCATCACTCAAGATGCTGCCACAGTTTTCATTCTCTGTTGTTAATGCCCTCAATAATTTTCTCAGTGATCCCAAGGTTAGTAATTTTAGGAGTTTATTTGCTTCTGTGTTGTGGTGAGTATAAATTTAACATTTCTTATGTTTTAAGGCCTTTTGGAGGGTTCGAATTGATGCAGCATTTGCTTTGGCAGACACTGCATCAGAGGTATTAGAATTTTCCTTTTGTTTCACTAAAATCTTCAAGATGATTGCATGATTCGTCAGTCTTGTGTTTAACAAAATGTTTTATGGGCGAAGCATTCTTCTGCAATACAAGCAACACCTGTGTCTTGTGGCACTTGAAACCAAGTCTTTGAATTCTAAAGGAGTAAAATGTTTTCAATCCCTGTCACGACCGGCTTTCACTGGACTGTTTGGCTCAAGCTGTGTGAAAATCATTTTCCGGCTAGTTTGCTAAGACCACCGGAAGGAGAAGTTCGGAAGCCTAATTTCCGATGCATGGATGGGATGGTGAAATGACAGCGACTAAGTCCGGAACTCCGGAAGCTACAGTTCGGATGGTGATTACCAAAAGGTATGACCGGAAGCCAACATATCGGAAGACGCTCGACGGAGGAAGGGTGGAATCGCTCAAGGTCATCAGGGAGGTCGCATAAGGCTGTTTTGTGAAGATCTCTGGAGGCAGGCATTGCTCACCAGATGAGCAAGTTGAGGCGGCAACCGGAAGCACCCGTTGGACTCTACTATTTAAGTAGAGTGTAATCACTTTTTTTTATAACGAATCATCCTCCGATTCTCTTGAATTAAAGTATAAGCAACATTTCCCCCGTGGAGTAAGACAAAGTCCGAACCTTGTAAAACTTGTGTTGTTCTTTAGCTTCTATTTCTTTTTATCATTGTCTTCTGAAGGTTCTTGTATGTTCTGGTTTGGAAGGTCTGCGTTGCGATGCAGTGACTTGGGCGTGGTTGTCTTTCAAGTTCTGGACATCGTAAGCGCGGGTTCGCTTCGACACTTTGTTTCCGCCTAGTAAGTTCCGAAGAACATAACTTCTGATGGTTTATTTGGAAGTTGCATCATACCCAATAAGTGGTATCAAAGCTGGGGTTGAGGAGCTTCAGACGATCAGACCCTGGCCAAGGTGATTCATCACTCGGTTCAGTAGCATTATTTTTCCCTCGACCTTGTAGGAGAACCTTGGTAAGCTGGACCTGATCTCTCCTTGTGATGTTGTTTAGAAGTTAGTTTGAGTTCACAATTTCCGGAGGGACGGCGTTGAAGGAGAGTAAGGTCCGGGTGGAGATGTTTGACGAAACAGATTTTGGGTTATGAAGAATGCAGATGGAGGATTGTATACTGTAGAAGGACCTTGATCTTTTGTTGACAAGTACCAAGCCGGAAGCGATGAAAAAAGAAGAATGGAAGAGGTTAGATAAGAATGCGCTAGGGTTAATTTGGATGTTATTAGCCCGAAACGTGGCTTATAATATCCTGAAAGCGAAGACAGCTTCAGAATTCATGAAGACCTTTGCAGACATGTATGAAAAACCAACGACAATGAACAAGTTATTCTTGTTGCGAAGGTTGTTCGACATTAGAACGTCGGATGGTAAGCTCGCGGCGGATCATGTCAGTGACTTTACCATAATCCAGAGCCAGTTGGAGTCAGTGAAGGTGAACTCCGGAGATCCATAATATGTGCTATTGTTACTTTCTTGGATTCATGAATCTTGGGATGTGACGGTGACTGCTTTGAGCAATTTCAACGGAAAGGTTGACCTGAAGTTTGCGGATATTTGAGACTTGATCTTGAACGTGGAGATTCGCCGGAAGGAGATTCAAACATCTTCCGAAAATGTGTACACCGTGGAAAGAAGAGGACACACTGTTGCTCAGAAAAATCCCAAGAAAGGAAAAGAAAGGAGAAACTGGAGCAGGAGTAGCTTGACGGGAGGTGCTCCCCTGTGTTGGCAGCGTGGGAAGAAAGACCACCTTTAGAAGGATTGCAGTGAACGAATGGTGAATTTCTGAAAATATGCTTCTAGAAGTGGATCTGTGAATCCTGTGTCGGAAGATAGGAGTGACTTGCTCCTAAGTGCCACTAGTTCGCTTGAGTCTTGAGTGATAGACCCCGGAGCTTCATTCCACTCAACATCTGAGAGAAGAAATACGAAAAATTATACTTCCAGATGATATGACGAGGTACATTTTGCGGATGATAAAGCTCTCAAGATTGTGGGGAAATACGATGTTTTGATTTGGATAAGGGAAGGACGCTGGAGTTATGTGATGTGCGACACATACCAGGGTTAAGGAAAAGCATAATCTTGGTAGGATAATTTGACGACGCGGGTTTATGTACAATGTTCGTAGATGGTGCATGGTGGAAGATTTCACACAGCTCCATGGTGGTAGTGAAAGGAGTGAAGAACGAGATTTTGTACCTCACAAGAGTATCGGAAGGTGTGATGCATGCCGGTGAAACAACTTCCCTATAGATACGGCATGACCATCTAAGGCATTTGAGTGAGAAATAGATGAAAATCTTCACTGACAAAGGAATGCTAAAGATCGGTAACATGGAGTACGGAATATGCGAATATTGCATCTTTGGAAAGCCACGGAAGGTGCCCTTCCGAACAAAAGGTAAGACACCAAAGAACCAAAATTAGAGTTGATTCATACGAATATATGGGGGCCAGTTTCAGTTTAATCTCATAGAGGATCATTCTACTATGTAACCTTCATCGACGATTTAACACAGAAAGTGTGAGTGTTTTTCATTAATCACAAATCCAAGTTTTTTCGGAATCTTCATTTGGTGGAGACCCATGGTGGAGAAAAAGACCGGTTGCAGGATAAAGTGCTTATGGTCGGATAATGATGGGGAGTACGAAAGCAGAAAATTCCGGAGGTTTTGCTGGCGGAAAGGGATACGATTTGAGAAGACTGTATCAGGAACTCCAAAACATAACGAAGTTGCGGAGAGGATGAAACATACGTTAGTAAAGGAGCCTAGGAGCATGGGGATTCATGCATGATTCCCCAAAGTATTTTGGGCGGAGGCTTTGAACTGTGTGGCTTACCTGATCAACCAGAGTACTCCAATTGAGTAGTAACTTCTAGAAGTCTGTTGGTTCGGAAGGAAGGCCGACTTCATCCATCTCAAAGTCTTCGGTGCACTCGCTTTTGTCCATGTTGATGCCAAAGATGGATACAAATTGATGGCTAAGTCTTCAACGTGTTACTTTGTTGGTTATGACGATGAAGAGTTGGTTTTTGGCTCTTGGGATAACGGCTTTCAGAAGGCCGTTAGAAGTTGGAATGTGATCTTCAATGAAGAGATCCTGTTGAAGGATCGAAACCTAGAACAAATTTCCGATGAGAACAAAGTATCATCGGAAGTTGGAGGTCAAATGAATGGGCATCCAAAAGTTATGGATATTCTAGAAAATTTAGTTTCGGAAACACCAGACCAGCCGGAGGAGGTTCCTGAATGAAGTCAAGTTTCGATGGTGTTGCCAAGGCTTGAAGTACCGAAAAACTCAAGGACCGCAGAGGCTCGAGTTGAAGTTCTGGAAGGAAGTATTCCGAAAGTTGTAGTACCAGAAGAAGCACAGCCGTAGAGACAACTGCGGTGATCCACCAGAGTGAGGTGCCCTGTGCAAAGATACCGAAGTAGTTTGCACCACTTTTTTCTTACAGACAATGGAGAGCTCGAGAGCCCAGAGGTGGTAAGAAGTTTGAGAGACTCAAAACTGTGAGAGTTAGCCATGTGGGATGAGATCAATTCCCTCTCTGTGTTCGAAACATGGGAGCTAACGAAGAGGCCAGCTGGGAAGAAAGTTTTGGAAAACTAATGGGTATATCAGCTAAAGGAAGAAGCAAATGATTGACACAGGTGCAATACCATGCTAGTCGTAAAGGGGTTTCAACAAATGAAAGGCGTGGATTTCTCAGAAATCTTTTCACCGGGAGTTAAACATACGACTATTCAGATGATGTTGAGTATTGTTGCAACGGGGCTTCATTTGGAACTGTTGGATGTGGAAACAACATT
The DNA here is from genome assembly GCA_963277665.1 of Viscum album. NCBI lineage: Eukaryota > Viridiplantae > Streptophyta > Magnoliopsida > Santalales > Viscaceae > Viscum > Viscum album. The sequence continues at coordinate 826,498,794 of OY728132.1, forward strand.
CTTTCACAGGGACTTGGATGAGGAAATATACATGGAGCAACCAGCTGGTTTCATGGAGCATCAGAATAAGGAACTTGCGTGCGGACTCCAAGGGAGCCTTTACGGATTGAAGTAAGCACCAAGGAATTAGAATCAGAAGTTCAATGACTTCATGAAGGAGTGAAAGTTCATCTAGAGCAATGCTGACCATTGTTGTTACCGGAAGGCGTTCGATGATGGGGGTTTTATCATCTTACTTTTCTATGTTGATGATATGCTTATTATAAGTCTGGTGAAGGAAAGAATCAACAAGCTAGAGGCCGAATTGTACGAAAGTTTTGAGATAGAGGATCTCGGTCCGACTAAATGGATCTTAGGGATGTGGATAGCGGGAGACCTAAGTTCTGGTACTTCATACCTGACTAAGGCTGATTACATCATGAAGTTGGTGGGGCGCTTCAACATGAGCGAGGCGAAATCGGTTACCGCACCCCTGACCTGACACTTCAAGTTAAGCAAGGAGAAGACACCATGAACGGAAGCTGAGATCGAGTACATGGTGAATGTTCCATATGCATTAACCATCAGAAGTTTGATGTACGCCATGATTTCTACTGTCCGGACATTGTGCAAGCTGAGAGTCATCAACAGATTCATGTCAGTTCCTAAAAGAGAACATTGTGAGGTTATAAAGTGGATTCTCCGGTACTTGAAGGGTTCCAGAAGCATGACACTTTGATTTGGAACATATGAGTCGTTATAAGGTTTTGCGGACTCAGACTTTGGGGGTGATTCTTACACTCGAAAGAGCACCCCCAGTTTTGTGTTCACTTTAGGAGGGATGAAAGTTAGCTGGATGTCAAAGCTTCAAATGATAGTTACACTCCCGACAACAGAAGCAAAGTACGTTGCACCAACAGAAGCTTGAAAGGAGCTGATCTGGCTGAATGGTGTATTTGAGTTTTTATTTAAGGTATTGGGTCTGCCCGTAAGCCCATTTTCTGCTTTAAATGTTTTTTTAATTCTTTAATATCTCCATTTTTTATTGTTTTACGGTGATTCCACCTCCCTCTCGAAGCCAATATCCCTAGGATCACCCCCATTATCGGTTTCACATTTTTGGAGCTTATTTGAACCGCAAATTAGGGCGATCTTTCTTAATCATTCTCAAATCGACCAGTTTTGAAGAGATAAAATGATTCTTTCACAACTCCTTCAATTTTCGTTATTTTCCCCCCATTTCAGTCCCCCCATGACCTAATATGACTCATTCGAGCCTCCATACTAGTTTTGGTTACTTGGAGATTCAGATTTTGGTGGATTTAGGGCAATCTCTTCAAGATTTCTGCAAGTAAGTCTTTCTCTCTTTGATTTCTTCTCTTTCCTTAGGGTTTCTTTCACCCTTTCTTGAGTTCTAAAATGTCCAGAAGTTAGGGTTCGTGCCTAGGGTCTAACTTCCTGTCTTTTGGGTGAAATATTGTGGTTTTAGGTTTCTTTTCACTTCCTTGAGGTGCGGCGGTGGTGCGGTTGATGTTTCGCACCAATATTTGAGGGTTTTGACACTTTTGGTAGGTGATTCCATGTGTGATCATTTCTAGATGAGTTAGTTTGCTTGAATTACTTATTTTGCATGTTCCTCATATGTTGTGTGTTGTGCGAAAACTGTTTATGATGGATTTGGTTAATCATTTAATTTTATAGTTGAATTTTAGTTTGAAATTGGGTGTTTTTCATGTGTAACCCTTGGGGTATTGTTTGGGTGTGTTTTATAACATATGAAATTGGTGTAATAAATCTTGTTGGGCTGCCAATTCTGCTTTGGTAGGGTCTTGGTGTGCCTTTGGGTTTAAAAGAGGGTCTTTTAATGAGTTTTATGTGTGAAACCATGTAATGCCTCTTGAAAGCGTTTTATGAAAATGTGTGTTTTTCATGTGCATCTTTTGTGGTATTATTTGAGGTGATTTTATGATACTTGAGAGTGGTTAAATAAATATTGCTAGGGCTGCCAATTCTGATTTGGATTGGTATTGGTGTGATTTTGGCTTTGAAAGAGGATTTGGAATTGGGTTTTGTGGGCAAAACATAGCTATACCCCTTGGGTTGGTTTTGTGAAAATTGTAAATGATTTAATGAGTTACACAAAGTGTGCAATGGTTGCTTATGTACTGTTTTGGTGGTAGTATGTTCTTAAAATGAGTTTTTGAAAGATAAAGTGTTCAGTTTTTATGTCAAACGTTTTGGTAATGTTTTGTAATTTGTCGAGATGATTTATGAAATTGTGATGTGGGTGCGAAACATATTTTCGGGCTGTTTTGTGTGAGTGTGATGTGAAAAATGGACTTTGTTTATGAAAAACGTATTATGTAACATGTGAGTGGGCTGTTATGTTTTTTTTTAAAAAGTTGGGGCTGAAGCCTCAATTTATTTTTTAAAGCAAATACCTCTTTAAGACTGGGTAGAGGGAGACCCATTACATAACCTGAATGCCCAAGGCCAAGTGGCTTGAATACAAGGCTTGAAATCCCATTTTTTGGCTCAAAGGACCCCTCGGTGAACAGTACTGCTACAGTACCCGCACTGGTACAGTACCACCGCCACAACAGTACCTGCTACAGTCTCTTCGCCACTACAGTGTCGTCGCTGCAAACAGTTCCGTCGCTGCTACAGTACTGCTACAGTACTGCTACAGTGCTCTGCTACAAATACTGCTACAGTACCTGGAAAATTCATCCCTACCCGGATTTGATCCTGGGTCTTTTGGATGCCAAGCAGGAGCCTATACCATTTGGGTACAAGCTCGTTGGTAGAGTGGACTGTTATGTGATGTTTAACATCTTGGGAAAGATTTTATAAAATTTTTAAAGTATTTGTTGAATTGTGAAAGATGTGCAAAATGTGTTGTGACCTATTTTGGTGTGAGTTTGATTTCAAAATCAATTTGAATGAAAAGGTGGATTTTGTGACTTGTGTGATGTACATGTGGGCTGTTTGGTGAATGTTTGATGTGGAAGTGATATTTGCATGTGCAAATTAAAAGATGTGCAAAATGTGTTGTGGGCTATTTTGGTGTGAGTTTGATTTCAAAATCAATTTGAATGAAAAAGTGGATTTTGTGACTTGTGTGATGTACATGTGGGCTGTTTGGTGAATGTTTGATGTGGAAGTGATATTTGCATGTGCAAATTATATTTCTTGTCTTGTTGAACTTGTTTGAGCACAAGAGGGAAACTCGAGTATCTAGGTGGGTGGACGTGTACTAGTATGCTAGTGAATACGTGGGGTTTGATCTCAGTTTCACGTAGCAAGTTTGACTCTTACAACACTAACTAAACTATGATAATGATGATTGAGGACTACTAGGTTATGGGTATGTTCCCTACTAGTGGTTCGTGCATGAGAACGGATATTGTGACGGTTACTGTCATCGAGATGCGAGGTACCTGAGACCCACAATGAGCTAGTGCCTAGGGGTTATTTTCTATTGCTTGTGCTCATTAGTTACTTTGTGCTTACCGTCGGCATACAGTATGGTTGGCTGGAAAATTCAGTAGTGTTGACATTATTTTTAAAAGTGTTGATTCTTAATGATATCCCACTTGAAAACTGTTTTAATTTTTAAGTTGCATCTTTTAGAAATTGTAACTAGCATTTCCTGTTTATGAAAACTTGCAAGCTTTTCGTCTTTGAATGTTTATCACTTGGAATCTCTTAGTGGTGGTATCCTACCGGGCATTGGCTCACACTCTACTTACACTCTTGGGTGTAAGTAGACTTGGTTATTTTTGTTGCCGCAGGTTGGGTACAGTTTTTAGTGCCTGTGGTTTGGGTTTCTTGCAGGTCCTTGGTGGTGAAGTCTTGTGGAGATGGCTTGAGGGCGGTGCCCCTTGCAATGAGGGTTCTTGGACTGTTTATTTTTGGTTTTGTACCTTTTTATAGTCTTGGTGAGTTGTTTTAAACTATGTAATTCAGTTCTGAATTTTTGTAAAAGATTGTTTGGTTTGAAAAATCCAAATTCGTTTTATTGGATTCATTTGTTGTTTTAAGTTTATATGCTATGGTAAATCGTTCGCAATTCTCATTTTATGATACCCGGACACTTGTGCCAGCCCATGGGGATCGGGAACGCCCTTCGGGACCTGTCACAGGCCGGGTTTGATGCTGGTTTCGGTGGCGACCAGATTTGGTTCGTGACAAAGTGGTATCAAAGGAGGTTCAGGTTAACTCTTTAGGTCATGTTATTTGGGGAAGAGTCCGGATAGTCTGGAATTAGGATTGTCGGGACTTGGTATTCTAGTTTTGGGTAGTGTGCCTGATCACCACACCTAATGACGACATTCATGTTGCCAAGGGAAGTCGGGATTTATCTAAGTCCTTTGATTTTCTTGGTTTGATGACGATTAGTGGAAATGAAAAGAGAGTTGAGTTAATGGTCTTAGTGATCTCGCAGGGCCTGACAAGCCATGTGGAGCCGGGGATATTCCCTAGAACCCTCTCTGTGACGGTGAAGTGATTGGAATATGGTCGCCCACTATATGTCCAAGTCACCCACTGAAACTAGTTTCCTCTCGCATTGTCTTGTGTTCTTTAGTTTTGAAATCTTGGAACTTTGGTTTTAAAGTGACTTGGTTTTAAGAAGTGTAAAGTTTTTGTGAAATGATTTTCAAATAGAGAGAGTGGTTTGATTTATGAAATGCTGGAACTGAATTTTCAGAATTGTTTTGAAATGGAAAATCGTGTGCTTACACCTCTTTTGAAAACAAGGACTATATTGAAGTTGGTTTTGAAAAAGTGTTTCCAATAGAGTTTTCTAAACAATCAAAGGGTGTTTTAATGGGATGAGACGTTTTGAAATTGATGTGAATAACTTGAAAGTGAGTTCTTATCTAAATGGTTGTGTCTTTCTGAAAAGTTTTGTAAGATGTGAATTAGGATTTTGATCTCGTGGTTAGCGGTTTTGAGAAAAAAGATGTGTTGGTTGGCCATTTTGGTTTTGAAAAGTGGAAAGAATTTTTGTTTTAACCTTTGGTATTTCTGTGAGAGACCACATGCATGGGGTTATATGGGACGATAGATGGTTGATGGCACGACTGGATGTGTGCCGGGACGGATATGAGGAGGGTGCTCGGTGTGGCACAAAAACATGCATGTGTGAGGCCAATGGGGTACCATTGGTGGATACGCTAACCGCTGAACCGTTTGTTTTCAAAGAAATGTTTTTAAAGAAAAACATGATGTCTTGATGAATTGTTTGGGATTGTGTATATTATGTGTTTTTGGAAAATGTTGATGTTGTGGGATGTTTTGAGTCCATGAACCCCTGTTGTTCGAACCGTGTTTTGGGTTTGTGTTTGGTCGGTAAGCTGGGTAGAAGGATCAGTTAGTTGTCTCTTCTGAGATATGTTTCGGGACACCTTTACGGTGGTTCCCTTCATGTGTTTGGATCCGCTTTGTGGCATGTTTTGACCAATGAACCAGCTTGGTTGGGTCCTTGGGTTCTCTCATTGGATAAGGTACACCCCCATTAAGGGTTAATGCACAATTAAAGTGCAACCCGGATTGTTTCGCCGTTGGAAAATCCTCCAGTTGATCAATATAAGGAATCTTTTACCGATATTTGTTGATTGAGTCTACAACTATTCGTTTCTTTGATTTGTGGATCCTCTTGTAGCGGGAGAGTGCTCGTGGAAGGTTGAAAGAAACCTTAGTTTCTTAAGTTGCCTGATTCGTCGAAGGTGGAAGTGGTCTGGGGTTGTTAGTGTGGATGAGTGTCTCGATGGTGTCTAAGAGGGCCTCTGGGTTTTTCAGTTTCTTTGAAGCAGGAGTTCTTTTTAAACCACCAGTTTTGGGAATCTGGTCATGAGAGGCTATTGTGACCACTTTCTGGACTTGTGTGTTGTTTAGGGACTTGACATAAGGTCCCGTTCCATGTATTGTTTCTATCAGTCACATTGGTCATGTTCGGTGACGCCATGTGATGTCATGTGCTTGTTTGGTTGTAAAGGTGAAGGTTGTGCAATCCTATGAGAGTCTCTGTTATGTTGGGAGTATGTCACCCTTGGAAAAAACGTCAAAGTCCTCTGTTTCCGAGGGAGGTGTTTATATGCGTCCTTTCCTTCTATTGTTTCTCACCTGAAGAAACAAGGTGTGATGTGTGTGCATCTTCTAAGACCTTGTTTTAGTGAAATGTTGGGTTAGGGTAAAGTGAGTTTGGAATGTGTTAGTTCTTGGTAAACTTATCGGGGGTTGCGGTGTAGTTGTTTGTATCACCGGAAGAAGTTCTGTTCAGGTGGTTTCCAAAGCCTAACTACGAGGCTGAAGATGCTTCAATCATTTGAGCTCCAGCCATAGGTCCTGGAGAGAAGCTGACACGTAGTCGGGGGAGATCCGAAGGTCGTTCAAACCCTTGTACAAAGTTCTATCCTCAGTATGAATGATAGGAAGAGTTTAAACCTCTGGTGTCATCATCTTGTTCCAGTTGTTCCCGTTTGGTGGTAGAGGTGGGAGGACCTCATTTCCATGTTGTAGTCTGAGTTCATACTTTCCCCCTTTGGTTTCGACTGGGTATTTGGAGAAAGGTTTGAGTTTGGCTAGACAGGTTGAGGGCACGGTTTGCGCAGGGTTAGTATTGACCATGCCCCAGAAAACCATGTAGATGGAAGGATCCTCACGGTTAGCGCACGGTTTCCCAACCCATGCGGACTAACCGTGTGGCTATCCCAACTCTTTAAATTTTGGGGTCTTTCTGTACTGGCCTGTGTTGGTCAGTTAAGATGGTTGGTTCTTATGGTGGGGAAACCCACTATGAGTCTTATATAAGTTCTTTTGTAAAGGTCCGATGGAAGTATACCCCTTGAACCGGGGAGTCCGTTCAGGCCTCCCCTGTTAGTGTCCTGAATCTGTCTCGGGAAAATTTAAGTTGTCTCTTATGGTGGGGAGCCTATTTGTGTCTCCCCATACTAGTAACTCAGATTGGTACTTGGTCTTAGCCTGGTGGGAGGTAGTCTCATTCGAAGCAATCTAACTACCAACATCTTCCTGGGGTAAACGTTGGGATTGGAGAGTGCCCAACAATTTTGTTAAAACAAAGTAAGTGTAACCTTGTTCATTGTTGTTGTTCGTCTAGGTAGATTACTTGAGTCTTGTTCATATAGTGTTTTAGGAGTTTCCTTTTGGGGATAAAGTCTGAATGTTCTTGATCATTTCAGGAAATTGATGTAAGTTTTGGTTTGTGAGAGTATTCCTTCCTTAACTGATCACTGGAGGTGTTTTAGCCTTTTGGGGGTGGACCAAACTTGGCGAAGGAGTACATTTCTGGTCTATCAGTTGGGTTTGGTTTTTGCTTTTGGCATTGTTGTGGCTTTCCGGGGGTGGAAAGTTTTATGGTGGGGAGAATTGTCACATTCATAACTTCTTTAGAAGACATTTTTCATTTAATTTCAATTCTTGATTTGTTTTGGGGGTTTCCTATGAATTTTGGTGGAAATGGTAGGTTTTGAAAATTTGGGCAAACCGTGAGCCCATTTCCAGATTTAAAAACCAATTTTTTTTGTTTCATAACTCCTTCATTTTTCAACATTTTTCATCCATTCCAATTCATAAATGGCCTCCCCTGACCTATTAACACCACCATGTCAATTTGGATCCTTTAGAAATCCATAATCATGGTGTATTTGGGTTTTTATTTAAGGTATTGGGTCTGCCCATAAGCCCATGTTCTGCTTTAAATGTTTTTTTAATTCTTTAATATCTCCTTCATTTTTTATTGTTTTTCGATGATTCCACCTCCCCCTCGAAGCCAATATCCCCAGGATCACCCCCATTATCGATTTCGCATTTTTGGAGCTCATTTGAACCGCAAATTAGGGCGATCTTTCTTAATCATTCTCAAATCGACCAGATTTGAAGAGGTAAAATGAATCTTTCATAACTCCTTCAATTTTCATTATTTTTCCCCATTTCAGTCCCCACATGACCTAATATGACTCATTCGAGCCTCCATACTAGTTTTGGTTATTGGAGATTCAGATTTTGGTGGATTTAGGGCGACGTCTTCAAGATTTCTGCAAGTAAGTCTTTCTCTCTTTGATTTCTTCTCTTTCCTTAGGGTTTCTTTCACCCTTTCTTGAGTTCTAAAATGTCCAGAAGTTAGGGTTCGTGCCTAGGGTCTAACTTCCTGTCTTTTGGGTGAAATATTGAGGTTTTAGGTTTCTTTTCACTTCCTTGAGGTGCGGCGGTGGTGCGGTTGATGTTTCGCACCAATATTTGAGGGTTTCGACACTTTCGGTGGGTGATTCCATGTGTGATCATTTCTAGATGAGTTATTTTGCTTGAATTACTTATTTTGCATGTTCCTCATATGTTGTGTGTTGTGGGAAAACTGTTTATGATGGATTTGGTTAAGCATTTAATTTTATAGTTGCATTTTAGTTTGAAATTGGGTGTTTTCATGTGTAACCCTTGAGGGTGGGGTATTGTTTGGGTGTGTTTTATAACATATGATATTGGTGTAATATATCTTATTGGGCTTCCAATTCTGCTTTGGTAGGGTCTTGGTGTGCCTTTGGGTTTAAGAGAGGGTCTTTTAATGGGTTTTATGTGTGAAACCATGTAATGCCACTTGAAAGCATTTTATGAAAATGTGTGTTTTTCATGTGCATCTTTTGTGGTATCATTTTAGGTGATTTTATGATAGTTGAGAGTGGTTAAATAAATATTGCTAGGGCTGCCAATTCTGATTTGGATTGGTATTGGTGTGATTTTGGCTTTGAAAGAGGATTTGGAATTGGGTTTTGTTGGCAAAACATAGTTATACCCCTTGGGTTGGTTTTATGAAAATTGTAAATGATTTAATGCGTTACACAAAGTGTGCAATTGTTGCTGATGTACTGTTTTGGTGGTAATATGTTCTTAAATTGAGTTTTTGAAAGATAAAGTGGTCAGTTTTTATGTCAAACGTTTTGGTAATGTTTTTTAATTTGTCGAGATGATTTATGAAATTGTGATGTGGGTGCGAAACATGTTTTCGGGCTCTTTTGTGTGAGTGTGATGTGAAAAATGGACTTTGTTTATGAAAAGCATATTATGTAACATGTGAGTGGGATGTTATGTGATGTTTAACATCTTGGGAAAGATTTTATAAATTTTTTAAAGGATTTGTTGAATTGTGAAAGATGTGCAAAATGTGTTGTGGGCTATTTTGGTGTGAGTTTGATTTCAAAATCAATTTGAATGAAAAAGTGGATTTTGTGACTTGTGTGATGTACATGTGGGCTGTTTGGTGAATATTTGACGTGGAAGTGATATTTACATGTGCAAATTATATTTCTTGTCTTGTTGAACTTGTTTGAGCACAAGAGGGAAACCCGGGTATCTAGGTGGGTGGACGTGTACTAGTATGCTAGTGAATCCGTGAGATTTGGTCTCAGTTTCACGTAACAAGTTTGACGCTTACAACACTAACTAAACTATGATGATGATGATTGGGGAACACTAGGTTATGAGTATGTTCCCTACTAGTGGCTCGTGAATGAGAACGGATATTGTGACGGTTACTTTCACCGAGATATGAGGTACCTGGGACCCACAACGAGCTAGTGCCTAGGGGTTATTTCCTATTGCTTGTGCTCATTAGTTACTTTGTGCTTACCGTCGGCATACAGTATGGTTGGCTGGAAAATTCAGTAGTGTTGACATTATTTTTTAAAGTGTTGATTCTTAATGATATCCCACTTGAAAATTGTTTTAATTTTTATGTTGCATCTTTTAGAAATTGTAATTAGCATTTTCTATTTATGAAAACTTGCAAGCTTTTCGTCTTTGAATGTTTATCACATGGAATCTCTTAGTGGTGGTATCCTACTGGATATTGGCTCACACCCTACTTACACCCTTGAGTGTAAGTAAACTTGGTTAATTTTATTGTCGCAGGTTGGGTACAGTTTTTAGTGCCAGTGGTTTGGGTTTCTAGTAGGTCCTTGGTGGTGAAGTCTTGTGGAGATGGTTTGAGGGCGGTGCCCCTTGTCGTGAGGGTTCTTGGGCTGTTTATTTTTGGTTTTGTACCTTTGTTATAGTCTTGGTGAGTTGTTTTATTGGATTCATTTGTTGTTTTAAGTTTATAAACTAGGGAAAATCATTCCCAATTCTCATTTTATGATACCTAGGCACTTGTGCCAGCCCGTGGGGATCGGAAACGCCCTTCGGGACTTGTCACATGCTGGGTTTGGTGCCGGTTTCGGTGGCGACCAGATTTGGTTCGTGACAAAGAGCGTCATCTGCATTTAGGCCTACCGTATAAATCCATTTGCTGCTGACCACCTGTTTACCTGCCGGAAGGGGGACCAGATCCCGGGTATGATTGTCGTCCAGAGTCTTCAATTTATCCCGCATTGCTTGAACCCACCTAGGGTGATATTTGGGCTTCGCCAACCGTGTGAGGAATATATATCGTCTCCAGGGCACAAAGGCCTTTGTATGCAGTTGTGTATAGAGGTGTATTCTGGCAAGATCGAGTACCTTTCCGCAATGCAATGGGCAAATCGTCTGTTGCCGGAGCAGTAGCGTCGGACGAAGCTGGGGAGATAGTGTCCTCGGCCTGGACGGGGGACACATTCGATGGGCGATGAGAGTAGACAGTGCCAAAACGGTGATCAAACAGAGTGGGTCACCTGAGGCAGAGATTGGTGGAATGTGACAGGAAGACAATCATCAATAGTGGTGTCTAGGTGAGAAGAGGGAGGAGAGAATGGAGAACTCTCAACAAAAGATATATCAGCAGAGATGATATAACACCGAAAGTCTAGAGAGAAACATCGGTATCTGCGCTGAGTGCGGGAATATCCGAGGAAGTGTAATGGAGAGATTTTAGAGAAAATTTTGAGAGATTGGGACAAGTGTCACGTACATAACAAAGACACCCAAACACACGGAGTCGAAGCGGACGTGGAGGGAGAGAGGAGAACAGAGTCTGAAAAAAAACCTCCCCATGAAGGATAGAAGAAGAAAGACGATTTATGAGGTAGGTAGCAGTAAAGATAACATCCCCCAAAAAATGAAGAGGCACCTGCATGTGAAACAAGAGGGCACGAGCAGTCTCTAGAATATGATGATGTTTAGGCTCGACTACTCCATTATGCTAAGGTGTATCAGGGCATGATGTTTGATGAATGATGCCGTAGAGGAACCAGGTGTCGAGGTGGCCCGATGATTGTGTATAAGCTAGAGCTTGTCCATGGAGAGGTCCAGGGTGCGAGGGAGATCAGGTGATGGGCAACATCGACGAGAGGTGTCTGAACCTGCCGAGGTGGCTGAGATGGACGTCCATGAAGAACCCAACACCAATCAATGTTATGGCCACACTTGTTACAGTGTTGATAGAAAGGTCGATTACGACCCCCAGCACGACCACGAGTACCTAAAAAACGACCACCACCCCAGCCTAGTAGGGCGTATGATCTGTAGTGTCAGGAGACAGCGTAATTATGAGCTTTTCCAAGATGATGATAGACTATTGGAATCTCAAGAGAGGAGGGGCTGACCAACATCTCTGTGGCAGTTGTAGCATACTCGAGGTCAAGGCCGTGTAGAAGGATGAAGAGACAGTGCCGATCACGCTTGGCCAAAGCAGCCTCCGATGTTTGCGGAAGGGCCCAAAGCTCTAGTAACTCATCATGGCGAGTTTTCCATTCGGTGAAATATATCGGGAAAGAACGGTGCTGCTAGCGGATGATGGATAGGCAGTGAAGAACATCTGATACCTAAGCCAGATTATTGGTTTCGGAATACATGAGGGTTAAGAAATCCTAGAGTTTCTTAACCGTGTTTACCGTTCGAGTCACATCTTTGACAGAGCGCTCTATCGAATTGACATGCAAGGTGAATATTTTTCTGTCGGCAAGCTTCAAGACCCTGTATTTTGGATTTGAGAGTGGTGGGGGAGGAGCAACGAAGTGTGAGTTGAGATCCATCCCGGTGAGAGACATAAGCACCGTTTTCCGCCAGACAGGGAAGTTAGTTGTATTAAGCCTCTCATAGACAAGGCGAGTGGAGGCGGTGATCAACTGTGGAAGGACAGAAGAACTCAGTGAAGATTCTGCCATTGGAATAAGGATGGACAGAAGAGGCTACAAGGATATAGCAAATAGTTCAACAGGAATGGCTGATAATGGCAATATAGGCCGCAACAGGAAGAGTCGGGCGTCTAGGGAGAGTTGCGCAGGAAGTGGCCTCGGGCCGGTACGTGGCGGAGATCAGAGACCCCAACAAGTGGAGAGCCACTTTTGGTTCGGGCGGGAGTAGGGGCCATTGGCTGTCGCGCAGAAGCAAAGGGAGAAGAGGACCGATGGGGGGGTTGCGACTGTCGGGGTTGAGGTTTGTCCTGCAAGGAGGTCGCCGCGCAACCGGCTGGAGGGGTCACATCAGATGAGACAGGGCGAGCCGGCGATGGGGCGAGCGACGCTGGGGCGGCCGCACAGATGGGCCGACGATGGAGGTGTGTGGGCTTTTCGCAGGAGGCAACGATGCCAGGAGATGGGGAAGCAGGAGGGGCCGACGATGGGAGGCGGGGCTTTCGCAGGAGGCGCCGACGATGGGAGGCGGAGCGTCCGCAGGAGAGGCCGACGACTGGAGGCGGAGCGTCCACAGGAGAGGCCGACAACTGGAGGGGCCGGCGTGGTGGGCCGTCGAGGGCACAGTGCTGCCGTGCGGGAGGGCCGGCTTCTAGGCGAGGGGGCTGCCTCGAGGGAGGGTCGGTGAGGGCGCAGGGTTGCCATACGAAGGAGCAGCGGATGAGGAGGGTTTGGTTAGATAATCTCCTCTGATACCATGTAAATATGTACTAGTCCCTACCTCAATGAGAGGAGGAGACATTCTTTTATAGATAGATGAGTCTAATTACAAGTCGGAAGAATCTAATGTGGGACTCGGAAAGTCACTTAACCCGAAAATATAATTAACCGGGTTTAACAATAGGAAACAAGTGTGTGAGAGAGAGAACAATAGTTTCTATTAGTTTCTGCAAACCGAATTTTAGCAGGAAAGGAATTGAAGAATGAAGAAGAAGAATGAAGAAGGTGGATCTCCCCGAGGCCCATGGCCGTAGCCCCCATTCTGTACAGCTGATCCTTCTCAAAATACCATGCTGTCCCCTCCCACTACTCCCAACCACCCCCATTTATTATCCCCAAGCCACTAACTAAAGGAAAAGTACTTAACTGCCCCTGGCAGTGAATACCCCCCCAACAAACAGACCCACACACCCATCCCTACCCATTAATAACATCACATGGACAATCCCTTGTTCCGATCACTTTCCATGTCTGGAAGAGAGAGTGAGGAAGAGTGTGTAGTCAGTCATCCATTCCCTCACCAACCTTGATGTTGGAGAAAACACCCGAAACTCAACCATTTGGGCGTCGGTAAGGTTATCCGACCCGGGTGGTGATTCTAAGAAATCATAAGAAAATACAACATATATTATAGCCACACACAAGCCCCACCCGTGGGTTCGTACTAAGACATCACTACCAATACCCATAATAGTTACCACACCACCACCACATGCTAACCACCACCACATGCTAACAACCGCTGCTCACACAAGACAACCACGGAAATCATTAACTTCCCATTTAATCATATCATCATTTCGATTTCCAGAATTACCATTTTATCAGCCTCGTTACATTCATTATGCCATTCATTTATCCACATTTAATGTCAAACCATTCGTTAGTCATGGTCTATGTTTATCTCAGCCGTTGACCTTTCACTTCAACCATTAATAGTTCATTAACAGCCCCCTGCTTATTAAAATTCCAGCCCTCTACACATTATCATATTCATTAATGCAACCATATTCCATGCTATTGGGCAACTATGACACAATCCACGTCATCCTCCTCTCATGGCCACATCAACTGCCACACAAACGCAAGCCAACCACCACCGTTCCATCCCAGACCAATAGCTACAACATCATTCCACCTCTCACACAACAATTACCACTTCTCACCATGCCAACCATGACCAACTCCGCCAACACCCGGTGCTCAGCTTGGGCCAACACCCAAACGAGGCTACTCTATCCACAGCAAGGGCAACACAATCAACAGCAGCAAACCACAACAACCAGCAGCGAATCACATCAAGCAATCACTCTTCAATCATTCTTTTCATATGAATTAATTGTGGGCAGCATAAACATCATCACCAAAATTCCAAATTCCAAGAAATCGTTTTGTTACCATCTTTAAATGATTATCCTTTTATGTGAGATGGTCCAAACATTTCAACAACAAACAAGGCCTCTACACAATAGTCACATCAATCAAAATCCATCAACATATACCAATAACAGGAATTAACATAAAGCTCATGCGATTCACCTTCCCCCCCTTCAACTTCACCAGTCTGGTTATTATCTTCGTTCAATTTATACCATCCACCCAATGAAAAACAGAAGTATGCTAGTTCCACAATTGCATATAAATAAAAAGAGAAGCCTTGAATCCCCTATCTCAATTGAAACTTCACAATCGCTGCGTAGAACGATGAAGAAACTCCAATCACAGACCACCCGGCACACGAGGATCAACCACAAGGCCTATGCACGACCATTCCCCATCAAGAGCACAACACAACTACATCAAAACTGAATCACCATTGCTGTCACAACTTCTTCTAAGAAGAAGGAATGAGAAGGGAGTCAAGCAGAAGAGAAGAAGAATCACTTGGATCACGAGAAGGTCAATGTTTTGAAGCCAAGGGCCAAAACCAATCAAAGGGTGCTAAAAGGTCTCCAAGGACGCACCTCTGGTCGCTTAGGGTTCGGGAAAAAATGAAGTGATTTGGAAGAATTCGAATGAATTTCGAATTTATACCGAAACTGGAAATTTAAGGAATCATGGCCTGATGGGGTCATGGTCACACTGCAATGGTGCTTGTTGGACCCAGTTATGTGTATTTTAGAGTCCCACATTGGTTTGCTCTGTCTTGTATTCCTTTTCCTCTATCTATAAATAAAGGGCTCCGCCTACCATTGAGTTAAGGAGTACGGTTCTACATGGTATCAAAGCAGGTCTAACCCATCCCTTCCCTACCCGTGTTTTTCCTCCGCCCCAATTTTTTTCTCTCAAACCCCACTCTGCGCCCCACCACCGTCTGTGTGATGCTGCCCCCCTCCCCCGACGTCGCCTTGCGCGTCACCCCACCTTGCGTGATGACCCCCCTGCGCCTCCGCTC
The DNA here is from genome assembly GCA_963277665.1 of Viscum album. Classification (NCBI taxonomy): domain Eukaryota; kingdom Viridiplantae; phylum Streptophyta; class Magnoliopsida; order Santalales; family Viscaceae; genus Viscum; species Viscum album. The sequence goes on from OY728132.1 coordinate 826,514,010, forward strand.
CATCCCTTGGCTTGTTGCTCCTCTCTGTCACATCCCACTGCCCTCTCAGCCCTAGCCTTATTCCTCCCTGAGCGCGCTAGCCCTAGTCTTGTTCCTCTTTGAGCGCACCTTCCTCCCCAAGCACGACCCCGTTGCCTCTCCCAGACGTGCATAGCCACCCATGTTGCTCCCTTGGCGACCGCGCCTCCGCCTTTACACCTCCTAATGTTGACATCATTCCTGGATCTTGGTTCCAGATTCGGCAGGCCTAAGGCGTGATCTGTCGGTTCCTGGCCTACGCATCCAGCCATAACACATCACCAGGAAGCTCCTCCAGGCTCACCTCAACCATGGCCTCCTGTTGGATGCATATAACGCTCCAAGTTCCGGCCTCCCAACACCCCTGCTCACCTATAGCGTCCCTCTCCGACATCGCGACATCATAAGATCGCGCTCACGGTTTCCTACCATTAGTGCGTCCCTGCATTTCCTGCTGAGGCCAGATTTCCCATCCTTGATTACTCTTGTCGGATTCCTCACTCAGCCCCTGCCATTGTCTCGTTGCACTATTTTGGGTGTAACTGCCGGGCGTTCGATTTGTGTTCGACTGCGTGTTGTTCCCGCACCCTTGCTGCTACTGACCCGGTTATTCCTGCTGAGTGGTCTCTTGTAGTCTCTTCCCCATCTCCCTCCAGACCCGACAACATCCTTGCCACCATACAATATCCATCACAACCTGGAACTCTCTATGGTTGAGATTGTGCTTATACACTCATTGGGCTGCTTTGCCACCGACCTCTTCTTCAACCTTTATTGCTTAGACCTGTGGCCCTATCGTTTGTGTATCTCATCGACCGACATATTGAATGTTTGATTCTGGTGCTTTTGATCATCTCACAGGTGATGTAGGTATGCTTACTACCTATCATCCTTATACTTGTGCCGCTGTAATTATTGTTGCTGATGGATCTACAATCCCTATTGCGAGATTTGGCACACGCTCTTTGATTCCTATTCGCCTGGCTTCAGTGGCTCATGTTCCTCATAGTTCTTTTAATCTTCTCTCCATCAATAAACTCACAAAGGATTTAAATTGTGTTGCTATTTTTACATCTTCTGGTGTTGTTTTTCAGGAGCGGTCGACGACTTGGGAGCTTGGTAGAGGTCGTCTTAGTGATGGGGTGTACATGTTCGATACCCCACCATCCCTTGCTTGCTCCTCCACCTTTGCTCGTGTCCTCGACTTAAATTTTTGCCATGGTCATCCATTGGCTTTAGTCTTACATAAGCTTTGCTCCCATTTCAATCCGCACCTTTCATTCCATTGTGAATCCTGTAAGTTTGTTAAACATCATTGGGCGACTTATGTTCCTCGTTTGGTGATGCGTGCGACTAACCTTTTAGACTTAGTTCATTCCGATGTATGGGGTCTCTGCAGGGTTCCCAATCAGTTAGGGTACCATTATTATGTATTCTTTATTGATGACTTCTCTTGGATGACATGACTATATCTCCTTCGTGATCGTTCAGAGGTGTGATATTTTCAAAACTTTTTACCATGAAATTCACTCAGTTCTCCAATCCTATTAGATGTATCTGCTCAGACAATGATCGAGAATATTTATCTTCCCTTCAGCAGTTTCTCAAACATCACAGTGTCCTCCATCATACATCCTGCCCCAATACCCCTCAGCAGAATGGTGTTGTCGAGCGTAAACATCATCATATTTTTGAAACTGCTCTGTCCTTATTATTTCACATGCAGGTGCCTCTTCTTTTTTGGAGGGATGCTATTCTTATTGCTGCCTATCTTATAAATCGTCTTCCTTTTTCTATCCTTCAAGGGGAGACTCCATTTCAAGCTCTGTTCCCCTGTCTCCCTCCTCACCCTCTTCCACTTCATGTGTTTGAGTGTCTTTGTTATGTTCGTGACACTTGTCGTCATTTATCTAAATTTTCTCCAAAAGCCTTCCGTTGCATCTTCCTGGGTTACTCTCGCACTCAACGTGGGTACCGTTGTTTCTCTCCAAACTTACAGCATTACATCATCTCTGTTGATGTCTCCTCTATTGAGAATTCTTTTTCTCCATCCTCTTCCCATCCTGATACAACTATCGATGACTGTCTTCCTCTCACCTTTCACCCACCCCTGCCTCCCTTACCCCACTCCGATGATCACCGCTTTGGCTCTGTTTACTCTTGTCAACCATCGAATGTGCTCCCTGCCTAGACCAAGGATACCAACTCTCTGACTTCGTCCGACGCTCTTGCTCCGGGCACAAATGACTTGCCTATTGCATTACGGAAGGGTACTCGCTTTTGCCAAAATAATCCTATACACAGCTTCCTACAAAGGATTCTCCGCTCTGGAGACGATATATGTTCCTCGTATGGTTGCTGAGCGTTTGGCTTTAAGCAATGTGGGATGGATTACAGGCCTTGGACGACAATCACATTTGAGATCTAGTCCCCCTTCCACCAGGTAAACAGGATGTTGGCGGCAAATGGATTTATATAGTCCGTCTAAATGCATATGGTACTCTTTATCACCTTAAAACTTGTCTCGTGGCAAAAGGCTTTGCTCAGACATGTGATGTTGATTATTTTGATACGTTCTCTCCGGTTGCTAAAATGGTCTCTGTTCGATTATCTATATCTCTTGCAGCTGCTCTTTATTGGCATCTTCATCAACTTGATGTTAAGAATACGTTTCTCTATGGTTTTTTTGAAGAAATATATCTGCAACAACTTCCTAACTTCCTTGACTTAGGGACCGGTTCTCATGTCTCTCAGCTTCGTTGGTCTCTTTATGGGCTCAAACAGTCTCCTCGTGTGCGGTTTGACAGATTTTGCATCGTTATCAGTACCTTTGGTCTATGCCAGAGTATGAAGGATCACATCGTTTTCTATCAAAAAATGTCATCTGGCTGCATCATGTTGGTTGTGTATGTTGATGATATAATTATTACTGGTAGCGACTCACATGACATTGCCCATCTCAAGGCTTATCTTCAACAAAAATTTCATACCAAAGACCTGGGTCCTTTGACATATTTTCTTGTCATTGAAGTCTCCCGTTCTCCAACCAACATCTTCATTTCACAACGAAAATATGTTTTGGATATCTTGCAGGATACTGACTTGTCCCGGGCAATTTCTATTGACAGTCCTCTTGAATCAGGGGAACGGTCCCTCCATGCCGCCACTGACCCATATTTTCATTCGGATAGGTATCGTCGTCTCGTGGGAAAACTCAATTATCTTACCATGACGCGTCCGGATATTGCCTGCGTTGTGACCGCGTTGTCGTGACACGTCAAATTGATAATGTTTTTAAGGTTAATTTATAGTCTAGGGCAGACCCTAGGTCGTCTCTCGAGGAGCGTTGATAGGTTTTGAGTATGTATTTTTAATAAAGATTACTAAAAGAGGGGGTGATTTTGAAAACAGTTTTAAGAAGATAACTTAACTTAAAGAGTTTAATAGTTGATAGAATAAGGTGGTGGTTTAAGAATTATGAGATAAGGAGATCAATTTAAGTTCACTACACATCTTGGATAGTTCATTGTTCTGAAAATTTTACATGGTTTTGTTTAATTTTTTGGTTGAGGGTTGTCAAGATCTTGATTCCCCCCTTGCCTCTCTAAATGTTGCACAAAGTACCAACCCGTGACACAACAATCGCGTTGTCAAGGTTTGGACTTCAAGAACAGATTAAAGGTTACCAAAGCATACTAAAATCTTTTGTATGTGTGAGAGAAAGCGGATCCTTGTGTCGCCCAATCGGAACAACTCAAGTTTCCCACTTGAAATTTCAACCCAATCGGTGTTGAAATGAAAAGCGGTTCACTTAATTAAACCCAAAAAATGAACTCAGAGGAGAAACATGTTTAGATAAAACATAAGTGAAATAATCCACACACAAATTACACAAAACCAATAGAGTATCAAGTGCCGAAACTCTCTCCCAAGTATTTGTAGCTCCATCGAAATGATCGTCCACCGTTTAGCTTGCCATTGAGAGGAGGAGAAGGCTCGGGTGGAACTCCTTCATTGTTGACCCCCCTATGATGATAAGGGCCTCCAGAACTCCAAGTATGAGGAGAGAACTCCTTTGGGTCTCCAAAATACCAGAGCTTTGCCTCCTGGTCGAACTTACAAATGAGGAGCCCAAGGTGCCATTTTATAGGAAAATGGGAAGGTGGTTTTGAGCACATAGAATTATTAAAACCACTTGTCACAGGTGTTTCGACCACCAGACAGCCTTATCACGATTTGGAGAAAACAACAAAGTTGTAGCCCCACCTCTTGGCTGTCTTCACCGAAAGTTTGACACAATTTGGACACCTATAGCCCGAGATATGGACAGATCACAGCACACCACTTTTGACTCCGTGCAGATTTGGTGTGCTGGATAGATCAGGTCGACAAGGCCATCAGATGGCCGAATGAGTCTTGAGTTTCTTCATATGAAATGTAGCCCAATAAATTTTGGACCCGCCCACAAAATTTCAGCCCAATTGGATGCACGGTCTAGTAGCAGTGTGCGGATTAATCTACTGGTGTGCTTGGATCCTGCACAGTTTGACCCATTTTTCTTGGACATCATCACGGACCTTCCAAATCACCTTCACCTTCAATGAAATTTTCAAGACAAGTAACATTGGATTTTTTAATAGCGATAAACACAAAATAAATGATTCAAACATGGAATTCAATTTGTTATTATTTTTGGAATTTACAATACGAATTCAGTTTAATATAATGGTGTAAGGGTGAAAATGACACAGTGAATCGTGATACGATCACGTTGTCAGCAAGTTTAGTCAATTCATGAAGCATTCGGCGAAATCCTAATAGGACGCTGCTTTAAGAAAGATCTAGTCCGTGGTCTTCGGTATTCGCATCACTATCATCTGGACATTGATGCCTTCTGTGATGCCGACTACGCTGGCTGCTTATCTACCTGAAAGTCTACTTTTGGGTTTGTGATTTTTTTGGCTGGTAATTTAATCTCCCGGCGAAGCAAGAAACAAATTGCCATCTCCCGATCTAGTGTTGAATCTAAATACCGTGTGATAACCACGATCCCTACTGAAATTCTATGGCTTCGACACCTTCATGAAATAGGTTTCCCACCACATAATTCTACTCATATTTGGTGTGATAATCAGCCGGCTATGATGATTGATTCTTGTTGGAGTCTGCATCCCACATCGGACTTGAGGTCCGGTGTGGTTTTTTAATATTCATTATAAATACACCCCAAAGGCTCCTTTAGAGAGAACACCTTGGGGGTTCGGGTCTCCTATTTTCCCATTCTACATGGTATCAGAGGGATTTACTCCCGACCCTCTCCTGAATTTTTTTCCCTTCCTTTAGGGTTTCCCCGTCCGGGGGGGCGGCGACTCCAATCCAAATCGGCGCCGCCCCCCCTCCCTCCGTAGCTCCTGCCGGTCCTCCCTCCCGGCGGCTCTCCTGCCTGGCGTGGCTCCCAGCTCTCCGGCGTCCAGGCTCCCCGCGTCGCCCCCTCCCTACCGGCGGATCTCCCCCCGCGCGGCTCGCTCCCCCGCGTCGCCCCCACTCCCTCTATCTCGGCCGCACTCCCTCCCGGTAGCCCTCCCTCCCGGCGGCACTCCCTCACGGCGGCCCTCCCTTCGCGCCGCAGCGCCCTCGGCCCTCCGCGCGCCCTCTCGGCCCTTCCTGGATTTTTCGGCCAGATCCGGTGATTTCCGGCCAGATCCGGACAGCTTCGGCCGAATACGGCCAGATCCGGAGATTTCCTGCCAGATCCGGACAACACCGGCCGCCTTCGGCCTGATCCAGGCTACTCCGGCCAGATCCGGCGATTTTCGGCCAGATCCGGCCAGATCCGGCGATATCCGGACTGTTCCGGGCATATCCGGGCAGATCCCAGATCCGTCCCCACGCATCTCCGCTGCAATCCCGCTGCAATGTCGCCTCCCCAATCTGCTGCTCATCTGCTCCCGACGGCCAGCTGCGCCTGCTCCGTCCGCCTCTCTCCCTCCTCGTCGGCCTCCTCCTGCGCCCCTCTTCCGGCAGCCAGCCGGCTCCAGTTTCTCCCTGCGGCTGCCCAACTTCCAGTTTCGGCTCTCCGGCACCTCCTGCGGCATCCCCGCCTCGCCGGCTTCTCCTGACTACTCCAGGCAGCCGCCTCTCTGTCAGCAGGCACACCTTCGCGCTTCATCCACCGTGGCGCAGCACCTTGACCGTCTTGGATTCGAGCCCTTTGGCACCGCCAGCCCCGCAACAATTCTGCGGAATCCCCGCCTCCCGTCGCCGGCCCCGCAAATGCGGTTTTCCCGGTGCTAGTTTGGATTTCCCGGCGTTTCATCGACCGGCCCCACTAGTGCGGCAGTCCTGGCGTTCCGTCAACCGACCCGGTCTCTGTGTGGTTCTTCGGCTGCGTCCGCGACATCATCCCTCCACCATCATGCGCAAGAGCTTCGATCGTGAGGGGGAGCAGCAGCCTTTGTAGCTTTCTTTTTTATTTCGTCTGTTTTGTAATCAAGCTGGGCATGTCCAGCTTGAGGGGGAGTGTTAGCGTCTGTTTTGTTGTTTTCTTTTCATTATGTGTCCAAGCTAGGTACACCTAGCTTGGGGGGGAGTGTTGGAGTCTGCATCCCACATCGGACTTGAGGTCCGGTGTGGTTTTTTAATATTCATTATAAATACACCCCAAGGGCTCCTTTAGAGAGAACACCTTGGGGGTTCGGGTCTCCTATTTTCCCATTCTACAATTCTAATCCATTTTTCCATGAACGCACAAAGCATATTGAGACTGACTGTCACTTTGCCACCACCTTGAGCAAAAATATATCAGCTTTAGCTACATTTCAACAGCTCATCAGCATGCCGACCTTCACCAAAGGCTTGCTGGGAACTCGACTGGATTCTCTATGCACCAAGCTGGGCATCCACAGCATTCACGACCCATCTTGAGGAGGAGTGTTCAGTTTTTGTGATTTCTCCTCTGATTTTTGTTTGTGAGACTCTTCTTCCAAGTCATATCTGTTCTAGCTTGAGGGGGAGTGTTGGACTCAGTTATGTGTATTTTAGAGTCCCACATTGGTTTGCTTTGTCTTGTATTCCTTTTCCTATATCTATAAATAAACGGCTTCGCCTCTCATTGAGGTAAGGAGTACGATTCTACAGTGCTAAATCGAACGCACCTCCGAAAATCATGTGACGATCCCCCCTTATCTCCCCCTGAATCTTGCTGTCAAAACCGCCTCAACTCCATGCATTTAGTGAAGGTTACGGTGCAACCAAGGCGGTTACGCGCACAACTGTCAGGATCAAGATCCTACCCCATGGTGGTTACGCACACGATTGTCGGGATCAAGATCCTACCCTAGGATCGTAGCAGGGGGGCATAATCATAACTAGTAGGATCAGATCGGGATCGTAAGAGTTTACTTTAGGTTATTGCATATATTTTATAAGTCCATTTATGATTTAAAAAAAAGGTGAATAAAAATAATCGTTATATTTCAATATTAAAAAAAAACAAAATAAAAATGAAAATAACTGTTATATTTCAATATTAAATAAAAAACAAATAAAAAAACAATTGAATAAACAAAATGACCCTTGCGAGACCAGAAAAAGACGATTGGGAAAAAGAAAGACGCATGCTGGATAAAAAAAGCATCCCTTCCAAAAAAGCACAATAGAAAAGATAATGAAGGAAAACAATACGCAGAGTTTTTTTCCTAATAGTCATTGTCGTCGTTCGTTGGAGGGAGAAGTGCAGTGATGGGCAGCCGTCCTTTTTCCAGCAGTCGAACTAATGACGTTCGTTCGTCCTTTGGTAAAGGTGTCGGTGACCAAGATGGTGTTGGGATTCGACCCATTGACTGGAACGGTTGTCGGACACTGGCTTGACTTGACGATCCCACGATCCTACCGAGTCGGCACGTCCGACTCGGCGATCCTAGCAGGAAATGATCTTGCTACGATTCCACTCACGATTTTGACAACCCTGGTTATGCGATAATACTCGATCCTTTGAAAAAATTCTTCATAATCACCAACCTACTAACCTCAACTCGGTCCTTGGCGCTCCCCGAACCAAACCACGTCGCAACAAGGGCACTGCGCCTCAACAATACTCATAAGACAGAACCCCAAAACCAGCTGCCCCGGACTTCAGGCCGCAATGGGTATAACCACGCTGCAATCCCGCTCGTGTGAGATTAATCCAAGGCTCACATGAGATTAAATCCCAAGGACCCCATGCGACATCCAACCACATATGGTAAACTTGAAACGCCTTATCACCACCACACCGCGACCCGAACAATCATAGAGCGACCCAATTCGCTTAAGGTTAAACAAAAGGCCTCACATCATAATAATCTGGAGTCTTACCTCACGTAAGAATGACCTGTGAACCACCACATTGCAAACAAACCCATTCACATTGTAACCAGACTCCTACGTCGAAACCGCGCGACATCGAACTCTAATGGCTCACACCCCAAGCCGTGAAATATCTTCACACCACATCACAACTCTCTAACCGACCACCCACGGTGCAACACATACAATCACGCCACAATGCTTCCCTTCCAGCTGAAATCCCAGCTCTAACCTCACCTCTCTTCCTCCAACCTTCTCCCGACACCTCCAACACCCAAAAAACGCAAACGGTCCGAGAAGATCTGGGCTGTTTCACCTGCTCTCTTTTTGCCCCCTTTTAACTCATCCTACATCCCTCACCTCTCATTTGAGAGCACTGTGATTCATAATGGCTAGCCCTCTTTGTTTCTTGTTACCTTTGTTTTTCAAATGATATTACTTTGATTTAAGTTTTGTAAGTGGTGTTGTAGGAATCTGATTGGAATGGACTTCTCTATCTTGTGGAATTTTATAAAAGTGGGAGATACGATATGGGCACTGGACTCCCCAAGTGAGGTTTCTGACTCATGCTTCTCGATCTCTGGAAACATTCTGTCATAGTTGTTTTTTTTGTAACGTTGCTCCTATTTTTCCAGGACAAATGATTTTCGTGATGTTGCGGAATACTTTGTTCTTGAGGTAATGCATTATGGAAGCTTGATTGCGTGTCAAGATTTTCTCTCATATCATTCTTGGCGGTTTTGAAAGATTATTGTTTTTTTTTGTGCATAATTCTTAGTATAATTGTTAATTATTTGAAAATAAGCGTTTCATGATGTCAGTCATTTATTGTTAGGATGGGATTAAGTATTGTGGTAACTGAGTATGTCGTTGTCAATTGATTTTGGGATAAAACCTTGTTGCAATATCAAAGCTCGATTGTGTTTTTTGTTTTACTAACGGCCTTGAATGTAGCGAGCCCAATGATGTTTTATTTTTTCCCTGTGCATGTGCAAAAGCTGAATCACACACTTAAAAATTTTATATCGGCTTTATAGTATTTAAAGTATGCCTTGAGCTGAAGGACATTGAATGATGTTTTGTTTTGTCATTTACATATGTGCAATGCTTTTTGGCTTTTATTATTACAAGGGCATTTAGTTTCTTGTTTGTTTTAGGCTATTCCACATGCTATGGCTATGGTAAGAGCAGCTGACAAGAGAAGCCCCAGAGAAGCTGTGGAGTTTATTTTAGAACTTTTAGAGGTATGCATGTGCACTTTGATATTCTGTAAACAGCGATGTTACCAGCTGGAAATTTGATGTTTTTATGTTGTAAATACCACCGCCACTGTTTTAGAGATGCAGCTACATTTTTTATTCTTGTTTCAAGGGAATGATTGGAAGCCTAGTTTATTGAGTAGGTGATTGACAATAACTTACACTTGGGTCCAAAGTTTCTTAGTCCTCTGAAACCAATCTTCTAGTTCTGATTATTGGCTTTCTTGATCTTGCTCCAATAGTAAATAGCATTTTTTTCTGAGATTGCGAGGTTGTATAAATGAAGGTGGACTGATGTGCATCATGAGCATTTTTCTGCTTTGTTGTTTAATTTCTCCAATTCATCTACGGAACATTCTTGTTTAAAAGCTACTATTCGCATGTTTAGGGTGTAGTGTTTTGGTAAGTGTTTGAACTGAAAGGCTACATTCCTTTTGTTAAATGAAATCCCGTACCTCGTAAAGAGGTTGGAGCCTTTATTTATAAATGAATAAAAGCGGTACAATGGGAAAGCGTGTCCGTTGCCCTAGTAAACCTTTGGTAAAGATGTGGTTGTGCTGATTGACAATGTTGACATAACCAAAAGTAATGCCTTTCTACTGGAAGTTCTGACGAATAAAATGACAATCAACCTCAATATGTTTTTTGAGCTCGTGGAAGACAGGACTAGTCGCTGTCTTTTATTGAGGCCTTATTGCCACACCATTTTAGGCTGGCTGGTGAACTGGAAACCCGATCTCATGAAGTAATTATCAAGCTCAAAGAATCTCGACAGTGATGCTATACTCAAACTCGACATTGGATCGGAAGATAATAATTTGTTTCTTGCTTCGCTAGGAGATGAAATTGTCACCAATAATGACCGCAAAACTGAAAGTGGACATTCGAGAAGATAAGTATCCGAATGATGTTGTCGGAATCATAAAATGCTTTAATAAGCGGTGTCCATGTTCCGAGTAAAGTAGACCGTGACAAGGTTCTTGTTTAATATAGCAGTCTAAAGGTAGGACAACCTCCCTCTAGGACTGTGTAGGATGCTCCATGAATTGGGTTACTTTGCTTACAACAGAAGCAATATCCGATTGAGTCACAGTAAGATGATTAAGCTTCCCAATGAGACGCTAACAATTCAAATGTGAGAAAGCTGGACTATTGGTATGAAAGGCCTTTTTACCCGGTTCAAGTGCCGTGTCTAGCGAACTCCCCTGGGATAATCCAGTCCCCTGAAGGATATCTAGGGCATATCGTCATTGGGAGAGAGTGATTCCCCTGTGGCTACAGGCGACTTCAATCCTGAGAAATACTTTAGTGGGCCCAAGTCCTTGGTGTGAAATTGATGTTGTAGGTTGGATTTGAGATTAGCAATCCCAAGTGAGTCACTACTAGTAATAGTGATCATCAACGCACACCGCTGGTATGACAACATCCATATGTAGTATGTTGTAAATGATTGACGAATCCTTAATACTTCAATGAAGCCCATGGGAGGTGACTGTGTCGGAGAAACTGCCAAACCAAGCTTGAAGGGACTATTTGAGGCCATAAATCAAGCGCATAAGTCGAAATACCGCGAAAGGTGAATTGGAAGCCAAGAATCCATGTGGTTCCTGCATATAAACTTTTCTTGAAACCCGTGCAAGAAAGCATTCTTGACATCTAATTGATGAAGAGACCAATGAGAGGATGTTCGCCAGAGATGAGCAGTCGAACCGAGATCATCTTTGCCATTGGGGGAGAATATACCAAAATAGTCTACTCCGTAAGTTTGAGCATACCCTTTGGCAATGAGACGAGCATTCAATCTATTGAGAGTCTCGTCGGCATTGACACGGACTGCATAAATCCATTTGCATCCAACTACTTGCTGGGGGGAGGTTACACCACTCCCCATTGTGGTTTTCTTCTGGAGCCTATATTTTTTTTTTCCATTGCTTGTACCCTCGGATGGTGATGAGTTGGAGTAAATAATAAGCGGGAGACAGCTATCCAGGTTGGCTGTGGACTCAGGAAGAGATTTTGATGAATATAAGTGAGTGGTCTCGACAAATGAGACATTAACATAAATAATATAATGATCGAGATCATGTGAGAAACATCGATAACCTTTTTGATTGTGAGAATAGCCGACAAAGATGCAATGAAGTGACCAAGGAACAAATTTTGATGGGGTAGGACGGGATTCCCGAATATAATAGGGTGGGTGGGTGGGTGGGTGGGAGGCAGCAGAGGCGCAACAAAGGGGCGGATGGATGTGGGTGGGGTTCATAGGGGCAGGGGGTGTAGTGGAGTTGACAGGGATTGGGTGGGGGCGGCACGACAAGAAGCAGAGGTGAGGAGGGGGTTTGGTGTGCAGTTGATTGAGAGCGGAGCTCTCTCGGGGTGCATGGCGGGAGTTCCACCTGAGATGGCGCGGCTTTTGGAGCGAGAGGGGGGGGGGGGGCACTCTTTAGGAGAGTGAGGAGTGGAAAACAAACTAGGGTCATCAGCGGTTTGGCTCTAATACCATGTTAAATGAAATCGCGTACCTTGTGAAGAGGTTGAGCTCTTTATTTATAGATAAATAAAACAGGTACATGAGAACATCCACCGATGTGGGGCTTTTTTAATAATAATAATAATAATAATATGGGCTTAGACCTACAATGCCAAGCAGTAACACCTTTTGATCACCGTATCTTGTCTATTAATTCATTCAGGGCTTTCAACTGCTTTTTTGTTTTTCATTTGTTCTTTGGATCCAGAGTGCTGCCTCTGTGATATGGAATTTTTTTGGAGGGTGTTTAGTAGTCCCATATGGGACATTATGTAATATGTCATCATTATTATTTTGTATAAATAAAGTCCAAAGCTTCCCATAGGGCATCTTGGGCATTGGATCATGGGGCTCCTCCATTCTCACATGGTATCGAAGTGGGTCCCCAACCTTAGCTCCCCCCCCCCATCCCCACCCACCCTCCCTCCTAGAGATAATCGGTGGAGATTTTCTCATGGCGGTGGCTTCTTGCAGACCTAGCCAGGCACACTTCTCGCCCAACCTGTGCACCCTTTTACGTCACCCACATGCTGCGTCGCCTTTCCTGTCACGCAGCCTCCAGTCTGCCCAGCCCCGGTATAGAGCGCCTCCTACTTGCGTGTGCGTCTCTGCATCCACTCCACTCCACAGCTTAATCAGCACAAATGTGTAGCTTTGCTGCATCCAAATCTGCTGAATCTACCAACACTCTCTAGATCTGCTGCTTGAACTTCAGATTTTCCACCTTTGGTCCAGGTCCGTTTTTTCCCAATAAGCAGCCTTCTTTCTGCTTCTCAAGATCTGTGTCAAGGCTCCTCCTTTTGCTGCTGTGCCAGGCCTTTTACGCATGTCTCCACTCCTCACTGCTGACGATCAGAATTGTTTCTGTAGAATGAGAAAATAGGATGACCCGAACCCCCAAGGTGTTCTCTCTAAAGGAGCCCTTGGGGTTAATTTATAATGAATATTAAAGACCACACCGGACCTCAAGTTTGATGTGGGATGCAGACTCCAACACTCCCCCTCAAGCTAGGTGTACCTAGCTTGGACACATAAAGAAAAAACAAAGCAAGCAACAAGCTTCAAACACTCTCCCTCAAGCTGGACATACCCAGCTTGATGACAAAACAAGATGAAATAAAATTAAAATAAAAGGCTGCAAGACTGATGCTCCCCCTCACGATGATGGATGGATGATGTTGCGGGCGCAGCAGAAGAAACCACTCAGACCGACCGGTTGACGGAACGCCAGGAATGCCGCACTAGTGGGGCCGGTCGATGAAACGCCGGGAAATCCAAACTAGCACCGGGAAAACCGCATTTGCGGGGGCCGGCGATGGGAGGCGGGGATTCCGCAGAATTGTTGCGGGAGATGGCGGCGCCAACGGGCCCAAATCCTAGGTGGTCGAGCTGCTGCGCCAGCGAATGGGCGTGCCGACGGATAGAGATGCGGCTGTCGGGAGTCGTCGGGAGATGCCAACGAGGCGGGGATGCCGCAGGAGGTGCCGGAGAGCCGAAACTTGAAGCAGGGCAGCCGCTGGGAGAAACGGGAGCCGGCTGGCTGCCGAAAGAGAAGCGCAGGAGGAGGCCGGCGAGGGAGCAGGAGGCCGGGAGGCGGCGCTGGAAGCCGGAGGAGGCCGCCGGCGTGGAGGGACCGGCTAGGGTGGAAACCGGTTGCTGGAGGCCGGCTTGCTGGAGAAGCCGGCAGGGATGGAGGCCGGCTGTCGGAGGCGCCGGCAGGAATGGAGGCCGGCTAGGGAGGATACGGAAGGAGGCGCAGAGAGATGCCGGCAGGGGGAGATTCGCCGGTAGAGAGTCGCGCGGGAGGGCGAAAGGAGCCGCCAGACCTCAGCAGACCGCTGGGGAAGGGGAGGCCACCGGCGCAGGGGAGGCCGCCGGAAAATCCGCAGGTGGCGGGCACCGCTGGAGAAGCAGCAGCGCCGGGAGAACTGGAGATGCGGGAGCCGCTTAGGCGGATGGAGGTCCGCTGGGGAAGATGCGGGAGATGCGGGGAGCCAGCAACGAGCAGTTGCGGGATCTGAAAATGCCGCCGGGGATTGCGAGACCGCGGGGAGGGTCGGCGTGGAGGGCCGCCGGGTGAAGGGTGCCGCTGGAAGGCGGGAGCCGCGCGGGAGGAGTCGCGACGCGCCGAATGGGAAGGGAGACCCGCCTGGGAGCCGCGATAGGGCAGAGGCGGAAGGCAGGGGAGCAGTGCCGGACGAAGCATAGGGAGCCACTGGGAAGAGAGACAGGAAGCCGGAGGGAGGCGGGGGCCGATTGTCGCAAGGAGGCGAAGCTGGGAAGCCGCAGGAGGAGGGGGACGTCGTCGACGAAGGGAGATGGCGTCGCGCGCAGAGCCGCAGAGGGCCGCTCGACCGATGGCGACGCGCAGGAGGCCGACGAGGGTAGGAGCGACGCTGGAGGGGAGGGCCTGCGCGACTGGGAGGAGCAGCGGAGGGCAGGGGGGCGGCCGACCCATTCTGAGAGCCGCCGCACCCGCACTTGAAAAAAAATAGAAACCCTAAATGGAAATAAAAAAAATATGAGGGAGGGATCCGGTTGGATCAAACCTCCTTTGATACCATGTAGAATGAGAAAATAGGATGACCCGAACCCCCAAGGTGTTCTCTCTAAAGGAGCCATTGAGGTTAATTTATAATGAATATTAAAGACCACATCGGACCTTAAGTCCGATGTGGGATGCAGACTCCAACAGTTTCTTTTCATGCGTCGGAGTTATCTTCAGTTTGTTAGGTCGGATAGGGTAATGTCAGATGATCTAGAGGTAGGTGAATAAACCAGTTTTTTTTTTTTTTTTTTTTTAATAAATAGATTATCTAAATTAATTATGAAAGTTAATTAATAGAGTTAATTGATAGCGGAAATAAAAGGAAGAACACAATGATGTTTTTTATTGTAGTTTGGTCCAAAGTGGACCTAGTCTACTCTTATACTTCTCTACTCGGCGAGAGATACGTCGTGCATTGATATGATTTTTGAAGGGTAATCATTACTCAATTAAAGAATCAGTTTCTACAAAGTGGTGAGATAACCGCATTGCTATATTGACTCTTGTATGAGGAGTCACAATCCAAATACAACACCGACTTTAGACAATGAGAGTCACAACCCGAACGGTCTTGCCTTTAGAATCCGGGAGTCAACCCGAGGAAGAGAAGAAGAAATGCTTTTGTATGTAAAAGCATAAACAGAAAAAAATGAGTGCACATGAAAGATGGGAAGAGGTGTTACATACTTTAGAAACCATAGTAGTCAATCTCGGATCGCGGCGCGACGCGGCGGGGTCCTATACCGGGATCGCGGCGACGCGGATCGCGTCGTGGCCGCTTTTTTATCCAATCGCGGGCCATTTAATATTATTTAAATTATATAATTCTATACATATATATGCTGAAAAATTAAAACATGATAAATAAAAGATAAAACATAATTAAAATAATGCATATATAATAAAAAAATAAATAAAATTTTAAAAATTGCCGCTGAATGTAAAATTTCAAACCACACATAAAATAAAAAAAACAAAAATTAAAAATGGGAGGGACAAGTAGCGCACCTGATACGCGGCGCAAACCAGAAAACAAACAAATAGCAAAACCCATAAAATAAAACAGAAAAAAAACTCGGGGGAAGGGGGAGTTGCCGTCGAGGGGTCGGTGCAGCAGGGGGCAAGGGGGTCGTCGGCGGCGTCGAGGGGTTGGTGCGGCAGGGTTGTTGCGGTGTCGAGTGCTCGGTGCACAAGGGGCTGGGGGGTCGTCGGCGTCGAGGGGTCGGTGCGCAGGGGGGTAGGAGGGTCGTCGGCGACGTCGAGGGGTTGGTGTGGCGGGGTCGTCGTTGGCGTCGAGGGGTCGGTGTGGCGGGGTCGGTGCGGCGGGGTCGTCGTCGGCGTCGAGGGTTCGGTGTGTAGGGGGCAAAGGTGGTTGTCGACGTCGAGGGGTCGGTGCAGCTGGGTCGTCGTCGGCATCAAGGGCTCGGTGAGGCGGCGACGTCGTAGGCCAGTGCAATTTTTTTGCAAGCAAATACGTGTCGCGTTTGCGACCAGCAAGATTGCCCGCGATCCACAACACCGTGATTGCGGCGTGATTGGCGGGATCGCGTACTGCGACATGACTTAGCGTCCAGGGGCGGCTGTGCACCGCTCTGCACCGCACCACTGCGATCGCGTCCGCTCCGGCGCTATTTGACAAGTATGCAAGAAACCAGGACGAAGCAGAAAATAAACAAACACATGTACTGGTTCTTGAGCAGTGTATCGGGATGTCTCGTCAAGATAAGTCAAAGCATATTTGGTTCAGTCCTTGACACATCGTTCAACAGATGAAAACTTGATTGCACAGGTCATCGTTTGTGCAACTCTTCAAAGTTCAGCGTAAAGCCCTTTCGATTCTCGCAAGTGTCGTGTTCTCGTAAGTGTCGTGTATATACTTTGAATGCGTCCCGAAGCATTTAAATAGAATCTGTAAAACTAACAAATCAGTCTTCAACTTGGTAAAACAATTCAAATTCAAATCACACAATTATTCAGGAGAGAAAATTATCGTCCAGAATAATCGTATCAAATCATTGTTTGAATTCAAAAGTTAAAGATCAATTCAAACAAATTTGAATTATCCGTTAAATATTTCATAGAGACTTCATAATAATAGGTCAAAGGTGCCATCCCATAAATATCGTAAGAGAATTTGACTGTTTAAATTCAAATTTCAAAAGACTTTAATGCAGCGTGTAATAAAAAATTAAATTATACCGCATTAAATGATGCAAAACTAGTTTGAATAATTTCCATGTTATTAAATTTTAATTTAGAAAATGATAACTCAAAGAAATCAACTTAAAATATAAAAATTTAAATATTCAAAAAATATGCTCTTTGTATTCAGATGAATAAAGAACAAATTAATACATATTTTAAAAATCATTAAAAGAATTTAAAATCACTTCGCATGGCTTTTATATAATATATATGAATTTTAAAAATCAGTAAAACACTTAAAACAATTAATATAAACACGCAGTTAATTAAAGAATGAAAAACAATCTGCCCGAGATGATGGCGAAGAAAGTGGCAGTCCACCTCGATATGCTTCGTTCGTTCATGGAAGACGGGATTCGAAACAATCTTTGTGGCCGCCTGGTTGTCACATCAGATATGAGCCGATGTTTGCGGTGGGAAGCAAATCTCATGAAGGAGATGACGAAGCCAGGGGATCTCAGTAGTGACCGTGACCATGACACGGTATTCAGCCTCCGCACTAGATCTGGGGTTGATAGTCTGCTTCTTGCTGCATTAAGAAATGAGGTTAGCTGCTAAGAAAACGACATACCCAGAAGTAGACTTGCGGGAGCAAGGCAACTAGCATAGTCAGCATCACAAAAGGCCTCAACATTCAGATGAGCGTGATGTGAGTACTGAAGATCATGGGCATGGTCTTTCTTGATGTATTTGGCAATGCGGATGACAACATTCCACTGAGATTTGGTCGGATGCTCCATGAACTGGCTCACTTTGCCAACAGCGCAGACAATGTCCGATCGTATCATGGTAAGGTAATCGAGTTTGCCCACCAGATGATGGTAGCTCTCTGGGTGAGGAAAGGGTGTCGTGTCGTCATAGAGAGAACGTTCTTCAGGCTTAAGAGGAGTGTCCACAGCAGTTGCCTGACCCAAACCCGCATCCTGCAAGATATCCATGACATATTTCTGTTGGTAGAGCGAGATGGTGTCTGTAGAACGGGAGACCTCGATGCCAAGGAAGTATGTGAGAGGATCGAGATCTTTGGTATGAAAGTGGTGGTGAAGATGCCCCTTGAGTTGAGCGATTTTAGTGGGGTCGCTCCCGATGATGATGATATCATCAACATATACCACCAGTAGGATGCAGCCGTTGGACGTCGTTTGGTAGAAGACGGTGTGGTCCTTCATACTGCGAGAGTCCAAAGGCAGTGACGACGGTGCTGGAGCGGCCAAACCAAGCACGGAGAGACTGTTTGAGACCATAAAGAGCGACAAAGTCGGCAGATATGAGTGTCGGCTCTGGAGGCATGAAATCTTGGGGGCTGCTGCAAATACATCTCTTCTTCAAGAAAGCCATGGAGAAATGTATTCTTGACATCCAGTTGATGAAACAACCAGTGATGATGAGCGGTCAGAGAGATGGATAATCGAACGGATGCCATCTTTGCAACTGGAGAGAATGTATCAAAATAGTCGATACCATATGTCTGAGCAAAGCCCTTCGCCACAAGTCGGGCTTTGAGGCGATGGAGAGTGCCATCGACATTCAGATAGATCATATAAATCCATTTGTTGCCGACAACATGTTTGCCTGCCGGAAGGGGGACCAGATCCCAAGTATGGTTGTCGTCTAGAGCTTGCAATTCATCCCGCATCTCTTGCAGCCACCCCGGGTGAGATTTGACATTGCCAACTGTGAGGGGAATAAATATCGTCTCCAGAGCTGACATACCTCTGTATGAAGATGTAAATAGAGAAGTGGTCTGACAAGAACGAGTACCTCATTTGGTGCCGGTGCAGAATAATCAGACGAAGTTGGGACGATGGTTTCCTCGGTGTGGACGGGGGGGACAATCGATGGGCGGCGGGAGTAGACCGTACCAAAACGGTGATCAGCAGGGGGAGACACCAGATATGGATGAATGATGAGAGGATGACAATCATCGATGTCAGTGTCTGAATGGGGAGAGGAAAGTGAGAATGAAGAGGTTTCAACAAACGAGACGTCAACAGAGATGATATATCGCCGTAGGTCCGGAGAGAAGCATCGGTATCGGCGCTGAGTGCGTGAATATCCAAGGAATATGAAGCGGTGAGATTTGGGAGAGAGTTTGGAGAGGCCGACACCAGTGTCACGGACATAACAAAGACATCCAAACACACAGAGTGGAAGTGAGTGAGAAGGGAGAGAGGAGAACAGAGTCCGAAAAGGAGTCTCCTCCTGAAAGATAGAAGAAGGAAGACGATTGAGGAGGTATGTCGCAGTAAGGATGACATCTCCCCAAAAGAGAAGGGCACCTGTCGGTGGAAGAGTAGGGCACAAGTGGTCTCCAGGATATGTCGGTGTTTCCGCTCGGTAACTCCATTCTGCTGAGGTGTATCACGACAGAAGGTCTGATGAATGATGCCGTTCGCCTGGAGAAACTGCTGAAAGGGAGTGGATAGATATTCTCGCCCATTATCCGAGCGGAGACATTCAACAGAGATGGATAACTGGGTATGAATCTCAAGGTAAAAAGTCTGAAAGGTAGAAAACACTTCAGACCGATCTGGAAGTAGGTACAGCCAAGTCATACGTGAAAAATCATCAATGAAAGATATATAATATTTATACCCTAATTGACTCGAGACAGCACAGAGACCCAACACATCTGAATGAACCAAATCAAAGGGTTTGGAAGCCCGTGTATTTACTCAAGGAAAATATGAAGTGCGATGATGTTTCGTAAATTTACAAGACTCGCAATGAAAGGATACATTCTGACTGATATCAGGGAAGAACTGATGAATGACGGAGGTAGGTGGATGACCCAACCGGGAATGAAGGTCCAATGCACTCACAGAGACAGACGTGCAGGCGACAAATGACGGTCCATCGAACATGTATACCCCGTCCCGAAGCTGACCTCTACCAAGTTCCCGATTCGTCGTCCGCTCCTAAAACACAACAACAGACGATGTAAATATGGCACTGCAGTTGAAATCCTTTGTAAACTTACTGATGGAAAGAAGCTTAAAAGGGTTGCGAGGCACATGTGCCATAGAGGGTAGGTGAATAGATGAATTCAGGGAGCGGCACCAAACCCGACAATGAGAATAGTTGATCCATCAGCGACGGTGATGGCTGAGGAACCAGCATATGGACGGTAGGTGGATAACATATCTGCATCACCGGTGAGATGATCTGATGCACTTGAGTATAGCATCCAGGCAGGGGAGCGATGACCAACAAAGGCAGTGGAACCACTAGAGTGAGCAAGAGAGGCTAAAGGACCTGGCATAGAGGTGGTCCGATGATCGTGAATCATTTGGAGCTCATCCAAGGAGAGGTCCAGAGATGAAGGAAGAGCTGCGGGTGACAGTGAAGCATCGTGGACCACAGTCTGATCTTGTCGAGGTGGCCGGGATGGGTGGCCATGAAGAACCCAACATCGATCGATCAGGTGGCCGAGCTTGCCACAATGATGACAGAGGGGATGAGGATGCCCCTCCCCATGGGCACGTCCACAAGTGCCTGAGGAGCGTCCGCTGCCACGACCCAAAAGGGCGGTGTGATCGATGCTGGGAGTGGGTGGGGGAAGTGCCCGATGAGCCTTTCCTAGGCGATGATACACCTATGGAATCTCTAGGGAAGAGAGGCTGGTGAGCATCTCTGTGGCCGTCGTCGCATACTTAGGAGCGAGGCCATGCAACAGGCTAAAGAGGCACAATTGGTCCCTCTGGGCCAAGGCTGCCTCTGGTGTCTGGGGAATGGGCCATAGCTCAATCAATTCATCCCGAAGAGCTTTCCATTCCATGAAGTACGCCGGAAATGAACGACGGTCCTACTGGCGGATGAGCGACAGACGTTAAAGAACATCGGAGACCCGAGCCAAATTATTGTTCTCGGAATACATGAGGTTTAAGGAATCTCAGAGTTTCTTGATCGTATTGGCAGTCCGAGTGACGTCCTTGACGGAGCGGTGCATGGAATTGATCAGTAAGACAAAAATTTTTCTATCAACAAGTTTCCATGGGCGGTATTTGGGATCGGAAGATAGGGGCGGAAGAACCTTGAGGTGAGAGTCGAGGTCCATGCCCGTAAGTGACATCAACACCGTCTTCCGCCATACTGAGAAATTGGTTGAGTCGAGCCGCACATCAACCATGCGAGTGGAGGCAGTGATAAGCGGAGGCAAAACTGAAGCTGCGGCCGAAGGTTCGGCCATTGGAAGGGCGGGTCTGGGATGTGTTGAGGAGAGCGGGACTAGGGCCGGGATGTGAAACCGGAGAGCCGCGAGAGGGTGGAGCCGGAAAATTAAGGCGGGAGGCGGGGCTGGTTGAGAAGCTGGGAGGCCGAGAGCAGGCGGGTCCGGGAGAGCGCCGTGGGAGGCAAGCTGGGAAGCGCCGCAGGAGGCGGGGCCGGGACTTTGCCGGGAAGCATGCTGGAGGGCGGGATCGGGAGGCGGGGGCTGGTCGCGTAGCCGGGAGGCCGCTGGTAGGTGAGGGCCGATCCCGAAGCCGAGAGGGGCCGCTGGTGGCTCTGCCTAGGAATATACTGAGCATTTTGAGTATCAAGTGTCTTGGAATCCGTGCCAACCTGAACTGCAGAGGGAAGAAGATTCCTCGTTAAAAATAGTTGGGGAAATGCACCGCTGGAAGACAGATGGGTGCGACGCGGTTTTGGCAGTGAATATTATTGATAGTGTGCAATGTGAGACAACTACTCTTTGCGAGTGTCAGGATGTTGCGCAACCGTTAGTGCTCAAGGAGGAATTGACGGAGCAACACATAGGTGTGATCCGGATGGAGAACTCGACCACAATTGCGTATGATTGGATGCAAGTTGTTCGAGGGGCTGAACTATCTATGTGCGATGGAAGGGATCTGAGGAGCTGGACCATGTGAGTAGTTGTCAGCGAAGTCTGTTGGCAAGCTCAGAGTTATGGGTTACAAACTGACACAAGGTGAGCTGCGAAGCCGTTGATTGCAGGAGGCAAGTCTGTTGTTCTCACTGATTGGATTTTTTGCGTTGAACCGCATTCCAGCATTCACAGAACTCATAGTGATTTGCAGGTTCCAAGTGCCCAGTTCTGCTCTGAAGGACCTGCACAACATACGACATTGTTTCAGTTTTCTACCCGGCCATGTCAGCCTATGGATAATTTGTCTGGTGTTGCTGTGAAGGACGACATAGGCTTGGGCATGGGCTCCAAATCAATCAGGGGACCACTGCAAGGTCAGTGCATAATACGCGTAGTGGATGTAATGATACTTCGTCCATGATAGTGGCTTTTGGAAGAAACTACAGCCAACATGGTCCCTGTTGCCGGCCAAGTGCAACTCAGTGTTGGAAACATTCCTTCCTTGTCATCTGCTTCATCTGACTCTGATGTTTTTGGGCAAACAACATCAAATCTTTTTGCAGGAAATGACTTGGAGACTACCATTCAACAGCTTCTTCAGATGGGTGGGGAAAGTTGTGATAGGAATACTGTGGTGTGGGCTCTATGTGTTTTCTATAGCAACCCTGAGAGGGCGGTTGACTATCTATACTTTGGTAATCCTGAGCAAGCTGAAGCTCCACTTGCCGCACAAGTTCCTGCCAGTGTCCAGGTTCTAGATTTTTCAACTCAGGCTGCCCAACCTGTTGTTCCTACGAGCAGTCCAAATTGCAGTCCACTAGATTTGTTTTCCTAGAGTTTTCCGGACATGTGTTCGAATGAAGGCACAAACACTTTTGTTTTTTTTACGAAATAGTCAGCAGTTTAAAGCCTTTTGTGCAATGCTGGGGATTCAAGTGAAAGAAGTTGCTTGGGTAGAGGTCATCACCAACCATAATCAGTTTCCTATCCTCAGTCTTGAGGACAAAATTGATTCTCAAGGTGGGGCGAAAGTGATAGGGACTGGACAGCAATGGGGGCCCACTTTACAGCCTAACAAATGGGGGGAGACACATGGGAAACTAAAGGGGGCTGGAGCTGTTATAAAGGGAGGCTGGGGGCTGGAGTGAGGCATGAGAATTATTCTGTTTAGAGCAGTTTGGCCGCTGTGGCTTGGGCGGGAGCGCTGAGGAGCCTCTTGAGTCTCTCTTTCTATCTCTCTCTCTCTCTCTCTCTCTCTCTTTCTCTCTCTCTCTCTCATCTCTCATCTCTCTCATCTCTGTCTTGCATTCCTTCTTTTTCCTGTAATTCTCTGTAATTTTGCTGCTACTGCTTCTCTATATTTCTATAAAAAGAAGCCTGCTCTAGCAGGTCCTGTCAGGGTTAGTGTTAGAGAGTGTTAGTCGAGTCCCAAATGGAACATTATGTTATATGTTGTCATTATTATTCTCTGTAAACAAAGGCCCAGGCTTCCCATAGGAGGAGGCATCTCCGGCATTGGATCACGGGGCTCCTCCATTCTAGCAGAATTGTTACATTGAAAGTTCAAAATTGCTGCTCATGTTTCTTCTGTTTGGTTTATGGTTTCTTTTCGTTTATTAATAAAACTTTACTGGTCTAGCGCAGGACAATGTCTTTGATTCCTTTTTGCCAGCAGTCCTTCCGGATAAGAATTTTGATTGGGTTGCATCTTGTTCATTTTTTCTTATATGTTAGTGTTAGGCCCATTGGTTTATATTGTGTTGGATTTGTTGTCAACCACAATGGAGAAGTTTTTAAGTTTGCCGATAACCAAAGTGATGATGTTTTGGAGATTAAATGTCATTCTTATTATCAATGTCATTCTTAAATTCCGTACCTTAATAAGAGGCAGAACTATATTTATAGAGAGATCATAAAGATGCAACATAAAAGCAATCTGATGTGGGACTCTCATACATGACACGGGCTTAGGCCCATCCTCATTGGATCCAACACCCCCCTCTATGGGGAGCGTTGGATGGAATGAAAGGACAAGATTGATCTTGGAAATTATGAGGAGCATATGTGAATGCTGGAATTCAGCAAAAAAAAAAAAAAAAAAAAAAAAGAAACAAAAAAGAAAAAGAAAAATGAGAAGGTTTACAATCCTATTTGTGAAAAGGTTGTAGATGGAAGAGATGGGTTGAACCTTTGCGTTCAACCATATTCCTCTACTTGAGGAGGTAGGTTGGATGACCTCCGCACCCCAAAATATATTTGAATGCTCATCTGTTTGCTGGATGAAAGGGTTGGTGAGTATAATGATGAGGGTGATAAAAGTTCAGAAACAGACATTCCTGAAGATAATGGGAACATGTGCTGTGAAGAGAACGGGACAATGCTTTGCTGTTTAATGTGTACACATTGTTTTCATGCACTCAGTGATATCCCATTACTAGAAATTAAACGACTTCATCAAGTGGTATCTGTTTTTAGGTATCATAAGAGGAGAATTCAGTAGAGTGAGAACTATTGTTTCTGTGTGCTGAAATTGCTAGAATATTAGTGCAAAATACTAAAATCTGGTTTCCAGGAGCTGTTAATTATGCAAGGTTACTGGTGGCTGCCATTGGAAAATAAATGTGGAGTTTACCCAACCTGTTTGAGCTATTTTTAAATGAAAAATTGTTGAAAATAAAGGTGCAGCAATCAACAAAATGATTTCATAAAATTCTGTTATTTTTGAAATTTTGAAGAAGGGCTGTTTTTGGAAAAAACGGGACTGTGGTGCGTATCTTGTTTAAAGATGCGATAGTATGGATTATTGGAAGTTCAGGAGCTGCAATTCTGGGGAGCATCTGGTAGAGTTTCTACAGGCTGAAGCTGAGGTATGGATTTATTGAGAGACTTTGAATTCGATTTATCACTTTTGTTTCCTACATTGAACTACACTCGAGCATGCTTAGAGTTGTTAATGAGGAGTTCTTGACTTAACTACGGTGAGTGTTCAGTACTGGACTTGTATTTAAAGCAAGATCCTTTGGATTCACTGTCAAAGAGGGAGTCATGGCATAAATCCTTAACAAACTCGAAGCCAGCCTGAGGAGAAGTTTGGTGATTTGCAGTGTTGTCCACAAGAACGGATTTATGTTAATTGTGGATTTGTTGTCAACCACAATGGAGAAGTCTTGAAGATTTTTGTTAACCACAATGTTGAAGTCTGGGTAATTGACTGTCATTTTTATTGTCAACCTGAAGTCGTGAAAGAAGCTAAAAGAAGATATGGACAATGTTGGAGATATTTCAAATAGGCTTATCCTATTCCTGGTCCCTTTGAATTTTAAATTTTGTATTTACCGCTTATCTCTATAAATAAAGTTGTCAGCCTCACTTGAGAGGCACAAATTCCGATACCTAATTTCTACGTTGTATCAGAGCAGGTCCCATCTTTCTCTAAAATTTTCCTGACCCTAGGGTTTCCCATCCTCATAGGGTTTTGTCTGTTCTGCATATGAGCTGCCGCACCTGCTTTGTCGAGCATCCCATGCGGCCTGCCTCTCTGCGCCTCTATGCGCCCCCTGCATGACCTGTGTGTCGCCGCCGCCGCACGTGCCTGCTCTGCCACAGCGACCTGTCGCCTCTGCATCGCTCCTGTGTCGTCCAGACCTGTGCATCCCCAGATCTGTTCTCTAGATTTGCACCCCAACACTCCTTTTCTCTTCTTTTGGGTTTGTTCCTCTTGTTTCAACCTATTTCTTTATGACCTGCCACTCCCGCTCCGAAGTGTTTAAGCTTTACAACATGGTTTCATCGTCCTCCCTTCCAGACACGATAACCACTTTGACCTGTCTGGTGGATGAACGTTTCGTCTCCACCAATTTCATTATGTGGAAGGAGGTGATTACCGTTGCGGTCAATGGGATGGAACCTTACAAGGCATTGTCATGCGCATTGCCAAAAATGCCAATACCTGCAAGGAATTGTCAGATTTTTTATTATTGATGTTTTCTGAGACTAATAACCTTTTGTGTATCTTTGATTTGTTTCAGCAGCTCTTCGCTCTCTAGTAGTGTTCTCGTTTAATTCCACTATCTTATAATGAGCAGAAATCTGTCATTGATGAAGTCAACAATTTACGCCTGATTTTGCAAAATCCCAAGGAGGCTCGATGGTAGAGCGACAACTTATTTTTATTCTCTTTACTCCACTGTCTCAATTTGGAGTTCTAGACAACTGTTACAGAGATGCTAGTCGGCCCCACTACATTACATCCCTCATCAATTTATAACCGACTCATCTGTGCCAATTGTTCTCCATTTGTGAAAACTGTTGATCCTTCTGATTGTGATGCGATGGTTTCTCACGGCACCACTTGTAGTGGTAGACGCTCTGAAAGACGTGGTCACCCCCCCCAGCAGGTACTGTGCTAAAAAACGTGGTCAACCCCAGCAGGTACCGTGCTCATTTTTAAGGATTATCACACTATTGATGCCTGTTGGCAGCCTCATGGTCACGCTGACGACTCTCTGGTCCCCGGTCGCTGTCGTTTGGCTTAGGTTTCTGTTCTAAACTCCGTCACACAACATGAAATCTGGCATACAGTTGATCTTTTTAACGAGGTGTATCGACTCCTTTAGTATTAACGCACTTCTCTATCCTCTAGTGTGGTTGTGGCTCATGCGAAATCCCTATTGCTTGTCTCTCCTAACAATCCGCTACCCGAGTCCTTGATTCTTGTGCATTCGAGCATATTACAGGAAATTCAAACATGTTTCAGTTTTACCAGTTTACTTCAACTGACGAAGCTATCACTATTGCAGATGGCTCCTCGATTCGGATTGTTGGTTATGGGTGTTGTCCAGTTAAATCTACTCTCTCCTCAGTGGCTCTTGTTCTACGATGCCCATTTAATTTATTGTTGATTAATATGCTCATTGATGACTCATGTCCTTGGTTGTGGCCGAGTCCTTTTCATTTAATTCGTTCTGATGTATGGGGACCTAGACCTGTTCTAAACAAATCGAGTCATCGTTGCTTTGTTACTTTGATTGATGATTTATCCCGTATGACTTGAGTTTATTTGTTAAAACATTGATCCTGTTAGAGGTTAAGTTGAGTCAAATCCCAATCGGATTTGAGGTATCGTGTCATCTTTATTATTCATTATAAATAGACAACAATGCCTTCTTTAGAGGGGAATCTTGGGTATTGGGTCTCGGGTGATGCAACGCAGGCATCGGGCTCCCGTCGGTCCGAGCATCGGGCTAGAGGCCTTCCACGACGTGGGGCGTGCGGTGGTTGGCGCAGGTGTGCACAACCTAAAAAAAACAAAAAAAGGGAAAAAAAGCAGAGGGCTGCTAAATGGGCTTCTACCTCTGCCTCGGGCTTCTTCATCAACGCTCGGATCACCGTCGAGCTGTCCGGATCACCGTCAGATTTCTATCACTGCTCAGATTACCGTCGGGCTGTCCGGATCACCGTCAGATTTCTATCACTGCTCAGATTACCGTCGGGCCGCCCAGATCACTGTTGGGCTTCCTCATCACCGCTCGGATCATTGTCGAGCTTCTTTGCTGTTTTCTTTTTCAGTTATCTGTTTGTTTTTTGGATTTGTATTTCAAGCTGGGCATGTCCAGCTTGAGGGGGTGTCAGAGATGTTTATTTTTGTTTTATTATGTATCCAAGCTAGTTACACCTAGCTTGAGGGTGAATGTTAGAGGTTAAGTCGAGTCAAGTCCCACATCAGACTTGAGGTATTGTGTCATCTTTATTATTCATTATAACTAGACACCAAAGCCTCCCTTAAAGAGGTATCTTGGTTATTGAGTCTCTACTCTTATACTTTAACAAATCCAAAATCTTTTCTGTTTTTCACTCATTTTATCATGAAATCCAAACCCAGTTTTCAACCACCCTTAAAACTTTTTTTATTGATAATGGCCATGAATATTTCTCTGAAATCTTTTCAATTTTTACTTAATGACCATGTTATAATAAATCAAAGTTCTTGCCCTGACACCCCACAACAAAATGGTGTTGCCGAATGCAAGAACTGCCATCTATTGGACATTGCTCAGGCCTTTCTCTTTCAGACGGAGGTTCCTACCATATTTTGTAGCGACACGGTTTTGATGACCACATATCTCTTTAATTGACTTCCATAGTTAGTTCTTCTGGAGGAGACACCTTTTCATGCTTTATGCTCTCGACAATCTCCACATCCCTTTCTTGTATATTTGGATGTGCATGCTATGTCCGTGATACTCGCCCCTTTGTTACCGAATTGGATGCTCGTGCTCGTAAGTGCATTTTCCTTGGTTACTCTCAGACCCAACGCGGTTTTCACTTATGTAGTTATGTGGTTTTAGCTGATATTTCTTTCATTGAGTCCTTCATTTTTCTCTTCCATCATTTCTCCCCGTCACACTCTCTTTCTGATCTTGAGGTCTCTTTTCCATATTCTCTCATCCCTCCACCACCCCACTTTCTCCTCTAGAGGCTAGTGGGTCTTGCTTAGGCATCATTTATGCTAGAAGTCCAAGCATGCACATTCCATCCACGTCCCATGCTACTCCGACACCTGGTGATTTGTTAGCTCTTGACTCTTAGCCAGATGAGTTTTTTATCGTACTTTGCAAAGGTACACGCTCTTGTCAGGACCGCCAAGTTCATTCTATTTCTTATTAGGTATGACATCCCGTCTTTTTAAAACATAACTTTTCATTACATTTTACATACAGAGGATCTTTAAAGTCTAGTGTATTGGAAATCAGGAACAATAAAACTTGAATACAACATAAAACATTTTTCTAAACTACTTGTAGGGCTTCATCATAGGTTCATCCTACGTACAACTACTGCATCTCATATCCTGGAGACATACATCAAAGGAAAGATTGAGGAGAAGACCCAGTAAGGGTAAACAAGGGAATCAGTTTACTTGTGTAAGCAATAAAAACTTGAATAACAACATAAAGACATGAGCAATGAAAGTATAGACATATCATAATGAAAAGAACTTGAAACATAACTTGAATATGTGACTTCAACATTTCATTTAGACATTCATGAACATATCACCAAGGTCCATCCCCAAGGTGTCATAAAAATTACCATGGTTATTCACCAAGGCATCGTGAAACTTGGTATCTCTAGAGATTAATTCTTTACCCAATGCATTGAAGCGCTATCAGGGCGCACCCTTAATATGTCTTTACTTTCATGTGAGCCACATGGATCATAATCAAACATTTCATAAATAACCCATAGAGAATAAAAGAAATCGGTTTCATTTCAAAATCGTGACGTTTTAAAAGTTATTAAAAATAAGATCATTATATCATTTATAACCCATGGAAAGGGAGGGTTATATGTATGTCAATTCCAGAATCAAATATATCATTTTATATATTTATGAACACCCATAGAAACGAAATAAGTTTGGGTATTCACATAAATAAACAATAGAATTTCTTGAGAGAAAGAGGGAAATTTTGAGACAAAATTTCTATAGCATAACGACTATGTAACTTGGTTTTAGAAAACATTGAAAAGAGAACGTACAAGAGTAACCCACTCATAAATAACTTATAATATAGTATAAATATAGAATAACATGGAGATAAGAACGTAGTATGGAAATTTGAATGACATACCACATGAAAAGGAAACATGAAAGAAAAGAGAAGACGCGATTCTTTTTACGAAAAATTCGGCAGCCTAACGGCGTCACAGAAAAATTCAGAAACAAATTGATGAGAGCGGAAAGGGTCTCTCAACAATTAGACATGAAATGGACAGTGATGAGAACATATAAGAACATACCTTCAACAAAAAGAGATGGAAACTAGAAGATACAATATAAAGGAAGTCGTGGCTTAAAAGAGGAGGGTGAAAGAATCCCTTACCTTGAAAAGTAACTTCGAAAGCTTGATGTTCGGGATCTTGGGAGGTTTGAGGGCACCTTGGGAGGACTCCTTGGGAGGTAAGGAGACCAGAACTTCGTTAAGGAGGATTTGGAAATGAAATGAATGAGGGAATGACTTGGTATTTATAGGAAAAGTGAGGTGACAAGTCATTAATGACCAAGGGACACCTCATCGGTGGTATTGGCAAAACCATGAGCTTGCCCATGATATTGGCCACTTGGGACACCTCATACCTTATCTTACTATTCATAAGTCGATCAGAATGATTACATAATTATTACATCCTTAATGATGTCATTAAACACCCGAAACTAAAAACTGTGTTTTTACTATTCACCAAAAATTCAAATTTTTCAGAAAAATCCCCCAGAATCACCTTAACTTAATATCGATGCTCTGAATTCAAAAATGAATTCCATTTTATAAAAATAATTTTCTAAATATTTTTAATTTATTTTTTAAATAAAAAATACCATTCACTCGAAAAAACTAATCCTTGACTAATAATTTCTGAAACAGTTATTTACCTATTTTATTGAATCACATTACTTAATCAAGGTGCCTAAATTATATCAATACTTTCTTAAGTGAGATTACTTAATCCATTTGGTCACATTACTAATCATAAGCGTAAAATCACTATTCATACTATTCACCAAAAATTAAGTTGATCTTATTAGACTCTAAATTTTTACTGAACATAACTGTAGAAGACCGTTTTTTGAAAATCATTACACATTATTAATTATTTAAGGTTTACATAAATATTTTAAAATATCCCTTTTTTTTCTAAACCTCAATAATATACATTCTATATTTATCCGGACATTTGAAAATTCACAAACTTCACCATAAGAAGAAATCACAATTTTTATTTATATCAAAGTATTACATAAGGCAACTAAGGTCTCGTTACATAACCTCTTATAACACCAGCATAGGACCTAAGTGTAAGGTGTGCTAAGGTGATAGAATCTTGGGGCGGCTCGGCCAACATTGCCCGAGTGGTGATTTCTATCAGCTTGAACTTATCCCGAAGGCGATTCCGTTCCTACTTCACACGATGAAGTTCGGCTTGAGTTTGGTCCAGAGCAAAGCCCAAAGGTGCTACCTCCTTCCCGAGTTTCGTCAGATGGGCTTCGATCGGCCCGAGACTACTGGATGGGGCCATCGAATCTTTTTTCTGTATTAATTAACCAAAATCACTTGTATTTATAAACAAAAAAATTGTAACGTTAAGAGTTTAGTTTCCAACGGTCATATTGACCAACGGTCATATAACAGTCAAAACCCAACGGTCTCATTTAATTATACTCACTTCATTAATTAAAGAATATAGTTTTGTTGAGTATAAAAATAAAATAACACACAAAATTTAGGAAACAAATATTAATAAATGTTTGGGTCGTTACATTAGGGCTTATCAGCAGCTACCTCTATAACACCCTAGGTTTTGGGGTGTTTCCTTGTTTTATTGTATCTTTGTAAGTTGTGAAGGGATGGGTGGTGGGTCTAGGAGTTTCCGGAAGGTTTCGGGATGGTTTGGAGGGATTTGGGAGGGGTGTACGGTTGGTGCACGATTAGAGAAAATCGTGCAGATTCTCTCGGTAATTGTGCAAGATGAGAGGGGTTTTCGGGGTAGGTGCACGATTTGGGTAAACCGCGCAACTTTGAAATTTTTGGGTCAGTGACAATTCCTACGGTAGACGTACGGTTTTCCAAACTGTGCGGCAAACGTGTGACGTTTTTAGTTAAGTTTGAAAATTATTTTTAAGACCCGATTACTTTCTAAAAACCCTCATTTTTTCTTGCGTGGCTAGGGTTCTCTACTCCGAAGGTTCCTTTGACGATTTTGGTGGTTTCCTTCCCTCTGAAGGTCGATTCCATCGAATCTTTAGAGCGTTGGACCTAAAGAATCAAATGTAAGAGTTCCGTTTCTCTCTCTCTCTCTCTCTTGATGTCCTTGTTCTCTCTTGAAAGGAACCCTAGACCGGGGTTTCCATATTGAGATCTATGGGCTAGGATGGGTTTTAATTGGTTTTTTCTTGGGATCCGTTGGAAAGTGAGGAGACTCCGGTTTGGCGAGATCGTGGTGTGATTCCTTGAAACGAATCGTGCAGCCTAACCATGTAGCTCTTCCAGTGGCTCTGTTTGGGGCGCACGGTTAAGCGCATGATTAACACCAACCGTGCGACCTGACCTAGGAAACCGTGCAAAAAACTTTTAATGCCCCAAAATTTGTAATTAAAATCCCAATTCCCTCTTAATTAATCCTAAACTCCTCCCACTCGAGCCTAATTCGTTACTTTGGCTTTTGGCAGCCCTCTAGAGTTGTTTTGGCTCTCCCAACCTAATCTTTTGGCAGATCGAAGTGGCGATCCTCTCCCGGTGAGTTCTTTTCTTGGTCTTCGATCTCTCTTCTTCGTTTGATTCGTTCGTCCTAGTGGTTATGATGACCTTGTGTTTCGTTGTGCCATGGATGGTTGATGCAGAATTTTGGATCTAGGATCTTTTCTCTCTTCTCTTGAGATCTCTCTTCCTAGATTTAGTGATCGCCATCCGAGACGACACATCTCGGATCTATTGCGGTTGGATTTCGGATTTTCCAAGTGTTTCTATGTTTTTCCTTCATCTTGTAATTGATTGTTGCTTGAGAATTCATAGATACGTGTTTCTTAATTTCTAACACATGTTCAATGAAAGTTGTCCTTGAAATTTCTTGTGAAAGCTTCGACCCTCTTCTCTTTAAATTGAGCATGACATGAATTGAAGGGCTATGATCTTGATCTCTCACGTTTTTTTGAATTGTTTAATGCCATGTTTGTTTGGATTTATTTTCAAACAACTTTTGATGGATGCTTTGGTGAAAGTGAGGGCTTTGGCCCGAGTTTTTATTCCTAAAATGAAATGCCTTGAGTTGAATGAAATGAGTTGTACTATTTGGTGTTTTCTAAATAGTTTCAAATGCTCGAATTTGTGAAATGAACAAGCGCTCTCTTTGAATGATGTTACCCTTGTTTTGAAATGGGCGTTCTTGGGTTATTTGAAATGAGTGATTTTTTCACTTGGAAAGAGGGTGTAAACCCATGTTTTGAATTGACCTTAAGCCTTTTTAAATTGTGAAACTTCCTTGACTACCTTTGGGCCTTTTTGAAAGAAATGATGGTTTTAGAGGCCCGTTTGGCATTACTATGTCTATTCGTGAAAGGAAGCGGGTACGAATACCCTTTTTAAATGTTGAATTTAAGAAAAGGTTTTGAATTGAATTGATGATGTTTGACGGTCTGATTGACACTTTATGATGATCCTCTCTTGTAATAATCCCTCAATGTAACTTGCTTGATTCTTGTACCGCCCATTGATGTGTGTTGAAAAAGGGATTATTTACTTAGGGATCTCAGGGGTGAGAGTGAGATGTGATTTGAGGGATGAGCCCGCGATTGATATTGATAAGGATCCCTGTTGTGATCCTCATAACTTAATTATCTTACTCAACTGTTTTGACTACTCACGGTAACCTGGATAGTTAGATGAGATAACCTAGATATATGCTTCCCTAGCGGACTCACACCCCGTCTAGTGGATCCTTAGAGAGCACAAATGGTTCAGGCTACGGACGTGCGGCCAGGAAAGCGGGTGTGTGCATGGAACTGGTTTGCTTGAAACCCGTGAGACCAGATATAAGCCCGACGATTAGTCATGATGATTTTTGATCAGCTAGTCTATGGTGGTCTCACTATCATACCTAGGTTCTCATGACATCCCTATACTTGATATTCCATACATGACAGCGTTCGTTGTCACTACTTAGCACTGAAGTTCCCTTGCTTGGTTGGTTGCTGCTCTTGATTGATCTATTTATTGTTGTTATGCACGTTGACTCTATTGTATTGAATCTTGTATAGCTCTTGATATCAAGTGCATGTTCTCACTTTCCTTGTCTGATATGACTTAGTTTGTAAAATGATTTTTATTGAACCCCATTTTATTATAATGGGTATTTCCGAGTCCCACATCGGAATATCCCACCTTGTAATTTGTATACCCATCTATAAAAGAATGTCTCCGCCTAGCATTGAGGTAAGAGAAATTTGCCATCTACATGGTATCAGAGGATGCCCTCTAACTCGAACCCTCTTTTTTTCTCTCCTGTCTAGGGTTGCCAGAAAATCCCCAGCCTCCCAGTTCTGCCCGGCCCCGCCCTCTAGCGGATTCCTGGTTCTGTCTGGCCCCGCCCTCCCTGCACCCTCCTTGCTACGGCTAGCCCACCCCCTTCCCCGGCTCCCTCCAGCCGCAGCCTCCCAGCTGCGCGCGGCGACCCCGCCCTTCGTGCTTACTCCTCTGCGCGCGACTGCCAGGTCCCCTCCCTCACGTACACGACGGTCCTCCCGCTGTACTCCAGGCGGACGACCAACCCTGCCCCCGCTGCTTCGTCTCCCGCTCCCCGACGAGGCTCCTCTCGTCGACCTCCCCGACTCCACCGCCTGCCTCACCCGACGCGGGCTCTCTATCCCGGCGCCTTCGTCCCTCCCGACGGCCGTCGCTGTTCCGCGGGGGCCTCCTTCCAGATCGCGCCCCGTCCTGCGATCGGCCCCGACTTCCAGCGGGATCCCGCCGGCCAATCTCCCTGTGCGACAGCTCCTCCTCCGTCGTGGCTCCCGGCCAGCCACTCCTTGGTCTCCCGGCCCTGCCGCCCTCCTCGGCACTTCCAGCCACCGCCTTCGACACGGTCACCCGCCCTCCAGCGGCTTCCCGACTTTGTCTGGCCCCGCCCCTCTTCGGTGTTTCCCTGCCCTCGTCCTCTGGGCGGCTTCCCGACGATGATCGCCGCCTCCCTCCCGCGGCACTCCTGCCCAGCTGCTCTTCGGCAGTCTCGCCCTTCGGTGTCTCCTAGTTCTGCTCTCCTCAATAAGTCTCGGACTTGCCCATCCAATGGCAGCCTGTGTCTTGCCTCCGCTTATTACCGCCTCCACCCGCTTTGTTGATGGGCGGCTCGACTCCACTAATTTCTCAGTATGGTGGAAGATCGTGCTGATGTCACTAACCGGCATGGACCTCGATTCCCACCTCGAGTCTTCTCCACCCCTGCCTACCGATCACAAATACCGCCCGTGGAAGCTTAAAGACAACAATATCTATGCATTGCTGGTCAATTCCATGGACCGCTCTGTCAAAGGCGTCACCTGGACAACCAACACGATCAAAGAACTCTAGGATTCCTTGAATCTCATGTACTTCGAGACCAATAATTTGGCTCAGGTCTTCGATATTCTTCAGCGCCTGTCCCTCCGCCAGCAGACCCGTCCATTTCCGGCGTACTTCATGGAATTGAAGGCTCTACGAGATGAATTGCTTGAGCTTTGACCCATTCCACAGACACCGACGGAAGCCTCAGCCCAACGGGACAAATTACGCCTATTCAGCCTCCTATATGGCCTCGTCCCAGAATATGCGACGAGGGCTACAAAGATGCTCGCCAGCCCATCTTTAGAGATTCTACAGGTGTATCGCCTTGGGAAGACTCATTGGGCACTTCCCCCACCCACCCCTAGCCTTGATCACACTGCCCTCCTGGGTCGTGGTAGTGGCCGCTCCTCAGGCACTCGTGGACGTGGCCGTGGGGAGGTCCGTCCTCGTCCTCTCTGTCAACACTGTGGAATGTTTGGTCACTTGATCGACCGCTGTTGGGTCCTTCATAGCCACCCATCTCAGCAACCGCGGCAGGGTCAAACTGCGGTCTAGGATGCTTCGTCGTCTACTGCCGCTCTTCCTTCATCTTTGGATCTCTCCTTAGTTGAGTTTCAGATGATTCAGGATCATCGGGTCACCTCCATACCAGACTCTTCTTCGGCATCTCTTGCCTACTCTGGTTGCTCCATTGCATTTGTCAGTCATCGCTCCTCTGCCTGGATGCTTGACTCAGGTGCGTCTGATCATCTTACCGGTGATGTAGGTATGATATCCAATTATCGTCCCTATAATGGTTCCTCCACAATCACTGTCACTGATGGTTCCACTGTCCCCATTGCGGGTTTTAGTGCATGCTCTCTGACCTCATCTATTCACTTGCCATCTGTGGCTCATGTACCACACAGTCCTTTTAACCTTCTCTTTATTAGTAAGCTGACAAAAGATTTCAATTGTAGTGTTATTTTTACATCGTCTGCTGTTGTGTTTTAGGAGTGGACGACGAACCGAGAACTTGGTAGAGGCCAGCTTCGGGACGGGGTGTACATGTTCGATGGACCGACATCAGTCGCCTGCACGTCTGTCTCTGCACATGCCTTGGACCTCTATTTTTGGTTGACATCCCCCGCCTCCGCCCTTCACCAGCTCTTTTCGGATTTTAGTTAGCACGTTTCCTTTCACTGTGAGTGCTGTAAATTTGCGAAACATCATCGCACTTCATATCTTCCTCGAGTGGATACACGGGCCGCCAAACCTTTTGATTTGGTTCATTCAGATGTATGGGGTTCCTGTGCCCCCTCGAGTCACTTGGGATATAAATATTATATATCATTCATTGATAATTTTTCGCGTATGACTTGGTTGTACCTTCATCGTGATCGGACTGACGTATTTCCACCTTTCAGACATTTTACCATGAGATTCATGCCCAGTTTTCCCTCTCTGTTAAATGTCCCCGCTCCGACAATGAGCGAGAGTATTTGTCCACTCCCTTTCAGCAGTTTCTCCAGGCAAACGACATCATTCATCCGACCTCCTGTCCTAATATCCCTCAACAGAATGGAGTGGCCGAGCGGAAACACCGACATATTCTGGAGACTGCTCGTGCCCTCCTATTCCACCGCAAGGTGTCTCTTCTCTTTTGGGGGATGCCATCTTCCCTGCTATATACCTCCTCATTCGCCTTCCTTCTATCCTTCATGGAGAAACTTCTTTTTCAGACTCAGTTCCCCTCTCTCACTCCTCACTCACTTTCACTTCGTGTGTTCGGATGTCTCTGCTATGTCCGTGACACTCGTTCCAACCTCTCCAAGCTCTCTCCTAAATCTCTCCGCTGCATTTTCCTAGGATATTTACTCACTCAGCGTGGATACCGCCGCTTCTCTTCGAACTTACGGCGGTATATCATCTCCGCTGACGTATCGTTTGTTGAGAGCGCTCCATTCTCTCCTCTCTCCCCAGCCAGACACTACCATTGATGGGTGCCTTCCTCATCATTCACCATCCTCTGGTGTCTCCTCCTGCTGATCACTGCTTTGGGACTGTCTACTCTTGTCGACCATCGACTGTGCCCCCGTCCAGGTTGAGGACACCATTGTCCCAGCTTCGTCCGATGCTCCTGTCCCAGCACCAGACGACTTGCCTATTGCACTTCGGAAAGGTACTCGCTCTTGCCAGATTACTCCTCTCTTTACATCTTCATACTGAGGTTTGTCAGGAGACAATATCTATTCCCCGCACGGTTAGCGATGACAAATCTCACCCAGGGTGGCTACCGGCGATGCGGGATGAACTGCAGGCTCTGGATGACAACCATACTTGAGATTTGGTCCCCCTTTTAGTCAGAAAATAGGTGGTCGGCTGCAAATGAATTTATACGGTCCGTCTCAATGCCGATGACACTCTTCATTGCCTCAAAGCCCGACTTGTAGCAAAAGGCTATGCCCAGACATGTGACATCGACTATTTTTGAGTCATTCTCTTCGGTTGCCAAAATGGTCTCTGTCCGCTTATCCGTCTCTGTGGCCGTTCATCATCACTGGTCGCTTAATCAACTGGATGTCATGAGTGTTTTTCTCCATGGCTTTCTTGACGAAGTGGTCTATCTGTAGCAGCCCCCCAGATTTCGTGCCTCTTGGGACAACTCCCATGTTTGCCGCCTCCGTCGATCTCTATATGGCCTCAAGCAGTCTCCTCGTGCTTCGTTTGGCCGCTTCAGTACTGTCGTCACCGCCTTTGGACTCTCTCGCAGTATGAAGGACCACACCGTCTTCTACCGTACAACATCCAACGGTTGCATCTTCTGGTAGTTTATGTTGATGATATTATCATCACAGGAAGCGACTCCACTGGAATCACCCAACTCAAGGGGCACCTTCACCACTACTTCCATACCTAAGATCTTGGTCCTCTCACATACTTCCTTGGCATCGAGGTCTTCCGTTCTGAGGACACCATCTTTCTCTGCCAACGGAAATATGCCATGGATATCTAGCAAGATGCGGGGTTGAGTCAGGCGACTGCCATGGACACTCCTCTTGATCCTAGGGAACACTCTCTTTATGTCGACACGACACCCTTTCCTCACCCAGAGAGCTACCGTCGTCTGGTGGGAAAATTCAATTACCTCACCATGACACGACCGGACATTGCCTGCGCTGTTGGGAAAATGAGTCAGTTCATGGAGCATCCGACTAGATCTCAGTGGGATGCTGTCCTCCGCATCGCCAAATACATCAAGAAAGACCCTGCCCTTGGTCTTCGGTACTCACATCACGCTCATCTGGATGTTGAGGCCTTTAAAAGCTAAAAGCTGAACCCTAAACCCAAAAACATATTACCTTTACAATAATTTCAAAATCATAAACCCTAAACCTTAAAACCAAAACCCTACATTAAAATCATATACTTAAACCCTGAATCTTAAAAAAAAATTTATAAAACTTAGCCCCAAAACCCTATATCCGAAACCATGATCCCTAAATTCTAAAACCTAAAAGCTGAACCCTAAACCGATGCGGACTATGCTGGTTGCTTTGCTACCCGCAAGTTTACTTCTGGATTTGCCGTTTTATTGGCATGTAACCTCATCTCGTGGCGCAGCAAGAAGCAAATTGTCGTCTCCTGATTTTCCAGATCTAGTGTGGAGGTTGAATACCGTGCCATGGCCACGGTCACCACTGAGATCATTTGGCTTCATCATCTCCTCCAGGAGCTTGGTTTCCCACTGCAGACATCTGCTCATATCTGGTGTGATAATCAGATGACTATGAAGATTGCATCGAATCCCGTTTTCCATGAACGGATGAAGCATATCGAGGTGGACTGCCATTTTTTTCTCCATCATCTCGAGAAAATCCATGTCAGTTTCGGCCATATTCCAACAGCAGATCAGCTTGCCGACATCATCACAAAAAGCGTCCCGGGAGCTCATTTGGACTCTCTCACTACGAAGCCGGGTATCCACAGCCTCAGCGACCTAGCTTTAGAGGGAGTGTGTATAGTCTTGTTCGATGTCGTCTTTTTTTTTGTGGGACTCTTGATCCAAGCTGGGTATGTCCAGCTTGAGGGGGAGTATTGAACCCCTTCTTATTATAATAGGTATTTCCGAGTCCCACATCAGAATATCCCACCTTGTCATTTATATTACTTATCTATAAAAAAATGTCTCCGCCTCATATTGAGGTAAGGGGAATTCGCCATCTATAGTTTTCTAAGATTTTCAGGAAAATGTTTGGTTTTTAAATGGTGAAATGCCATGTTTTAAAGATTTGGTTTGATAAATGATTTTGAAATGCTTAAAACTCTATTTTTAAACTAAGCTTCGTACTCTATTGTACTCTTTTAGCATATTTGAGTTACCTTATGAAGTAACTGCGTAGAATCTTTGATGAAATCCTACTGGGCTCTATAGCTCACACCCTGCTTGTACCGTTTGGTATTTGCAACCTTTATGATCTTATAACAGGTGCTCATGCTCACGTATTCCTTTGTGGGTTCTTGCTAAAGTGACCAAGGGTGGGTGACTTGGGACATGGTGGGTGGTCGTGGACCACCCGTAGGCGGGTTTTTGTTGTTACGTTCCACTTTTAGTTTTTATAGTGTCTCTTTGTACTTTGAGATGTATGCATTGATCTGTTTATTTTTTATTGTTTCCGCAGTGTACTTTGATTGTTGTTTTTTCTTGTGGGCGAAATTGTTCCCAAAGGTTAATTCTGGATGCCCAGACGTTTGTTGCTGGCCTGTGGAGATCGGGATGATATGAAACCTGTAGATGACATTGACTTGATGACATGTGCGGAGTTGGAGTTGCAAGGCCCAATGATGCAAGGAAGATTAAAGAGTCTACAAGCGGCAACAGAAGCCCATCTCATTGCATTAAAAGGCCCAAACCCATGGTGCATTCATGGAAGTGGAAAATGGGCTTATTGTCACTCTTATTTTAGCCCAAATGAGATGCATGAAACCCAAGACACATGGTTGCACGAATTTTGGAACCCTTGTCCACATGGGGATTCTAGAATGACACATTTGGACACCAAAGTCAAATCTAGCGAGCTAGGTACTCAAAAGTCAAATCCGGTGGGCTATAGTTGGAAAGTTGCGTGCTACTTTTCCAAAACGTCTTTGGTAGACTTTATCCTTTTGAATTTAAGGGAACAAAGTGGGTTTAGCTTTTATGACTTTAGGGTATTAGACCCTTGACTAACGTATCACCCCTTGGCTATAAATCGCCACCCCCATGACACTTGTATGACATTCAAGATTGTAATAGAGAGTTTATGCTTTGTTTTTTTCCGTTGTGTGAGGATTATTTCGGTTTTTCCCTCTTGTTTTTATGCGTTCTTGCCTTGTCAATCTACAAGTTGGATTGGTGATTCAAGATCATAAAACCCCCAATTCCGTGCCTCAACCCAAACGTGTTGTGTGGATCGGCTATCACATCCCTCCCTTGAGTGTGTTGTCTAAATAGTAGGTCGTGCTCCTTGTAGCGTTGATTGACTACTTGCATCCAGTATCCATACCCATCACCCGCCAATTACCCCCGAACTGCATCATTCATCTGCCGCCCTACGCCATGAAGATTGGGTCACCTCGTGCATCTCGCATCAGTTGATATCAGAGCTTCGGTTGACACGGTAAACATCTATCACATTTTTTCTATCCCATATATCCATTACCCTTCTCATCTTTCCTTATTATCCTACCATTCAAAAAAACCCCCTTTTTATTTTAAAACCTCCAGAATTGGCCTATGTTGTGCAAGATTGAAATATTTTTACATTGAGCCAATTATTCATCCGTCTTCTGTTTGCATTTAATTCGCTATATGTGATTTGTATCCGAAAAAAAAATCAATTCTCTCTAACTCATCATTTTGTGCTTTTCAAAATTAAGCACATCCTTTCTTTGAGAGATTTCAATTTTTTTCTTACTCTGTTCATCATCTTGTGCTTTAAAACTCAAACACAACACTTTGGGGAGATTTGACAAAAAATAAATAAAAAAAAGCGGATACAGTTACTTCTTCGCGCTTTACATCATCAGCACTTTCCATTTTCATACATCACTTTCTCTATTTTTTTACTTCATCACCATATAATATTTGGCTCATTGTGTTATTAATTTTTCTTATCTTGCACAATCAGACAAAACCCAAAAACCGCACGTTGTTACCCCCCTTTTCCCCCTACCCATTTTCTACGCTCTTTTCCACCCTTTATCATTTTTTAACCCTTTACCACTCAAACGGGTTGTGTTCATCCATTCCCCTATACCATCTTGGTTGGGTAAGGATTGGCGGCTCATGATCTTCAAAAAAGTGGTATTAGATTTCATAAGAGTTTGTGATTTGAATTGAGTGTTGTGAGGAGAGAAATAAGTGAAAAAAAAAGATAATCTTGTGTGTGTGAGTGTGTATCGTTGTGTTTGTGAGTGTGTAAATCTTGTGTGCGTATGAGTGTGTACATCTTGTGTGTGCGTGTGTGTAAGTGTCTATCCTCGTGTGTGTGAGTGTGTACATCTCGTGTGTGTGAGTGTGTACATCTCGTGTGTGTGAGTGTGTAAATCTTGTGTGTGTGTGTGTGTAAATCTTGTGAGTGTGTAAGTGTGTATCCTTGTGCGTTTGACTGTGTACATCTCGTGTGTGTGAGTGTGTATCTTTGCGCGTGTGTCTTCGCGTGTGTGAGTGTGTGTATCATTGTGTGTGAAAGTGTGTATCCTTGTGTTTGTGAGTGTGTAAATCTTTTGTGTGTATGAGTGTGTACATCTTGTGTGTAAGTGTGTGTAAGTGTGTATCCTTGTGTGTGTGAGTGTGTACATCTCGTGTGTGTGAGTGTGTATCCCTGTGCGCGCGTGTGTAAATCTTGTGTGTGTGTGTGTGTAAATCTTGTGTGCGTGTGTGTATCCTTGTGCGCGCGTGTGTGAGTGTGTGTATCATTGTGTGTGTTTCTCCCAGTGTGTGTTTGTGTTCGTGTTAATTATAATGGCAGAAGATCATGGAAAAAGAATCGCTAATGCTAGCGATGAAGGAAGACGAAGTAGATCTTTCGCACCTGAAGCTACGTAACTCCCAATGCAAGCTTTGGCGAGCCATTTTGAGAAGCTTCTTGATAGGAAGTTTGAGATGTTTCATGAGAGGATTGACGACCTGGAGAATAAACCAAGCCCGAGGACGATCCATGATAACCCACAATGCGCCCTAGCACTACGTCATCCCCACATCATGGAGTAGGAGATGGTGAAATTTGATGATGATTTTGATGATGTCCCACAAAGGAGGTTGTATCAACAACCTAGAGGAGGCCAAATGAGATCACATGATGATGACCTACTTGGCAAGATCATGGTGATGGTCCCTTCGTTTCAAGGGAAAAGTGATCCGGAAGCATATTTAAAGTGGGAGATGCGGATCGAACGGGTGTTTTCGTGCCATGCATATTCCGAGAAGAAAAAGGTCAAACTTGTTTCCCTTGAATTTTCTGATTATGCTTTAACTTGGTGGGATCAAATGCAAAAGGAGCGGGCTAGATATGGCAGATGTCTCATCCACACTTGGGACGACATTAAATTTGCCTTGCGGAAGCAGTTTGTTCTCTCACATTACCATAGAGATCTCCACAACAAACTTCAATGCCTCACCCAAATGAGTAAGAGTGTTAAAGATTACTTCAAGGAGATGCAAATAACCATGATTCAAACAAACATTGAGGAAGATCCGAAGTCAACCATGAAACGGTTTTTACACGGGCTCAATCGGGAGATTGACGATCAAATGGAGATGTACCACCATGCGGAGATACAAGATATGATCCACCAAGCCATCAAGACCGAGCAACAAATCAAAAGGAAGAGCAACATGAGGAAACCCACCACCTCATTCACTCCATAGAGAAATTTGAGGAAGGAGATTGGAAAATCATCAAAGCCGAAAGAGGTGGTTGATTGTAAAAGTGATGAGGTAATTCTTCCACTTAAGAAACCTACTTTTGAGGCGAACCAAATGAGGAATCGGGAAATTCGATGTTTCAAATGTCAAGGAAGGGGTGACATAGCTAGCGAATGCCTAAATTGGCAAACTGTGACCCTCCCCAAGTATGGAGAATGGGAGACTGATGGAGAGAGCTCGGAGGAAGAGGTGGAGGATTCTCCGAAAATTGATAATAGAGAATTTGCGGAAGAAGGTGGCCTTCTCATCACAAGGCGGGTTTTGGGTGCCCAAATGATGTCCAATGAGGAGGAGCAAAGGGAGTACCTTTTCCATACTCAGTGCCAAATCAATGGGAATGTATGCAATGTCATCATTGTTGGAGGAAGTTGTAGCAATGTGGCAAGCATCGAGTTGGTGGAGAAGTTGGGACTACCAACCTTCAAGCATCAACATCCATATCAGATTCAATGGTTGAATGATTGTGGAACACAGAAGGTTACCAAACAGGTGAAGGTATTATTCACCGTCGGTAAGTACAAAAATGACGTTTTATGCGATGTTGTATCAATGAATGCATGTACTTGCTACTCGGACGACCATCACAATATGATCGGTGTGTTACACATTATGGTTTTCTAAACCATCATTCTTTTGTACTCCGAGGGGAACCTATAACCCTCATCCTGATGTCCCCTAAACAAGTTTTGAAAGATCACATTTTGAGAGATAAAGAACAAAATGAGTGATCAAAAAAAGATGAGGGAAAAAGAAAAAGGAGTGAATGAGCGAAGACGAGAAAATGAGAGAACAAAAATGGAGAGCAAAGAAAAATCAAGGGGAAAAAAGATTCGAGTAAGGAGAAAAGTGAGATGTTGACAAAAAAGAGTGAGGTTAAAGATGCTTTGATTTCTCAGCAAAACCTTTTAATACTTATGTACAATGAGGTGATGTTGAACACTAACGACTTAACATCTTTGTAGGAGGTGAATTCCCCTTACCTCAAGGTGAGGTGAAGACATTCTTTTATACATAGGTAGAAAGGATTAAAGTTGGAATAATCCGATGTGGGACTCAGAAATACCCTTTATCCGGAAATACAATTAAGCGGGTTCAACACTCCCCCTCAAGCTAGTACATGACAGCTTAGACCAAGAGTCCCACAAAAAAGAAAGAAGATACCAAATAAGACCATACAAACTCTCTCTCAAGTTGGATTGCTGATGGTGTGGATGCCAAACTGGGTACTGAGTCCAGTCGAGCTCTCGGGAGGCCTTTGGTGAGGATGTCAGCAAGCTGATATGCCATCGGTATGTGGGTGAAACTGACATGGCGCTGCTTGGGGTGATGGCGAAGACAGTGGCAATCCAACTCGAAATGCTTCGTGCGTTCATGGAGGAGATGACAAAGTTAAATGATCTTAGTAGTGACTATGACCATCGCACGGTATTCAGACTCAGCACTGGATCTGGAGACAAAAGTTTGTTTCTTGCTTCACCATGAGATGAGGTTACCTGCCAGAAAAATGGCAAACCTAGAAGTAGTCTTTCGGGTAGCAAGACAACCAGCATAGTCAGCATCACAGAAGAACTCAATATTCAGATGATCATGATTTGAATACCGAAGGCCACAGACAGAGTCTTTCTTAATGTATTTGGCAATGCGAAGGACAACATAACACTGAGATTTTGTCGAATGTTCCATGAATTGGCTAACCTTGTCGACAGCACAGACAATGTCTGGACGAGTCCTGGTGAGATCATTGAGTTTTCTCAAAAGACGACGGTACCTCTCTGGGTAAGAATATGGTTCCGTGTTGTCATAGAGAGACCGTTCCCCGGGCTCAAGAGGAATGTCAATGGCAGTTGCCTCAGTCAAACCAGCATCCTGCAAGATATCCAAAGCATATTTCCGTTGACAAAAAAAGATGGTTTCTAGAGAACGGGAGACCTCAATACCAAT
Source organism: Viscum album (assembly GCA_963277665.1). Lineage (NCBI taxonomy): Eukaryota > Viridiplantae > Streptophyta > Magnoliopsida > Santalales > Viscaceae > Viscum > Viscum album. Next base: position 826,558,727 of record OY728132.1, read on the forward strand.
GAAGTATGTCAGTGGAATCTTTGGTTTGAAAGTGGTGTTGAAGATGCCCCTTTAGTTGGGTGATTCCATTTGAGTCGCTCCCAGTGATGATGATATCATCAACATACACAACCAGTAGGATACAACTGGAGGACGTCGTGCGGTAGAAGACAATGTGGTTCTTCATACTTCGAGATTGGCCAAATGAGATGACGATGGTGCTGAATCTGCCAAACCAAGCACGATGAGATTGCTTGAATCCATATAGAGAGCGACAAAGTTGACAAACACGAGAGTCGGATCCTGAGGCACGAAAGCCAGGAGGTTGTTGCAGATATACCTCTTCTTCAAGAAAGCCATGGAGAAAAGCATTTTTTACATTAAGTTGATGAAAAGACCAATGATGATGAGTGACAAAAGAGATGGATAATCGGCCAGATGCCATCTTTGCAACCAGGGAGAAAGTATCAAAATAGTCGTCACTATATGTCTGAGTAAATCCCTTTGCCACAAGTCTGGCTTTAAGGCGATTGAAGAGTGTCATCTGCATTGAGACGGACCGTATAAATCTATTTGCTGCCGACCACCTGTTTACCAGCCGAAAGGGGGACCAGATCCCAAGTATGATTGTCATCCAGAGTCCGCAATTCATCCCGCATCGCTTGAAGCTACCCAGGGTGAGATTTGGCGTCGCCAACCGTGCAAGAAATAGATATCATCTCTAGAGCGGAGAGACCTCTGTATGAGGATGTGTAAAGAGGAGTATTCTGGCAAGAACGAGTACCTTTTCACAATGCAATGAGTAAGTCGTCTGTTGTCGGAGCAGGAGCGTCGGACGATGCTGGGGAGATGGTATCCTCGACCTGGATGGGGGACACATCCGATGGGCGACGAGAGTAGACAATGTCAAACCGAGGCAAAGGTGCGTGGATGATGAGAGGAAGACATTCATTGATGGTGGTGTCTGGATGAGAAGAGGGAGGAGTGAAAAGATAACTCTCAACAAATGATACATCAGCAGAGATGATATACTGCCGTAAGTCTGGAGAGAAACATCCGTATCCGCGCTGAGTGCGAGAATATCTGAGGAATATGCAACAAAGGGATTTGGGAGAAAGTTTGGAGAGGTTGGGTCAAGTGTCACTGGCATAACACAGACACCCAAACACACGAAGTGGGAGTGGGTGAGGAGGGAGAGAGGAGCACAGAGCCCGAAAATGAGTCTCCCTTTGAAGGATAGAAGGAGGTGATTGATTAAGTATGCAGCAGTAATGATGACATCCCCAAAAAATGAAGAGACGCCTACGTGTGGAATAGGATGACACGAGCAGTCTTTAGAATATGATGATGTTTACGCTCGACCACTCCATTCTGTTGAGGTGTATCGGGGCAGGATGTCTGGTGAATGATGCCTTTATCCTTGAGAAACTGATGAAAGGAAGTGGATAAATATTCTCATCCATTGTTGGAGCGGAGACATTTAATGGAGGTGGGGAACTGAGTATGAATTTCATGATAAAAGGTCTGAAAATTTGAAAACATTTCAAACCGATCACGAAGAAGGTAAAGCCATGTCATACGCGAGTAGTCATCAATAAAGGATACATAATAACTGTACCCTGACTGCCTAGGAACCCAACAAGGACCCCATATATCAGAATGAACAAGCTCGAAAGGATTCGTTGCATGCGTTTCCAGTCGAGGAACTCACGTCACCCGATGATGTTTAGCAAACTTGCAGGATTCACAATGGAAGGAGAGGTGTGGACTGAATTGGGGGCAAAGTTTATGTAAGACGGATGTCGGTGGATGACCAAGGCGAAAATGTAGGTCGAGGGCACGAGCAGAGATGGACAAGCAAGTAAGGGATGGTGGGGTATCAAATATGTACACCCCATCCCTAAGAGGACCTCGACCAAGTTCTCGATTCGTCGACCACTCCTAAAAAACAACACCAGAGGATGCAAAAGTAGCAACATAATTTAAGTCTTTGGTGAGTTTGCTAATGGAGATAAGATTAAACGGATTGTAAAGAACATGAGCTACTGAAACTAGGCGAATAGACGGGGTCAAGGAGCACGTGCCCAATCCCGCAATGGGGATTGTCAATCCATTAACAACAGTAATTGCAGAGACACCAGTATACAGATGATAGGTAGTGAACATACTGGAATCTTCTGTGAGATGTTCAGACGCACCATAGTCAAGCATCCAAGCTGTCGGTCGATGAGATATACACGCGGTAGGGCCACCAGTCTGAGCAATGGTGGCTAGTGAAAAGGAAGGTGAAAAAGATTGTATAAATGTGTTGACCCATAGGAGATTGTTGGCCACTATCTCTGATTATAATGGTTTTAATTATCACAAATCATGTCATATATTAACCTATATCTTATCTCATTATAGATCCTACATTATGTCAAAGCTTATCTTGTACATCAGATTATTTCAATCATATAACTAATTATGTGTGTTTAGGTCTAAACAAGCTTAAAACTGATTATCTATGTGTAATTATGAGTATTAACACTTTTTGACTTTGTTGTACTATAAGATAGACAGAACATCTAAAATTATCTAAGTATGAGTCACTGACATTGATAGAAGAACTGAGACACCGATAGACAAATGACCTACCGATGCATATGACTCACCGACAAACAGACGACCTATCGATGCATATGACTCACCGACGCGGATGACCTATCGATGCAATTGACCTACCGTCAGTCCAAGTGACTTACCGATGCATGGTGCTACCGACATAAGGACTCACCGACAGTCAAAATGAGTCACTGATGTAATGAGTCTCCGACGTATGGCAAGACCGACAGAATGACATACCGATGGGTTGTGTCACCAAAATAAGGAGATATCGACAGACTGACTCACCGACCGAGGACTCACTGATAGACTGTTTAAATTTGCATGTATTAAAATTATTTCTAACGGTCATATTTGAGTCATTTATTGATACTGACATATTAAATAATCTTTTGTAGGACTTTTAGCAGACAGTACGAGGTACGATGAACCTATTACGTGGAAAGAACATCCTCGACTCTCATGCATCCACTGTGAACTCAAGAACAAAAAGAACACACGAGGCAATCTGAATCGAGCTGTACATCGAATTGATAAATACTTCAGCATATCAAAGAAGGAGAAGAATATACCTGCAGAACCATACTTGTACCTGGAAGCTAGAATACGACACTCTATTTTAGTGTCGACTTCCAAAAGAAGACTCAAACCACATCTTAGCTACATCTGAAGAGTCCAGAGCTGCATCTCTAGACACACAGAGCCTTCTAAATCCTTTCTCATATCTATTTGCTCTGTTGTGTGCATTTTTACATACTTTTGAGCAGTGTGTGTATCTGTTTGTAAAGCACACACTGTCTCCTGTATCAAACTGAAGGATACAAGATATCCTTCCACTCATACCTTCTTACACATTTTATTCCCACGGATAAGTGTGGAAGAGGTCCTTGTGTAACCTGGTAGTTTGTACCCACGAAGAACTGTGGTAGATGTCTTTTGACCTGGACTGCCTGTGTGCTGTTGTGAACCCTGATCTAGGGTGTGGATCAAACTATTTATTAATTTAAACTGCTTGGTGGCAGGTGATCACTAAGTGGAGAGGATTAGGTCTCTGCTTGAGACTGAACCTCTTGTTTCATTACCGTTGTGTTTTTACTTTTACTTTTACTTTGTTTTATCGCATATTTCATAAAACTAAATTGAACTCTGATAGTTAGTGTTGGCAAGTGTTTATAACAGTATTGACTTATTAGGTTAGTTTCAAAAGTTGTATTAATTATCAAATTGATACAACTGAGAACTAATCACTCTTTTGAGAAATTAATTGAACAGTCAAACTCTTATAAATTCACTATTGGCTAACTGGTCAAATGACTTTTAAATTTGGGGGAACTTTAAATAATACTATTTAACAGAATTTTTTATCGGAACTCAATTCACCCCCTTTTGAGTTGAGTGTCCTACTCCGACCAACAAAATGAAATTTCCTCCTTCGAGAGTGCCAATTTGTAACGGGTACTGGATGATGACGACGATAAATGCATGTCTGGGTATGCAGAGTGCGCCAGGGAAGGGGGACCGCCTTGCGGGAGGACCGGTGACGGAGCACGGAACAACCACTCAAGCGGGTACACAGACACCGGGATGAAGCGTGAGGGTGCTGTGCGTGAAGCCTGACAACTGAGGTGAGGGGGCGACCTTGCAGGAGAGCTGACGACTGGAGGTCGTGCTGGAGGGCCGCGAACGGAAGAGCCAACCATTCAGGAGTCGATGGGCACTTAGGGAGGCGGGCCGGTCGAGGGGACGTCGAGAAATCTGTTGAGGCGGAGAATGGAGCCTTTGGAGGGCCGTCGCGTGGGAGGCAGGTCGCTGGAGATGGGGCAACTGTAGGAGGCGTTGGTCGGGAGAGCAGTGCAGGAGGCGCCGGATGGGAGAACAGTCGCGCGCAGTGGCTGGGGCGACGCGCAAGAGGCGCTCGCTGGGAAGTCTGCTCGTAGGGAGCCGACACATAGGGGGTGCTGGTGCTGCTGGATCCGTCGTTGTGATGGTGGCCAGTGGGGATCGACGACGAAGGCCAGACAACTGCTACCCAGGAGGGGGCGGCGTGTCCGCACAGGAGGGAGGCGGGGTCGGGAAGCTGCATTGGGAGGCTAGGAGCTGCGAGGGAGCGGGCCGGGTGATTGCCGATGGAGGCGGGTCGGGATGCCGTAGGGAAGGGGGTGTGGCGTCGGGAGAGCTGCAGGGAAGCGGGGTCGTGACGCTGTCGCACGAGGTGAGGCCGGGAGTCGCCAAGAGGGAGGCGGGCCAAGAGTCGCTTAGAGGAGGCGGGTCAAAGGTATCCTTTGGGAGGAATGTGGGTCGCGGATGGGAGGAAAAGGTTGTCGAGAGATTCCCTTTGATACCATGTTGGAGGTGAATTCCCTTTACTTCAAGGTGAGGTGGAGACATTCTTTTATAGATAGGTAAAAAGGATTACAAGTTGGAATAATCCAACGTGAGACTCAGAAATACCCTTTACCCGAAAATACAATTAACGGGGTTCAACAATCTTCATTGTCAACTATTGGGAAATCTTTGTCACAGGTGTATGATGGAGTCATTCTTGAGGAGGTGTCACCTTGTTTGCTGTTAGAGAGAGATAAGAAATTCAAGGATCCATTTAACAACCCCATGAGTCTAAAGGATTGGAAGGAGTGTCCATTGCATTTGGAGTTTTCTTACAAAAGGGGAGATGACTCTACAATTCAATTTTATCCATCTGGAACTCCTTTTGGATTTAGCCTCATTACCCTTATTGATCCAGTTTCATTAACTTGTCAGGAAACTAGAAATATGGAAGGAAAACGACATGTTAAACAACACCATGAGAAAGCAAAGAAACTGGAGAGGTTTAGAAAGAAATGGAAGTCAAAAGCTCAAGATACATCGAGATGGACCACACTTACTGCTTGATATGATTGATTACCATATCAAATTGCAAGGTGAGTACGAAGTTATTTTTAAAGTCAATGTTTCTAATCTTTCCTCATATTTTGATGCACATGATGGAGAGTCGAGGACGACTCATTTTCATTAGGGGGAGGATGATATGAAATCGGTAGATGACATGGACTTGATGACATGTGCGGAGTTGGAGTTGCAAGACCCAATGATGCAAGGAATATTAGAGAGACTACAAACGACAATGAAAGCCCATCTCACTGCATTAAAAGGCCCAAACCCATGGTGCATACATGAAGCCCAAGACACATGGTTGTACGAATTTTGGAAGTCTTGCCTACATGGAGATTCTTGAATGACACCTTTGGACACCAAATCAAATTCGGTGGGATAGGTACTCAAAATTCAAATCCAGTGGGTTATAGTTGGAAAGTTGTGTGCTACTTTTCCAAAAAGTCTTTGGTAGAATTTATCGTTTTGAATACAAGGGAACAAAGTATGTGTAGCCTTTATGACTTTAGGGTATTAGACCCTTGACTAAGGTATCACCCCTTGGCTATAAATAGCCACCCCCATGACACTTGTATGACATTCAAGATTGTAATAGAGAGCTTATACTTTGTTTATCTTCATTATGTGGGGATTATTCTGGTTTTTTTCCTTGCTCTTGTGCATTTTTGCCTTGTCAATCTACAAGTTAGATTGGTGATCCAAGATCACAAAACCCCCAATTTTGTGCCTCAACCTAAGTGCGTTGTTGTGTGGATTGACTATCACATCCCTCCCTTGAGTGTGTTGTCTAAGTAGTAGGTCGCGCTCCTTATAGCGTTGATTGACAACTTGCATCCACTATCCATACCCATCACCCACCACTTAGTCCTGAACCATATCATTAATCCGCCGCCCTACGCCGTGAAGATCATGCCACCCCGTATGCCTCGCATCAGGAATGGTCTTTGGGTTAGTGACGAATTGACTCAGATGACGGTTTAGATGACATTCCTTGTTGGTTCGTCATAATGTGCACTTGATGCGAACCATGCGAAAGGCACAGAGTCGATTGCTCGGGTGGAGGAATTGGATTTGCAAGGCCCAATGACACGAGGAAGATTAAAGAGGTTGAATGCTTCAATGAGCGCTCATCTTGCTTCATTAAAGGCCCAATGAGTATTACCTTGCATGGATGGAGCAAATGAGCCTATAATATCACTTATTCAAGCCCAAAATTGATGATTAAAGCTTGACCCACATGGTTGCACGAATTTGGAGGCCTTGCTCACATGAAGGATTCTAGAAAGGACATCTTTGGACACCAACGTCAAATCTGGTGGGCTATGCACTCAAAGTCAAATCCGGTGGGCTATGTTGGAAAGTTGTGTGCTTCTTTTCCAAAAGTCTTTGTTGGCTTTTATCTTTTTGACTTTTAAGGGGACAAGGTAGGTTTAGACTTTATGACTTTAGGGTATTAGACCCTTGACCATTGTATCACCCCCTTGGCTATAAATAGCCACCCCATGGCATTGTATTGGCATTCAAGATTCTAATTGAGAGCTTATGCTTTGTTTCTCTCCGTTGTGTAAGGATTGTTCCAAATTTCCCTTGCTCTTGTGCATTCTTGCTTTGTCAAGCTACAAGTTAGATTGGTGATCCAAGATCACAAAGCCCCCAATTCCGTGCCTCAACCCAAGTGCGTTGTTGTGTGGATTGACCATCACACCCCTCCCTTGAGTGCGTTGTCTAAGTAGTAGGTCACGCTTCATATAACGTTGGTTGACTACTTGCTTCCACTATCCATACCCTTCACCCGTCACTTAGCCCCAAACCGCATCCATCATCCGCCGCCCTACGCCGTGAAGATCGGGCCACCCCGTGCGTCTCGCATCAGTTGGTATCAGAGCTCTGGTTGACACGGTAGGCGTCTATCCCTTCATTTACTTTAATTCTATCCATTACCCTCCTTATCTTTCCATATTATTCACCCATTCAACAAAAAAAAATCCATTTTTCTTGAAAAGCCTCCCGAATTGTCCTAGTTTGTGCAAGCTTGAATTATTATAAATTGAGCCAAATTTTCATTCATCTTCTTTCCGCATTTAATTCTCTATATGTGATTTGTATCCGGCAAAAAAAAATTCTCTCAACTCATCATTTTGTGCTTTTCAAAATTAAGCACATCCTTTATTTGAGAGATTTCGAAAAAAAAAGAAAAAAAATTGTCTTACTCTCTGTTCAATCATCTTGTGCATTAAAACTCCAAGCACAACACTTTTTGGGGAGAATTGACAAAAAAAAAGCAAAAAAAAAAAGAGCGGATACAATTACTCCTTTGTGCTTTACCTTATTAGCACTTTCTATTTCCATATATAACTTATTCCATCATTTTATTTCATCCCCATTTTGTATTTGGCTCATATTGTTATTCATTTATCTTATCTTGCACAATCGGGCAAAACCCACAATCCACCTATCTACCCCTTCTTTCCACCCTCTTTTACCCTTTACCATTGTTAAACCCCTTACCACTCAAGCGGGTTGTGTTAAACCGTCCCCCGACACAATCTTGATTGGGGAGGAATTGGTGGCACTTGATCGCCCTAAACAAGGTATTATATTTCATAAGAGCTTGGGATTCAAATTGAGTTTTGAGAGTGGAGAGAAATAAGAAAAAAAAAATATATATCTTGTGTGTGTGAGTGTGTGCATCTTGTTGTGTGCGTGTGTGTGTACATCTTGTGCGTGTGAGTGTGTATATATTGCGTGCGTGAGTGTGTATCTTTGTGTGTGTGAGTGTGTACATCTTGTGTGAGTGTGTACATCTCGCGTGTGTGAGTGAGTGTGTATCATTGTGTGTGTCCCCCCCCCGGTGTGTGTTTGTGTTTGTGTAACTTATCATGGCAGAAGATCGTGGGAAGAAAATTGCTCATGTTAGCGATGAAGGAAGTCGAAGTAGATCTCCCGCACCTGAAGCTACGCAATTCCAAATGCAAGCTTTGGTGAGCCACTTCAAGAAGCTTCTTGATCGGAAGTTGGAGGTGTTACATGAGAGGATTGATGAATTGGAGAATAAACCAAGCCCAAGGATGTTCCATGATAACCCACGACGCGCTCCCGCACCACGTCGTCCCCACATCATGGAGGAGGAGATGGTGAACTTTGATGATGATCTTGATGAAGTCCCACAAAGGAGGAGGTTGTACCAACAACCGAGAGGAGGCCAAAGGAGACAACATGATGATGACCTACTTGGCGGGATCAAGGTGAAGGTCCCTTCTTTTCTTGGGAAAAGCGATCCGGAAGCATACTTGGAGTGAGAGATGCGGATCGAGCAGGTCTTTTCATGCCATGCATATTTCGAGGAGAAAAAGGTCAAACTTGCTTCCCTTGAATTTTCTGATTATGCTTTAATTTGGTGGGATCAAGTTCAAAAGGAGAGGGCTAGATATGGTGGACGTCCCATCAACACTTGGGAAGACATGAAGTTCACCATGCGGAAGCGGTTTGTTCCCACACATTACCATAGAGATCTCCACAACAAACTTCAACGCCTCATCCAAGGGAGTAAGAGTGTAGAAGACTACTACAAGGAGATGCAAATTGCCATGATTCGGGCAAACGTTGAGGAGGATCTGGAGGCAACCATGACACGGTTTTTACATGGGCTCAATCGGGAGATTGCAGATCAAGTAGAGATGTACCACCATGTAGAGATACAAGATATGATCCACCAAGCCACCAAGCCACCAAGATCGAGCAACAAATCAAAAGGAGGAGCAACATGAGGAAACCCACTACCCCTTTCACACCATGGAGAAATCCAAGGAAGGAGATTGGAGAACCATCAAAGGAAAAAGAGGTGGTTGATCGCAAAAGTGACAAGGTATTTCTTCCACCTAAGAAACCTACTTTTGAGGCTAACCAAACCAGGAATAGGGATATTCGGTGTTTTAAATGTCATGGAAGGGGTCACATTGCTAGTGAATGCCCAAACCGTCGCACCATGATCATCAACAAGTATGGAGAATGAGAGATCGATGGAGAGAGCTCCGAAGAGGAGGAAGATGAATCTCCAGAAATTGAAAATGGAGAATTTGCGGAAGATGGCGAGATTCTTGTCACTAGATGAGTTTTAAGTGCACAAATGACCATTGGAGAAAAGGAGCAGCGGGAGAACCTTTTCCATACACGATGCAAGATCAATGGGAAGGTATGTAGTGTTATTGTTGATGGTGGAAGTTGTAGCAATGTGGCGAGCACCGAGTTGGTGGAGAAGTTGGGACTCCCGACTTTAAGGCATCCAAATCCATACCGACTTCAGTGGTTGAATGATTGTGGGGAGCTGAAGGTCACCAAGCAAGTGAAGGTATTGTTCACCATCGGTAAGTACAAAGATGAGGTATTGTGCGACATTATTCCTATGAAGGCGTGCCACTTGTTGTTGGGTCGACCATGGCAGTACGATCGACGTGTTACTCATGATGGTTTCTTGAACCGTAACTCTTTTGTACTCCGAGGGGAACCTATAACCCTCAACCCCATGTCCCCCAAGCAAATTCTGGAAGATCACATTTTGAGAGAAAAGAAAAAAAATAGTGATGAGGAAAAAAAGAGAGAAAATGAAAAAGGAGAGAATGAGGGAAAAATAGAAAATGAGAGAAGCAAAGAAATGGAGAACAAAGAAAAATCAAGAGGGGAAAAAGATTTGAGAGGAGAGAAAAGTGTGATGTTGGCAAAAAATAGTGAGGTTAAGGAAGCTTTGATTTCTCGACAAAATCTCTTAGTACTTATGTACAAAGAGGTGATGTTGAACACTAACGACTTAACATCTTCTTTGCCACATGTTGTTGAGTCTTTGTTGCAGGAATTTGAAGATGTGTTTCCCGAAGAGGTGCCACCGGGTTTGCCACCCATTAGAGGTATTGAGCATCAAATTGACCTCATAGCTGGAGCATCACTACCGAACCGCCCAACATATCGCACCAACCCAGAGGAGACAAAAGAAATTCAAAGGCAAGTTCAAGAGTTGTTGAATGTGGGGTATGTGAGAGAGAGTCTTAGTCCTTGTGTGGTACCGGTGCTTCTAGTACCAAAGAAGGATGGAACATGGAGAATGTGCATTGACTGTAGAGCCATCAACAACATCACGGTCAGGTATCGTCATCCTATCCCTAGGTTAGATGATATGCTAGATGAATTAAATTGTTCAACTATTTTCTCAAAAATTGATTTAAGAAGTGGCTACCATCAAATTAGGATGAAAGAAGGAGATGAGTGGAAAACTGCATTTAAGACAAAACATGGACTTTATGAATGGTTAGTCATGCCCTTTGGTCTCATCAATGCACCTAGCACATTTATGAGGTTAATGAATCATGTCTTACGTGCATATATTGGAAAATTTGTGGTAGTTTACTTTGATGATATTCTGGTGTATAATAGGACTTTGCATGAGCATGTAGATCACTTGAGAAAAGTCCTAGAGGTGTTGAGGAAAGAAAACCTGTTTGGAAACATAAAAAAGTGTGAATTTTGTCTCGATAAGATTGTTTTCCTTGGATTTGTTGTGAGTGGCAATGAAGTTGAAGTGGACACTGAGAAGATCAAAGCAATACAAGAATGGCCAACTCAAACCTCCGTTGGACAGGTAAGAAGTTTTCATGGGCTTGCTAGTTTTTACAGTAGATTTGTGAAAGACTTCAGCACACTAGCAGCACCATTGAATGAATTGACAAAGAAGAATGTTCCTTTCAAATGGGGGACAACTCAAGAAAAAGCCTTCCATGCGCTAAAGGAGAGACTCACCCATGCCCCTCTACTTGCACTTCCAGACTTCGGTAAGACCTTTGAAATTGAATGTGATGCAAGCGGAATTGGCATAGGAGGAGTACTCATGCAAGAAGGTAAGCCTATTGCTTATTTTAGTGAGAAGTTAAATGACCCAACTCTAAACTATGCTATATATGATAAAGAGTTGTATGCATTGTTTAGAGTACTCGAAACATGGCAACACTATCTTTGGCCTAAAGAATTTGTGATCCATTCTGATCACGAGGCTCTTAAATACCTTAGGAGCCAACATAAACTAAATAGGAGACATGCTAGATGGCTGGAATTTATTGAATCATTTCCATATGTCATCAAGCATAAAAAGGGTAAAGAAAATACTGTGGCCGATGCACTTTCACGTAGATATTCTCTTTTATCCTTGTTGGATTCAAAATTTCTTGGTTTTGAATACATTAAGGATTTATATGCCACTGATAGTGATTTTAGAGAACCTTATGAACATTGTAAACATTGTAAACCTGGAGTTAGTTGGGAAAAGTTCTATTTACATGATGGATTCTTATTTCGGATTGATAAGCTTTGCATTCCTAATTGCTCTATCCGTTTACTTTTACTAAAGGAGTCACATTCGGGTGGGTTAATGGGGCATTTTGGTGTTTCAAAAACTGTTCTTAGTGAGCATTTTTATTGGCCTAGGATATCTAGAGATGTTGAGAAATTTGTGGGAAAGTGCATTGTTTGCCATAAAGCTAAATCAAAGCTGAACCCACATGGACTATATCTTCCTCTCCCAATTCCAAACACCCCTTGGGAGGACATATCAATGGACTTTATTGTGGGGTTACCACGGACCAAGAGGGGGAGAGATTCCATTTTTGTTGTGGTGGATCGGTTTTCAAAAATGACACATTTTATTCCCTGTCACAAAACAGTTGATGCCACTAACATTGCAACACTTTTCTTTCAGGAAGTAGTCAAGAATCATGGAATGCCAAGGACCATTGTGTCGGATCGAGACACAAAATTTCTTAGTTACTTTTGGAAGACCTTGTGGAGCAAACTCGGTACAAAGTTATTATTTTCCACTACTTGTCATCCACAAACTGATGGGCAAACGGAGGTGGTGAATCGCACACTATCATCCCTTCTGCGAACAATTGTCAAAAAGAATATCAAGAATTGGGAGGAGTGTCTGCCACATGTGGAATTCGCATATAACAGGGCCAAGCAGTCCACTACTCAATATTCTCCATTTGAAATAGTTTACGGCTTTAACCCCCTTGCGCCTATTGATCTAGTTCCTTTGCCTTTACAGGAAACAGTTAATATGGATGCAAAAGGGCGTGCAGAATTCATCAAGAAAATCCATGAAAAGGCAAGGTTAAATATCGAGCGGATGACCCAAAAATATATGGATCATGCAAACAAGGGTCGCAAGCAAATGTTGTTCGAGCCCGGTGACTTGGTTTGGATTCATATGCGGAAGGAAAGATTCCCTGAAAAGCGGAAGTCAAAACTCATGCCACGAGGTGATGGACCATTCCGAGTGCTTGAGAAGATTAACAACAATGCTTACAAGATAACTTTGCCAGGTGAGTATGGTGTAAGTGCCACTTTCAATGTTTCTGATCTTTCTCCTTTTTTGGGTGTAGAGGATGAAGAGTCGAGGACGACTCTTTTCAAGAGGGGGAGGATGATGCGAACCATGCGAAATGCACAGAGTCGATTGCTCGGGTGGAGGAATCGGATTTGCAAGGCCCAATGACACGAGGAAGATTAAAGAGGTTGAATGCTTCAATGGGCGCTCATCTTGCTTCATTAAAGGCCCAATGGGTATTACCTTGCATGGATGGAGCAAATGGGCCTATAATATCACTTATTCAAGCCCAAAATTGATGATTAAAGCTTGGCCCACATGGTTGCAAGAATTTGGAGGCCTTGTCCACATGGAGGATTCTAGAAATGGCATCTTTGGACACCAACGTCAAATCTGGTGGGCTATGCACTCAAAGTCAAATCCGGTGGGCTATGTTGGAAAGTTGTGTGCTTCTTTTCCAAAAGTCTTTATTGGCTTTTATCTTTTTGACTTTTAAGGGGACAAGGTAGGTTTAGACTTTATGACTTTAGGGTATTAGACCCTTGACCATTGTATCACCCCCTTGGCTATAAATAGCCACCCCATGGCATTGTATTGGCATTCAAGATTCTAATTGAGAGCTTATGCTTTGTTTCTCTCCATTGTGTAAGGATTGTTCCAAATTTCCCTTGCTCTTGTGCATTCTTGCCTTGTCAAGCTACAAGTTAGATTGGTGATCCAAGATCACAAAGCCCCCAATTCCGTGCCTCAACCCAAGTGCGTTGTTGTGTGGATTGGCCATCACACCCCTCCCTTGAGTGCGTTGTCTAAGTAGTAGGTCACGCTCCATATAGCGTTGGTTGACTACTTGCTTCCACTATCCATACCCTTCACCCGTCACTTAGCCCCAAACCGCATCCATCATCCGCCGCCCTACGCCGTGAAGATCGGGCCACCCCGTGCGTCTTGCATCAGCACTGGCCATACAGTCATGCGACACAATCTTCCATATGTTCCTCTCGGATTGCTTGGCATCCATTGTTGTCAGGCCGACTCCGTGCTTCACCTTATTTTTCAGATGAAGCATTCCCCTAGTTAACAATTTATAGGGCGCCGCCTGTTCGTGCATCGTTGTACTTAGCGATTCCACTAAATGCAACTCCTATGTGTTAGGAATAGGGGCTAGCAAGGGGTTGTTGTGGACTCACTGGGGGTTGTTTATACTTTGGTTGTTAGAGGAGTGAGGAATATTCTTGGCTGGGAGGGGGACCACCTGAAGCAGTTAGTTTGTTAGAGGGGGCTGGGTGAGCCTTTAAATAAAGGGTGCCAATGTTAGGAAGAGGGGGAATTCATTTTAGAGGGTTTCCAGCTAGCTGCTGCGGGGCTCGATCCTTACGAGGATTCTGCCAAGCTCCTGGAAGTGGTATTCCACAGGTTCTTTCTCTCTCTCTCCATCCATTTCCTTCCCTACCTCCCTACTGTATTCCTGTAATTCTGTTTTACTCCCCTTTTTCTCCCTCTCACAGTTTTTACATAACAAATTGGCGATTCCGCTGGGGAGTGTCGTGCGGGAGTGATGATTACCACTGGAGAGAGGAGCTAGAGCAGTGGATGCTCGTTGGTCGCTGGAGCTGGTCGAACTCTTTGCTGGTGATAGAGCGGAACCAAACACTGCAGAACGTTTGTTGTTGGGAAACGCGTGTGGGAGTGACGATAACAGAGTGAGTCAATTGCAGCTGGAAGATCATGTTCGTAGGAGTGAAATGCCAGCGCAAAGGAAACACACTGGGGTTATGTACGTGTGGAAGAGGCGAACGGTGGAGAATGATATCACTGCTGAATACTCCAACTGTGCGCCGAGGATAAACAGAATTGACGATTGGCCAATTAAGACATCAAGCGCTGGTGCTGTTGACGGACGAACCAATTCACTACAGCAGAAAGTTTTTGTGTGCAAACTGGACGATGCAGGGACAATCTGCGGAGGCACACAGACAAACAACATTTTAGGAAGATTTTTCTAGAAAACAAGTGAAAATTGAGAAGCTGTTTAATGAGCTAAAAATTGACCTGAAGGAGCTAAAAGTGGTTCCCGTTGTTCTTGCAGGGCATCCAATTTATTCCGGACAGTTTACACGTAAGCAGAGTGAGCAAAAGAAATTACAACTGCAGTCGAATGTGGTGAAAAATTCTCAAAGGATTCAAGGTTTGGAGGAACTAGCGGTGGAGCAGACAAAGGGGTTACAGTCCCGGAACGATGCTCAATGTCCGAAAAACAGACTCGGTCAGCTGCAACATGTCTGTTGGAGGCGGCGACGAAAACGTGAGGTTCGAGAGGAAAAAAGAGGCGAGTCCTACGCTTAGTGACTTGGCTCCAGTCGACGGAGCAAGGAGCATAGCAAAACGAGTCGAACTGCCTTCGTTTTCTGGGAACTATCCTTTTGGCTGGATCATTAATGTTGAAGCTTCCTTTTTGAAAAATCGGACAACAGAGGACTTGAAACTTCACTATGCGCAGATTTCTATGGAGGCTATAACCTTATATTGGTTCTTGTCTTGGCTGAATAAAAATCCTGGTGCGAGTTGGGAGCAACTTAAGTCGGCCCTTGTGGAAAAATATGGGAGCAACAAGGGGGTGCAGTTTGAAACCACTCTAGAGCATTATGAAGAGGAAATTTTTGATTCATGACCTCTTACTACCGCAGTAGCAATTCCAGAAGTCTTGACGGCTGCTCAAGTGACTTGTCTTTCGAGAGTGTGTAGCGAGATGAGAGTTAGCAGTGATGCACGCAACACAAGTGGAGAAAGTCTACCAATCCTAAGTCTACCAATCCAAACGATTTGTTCTGTTAGTGATGTTAGTGATGCAGTTGAAGAGCTGGGAATTGTCATTCTCTTCCTCTATTTGGTGGCGAAGTTCGAGCAGGAGGTAATGCCCACAACATGGGTGCTGAAAACTTGACAAATAGGTTTGCAGCTGTGCAGATATGGGAGTTTGGCGAGGTGGCAATGCCACTTTGACTTTTTCGTCTAGTGCAAGGGTTTTTGCAACAGGTCTTGCAAACACCGGAAAGACTGTCTTTGGATGTAGGGATGGTTGGGAAAGGTTGCAGTGAGAAAACCACAACAATCGAGAACACCACAGTAGTGTATGTGTACAAAGTTGATATAAATGGCTTATTGGGGAAAATTTTGAAGGGGTTTTTCTTGGCTGTTGGGGCAACAACAGATGCTTATGAAGTTATTAAGTCTGGTTGGGTGGATAAACCAATAGAGGCTGAAGTAGAGTTTGTAGTGCCAATGATATTTCCTTCTGCAAACTCTTATTGGGATTTTGGTGATGCACTGACTATTTGAACAACCAAAGTTGTTATCAGACCCTTTGAAAAATGCTTGCAACTTTGCAGGACAACCCAGTTGACTGAAAACTCAAATCTGCTGTATAAATATGGGGTGAAGAGGGCTGATTTAGTTTGCCAGCACCCTGATGGAAGCGAGTCTGTTTGGGAGTCGGGCTGTCTTACTACTGCTGTGGCAGCAAGGCCTTATGGATCTGTTTGTTGTGCATTGGTTTTGTTTGAAGGTTGTGTTGTTGTTCGGGTGAAGGATTGGACAAACAAGAATTGGATACCCGGAGAGGGTTTGGGTGTTGGGAGTCAAGGCTGTTGGGATACAATTGAAATGAAGGGAATGAAGGCTGCTGGGAAACAGAAGCCTACCGATTGGGCGTCGGAAACTTACTTGAAGAAGGTTGGGGCATGTAAAGAGGTAGGACTTCCTGCTGGTGATCTCAATAACCAATCTGGATTGGGCCAAGAAACTGGAGGAGTTTGGGTGCTTCACCCTGACATTGTCACAGCTGCATTTGCTAGTTGCAATGTAGTCCAAGTGGTTAAGCTTGCTACCTTGGCCTCCCTTTTTGTGTTTGAAGAATGTTTTCCTCTTGAGCAGCGACTGAGATGCGAGCTATTATTGCTGATGTACAGGAGGTGGCAACTGGAAGATTGTTGGATTTGGTTTCTACTGAATTGCAGATTTTTTTTTACTATAGCAGCTGCTGGGGTAGTAGTTGAGGGGTTGATGTTTAGGCCGCCACCAAGGCCACCACCAGGGGTACGTTTTCTGCAGAGTTTTTCCGGTTGCACTGCATGTTGGTTGTGGAAAGATATCTCAGTGTACAACTCATGTAGATATTCAACCAACGGTTCATATTGGACAGGACAAGCTTCATGTTATTGTTGATTTTGTAGTACTAGTGGTTGTGGCAAATCTTATTGATTTGCATTGTAGGGCAGCACCAGTTGGAGTTTGGACAGTGTTGTGGCCTCTTTTGGAAGAGGGACTTGCTCATCATTCCCTTGTCCATGGGGCTACAATAGAAATTTTTGACAAGGATGGAGACTTCTTACAAAGTGATGATCAGAGAAGTGAAGTAAGCAGTGTGATGCCAAGGGTTGCTACAACTGCTAGGCATCCAAAATAGCCAAAAAAGTGAAAATTAATGTTGAGGGGTTGACGGGAATTTATGGAGAAAAGAGGTCTTATTGTGCTGTTGGAGACCGGATAGGAGAGTAAGACCACCACATCAGAAAGCGCTTCATCACGGCATAGGGCCAAACCAAGTAATAGAGATCCACCTTGAGGACAAAGTGGTTTTTCAGTACGGGGGAAATGTTAGGAATAGGGGCTAGTAGGGGGTTGTTGTGGACTCACTGGGGGCTGTACATACTTTGGCTATTAGAGGAGGGGAATATTCTTGGCTGGGAGGGGGACCACCTGAAGCAGTTAGTTTGTTAGAGGGGCTGGGTGGGCCTTTAAATAAAGGGGGCCAGTGTTAGGAAGAGGGGGAATTCATTTTAGAGGATTTCCAGCTGGCTGCTGCGGGGCTTGATCCTTGGGAGGATTCTGCCAGGCTCCTGGAAGTGGTCTTCCATGGGTTCTTCTCTCTCTCTCTCTCTCTCTCTCCGTCCATCTCCTTCCCCTACCTCCCTACTATATTGCTGTAATTATGATGCAAATATACAGTGGCTACATCAATTCATACAGTTTTACTTCTCTTTTTCTCCCTCTCACATTTTTTTACATAACACTATGTACTTGTTTGTTGCTCCACTCTAAAATCGGGCCAAGATTCGACTGAACGGTCGTCATGGTGGAAGGCCTAAACTCTCTTGGAGCTAGCTTTGTGGATCATGATCATCAGAAAACTCGGTCATTGCGGGCGTGACCTGTTCAGCTGGTGGTAAGACAACAGGAGCCAATGTTTGTGCCAACTCAGTTTGCAGTATCTCTTGCTCCAGTATTATGTTCTTGGAAGTTTTCTGCTCCTTGTTCGGTAGGCTCCCCTTCATTTGACACGGACAACTGCGCCATTGTCGACGGGAACTCAAATGTAGTTGCACAAGCTTCCTCGATGGAGCATCCAAAAATCCGTCGGTAGCACTTCTTTGCGATGCACCCAACTGAACGCAGTTACAGTTCCCTTAGCCAATAAAAACCAAAGTTTAAACAAACTCGGTATGTAGAGTCACGCCATTGGTATTTTCATAGCTTCCGTAGTTTAATGGATCAAAAAATAAGCCTCAGCCCTCACTCTCTATGTTTCAAGATCTTTCCCAGAATATTCTGGCATTATCAGTTGCCTAGAGCGCTTGCCCACACATCTGTTTATCCTAGCTAATGAGGTCCACATTTCCTGTATGTGAAACTCCATACATGCGAGAATTAGAAGTAGAAGCATTTTGAGACTCAACATCATCATTGATAGCGAGTCCTTCCCGTGAGGGTGGTTCCGACAGTGTGCCTGTGCAAATTACCCCTGCCCTGTTTGACGTAGTCTAGCCTTGCACGCCTCACTTGAACGTGATACACACGCCCCTCCAAAAGGAAATGATGGTGCGTTTTTTTTTCTTTTTTTCTTTTCGTTTGTTTTCCTGCCCTTAAAAAGAAAAATAAAACTGAGCACCCTCCTCCCGCGGAAGTAACCGGCGGTGCGCGCCCCTTCTGGCGCGATGCGGCCGAGTGCTTCTCGTCTGAACACGCAACGACTGTGTCTCCTTCGAGTGAAGGCCCGACAGTGTGTGCTGCCAAGCAACAGAAAATGAGTGGCACGACACGTTGGCTCTTTCTATGTGAGAGAAACTTTGGTAGGATGCGCCTCCTCCGAGCGACGAACGTCCAATCGTCTTTTAGAGAAGAAAAACCATTATCTGCGATCAGTGGTGTATGACTCCTGTGTATGGTAGCCGACAGATGTTTATGGCAGCTGATCGGTGCGTCTTTCCGTCAGCGCAGACACTTGTGGTGTAACCAGCAGCACGCCTGCTGTGTGAGTGTTCCGTCGGTAGCACGATCGTTCGACTGCGAATTTCATCCGTCGAAGGGAATCGGCAACGCGTCTGGTTGCGATGAATCAAAAGATTGATGATGAATGATAGAAATGAGAGATGATGGACAAGCAGGTCGGACCAATTGATAGAAAACCAGATGACCAACTTCTTGGTCTAAAGAGAAAAGTGAAGAAATGACTACCGCAAAAATTCAGTGGAAGAGGAAAGAAGACACTCAAGAGTCCCCTAGGGAGTTCCCGCCCAAGCTACTGTCGAATTCCAAGCTAAAAGTTGAACATACAAATCCCTTCATGCCTTTCACCCCCTGCTTCTTATTTATAATGGATCACCTCCCCACGTGGTGTGAGCATCTCCTAACAATATGCTAACTATATTTCCACTCCTTGAACAATATCCTCCTTGTAAAGACACCCATACCCGTAGGTCCTATAAGAGTCACCACTTGAGGCTAGAGAAAAGTCTCTTCATATTGACAGTGGGACTTTCTCTTCACCCGACTGATATCAATGACTTGTTGGCAAGCTGAACTATCTAACAATGACTTGACTTGACATTGCTTGTGCAGTGAGCAAGGTCAGTAAATTCACAAAGTCCTTGATAAAGCTACAATGGGAGGCTGTACTTCGCATTGTTAGATATGTGAAGATAGAACTTAGCCTAGGCTTGTTGGGTTCGTAAATTATTGGCCCACCGGTGCATTGATAATCATGAGATAAAATAAAGTGCAAAATGCGGAAATAAATAGACACCAGATGTAATGTGGAAATCGCCCCAAAATGAAAGGGGTAAAAAATCACGGGCAAATAGAAGGATCACTATGGATAAAAGTGGATACACACTCCCTCATTATTACAAGGAGAAAAACCCTTGTAATATCTCTCTTAAATAAGTGGGGAAATCACCTCACAAATACCGCTCGAATAATGATGGACTTCTGGTGATGAGAAACCGGGTGAAGACAGTGAGAGAAACGCTGGGGAAGTTCTCCATTTATAGGTTGCCTCTCCCCCCCTCCTCTTCTCTGCTGGTGGGTTTGGTGGGGGTGGCCACCCACCACATCTTCCACCATCAGCCCCCTTTGACAAAAACCGGGGGGCGGTGCCGTCCGTCAAATAAACTAATTACACATCTCCCACTTGGAGATTGATTGAGAACCAATCACAGCTCTACACATCCTTTTTACCTGCCAAACCATGCTGCTCAAGTCTCTGCGAGGCCGTTCGAGGATCTGCACTATCTGAATTTATTTGAGTTAATCGTCTTTGTCTGGAAATCTGTCAAAATTTCTTTAGTGTGAATTTTCTGCATGTCCACACTTCCTCCGTCACATTTCAGACAAAGTGATACTGTACATCAATGTGTTTTGTCTTGGAATGAAAAGATTGATTCCTTGCAATGTGCAGGGCGTTTTGACTATCACAAAATAAAGGAATCTGCTCATGTCTGTGCCTGAGCTCCTCCAACAACCTTCTCATCCAAACCGCCTCTTTGCAAGCCTGTGTAGCGGCCATGTACCCTGCTCCATCGTGGATAAAGCCACAAATGACTGTAACTTCGAAATCCAGCTCACAACTCCTCCTGCAAGAGTAAACACATAACCTGTAGTAGATTTCCTCCAGTCAGAATTACTTGCAAAATTTGAATCAACATAGCCTCTGATAGTGAAATCTGATCCTCCGTAACATAATGCAGCATCTGAGGTGTCCTTGATATATCTCAGGATCCTCTTCACTGTGCTTCAATGCTCCCGCCCTGGATTCGCCATGTACCAACTAACTGCCCTCACTGCATGTGCAATGTCTGGTCTAGTACAAACCATAACGAACAGCAGACTACCCACTACTGATGGATACGGTACTCGAGACATCTTCATCCTCTCTGTTTCACTGCTAGGACTCATCGTAGAGGATAACTTGAAATTAACGGGAAGAGGGGTAAAGATTGGCTTACAGTCTTGCATGTTGAAGCGTTTCAAGACTTTCTGTAAGTAATTCTTTTGTGATAACCAAATCGTCCCATTATTTTTGTCTCTGTAAATTTGCATCCCAAGAATCTTGTTTGCTGATCCCAAGTCCTTCATATCAAACTCTCTATCCAACCGTGCCTTCATCTTCTGGATCTGATATTTTGTTGGGTCTGCAACCAACATGTTATCCACATACAATAGAAGAATGATGAAATCCTTACCATCCGAACCCCTGAAATATGCAAAAGGATTTGAATGAACTCTGTTGTATCCAAGACTCATATTGTAAGAATCAAATCTCTTGTACTAACACCTCGACGCTTGCTTGAGACCGTACGGATATTTGTTCAACCTGCAAACCAAGTTCTCTTTGCCTTCTTCTGCAAAACCTTCCAGTTGGAGTATAAATCTCTTTTGTATGTAGCACACATCGCCAGAACTATCCGAATAGTCGTTAGTCTAACGACAGGAGAATTTTTTTCCTTGAAATCAACACCTTCCTTCTGAGCATATCCTTTGACCACCAGTCCTGCACGATATCTTTCCACCAGGCCTTTTCCATCCCGTTTGATCTTAAAGACCCATTTGTTTTCGATAGCCTTCCTTCTATGAGGTAATGAAATAAGATCTAAAGTCTTGTTCTTGTGCATAGCTTTAAGTTCCTTCTGCATCGCCGCTATCCATGAGAATACATCTGGACTCTGAGTCGCCTCCACAAAAGAAGATGACTCTCCATTATCTGTCAATAAGCAGTACACAATATTGCTCTCAGTCACATAGTCTGAGTGCCATATTGGTGCTCTTTTCTCTTGAGTTGACCGTCGTGGTCCAGACTCAACAGGTACTTTCTTTTCTCCTGAGTTGACCATCGTGGTCCAGACTCAACCGGTACTTGATCTTCGTGCTCTGGTAATGGCTTAGAGGAAACTGGTTCTTCTTTGGATTTGTCCTCTACTTCGACTGTTGTAGTTTCTGTATTTTCCTTCTTCGTGTCTTGATCAATTATCATTTGCACCTTGTCTTATGTAAAAATGACATCTTTGCTGGTGATAAGTTTGCGGGCAGTGGAGCCCCACAAACGATACCCCTTCACACCATCAGCGTACCCCAAGAAGATACATTTTCTGGATCTTGAATCCAACTTCGATCTTTCCTGGTCATTAAGCATTGCATATACCGAATTGCTAAAAGTATGTAACCGAGAATAGTCAGCGGGTTTATCAGTCCACATCTCCATTGGTGTCTTCCGATTAATCGCCATTGAAGGAGATATGTTGATCACATAACAGACGATATTCACCGCTTCTGCTCAAAAAGTTTTGACAATTCCTTCAGTCTTCAACATTGTCCTTGTTCCATCCAACAGGGTTTTGTTCATTCGCTCCGCCACTCCATTCTTTTGAGGAGTGTATGCCACCGTGAACTGTCTCTTGATTCCTTCTTGTTGACAAAAAGTATCCTCGCTTGTATATTCTCCTTCGTTGTGTGTTGCGGAAGCGTCGGGAGACGCAACGGCAGAAACGAGATACGAAAAGAAAATGTAGCTGAAAAGAAAACACACGGAACACACAAATTTACATGGTTCGGGAATAATCCCTACGTCCACGGAGAGGCAGAAATTCACTATGAATCAAGAGCACAGATTACAAAAATTTCTCACACAAATCCTTGCCTGAAAATGGGCTACAAAAGGAGGAAGAAGATCCACTGTTCCGCACAGGAAGTCCGCGTCGCTACAGTGCCCAAGTCAAAAGTGTTACAGTGGCTGCCGACTGGATGTTCAAAAGATTACAGTAAAGTTGACTCCGAAGTCCGCACTGCTACAGTTGCGGGGCACAAGCATTCGGCCCAACTGGATCGGGCTACACCACCAACAATCTCCCACTTGAAGCCTGATCCACTACACAGCTCTGCTTCGATGCCACTGACTAAGACAACTTACTTAATCTGAGTTATTCCTCTTCTTCACTCACTAGTGTGCGTGCTTTCCATCTTGTCCTCGCTTCTTCTGCCTCTCATCCTCCATTCATCAGTGGAGACCAACAGAGGCACAACAGTGCCTCAACTTCTGTATTTCCATGGGCTTCGTCAACATGTCTGCCGGATTGTTGGTTTCACAAATCTTCTGCAATGTCAGCAACCCATTCTCTATCAAACCTCTGATGAAATGGTACTTCAACTGAATGTGCTTTGTTCGGGCATGAAAAACTGGGTTCTTTGTAAGATGTATATCACTCTGACTGTCACAGTGCAATACATTCTCTTCTCGCTTTCTTCTCAATTAATCCAAGAAGTTCTTCAGCCAAACCATCTCCTTCCCATCTTTTGTTACAGCAATGTATTTTGCCTCTGTGGTGGATAAAGCCACCACGTTCTGTAATTATGATATCAAACTTACAGCAGTCCCTCCACAGGTAAATACATAACCCGTGGTACTCCTCCTGTTGTCGACGTCACCTCCAAGGTCAATATCCACATACCCCTGCAATGAATTTTCTTTTCCAAAGCACAGAGATACCTCCTTGCTGCCCTTTAAATACCTCAGTATCCACTTCACAACTTCCCAATGTTGCTTTCCAGGGTTAGCCATATATCTTCTCACAACTCCCACTGCATGAGCGATGTCAGGTCGAGTACAGACCATGACATACATCAGGCTTCCAAAAGCTGATGCGTATGGAACTTTTGCCATGTACTCAACCTCTTCTGACGTTTTCGGTGATTGCTCCTTTGATAGTTTGAAATGGCTCGTCAGGGGAATAAAGATTGCCTTTGCTTCCAGCATATTGAATCTTATCAGAACCTTCCCAATGTAATCAGCCTGTGACAACATCAACGTTACAGTTGTGCGGTCTCTCTTGATTTTCATCCCCAGAATCTTGTCAGCTTCTCCAAGATTTTTCATTTCAAACTCCTTAGCTAACTGTTCTTTCATCTCATTAATCTTCTGCATACATGATCCTGCAATAAACATGTCATCCACATACAGAAGCAATATAATATATTCATCACCAAAGGATTTTATGTAGCAACATTGATCAATGCCACATCGTTTATATGCATTTTTAGTCATGAATGCATCAAACTTTTTGTTCCACTGTCTGGGTGCCTGCTTCAACCCATACAAGCTCTTCTGGAGTTTGCACACCAGGTCTTCTTTCCTAAACTATACATATCCCTTGGGCTGCTGTATGTATATGTCCTCCTCCAGATCTCCATGAAGGAAAACAGTCTTGACATCAAGCTGCTCAAGGTATAAGTCTTCTGATGCCACAATGCTGAGAACCACCCGGACGGTGGTAAGCTTCGCTACAGGTGAAAAAATTTCAATGAAGTCCACACCTTCTGTTGAAAACCTTTCACTACCAGTCTTACCTTGTACCTCCTCCTTCCATCATGTTCTTCTTTGACTCGGTAGACCCACTTGTTCTACAATGCTTTCTTTCCTGTTGGCAGAGGTGTTAGCTTCCAAGTGTTGTTATCATGCAATGAGGAAATCTCCTCTTTCATAGTCAGCTCCCACTTGCTTGACTCCTTCAGCTGCATTGCCTCTTCAAAGCATCATGGTTTTCCACCGTCAGACAATAACAAATAATGAAAGGATGGTGAATACCTCTGCACAAGCCTTCTCACCCTTGTTGATCTCCTTAACTCTACTAGAGTAGTAGGTTTCACCGGTTCTGATGTCTCATGATCAGGTACACCTTCAAGCTTAACTTGCTCTTTGCACTCAGATTCAATGTTTCCATTTTCATCTTCAACTGTATGGCGATCCTTGTACGTGACACCTTCATTGAATACCACGTTCTGGCTCCTGATGACCATCTTCTTAAGATCATCCCAAAAGCGGTAACCATACTGCTCAACAGCATAACCAATAAAGAAAAATGGCTTGGACTTAGCATCAAGCTTGTCCCTTGAGTTAGCATCAATGTGTACATAAGCCAAACCGCCAAAGACTCGTAAATGTGAGAGTTTTACCTCTTTACCAGACGAGAGCTGCTCGGGTAGTCGTTCTCTCATTGACACAGATGGACTCCTGTTGATCAGATATGCTGCCATGTTCACTGCATCGGCCCAGAAGGTCTTGGGTAACCCCAAGTGTAACCTCATACTTCTTGCACGTTCATTTAACATCCTATTCATCCTTTCAGCTACACCATTTTGTTGTGGTGTTCTTGTGATAGTTTTCTCCCACCAAATTCCATTATCAGAACATAATTCTATGAGCTCCTGACTGCCATACTCTCCACCGTTGTCAGACTTCAAACATTTCAGCTTTGATCCCGACTCATTCTCTACCATGACCTTTCACTTCTGAAACATCTTAAACACATCAGATTTCCTTTTTAGAAAGTAAACCCATAACTTCCTTATTGAGTCGTCGATGAATGTCACATAGTATTGTGACCCTCTGAGGGAGAGTACAGGTGCAGGCCCCCAAACATCAGTGTGCACCAGGTCCAGCTTTCTAGCCTTCGGTGTTCTGCCTCTTTTTGCAAATGATACCTTCTTCTGCTTTCCAAGGATGCAATCTTCACATAAGCCAACTTCCACCGACTTCAGCTCTAGTAACATCCCTTTTGTTGCAAGCACTTTCACCCCCTTCTCACTCATGTGGCTCAGCCTGTTGTGCCACAGTTGTGAATCTCCTACAGTTTTGAGTGATGCAACCATGTCTATGCAAGTTTCTGTCATGTTGTAGAGGGTACCATTCTTTGCTCCCCGAGCTGTGACCATAGCTCTTTTGGTGATCTTCCACGCACCACCAGTGAACGTGGTACTCAACCCTGCATCATCAAGTTGTCCGGCTGAAATAAGATTTCTTCTTAAGCCAAGGATATACCGCACGTTTTCCAGAATCAGCAAACTCCCACTGTTGGTCTTGATCCGTGCATCTCCTTTCCCCATAATCTGCAAGGGCTCATCATTAGCAAGATGTACCTTGCCGAAATTTTCAGAAACGTAATTTTCTAGAAATCCCTTCTCCGATGTAGAATAGAAAGACGCCCCAGAGTCTAAAATCCAAGACTCTATTGGGCTATCCACGCTCAACAACAGCACGTCATCAGTTCCTTCATCTGCCGTGTTTGCTCCATTGGTTTCAGGTCCCTTCCATTTTTCTCTACACTCCTTGACGTGTCCTTTTTTCCCGCAAATTCAGCTGGTAGGACCAGTCCCCTTTGCCTTGTCTCGGCTTTTCCCTCTTGACCTTGATCGCACTCGACGATTGTCTCGTTGTGGGTACCTTCTTCTTCCTTCAATGTTCAGAGTTGAACTAGAGAATCTGCTCGATTCTCTTCTTTGCACATCCTCACTAAGGATTAGGTCCTGTATATCTTTCAGAACCAGTTTGGTATTCCTCGAGGTACTACTCACAGCTGTTACAGTTGCTTCCCAACTGTCAGGTAATGAGGACAGTAAGACCAATGCACATACCTCATCACCAAGATCAATTTTTACCGTTGTCAGCTGACTTATAATGACGTTGAATTCGTTGATGTGATCTGCAACAATTCTCCCTTCATCCATTTTGAGGTTGAACTATCGCCGCATCAAATGCACCTTGTTTGCCACAGAAGGCTTCTCGTACATATTCGCGAGAGCTTTCATTAGATCCACCGTCTTCTTCTCCTCTCTAATGTTGAACGCCACGTTTTTTGCCAACGTAAGGCGCACAACGCCTAGAACCTATCGATCCAGCAACTTCCACTCCGACTGCTCCATGTCCGTTGGCTTCAAACCCAGAAGTGGCAAGTGCAACTTTTTTTGATAAAGATAATCCTTGATTTGCATCCTCCAGGAACTGTAGTCAGTTCCATCGAAGTGATCGATCTTCACTTTCCCTTCATCCATTGCCATCGTTGGAGAATTCCGAACTCACCCTCTGATACCAGTTGTTGCGAAGCATCGGGAGTCGCAATGACAGAAATGGGACAAGGAAAGAAAATGCAGAAGAAAAGAAAACACACGGAACACACAAATTTACGTGGTTCGGGAATAATCTTTACGTCCACGGAGAGACAGAACTTCACTATGAATCAGGAGCACAAATTATAAAAATTTCTCACACAAATCCTAGCCTGAAAATGGGCTACAAAAGGAGGAAGACGATTCACTATTCTGCATAGGAAGTCCGCGTCGCTACAGTGAAAGGTGGCCACCCAAGTCAAAAGTGCTACAGTGCTTCCGACTGGAGTCCAAAAGACTACAGTAAAGTTGACTTCGAAGTCCGCAGTGCTCTGTCGGTGTCGGTCAGTTATCTCTGCTACAATGCCAATGATGCTACGGTGCCGAAAATTTGGGGCGGGAACCTTCGGCCCCCGGAGCAAGGGCGCATTGCCCCCTGCAACCCCCAATGAGTTCACCGCGGAGCTCGACCCGTGACAGTTGCGGGCCACAAGCATTTTGCCCAACCGGACCGGGCTACACCAATCCGACACATTGTCAGTCCGTAGACACTGTATCTTCTTTCTAGATTCAAGTTCCTTCCACAGTTTGAATATTTTGAAGACTTTAAAAACATCCACCTTCCTCTTGATTGGGGACACCCAACATCTTTTGCAATAGTAATCAATGAATGATACAAACTGTTAGTAGTTCGGTCCCAGTTTCTGGGTGTGATCCGCTTGACACGCCTCCCTGTCCACGTCCCCCTCTATTACACACGTATCAAAGAAGGAGGAGGGGTAATTTTGGAAAACAGGTTGGGGTTAGTTAAGGAGGCACGTGGTCCTGTTCCCACAATCTCCCTGGTCAGTTGGCAGTGCGTGAGGACTCTCCCCACGTTTGGGCTATTTGTGCGCCTGGAAGAGAGAGGGAAAGGCGGTTAGAAAAATTACCTTATGTTGGAACAGAAACGGGGAAGGAGGAAGTGGCCGGCCTCCTTTCATCTTCCACCTGGAGCAGCGCCTGAATTGGAGGACTCTCCAGATTCCCAAACCGCTGTACTTTCATTCTCTCACGCTATAGTTGTAATTCGAATCCTGGTAATATCATTCTGGTTTTTCTCTCTCAGTTAAAGTGTCTTCCCTTCCCCAAAGTATATTTGCATATAATCATAACAGTTTGGCAACTCCGCTGGGGAACTGCGTCACAGCCGGCGCCAGGAGCTGTATAAAGAACCCGAGGCTGTGATCTTCCAGGCGTTCAGAATTCTGCTGCTGGAAGAGCCTAGAGAACCTCTTTTATGCAAACAAGGATGGAAAACCGCGTGGCCTCAATTGAATCGGCCATGGAAGGAATTAAAACAACTATGACCTCAGTACAAGAGAACTTGGAAAAGATGATGCGAGGGAAGAATGAGAGTCAACGTGTGTCTCTCGACGTGGCTCGACAAACAGAGGAGCGATTGTTACTTCGTGTTCGAGATTTGGAAGAGCAAACCGTGGGAAGACTGAAGGGAATTGAGTCGCAACTAGAGCATGGTTTAGAAAATGAAAAGCAGCGTGGAGCGGCTACGAGGGACTCTGCTAACATAGGGGGCGGAAGTGAGCAAAGTAGGGTGCGCCTGGAGAACTTTCCGATTATAGAGGAAAATGCTCAGGCCGACGAGCTGCGGTGTGTTTCGCGGCGGGTGGAGCTTCCCACGTTTGCTGGCGATGACCCCTTGGGGTGGATTACTAAGGCAGACACTTATTTTTTGATAAACCGAACTCCTGAAGATATGAAGCTACACTATGCTCAAATTAGTATGGAAGGTACTGTGCTATATTGGTTCCTGTCCTGGCATAGCGTCACTCCAGGGGCAACCTGGAGTGCTTTCAAGCCTGCATTTCTGGACCGATATGGGAAGAATACTGATGGGGATCCATTGAGATTTCTTAAAAATCTGAAACAAACCGGCTCAGTGGACGAGTACATTGAGGAGTTTGAACAAATTGCTCTGAGACTTCCAGATTTTCCCGAACCATGGTGCATGAGCCTTTTTATGGGAGGACTGCGTCCGAAGCTAGAAAATCGAATTTCTACACATGAGCCAGCTAATAAACTCCGCATGATAATTCTGGCCCGAAAGGTCGAAAGAGAGCTCGTTAGTGAGGGAGTACTTCGAGGCTTCCGTTCCCGATCGGTTGCACAGCCTATACCCCGATCCACGGGGGTAGTAGCGCCAAATTTACCTGCCAACCGTTATGTCTTGGAGCGTAACCGACGGGATGAAGATTTGAAGAGAGCTGTTGGGGAAGACCGCTGGAATGGAGTGCGGACCTTGAGCCGACAAGAAAGGAAGGATCGAAAATTAAAAGGCCTTTGTTTCCGTTGTGGCCAGCCTTTCGGACCCATGCACAAGTGCCCTGATAAGCATTTACGGGTGCTGATATGGGAGTATGAAGAACCAGAGGAACACCAGGAGGGAGAGGTGGGTAAGGAGGAAGTAGATTGTGTGGCAACTGGGCAGGAAGGCCGAGATGGACTGCTCACTGAACGTCCTAAGGAGCCTGTTGAGTTTCGTAGTATGAGTAGGGTCGGGGCGGACTCGATGATTCTTGTTGGACACTTGTCGGGAGTACCAGTACAAGTGCTGGTTGACAGCGGAGCCAACCATAACTTCATTTCTAGACGAATGGCCAAGCTTGCAAGTGTGAGAGTTAACCCAACCAAACCATTTGGGATTACTCTTGGAAATGGTTCTCGTGCTCTCTCGCAGGGTATATGCAAACAAGTCCAGATCAGTTTGGAAAATTTTGTCGTTATAGTGGATGCCTTCGTTTTTTATACTGGCGGACCCGATATTATCTTGGGAATGCAGTGGTTGAGGGGTCTGGCCAGTGTTTTAACTGACTGGAGTCACAAAACTATGGAATTCATGTGGCAGGGAGAGGAAATTAAACTACAGGGGCGGCTGGTCGGCGAAGAGACTACTCTGGAGCTATAGGACCACATGCAGGACAAAATTCTGCTTCTTGATGGTTGGGCATGGATGGCCGCATTGCAGTTTCCATAGAATGCCTCATGTAGTAGGGAGGCAAACCTGATGGAGCTGAACAGTCTGCTGAACGGTTTCAGGCTCATTTTCCAGAAATCGCAGGGCCTTCCCCCACCACGAGATACTGACCACACCATCACCCTTGTGGCAGGAGCGACGCCGATTAACATCAGACCTTACAAATTGGCCCATCGTCTCAAGGACGAGGTAGAAAACCAGGTGAACGAACTGCTGAACCAGGGGGTTATCCGACATAGCAACAGTCCATTTGCAAGCCCTATTATTCTTGTTAAAAAGAAGGACAACAGCTGGAGAATGTGCGTCGATTACCGAGCATTAAATAAGCTTACCGTACCCGACAGATTTCCCATTCCCATCATTGAGGAACTTATGGATGAGCTACATGGAGCAACTTTTTTCTCCAAGCTGGATTTAAAATCTGGCTTCCATCAGATCCGGGTACGAGGAGTGGATATCCACAAGACAGCTTTCCGCACCCACGAAGGACATTATGAATTTCTTGTCATGCCATTCGGGTTGATGAACGCCCCAGCTACATTTCAATCTACTATGAACCGAATGTTTAAACAGTATTTGAGGAGGTTTGTTTTGATGTTTTTCGACGACATTCTTATTTATAGTAGCGATTTGGCAGCACATCTGCAGCATCTAAATACAGTTTTCCGAATTTTACAGCAAAATCAGCTCCGTCTCAACCAAAAGAAATGTTTCTTTGCTCAACCTACCGTCGAATACCTTGGTCATATTATCTCTTCAAATGGAGTTTCAGTAGATCCGACAAAGGTTGAATGTGTCCTCAATTGGCCTCGCCCACAAACGGTTAAGGGAGTTAGTGGATTTTTGGGCTTAACTGGGTACTATAGGAAGTTTGTTGAGGGCTATGGAAAAATTGCCAAGCCGCTTACCGAATTAACTAAGAAGAACAATTTCCATTGGTCTTCGGCTGTTGAACAGTCTTTCCTGACTCTTAAGAACTGTCTAGTGTCAGCCCCGCTTCTTGCTTTGCCCGATTTCTAGCAACCCTTCATCATTGATTGTGACGCTTCCGGACAGGGGGTTGGAGCTGTCCTCATGCAGGCTGGTCGGCCCATTGCCTACTTCAGTTAAGCACTGGCTGATTCCAACCTCTCCAAGTCTGTCTATGAGAAAGAGATGATGGCTCTTGTGTTGGCTATAATCATTGGAGACAATATCTAGTCGGCAATCATTTCATTGTTTATACTGACCATAGGGCCCTCAAACATATTCTCAGCCAACGACTTCATACAGCCAATCAGCAAGACTGGCAGGCTAAGCTCTTGGGCCTTGACTTTGAAATTCTTTACAAACCAGGACACCGAAAACAAACGGCTGATTCTCTCTCTCGCCGAGCCGCCGATGTCCTAGATACCAGTGCAGAATCTCTCTCTTTAGGGACATCAATCTTAGAACCAATGTGGCTGGAAATGGATGTCATCAGGGCAGAATACCAGCAGGACTCTGCAATCAAACAGATTCTCTCCGCAGCAGCAAATCGTTCTCCCGTGCCACCCTGCTATTCTGTCCGCCAAGGCCTGCTCTTCTACTGCAATCACCTCGTTTTATCTTCAACGTCTAGCCTCATCCCAAAGTTCATGCTGTATTACCATACTTCTCCGATTGGGGGCTATGCGGGTATTCTAAAAACCTATAAACACCTCGCAGCCGGACTGTTTTGGAAGGGTATGACCAAACGAATCCAGCAGTTTGTTCAAGAATGTGATACCTGTCAACGGCATAAAACTCAAGCTCTGTCTCCTGCCGACTTACTTCATCCCCTTCTTATCCCGGCACGAGTATGGGATGATGTTTCCATGGATTTCTTTTCCGGTCTTCCCAAATCTCGAGGCTATAATGTAGTCCTGGTTGTTGTAGATCGATTTACCAAGTATGCCCATTTTTTACTACTCCGGCACCCTTATACATTCAAGACAGTTGCTGATCTGTTCATCAAGGAGATAGTCCGCCTGCATGGAATACCCCGCTCAATCCTCAACGACCGGGATCCCGTTTTTGTTAGCAACTTTTGGAAAGAATTGTTCCGCCTCGAGGGGACTACCCTCAAGATGAGTTCCTCCTACCACACACAGACGGATGGTCAAACAGAAATTGTCAACAAATGTCTCAGTACCTATTTACGATGCTTTGCTTTGGAAAGGCCCCTAACTTGGTCACGGTGGATTTCTTGGGCCGAATATTGCTACAATACAGACTTCCACCCCTCCACAAATATGACTCCTTTTGAAGCTGTTTATGGTCGTAAACCCCCTGCTGTGCAGCGCTTTACTGCAGATACTACCCCAGTAGACTCGGTGGCTACCCTTCTTGCTGAACGTGATCAAATGCTGGATCAACTCCGTTATCACCTCACCCGTTCCCAACAAATCATGGCCCACACAGCTAATAAGCACCGCAGGAATGTCTCTTTTGCCGTGGGGGACCTTGTTTTTGTCAAACTCCGCCCAACTATACAGACTGCCAGAGCTGCTAAGTCATTCCCAAAACTTGCAGCCTGTTTTTATGGACCCTTTCCGGTCGAATCATGCTTGGGACAAACTGCTTACAGACTTACTCTGCCTCCTTCGTGAATACACCCGGTCTTCCATGTTTCGCAGCTCAAGCGGGCCGTGGGCCACTCACCAGTTCAGTCGGAACTTCCTGATTATTGGGACAACTCCCCAACAGAAACTTCCTTCCCTACAGCAATTTTAGCGGCCAAGTCTGCTCCTGGTCATCCGCAGGGTCTTTGGTTAGTTCAGTGGGGTGGCCGTCCTTCGGAGGAGTCTACTTGGGAAGATGCTGAACAGATTCTGTCTCAATTTCCAGATCTTCACCTTGAGGACAAGGTGCCATTTGCGGAGGGGGTAATTGTTAGTAGTTCGGTCCCAGTTTCTGGGTGTGATCTGCTTGACAGGCCTCCCTGTCCACGTCCCCCTCTATTACACACGTATCAAAGAAGGAGGGGTAATTTTGGAAAACAGGTTGGGGTTAGTTAAGGAGGCACGTGGTCCTGTTCCCATGATCTCTCTGGTCAGTTGGCAGCGCGTGAGGACTCTCCCCACGTTTGGGCTATTTGTGCGCCTGGAAGAGAGAGGGAAAGGCGGCTAGAAAAATCACCTTCTGTTGGAACAGAAATGGGGAAGGAGGAAGTGGCCGGCCTCCTTTCATCTTCCACCTGGAGCAGCGCCTGAACTGGAGGAGGACTCTCCAGATTCCCAAACTGCTGTACTTTCATTCTCTCACGCTATAGTTGTTATTCGAATCCTGGTAATATCATTCTGGTTTTTCTCTCTCAGTTAAAGTGTCTTCCCTTCCCCAAAGTATATTTGCATATAATCATAACACAAAGTACCTTGCTCCTCCCAGGGATATAATTGGTGTTTGCCAAACATCAGAATGGATCAATTCTATGATCTCCTTGCTTCTTGTTGTTGACGTCCCGAACTTTAACTTGTGTTGGTTGCTCAAAACACAATGCTCACAAAATGGTAAGGATGCCTTTATAAGCTCAGATAACAATTTCTGATCCGCTAGAATCTTTAGGCCTCGTTCCGACATATGGATGAACTTCCGATGTCATAACGTCGTCAACCCTTCCGTTGAAGTAGTTGATGCAACAACTATCTCCGCATCCTTGTATGTTTCACCCATAAGCACATACAGGTTCTTTGAGATCTTCTCTGCCTTCATTACCATTAGCGCGCCCTTCATAATTCTCATCACTCTATTCTCGGTGCGAGTCTTGAATCCGATATCATCAAATTGTCCCAAAGACAGTATGTTCTTCTTCAAGCCCTTCACATGGCGTACTCCTTTGATGGTTCGAACAATACCATCATAAATCTTCAGTTTGATGGTGCCGACTCCAACGATTTTCTGGATGTGATCGTTCCCCATTACAAAAGTCCTTCCTGGATGGTTTCATATTGGTCAAACCATTCCCGTCGAGACGTCATGTGCCATGTTGCTCCTTAGTTGATTATCCATGCATCGTTGAGATGCTGCTAGCTTCCTGCAGTCGGCGCTGCTTCACTGACAATAATGTCTCCCTTTCCAGAAGTACTCGCCACATTTATGTCCATGTCATAATTTTGGCTCCCACTGGAATCACGTTCCATCGTCACATCTGCTGGTCTTTTATCAATTGACAGTCGATAATTATCTTTCCGCAGCATCATCTGCATCTTCATTTTCCACAACGAAAAATTATTTCCGTTGAATTTCTCGATCTCGAATTTCGCCGCCATTTGGATGCACCGTTAGTCCAGAACTTTCACTGTTTCATAACGGTGTATTTAATAATCTAAATAAATTTTTTCTGATGTCAAAGATCAACTGGAGTCGCAATCATAATACTCAAAATTATGAGAATTATTAATACCCCCAAAGTGAGCAACACTAGGCCAAAACCTTCCTCTGGTGACATTTGTTGGGACCGTAAATGATTGGTCCGTGCACTGATAATAATGAGATAAAATAAAACTGCAAAATGCAAAAATAAATGGATATCAGATAGAACGTGGAAAAACCCTCAAAATGAAAGAGGTAAAAAACCACGAGCAAATAGAAAGATCACTATGGATAAAAATAGGCACACTCCCTCACTATTACAAGGAGAACGTTGGGGAAGCTCTGCATTTATAGGCTGCCTCTTCCCCTGCTGCTCTTCTCCACTAGTGGGTTTGGTGGGGTTGGTCACCCACCACATCTACCACCACCAGCCCCCTTTGACAAAAACAGGGGGCGATGCCATCCGCCAAATAAACTGCTTACAAGGCTTACTTTATTTGGATCATGGG
Source organism: Viscum album (assembly GCA_963277665.1). Taxonomy (NCBI): domain Eukaryota; kingdom Viridiplantae; phylum Streptophyta; class Magnoliopsida; order Santalales; family Viscaceae; genus Viscum; species Viscum album. Next base: position 826,593,630 of record OY728132.1, read on the forward strand.
CATATGGATGTTGATGCTTTTTGTGATGCAGATTATGCCGGATGTCTCTTGATTAGGAGATCCACAGTTTTTACTGTGTTCCACCGATGTAAGAAGCAGACTGTTATCTCCTAATCTAGTGCGAAGTTAGAGTATCGTGCTATGACTCATGTGACTACAAAAATTATTTGGACACAACAAATGCTACATGAGATTGACTATCCCATAAGGAAGCCTACAAGCATCTGGTGCGACAATCAAGTCGTGGTTAAAATTGCTACCAATCGAGTCTTTCATGAGTGGACTAAACACATTGAAGTTTTTATGAAAATTAATAAAGGCATTGGCTTGAGGAATGAGGAATGATGAGCCATGTTTATGGGAATCCTGCACACATCTGATTGATGAGAGGCTTGAGGAATGATGGGTCATGTTTCTGGGAAGTCGGTGAAGGTTTGAAAGCGGTTTGAAGTTATTATGGAAATTCATAAAGGCGTTGGTTGATGTTCTTGTTGAAGGAAAGCTTGGAATATGAAAATTAACTTTTGATGATATTCATGTGGTATGATTTGGTTCTGAGATTGTAAATAATAATTGGAAGTGATTTGAATGGAGGAAATGAATGTTTGACAGCTTTTTGGCACAACAGAAGAAAGCTTGTCTAAAATCTTATTTTTGTGTAGAGTTGTCTATAGCCTTGTTCCAATGTTTCGACAACCATTTTGTTTTCTATCAGCAAACCTTTGTTCCAGCTTTGACAGCCCTTCAGGAATGCATCAACAGCCCTTTTTGTTTTTTCTATGGCAGTTCAATGCAGAGTTTCGAAAGAAGCTGTCAACAGCTCAATGGCCATGCTTCGACATGGAGAAAAATACTTGGAGTTGACGGCAGCCCTCGGCATTTGCATCGGCGGCTCTGCACATCTGCTTTGATAGTTTAATACCCCAGCTTCTATTTCTGACTGGACTTGTGCAGGTTTTTAAGTGAACATGAGAAGCATTTAATGTTAGTCAATGGGGTTTTAAATGACACTCAAATTGTTATTAATTCAGTCGAGGAAGAGCATGTGGTTTCCTTATAAAGCTCAATAGGACACGAGGAAATATTCAAGAATCATTAAAATTGGTTTAATAGTGGCATTCCTTGATTCACTCCGTGTCTTTCATATTGCTGGGACCTCCATCAATTAGTTTTAGGGTTGTTTTGTCAGATCCGTAAAATAAACATGGTATATGCAGGATGAAAGGAATGAGGAAAAGTCGTCAAAACATGAAATTATCTTAATGTTGTCTAAAACATCATGAACTTAAGTAAAAAATTATCTCTCAATTGTTTCAGGGCTGTTTTGTCAGGTCCATAGAATAAACATGGTATATGTGGATGTAGGGAAAGAGAAAAAATCATTAGAACATGAAATGGTCTTCATGTTGCCCAAAACTTAAAAAAGTTTAGTAAAAAACATCTCTCAATTGTATATTTTTGTTCCTAAGTTGATAATCTATAAAGGAGCTTATCCAATGGTTTCCTGGATTTGTTTATTATCTGCCAGTGTTAGGCATCTGGTTGATCAATGCCTGTATGATCGGCTTCTATTTCTTGTTTTTTTTGTGTGTGATACCTTCTCTTCTTGTTTTTTCACATGGATTTATTATGTTTTTAATTATGCACTTAGGGGAGGCATTGATTCAGCATTTGTGAAAATGTGCCTTTGCTGATTGACTCATTTATGATTGAAGAAAGCCATGCATAAATGAGATTAACATGAAGCCCCTCTATGCTTAGTGTTGATTCTTAGCATTTGGATAATTTGGGATGAAGCCCCTGTGTACTCACAGAAAGCTTATAGAACCTTTTTCAGTATTTCATCACCATCCTTCCACTTTCTTGGATTGTTGTTATTTTTGCTTTTATGCTATATGTGTGGTAGATACTACTGTTCTTATCTGGTGTAATGTCTTGTCGAGGTTAATTGTACACAACTCAGGAGTGTAAATGCCATGGTTTTAGTTCTATACTGTTCCATCATGCTTATTGTTGATGTCATTTACTTTCCTTCACTGCAGTACAATGACAATTATGGTAATCCATACTCTGATGTTTTCTGGATTGCTGCATTGGTGCAATCTGTTGGTGAACTCGAGCTTGGGCCACAGGTTCATATTTACCTTCTTGTTTCAGTGCCTGTATTTACTGTATGTCTCACTTCATATATGTTTTTACATGTACTCTTGCCAGCAAATTTTCTATTGTGAGTTTTCTGTGTTTAGATATTGTTAAGATGTGATATTTTTGTCTTGCTGTGATATTATTGCGCTGTGAATAGTTTCTATAGGTGATTTGATTCCTTAAACTTCAGGGATCTGTCTGGTATGTTTTTAAGCGAGACCTGGAAATCTCTGCTTGGTTCTCATTGATATTATATTTAAATTGTAAATTTTGTTAAAGCCAAGTTCTTGTATATGGTTTGAAAGAACTTTTTTATTTTATTGCATTTCAAGGGCATTAAAGTACTAAAAGCCTTTTGACTTGCATTTAATTGAATGTCATGCAATTTGCGCTGTCTCGTCCATCCATTCAAAGCACAAACAATAACTTCTTTGTATTCTTTTGGAGGATCATGCATTTGGCCCACGCGGCCCACATTGTCTATGGAGTTTAGTTTAGTTGTAACCCAACGGCTTGTGTCATTTTCCCTATAAATGGATGGAGTCCGACTCACTTAGAGATAAAGGTTTTCTGGTTACCAATCTCTCACGTGGTATAAGAGCCAAAAACCCCGGTGAGGAAGTCCTGGTCAGTGCTTCCCACCACTGGCCTCTTCATCAATTAGATTCATAGTTTTCAAATCGCGCTTTTGCGGCCGCGATCGCGCCGTCGCAGTGCGGAGCGGCGCCCAGCTGCTTCAGGCGGGCTGATCGCGGGCAGAACACGATCGCGCCGCGCCACCCGCTATCGCGACCGTCACACTTCCGCCGTGATCCCGGTCGGCGCAGTCGCGATTTCTTCTGGCGTCGTTTTTTTTTTGCTCCGTAACCGGTCCCACCCAACTCGCGTAATGAAACCCTTCTTGTTTCCTCCTCCCAGTGCAGCGATGCCACCCTTCTTTGCTGTACACTGCTTGCTTCCTCCCAGTGCAGCGATGCCGCCCCCCTTGCTGTACACACCTGTTTTTCTTTTCAGGCCCTGTCACTGCTGTGCGGTTCCTTCACTGCTCCTCTTCCAGGCATGGCTCCTCTTCCAGGCACGACTCCTCTTCCTCCTGTCACTGCTGTGCGCAACAACCACTTTTTTATTCAGGCACAGCTCTTCCAGGCGCTGCTCCTCTTCCTTCCTCCTGTCAATGCTGCTTGCTCAACCACCTTTTTTTTCGGTGATCCAAACATCTGTTTTTTGTTTGTTATTTGTGTCAAACAAGTATGTAAACCCTTCTTTTTACTATTTCTGCGTTGCCTTCTCTACAACTACTATGGCTTCATCTATTGCACCAACTGATGCTACAACAGTACAATCTTTCCCCTATTGGCTAAGCCTCAAGGAAAAAATTTAGATATTGCTTGGCAGTGAAATTCTTTAAGAGACATCAACAATAAAAGAAAGTCACATGTGACTTTTGCATGATGGTGACCAATGGTGGCATTACTCGAGCCAAAGAACATCAAATGGGATTGCCGGGAAATGTTCAGAAGTGTACGAAGACTCCTCAAGAAGTGAAAGACAAGCTTCTTGCAGCGCAAACAAAGAAAAAAACTGACAAATCAGCATATATGAATGATATTTGTTAAACCCTCTTTTATTATTTTGGGTATTTTCAAGTCCCACATCGGAATACTCCAGTTTGTATTCCTCTTTCTCAATCTATAAGAGGTCTCCGCCTCACCTTGAGGTAAGGGAGTTTCCCATTCTACATGGTATCAGAGGGAACTAATCCCGAACCCTCCCTCCCCTGCGGATTCCTGGTTCTATCCGGCGTGATTGGCCCCCCCTCCCTCCCCTGCGGATTCTCGGTTCTGTCCGGCGTGATCGGCCCCGCCTCTCTCCCCGTTCGACCTTCTCCTCCCCGTCCAGGCGCGCTCGCCCCTCCTTCCCAGCGAAGCTCAGCCCGCCTCTAGCAGGCCTCCCTCCGGCGATTCCTTCCCTCCCGGTGGATCGCTCCAGCGCGACGACCCCATCCCGGCGGATCCCTCCCGATCGCCCCTCGGCCCGCCGTGGTTTCTTCCCAGTGTTTCCCCCCTGCCGGCATCGTCTCAGGCCACCTCCCTCCTGTGGCTGCCCTCTGGCTCCCGACTCCCTGCGCCTCTCATCGGCCCGCCTCCCGTCGCGGCGCCTCCTGTCTCTCGTCGCAACATATCCCGCGCGACACCGATCTTTCCCTACGGCTTCCGGCTCCTCGCTCCAGCGCGACAGTCCTCCTGCATCGTTCCAGCGCGACGGCCCCAGGCCCGACGATTGCTCCTCCTCCCGGCGCCCTCACCAGGCGACCCCCTGCACTCGCCTCAAATCGCTGCGCCTCCCTTATGCGGTTTCGCTCCGCCCCGCGACGTCCAGCGGCTCTCCGCCTCTGAGATGCGCTGCATCCCGGCCTTTGAGCGGCTTCCCCGCTGCTCTTCTGTCGCCGACGTCAAGCTTTCCCGGTGTCCTTCGCTACGAGTCAGCTTCTCGCGCGACGACCTCAGCTTCCTCCCTGCTGCTCCTTGCGCACGACGTCCTCGGCTCCCAACGGCCCTCCCTCTTCGCGAGGCATCTCCAGTGCGCCCCTGCCTCTCTCACGCGATTGGCGCGATCTGCCCTACCGACCTCCCGCTGCACTCCAGGCGGACGACCGACCCCGCCTCTCCAGGCGACTCCCGTTCGCGGCACTCGCCCAGTTCCCGAATCCTTTTCGCACGGATTCCCCGGCCCGACGCTCTCGTCGACAGTCTTGTCCTCCTCCGACATCCCGACGCCCTTCCTGTTGTCCGCCGCAACTCCCGGCTTCTTCTCGAAGTTCGACCAGCCTCGTCATCTCCGGCCCCGGCCTCCAGCAGCTTCTTGACGACACCCGACTCCCTCTCGATGCGGCTCCCACCTCCCGCAGCCCTGCTGCCCAACGCACCTCCAGTCGTTCTCCTGCGCTCAGCCCCACCTCTCATGGCTGTCAATCCACGCAGCCGCAGCACCGCGTTCACGCCTCATGTCGTCGGCCTCCTGTACACCAGTTTGGTGCTACCCGGCCTGCCTCCTTGTGCTCTCAGCAGCACTCCCGACTTGCGGCACCCTCCGTCGGCCTCCAACTTCGGTCGTCGTCGCCCACATTCCCCATCATCCAGCACCCGTTACAGGACGACACTCTCGATGGAAGATATTGCCTGGATACAATCCTATCGGGCGACTGTGCCACCGTCCTCTTCTCCAACCCCCATTGCCTAGACTGACAGCTCTACCGCATGTGTATCTCAACAACCCACAGCATGGATGCTAGACGCTGGTGCATCGGAACATCTCACAGGGGACTCTGGTATGTTCACTACCTATCATTCGTACACCGGTGCCTCTACAATTACTATTACAAATGGATCAACAATCCCCATCATCGGTGTTGAAGAGGTAATCTCCATACCTCAAGGTGAGGCGGGGACCTTTTATAGATTGAAAATACGGAATACATAAAGGGGTATTCCGATGTGGGACTCGGAAATACCCAGAATAATAAAAACAGGGTTCAACACTCCCCCTCAAGCTGGACATACCCAGCTTGGAACACGAGTCCCACAAAAGAAAGATAATATCAAGGAAAGACCAGACACTTTCTCTTAAGCTAGGTCGCAGATGTTGTGGATGCCCAACTTGGAACTGAGCGAGGCGAGGCGAGCTCCTGGGAGGCCTTTGGTGAAGATGTCAGCAAGCTGGTCCGCCGTCGGGATGTGGCTAAAGCTGACATGATCGTGCTCTAGGTGGTGGCGAAGAAAGTGGCAGTCCACCTCAATATGCTTCGTGCGTTCATAGAAAACGAGATTCGAAGCAATCTTAGTGGTTGCCTGATTGTCACCCCAGATGTGAGCAGATCTCTACGGAGGAAAGTCAAGCTCCTGGAGGAGATGGCGAAGCCAAATGATCTCTGTAGTGACGGTGGCCATGGCTCGGTACTCGGACTCCGCACTGGAGCGGGAGATGACATTTTGTTTCTTGTTGTGCTAGGAGATGAGGTTGCCTTCCAAGAACACGACAAACCCAGAAGTAGATTTCCGGGTAGCAAGACAACTAGCACAATCAGCATCACAAAATGCCTCAATATTTAGATGAGCATGTTGGGAGTTGCGAAAACCACAGGCAGGATCTCGTTTGATATATTTGGCGATGCGGATGACAGCATCCCACCGAGAGGTGGTCGGATGCTCCATGAATTGGCTCACTTTTCCAACAGCGCAGACAATGTCGGGACGAGTCATGGTGAGATAATTGAGTTTACCCACCAGTCGACGGTACCGCTCTGGGTGGGAATACGGTTTCGAGGAGTCATAGAGAGATCGTTCACCGGGCTCCAGAGGAGTGTCCACAGTAGTGGTCTGTGTCAGCCCAGCATCCTGTAGAATATCCAACGCATATTTTCTTTGGCAGAGGAAGATGATGTCCGGAGAATAAGAGACCTTGATGCCTAGGAAGTATGTGAGAGGGTCGAGATATTTACTGTGGAAGTGCTGGTGAAGATGCCCTTTGAGGTGGGTGATTCCATCAGAGTCTTTGCCGATGATGATGATATCATCCACATAAACGACCAACAGGATGCAGCCAGCAGATGTCGTCCTGTAGAGCACTGTGTGGTCCTTCATGCTACGGGAGAGCCCAAAATCGGTGATGACAGTGCTGAATCGGCCAAACCAAGCACGTAGAGACTGCTTGAGGCCGTAAAGAGAGTGACAGAGTCGACAAATGTGAGACTTGGCACCGGAGGCACAAAATCCGGGGGGCTGCTGCAGATAAACCTCTTTCTCAAGAAAACCATGGAGGAAGACATTCTTGACATCCAGTTGATAAAGAGGTCAATGATGATGGGCAGCCAGAGAGATGAATAATCGAACGGTGGCCATCTTCGCAACTGGAGAGAAGGTATCAAAGTAGTCAATACCATAAGTCTGCGCGAAGCCCTTTGCCACAAGGCGGGCTTTGAGTCGATTGAGAGTGCCATCAGGATTCAACATGACTGTGTAAATCCATTTGCTTCCAATTGCCTTTTTGTCTGTTAGAAGGGGGACAAGATCCCAAGTATGACTTTCTTTCAGAGCCTGCAATTCATCCCGCATTGCTGCTAGCCACCCCGGGTGAGATTTTGCATCACCTGTGCGAGTAATAGATATCGTCTCCAGAGCTGACAGACCGCTGTATGAAGAGACAAATAGAGGCGTATGCTGGCAAGATCGAGTACCTTTCCGCAGTGCAATGGGCAAGTCGTCTGGTGTCGGGGCAGGAGCATCAGACGAAGAGGGGATGATGGTGTCCTCTGCCGAGACAGGGGGTAAAGTCGATGGGCGACGAGAGTACCAAAATGGCGATCAACAGCAGGGGGAGACACTAGTGGAGGGTGGATAATGAGAGGAAGACAATCATCAATGTCCATGTCTGGATGGGAAGAGGGGTGTGAAAAGGGAGAGCTCTCGACAAACGAGACGTCGGCAGAGATGATGTACCACCGTAGGTCCGGAGAGAAGCGTTGATATCTACGCTGAGTGTGGGAATAGCCAAGGAATATGCAACGGAGGGATTTAGGAGAGAGTTTGGAGAGACCAGGCCGAGTGTCACGGACATAACAGAGACATCCAAAGACACGTAGTGGAAGTGAGTGAGGAGGGAGAGAGAAGAACAGAGTCCGAAAAGGAGTCTCCCCGTGAAAGATAGAAGAAGGGAGACGGTTAATGGGGTATGTAGCAGTCAGGATAGCATCACACCAAAATTTTAGAGGCACCTTCATGTGGAATAGGAGGGCACGGGCAGTCTCCAGAATATGGCAATGCTTCCGCTTGGCCACTCAATTCTGCTGAGCTGTATCGGGGCAAGATATCTGGTGAATAATGCCTTTATCCTTGAGAAACTGCTGAAGGGGAGTGGATAAATATTCTCGTCCATTGTCGGAGCGGAGACGTTTCAGCGTGGTTGAGAATTGAGTATGAATCTCATTGTAGGTCTGATCACGAAGAAGGTGGAGCCATGTCATGCGGGAGTAGTCATCGATAAAGGTAATATAATACTGGAACCCGGGCTGGCTAGGAACCCTGCAAGGACCCCAGACATCGGAATGAACAAGGTTCAAAGGATTTGCTGCACGCGGGTCCAATCGAGGAACATATGTCACCCGATGATGTTTTGCAAATTTGCAGGGTTCACAATGGAAGGAAAGGTTAGGACAAAATTGGGGGCAAAGCTTGTATAGGACGGAAGCGGGTAGATGACCATGGCGAGAATGAAGGTCAAGGTCAAGGGCTGAGGTGGATGAGCAAGCAAGTGGTTGTGGGAGATCGAGTATGTACACCTCGGCCTGCAGATGACCTCGACCAACTTCCCGATTCGTCGACCGCTCTTGAAAAACATCCGAGGATGTAAAAATAGCAGCACAATTTAAATCTTTGGTGAGTTTGCTGATGGAGAGAAGATTAAACTGGCTGTGAGAAACATGAGCGACTGAAGGCAGGCTAATAGACGGGGTCACATGGCATGTGCCAAAGCCCGCAACGGGGATTGTTGATCCATTAGCAATAGTGATTGGAGAAGCACTAGTAGATGGATGATAGGTAGTGAACATACCAAAATCCCCGGTGAGATGTTCAGACGCACCGGTATCGAGCATCCAAGCTAGTGCTCGATGAGATGAGGACGGGTGCTCAGACAAGGGTCGGGAGACCGCGTGAGGCGGGTCGAGAGACTGCCGAGGAGGGCGGGGGTCGGGAGATCGCATTGGATCCAGTTAGTGCTGGACGCAGATGAAGTTGGGAGGCCGCCTGAGGCGTCAGGAGCCGATCCGCCGGGAGCCGCGTAAGGATCGGGAGCGGAGGAACACCGTGGGAGGGCCGTCGCGTCGGGAGGAGGAGCAACCGTCGGGAGCGAGCAGCACAGGAGGGCTGTCGTGCGGGAGGTCGACTCGCAGCGGAGGATGCCTGGGAGCTTGATGTCGGCGACAGAGGAGCAGCGGGGAATCCGCGCGAACACCGGGAAGCAGCGCGTCGCCGCTGGACGTTGGGGGGGCGGAGCGAAACTCCAGGAGGGAGGCGCAGCGAGTTGAGGCGAGCGCAGGGATTCGCCTGGACGATGGCACTGCAGGGGCCGGGCCGAGCACGTGCGGGAAGGAGGGAGCCGGCGCCGTTGCGCGAAGAGGAGGAATCGGGGAGGGGCGGATCGTCGCTGCAAATTCGTGCGGGGAGGTCTGGAGGCGTCGTGCACAGAGGTGGAGGGCCGCCGGGGGGGGGGGGGGCTGGTGGCGTCGCGTGTCGCGCACAGGGGAGGAGGTCCGCCGGCGGGGGGAGGGGGCGCTGGAGGCGTCGCACGCAGAGGAGGAGGGCCGCAGGAGGCGTCGTGATTGGAGGCGGGCCGACGGGAGGCGCAGGGAGCTGGGAGCTGGAAAGCAGCAGCGAGACGCCGGGATGGGGCTGTCGTGCTGGAGCGAGCCGCCGGACAGAGGCCGACTGGGAGAGAACTGCCAGGAAAGAGGAGATCCAGTAGGGGGGCGCCTTTGGCAGACCGAAGAGGGAGGAGGGTGCCGCGTAGGGCAGACCTAGGAGGGAGGGGTGCCACTTAGGGCAGAGCCGGGAGGAAAAAAAATAGAGGGAGGGTCCCGGGATTAGGTTCTCTCTGATACCATGTTGAAGAGGTAATCTCCATAGCTCAAGGTGAGGCGGAGACCTTCTTTTATAGATTGAAAATACGGAATACATAAATGGGTTTTTCGATGTGGGACTCGGAAATACCCAGAATAATAAAAACTGGGTTCAACAATCGAATTTGGCACATGCCATTTGACCACGTCTATTTTCCTGGATTCGGTTACTCATATTTCTCACAGTCCCTTTAATCTTCTTTCAATCACCAAACTCACTAAAGATTTAAATTGTGTCGCTACTTTTACTTCTTCTGGTGTTGTTTTTCAGGAGCAGAAGACGAATCGGGAGCTTGGTCGAGGTTATCTTCGGAATGGGGTGTACATTTTCGATACCCCACCATATTTCACTTGCTCATCTACCTCGGCCCGTGCTTTTGACCTACATTCCCGTCTTGGTCATCCACCGGCTTCCATTTTCCATAAAATGTGCCCTCAATTCAGTTCCCACATATCCTTCCATTGTGAATCCTGCAAATTTGCTAAACATCATTGGTTAACATACTCTCCTCGACAGGAACCCCGTGTAGTGAATCCTTTCGATCTTGTTCATACCGATGTATGGGGTCCTTGTAGGGTTCTGAGCCAGTCCGGGTACAACTATTATATTACCTTTATTGATGACAACTCCCGCATGACATGACTCTACATGTTTCGTAATCGGTCTGAAGTTTTTCCTACCTTTCAGACCTTTTACAATGAAATTCATACTCAATTCTCCACCTCTATCAAATGTCTCTGCTCCGACAATGGACGAGAATATTTGTCGACTTTCTTTCAGCAGTTTGTCAAAGATCACGACATCATTCATCAGACATCCTGTCCTGATACACCTCAGCAAAATGGAGTCGCGGAGTGGAAACCTCGTCATATTCCGGAAACTGCTTGTGTCCTCCTATTTCACATGCAGGTGCCACTCCGCTTTTGGACCGATGTCATCCTGACTACAACCTACCTCCTCAACTGACTCCCTTCTTCTATCCTTCAGGGGGAGACTCTTTTTCGGACTCTGTTCTCCTCTCCCTCCTCACTCATTTCCACTCCGTGTGTTTGGCTGTCTCTGTTATGTCCATGACACTCGTCCCGGCCTCTCCAAACTCTCTCTCAAATCTTTCCGCTGCATCTTCCTCGGCTATTCACGCACTCAGCACGGATACCAGTGTTTTTCTCCAGACCTACGGCGTTATATCACCTCTGCTGACGTCTCTTTTGTTGAGAGTTCTCCATTCTCACTTCCCTCTCCCCATCCAGATACTGACATCAATGATTGTCTTCCACTCATCATCCATCCTCCTCCAGTGTTGCCTCTTGCTGCTCATCGGTTTGGTACCGTTTACTCCCGTCGCCCATCGACTGTGCCCCCCATACCGGCCAATGACACCGTCATTCCCGCTTCGTCTGATGCTCCTGCCTTGGCACCAGAAGACTTGCCCATTGCCTTCCAGAAAGGTACCCGCTCTTGCCAGAGTACTCTATTTGTATCTTTTTAAAGGGGTTTGTCAGCTCTGGAGACAGTATCTATTCCTCGCACAGTTGGTGATGCAAAATCTCACCCGGGATGGCTAGCAGCAATGCGGGATGAGTTGCAGGCTCTGGAAGAAAACCATACTTGGGATCTTGTCCCTCTTCCAGCAGGCAAACAGGCGGTGGGCAGCAAATGGATTTACACAGTCAGGCTGAATCCCGATGGCACTCCATCGACTAACAGCCCACCTTGTGGTAAAGGGCTTCGCACAGACTTACGGTATTGACTATTTTGATATCTTCTCTCTAGTTGCCAAAATGACCTTCGTTCGGTTATTCATCTCTCTGGCGGCTCATCATCATTGGCCTCTTCATCAACTGGATGTCAAAAATGTCTTCCTCCATGGATTTTTTGAGGAAGAGGTTTATCTGCAACAGCCCCCCGGTTTTTGTGCCTCCGGCGCCGAGTCCCAAGTCTGTCGACTCTGCCGCTCTCTTTACGGCCTCAAACAGTCTCCTCGTGCTTGCTTCGGCCGCTTTAGCATTGTCGTCACCGACTTTGGGCTCTCTCGCAGCATGAAGGACCACACTATGTTCTACAGGACGACATCCACCGGCTGCATCCTATTGGTCGTTTATGTGGATGATATCATCATCACTGGCAGCGACTCTGCTGGTATCACCCACTTCAAGGAGCATCTTCACCAGCCAACACTTCCACACTAAGGATCTCGGTCCTCTCACATACTTCCTTGGCATCGAGTTATTCTATTCTTCGGACACCATTTCCCTCTGCCAACGAAAGTATGCGTTGGATATTGTGCAGGATGCTGGGCTGACACAGGCCACTGCTGTGGACACTCCTCTGGAGCCTGGGGAACGGTCTCTTCATGCCTCCTCGGAACTGTATCCACATCCAGAGCGGTACCGTCGATTGGTGGGCAAATTCAATCATCTCAGCATGACTCGTCCCGACATTGCCTGCACTGTTGACAAAGTGAGTCAATTAATGGAGCATCCGACCACCTCTCATTGGGATGTTGCCCTCCGCATCGCCAAATACATCAAGCGAGATCCTGCCCGTGGTCTTCGCTACTCCCAGCATCCTCATCTGAATATTGAGGCATTTTGTGATGCTGATTATGCTGGTTGTCTTGCTACTCGGAGATCTACTTTTGGGTTTTCCATATTCTTGGCAGGCAACCTCATCTCTTGGCGCAGCAAGAAACAGACTGTCATCTCCCGATCCAGTGTGGAATCGGAGTACCGTGCCATGACCACCGTCACTACGGAAATCCTTTGGCTTCGACAACTCCTCTAAGAGCTTGGATTTCCTCACTAGACATTTGCTCACATCTGGTGTGACAATCAGGCAGCCACCAAGATTGCTTTGAATCCTGTCTTCTTTGAACGCAGGAAGCATATTGAGGTGGATTGCCATTTTATTCGACACCACCTGGAGCACAATCATGTCAGCTTTAGCCACATCCCGACGGCGGACCAGCTTGCTGACATCTTCACCAAAGGCCTCTCAGGGGCTCGCCTAGCCTCACTCAGTTCCAAGCTGAGCATCCACAGTATCTGCAGCCCAGCTTGAGGGGGAGTGTGTCTGGTCTTGTATGAGGTCATCTTTCTTTTTTTGTGGGACTCGTTGTCCAAGCTGGGCATGTCCAGCTTGAGGGGGCGTGTTAAACCCTCTTTTATTATTTTGGGTATTTCCGAGTTCCACATCGGAATACTCCAGTTTGTATTCCTCTTTCTCATTCTATAAAAGAAGGCCTCCGCCTCACCTTGAGGTAAGGGGGTTTCCCATTCTACAATATTCATGATATTGATGAGGATATGGAGGAAGAGCTTGAAGAAATCCATGATGTTGAGAGAGGAACAAAAAGAAGCTTTGCATCAAGTGCCTCATCATGTCCCAACAAAGTGAAAAATGTGAAAGGGCCACTTGATGCAATGTTAATGGAAGATCCGGCAAGAGTAGTCAAGGATGCAAAACAAACAAGCATTAAAGATGCTTATAGCAAGCAATCAAGAGATCAAACGGTGCAATACATAGAGCGATTCTTTTGCACAAATGGAATTGCTTTTACTGTTGTTCGATCAAGAAGCTTTAAGATGATGGTGGAAACAATTGGACAATATGAACCACACTTGAAAGTTCCAAGCTATGAGTGTCGAGTTCCTCTTCTTAAAAAGGAGTTAGAGTATACAAAGGAATTGTTCAAGGGCCATGACATTGAACGAGAAAACTATGGTTGCGCAATCATGTCTGATGGTTGGACGAACAAGAAAGGAAGAACCTTGATCTATTTCTTGGTAAATTGTCCAACCGGTTCAATGTTTGTAAAAAGTGTTGATGCATCAAGTTATATGAAAACGGGAGAAACGGTTTTTAAATTGTTGGATGATTTTGTGAATGAGATCGGAGAATCAAAGGTTGTGCAAGTAGTTACGGACAATGGAAGCAATTTTAAGTTAGTCGGTAATAAAAAAAATTTGTTTTTTTTAATTTTTAAAAGTGATTCCATTTCATTTTAATATTATCAATTCAGTTAACAGCTTAAACATTTAATTGTTTGTTATTTATTTTGTATGATTTTAGGCAAGTTGTTGATGGCTAAGAGACAACACTTATTTTGGACTCCATGCGCCGCACATTGTCTTGATTTAATTTTGGAAAACATTGGCAAGCTTAGTAGGGTGAAGAGGGTTATAGAAAGAGACATTAAGTTTGTGGCTTTTATCTACAACCACTCATTGACATTGAACATTATGAGGAGGTTCACCAACAAAACTGAGTTGGTGAGATATGGATTTACTCGGTTTGCTACAACCTTTTTAACTTTACAAAGGTTGTATTTGCAAAAAAAAAATAATCTCAGAAAGATGTTCACTTCTGAAGAGTGGTTGAGATCCAAAAACTCAAAAGAAACAAAAGGAAAGCATGTTGCCGACACTGTATTGATGCCATCATTTTGGAATGATGTTGTTTATAGCCTCAAGGCTATGGGACCTCCTGTAGAAGTTCTTAGATTGACTGATAATGAGAAGAAACCCGCAATGGGTTTCATTTATGAGGCTATGGACAGAGAAAAAGAGACAATTCAGAAGCTCTTCAAGAATGATGAAACCAAGTTTAAGGATATATTTGAGATAATTGATGAAAGATGAAATTCTCAATTGCATCATCCATTGCATGCGACGGGTTATTATTTGAATCCTCAAATTTTCTATGGAAATCCAAGTATTGAAAGAGATGCAGAGGTGATGAAAGACTTATATGATTGTATAGAGAGATTGTCTCCTAGTCCTGATGAGGAAGACGATGCTTGTTTTGAATTGACAACATATAGAAGTGCACAGTGCCTCTTTGGTGGGAAAGGTTGCATGCGACAACGGAGTACAATAGCTCCTGTAAGAGTTTATTTTTGTCTTGATTATTTAATTACATTACATGATCCTTAATTTTAGATCATTACAAAACAATGCTAATAAATAAGAATTGCAGCTGAATGGTGGAAGAATTATGGAGGAGGAACACCATCTTTGATGACAATTGTCATCAAAGTTTTGAGCTTGACATGTAGCTCATCGAGATGCGAGAAGAATTGGAGTGCCTTTGAGCATTAAGTAACTTAGTATCCATTCTATATTCGCTTTCGACTTTCATTTAAGCTTAAACTTCATTAGTAATGCCAATATTTTTTTAATTTTCATAAAACAGGTTCATTCTAAAAAGAGAAGTTGGCTAGAGCATCTAAGGTTGTAAGTCTTGGTGTTCATCAAATACAACCAAACATTGAAGGACTGGTTTGATTCCAGAGATGTCACTGATCCCATTGTCCTAAAGAATGTTGATGATGTTAGTAATGAGTGGTTTTTAGGGCAAATGAATGGTGATGAAGATGGTGGTAAAGATGAATTGGTGTTTGAGGATGACAACACCATGACTTGGAGATTAGTTGAGGAAGCTACAGGGGCCGGTGAACCTTTTCATTATACAAGGAGGAAAACAAAAGGAGGAGGAGCTACTCATGCTTCAAATTCAAGCTCTAAAGGAAAAACAAGGATGATTATTGAAGAAGAAGAAGATGACGATGAACATGAATCATATGATGATGATGATGATGATGGGGAAACAAATGAAGAGGAGATTTATAAAAGTAATGATAGTTGTTGGAGTATGTGTAACTTCCTGCCCCACTTCCTTTGTAACTTCCCTTTGTAACTTTCCTTGTAACTTCCTCTTTCTTTTCTATAAATGAAGGTCCTCTCCTCACCTTGAAGAAGAGGGGGATTTCTGAAATAACATGGTATCAGAGGGCTAGGTTTTATCCTAACTTAACCCCCCGCCCTTCAATTTTTTTTCTCCCCTCTCTATCTAGGGTTCTTTGCTTTTCCCCCGTTGGGGGCGGCGGCCTCAAATTTTCGTAGGGTTACTGCCGCCGCCCCTCCGCCTTTGCCCTGCGCGGCTCCCAGGCGGGTCTCCCTTCCCATTCGGCGCGTCGCCACTCCTCTCGCGCGGCTCCCTCCCGCGGTTTCCCGACGCCCTCCCACTGCGCCATCCGGTTCCCTCCGCCGCCCCCTGCCGGCGATCCCTTCCTGGCGGATGTCCCATCCCACCGGCTCTGTCCGGCGGCCCTCTCTCCCGACGACCCTCTCTCCCGACGGCCCTACTCCCTGTGCACGCCGGCCCGCTCGTCGCCGCCCCATCCCGCAGCGCCTCCTGCCGTCTTCCCTCCCGATGCGGCGTATCCCGACGACTTTCCTCTCTCCAGTGGCGGCTCCTGCATGCGATGGCTCCTGCGCGCGACCCATGCGGCGATATTTCCGGCTCCCCATAACCAGCGGCGCCCCGCTCCTCCATCCCGCGCCTCCGAGCGCGACTCCCTTGCCCGGATGCTCTCTTCCCCAGCGGCCTCCGAGCGCTACTCCTTCGCCGACCTCTCTCTTCCGGCAGCCAGCCCGGCTCCAGTTTCTCCCAGCGGCTGCCCAACTTCAGTTTCGGCTCTCCGGCACCTCCTGCGGCATCCCCGCCTCACCAGCATCTCCCGGCGACTCCCGGCAGCCGCATCTCTATCCGTCGGCACGTCCATTCGCTGGCACAGCAGCTCAACCACCTAGTATTTGGGCCCCGTTGGCGCCGCCAGATCCCGCCACACTTCTGTGGAATCCCCGCCTCCCGTCGCCGGCCCCGCAAGTGCGGTTTTCCCGGTGCTAGTTTGGATTTCCCGGCGTTTCATTGACCGGCCCCACTAGTGCGGCATTCCTGGCGCTCCGTCAACCGGTCGGTCTGAGTGGTTTCTTCTGCTGCGCCCGCATCATCATTCATCCCTCATTTTGAGGAGGAGCTGCGATCGTGAGGGGGAGCATCATCCTTGCCGCTTTTATCTTTTATTTTTGCTTTGTCTTGTTTTGTCATCAAGCTGGACATGTCCAGTTTGAGGGGGAGTGTTAGCGTCTGTTTTGTTGATTTCTTTTCATTATGTGTCCAAGCTAGGTACAACTAGCTTGAGGGGGAGTGTTGGACTATGTGTAACTTTCTGCCCCACTTACTTTGTAACTTCCCTTTGTAACTTCCTTTTGTAACTTCCCTTGTAACTTCCTCTTTCTTTTCTATAAATGAAGGCCTTCTCCTCACCTTGAAGGAGAGAGGGGGATTTCTGAAATAACAATTGTGAAAGTGAAGGTGAAGAAGAAATGGAAGATCTTGAAAATGAAGAAGATGATTGAATTAAAATTTGGATGTTCTCATGGTTATTTATGAATAATTGGATGGGACATGTGTTTGATGTATTATATGAATTTATGAATATTTTTAAGTATGAATTTGAATGTGTTTTTACTTTTTATGTTTTGTGTTTAATTTTTCAATATATATGTTTGTAAAATTCTATAATTTAACTGTCCCGCGATTGGATAAAAAAGCGGTCGCGACGCGATCCGCGTCACCGCTATCCTGCTATGGGGCCATGCTGCGTCGCGCCGTGATCCAAGATTGAAAACTATGATTAGATGTCAAAAATGTTTTCCTTAACAGATTTATACATGGTGAAGTTTATATGGAGCTACCACATGAGTTTGAGAGTTTGAAGACATGTCGTGTTTGTCAATATCTTTATGACCTTAAGGACATCATGCTTGGTTTGGCTGTTTTTGGGTGGTTATTATTGATTTCGACCTCACTCAGGGCTTGAAGGATTCTTGGGTATTTTTTCAACAATCATTTGTTGGGTGATAGTTGTTTCCCTATGAATAGATGGTACAGGCCTTAGAGGTTACATTTTTCTGATTATAAATCTGCTGCATATTCAAATGTAAAATTTTTAGTGCTTTATATTTTTATCTTTTCTTTAAATATCCATTTTATTTTTAGAAGGGTCAAGCTTCAAGCAATCAAAATAGTTTTGATGAGGATGATGGATGGGGGGATGGAAGAGTCGATCCCTTGAGCTAGTGGAGAGGTCTAGCAATGATTTGCAAGTAATCCCTGGGATTGAGTTGATTTCATGGGATAACTCTAGTGGTACTGTAGGTAAAATTCCTTTGTAGGTTTTATTCCCAGGCCAGTTGGTAGTTAGACTATTGAAAATGTAGTCCAACAAAATTTTGCAAGCATTATTATACTTAATTATTACCTGAAGTTTTGGCTTTTTCATGACCACTGTGTTATTGGGTCGAGCCTCTTTGTTTTTGGGAAGTTCCTTCATAAACTCTGCGTGGACATGTTTGCAGTATAGCTTTGGCAAAGGAAATATTGGTATGTAATTTCATGAAAATTTCAGTAACCTATTGAACTTTTCCTCCATTCCTTGATGCCTGTGCCTTTCAGGTAATGGTTTAGCGTGCACTGTTGGTACGCCCTCGGTTTGTCTCTTGGGGCTGGTGCGCGCAGGGGGAGCTGCGCTGTTGGTGTGCGCTGTAGTTGTGTGCAGGTGGGGTGCTTTGTTGGTCACCCAGGACCTGGGGAAAGTGGGGTGTTTGTGTGTGGGTGGGTCGCACGCGTCTCTCTCTCTCTCTCTCTTTTTGGTGCGTGCTGGGTTGCACGCAACTCTCTTGTTAAGACCAGCAGGCACGTTTCACTTGGATCATGGGCGCAGCTGTGGCAGTGCGTCGCGTCTGATGGTGGTGCAAGCAAAAGGAACTTGCAGGGCCATTGGATCCAGGGAGGCTGGGATCGCTGGGTTTGCTGGACAGTGTTACCGGAGTTGAGGAGTGTAATCAGATGACATCAATGAGGAATGGCCTGACTCTGATACAAACTGATTTAGCACAATGGGAAGAGATGAGTCCTTACGCGAGGCAAAACAAAGAATCACACACAAAATGAGAGAAATCTCTCTGAGCAATGACAAAACAATAATTAAACGGAAGTAACCAAAGAATTAAAAGGCCACACGCGGGGTGCTGCCAGCACATGTGGGCTGCTGCTAAGACGCTGCATCATCATGTTACACTGTATGTTATGGAAAAAGGTCCACACCCATATTTGGCATCACTTATATGAAAGCAGATGGATAATAAAGAAGTAGACTAAATATAGGAAATAATGTACATTTATAATCATTTCACCATAACACAAACACTCACAAGGTTTACAAGAAAGTGTGGAACTATTCCAATGTGGAGTGTATACAAGGCGTGCAAACCAAACAGGTCCTAAGGGACCAAAAATGGAGATCCTGTGAGTGGAAACTCCACAACCCCTAGACCTTTGCTCCAGGTGCCCGTTAGAAAGTCCAAAAGGCTCCATCTATGCTCCAACCTCCAAATGGTACTTGCCTTCATGCCCTGACGCTTTACCCTTATCCGGGACACGTACAAATGAATCTGTTTGCTTCTCCTGAGGGGCCATGCAGGGTATGAGTATAACATACCCAGTAGGCGGACACCACCCATCCCTAACCACCTGTCATATGCTAAAGTATATGCAGCAACAAAACAAAGCTATAGGCGGACACCACCCGCCCCTAACCACCTGTCATATGCTAAAGTATATGCAGCAACAAAACAGAGCTATAGGAACAGACAACAAAACAATCAGGAGGGTCCATGCCTGGCGTACCTGCTTGGAATCTATGCTCAGGGTTTGAGATGAACGAATAAATAAGGCAGGGCATAAACCCATCCCAAATGATATATAATATGTCGGGGCAGACTTTCCACCCATCCCAGGGAAAGGGAATTGTGTATAATAAGTAGGGCACTTTTACTGCCCATCTCTTCGGGGGGGGGGGGGGGGGTAAGGTATATAATGAGCCAGGGCGTTGTGAGCCCATCCCAAACCACTATCCTGCCCGTCAACAAAAGGTGTACCTCGGCGGCTTTTACATGTTCATCTAGTTCAATTACAATGTTTAGGCATATCAGAGGGCGGCCAGCCGTGGGAGCTCTCCCTCTCGCACAGCCTCCCCTCTAGCCGTGGGAGCTCTCTCTCTCCCTCTTCTTTAAGCATGAAGGTATCTCTTTCGTCCGGACTCGGAATCGGCTGTCGTCAGTTGCGTTGGATAGCTCTCGATTTTTCTTTTGTCTCTTTCTTCTTTTCTTCGTTTATCTTGTCGTATCAGATGCTATTTCAATGCGAGCTCATATGCCCTATTTTTTGGGTGTTTGTTTATTCTTCTGATTTCTCTCGTTTCGGCTTGAATCAAAGCCCGATAATGGTTGACTGAGGCATCCAAAGCACGAGGTAGGTGGTTTATATGTTTTCCCTAAAAGTTGCGCTATTTTGTAAAATGTGTCGTTGTGCCACATGCTGGACTTTCCGCACGCTGCTTCTAAAATATGAAATGCTTAAAATTAAACACCTAGACCTTGTTTAAACATGGTTTGACACCCTTATATGGTTGGAGGTCGACGACCTCAACCTGAACTACCTCTTAAGTTGAGTTCGATTACATGCTAATATCTACCACCCTTGCCCTGTGATTAAACCACCCCTTGGGTGTGTTCTTTAAATGCCTTAACACTTTAATAAATGCCTATACGACCAAACCACCTCTCAAGGTGGGTTCGGCTTGTTAATTGATATGTCAAATGGTTGAATACCATCTGTGGTCCGTAATCATTTACAAATGAACTTGTTGATTAAATCATTTGAATTTGTAGATGGTGAATTCCCCTTACCTCAATGTGAGGTGAAGGTATTCTTTTATAGATGAGTAAAATAAATTACAAGGCTGGATATTCCGATTTGGGACTCAGAAATACCCATTATACTAAAATGGGGTCTAACACTCCCCCTCAAGCTGAACATGCCCAGCTTGGATTGAGTCTCACAAAAAGAAAAAGACGACATCGAACAAGGCCATGCATACTCCCCCTCAAGCTGGGCCGTGGAGGCTGAGAATATCCAGCTTGGTAGTGAGAGTCAAGGCGAGCTCCTGAGATGCCTTTTGTGAAGATGTCGGCAAGCTGATCTGCTGTCGGAATATGACCAAAACTGATATGGTTATGCTCCAGATGGTGGCGAAGAAAGTGACAGTTCACCTCGATATGCTTCATCCGTTCATGGAAGACGAGATTCGATGCAATCTTCGTGGCTGCCTGATTGTCACACCAGATATGAGCAGATGTCTGCGCTGAGAAACCAAGCTCATTGAGGAGATGACGAAGCCAGAGGATCTCAGTGGTGACCGTGGCTATGACACGATATTCTGGCTCTGCACTAGATCTGGAGACGACAGTCTGCTTCTTGCTGCGCCATGAGATGAGGTTACCGGCTAAGAACACGGAAAATCCAGAAGTAAACTTGCGTGTAGCAAGGCAACCCGCATAGTTCGCATCACAAAAGACCTCAACATCCAAATGAGTGTGATGTGAGTACCGAATGCCACGTGCATGGTTTTTCTTTATGTATTTGACAAGGCGGAGGACAACATCCCACTGAGATATGGTCGGATGCTCCATGAATTGACTCACTTTGCCAACAGCGCAGACAATGTCTGGTCGTGTCATGGTGAGGTAATTGAGTTTGCCCACCAGATGACGGTAGCTCTCTGGGTGAGGAAAGGGTGTCGAGTCGGCATGGAGAGAGCGTTCCCCAGGCTCAAGAGGAGTGTCCACTGCAGTCGCCTGACTACACCCTGCATCCTGCAAGATATCGAGGGCATATTTCCTTTGGCAGAGAAAGATAGTGTCCTCAGAATGGGAGACCTCGATGCCAAGGAAGTAGATGAGAGGACCAAGATCTTTGGTGTGGAAGTGGTGGTGAAGGTGCGCCTTGAGTTGAGTGATTCTAGTGGAGTCGCTCCCTATGATGATGATATCATCAACATATACCACCAGCAAAATATAACCGTTTGACGTCGTACTGAAGAAGACAGTGTGATCCTTCATATTGCGAGAGAGGCTAAAGGCGGTGATGACAATGCTGAAGCGGCCAAACCAAGCACGAGGAGATTGCTTGATACCATATAGGGATTGACAGAGGCGGCAAACATGAGAGTCGGCTCCAGAGGCACGAAATCCGGGGGGCTGCTGCAGGTAGACTTCTTCGTCAAGAAAGTCATGGAGAAATACATTCTTGACATCCAGTTGATGAAGCGACCAGTGATGATGAGCGGCCAGAGAGATAGATAGGCGGACAATGGTCATCTTGGCAACCGAAGAGAAGTTCTCAAAGTAGTCGATGTCATATGTCTAAACAAAGCCCTTCGCCACAAGGCGGGCTTTGAGGCGATGGAGAGTGTCATCGGCATTGAAACGGATCGTATAGATCCATTTGCAGCCGACCGCCTGTTTGCCTGCAGGGAGGGGGACCAGATCCCATGTATGGTTGTCATCCAGAGCCTGCAGTTCATCCTGCATCGCCTGTAGCCACCCCGGGTGAGATTTGGCATCGTCAACCATGTAGGGGATAGATATCGTCTCTAGTGCTGACAAATCTCTGTATAAAGATGTAAATAGAGGAGTAATCTGACAAGAGTGAGTACCTTTCCGGAGTGCAATAGGCAAGTCGTCTGGTGTTGTGGCAGGAGTATCAGACAAAGTGGGAATGATGATGTCCTCGACCCGGACGGGGGGTATAGTCGATGGGCGATGGGAGTAGACCGTCCCAAAGCGATGACCAGTAGAGGGAGACACTAGAGGAGGGTGAATGATGAGAGGAAGGCACTCATTGATGGTAGTGTCTAGATGAGGAGAGGGAGGAGAGAATGGAGCGTTCTCGACAAATGATACGTCAACAGACACTGAGTGCGGGAATATCCGAGAAAAATGCAGTGGAGAGATTTAGGAGGGAGTTTGGAGAGGTTGGGACGAGTGTCACAGACATAACAGAGACATCCGAAGACTCGGAGTGGAAGTGAGTGAGGAGGGAGAGAGGAGAACATAGTTCGAAAAGGAGTCTCCCCCTGAAGGATGGAAAGAAGACGATTGAGGAGGTAAGTAGCAGTGAGGATAGCGTCCCCCCAGAAGAGAAGAGGCATCTTGCGGTGGAAGAGGAGGACATGAGCAGTCTCCAGAATATGCCGGTGTTTTCGCTCGACCACTCCATTCTGCTAAGGGGTATCAGGACAGGAGGTCGGATGAATGATATCGTTCGCCTGGAGAAATTGCCGAAAGGGAGTGGACAAGTATTATCGCCCATTGTCGGAGCAGAGACATTTTACAAAGATGGAAAACTGGGTATGGATCTCATGGTAAAATGTCTGAAAGGTGGAAAAGACCTCAGTCCGATCACGAAGAAGGTACAACCAAGTCATACGCGAAAAATCATCAATGAAAGATATATAATATTTATACCCTAATTGACTCAAGGTGGCATAGGGACCCCATATATCTGAATGAATCAAATCAAAGGGTTTGGTAGCCCATGTATCCACTAAAAGAAGATATGAAGTGCGATGATGTTTCGCAAAGGTACAAGACTCACAATGAAAAGAAAAATGCTGACTAATATATGTATAGAGCTGATGAAGGGCGGAGGCGGAGGGGTGGCCCAACCGAGAATGGAGTTCCAAGGTATGAGCAGAGACAGATGTGCAGGCGACGGATGTCGGGCCATTGAACATGTACACCCCATCCCAAAGCTGACCCCTATCAAGTTCCCGGTTCGTCGTCCGCTCCTGAAACATAACAGTAGACGATGTAAAGATAGCATTACAATTGAAATTCTTCGTCATCTTACTAATTGATAAAAGGTTAAAAGGATTGCGTGGTACATGGGCCACGGATGACAGGTGAAGAGATGAGGTTAGGGAGCATTTACCAAAGCCCACAATGGGGATAGTGGAACCATCATCGACAGTGATGGCTGATGAACTGGTATAGGGACTGTAGTTGGATAGCATACCTGCATCAACGGTAAGATGGTCGGACACACCTGAGTCAAGTATCTAGGCAGGGGAGTGATGACTGACAAATGCAGTGGAGCCACCAGAGTGGGCAAGAGATGCCGAAGAAGGGTCCGGTAGGGAGGTGGCCCGATGATCGTGAATCATCTGGATCTCAGCCATGGAGAGATCCAGAGATGAAGGAAGAACGACAGCGAACTGGGACGCATCTTAGACCCCAGTCTGGCCCTGCCGTGGGTGCTGAGAGGGACATCCATGAAGGACCCAGCAGCGGTCGACCAGGTGGCCGAGCTTGCCACAGTGCTGACAGAGGGGACGAGGTCGGCTCTCTCCACATCCGCGTCCACAAGTGCCGGAAGAGCGGCTACTGCCACAGCCCAGGAGAGCAGTGTGATCAAGGCTAGGGGTGGGTGGTGCAAGGGCCCGATGAGCCTTCCCAAAGCGATGATAGACCTGCGAAATCTCTAGCGAAGAGGGGCTGGCGAGCATCTCTGTAGGCGTCGTCGCATATTCTGGGTCGAGGCCATAGTGGAGGTTGAAAATGCATAGTTGGTCCCTCTGGGCTGATGCTTCCGCAGGTGTCTGTGGGATGGGCCAAAGCTCAAGCAGTTCATCCTGTAGAGTCTTCCCTTCCATGAAGTAGGCCGGAAATGGATGAGCTTGCTGGCGGAGGAGGGACAACCACTGAAGAAGATCGGAGACCCGAGCCAAGTTATTGGTCTCATAGTACATGAGATTCAAGGAATCCCAGAGTTCCTTAACTGTGTTGGCTGTTCGGGTGACGTCTTTGACAGAGCGGTCCATGGAATTGACCAGCAAGGCAAAGATTTTGCTGTCCACAAGCTTCCACGGATGATATTTCGGGTCGGTTGGTAGGGGTGGAGGAGTCTCGTGGTGGGAATCGATGTTCATGTCGGTTAGTGACATCAACACGGTCTTTCGCCAAACGAAGAAATTGGTGGAGTCGAGCCGCTCATCAACCAGGCGGGTGGAGGCGAGGTGATAAGTGGAGGCAGGACCGAGTCGGCCATCGAAGGGAGTTGTCCGGGAGTTGTTGAGGGAGACGACATTCAGCGTCGGGAGGCCGCACGGAGAGCGGATGTCGGCAGAACAGGAGACGCCGGGAGAGGTCGGGAGACCGCAGGAAGGGCGCTGCTGAGAAGGGCGGGGTCGGACAAAGCCAGAAGACCGTAGTTAGGGCTCCACCGGGAAGGGTGGGGGCCTGGGTCGGGAGGTGGGGGGGGGGGTGTTCGCCTGGAGTTGTGGGTTCCGCCAGGAGGAACAGGGCCGCCGGGCCTGGGTTGGGAGGCGGGGGAGTCCGCCTTCGCGCCTGGGTCGGGATGACCAGTGGCGCTGGGAGCGAGAGCCCACGCCGGTTGGTGCAGGGCCGACGGGGAGGGACGTTGCGGGAGGAGCGCCACGGGAGGAGGATCCTCGAGCGGGAGGGGCGGCGTCGGGGAGAAGTGCCACAGGTGGCCTGGCGACGACGTCGGGAGCGAGGTCGAGAAACACCAACTGGAGGCGGGTTGGGAGAGCGCCGCGTCGGTGGTTTTGCCTGGAGAGGGGGCCGATCAGGGGCTAGACGACACCAGTGTCATGGGAGAGCGCCGAGGAAGGAGGCGGCTGTAGGATCCCGCCGGGGAAGCAAGCGGCGGCAGGAGGAGAACCACTGGAGGAGAACCGGAAGGGTGAGGGCAGAGGCTGGGCCGGAGAGAACCGGGAATCCGCAGGGGATTATCTCGCAACCCTAGACAGGAGAGAGGAAAAAAAAGAGAGGGAGGGTTCTGGTTAGAAAGTACCCTTTGATACCATGTAGATTGTGAATTTCTCTTACCTCAATGTGAGGCGGAGATATTCTTTTATAGATGAGTAAAATAAATTACAATGTGAGATATTCTGATGTGAGATTCGGAAATACCCATTATACTAAAATGGGGTCCAACATAATTGAATCGAAATGTGGCATGTATATACACATGACCCTCTTAATCATTAGTAATCGAATTGGAAAATGGAACGATCATGAAGAATCGTATTTTTGGCATGGAGTTTTCTTATGGCTTATATGTGTCTTAAATGTAAGTTAGATAAATCACTTGGCCCTTGCCTATGCCTATGTGACCGAACCACGTGCTAAGGTGGGTTTTCCACCCCATGCCAAATGTCGTAAATCACTTGCTTTCGCCTTTTAGACAGAGAATGACAGAAATGAGTGTTTTAGGGCCTTGTATAGATTATCTAACAATTAAACCGTGTTCTTAAGAATCTGACATCGCTTCAGAATATACCTTTGGCATTCCGTTGATAATCTATCCAACCTGATGTCCTTCGATCACCCCGTGCCAATATTCCACTAACGGGTATGGAGAATATGGAGAGAGCCAAGAGGAGAGCATAACATGACTCTCTTTTATATCTAATCCAAATTTCCTCTATTTTTCTACATGAATCTGCCATGCATAACTCCCTCCATAGTCAAATTTTGCTTAATTTTTGTTCATAATAACCCCCCCCCTCTCTCTCCCTCCCTCTCCCCGTCATAATCCCAACTTTAGACCTCTAATACTCCTTTCATTTTCCTTCATAAAAATCACATGGTGTCAATTTATTAACCATGCTTCATGATTTAATAGAATTGTTGACCGTTAAATCCTTGTCAAATATCTCCTCATTAAATCATCGACAACGCATATAAAACCTTCTAATTAGATCACCATATAACCTATGTCAACCATGACAATTATAACCTCCCATTTTAGTTCCCCGCATCTGCATAAGACTTTTGTCGTCTTTCTGCAGTCATTAATCTCTTCCAGATTAAATGAATACGGTCTATCATCTCTTGTACTAAACTTGGTCCCAAAAGAGACTTCTCTTCCATCTAATTCCAACATAGAGGTGATCGACACGACCTTCCATACAAAGTTTCGAAAGAAGTCGTTTGTATCGACACTTGATAACTGTTATATGCAAATTCCACCAAAGGAATATGATCCACCCATGATCTTCCAAAATCCAACACACAAGCTTTAAACATGACCTCCAAAGTTTGTATGATTCGTTTGGATTGGTTGTTTGTCTAAGAATGATACGATTTACTCATCTTCAATTGAGTGTCCATGGCGCTTTGCAATCCTCATCAAAGGCTTGAAGTGAAACAAGGTTCCCTATTTGATACAATGGATGAACTCCATGGAACTTCACTATTTCATCCACGTATAAGTCACCCAAGTCTTTTATTAAGGACGTTTCTTGAATGGGTAAGAAATGAGTTGATTTTGTAAGTTAGTCTATAATCACCCAGATAGCGTTGTGCTTCCATGGGATCCTAGGTAAACTAACTACAATGTCCATTGTGATATTCTCTCATTCCCAAGTCGGCAGGGGCAAAGGTTACAAAATCCTGCACATAGTTGATACTTGGTCTTCACCCGTTGACAGATCAAACATAGAGATGCAAACCTTATCATATCGTTCTTAATTCTCATCCACCAGAAGGACTGCCCAACGAGAGTTGTGAAATGATTTCATAACCTCTTCTTTCAAACTTGATGGAGCTACCATTCTATATTTAAAATAGAGTGTCAAATCCATAGCTAGAGATCCCTCGTTAATGGTCTCCCCACCATTTAGGGCTTCACATATCCTGTCAAATTCACTATCGATTGTTTGTCCCTCATTTACTTGATCAACAAGTGCAAAAGTGACGTCAATTCAATATAACACCATATGGCCTCTCTCATGAGTTTCGAAATGCATATCTGCAATCAAGCTCATCAACCGCCACTGATCTTCCGATTCTTCTGTCGCTTGAGTCTTTCCACTAAAGGCATCTACTATAGCATTACCTTTGTCCCGTGTATAAATCAATTCAAAATCAAAGGTCTAAAGATACTCAACCCATCTCTTTTACTCCAAGTTCAAATCTTGTTGAGAGAAGATATACCTCATTTACTCTTATTTCCATAAGACGCCACAAATCTCACACCAAATGTTTCCATCTTTTCAAATCTTAAACTACTTCTGTGAACTCTAAGTCACGCGTTGAATAATTCTTTTTATGTGGCCCTAATTGCCTCGATTCATACACTACTGAATTTTTCCCTTGCATGGGCACACATTCCAAGCCTACGCCTAATGCATCGCAATACACTGAATATCTTTTGCCTGCTTCAGGTTAGATTCACATCAGAGTGGAAGTCAACCTTTTCTTTGGTTCATCGAAAGCTCTCTGGTAATTCTTGCTCCATTTGAACTTCACATCCTTCAGAGTCAATGTTGACATCGGTGATGCTGGCTTCGAGAAATCTTGAATGAAGCGTCAGTAATATCCCGCTAGCCCAAGAAAGCTCTGTGTCTCAAAGGCATTCTTGGGATGTTTTCAAGACGTGATTGTCTTCACATTTTTCGGGTCAATAAAAATTTCGTTCTCATAAATAACATGTCCCAAAAATTTTACTTCTCCAAAATTGACATTTGGACAACTTTGCAAATAACTGATGCTCCCACAACTTCAAGACAATCCTCAAACGCCTTCCATGCTTTTCTTTTGATCTTGAGTAAATCAAGATATCATCCATGAACACCACTTCAAATGAGTCTAGGTATTTATGGAAGATAGAATTAATCAGGGACATAAAAACCACATGAGCATTAGTTATCCTAAACGGCATTATCAAGAACTCGTAATGTCCATACCCGCTTCAAAAAGATGTTTCTGGCGTATCCTCACTCTTCAACCTCAATCGGTGATACCCCAATCATAAGTTGATCGTTGAAAACCACTTAACTCCCTTTAGTTGATGAAAAAGATCATCGATGCAAGGTAAATGATACTTATTTTTCATCGTTCTCCGGTTCAACTTTCGATAGTCAATGCATCTGCGTAGTCTATTGTCAACCTTCTTATCAAAAAGGATCGACGCTGCCTGAGGTGATACACTTGGTCAGATAAATCCTTTCCTTCCCAAATCTTTCAATTGAGTCTTCTACTCCCGTAGTTTTATGGGCGCTATTTAATATGAAGGCTGAGATATAAGACTTGTTCCTCGTTAGAACCTCTACTAGGCTGGTGGTGAAGCCAAGTGTTACCCCCCAAAGTAAACCTCCAATAGGTCACATGTTGGTGACTTGCATTGAGGGTATAAAACATACATATGAGAGATATTACCCTCACAAATCCCAGAACAATAAAATAAAACAATCAATCAACTCCATATATTAATATAAAACAACTCTCATCCATAATGCTACATGCATGCAATGTAATGCATAAACCAAAGTCTTCAAAGTAAAATATGGAAAAGGAGCAACTCCTGTTACAACGACTCAAATTGCAAATGAACACTGCACCATGAACTAGTATGGTCCAGCCTGATTACCAACTCTGTCCTGAAATCCTGTAGGAACAGTATATATATATATATATATATATAAAGGGTGAATATGGTGAGTGACGCGACCCCCATGCCTTTTGACATGAGCTCGTGTAACTCATTGCCTTTGAGGTGTAGAATAAGAAGGATTGGAGGGTGAATTTCCCATTATGGCACTATCGATGCGCCATTTAGCATGGCCTCAGGGCTGAATGTCCAAACTCCCTTACTTTCACCTTTTAGAGAGAGAATGACATAAATGAGGGTTTTAGGGCCTTGGATACATTATCTAAAAGGTAAACTATGTTTATAATAATATGAAATCGACAATCCATTAATAATTTATCCACATTGTTGTCCTCTGATCACCCCGTACCAATATTCCAATGTCATCAATGGAGAATATAGAGTGAACTAAGTGGAAAACATGACATGACTCTCCTCTATTTATAAGCCACGTTTCCTATATTTTCCGACATGAATCCGCGATGCATAACTCCCCCCATGATGGAGTCAATTTCTATTAATTTCTCTTCATAATAATTTTCTCTCCGTCATAAATCCAAATCCAAACCTCTAATATTCCTTTCATTCTTGTCCATAAAAACCCCAAGGTGGCAATTTATTAGCCATGCCGCGTGATATAATAGAATTTCCCACCGTTAAATCCTTGTCAAATATTCCCTCATTAAATACCTCTCTAACAACCCATATAATACCATCTATTTAGATCTTCTTAAGACCTATGTCAACCATGGCAATTATAACCTCCCATTTTAATTCCCCACATCTCATTAATAGCATCAAGGTCGATGTTGCCAATTACTTCCTCTACCTGCTCTCATGTCAACTTTTTCCGTTAATCTCATGCTATAAAATATCCTCTCATTAAATAATTAAACAATTACAAGGAAAAATTCTATTTTTCCATGGCAATGACTTTAATAAAGAAACTCAACATCTCCACTTAAATTAATTAAACTCTAAAAGAATGGATGTTCAAACTCTCCCCACTATATGACTTTTCGTCTCGGAAGAGTCACCAATCTATCCTTCACTCAAAAAGACCTGGCCACTGTTGTCGAATGTGAGGTTCTCTTTCCCATGTTTCCTCCTGAACTTGCCCATTTTTCCATAGCACTCGAACTAAAGGGATAACTTTTCCCCTAAATACCTTTTCTTGTCTATCAACAATCCGTTTGACCTTTCCACAAATGATATGTGAGGTTCCAAATCAATAGATTCCCATCGAAGAATATGAGATGAGCCCGATTGATAGTTCCTCAACTGTGAAACTTGAAAGATATCATGCACCACAACATACTTTGTTTGTAAACTCTAATCATCAATAAGCCACATTCCCAACTCGCTCAATTATTTCGAACGGTCCCATATAACGAGTTACCAACTTTCCTTGTTTCCCGAGCAGTCGATGCCCCAACCTTGGCGATACTTTCAAAAAGATTTGACCGTCAATCGTAAACTTTAATGGTCATCATTGATAGTAAACTCCAATGGCCGTCGCAAAATGATTTGATCACCAATCAAAAACTCCAAGTCAAGCTCGAAGCGTGGATTCTCAAAAGTCTATATGGTTTGTTCGGATTGGTCGTCTGTCTGAGGATGATACATTGTACCCATCGCCCTTTACAATCCTTTCCAAAACCTTGAAGTGAATCGAGGGTCCCTATTCGCTACAATGGGTAAAGGAACTCTGTGGAACTTCGTTATTTCTTCCACATATAACATACCCAACCCAAGTCTTCTACTGGGAACGTTTCCTGAATGGGTAAGAAATGTGCTGATTTTGTAAGCTGGTCTACAATCACTCGGGTAGCGTCGTTCTTTTGTGAGGTCCTTAGTAAACCAACTACAAAGTCCATTGCGATATTCTTCCACTTCCAAGTCGGCACAAGCAAAGGTTTCAAAAGTCCTGTTGGTCATTGATGCTTGACCTTCATCTGTTTACAAATCAAACATTGAGATACAAACCCTACTATCTGGTTATTCATTCCCATCCACCAATACTATTGTCTAATGACATGATACACCTATGTTATCCTAGGAAGAACTACCCAACTAGAGTTATGAAATGCTTTAACAACCTCTCCTTTCAAACTTGAGGGAACCGTTATTCTATCTTTGAAATAGAACGTCAAAATCCATTGCGAGGGACCACCCATCAATGGTCTCCCCACCATTTAGGGCATCACATATCCTCTTACATTCGGTATCAATTGCTTGTCCCTCCTACTTAAAGCATTCACTATTACCTTTGGCCAGTGTATTTTCAATCAATTCAAAATCATAGGTCTGGAGATCCTCAACCCATCTCCTTTGTCATAAACAAGTAATGCTTCCAGCTTTTCAAATCATGAACTACTGCTGCCAACTACAAGTCATGCTTTGGATAATTCTTTTCATGTGGTCGTAATTGCCTCGATCCATGCGCCACCACATTTTCCCCCTGCATGATCACACATCCCATGCCAACTCTTGATGCATCGTAATACATTGAATATCCTTTGCCAACTTTTCCCCTTGAATGATCCGTTATCAAGCTCATCAATGAGTGATCTTCCGATTCCTTTATTGCTTGAGTCTTCCTACTTAATGCATTCGCTATAGCATTACCTTTTCCTGGTGCATAAATTAATTCAAAATCAAAGATCTGAAGATCCTCAACCAATCTCCTTTGTCTTAAGTTTAAATTTTGTTGAGAGGAGATATACTTTAGTCTCTTATTATCAGAATACACCACGAACCTCTCGCCAAACAGGTAGTGCTTCCAACTTTTCAAATCATGAACCACTACCGCTAACTCCAATTCATGCTTTGGATAGTTCTTTTCATGTGGTCATAATTGCCTCGATCCATACGCTACCACATTTCCCCCTTGCATGATCACGCATCCCATGCCAGCTCTTGATGCATCACAATACACTGGATATCCTTTTCCAGCATCACAGAAGATTTAACACTGGGCCAGCAATCTACCTTCTCTTCAGTTCTTCAAAAGCTCTTTTGCAGTTCTCGCTCCATTCAAACTTCATATCCTTCCGAGTCAATGCTGCCATCGATGGACACCTCTACAAATGAGTCTCAAATGTCAGACTCTTGTCCATGTCCAGATACGCAAATGTTAGATTGTTTTCCTTGTCTCAAATGTCGGACTCTTGCCATGCTCTTTCTTTGATCTCGAGTAAATCAAGTTATCATCCATGGACACCACTATGAACAAGTCACTATTTGTAGATCAGGATAAGATACATGGTCTGAGATAGAGGGGGATTTGAAATTTAAAATACATGAGAGGGAAAATGATTGCCCCAGAATATGCCCATGTCCAGATACACATCTGCTTTTGATGATTTGATGTGAATTCAATACCTTAGCATACCTTATGGACTTAAATCAGAGAGAGGTGCATCAGGTTTGCTTCACAATATTTCTCCTCAAATGCAAACATAGTCTGGACTGTATATGTTCATAACCTCAAGATACAATGAATCAAATGCTCTCAGAATAAATACAACCTAATTCTGACGCCATGTTAAGGTTCTGTCTCAAAACCAAATGAACAAACTTTGTTATGATGCATTCAACCCCTGGCAGAAAGGAATTGTGTTGATCATGCATCTTTTAAAACGATCTTGGAATGTGTATGGATTTCCTGCGCTGCTATAATTACTCTTGTCTTGAGGTTATTAAAATTCTCATGGTGTATTTTTAATGCTTTGCAGAGTATTCACTTGCTGCCATCTCTTCTCGAACACATTGATCGGCTTTTGGAGTTTGAGAGGTGATTATACCCTTGTCACGTTGGATGGAATGAAAATTGAAAAATTACCTTGCAATTGATTGCATGTGTCTGAAAATTATTATATCCAGGCTGATGCGACACTACGATGGTATCGTGGCTATTAGCTGCATCAGAACTTTGACCAGGTTTGCATTAATGCTACCAGGATTAGGTGTTCCGGTAGGTGATCCCGTTCTCTGGGTGCTTTTGAAGATATTTATTAGTACCTATATATATATATATATATATATATATTTAATTTTAACTCCTGCAGGATCGTGTTTCCGCACTTATCAAGCAGTTCCAAAATCTCAAAATTGGCTGGCAAGTTCAGATCGAGGCTAAGAGGGCACTCCTTGATCTGGAGTTTCATTTGAGAGGAGGCATTAATGCTGCTTTATTGTTGTTCATTCAATATGTAGAGAAAGAACCATCCCTAAGAGGTTTTACACTTGTTTTTGAAGAAATGTTTTTTACATGGTTTTTTTATTTTTTTATTTTCGGGCATTCTGACTCAAAACCGTAATTCCAATATCCAGGGCAGTCAAAACTGGGCTTGCATGCCATGCGGTTGTGCCAGCTGTGGGGCGTAGCTGGAGCAAGTGATGTGGAAAGCCAGACTCTTGTGGCCTTGCTTCGTCTGCTTGAAAGCCGAATGTCGTTCAATAATGTTCATCTTAGGCACCACCTGTTCTGCATATTGCAAATCCTTGCTGGAAGGTGTCCGCATTTCTCTTCTCCCTTAAACATATTCTTCAAAAATCATCCTGTCCTGTTGAAGGTCTTGTGATTATTTTTTCTGTTTTTTTTTTTTTTTGCTCCTATTTCTGAATTGTTCTTGTTAGGCGCCCCACGCTTTATGGAGTCCAAAAGGCTCAAGCGCTGCAGACGGACTGTGCTGAAACTTGCAGTCAGCTGAAAAACAATCTCGTGGCTCTCCTGAAACAATCCAAACCGCTGGAACCTCCCACGGCAGATTCACACAAGGCGGCAGCTGTATCGGAAGCATCTAAAGCAGATGCTGTTTCCAACAGCCAGGAGCGGCGGCTGCCTGTGGTTAAGATCAAGGTCAGACAGCCGGCGGTATCTAGCAGAGCCGGGGAGGCTGATCATCCGGCAGTGGTTGAGGAATTGCAATGTGCCGCCAGCAGCTCGGTATCCATGGATGCGTTGGGCAATAGCAACCAAGCTCCTTCCAAGGATGGAGGGCCGGGCGATGAATTTGGGAAGGAAAGTGAACTTCAACGCACCGCCGATTCAGCCCAAGTCACTGTTCCGCCTTCAGCAGATGACCGATCTGTGCTGAACTTTATTAATGTGGATTCCGATGCACAGAAATACGTGAGTCTTCAAACTCTGTCAGTGCCGACGAGCCAGGATGGTGGAAAGGAGAAGAAAAGGAAGGACAGGGGGAAGAAGGATGCGGAGTACTTGGAGCAGAGGCGGATGAACAAGAAAATGAAACAGAGGAAGATGGAGCTGGTCAGTGAGGAGGCGAAGCCATGCCCTCATGGAGGCCTGCCCGAGACTAGGGTTCGATTTTCTGGTTTGCAATTGAAGCAGACGGAGGCCGGTGGGGCGGAAGGAAAGACGGAGGGCTGTTCTCGCAAGATCCGGATCAAGCTGAAACAGTAGTTTAATAATATGGATGTCGTTCCAGTTGATTGGTTTTGGTTTTGTTTTTACAAGCGGTTTTTTTTTTTTTACTGCCATTTGTTCTTTTGGACATGATATCGGGAATAAAGATCCTGAACCAACCTCAATTGTGGGATATTCAAAATAACCTGTTTGGGATAAATGTAAAGATGTCATGCAAATTGAATTAAGATCGCTTAGTAAGTGAAACGTCTTTGGACCCATTATCCTCACACTAGAAGCTCGAAACGTCTTTGGACCCATTGTTATATATATATATATATATATATATATATATATATAAGATCCATTTAGACCGTACAAGATGAAAAGTTGGTTAGTTTAAGAGTACTATATCTCAGTGAAACCTTTAGTAATCAACTGTCTTATATGCACTAACTTTACTATCCATGTATAGTTTTTTCCGAACTGTTTATCGCTTCCTTATATGACAAAGGTTCATTATTCTCAATAAATAATGTGCCGCCTTCCTCGGTGATAAGAAAATTGTCTCTTTTGTTTTCTAATCTCGATGATACACTTGTGTTTGTGAGACCACCTCTTCCATTAGATCTTGTGAAATTTGTTCATGTGTCATGTATATCTTGAGCCTCAACTTTATCAAAGTTTATCCTACTCCTACTACCCCTTTAGAGACGTGCTCCCTTTCTAGAAACATGACATGTCTTTTCATGATTGCTTTTCTATCTATGAGATCATATAGGTAATATCCTCATGTTTCTTTAGGATATTCTATAAAGATACATTGTGTCTCGAGATGCAAGTTTGTTTCTAAAATTAGCCTTAACAAATGTTTTTCATCCCCACACAAGTATATGTGATAAAATGGATTTATTCTCATACCATAACTCATGGGATTCTACTTTCCGCTTTAGTTGACACTCAGTTTATAGTGTATGCCTCTGATTGTACTGCACATCCCTAAAAAGATAATATTAGATTTGTATGACACATCATCGATCTCAACATGTCCAATAAGGTGTAGTTCCTCCTTTCACTAACACCATTTCATTATGATGTATAAGGAGAAGTGAGTTGAGATTATATCCTAAATTATTTTTGATAATCGGTGAACTCTTGGTTTAGATATTCTTCACTTCTATTTGAGCAGAGTTTCTTTATCTTCTTACCAAGCTGATTCTCCATTTCATTTTTATATTCCTTAAATTTATTAAAGGAATCATACTTACACCCCGTCAAATAGATATATCCATATCTACTAAAGTATTCAAAAAAAATTATAAAGTACGAAAATCCACCACTACCTTTTTCCGAAAAGGCTCCGCACATGTGTGTGAACTAATTATAGAAGCATTGTGGCTCTCTCACCATTTCCACTGAAAGAAACTTCGGTCATTTTTCTTTGTAAACATGCATGACATATATCTAAGGGTTTCAATTCAAAAGAATCTAAATACCCTTCTTGATATAATCTTGTCAAACAATTCTGGTTTGCATGGCCAATTTGGTGACACCATAATTGGGGGTGATATGAGTCACGTGAACTTGATTTGTTATTAATTGTCAAGACTTGATTTTCATATTCTTATATGTAATGTCCGTTGTTCATATGTGTTGTATCATAAATTATGCTATCTTTGTAAAAGTAACAACTTTTTATTTTTGAACTTGAAAATAAATCCATCTATGTCTAAACTTGACACATAAATGATGCATTTGGTTACACTGGGCACATAATAACACTCCTTCAAAACTAAAGTCAATCCAGTCGGTAATGTGAGAACCTATTGATGAGGATCCTGTAGCATATATGCATCCACTACTACAAAATATGTCTTTAACAACACTAAAAATACCCTTTATCAGTGCTAGAGAAGCGATGACTATCAGAGTGAGATTAAAAGCCCTAGAATTTTATCAATGCTAAAAAAATGCTGATAAAGGGATCCTTTATCAGTGCTAAAAAACACTGATAAAGAGATCATTTATCAAAGCTTTTATTTAGCACTGATAAAGGAGACTTTTATCAATGCTTATGACCTTTATCAATGCTTATAGAAGTGCTGATAAAGCGCTGATAAAGGGTCATACTACAGTGTGTTGTAACAACACACTGTAGCACCAGTGTGGTGTGCTGTAACAGCACACCGCATCACCAAAAACACCATCAGATATCAACAAAATCAAGTACCGATACATAATTTAAATGAAATGAAATTTAGAACATAAATATAAGAAAAAACAATATATTATACATATTTCAAACATTGCTTTATACAATTACATAAGTACAAATTATTACATACATTAAAAAACATCAATATTCCTTTGTCTTTTGATCCTGACCCCGACTCATGCTATTGCTGAACAAATCACCCATACTCAAGCAAAAGAACGCACCTGTATAAAAAAATTATTATGTTAGTAATAATATAAATAAATAAATTAACAGAAAGTGATAATTTTAAACTAAGCTTTGAGTCATACCAGGAATACTGTGTATCAGATTGAGTTGCAGTTAATTCTTGCACGTCATGCCATTTCTTGTTCGTCTTCAAGTATTATCTCTGTGAAAATTAATTAAGTATAAGATAAAAATGGTAAAGAAATCAATTAAGTAATAACAGATAGAATGATGAGAAACCAATCTCGGTTCGTTTGCTCGGTTTTGGCGATGCGATGCACGTTTTAAACTAAAATGACACTTATATATTGAAAAGACGCACTTGGAGTCATATCAGTCACACCGTGTGCCAGATTGATATGAGGATGATTCCTACACTTCCCAAATGACTTATGGATTGTTTTCCTAAAGTATCAAAATAATCTGAATGTGTTTTCTCAGTTTTGAGTACGTCATTTGTCTTTTTTACTAAAATGTCATTTTTAAACTAGAAACACGCACTATGAATCATACCGGTCACATCGTGTGTTAGTTTGATGTGAGACAGATTCATACACGCCAAAAATGACCTATGATTCACTGTCCTAAATTATCAAGACAATCTGAGCTCATTTCCTCAGTTTTCAATGAGTGACACTTTTTGAACTAAAATATCGATTTTAAACTAATAACGGACATTTTGAGTTATAATGGGCACATCATGTATCAGATTGAGGTGAAGATGATTCTTACGTATCCAAAATAACATATGTATCATTTTATTGAAGTATCAAAACAATATGAATGCATTTTCTCGGTTTTGATTAGGTCAGTTTTCCTTTTTACTAAAATTGATGCCAATTTTAAATAAAAAGATGCACTTAGAGTCATATCGGTCACACTATGTGTTAGATTGAGGTGCGACTAATTTCTAAACATCTAAAATGACTTATGGATCATTTTCATGAAGTTTCAAAACAATCCGAATGTGTTTTATCAGTTTTGAGTATGTCACTTGTCTTTTTTACTTAAATGCCATTTTAAACTGGAAACACGAACTTTGACTCATACTGGTCACATTGTGTATTGATTTGACATGAGACTGATTCCTATATGTCAAACATGATTTATGAATTATTTTCAAAAACTATTAAGATAATCTAAGTGTGTTTTCTCAGTTTTCATTAAGTGACACTTTTTGAACTAAAAAGTCGATTTTAAATTGATAACAAACACTTTGAGTCATACTGGGCACATCGTGTATCATATTGAGATACGAATAATTCCTACATGTCAAAAATGACTTATGGATCATTGTACTAAAGTATCAAAACAATCCAAACGTGTTTTCTCAGTTTTGAGTAGGTCATTTGTCTTTTTTACTAAAATTGATGTCAATTTTAAATAAAAAGACGCACTTAGAGTCACATCAGTCACACTGTGCGTTAAATTGAGGTGTGGATGATTCACTACAAAAAAACATTCTTAGCGGAAATTTTAGTAACTACCATGAAATAAATCCAGTTAAAAAAATATATTTTTTAAAAGGTTGGGGCCGAAGTCGCATTTATTATTAAAGCAAAGCAAATACATCTTTTAACTGGGTAGAGAGAGACCCATTACATAGCTCGAAGGCCCAGTGGGCATTTAGCCCATTACATGGTCCGTAGGACCAATTTTTTGGCCCAAGCCTTTTTCTGTGAAGAGTACCACTACAATACCCCCGCCTGCTACAGTACCGCATAGTTCCCGACACCGCTACAGTGCCCCGCCATTGCTACAGTGTCGCCACTATTATAGTACGCTACAATACTACTACAGTCTGCACCCAATGTGTATTGAACCCCCATTTTTCATGTAGAATTATGAGGTGCTTACCATTAATCCAAACCCCAACTACACCAGTTGAAAAAATATATAATATAGCGGTGGTTTAATCAAACTACCACTATATTTTTTTTTATTTTAACAATTAGTGGCAGTTAAATTGAAACTGTTGCTAAATGTTACAAAAAATACCTAATTTACCCCTCCCCCTCCCTCTACGTGACCTCGACCCCGACCCCGACCTCGACCCCTATCCCCCTCCCCCAACCTCCTCCTTTCCCCTCGCTAGCGGTGACCCCGGCCCTGCCACCTCGTCGGCGACCCCCATTCCCCAACCCCTATGACCTACCTCTATTGTTGGCGGCAACGCGGACCCCCCCTCCGACCTCCCTCTCCCCAGCTCAGTTCCACTCCTCAGCGATGACACAGACCCCCTCCCCTCCGACCTTCCTCTCACCAGCTCAGATCCCCTCCTTGACGACAACGCTGACCCCCTTAAAGGTTGCATCATCCTCCCCATAATCACCCTAAATATATTATTCCTCAAGGGGTTTATTTTCTTGTAACTTCTCTCTAAAGTTCTGATTTTATGTATACATGGTATTATATTACAATTTTTTTGTTAGTGAATAGGTAATTACAATTGTACCCTTTTGTAGTTTCTCCTTGAAAACTCCCTCATAAGGAGTATATTTAGATACATAATAGGGTATGGGGGTTAAATGTGTTATGGGTATGGTCATGGTTATCACACTTATAGGCTATTCATTCCCTGGATTAACTGAATAGATATCATTTGATATATGCTTCCATATAATAGAGAAAAATATTTATTATACAACTACAATATTAATAAATTAGGAATATTTGAGGGCCAATATAATCTACCCCTTTCACATTAATTATAACCCATCATTATTTCATCATAATTCTTCTAATGAATCCATAAAAGCTTTAAAATTGAAAACAGAAACACTATATATAGCCTGAATAGATGATGTTTTTCGGGGCGCATCCCCTATAGTTGTATAAGGGGGTGTGTTATCTTTTACATCCATGGTAGACATATAGAGTTGAATATTTTGGGTATTCAGGACATATCGTGAGCTTATATAGAGTTTAATATTTTTGTAATAGTAATTTTCCTATGAAAACACATTTCATTATATATATAATTTTTTATTATAACGATTATTAATTTTAAATTTATAAAATAAAAACCTTTTTTTATTCTAAAATGTAAATATTATCTTATAAATAATATGATAACCCTTCTTTTATTACAAACTTAAACATGATTTATTACATAAAACTTCACTTGATATAACAAAGAAGATCAAGAGGTTTAGTGTCTTTGGGGCTTAGGATCATTACGTAAAAACTTAAAACATGAAATACAACATCTTTATTGAAAACTTCCTTTACATGACCACTACATTCTCTGGTACTTAGCATTACATGGGATAACCTGAGGACATGCATAAGAAAAGGGTGAGCTATAAAGCCCAGTAAGGGAGTACACATGGAATATCATGAGGAGTACAATACATGTTAGGCAATAGGCATATCAATAGAGCATAAGAGAAACATGAACATAAAGGTATGATAAAGCATGATAATCATAACATGGAAATATGGAAACAACACTTAACATGGAATTAGCATGAGCCAAGGCTCATTGCACATGGAGCATGAGTAAATCCTCATTGCACATAAAGTATGAGTAAACCCTCGTTTCACTTGAATTAGTATGATTCAACACTCATTGCACATGACGTATCATGATACTATACTTTACCCAATGCATTGGAGCGCTATAAGGGCACACCCTTCCTAAACATTTCATTTCATGCATAAGTGTGCCACATGGATCATAAAACATGGATTCATAAAACATAATCATTTATTCCATGATAAAGGAATGCAGAATTCATACATAAAGCTTTATAATCAATAAGTAAATGTGCATAAAGGTGAATACCCTTGATGGAGAAATGGGCATGGTATTCACTACACAATGGCATTGGCTTAGAAAATCGGTGCAATTTCGGCAGCGTAACGACGTGACATAAGAATTCATAAAAATGGTTGATGAGAGAGAAAGGGGTGTATCATCATATTTAAATGAAATGGACAGTAAGGGGGTCATATAGATACATGTCCAAAATTTTTTAATGGAATTTAGATTCATGATACAAAAGTATTGCTTGAATGTAAAAGAGGAGAGAGAAGTTCCTTTCGGAATTTTGGCATAGTAACGGGTGTACATTGGAGGCATTTAATGAGAGAGAAAGGGGTCTCCCATCATTCAAAAAATAAGAGGGTAGTATGGGGGAGGTGTGAAACCATACCCCGACAATTATAATTTAAATTAAAAGGGCATAACAATATGAAGAAAATTGGACAAAATTGAGAAAGGAATAAAAAACCCTTACTTGGAAGTGTGCTTCCAAAGGCTAGAGAGAGGCTTGTGAGAGGCTTCTTGGGAGATTTGGGCACCTTGAGAGGATTCTAGAGAGAGTGGGGA
The DNA here is from genome assembly GCA_963277665.1 of Viscum album. Lineage (NCBI taxonomy): Eukaryota > Viridiplantae > Streptophyta > Magnoliopsida > Santalales > Viscaceae > Viscum > Viscum album. The sequence goes on from OY728132.1 coordinate 826,634,744, forward strand.
ATAGGTTGGACGAAATCCAAAGGCTTTTAGTGAGGAGGAATTGGGAGCTTGGGTGGGTTTATATAGAAAAGGTGAGGGAATTCTTTATTATTTAGGTTTGGGACCCCTTATATTAAATTAATCCAAACCACAAACCATCCCATGGTTTTTGCCCATGTTTTTTGGAAAAGGGAAGAGGAAAACAATATTTTATAAGGACAAAGTCCTAACTTCTTAAAATAATAGGGTTGCTTATGTGGAGGTGAGTCACACTCCCATGAAAAACAATTTAAAAAGACAAGGTGTTTAATAAGTCTTGAGGGGTCCATTAATGCTTTGAAAAGTAGTCAAACAAACCCAAAATCACATTATTTTAATGGTAAAACATATATTGTCTGAACATAAAGATTATAGTATTTTATTACATCACTATTGGGTCATTATGATGTCATAAAACACATTATATATTTAAACATTATTTAATTTTTACCCAAAAATTTGACTGTCTCAGAAAATTATGAAAAATTCACCGTTGGATAATTTCGACGTCCTGATTCCAGAAATAACATTTATTTTACCTAAATAATTTTCTAAATATGTTAATTTTCACTTTTAAAATAAAAACCGACATTTATAAAAAATTCACGGGTTTTGACAAAAATGGCTTTCAAACCTTAATAAAAATTATAATTGCATTCATAAAATTATAAGATCATTTATATTTAATAAAAATAAATTTAATAATAATAATATTTTATTAAAATATTATTTAATTCAAAAATCCTTTAATTTAATAAAATAGATTTCTTAACTAAATAATAACTAAAAACACTATTTGTACTTTAAAAACTATTTACCATGTATCAATAATGACAAGAAAATATATACATTATTATATACAAAAAAAATGTACATGAACATAGTACTATCGATTCGTTACATAACCCCTTAAAACAGCCGCATAAGACCTAAGGGTAAGGTGTGCGATGGTGGCAGACTCTTGGGGTGGCTCAGATAACATTGCTCGAGTGGTAATCTCTATCAACTTCCACTTTTCTCGTAGACGGTCCCGTTCAAGCTTGACATGATGAATCTCAACTTGGGTTTGGTCAAGAGCGAAGCCCAAGGACGCCACCTCTTTTCCAAGCTCTAACAAATGGGCTTTATATGGAGCAATTCTACTGGATGAGACCATTGCTTCTTTTGTCTGAGTAAATTGGATTTGTTAAAGCCCTATATTTATACCAATCATGTGATCATTGTTCAACGACTATAATAGTAACGGTCAAAATTATTAAAATAAAACCAATGAAGTTTACATTTTATATAAACATAAAGCTACATTTAATTAGATCAAGAGGGATTTCCATTAATGAAACTTTGGGTCGTTACAATATTCCCCCCTTAAGAAATTTCACCCTCGAAATTTTTCCTTTTCCCACACTAAAACAGATGTGGGTAACTCAGCTTCATCATTTCCTCCGATTCCCAAGTCGCTTTTTCAAACTTGTGGTTTATCCACAACACCTTGACGAGGGGCATTGTCTTATTTCGTAGAAATGTTTCTCTACGATTGAAGATCTTCACTGGTTGCTCCTCATAAGAAAGATCATCCTCCAACTGTACCACCTCAGAAGAGAGTACATGTGAAGGGTCCGGTATGTACTTCCTTAAGAGGGATACATGAAATACATCATGTACTTTGGCCATGGTAGGTGGAAGTGCTAGTCGATAGGCCACAACCTCGACACGATCAAGAATTTCGAAGGGGCCAATATACCTTGGACTTAAATTCCCTTTCTTTCCAAACCTCATGACCTTATTCCACGAAGATATGCGTAGAAAAACCATGTCTCCAACTTTAAACTCAAGGTCTCATCGACGATTATCTGCATAACTCTTCTGTCGACTCTGGGCTGCCGTGATATGCTGCTGAATGGTTTTCACCTTCTCCACCATTTCTTCGACCATTTATGGTTCAAACAGCTTACGTTCACCGACCTCATCCCAACATGTCAGTGTTTTGCACCTTTTCCCATACAGGGCTTCATATGGTGCCATTTGGATGCTCGAGTGGAGACTATTATTATAAGAGAACTCAACCAGAGGAAGATGTTGATCCCATCATCCTTTAAAGTCCATTGAGAATGCTCTCAACATATCCTCAAGTGTTTGGATAGTCCTCTTGGATTGGCCATTAGTTTTAGGATGATAGGCCGTACTGAAGTTCAGTTCAGTATTCAGAGCATGTTGAAGACTCTTCCAAAACTTAGAGGTGAATCTTGGATCTCGGTCAGACACAATAGATAGTGGTACTCCATGCAACCTTACCACTTCCCTGATATATATCCATGCCAGTTGCTCCAATGAGAAATCCTCCCGAATAGCAATGAAGTGTGTAGTCTTTGTAAGACGATCCATAACAACCCAGATTGCATTGTTGCCTTTGGATGTCCTCGGAAGTCCGGTGATAAAGTACATGATGATGTTCTCTCATTTCCATTCTGGTATGGGCAATGGTTGCATCATCCCCTTAGACTTCTTCCTCTCTCCCTTCACTTGCTGGCACGCCAGGAACTTTGATGTATATTTAGCGATTTCCTTCTTCATATTATCCCACCAAAAGTTTTCTCAGAGATCTCGATACATCTTTGTGCTCCCTAGGTGAATAGAGAAATTTGAACTATGTGCGTCCTCCAAAAGTTCCTTCTTCAGCTCCGGACTTGATGGAACACATAGTATTTTCCCACACTGCATAATTCCTTCTTCATTAACATTAAACTTTGAGGATTTCCCTTTTTCGATAGCTTCCACTTTTTCTTGAATTCCCACATCATCCTTTTGAGCATCCTTTAACCTTTCCAAAAGAGACGGTTGGGAAATCATTTGTGAAAGGATTGATGATGTTCCCTTCTCTATGATTCCCATGTATATCTTCATCAAGTCTAAGAATATTGGATCCTTCTCAATTCTCATCATTGATAGAATCGTTGTATCCTTTCTACTTAGGGAATCTGCCACCTTGTTCGCTTTCCCAGGGTGGTAATGGATTGAGAAGTCATAATCCTTGATGAGCTCTATCCATCTTCTCTGGTGCATATTAAGCTCTTTCTATGTGAATATATATTTAAGACTCTTGTGGTCAGTATATATCTCACATTTCTCTCCATAGAGATAATGCTGCCAGATTTTCAAGGCAAATATCACCGCCGCTAACTCCAGATCATACGTTGGATAGTTTTGCTCATGGATTTTCAACTACCTTGAGGCATAGGATATCACTTTATCATTCTGCATCAGCACACATCCTAATCCCTTCTTTGAAGCATCACTGAATACCAGAAAAAGTTCCCCACTTGTGGGTAAAGTGAGCACGGGCGCAGTGATAAACCTCCTTTTCAACTCCTTGAAGCTTTCTTCGCATTCATCACTCCAAGAAAACTTTACTCCCTTTCAAGTTAGCTTGGTAAGAGGGTTGGACAATCGTGAGAAATTCCTCACAAATTGTCAATAATATCCAGCTAACCCCAAGAAGCTGCGGATATCTGTTACCGATGTTGGTCTCAGCCATCCCTCAATTGCATCTGTTTTGGAGGGATCTACAGATATCTCATTGCTTGTGATGATATGGCCCAAGAATGCGACCTCCTTCAACCAGAACTCACACTTGTTGTACTTTTCATAGATCTTCTGCTTGCGCAAAGTCTCTAGTACAGATCTTAAATACTCCTCATGATCCTCCTTGGTTTTGGAGTATATTAGAATATCATCTATAAAGACTACCACAAATTTGTCGAGGTAATCTCTAAAGACTCTATTCATTAAGTCCAGGAAGATTGATGGAGCATTGGTGAGTCCGAAAGGAATTACTATGAATTCATAGTGCCCGTATCTTGTACGAAAAGCAGTCTTGTGGACATCTTCCTTCTTCACCCTTACTTGATAATATCCCAACCGCAAATCTACCTTGGAGAAGTATTGTCCTCTACGCAGCTGATCAAACAAGTCATCGATTCATGGGAGAGGATACTTGTTCTTTATAGTGATTTTTTTGAGCTCACGATAATTGATGTAAAGGCGCATTGACTCATCCTTCTTCTTGACGAAGAGGACTGGTGCACCCCATGGTGAAGCACTTGGGCGTATAAACCCTTTATCCAGATTCTCTTGTAGTTGTTTCTTTAGCTCTTCAAGCTCTACAATATCCATTATATATGGAGTCTTGGATATTGGAAATGCCCCGGGTATAAGTTCAATTGAGAATTCAACATATCTTCTAGGAGGAAGACCGGACAGTTCCTTAGGAAACACTTCCACGAATTCCCTCATAATAGGCATTTCTTCAAGGATGGTTTCTTCCTTGGACTCAATCATCTGAGCCAGATACGTGTGCTCATAGGGCAGTAATATCCATGCTTGATATTATGGAGCTAAAAGAGATTCATCTTCCTCCTTACACTTGTAAAGAATCGGGGGTAGATTCTCCATATGGAGTGTGATTTCCCTCTCCCGACAATTTATGTTGGCTCTATATAAGGAAAGTCAATCCATGCCAAGAATTGCATCAAATTCCACCAGAGGGAGTATGACGAGGTTCGCCAGGAAATTCAATTCACAGATTATAACAGGGGAGGACTTATATTCATGGGATGCAATGATTGCCCCATTTTCCGTACTCACCGACATCTTCACTTCCATGATTTGTGGTGGTGCTGGGATTATTCTACTAAACTTTTGAGATATAAAAGAATGCGTAGAACCTGAATCAAAAAGTACGTTCGCTATTCTTGAATGAATAACTAGTGTACCTGTCACCACTTCATTTCCGGGGTTCACTTCGGCATGAGTGATGGAAAAAGCTCTTCCTTGCTGCCTTGGAGGTTGTTTGTTGCCTCAAAAAATCCTTGGATTAGGGCACCGATTTTCAAAATGCCTCGGTTCTTTGCATTTGTAGCATTGAACAACGTGTTGGGGTTCAAACGGAGTGTTCCTCTCCTCTGTCGCAGCTGTGGGCCTTTCTTACCAACAGTTAACAGGTAGGTGCCCTTCTCTTCCACACCTGAAGCATTTCCTCATCCCCTTAAGGCAATTTCCAGGGTGCTTCTTTCCACACTTTTGGAAAGTAGGGTGCTGGATCTTCTTAGCACCGTTGGATTTATCTATCGGACCACCAGCATTGAATTCCACCTTACACTTCTTATACCCATGATACCCCTATGATTCTCCGATCTCCATTTCGACCTTGAGGGCACATCGGACAATTTCCTCATAGCTGTCAAAGTCACGGATCGCCAATGTTTTCCACAGGCTAGGATTCAACCCACCAAATAAGCGGTCAACTTTGCATTCGGGGGTAACGACAAATCCGGAATCATATCGTGAAAGACTTGTGAAGTTTTCCTCGTACGCTCCAATAGATTCTTCATCTTTTTGCTTGAGGGAAAGGAAGTCCCTTTCCATCTTAAGCCGGAGGGTGCGCGGAAAATATTTATCGAAAAACATCTTCCGAAAATTCTTCTATTCCAACGCCTCAATCTCCTCCTCAGACTTCGTATTTTTGATCAACGTCCACAATTGATCAGCTTCACCCTCCATACAATAAGCCGCCAGGAGAACCTTCTCTTGTTCAGAACATTGAAGGATGGAGAATATCTTTTCAATGGAGTTGATCCATTATTCAACGATCGTGGGATCGGATGATCCACTAAAATTAGGAGGCCTTTGTCTCATGAATCTCTCGATAACTACTTTTTCTTTCTCAGGGGGGGTTGAACATTCCTCTTGACCCGTGTTTCTATTCAAAAATTGAGTTAGCTGAGAGAGAAGTGTGACAAAGTTCATGATTCCTGCTCCCATTGGATTGGGCATCTCATTAGTACAATCATCACACTGATCTTCACAACGGTTGTTAGCTCGAGTCCTCCTATTACCGGCCATTGTCTGGAATAAAAGGAAAGTTAGGGGTAACACATAAAGGGTAATCCAAAGACAAAAGTTGATGACTTATAAATAAAATTTTATTTCCTTAACTCATGAGTTTATAGGCTTCAATCTAGGCTTTTCATGATCTACTTTCTAACATATATTATTAGGGGAATTTTTTTTAATTCCCTTAATAAGGGTTCATACTAAGATTTTTAATTTATCAAAACATATCCCCCGGGAGTGTCGTAACCAAGAGTGAAGCAAGGCCTATTGTCGTGCACCAGTTCCCGTTCGAGTCTAGCTCAAAGCGGTGTTTTCAGGTTTTACCCCTAGGATACATCTATACCAGAGCCGCCTCTACCTGCTTGTATCCAGACAGGGATTTATTTATTTGATAAACCACTTACTCAGTACTTAACAAAACTTAGGGATGTTTTTATTATACTTAGTCTTGTCTCTAAGGCTTTACTAGGGTTTTCTAATCCTAATCCCAAAAATAACTAAACCTATCCTCTGATACCAACTATGAAAAACCTGCTTTTATTACAAACTTAAACATGATTTATTACATAAAACTTCACTTGATACAACAAAGAAGATCGAGAGGTTTAGTGTCTTTGGGTCTTCGGATCATTACATAAAAACTTAAAACATGAAATACAACATCTTTATTGAAAACTTCCTTTACATGACCACTACATTCCCTCGTACTTAGCATTTCATGGGATAACCTGAGGACATGCATAAGAAAAGGGTGAGATATAAAACCCAGTAAGGGAGTACACAAGGAATATCATGAGGAGTACAATACATGTTATGCAATAGGCATATCAATAGTGTAACGACCCGAATCCGGAGCCCCTCCACTGGTACCTCGTACCCGGTTCGCCACATGACCTCAAGTGCGTTTCCCCGAACGCCAGAGGCTGCCGACTAGTAGTGAGGGCCTTGGTGAGTCGGTGGGGAAACTATGCCCTCATTTGGTAAGTTATACAGCGGAAAAACAACAATCAACAGCAGAAGCAGTAACAACATGCATAACAACAAAAACAAAATAGCGGAAGCAATGAATGTATATATAGCAATGATGACAATGATGCAGCAGGTACAAGTATCTATGGAAAGAAGAAAACACAACAACGTGCTGGAATATAACTGAAAACAAGTGAAAAAGAAAAACAAAATAAACTCCTCAGCATCGCGAGCCCCGGCTCGGTCCCATGCTCTCTAGCTCCAACGCAATCAAGATCCTGAAGTAGAAGGGCGCTTTCCATTATCTATACCTACAGCAACATAGTCTTCTTGGGCCCAATATCATGGCCCAAACAGGGTGTGAGATACAATCCCAGTAGGCAATCACCCAAAGATTTGTGCCTAACAGTCAATGAATACAAGGCAAGTAATAAAACAAGAAGCAGTAAACAGGAAAGCACAAGCAACTACAATCCATAGTTCTAACAAATAAAGTACACAAGTAAGTAGCCAACAACAAGGAGAAAACAGGTAACCCTCTGGGTAGCTCTCACAGCATAACCCCTATGGTTCAACCTATAAGTACCAACAACCCTCTAGGAGGCACACACAGTATCACCCCTCTGGTTCAGCTCTGAAAATAATAATAGACTCTCTGGGGAAGCACTCACCGTCAATTCTCCCTATAGTCTCGTATCGTGCTAAAGGATCTCTGGGGAAGCACTCAACGTCTATTCCCCCTGTGGCCCACGTCGAGGAACTACAGACTCTCTAAGGAATCACTCAATATCAATTCCCCATGTGGTCTCGTATCGTAATTAAAAGACACTCTGGAGAATCCCTTCCATCAATTATCTCTTTGGTCTACTACTCTAGGTTCTCACAGTCCTGAGTGAAACTAAACATGCTCAGCGCACGTGAATCGTCCAAGTAAACATCTGGAACTACTTAGCTATCAACTAAGGATCAGCAACAAAACAAGGCAACAGTCCACAATCCTATAACTAGGCATGGAAGCTGTAAAAATGCCAAACAGGAAGAACAAGCATAGAAAACATCCAAGGTACAGTAAAGCTACCATAATCACAGGAAAAACATATTCTCTAGCAATCAAGAAATGCAGGCAATACAACAAGGGAAAAACAAGAACATGCAAATACACAAAATATTCATCAACTTTCTACAGAAAGGCACAAACCACCTACCTCGATCCTAGGAGATCGATATACATGAACGACAACGACAGATTCCCCTTAGAACAACGTAGATATGAGAAAACGCACAAAATGCTCAACTTACAATAACTTGGAAACCAAGAGGAATCAAGAAACAAGACTCAAGCAGAAGGGAGAGATCACTGCTATGATTCCAACACAATCAACCGCGCTCGAATTGGAGAATAGACGAAGAGGTGGAAGCCCATCGAAGATCCGACCATACGGTTGCTCCCGGGCGGATGGAATCTAGAGAAGAAGATGAAATTGGGGGTTAGGCGCGACCCCGGTCCGTTTAGTGTAAAAAAATAAAGTACACGGCATGTACTGGGTCCTTTCCATACTCTTCCAAAATCAGCCTCCACATCACCCCTACACACCGTGTGTGTGACCCGGGCATGGCCAACACACGGCTTCGAGCCGGATCAGAGTACACAGCGTGTACTTTGAAAATTTCCAGAAAAATCATTTTTCTTAAAAACTCTAGAAAAAAAAGAAAAACATACCTGAACGAAGATCCGGGTTCTTACAAACTTCCGCCCTTAAAGAAATTCATCCCCGAATTTCCCTAACGGGGCGTAGAAGAAGAATCCCCGAACAGTTCCGGCCACTGCGATCGTACATCAGCCTCCCTCTCCCAGGTCTTTTCCTGTACTCGCCCGTGCTGCCATAGCACTCGTACCAGAGGAATAGACCGCCCGCGGAGAACCTTCATACTGTGATCGAAAATCCGGATAGGATACTCCTCGAATGACATATCCGCTTCAAGCTCGACTTCCTCAGGCTGAAAGACGTGATATGGGTCTGAAAAGTAATGTCAGAGCTGAGAGACGTGGAAGACGTCGTGCATGACCCGATACCTCTAAGGTAGCTGCAACCAATAGGCGACCGGTCCCACTCTCTCCATGACCTCAAATAGTCTGACGTACCGCGGTGAAAGCTTACCCTATCTCTGAATCCTCTTGTGTCCCAACCTCGGTGCGACGCGCAGGAAAACCTGATCCCCAACCTCGAACTCCAGAGGTCATCTCCGCTGATCATAATAATACTTCTGTCGAGATTGTGCCGTAGCCATCCTCTTCCGAATCATCTCTATCTGCTCTGAGGTCTCCTAAACGAGACGAGGTCCCAGCAAAGCTGCCTCTCCTGCCTCCAGCCAGCATAAGGGTGATCGGCATGGACTACCGTACAAAGCCTCGTATGGTGCCATCTGAATGGTCTCATGGAAACTATTGTTGTAGGCGTAATCCACTAAAGGGATATGCTTCTCCCAAGAACCTCCAAAGTCTAGGGTGCAAGCTCAGAGCATATCCTCAATCACCTGGATCGTGTGCTCGGACTGGCCATCAGTCTGGGGATGGTATGCTGTACTCAAAAGTACCTGTGTACCCAAGGCCTTCTGAAGTCCCTGCCAGAACCGAGAGGTAAAGCGTGCATCCCTGTCTGAAACAATGGAGTGTGGAACTCCATGAAGATGAACGATCTCCCGGATGTAAAGTCGTCCCAGATCATCAACACTGAAGGTCTCCTTAATCGGCAAAAAGTGTGCAACCTTCGTAAGCCTGTTGACGACAACCCAAACAGCATCGTTCCCTCGAGGCGACCTCGTCAACCCAATCACGAAGTCCATCGCGACATCGTTCCACTTCCACTCCGGAATGGGTAACTACTGTAAAAGTCCTGCTGGTCGTTGATGCGCTGCCTTCACCTGCTGACAAGTAGAACATCTCATGACGAAACCAGCAACATCCTTCTTCATACCTGGCCACCAGTACTGGCGATGAAGATCCTGATACATCTTGGTGACTCCAGGATGAACTGCCTAAACTGAGGAATGAAAATCCCACATCAGCTCCTCGCGTATGTCTGTTGGCACCCATACGCGTCCCTGGAACCGAAAGATCTCATCCTCGCCCACTGCCCATCCGGGAAGAGGGTCCTCTCCTAACACACTCTCCCACAGGACTAAGCCTTCAGAGTCTGATAGCTGCCTTATCCGTACTCGATCAACAAGTGTAGATGTAACAGCTACAGAAGATAGGAAGGTCTGTCCCTGTCTGTCATGCACCTCTATATGCATCTCAGAGAACAGAGTCATCAGCTGCCACTCACTTCTGGCCTCCTGAACTGCCTGAATTTGAGTTCTCCTGCTCAAAGCATCTTTCACTACGTTGCATTTCCCCGGCGTATATGAAAGCTCGAAATCAAAATACTGAAGGTACTCAACCCACCTGCGTTGTCTCAGCTTCATATCCCGCTGAGTGAAAATATACCTGAGTCTCTTGTGGTCAGTGAAGACAACAAAGTGCTCTCCTAGCAGATAGTGTCTCCAATAGCGTAAGGCATGAACAAAAGCTGCCAACTCCAGATCGTGCGTAGGGTAGTTCCTATCATGTGGCCTCAACTACCGAGACTCGTACGCAATGACTCCACCCCCCCTGCATAAGCACAACTCCCAGCCTGATACCTGAAGCATCACAGTAAACAGTGTAGTTCTTTCTTGGATCCGGAAAGACTAGTATCGGTGCTGATGTCAACCTCCCTTTCAGCTTCTGAAAGGCTGACTCACAAGAATATGACCATAAGAACTTCGCCCCCTTCTTGGTCAGACCTTTCAAAGGTGCTGCTAGACGAGAAAAGTCCTGAATGAAGCGTCTGTAGTATCCAGCCAGCCCTAGGAAGCTCCGTACCTCAAAGACGTTCTTCGGCTGCTCCCAGGAAACTACAGCTCTCACTTTCTCTAGGTCCACTGATACTCCTGTCCCTAAGATGACATGACCCAAGAAGTGAATCTGATCCATCTAGAAGTGGCACTTAGAGAGTTTAGCATAAATCTGATGATCCCTCAGTGTACTCAGAACGATCTCAAGATGTGTGGCATGGTCGTGTCGAGTGTGAGAGTACACCAAGATATCATCCACGAAGACCACGACAAAGGAGTCCAAGTAAGGATGGAACACATGGTTCATCAGTGCCATAAAAACTGCAGGTGCGTTTGTGAGACCGAATGGCATGACTGTATACTCGTATAGAACATACCTGCTTCTGAAGGTTGTCAGAGGTATATCTAATGTTCTAACGCGCAACTGATGATAACCGGACCTCAATTAGATCTTCAAGAACACACGGGATCCTCAAAGATGATCAAAAAAGTCGTCAATTCTCGGCAAAGGATATCAGTTCTTGACCGTCAACTGGTTTAGCTTCCGATAATCCACACAAATCCGAAGGTTACCATCTACCTTCTTTGCAAACAGGACAGGCGAACCCCAGGGAGAAGTACTGGGTTGGATGAAACCCTTAGCCTGTATCTCCTCCAACTGCTTCTTGAGCTCCTACAACTTAGGTGTAGCCATCCTATAGGGAGGAATGGAAACCGGTGCCACTCCTGGAACGAGCTCAAAAGAGAAGTCTACCTCATGATCCGGAGGTAAACATGAAAAGTCCTCTGGAAAGACGTCCCTGAAGCGATCCACCACTGGAGGAAAATCCAACTGTGGAATCCCCTGATCATCCAGATAAAGACTAGAAATCTGGGTCGTCACCCCTCCTAGACTAAGCTGCTCGAGTCCTGCCTGACTCGCCCGAACATCCCATTCGCCTCTATGTAGAAAAGATTCACCCTCTGGTGAGATGAAACTCACTCTATGGTGATAGCAATCGATGACTGCCTGGAAGGGAATCAACCAGTCCATGCCAAGGATGAAATCATATCCTTTCATCTCTAGGACATAGAGATCCCATAAGAAGAGATAGCCTGCAACCTCAAGAGGGCACTCTCTACACTGGCGTACACTAGATGTCCTCGTCCCCAAAGGTGTGTCTAGTGTCAACGAGTCGGCAGAAGAAAAGACGCAGAGTCCCAGGCTCTCCACAACAGTAAAAGAGATAAAGCTATGCGTAGAACTAGTATAGAAAAGGGATGAAGATAAAACTGAGGCTACTAAAATCGTACCTCGAATAGTAGGAGGTCTGGGATCCTGCTCCTGATAAGTCTGCTCCACGGCGAAAGACTGGCCTGCACCGCGGCCCTGTGCCCCTGGCTGACCACTCTGAGCTGAACCTCCCTGCTGGTGTTGAGGGACTGGTGGCTGACCTCCACGACCTCGACCTCCACCTCATCCCGAACGGCCGGAAGAACTCTAGTTCCCTGACTGGTGAGAAACTAGTGGTGCTGCTCCTAAACAAGGATTCATGGAAGAACCCCGGTCACCAGCTGTTGGTGAGAAAACCTGGCAGAAACGCTAAAGGTGACCCATCTTGCCGCAAGATCGGCACTACACAGGGTCCCTCTGGCACTGCAGTCTCGTGTGCCCTGACCGGCCACACTGGTAGCATACCACCTGGCTGCTTTAAGATGCATCTCGCTTCCTCGGATCACCACGTGTAGGATCTCTACGGTGCTTCTTGCTGTCATCTGGAGGCAAACTAGCTCTGGAAGCAGAACCGCCCTGGATCGCAGCTCCAGAGTCTCTCAGATTGCGCTCTACAATCAGTGCCTGGTTGACGATGGAAGTAATGGAAGTCAGCTGGAAGATATTCACCTGTGAGCAGATCTCCCGCTTGAGATCATCCTCAAAATTCCTTGCTAATACCACCCAACTCCCATCCCGGAGGGGCGTGAAGCGCTGCAGCTCGGTGAAACAAGCGGAATACTCCATGATAGAAAGAGTACCCTGCTCTAAGCTCATGAACTCTCGGGCTCGGTCATCCCTCGGGGTCTCCGAGTAGAAGTAGTCATAAAACACGTGCTGGAACTCCTCCCAAACCATAGCCTTCTGATGACCCACCTGTGAGATCGCGTCCCACCACCTCTTGGCAGAGTCTCATAGCATGTAGGTAGCGAGCTTGACCCGCCTCTATGGAGGCGCCTCCAGTTGATCAAAGATAGTCAGCATGGCTTCCAGCCATGAATCCACAGCCTGAGGTCCTCCTTCCCCTGAGAACGTGGGAGGATGCTGTTGTTGAAAAACCCACGTCAAATCTGCCATAGACGTGGAAGGAGGTGGCGCTCCCTGGAAGGCCTGCATCATCCTCATGAAACCTTCCCTGAACTGCGCATCAGCACCTACAACTGGTATAATAGCCAGTGACAAGGCTGACCCGACTGGAGGATCGGCAGGAAGTCCCTGATCAGCCCTGTCTGGCGTCTGATCACTGCCTGATGACAGACGTACGACCGGAGGACGTCTCGGAGGCATAGCTATGAAAGATCAAAAGAATAACTTAGATCAGGAAAACAAGGACATAGAATAAAATAGTACAAAACGGAAACAGGGGAAGAAAAACACACAAGTTTACAAAACTTGACTACACAACGTGTATAAAACTACACGGCGTATCTTCTTAACCCACTGACATGGGCGTGTACTCCTACCCTACAAATCGTGTACACTCCAAACTACACAGCGTGTTGCACCCACACACAGCGTGTACTTGAAAATTGTTCCCCTGCCCGAGTCTCCTTACACGGCTAACCCACACGGTCCGACTTAACCTGAGACTACATGGCGTTTTCTTAACACACACGGCGTGTACTAGACAAGGCTTTGGCGGCCCGTGTTTGTGAAACACACGGCCGACTACACGGTTGAACCTTACACAGCGTGCTCCGAACAAACACGGCGTGAATAGGAAAGGTGACCCCGTCCCGTGTTGTTCGTGACACGGTCGGGTACCTGGACAAGACTACACGGCGTGTTCCGAACAAACACGGCGTGTGGAAAATAAGGTAACGCTGACCCGTGTTGTTCATGACACGGTCGGGTACCTGCGTAGGACTACACGGCGTGTTCCCTAAGGACACGGCGTGTTCTACCCGAGCTTCCCCGACCCGTGTTGTTAGTGACACAGTCGGGTACAAGACTCCGAAATTACACGGCGTGTACCAATCGTACATGGCGTGTTTCCAAAGTTACTCCCACAACACCATGTTCTGCTCACACGGTCAGTGACACGACCTGAAAACTACACGGCGTGTATCCAAAAAAGTACACACCGTGTATTCTGGGTTTTTCTGGGCAGTAGCTCAGAAACTGCTCAGACTCCCAGAACCACTAAAAACAAGGGAAAGAGGTGCCAAATTTCGATTCGTGAGGGCCCACACTCCCAGAGAATCAAATATCGGCATCTCCTGTAGTCACATACAAGGGAAAACAACATCTCTCAAACATAACAACAGGGATTCTATCAAGCATCTATCACAACAACATGCATAATCTACACAAAGCCTATCACAACAGCATGCAATCGCTAATGCACCCTAGATGGCATGACAAGAATGCATGGCATGTGATTTCTAAAAGTGCCTATATGATGCATGAGATGGTATACCCTCATCTCATCGGGTTGCGACAGAAATAGAACCAAAATATCAAAACAATAACCACACAAGTCATGCAAATCACTCTAGGCGAAAACATATCAACCATAAAAACTCAAAACCAGAAAATTGCAATTAACGAGGTAATATGGCCTTTCCCTGTACACGGGTTAGCTACTCCCGAGCACAGCTTAATGCCAAGTACCGAATCCATCCTATCCCTGGCTAAAGTCTCCAAACATTAAAGCAAGAGAAAAGAACTCCTCTGATACCACTTTGTAACGACCCGAATCCGGAGCCCCTCCACTGGTGCCCCGTACCCAGTTCGCCACATGACCTCAAGTGTGTTTCCCCGAATGCCAGAGGCTGCCGACTAGCAGTGAGGGCCTTGGTGAGTCGGTGGGGAAACTATGCCCTCATTTGGTAAGGTATACAGCGGAAAACAATAGTCAAAAGTAGAAGCAGTAACAACATGCATAACAACAGAAACCAAACAGTGGAAGCAATGAATGTTTATATAGAAATGATGACAATGATGTAGCAGGTACAAGTATCTATGGAAAGCAGTAAACACAACAACGTTCTGGAATACAACTGAAAACAAGTGCAAAAGAAAAACAAAATAAACTCCTCAACATCACGAGCCCCGGCTCGGTCCCATGCTCTCCAGCTCCAACGCAATCAAGATCCTGAAGTAGAAGGGAGCTTGCCCTTATCTATACCTGCAACAACATAGTCTGCTTGGGCCCAAAAGCATGGCCCAAACAGGGTGTGAGATACAATCCCAGTAGGAAATCACCCAAAGATTAGTGCCTAACAGTCAATGAATACAAGTCAAGTAATAAAACAAGAAGCAGTAAACAGGAAAGCACAAGCAACTACAAGCCATAGTTCTAACAAATAAAGTACACAATTAAGCATCCAGCAACAAGGAGAAAACAGGTAACCCTATGGGTAGCTCTCACAGACTAACCCCTATGGTTCAACCTATAAGTACCAGCAACCCTCTAGGAGGCACACACAGTCTCACCCCTCTGGTTCAACTCTGAAAATAATAATAGACTCTCTGGGGAATCACTCACCGTCAATTCCCCCTATAGTCTCGTATCGTGCTAAAGGATCTCTGGGGAAGCACTCAACGTCTATTCCCCCTGTGGCCCACGTCGAGGAACTACAGACTCTCTGAGGAAGCACTCAATGTCAATTCCCCCTGTGGTCTCGTATCGTAATTAAAAGACACTCTGGAGAAGCCATTCCATCAATTCTCCCTTTGGTCTACTACTCTAGGTTCTCACAGTCCTGAGTGAAACTAAACATGCTCAGCGCGCATGCATCGTCCAAGTAAACCTCTCGAACTACTTGTCTATCAACTAAGGCTCAGTAGCAAAACAAGGCAATAGTCCTCAATCCTACAACTAAGCATGGAAACTAGAAAAACGCCAAACAGGAAGAACAAGCATAGCAAACATCCAAGGTACAGTAAAGCTACCATAATCATAGGAAAAACATTTACTCTAGCAATCAAGCAAAGCAGGGGGAAAAACATGAACACGCAATACCCCGTTCAAGGGTATTGGTGGAATTTGTACAAAATATTCATCAAATTTATACAAAAAGGCACAAACCACCTAACTTGATCCTAGGAGATCGATATATGTGAACGATGATGATGGATTCCCCTTAGAACAACGTAGAACTGAGAAAATGCACAAAACTCTCAACTTATGATAACTTGGAAACCAGGAGGAATCGAGAAACAAGACTCAAGAAGAAAGGAGAGCTCACTGCTGCGATTCCAATGCAATCGACCGCGCTCAAATCGGAGAACGGGCGAAGAGGCGGAAGCCCATTGAAGATCCGGCTGTACGGTCGCTCCCGGGTGGACAGAATCTGGAGAAGAAGATGAAATTGGGGGTTAGGCGCGACCCCGGTCCGTTTAGTGGAAAAAAATAAAGTACATGATGTGTACTTTTAGAGTACACGACGTGTACTGGGTCCTTTCCATACTCCTCCAAAATCGGCCTCCACGTCACCCCTACACACTGTGTGTGTGGCCCGGGCACGGCCAGCACACGGCTTCGAGCCGGATCAGATTACACGGCGTGTACTTATAAAGTACACAGCGTGTACTTTGAAAATTTCCAGAAAATTCATTTTTCTTAAAAACTCCAGAAAAAAAAATAAAAACATACCTGAACAAAGATCTGGGTTCTTACAAATAGAGAATAAGAGAAACATGAATATAAAGGTATGATAAATCATGATAATCATAACATGGAAATGTGGCAACAACACTTAACATGGAATTAGCATGAGTCAAGGCTCATTGCACATGGAGCATGAGTAAATCCTCATTGCACATAAAGCATGAGTAAACCCTCGTTGCACTTGAATTAGCATGACTAAACACTCATTGCACATAACGTATCATGATATTATACTTTACCCAATGCATTGGAGCGCTATAAGGGCGCACCCTTCCTAAACATTTCATTTCATGCATAAGTGTGCCACATGGATCATAAAGCATGGATTCATAAAACATAATCATTTATTCCAAGATAAAGGAATGTGGAATTCATACATAAATATTTATAATCAATAAGTAAATGTTCATAAAGGTGAATACCCTTAATGGAGAAATGGGCATGGTATTCACTACACAATGGCATTGGCTTAGAAAATCGATGCAATTTCGGCAGCGTAACAACGTGACATAAGAATTCATAAAAATGGTTGATGAGAGAGAAAGGGGTGTCTCATCATATTTACATGAAATGGAAAGTAAGGGGGTCATATAGATACATTTCCAAACAATTTTAATGGAATATATATTCATGATACAAAAGTATTGTTTGAATGTAAAAAAGGAGAGAAGTTCCTTTCGGAATTTCGGCATAGTAACAGGTGTACATGGGAGGCATTTAATGAGAGAGAAAGGGGTCTCCCATTATTCAAACAATAAGAGGGAAGTATGGGGGAGGTGTGAAACCATACCCCATAATTTATAATTGAAATTAATAGGGCATAACTATATGAAGAAAATTGGACAAAAATGAGAAAGGAAGAAAAAACCCTTACTTGGAAGTGTGCTTCCAAAGGCTAGAGAGAGGCTTGTGAGAGGCTTTTTGGGAGCTTGGGGCACCTTGGGAGGATTATAGAGAGAGTGGGGAAGAGTTTGGACGAACTCCAAAGTCTTTGAATGAGGAGGAAGTGGGAGATTCGGTGGGTTTATATAGGAAAGGTGAGGGAATTCTTTATTATTTAGGTTTGGGACCCCTTATATTAAATTAATCCAAACCAAAAACCATCCCATGGTTTTTGGATATGTTTTTTGGAAAAGGGAAGAGGAAAAAAATATTTTATAATTACAAATTCCTAAATTCTTAAAATAATAGGGTTTATTATGTGGAGGTGAGTCACACTCCCATGAAAAACAATTTAAAAAGACAAGGTGCTTAATAAGTCTTGAGGGGTCCATTAATGCTTTGAAAAGTAAGTCAAACAAACCCAAAATCACATTATTTTAATGGTAAAACATATATTTTCCGAACATAAAGATTATAGTATTTTATTACATCACTATTGGGTCATTATGATGCCATAAAACACATTATATATTTAAACGGTATTTAATTTTTACCCAAAAATTTGACTGTCTCAGAAAATTATGAAAAATTCACCGTTGGATAATTTCGACATCCTGATTCCAGAAATAACATTTATTTTATCTAAATAATTTTCTAAATATGTTAATTTTCACTTTTAAAATAAAAATCGACATTTATCGAAAATTCACGGGTTTTGACAAAAATTGCTTTCAAACCTTAATAAAAATTATAATTGCATTCATAAAATTATAAGATCATTTATATTTAATAAAAATTAATTTAATAATAATAATAATATTTTATTAAAATATTATTTAATTCAAAAATCCTTTAATTTAATAAAATAAATTTCTTAATTAAATAATAACTAAAAACACTATTTGTACTTTAAAAACTATTTACCATGTATCAATAATGACAAGAAAATATATACATTATTATATACAAAAAAATGTACATGAACATAGTACTATTGATTCGTTACATAACCCCTTAAAACAGCCGCATAAGACCTAAGGGTAAGGTGTGCGATGGTGACAGACTCTTGGGGTGGCTCGGATAACATTGCTCGAGTGGTAATCTCTATTAACTTCCACTTTTCCCATAGATGGTCCCGTTTGAGCTTGACATGATGAAGCTCAGCTTGGGCTTGGTCAAGAGTGAAGCCCAAGGACGCCACCTCTTTTCCGAGCTCCGGCAAATGGGCTTCATATTGATCAATTCTACTGGATGAGGTCATCGCTTCTTTTGTCTGAGTAAATTGGATTTGTTAAAGCCCTATATTTATACTAATCATGTGATCATTGTTCAACGACTATAATAGCAACGATCAAAATTATTAACATAAAACCAATGAAGTTGACATTTTATATAAACATAAAGCGACATTTAGTTAGATCAAGAGGGATTTCCATTAATGAATCTTTGGGTCGTTACAAATATTTTTTCATAATTTTCATAAATAATTTTCTTGTATCTAAATAGTGAAAAAATACCAATTTTCTAAAACATTTCCTTTCATTACATTACTATAATGGAAGAATGAATTAATTTTTTTGAAGCCTATTTATATTATAAAAATATATATATAATAAATAAAAAATATAATTTTTTGTATTTATAAAACACATGTATATAATTTTTCAAACATATGTAATATTTTAATCAAAATACCAATTTAGTCGATTAAATTAAAAAATTATTTTTCTTAACCTATTGAAATTACATCCATAAAATGTACATTTTATTTTAGATCAATGTTATCAGATTATGTAATAATTCTACTGTCTTTTTTGGGAATAAATGCATAATTATTATGATTAATGTTGATGACCATGATAATGATAAAAATATTATTTTTGAAGAATTGTTTTATTAATGTTTTGTAACATTTAACTAATAAATTAGATTGATATATTTTAAATAATGACATTATAATGATGTTTACAAACATATATGATTATATTAACAAACATTTTATTGGTAATCAATGCATTATAATATTAAGAAAAAATAATAGTAAAAATATCATTTTTCTATAGAAAATAGTTTTCCAATATATAAAATGTTTTATTTTAAATGTTTGTCTTATCATGATTATAAATTACATTACATTAAATTCATAAAAACGAAGGATGAACACACAAAAATTTAGTTAGAGTGGTTATTTTATATACTTAGTAAAACATAATTTATATAAGTAAAAACATGTTACCACAGTAAAAATAAAAAAAGTAAAAAGTAAATATATAAGAAGAAATAATTTTATCGTTACCGAGAAAGACACTTCATTTTCCAACTCTCAATTTAAAAATACATATTTGACATCCTTTATAACTTTCATGGGTTTCCTTTGTGCTAAAATGTATTGTTTCATATTTTTTTTAATTTATTTCTTTTTAGTATTACTCATAAAATAATTGTTTTCCTTATATAGGTGGATTTTTTTGTTCGATTTGGGGTGGTTTGTTCAAAGATGCTCATGCTCGTGATATATTGGACTTAGATACTACAACCAAGATAATGACAAGAAGAAAATATGTCAAGAATGCATACAACCGTCATGAAAAGTTGAATTCCTACTACTTATTTAATTAATTTTGTCATCATTTTATCTATTATTTGTAAGTTAATTTCCTTATCATTTTTATCTATTATTTATTTATTTTTTCAAAAATCTTTTGAGAAGTCATATTTTTCTTTCAACTATCCGCAACAAGACACAAAAGAGATAAAATGTTTCTTTCTTCCAATTTTACCACAGTTTCTATTTCCATTGCCTTTCTTTGTCAAACTGCCAACACCGCATATTGAGTTTATGTTCTTAGATAAAAAACCTTTCTCTATGTTGAAATATAGAATATTATAGGAAGATCATGTTCCCATTTTGGTTAATTCTTGTGATACAATGGTTACATGAGCTTCCTCCGCTCTTCTAGATTTCAACAATGAGAAAGGTTTTTTGGCTAAGAACATCGAGTCAATATGTCGTGTTGGCAATTCGACTAAGAAAGATTATGGAAATCATGGTAACATTGGAATTTAGAATTTTTTTGAGACTTTGGGATATTTAGAAATCAGCACAACTCAATATGATATATGGTGTGACCGGTATGACTCCAAGTGCTTCTTTTTATTTAAAATTGACATTAATTTTAGTAAAAAAGACAACTAAAATACTCAAAACTGAGAAAAAATATTCTGATTGTTTTGATAATTTAAGAAAATTATCCATAAGTCATTTGTGACATGTAGGAATTATCAACACCTTAATCTGATACGTGATGTTCTCGGTATGACTCAAAGTGTCCGTTATTAGTTTAAAATTGGCATTTTAGTTCAAAAAGTGTCACTCATTGAAAACCAATCAAACACACTCATATTTTATTGATAATTTAGAAAAAAAATTATAAATCATTTGTGATGTGTAGGAATTAGTCTCACATCAAACCGATACACAATGTGATTGGTATGAGTCAAAGGGCATGTTTCCAGTTTAAAATGGCATTTTAGTAAAAAAGAAAAGTGATATGTTCAGAACCAAGGAAATTAATTATGATTGCTTTGATAATTTATAAAAAAAATTCATAAGTCATTTGAGACGTATAGGAATCTGTCACACCTTAATCCAATGCACGTTGTGACCGATATAACTCTAAGTGCATCTTTTTATTTAAAATTGACATCTATTTTAGTAAAAAGAACAAATGACCTACTCAAAACTGAGAAAATACATTCATATTGTTTTGATACTATAGGAAAACAATCCATAAGTCATTTTTGATGTGTAGGAATCACCCGTACCTCAATCTGATACACAATGTTCCCGGTATGACTCTAAGTGTGTCTTTTTATTTAAAATTGACATCCATTTTAGTAAAAAGGAAAACTGAGCTACTCAAAACTGAGAAAACATATTCTTATTGTTTTGATAATTTAATACAATGATATATAAGTCATTTTTTATGTGTAGGAATCTTCCACACCTCAACCCAATACATGATGTGCCCGGTGTGATTTAAAGTGTCTGTTATCAGTTTAAAATTGATATTTAAGTTCAAAAAGTGTCACTCATTGAAAACTAAAAAAATGCGCCCATATTTTTTTGGTAATTTAGAAAATAAATTCATTAATAATTTTTTATGTATAGGAATAAATCTCACATAAAAATAACACACGATGTGATCAGTATGAGTCAAAGTGTGTGTTTCCAGTTTAAAATGGAATTTTAGTAAAAAAGACAAGTGACGTACTCAAAATTGAAGAAACACATTTTGATTATTTTTATACTTTAGTAAAATGATCCATAAGTCATTTGAGACATGTAGGAATCAATATCACCTCAATGTGATGAATAGTGTGACCGATATGACTCCAAGTACATCTTTTTATTTAAAACTGACATCAATTTTAGTAAAAAGAACAAATGACCTACTCAAAACTAAGAAAACACATTTTTATTATTCTGATACTTTATAAAAATGATTAATAAGTCATTTTTATGTTTAGGAATCAACCTAACCTCAATCTGATACATGATGTACCCGATATGACTCCAATTGTATCTTTTTTATTTAAAATTTACATCCATTTTAGTAAAAAGGACAATTGACCTACTAAAAAATGAGAAAATGAATTCATATTATTTTGATACTTTATGAAAATAATCCATAAGTCATTTTTGATGTGTATAAATCAACCTAACCTCAATTTTATACACGATGTTCCCGATATGACTCAAATTATCTATTACCAGTTTAAAATCGACATTTAGTTCAAAAAGTGTCGCTCACTGAAAACCAATAAAACATGATCAGATTTTCTTGATAATTTATGAAATATATTCATACATAATTTTTGATGTTAAAGAATTTTTGTCCCATAAAATTGATACACGATGTGATCATTATGAGTCAAATTGCATGTTTCCAGTTTAAAATGACATTTTAGTAAAAAAGACAAGTGATGTATTAAAAACCAAGGAAATACATTCAGATTGTTTTGATACTTTAGAAAAATTATCCATAATTCATTTGAGATGTTTAGGAATTAGATGAACCTCAATTAGACACACAGTGTGACCGATATGACTCCAAGTGTGTCTTTTTATTTAAAATTGACATCAATTTTAGTAAAAATAAAAAATGATCAACTCAAAACTAAGAAAACACATTTGTATTGTTTTGATAATTTAGGAAGAATATACATAAATAATTTTTGATGTGTATAAATCAACTTCACACTACTACAAAAATGGGAAAGGGAAGTGCCAACTTTTATCAGTGCTAAGAAAAAAGCGCTGATAAAGGAACCCTTTATTAGTGCTAAAATTTTAGCACTGATAAAGTCATTATTTATCAGCGCTTTTCTATCATTGATAAAAGGATTCTTTATCAGTGCTTTTTTCTCATCACTTATAAAGAGTATGATTTATAAGCACTAAAAATTTGCTGATAAAGAATTCCTTTATCAGCGCTAAAAAGGCGCTGATAAAGGCTTCATTTATCAGCGCTAAAATTTTAGCCCTGATAAAGGAAGCCTTTATCACCGCCTTTTTAGTGCTGATAAAACCATAGTCCCATATTTTATAAAATCCAGTGCATATTATCCTTTGTTTATCACGCCCTCAATCCCTCATGGTGTTGTACCCCCGCGACAACTCCCCTCCCCTCGCGATCTTCTCTTTTCTGGACCTCCGTCGCTAGCCTTACTCCTTCTCCTCCCCATTGAACCCCTTTCGTGGATCCTCCTCCCTGCAAACCCTACTTCCTCCTCTCCGCTGGACTCTCCATGAACCCTACTCCTCCATTTATCAACAGTGGCGGCTCCTCCCGTGCACCTCCCCTTCGCGGTCGCGCCTTCCCCTCCCGACATAGCGCAGAAGGCTCCCTGACCGCTTGACGCTTCTTCTCTCCCTCCATCGTGGGTGCGATCTACTCTAGTTAAGTCTCCCAATTCTCTTTTTAGGTTTATTTTTGGTGGATAGGTTTTGTGAGATTAGTTTTCATTAGGGTGGTGTTTGGATTCTTCCCCATGATCACCACCCTTGGATTAGATGCAAACTAACATAGAGTTCTAATAATCTATGTCACGAAATAACACATGTAGTGGATTCTTATACTTGGTTAGCAGATGATTTGAACTAAAGTATGACTTTTTTATGATTCCCCATGGGTCCTTATGATGTTTGGAACTATAATTTATTTTTCACCAAGTGTCATATGTATGTGGGGTTTATATTCTCGTGAAACCTCAAGCTAGACCTTGTTATACATGAATATTCTATTAATGTTGAGTGTTTTTTCCTCATCCTTCTAGTGGAGTGGCTTTATCTATACTGGGGAAAGTGGTCTTTTTGTAAACCCCTTCATGAAAAATAAGAGTTTTGATAGTACCCACCTCATTATTAATTGGTTACACTTTTTGGGTGTCATGATGTGTTGGTGATTGTGTTTATGGGGAAGGTTCTATTTATGATAGTGATTAGGAACCCTCAAATATAGAAAGTGTATCCAACCCTGTGGATGTTAAGTTATATTTCCCTTAGTTGTTAAACATGGTTTTATGTGATGTGTGCAAGAAGAATACTTTTCTTCCCTATGAATTTCAAGGAATTATTGAATGCTTCATAAGGGAGACTTATGGTTAACTATTGGTAAGGATATGGTGTATGCATAAACCCATATACCAGAGATTATGAGTGTCTTTGTGAATTTATAGTGTTCTAAATTGAATCTCTCCTTGAGATGGTTCATAGTGGAGCCTATAAGCCATTTAGGTTCATTTATTATTAAACCAAGATTCATGGAGTGGCCTCCAATCTTCATGCACTAGGGCCATAGAAGATGAGGAGATCAGAGTAGCACATCCATGGAAAGGTGAATGGTATTCTTTTGAAAAGGACTTTGGGTTTAGATAGTGGTGTGAACATGTGAGAAGTTGTATTTGGGTGGTTAATTCTTTTTAGGATTGCGGGATGTTTCTTGACTTCAATCAATGGTAAATTCCACACATCTTTCTTTTATGTCAAGGATAATTTAAGGGTGGTGTCAACTTAATGAACCTCTATGACCAGTTGTTCCTAGGTGCTAGTCTAGAAGGGTTTTTCTTGAAAATGGGGAGACACCATGCACTTTATTGGGTAGATAGTGATTCTTCCCTAATACCTATTATGGTTATCAAGATTGTTATTTTGAATGGATACTGCTCTAGCAAAGAACTACCCTTGGTGTGTCAAGACAATTTATTTTGGTTAAGTACACCTACACTATGGATAACCTGATTACATGATGGGGGATGAATTTATTCTCAAGAGATTGTAAATGTCTTTCACTTGGTTGGATTGTATTTCAGATCTTTTTATTAAATCCATTAATTTATGTTGATCAATTCATAGACTGGACTTTAGTGGTTTGGGGGAATTCAACATGTAATAATAAGATTTGGATGGCTATATTAGTGTTCTATGATTATGCCTGTGGTTTGATTTGATATCATAATCTTTTAAGGTAGTGATCTTCTAGGATATAGGGCTAGCAACACCTACCCATAGTAGGTGTGTGATGCAAGTCTCATCTCAGGAGGCACTGTGATTCATAGGTACCTCAAGGATAGCCAATTACTCCAATGAATTTAATATGATTGTGATGGGTATAGACATATCACATTTCATTTTCTTAACATTCATGCTACATTCAGAGAGGCAGTCGACGAATAACCTAGGCAGAGGAAGGAACTGGAGAAAGGAGGTCTGTACAGCACTAAAGTGATGGAGGAGATCGGGGAGCAGCATGAGGTGGATGGAACTTTGGTTTGATTCTACTAATACTACACCTAAGTAGACCAATACTATATTGGTAAGTTAGTGGTTAGAATCTCAGATAGTTGTAGTCACTAGAGTCTTTTTACCAGGAGGCTCCAGGAGTTTTTGGAGGTACAATCTATGTTCGTTATACTTTTCTTGTAGTACTATTAGAAATAGGTACAAGAAAATATTTTTCCTAATTTTTTCAATTATTTTCTAGGTATATGGTAGGCGTTGGTAGAGCCTCGTGTTAGTGAGGGAGAGTTATTGCATATTCTTTAGATGTTCATGATAGAATTTATGTTCACTAACCTTAATTTTCTATTTCTTATGTTAATTTGGGTAACAAAACCTATGATATTCCATAGTAATTTTGGATAAACCTAGGTTACTTTTTTCCCCTGAGAACCCCTTTGTGTTTGGAAATGTATCCACTATATTAGTTTTCTCATCAAAATTGTATCCTTGTTTTTATTTTATTTGAGTTTGGTCACTAGTTTTGGGTTGTTTAATGTGATTATTTTATTATGAATGAGGTGGATGGTAGGGGTGGTTAAAAGGATGTTTAATGTTTTGCTACAAGGGTGGTGGGTGCTAGAACTATTGGTAAGGGGGTTGGAAAGTGTGTTGATTTTGATGGGGGGTCTATCCTGGTTCTGTTGATTTCCAAATCTTTATTGGAAATGGTTAGGCTCTATTAATCTCTATTTTTATAAGGAAGTGGTTCTGTTCTACTATATTTGGAAGTCTTGTTTTGTGTATTTGAATCATAAATACTAATATTTGAGATTCAAATAGGATGGAGATGAATAAATATTGGATAGATGCTAATAATTTGACAATAGAGTATAAGAACGGAGTGAAAGAGTTCATTAAGTTTACAAAGGATCACGCAAAGGATTCTTCTCAAATACTTTGTCCATGTTTACGTTGTTGTTATTCTAGAATAATTACTCCAGAGGAGTTGGAAGAAAATTTGATATGTCATGGAATAGATCGGAGTTATAAATGTTGGAATAAACACGGAGAAAAAGAGAATGTAGCTACTGGCTGGGATAAAACTACATTTTATGGATCATCATATATGAATACAAATATGGATAATGAAGAAGACCGTATAGAGAATGTGATTACAGATTTCAATGATGATGAAGATCATATTGAGGAAATGACAAGGAAAGATGAAGATGAACTTCGTGATTGCCCAAAATTGTTTGAGAAGTTAAAGAGTTGTGCAAAGACGTCATTGTATGCTGGTTGCACTAAATATACATAATTATCAGTTGTATTGAAGTTGTATAAATTGAAAGCAGACAATGGATGGAGTGATGTTGGTTTTATGGAACTACTTGCTCTCTTGAATGACATGCTCCCAGAAGATAATGAGCTCCCAAATCAGACATATGAATCTAAACAAATTTTACGCTCGATGGGTATGATTTCTGAAAGAATACATGCCTGCCCAAAAGATTGTATACTATTTCGCAAGGAGAAAAAATCAATTAAAGAATGCCCAAAGTGTAGTGCTTCTCGATACAAGAAAGATGAATCCAATCCTACGAAAGTTTTATGGTACTTTCCAAACATTCCTAGGTTTAGGCATCTATATGGAAGTGAAGAAACTACAATACAATTGTCGTGGCATGCAGATAAAAGAAATAAAGATGGGAAATTAAGTCACTCGACCAACTCTCCTCAATGGAAGATAATTGATCATGAGTATCCTGAATTTGGAAAAGAGGTGAGAAACCTTCGTCTTATGTTATCTACAGATAGAGTGAATCCTTTTGTTTTTCAAACCATCACTCACAGTACATAGCCTGTTATGTTGGTAAATTATA
The DNA here is from genome assembly GCA_963277665.1 of Viscum album. NCBI lineage: Eukaryota > Viridiplantae > Streptophyta > Magnoliopsida > Santalales > Viscaceae > Viscum > Viscum album. Next base: position 826,661,911 of record OY728132.1, read on the forward strand.
ACTTGCCACCCTAGTTATGCATGAAGCAGAAATTCATCATGTTATTTATGCTTATATCAGGACCAAAAAAACCAAGTAATGTCATGACCCGTCCCAAAGGGGTCCGTGCCGTGACTCCCCAAGCCTGCCTCCAATAGGCCAGGGGCTGGTGACTAGCACCGAGTAGGCATATCACTAACATGGGAGGCATTGCCTAAGTATCTGTACACACGCACACATATCTAAGCCCACAAACGCTGATATGTAAAACACTAAGGAACAAAATGCATGCATACAACTAAATCCCAACCAATAGAGTACGAATAAAGGTAGAGTGTTGTAAAAGTAAACTAGGCCAGAATACAAGCCCACCAAAAATAAAACAAAAAAGAGTCTGAAACTGCAAAGTCCAACCTGTAAGCACAAAAGGTACTGGGACTACTGCTCGTAGCCGTAGGAACGCCTCAGCCTGTAGGGAACTCAGAAATCTCGGTCTTGTCCTAGTCCGCCCTGGATTCTGTCAAAAGGCTGCTCGTCTGCACAAGACACCAGACGTGCGGGAAAATCCCGTGCAGGGGTGAGTATAACAATACTCAGTAGAGGACCCCAAAAACCACAAAGCAGTACACAAAGTAAAGGTACAGTCAACTATGCACAGTATATGTCTACAAAACAAATAAAACAAACCATATATACTCAAAACCCAGACCCGTGGTCTAGAGACAAGTCACACAACTGTATACCCCGCTAGGGATTCTGTTCGAAGATTCTGTGATGCACTCGTTCCGGGAGAACACACTCCGCGAGTCTTATAGCTCTGATAACGTCCGCCCGAGAAGTGATGTTCGTCGGGAACCATCACGAGAGGTAGTTACACTCATTACGGGAGACACACTCCTGAGTGGGAAAGATTAGTAGATGGATGCACTCATTACGGGAGACACACTCCTGAGTGGGAAAGATCTCGATACACAAATGAGGATCACTGTCAGGGCCATGGCGGATACTGAGACTCATTCGGAATTCACCTGCTAGGTAGAGGATCAACGCTCGGTAGAGTTGGTCACGTCGATGTCTGACTCTACCTAGGGTATGGAATGGATAAAGGATCTCGATCCGGGCCTCTCGGATGGATGCCTGACTCTATCACATAAAGTCCTACTGAAGGGATCAAAATCCTGCATGAGGGAATGATGTCTGACCCTCAGGGAAACAAGAAGAAGGGGAACTACCCCAAATGAAAGATTTTCAAGGCATGGTGAACAAAAGGACCAAGCTGTTTTCCAAAAAGTACACGATGTTTAGAAATGATACACGCCGTGTTGTACAACCCTGGGTACTGCCTGTGTATAACGGCCCGTGTCGTGAGGCTGGTCGTGTAGAAAAAACATAGTACATGGCGTGTAGTACGGAGTACACGCCATGTCTGGGTAACTAGGGTTGGCTCCGTGTACTCTGGCCATGTGCCCGTACACGGTCACCAACCCGTGTACTCCAACCCGTGTAATCTACACACGGGGTGACCCACGCTGCTGGCCTCGCCTGGCCGTGTGATGGAGTACACGGTCGTGTACTCCATCCCGTGTCTGTGTATCCCCGGAATACACGCCGAACTCTGCGTAGCCGCCTCTGCCAAGCTGTACACGCCGTGCCGCCTGAAGCCGTGTAGATCATCCCGTGTCTGTGTACTACCCAAGGTACACGCCGAGCTTCAGGGAAAGTCCAACACACTGTGTGAATGAGGTCACACGCCGTGTGATTCTTCTCTGACCTCGAAACCCTAGCCACCGCCACCAGTACTACATGGCGTGTTCTTCGGAAGTACACGCCGTGTATTCTGGAAACTTCCAGAAATGATGCCTTTCACCAGTGTGCCTCCTGTGGTGCTCCAGTCATTGATCCGACCATCCGATCGCCGAAAATCTCCCAGGTTTTGGTCGCCCCAACACCACGAAGCCGCTTCCGTCGTTTTTGGGCCTCCGGTCGGCTCTGGAAACGTGTTTCGATCTTCCCACACAAAGAACGCTTGAAGAACGCTCCTTTCGATCTAGTTCGATTTGTCATCTACCATCATCGCCGCACCTCCACAAGGTCGCTTCGGTGTCGAACCTTCGATTTGGGATCGTTGTGTCGCAGAACGGATGCACAACGATCCGTTGTTCATCGCCCCGTGAAGAACGCGAAGAACGCGCGTGGAAAAGAATGGGGAAGAAATATAAATAAACAAATTGAGGAACGAACCTCCGCCGTCATTCGTCACGACATTGATCTTCTCCCGTTAATAGGCTTAAACGGAGTAAGAACCAACAACGACATAAAGCATGGATCAATTCCCCAAAATCTTCCCGAAGAAAATCCCTCCCGCAAGAACGTACGAATCTGCGGATCAACTTTTTCATGGTTGTTCCACATTCGTTGTTTAAACATAAATATGGGGAAAGAAAATTGAAATAACAACCCCTACCTTTTGAATGGTTCGATCGTTGACGAAGGCGCCACGCTGTCGTTGTCGTCGGGATCCTTCAACATCAACGCAATGATCCTTGGTTTCGATCCGTCATCGTTCGTCGCCGATAATTTCCTCCAACGCCTCGCGGATTCGGCAGAGGTTCCTCTCAAGCGTTTCCAACGATGAACAATTGGTTAACCCATTAAAAAGGGAAACGTGTTGGCATTTAATTACGCGGCAGTATTAATGATGTTGACTTGACATTTCGAAGTTTTTAAGACGCGCCATTAATTTAGGAAACAGCTACACAGTTACCGCGCTGCAGCGGATGTTTCCTTAAACGAAATAAAATAAACTTGTTAATTTATTTTATTTTATTTTACTTAAAATGTATGAAAATTAACTTTTTCCCTCGACCCGTGTCGGTCGAGGTTTTCCTTATTCTTAGGTAAAGTCATCATCTCGAACACAATGGTGCGCTCAGATTTTTAATCCGAGTATCCGTTTGGAAACTGCCACAACCGCGCACAAGTTCCGACTCACTTAACTTTAAAAAAAGTTCAAACCACCATCCCGGGCTCACTAGAATTCGGAATGATGTGTCGTCTTCACGCCCGGTCTCGAAATAATTCCATATAATATTTAAAAATAATAAACGGAAAATCTGAGACATTAAATTCTCCCCACCTTGGGGCTTTACGTCCCCGAAAAGCCAAAACAAAGGCTACTAAAAAAGATGTGGGTAATGGGCACGGATCTAGGCCTCCTGCTCCAACGTGTTCTCCTGAAGATTCTCATGCTGCCACCGGACGTGAACCAAGGGAATCGATCGCCCATGAAGGATCCTCTCCTACCGATCCTCGATCTCCACCAGGTACTTAGCAAAGGTCACTCCATCCTCGATGTCCAGCTCACCCCAGTCGATGACGTGCGATGGTTAATGCACGTACCTCCTCAGCTGCGACACGTGGAAGACATCATGTACCCTGTGCAACTGTGGTGGTAGATCTAGGTGGTATTCCACCTCGCCAATTCTTCACAGAATTTGGAAAGGTCCGATGAACCTCGGAGATAGCTTGCCGCCTCGGCCAAATCTCCGCAACCCTCACCGAGGTGAGACCCAAAGAAAGACATGGCCTCCCTCCTTGAACTCCAGAGGTCTCTGTCGTCTGTCAGCATAAGATTTCTGCCAGCTTTGTGCAGTCTTCATCCGCTCCTAGATGATCTGCACCTTCTCTGTGGTAGCTCGCACTTACTCTGGACCCATGAGTGCTGACTCTCCGAGGTCGGTCCAGCAAAGCGGTGACTGGAAGGGTCTCCCATACAAGGCCTCGAATGGTGCCATACCAATGGTGGAGTGGTAGTTGTTGTTGTACACAAACTCCACCAGTGATAAGTGGTCCTCCCAAATATGACCAAAGTCCAAGATACAGGCTCGCAACATATCCTCCATAACCTGAATGGTCCTCTCCGTCTGACCATCCGTCTGGGGATGAAATGTTGTACTCAAGCATAGCTGAGTCCCAAAATCCTCCTACAATCCCTTCCACAACCGGGATGTGAAGCGGGCGTCTCGGTCTTAGACTATAGTCGAGGGGATGCCATGAAGCCGAACTATCTCCTATATGTAGAGGCGTCCCAAGCTCTCTAGAGAACTCTACTCCCTGATAGCTAGGAAGTGGGCCGACTTAGTGAGTCGGTCAATGATCACTCAGATGGAATCATGCCCCTTGGACGTCCGTGGTAAGCCCGTCACAAATTCCATCGATATTCCATCCCACTTCCACTCTGGAACTTCCAGGGGGTGAGCTAACCCTGCTGGAACCTGGTGCTCAACCTTCACCTGCTGGCATGTGAGGCATCGAGAAACAAAATCTGCTACTTCCTTCTTCATGCCTGACCACCAGAACTTCCGTCGGAGATCCTGGTACATCTTTTCCACTCCGGGATGTAACTCCAAAGGGTATGTATGAAACTCCCTTAGGAACTCCTTCTGAAACACCACTGGTACAATAGTGTGTCCTATGAAAATAAGTACGTGCTCCCCACCTTGTGAATATCCATTAGGAGCATGTCCTGGGGATAAATGAGCACATAAAGCCACACAATCGACATCCCCAAGTTGTGCCTCCCTAACTTGCTGTAAGAGTGGAGGGGTGACAACCATCGACTGTAGGTAAGCTGTATCCTCCCCATCCACGAAGTATAACTGTAACGCGGCTAACTGCTGTGTCGCCTAACTCAACAGCTGTGAGCTTGATCTTCTGCTAAGGGAATATTCCACCTTGTTCACCTTTCCAGGAGTATATATGATCTCGAAATCATAGTTCTGGAGTAACTCTAGCAAACGCCTCTACCTCAGATTCAGATCCTTCTGTGAAAAGATGTACTTGAGGCTCTTGTGGTCAGAGTAGACAATGAACCGCTCGCCCATGAGGTAGTGTCGCCACATCTTCAATGCGAAGACTACCACTGCCAAATCGAGATCATGGGTCGCATAGTTCTTCTCATGTTTCCTAAGCTGGCACGAACCATAAGCAATCACTGCGTGCCACTGCATTAGGACACAGCCGAGCCCGGTCCCTGATGCGTCGCAGAAAACTACGTACTCGACACCCTCCTCCGGCAATCTCAAGACTGGGGCGCTCGTCAAACTCTACCTCAACTGCTAAAAAGACTGCTAGCACTTCTCCGTCCACATGAAGGGTTTCCCCTTCTTGGTCAAGGCTGTCATCGGTGTTGATATCCGGGAGAAATCAGGAATGAATCTCCGGTAATATCCTTCCAACCCAAGAAAGCTCTGCACCTCTGTCATGCTCTAAGGTGGCTCCCATGCTAAAACAGCCTCCACCTTGGCTGGGTCCACAGCTACTCCATCTGCTGAGATGACATGTCCCAGAAAGTGGACCTCCTGAATCTAGAACTTCCACTTCAAGAGATTCCCATAAAGCCGGTGCTCCCGAAGTATGTCCAGAACCATCCGCAGGTGTCTCGCGTGCTCCTCCTCTGACGCTGAGTACACAAGGATGTCGTCGATGAAGACCACTAAAAACTGGTCCAAGTATGGTTGTAAGATCCGGTTCATCATCCCCATGAACACTGCGGGGGCGTTCGTCATGCCAAAGGGCATCACTAAGTACTCATAGTGACCGTAGCGACATCTGAAAGTCGTCTTCGGTATATCCTCATCCCGCACTCGTAGCTGGTGATAGCCTGATCGAAGGTCAACCTTCGAGAAACATTTTGACCCTCTTAGCTGATTGAAGAGGTCATCGATTCTCGACAGTGGATACTTGTTCTTCACCTTCACCTGATTCAGGCACCGGTAATCCACGCACAGCCTCAGACTCCCGTCGGCCTTCTTGGAAAACAAGACAGGGGCCGCCCAGGGTGAAACGATGGGTCTCACAAAACCCTTGCTATGAAAATCCTCCAAATGCACCCTCAGCTCACGAAGCTCTGCGGGAGTCATCCGATATGATGATGAGGAAATCAGTTTCGTCCCGGGGTGTAAGTTGATGCAGAAGTCAATTTCCCGGCGGGGAGGTAACCCTGGAACATCTTCTAGAAAGACGTCCTCATACTCCGCCACCACTACTGGGAACTGAGAGCTCACAAAATCTACTGCTCTGAGGGTAAGGCTATCCAACTCATGAGTGATCGGCTGCACCCTCCTATGCATGAGCCCATTTTGTGCTGTCTGGGTTTCCTTTTCTCCGACAAAGGAAAACCTTGTTCCATCACGGCGGACACACCGCACCCTTCGCCTAAAATAGTAAATCTGGGTATGGACCGAAGATAACCAATCCATACCGAGAATGACGTCATAAGGCCTCGACGCTACCACCAAGAGGTTCCAATCGAAACTCTCGCCTCCAAGGGTAAGATCACACTGTCTGCAAAGGTGCGTGATCATCGAGTCTCCTCCCGTAGGTGTCTCCAAGCATAAGGATCGAGTCAATGGTTCTACCAGAATCTCAAGGTTTTGTACAAGACACGTGGCTATAAGGGAATGACTGGAACCTGTGTCTATGAGTACGGAAACTAAGGTAGAAAAGACACAGATCGTACCTCGAATCATCCCTAGAGCCCCTGGGTTGTATGCCTCGACCGCATGCAGCTGTCCCCGTCCTTGTCCCCCACCTCCCTGAGCCTGGTGCGGACCTCCTGGGGGTGGTGGTGGAAGTATGTCGAAGCATCTGCCACCACCTACAGCTCTCCCTGCTCCTCTGCCACGTCCGCCACCTGGCGGATCTGCCTACTCCGTTCTCTGCCTCTGCCTCGGTGGTCCGTCCACCACTTCCCTGTCAGCAGCTCGATGTGTCGGGCAATCTCTAGCGAGATTCCCCCTACCGTCGCATGCGTAGCATCGCTTCTCCCTAGGTTGACTGGATCCAGCCCGAGAGCGCTGGATTGTCGAGACCCTATCTTGGGTCATCCTCCGACGTCTCTCACATCTTGATCCCTATGTCTGATGTTGGCCCCCTTCCGCCGAGGTCTCTGCACCTGTCTTCCTGCTGCTGACTTCCAGCGGCTGTCTTTGCTCTGCCAAGAAGCTCTCGACCACCAAAGCTCGCTCGAGCACTCCAGCATAAGTCGATATGCATAGAGTCACGACACTAGCTCAGATGTCTCATCGCAAACCTCACTCGAAGGTCCGAGCTCTGAAGTACTGATCCATGACCATATCCATCGAGTACCTGGCGAGGTTGGTGAACCTCGAGGAATAGTCAACCACTGTCATTCTGCCCTGCTGGAGCTGAAGAAGCTCCTGGATGCGTACAGCTCTCAGCGTAACCGGAGAGAACTCCTCCCTGAAGAGTCGCTCAAACTTCGTCCACGAAAGAGTCTCCTCGTCGTGAGTCTGCGTGGTCAGACTCCACCATCGTCCCACCGAACCTTGAAGAAGGCTCGCTCCTAGGACCACCATCTGGTCTGCTGGTGTCCTCACTAGATGGAAAACTCTAGTCACCGCCTCAAGCCATTCCTCAGCCGCCTGAGGGTCGGGCTCACCTCAAAACCTGAGGGGTCTCTATCTTTGGAACTCATGGAGCGCGCTGAGTCTATGCTCCTTGCCGCTCGGTACTGCAGGTACCACTGGCTGCTCCACTGGTGGTGGAATAGCAGGTGCACCACCTTGTGGAAATTCCTGGGGATCTGGTCCCTGTATTGAAGCCTCGTCACTGAGGGGGTCATCCTCGTGATCGTGCTACTGAATCCTAGCGGGTATGCGTCGCAGAGGCATCCTGTAAACAAACAAGATGTACCATGGTCAATGAGTATATCTGGATAGCTAACACAAAGGACATGGAAAACACAACCCATTCATATATGATGCATGTACCTTTTATTTCCCTGCAACCAGTGTTTTCGTGCACCGAGTCGAAAAGCAGGTTATCAGAGTCCTGGTGTATGGATACGTCGTCCACCACACCAACACTGGGGTCTCTGGCCTGAAAGCCGAACTCGAAACACTCAACACTGTTGCCCCAAACCAAACTCACAGACTCTTGGTCCTAAGGTAGAACCGACCAGCTCTGATACCACTCTGTCACGACCCTTCCCAAAGGGGCCCACGCCGTGACTCCCCAAGCCCGCCTCCACTAGGCCAGGGACTGGTGAATAGCACTGAGTAGGCATATCACTAACATGGGAGGCATTGCCTAAGTACCTATACACACGCACACATCTCCAAGCCCACAAACGCTGAAATGTAAAACACTAAGGAAAAAAATGCATGCATACAACTAAATCCCAACCAATAGAGTATGACGAAAGGTAGAGTGCTATAAAAGTAAACTGGGCCAGAATACAAGCCCACCAAAAAGAAAACAAACAAGAGTCTGAAACTGCAAAGTCCAACCTATAAGCACAAAAGGTACTGGGACTACCGCTCGTAGCCGTAGGAACGCCTCGGCCTGTAGGGAACTCAGAAATCTCGGTCCTATCCTAGTCTACCCTGGATTCTGTCAAAAGGCTGCTCATCTGCACAAGACACCAGACGTGCGGGCAAAGCCCGTGCAGGGGTGAGTATAACAATATTCAGTAGAGGACTCCGAAAACCACAAAGAAATACACAAAGTAAAGGTACAGTCATCTATGCACAGTATATATCTACAGAACATATAAAACAAACCAGATATACTCAAAACCTAGACCCGTGGTCTAGAGACAAGTAATAAAACTGCATACCCTGCTAGGGATTCTGTTCGAAGATTCCATGATGCACTCGTTCCAGGAGAACACACTCTGCGAGTCTTATATCTCTGATGACGTCCGCCTGAGAAGTGCTGTTTGTCAGGAACCGTCACGAGAGGTATCTACACTCATTGCGGGAGACACACTCCTTGGGAAAGATCAGTATATGGATGCACTCATTACGGGAGACACACTACTGAGTGGGAAATATCTCGATACACAGATGAGGATCACTGCCAGGGCCATGGCAGATACCACGACTCATCCAGAATTCACCTGCTAAGTAGAGGATCAACGCCTGATAGATTTGGTCATGTCGATGCCTGACTCTACCTAGGGTCTGGAATGGATAGAGGATCTAGATCCGGGCCTCTCGGATGGATGCCTAACTCTATCACAGAAAGTCCTACTGAAGGGATCAAAATCCTTTGTGAGGGAATGATGCCTGACCCTCAGGGAAACAAGAAGAAGGGGCACTACCCCAAATGAAATATGTTCAAGGCATGGTGAACAAAAGGACCAAGCCGTTTTCCAAAAAGTACACGGTGTGTAGAAATGATACACGCCGTGTTGTCTGACCCAGGGTACTGCCCATGTACAACGGCCCGTGTCGTGAGGCTGGTCATGTAGAAAAAACATAGTACACGGCATGTAGTACGGAGTACATGCCGTGTCTGGGTAATTAGGGTTGGCTCTGTGTACTCTGGCCATGTGCCCGTACACGGTCACCAACCCGTGTACTCCGACCCGTGTAATCTGCACACGGGGTGACCCACACTGCTGGCCTCGCCTGGCCGTGTGATGGAGTACACGGTCGTGTACTCCATCCCGTGTTTGTGTATCCCCGGAATACACGCCGAGCTCCGTGTAGCCACCTCTGCCAAGCTGTACACGCCATGCCACCTGAAGCCGTGTAGATCATCCTGTGTCCATGTACTACCCAAGGTACATGCCGAGCTTCGGGGAAAGTCCAACATGCCATGTGACCAGGGTCGCACGTCGTGTGATTCTTCTCTGACCCCGAAACCCTAGCCGCCACCGCCAGTACTACACGGCGTGTTCTTCGGAAGTACATGTCGTGTATTCTGGAAATTTCCAGAAATGACGCCCTTCACCGGCGCGCTACCCGTGGTGATCCAATCATCTATCCGGCCGTTCGATCACCGCAAATATCCCCAGTTTTGGTCTCCCCGACACCACGAATCCGCTTCCGTCGTTTTCGGGCCTCCGATCGACTCTGGAAACGTGTTCTGATCTTCCCGCACGAAGAACGCTCGAAGAATGTTCCTTTTGATCCGGTCAGATTTGTCATCTGCCATCCTCGCCGCACCTCCACAAGGTCGCTATGGTGTTGAACCTTCGATTTGGGATCGTTGCGTCACAGAACGGATGCGCAACGATCCGTTTTTCGTCTCCCTGCGAAGAACGTGAAGAACGCGCGGGGAAAAGAAGGGGGAAGAAATCCAAATAAACAAATTGAGGAATGAACCTCCACCATCATTCGTCACGGCATTGATCCGCTCCCATTAGTAGGCTTAAATGGAGCAAGAACCAACAACGACATAAAGCATGGATCAATTCCCCATAATCTTCCCGAAGAAAATCCCTCCCGCAAGAACGTACGAATCCGCAGATCAACTTGTTCATGGTTGTTCCATGTTCGTCGTTTAAACATAAATATGGGGAAAGAAAATTGAAATATCAACCCCTACCTTTCGAAAGGTTCGATCATTGACGAAGGCGTCGCGCTTCCGTTGTCATCGGGATCCTTCAACGTCAGTGCAATGATCCTTTGTTTCGATCCATCGTCATTTGTCGCCAAGAATTTCCTCCAACGCCTCATGGATTCGGCAGAGGTTCCTCTCAAGCGTTGCCAACGATCAAAAATTGGTTAACCCATTAAAAAGGGAAATGTGTTGGCATTTAATTACGCGGTAGAATTAATGACGTTGACTTTCCATTTATAAGTTTTTAAGACGCGCCATTAATTTAGGAAACAGTTGCGCCGTTACCGCGCTACAACGGATGTTTCCTTAAACCAAATAAAATAAACTTGTTAATTTATTTTATTTTATTTTACTTAAAACATCTGAAAATTAACTTTTTCCCTCGACCCGCGCCGGTCGAGGTTAGCCTCATTCTTAGGTAAAGTCATCATCCCGGACGCAAAGGTGTGCTCATATTTTTAATCCAGGCATCCGTTTGGAAACTGCCACAACCACACACAAGTGATGACTCACTTAACTTTAAAAAAAGTTCAAACCACCATCCCGGGCTCACTGGACTTCAGAATGATGTGTCGTCTTCGCGCCCGGTCTCAAAATAATTCCATATAATATTTAAAAATAATAAACAGAAAATCCAAGACATTACAAGTAATGATATTTATGTTTTTTTGTATCTTTTGATCGAGGATTTGAAGTTATTGTGGGATTAAGGTGTTATATTGTATGATGCTTATAAAAGTGAATACTTCATGTTGAGAGCGATGTTGTATGGGATGATAAATGATTTCCCTGCTTATGGAAATTTTTCAAGCTATAGCATTAAAGAAACTCAAGGGTGTACCATGGGCAAAGAAGATACAAAATCAATTAGGTTGAAATATTCATCGAAAATTGTGTTTCTGGGAAATCGTAGATTTCTACCTTGTCGGCATAAGTACTGATCTTGGACGACATCATTCAATGGAAGTTTAGAACAATGCACAACACCATCTCCACTAACAGGTGATCAACTATTTGAGGAAGTAAAAGATGTGAACACTATTTTTAGTAAACCATTTTCAAAAAACCTTATGAAAATCGGTTAGAAAAAGAGATCAGTTTTTTTTGAATTACCATACTGGAATTGTTTGTACGTCATACATTTTCTTGATGTGATGCATGTGGAAAAAATATATGTGACAGTGTTATCGAAACATTGCTAAATGAACCTGGAAAAACAAAGGATGGAATTAAGGCAAGGTTGGACATTTTTGACATGGGAATACGAGAAGAGTTGGCTCTTGTGAAGGGTGAAAATTGAATGTTTCTTCCTCCAGCTGCTTACACTCTTTCCAGGGAGGAGAGATATCAGTTTTGAAACTTCTTCAATGATGTAAAGGTTCCAGAGGGGTATTCATGAAATATCAAGAACATTGTGTCAATGAATTATTTGAAGTAAAAAGGTTTGAAATCACATGACTGCCATGTTTTGATGAAAGATTTAATTCCTATAGATTTATGTTGCATTTTTTCCCAGAATGTTCATCATACGTTAACCAAACTTTGTTTCTTTTTCAAATATATATGTAAAAAAGTTTTAGACCCAACGAAATTGCCAGCTATGGAAAGAGAGATTGTCATCATATTATGTGAATTAGAAATTTTCTTCCCGCTAACATTCTTTGATATGATGGTTCATTTGATGCTTCACTTAGTGAGAGAGATTCGACTTTGTGGTCCAGTTCACTATAGATGGATGTACCCCGTTGAACGGTATATGAATATTTTGAAAGGGTTTGTCAAAAAACGAAGTCAGCCAGAGGGTTTTATAGTGGAGCGATATATTGTTGAGGAAGCCATTGAATTCTGTACCGAATACCTATCTGATGTGAAAAGAATTGGTCTCCTGAAATCTCATCACACTGGACACATTGAGGGTGAGGGAATTTCTGGAAGAGATGTTGTGGCAATCAATATTACAGATCGGGAGCAGGCCCACCTTTATGTTTTTCATAACAATTGGAAGGTTTCTCCAAATATTGAAACCCACAAAGAAATTCTTAGGTAGTTGAATCCATCAAGGGATGAAAAATGGATATCAAATACACATAATCACCCATTTATAGGATGGTTTCAGGACCATATTTTTAAGGAGTTATATGAAAATCCAAATTCAATTTCAGAATGACTTTGATGGCTAGCCGCTGGACCAAGTGTGTATGTATTATCTTACAATTCTTATGTAATTAATGGTTATACATTCTATACAGATGAACATGATGAAGATAGTACCATGAAAAATAGTGGATTTACACTTGTGACTGAAGCGATGCATGTTTCTGGTAGTAAGGACAGAAATCCAATTTATGAAAATATTTCATACTTTGGAATTATCAAACAAATATGGGAGTTGGATTATACGACATTCCAATTGCCGATTTTTCAATGCAAATGGGTTGATAACAATAGTGGTGTTAAAATAGATGAATTGGGATTTGTGAAAGTTGATTTTAGTAAAGAAGGGTACAAAGAAGAACAGTTTATAATGACATCACAAGCAGTACAAGTATTTTATGTTCCAGATCCCAAAAATCGAAAGTGGTTGATTATTCTATTATCGTCCAAAATTACTGAAGGGTCTGATAAAAATTCAGTTGAGGATGATCATTTCTGTGGTACGTCACAATCATTTCACAGCAGTCCCAATGTAGATGATGTTTTATATTTTAGAGGAGACCACAATGAAGGGATTTGGATAATCGATAGAGGTGTCAAATCCCTTCAACCTTTGAAAAAAAGAAAGGGAGTTCAATAAACAGGTTATATTTTTTTTGTAATATAGATCTTTTTATCTCATGTTATTATCTTATCATTGATGAATTTATGTAATCTAAATTAACTATTCAACCACTTTTGTAGATAACGACTTCTGCACATTCGGGTGCTCCTAACCTTGAGGCTGAACAAGTCTCTCAAGTTGTTGTTGTTGTTGTTGTTGCTGCTGCTGCTACTGCGGCTGCTCACAGTGCAGAACAACAACAAGTTTCTGAACCTATTGTTGCTCCTAATATTGAGGTCTAACAACCATCAGCACATGGAGTTGCTATCATTTTAGATGAACATATAGATGATTTTGATATCGATGAAATGGTCGGGGATGAAGAACCGATGTCGTAGAAGACACATGTGTGTCGTAGTTTGACGATGTTAGCCACTACTGGAAATGAACCCTTTACCAATGGTTCCAAACCATTGGTAAAGTCTGGATAACCGTTGGTATAATATATACCAAAGGTTATCCAAACCGTAGGGAAGTAAGCCGTAGGGAAAAACATATGCCAATGGTTTCTGGAAAACCGTTGGTATATGTTAGGAAATCTACATTATACCCATGGTTATGTAAAACCGTTGGTAAACATACTATTCCAACGGTTTCAAACTGTTGGAATATAGCTTTGTATAGCTTTTTACCAATGGTTTACACAAACCGTTGGTATATCTAAAAATTTCACCTATATCCCAATGGTTTGTAAACTATTGGGAAAGTGTTTTTACCAATGGTTCTAAGAACCATTGGTATAAAACACATTCACAACCCTATGACAATGGTTGTAAACCATTGGCATAGGCTTTGTTGTGCAATTCAGGCAGTAGTCTGCTGCTCTGTGATTTCTAGTAGCAGGCTGCACTTTCTGCATTTCCAGCTTCCCCAACTCCAATTACCTACAATAACCAACTATAACACATACATATAAACAATTAATTCATATAGATTTAACACATAATTCACCGTAAAACTATACACATACAGGATTAAAACATAATTCATAAGGTAATTATAAACATACATAATTGATTTAGAATTCAATTCAAAATTGAGATGACAATTACATGTGCAATCCGGAATTCAATTCATAATTGAATACTGAATTGAATACATACATAATTTAATTATCAATTAAGAATACAATACATAAAATACTGAATACGGAATTATATGTGTTATATAGAATTAAGAATACATACAAAATTGCATTTTGTATAACACATACACGATTGAATACAGAAATTAGAAGCTAATAACCCCAAAATAAGGAAATGGATAAATGACTTCAACCAAACACAAATATAATGTCCCATGGTTTGGGTGGATGTCTTTGAACTTAGTGATGATGATAATGGGTTTGTATCAATGAGCTTGTGTGACTTAGGGAATGTAGTTGTCCTTGGCGTATTAAATGTCATGTGTTTTAGAATAGGGGTAGGAGTTCCTCACATGAGAAGTGGATTGTGTGAGGCTAGACCATGGATCATTGTGTTAAAGTATCAACACAATCCGAATACGTTTGGTTGGTTTTCCATATACCAGTTGTTTTTACTTAAAATGATGTCCATTTTAAACAAAAGACAGACACTTCGAGGTATACCATCCACACCATGCCTCAGATTGAGGCGGGGTTGACTCGTACACGTCACATGTGACCCATGGATCATTTTCTTAAAGTATCAACACAATCTGAATACGTTTGTCTGGTTTTCCATATGCCAGTTATTGTTTTCACTTAAAATGTTTTCCATTTCAAATAAAAGTGTGACACTTTGAGTGGTACCAGCCACACCGTGCCTCAGATTGAGGCGGGGTTGACTCGTACACGTCAAAAATTACCCATGGATCGTTGTTCTAAAGTATCAACACAATCTGAATATGTTTGTTCAATTTTACGTGTGCCAATTGTTTTTACTTAAAATGATGTCCATTTTAAACAAGAGAGATACTTAGAGTGATACCGGACACACCGTGGCTCATATTCAGTCGGGGTTGACTCATACACGTCATAAATGACTCATGGATCATTGTTTTGAATTATCAATACAATATGAAAGTGTTTGGTTGGTTTTCCATATGCAAGTTATTGTTTTCACTTAAAATAATGTCCATTTCAAATAAAAGTGAGACAGTTTGAGTGTTATCGGCCACACCATGTCTCGAAATGAGTCGGATTTGACTCTTACGCATCACAAATAACCCATGGATCGTTGTCCTAAAGTATCAATAGAATCCAAATGCATTTGGTTGGTTATCTGTATGAAATTTGTTGTTTTCACTTAAAATGTTGTCCAATTCAAATAAAAGTGAGACACTTTGAGTGGTACCGACCACACTGTGCCTCATATTAAGTTGGGGTTAACTCATACACATCACAAATGACCCATGGATCCTTGTTCTAAAGTATCAACATAATTCTAATACGTTTGTTCAATTTTCCATATGCTGATTTTTTTTACTTAAAAGGGTGTCCATTTTAAACTAAAGAAAGACACTTTGAGTGATATCGGCCTCACCATTCCTCAGATTTAGGTGGGGTTGACTCTTACACATCACATATGACCCATGGATTGTTTTTCAAAAGTATCAACACAATGCGAATGCGTTTGGTTAGTTTTCCATATGTCAATTGTTGTTTTCACTTAAAATGTTGTCCATTTCAAATAAAAGTGAGACACTTTGAGTGGTACCGTCCACAACATTCCTCGGATTAAGGCAGGGTTTACTCATACACGTCACAAATAACCCATGGATCCTTGTTCTAAAGTATCAACACAATCCAAATAATTTTGGTCGGTTTTCCGTATGCCAGTTGTTTTTAATTAAAAAGGTGTCTATTTTAAACAAAATAAAGACACGTCGAGTGATAACGGCCACACTGTGCTTCAGATTGAGGTGGTGTTGACTCATACATGTTACATATGACCCATGGATCCTTTTCCTGAAGTATCAACACAATCTGAATGTGTTTGGTCTGTTTTCCGTATGCCAGTTATTGTTTTCACTTAAAATGTTGTCTATTTCAAATAAAAGTGAGACACTTTGAGTGGTAACAGCCACATTGTGTCTCAGATTGAGGCAGGGTTGACTCGTACACGTCAAAAATGACCCATGGATCCTTTTTCTAAATTATCAACACAATCCGAATATGTTTGGTCAGTTTTCCATATGCCAGTTGTTTTTACTTAAAAGGGTGTCCATTTTAAACAAAAGAAATACACATCAAGTGATACCGGCCACACCTTGCTTCGGATTGAGGCAGGGTTGACTCGTACACATCAAAAATGACCCATGGATCCTTTTTCTAAATTATGAACACAATTCGGATATTTTTGGTCAGTTTTCCGTATACCAGTTGTTTTTACTTAAAATGATGTCCATTTTAAAAAAAATACAGACACTTTGAGTGCTACCGGCCACACCGTGCCTCAGATTGAGGCTGGGCTGAATTGTACACTTCAAAAATTACCCATGGATCCTTTTTCTAAAGTATCAACATGATCCAAATATGTTTGGTTGGTTTTCCGTATGCCAGTTGTTTTTACTTAAAAGAGTTTCCATTTTAAACAAAAGAAAGACACTTCGATTGATATCGGCCATACCGTGCCTCGGATTGAGGTGGGGTTAACTCGTACACGTCACAAATGACCCATGAATTGTTGTCCTAAATTATCAACAGAATACGAATGTGTTTGGTCAGTTTTCTGTATTCCAGTTGTTGTTTTCACTTAAAATGTTGTCCATTTCAAATAAAAGTAAGACACTTTGAGTGGTACCGGCCACACCATGCCTCGTATTGAGGATAGGTTGACTCGTAAACATCAAAAATGAACCATGGATCCTTGTTCAAAAGTATGAACACAATCCGAATATATTGGTCAGTTTTCCGTATGCCAGTTGTTTTTACTTAAAGGGTGTCCATTTTAAACAAAAGAAATACACTTTGAGTGATATTGGCCACACCGTGCCTTGGATTGATGCGGAGATGACTCTTACACATCACATATGACCCATGGATCCTTTTCCTAAAGTATCAATATAATTCGAATGTGTTTGGTCAGTTTTCCATATGCCAGTTGTTGTTTTCACTTAAAATGTTGTCCATTTCAAATAAAAGTGAGACACTTTGAGTAGTACCAGCCACACCGTGCCTCATATTGAGGCAGGTTTGACTCTTACACGTCAAAAATGACCCATGGATCCTTGTGCTAAAGTATCAATACAATCTGAATATGTTTTTCCAATTTTCCATTTGCCGGTTGTTTTTACTTAAAAGTGTGTCCATTTTAAACAAAAGAAAGACACTTTGAGTGGTATCGGCCACACCGTACCTATTATTTAGGCAGTTTTGACTTGTAAAATTCACTAATGACCCATGTATCCTTATGCTAAAGTATCAACACAATCCGAATACGTTTGGTTGGTTTTCCGTATACCAGTTGTTTTTACTTAAAAGTGTGTCCATTTTAAAAACAAGAAAGACACTTTGAGTGGTACCAACCACACCGTGCCTTATATTGAGATTGGGTTGACTCGTACACGTTAAAAATGACCCATGGACCATTGTCCTAAAGTATCAACAGAATCCAAATGCTTTTGGTCAGTTTTTCATATGGCAGTTATTGTTTTCACTTAAAATGTTGTCCATTTCAAATAAAAGTGAGACACTTTGAGTAGTACCGGCCACACCATGCCTCATAATGAGGTAGGTTTGACTCATACATGTCACAAATTACCCATGGATCCTTTTTCAAAAGTATCAACACAATCCGAATATATTTGGTCGGTTTTCCGTATGCCAGTTTTTTTTACTTAAAAGGGTATCCATTTTAAACAAAAGAAATACACTTCGAGTGATACCAGTCACACTGTGCCTCATATTGAGGCGGGGTTGACTCTTACATGTCACATATGACCCATGTATAATTTTCCAAAATTATTAACACAATTTGAATGCATTTGGTCAGTTTTCTGTATGCCAGTTGTTGTTTTCACTTAAAATGTTGTCCATTTCAAATAAAAGTGAGACACTTTGAGTGGTACCGACCACACTGTGCCTCATATTGAGTAAAATTTAACTCTTACACGTCAAAAATAACCCATGTATAGTTTTTCTAATGTATCAACATAATCTAAATGCGTTTGGTTGGTTTTCCGTATACCATTTGTTGTTTTCACTTAAAATGTTGTCCATTTCAAATAAAAGTGAGACACTTTGAGTGGTACCAGACACACCATTTCTCGGATTGAGGCAGGGTTGAATCATACACATCAAAAATGACCCATGGATCCTTGTGATAAATTATCAACACAATCTGAATGAATTTGGTCGGTTTTCCTTTTTTCAATTGTTGTTTTCACTTAAAATGTTGTCCATTTTAACTAAAAGTGAGACACTTTGAGTGGTAATGGCCACACCGTGCCTCAGATTAAGGAAGGGTTGAATCATACAGGTCACAAATGACCCATGGATCCTTGCGCTAAAGTATCAATACAATCCTAATACATTTGGTCAGTTTTTCGTAGGCCTGTTTTTTTATTTAAAAGGGTGTCCATTTTAAATAAAAGAAAGACACTTCGAGTGATACCAGCCACACCTTGACTCATATTGAGGTGGGTTTGTCTCTTACATGTCAAAAATGACCCATGTATTCTTGTGATAAAGTATCAATATAATCCGAATACGTTTGGTTTGTTTTCCGTATGCTAGTTTTTTACTTAAAATGATGTCCATTTTAAACAAAAGACAGACACTTCAAGTGATATTGGCCACACCATGCCTCAGATTGAGGCGGAGTTGAATCATACACATCAAAAATGACCCATGGATCCTTGTGCTAAAGTATCAACACAATCCGAATACGTTTGGTTGGTTTTTCGCATGCCAGTTGTTTTTACTTAAAAGAGTGTCCATTTTAAACAAAAGAAAGACACTTCGAGTGATATCGGCCACACCATGCCTCGTATTGAGTTGGGGTTGAATCTTACATGTCACAAATGACCCATGGATCATTGTCCTAAATTATCAACAGAATCTAAATGTGTTTGGTCAGTTTTCTGTATTCTAGTTGTTGTTTTCACTTAAAATGTTGTCCGTTTCAAATAAAAGGGACACTTTGAGTGGTACCGGCCACACCATGCTTCATATTGATGTGGTGTTGACTTTTACATATGAAAAATGAACCATGGATCCTTTTACTAAAGTATCAACACAATACAAATACATTTGGTTGATTTTCCGTATGCCTGTTGTTTTTACTTAAAAGGGTGTCCATTTTAAACAAAAGAAAGAAACTTCGAGTGATACAGGCCACAACATGCCTCAGATTGAGGCAGGGTTGACTCGTACACATCACATATTATCCATGGATCATTTTCCTAAAGTATCAATAGAATCCAAATGTGTTTGGTTGGTTTTCCATATGTCAGTTGTTGTTTTCACTTAAAATGTTGTCCATTTCAAATAAAAGTGAGACACTTTGAGTGGTACCAGCCATACCATGCCTCAGATTGAGGTGGGGTTGACTCTTACATGTCACAAATGACCCATGGATACTTGTGCTAAAGTATCAACACAATCTGATATATTTTTTCAGTTTTCCATATGCCAGTTGTTTTTACTTAAAAGGGTGTCCATTTTAAACAAAAGAAAGACACTTCGAGTGGTACCAGCCACACCGTGCCTCGGATTGAGGTAGGTTTGACTCATACACATCAAAAATTACCCATGGATCCTTGTGATAAAGTATAAACACAATCCAAATACGTTTGGTTAGTTTTATGTATGCCAGTTATTTTTACTTAAAAGGGTGTCCATTTTAAACAAAAGAAAGACACTTCGAGTGGTACCAGCCACACCGTGCCTCAGATTGAGGAAAAGTTGACTCTTACACGTCACAAATGACCCATGAATCCTTTTTCTAAAGTATAAACTCAATCTGAATATGTTTAGTTGGTTTTCCGTATGCCAAATGTTTTTACTTAAAAGGGTGGCCATTCTAAACAAAAGAAAGACACATTGAGTGGTACCGGTCACACCGTGCCTTATATTGAGGTGGAGTTGACTCGTACACATCAAAAATAACCCATGGATCATTGTCCTAATGTATCAATAGAATAAGAATGCGTTTTTTTGATTTTTCGTATGCCAGTTGTTGTTTTCTCTTAAAATGTTTTCCATTTCAAATAAAAGTGAGACACTCTGAGTGGTACTGGACACACCGTGCCTCGGATTAATGCAGGGTTGATTCGTACATATCACAAATGACCCATGGATCCTTGTGCTAAAGTATTAACACAATATGAATACGTTTTTTTGGTTTTCCGTATGCCAATTATTTTTACTTAAAAGGGTGTCCATTTTAAACAAAAGAAAGACACTTCGAGTGATACCGGACACACCGTGCCTCAGATTGAGGCGGGGTTGACTCGTACACATCACATATGACCCATGGATCATTGTACAAAAGTATCAAAACAATACGAATTCATTTGCTCAGTTTTTCATTTGCCATTTGTTGTTTTCACTTAAAATGTTGTCCATTTCTAATAAAAGTGAGACACTTTGAGTGGTACTGGCCACACCGTGCCTTAGATTGAGGCGAAGTTGACTCATACATGTCAAAAATTACCCATGGATCATTTTCTTAATGTATCAACAGAATCCGAATGCTTTTGGTTGGTTTTCCGTATTCCAGTTGTTGTTTTCACTTAAAATTTTGTCCATTTCAAATAAAAGTGAGACACTTTGAGTGGTACCGGCCACACCGTGCCTTGGATTGAGGCGAGGTTGACTCGTAAACGTCAAAAATGACCCATGGAACCTTGTGCTAAAGTATCAACCCAATCAAAATCTCCCAATGTCTCTTAAGGGTGGATCTCTTTCGATCCTTGGGCATTTTGAGTGCCGTTAAGTGCAGATTGAAGATCTGGGTGAGTCTAATCCCCTCCTTGCTTCCTCTTTTCGATTAGGGTTTGCACTCTTCTCTAATCTTCTTCCAAAGCTCTAAAACCCTCTTTCACGTTGGGATTTAGGGTGAATCTTAAAGAAATATTAGATTGGGATATGAGACGCCGAATTAAGAGTGTGATTGTCTCCAGAATCAAGGTAGGTGGTCCTTAGATTTTCGTGAATTGTCGTGATGTTTTATATATGCCAAATTGTCGCTCGCCCAATGTTTGGGTGTTGGGTCAGGGGGGCTGTCTGGGGTCCAGGGAGGAGGGTGGTGGGGATGTCTGGGGGGATGTATGGGGTCTAGGAAGGAGGGTGGGGGGGCTATCTAGGGTCCAGGGAGGAGGGGGGTTGTCCAAGGTCCAGGAAGGAGGGGGGCTGTCCAGGGAGTTCCCAAACACACAAAACTCTGCAAACATCCTCAAGATACACCTGCATAAAAAACAGACACATAAAAATAGCCTTGCATAAAAAACAGACACATAAAAACAGTCTAGCATGCATAATACACTACATACACCTTCATAAAAAACACACATAAAAAGAGCACAGAAAATAGACACACTGCATAACACACTGCATAATACACTTCATACACCTCACTACATACACCAGCATAAAAAACAGCACAAAAAACATATAAAACACAATTCAAACACCACAAAAAACACCTTCAATAGCACAAAAAAAACACATATGTCCAGAGAGAGGGGAGGGGGGCTGTCTGGGGTCCAGGGAGGAGGGTGGGGGGTTGTCCGGGGTCCAGGGAGGAGGGGGGGCTATCCAGGGTCCAGGAAGGAGGGGGGTTGTCCAGGGTCCAGGGAGGAGGGTGGGGGGCTGTCCGGGGGGCTGTCTGGGGTCCAGGAAGGAGGGTGGGGAGGCTGTTTGGGGGGCTGTTTGGGGGGTTGTCTGAGGTCCAGGGAGGAGGGTGGGGGCTGTCTAGGGGCTGTCCGGGGGGTTGTCCGGGGTCCAGGGAGGAGGGGGGGGCTGTCCGGGGGGCTGTCCAGGGTCCAGGGAGGAGGGTGGGGGGGGGGGGGTTGTCCGGGGTCCAGGGAGGAGGGTGGGGGGTGGGGGCTGTCTGGGGGGCTGTTCAGGGGGTTTTTCGGGGTCCAGGGAGGAGGGTGGGGGGGGGGGGGGGTTGTCCGGGGGGCTATCCGGGGTCCAGAGAGGAGGGTGGGGGTCTATCTGGGGGGATATCTAGGGGGATTTACGGGTTCCAAGGAGGATGGTGGGGGGGGGGGGGGCTATTCAGGGTCCAGGGAGGAGGGGGGGCGCTGTCTAGGGTCCAGGAAGGAGAGGGTTGTCCGGGGTCCAGGGAGGAGGGTGGGGGATATCTGGGGGGTTTTCTAGGGTCCAAGGAGGAGGGTGGGGGGGCTGTCTGGGGGGCTATCCGGGGGGCTATCCCGAGTTCATGGGATGGTATTTACATATTTTCTAAGCAAATTATTTCATGGTTAAAAAAAAATTTCATTATATGAACTTCTAATCAGACCACCAATTTTCTAAATTCCACTAAAAATTTACAATTTCATTAAAATAGGGGGATTTCACAACATCCATGCTTTTTTAAAATAAAACATTCATAATATATAAATAATCATTTAAATCATTTAGAATATCATTTCCTATCAATAATTAAATTTAAGGTTTCATTTATGGAGAAAAATACTATGAAACCACCGATGTTTTATCAATGTTCCAATTAACACCCACAACTGGAAAACCCATGAACAAAGGGTGGGGGGGATGTCCAAGGGGGTGGGAGGGATATCCATGGGGGTTTCGGGTTGTCCAGGGGGTGGGGGTGTCCAGGGGGTGGGGGTTGTCTAGGGGAGGGGTGAATCAATCACAACAAATCATTAAGTCAAGTTTTATTATTTATAGATAAAAAAATAAAGATAATGTGACCTACCTAATCACACATATATTCAGGCACAACAAATCAACAAACATCAAAGGTTAGTAATATTAGTAAAAAATGTAACGGATCAATCTATCCCTCATCACCATCACTATCATCACTATCATCGTCACACTCACCTTCATCCTCATCGTCTTCCCAATCATCGTCCCTGCCCTCCTCCCCGCCCTCGTACTCAGCCTCGGCCTCCTCATCGCCCTCCTCCTCCACCTCGCCCTCCTCCTCCGACTTGGCCTCCTCCTCACCCTCCTCCTCCTCTACCTCGACCTCCTCCTCACCATCATCTTGACCACCACTAGAACTTACACCTTGTTCACAATATATAGAACACATCGATGACATATATTCATCACAAGCAGTTCTGGCCTCTGGTGGAAGTGTTGGACGTAATACTTCCACCAGTTTTATAAATGCAGTGTTTTCCCTAGTAGACTGTTATGCCATCTCTGTGGCCCTTTTTTCAGATTTTTCTGCCTTTGCCTTAACCTGCTATAACTCGGTGGCACTACAAATCATACCTGATGAGGTTCAATACCTTGTCAGAACTATACTCTTCCCAGGTCGGTATCGTAGTCTACCAGGGTGCCCATCTCCCAACACCTGATGTAAGTGATAGTTTGGCCCAAAATTATCAGGTTCCTGGGAATCAAGGGACTCTAAAGCATCCTATTAAAAATATAAATAGATTATTAAGTTGAAAAATATAGATTAAAATTTTAAATCTATAGAGTAAAACTTACAATCTACTGCTGAGTCGGTTCATTAACCGCACTTCCATCTTTCTTCTTTCTACTCGAGCAAAACAGTTTTGCTCGAGGCACACGTCCTTCTATATTCAATTTATTCCTCTATAATGAAATTGAATGTAGGAAACCATAATTAAAAATAGGATACCAAAAAAACATAGTAATTTCATAACTAAAATTATATAACAACTTTAGCAATAGAATAAATTGTGGAGGAAGCAATATAAAGTGAAAGTCGTAAAGAAAGATTATAAACTGTCATACTTGTTGTCTCTCATGATCTAGCATCGTAGTACATCCCAATGTGTGGACGTATTTCTTAGCATCAATGTTTTTTTATTTCTTCCAGATGCATCCTAAATAAAATTCAATAATTAGTATTAACGAAAATCATGAAAATTTTCATTTAAATACCTCTAATTTGATTAATACTATAAATTGGCTACTCATCCAATGAGTAATCATCTATTGGTATTGTTCTAATGGACAATCATCCATGAAAGGGACCGCCTCTAACTCTATGCCTACTCTAGAACACCATCCAATGTACAACTCATGCTTATAATCTCTCCAAAGCTCACCTAAATCCTTTAGATGTGATGGTCGTGCACACTCACCATCGGGGAAATTAAACTACAGCTGACACCAAAATATTAATTCATATAAATACAAAAATTAATATATTTCATTAAATACAACAGATTTTTTTACCCATATCTATGTCCAGGATTTATCCTTGACTTCATTTGGTAATTGTCTCTATGAGAGCGGGCTGACAGGAATGATGTCGGAGTATTTAATAAGCATCGCCAAAAAAATCTGACATTGCTACCCTGATTTTTCAATCATCTGACTATCTTCATTATAGTCTACCATCAATTGCGTGCGGCATTTTCACACTGCACGCATGTGTGTACGCCCCCTCCCCCGCCTCCTATTAGTAGATGTATCTGTTATGAAAGAAAATCAAATATTTTATAAATACATGTTATAATGAAAATAAATAATGGTGTAACAATTTTTTAGGGTTGTATAAGTTTACCAGTGGTAGTCTGATCAATGGGCGCCGCTGGATCCGCAAAAACTGAAGGAACACCCTATACAGATGAAGTGGGTCCTAATGTATGCTCTTTAGGGATAGACTTTGGTGAAGCAGGAGTCGAAGAATATGGAATATAAAATCCCAGAGAGAAGGAAGTAGAAGTAAAAGAAGATGACAGGGATGGCTATCCAAATGCCGGATGGGGAGTGGGAATCATCATTGGATATGGTACAAACGGGTGAGGAGGCTCAGATGTAAAGGGTGGTGAAAACATGGGAGGACTAAATATCATGTGTGTCTCTAACAAAACACTGGGATCAGAATGTGGGATGGATGGTATGTCAGTGGGAGGGGAAGGGTCTAATTGGGTATGCCAACCAGATTCTCTAGCTCCCGTACCACCCCCTCATACGAACACCCTGAGTACTAGGACCACTACTAGGCTAATCATCAAATAATTGTCACCTAATAGATGGATCCTGTAAAAATGTTTAAAAAAATTAATCACATGACATTATATATTATTTAAATAAATATTTTTAATATAAAATACTCACTACAGGCACTAGTGGTGGAATGCCCAGCTCAGTCATGCGACGATTGTTGTCCATAAATTGTTTTCGTCACCTCACTTTAATTGGTTTCATTTTCCTGTATTTGAAAACAAATATGGAAGTAAATAGAAAAGGATAACTAATGTGTAACCCAAAAAAATGAGAGGTAATATGGGTATTCATGGATAATTTAACTAACCATTATTTTAGGTGAGCTTGAACAAATATATAATGAAGTCAATAAATCGTACAAGATGTAATAAAGAAATTTAATTTTTAGTAGGATGATTATTTAATAAGTTTCAGAAGTCTATTAAAATCATGGAACATTGATTCTACCAGATTCATAAGTGGTAAAGTAGTTGTCAAAATTAATGAAAATTTAATTTCTTTAGCTCAGGTAGATGATGTTGGTTTCAATACATGTTTTGCAGAAGAATACAAACCATCATGTTCATTACCTGTTAAAATGTTAAAGAGAGGTCTTAGAGTCATACAAATTTTATACATATCACATTTGAAGCATTGAAATGTTCACCAAGTTAGAAATGTTGGTTTCGTAGGTTTAAATACAGTTCAATTCCAAATTAGAAAATGCAATTCAAATAAAAATTCCAACCAATAAACATTGAAAATTCACATAACGGTCAAGTCAGATACAACATATTTGTAATCAATCACTACTAGAAATAAAGGATATACCAACGATTTAGAACCGTTGGTATAGGCTGGAGAACCGTTGGTATATTCTATACCAACGGTTGTCCAAACCGTAGGGAAGTAAGGCGTGGGGAAAGATATATACCAACGGTTTGAAGTAAACCGTTGGGGTAGCCCACTGTAGGTGTGGATTTGCCAACGGTTCTTGCTGAACCGTTGGTATAGGTTTACCCAACGGTTTAGAACCGTTGGGAATACTATTATTCTCATCTTATACCAACGGTTCACAACCGTTGGTATAGTATTTTTCCCAACGGTTTTCATCAAACCGTTGGGAATTCAATGGTTTTTATTTTATACCAACGGTTGTAAACCGTTGGTATAGAATTTTTTCCAACGGTTTCATGGAAACCGTTGGGAATTCAATGGCTTTGATCTTATACCAACGGTTTACAACCGTTGGTATAGATTTTTTCCCAACGGTTTCATTGAAACCGTTGGCATATGTTTAAGTATGGCAAAGTATACCAACGGTTTACAACCGTTGGTATTCAGTATTTTCAGAATTGTCAGCAGCCCCTCCAGTGGCCCCTCCAGTGCATACACCTGCATAAAAAACAACACTGAAAAAAACACCACCTCTTTGAATAGAGTCATGCTGAATAATTCCCCATTTGAATCTTCATATGACAAAAACACTGACACACTTAAAACAACAAAAAAGAACACCACCTCTTTGAATAGAGTCATGGTGAATAATTCCCCATTTGAATCTTCATATGACAAAAATCATCCAGTATAGTTGAATCAGAGTTTCAATAAGTCAAATATTATTTACACCCATTTCAATCTTCATACGACAACCACTTTTATAATATATAGTGAAAAGGTATTTTCATAGGAGTCTCATCACTTGTAACTCAGTAAGTGCCACACCATGCCTCAAATTGAGGCTGGGTTGACTGGTACACATCAAATATGATCCATGGATCATTGTCCTTAAGTTTCAACACAATCAAAATCCGTTTGATCGGTTTGGCATATGTACGTAAAATATTAATCCATTTTGAACAAATGAGAGGTAGTTTGGGTGGTCCCCGCCCCACGGTGACTCGTATTGAGGTGGGATTGACTCGTACATGTCACATATGACCCATGGATTGTTTTACTAAAGTGTCAAAAGAATTAGAAGGTATTTGGTCTGTTTCCCATATGTCAGTTGTTGATATCACTTACAATTTAGTCCCTTTTCAAGAAAAGAGAGACAATTTGAGTGGTCCTGGCCACACCGTGGCTTGGATTGAGGTAGGTTTGATTCGTAAAATTCAAATATGACCCATGGATCGTTTTTCTAAAGTTTCAATAGAATCCTAATGCGTTTGGTTGGTTTGGCGTTTGTCAACAGTTGTTTTCACTTAAAGTTATGTCCATTTTAAACAAAAGAGAGACACTTGGAGTGGTGTCGGCCCCAACGGACCTCGGATTGAGGCGGGGTTGACTCGTACATGTCACATATGAGCCATGGATTGTTATCCTAATGTTTCAACACAATCAGAATTTGTTTGATCATTTTGGCGTATGTATGTAAAATGTTGTCCATTTTTAACATATGAGAGACGGTTTGGGTGGTGTCGGCCTCACCATGCCTCGGATTGATGTGGTATTGACTCTTACACATCAAATATGACCCATGGATTGTTTTACTAAAGTGTAAATAGATTACGAAGGCGTTTGGTCGGTTTCCCGTATGACAGTTGTTGATTTCACTTACAATTTAGTCCATTTTCAACAAAAGAGAGAAAGTTTTAGTGGTCCCAGCCACACTGTGGCTCGGATTGAGGCGGGGTTGACTCGTAAACATCACATATGACCCATGAATTGTTTTCCTAAAGTTTATACAGAATCCGTAGGCATTTGGTCAGTTTTCCGTATGTCAATTTTTGTTTTCACTTAAAATTAAGTACATTTTTAAAAAAAGAGCCACTTTCAGTGGTGTCAGCCACACCGGGCCTCGGATTGAGGCGGGGTTGACTCATACACGTCACATATGAGGCATGAATCATTGTCCTAAAGTTTAAACACAATCATAATCTGTTTGATCGGTTTGGCGTATGTACATAAAATATTGTCCCTTTGGAACAAAAGAGAGGCAGTTTGGGTGGTCCCGGCCCCACGGTGCCTCGGATTGAGTTGGGGTTGACTCGTACACATCACATATGACCCATGGATCGTTTTCCTAAAATATAAATAGAATCCGAAGGTGTTTGGTCAGTTTCCCGTATGTCAGTTGTTGATTTCACTTACAATTTAGTCCATTTTGAACAAAAGAGAGACAGTTTGAGCGGTCCCGGTCACACCACGGCTCAGATTGTGGCAGAGTTGACTCGTACATGTCAAATTTGATCTATGGATCATTTTAGTAACATTTTAATAGAATTAGAAGTCGTTTGGTTGGTTTGGCGTATGTCAGTTGTTGTTTTCACTTAAAATTATGTCCATTTTAAACAAAAGAGAGATAGTTTGAGTAGTTCCGGCCACACCGCAGCTCGGATTGAGGCGATATTGACTTGTAAACATCACATATGACCCATGGATCATTGTCCTAAAGTTTCGATAGAATATGAAGGAGTTTGGTCCGTTTCCCGTATGTCAGTTGTTGATTTCACTTACAATTTAGTCCATTTTTAACAAAAGAGATACATTTTGAGTAGTCCTGGCCACACCGTGGCTCAGTTTTTGGCGGGGTTGACTTGTACATGTCACATATGACACATGGATTGTTGTCCTAAAGTTTAGACATAATTAATAGGCGTTTGGTCGGTTTCTCGTATGTCAGTTGTTGTTTTCACTTAAAATTAAATACATTTAAAAAAAAAAGAGGCACTTTGAGTTGTGTCGGCCACACCGGGCCTCGGATTGAGACGGGGTTTACTCGTACACATCACATATGAGCCAGGTATCATTTTCATAAAGTTAAAACACAATCAGAATCCGTTTGATCGGTTTGGCATATGTACGTAAACTATTGTCCATTTTTAACAAAAGAGAGGCAGTTTGGATGGTCCCGGCCCCACGGTGCCTCATATTGAGGTAGAGTTGACTCATACACGTCACATATGACCAATGGATTGTTTTACTAATGTTTCAATATAATCCTAAGGCGTTTGGTCCATTTCCCGTATGTCAGTTGTTGATTTCACTTACAATTTAGTCCATTTTGAACAAAAGAGAGAGAGTTTGAGTGGTATCGGCCACATCGTGGCTCGGTTTGTGGAGGGGTTGACCCGTACACGTCACATATGACCCATGGATCATTTTACTAAAGTTTTAATAGAACTCGTAGGTGTTTGATCAGTTTGGCGTATGTCAGTTGATGCTTTTCACTTAAAATGATGTCCTTTTGAAACAAAAGACGGACACTTTGAGTGGTGTCAGCCGCACCGCATGTCGGATTGAGGCGGGGATGATTCGTACATGTCACATAGGACCCATGGATCGTTCTCCTAAAGTTTCAATGGAAACCGAATGCGTTTGGTTGGTTTTCCGTATGTACTTAAAATGATGTCCATTTTAAACAAAAGAGAGCCACTTAGACTGATCTCGGCCACACCGTAACTCGGATTGAGCCCGGGTTGGCTCGTACAGGTCACATATGACCTATGGATCATTGTGATAAATTATCAACAGATTCGGAATGCGTTTGGTCAGTTTTGCATATGTCAGTTGTTCTTTTCACTTATAATCCTGTCCATTTTAAACAAAAGAGACACAGTTAGAACGGTGTCGGCCACACTGCTCCTCGGATTGAGGCGGGATTGACTCGTACACGTCACATACGACCCATGGATCCTTGTGCTAAAGTATCGACACAGTCCGAATGCCTTTGGTCGGTTTTTCGTATGTCACTTGATGTTTTTCACTTAAAATGACGTCTTTTTGAAACAAAAGACCAACACTTTGAGTGGTGTCGGCCACACCGCGTCTCTGATTGTGGTGGGGTTGATTCGTACACGTCACATATTACCCATGGATCGTTCTCATAAATTTTCAATGGAAACCGAATCCGTTTGGTCATTTTTCCGTATGTACTTAAAATGGTGTCCATTTTAAACAAAAGAGAGCCACTTAGACTTATCTCGGCCACACCGCGACTTGGATTCTTCCCAGGTTGGCTCGTACACATCACATATGACCCATGGATTGTTGGGATAAATTATCAACAGATTCAGAATGCGTTTGGTCGGTTTTTCGTATGCCAGTTGATGCTTTTCACTTAAAATGACGTCCTTTTGAAACAAAAGACGGACACTTTGAGTGGTGTCGGCCACACCGCGTCTCCAGATTGAGCTGAAACCACCGTGAGACATTCTAATTATTATTCGTGACGTGTACGCGCATAGGTCACGTCAATCGGACGTGCGGTTTGCGCGGTACGACTCAATATTCGTGTATTAAGTGATGAGCGTGCTTCGTAAACGCGCGCGAGGGGGTCCAAACAGGCCGAACGAAGTCAGAATGGCCTGAAATCAGACAACAAATACGGGTGAGTGATTTATGAAGTGGTCGAGCAGACGGCACGTCAATCGGACGTGTCGTGTGCCCGCGGTGACCGACAACGTAGTTCTGGTGTCAAAAACGGCCAAAACGGGCGTCCAACGGTCAAATTCATAGGAGACGACCTCGGATTGAGCTGAAACCACCGTGCAACATTATAATTATTATTAGTGACGTGTACGCGTAGACGGCACGTCAATCGGATGTGTGGTTTGCACGATACGACTCAATATTCATGTTTTAAGTGATGTGCGCGCTTCGTAAACGCGCGTGAGGGGGGTCCAAACGGGCCAAACGATTTCGGAATGGCCTGAAATCAGATGAAAAATATGGGTGATTGATTTCTAAAGTGGTCGAGCAGACGTCACGTCAATCGGACGTGCCCTGTGCCCGCGGTGACCGAGAACGCAGTTCGGGTGTCATAAACGGCCAAAACGGGCGTCAAACGGTCAAATTCATAGCATACGACTTTAAATTCACCTGAAACCACCGTGCAATATTCTAATTATTATTCGTGACGTGTACGCGCAGACCTCACGTCAATCGGACGTGTGGTTTGCGCGGTACGGCTCAATATTCGTGTTTTAAGTGATGCACGCGCTTCGTAAACGCGCGTGAGGGGGGTCCAAACGGTCCTAACGATGTCGGAATGACCTGAAATCAGACGATAAATACGGGTGAGTGATTTATGAAGTGTTCGAGCATACGGAACGTCAGTCGGACGTGCCGTGTGCCCGCGGTGACCGACAACGCAGTTCTGGTGTTATAAACGGCCAAAACGGGCGTCCAACGGGCAAATTCATAGCGGACAACCTCGGATTGAGCTGAAACCACCGTGAAACATTCTAATTATTATTAGTGACGTGTACGCGTAGACAGCATGTCAATCGGATGTGCGGTCTGTGCGGTAGGGCTCATTATGCGTTCTTTAAGCGTTGCGCGCGCTTGATAAACGCGCGTGGGGGGGTCCAAACTGGCCGAACGATGTCCGAATGACCTGAAATCCGACGACATCAAAGGGTGAGTAAATTGTGATGTGGTTGAGCAGAGGGAATGTCAATCGGACGTGCCGTGTACCCGCGGTGACCGGGAACGCCGTTCTGGTGTCATAAACGGCCAAAACAGGCGTCTAACGGTCAAACTCATAGCGGACGACAACAGATTGACCTGAAATCACAGGACAACAATCCCATTATTATTCTCGACATGCACGCACAGACAGCACATCAATCGGACGTGCGGTCTGCACGGGAGGGCTCATTATGCGTTCTTTAAGCGTTGCGCGCGCTTGATAAACGCACGTGGGGGGGTCCAAACTGGCCGAACGAAGTCCGAATGGCCTGAAATCGGACGACATCAAAGGGTAAATGAATTGTGATGTGGTCGAGCAGACGGCACGTCAATCGGACGTGCCGTGTTCCCGCGGTGACCGGGAACGCCGTTCTGGTGTCATAAAGGGCCAAAACGGGCGTCTAACGGTCAAAATCATAGCGGACGACATCGGATTGACTTGATATCACAGTACAACAATCCAATTATTATTCGTGACGTGCACGCTCAGACAACATGTCAATCGGATGTGCGGTCTGTGCGGTAGGGCTCATTATGCGTTCTTTAAGCGTTGCGCGTGCTTGATAAACGCGCGTGGGGGGGTCCAAACTGGCCGAACGATGTCCGAATGGCCTGAAATCGGACGACATCAAAGGGTGAGTAAATTGTGATGTGGTCGAGCAGAGGGCATGTCAATCGGACGTGCCGTGTGCCCGCGGTGACCGGGAACGCCGTTCTGGTGTCATAAACGGCCAAAACAGGCGTCTAACGGTCAAACTCATAGCGAACGACAACAGATTGACCTGAAATCACAGGGCAACAATCCCATTATTATTCTCGACGTGCACGCACAGACGACACATCAATCGGACGTGTGTTCTGCATGGGAGGGCTCATTATGCGTTCTTTAAGCGTTGTGCGCGCTTGATAAACACGCGTGGGGGTGGGGGGGTCCAAACTGGACGAACGATGTCCGAATGGCCTGAAATCGGACGACATCAAAGGGTGAGTTAATTGTGATGTGGTCGAGTAGACGGCACGTCAATCGGACGTGCCGTGTGCCCGCGGTGACCGGGAACGCCGTTCTGGTGTCAAAAACGGCCAAAACGGGCGTCTAACGGTCAAAATCATAGCGGACGACATCGGATTGACCTGAAATCACAGGACAAAAATCCCATTATTATTTTCGATGTGCACGCGTAGACGGCACGTCAATCAGACGTGCGGTCTGCGCGGGAGGACTCATTATGCGTTCTTTTAGCGTTGCGCGCGCTTGATAAAAGCGCGTGGGGGGTCCAAACTGGCCGAAAGAAGTCCGAATGGCCTGAAATCGGACGACATCAAAGGGTGAGTGAATTGTGATGTGGTTGAGCAGACAACACATCAATCGGATGTGTCGTGTGCCCGCGGTGACCGGGAACACCGTTCTGGTGTCATAAACGGCCAAAACGGGCGTCTAACGGTAAAACTCATAGAGGACGACATCGGATTGCCCTGAAATTACAGGACAACAATACCATTATTATTCGCGACGTGCACGCACAGAAGGCACATCAATCAGACGTGCGGTCTGCGCGGGAGGGCTCATTATGCGTTCTTTAAGCGTTGCGCGCGCTTGAGAAACGCGCGTGGGGGGGTCCAAACTGGCCGAATGAATTCCGAATGGCGTGAAATCGGACGACATCAAAGGTTGAGTGAATTGTGATGTGGGCGAGCAGAAGGCACGTCAATCGGACGTGCCGTGTGCCCGCGGTGACCGGGAACGCCGTTCTGGTGTCATAAACGGCCAAAATGGGCGTCTAACGTTCAAACTCATAGCGGACGACATCAGATTGACCTGAAATCACAGGACAACAATCCCATTATTATTCGCGACGTGCACACACAGACGGAACGTCAATCGGACATGCGGTCTGTGCGGGAGGTCTCATTATGCGTTCTTTAAGCGTTGCGCGCGCTTGATAAACGCGCGTGGGGGGGTCCAAACTGACCGAATGACAAAACCAAATAGGAACACACCCTCATGTTATCATATTAATAACTCTTCTTGAATCATTGAGAGTCACATCCCAATGATCATAGGATCATTAGCCTAATTGATCACTAACCATGAAACACATGTATGTTGGTCATGTCACCCCATGCATCATCACTCATGCCACCATATCAATATATCACAAGGAATTCTCCAGGATAAGACAATATTTGATCACACATCATTCACATTTAGTTATCATAATACAAATTATATTTACATGCTTATGATATAGAATGAATCCACATTAGTAAGACCCACCCCTCTCATAAGTTACCATCACATCACTACAACCCATCCTAGAAAGCACCCTACCGCATACAAATTCACCCAATCTAGGGTCTAATACCCAACAGGATCTTACATACTAGGATACACATCATGGATCACTATCAAAACCATAAAAACATTGAAAGATCTCAAAAAATTAGTGCATGCCATCATTAGCTCATAGAATTGAAAAAAGGTAAGTAACAAGCAATATATCTCACTACTCCATACTCACCCAACAACATAAGGGTCTCACATTACTAGGGAATAATTCTATCCAATACTAAATGATCTTGATCTATTTTTCATATACATATATGATTCACCTCACCAATTACTAAATATTAATAACATAAAAAATTATGATTCCATTTAACTAGAATTAAACCATCAGGTTTTACAAGGAAATTCTATATAAGTATTTGTTTACACTTTAAATAATCTTACCCCATACCATAAATAAGGTGTTCAACAAAAATCAAGAACATGAATTTCATGTTAACACCCAACATTGATTCATTAATA
This sequence comes from Viscum album, assembly GCA_963277665.1. NCBI lineage: Eukaryota > Viridiplantae > Streptophyta > Magnoliopsida > Santalales > Viscaceae > Viscum > Viscum album. The sequence goes on from OY728132.1 coordinate 826,696,378, forward strand.
AATTGTATTCGAATTTTATGGAAATACCAAAATAAATTAGTGAATCAATGTACCTATAGTGGTGCACATGACCACCATGAAACAATCATAAATTTTTACAAAAACCCTAATAATTGGGAATAACAAAATCAAGAATAGAAGTATATGATTTATAAGAGCTGGAACTATATCGTTGATAAAATATAGGAGTATAACCTGGTAGGTGCTGATCTGATGGACGATGTGGGGATTGGGAGGTCCTTCTGCAAGAAATCGCTCCAGGAGGACACGAGGTGAATGCTTCTGTAATGTGGGGAGGCCGCTGGCTCGATTTGGTATTTGGGGCTTTTTTTTCCCAACAGTTTTTAATAACCGTTGGGAAAGAACAACCTTTCCCAACGGTTCAATAGAACCATTGGGAAAACAAGGTTTCTTCACCACTTTTCCCAATGGTTCTAAGAAACCGTTGGGAAAAACCTATCTTTCCCAACGGTTTCCATATAACCGTTGGGACAACAAGGGTCCTTCACCACTTTTCCCAACGGTTCTTAAGAACCATTGGGAAAAACCTATCTTTCCCAACGGTTTCATACAACCGTTGGGAAAACTATGCATTGAGGGGTTTTTCCCAACGGTTTATAGAAACCGTTGGGAAAGACATGATATGCCAACGGTTCAAAGAACCGTTGGTACACAACTTTTGGGAAAGATCCCTTTTCCATTAGTGAATATTAAATCAATTTGAATAGTACTAACTTTAACAACCCAACTCGAGGTAAACCAAAAGAATTGAGAACATGGATGGATTATTCTATATATTTTCCACCACAACTTCAGGTTCACAATCAACTCTTAAAATTGATCTATTAGAGTCATCAAAATAAATAAATGGATTGGTTCTAATGGAAGTAGGTAAAGTGTCAATTCCATCATCACCATCATCAAAAATATATCTTGGAATTACTTCAACTATGACCCCCAATTCAGGTTGAAGTAGGTCTTTGACATAAAAAACTTGTTTACCCATTGATGCCAATACATATGGTTCTTTGGTTTGAAAGAGTGTGACTCGTATTAATTACTCAAAATCCACAATAATTAATAAATGTTCCATGTCTCATCATTGAATCAAACCAATGTCATTTCATCATCGTGACTCGTCCATGAGAGTAATAATCCAATATTATTATTTTTTCAACAACTCTATAATAACCCACATTTTCAAATTGTGGTATACTATTTGATGCAATGGCATAACAATCTGTTGTGGTAGTAACCATAACACCATCATGTTGTGTTATAATGTTCTTTTCTCATTCAATGACAATAAATTTGTACCCATTGCTAACAATTGATTTACAGTCATGAACCACGGTATTAGGATGAAAATCCAAAGATCTTATTTCCTCAGAGACAGAGTCAGTGGACAAACTCAATACCTAAAATATAAATGAATATTAAACTTAATTAAATATTGATTTAATTATTTTAAAAAGTAATATTTTTTACCTTCAATTTTAACCAATAAGAAAACTCTATGCTATGCAAAGTCTCCCTCCTTCTCAAAGATAAAGAATGATGAATTCTATTTATCATTGTTTTATGTTCTTTGTAGATAAAAAATATGAATAGTTTAATAGATATATATATTAGATATACATATTCAATTTAGTTACCTGATGTATTCATCGAACAAATCACAGTTGAACAAAACTGTGTGATGTGCCATCTCCCGCTCTTCAAGGCTTAATGTCTTCAATGTATATGATCCAGGAATTCCTCCTGTTTGAGGAAGTGATGGAAAACTGGGTTCAATTTTCTCATACAGTTCTTCTTCATTTCTCATTGGTCTGTTCATTCTTGTAGTAAGGTCAGATAAATACATTAAGCAAAAATCCATACATTCTTGAGCCAAGTAACAGTTCATGATAGAAACCTTCGGGATGATTCCTATTTCGGACATAAGACTTTAATGTGTACATATTTATTTTAGTTGGATAAATCCAACGAAAATAAACAGGTCCTCCGAGAAGTATTTTAGTGGGAATATGGACAGTGAGATGCATCATGCACGTGAAAAATGATGGAGGAAATATTTTTTCCAATTTACACAAAATTAATGAGGCGCCTGTCAACATTTTTTGCAAGAAATACTTGGACAAATTCTTAGCACAAAGATCTCTAAACAAATGGCACAACCGAATAACAGTCACCCTTACATTATTGGACAAAAGATGACGGATTTTTATTGGAATCAACTCATGAAAAAGAACGTGACAATCATGAGTCTTCAAAGATTTTAGCTTCAACTCTCTTCTGTTGACCTATTTAGATATGTTGCTTGAATTTCCATTGGGATATCTAATAGTCTCTAATACTTCCAGAAATTGTTTTTTTTTCGTAGGTGTCATCACATAAGAAGCACATGGAAGTTTCCATTTATTTTCACTGATACACACAGGATGCAATTCTGGTCTGATGCCTCAATCCACCAAGTCACGCTGAGATCGTAAATCATCTTTTGTATTTCCCTTAACATTTAGAAGTATCGAAAGCAACATTTCACATATATTCTTTTCAATGTGCATTGCGTCTAAGAAATGACGAAAAAAATTGGTTGACTAATAAGGCAAATCAAAAAAAGATACTCCTCTTCCTCCAATTGTAATAGGTTTCAGTGGAAACATTCTTTCTCTTTCCAGATTTCATTTGACCATTCCCGAATGAGAAACTAAAATCTTTCAATTCATTAAGCACGTCAGTTCTAGACATACGCTGAGGTGGATCATCGGTCTCTATGGTATTATCAAATCTTTGACGATTATTTCTATATGGATGGTCCATTGGCAAGAATTTTAGATGTCCCATAAAACTAAAACTACAGCAACGTTTCAGTATTCTGGATCGTTTATTCTTCATACAAACAGGACATGACAGTTTTCCCTTCGTGCTCTATCCATAAATCATTGCATAAGCCGGAAAATCATTGATCGTCCACATAAGTGCAACACGAATTTGAAATATGTCTTTCGAATATGCATCGTATGTGCGCACACCCACATCCCAAAGAAGTTTCAACTCTTTTATTAAAGGTTGCATGCATACATCAATATCAATGCCAGGATTAGAAGGGCTAGATATGAGTATACTCATGAAAGTGAAAGATTTTTTTCATACACAACCATGGGGGAAGATTATAAATGTGTATAAAAACTGGCCATGTGTTGTGCGAAGTAAGCATCTGCCCAAATAGATTAAAACCGTCACATGAAAGACCCAACCTCACATTACGCACGTCAACTGCAAAATCAGGATATCGAGAATCAAATCTCTACTATGAAAATCCATCTACAGGGTGAACCAACTCATCATTAGTCTTATTTCTCTCCGTATCATGCCATATCATTTTTATTGATATTTCAACAGACATAAAAAGATTCTGGAGTCTGGGGATCAATGGAAAGTTCCCCATTACTTTCTGTGGCACGCGGGATGGTGTTCCATCATATTTTAACTTCCAGTGGGATGTGGCACATTTTATACAATCATTTCATTCAACGGTTTTCTCCCATAATAAACTGCAATATTTCAAGAAAGTATGAATTTTGTTTCTTGAAAATCCAAGTTCATCAACTCACTTCCATGTAATATAGTGGTTTGAGGGAATATCTGCATCATCTGGAAGTAAATAGTTCAAGAAGGTAAGAATGTAATTGATTGCTGTATTAGAAATCCCATACATAGTTTTCTTATGAAACAATCGGATTAAAAATTCCAGATTTTTTATTTTATCACATTGTCGATATACTGGAGTCGTGGCAGCATCATTCAATTTTTTCACCCTAGCAATATCATCATTTTCATTATATGTATCATATGTCCTCATATCGAAGTCTTCTTGAGTCTAAAACCTTTATTTTTCATGATGACGAATAAATGGAAACCAGTCATCTAACAAATTCTTCAGTCTAGTCCTTTCATTTCGATCATCAGTAATTTGAGATTTCATTTTCTCCCCAATGTGATACCACACATAGTAGTTTTCTTGAAAACCATATTTGGTTATGTGGTATCTGACTTCCTCACAGCTCAACTAAGGTCTACCAACACAATTGGAACATGGGCAATGTATGTGACCACTATCTGAAGCATTGTGAAATGAAAAATCTAAAAATCTCTCTAAATTGTTTTGAAAATTTCTTGAGATCTGATTGGTTTCATACATAAAACTTCTATCCATTCTGTAAAAAGAATTGTTATAAGTCATTTATTCATAATCAATTCAATAAGATTGAAGTTTAATCGAAAATATATTTAAGTAAACAATAAAGGAAGGAGTTTCTAGTTGATGTAGTGAACTATTAAAACAATGTAAAGATATACTAATTCAGTTATGTGTGCCTAAATTTGAGGTGAGATGTGTTTTGTAATTTTTTTATTTATCACATACAAGAAGACACCATAGACCTGATAGAACATTGTTCAAGATATTAAAAGTGAAGGATTTTCATGAAAGATGCAGAATGTGTAAAGAGAGTTTTTTAAATAAGTTATTGATGCTAAAAAATGGAAATATTGTGAAAAGTTAGTACATTTCATAACACCCAAACTAAAGTCCACAGAAAGTACCATATAACCCTACTAAAAAAAGGAAAACTACCTACCCCACTACCCCAACCGTCCCCAATCCCTTCACATGGATCATCCTTATATCCATTACCCACCTTGAGAAAATATGACTAAACAAACCATTTACCATCTTTGAGTGGGGATACATCTCACCAGCACCTCCATTAGTTGATATGATTCACTAACTACATAAAAGGAGTGGCTATGAAGACTTCAAATCAATTTTATTCATATAGTCATGACACTTGAATTTTAAAATGAAAATAGAAAACAAATCAAACTACACTTATTGGGTATGTCATGCCACACATGTCACCACCTGGTTTAGGTCAAATAAAAATAGAAACAAAGAATAATAGATGAAAAACATTGAAACTAAGTTAAGCCTTACAGATTTGGAGTGTAGAACTAAAAAATTTATTGAATTCATATGGATTTATAGGGAGGATAGAGTTCCTAGCCTATGTAAAGAGAGAGGCATCTAGTTTAGAATCCAAGGGGGACTTCCCCAAGGCTTCCTAAATCATAATCACTATGAATCCAAGGTAGATTTCCCCAAGGTATTCTAAACCAAATCATCATTAATCCAAGGGGGTTTCCAAATGGAATTAAAATCTATGATTTTAACATGAATCCTTGGTTGGTTTCTTTAAGTAATTCCAAATCATTAATCAAAGAACAAGTACTCAAAATTTAAATTAAAATTTATTTATATTCATTTTCAATAGGTCTCATATAAGAGGCACATGCCTCAGGTCCCATTATGTGTTATAGGCATCCCAAATCATTCAATAATTTTCAATAACTCATTCTTGGAACCCCTATGGCCATACCTTTCATTACCCAATTAGTTCCCCAAGTCAAGCACATCCCATGGGTGGATAAAGTTTAGGATCCTACACTAATAGGTTGTTCATGGATCGTAAATAGGTTTAATTTCATAAAGTATATAAAAAACAATTATTTTTAAATTTGAGATTAATAATAAAGTATGTCAATGATACTACACATCATAAAGAACACAAAACAGTGATACTTTAAGGGATATTTTATAAACCATCTTCTATATATTCACAGACATCTACCAATCAAGTATTATTCATTGATTCAATATCAAATAGTGTGAATCATAAATTTTTCCGAAATACCTAGAAATAGGAAATAATGACGTGATCTTTCTAGATAGTGAAATAAATGGAGAAATATTGAGAATAGAAGGATATCTGCTCATAGTTGGGATGAACAACGCTAGAAACGGATAAGATACCTCAACTCACCATGTTAGCTCACAGAGTTTGGTAGAACACACACCATCCATGTCAATTACCTTAATGAGGGCTTCTATGTTGGTATTTAGGAAGAGGTTGAAGGAATCTAACCTAGATGGGGGAGTTGCAGTCGATCGGATGGAAGACCTCGGGTTAGGGTTCACCTATGCGGGGGATTCTGGAAATTAGGGGAAATGTATGCCTCTGCGTGATTGGGGGCCAGGGTGTTGTATTTGGGGGATAATTTTCCCAACAGTTTTTAAAAACTATTGGGAAAAGCATGGACTTTACCAATGGTTTGTATAAACCGTTGGTAAAGGGATAAATTTTTTTATATTTCCCAACAGTTTCTTCAAACTGTTGGGAAATACTTCACTAACTCAACCTTTACCAACGATTTGAATAAACCATTGGTAAAGGACCCCTATACCAACGGTTCTGTTGAATCGTCGGTATAAAAGTGTTGGGAAAACCCAACTTTCCAGTAGTGAGCCAAAGTTCTTAAGGAGAAAAGAAAATGCATCAAATTTGATGTCAGATGGAATGCACGAGGCCAATATGTAAATACCAACAAGGCTATGTTTAGTAGTTACATTGGAATTGTCACTTGACAACGCGTGCTGATTGACATAGATTCATGGAACCATGTTGTGTTCGGGCTGAAAGCTATGATCTGGGAAGAAATTACGGTAACATTATGATATTATTTCTTTAATTTACTAGAAAATAAAATAATGAAACAGTGTCTTAATCTTCTCAATCTCTTGTAGAGTACATTTATAGTAGATGATTTACACAAGAATTATATATTAAGGCTTGCAGGAAGGTGTCATCAAGTTTTTCACACTATTTTAACAAAATGTCACCTAAAAGATTCCAAAGGTAAAATAAAACCGCACCCACCCCTTTTCTACGCTCACTGATATCCCAAGAAGCATGGGATGCATTTATTGGCCATCGTGGGGATGAGAAGTTTTAGGTACATTGTGACTGATAATACGTTGTTTGAGGATACGTGTATTCATAAATTTGATTTTCAATATTACATTTATGAAATAGCAACTCATTACTGAAAATAAGGAACGTGCATCAAAACCAACATACCCCTATCGTAAAGCAAGGATGGGGTACGCTTCACTAGAAAAGAAAATGGTACATATTTTAAATTTACAGTAATATTTTTAGGTTCCAAGGAACAACATCATAATTATCTTTCTATATTTATATGTATATTGATGAGTCTAAAACCAATTACACTTCCATCCCACGTCATGTGCTATGGAAGGAGGAACGTGTGAATAAGGAAGGGAAGCTAGTAGATTAAAACACACAAAAAGTGTGGAAAATATGTGTAAGTATGACATGATAAAAAGATTTGTTTTAAATTGCTATTATATAAAAATAATTAGTTATTTTCCTATATATGACAATCACAGCAATCAGCTACTCCTGTAGCAGATGCAGACCTATTATCGATGGCTTTGAAGCAGCCAAAACAATACGGTCATGTCAGAGGTGCGGGGTTTGGGGTGACACCCTAATTATATTATGAGGAAAAAAACAAATGGATGATAGATATGAAAAAATGAAACAAATGAGAAAAAGACTAGAAACTATTGAAGAATGATTTCAATGGCAGGGAGAGTTTCTAGAAACTTGTATGGGTGGGAAGCAAGGAGAAGACACAACTCAGGAATAACCAGTGCATGAAGATCCCACCCTACCCCCCACCAGCTTTGAGGCGAGCCATTCCCCTCAAAGAATTGTCTTAGCCATGGTAATCAATATTCTAATAATTATTCCCATGAAATGTGAATCAGAAAAACACTGATACTTTTCCTGTATTGATCTTATATAGGGTGATAATGAATGTGATTTATATCTGTCAACACCCACCTATCACCTTGTAGCGAGGGCTACGATGTTCAACACCCCAGAGAACAAGCTGTATAATAGACCACTTCTGAAAGATCATCTGAAAGTGATGATTACCGTATCTCATGATCCAAATGCAGAGCTACCTATTCCACTTGATGACGATGATATTCATATGGTTGAAAAGGATATTGGGACATTCATTTCATATCCATCACAACTTGTAAGAGTAAATGTGGACAAAGAGGTATTTATTTCCATTTTTTTCAAGATAAACCTTTAACAATTAATGAAAAAAGGGTCTTAACCAATGAATGTTATTATAGATGGAGAAAGGGAAGGGGTGACAAGAAACATCGGTTAAAAAGAATCTAAAGTATTGAACAACCGATCCCAAAGAGCTACTGAAAGCACAATAACACCACATGTTCTCTATCCACATTTACTAGCATTGAAGACTCATGTGGATACGAAGCTAAGAGGTGGTAGTAGTCATATAGTGGTTTTTAAAAAGAATATATACGGAGAGGAAATTTAATATTTCGTTGCTGCTGAAAATGTAAATGAGATCCTTGAATATGGTTGGCTAGGTGTCACATTTGTAAATTTATATATGAGGTATGTTTTCATGAATTGATTTTCTAAAAGCTGATATAATGTGAAAATTATGACTAAATGTATTTTATATTATTGACAGAAATATATATGAAAAATGGTTGAAGGAATTTTCCCATGAGCCAAAATTCGGACTCGTTAGTCCTCATACCACATCAACACAAATAACAAAATTAGAGCCATCAAAAAATGATGAAATAGTGAATAGCTTGCTGAAAACATTTAAAAGAAAGATTATGGATGAAATACTCTTTCTAATACCAACCATGTAGGGGTAAAAATATACGATTAAATCATATCAATTATATTTTCACTTCTTTTATTACTTATTCCTTTTTGAGTTTTTAGGAAATATTGGCTGCTAATTGTGGTGAACTTGGATACTCCAAAGATTTATTTTCTGGATTAAATGCAAGGGTATCCAACAAACCGACCACACATGATAGAGTTTGTGAATCTGTAATACACTAAATCCTACATTTTAGGTTTAAACATAAAGTAATATAATTTATGTTATCTTTCACTGGGGATTATGTTATAATAGAGCGGTGTATCATTATCATATAAAAAATGGAATGAGGACAGGGGCTAAGCATAAGGAGGCGAGCAAGTACTATGTCTGGACAAATATCAGGGTATATATAATAAAATTTCACTATCCAAACACATATCAACACAAGTTACTTATTCTCCTAATGATCAGATTTTTTGAAGTGTCTAAAAAAACAAATGACAATGATTACGGTTATTATGTTTGTAAATTTATGAAAGAGATCATTTTTTATCAACAAACTAGCATCCCTAAAGAGGTATTTTCAAAAACAACTACTATTTCATTTAAATTATTTATTAATTCTTTATTTATATATTTTGTAGTAATATTATGACTGTCGAAAAGCCTCATACTCACAAGAAAATATATATTTGTTCAGAAATTAATGGGCCACATACCTAATGTAATATTGTACACAAATATCATGAATATCTGACTTGGGGATGTGTACAATTAGCGGTCATTTTTGAGAGGGATTAAGGGGATCAAAATATGAAACATTGTTGTATGTAAATGTTTGTAGGAAAATTTTAATTATTATTAAATAAAACATCCTTTATTCAATGATTCATTTTCCCATTTTAATAGATGAAATTCACCAGCAACATGTAAGAATGATGAACCACTTTTCTTTGGGCTTTGGATAAGAAAAACCAGTAAAATCACCCAAATAACTTTATATCCAACCAAACACATTTAGATTGTGTTGATACTTTAGGATAATGATACATGGGTCATTTTTGACATGTAAAAGTCAATACTTCCTCAATTCTAGGCATGGTGTGGCCGGTATAACTCAAAGTGTCTTTCTTTTGTTTAAAATGGACAGAATTTTAAGTGAAAACAATAACTGACGTACGAAAATCCAACCAAACGCATTAGGACTGTGTTTATACTTTAGGATAATGATCTATGGGTCATTTTTGATGTTTAAGAGTAAACCCTGCCTTAATCTGAGGCACATTGTGGCCGATATCACTCAAAGTGTCTCTCTTTTGTTTAAAATGGACAGAATTTTAAGTGAAAACAACAACTAACATACAGAAATATGACCAAACGCATTCGGATTGTGTTGATACTTTAGGAGAACGATACATGGGTCATTTTTGATGTGTACGAGTCAACCCTGCCTCAATATGAGGCACAGTGTGGCCGGTATCACTCAAAGTGTCTCTCTTTTGTTTAAAATGGACAAAATTTTAAGTGAAAACAACAACTGATGTGCGAAAATCCAAAAAAAAATGTTAGGATTGTTTTTATACTTTAGGATAATGATAAATGGTTCATTTTTTATGTGTACTAGTCAACACTGCCTCAATCTGAAGCATGGTGTTGCCGGTATCACTCAAAGTATCTCTCTTTTGTTTAAAATGGACAGAATTTTAAGTGAAAACAACAACTGACGTACGTAAATCCAACCAAATGCATTAATATTGTGTTGATACTTTAGGGTAAAGATCCATGGGTCATTTTTTATGTTTAATAGTCAACTCCTCCTCAATATGAGGCACTTTGTGGCCAGTATCACTCAAAATGTCTCTCTTTTGTTTAAAATGGACAGAATTTTAAGTGAAAACAACAACTAACGTACGGAAATCTGACCAAACACATTAGGATTGTGTTGATACTTTAGAGTAACGATCCATAGGTCATTTTAGATGTTTACTAGTCAAAAATGCCTCAATATGAGGCACGATGTGGCCGGTATCACTCAAAGTGTCTCTCTTTTGTTTAAAATGGACAGAATTTTAAGTGAAAACAACAACTGATGTATAGAAATCTGACCAAACACATTTGGATTGTGTTGATACCTTAGAGGAACAATCCATGGGTAATTTTTGACATGTAAGAGTCAACAATTCATCAATCCAAGGCACGGTGTGGCTGATATCACTCAAAGTGTCTCTCTTTTGTTTAAAATGGATAGAATTTTAAGTGAAAACAACAGCTGACATATGAAAATCTGACCAAACGCATTAGGATTGTGTTGATAATTTAGGGGAATGATCCATGGGTCATTTTTTATGTTTAAAAGTCAATATATCCTCAATAAGAGTCATGGTGTGGCCGGTATCACTCAAAGTGTCTCTCTTTTGTTTAAAATGGACAGAATTTTAAGTGAAAACAACAAGTGACGTATGAAAATCTGACCAAATGCATTGGATTGTGTTTATACTTTAGGGGAATGATCCATGGGTCATTTTTTGATGTTTATGAGTCAACATCACCTCAATATGAGGCACGGTGTGGCCGATATCACTCAAAGTGTCTCTCTTTTGTTTAAAATGGACATAATTTTAAGTGAAAACAACAACTGACGTACGGAAATCTGACCAAACACATTCGGATTGTGTTGATACTTTAGGAGAATTATACATGGGTCATTTTGGATGTTTAATAGTCAACCACACCTCAATCAGAGACATGGTGTGATCGATATCACTCAAAGTGTCTCTCTTTTGTTTAAAATTGACAGAATTTTAAGTGAAAACAACAACTGACGTATTGAAATCTGACCAAATGATTTCGGATTTTGTTAATACTTTAGGGGAACGATACATGATTCATTTTTGATGTCTATGAGTCAAAACTGCCTCAATATAAGTCACAGTGTGGCCGGTATCACTCAAAGTGTCTCTCTTTTGTTTAAAATAGACAGAATTTTAAGTGAAAGCAACAACTGACGTAAAGAAATATGACCAAACACATTCGGATTGTGTTGATAATTTATAGGAATGATACTTGAGTCATTTTTTACGTGTACGAGTCAACCCCACCTCAATTTGAGGCACGGTGTGGCCGGTATCACTCAAAGTGTCTCTCTTTTGTTTAAAATGGACAGAATTTTAAGTGAAAACAACAAATGACGTACAGAAACTTAACCAAACGCATTCATATTGTGTTGATACTTTAGGGGAACGATACATGGGTCATTTTTGACATGTAAGAGTCAACTCTGTCTCAATCCAAGGCATGGTGTGGCCGGTATCACTCAAAGTGTCTCTCTTTTGTTTAAAATGGACACCCCCCAACCCCCTGGATGCCCCCAACCCCCTGGACACCCCCACCCCCTGGACGCCCCCCACCCCTCCTAGACCCCACCCCACCACCTAGACACCCCCATCCCCTGGACACCCCCACCCCCTTCACACCACCCCACCCCCTTGGACAGCCCCACTAACCCCCTGGACCCCCACCCCTACCCCCTAGACACCACCCCACCCCCTAGACACCCCCACCCCTCTAGACACCCCCACCCCATGGAAAGCCCCCCAACCCACTGGACACCACCCAACCCCCCTGGACACCCCCACCCCTTAGACACCCACCAACCCCCTAGATGGCACCCCCACCGCTCCTAGACACCACCCCACCATCTAGACACCCCACCCCCTTAGGAAGCCACCCCCACCCCCCTAGACACCACCAAACCACCCTGGATATCCCCACCAACCCTCTGGACCACCCCCACCCCCTGGACCCCCTACCCCTAGAAATCCCCCCAACCCCCTGGACACCCCCCCCCCCGGACACCCCCATGGACACCCCCCCCCCCACCCTGGACAGTCCCCCACCCCTCCTAGACACCACCTCACCACCTGGACACCCCCACCCCCTAGACACACCCACCCCCTTGGACAACCAACCCCACCCCCTGGACACCACCCCACCCCCCTTGGACAGCACCACCACCCCCTGGACCGCCCCACCACCCCCCTAGACACCACCCCACCCACTGGACACCCCCACCTTTCTGGACACCCCCACCCCCTAAAAACCCCCCAACCCCCTGGACACCACCCCACCCCCACTAGACACCCCCCTGGACAGCCCCCCACCCCCTGGACACCCCCACCCCCTGGACACCCACTAACCCCCTGGACAACACCCCCACCCCTCCTAGACACCATCCCACCACCTGGACACCCCCCACCCCCTATACAACCCTACCCCCTTGGACAACCACCCCCACCCCCCTGGACACCACCCCACCCCCCGTGGACAGCCCCACCAACCCCTAGACCGCCCCCACCCCCTTGGACACCACCCCACCCCCTGGACACCCCCACCCCCTAGAAATCCCCCCCCCAACACCCTAGACACCCCCACCCCTCCTGGACACCCCCATGGATAGCCCCCCCCCCCCCCCCCACACACACACACCTTGGACAGCCCCCCCCACCCCCCCTGGACACCCCACTATCCCCCTGGATGCCCCCCCACCCCTTGGATTCCCCCCACCCCTCCTCAACACCACCCCACCACCTGGACACCCCCACCCTGCTGGACAACCCCACCCCCATGAACATCCCCCACCACCCCCTGGACACCACCCCACCCCCCTTGGATAGCCCTATCCCCCCAGACACCCCCATCCCCCCAGACACCCCCCCCCCCGGACACCCCCACCCCCTAGACACCCCCTACCCCCCTTGGACAGCTACCCCAAACCCTTGAACATCCCCCCAAACCTTTGAATTCTGAATTGAATTCTTTATGTATTTAATTAACTTATGAATTATGTGTTAATGGTGTATGGGTGTACTTGTTGTATGGGTATACTTGTTGAAATTACCTTATGAATTATGTGTTAATTTTTTATGGGTATACTTTTTGATATGCTTATTTTTTTGCAGGTCTTGTTTGGCTATACTACTACAGAATTTTATATTATAGCAGGCAGGGCATTTATCAGCGCCTTTTTAGCACTGATAAAGGGAGCCTTTATCAGCGCTAAAAAGGGGATGATAAAGGATACCTTTATCAACACTGAGCTTTACAAAACTTTTTTAGCGCTGTTGAAGCCCATTTTGAGCACTTATAAATGTCGTTTTTGTATTAGTGGTGGCACCTTAATTTGATACATGATGTGCCCGATATGACTCAATGTGTCTGTTATCAGTTTAAAATCGTTATTTTAGTTCAAAAAGTGTCACTCACTAAAAACCAAGAAAACACACTTTGATTTTATTGATGATTTAATAAATAGATTCATAAGACATTTTTCACATTTAAGAATTAGTCTCATGTAAAACTGATACACGATGTGATCGGTATGAGTCAAAGTGGGTGTTTTGAGTTTAAAATGACATTTTAGTAAAAAAGACAAGTGACGTACTCAAAAGATAGTAAAATAATTTGTATTATTTTGATACTTTAGAAAAATATACATAATTCATTTGAGATGTATATAAATCTGTTGCATTTCAATGTGATGCATGGTGTGACCAGTATGACTCCAAGTGCATCTTTTTATTTAAAATTGACATTATTTTTAGTAAAAAGGACAACTGAACTACCCAAAATCAAGAAAACACAATTGTATTATTTTGATACTTTTGTAAAATTATCCATAAGTCATTTATCATGTATAGTAATCAACTACACATCATTATTAATTACAATTTTCCCTAGATGGTTGTAAATGCATTTTTAGTGTTTTAAAATACTAAAACGTGCATGGAACGGTAAAAACCATATAAAATGACATCATATTGATGTGAAGTCATGGGAAAACCACCATTGTATTGTTTTTTATAAGTAATAATATAAAAAATTTCAATATGACATGTGGTGTAGTCATAATTACCTAGAAAACACTTCTTAAAGGTACAAAAGCCTTTAAAAACAAGTACCGCAGGGGTCAGAATCTAACAAATGACATTGGATTACCCTGAAATCAGAGGAAATAGATTGTAGATTGAATTGTAAAATATAGGAACCAACAACATGTCATTCCAAATTACTATTTTCCTGGGATGACCGTAAATGCATTTTTAGTGTTTTAAAACACTAAAACGTGTGTGGGATGGTCAAAACCATATAAAACAACCTCATATTGATGTGAAATCATGGGAAAACCATCGATGATTTGTTTTTAACGTGTATTTGTAGATAAAACATCAATATGATATGCGGTGTGATTGGAATTTTTCAGTAAACACTTATTAAAGGTACAAAAGCCTTTATAAACAAGTGTTGAGGGGTCAAAACCAGGAAAACGATGTTAGATTTCCCTGAAATCAGGGGATAATGAATGTAGATTGAATTTTGAAATTTAGGAACTGACAAAATATCATTTCAATTTATGATTTTCCCATGATGTCCATAAATAAATTTTTAATGTTTTAAAATACTAAAACATGTTTGGAATGGTCAAAAACATAAAAATGACCTCTGATTGATGTGAAATCGTTGGACAACCATTGTTGAGTTGTTTTTGAAATATAGGACATGTTGTGTTATCAAAATCTTTAAAATTACTTTATTAAATAAAGTTCAAGCACACCGCACATCACTTTAAAAATAAATTAGAATATTTACTTATCCCTTTTTATTTTCAAGTGTTGAATCTTATCTTAAATAGGTAAGTTTGTAATTTCAAAGTGTTTCGCATTGTATATTATTTGTTTTAAGTTAAAATTTATTCTTTTTTATTAAGAAAATAAAAAAATTTATGTGCAACATTCTGAATATATTCAGTGTCTTTTTTCTTTCGCATTTCTTTTATTAAATGTAATGGTTTTCATTGTAGGTGGAATATGTCGGCAGTAGGTAGGA
The DNA here is from genome assembly GCA_963277665.1 of Viscum album. Taxonomy (NCBI): domain Eukaryota; kingdom Viridiplantae; phylum Streptophyta; class Magnoliopsida; order Santalales; family Viscaceae; genus Viscum; species Viscum album. The sequence goes on from OY728132.1 coordinate 826,711,858, forward strand.
GGTTGACCATTCTGATCCATGACATTCTTCTTGAATTCTACTATAATTCTGATTTATTATGTTTAGTTTTATTTTTTTTTCTTTTTTGTTATAGTTGATGAGATGACTTGGTTGATTTTAGCTCATGAGATGATGTGGATACAGATAGATGCAATAGAAGTCGTGATGTGGATATATATTGGGCATGAGTTTTTGTTGGAAATATTTTATATGTATATATTGATGACCGAGGTATTGGTTAACAGATGTATGGGTTGAATGAGACTGAGGTTATGGTGACTGTCGATGTTTTTATATATGACTATGGATGTATGACGTATATATGATGGGTTTATCATATATTCATGTTTTAGTTTATTGCATGTTAGTTTTTTATATTTATAGTTTTATATTAATTTTTTTTAAAAAAATTATTTAGTGGTGGTTTTTAGTAATCACCACTAAATACATTAAATAAAATATGTTTCGCGGTTGTTAGGATTAACCGCTGCTAATATGTTTAGCAGTGATTAGTTTCATTTTATTTATATTTACCCCAAATATTTTTTAAAATAAAATAACCACCGCTAAATAAACATGAAACTACCTCTAAATGCTCTAAAATCTATACATAACAAAACCGCCACAAAATTAAAAAACCACTTCTAAATGACTAGCAACCATGAAATACACATCAGTTTTAATAACCGTAGCTATACTATTAAACTGTGGTTTAAACCACTGTTATTCTACAAAAAAACCACTGCTAATGACCTTTTTTGTAGTGATTCATACATGTCTTAAATGACTTATGGATTTTTTTCCCAAAGTATCAAAACAATCTGAATGTGTTTTCTCATCTTTGAGTATGCCACTTGTCTTTTTTACTAAAATATCAATTTTAACTAGAAATATGATCTTTAACTCATATCGACCACATCATGTATCAGTTTAATGTGATAATGATTCCTACATGTCAAAAATTATTTATGAATAATTTTCCTAAATTATCAAGACAATCTGAGTGTGTTTTCTCAGTTTTCAGTACGTAACACTCTTTGAACTAAAATGTCGATTTTAAACTGATAACGGACAATTTCAGTTATATCAAGAACATAATGTATTAGATTGAGGTTTGTCTGATTTATAAACATCAAAAATGACTTATGGATCATTTTCCTAAAGTATCAAAACAATATGAATGCGTTTTATTGGTCTTGAGTATTTCACTTGTCCTTTTTACTAAAATTGATGTCAATTTTAAATAAAAATATGCACTTGGAGTCATACCGGTCATACTGTTCATCAGATTGAGGTGTGGCTGAATCCTACACATCTAAAATTACTTATAGATCAGTTTTTTAAAGTATGAAAACAATACAAATGTGTTCTCTTGGTTTTGAGTACGTCACTTGTCCTTTTTACTAAAATGTCATTTTAAACCGGAAACACACACTTTGACTCATACTAGTCACATAGTATATTGGTTTGACATGAGAAAAATTCCTACATTTCAAAAATTATAAAGAAAATCTGAGTGTGTTTTCTTGGTTTTTATTGAGTGACACATTTTGAACTAAAATGTCAATTTTAAACTGATAATGGACACTTTGAGTCATATAGGGTACATTGTGTATCAGATTGAAGTGTGTCTGATTCTTACACATCAAAAATGACTTAAGAATTATTTTCCTAAAATATCAAAATAATCTGAATGTGTTTTCTTTGTTTTGAGTAGGTTAGTTATCATTTTCACTAAAATTGATGTCAATTTTAAATAAAAATACGCACTTAGAGTCATATCGGTCACACCATGTGTTAGATTAAGGTACAAATGATTCTTGAACATCTCAAATGACTTATGTATTGTTTTTATAAGGTATCAAAATAATTTGAATTCATTTTCATGGTTTTGAGTACGTTAGTTGTCTTTTTTACTAAAATGTCATTTTAAATTAAAAACACTCACTTTGAATCATATCGGTCACATCGTGTATCATTTTGATGTGAGACCATTTCCTACACATAAAAAATGATTTAAGAATATTTTTCTAAAATTATCAAGACAATATGAGTGTGTTTTCTCTGTTTTCAGTGAGTGATACTTCTTAAACTAAAATGCCAATTTTAAACTGATAACGGAAATTTTGAATCATATCAGGTACATCGTGTATCAGATTGAGGTTTGGATGATTTCTATAGATAATAAATGACTTATGGATCATTTTTCTAAAATATCAAGACAATATGAATGTGTTTGCTCCATTTTGAGTAGGTCGATTGTCTTTTTTACTAAAATTGATGTCGATTTTAAATAAAAAGACACACTATGAGTCATACCAATCACACCGTGCATATGATTAAGGTGTGGATGATTAATACATATCCCAAATGACTTATGGATCATTTTACTTAAGTATCAAAACAATCCTAATGTGTTTTCTTGGTTTTGAGTACGTCAAATGTCATTTTAAAATGAAAACACGCACTTTGACTCTTAATGGTCACATCGTGTATCGGTTTGACATGAGAATAATTTCTAAACATCAAAAATGATTTATGAATCATTTCAATAAATTATAGACACAATATGAGGGTGTTTTCTCATCTTTTAGTGTGTGACACCTTTTGAACTAAAATGTTGATTTTAAACTGATAACGAACACTTTGAGTCATACCAGACACATCGTGTATTAGATTGAGGTGTGGCTAATTAATACACATAAAAAATGAATTATTTATCATTGTATGAAAGTATTAAAACAATCTGAATACATATGCTCAGTTTTGAGTAGTTTAGTTGTCCTTTTTACTAAAATCGATGTCAATTTTAAATAAAAAAGACACACTTGGAGTCATACCAGTCACACCATGTGTCGGATTGGTGAAGATGATTCCTATATGTACTAAATGAATAATGGATCTTTTTACTAAAGTATCAAAATAGTCCAAATGTGTTTGATTAGTTTTGAGTACATCACTTGTCTTTTTTACTAAAATGTCATTTTAAACTGAAAACACACACTTTGACTCATACCAGTCACATCGTGTATCAGTTTGATGTGAGTCATTTTCCTAAATTATAAATCCAATAAAAGTGTGTTTTATTTATTTTTAGTGAGTAACCCTTTTTGAACTAAAATATCAATTTAAACTGATAACAGACACATTGATCCATAAAGGGTACATCGTGTATCAGATTAAGGCGTGGCTAATTCTTACATGTCAAAAATGACTTATGGATCATTGTATTAAAGTATAAAAATAATATGAATATGTTTTCTCATTTTTGAGTATGTCAGTTTTCTTTTTTACTAAAATTAATTTTAATTTTAAATAAAAAGAAGCACCTGGAGTCATACTGATCATATCATGTTATATTGAGGTGAGGTTGGTTCCTACATGTCCCAAAGTCTCAAAACAATCCTAACTACCAATGTTACAAGGATTTCTTTATCAAACTACCAAAACCACATATTGAATCAATGTTCTTAGCTAAAAAACCTTTTTCATCTAAGAATAATAATTCAATATGGAGTGTTGTCGTTCAAGAAAGAAAGGAAATGGAAAGCGTGGTAACATTGCCAAAAAGGAAAATTTTATCTATTTTGTGACTTGTTTTAGATAGTTGAAAGTAAAATATGACTTCCTAAAAGATATGTTAAAAAAACTAAATAAGTATTATATAAAAATGATAATGAAATTAACTTACAAATATTAGATAAAATGATGAAAAATTTAGTTAAATAATTAGTTTGAATTAACATTTTCATGATGGTTTTATACATTCTTGATGAATTTTCTTGTTGTAATTATCTCAGTTACAGGATCAAAGTCCAATCTATAATGAGCATTAGTAGCTTTGAACAAATTACCCCAACTTGAACAAAATAATCTACCTGTATAAGAAAACAATTATTATATGAGTAATATTAAAAAGAAATAAATTAAAAATTAATATGAAAATATAAATTAATTCTATGGATAATGATTTTACTGTGTAAATATCAAGATTACCTCTATGATTGAGCAATAGAGGTAACTTGAAGGAAAGTGATAAATGCCAACACTAATGGTGAAAAGGTTTTGAGAGAGAAGAAATCTTTGAAATTTTTGGTGTATAAAGGCATGAAATATGGAAATAAATATTCTAAAATAAAGAAATTGTGAAAATATGACTTCCCAAAAGATCTGTGAAAAAAACTAAATAAGTATTAGATGAAAATGATAAGGAAATTAACTTACAAATAGTAGATAAAATTATGAGAAAATTAATTAAATAATTAGTAGGAATTCACCTTTTCATGATGGTTGTATACATTCTTGACCCACTTCCTTGATGTTATTATCTTAGTTATAGCCTTGAAGTCTAATCTCTCATGAGTATGTGCAACTTTGAACTAACCAACCCAACATGAATACAAGAATCCACTTGTATAAGAAAAAAAATTATTTTGTGAGTAATACAAAAAATAAATAAATTAAAAATAAATATAGAATAATTCATTAATTCTATGGACAATGATTTTACTATAAAAACATAAAGATTACCTCTGTAATTGATCTGTGGAGGTAACTTGAAGAAAAGTGATAAATGGCAACACTGTAGGGGTAAAAAGTTTTTGAGGGAGAAGAAGTCTATGGAAGTTTTGGTATATAAAGGCATGACCGATGGATATAAATATTCTAAAATAAATAAAATCTATAAGGAATAATGAAAATTAAACCAACATTTCATTATATAAATTTTCATCAAAATAGATAAAGTGTGTCATAACATTACCTTTACATCTTCCAAAAGGGTTTCCTTTGTTATAGTTTGTTCTTCCACATGATTGGTAACATAATCATGTACAGAATACTTTGTCTGCATGATTAGTCAAACATTTAATTTAGATTATGTTAATACAGTAGAGAAAAAATAATATTATAATAAAAAGCATAATATATTATTATTTTTTACCTTCTCACTGAACTTTCTTTATTTTTTTAAAGGTTTTAGGGGTTTGGTTCCTCTATTGAGAATCCAAATCCTCTCCTTTTAGTCCCATATAATGTAAAATACATTTCCTACATTGGGAACAACATGAACTAATTTCAATCACCCAATGAAAGGGTCATCCTCAATTGAATTTTCATCTGAACCAACATTTGTTTTAGTCATCAGCAGGATAATAAATAAATTCTTGTTTGCTAGATCTAATAAATAAAATACTTTCATTTCTTATGATTCCATTATGAGTGACTCATATTTTTCCCCTTCCACACTAAAATTCACCTTCACGAAGCCCATCTCATCAACTTTCACTGCACTCATATTATCAACCCATTTACAATGGAAAATCAACACTTGAAATGTTATATAATCTAACTCTTATATATATTCGATGATGCCAAAATATGACATATTTTCATAAATTCAATTTATATCCTTGGAACCATATATGTGCATCGCTTCTGCCACAAGCGTAACACCATTGTTTGGCATCATACTATAGTCATTGTGTTCTTTTGTATAGAACATATAATTATTTATTAAAAACCAGCGTAAGATATCACATTTATATTCGGTCCCCTAGCTTTCCATTGAAGTCGTTCGATAACTGAATTCGTATTTTTAGATAACTCCTTATAAATTTGATCTCAAAACCATCCTATAAACTATTTATTATGTGTATTTGACATACATCCTTAATCCCTTAATGGATTCAAATCTCTAAGATTTTTTGTGGGATTTATTGTATGGATTGACATATTCACTATTATGAATGATGTAAATGTGCGCTTTCTCCTACTCTGTCAAGGTAATTGTAACAAAATCTCGTTTAGAAATCCATTATCCCAAAAGGTGTTTTTTGTGATGAGACTTTCAAAGACCGATGCTTTAAACATATGATAGGTAATCGGTACATAATTCCACACCTTCTTCAATAATATATCATTCTACAATACAATCTTCTGGACGAATTTTATTTTTTACATACCCTTTCAAAATATTCATATACTATTCAATGGGGGTATATCCATCTATAATGAACATGACCACATAGTTGAACCTCTATAACCAAGTGAACCATCAGGTGGACCATTATATCAAAGAATAATGGTGGAAGAACATTTATAATTCACATAATATGATTCCAACATCCTTATTCATGATTGAAAACTTCACCGGGTCTACAACTTTACTATATATGGATTTGAAAAAGAATTAAAGTGTAGTTAATATATTATATACACTTTGAGGTAGAATGTAATAGAAATAAACAAGAATAAAATATTTCATAAAAACATGATAGTTGTGTGATTTGAGTCCCTTTAACTTCAAATTATTCATTTACATGACAATCTTGATATTTGATGAATACCCCTCTAGAACTTTTATACTATTAAGGAAAAGAAGAAATTAAAAAATTTCCTATATGGATAGAGTGTAAACTGTTGGAGGAAGAAAATTCCACCCTTTACCCTTCGACAGTGCTAACTCTTCCCTTATCACCATGTCAACCATGTATAACCTATCCTTGATGTCATCTTTCATTTTTTTAGGAACATTTACTAACGTTCCAATAACACTATCAAATACATTTTTTTTCTACATGAATGACATCAAGAAAATGTCTGACATAAAAAAAATTCCAATATTATAATTCAAAAAAAATGATATCTTCTTCCAACTTAATTTTTTAAGGTTTTTTCTAAATGGTTAACCAAAAATAGTGTCAATATCTTTTAATTTATTGAATAGTTAATCACTTGTTACTAGAGATGGTGTTGTACCTTGTTCGACATTCCCGTCAAATTATGTAGTCTAAGATCATCATTTATTTCATCAAGGTAAAAATTTATGATGTCTTAGAAACAAAGATTTTGAGAAATGTTTTAACTAAACTTTGTGTGTGAGTTATTCACAAATGGTACACCCCAACATTCCTTTAATTCTATAGCCTGATAAATTTCCATAAGCGGGGAAGTCATTTATCACCCCGTACAACATGGCCCTCAATGTGAATTATTCACTTCTATGAGCATCATACATTTTAACACTTGTATCCCACATCAATTTTAGTTCTTCAATCAATGGATCCAAATAGACATCAATATCATTATCAGGTTTCTTTGGTTCAGATATAAGAAGAGACAACATAATGTATTTTCACTTTATGCATAACCATGAAGACAAATTATAATTTACCAAATTGATGGGCCATGTACTATGAGTACTAATATTTACACCAAAAGGAATTATTCCATATATAGATAACGTAAAATGAAAGTTTCTCATATCATCTCCAAATTCAGGATACTCATAATCGATTTTCTTCCACTAAGGAGAATCTGTTAGATGATGTAGGTTCCCTTATTTAATTCTTGTATTTGTATACCATGTCAATAGTCTTGTGGTTTCCTAACATTCATATAGTCTTCTAAAATTTTTAATGGTAGGAAAGTACCATACAGATTTTGAAGGACATGATTCATTTTTTTGTATCGATCTATATCACACTTAGGGAATTTTATGAGCGATTCATGGTCTTTACGAAACAATATGAAATCATTTGGACAAACATGTATTTTTAGAGATCATTCCCATTAAACATAACATTGTTTTTATCATCATATGATCAACATGGTAGTTCATTTTCTTCTAGTAGCATATTATTCAGAAGACCAAGTAGTTCTATAAAGACGGTGTCACTCCATCTGTTTCCATCTTTCATATTATATTAATTCAACATAGTTTACAATGTTGTGTATTTAGTACAACCGGTATACAATGGTCTCTTAACACAACTATTTAACTTCTAAAACAACTTTGGAAAATCACTAATTTCATCTTCAATTTCCATTATCATTTATTTCATGCGATCTTCATCATCATTTACATTGGTATTAATATCAAATGATCAATAAACCACAGTATCATCCCAATCAGTGTGCATGTTTAGTTATTACCCATGTTTAGTCCAAAATTTATAGCTTTGGTCCATTCCATAACAAATCAAATGTTCTTTTAACTCTTCCAAACTAAATTTTCTTGAATAAAAAAAATGAAAACATAGATAAAGGATTTGAGAAGGGTCGTATGCATTCTCTATTACAAACTTTATGGAATCCTTAACTTCATATTCATACTCTTTTTCCAAACAATTAGAGCGAATCCATTTTCGATTCATATCCATCTTATTGGGTTCATAAAATATTAATTTTGTATAATAAATAAATAAATACACATAAGATATTCATTATCAAAGGTGAAAGTTATAGATAATTCTAATAAGGTAAACCCAACATTTGATTGTTTCAAATAATTTCAGTATGATTTTAATAAAATGGGTAATTGAATTTAATAAAAAAATTATTCCACTATGGTAGGTGTTATCCTCTGAATTCATTCAGAGGTGAAAGTTATATATAACTATCATCCTCATCAACTCATGTCCAAAACAGTTATCATTGCATTTTGTTATTTGACACTCATCCTCCATCTCTTGTGGGAATGCACCTATGTTTATTGAAATACTTTAAGCAGTATTCATACATGGTATGGATACTACTCAAAGAAGTAAAATAAACATAAAAGAGATGAGGGATGAGTCTCAAGAAACAAATTTCAATAATAACTGTTCGGGAGATGAAGCTGATGGGGATGACAGTTGTACTCCATTGTGTTCTCTAAAAGGGTAATGCCTCTCATTTTTAAGAATTACACCATTGGCACTAGTTATTAACTTATGGCCTATTGAATGTGAGATTTGGGGGAAATACATGTTCTTGTATGTGATTCAAGCGGTATCAGAGGGGACATGTTATGATATATGAATCCTTGGGGCCTCTATGAATTCTATATTTATAGGATAAATCCCAATTTTAATACTTTCAATCCTCTAAATAAGACTTGTCCTACCTCTATTAAAATGATCTATCAAGTATTTCTTAAATCCCCTAAACAAATGAAAATATAATATAGGCAATTAATAAGTAATAAGAAACCCAAATATGATGAAAAATAATAATAAAATTTCATTCCATAAACTAGAAGATATAAAAATGTATTGATAAAACATTTTAACAAATAAAGAGTTATTTTATATACATGGATAATAATCAGAGAATCCTAAGGGCAGAACCAATACATGTAGACCTAAGATGATGAATACCTAAAAATAAATTCTAATAATTATTCCAACATATATAGAAATTGATAACCTCCATTCTATTTTTTAGAATAAGAGATATAACAACCTAAGGAATTATTACAATTAATATTAATGGTATATCAAATATTTGAAAACATCTAAAAATTATAATTTCAATTTCAATTAAAAATATATTAGGAATAACAAAAAATAATTTTAGGAAAATAATATACCTAATAACGATAAAGGTTTTAAACATCTCAAAATTCTTAGCTGATAAATTGATTCAAGAATTATGTCTAGATAGGTTCAAAATAAGAATTATTTTCTAGCACACGAAGAAAAGGCTTTATAATAAAATTTCATTTTCATGGCCATTATGGGTTATATGGTGATTTTTGGTACATAGTATAAGATTTTAGTCATAATGAGATAAATAGTAGTAATTATGGAAGATATAGAGATTTTAAGTTAAAGGGGAGATGAACCACTATTACAAAAATAGTTTCAAAGTGAGAAGAATCTTCATAAGTAAAATTGGATGATGAATTTCAACCATTGAATGAACTATATTAAATATGTGAAAAATTAAACGGTTGTAAGAATGATCTTCAAGATTTTCTAAAAAAATAGATGAATGTGAAGAAATAATCAGAAATCTATTATATGAAAAAGAATAGAATGTAATAGGAATTTATTATTGATGTCACACTAAAGGATTTACAAAATAAACATCCTTTCATATTAGATATTGGGTGTTCATCTCACATATGATAGGTAAATTGATGTAATTAAATATTTTTGATAAGTTCAAAGGGTACTTATTATTTTAGGAATGGTGGATCTCTTAAGATAAATTGTATGCATTTAAAAGATATTGGAAAAAAAGAAATGTAAAAGAATGATTTTTTTTAGATGAATTAATAATTAAAATCATAAATTATAGATTTAAATGAAATAACCTGTGGAGTTTATTCACTATGATATATATGGACCCTCAAAGTATAAATCAATACATTGTGATGAGTATTTCATTTCACCCATTTATAATTATACTCAGATCATATGTATTATGTTTAAGTCATATATATATATATATATATAATGTTCTAAAGGTGATTATAATTTTAAGAATAATTATTAAGAATGAGTTTCATTATGTGGTAAAGAAGTCTATATTATATTATGACATTGTTGTCAAAGGTGTGTGCCTCAACGCACCTTGGCGTGAGGTGAGGTGAGGCACGCCTGGTGTACCTCCCCAGTAGTGAGGCAGTGTGACCTCACTAAGGCATGCCAAAGGCGAATGCCTTGTGCACTAAAGGTGCGTGACTTGTGCACCAAATTAAGAGGCGTTATAGTGTAAGGTGCTGTAAAGGCGCACCACCTGCTGCTAAAATTAGGGGGAACAGGGTGACGGAAATCATGGGTACAAGGGCGGAAAAAATCAAGGGTGACCTGATGGAAATCGAGGGTGGCGGCAGAAAAAATGATGAAAAAAATCATAAATATATATTTCCAAATATGCAATCAATGAGTGAGGAGGATGAAAAAATAATATACCCTGGATTGAAGCTTTGAATCATCTGAGAGAAAGTAGATATATCACAAAACCTAGAATTCATTTGATCCTTGGATTTGTTTGACCCTTGAATCGTTCGAGCCTTGGATTTGAGCCTTGGAATTGTTCAAGCCTTGATTCATGCTTGGATTCGACGAGGAGGAGTGTCGGTAGTAGGTGGATTCTGTGGAATGCTTTGGATATCGCCGCTGATTCACAATTTCTAGGGTTCTTAAAATAGATCGTGACACTTTTATCAGCACTTCTAAAAAAGCGCTGATAAAGATCCCTTTTATCAGTGCTAAATTAATAAGTGATGATAAAGATTAGTTTTATCAGTGCTTATTACGTAAGCACTGATAAAGGATTTATAATTAGAATTATAAATAAACAAATTTGTAAATATATTTATATCATTATATATATATATATAATAAATAAATATAAATATAAATATAGTAAATGTATTCATTATTTACATATATTTATTGCAATTTTATAATTATTTAAATATATAATTATAAATTTATAATTATATAAATACTTTTAAAAAATATTATTTATATATTTACATCATTATATATATTTATATAATTATATATATATAATTATATATTTATATAATTATATATATATAGTAAATATAGTAAATATATTAATTATTTAATTAAATTTATTATAATTTTATAATTATTTAACTATATATAATTATTTATTTATAATTATATAAATACTTTTTTAGAAAATAATATTTATTTATAATTATAAATATATAAATGCATAAATATAGTAAATATATATATTTATAAAATTTATTAATAATATATTTTTAACATTATTAATGAATATTTAATTTTAAGTGCATGCATGTTAAAAATGAGTGAAATTTAATAATTAAAAATGTGTACACTAACAATATTGAAAAAATTTAAAAGTTTTATTAATTAAATATAAATTATTAAAAAAGGGATATATATTGAAATAAATATGAATACAGATTTAAAATATTAAAACATAGTAAATATATATATATAAATAAATAATAGAAATTTATTAAATTCCCAAAAGAATAAAAATAAAAAAAAATATTAAAAATGAATCAGTACCTAACTCCAATAAAATTTAAAATAAATAAATAAAATTTACTGAATAAAGACATGATATAATAAATGTATCATGTTATAATGAAATTCTAAAATGAATACTATAATCTGAATAAATTACATAAAGATTTCATTAATTATATAAATATTTGTGTGTGTGCGTTGTATATAAAAATACATTAATTACATATATATATGTGTAAAATCAATATAACACATGTTTGATATATGTTAAATTGAAAAAAATGACATTCAATTATGTATATTTCTCGATGCAATTAGTCAACATTTTTTATTCATATTAATTTTTAATTATAAACCATTCTTCACTAAATATATGATTATTTGATGTAAAGAATAAATATTTTGTATCATATAAATCATATTTATACACATTAATATATATATATAAATATTTAATATATACTATTTATTAATATTATCAATAATTAATTAATTTATAAAATGTTTTATATTTTTCTTAATTTAATTATTTTTAATTTTTATTTGTTTAATTTTCATTTTACACATATCTATATATTTTATATGTACTATTTATGAGTATTTATAATTTATATATAATATAATCAATTTATTCATTTTTATCAATAATTTTTTAATAATAATTTTTTTTAATAAACTCGTTTTTATTTATTTAATTATTTCATTTTATTCGGGACCTTTATCAGTGCTAAAAAAACATTGATAAAGGAGACCTTTATTAGCACTAAATATAAAGCTCTAATAATGGTTATCCTTTATCAGTGATAAAAATAAAGCGCTGATAAAGGATACCTTTAATTAGCACTAATGAAAAGCACTGATAAAGGTTACCCTTTATCAATGCTTTTTACTAGTGCTGATAAAAGTTAGTGTTGTTAAAGGCATATTCTATAGTAGTAATCAAGGAGATGTTTATGAGGATCATTTCACACATAGGCATCGAAGAGTTGAACGAGAACATGATGTGGAAGTCAGAAGGTTCATAAATAGACAAGACCCCTTGTAAGGAATTAGATGTCGAATGATAAGAATGCTAACTAAAAAGATAAAAGTGACATTGCATGGATTCATTTTAAAATTACAAGGGTAGGCCCAACATGTATGCATGGGAAGAGAAATTTTTTCTATAATCACACTTATTAAAGTCCAAAATTGAACTTAAATGAACCACCCAAATGATCCCATGAATTCAAATATGCTTTCATGAAGGAAATATCCAAAGTCAAAAGTGGTGGGCCTCTTGTCTCTAAATTTATGGTGGAAATATTTGACGTCTTTAGAGTGGCACCACAATGTATTATCAGTGGAAATATTATTACCTAAATCCATGGAAATGTTTAAACAAAGTCAAAAATCTTGGTTTAGGCTTTAGACTTTTGTGAGATAAGCATTTGACATGTGTATCACTCATTTGGATATAAATAGCCACCTTCTTGTACTCCTTAGAGTTTTATTAGGTATTTGAGTTTCTTGTGTTCTTAGGTGAATAAAATCAATACCTATCAAATGAGTGATCACCATATGTGACATCTTTATAATTAGGGTTTTAAGGGTTAAATCTCCATGGTGTCATAATTGATCATCCTACTTCATGTCTAATTTCCCCTTTTTATTTATTATTTACATCTTATTTCCTTCACTTCCATCGATTGAATTTCCTCATTACACCAAGGAATACCCTCCATATGGTATCATATCATTTGATATTAGAGCTCGATAATGAAAACTAGGTTTTTAATTTAATATTTCTTTCCTACATTTTCTCCTTCTTTCATTTTGAATCATCATCAATTCTGTATGAAACCTTTATATACCATTGTGACCACTTTTCTTTGAGTCTCTCGATGTATGATATGTCATTTTCGTAGTTAAAAATCTTATATTTCTTCTTGATTAATAAACTGTGAAAATTGACACATATATTTGGAGATATATCCTATTTAATTCATGTTATATATTCACTCTTGTGAAATCTAACTATTGCCAAACTGGATTCCAATCGAGCTTGGAGTTGATTTTATCTCACCCCTTTACTTCATTGCAATCATATTAGTGAATTTTAACATATAAAACTTTTTTACATCGAGCAATATGAATGTAAACTCTTTTCAAATAGTTTATTGGTTGTTGTACTTGTAAAAAAAGAGCAACAAAATAAAAAAATCTATTCATTTGAAACATTGTGTTCACTCATTTATCCTCAAATATTATTTCATTTTAACTTATTCCTTATCTTCTTCCCATCACCCCCAAAAAAATTTCCTTCTTTATCTTATAACTCCCTTATTTCTTAGAATCCATCAATTCAAACCCTTTTAGAATTTATAATTTTTAAATTTTTCCATAAATTTATTGGTTCTTATTAGTTTTATTCTTTATTTTATTTAAGAAAAATTATAGTAACCAAGGATTTTTGATAGAAAAGTCTGAGGATCCATTTGAGAGATTAAAAAAGGAGATAAATAGAGTGTGGGATTTTGAAAAAAAAATGAAGAGTGGGGAAGAATTAAATGATGTTGAAATAAAATTGTTCATGAAAACCATTGATGACCAATTTATAAGGATAAATTATAGGATAGATAAATTTAAAAATCCTAAAAATTCCCAAACACTACTTAGTAAGTGAGTCATTAAAGAGAAGAAGAAGTTATCTGATTTTCACGAGTCACCAATTTAGAGAAATTGATTACCATTGAGGCAAACCAATGATCTTAGAGGTGTAAAATTACAGATCCCTTCATTCTAGGGTATGAATGATCTTAAAACATAATTGGAATGAGAATAAAATATTGAGCTTGCCTTTAGTTGTCACAACTATTTAGAGGAGAACAAAGTGAAATCGATGGATGTGGAATTCACTAACTATGTAAGTATTTGGTGAGACCAAATACAAGTGATTTTATGATGATACATAGAAAGACCCATATGTACTTTGGAGGATATTAAAGTGGTAACATATAAGAGGTTCATTTCTATTGACTATTACCATGATTTTTTTCTCAAGTTATAGGGTTTCAAATAAGGATCCATGAGTGTTTAGGAACATCACAAGGAGATGGAGATCATCATGATTTGGGCCAATATTGATGATCAATGAGATGAAACCATGGAAAGGTTTATAAATAGACTAAACTATGACATTAGAGAGGAGTAGCTAATTTTACTGCAGATGTTTTTGCTCATGCAAGAAGAGAGGAGGAGCCATTGGTGATTTACTCAACTATTGGATCTCTTCCACAGGAATTTAAGGATGTCGTCCAGGGGGATGTCCTTGGACTTCACCACTTCTGACCTTCGTGATCTGTGTATTTTTTGTGGGTGTTATAACATCCTTTAATAAAAAATTAATTTTCGATCAATCGACATTCAAGACATAGTGGGCATTGACCACTATTTGGATATGGAGGATCTAATTCACATGGATACTAAAGAAGATAGGCAAGTAAAGGAAAAAAATATTCATTCCACATCTTATGATAAGGAATCAATATCATATTTTAAGTTTACTGATTCCCAACCATAAGATCATGAAAGGGAAAAAATAGATTCAAAGGAGGCAACCAAGTCAAAACCATTATTTTTGGAATCCAAATTAAGAATGGATGTTAATGATATTTCCAAATCATGTGATATAAAATTCCTTAAATGTCAATGATTTAGAAACATTTACTCACAATTTTCAAATCATAGAACCATGTTTATTTTGGATGATGAATATGTTCTTATCACTAGCTCAAGTTAAGATAAAATTACACCCCTTAAGGAATGTTTGGATGTGGAAATAGAGAGCCTCGTACATAGATAAATACTTATGGTAAGGCATGATTTGAGTTCTCAACTCAAAATAGAACATGATAAAGAGAAAAGGGAGAACATTTTTTATACTATATTCCTCTTCAAATATATGATATGTAGTATGATTATTCATGGTGGTAGTTTTAAAAACATAATAAGGGATTTCATGGTTGATAAATTGGGTTTAACTATGTACGGTATTCCTAGGCATTATAGATTGGTGGGGATGTTAAAGTGACTAAGAAATCCCAAGTTCCATTGTGTATTAGGAATTATTAAGATAAGGTGATATGTGATGTTGTTACCATGCATTCTAGTCATATATTATTGGGAATACCTTGGAAATTTGATAGGAGGGTCACACATGATGGGTATACTAATCAGTATTTAATTAAGTACTACTAGAGGAAAATTATCCTTACACCCTTGATGCCTTTGTAGGATTATTAATAATAAGTGAGGATTGATAGAGATTTTGAAAATAGAGAAAAAGAAAAGGGAGGAAAAAATAAAGAGAATAAAGAGTAGAAAACTTTAGAGTGAAAAAATACTGATGAGTGGCGTCAAAAGAAATGATGGAAAGAAAATAGTTGAAAATAAGAGTGAAGGAAATAGTTTTTAGGGACAATTGAGTATATTTTATATGAAAATAGTGTTAGAGAGAGATTTTGTGGGTAAGGAAAATCTCACGATTCCATGAAAGTGAGAATGTTTTATCACTAATTCTCTTAACCTTTCAATTTCTTCTAGTACTGTCTTACTTTTGTAGGAATTCGGTGATGTATATATAAAGAAAATCCCTAAAGGATTTCCTCCCTTACTATGTTTTGAGCACTATATTGACTTACTCCCAAGAGATACACTTCTTAATTGACTGAATTATCAAGAAATAAAGGTTTGAAAACAAGTTATATTCAATCTAGGTGGTTTGGGATTGATATACCTACAACAATGAATATTTCAAAATGAAAGAAAGTTAAAGACCTTACCTCAAGAAGATGGTCCTTTCTATGTTTTAGAGAATCTCAATGATCATTCCTGCAATATTAAATCACATGATAGGTATGTAAACATAGGTTCAACATTTAATGTTACTAATCTTTCTCCCTTTAAATTTATATATTCACGGATGAATCCTTTTGAGGAGGGAGTGTATGATGAGGATCATGTAGTGTATATACATCAAGGAGATGTTGATGAGGATCACCACACACATATTCATCAAGGATTTTAAGGAGGGAATAATGTGGAAGGAAGAAGCCACATAAATGGAAAAGACACATTGTAAGGAATTAGAGGCCCATTGACAAGAACGCCTACTAAAAAGATGATAAAGGTGTTACGTGGATTCTTTTTAAAATTCCAAGGTTGTACCCAATATGCATGAATGAGAGAAGAATATGGCCCTATAATCACTCTTATTAAAGATCAAAAGTGAACTTAAATGTCCCAACCAAATGATCCTATGAATTTAAATTCACTTTCATGAAGGAAATATCTAAATTCAAAAGCGGTGGGTCTCCTATCTCTACAGTCATGGTGGGAATCTTCAAAGCCTTTAGAGTGGTTCCACAAATTATTCTTGGTGGAAATATTGTCCCCTAAATCCATGGACCTGTGTAAAAAAAACTAAAAAATATTAGTTTTGGCATTAATTTTTTTTATATAGGTTTTTAACATGTGTATCACTCATTTGGTTGTAAATAGACACCTTATTATACTTTTTAGAGGTTAATTATGAATTTGAGTGTTTTCTATCATTATTATGCTTGAGATTTGTAATGACCAAGAATTATATCAATGAAATTTCCCTTATTATAATTATTTCATATAGTATAAATCACATAAAATCACTTAGAGAACACAATAAAAACATTATAAATTAAGAATGAATGAAATAATAGGTATTTATAGAAGTTAAGAAACCTATACCAATGGAATAGTAACTTGACCTATGGAATAATAATGCGACCCTTAGGAATAGTAAAACAACCAATAGAATAGTAACCACACCTATGAAAGTATAAATAAAATTTGGGCATATTATAAATAAAAATATTATATATCTATATCTTGCAATAAGTAAATAAATATTTTAAAAATGATAAATTAAGTGTTGGTATTTTTGTAAGTAATAAATATTTAATTAAAATTTTATAATTAATATAATTATTTAAAATAAAATTTGTTTTCATAAAATAGATTCATATATTAATATTATGTTTTATTGTGATAATAGGATAATTTTATGATACCTTAGTTAATTTTTTAAAGTGTCATAAAATTAGTTATAATATTAAAATTGGTATTTTTCAAATAAATGACAATTTTAATTAAAAATTAAATTTCTCGTATTTAGATTTTTTTTCCATAAAATTAAGTACACTTTTGAACTCTACATGTCAAAAAATGTTTAGGTTTAATTTTTGGATTTTTTCTAAAATACTTGAATTTTTTGCGATTAGTAAAATACAGTAATTTACGATATAAATATATTATAAGTTAAATACACTATTCCTTGAGTCATCTATGATGTAAGAATAATAATCTCTAAATTACCTTAATTATTTAATTTATTAATTGATAATTATAAAAAATATTCATATTCTTGAGCCAAAATAATAAACTATTGATTAAAATAATAAAAAACACCTCTCTCCTCCACTATAAATACCACCCTCACCACCTACTCTCTTGACACCTTCCAAGATTTGATCCTTGTCAAATTTATACCCAATCCTATTCCCAAGACCCTCCAAATACAAAATAATTTTATTTAAACAAAATACCAAAACCAAACCCCCTAAGGAGGCTCTCTAGTAAGAGAATTCAAGAGGTAAAAATCCTCTTTATTTTATTTTATTTTATTTTCAATTCTTTTTATTTTCTAATCCTTACCTCAACTCCCATATCCAAAGTGACATGATAACTCCATTTTCTTTTATATACTATAATTTTATTATTTCAATGAAAAATCCACCATCAAGTATCTTCTCCTTTTCTTTTTATTTTAAAGATGAAAACATCGTCTAAGAGGTGCCGATTTACCACCTTCGTGGACGATGTGTTTTCATTTTTCAATTCCACATTCAAAACTAGTTATAAAACCATAATTATGGTTAAAAAATATTTTATTATACATATTATAAGTTATTAAGTATTCTAAAACCATTATATATACATGTTATTAATTAATAAGACAAAACTAGTTCGTTATGATCGAAAAACCGCCAAAATGATCTAAACGATTATCATTAAAGTTCTATCTAATGAATCATCCTCATATCTGGAAAAAATAATATATAAGACCATTAAATATTATTTATTTTCATTAATAACATATAATTTAAATTCTGGAGAATTATTTCCATTTTACATGATCTTCCATATACGTGTAAAAGTAAACCGATCGTGAAAATCAAGGAATGATTATGTTTACAGATTGGGGAAAGTTATTTAAATTTCATATGTATATATTGTTTATGTTTAACCTAATTCATATTAAGAATTAATTAGACTTAGTAAGTAATGGTTGGGTCCCACTATATCCCCCAGATGCGTCGATAGGTCTCATGAGACAAAATAGAAATGGATTTGGCCGATGCCTTAACCATTTATTTTTCAATGTCTTGGATGAGGCCTAGATGATATGTTTATGATGTCCAACATTATGTATTACCTCATTATGATATTATAAATTTATAAATCATGTTATTATTCGACTAGTAGAATATCCATGGTTAAGTTTCATGTGATTATTTATATGAAATTATTTATTCAGCTTTTATTTCTACCACAATATGCTCAAGATTATGTTTTAATGGCATGTGTTTTTAGTTATTCACCATGCCTTATTATTTATGTTTATTTTTTATATCTTTTGTTGTATTTTTTACCCTTACTGAGAATCTGAGATCACCCATTTCTTATGTTTTATTTTCCCTGGAATGTGAAGATGTATATTATGAATGACTTATAGGGATAATCTAGGAGTTTATGGATGTTTCCAATAGAGTTTCAATGTTGTTTTTCCTTTCAAGTTATAATTTAAAACTTATGTATATATCTAGTTTTATAAAGCTACTAAACTACTCAGTATTTCATGATGTGAGTTCCTTGTTTATTATACCAATGTAATAAAGTAAAGCACCGACTTCGGGTTACTGGGGTCGGGGTCTTTACAGTTGGTATCAGAGGAAGTTTAGTAGAAACCTTGGAAACTAGATTTAGAAAACATAGATTAAGGAACCTAACCCTAGTATATAATTTGAGGATAATCATAGAATAACATCCTATAATCTTGGTAAAGTAGAGATTATGTGGGTCTTCATATAAATAAATCCCTATCTGGATACTACAAGTGGATGTAGTTCTAGAACAGATGTACCTAGGGGTAAAAAATTGGACAAGGTGTCTCGGGCTTGACTCAGGTTAACATGGTACATGACAACGATCCTTATTGCACACCTGGTTTGACACTCCCAGGGGATATTCTTAGGATAATTTACATTTTATTTACAACTATTATGAGGGATTTAAAATTAAATGTGTCCTTAAATAAACCATGTTTATGATTATGAGATTAGTTATGCATTAATTTCCAATTTATGTTAAGTGTTTTGATAGTTCAAAATTATGCATTATGATTAATAAACTAATTTAGTGTATTCCATTATTTATAAATGGTGCATAGTTAAAGGAATGGAAACTGTATCAACACGTGCATCCCATTTAGGGATTTCCCCCCTATAAAAGATAATTATGTTGGTATTGAAGCTGTGATTGGTGTTGAGAAACTTATAACTATATTGGTACAACTGACTCAAGTTATGAAAAATAACCTTACCCATATGGGGAGTATTGATCCAAAATATAGATAAGCAATGCTATAACACTTTATGTGACAAGAACCTCCATCATTCAATGGGACTACAAACCCATTTGTAGTAGACTAGTGGATAAGTTCCTTAGAGAAGATATTTCTTGCTTTGGGAAGTGATGAAAGGGATAAGTTTATCATGGGAGTTTATTATCTCTTAAGATATGCTAATAAATGGTGGTTGTTGATTCAAAATAGAAAGGATGATGAAGAAATTTCAAATATGGAATGGAAATATTTTAAGGTATTTTTCTAGAAACATATTTCCCTCATGAATAGCGAGCGAATATGGAGAGAAAATTATTAAGTCTGAAACAAAAAGAGATTTAAAACACTTAGAAGTATGAATCCAACTTTATAAGGTTAGAAAGGAATGTCTCAGACTACATACATAATCCAATGATCAAGATTGATCAATTATTTGATGGTTTAAAACCATTCCTCTGAAGGGAATTTGTCTCCCAAAATTTCTCATCATATGAAGATATAGTCTCACATGATATCAAGATAGATAAATAATTCTCCAAGTATTATGAATTTAAGGGAAAATAAGATAAGAAGAGATCATTAGAGTAAATAATGGATAAAGGTAAGAATAATAAAGGGAATTTTCCAACGAGTGATACTTGTTGAAGGAAACACCATGGTGCATGATTAAAATGAAAAGGAGTCTATTATAAGTTTGGAGAAAAAGGACACCAATCTCGCGATTTCAAGGGAAATAAATAATCTACCAATGTTCAATGATACAATTTTATGGAGATGGGACACAATGTAAATGATTTTCCTAAGCGCTATAGAAACTTTCCCTATAAAAGGCCAAAAGAGACAGGCCAAGCTTATGTGATTACAACTACATAGGTTGAAGTTCCTAATGATGTGGTGGTAGGTACTTTAAACATTCCCTCAAAATTATCCAATGATTTATTTGATTATGTATCATTGTATTCTTTTATATCTTCTCAGTTTTTCAAGAAAATTAGACATTACCTTTTGATTTAATAAAGGATTTGTCAGTTAAAACTCTTAAGGGAAGTATCATTATAACACAGATATGTCGGTCAGTCCCCTTTATGACACATAAACATGCTTTAGTTGTTGAAATCAAAATCATACATATGATTTAATTTAATATAATCCTTGGTATGGACTAGATTTTAAAATATGATGTGAAAATATATTTCAAAAATAATGAAACTATGATTG
This sequence comes from Viscum album, assembly GCA_963277665.1. Taxonomy (NCBI): domain Eukaryota; kingdom Viridiplantae; phylum Streptophyta; class Magnoliopsida; order Santalales; family Viscaceae; genus Viscum; species Viscum album. Next base: position 826,733,524 of record OY728132.1, read on the forward strand.
GTGAGGAAGATGCATAATCCCTTAAATTTAGAGTAGAAACCTCATCATATGAGTCATATCTGGATCCACCTATAGTAGCTCTTCTAAATGAGATTATTGGGGAGGAAGATAAAACATCATCTATGGATGATGAAAGAAATATTCAAATTGAGGATGTACCTATTTTTCAATAATACATTGATTTATTTCCAGAGGATTTACCTAAACATCCTATAGAGTGGGAAGTTGAGTTCTCTATTGATTTAATTCCTGGTGCAAGACCTATATCAAAGACTCTTTATAGAATGACCACTGCAGAATTAGTAGATTTGATGAAAAAACTAGAGGAATTGAGTGATAAAATATTTATTGTCCCTAGTGTTTCTCTATGGAAAGCCCATATTTTCTTTATCAAGAAGAAAGATGGATCCATGAGGCTGTACATTAACTATAGATAAATCAATGCTATTACAATAAAGAACAAATATCCCCTTCCTCACATTGATGACTTATTTAATCAAATTCATGGAGCTCAATATTTTTCTAAGATTGACCTTCGATCTAAATATCATCAATTCTGTGGGAGGAAGGAAGATATTCCAAAGACAACATTTTAAACCAGGTATGTACATTATGTGTTTACTATAATTCCATTTGGACTGACTAATGAAGCCTCTATTTTTATGGATCTAATGAACAGAGTTTTCAATTAATATCTTAAAAAATTTATTGTGGTATTTATTGCTGATATCTTGATATATTCCAAAAGCTATGAGGACCATGATAACCACTTGTGGGTTGTTCTAGAGACTCTTAGAAGAAAAGATCTATATGGTAGGTTTAGAAAGTGTAAATTATGGATTCAAAGAATTTATTTTCTTGGGAATATTGTCTCTAAGGATGGAATCTCAGTTGATCCTTTAAAGACAAATGTGGTTCAGGATTTGGATACACCAATGAACATAACCAAGGTATGTAGTTTCATTATTTTAATAGGTTACTATCAGCATTTTGTTCATAATTTTTACTTGTTAGCTAACCCATTAACCATGCTTACTTGTAAAGGGGTTAAGTTCATATAGAAAAAAGAATGTAAATAATGTTTTGAAGAATTTAATAGGATACTAGTGAATGCTCTGATCTTGACTCTACCATCGGGAAATGGTGGATTTTTTCTTTATAGTGATGCATTAAATAAATGACTTGGTTGTGTTCTTATGCAGAATGATAGAGTTATTACGTCAAGGAAATTAAAAACTCCTAAAAATAACTATCCAACTCTTGATCTTGAGTTAGAAGATATAATCTTTTCTCTGAAAATATAGAGACAATATCTATATGGTGAAAGATTTGATATATTTACATATCAAAAGAGTTTTAAATATACCTTCTCATAGAAAGAACTCAACATGAGGAAAAATGATGAATTGAAATACTAAAGGATTATTATTGTTCAATACACTACCACCTAGGGAAGGAAAATAAGGATTAATATGCATTGAGTAGGAAGGATAATGGAGTTATGAACAAAATGTGGATTGACAAGGATCATGTGAACATGGATCTAGAAAATATGGATATGGGAATTATCAAGAAAGGTAAAACATCACTACTTTTTAAATTGTTTTCCCAACCATATTTATTAGAAAGGATTAAAATTTCACAGTCTGATGATGATAATTTTCAAAGGAAAATAAAATCTTTTAAAGATAGAAAGTTGGAAGACATTATGTATGAGGATAGAATTTTGAAATTTGGGAAAAGGATTTTTGTTCCCTCTATACCTGATCTAAAAATGGAGATATTGGATGATTTCAATATCTTGAATTTCTCTATACACACTGGTACCACTAAGATGTATAGAGATTTGAAGGATCATTTTTGGTGGGATAATATGAAGTGGGAAATTGCTAATTATATGTCAAGATGTTTAGTTTTTTAATAGGTTAAGACTAAAAGAAAACATCCTAGAGGATTCATGCAACCTATGACTATTCCTACATGGAAATAGGATGACATTAATATGGATTTTTTCACTGGATTACTAAGGAATCCAGAAATAATGATGCAATATAGGTAATTTCTGACTGATTTACCAAATATTCTCATTTCCTCGCTATAAGGGAGGATTTTACACTGGATAACTTTACGAGACTCTATATTAATGAAGTTTCAAGACTTCATGGAGGACCTCTTTCAATAGTGTATGATCTTGATATATTATTTACATCAAATTTTGGAAAAGTCTTAAAAATATTCGGATACTGAGATTCATTTGTGCACTGCTTATCACCCTCAAATTGATGGACAATTAGAAAAGATAATCCAAAATTTAGAAGACATGTTGATATCATACTCACTCGACTTTACAGGTATGTGGGATCAATATTTTCCTTTGGTATAATTTTACTACAATAATAATTTCCATTGAAGTACTCAAATGGTACCATATGAAGCATTGTATGGAAATTATAAGGACCCGGCCTTATAACGTTACTTAATCTTGAATTTTACACAAGACCATACATTATTACACATTGAGAATATTTTTGGGTTTAGAGTTTTAAATAATTAGGATACCTTACATACATAACATACCACATTCATACAATAAGATACTACTAAAAACAGTTTCCATTTTTTTTTCAAAATATAAAACATTAAAGTTTAAAACATGATTTCTTTGACAAACCTCTACATCATTCATAACGAATCCCTTATTTCTCTTAACCATACTTATATACTATGAAAAAAAATTAAAAAACTTTGGATGAGTATAAAAATTAGTAAGGGATATAAATAAAGGAAGCATTAGTCAAGTGATAACATAAAAACCAATAAAACTCATAATCATAAAAACTCATATGCATAGAAACATCATGTAGTTTCCTTGGGACATATTTAACATATCACTCTTAAATTAACCCTTTCACATGTAATAAAATTTTGGCCAACTTCCATCTCTAGAGTACCCAGTGCATTGGAGAGCTATAATGGAGCTCACCCGTCATATCTTGAGCTATAATGGGATCAACCCAACATATATTGAGCTATAAAGGGGCTCAACCCAACATATCTTGAGCTATAATGGGATCAAACCAACATAAATAATGTCTAAGGAACATATTATGGTAATAAAGTATCTTGAAATCAGGAGAAACTACTCATGCCATACACATAAAAAAACAATCCTTTTGAAATTTATTAAAGAGAGTTTTAAAAGGATTTTAAAAGGAAAGTCCTTTAAAATATAATTGGAGTGAGAATTAATATAATTGAATGGATATGTGTATACACTATAAATACACATATTGAAACATTATATATACAAAAATTCATCACACCAATAATATTAATAACTTATAATGAATAAAGAAGGAGGTTAACCCAAAGAATGAAAATTGGGTTAAGAATTTCCTTACCTTGGGTTCTTCTTACTTAAAAAGTGTTTAAAACTTCTGTATAATGGTTAAAAGAGTGTTATTAATATATTAAAGAAACATATTAATTTTTATAACACCTTATATGATCATTTAACCATTTAATTATTAGTATTTTGTTCCTTCCATTGTTTTGGGTGATTTCTTTACATGTTTTCCAGGATCGGTTCATGATGGATGATCTTGTCGATTGGAAGTAAAACTACAGAATTGGAATGGAATGGTAGTTAAATATTTCCAGAACCATAAATTATTCCATTTATCATTTTTAATTCTGAAACAATGATGATTCATAAGTTAAAATATTAATGATGTTCGTTTAGATCATTTTAGAGGTTCTTTGATAATAATGACCTCATTTTGTTTTATAAATTAAAACCATGTGTACAAAAGAATTCAAGAACAATGGATGATAAATAATACATATATTATAACCTGGTTAAACCATAAAAATGGTTTCATGACCAGACCTGAAATAATTAAAGCAAATTAAAATCACATTGTCCATGATGTTGGTAATTCGACACATCACGAACAATGTTTTTATTCCTCGAATAAGTGGGAGAGGAGAAAAATAATGAAGATGAATTTTCCATGAAAATGAGAACATAAAGAATATACATTATTTATAGATCATTCATTCCTCTTGGATAATAGGAGGGGAAGGGACTATAATAAAAGGAAAGGAAAGGAAAGGAAAGCACATGAAAAAGGAAGAGGATTTCTTACCTCTTGATCTCTTCTCCTTGAGATCCTCCTTAAGGGATTTGGTTTTGGTCTTCTGGTGAGACCAGAAGCTCTAGGTCATGGGAAAGAATATTTTGGAGGGAATTTGGCAGAAATTAGACAATTCCCAAGGCTTGAGAGGTGTGGGAGGAAGAGGGGAATGAGAGTGGTTTTTATAGTGGAGGAGGGGAGGTATTTTACATTATTTTAATCATTATTATAATATTTTGCTCAAGACTATGAATAATCTTAATTAATGTGACCCCAAATAGTAATAATGGAATGTGATTTCTAACCAAGTAGTCTTACATCACTTATGATTTCATAAATAGTGTATTTAAGTGATAATTTGAATATACAGTATTTTACTGTATTTCACTATTCATCGAAAATTCAAGAATTTCAGAAAAATCCCAAAAATTTACCCTAACCATTTTTCAACGTGTAGAATTAAAAAATAAACTCCATTTTTGAAAATAATTTTCTAAAAATTATTAATTTAATTTTAAAAAAATCATACTTAATTCAAAAATTAACAATTTTAAAACTATAACTGCTTTTATATCACATTGAAAAATTAATCTAGATGTCATTATCTTAAAGCATTAATAAAATAAAATAATAATAAAATTTACTATTTATTAGGGTAATATTAATATTCATATTACTATTCATAAGGGTATGTTACTATTCACAAAAATTAAGTTGGTTCCGTTAGACTCCAAATAACTTACTGAACACAATTGCAGATGACCGTTTTTCGAAATTCAAAACATATAAGAAGAAAAATTATTTTTAAAGGATAGTTATAAATATCTACTTAAAATAGAGTTTCATGCATTTCATTTATTTTTTTTAAATCTTGGGGTGTTATAGAAATAGATGTCATACACCAACTTGTTGGAATAAAGTTGGTGAAAGGAAGCTTGTAGGGACATAGCTTGTGGAGGAAATGATAGCAAAGGTAAATACTATTCAAACACATATCAAAGTAGCATAAAGTACGAAAAAGATCTATGATAATAACCAAAAGAAAGATTTGGATTTTCAAGTGGGACATCATGTTTTTCTGAAAGTATCTCTATAGAAGGGTGTCATAATATTTGGAAGAAAGGAAAACTAATCCCTAAGTACATTTGTCCTTTTAAAATCCTATAGAGGATTAGAGCTATGGATTATTATTTGGCGATGACACCTAGCATTTCTAAAGTACACAATGTGTTCCAAATCTATTTGTTAAGGAAGTATATACCAGACCCAACACATGTCCTCACTTCTAAATAAATAGAATTTTCACTTGATTTATCTTACTATGAAGAGCCTATCTGGATTCTGGACACTAAAGAGTAGGTTTTGAGGAATTAGATGACTCAGCTGGTAAAGGTAATTTAGAAAAATCATAAAATTGAAAGGTGACATTAGAACCAAAGGAAGTTATGATGAATAACTGCCCAAATCTTTTTATGAGGTGACATTTTGGAAATTTCGAGGATGAAATTTTTGTAGGAGGGGAGAATGTTACGACCCATAATTTTATCAATGAAATTTCCCATATTATAACTATTTTATATAGTATAAACCAAATAAAATCACTTAGAGAACACAATAAAAACTTTATAAATGAAGAATTAATGAAATAAGAGGCATTTTTAGAAGTTAAGGAACCTATACCAATGGAATAGTAACTTAACCTTTGGAATAGTAATGTGACCCTTAGGAATAGTAAACCGACCAATAAAATAGTAACCTCCCCTATGAAAGTATAAATAAAATTATAGTATCTTATAAATAAAAATATGATATATCTATATCTTGGAATATGTAAATAAATATTTTAAAAATGATAAATTAATTGATAGTATTTTTGTAAGTAATAAATATTTAATTACAATATTAAATATAATATAATTTTTTAAAATAAAATTTATTTTCATAAAATAGATTCATATATTAATATTTTTTGTCTTATGATTATAGGATAATTTTATGATACCTTAGTAAATTTTTGAAAGTGTCATAAAATCAAGTATAATATTAAAATTTGTATTTTATAAATGATTATTTTAATTGAAAATTAAATTTCTCATATTTAGAAAATTATTTACATAAAATGAATCCCATTTTTTAATTCTACATGTTGAAAAATTCTTAGGGTGAATTTTTGGGGGGGGTTTTTCTAAAATACTAGAATTTTTTGTGAATAGTAAAATGCGGTAATTTATGGTATAAATACATTATAAGTTAAATACATTATTCCTTGAGTCATATATGATGTAATCACCATAATCTAGAACTTAAATTTATTATTTAATGTATTTAGTGATAATTCTCAATTTATTCATAGTCTTGATCCAAAATAATAAACTAATGATTAAAATAATAAAAAACACACCTCTCCTCCACTATAAATACCACCTCCTCTCCTAACACCTTCCAAGATTTGATCCTTATAAAATTTCCACATAATACTCTTACCAATACCCTACCCCATATCCAGGATCCTTTGATCTCAACAAAAGAACAAAACCAATCCTCTTAAGGATGTTCTCAAGGAGGATAATTCAAGAGGTAAAAATCCTCTTTCTTTTATTTTATTTTCTTCTCAATTTATTTTCTTCTTAATTTCTTCTCTATGGTTTTATGTTTTAAATCTTAAATTTTTTTGTTTTAGAACTCCAAGTAAATATGTAAATTCCCTAGGGGTCATTTTAAAATGAATATAGAATTTTAAAGGTTTTTTTGAAACCAGTGTGATTTTCTTAAGAATTCATTTAAAAAAATTAAAGAGGTTTGGTTTTTGAATGACCCTTCAACGGGAAATATTCTTGGTTTCAAATTGGTTTTTGTGTTTGAAATGGTTTCCATGGGAGGTTTTCATTTATAAATTTTCTTTTAAAGTACATTTTAAAGAAATATATATTTAAATCTAAGTTTTATATCTTGGTATCCCAAGATATATTTCTAAGGATCATTTTACACTTTAAAAAAGTAATTTAAACCGATGTTTTTCAAACCCTCAAAATTGGTCCCCTTGTTTGATATGTCTATTTATGTCTTTTCCCTCAAAGGGATATTATTGATTATTAATATGAATTACTTGATTCTTATTCATGGATGTGAAAATGGTCTCTTTTTTATGAGGGTGTTAGAGTTGAGATGTGATTTATTACTTATATTATATTTATTCATGTGATGATCATTGGATTGTTGTTTCTCACTTCCACTTGTTTGGCTGCATGGGAACCCTAGGAATTAAGAAATAGGTTGAGATGTATACTACACTAGTTAGCTCACACACTAACTATTTTCCCCTTGTTGTATGGTTTTCTTAGTCTATAGGAGTGTCCCTAATGAGGCATGTGTGGGTAAGTGAGGTTTATTTTCTATTTTTTTTTTGGATTCAACATAGGCTGAATATTAACCTAATTTTAGTGTGATTACAAAATGAAGGAATAATTAAATTCCCTTTATGATTTTGATACATTGCAGATAATAGAATTGGAACTAGGAAAGAGGGATCTATAGAACAATTAGATTTATCATCTAAAGGAGAAAGTGGATGATAAGAAATAGTGAAAGGTTTCTCTAGTTGTAAATGTCTTTCAATAATTAGAGGAATTATATTTTAATTATATTTTATCTTTTGCTATAAAGTATATAATAATTCAAATGGTTCTCATCTTGGTTTCCATTTAAGGTTTATTTCTAGAAAAAATGGATGTTGTGATTATATTTCTTCATGGGGATTTAGAGGAAGAGATATACATAGATCAACTGGAAGGTTTCATGATAAATGAAATAGAAGGTTCGGTTCTAGTCTTAAATGTATTTTCTTTTGGTTTAAGTAAGAACCAAAATAGTGTAACTAGAATTTCAATGATTTCATGGTAGAATTAATGTTCATGTAGTGCAATGTAAATAATTTCTACTATATCAAGGTGCATTATGATGAGAGTTTTTTCATTCTACTTCTTTATGCAGATGAATTTATCTTAGTTGGACTTATGAAGGAAAGGCTAGAAGATTTAAATATTGATTTATCTAGAAGATCCAAAATGAAGGACCTTGGTTTTGGAAAGTGGGTATTGAGGATAAATATTGAAAGAGACTTAAATTCTATAACGTTTTTACTAACTTAGTTGGAGTATATCTATAAGGTGTTGAAAATATTCAGAATGAGAGAGTTAAAACCTATGAGAACTCCCTTAGCTGGACATTTAAAACATTCAAAGGAGGATTAACCTAAAATAAATGATGAGTTCAAGTTAATATAAAAGGTTTTATATGCATTAGTTATAGCATGTCTGATGTACATTATGGTATGTATAAGACCTGATATCATTTATGAGGTTATTTTAGTTAAAATATTAATGATGAATCTAGGGAAGGAGCACTGGAAGGTTTTTAATTATTTTTTTTGATATCTCAATGGTTTATTGGAGCTAGAAATCTATTTCAAAATAGATGGTCCATTAAAGGGGTTTTGGATTTGAACTTCGGATGATATAAAGACTCACTGTAGAGCACTACTGACCAAGAGGAATAAGTGGTAATCACTAACTTGATGTTTTAAAAATTATTATTATATTAATTAGATTTCAAAACAAGAGTTTGGGTGATTTGAAAGTGTTAAAAATGTTGGAAAATATTGTTTTATTTTTAAAGTGGTGAGTTAACCCTTATGATCTATATTTAAAGACACTTTTTTAGCCTTGTTTAATTTTTATATCAACAATTTGTGTATTTATTTTGGTAAATATTAATATTACCAAATCAAATAGGGTGACTATGAATAAATAATGGATGGATTCCAATCATCTGACAAAAGAGTGTGAATATGGAGTGAAATAGTTCATCAAGTTTGCAAAAGATCATGCATATGACCCTTTTCAAATCCTTTTCCTATGTTTATGTTGTTGTTATTAAAGACTAATTAGTCCATTGGAGTTGTAAGAACACTTGATCTTTCACAAAATAGATCAAAGTTATAAATGTTGGAATAAACATGGGGAAAAATGAATATAGCTAGTGGCTGGGATAACACTATGTTTTATGGATCATTCAATATGATTATAAGTGTGGACAATGAAGAACACCATATCGAGGATGTGATTATATATATGAATGATGATGAATATTATATTGAGGAAATGAAAAGGATGGTTGAAGATGAATTTTGTGATTGCCCAAAATTGTTTGAGAAGTTAAAGAGTTGTGCAAAGATGTCATTTTATGTTTGTTTCACTAAATATATAGCATTTTCAGTCATACTGAAGCTATATAATTTGAAAGCAGGAAATAGATGGAGTGATGACAGTTCTACAGAACAACTTTCTCTCTTGAATGGCATGCTCCCAGAAGATAATGAGGTCTCGAGCCAAGCATACAACACCAAATTAATGATATACTCGATGAGTATGATATCTAAAAGAATACATGACTTCCCAAATGATTGTATACTATTTTTCAAGGACCACAAATCACTTACAGAATACCCAAAGTGTGGTGCTTCTTGATATAATAAGGATGAATCTGGTCTTATAAAATTTGTATGGTACTTTCCAATTATTCCAAAGTTTAGGTGCCTATATAGAAGTGAGGAGACTATATGTCAATTGACATAACACACAGATACAATAAATAAATATGGGAAGCTATATCACCCAGCAGACTCTTCTCATTGGAAGTAAATTGATCATGAGTATCCTGGATTTGGAAACTCGTTGAGAAACCTTCGTATCACATTATCTATATATGGAGTGAATATTTTTGGTTTTTATAGTATCACTCACAGTACATGGCTGGTTACGTTGGTAAATTATAACTTACCACCATGGTTGTGCATGAAATGAAAATACATCATGTTATCTATGCTTATATTAGGATCAAAACAATCGGGTAATGATATTGATGTATATTTTGCTCTATTGATCGAGGATTTGAAATTATTATGGGAATCAGGTGTTATGTTGTATGATGCTTAAAGAAATGAAGATTTCATGTTGAAAGACATGTTGTACGGAATGATAAATGACTTTCCTGCTTATAGATATCTTTTAGGATATAGCATTGAAGGAATTCAAGGGTGTCCCTTTTGTGAACAAGGTACATAGTCAATTAGGTTGAAACATTCATTGAAAACTATGCTTCTAGGGCATCGTTGATTTATACCTCGATAGAAAAAGTGCCAATCTTGGATGAAATCATTTGATGGAAGTTTAGAAGAATGTATAGCACCATCTCCACTAATAGCTGATCAACTATTTGAGAAAGTAAAATATATAAACACTACTTTTGGTAAACCGTTTTTTAAAAACCTTACAAAAAATGATTGGAAAAAGTGATTATTATTTTTTTGAATTACCATAATAGAATTTTTTTATGTCATACATTTTCTTTATGTTATGCATATTGAAAAAAATGTATGTGATATTTTCATCGGCATGTTACTAAATTCACCTGAAAAAAAGGATGGAATTAAGGCTAGGTTGGACATGGTTGACATGGGAATACGAGAAGAGTTGGCTCCAGTTAAGGGTGAAAAATGAACTTTTCTTTTTCCAAATTCTTATACTCTTTTGATGTAGGAGAGATATATGTTTTGTAACTTCTTGAATGACATAAAGGTTCTAGAGGGGTATTCACTGAATATCAATAACATCGTATCAATGACCGATTTAAAGTTAAAGGGTATGAAATCACATGAGTTCCATGTTTTGATGCAAGATCTAATTCTTATAGCTTTACATTTCATTTTTTCAATAATGTTCATCATACATTAACCAAGATATATTTCTTCTTCAAATCTATATGCAGCAAAGTTATAGAGCCAACGAAATTACCGACTATGGAAAGAGAAATTTTTGTCATATTATGTGAATTGGAAATGTTCTTTCTGCCAACATTCTTTGATATGATGGTTAATTTGATTATTCACTTGGTGAGAGAGATTTGACTATGTGGTCTTATACACTATATATGGATGTACCCCATTGAAAGGTATATGAATATTTTGAAAGGGTATGTAAAAAATTGAAGTCATCTAGAGGGTTTTATTGAGGAGTGACATATTATTGAGGAAGCCGTTGAATTTTGTACTGAATACCTGTATGGTGTGGAAAGCATTGGTCTATTGAAATCTCATCACACTGGATGGATTGTGGGTGAAGGAATTTATGGAAGAGATGTTTTCATAATCAATATTACAGATTAGGAGGAGGACCACATTTATGTTTTTTATAACAGTTTGGAAGTTTTTTCATATGTTGAAACCCACACAAAAATTCTTAGGCATTTGAATACATCAAGGGCTGAAAGATGGATATCAAATACATATAAAAAATAGTTTAGAGGATGTTTTCGGTAAAATATTTTTAAGGAGTCATATGAAAATACATATTCAATTTCAGAATGACTTCAATGGCTAGCCGGAGGACTAAGTGTGTATGTATTATCTTACAATAGTTATGTAATTAATGGTTATATGTTCTATACAAATGGACATGATGAAGATAGTTCCATGAAAAATAGTGGAGTTACACTTGTGGATGAAGCGATGCATGTTTCTGGTACTAAGGACAAAAATACAATTTACATGAATATGTCATACTTTGGAATCATCAAAAAAATATAGGATTTGGATTATACAACATTCCAAGTGCTGATTTTTAATGCAAGTGGGTTGATAATAGGAGTGCTATTAAAATATATGAATTGGGATTCATGAAAGCTGATTTTAGTAATTAAGGGTACAAAGACAAACCATTTATAATGGAATCACAGGCAGTAAAAGTATTTTATATTCTGGATCCTGCAAACCTAAAGTGGTCAGTTGTTCTATTACTAACCAAAATCACTGAAGGGTCGTATAAAAATTCAACTGAGGTTGACCCTTTCATTATGACATCATAATCATTTTGCAGAGGTTCCAATGTAGACAGAGTTTTTTATGTCATAAGATACTAAAATGAAGGGATTTAGATAGTCGATAGAGGGGTCAAATCCCTTCATCCTTTAAAAAAAGAGTTAAATAATCATGTTATATTATTTTGTAATATACATAGTGTTACCTCATGTTATTATCTATTTGATGCTATATTTATGTACTCTAGATTAAATGTTAAATCAATTCTATAGATAATTACTTTTTCACGTGCTAATTCTATCAAACCCAAGAATAACAGGTCTTTAAACCCACTGTTGCTCACAATGCAGAGGAACAAAGACCTTCTACATGTGGTAGTGCTCCCAATCCTGAGGAATAACAGGTTTCTCAACCTGTTGCTACTCCTAGTGCATAGGTATAACGACCATATACATATGCCAATGTTACTTCTCCAGAGGAACATATTGATGATGTTGAATCCAAGTAAATGGTAGGCGACGAATGACCAACAATATAGAAAAAACAGGAGCATCATATTTTGATGGTGTTAGCAAAAAACATTAAGGTGAAAATCAAAGGCATCAAATATGAGGTCGGATGGAATGCACAGGGCCAACATGTTAACCCCAATAAGGCCATGTTCAGTAGTTTCATTGGAATAATCACTCATCAACGTGTGCTGATTGATGTAGATTAGTGGAACCATATTGTGCCCAGACTTAAGTCACTAACGTGGGAAGAGATTACAGTAACATTATGATATCATTTATTTATTTTACTAAAAAATAAAATAATAAAACATTTAATTACTCTTCATCATACCTTATAGATTTCATTTATAGTAGATCAATCCCACAAGAAATATGTATTAATTCTTACTGGAAGGATTTACAAAGGCTTTCACACAATTCTAACGAGACATAATCTTAAAGATGATGAAGGGAAAATAAACTCACACCCACCGCTTATCTATGCACACCTAATAACCCAAGAAGCAAAGGGTTCATTTACTCTCCATCATGCGGGTGTGTCTTTTCAGGTACATTATGGATAGTAATACATTGTTTGATGGTACGTATATTCATCACTTTGATTGAAAATTTTTTATTTATGAAACATAAAATGAGTGCTGAAAATAAGGAATGGGTAGAAAAACCAATGTATCCCTACCATAAAGCAAGGATGGGGTACTCTTCACTTGAAAAAAAATTGGTACATATTTTAAATCTACCGTAATACTTTTATGTGACATGAAACAACAACATAATTATATTCCTCTATTATATGTGTATTGATGACTCTAAATCCAAATCCACTTACACCCCACACCATGTGCTATGGAAGGAGGCATGTGAAAATAAATATGGGATAATAATACATGAAAACACACAAAAAGTGTGGGAAACATGCGTAAGTATGGCATAATAAAAATATTTTTTGCTTTAAATATCTATTATATAACAATGATTACTTATTTTCCTATATTTTATATCTAACATATTCATAGAATTAGCAACACCTATACTAGACAAACACATACTATTGGTGGCCTTGAAGCATTTAGAATAGAATGGTCACATTAGAGGTATGGGTTTGGGGGTGACACCCCGAACATATTTTGATAAAAAAACAAGAGGATTATCAAGGTGAAGAAATGAAATAGATGAGAGAAATACTAACTACCCCTGAAGAACAATTCTAATGTAATAGATATATTCTATAAAATTTTATAGGGTAGAAGAAAAGAGAATAAAAAACTCAAGAAAAACCATTTCTTGGCAATCCCCCCACCCCACCAGCTTTGAGGCAAGTCATTCACCTCAAAGAGCTATCTTATCCATGGTAATCAATGTTCTAATAATTATTTTTGTGAAATGTAAATCATATAGACACTGATACATTTTCTGTACTAATATTCTATAGGGTAATAATTATTTTGATTTATATATATCAACACCCACCCATCACCTTGTAATGAGGGATACGATGTTCAATATCTAAAACGACATGTTGCACAATAGATCACTTCCAATAGGTCATGTGAGAGTGTTGATTAGCTTATCCCATGAGCTGAACACCGAGATACCTATTCCAATTGATGAGGAAGATATTCATAAGGTCGAACAAGCTGTTGGAACATTCATTTCATGGTTTTCACATCTTGTAAAAAACATGTTGATAATGAGGTATTCATTTCCAATTTATTTTTCAAGCTAAACCTTTAACAATTAATGAAAAAGGGTATAAACCAATGAATTTTATTATTGACGAACAAAGGGAAGAGGGTGAAATAAAGGACCAACTCAAAACTATCTAAAGGATTGACCAACCGATCGAAAAGATCTCCCTAAAGCACCTTTACCCCACCCGTTATATATCTTTATTTTCTATCATTGAAGGTTCATGTGGATACAAAGTTAAAAAAATGGTTGTAGTCGCATAATTGATTTTGAAGAAAATATGTATGTAGAGGAAGTTCAATAATTCATTGGTGTTGAGATTGTAATTGAAATCCTTGACTATAATTGGCTAGGTGCATCAGTTGTAAATGTATACATGAGGTATGTTTTCATGATCTGATTTTCCAAAAGCTGATATAATATGTTAATTATTACTAAATATATTTCAGTTTTTGGCAGGCATATATATCAAAAACAATTTAAGGGATTTACCCATGAATTTTTGTTGGACTCGTTATTCCTCACATATCCTCTAAAAAACAACCAAAAATAGAATCCAAAAAAAGGATAAAATAGTGGTAGGCTTGGTCAAATCGTTTGAAAGAAAACTTTCAAATGAGAGACTCTTATTAATACCAATGATGCAGGGGTAAAACTATAAAATTTAATCATATCAATTATATTTTCATTTCTTTCATTACTTATTCCTTTTTGTGTTTTTAGGCAACATTGGATGCTCATTGCGGTCAATTTGGATACTCTAAAGATTTATTTCCTGGATTCAATGAAAGGATATCCAAAAAACCAACCATATATAATGAAATTTTTCAATTTTTAATACACTACATTCAAAGTTTTAGAACTAAACATCAAGTTATATAATTTAGATTATGTTTTAATGATGATTCTTTTATGATAGGGTGGTGAATCAATATCATTAAAAATAGGGAATAAGGCTAGGGGCTAAGCACAAGGACCATGGAAAGTTCTACGATTGGATAAGTATCAGGGTATATATAATAATATTCCACTATCTAAACACATATCAAAACAAATTAATTATTCTCCTCAATGTTTCTACAGTTTATGAAAAAAAAATGGAAAAAATTGTGGTTATTGTGTTTATAAATTTATAATAGATATCATATTCCATCAAAAAACAAGCATCTCCAAAGAGGTATTTTCAAAGATAATTGCTATTTCATTTAAAATATTTATTAACCCTTTTTTATTTATATTTTTTCAGTACTACTATAACTGTTGAAAAGACTCATATTCAAAAGATGATATAGATTTTCTTAGAAACGAATGGGCATCATACCTGATGGAAGAATGTACAAAAATAGCATGAAGATGTGACTTCCATAGAAGTAGTGGATTATTTATTTTTTATGTTTAATTTAATTATTTTTAATATTACTCACATAAGAATTGTTTTCTTATATGGGTGTATTATATTATTCAAGATGGGGTGGTTTGTTCAAAGATATTCATGCTCGTGAGAGATTAGTCTTTGAGGCTACAACTCAGAATTCAATTATAAGGTAAATTTTTTTTATATACTATGTTTTTTTTCATAATATTATTTGTTCTCTACTACATTAACATAATTTAATTAAATGTTTGACTACTTAATTTAAAAAGTATCACTCACTGAAAACTGAGAAAACGTTCTTTGATTTTCTTGATAATTTAGGACAGCAATTCATAAATCATTTTTTATGTGTATAAAGTAGTCTCAAATCAAACTGACACACGATACGACCGATATGACTCAAAATTCATGTTTTCAGTTTAAAATGACATTTTAGTAAAAAAAACACAACCGGTATACTGAAAACCAATAAAATACATTCATATTATTTTTATACTTTAGTAAAATGATATATAAGTTATTTTTGACGTGTAGAAATCATCCACACCACAATATGATGCAGAGTGTGGCCAGTATAACTCAAAGTGTATCTTTTTATTTAAAATTGATATTAATTTTAGTGAAAAGAACAAGTGACATACTGAAAACTTAGAAAATGCATTCGGATTATTTTGATATTTTTCGAAAACAATAAATGATCCATTTGTGATGTGTAGGAGTAAACCGCACCTCAATACGATGCACGGTGTGACTATTATGACTCCAAGTGTGTCTTTTTATTTAAAAATGACATTAATTGAAGTAAAAAAAACAAGTGACATGATTAAAACCAATAAAATGCATTCATATTATTTTTATACTTTAGTAAAATGATCCATGAGTCATTTGTGGCCTGTAGGAATCAACCAAACCTTAATCTGACACACAGTGTGACCGATATGACTCAAATTTTCTGTTATTAGTTTAAAATTAACATTTTAGTTCAAAATTTTTCCCTCATTGAAAACCAAGAAAACAGGCTCTGATTATCTTGATAATTTAGGACAGTGATTTATAAATCATTTGTGACATGTATGAAGTAGCCTCACATCATACTAATATACAATGTGACCAGTATGACTCAAAATGCATGTTTCTAGTTTGAAATGACATTTTAATAAAAAATACAATTAGTAATCAACCGCACCTCAATATAATGCACGACGTGGTTGGTATAACTCAAAGTGTCTCTTTTTATTTAAAATTGACATTAATTTTAGTAAAAAGAACAAGTGACATACTAAAAACCTGGAAAAAACATTCATATTGTTTTGATATTTTAGCACAACGATTCATAAGTCATTTGTGACATTTAGAAGTCAACCTCACATCAATACAATTCACGGTGTGATTAGTATGACTCCAAATGTGTCTTTTAATTTAAAATTGACATTAATTTAAGTAAAAAGAACAAGTGACATATTGAAAACTGATAAAATGCATTTATATTATTTTGATACTTTAGTAAAATTATCCATGAGTCATTTGTGACATTTAGGAATCAACCAAACCTTAATACGATGCACGGTGTGACCGGTATGACTCAAAGTGTTGGTTATCAGTTTAAAATTGATATTTTAGTTCAGAACATTTTCCTAACTGAAAACTAAGAAAATACACTCTAATTGTCTTGATAATTTAGTAAAGTAATTAATAAGTCATTTGTGACGTGTATTAATCAGTCTCACATCAAACTGACGCATGGTGTATGAATCAACCACACTTCAATCTGACACATGGTGTGACCGGTATGACTCAAAGTGTATCTTTTTATTTAAAATTGACATTAATTTTTGATACATGATTCAAGACCTACTAGGAAGTATCTTAGGAACCTTGTTCAAATTTGGCATGTTGAGAACCTATATATCCACAAGAAAACAAGTGAAATGTGTTGTGTGGGTAGTGAAAATGATAAGGATGAGAGATAATGGTCAAGGTATAACCCAAAGAGAACTTGTCTCTATGAACTCTAGACGCAAGATTCCATAAAGGATGACCAATCCTTTGATAAGTCAATAATTAATTAATAACACAAATTTTTCAAGAAAAACTCACCATAATAACTTTACCTTCATTCATGATGTTTCAAGAGTACAAGGGGTGGCTATTTATAGCCAAAGAGAGCATGAAATTCAAATCACACGATGGGGTGGATCTTTACATTAGTCCAATTACAAGTTTTCCATAGTTAAAAATCCCAAAGTATGGTTTTAAAAAACTTTGACACCTTCCCATTACTTTAGGAGACAATTAGCACACCCTTTTGTAAAATTAAGACAAGTATCCCGCCACCTTTTGACTTTGAAGATTCCATGGTGAGGTGAGCTTGAAATTCATAGAACACCATGAGTTGGGTCTTTAAAATCATGTTTGTGTTGGAGTTGGTGCCCTAAAACCAACTTATTTTGTACTTTATGATAAATATATATTCATTGGATGGATATTAATAAACTCTTTATCACATCATGATTGTTCTTATGCATGAAATTGTATGTGATATTATCCTAAGAGTAGTTGTCTCACTAAAATGTTATAGTGGATCCCTACTATGATGAGAACCTGGAAGTGTCATGACACTATTCTTGAACATATGTTCTTTAGTCGGATGATATCATTTTAAGGGACACAAATGATACAGGCTATCATGGTTGGAGACTCATAGAACTTTGAGGCACCTTCTCAGGGTGTACGCCCTTGGTAATGTCCAGGAGGATATTATGAGAATGAGACCCGCCAGTAAGAAATCCATATTTATAAGTGTCATTGGATTCTATTATCTACAGAAATTTGTATTGATCCTTAGACTTTAAGATTATTATTAATGGGTATTATGACTCACGCACTTATATGTATTGGTGAAAACCATGACGACATATGTTCGCGGTGAGGTAGGATATGTTGGTTGCATCATGAGTAATACTGCATTAATGAATAATGTGAGAAAGGATTTGTCCCTTCTATTCCATAACAGAAGTTGATATCTCATACCCTTTGAAGGAAATGATATAACCTAAATAATTCCATGGCCATGGTGTTCTATAGGCAAGTTCAATTTCTGAGAAGTCAAATAATTAGAAATCAATCACATGGGTTGATGGAACTTGCATGAAACCCACTTGATTGGAAATATTGAGACAAATGGATTATATTACATGGTAAGAGTTTGTATGAGGTGACATGTCGTTGTGGCATTAACTTCTTTTTTTATGGGTGCCTTGGTTTTTTGTTAGACTCTAACCTTGGACTTTAGGCAGGTTCACCTAATGTCACTAAGAAAGAGGCCTAGAGGGTCACATACTAATTGTATTTAAAATCTCAGTTAAATGATTTATTATTTAAAAATATGAATAAATATTAATATCGGTTGTGGTTTGATAATTATTCACGTATACCTGATCATATTTATTTCATCACTAGTTATTCAAGAGAATATATTACGGATGAAATATTTATTTATCAGTGAATAATGTAGTTATATTTATTTAATAAATAAATAGTCATTATTCAAGGCTCGATAAATATTAAGGAGGATGGACGGACCAAGTTTAAGGGTCCAGTAAGAAATAATATTAAATATTATTTGATTAAATAATATTTAAATATAACATGCAAGTTAATCACATGTCATGGAAATAATGGTATTTAAGTTATTATTTGACATGGGGGTTTCACATGAAATAATAAAATAAGTAATGGCACTTGTGCCAATGATTTATTATTACCTAGTGAATTAAATTCCTAGTTATGTTATTATTTTCTCATTTAGCCTGGGGCAAGCGAATGCTAGCCACAAGGGTTGTGCACAACATTTTGGAGAAATCTCTCAAGCCTCAAGAGCTCTCTTTTCTGTAAGAATGTTCTCAAAAATGAGAGCGGTCATCCTCCACTAGATCAAGGAATGCTTTGGAAGTGGATCTCAAGGTGATCGAAGGCAGATGATGCAAGCACAAGGATCTTCTGTGCTAGCACCCGGAGACTCCTTCGGCGATGTCCAGAGATTTACAGCTCACGTTTGGATCACCGCTAGAGGTGATCTACTCTTGATCTCTATAATGCAATGAAGGAACACCATATATCTATGTTCAGACACATCAACTAAGAAAGAAAACCTTGGAGGTATTTCTTTAATTTAATTAAATTAATTATAAAAAAATATGTTGATCCTCTCTCTAAGTTCTGGGAGCAATTTTTCATTGTCTAAATATTTGATTTAATTCCATGGATACTAGCATTTATCTTCGTATTGATCCTAGAATTATCATTGATTGTGGAAAAATCAAAGTTGGGCATTGCCCATCCTGTGCTTCCGCTATGCCCAGAACCAAAAAGTTGTATCAGAGTGGGCATATTTTTGTTTATAATTATTTAAATAATTCGTTGATGTTATACACTTTAATAATTTAGTTTTTCAATTCAATTTTAATCATTCTTGTAATCTTGATTTTGAGATTTGTTCTTCCTTTATCGTTTCTCATAGATCTAATAGAAATGAATAATTTTATAATTAAAATTAAATCGAGGATCTCATCAGGAGGAACCGAAGATTCTATCCAGGTAACACTACAGTACATGTCGTGTATTTGGAGTTACACGCCATGTAATTTACCATACACAATGTGTAATCCGAATCACACACCGAGTAGTTTTATTTAGCACATCGGAAGTAATTCGACAATTACTCAAGTCGTGTGCATTAATGACATGCAGTGTAGTTAATTCTTACACCGCATGTTGACTAGGATAGACTAGCGCACGGTCAGCTGGACTACACTCCGTGTGGCCCACTAAACATGACATGCAGTCCCTTTTGTCATGGTCGAGTCGTGTATCCCATACACGGCTTACCCAGCTGGTGATCGTGTAACGCAGAGTCTACAAAACGTGTGGCCCACTGAACATGTCGTGTACTCTGAAGATTTCTGAAGTATACCTCACATGTTTTTCCCCAGGTGTGTACTTCGAATGGATGGTGAGGAGGGTACACGTCATGTATTCGAATCTACATGTCATGTAATTTTTCCAGATTACGCGGATTTAAAATTTATTATTATATTATGTAACCCTTGAGACATGTACTTTCATGTGGGCGTAAATCTAGGATAAAACATGTGATAAGTTATATATATATATATAAATGTTTAATTAACATCTGTGTAATGTTGAAAGATCTACACATCATGTATGAGTTGTATTACAATCATAATTCTGCGTGCATGCTACATGTCACAAATAATAAAGTATATACAAGTATAATACATGTTGTGTAGTTTTGGACAGGTATTCACTGGGTTGCCTCTAAGGTAAAATTTATGTACACAGTTGGTTTTAAATGAATTTATTAATTTGTTTAAAATTATAATGGATGAGAATCTCAAGGAAATTCAGAAAAAGGATTAAGATAAAAGGATTGATTAATTAAAAATAATAATTAATCGATTAAAGTGTGATTTATCTTAATAAGAACGATTAAATAATTGAATGCTATTTTTATTAAATGCGCAATTTTTTCATGTTTGTGGATGATCATGAGCTAGACTAGGCCTTTGTATGTGATTGGTTTCCTTTTAATTTATTTGTTAAATTAAAATTTTTGGTCTGCGTGTCTTCTCCACATTAATATGTAGGGTCTATGTGCCCATGTTTTATTTTATATAAACCCCCTTTTACCCTTCACCTGTGTGAGAGTTAAAAGCATATGTAATGGATGGAGCTCTCAATCTAGTGGAGGTGGTTCAAGTTAGGAGCCGAGGCGAAACCAACCTAAGGAGATACAAAGGTGGACATGTGGAAAGCTATAAACGTGAACCTTAAAAGGTTCAAGGTGTTTCTCCCCTAGGTTAGGGTTAGTTTATCAACCGTTAGATAAACTAACCATTAGAAAATCTCATGATCAGACCCTTTATTTTATTTCTATCAGTTTTATAGTTATTCATTATGGATGTATTATCACGATCACATAATTAATGAATTAACAAGCATGCAAGATAGAACTAAAATAAAATGGATTATGTGTAAATATTATCAAGACATGGTTAATCACTTAAGTATATCCCACTTAATATTAACAAGCATGTGAAAAGATAATAAGATAAAATTTACTTAAAAAGGATAAAATCCCTCAATAAAATATTAAGTCGGTATAGCATTTCATTACTTCAGTTAGAATCGAACCAATAGTTCAAAGTGCTTGACCATCCAAAGTTGGGGTGATTTCAATTATCAGGGAATTCTAATTTGAGGTTTTGGGTTGACTTAACTTGGTTTACATCAAGGGTTGACTGCCAAAGCAGGACATGGTGTAACTGATATACAAGGGTTGAGGAAATCTAAAATAATGATTTTGGTATTGGGGAGTCCACTCAATGGATCAATGAGTTATGAGTTAATGTAGTTGGAATTTTCAATGTCTACCTAAAACCATTCAAGTTGCTCGACCAGCCAAAGTTGGGGTGATGAGAATGGAATATAGATCCTTGCCCCTAGAATATCTAAGCAATAGGATTTTTTGAAGCCAATGGTGAGGGATATTGGGTTTTGATAAAATAGTGGGAGACTAATGAATATTTATTTATTTATTTGTCTTAATTTTATCATATAAAGTACTAAAACTCTTTTCATATTATTTGTAGAAATTACATCAAACATATTTTTGTGATCCATACTCAAGAAGGAAAACCTTCTCACCGAAACTAATTTTTAGGAGCAGAAAAGGCGCCTTCAGGTTATCCTTCTCCATGAAAGGAAACTATATGTGCTGGAAGAACCTTTACCAGTTTCACCTAGAAATGAGATGAGTGATGAGGAGCTATCTATACAAGAAACATCTAAATTATGTTATAGATGTTCAGTGCCTCATTCTATCATCCATGACCAATGATCACTTGAAGCAACATGAGTAAATGGATACTTATAGCATGATGTCTCACCTTTGGGATTTTTATCAAGATAAGGCGAGACAAGTGAGGTATGAGATCTTCAACGCTTTTTTCACCACTAAGCTTGGAGAGTATGTGCCATTTGGGCCTCATGTGATCAAGTTTATTGGATATATTAAGCGTCTATACATCTTAGAGATTAAATTCTCAGATGAGTTGCATACGGATCTCATACTATCATCACTTCCAAAGGCCTTCTCTAGTTTTATTGTGAATTGTAATATGAGAAATAATGAGAAGAACCTATCGGAACTTTTGACCCTGATTCTCCAAGTGGGTAAGGATATATGGTGTGATAAACCCATAGTCCTTGTGGTGAGTGGGAAGAGGAATGAAAAGAAAAAGGGGACTAAGATTTATAAATAGTCTAAATCCCTTGAGCATCGTCCAACCAAGAATAAGAAGATCCAGAGGTAGGGAAAGGAAAAGGATGTAGTGTATTTTGCATGTGGTAAGTCAGGCCACTAGAAGAGGAACTGCACCTAGAGGAAAGGGGAATCCAAAGGTGAATTTGTTATCAAGTGAAATATTTCCATTTATACACATTGGGTATTAGATACATCTTGTGGTGCTCAAATCTGTATTCAAATGTAGGAACTAAGTATATTTCAGAAAATTGCCAGAGGAGAGGTGTATCTGCGAGCTACCAATGGTTCGAGGTTGGATTCTCTTGCCATTGGTGACTATAACCTTTCATTGCTGACCGAGATGATTTTGGTTTTACATGACTATTATTATGTACCAAGTTCTACCAAGAACATAATTTTTGTATCAAGTTTAGATACATATGGGTTTATTTTCAAATTTGGAAATAAAAGTTGTTTCTTTTATAAGGACAACATATGTTATGGTATAGTACATTTAAATAATGGTTTGTATATATTAAATTACAAAAACCAAGTGTTGTAAATCGATAACGAATCAAGTTCACATGACTCATATAACACCCAGTTTTGGAATCACCGCATTGGTCATGTAAATGAGAAGTGCTTGACAAAGATCTATCAAGATGGTTATTTAGACTCTTACGAGCTAAAACCACTTGATAGATTTCATGATTGTTTACAAGGGAAAATGAAAAAACTACCATTTAGTGGATAGGGTGAAAGGTCTATAGAGCTTCTAGGATTGGTACAAACTGATGTGTGTGGACCATTTCCAGTAGAACCTAAAGGTGGATATTCTTACTTCATAACTTTTACTGATGACTTTAGTAGATATGGATATATTTATTTAATAAGGTATAAGTCCAAGTACATTAAGAAATTAAAGGAATTCAAGAATGAAATAGATAATCATCTTGGTAATAAGATAAATAAGCTTCGATCAGATCGAGGTAGAGAATATCTTCAGCAAGATTGCATTGACTTTTTACGAGAGTTTGAGATTCTATCTCAACTCAATCCACCTTATACACCACAATTGAATGGTGTTAGTGAAAGGAGGAACCGTACCTTGTTGAAACTTAGTAAGGTCGATGATGAGTCATTCAGATCTTCCATTATCCTTTTGGGGATATTCATTACAAACTACAACATACATATTAAACTGAGTACCAACTAAGGTGGAAAATGGAATTCCCTTTGAGTTATGGAGTGGAAAGAAACCCTTTTTTTTTGCATACATGTGTATGGGGATGAGATTAATTTGGTAAGGCTTTCTCAAGCAACAAACTAGCAACCCAAGGCACGAGGTTTATCTTTATAGGGTATCCCAAGGAAACATAGGTATACTACCTATGAAACCCCTCATATAAGAAAGTGAATGTTTCTAGAAAATTTATCTTTCTTGAGAGGGAGCACATCCTTAAAAAGGATAGTGGGAGAAAGATTGACTTCAATGAAGTTGACGCCCAAGATACGCAGGAGTTGGTACTGGAACAAGTTCCACAGGTCCTCATATAAGAAGTAGTTTCTAAAACACAAGTACTATGTAGGAGTGTAAGAGAGGTAAGGGAACTAGAGAGATATGGTTTTCTTATCACTGAGGATGGTGACTCATTATTGTTGGACAATGATGAACCTATATCCTATAAGGAGGCAGTAGAGAGCTCAGAAGCTGTAATATAGATAGAAGCTATTAATTCTTAGATGGATTCCATGTATCAGAACCAAGTTTGGGTTCTAGTTGGTGCGCCAGTTAATGTAAAGCATGTTGGATGTAAATGGGTATTCAAGAGGAAACTGGACATGGAAGGTAAAGTAAGTACCTATAAAGAAAGGCTGGTGGATAAAGGGTTTAAACAACATTAAGGAATTGACTATGATGAAACCTTTTCACCAGTTTCCATGTTTAAATCCATTAGAATTATATTTGTCATAGCATCTTACCATGATTATGAGATTTGGAAGATGGATGTCAAAATTGCATTCGTTAATGGGAACCTTCAGGAAGATATCTATATGACACAACCAGAAGGGTTTGTGACACCAGGTGATTCCAAAAAGGTTTTCAAGTTGCAGAGGCCCATTTATGGATTAAAGAAAGCATCTAGGTCATGGAATATTTGATTTGATGAAGACATAAGGTAATTTGGTTTCATTAAGAATGAATATGAGTCATGTGTTTACAAAAGGTTTAATGGGAATGTAGTTCTTATCCTAGTAGTATATGTTGATGACATATTACGTATTGGAAATTGTATACCAGTCTTACAATCAGTTAAGGAATGGTTGAACAAGTGCTTCTCCATGAAGGACTTAGGCGAAGTAGCCTACATTCTAGGGATCAAGATCATTCGTGATAGATCCAAGAGGCTATTTGTACTAAGTCAAGGTACATATATTGATCAGATACTAAAGAGACTTAGTATGGAACAATCCAAGATAGAATTTATTCCATTTTCACATGGTTTATATCTTTCTAAGAAAATGTGTCCCCAAAAACAATAGAAGAAATATATAATGAGTAATATCCCATACACTTTAGCGATAGGATCAATGATGTGTGCTATGTTATGTACTAGACTTGATGTTGCCTATGCACTGAGCATGGTATGTAGATATCAAGAAGATCTAGGAGAATAATATTGGACTATTGTTAAGACTATCCTTAAGTATCTGAGAAGAACTAAGGATATGTTACTGGTATATGGAGGAGACAAGGATCTTTCCATCGGAGGGTATGTTGATGTTTGTTTTCAGACAGATCTGAATGATCTGAAATTGCAATTGGGATATGTTTTATGTCTCAACAGAGGAGCTGTGAGCTGGAAGAGTTCAAAGCAGCCAGTTTTTTCTGATTCTATAGCAGAGTCCGAATATATAGCGGCTTATGATGCAGCTAAATAAGCCATCTATATTCATAACTTTTTCCAATAACTTGATGTGGTACTTAGAAGTAAAGACCTTATCACATTGTATTGTGATAATATTGTAGTGGTGGCTCTTGAAAAAGAGTCAATGTCGCATCAATGGACAAAGACTGTACTCTAGAAGTATCACCTATTGAAGGATTTTTATCAAATGGGTGAAGTTGCAGTGAGCAGAGTATCCATGGAGGAGAATGTGGAGGACCCCTTGACTAATAAACTCCTTATCACATCATGATTGTTCTTCTGCATGACATTGTATGTGATAATGTCCTAAGAGTAGTTGTCACACTGAAAGGTCATAGAGGATCTCTACTATGATGAGAACTTAGAAGTTCCATGACACTATTCCTGAACATAGGTTCTATAGCCAGATGATATCATTTGAAGGGACACAAATGATACATGATATCAGGGGTAGAGACTCATGGGACTTTGAGTCATCTTCTCATGGTGTACGCCCTTGGTAATATCTAGGAGGATATTATGAGAACAAGACCCACAAGTAGAAAATCCACATTTATAAGTGTCATTAGATGTTCCTATCTGTAGACGTGTGTATTGGTCCTTAGACTTTAATATTATTATTAATGGGTATTATGACCCACTCACTTAGATGTATTGGTGAAACCTGTGACAACATATGTTCACGGTGAGGTAGGATATGTTGGGTGCGTCACGAGTAATACCGCATTAATGAATAATGCGAGAAAGGATTTGTCACTTATATTCCATAACAGAAGTTGATATCTCAGACATTTTGATGGAAATGATATAGCCTAAATAAATACATGGCCATGGTGTTCTATAGGCAAGTTCAATTTCTGAGAATTCAAAGAATGAGAAATCGAGCACATGGGTTGATGGCACTTGCATGCAACCCGCTTGATTGGATATATCGAGACAAAAGGATTATATTACATGGTAAGCGTTCGTATGAGGTAACATGTCGTTACAACATTAACTTCTTTCTCTATGGGTGTCTTGGCGTGTAGCTAGATGCTAACCTTGGACTTTAGGCAAGTTCGCCTAATGCCACTGAGAAAAAGGCTCGGATGGTCACACGCTAAGTGTATCCAGAATCTCAATTAAATAATTTATTATTTAACAAGATTAGTAAATATTAATCCTAGATGTGGTTTAATAATTATTCATGTGTGTCTGATCACATTTATTTCATCACTAGTTATTCAAAAGAATATATTGCAGACATAATATTTATTTATCAGGGAATAATGCAGTTATATTTATTAAATAAATAAATAGTTGTTATTAAAGGACCAATAAATATTAAGGAGGATGGATGGACCAAGTTTAAGGGTCCAGTGAGAAATAATATTAAATATTATTTGATTAAATAATATTTAAATATAACTTGCAAGTTAAGAACATGTCAGGGAAATAATGGTATTGTCGTTATAATTTGACATGGGAGTTTCATATGGAATAATAAAATAAGTAACGACACTTGTGCCGATTATTTATTATTACCTAGTGAATTAAATTCCGAGTTATGTTATTATTTTCTCATTTAGCATGGGGAAAGCGAATGCTAGCCACAGGGGTTGTGCACGACATTTTGGAGAAATCTCTCAAACCTCGAGAGCTCTCTTTTTTCTAAGAACGTTCTCAAGAATAAGAGCGGTCATCATCCACCAGATCAAAAAATGCTTTGGAAGCGGCTCTCAAGGAGATCAAAGGCGAACGACGCAAGCGTAAGGATCTTCTGTGCTAGCACTCGGAAACTCCTTCGGTGACATCCAGAGATTTGCAGAGCATGTGTGGATCACCGTTAGAGGAGATCTACTCTTGATCTCTATAACACAATGAAGATGCACCATAGATCTGTGGTCAGACACATCAACGAAGAAAGAAAACCTTGGAGGTATTTCTTTAATTTAATTAAATTAATTATAAACAAAATATGTTGATCCTCTCTCTGAGTTCTGGGGGGATTTCTTCCTTGTCTAAATCTTTGATTTAATTCCTTAGATACTGGTGTTTATCATCGTATTGATCTCAGAGTGATCATTGATTATAGCAAAATCAAAATTGGGCACTGCCCATCTTGTGCTTCTACTATGCCCAAAACCAATAGTTTGGGCCTTAATTAATGTAATTATAGGCCCAGATGATTCCCCAAGCAAGGGTATTGGGCCTCCTATTGGAATTCCATGATTAACCCATTTAAGGACTCCTTCATTCTCTTGGTCTGGTCCCTTATCATTGGGTCACCAATTCCTCGCAGTGGGTCTTGTGCGATCATACACCTTCCGCCCTCCTCATCAAGTCTGCCTTCAACTATACCTCAATACAATGCACGGTGTGACCAGTATGAATCAAAGTGTATGTTATCAGTTTAAAATTGACATTTTAGTTCAAAACGTGCCCCTCACTAAAAACTAAGAAAACACGCTCGGGTTGTCTTGATATTTTAGGACAACAATTCATAAGTCATTTGTGACGTGTATGAAGCATTATCACATCAAACTGACGCACGATGTGACCGGTATGACTCGAAATGCGTGTTTCTAGTTTGAAATGACATTTTAGTAAAAAAAACACAACTAGCATACTAAAAACTGAGAAAACACATTTAGATTGTTTTGATACTTTAGGAAAACGATCTATAAGTCATTTGTGATGCGTACAAATCAACCACACCACAATCTGACACATGGTGTGACCGGTGTGACTCAAAGTGTCTCTTTTTATTTAAAATTAACATTAATTTTAGTAAAAAGAACAAGTGACGTACTGAAAACTGAGCAAACACATTCGGATTGTTTTGATATTTTAAGACAACAATCCATGAGTTATTTGTGGTGTGTATGAGTCAACCACACCTCAATACGACGTATGGTGTGATCGATATGACTCTAAGTGTGTCTTTTTATTTAAAATTGACATTAATTTAAGTAAAAAAGAATAAGTGACATACTGAAAACTGAGAAAACACATTTGAATTGTTTAAATACTTCAGCAAAATGATTCATGAGTCATTTGTGACGTATAGGAATCAACCACAGCTCAATCCGACGCATGGTGTGACCGGTATGACTCAAAGTATCTATTATCAGTTTAAAATTGACATTTTAGTTCAAAATGTGTTCCTCACTGAAAACCAAGCAAACGAGCTTCAGTTGTCTTGATAATTTAGGGCAGCGATTCATAAGTCATTTTGTGACGTGTATGAAGCAGTCTCATTACAAACCGACGTATGATGCGAACGGTATGACTCAAAATGCGTGTTTTCAGTTTGAATTGACATTTTAATAAAAAAACACAACTAGCATACATAAAATCGAGAAAACACATTCAGATTGTTTTGATACTTCAGGACAACGATATATAAGTCATTTGTGACGTGTATGAATCTATCACACCTCAATCCGACGCACGGTGTGACCGGTATGACTAAAAGTGTCTTTTTTTATTTAAAATTGACATTAATTTTAGTAAAAAGAACGAGTGACATACTGAAAACCAAGAAAATGCATTTGGGTTATTTTGATATTTTAGGACAACAATCCATGAGTCATTTGTGATGTATAGGAGCCAACCGCACTTCAATACGATACACGGTGTGACTGATATGACTCTAAGTGTGTCTTTTTATTTAAAATTGACATTAATTTAAGTAAAAAGAATAAGTGACCTACTGAAAACTGAGCAAACATATTCAGATTGTTTTGATACTTTAGAACAATGATCCATGAGTCATTTGTGATGTGTAGGAATCAACCACACCTCAATCTGATGCATGGTGTGACCAGTATGACTCAAAGTATCTATTATCAGTTTAAAATTGACATTTTAGTTCAGAATATGTCCCCCACTGAAACCCAAGCAAACACGCTCCGATTGTCTTGATAATTTAGGACAACGGTTCATTAGTCATTTGTGACGTGTATGAAGCAATCTCACGTCAAACCAACACACGATGTAACTAGTATGACTCAAAATGTATGTTTTAAGTTTGAAATGACATTTTAGTAAAAAAACACAATTGTCATACTAAAAACCAAGCAAACGCATTCATATTGTTTTGATACTTTGGGGCAACGATCTATAAGTTATTTGTGACGTGTACGAATCAACCACATCTCAATCTGACACACGGTGTGATCAGTATTACTCAAAGTGTTTGTTATCAGTTTAAAATTAACATTTTTCGTTCAAAATGTATCTCTCACTAAAAAATGAACAAACGCGCTCTGATTGTCTTGATAATTTAGGATATCAATTCATAAGTTATTTGTGACGTGTATGAAGCAGTCTCACGTCAAACCGACGCATGATACAACCGGTATGACTCAAAATATGTTTTTCTAGTTTGAAATGACATTTTAGTAAAAAAACACAACTGATATACTG
Organism: Viscum album; assembly: GCA_963277665.1. Taxonomy (NCBI): domain Eukaryota; kingdom Viridiplantae; phylum Streptophyta; class Magnoliopsida; order Santalales; family Viscaceae; genus Viscum; species Viscum album. The sequence goes on from OY728132.1 coordinate 826,763,773, forward strand.
CAAACCGAGCAAACTCATTCAGATTGTTTTGATGCTTTATGACAATGATAAATTAGTAATTTGTGAAATGTAGGAAATAGTCGCACCTCAATCTGATGCACGGTGTGACTGGTATAACTCCAAATGTCTAATTATTTAAAATTGACATTAATTTTTGTAAAAGAACAAGTGACACACTCAAAATCGAGGAAACACATTCGAATTGTTTTGATATTTTAGAACAACGATCCATAACTCATTTGTGACATTTAGTAATCAACTCCACCTCAATACGATGCATGGTGTAACCGGTATCACTCATTTGTTTTCTTATATAGACGGATTTGCTCAGGTTGAGATGATTTGTTCAGCAACTGATACCATGAGCTGACATTTTTGAGAGGGGGTCACGGGCGTCAAAAGATAAAATATTAATGTTTTTAATTGTTTGTTGGATAATTGTAAATATAATTATATAAAACATTATTTGAAATGTGTATAGGGGTGTTTTTTTGTATATACCATGAGTGAACATTTTTGTATTCATGATATCAATTAAATGTATATACCATTGTTTGAAATTACAGATTTTTGCTAGGTGTGATGTTATATTAACAGCACATTGCAACTAGCTAGGCCTTTATCAACGCTATTTTTAGTGGTGATAAAAGTATCTTTTATCAACGTTTTTTTAGTGTAGATAAAAAACCTTATTTATCAGCGTTTTTTTAGCGCTCATAAAGGGGATCCCCTTTATCAACGCTGCGATTAATAGAGCTTTTTTTAATGTTGTTAAAAACCTTTTTGCGCGGTGTTAGATGACATATGTGTAGTATTGATATATTTTATATGTAATCATTGTATCTTTTTTCTATTGTGTGGAATGAAATAGAATAAAGTGAATTTGTGAGATCTGTTTTTAATGCAGTGAAATTGTTCGCCGATAACTATGTGACATACCAATATGTGTGTGTAAACATATTGCCATATTGGGCAGTGGTTTTTTAAACTGGTGCTGAATTTATCAAGGGTGATTTAATAATCACTACTAAACATGTAAAAAACGCCGCTAAATATGCAACAAAAAAACCGCAGTGAATTAATTTGATATTTAACCCCGCTGATTAAATTAAACAATTGTCAAATAACAATCTTTAAAAAAACGTTAACAAATAAGTGTCATAAAATGAACACCAACGGACCAATTTATGACGACTAATATAAAAATATTGCTAATAAGGCTTCTTGTGCTCGGGCGAGTAGGTAAGGATGGAGAGGGGTTTGGGGCGTGATTGTGGGGTCCAATCCAACATGCGGTTTATTCTTATTTTATTCTTGGAGTTGTGTGCCTTTTTGGGTTGTATTCAATTTTTAAAAATATCACTAATAAGGGATTAAATAACTACACTAATCATAATAACGGCAACAATCGGATCATTGGGATATGACACAATTGAATTTTAATTCTATTCATGCATTCATTTCGTTTATGGTTTCCGCAAATTTTATGAGTGATATTACTTCCATTTAATGATTGTATTTAATTACATAAAAAAATAAAAAAAAAATACGGAAGATCCAAATCGCATCACAGTTAAAAAATATAAAATATGAATTTATGATATGACTAATTTTAGAAAATTTATTTATTAACTATTTTATGTAAAAAAAATTAAAATTAATCGATAAATCTAAAAAGTAAACCTGTTTCACCCGATTACCTAGCTGGAATAAAACAATCATTAATAATTAAAATTTTCGAGAATAGAATAATTAATATAGTCAATATTTGTTATTCAAAAATCATAACATTTAAATATATAAAAGAATATTTTAATTTAAAAATTTTAAAATTCGAAAATATTTACGTTTTTTTCCAAAAAACTAAATTTATCTTAAAAGATAAATTTTTAATAAATCTACGACATATTTAGAAATTAATAAATAGATTTTACAGAAAACGTCCCATAAAACATTTTTACAGAGTAAATTACGTCAAAAAACTCGTGTGATTTGCATCTGGCTGTAAATAAAAACTCCAAGGTCAAAGATATTTTCATAAAATAAAATCGAGGGGAAATGACGCTGGAGTACCAAAACAACCTCTAATTACAGTGAAGTCCCAGCTCCTTAATAACAGCGGTCCTCTGCATTTTCTCATTTTTTCTTGATCTTGGACTGGGATTTGGTCCCTTTTAAACCTCCAGCCAGTGCAACGCCTCCTCCCCCGCGAAGAAATCCTGTCAGGTGTCGGTGAGGCCCGAATGCTGTGGGATTCTTCTTCCCTGCTCCATTGTCTTCCCTTGTGCGCTCGTTCTCACCGTCTCCGAGAAGAGAGACAAAGACGGGGAGGTGGTCGATGTACTGAGATCGGAACGGCGTCATCAATGGACTCACCTGCAATCCCCCCGTCGAAGCTCCCCTGCAACCCGTCCGAACACCGAGAAGAAGGGCCTAAGAACGGAAAGGCGTCATCAATGATCGCTCCTGCAAACCACGCCCTAAAGCCCCCCAACAAGCCCTCCGAAGATCGGGAAGAGGGCGAGCTATCTTCCTCCGACGACAGGGCAGTCACTCTTTCTATTTCCTTTTATTTCCTTTTATTCAATCTGCTGATGCCTCAAATTGATTATTCACCAAGATAGTTTCCGGCTTTTGTAGTTATATTGATACTGATACCGGATTGTGTTTCGCATGGACTGTATTATGTTTTACAGGATCCTCCTTGCGGCTATGGTGAACCATCTACCAATGCTGCTGTGCTTCCTGCCGCGGTGGAGCCCCCGCTGGGCGCTTCTCAGAAAAAAGTCCCCGGTGGCATTGGGAATGGTAAATATTTAACGGATGCTTTATGACTATCGATTCAAATCATTTGCAGGGAAATCGATATCTGGAATTTATCATCTAGGTTCTTTTGAATGCAATTCCAAAGTATTTGCAGGCAGTCGGCATCTCAAGATCATTGACAAGGATAAAGATCCGTTCAAACCGGACACACCCCGTCAATTTCAGCATAGTGGTACAGATTTGGTGATACGGTTCTCCGATACTGACAGTGGCAGCGATTTTGGAGAGTCTGGACAAGAAAAAACTGCGGAAACTCCCGGAGTCACTCTCAATAAAAAGCTTCCTTCACCTACGAATCAGTCCACAAGAAGTTATACTAAGCCGGTGCCTAAGAGGATGCCATTAAATCACACCGGGTCTTCTGTTTCGCAAGGATTTCGAGTTAGAAATGTTAAGATCCTAAAGAAAAACAAGTACGTATCCCAGCAAAAGCGACCATCTCCCCTTGGCATGGATTTGAATAGCAGCAAGATTTTGGACCTGCGCCAGCAAATTGCGATGCGAAAGAGAGAACAAACGCTTAGATCTGCCCCGCAGAGTGAGGAAAGTGGTTCAAATAAAGATGAAAGTGTCCCGAATTCAAAAGATGGTTCTCAGGGAAAGCCCCGACCAATATCCCGTGGTTCTCAGCTGTTAGATCCTGATGAGTCGGTCTGGAAACGTAGAAAAGTTATTGATTTGCGGGAACCGGCTCCCTCAAATCCTGCAGCAGCTTCAAAAGGGCTCTCCATTGGCAATAAAAGCATGAAAGAGGGTGACCATTCTTCTACACAGCTGAATTTGAACGTGTTTGAAGATTTTTCCACTGCAAAATCCATGGAAACAACACAAGCATCAGTTCTTCAAGGTAACGTTTTTCATGAAAAGAATCTGTATCATCATGATTCTTATCCAATAGGCATGACTATGCCAAGCAGTTTTATAGGAAGTCTACCAACCAAAGCGGATGAAAGTGAGCGCTTTGAAATCTCTAATTATATCCTAATCCGGACCGTTTTACATCACTTACTGAAACTGTTTATGACACTTAAATAAATGGCAGAAAAACCCTTTTATATAAAATTACTTATCATAATTGATTAGTGGCCCCAGGGATGTAGCCCAGTGGTTACGCCTCTGAGGGGTCTCGTGGGAGGTCTCCGGGTCGGGTATCCCCGAGTACTTATAGGCGCAGTAAAAAATCGTTGTTTCTTTGTAATCCCCATCTCTGAATTGTTGTATTAAATGATTAGTGTTATAATCAGTTTTCAGTAGGTATTATTAGTCCGATGTTTAATGATCTAAATGGTGTGATCTAAATGGTGTGAATTGGTTTTTATGTCCATCACAGGTGGCCGCACTGTTGCTTCTTACAGTTCTTCCAAAAGGAAGTCTATGCAATTTGATCCTCTCATGCAAAACTGGGCTGCCTTTGGAAATGTGCCTTCTGGAAATCTTATAGGATCTGTAAGTTCATGCATCATTAGCTTTATTTTCTTGGTCTTTGAGTTAATCTCTCTTCATATTAGGTATCTCCTGTTTTGTCTATATCCCACATTGTTAATTGGTTTGTTTGGCAACTTGTTTTGTTGGATGGTGTTCATTCACACACGGCTAGTGTTAATGATTCGTTCCCAGACAGACTGAATTCATGGCCTCTTGATCTTGCGACAGACTCATTTGGATGCGGCATGCGGTGGCATGAATGTAGGATCCTTGGCACAATTGGATGAAATACATGACAGGGAGCTGGAGGTAGCGCAGGAGCAGCGGCGTAGTTGTGAACTTGATGAAAGAGAATCCCTAAAAGCTTACCGTATGGCACAAAGGGCTTTGATCCAGGCTAATATCAGATGCACCTACCTTTATAATCAGAGATCTAAGCTCATTTGAAATATGTGTTTTTTTTTTTAAATCTAGAATTTATCACATCCTAACATAAATACAACGGATAATAAAATTCGAAAACGATTTGACATACCTTAATCCATTGACGTGTCTTAATTTTATCCTGAAAATGAGATATACAATAGGTCCAATGAGTCTATTTAAAACCATGCATATTATCACCACTCAATTCAATCATTTATGCTTATTGAAAACAAGAAACTCAAATAAAAAAACTAGTGAGTACAAAGTGTCAATTACAATAGACATAATCATCATTACATATATTGAAACCTACTCAGCAATAATATTCATACTTTCAACATGTCTAATAAATGTTTCAAGAGGTAACCATTTCATCTATGGGATAACAATCATGAGATTGACACTAATATGTTCAACCGACACTTTTTTTCACTTCCTCAACATCAGAGCACTTTCATTTCATGTGTTTAGCACCTTTGGAAAAAAATTCGTTCTTTGAAAAGAATACAACATCAATATTGTTGTTGGGCATTAGGGCCATTGTAACTAAACCACATGACACCTCTAATACAACTCATCGTGGAATTTTCCATACCACGTCCATTCGACTTCATGCGTCCCATAACACATCTAGGGAAATTGATGTGAGCCAAGTCAAAGGTGATGGCCCAATTGCTCGTGAGGAGGACATAGAGTTGCAAAGCCTAATGATGTGATGAACATTAAAGAGACCGACAATGGGAGTTCATCTCGCTGCATTAAAGACCCAATACATCTTACCTTGCATGGATAGAACAAACATGCCTATTATCACTCCTATTCATGCCCAAATGTGATGCATGAATCCCAAGCCTCATGGTTTAATGAATTTTAAAAGCCTAACCCACATGGAGATTCTAAAATTGCATCTTTAAACAAAAAGTCCCTAAGTCAAGTTCGGTGGGCTATGAGTATAAAGACATGCACTACATTTCTAAAAAGTCTTCATTAGACATTATCCTTTTGACTTTAAGGGGACAAGATATGATTAGACTTTTATGAATTTATGGTATTAGACCCTTGATCTTTTGTATCACCCCTTGGTTCTAAATAGCCACCCCATGGCGTTATATTCGTATTCAAGTTTGTATTGGTGAAACTCTACAAGTTGGTTCTCTCTATTGTGAGATTGCTATATTCTCCTTAGCTCTTATGCATTCTCTCCTTATCGATCTACTTATTATATTGGCGATTCAAGACCACAAAGCCACCAATTAATGTCTCAACGCAAGTGTGTTGTTGTGTGGATTGGTTATCATATCCATCCATTGAGTGCATTGTCTAAGTAGTAAGCCACACTCCTTATAACGTTGGTTCACTAATTGCATCCATCGAACCCCAAACCATTCCTTTTCTGCATCCACTGAATCATTCATCTGTCATCCTACATCATGAAGATCGGGCCAACCCATGCATCTCGCATCAGTTGGTATCAGAGCTCTAGTTGACATGATAGACATTTATCCCTTCATTTACATTGCTTTTATCCATTATCCTTTTTATCTTTCCATATTATCCACCCATTAAAAAAACATATTTCTTTGAAAATATTTAGAATATTTCCCATATCCTGCAAGTTTAAAATATCTTACACTGACCCAATTATTCATCCATCTTTTTTCACATTTGATTCGCTATATGTGAATTGAATCCTATAAAAAAAGTAAAAAAAATCTCTCAACTCATCATCTTGATACTAAGCACATCCATCGTTTGGGAGACTAAAAAAATGCATTTTCTATATCATTGATTTGTGCATTGTATCATTAGAGAAATTCAATTCCTCTTCATATTATATCATCTCCATATCATCTATATTTGGCTTATGTTTTCTTAACATTTTTATCTTTCATCTTTGGGAAAAACCTACATACCATACCCATCCATCCTTTTCCACCTTTTACTGATATTTACTACCTTTCTTTCCCACATTTTACCAATTTGTAACCCTTTTCCACTCAAACAAGCCGTGCCAATCCATTCCTCGACACCATCTTGGTTGAGTAGGGATTGGTGACCCATGATTTCCCCAAACATGATATTAGATTTCATAAGAGTTTGGGATTTGATTTGGGTGGATAGAAAGTTCGAAAAAATGTATGTGTGTACATCTTAGGGTGTGTATGTGTACATATTCAGTTGTGTGTGTGTGTGTGTCCATCTTTTGTTGCGTGTGTGTACCATTGTGTGCGTACCTTCAAGTCTGTGTGTGAGTGTAGTGTGTAACTTCACATGGGTGCGAGTTTTACATCTTGGGTGTGTGAGTGAGTTTGTATATTTCTGTGTGTTTAATCTGCGCGTGCGCGTGTGTTTGGGTTATTATCATGACAAGAGATCATGGAAAAGGAATTGCTCATGGAAGTGATGGAGAAAGCTGGAGTAGAACCCCTATACCAAAATTTTTGCAACTCAAAATGAAAGTTTTGGTTAGTAATTTTGAGAAGCTTATTGATAGGGAGTTTGAGGTGCTACATGAGAGGATCGACATCCTGAAGAGCCAATCCTACCCAAGGACAATCTATGGTAACCCGTGACACACTCCAACACCACATAGCCCCTATATCATGGAGGAGGATATTGAGAACATTGATGATGATTTTTAGGATGTCCCACAAAGAAAGAGATTGTTCCAACAACCTAGAGGATGCCAAAGGAGACCACATGATGATGACATTCTTGGAGGTATCAAGGAAAATGTCCCCTCTTTTCAAGGAATAAGTGATCCAAAAGAATACTTGGATTGGGAGATGCAGACCGAGAAAGTGTATTCATTCCATACACATTTTGAAAAGAAAAAGGTTAAATTTTCTTCCCTTTAATTTTCTGATTATTCTATAATTTGGTGGGATCAAGTTCAAAAATAGAGATATTGATATAGAGGATGCCTAATCTAGACTTGGGAAGGCAAAAAGTTTTCTATGAGGTAGTGGTTTGTTCCCTTACACTACCATAGAAATCTACACAATAAGATTCATTGCCTCACTCAATGAAGTAAGAGCGCTGAAGATTAATATAAGGCGATACAAATTGCTATGATCCAAGAAAACATTGAGGAGGATCTAGAGGAAACCATGGAATTGTTTTTATTACGACTCAATCAAGATATTTACAATCAATTAGAGATGTACCACCATGTGGAGATAAGAGATATGACCCACAAAGACACCAATATTGAGAAATAAATCAAAATGAGGGGAAACATAGGGAATCCCACTACCCCTTTCACTCTGGAGAATTTTGAGTAAGGAGACTAGAGAAACATCAAAATCGAAGGAGATGGTTGATCATAAGAGTGATAAGATAACTCTTCCTCAAAAGAAAGTTAATGTTGAGGATAACCCATCAAGAAACAAGGATGTTTGATGCTTCAAATGCTAAGGAAGAGGGTAAATCACAAGTGAATTCCTAAACCATCACTACAAGACTGTCAACAAATTAAGAGAATGAGATACTGATGGAAAAAGCTCGGATGAAGAATAGGAGGATTCTTGGGAAATTGATAATGGATAATTTATGAAAGGAGATGATGTTCTCATCATAAGATGAGTCTTGAGTGCACAAATGATGAAAAATGAGAATAATAAAATGAAGAACCTTTTCCATGCATGGTGAAAAATCAACATGAAGGTATATAGTGTCATCATTGATGGGGGAAGTTATAGAAATGTAACAAGCATCGAGTTGGTGGAGAAGTTGGGGATCCTGAATTTAAAAAACTAGCATCCACACCATCTTCAATGGTTGAATGATTATGGAGAGATCAAGGTCACCAAATAGGTTAAGGTTTTGTTCTCTATTATAAAGTACAAGGATGAGGTACTATACGATGTAATACCAATTAAGGAATTCCATTTGCTACTTGAATGACCATGTTAATATGATCAACGAGTGAAAAATGATGGGTTTTTAAACTATCGTTATTTCATACTCTGAGTGGAAACTATAACCCTCATCTTGATGTCCCCTATTTTTTAAAAGATCAGAAGTTAAGAGAGAAGAAAAAATGAGCAATCAATTAGAAAATAGAGAAGAGTAAAAATGAGTGAACACGAGAAGATAAAATGAGAGAAGAAAAGAAATAGAGAGTAAAGAAAAATTAAGAGGAAAAATATTTAAGGGAGGAGAAAAGTGTCATGTTATAAAAAAAGTGCAAGGTTAAGGATTCTTTTATTTCTCAACAAAACCCTTTAATACTTATGTATAAAGAGGTGATGTTGAACAAAAAAACCTAACATATAATTTTCCACCCGTTGTTGGTTATCTACTGTAGGAATTCAGTGATGTTTTTTCAGAAGATGTACCACTTGATGTTCCACACATTAGAGGTATTGAGCATCAAATTGATCTCATACCTGAAGCATCCCTCCCAAATCACCTGATGTATTGCACCAACCCTAAGGATACCAAGGAAATTCAAAATAAATTCCAAGATCTATTAGACATGGGGTATGTGAGAGAGTTCTTGATCCCATGTGTAGTACCAGTGTTACTAGTTCTAAATAAGGATGGTACATAAATAATTAACATTGATTTTATGTACATCAAAAATATAATGGCTAGGTATTGTCATCTTATCCCTATGTTAGATGATATGCTTGATGAGTTAAATAGTTCAACAATTTTCTCTAAAATTTATATAAGTGGCTATCACTAGATAATAATGAAAGAGATAGATGAGTGGAAAACTACTTTTAAAACAAAACATGTTCTTTATGAATAGACAAGGATGCTTTTTGACCTCACAAATACTCCTAATACATTCATGTGATAGATGATTCATGCCTTACATGCATATATTGAAAATTTTGTTATTGTATACTTTGATGATATTATGGTGTATAATAGTACATTGCATGAATATGTAGACCATTTATAAATGTTATTATAGGTTTTAAATAAGGAAAAACTATTTGGAAACATAAATAAGTGTGAATTTTTCTTAGATAATTTTTTCTTGGATTTTTTATGAGTGAAAATGGAATTTAAGTAGATAATGAGAAGTTCAAATCCATACAAGAGTGGAAAAATCAAATATCCATTGGATAAGTGAGAAGTTTTCATTATCATTATAGTTTTTATAAGACATTTGTGAAATAATTTAGCACATTGGAGACACCATTTAATGAGTTGAAAAAGAAGAATGTTCCCTTCAAGTGGGTAGTGACTCAAAAGAAGGATTTACATGATTTCAAGGAGATACTTACTCATGACCATATACTTTCACTCTTGGAATTAATTTAGACTTTTTAAATTGAATGTGATGAAATAAATATTGGAATTGGTGGAGTACTTATATAAGAATGTGAGCCTATTTATTTATTTTAGTGAGAAGTTAAATGTCCCAACTCTAAACTATGCTACATATGATAAGGAATTGTATATATTGTTTTGAGTATTAGATACATGAAAAAATTATCTTTTTCCTAAATAATTTGTGATCCATTTTGATTATAAGGCTCTTAAACACTTTAGGATCCAACATAAATTAAATAGGAGACATGCTAGATGGATAGAATTCATTGAGTCATTCCCATATGTCATTAAGCATAAAAGGGAAATAAAACAGTGTGGTAGATACAATTTCACACACACACACACATATTCTCTTTTAAACTTGTTATATTTTAAAATCCTTGGTTTTTAATTGATTAAAAAATTATATTCCACTGATAGTGATTTTTGTGAACCTTTTAGTCATTGCAAACCTATAAAAATTCGGGAGAAGTTTTATTTACATGATGAATTCTTATTCCAAATTGATAAAAATTGTATTCCCAATTTCACTATACATTAAAAATTATATAAATAATCAAATTAAGGTATACTAATGGGGAATTTTTGGCATTTTAAAAACTTTAAGGGTTCTTATTGAGAAATTCTTATTGGCCTAGGATGTCTTAGGATGATGAGATATTTGTAGGAAATTGAATTCTCATTCATAAATCCAAATCTAAACTGAATCCACATGGATTATATATTCATCTTAAAATCCCCAATACACCTTTTTAGGATATATCTATGGAATTTATTTTGGGGTTACTAAGGATAAAGATAGGTATAGATTCTGTTTTTGTTATGGTGGATCAGTTTTTAAAAAATTGTTTTTATTATATGCAATGTATTTTATCTTAATAAATTGAATTAATCACTATTGATGAGTGATTTTAATGAAAGGTGTAGATAATATATTTAATAAAATATATTAACATTCATATATTTTTTTACTAGAAAATTAATGAGAATAAAATATTTTTTATGCTTCAAAATATATTTTCTCTAAAAATGATTTTTAAATATTTTGTGTAGGGATATTAGAATTAATTTACTCTAAATCTAGGAATTGAATCTTAAAAAATAGATTCCATATTTTTAATCAAAAAAATTAATTTTAGGTAATAAGGTCAATTTATTTTTAGACATAATAAATAGTTACCATGGTAAAAATCTTATTACCACAGTAAGGGTTAAAGGTGGGTGGGGGGATTAAAATAAGATAGAATGTTTAAAATAACATAAAAAACTTGATTAAATATCATTGTTTGATATTATTTATACATTAACCTTTTTTTACTTCTAAAATTTGACAATTTTTATCCACTTTACATGAGTAATACATATATTATATAAAAAGGTTTCAAGTATTTACAAGTTTTCCACCCACCTCACTTATAAAAGGGAAACTCATCTTCTCACTTATCCACACCAATTGGGCACTATATTTCAGAAAATATCTACCAAAATACCTTAAAAATTTACTCCCCATTTTATAGGTATTTTTCTCACCAAATACCAACTCAATAAGGCTTAAGGTGTAAGCTAAAGAAGATACTCGAAGAAGAGGTAATTGTCTTTAACGATCTATTTTGAGTTTCTTTGATCCTTAAACTCCCCAAAATATTATATAACCATATTAACATGATAAAATAAAAATATTAACTATAATTAAATGTTTTTATGTAAATTTTATAACCATTTTTATCTCCATTATATCTAATGGAATATAAAAACATCATTTATGTGTACAGACAGACCACTGTCTCTATGAAGCAATGTATTTTATTTTTCATCACTGTATTTAATGGATAGTTATATAAATATATTTAATATATATATATTATTTTTATAACATAATTATGATTCTATAAAGATAAAATATTATCTACCTTTTTTCCCTCTCATTCATTGAAAAATGATAATGTCTCTCATGCGTACGTGTGGACTTCCACCTCCACGAAGCGATGTGATTCATTTTTCATTTACGCTTAACATAACTGGTAATAATAATATATTTAATGAATATATATGGTATTTATGATATCATTATAATAATTTAAAGATATATTATTATTTTTCTTTATTTCTTTCTATTCGTTGGAAAATGAACACATCACTCATGCGTACATATAGACTACCGTCACCACGAAGTGATGTAATTCATTTTTCATCACTGATTTATATAAATGGTTATAAAAGTTTATATAATGAATAAATATTATATTTATGAAATTTTTAATATTTTTTATATGATTAAACCATGAACAATTTATAAGGACTGGAAGAGTCAAACTGAAAATTGCATGGGAAACATAATAGTTAACACCTAAATGTTGATTTTAATTAAGAATTGTTAATAAATGGTTAATTGAAAATTATAAGGGAATGATATATTGTATGATAAGTATGAATATTGTTATAGTATATATTTATAATAAATATAAACTTATTATACAAGAGTTTAAGAGTGCATATGATGAAAGTTATGACTTGAGGTAACGATTTAAGTTACAATCTCATTTCTTTTTGGAATTTTATATATTAAATTTACAATGAGGGAAATTATATGATCCTTATATTTTAACCCTAATATATTTGATTATACTATGGTTATTTTTTTTGGTTTTAATTCTTTACTTTCATTATCCTCTCTTAGGTATATAAAACAACCAAGAAAATATTTTCACAAAAACTTGACCTTATTTCCTCTTTTCTTTTAGTAATCTTTATCTTCCATATCCACATTATTAAAAATGTTTTATAGAAGTTTTTCAACTATATTAAATTTTATAAAAATTTAATTTTCACTACCTTTTAATTCCTCTATAGATTATTAAAAGGAATCTTTTCAAAGGTTTTTCATATTACTCACTTTTGACTTTTTATGAAGGCGTGCAAAGAATGTTCTCTTTTAATGTATAAAAAATGCTTGGATTTTCACACCATCATGTCTTTAATTTATCATGAATATTCTTTTAAAAGTTTTAAATATTTTACTAGTAAAATAATATCCTATTTTTTTTTGGAAATTTTAGTTTTAAATGTTACCACAAGAATATGGATGTTTTCTCTTGATTTTCAAAGAGTATTTTAAATACTTTCATAGAAGATATTTTTCATCCATGTAAACATGTTTTTAGGATTGTTATGCTTCACCGGGGATATGAACTTATGATAGCATCCATTTACTTTATATAGATGGTTTATTATGATGATGTTTTAACGAATTTTTCATAAAACACACTTCTTTCTCATGAGTTAATTAAGACATGAAGGAATTATGAATGATCTTATGTTCTTATGGTATATATATGAGTGACCTATTATTATGTTATGGGCGGGTACATTATATCCCTATAATAAATTGAGTAATGTTTTATGTCCAATTTTCTTAATGGGTACATGGGTGGTTATCCTAATCCCAAGAGGGTATACATGTATTTATCCCAAGCTCAAGAAGGTACATGGGTGGTTCGCCCAAGACCAACATGTGATGAATGTCTTGGTGGGTAGCCTTGAATTATGATGTAATAAATTTCTTGGTGTTTATACTGGATATATGATTTCCATACTTATTTTTATGCCACATTCTTATGCCTAAGTTATTATCTCATGGCTTATGATCGTTTGATTCTCTCCACTCTTATGACCTATGTATTATGTTATGAAAAATATTGACTCTATGAATCATGATTTGAGATTTATATCTTTGGTTATGGACTTTATATACCAAGATTATGTTATCATACCCTTATGAAAAACTTATGTTCACTTATGATATTTGAATTGATGTCTCCCATGTTTACCCTTACTGATCATTTGAGATCATCCCTTCTTATGTTTCCATTTTCCCAGGTTATAATGAAGGGTATTAAGTAAAAAAATTCTATAAGGGTGCCATATTAGAAGAGTATTTATGGGATACATTGAATATCATTCATGAAATAAGTTGATTATTTATCCAGTCTCTAAATACACTAAAATGGTTCTAGGGTGTGTATGATGGTGATATGAATTGAATATTCATCTAAAATGATGTAATATATATATATATATATAATTATTGGGCACCATAGTAGGTATCAGAGTAGGGTTTAGTTATTTTTAGAGATTAATAATGAGATAATAAAACCTAAGACAACCTATGATGAATTGAAAGTGAAATAGGATGAACTTACATTATCATAGGTAGATAAAACAGTGTTATAATTTAGGAAATCTTAAGAATGACTTTAATTATCATATAATTTATTACTCAAATTACCGATTCTTGATACTCACACTAATTTTTGTGGTTTTATTCAATAGATAGAACCAATAGGAATCATGTAAACATTGAATGCGATAGAAAATTAAATGACTATCCTCATGAGAAACCAAATGAAATAGGATCCAGTATGTGAAATATTACATCTATTCTCACTTAAATATATCAATATTTGAATGGTATCATGAATAATACTAAACTTACAAACATTTAAAGGAAGGAACAACTCACCATTCAGTCTTTTATGTAGAAAAATCCACCTTCCTTTAGTGGTTCCTCTAATACACTTATTACCGAGTAATGGATCAATGCTATAGAAAAGATATTATTTATTAACCATTTCTCAGACCATGAGAAGGTTGTTTTGGTTGTGTATCATTTGGAATGTGAAACTGATCAATAGTGAACTCTTATTAAGAACATGAGAAAATAGGAATAAATTGACACTATAACATGGGAAGAGTTTAAAAATTTATTTTTCAATAAGTATTTTTCCCAAAATATTCTCGCAAGAATGGAAATAGAATTCCTATAACTGAAGTAAAAGGATGATGAATCCATTAGTACCTATGAGGTAAATTTCACCAGACTTGAAAGGTATGCTTTTGGTTTTATCATCTACCATAAAAGAGAAATTTATTAATTCATTAGCGGTTTAATACCAAGTCTTTGAAAGGAATATTCTATAAGATATTTTTATAACTATGAATAAATAGTATACATGATATCAAGGTTGAAATGTAAAGTAGATACTCTCATTATTCTCATGGTTTTGAGGATAGGAAGAGAAATATGTTTTTTTGAGGAAATTACAAGATTAAAACCCATGGTGGAAAGAAAATTAATCTTCATGCTAAAAATTTGTAAAGAAGCATGAGGGAAACTATCCCCAATGTACAGTTATATGCTTCAAGTGTGTAAGAGAAGGACATCGATAACTTGAATGTAGAATTGATGTGAATAGGCCATCTAATGAAAGGAACAAAGAGAAAGATCAACCAAATGCACTGCACACACTACAATGCTTCAATTATAAAGAGTATGGACATTATTACAACAAGCTCATGAAACCAAGGTTTAATGATGGCATTTGATATCAATAACATCCTAAGATAAAGGATAAAGGTAAGTATTATGAAATCACAACTGCCTAAGTGCTTTATGATAATGAAGTGGTGAAAGATACACTTATCATCCACTCTAGAACTACAAATAACTTATTTCATTTAGATTCTAACAACTATTTTATATCTATATAATTTTTTAAGAATATAAACTCACCACATCAATGGTTAGATATTGAATTATCAGTGAAAACTTATAATGATACGATGATTGAATCTAAATTATATAACTCCTCTCTGATATAATTTTATGGTAATGTACTACCTAAATTTTTTTAGTCTCCCTATAGTCAAATTTGATATGATTTTGGACATGGATTGGCCTTCTCTATATAGAGACCATATCAATTTACAAGTAAGGGAAACCACATTTTATATTCTAAATCAACCTATGATTATATATATATGCGAGGATAAACATGAACATCTAATAGAAATTACTTCAATTATATGGGTCATATTACCTATTCATGAAGGGTATTCATCTCAAATGTCTGAGTAGAAAATCAACATTAAAGATATTCTTATTGTGCACGAATATACTAATGTATTTCTTAAATATTTTTCTAGTCATTCCCCAAATACTGAAGTTGAGTTTTTAATAGAACTCAAACTTGGTTCTATAACCATTTTAAAGAATACATATAGAATGAACCTAATTAAGTTGTAGTAATTAAAGAAGTAAATCTAGGAGAATCTAGAAAAGAGTATCATACACATCGAGTGTATCACCATGGGGTGTACCCATTCTTTTTATTAAGAATAAAGATTGGTCAATGTCTATTTTTATTGATTATTGAGAACTTAAAAAGATCAATATCAAGAAAAAGTATCATATACTATGTATTGATGACTTATTTGATCAAATTCATGGAGATAAATACTTTTAAAAGATTATACTTCATTCTAGATATCATCAATTGAGGATCAAAAAGGAGTATATACCCAAGACAACCTTTTGTATGTGGTACAATCATTATGAATTTATATTTATTCCATTTGTACTTACCATTTACCATGGAATCTTCATGGATCTAATGAATAGAGTCTTTTGGGATTACCTTTATCATTTTTTGGTAACCTTTATAGATGATAATCTTATATATTCAAAGAGTAAGGAAGAGCATGGATATTATTTGAGGATTGTGTTGAAGACCTTCATGAAGGAGAAACTATATTCCGAATTTATAAAGTGTGAATTTTGGCTATAAAAAGTATCATTCTTGTGTCATGTGATCATAAGTGTGGGTATATATGGATCCTTCTAAGATGGAACTTATTGAACAATAGCCCAGACCAACCAAGGTGACATAAATCTGTAGTTTTTTGGGATGGATAGATACTACTGATGAGTTTATAGAAATTTATCATGGATATAAAATCCATTAACTAAGTTAACAAAGAAGGTATTTAAGTTTATTTATATAGATTAATGTGAATACAATTTCAAGGAGCTGAAGAGAAGGTTGTTCGATAGACCTATGATCAAACTACTTTATATTGGATAAGGGGTTTGCGATATATAGTGACGTATCAAAGAAGAGTATCAGTTGTGTTATCATGTAGAATAAAATGGTGATAGTATATTCCACATGATAATTGAATATTCATGAGAAAAATTACCGGAATCATGATTTGGAGATGGCAGTAGTAATTTTTGAATTGAAAACATAGAGGCGTTATTTATATAGTGAAATGTTCAATATATATACTAATCATAAAATTTTGAAGTATATATTCACATAAAAATATTTGAATATGCTCTAAAGTATATGGATGGGGTTGATTAAATATTATGAATGCTCAATACATTATCACCCTGGAAAGGCGAACAAGGTGCATGATGCTCTGAGTTAGAAAAATCATCATAGTTTTTCCATGATAAAGGTTATGTGATACCCAGGAATGGGTGATCCACTTAGAGGGGGGGGGGGGGGGGGGGTTAATTAGTGGATATATTTTTATAAATTTATTTAACTTTAATTTAACCTTAAAAACTTGTTAAGGTCATGATCTGTTTACTCTCACCGCATGTAGTAAAGTAAATAATAAAATAAAGAATATGGAATTTTACAAGGTTCAACCCTGATGGGGGAACCTACTCCTTTCTATTCTTGGAATTTCTGAGTCATAGTTTTTACAATATAATCAATCAAAAATTACAGTGGCATGGAAAGGGATCAACCTTTACCCAATAGTAAAACCCATATAAAAAGTATCCAGATAAAAATATTATACTAGTTCTCACTAGTTTACAATAGTTGGATTATCTTATAAGACTCTTGAATATAAAATCATATTCTACTCACAAGTTTCAACCAATAAAACTTCATCATTTAGAACTTCATTCTTCTAGTAAACTCAACTTCAAAAGATCCTTCTTCAGATGAATGATGGTCAAATGATTGATGATTTTATTTACTCAAACATGCTCAATATTATCAATGATGATTGTGGTCTCATCAACAATATATTTTAAAATGATGTTTCCCCTTTATATAACTAGAATTTATTTGATTAAATTGGGGAATACATGATCTATGATTTTGAAACCCCCACTCACTTAAGTATTAGGTCAACAACCTTGAAAACTTTTAAAGATATTTGGGTTTTTAAAAACCTACAAAAAACTTATAATCAACACCCTTTAATTCATACATACATCACAATTAGAATCATGAAATTTTATTCATTAATAACACACTTTGAATTTCCAACTCAACATCATCATAGTATATGATTCTTTAAATTAATTATATAAAAATACTTAAGAAAATTTAGGTGAATGTACTTCCAGTGAACATACTTTAGGTGAACGTACATATGATGAACATAATTCAAATGAATGCACTTCATGTGAATGAAACTATTATGAACATAATTTAGGTGAATGTACATATTATGAACATAATTCAAATGAATTTACTTTAGGTGAATGAAATTACGATGAACATACTTTAGATAAATTCACTTTAGGTGACCAAACTTTCGATAAACATACTTTAGTTAAACATACTTCAGGTGAACACACTTCAATTAAACATAATTTCAATGAATGTACTTCAGGTAAATGTACTTTAGTTGAATGAACTTTTGGTGAAAATAATTTAGACGAATGTACTTCATTTGAACATGCTTTAGTTTAACATAATTCATTTGAATATAATTCATGTGAACATTATTCATGTGAATATACCTCATTTGAACGAACTTCTAGTGAAATTATAGCTTAAGCTCAATTCATCCTCCTATATCCTTCAACACTATGAGCAGATTGAATAAATTTTGGTCTTTTCCAAAGTTATTTACTTCTGGTGATCAAACAACATAGCATCATATGGATTATTTTCTAAGATATCCCTTTGATATACTTCCAACTCTTCATACATTCATGAACTTTCAGTGAAATAGCAAGAGATTATAGACTCACCTATTTAGATTTTAAAACTTTATAGTCAAACTCAAAAATATCTTCTCAAAATGTATTGAAAACAAATGAAACACCTTCATAGACTAATGGGAACTTAAATATACACATTTGGATTTGTTGGTAACAATTTTTTTTATACAAAACTCAACAACTTATATTTCAATCCAATCACAAACTTTTATCAGGGAGAAAAATACTAACACTACACTACTGTAGAAAGTAATGTTTTTGAGAGAATTCCCCCTCTCACTAATAATAAAATTTTGGCCATGTGATTTTGATACACTCACCATCAAATCATCCACTCAACTCTTTCTCCCCCTCTTTATGAGAACTCCATCCTTAGATCAACCAAAGATAAAAATTTAGTACAACTACTTACTACGAAAAGAGTTATACTTATCTACAAATTTTTAAAAATAATCCAAGTCACTATGGGGGTTATCTTCTAATTCCATTAAGTAGAAGGAGAAGGTTGAACATAAAGTTTCATCCTTAGTTCCTAAAACCTTTCCCTTAGAACAACTTTTGTGAAAATATCTTCAATTTGATTCTTTGTTGAAATATGCTCAATCTTGACTTCACTAGAAGTATCTTTATCCTTGATGAAATGGAACCTTATATCAATATGTTTTGATCTAGAGTGTTGAACTGGGTTCTTTGAGAGATCAATTTCACTTTGATTATCATAGATAATTTGTAATGGATGTTCACCATTCACTTTTGTAATGACCTGACTCTTTGACCAAGGTAAGAATCATTGGGTTTTATTTTTGTATAACTTAAATGATCCTAATTAAGTCTTATAATAAATATAAGTATGTAAAAAGAGCATTCGGGGAACTTCCAGAGCCCAAATCTCCAAAAAAGGGAAAGCAAACTAGGTCACACTGTTAGTTTGCAACTGTGTGACCCAAGAACATGGCTATGCGGCTGCTGAAATAGGGATCTGCATGGTTAGTAAAACTGTGTGTAGAGACCATCAAATGTGCCCATTAAGGTAGTGTAGTACGCACAATTTGCGTACAATTTAACCAACCATTCACAAAAACCGCGTGATTCAGTTTTAGGAAAAAATGACCATTTCCCCCTCCCTCCTTTTAAGTCTAATTTTTTCTTTTCTCCTCTATTCCTACAGACAGAACCTCCAAACTTCCTCATCTTTGAGTCTATTATCCTCTAAAGATTCAATCACTTTCTAATCCTATATCTTATGATCGATTCCAATTCTTTTGGAATCACTGGATAGGCCAAGGTAAGGCTAACCCTGCACTCTCCTACTTCCTTGCTTAATCTTATCATTTGTTGTGCTATTTAGATGCAGGCTCATTCACCCTATTTTTAGGGTGTTGGAATGAAACTCAAATATAATACAACTTACTCTAAATCTGAGGATTATATCTAGTGATACATCATCTATGGCCCTAAGGTAGGTGGTCACATAGTTTTCCATTTGAGTTTTGTCATTTTCATATTTAATCTCATTGTGCTGTGAGTCGGCCTTTGCTGAGATCCCCTATTGTGTTGATTCCTTCATGTACAATTGATACTAGTATAATTAAATAGGTTAATTGAATCATTATTATGGGATTAGAGATCACCTTGGATTTATATGGACTCCCAAGGGGTGTTCCACCTAAATTGGCCATTTTAGGCCAATTTTCCAAAAATGTCAAATTATGGTTTATGTTCCCTGGCTTGGTTTTAATTGTATTTGACCATTGTTCCATGTGTATTTTGATTAAAACAAGAAAAAACATGCATGTTTGGTTCTCTTTGTCATGGAATTACAAAAATGGGTATATGACTATTAGATAAGGCTTTTCCCTAGGCTTGTACCCTTGTTAATGAATTTTCTATGTTAGGAAAATGTTATGGTTAGATTGTATGAGTTGGCTAGGATGAGATAGCTTGAACCTTTTGAAATTAAATTCCTTAAAAATGGGATATATTCAAGGGATGTCATGGAATTGACCTTGGTTTGGGGTTATTATAAATGCATTTCACTTTTTGTTTCTTGTTTAATTTGAAATGATATAAGATGGTTTACCTTATATTATATGGATGAAGGAATGCTGAACTTCGTACCAGTTGTATATATCTCTATATGAAAAAAGGCATGCTAAAATTTGGGCCAGTCAGATAAATGTATGGACAAGAGGCATGCTGAACCTTATTCCAGTTATATATATATGTATTCATAGCGACTTGATCATAAATTCCAGCATTGAGTTGAAGTAGGTAGATCCACCAGGTGTACTTTAGGAACCTGACCGGGTGGTTAGTAGTTTGCTCTGTATTTATGATACTTTCCTATTGTTAGCTGCACACTGTTTACTTAAGAGCACCACTTGGATTACAAGTACAAACCATTGGTGGCAGACTAATGAGATTTAACTCACACCTTACTCAGGATGCCTTTGGCACCCAAGAAGATTGTCTTCTTTCAGGTATGGATAGAGGTAAACACCACTTGTCTAGTATTTGAATATTTTCCTCAAACAAAGTTTATGAGTAGAGGATCGGTATTAGGCTCATGATTCTATGGAGAAGATTTTGGATTTTTTTTCTATTTTTTACCTCTATATCAGTATTCTTGCTTCTTGTTTTCTGTTCCCATTTTGTATTGGTATTCCATGCATGCATATCTGTATCAGACACCACCTATGAGGCTTTTGTTATATCATTAAGTCTTCCGCTATTTACTTCATCTATATGTATGTTTATGTTTATGCTATTGTATGTTGTTGTTACATCTGTTGTGTACTCTGACATGGGGGTATAGTATCCCCACTGATTTGCCTTCACACCCCCGCTGTTAGTCGATAACCCTTGGCTTAAGGGGAGATGTGCCAGGGATCATGTGGCCAATCGGGTTCAGGGCACGGGTTATGTGGAAGCCGGGTCCAAGACGTCACAAAGTGGTATCAAAGGGGGTTCCTTTATTACTTTACTATTCGGAAACAATATATTGGAGATTGAGAATTATTGGGACTTGGTAAAAAGACATTCTTGGGCATCGTGAACCCATGTATGGGGTAAGGACCAAGTTGCTTGAATTATTGTTGTTATTGATTCTTCTATTACTATTGATATCATTTCACCATTGGGTGCTTTACATGTTTTGTGTTGTTATTGATATTGTTCATATTGTAATTTTGATTTCATTTCTCAACCTGATGAAATGAGGGTTATGTGTTAGAACATGCATCACAATAGGCACAATATGAACAAGCCATGCATTTTTTCATGTCACATTAAATTTTCAGTAATCATTTCCTATTGCATGTTTTTGTGCCTTGTTTTACATATATGAAATTGTGATGAAACTTTTCTACAGGATCTGGATTGTTCTATGGTGTGAGTTTAGTGGGTGAAAATCTTTGGTTCATAAGGTGTACGAGCCTTTATAGATTAGAAAATGGAATTCCAAATAGCTCAACCATTTGAGGAATAATACAATCATATGAATAAGCACAACTTCAATGAAATGACATCCAAGTGAGTGTCATATTTTGACTCATAAGGTGTATGGGCCCTTATGGGATGGAAAATGACATATAATTGGATTCAGCTGGTTGAAATGACTTATAACTGGAGAAAAACCTTTTTCACTTAGAAATTTGACCCAAACTTGACCTTGGTAGTGGGTGTTCTTCGTTCTCACAGTCTGTTTTAACATCTAGTCCTAGATTTTGAAGCAAGAAGAGAGGCGTATTCATTTTTATAGGAAGTCTATAGTACATATCATATTTTCTTAAATGAAATCCTCTAATATGTTTAAATCCATTTTGAGATGTTCATTTGGCCTTATAGCATTATTCCGCCATGAAGTCCTCGAGTCGCATGCCTTGAAGGTGGAAATAATCATGTTCGTGAGGTGGTAGGCCTTGATATTTTAGTTATTCTTCCAGTTAAACAACCTGTGGTTCCTCCTCCTATACCTGAATTGGGCGATGACACCTATTTTCGAGAGGTCTTATTGTGTATGATACAAAATATGAAAGGTGGTGTGTGACCCACCCTGAGCATGGATGAGTTGACTCACAAGTTTTAGTAGCAACATCCTCCTACTTTTTTGGGGTATAGAGAATCACTCACCATAGAGTCTTGGATCAAGGTGATCCTTTCTATTTTTGAGCACCCAGAGACACCTCCAGATCGGAGGGTCAAAGTAGTTGCTTACATGCTACGCAACTCAGCCAAGAGGTGGTGGGATGTCATCACCCAGGTAGGCCAGCATAGAGATATTGTTTGAGTTGACTTTTAGACTATCTTCTATGACTACTTCATTCCCCAGACTCTGAGGGATGACAGAGCTCGAGAGTTCATGAATCTGTAGTAGGGGACCATGTCGGTCATGGATTACTCGTACCGTTTCACATAGCTACAACATTTCACTTCTTCTCTAGCTACTGATGAGATGATGGCTGTTAGGATATTCGAGGATGGGCTGTGTTGCACCATCCGGTCATAAGTCAATTTTTTCAAGATGATGACCATTTCTAAAATTGTCAACCAGGCCCTAATCACTGATAAAAATTTGAGATATGTTGAGGGTGAAATCCAGGGTGGTTGAACACCCAAAGCTTCTAGTGGATCTTCTTTTGGGATAAAGTGAAGTTTTGAAGAATCTTATAGAGGTAGCAGTGTTTAGGCTCCTTTCACACACAGTTCTCTTATCTTCCACTAGTGCGGGGTGCTGGAACATTATAAGAGGAAATGTACATAGAATTCAGTAGAATATAGAGTCTATGGTAGGATGGGCCATCTCCACCATTTCTGAAAGACTTTTCCGCTGGTGCCTAATGGGAAAGGATATTCACCCACTCCTTGGTCAAGAGTAGTATCATCAGGATCACAAAAGTCAGGAAGCTATAATGCCACTAGTCGATCAGGCTGAGGTGGTGGTTGAGGAAGAGGAAACCAGACTTATGATTCCCATCTCTAGAAGAGAGGGCCTACTCAGGGTAGTCAAGCAGTGACTCAGGGCCATGATACATGCCGGTTACATGTAATATAACCTACATCATAGGAGAAGAGCACTATACCATCTACTGAACGAGGTACTATTTTGGTAGCCCCCACTTTAGTCTCTGCTTTGTTTGATATAGGTTCATCTCACTCATTCATATATAAGGAAACCATAGATAGTATAGGCCTTAATGTTAAGTACTATCATGGATTTATGATGCTAGATACTTTCTTAGGTATCTATTCATAGGGTGTTCACCATTGTCGGAATTACCCCTTAATATTGGCAGTTACCTTTTCGAATGGAACCTTTACGTTCTCAACATGACGGGTTTTGATGTAATCCTAGGGATGGACTGGTTAGTTACCTAAAGATCCCACATTGACTAATATTGTTAGAGGGTGAAATTTACATCAACATAGAGCGTTATGTATGTACTTAAGGGAGAGTGGGATGTTGGTGTGATAGGAGTAGGACCTGAGCAACAAAGGTTGTGTAGTGTTACGAAACGAGTTTCCAGTCTTTACCTTGATAACTAAGGGTTTAAACCTGTTGTTTTTCCTATTATAGTAGAGCATTTCAGATATATTTTTCTTGATGAATTCTCTAGTCTACCTTTGGTGTGATAGGTAGAGTTTATTATCGATATTTTTCCAGGAGCAACACCTGTGACCATTCCTCCATATAGGATGACACCTAAGGAGCTTATAGAACTTAATAATCAGTTTGAGGATTTAGAGTCAAAAGGTTTTATACACCCCATCACTTTTCCTTGGGGTTCACCTGTACTATTTTCCAAGAAAGTGGAAGATACCCTTAGGATTTTCATGGATTAGCATTGGTTAAGCAGCTGACTATCAAGAATCGGTATCCTTTACCTTGAATAGATGACCTCTTTGACCAAATTCAAGTATAGAAGGTGTTTTCAAAGATAGATATGAGGTCATGATATCATCAAGTGAATGTAAGAACTTCATAAATATCTCACACAACTTTTTGGAGTAGGTATGGTCTCTATGAGTACCTGGTTATGCTGTTTGGACTCATGAACACACTTACTATCTTCATGGCTCTTATGAATCAGGTTTTCCACCTGTATTTGGATTTATTTGTGGCTGTCTTTGTTGATGATATATTAGTGTATTCTCTCTCTAGAAACAACCATGAAAACCATCTTGGGATCATGCTGAATACACTGAGAGATCATCATCTCAATACTAAACTTAGTAAATTACACTTCTGGATTGATAAAGTTCACTTCTTGAGTCATATCATCTTGTAGTTATATGTTTCAGTTTACTCAGAGAAAGTGAGGTATATGTTTTATTGGGAGCATCCCAAGAATGTCTTTGATATTTGGAGTTTATTGGGGGATTTCAAAATACTACATACATTTCATTCAGTATTTATCACTCCTTACAGTGTCACTTATGGGATTGAAAATTAAGGGTGTGAAATTCAAATGGTCTGAATCTTGTGAAGTAACCTTTTAGGTTTTGAAGGGAAGACAAACTTCAATGCCGATACCGATTCTTCCAGATCCATAAAGGGATTATATAGTATATTTTGATCCATTAGGTATTAGTATTGGAGCTATTTTTATGTAGGAAGAGTGATTTGTTTCATATGGTTCTCATTAGTTGATGACTCACGAGTGGAATTACCCAAAGCACAACCTCGAGCTCATTGTTGTTATTCATGCCTTACGCTGTCGGAGACACTATTTATTGGGGGAGCATTCTATGGTGTTTACAGACCACAAAAGCCTCAAATAAATATTCACTTAGTGGGATCTGAATCTTAGGAACTATAGGTGGGTCAAGTGCCTATAATCTTTTGATTTAAAACTTGCCTACACTCTAAGGAAAGGAAATTCAGTAACCGATGCTCTGAGAAGAAAGACTCAGACACATGCAGTTCAAGAGTCCAGTGATGAATGGAATCTTATGGCCTTATTCTCTAAGATTCACATTGAGGTTCATAAGGACCATGATTATACTATTATCTCATCCTTAACGATGACATCTACGCTTCTGGAATGTGTAAGTTAGAGACAACTATCTGATCCTAAAGGCCTTATCCTATGAGAAAGTGTCTCAGAAGATGATACATCATCTGGTTGGACTGTCGATGGAGATGATACTCTTTTTTTACTTGGGTGTATATAGGTCCCTATAGACATTCGAGAGGATTTGATGAGGGATTTCCACACCTCAGCATGGTCAGTTCACCTGGGTGTCACCAAAATGTATCGGGATTTATGATTTCAATATTGGAGGCCCAATATGAAACATGAGATAGACGATTTCAATACACAATTATCCACCTATCAGTAGGTGAAGGTGGAACATCAGAATTTGATAAGGCTTCTTCAGTTGTTGTCCATTCCTGAGTGGAAATGGGATGATGTTTCGATGGACTTCGTGTCAGGTTTACCCAGATCACCTTGTGGAAATGACACAGTGTGGGTTGTCATTTACCGTCTGATGAATATCACACACTTCTCACCTATGTGATAGAAATTTTCTATAGATAATATGGGAATAATGTATGTAAAGGCGGTGGTACATATTCATGGAGTACCTCATTCTATCGTTTCTAACAGAGACGATCATTTCACATCATGGTTCTGGAAGGGGTTGCAAAAGGCCTTGGGTACACAGGTACTTTTGAGCATAACCTATCACCCTCAGACCAATGGAAAAACAGAGTGTACAATTCAGGTGCTAGAGGATATGCTTCATGCATGTGTTATTGACTTTGGGTATTCCTAGGAGAAACACATTCCCCTCATAGAGTTTTCTTATAACAACATATTTTAGACTACCATTGAGATGGATCCCTATGAAGCCTTGTATGGTAGGCCTTGTCGCTCATCTCTGTGCTGGTTAGAGGTAGGGGAAGCATCTATTCTTGGACCTCATCTCATGTAGGATACTTCAGATTAGGTCAAATTGATTCAGAAGTGTATGTTGAAAGCTTAGTATAGATAGAAGTCTTATGCAAACATGTGCCAATGAACTCTGGAGTTCGAGGTCAGAGACCAATTTTTCTTGAAAGTCTCACCCAGGTTGGGGCATAGACGTATTCATAAGCAGGGTAAGCTATCACTGAGATTCATTGGGCCCTTTGAGGTTGTAAAGTAGATTAGAGAAGTGGATTACTGGTTGGAACTTACTTAGAGATACTAGTCTATGCATTATGTCTTTAATGTATCTCAGCTTTTTTGATATTTTCCAAACCCATCTCACATATTCTAGCTTGATGAGGTTGATCTGGATATGGATGCTTCCTTTGATAAGTATCCAGTTTGTATTGTTGATCAGAGTGTGAAGACACTCTGAGGTAGGTCTGTTCCTCTTGTATGGGTGTTATGGTAGTATAGTCAGGTATAGGATGAGACCTAGGAGTAGGAAGCTAATATACGAGCTTAGTGGCTATAACTCTTTACTGACAGTACCTCTTTACCCTCAGAAGGGAAAATCAGGGATGAGTTTCTATAAAGAGGGGAGGTTTTAACAACCCGAATCTTTGACCAAGGTATAAATCATTAGTTTTTATTTTTGGATAACTTAAATGGTCCTAATGAAGTCTGATAATCAAGCCAAGGAGGTCACGGGAGTGTCTGAGGCACTTTTGGAGTCCGAAGATCTGAAAAAGGGAAAGCAGACTAGACCACATGGTTAGTATACAACCGTGCAACCCAGGCTCATGGTCGTGCGACTACTATAGTAGGGATCTACATGGTATATGCATAGTTAGTGAAACTATGCACATAGACCATGTAATGTGCCCAATAAGGCAGTGGAGTACACATAATTTTCACAAAATTTAAAAAACCATGCATAAAAACTATGCGAGCCAGTTTTTAGGTAAAAATGACCATTTTTCCCTCCCTTATTTTAAGTCTAATTATTTTTTTTCTCCTCTCTTCCTGCAGATAAAACCTCCACCCTTCGTCCTCTATGAGTCTCTTATCCTCTCAAGCTTCAATAAATTGCTAATCCTTCATCCAGTGATTGATTCCAATTACATCAGAAGCATTGGATAGGACAAGGTAAGGCTAAGTATATTCTCTCCTCCTTCCTTGCTTAATCTCATCATATGTCATGCTATTTAGATGTAGGCTCATTCACCCTATTTTCAGGGCATTGGACTGAAAATCATATCTACTCTAACCTGAGTTGAATCTGAGGAAGATATCAAGTGAGGAATCATCTATGACCCTAAGGTAGGTGGTCACGTAGTTTTCCATTTGAGTTTTGGTCTTTTCGTATTTAATCTTGTTGTTCTATGAAACAACCTTTACTGATCTCCCCTATTGTGTTTATTCCTTCATGTCTAATTAAACCTAGTGTGATTACATAGGTTAATTGACTCATGATTAGGGTATTAGAGATCAACTTGGATTTATATGGACTCCCAAGGGTCGTTTCACTTAAATTGGCCATTTTAGTCCAATATTCCCAAAATTTCAAATTATGGTTTATGTTCCCTAGCTTAGTTTTAATTAGATTTGACCATTTTTCCATGTTTATTTTGATTAACCCAAGAAAACCCATGGGTGTTTGGTCCTCTTAGGCATGAAATTGTGAAAATGGGCATGTGACTATTTGATAAGGCTTTTCTGTAGGCTTGTGCCCTTATTAATGAATTTTACACGTTAGGAAAATGTGATGGTTAGATTGTATGGGTTTTCTAGGATGAGATAGAA
This sequence comes from Viscum album, assembly GCA_963277665.1. NCBI lineage: Eukaryota > Viridiplantae > Streptophyta > Magnoliopsida > Santalales > Viscaceae > Viscum > Viscum album. The sequence goes on from OY728132.1 coordinate 826,792,273, forward strand.
TGAACCTTTTAAAATTAAATTCATTAAAAGTGGGATGGATTCAAGGTATTACATGGCCTTTCCATTGGTTTAGGGTTATTATAAACGCATTGCACTATTGGTTGCTTATTTAATTTGAAATGATATAAGATAGTTTACCTTATATTATATAAATGAAGGTATTATAAACTTCTTTCCAATTGTACACATCTCTTAAAGGATGGAGGCATGCTGAAATTCACTCCAATTATATATATCTCTATATGGATGAAGGCATGATGAACTTCATGCTAGTTGTACATATCTCTATATGGACAAAGGCATGCTGAACTTTGGGACAGTTAGATAAATGTATGTACAAGAGGCATGCTAACCCTTGTGCCAGTTATATATATATATATATATATATATATATATATATATTCATAGTCACTTGATCAGACATTCCATCATTGAGATGGAGTAGGTAGATCCACCAGGTATCCTTTAGGAACCTGAGCAGGAGGTTAATAGTTTTCTCTGTATTTCCTCTACTTTTCTGCTATTAGCTACACACTGTTTACTTATGATCACCTCTCAGATTACACATAGAAACCATTGGTGGTGGCCTACTAAGATTTATCTCACACCCTACCCGGGCCACCTTTGTCACTTGAGAAAACTGTTTGCCTACAGGTATGGACAGGGGAAAACACCACTCGTCTGGATGTTGACTATTTTGCTTAGATGGAGCTTAGGATCAGAGGACTAGGCTTAGGACCATGATGTTATGGATAAGATTTTGTCTTTTGTTCTATTTTGTACCTCTGTATCAGTATGCTTGCTTCTTGTTTTCTGTTCCCATTTTGTACTGGCATGCCATGCATGCATATCAGTATCATACACTGCCTATGAGGCTTTTGTTATATTATTTAGTCTTCTGCTGTTTACTTAATTTGTCTATATGTTTATGTTTCTACTATTGTATGTTATTGTTACATCCTCGGTGTACTCTGATATGGGGGTATAGTCTCCCCACTGAGTTACCTTCACACCCTCACTGCTAGTTGGAAACCCCTAGCTTAAGGGGAGATGCGCCAGGGGTCATGTTCCCAACCAAGATCAAGGCACGGGTTACATGGAAGTTGGGTCTGGGATATCACAACTTTCAAGTATTCTAGCTGAACATTCATCTACATCATTTGAGTGCAAGCATGGGTGGAAACAATATATTCTGATTTTTATGTACTCAAATTCATCGAGTTTTAATTATTTTTATGCCAACATACATAAGTTTCTCCCAAAAATAATGCACCAATGGATGTTTATTTCTAATCATCAAAATCACCATCCCAATCAACATCTGTGAATTCAAGTAAGTTCAACATATCACTTCTTTGACACATCAATACAAATCTTAATGTACCATTGAAATAACACAAAATTCTTTTAGCATCCATTAGGTGGGACTCCTTCAGATCAATTTGATATCCAGAACAAAAAGTGACTACATACACTATATCCAGTTGAGATATAGTTATATTGAGTAAAATTCCAATTATCTTCTAGATTTTTTTTTGATTTACACTTTTACTAAATTTAACCTTGCTAAAATTTACTCTAATAGAGATAAGATTAGAAAATCATTTAGAATATTCCATGTGAAATTTCCTTAAAATCTCCTTGGAATAATTTTATTTGTGGCAGGAAGATGTATCTTCCATTTTTTATAACCTATATCTTGTGATAGAAACTCATCTTCCCAAGCATTGAAATTTTAGAGCGTTATTTCATTTGTTCTAAGAATTCCTTACATGAATAATAATTATCTCCAACAAAGATTATTCATAAATATAGACAATGACTATCAGAGTTTTAGAAGTTTCCTCCTTCACATATAAGTTGCTATCAACTTCTCCTTTATATAAGTTGAATATCTATAAGTAGTTATCAAGCTTAGAATACTATAAACATGGGGACTTATTAAACTTGTATAAATATTTCACGAGTTTACACACTATATTTCCAAACTTATCAAGCAGGAATCACTTTAGTTTTTGAATATCAACTTCTTGTTAAACTTAACCAATCAGGAATAATGGACTTACATCTATATGATAAACCTTGTACTTTTGATGAGCATAAACTACCAAAAACATTTATATGGTATCAAGTATTTGAACTAGAGAAAATGATTTTTCAAAATCAACACCTTCCATCTATTTTTATCCCTTAGAAACTAACCTTGAATTATTTAATGAAACTTATCACTTTTCATCGATCTTGATCCCTGAACACCCACTTAGTTCTGATGATATTTTTTACTTTTTGGCACCAAGACTAATTCCCAAGTGTCATTATTCTCATTCTGATCAAATTTCTTATTCATAGATTTTAACCATCCCTTTTTCTCAACTACTTATGATACCAACTAAGGTTTAATATAAGAGATAAGAGATATTTGATTCTAAATTCTCATATTTGTACTTTTTTGAACTAGAGATTTAAAACTTATGATGATATTACTTGGTTTGAATTTCCTTTGCAATGCCTGGAATTTTATGTTGTACTTTTAGAAGAATCCTCTTCATCACTATATTTAAATAAATATGCTTGTTTGATATTGGAATCAAGAATTAATTCTTCTTCAATGATTCTTCTAGAATATTTTCTGACATCTTTCATTTCATTATCATACCCGCCTTTCTATTATTCTATTGGTTTGGATTTATTTTCAATTACTTTAGTATCACATTTTTCCAAAATTTTGTGTGATCATTTTTTCCAAAACTTATTGCTCCTTCGGTTGGTTGTATTCTAGGAAAATACATTATTTATCCTTTTTATTTAAGCTTCCTAAGTTTTAATTCTTTATCATCATTAGACAAGGACTTACAAACACTTTAAAATATTTTACCATTGGTTTCTTATTATACCACCACTCATAGGGGGTATTTCCTATTCCCAGCATAAGAAGACATCTATGTTGAGCATGTATAGTTTTAAATATATATTATAACCAAATGAAATTAGGGATTATATATTTTTCAACCATGATCCCTCCCATTTCAACTAAAGTTATACTTTTTTCTTTTTTGCAGCCCCATTTTTCTAAGGATTATTATAACAACCTTGCTCTTTTATTACACACTTAGACATGATTTATTACATAAACTCTTCACTTGATACAACATGGAAGATCTATAGGTCTAGTGTCTTTGGGGATTAGGATCATTACATAACAACTTAAAACATTAAATACAACATCTTTATTGAAAAATTCCTTTGCATGACCACTACATTCCCTCGTACTTAGCATTTCATGGGATAACCTGAGGACATGCATAAGAAAAGGGTGAGCTATAAAGCCCAGTAAGAGAATAAATATGGAATAACATGAGGAATACAATAAATGTTAGACAATAGGAATATCAATGGAGCACAAGAGAAACATTAACATAAATGATTGATAAATCATGATAATCATAACATGGAAATGTGGCAACAACACTTAACATGAAATTAGCATGAGCCAAGGCTCATTGAACATGGAGTATGAGTAAACCCTCATTGCACATGAAGCATAATTAAAACCTCATTTCACTTGAATTATCATGATTCAACACCCATTTCACATGACTTATCATGATACTATACTTTACCCAATGCATTGGAGCACTATCAGGGCACACCCTTCTTAAACATTTCATTTCATGCATAAGTGTGCCACATGGATCATATAACATGGAATAAATCAACATTATAAGTTATTCCATGATTAGGTAATGTGGAATAAATACATTAAAGTACCATTCAATATGTATATGTTCATAAAGGTGAATACCCTTGATAGAGACATGGGTATGATATTCACTACACAATGATCTTGGCTTGGAAAAACACAGTGCATTTTCAGCATCATAATGGCACAACATAAGGATTCATGAAAATGGTTGATGAGAGAGAAAAGGGTGTCTCATAATATGTACATGAAATGGATAGTAAGGTGGTAATATAGATATATGTCCCAACAAACGTAATGGAATTTAGATGCATAATACAAAATAATTACTTGGATGTAAAAGAGGAGAGAGAAATCCCTCATGGAATTTCAGCATGGTAACGGGTGTACATGGGAGGAATTAATGAGATAGAAAGGGGTCTCACATTATCCAAAAATAAAGAGGGTAGTATGGGGAATGTGTGAAATCATACCCCAACATTTTTAATTGAAAAAAAGGGCATAACAACTTAAAGAAAATTGGACAAAATGAGAAATGAAGAAATCCCTTACTTGGAAGTGTGATCCCAAAGGCTTGGGAGAGGATTGAGAGAGGATTATTGGGAGATTGGAGAACCTTAGGAGGATTATAGAGAGAGGAGGGTAGGGTTTGGTTGAACTCTAAAGGATTTTAGTGAAGAGGAAGTGAGAGATTGGGTGGGTTTATATAGGAAAGGAGAGGGAATTCTTTATTATTTAGGTTTGGGACACCTCACATTAAACTAATCAATACCAAAAACCAGCCCATGGTTTTTACCAAAGGGGAGTAGAAAAAAATATTTTATAAGGCCGAAGGCTGAACTTCTTAAAATAATAGGGTTGCTTATGTGGAGGCGAGTCACACTCTTAAGGAAAATAATTTAAAAAGACTAAATGTTTTATAAGTCTTGGAGGGTCCACTAAAGCTTTGTAAAATAAATAAAACAAATATAAAATCACATTATTTTAATTATAAAACATATATTGGCCGAACATAATGTTTATAGTATTTTATTACATCGCTATTGGGTCATTATGATGTCATAAAACACATTATATATTTAAACGGTATTTAAAATTTTACCCAAAAAATCAACTGTCTCAGAAAATTATGAAAAATTCATTGTTGGATAATTTCGACATCCTGATTCCAAAAATAATATTAATTTTATCTAAATAATTTTATAAATATGTGAATTTTTACTTTTAAAATAAAAACTGACATTTACCGAAAATTCATGGGTTTTGACAAAAACAACTTTCAAACCTTAATAAAAATTACAATTGCATTCATAAAATTATATAATCAATTATATTTAATAAAAATTAATTTAATAATAATATTTTATTAAAATATTATTTAATTCAAAAATACTTTAATTCATCAAAATAGATTTCTTAGTTGAATATTAACTAAAAAACTATTTGTGCTTTAAAAACTATTTACAAAGTAAAAATAATAAAATGAATGCACATTATTTATAAAAAAATAATGTACATAGTCATAGTTCCAGGTTCTTGTTACATAACCCCTTATAACACCCGCATAAGACCGAAGGGTAAGGTGTGCAATGGTGACAAACTCTTGGGGTGGCTCAGATAACATCGCTCGGGTGGTAATATCTATTAACTTCCACTTCTCCAGTAGTCGGTTCCACTCAAACTTAATGTGTTCAAGCTCAACTTGGGCTTGGTCAAAATCGAATCCCAATGATGCCACTTCCTTTCCGATCTCCAAAAAATGGGATTCGTATGAGGCAAGTATACTGGATGAGGCCATCGCTTCTTTTTTTTTGAGTAAATTGGATTTGTTAAAGCCCTATATTTATACTAATCATGTGATAACTGTTCAACGACTATATTAGCAACAGTCACATTTCATAATGGTATTTTAAAATCCATAAACATAAAACCAAATAAGTTTACATTATATATAACCATAATAAGACATTTCATTAGATAAAGAAAAATTTCCATTAATGAAAGTTTGGGTCGTTACAATATTCCCCCTTAAAAAATTTAACCCTCAAAATTTCATTTTCCCACACTAAAATAGATGTGATTAACTCAGTTTTATCACTTCCTCCGATTCCCACATCACTTCTTCAAACTTTTGGTTTTACCACAACACCTTGACGAGGGGCATTGTATTATTTCGTAGAACTTTTTCTCTACAATCTAGGATCTTCACTAGTTGCTCCTTATAAGAAAGATCATCCTATAACTGTACTACTTATGAAGAGAGTACATGTGAAGGGTCTGGTATGTACTTCCTTAAGAGGAATACATAAAATATATCATGTACTTTGGCCATGGTAGGCGGAAGTGCTAGTTGATAGGCCATGGCCCCAACACGATCAAGAATCTAGAAGGGTCCAATGTACCTAGGACTTAACTTTCCTTTCTTTCCAAACCTCATGACCTTATTCTATAGATATTTGCATATAAATACCATGTATATAACTTTAAAATTAAGGTATTATCAATGATTATCTGCATAACTCTTCTGTTGACTCTGGGCTGCCTTGATATGATGCCGAATGGTTTTCACCTTCTCCTCCATTTCTTCGACCATTTCTGGTCCTAGCAGCTTATGTTCACCGATTTCATCCTAACATGACAGTGTTATGCACCTCTTCCCATACAGGTATTCATAAGGTGCCATTCATATGATTGAGTGGAAACTATTATTGTAGGAGAATTTAACCAGTGGAAGATGTTGGTCCCACCCTCCTTTAATGTCTATAGAACACGCTCTCAACATGTCCTCAAGTGTTTGGATAGTCCGCTCGGATTGGCCATCAGTTTGAGGATGATAATCCGTATTGAAGTTCAACTCAGTATCTATAGAATGTTGAAGACTTACAAAACTTAGAGGTGAATCTTGGATCTCGATCAAATACAATAGATAATGGTACTCCATGCAGCCTTACCACTTCCCTGATATATATCCATACCAATTTATCCAATGAGAAATCCTCCCAAATTGTAATTAAGTGTGTATACTTTGTAAGAAAATCCACAACAACCCAGATTGCATTGTTTCCTTTGGATGTATTCGAAAGTCTGGTGACAAAGTCCATGGTGATGTTCTCCCATTTCCATGCTGGTATGGGCAATGGTTGCATCATCTCCTTAGAATTCTTCCACTCTGTCTTCACTTGCTGACACACTAGGCACATTAATGTATACTCAACGATATCCTTCTTCATATTATCCCACCAATAATTCTCTCAGATATCTTGATACATCTTTGTGTTTCCTGGGTGAATAGAGAAATTTGAACTATGCGCATTATCCAAAAGTTCCTTCTTCAGCTCCAGAATTGATGGAACACATAGTCTTTTCTAAAATCTTACAATTTCTTCTTCATTAACATTGAACTCCAAGTATTTCCCTTTTCTGATAGCATCCACTCTCTTCTAAATTCCCACATCATCCTTTTGATCATCCTTTAACCTTTCCAAAAGAGATGGTTGAGCAATAATTTGTGAAAGTATTGATGATGTTCCCTTATTTATGATTCTCATATCCATATTCATCAAATATAAGAAGATTGTATCCTTATAAATTCTCATCAATGATAGAATCGTCGAGTCCTTTCTACTTAGAGCATCCTCCACCTTGTTCGCTTTCCTAGGGTAGTAATGGATTAAGCAATCATAGTCTTTGATCAGCTCTAACCATATTCATTGGTTCATGTTCAAATCTTTCTGTGTGAATATATACTTGAGGATTTTATGGTCCGCATATATTTCACACTTCTACCCAAAGAGATAATGCCACCAAAATTTTAAAGTGAAGATCATCGCAGCCAACTCCAAATCATGTGTTAGATAATTCTGCTCATGAACTTTCAATTACCTTGAAGCATAGGCAATGACTTTGTCATTTTGCATCAACACACAACCCATAACCTTCTTCTAAGCATCACTGAATACCACAAAAAAGTTCTCCACTTGTGGGTAAAGTGAGCACGGGTGCAGTGATAAGCCTCCCTTTTAACTCATTGAAGCTTTCTTCACATTCATCACTCCAAGAAAACTTTACACCCTTTTGAGTTAGCTTGGTAAGAGGGTTGTACAATCGTGAGAAATTTCTCACAAATCGTCGATAATATCCATCTAACCCCAAGAAGCTATGAATATCCGTCACTGATGTTGGCCTTAGCCATCCATCAATTGCATCTATTTTGGAGGGATCCACAAATATACCATTTCTTGCGATGATATGACCTAAGAATGAGACATCCTTAAACCAAAACTCACACTTGCTATACTTTTCATAGAGATTCTCCTTTATAAAGGTCTCTAGTATAGTTCTTAGATGCTCCTCATGATCCTCCTTGGTTTTGGAGTATATCAGAATATCATCTATAAAGACTACCACAAATTTGTCGAGGTAATCCCTAAAGACTCTATTCATTAAGTCCATGAATATTTCTGAAGCATTAGTGAGTCCTAAAGGCATTACTATGAATTCATAGTGCCCATATCTTGTACGAAAAATAGTCTTGGGGATATCTTCCTTCTTCACCCTTACTTGATAATATCCCGACCACAAATCCACTTTGGAGAAGTATTGTTCTCCACATAGCTGATCAAACAAGTCATCAATTTATGGTAAATGATACTTTTTCTTTATTGTGATTTTGTTAAGCTCACTATAATCGATTCAAAGGTGCATTGACCCATCCTTCTTCTTGACGAAGAGGACTGGTGCACCCCACAGTGAAGCACTTGGGCGTATAAACCCTTTATCCAGATTCTCCTGTAGTTGTTTCTTCAGCTCCTCAAGCTCCACAAAAACCATTCTATATGGAGTCTTGGATATTGGAAATTCCCCAGGTATAAGATCAATTGAGAATTCAACATCTCTTCAAGGAGGAAGACCAGGAAATTCCTCAGGAAACACTTCAGCAAATTCCCTCACAATAGGCATGTCTTAAAGGATGGTTTCCTTCTAATACTTAATCATCTGAGCCAGATACGTGTGCTCATAGGTCAGTAATATCCACTCTTGAGATGATGGAGCTAAAGAAGATTCATCTTCCTCCTTGCACTTGCATAGAATCGGGGGTCGATTCTCCACATGGAGAGTGATTTCCCTCTCACAACAATTTATGTTGGCTCTATATAAGGAAAGAAAATCCATTCCAAGAATTGCATCAAATTCCACCAGAGGGAGTATGACGAGGTTCTCCGGGAAATTCAATCCACATATTATGATAGGGGAGGAGTTATATTCATGGGATGCAATGATTGCCCCATTTTCTGTACTCACCAACATCTTTACTTCCATGATTTGTGGTGGTGCTAAGATTGTTCTACTAAACTTTTGGGATATAAAAGAATGCGTAGAATCTGAATCAAAAATTACATTCACTATTCTTGAATGAATAACTAGAAAACCTATCACCACTTTTTTTTCAGGGTTCACTTCAGCAGTAGTGATGGAAAAATCTCTCCCTTACTGCCTTGGAGGTTGTTGATTGCCTCCAAAAACCCTTGGCTTAGGGCACTGATTTTCAATATGCCTCGGTTCTTTGCAGTTGTAGAAATGAACAATGAATTGAGGTTCTAATGGAGCGTTCCTATCCTCTATTGTAGCCGTGAGTTTTTTTTATCGGCAGTTAACAGCTAGGTTCCCTTCTCTTCCACACCTAAATCATTTCCTCATCCCCTTTAGGAAATTTCTGGGGTGCTTCTTTTTAGACCTTTGGAAAGTGGGGTGATGGATCTTCTTAGCATCATTGGATTTATCCATCAGACCACCAGTATTGAAGTCCACCATACAGTTCTTATCCCCATGATACCCTTGAGATTATCCAATCTCTATTTCAACCTTGAAGGCACATCGGACAATTTCCTCATAGCTGTTGAAGTCATGGATCGCCAGTGCTTTCTGTAGGCCAGGTTTTAGCCCACCAAAGAAGCGATCAACCTTGCATTCAGGGGTACAAACAAAGATGGAGGCATATCGTGCAAGCCTTGTGAAGTTTTCCTCATACACTTCGAAAGATTCATCGTCTTTTTTCTTGAGGTCAAGGAATTATTTTTCCATCTTAAGTCGGAGGGTGTGTGGAAAATATTTATCGAAAAACCTCTTCTGGAAATCCTTCCATTCCAACGCCTCGATATATTCCTCAAACTTTGTATTTTTGATCAATGTCCACCATTGATCATCTTCACCTTCCATATGATAAGTATCTAGAAGAACCTTCTCTTTTTCGGAACATTGAAGGATGGAGAAGATCTTTCCAATGGAGTTGATCCATTGTTCAACGTTTGAGGGATCAGACGATCCATTAAAAGTAGGAGGCCTTTTTCTCATGAAGCTCTTGATAGCAACTTGTTCTTTCTTGGGGGGGGGGGGTTGAAAGTTCCTCTTGAACCATGTTTCTATTCAAAGCTTGAGTTAACTTAGAGAGAAGCATGAAAAAGTTCATGATTCCCACTCCCATCGGATTGGGCATCTCATTAGTACAGTCATCAAATTGATCTTCACATCGGTTGTTAGCCCGAGTCCTCCTATTACCGGCCATTGTCTAGAATAAAAGGAAAGTTAGGGGTAACACATAAAGGGTAATCTAAGGACAAAACTGATGACTTATAAATAACTTTTATTTCCTTAACTTATGAATCCATAGGCTTCAATCTATGTTATTCATGATCTACTTTCTAACATATATTCTTAGGGGAATATTTTTTTTAATTCCCTTAATAAGGGTTCATACTAAGCTTGTGAATTTACCAAAGCATATCCCATGGGAGTGTCATAACCAAGAGTGAAACAAGGCCCATTGTTGTGCACTAGTTCCCGTTCGAGTCTAGCTCAAAGCGGTGTTTTCTGGTTTTACCCCTAGGATACATCTGTTCCAAAGCCGCCTCTACCTGCTCGTATCCAGACAGGGATGTATTTTCTTGATAAAACACTTACTCAATACTCAAAAATACTTAGGGATGTTTTTATTATACTTATTCTTGTCTCTAAGTCTTCACTAGGGTTTTCTAATCCTAATCCCAAAAATAACTAAACCTATCCTCTAATATCAACTATAACAACCCTGCTCTTTTATTACACACTTAGACATGATTTATTACATAAACTCTTCACTTGATACAACATGGAAGATTGAGAGGTTTATCATATTTGGGGCTTGGTATCATTACATAACAACTTAAAACATGAAATACACCATCTTTATTGAAAACTTACTTTACAAGACCACTACACTCCCTCATACTTAGCATTGCATGAGATAACCTGAGGACATGCATAAGAAAAGGGTGAGCTATAAAGCCCAGTAAGGGAATAAACATGGAATAAAATGAGGAATACAATACATATTATAAAATAGGCATATCAATGGATCACAAGAGAAACATGAACATAAAGTCTTGATAAATAATGATAATCATAACATGGAAATGTGGCAACAACACTTAACATGGAATTAGCATGAGCCAAGGCTCATTGCACATGGATCATGAGTAAACCATCATTGCACATGAAGCACAAGTAAAACCTCATTTCACTTGAATTATCATGATTCAACATCCATTTCACATGATGTATCATGATACATACTTTACCCAATGCATTGGAGCGCTATCAGAGTGCACCCTTCTTAAACATTTCATTTCATGCATAAGTGTTCCACATAGATCATATAACATGGAATCAATAAACATAATAAGTTATTCCATGATTAAGTAATGTGGAATAAATACATGAAAGTAACATTCAATATGTATATGTGCATAAAGGTGAATAACCTTGATAGAGACATGGGTACGATATTCACTACACAATGATCTTGGCTTGGAGAAACGCAGTGCAATTTCGGCAGTATAACGACATGACATAAAGATTCATGAAAACAGTTGATGAGAGAGAAAAGGGTGTCTCATAATATTTACATGAAATGGACAGTAATGGGGTCATGTAGATACATTTCCCAACAAAATTAATGGAATTTATATGCATAATACAAAAGAATTACTTGGATGTAAAAGAGGAGAGAGAAATCCCTCACGGAATTTCAACATGGTAACAGGTGTACATGAGAGGAATTAATGAGAGAGAAAGTGGTTTCCCATTATCCAAAAATAAATAGAGAATTATGGAGAATGTGAGAAATCATACCCCAACATTTTTAATTGAATAAAAGGGCATAACAACTTAAATAAAATTGGAAAAAATGTGCAAGGAAGAAATCCCTTACTTGGAAGTGTGATCTCAAAGGCTTGGGAGAGGCTTGAGAGAGGCTTCTTGGGAGATTGGGGCACATTGGGAGGATTCTAGAGACATGAGGGTAGGGTTTGGTAGAACTCAAAAGGCTTTGAGTGAAGAGTAAGTAGAAGCTTGGGTGGGTTTATATAGGAAATGATAGAGAATTATTTATTATTTAGGTTTGGGACACCTGAAATTAAACTAATCAATACCACAAACCAGCCCATGGTTTTTGCCCATAGTTTTTGTTAAAAGGGAGTGGAAAAAAATATTTTATAAGGCTAATGGTATAAATTTTTAAAATAATAGGTTTTCTTATATAGAGGTGAGTCAAACTCAAAAGGAAAATAATTTAAAAAGACAACATGTTTTATAAGTCTCAGAGGGTCCACTAAAGCTTTGTAAAATAAATAAAACAATTCTAAAATCACATTATTTTAATTATAAAAAAAATATTGGCCTAACATAATGTTTATAGTATTTTATTACATCACTATTGGGTCATTATGATGTCATAAAACACATTATATATTTAAACGGTATTTAATTTTTTACCCAAAAATTCGACCGTCTCAGAAAATTATGAAAAACTCACTGTTGGATAATTTAGACATCCTGATTAAAAAAATAATATTCATTTTATCTAAATAATTTTATAAATATGTGATTTTTTACTTTTAAAATAAAAACTTACATTTACCGAAAATTCACGGGTTTTGACAAAAATATCTTTCAAACCTTAATAAAAATTACAATTGCATTCAAAAAATTATATGATCATTTATATTTAATAAAAATTAATTTAATAACAATATTTTATTAAAATATTATTTAATTCAAAAATCAATTAATTCATCAAAATATATTTCTTAGTTGAATATTAACTAAAAATACTATTTGTGCTTTAAAAACTATTTACAAAGTAACAATAATAAAATGAACGCGCATTCTTTATACAAAAATAATGTACATAGTCATAGTGCTAGGGTATTGTTACATAACCCCTTATAAAACCCTCATAAGACCTAAGGGTAAGGTGTGCGATGGTTATAGACTCTTGGGGTGGCTCGGATAACATCTCTTGGGTGGTAATCTCTATTAACTTCCACTTCTCCCGTAGTCGGTTCTGCTCAAGATTAACATGTTCAAGCTTGGATTGGGCTTGGTCAAGAGCGAATCCCAATGATGCCACCTCTTTTCCGAGATCCGACAAATGGGCTTCATACGAGGCAAGTCTACTGGATGAGGCCATCACTTCCTTTGTCTGAGTAAATTGGATTTGTTAAAGCCCTATATTTATACTAATTATGTGATCACTGTTTAATGACTATATTATAAATAGTTGCAATCCATAATGGTATTTTAAAATCCAGAAACATAAAACCAAATAAGTTCACATTATATATATCCATAATAAGACATTTAATTAGATCAAGAGGAATTTCCATTAATGAAAGTTTGGGTATTTACAAGTATAGGGAGAACTATATTGATGCTTTATTCCATGTTTTTAAAGATAGGATTTGAAATAATTAAAAGTAAAATCCTTTATATTATCCATTTTTATCTTCCAGATTTGTACACCAAGTTATTTTTCAACTTCCCTCTTATAAAAATTGAATATTTCCACAACATCATATTTATGCTTCAAAAACATAACATTAGTCATTTGGTTGAAAAAATAAATAAAAGTGATAAATTATAAATCACCCTTTATGGTTTGATGCCTCATTATTTTACATGCATCATAATTCATAGGTTCAAAAGTTTTGGTGGAATAAATTTATGTTCTTTTATATTTTCCTTCAATCACCTTCCCTTTTGGACAAGCTTTAAAAATAATGGTTTTTTATCTTTTTAGTAAAGGTAAATCTCTTACAACTTCTTACATTGATATTTTTCCCATTTTTTCTAGAAATTATGTCCTAACCTCCTATTACACAACTAATTCTCATCTTTCTCACTTAGGTAACACGGGTTACCTCAATTTACAATCCAAAAAATGTTTCCTTTAGTTCTTACTCCTTCAGAAATATTTCTTCCATTCTTTAAGCACCAGATGATGCAATGATTTCTCTAGAAAATCACCTCATTTTCATCACCACACAACTTAATTACACTTTTTAAGTTATGTTTAATCCCATACATAGAAATAAATTCCTTTTATTTCCACTTCTAATCATCTATAATGGTGGTGCCACTTCTTTAACTTTTAAGGAACTATCATCTCCAAAGGTAACAAATCCTCTATTGTAATCTTTAAAATTTCTTAAAATTTTATCCCCCCAGTCATATTTGATTAAAATTCTATATTAAGAATCCATAATTTATCTTTTCGACTATCTTTCAAGGAAACTTCAACAATTATGTAATTTTTATTTATCTTTTATTTTCCCTTATCTCTTTCTATTTTATTGAATGGAGCCTATCTAGGAAGAGTTTCTATACATTCATCAGCATAATGACAATTATAATCATATATTTAAAACATTTCTTCCAAGTAGTCAAAATTATTTCTTGTTGGAGTGTTATGAACTTCAAGTTCCATCTTCCATGAGATATCACCTCCCATATTATGATTGTTATTTTCTTTTATTTCAAATTTACTCCCACTAAAATCAAACCTTCTTCTTGGAAGAAACATGTTGTCCCAGTAGTTATAGGTTTTGCACCCATAGTTTCCATAATACCAGTAATATCCTTTGAACCTCCACCTTCCTGACTGATAGAAGTTCCAGTTGTAAAACTATCATGGTGGTTCATCAATAGATATGAATTCCTTCAACATTATTCATGGATAATCCCAATTTTTGTAGCAATTTATAACTTTAATTGGTTTAACATAATTACTTCTAATTTTATTCTTGATCCATACTTTCTCAGTTTTGGTTGAGAAACCTACATTATTAGTATAAATCGATTTATCTTCACTTTTAGTATAAAAAACTTTTAATTATTTTTCAAGAATATATTATTAATATTATTATTTAAATATCATTTATTTGATGAAATCATATTCCAATTTCTTTATATTTCTTTCAACATTAATACATATGGATTGTGTCTTGCCTAACTAATCTTCTGCTGTAGCAAGCTTCTCATTTTTATCTATCAAGATTTTGTTGTGCTTATCCACCTTTATTTTTAGGCTATTTATTTTCTCAATGTATGTATTCTATCTTATGAGATAATCTTCCCCACTTTAAATTTTATTTTCTCCTTTATTTTTCAACAAGTGAAGTTATTTCTTGAGTTTAGTATGTTTGATCAAGATTGGCTTCAAGTTCCCATTTCAGCATATATTACAAGTAGGTTACTTCACCTTATTCTTCTAATTCACTTGAGGTTTCCTCTAGTTTTACATGATCCATGAAGTTTACTAATTTCCCTAGAATTTCATCATTGGATGATACAACTTTTGATGATTCCCTTTCTTCTTCATTATAAATCATACTTCTTTTCTTCTTATCAGTAGACTTATTTTTTTTCCTTTATCTAATTTTCCACCTTCCTTTATATCCTTAATCAACATATTCATTCAATTATTTTCATCATTTCTATATTCTTCCCTTTAATTACTATTATTTTTTGGGTAAATCAACTACAAAGTTCCCAACTTCACCACTCTAAAAACATTTCAATAGAAGCTTATCTTTGTACTTCCCCCATACCATTTCTAAAATTATGATATATAAGAGACATTATATTCCTATGATCCTTATCCTACTTTCCATTATCATCTGTTTCATTGGAATATTAAACTTCCAATGCATTAAGTTAGAGTTTTCTCATGGATTCAAAATTCTACTTTTCCTTATCTCTTTTATTAAATGTTAGAGACTTCCTCATTTCATTTTACATAAGAATATTTTAAATTTCATCTAGATATAAGTCATATATATCTTCAAGGGATGAGATCTTAGGATAAAATATATCTAGGAAGTTACTCTTTAACTTCTTCACAATAGTTGAGTTAGTCAGAGTTTCTCTAAATCCTATGATGTTACTGATGATTTCATTGACTATTGTGAAAAATTCATCAATGGTTTATTCATTATCTATCTTTAGATTCTCAAACTAACTTCTCTATATTTTAAGTTTTTCTTCCTTAATTTTAACATTACCTTCAAATATACTTTCCAAATTTTCCCAAGTTTCCTTATCTAGTTAAATATCCATTACCGTTGTATAACCTTATATGATAAAGTCATGAGAATTTAATTTTAAGCCTTATCATTAAATTACATGTTTATTTTGTCTACAAAATTCATTGGTGTATATTTTTTTCTGTAGTGAAAATCCTTTTATAAAAACATCCAATACTTCCAAACCAACCAATAAGAGATAAGGTATCATCATATTTTTCTATCCATGAAAGTTTTTACTATCAAAGTCATGAATAACACTAAAGTTAACAAAAATATAATTTATACATTAAATTAAATTGATCCAATAGAGGGAGTCTTATCTAATACCACTTATGATACCTAGGAATGTATTGATCTACTAAAAAGGGTTCAGGGGGTGGGGGGGGGGGGGTTGAATCAATGGATCCATTTTTACAAATTTATTTAACTTGAATTTAACCTTTACAACTTGTTAAGGTTATGATCCATTCATGTGAAAAGACTCACTCTAACCACATGCGGTAAAGTAAAAATTAAATTAAAGTACACATAATTTTATAAGGTTCAACCCCAATAACAGAACCTAATCCTTACCATGATTGGAAATTTTGAGTCACATATTTTCTTCTATGATAAATAAAAAATTACAATGGCATGGTAAAGGATCATCATTTACCCAACAATTAATCCTACACATAAATCATCCTGACAAAAATATTATACTGGTTCCTACTAGTTTAAAATAGTTGGATTATATTTTGAGCCTCCTAAATAGAAAATTAAACTCTACTCACAAGTTTCAACCTCCAAAAGTTCATCATTTGAAACCTTTTTCTTCAAGTAAATTCAATTTCATGAGCCCCTTATTTGGATGAATGATAGTTAGATACTCGGTGATCTTTTTCACTAAAATAGGCTCAATATCATCAGTGAAAATTGATCATTCATAAATTTTTCCCCAAATGATGTTTCCCATTTTATATAACAAAAATTTCTCTGATTAAAGTGGGGAATACACATGCTATGATTTTTAAACCCTTGTTCACTTCAAGTGTCATGAATCGAACCAAGTCAGGGCTTGAGCCACAACTACCCTGCGCCCGCTTCCATAGGCTAGGGGGTGGAGAACAACACCAAAGGAATATCTAACATAGGGAGGCCTTTTCCTAAGTACCTATATGTACACACATATCCATATCAATATAGAAGTGTAGAGGGAAAAAGTAAAAGATTAAAACCATCTAGAAAGTAAACAAAGAATGAATAACCTCTAGGGTGTATAAGAGTACAATAATGTAAAATAAAAAATAAAGGAAAAAATACATGCCCAACCATAAATATGTCCCAACATGATAAAAATGGAAAGTAAAACTGTTGAGATATCCTAGTTCCTTAATCCCACACTGTGACCACTGTACGTGGTCCAAAATACCAGGTATCCCTAAGAACCTATGAAGTCACCACCAACCTATCCATTGTCTGCATAAAACATGACACATGCGAGAAAATACCATGAAAGGGTGGGTATATACATACCCAGTAGGAAACCTTGAAAGCTGAATGGAGAGTAGTAAGAGATATAATAGGAATATAAAGATAGTATATGCAAGATATAGTCAAAGAGAGAAGATCAACCTAAACCAAGAGTGAAAATAACCTCATCCAAGCACAAGGGGATCGACATGGTGAGTAGATTAACTACATGTTGGGTATTTTACACCTATAGCAGGAGAGTACACTAATCCAACCATAAGAAGATAAATAAGGAAAGCATGTGGCATACCCCATGCATTTTCACATCTCATGGAAAGAGAGTAACCAAATAAAAAGGTATAGATATAGATGTATATATATGCTCAGTAAAAATAATCCCAAACAAGATAGTAAGGGGATATCCATCTCACATCTCAAACCAAGAATAATATTAGCCAACAGTTCCAAAATTCCATCAATGATGCCCAACATCTCATGCATCTTCCCAGAAGTAACCATCCAAGTCAAACTATGTCTCATCACTGCATTGCATAGTTGAGTGGCCATAAACTCGAAGTAGAGGACCCCTGATTGGGTATAATAGGAGGGTTACACTCTATAAGCCATCGAGGACCCACTTCCCAACTATATTGGAGGGTACTACTTGGTAGTCATCAAGGACTCCACTGCCTAGCTCTATTAGAGGGTACAACTCGGTAGTTATCAAGGACTCCACTGCCCAGCTCTACTAGAGGGAACAAATCAGTAATCATTAAGAACTCCACCTCCTAGATTTACTGAAGGGTACAAATTTGTAGTCTTTGGTGATCTTATATAATCACTTTAATCATAGAGCATCACCTAACCAAGTACCATGCCTGGAAAATTTCACATCATATCTTGAAAGGCACGATTGAGGGCACCATCATGTCTATGTGGAAAAACACTCAGGATAGGCTACCCACAGGAAAAAATCCAAGTTCAAACAAAGGAGATACATAACCTAAAAATTTGCTAAAAAGGAACCAAGGGATACACAGTGTGTGAGGGGACCCACATAGCGTGTGGTATCACTCCACTGCCTAGCTGTGTCCCAGCCCAGTACATGGATCCCTATCTATGAAGTAGTACGCACCATGTAGGTGGAATACATGGCATGTCCATGCTAACTAGGACTGAGCCATTTTTTTCTTTCCATGTTTGTGTACTTTAGTACATGGTGCATTTCTTCACATGGGGTGCCACTCGTGTGGTCTGTCCTTGTTTGTGTACTCCGATACAAAGCCGTGTTCCTGGCCGTATACTCCCACACGGAGTCATTCCCATATGGACCATCACATGGCTCATCCACCTAGGTATGAAGTACATGGCCTATAAGAGGGATACATGCAGTTCCATCCTTATGATTTATTAAAACCCTAGCTGCCACACTTAAGGGGATACATGTTATGTGTTCATCCTTGTAAACAACATGTAGTCGAGTTTTTTCACAATTCCTCAGATCTAATTTCTGCAACTATATTTCAGCCATTCTGATTAATTTTTGGCCCTATATCCACATGAAAAAATTGGATCTAGGTTAGATCTATCATTCCTAGCCCTTCGATGGCCAAATATCAATCTCCGGTTGAGTTTGTGAAAACCCGTATGGCGCCGCATGTCTCCAAGCCTTCCGACATCGATTTCTTGATCTCCAATCATCGAAAGGAACATCCATTTCTTAAAATAATCCCAAATCTAACCTTATTTCATTGATCTAAGTCTAATTCTTCAATCTATCATGATTTCAATGGTCCAATCGGGCTCAGTACTACCTGAAAATGTCGAACTGGGACTATAGGGTATTATCGGTGATGAACATGAAGATAAAATTGGGATAAAGACACCATAAAAAAGGTTTAAACATCATTGTCCAAGTCTTCTTGTCCAATGATCAATAATGGTAATAATAGGGTTAGAAAACAAGAATAATCAATTAATATTTCAGTACGTAGGTGCATGATCAATTTAAAATTGGCATAGATCCAAGAATACAGATTGATCTGCTCAATCTATTTATTCAAAAAGGTGTAAATCACCAATTGATGAGTCCTACCTAGAGATTTTATTTTTTATAGAATAACTTTATCTCCAACTATTTAAGTAATTCATTGTGTTCATTGCATCCTGATTTTCTCTGATTAGACATTTCATCATTGTCTGAGGTGATTCTCCAACAAAGGAGGAAAGAGAAGAGCTAGAATCCTCCCAAGGTTTATGCGACTAACCCTAGAGGATTATATAGGTTAGTATTCTTATAGGTTTTTCATTTAGGTAAAAATGAACGAATGAATGAATTTAATAATCAATTAATCCATTGAACGTTCTGCTAACGAGTGAGGAGTCCAAATGCCCCACGTCGACCCATTTTATGTCATGCCTATGGTAAAAACTGGATTCAAGACTCAAAAATGATGTTAGATTTATAATATGAGATTATATTTAATATTTATCCCATTTTCTTTAAGAACTATGCACGAGTAATATGAAATATATTCAATATTTTTATAAAATTAATTTTGAGCACACTGGGCCTTAGAATCGCATGCCGTCTCAATTCCTAGCTCTGGAAATATATATAGAAATATTTTATAGTATTAAAAGGAAAAAAACGAGTCTATAAATAATTCCATCCTTTAAGATTTTCATCCAAAAAAAAAAACAAAACTAAGCAAACAATTTGGGATACTAAGCCTGCACCTGGCTCTCATGCTCTTAGGAAGTCTCCTGCACATTCCCGTGCTACCAAAACATGCAGACCAAGGGAATAGTCTATCCTCATAGGGTCCTATCCTGTTGATCCTCAATCGCCACCAGGTGATTTTCAAAGGTGGAACTATCCTCAATGTCCATCTCTCCCCACTTGATAATGTGTGTAGGGTCATGCGCATATCTTTTTAGATGTGACATGTGGAAGACGTCGTGTATCCGCTCCAGCTGTTGGGGTAGGGTAAGGTGGTAATCAACCTCACCAACCCTTTGCAAGATCTCAAACGACCTAATGAACCTCAGGGATAACTTGTCTCCCCAAACAAATCTCCAAATATTAATCATGGGTAGACTCTCAGGAAAATTTGGTCTCCCCGCTCAAACTCCAAGGGCCTATAACGATGATCTTTGTAAGATTTATGTCTATTTTGGACCATCCTCATCCAATCATGGATGACCCGGACCTTCTTTTTCATCACCTGCACCATCTCTGGGCCTATTAGATATGTATCACCAATCTCTTTCTAACACAAGGGTGACCTGCATGGTCTCCCATATAGGGCCTAAAAAGTTACCATGTTGATGGTATAGTGGTATTTGTTGTTGTATGCAAACTCTACCAAGGGAAAATGATCCTCCCATATCTGGATAAAGTCTAAATGAATTCCCTCAACATATCCTCCATCAATTGGATAGTGCACTTGGTTTGCCTATCATTTTGGGGGTGAAAGGTCGTACTCATCCTCATTTGGGTCCTAAATGTATCTTGTTGACCTCTCCAAAAATGTGACATAAACCAAACTTCACTATTGGAGATAATCATCGAGGGAACCCCATGAAGGAAAACGATCTCCCATATGTATAGCTGCCCCAAAATCTCCATATAACTCTTCTCCCTGATAGCGAGGAAGTGTGCTGACTTTGTGAGTTGGTCGAATATAACCTAGATGGATTCATGGCCCTTCATTGTGCATGGAATACCTATCACAAAGTCCATGGATATTCCATCCCACTTCCACTCCAGGATATAAAGGGGATGCAACAAACCTGCAGGAACTTGGTTCTCAAACTTCACCTGCTAACAAGTTATTCACCAAGAGACAAACTCAGCTACACTATATCTCATACCGAACCACAAAAAATACAACTAATGGTCTTTTTACATCTCCCCTACATCAGGATGTATATCTAGGGGATAAGCGTGGAACTCCTTCATCACCTCCTCCCGCATCTTGACTGGAACCACCATCCTTCCCTAGAAAAATATTACATGATTCCCTCCTTCATAATATCTATATAGAGAGTTACCTATAGATATCTAGTCACGTAAGACATCATAGTTTATGTCTCCTATTTGGGACTCTCTCACATGATCAAGAAGTGGAGGATTCAACACAATCGACTGTATAAAATCTTTACCCTCCTACTTCACCAAGGTCAGCTATAGGGAGGTGAACTACTCCTAATCATCCTACACTAAGCATAATTGGGACTTCCTACTAAGAGAATCTGTTACTAAATTTACCTTCCCTAGAGTATAGATTATCTCAAATTCACGGTCCTACAGGAACTCTAACTAGATCTGATATCTCAGGTTTAAGTCTCTCTGTTTGAAGATGTATTTGAGAATCTGATGGTCTGAGTAAACCACTAAGTGATCTCATATAAGATAGTTCCTACACATACTAAGTGAGAAGACTACCACTACAAACTCTAGGTCACAATTCATGTAGTTATACTCGCGGGGTCTCAACTACTTTGACCCGTATGTGATAACTGCCTGTCGCTGCATCAACACACAACTGAGCCCATCTCCCAAGGAATCACAATATATGAAAGACTCCACACCTCCCTCTATTATTATCAACATAGGATCACTCTATAGCCTCAACCTCATCTCCTAAAAGTCCATTTGGAATGACTTAAACTAAGTATATGGATGCTGTTTCCATGTTAGGGTGGTCAAAGGGGCTCAAATTCTGGAGAATTCTGTCACAAACCTCCTATAGTACCCTTACAAACCAAGAAATATTCACACCTATGAAAAAATCTTGGATGTATCCCAAGAAATAAATACATTAATCTTCACCAGTTTCATGGATAAACCATGATCAAAAATGACATGCCCAAAAAAGTTAACCTCATGAATCATGAATTGGAACTTCAATATCTTCCCATAAAGTTGGTGCTCTCAAAGAAAATATAGAACCATCCTCAGGTGATTTACATGATAATCCTCTAATGTAGAGTATAAGAGTATGTCATTGATGAAGACAACCAAAAAATGGTCCAAGTAGGGCTGGAAGAACTGGTTCATCAAAGCCATAAACACGGTGGGGGAATTCATCACACCAAAGGGAATCACCAGGAACTCATAGTGTCTACAACAACATCAGAAAGAAAAATTTGGAATATCATCCTCATGAACCCTCAATTAGTGGTATCCAAAACTAAGATCGATCTTCTAGAACCATATCGTTTCTCAAAACCAGTCTTAGAAGTCATCAATCCTCAGAAAGAGGTACTTTTTCTTTATCATGGCCAAGTTGAGGCGATGATAATCTATGCAACATCACAAGATCCCATATGAATTTTTCAAAAACAACACTAGAACTGCCTATGGGGACTTACTAATTATGATGAAATCCTTCTCTTAAAGGTCCTACAACTAAAACCACAGCTCCAAAAGCTTGGTAGGGGCCATTCGACATACCACAGAAGATATTAGAGTGGTGTTGGGATGAAAGTTGATGTAAAATTCCATCTCCCTCCTTGGAGGTAGTCCCAGAATATCCTTGGGGAATACATACATATAATCCTCCACAACTGAAGGAATATAGATGCCTAAAATCCTACTATACCAAGATCTACACTTGCTAACTGATGGGTAATGGTTTGAAACCTCATGCTCGCAAAACCTACTTTCCCTACCATGAGATATCTCTCTCCCATAAAGGTTAATATCGTCCCATTAATGTGTAGGCATCTAACTCATCTATGGTGACAGTAAATATGGGCTTAGACCATAGAAAACAAATCCATACCCAAGATGAAATCATAGGGTTCTATCATGATGACCAAAAGGTCCTATGTGAACCTCACTCCACCAAGCGATAACTCACAATATTGGTAAATAAAAGATACAGAAGAAGCATTCCCTGTAGGAACCTCAAGGAAAAACTGCTGTGCTAGTGCCTCTACTGGGAGCTCTAACTCTCACTCCAGAAGTATAGATATGAATGAATGAATAGAAACTATGTCTACTAATACTTAATCAAGAGTATAAAACACATAGATCATACATCTAATCATATCGTGCACTGTGGGGTCATAGGCCTCCAAAGCCTGTAGCTGTCTGCAACCTTGAACACCAAATCCCTAAGCCTGATATGGGACACCTGGTGGTGGTGGTAGAAGGATATCATAGAATCATCCACCAACTATATCTCTTCATGCTACTCTTCTAGATCTACCTCCCTGGGGACCACCCTGTCCTCAACTGGGAGATCCCTGATCACGACACTGCCTCTAATGTGGCAGTCTGTCAACTATCTACTTGTGATACTCAACATGTATGGTCAATAAGTATCATGATATGTGACCCCTCCCATCACAAGTGAAGTACTAACCCTATTCTGGATTCCATGGTTATCTGTGCTTTACTTTTACCACACAAACTCATGATTGATCTTAATTATGAAAGGACTTCCTGTGCTAAGATCCTGCCGACTGGCACCTGCTAGAAACTGAAGACAACTCAGCTCTGTGATACCCACTACTAGCTCTAGCTGTCTGAAATCCCGGTGATATAAATATACCTATCACTAGTTTCCACTCTAGCACACCGACATAGGTGTGGATTCATAATAGAAATACACTAGCATGAAGCTCTCTATGGATTCCTAGATCAAACTTCCATGCTTGGATGTATCCATCACGGATCATGCCAAGAGAGTACTGGGTAAGGTCTGTAAGCCTCACTACATACTTATCCATTATTACCCATCCCTACTTTATCTCTAGAATCTACTGAATCCAAACTGAGTTCAAGAAAGAGGGGTAATATTCCTCACAAAATAGATGCTGGAAGTCGGTCCATGAGAGTTTCGACTCATCATGCATCTATGTAACAAGGTTCCACCAGAACCCAGATACTCCATGGAAAATGATAGCTACTAATGCAACCACCCGATCTGTCAGGGTTTGAATAATAATGAATATATGGACCAATAACTCTATCCAATCCTCTACTGCTTGAGGATCTATCTGGCCAAGAAACCTCATCGGCCTCTAGCATTGGACCTCACAGAGTGCAATAAGCCTATGAACATTCTTAGCCTACTATGATAGAATGATATACTGCTCGAAAGGTAGAGGTTCTACGACCTACCCACCTGGAGGAAGGGGGCCGCAGGATGGATCCTAAACTAAGGCCTCATCGCTCATCAAATCATCTTTATGATCCAGAGCTGGTATCCTGGATGGCTGTCATCACGGAGGAATCATGAGATTTATCAAGATGTACCATGGTCAGATGAGCATATATATATATATATAATAGGGATATTAATCAATAAGGAATGTAAAAGAATCTATTCTATATGATTCATGTACTATTGTTCCCTACAACTAATGTATCAGTATGCTGAGTCGACAAGTAGGTAATCAAGGTCCCGGTGAATGGATACACCGACCATTTGCACCATCATTGGATTCCCCATTCTAAGAGATGTACTCGAGACACTATGACACTATTTCCCTAATCCCAACTAAATCCTCATAAGGGGACTAATTCAAACACCATCCCAAGGATTGAACCACCTATGATACCAATCTGTCAGGACCTAACCCAAGTCGGGGCTCGAGATGAAACTACCCCAAGATCACTTCTATATGCCAGGGGGTAGCGACTAACACTGAAGTCATATCTAATATGGGTAAGCCTTTTCCTAAGTACCTGTATGCACACACACAACCATCTCGATGCATAATTTCAGAGGGAAAGAGTAAAAGATGCAGAATATATAGAAAGTAAACCATGCATGAATAACCTCTAGGGTGTACAAGAGTAGGGTAGTGTAAACTGAAAATTAAAGGGAAAAAATACACATCCAACTAGAAATATATCCCAACTTGAAAAAACTGGAAAGTAAAACTACTGAGATATCCCAGCTTCGGAATCCCATGCTACGACCACCATACGCAGTATAAAGTACGAGGTATTCTTAAGCTCCTATGAAGTCATTTTCAACCTATCCATTGTCTGCATAAGACACAACATGTGCAAGAAAATTCCATCCAGGGGTGAGTATATACATTCCTAGTAGGATACCCTGAAAGCTGAAGGGGGATCAATAAGAGATATAATAATAATAGAAAGATAGTAGATGATAGATACAGTCAAAGAGAACATATCAACCCAAATAAAGAGTGAAAATAACCTTATACAAGCATAAGGTGATTGACATAGTGAGTAAATGAACTAAACATTGAGTATTTTCCACCTATAGAAGGAGAGTAGACTCATCCAACCATGATAATCTAAACACTAAAAGAAAATGACATACCCCACGTGTCTTCGCATCTCATGGAAAAAGAGTAACCAAATCCAAAGGTATATATACAAATATATATATATATATATATATATATATATATTCTTAGTTAAAAGAATACCGAACAATAGAATAATAGGATCCCCATCTCACAACTCAACCCAAGAAAAAGAGTATCCAATAGTTCCAAAAGTCCATCAATGATGCTTGGCATCTCACACATCTGTTGAGAAGTAATTGTCCATATAAAACCATGCCTTATCACTATTCCACACAATAAATTAGTCACAAACTTGAAGTAGAGGACCCATGAAATAGTATAATAGGAGGGTTCTACTATATAAGATATCGAGGACCCACTGCCCAACTCTACTAGAGGGCATTACTCGGTAGTCATCAAGGACTCCACTACCCAGCTTTATTGGAGGGTAAAAATCAGTAGTCATCAAGGAATTAACTATCTAGATCTACTATAGGGTACAAATCGATAGTCATCGAGCACTCCACTGCCTAGTTCTACTAGAGGGTACAACTCGATAGTCTCTGGTGATCCTGTGTGATCACTGCCATCATTGAGCATTACTTAACCAAGAACCGTGCCAAGAAAATTTCACATCATATCTCAAAATCCACAACCAGTGGAACTATAACATTCTAAGTGAAAAAACACTTAGGATATGCTTCTCTCGAGCCAAGATATGAGTTTAAATGAAAGAGATACATAACCTAGAAGTTTCCTAAAAAGGAACCAAGGAATACACGACATGTGAGGGGACCCACATGACATGTGGTCCCGCTCCACCGCCTGATCGTGTCTCTGGATAGTACATGGATTCCTATCCATGTATAAGTACATGTTGTTTAGGTGGACTACATAGTGTATCCAGGCTAATCAAGACTGGGCTCTATCCTTAGGGTCGTGTCTGTGTACTTTAATAAATAGCGTGTTGCTTCACACAGTGTGTCACCTGTGTGGTCTTTTCATGTCTATGTACTCTAGTACATGACCATGTGCCTAGTCATGTACTCCCACACTAAGTCCTACCCATGTGTTCCATCACACAACTCATCCACCCAAGGATGAGGTACATAGCATGTAGGAGGGATACACGCTGTGTTGTCCTTATGATTTCCCAAAACCCTAACCACCACACTTAAGGGGCTACATGCCATGTGTTAAGACTTATACACAACATGTAGCCAAGTTTTTCATAGTTCCTCATATAATATTTTTACTACTCAATTTCATACATTCAACTTAATTTTCATCTCTATCTTCACCTAAAAACATCGTATCTAGGCCAGATCTATCGTTTCTGGCCCTCAAGTGGATGGAAATCGATCTCTGGTTGAGTTTGTGTGAACCTGTATGCCACCGCACATCACCAAGCCTTATGCCTTAAATTTATTGATCTCCAATCATCACAATGATCATATATGACTTGTAATAATCCTAGATCTAACCTTATTTCACTAATCCAAGACTTGTTCTTTGATATGTCACGATTCTGGGGGTTCGACTAGGCTTAGTACCATTCGAAAATATTTAATCAAAACCGTGGGGTCCTACTGGCAACAAACGCGAAGAGAAAATTAGAATAAAGGAACCATAAAAAATGTTTAAAAATTGCTAGACAATATTTCTTTTCCAATGATCAAGAATGGTAATACCAAGGTTAGAGAACAAGAATAATCAATTAAGATTTCAGTACACATGCGCATTATTAATTCAAAATTGGCATAGATTGAAGAACATGGATTGATCCACTCAATCTATTTAATCAAAAGGGTGTAAATAATCAATTGATGAGTCCTACCTAGAGACTGGATTGTTTTTTTGTTGAAGAACATGCTCTCCAATGATTGAAGGAAGTCATTACATTTAATGAATCCCCGATATGCTCTGATCTAGAATTTCATCATCATCTGAGGTGATTCACCAACAAAGGATAAAGGAGAAGCTCTATAATCCTCCTAAGATTTATGTGTTTAACCATAGAGGATTATCCATGGTAGTATTCTTATAGGTTTTTAATTTAGGTCAAAATGAATGAATGCATTTAATAATTAATTAATCCATGAAATGTACCACCAATGAGTAAGGAGTCTAAACGCCCCATGAAAACCCATTTTATGTCACACCTAGGGTAAAAACTGCATTACAGACTCAAATTTGGTCTAGTATTTCTGATCCGAACTTCTATTTAAGAGTTATCCCATTTTCATTAAGAACCATGTGTGCATAATATAAAATATTTTTAATATTTTTATAAAATTAATTCTGGGCACACCGAGCCTCAGAATCGCATATCATCTCTACACCAAGATCTAGAAATATATATATAAATATTTCAAAGTCTTACATGGAAAAAACTGGGTCTCTACATAAATTATTTAGTCAACATCCTTACAAACATCCAGAGATATCGAGGGTTTGACTTCGTCAAAACCTCTAAAAAACATAGCATCAACACCCTTAAATTCATCCATAGATCTTGGATAGAATCATGAAATTTACTTCATGAATAACTACTTTTAATGTCTAGTTAAATATCATAATAATAGATGTTACATCATATTAATTATATGAAAATACTCATAACCTTCAGTTGAATGTACTTCCAGTGAACGTAATTTAGGTGGACGTACTTCCAATGATCAAAATTCATATGGATTTACATCAATTGAATGTAATTCCTATGAACATACTTCATATGAACATAATTCAAGTGAATGTACTCTTGATAAACATAGTTCTGATGAACTTACTTTAGGTGAACATACTTCAAGTGAATATACTTCTATTTAATGTACTTTAGGTGAATGTAATTCAGTTGAATGAACTTTAAGTGAATTTACTTTAGATAAATATACTTTGGATGAACGTACTTTAGTTGAAAGTAATTTAGGTAAAAATACTTCTAATGAATGTACTTCAGGTGAATTTACTTATGCTTTATGAACTTTTGGTGAACCCATAGTTTCGGCTCAACTCATCCTCCTACAACCTTCAACACTACAAGAAGATTGAATTGATGTTGGATTCCTGCCAAAGTGATGTAATTATATTTATTTAATAGTAAAATATTATATAAATTATCTACCTAGATCTCACTTTGATATACTTACAACTATTCATACCTTCATGAACTTCTGCTGAACTAACAAGAACCTCTAGACTCAACTCTTCACATTTTCAAACTTTACAGCCCAACTCAAAAGAATTCTATCAAAAGGTGTTGAAATCAAATGAAACACCTTCAAATACTATAGAGAACTTAAGATTTAAATAGATCCAATTATTATTTATTTTCAGAGTATAGACCTTGAAATCATAAAGGATAAAGATCTTATCTTTATTAAATGAATATTCAACCATCCATTCATGTGGTGATTAAAGAGGTGTAGGAGGATGATATGAAGATGAAAAGAATGGTAAGGATTATTCCATAATTAAACCTTGACTATGATGGAATGATAATATTTTGGAACTGAGCATGTGTCCTAGTAATACCAAAATTAAATAAGGGGTTGTTGGATTAAGCATATAACTCATCATTCTCTATTCATTCTGGAAGCATGAAGATGTATAGATATCTCAAAGAGTATTTATAGTAGAAAAAAATTAATTGGGATATTTCAGATTATGTATATTGATGCTCAATATTAAATTAAGTTAAGGAATAGAGAATGAATTCTAATGGGATGTTACAACCATTACCCATACTAGAATTGAAATGGGAGAACATCACCATGAATTTCATCATCAGACTCCCCAAGACATCTAATAGCCATAACACCATTTGGGTTTTAGTCAATATCCTTACTAAGTTAGCACATTTCATTACAATTAAAGAATATTTCTATATTGATAAAATTTACAAGATATATATAAAAAACTAGTAAGGTTACATGGAGTACCACATTTCATTATTACTAATCGAGATCCAAGGTTCACCTCAAAGTTTTGAAGAAGTATTCAGCAAGCTTTGAATACAGATTTGAACTTTACCACTGCATATCATTATAAAATAGATGGTAAATATTAGAGGAACATTCAAATCCAAAAACATATATTGATATATTTCTCCATGGATATCAAAGGTTCTTGGTATTAACAGCTTCATCTAGTTTAATTTTCTTACAATAATAGTTTTCACTCGAGCATTCAATGTATCCTTATAAAGCTATCTAAGGAAAAAAGTGAAATACTCCAACATGTTGGGATGAATTTGGAGAATGTAATATATTAGGAATTGAGCTAGATGATAAAATTAGAAGTGAATTTTAGATCTATTCAACAGTACATTAGAGAAGCTCATAGTAGACATAAAATTTATACTGATAATCATCAGTGAGATTAAGAGTTCAAAGTTGTTGATACTGCATTCCTTTGAATATATCCTTGAAAGAAAGTTATGAGATTTGTAAATAAGGGAAAGATTATACCTAGATATATTGAACACTTTGATATTATTTATCATATTGAGATAGTAGCTTATCGCTCGACACTTATACTAAACCTCTACCAAGTTCATGATGCGTTCCATGTATCTCTTTTTAAGAAGTACATTCCCATTCTATCACATGCATTAAACTCAAATGTTATACCACTAGAGGATGATATTTCTTATAAAGATAATCCAATGTAGATTATTGATCAAATAGATAAAGTGTTATGAAACAAGACCACTCATCTGTTCAATGTTTAAAAAAACCATAAGTTTGAGGAAACTATGTGAGAACCCAAGGATGTGATGAGGCAGAAGTATCCTCATTTGTTTGTATCAAAATAATGAAATTTTGAGGGTGAAATTATTATAAGGGGGTAGAATGTAACGCCCAAATATTTTATAATATATATTTATCATTAATTTTAAGTGTTTGATAACTTTATTTACACACACCACTATTTTTAGACGAACCATAATATACTATTGAAATTTTATTATTAAACGTGTCTATTATCACACAACTATTGGATTATTGGGTATGAATTAAAATCATTGAATTATAAAAAATATTTATAAATTTTTTTCTTAATGAAAATTTATTGATTAATACTTAGAAAAAAATCACTCAAATTTTAATAATAAAAATAAAATCACATAAGATCTAATTATTTCATAAATTATATTTTCTACATGTTATGTATTTTTATCTAAATAAAAGATATTTATAGGTAATGATAAATGATTAAATTTATTGATAATTTATATAAAAAAATGAAAAATCATCTATACATTGATTATTAATTGGTTATAAATGAATATAAGATCATTTGAAGGTAAAAATAGATATTTTTCAAAAAACCATTTTTATTGTGCATAATGTATTTTATCTAAATAAATTTAATTAATCACTATTGATGAATTATTTTAAGTAAATTTTTATGTAATATATTAAATAAAATATATTAACATCCATATAATGGTTGTTACTAGGAATTTAATTATAATACAATAATTTTTATGCTAAAAAATACATTTTCTCTAAAAATGGGGTTTACACGTTTTGTGTGCGGATATTAGAATTAATTACTGCCAATTCTAGGAATTAAATATTTTAAAATAGATTAAATATTTGGAATAATAATTATTAATTTTAGGTAATAAGTTGAAGTCAATTTTTTTTCTATAATGAATAGTTACCATAGTAAAAATCATGTTACCATGGTAAGGCTTAAAAGGGTTAAAAGTGGGGTTAACCTAAGAGATAAGGTTTAAAATGATACAAAAACTTCCTTAAATATTATTTGTTTATTTTATATCAAATTGAAAATTATTATCTTATAAAATATAAATTTTTTGAGAAAATTTACTTGAGTAATACATATATTATATAATAAGGTTTCAAGCATTTACAAGTTTTCCACCCACCACACTTATAAAAGTGAATATCCTATTATCACTTTTACACAAAACATGAGCACTATATTTAAAAAAAATACCCACCAAAATCCCTTAAAAACTTTATTAATCACTTCCTAGAGGTCTTTGTATCACCAAAATACTATATCCAGAAGGATTAATGTGTAAGATAAAGTAAGATACCTGAATAAGAGGTTATTGTACTTACCGTCTATTTAGATTTTATTTATTTATTAACCTCCTCATAATATTATATAAACATATTAACATGATGAAATAAATATATTTAATATAATTAAATTTTTTATTTTAATGGTATAACCATTTTATATCTCCTTTATATCTAATGTAAAATTAAAACATCACTCATACATACATACAGACTACCATCTCCATAAAGCGGTGTATTTTATTTTTCATCATCATCTATCATGAATGGTTATATTGATGTATTTAATATATATATATATATATATATATATATATATATTATTTTCATAATATAATAATTATTATTTAAATACAAAATATTATCTACTTTCTTACTCCCAATCCATTGGAAAATGATAACGTCACTCATACGTATGTGTGGACTACCACCTCTACAAAGTGATGTGATTAATTTTTCATTTTCGGTTAACATTTGTGTAAATAAGGATATATTTAATGAATATATATAATATTTATTATATTATTATGATAATGGAAAAATATATTATTATTTAACTTTATTTCTTCCCATTTATTGGAAAATGAAAACATCACTCATGCGTACGTATAGACTACAGTCTCCAGGAAGTGATGTAATTAAATTTTTCATCACTGCTTTGTATATATGGATATAAAAATGTATATAATGAATAAAAATGATACCTATGAAATGATTAAAATTATTTATATGATTAAATAATGACTAGGGTGTAAGGACTATAATCATAAAACTAAAACTTACATGGGAAACATAACTGTTAACACCTAAATATTGATTTTTATGAAAAATTGTTAATAAATAGATAATTAGAAATTATAAATGAAAGATATATTATAAGATAAGTATTAATATGGTTATGGTATATATGTATAATAAATAAAAATTTATTATATAGGGCATTAATATCACATATAAATAATTTCAAAACTTGAGGTAAGGGTTTGTGTTACAATATCATTTCTTTTCAGGATCATCTACGCTAAATTTAAAATGAGGGAAATTATATGATACTTATATTTTAAACCTCATATATTTTATTATACTCTATTTATTTCTAATATTTAAATGTTTTCCATTCATTATACCATCTTTTTTAATTAAAATAATCATATTTTTTTAAGAAAAACCAACCTTATTTCCTATTTTCGGTTAAAAATATTTCACTTCCATATCCATTTTCTTCAAATTGTTTTATAGATGTTTTTTACATAATTTTTTTAAAATTTCATTTCCACTACCTTTGAATTTTTGATCCCTTAATAGAAGTATGAAATGTGTAAGTTAAAATGGTTTTATAAAGTGTAGAAAAATGAACAAGTCTTAAAGGAAACACCGCTTGATATGGTTTCACCAACATTAAATACAAAGTCTCAAAAAATAGAGATTCTCCACGGATTCCTAGAAAAGGGAAAGGTATAAAGTAAGAAACATTGTAAGATAATATTGAAAATTTATAGGATTCAAGTTTCCCCATTATAAAGGGGTATACATAAATTCTAATGAAAAAATAAATAGAAAAAATGAGAAAAAATGAAATACAGTGCATGGGGGAACTTAAAAGACACATAAAAAGAATAAAAAACACTTTACCATGCTAATTAATGACCCCACTAAGTAAAGTAGTGATATTACTCTTAATAATACTTTTATCCATGTTATATATCATTATAAAAATGATTATATTATATTAATTCCCTTTCCATGTGGATATATAATTTCAGAGCTCAAATAAGTGTGTTTTGGCCCACTATTGTGCTGGATGTCAAAAAGGAAAGGCTGGTCCAATTCAAATAACAAATGAACATAAATTTTTTGTTAAGACCAAAATTTTTATCCTTAGGTTAAATCTAATACATATAATTCCCTCCTTATCAGAGAGTATTTTCCCTCAAATCCATGGTATCTTCATCCTTAATGTATGGATATAAGTCTCCAATGTTGAACATTGAAAAAATTCCCCTAAAATCATTAGGTAAATTGATCTTGTAGGAATTTTACCCTTCATTAAAGTATCTTGAATGGAACTTTAACTCATGGTTCCAACTTTATCTTCCTTTTTGATGGAAATATCTCTTTATATAGGTGAGTCCAAACTTTATCACTAGGTTGAAAAATGGATTTCTTTAGATTCTTGTTAGTTTACCTACTATATGATTCATTAAACTTATCTATTTTTAGATAAATAGATTCATGAAACTTCTTCATCTACTTTTACTTATTCTGCACATTGATATTCACCATAAAATCAATAGGAAATGATAAAAATTCTATAGCATTTATTATATTGATTCAATAATCCACTTATAATGGATATTTCTGAGTGGTAGCATTAAGAGTTCTATTGTATTAAAATTCATCTTGTTTAAGATGTAAATACCAATATCTTATATTATTTTTCACTAATTTTCTTCAAATAGTCCCCAAAGTGTGATTTGTAACTTCCAATTTACCATAAGTTTTTGGGGGATGGAAAGTGTTGAAAATAATATTTTTACCAAATTTCCCCGATAATATCTGTAAATAATGGATGAGAAATTTAGTCTCTATCTGAAATAATGATGCGAGGGATTCTATAAAGGTGAAAAATATCATTGAAAAAAAATTCAACCACTTTTACTGCCTCTTCATTATTATAGAAAGGTTTTAAATGATAAATATTATAAAATTTATCAATAAAAACCATTATCTAATCTTTACCTTGCTAAGTCCTTGGTAAAACCATAATTAAATCCATGATGAGATCCTCCCATGACTACTCTAGTATATGAAATAGAGTGAATAAACCTTACTTGGAATAACTCTTTCCTATTTATCATGTCCTGTATCTTGAAATAATTACTTGAACGTCCAATTTCATCTTAGGCTAATAGAAATGATCCTTTAGTATATCTAAGGATTTCTAGATGCCAAAATGACCAAAAAGACTTCATTCACATGCCAATCAAATGATAAAGTCCCTATAATTACCCTTTGGAACACAAAATTTCTTTATCTTAAATAGAAACCTATCATATACAGAAAAATCCTCCATAAATCCATTTTAAAATTAGATTTAAATAGTATTTAACTCTATATCATGCTGATAATATTATTTCTTAAGATAAAATCTATGAATTTGAGCATCTAAAATGGTAAGTAATGCATACCTATGAGACAAAGCATCTTCCACTGTGATGTCTTACCCCTTCTTCTATTTTGAAACAAATTAGAATGATTTAAATAATTATACACATTTTCATGCCTCAAAATCATCTTGTGTTGAGCATTTATAAACATCAATGTCTAATGATCATAATTAAGATCAAATAATTTTGGTCTCAAATAATGAGATTAATGATCTAGGGATCTCATAATTGAATAAAAATCCTTGCCATAGGTACTATAATTCCTCCTTGAATCATTAAATTTCTCACTAAAATATGCAATGATACACTTTCTTTGGGTGATAATTTCATCTATCCCAACTCCACTCACATCACACTCCACTTCAAATACTTGATCAAAATTAGGAAATTCCAAAATTGATGATTCAAATAACTTCTTATTAATGATTTAAAATGCTTCATTTGATATTGTTGACCAATCAAAATTTCATTTTTCAAGCATTTATTGATTAGTTCCATGATAGTGCTGAAATTGTAAACCAAGAGATGATAAAAAGATACCAAACCATGAAGAATCCTTACACATTTTATGGATTATAGTGGTTTCCAAGCCTTGATTGCTTCCACTTTTGATTGATCCACCATGATACCTTTTTTGGATACCACATATCCCAAAAACACCAATTGATTTAAAAATAAATTTCACCCAAATTTCTATATAGATTTTGTTCCTACAACATTCTAAATACCTACCTTAGATGATCTACATGGATCTCCACTTCCTTAGTGTAAATCAAAATATTATCTAGATGAACAATAAAAAATTTACCAATAAATGTTTTCCAAAATTTATTTAGGAGTCTCATGAATATACTAAGATAATTTGGTAGGCCTAATGGCATGAACAAACACTTAAACAATCTACCTTTTATTTTGAATTCTATTTTCCACTCACCACTTCCTTCATTCTAATATA
The DNA here is from genome assembly GCA_963277665.1 of Viscum album. Classification (NCBI taxonomy): domain Eukaryota; kingdom Viridiplantae; phylum Streptophyta; class Magnoliopsida; order Santalales; family Viscaceae; genus Viscum; species Viscum album. The sequence continues at coordinate 826,828,290 of OY728132.1, forward strand.
GTGGTATCCACTCTGATGATCAACCTTAAATTTTTTTATGACCTATGTAATTCATCAATCATATCATCAAGAAATGAGATTAGATAACTATACTTTATAGTAAATTTATTTATAAATCTAATTTCAATTCAAATTTAACATGTACTATCTTTATTTGACACTGATAATTTAGGAATAAAACACAAGCTCATGCTTGGCCTTATAAAACTTCAATATGTCAATTAATTCACTTGATTTTTCAATTCATTTAATTCCTCAAGATTACACTAATATGATGGTTTATTAGGAAATTTCAAACTTGGTATGAGGTAAATCTAGTGTTTATATTATTTAAAGGGTGGTAATATGGGTAGAATTTTACTTGGAAAATATCATGATATTATTCAATCAAAGACTGAGCCAATAGATGATAATTAATTTTCTCTTCATGGAATGACTTTTCCATCACAAATAAAGAAGAAACATGATATTTTTTTGAAATTATTTATCCACTTGAGATTTATTAATAAAGAGTATAACTTTAGTAGCCTATGGTATAAATTTTTATTAAAGGGTTTGAGATGGATTGAAAGGAGTAAGTGTTATATTCTTTTCCCTAGATCAGAAAGAATACATGTTCCTACTCCCATCATATTTAACTTACCTGTCAAACTATAATGGTATTACCAATAAATTTTTTAAATAATCCATATAAATAAAATAAAAAAATACTACATCAACCTATATATTACCAATAGAAAATTAAATCAGAACCTATTTGTTAATATGTAATGTAATCCTATTGTTCAACTATTTCAACTTGTATGATTGAGGATGATTATGGGTTGAGAGATTCAATTTATCCACTAGTTTCATTGAAGAAGAATTTATACAAATACCACTATAAATAATCACCATTAATATTCAATTATTTATGGTTCAATGAGTTTGGAATAATTTTTCTCATTGATATTCTTCTGGGAATATTTGAGTTCTCAAAAATCTTCATAGCACAAGTATATTACCCACATCATATTATTCAATGATATAATCTTCATTTTCAAATTCATCACCACTATGTTCATCTTATTCAATGTACTTTTCAATTTATTTAATCTCATTTATATTGATAATTCAATTTCTGGGGTAATTTTCCTAAAAATAACACCACCCATGACATTTGAATTACTTTTGACTCCCATGTTCAAAGGAGTTGGACTGTCCTTTTGGTTGTTCTATGGCCTCCTCTTTCTATTTATATAACATCTTATTCCTTAAAAATTCTTTCTTAGTAAAACTAGATTTATTATAATAATCACCTTTATAAAAATCTGTACCAACATTATAGTCCTTGAGAACTGGTTCTTTTGAGGTTAAGTTTTTTCTATCCACCTTCATAGCTAGATTACAAACATTATCAAGTGAGAAGAATGGTTATAATTCTAAAAAATATGAAATTTATTCATTTAATCTAACCAAGAACCTTACAATGTTTTGATCTTTATTCTATGGAATGTAACTTCATACTCTTCAACAAATTTATCTTCTTACCACAAGCTATGCATTCAGAAAAAAAATCTCTTACTTATAATTCTCAAGTATAAATCATCTACTCAAAATATTTTCCAACTTCTACCATGATCATATCTTATCATTTCCATCATGTTCCCACTGCTTCTACATATTTTCCCACCAATAGATGCATAATTTCTAAATTTTAAAATGACTACCTTGCACCTTTTCTTTTCAAAATTATTTTTAAATTCAAATAATAATTAAATTTCCCACATCCAATATAGAAAATCATCTTGATTCATACTCCCATAAAAATCTAGAATTTAAATCTTTAATCCTATTTTAATTTATTCATTGTGTATTATTCTTCTCATATATACCTTTATATCCCTAGAATCATCTCCATAAGCATGGTGTTCATAAAATGGTTCCAAATTACATCAATTATGTGGATATAGACACCGATATCATAACTGGCATGTAGGGTAATATTTTTGTCGCACTCTTAGTAGTTGAGAAATTTTATCACTAATTTTATTAGTTTGTAATTGTAATGGTGTGTCGGATATTTCCCATAGTTTTGGAGGAGTAGAAGATATACTCTTGAAATACATGAAGGAGATGTGTTTTTGGTTGAGAGTAATAATAAGAATATGATAGAACTTACTCATTGGAATCAAAACTCAGATACCAAGTTGATGAATTAATGGAATCACATAATGATTAAGTGAAAAAAATTATGTAAAGTGCAACCGAATGAACAAGGATTAAAGGTAACACCACCCACCAAGGTTTCTCTAACATTTAAGAAAAAGTCACCAGTAATGGAGATGAACCACCAATTTTGGGAAAAGGGAAAGTTATAAAGAAATAAAATCTACAAGGAAAGCTTAAAAATTCATAGGATTAATGTTTTCCCATTATAAATAAGTTAAAATAGATTATAAAGGAAAAATAAAGAGATAAAAATGATCAAAAAATAAATACAATGCATGGGGCACTCAAAAGTCATATAAAAAGAATACAAAAAAGTTTCCCATTATAATTAATGAACTCACAAATAAAGTATCAATATTAACTATTAATGGGCCTTTTATCATTGTTATATATCCTCATGAATATTCTTATACAAATTTCCTTCCCTTTCCATGTGAATATATCATTTTGGATCCTAAATAAGTGTGTTGTGTCCCACCATTATGTTGGATTTCAAAAAGGGTTGGCTCATCTAATTCAAATAACAATTGGGTTTAATTTTTTTAAGATAAAAAATTTTCTCCTTGGGTTAAATCTAGTACATATCACTTTATTTAAAAATTATTAAAATGAATCTTTTCAAAGGTTTTTCATATGAATCACTTTTGACTTGTTATGAAAGTGAAAAATGTTCTCTTTTAACATATACGACATGAACATATTTTCCTACCATAATTTCTTTCATTAATCATAAATCTTCCTCTACAAGTATAAAAGTTTTTATAAAGAAAATAATATTCCCATTATTCTAAAAATTTTAGTTTTTAAAATTTACCAAAATAATTGATATTTTTCCTCTTTATTTTCAAAGTGTATTTTAAATTCTTTCATAAAAAGATATTTTTTCATCTGTTTCAACATGATTTAAGGATTATTATGATTCACTGGGGATATGATCTTAGGATACCATATACTTTTTTTTTTCTATTTATGGTTTATTATTATTATGTTTTAATGAAGTTTTTATGAAATTTATATATTTATCATGGGTTAATTAAGGTATGAAAGAATGATTAATGTTCTTTTGTTCATATAGAATATTTATGAATGGTTTATTATTATGTGATGGGTTGGTCTATTATAGCCCTCCAATTAATTTGGTAATGTTTCATGTCATATGATATCAATAAATAAATGGTAGGTTTTTCTAATACAAAGATGGTATATGATTATTTATCATAATCCCAATAAGGTATACGAGTGGTTATCCTAAACCTACTATGTGGTGAATGTCTTGGCAGTTAGCATTGACATATGATGTGATGAATGTCTTAGTGGGAATCCTTAACATATTATTTATATAATTATGTATATAAAACATTCTTATCATATATTATTATGACTACGTTATAGTCTCATGTCTTATTATTGTTTGATGCTCCACACTCTTATAACTTATTTATTATAAAAAATCTTTATACAATGACTCATGATTTTCGATTTATGTGTTTAGGTATGAACTTTATATACCATGATTATGTTCCCGCACCCTTATGAACATATTATGATCACTTATGATATTTTAATTGATGTATCCCATGTTTACCCTTATTGATCATCTAAGCTATCCCCTTCTTATGTTTCCATTTACCCATGTTATGATGAAGGGTATTTAGTAAGATGAGTCTAGAAGTGTACTATATGATAATAATTTTTATGGGATATGTTAAATATATTTCATAAAATAATTTGATTATATATCTAGTTTTTAAATATATTAAACCTTTATGGTTATGGGTATGTATTATAGTGATATATATTGAATATTCATCTAAAATGATTTAATATTTATGCATGTAACACTTGGATCGACTTAAAAAGACTCTTTTTCAAGTGGGGGAGGATTGTGTGATCCAAGTCAAAGGTTCTGACCTAATTTCACATGAGGAAAAGTTAGATTTTAAATGACTAATTATGTGAGGAATATTAAAGACACTTCAATAAGAAATAAGAGTCCATCTCACCACATTAGAATCCCAATACATCTTACCTTTCATGGATAAAGAAAACATGACTATTATTAATCTTATTCAAGACTAAATGTGATACATGAAGCCCAAGGATCATGGTTGCATGAGTTTCTGAACCCTAACCGACATGGAGATTCTAGAATAGAATATTTGGATAAAAAATTAAAATTTTATATCCTATGTACTCAAAGTCAAGTTCAATGAGATATGGGTAAAAAGGCATGTGACACCCTGGACCTGCACTCCTAGATCTGGTGCCAATAACATATTCTTTATATTCCATATTTGAAACCAATTTAAGTGACCAGAACTTAACCATCTATAATTATAGTATCAAAAATAAATATTGAGTCACTTACATACCCTATACCTTTTAGGTTTAGGGTTTTATAGAGTTAGAAAAAACCTTTAACTAACAAAACTTATATCTCTCCCATTCAATGGGATTTTTTCCACTAAACCACGAATTCCTTATTTTAATACAAGTATTCAACATCCCCAATAAAATTATCCACATATGGTACCCATATATATTAATTAATACTTTTATTCATAACATGGGAGAAAGTAAAATATAAGAAGGGTGAACTAAAATGCTTAGTAAGGGGTAGCATATAATACAAGCTATCATAGAATAAACAATGCATGCACAATATGATTGGAATAAATAATAATCAAATAATACCATATAAATGATAACCCAAGAATGTAATATATTCATGGATAAAATAGTAATTTAAATAATCACATGGATAAGAATAATTGATTTCATAGTGGTGTAATTTATAATTATAGACATCATAAGTATACCATCAAAACGTTATACCAAGACATCATACATAAACATGTAAGGTTTACACCAAGTACCCAAGATAATTTATCTCATGATACCTATCAATGAATCAAGGGGATATATAATTTTGGTCCCCAATTATAATTATATAATTAAAATTCATTCATTATATTAAAGTAATTAATAAAAAATACATAATCAATATGCTTTAGTAATCAATAATTATATGTATTGAAATAACTAGTATAAATATTATCAATAATCACCCAGTCAATAAATTGAATAACATGCTTAGTGAAAACCTTAAATTTATAATCTATTCACACCATATCTAGTAATGAATATATTTTCAAGTCAATAATGGAAATTATGTAGTATACGTCCATGATATTAATGAATATAGACATAAAGAAGAAAAAAAAAATAAAATCAATAGAGGGATGAAGAGTGATAGAGAACAACACCATGATGAACAAGGTGGGGTATAAACTATAAATTAATCAGATAATTTAGAGGGTAATACATGAAACATTACTCCAAAGGATATGGATATTTAATATTTTTAGACTAAAATGTAATAAAAATCATAAAAAAATATTTTATATAACATTTTATCATTATCATAAAAATGAGAAGTTACAAGTCATTTCCAAAAGTTATTTTCAAGAAGTTGATATGAATACTATTTAAATCATTATTTATAAATAAATACCAATAATTTAACCTTGAAATTAAATAAAGTTTATGTCAACAAATGTGTATTGGAAGATAAAAGATATTAACAAGAAATGATTTTTTTATTATTTGAAAATAATTTTATTGAAACCCACATCATAAAATGGATAATAAAAATTCCTTTTCAAAATAGGTAAAGAGAAATAATAAGTTCACATGAGATATTACATATTTGGCTTTCAAAATAATAAAATAATTTTTTTAGAAATAAATAACATGGACATGGAAGAGAAAGATCTTATTGGAGAGGATGATAATTATTCTTAATAACAATAGTTTTTATTAAATAAAGAAATACATAAAAAAACGATTCCCATGAAAAATGTAAATTAAAAAAATATAAATAGAAATTATCTAATGAATTAAATAAATTAAAAATGTAATAAACTTATAAGAACATAGTCAAGGGAAAAAATATTATTCAATGAAAAGAAGATTGAGGTGAAAAAACCCTTTCGAATTTGGTAAATTTTGAACTAATCAATATTGAAGGAGGGAACATGAAATGGATTTTTAAACCACATGAATTTTAGGAAAATTATGATCAAAGGTATCCATATGGTATTATATAAAACATACAAAACAAAATAAGTAATGAAAATAGAATATGTCTCAAATAAAGTAAATTGAGATGAGAAAACCTTTATGAATTTGGTAACAATGGAATCAAAAGAATGTAAAGGAGGGATTAATGAAAAGACATGAAAAACCCATGGAATAAACTTTTTTTAATAATAATAGAATCCATGTGGGGTAGTAATTACATCATATTAAAGAAAAATTGGTGCATAATATGAAAATATGCCTCAATGAAGGAAAATTGAGATGAAACCCTTATCTTTATTCCCAACTTCTACAAAAGAGATTTATCCTCATGTATAATAAATAAAACCATCTTAATAACTTATTTAAGAACCATATTAAAATATATTAACTTTTATAATATTAAATTATAATAATTTTTTATACATTTATAAGTTAGTTTTTATTTATTTTCATCATCAAATGTTAGTAACATTGATTGTTTCATACATGTTTCACAATGGAAATATTGACTATCGTTCATTGTGTAACGCCCCGACCCCAGTTACCCAGAGTCGGTGCATTATTACATAACATTGGCATGATCACAAGAAAGATCAAATCTCGAAAGACCGATTGGTTTAGTAGCCTTGGAAACACTAGATATATTCATAAGTTTTACATTACATCATAAATTGAAAAACTAATACAACAACATAATGTTCCACAATCCACACTATTAACCCCTCATAAAATCCCTGCAGGTCATTCATAACTTACTTCTTCACATCCTGGGAAAAATAAAACATAGAAAAGGGGTGAGCTCAAATGCCCAGTAAGGATAACAATATAGTAGAACATTCAAAATAAGCATAAACATTTAAGGCAATGCATTACTAAAACAAAAGCCTTTTAAACTTGAACTTCAACATAGTATGGCAAAAGTAAAATGAAATAATGCCATTTACTTATTCACATGGATATTCTACTAATCGAATAATCACATGCAAAAATCAATAACCACTTTCATAATGTTGGAATGCATAATGTCAAACGTTAATTTCATTGTCTAGGACTCATCCCAAGACCTAGGGGTTACTTCTAACCGGAACCCAACCCGGAGTGCCTCTAATAACCGGACACCAACCCGGAGTGCCTCTAATAACCGGACACCAACCCGGAGGGCTTACTTTTACCAGTCCCTAACCTGGAGGGCTTACTTTTACCAGTCCCCAACCTGGAGGGCTTACTTTAACCAGTCCCCAACCTGGAGGGCTTACTTTAACCAGTCCCCAACCTGGAACATACTTGTCCAACACATTCATATGAAGTAAAGATTGAAATATAACATAAACATTCTTATTGGAACTAGCATACGAAGTGTCAATACTTTCACCATAAACTATGAATGGTATAAAAATAGCACATCCACAGTCAAACATATCACAAAACCTTCAATACAATATAGAAGTTTTGTATTATAATAAATCAACTTCAAATAATCTTAAAATCCATCAAAGGATGTTGACATAGATGAAATGAAAATTCTTTTAAAAGAAGTATCTCCTTTTATTTTGAAAACATTTAAGATCCATATAAAATAAAACATTTTCTTTGAAAATATTCTTATAAGCTTGTAAGGAAAGCTTCGACGATTTTATAACGGTGGAAAGTAATCGCACCCGCCGTATAAGTTAAAAAAAACATTCTTACCTCAATTCTGTCGAAAAGGTTAAAAAGGACCTTGTTTTGAAAACGATGGAAAGATTCCTTTATAAACCTCTTATAAAAAGTCAAACAAGGGTATAAATGACTTTAAACCATATTCTTGTAAATAGTAAAAATGTTTTGAAAATACATTTCGAAGAAACATGGATGTGGATGATAAAGAGATCCCAGTAGATTATTACGTATAATACAACCTCGGATAATGAAGAGATTGTGAAATAACCCTTACCTTGAACTTTTCCTTGGTTGTGGTAAGTTAACCTCCTGTATAATGGTGAAATAATTGTTATTAAATTATACAAGAGTCATATACATTAATATGATATCATATATGATCTTTTAATATTGATTTTGATAATAATATCTTAGTATTATCGTTGTTTCGGGTGTTAACTTACTTGTTTTCTTTTGTATGTTTTGTTACGTAAGACATGTATGTAAAGGATAGGTTGTATATTATTCATATCCAGAATGATATCCAGTCTTTAAACATCATTTTTAAATCATAAAATGATAATTATACTTGAATGGATACGATGGAGAATGAATCTCATCGCGTTCGTGGAGACGGTAGTCCGTACGTACACACGAGCGACAATATCATCCTTTTGATATTAAAATAATATATAAATGGATGGTATATCATATATACAGAATCATTAACATGTTATATTTATTATTTACATGAGTTACACATCATTATTATACCCATCCAAATAATATTATATTGAATAACAATTACACCACGACGTGGAGACGGTAAGCCGTACGTACGCACGTATGGTGACATGTTATTCAAAGGGTGGATAGGATAATGAATATGGTTGTACCATATTTATAATAACATCACAGTATATGTGAGATACTGGAGTTATTATTTTAGAATGGTAAGAACAAAGGAAGAAGAAGTGGAAGAAGAAATGAACTTAGAAAAGGGTGGTGAAATCATTACCTCTTCTTCGGGTTCTTCCTTTTGATTTGATCAAAAGGGCTCCTTAGGTTGGCTTTCTGATCAAACTAAGGCCTCTAGGTTGTATTGAGGGATGTTGGGAGAGTATTTGGGCAGAGTTTGGCCGATCCAAAAGGCTTTAGAGGTGTGAAGAAATGAGAAGGAGGAGTTCCCTTTTATAAGAGAGGTGAGGGGCACTTTTGGAAAAGCTAGAAATATTAATTTATAATAAATTAATATTCGGTTTACAAAGGCTCCAAAGTTGACTATTCAAAGGATGAGGTGGGGATAGGTCGAAAACAACTCATCCAATAGAATTTAGACAGGTTTGGGTACTTATATTAACCTTATCTTTAAGTATTAACTCTAAGTTAATTAGTTTCACTTTTACAATGTCTCTTTGTATTTTTATATAATATGGTTAATAAACTTACTATATACATCCAAGCGACCCCCAAGTGGTCCATTAATGAGGAACCTATCATAATATAAGTCTCTTGGCCGAACCTTAGATTTTTAGGAATTTAATATCAATTAATAATATAATATTTGTTTTAAGAACTCTTTTATGTCAATTTTGACACTATTCAATAGTTGATTTTTGTGAAACTCCTAACAGATTGATTACTTCGAACAAAGTCAATTAAATCAATCCGAATATATCATATTATCATAGAAAATTAGTTTAATTCATTAAAAGTTTCATATTATAATTATTTGGGTATTTATAAGATCAATTATTTTAATTTTTCACTATTTTAGTAATTACTGCATCATCATTGTGTCATAAATAAAATAAATTATTTAATGTCTAAAAATTATAAATAAAATATCATTATGTAGGAAATCTTTTTAGCTTTCTAATGAATATTTATAATCTAAAATCCAACATGTATAACCCTATGTAAAAATTGTTCTTCTAAAATATGTAAGCTTATGCCATTTTTATTTTTATTTTAGCTTTATTAATATAATGTGTCATTATCACTTACAAGTGGATCCATGGGGTCCCAAAATAGACCCAAAGATGCCCATGGTCGACCATGTATCAACCAATAGGGTTAAGACACGTTTTAGGGTAATTTAGTATTATTATAATATTATTTTTTTTAACCCTTATTTACCGGACTTACCCTTTAACCATGGTAAATAAAATATTTACCACAGTAACTATTCAAAATGTCTAAAAATAAAAGTTACCTATTTACACAATTTGAACATCCTGATTCCAAATATGGAATCCATTTTCCTAAATTCAAAACACAGAAGGGGCAGAAATTAATTTAAAATTAATTCCCGCTGTCAAAACAAAAAGCGTGTTTTTAAGAGATAATAACTATTAAAAGATTGACACTTGTTTATGTTCGGTTTAATTGTAAAATTATGTCCAATGACCAAAATTATATTAAATAGTAAAAATATATTCTAAATATACTTTAAAACCACTCAAATTCATAATTTATCACTATTAATTATTTTGATTAAAAAAGTTGTTTTTAATTAAAATTTAGTAATTTTCACTATTCATCAAAATATGAAAGTTATCCGAAAAGTACCAAAATTTTACCTTAGGATAAATTTGATATTCCGAATCCAAAAATGAAGTCCATTTTAAAATATAAAATATATATAACTTCAAAAAGTAGGTATAACTATTCATAACAGCTAGTTTGATTGGTTACGGTGTGTTAGAACTCGAAGTTGCGTACAACACACGCTACTGTTTTATTCAAAGGAAAGCGTACTGTGGAAGCTTGGGATGTTTCATTTTAATTTTTTTGATGTCTCCATTTAGTCAAAAAGTTTAAAATATTGTATTTAAAAAGGGTTCAATATTAAAATTTGATAAAAGTGCAATACTGAAAATGAATTTGTTCTTGCATTATATCTAAGAAACTCATAATATGGATTCTAAAATTATAAGGATTATATAAAGTTTAAAATTTAGATAATACTATTCATAACCTCTTTTGAATGGCTTGTTTGGTAAGTCATAGTGCGATTGATCTTGGTGTTGTGTGTAGTGAAAGTTGTTGAATTATTTTGAAGAAATAACACACAATAAAATCTTGGGGTGTTACATTCTCCCCTCCTTCAATAAATTGCGTCCTCGCAATTTGAAATTGTTTTTCGAAAATAAAAGGTTGAAATTAGAAAATATATTTGTGGGAAAACCCACATCGGAAATTGGGTTACTAAAATTTAGTCTTAATATGAGGAAAAGAGAAATCAAAGGGTCACCACCAAATTAGGATCTCGATTAGGAGAACATTGGTGGAAATTAGAGACATATAATCGGAGGAAAAACGTAAATATTTATAGGTAGTGATTGGGGTCATCAATCACAAACAAGTATAAAATTGAGGTCCTTAAACTCATCAATCTATGATGATTTGAAGTACCATCGGTTCAACAAAATATAGGGTATTGGGACAACACATTTTTGACATTTCAAAATATCTTAGTTGAAATCCCACATCGAAAAATGAATTAATGAGGCCTCTATTTAAAATAAAGAGTGGAAAGTATGAAGATTACCGAAAATAACACATACTAGGGTTCCATGTAGGAAAATATGGATATGGAAGAGAAATCTAACCATCAATTATCTGATGGAGAGTGGTAGAGAACATGGCTATGAAAAGGCCAACAATCCCAAAGCCATAAATTTGTGATGATTTAAGGTACCATCTAGGACAACATTTTTGTTCTAAGTTCCTTTTCTTAATGTTGTGGAATTTATTTATGAGATTGGATAAGATCATAAGGAGATAAACTTACTTTATAATTAGAGTTTTATCCATTAATAAATTTCTACCACAAACTCATCTTTCACTCTAAAAGATAATAGAATTTAAAAAAAAATTCTATTTACACTATTCGTATAGGGTTCCAAAATAAACGAATTTATAATTCATCTACAAGATCTTTTAATAAAACTACATTATTTAATCCAGGACGTCTCGTGGGCCAGTGGTAGGTGATACACCCTTGTCGCCCTTCGGTTGCGGGTTCAAGTCTCACAGCCTTGCCGGACGCGACGGGTTGCCGCCCGACTTCCGGGTTGTCCTTTTATGGCAATCCAAAATATTCCAAACTAGAACTATCCAAAATACTTATGTCCAAACTCACAGTCCAATATTTATAAGGAAGGTAAACATAATATAGATCCTTTTTACCCCGTAATAGCATATGAATACCTTCATCATGTATTACCATATTCCTTATTGATTACATTCATGCTCCCTTATTCCATATAGAATGCTGGATATACTTCATTAATCAAAAAATGTTTTAAGCCCCAACAATGATGGAATATAGAAATCATTAATCAGTTCCAAGGTAGTCAAGAATATCTAATATAATTTATCCAAAACAATCACATATTATTCCAAAATCAATACCTCAGTATCAGAACTATATTATGATTTATCATTCTCTCAACCATATATTTTCCAAAAATTTATCCTGCTACTGAGTCACTTTTCTTTGTTCCACACCATCTCAAGTCCTTAATGAAATAGTACTGCAGTACAATCCTTATATACTCCATAATTATTATAACAAGTACATTGTTGATACAACACTCAATTGATATAATCAATATAATAACTCTAATCATTCCTCTTAATCTGTGGTAGTATCATAACATGATTATTATCCAATAGCATCATTTGTGGCATAGTCTGATGACTGGGACATAGGTTCGCGTAGTGTCCAAACTCCTTGCAAATGAAGCATTGTACATTTAAAACCATTTTCTTACCCTTGCAGTCACGTACTTTGTGCCCCTTTCCTCCACACTTATAAAAAACTCCCATTCCTTTCAGGCAAGTTCCAGGGTGTTTCTTTCCACAGTTACCACATATGGGAAAATTATTCTTTTCCCTCTTCCCTTTATCCATCTTTCTCTCTTCTATCCTTTTCTTCTCTTGCTTCCCTTCAAAGCCATAGGACTCAGTAAACTCTTTACTTATCTTATCAACACATGATATTATTTCTTCATATGATGATAATACATGGGAGACTATTTCTCTTATAAATTCTAGCTTAAGACCATGAAAGATATGATCCTTCCTTCTCTTTGAATCATGTGTATTTCTGGAGTTCTCATTCCTTCTACTGGGCGCCATTTCTAAACAATGGCATAAACTAGATCAGTTTATGAATCCAAATACATAATCCCATACTTATAAAACACTTAACATAAATTGAACAATTTATGGATATAATCCATAATCATAAAAATTTCTCATTTGAGGATGTATATACTCATAAACCCTTCATAATGGTTTGTAAAGAAAATGAGAATTATCCTAAGCATATCCCCCGGGAGTGTCGTAACCAAGAGTGCAGCAAGACCCGTTGTCGTGCACCAGTTCCCGTTCGAGTCTAGCTCAAAGCGGTGTTTTCGGGTTTTACCCCTAGGTACATCTGTGCCAGAGCCGCCTCTACCTGCTCGTATCCAGACAGGGATGTATTGCTCGGAAAACTCACAAAATCTCTACAATACCAAAATTCTAGGAAGTTCTTTTACACTAATCCTCAAAGTTCATCTTAGGTCTATGTGCTCTAATCAGAGTTTATCTAAATCTAGCTTCCAAGGTTTGTACTAAACTTCCTCTGATACCAACTGTAACGCCCCGACCCCAGTTACCCAGAGTCGGTGCATTATTACATAACATTGGCATGATCACAAGAAAGATCAAATCTCGAAAGACCGATTGGTTTAGTAGCCTTGGAAACACTAGATATATTCATAAGTTTTACATTACATCATAAATTGAAAAACTAATACAACAACATAATGTTCCACAATCCACACTATTAACCCCTCATAAAATCCCTGCAGGTCATTCATAACTTACTTCTTCACATCCTGGGAAAAATAAAACATAGAAAAGGGGTGAGCTCAAATTCCCAGTAAGGATAACAATATAGTAGAACATTCAAAATAAGCATAAACATTTAAGGCAATGCATTACTAAAACAAAAGCCTTTTAAACTTGAACTTCAACATAGTATGGAAAAAGTAAAATGAAATAATGCCATTTACTTATTCACATGGATATTCTACTAATCGAATAATCACATGCAAAAATCAATAACCACTTTCATAATGTTGGAATGCATAATGTCAAACGTTAATTTCATTGTCTAGGCCTCATCCCAAGACCTAGGGGTTACTTCTAACCGGAACCCAACCCGGAGTGCCTCTAATAACCGGACACCAACCCGGAGTGCCTCTAATAACCGGACACCAACCCGGAGGGCTTACTTTTACCAGTCCCTAACCTGGAGGGCTTACTTTTACCAGTCCCCAACCTGGAGGGCTTACTTTAACCAGTCCCCAACCTGGAGGGCTTACTTTAACCAGTCCCCAACCTGGAACATACTTGTCCAACACATTCATATGAAGTAAAGATTGAAATATAACATAAACATTCTTATTGGAACTAGCATACGAAGTGTCAATACTTTCACCATAAACTATGAATGGTATAAAAATAGCACATCCACAGTCAAACATATCACAAAACCTTCAATACAATATATAAGTTTTGTATTATAATAAATCAACTTCAAATAATCTTAAAATCCATCAAAGGATGTTGACATAGATGAAATGAAAATTCTTTTAAAAGAAGTATCTCCTTTTATTTTGAAAACATTTAAGATCCATATAAAATAAAACATTTTCTTTGAAAATATTCTTATAAGCTTGTAAGGAAAGCTTCGACGATTTTATAACGGTGGAAAGTAATCGCACCCGCCGTATAAGTTAAAAAAAAACATTCTTACCTCAATTCTGTCGAAAAGGTTAAAAAGGACCTTGTTTTGAAAACGATGGAAAGATTCCTTTATAAACCTCTTATAAAAAGTCAAACAAGGGTATAAATGACTTTAAACCATATTCTTGTAAATAGTAAAAATGTTTTGAAAATACATTTCGAAGAAACATGGATGTGGATGATAAAGAGATCCCAGTAGATTATTACGTATAATACAACCTCGGATAATGAAGAGATTGTGAAATAACCCTTACCTTGAACTTTTCCTTGATTGTGGTAAGTTAACCTCCTGTATAATGGTGAAATAATTGTTATTAAATTATACAAGAGTCATATACATTAATATGATATCATATATGATCTTTTAATATTGATTTTGATAATAATATCTTAGTATTATCGTTGTTTCGGGTGTTAACTTACTTGTTTTCTTTTGTATGTTTTGTTACGTAAGACATGTATGTAAAGGATAGGTTGTATATTATTCATATCCAGAATGATATCCAGTCTTTAAACATCATTTTTAAATCATAAAATGATAATTATACTTGAATGGATACGATGGAGAATGAATCTCATCGCGTTCGTGGAGACGGTAGTCCGTACGTACACACGAGCGACAATATCATCCTTTTGATATTAAAATAATATATAAATGGATGGTATATCATATATACAGAATCATTAACATGTTATATTTATTATTTACATGAGTTACACATCATTATTATACCCATCCAAATAATATTATATTGAATAACAATTACACCACGACGTGGAGACGGTAAGCCGTACGTACGCACGTATGGTGACATGTTATTCAAAGGGTGGATAGGATAATGAATATGGTTGTACCATATTTATAATAACATCACAGTATATGTGAGATACTGGAGTTATTATTTTAGAATGGTAAGAACAAAGGAAGAAGAAGTGGAAGAAGAAATGAACTTAGAAAAGGGTGGTGAAATCATTACCTCTTCTTCGGGTTCTTCCTTTTGATTTGATCAAAAGGGCTCCTTAGGTTGGCTTTATGATCAAACTAAGGCCTCTAGGTTGTATTGAGGGATGTTGGGAGAGTATTTGGGCAGAGTTTGGCCGATCCAAAAGGCTTTAGAGGTGTGAAGAAATGAGAAGGAGGAGTGCCCTTTTATAAGAGAGGTGAGGGGCACTTTTGGAAAAGCTAGAAATATTAATTTATAATAAATTCATATTCGGTTTACAAAGGCTCCAAAGTTGACTATTCAAAGGATGATGTGGGGATAGGTCTAAAACAAATCATCCAATAGAATTTAGACAGGTTTGGGTACTTATATTAACCTTATCTTTAAGTATTAACTCTAAGTTAATTAGTTTCACTTTTACAATGTCTCTTTGTATTTTTATATAATATGGTTAATAAACTTACTATATACATCCAAGCGACCCCCAAGTGGTCCATTAATGAGGAACCTATCATAATATAAGTCTCTTGGCCGAACCTTAGATTTTTAGGAATTTAATATCAATTAATAATATAATATTTGTTTTAAGAACTCTTTTATGTCAATTTTGACACTATTCAATAGTTGATTTTTGTGAAACTCCTAACAGATTGATTACTTCGAACAAAGTCAATTAAATCAATCCGAATATATCATATTATCATTGAAAATTAGTTTAATTCATTAAAAGTTTCATATTATAATTATTTGGGTATTTATAAGATCAATTATTTTAATTTTTCACTATTTTAGTAATTACTGCATCATCATTGTGTCATAAATAAAATAAATTATTTAATGTCTAAAAATTATAAATAAAATATCATTATGTAGGAAATCTTTTTATCTTTCTAATGAATATTTATAATCGAAAATCCAACATGTATAACCCTATGTAAAAATTGTTCTTCTAAAAGATGTAAGCTTATGCCATTTTTATTTTTATTTTAGCTTTATTAATATAATGTGTCATTATCACTTACAAGTGGATCCATGGGGTCCCAAAATAGACCCAAAGATGCCCATGGTCGACCATGTATCAACCAATAGGGTTAAGACACGTTTTAGGGTAATTTAGTATTATTATAATATTATTTTTTTTAACCCTTATTTACCGGACTTACCCTTTAACCATGGTAAATAAAATATTTACCACAGTAACTATTCAAAATGTCTAAAAATAAAAGTTACCTATTTACACAATTTGAACATCCTGATTACAAATATGGAATCCATTTTCCTAAATTCAAAACACATAAGCGGCAGAAATTAATTTAAAATTAATTCCCGCTGTCAAAACAAAAAGCGTGTTTTTAAGAGATAATAACTATTAAAAGATTGACACTTGTTTATGTTCGGTTTAATTGTAAAATTATGTCCAATGACCAAAATTATATTAAATAGTAAAAATATATTCTAAATATACTTTAAAACCACTCAAATTCATAATTTATCACTATTAATTATTTTGATTAAAAAAGTTGTTTTTAATTAAAATTTAGTAATTTTCACTATTCATCAAAATATGAAAGTTATCCGAAAAGTACCAAAATTTTACCTTAGGATAAATTTGATATTCCGAATCCAAAAATGAAGTCCATTTTAAAATATAAAATATATATAACTTCAAAAAGTAGGTATAACTATTCATAACAGCTAGTTTGATTGGTTACGGTGTGTTAGAACTCGAAGTTGCGTACAACACACGCTACTGTTTTATTCAAAGGAAAGCGTACCGTGGAAGCTTGGGATGTTTCATTTTAATTTTTTTGATGTCTCCATTTAGTCAAAAAGTTTAAAATATTGTATTTAAAAAGGGTTCAATATTAAAATTTGATAAAAGTGCAATACTGAAAATGAATTTGTTCTTGCATTATATCTAAGAAACTCATAATATGGATTCTAAAATTATAAGGATTATATAAAGTTTAAAATTTAGATAATACTATTCATAACCTCTTTTGAATGGCTTGTTTGGTAAGTCATAGTGCGATTGATCTTGGTGTTGTGTGTAGTGAAAGTTGTTGAATTATTTTGAAGAAATAACACACAATAAAATCTTGGGGTGTTACACATTGAAACAGATTTCATCATTCATATATTATTCAAGGTAGTTTAATAATTGTGATTTAATGGTTCATGTAGTTCCATTTTCACTTTATATAAGGAATGGATACGAGTTGTGAGAATGGAATCCATGATGAACATGTTTCAGGTGATTTACATATAACAAGGAGTTATTTTATAATGATCATTCAATTATTCATTTTCTTTATAGAACCATATTTATAACATAAATTTCAATTCAAGGTAATTTAATAGAAGTTATTTAATTATTTATAAACTTATAATTTCATTCCATGAGAGTTTTAGTAATTATTTGTGAAGGTGAAATTGATGGTGAGCTTGTTCTAGTAAATTTTAACAAACAAAAGGTGGTATATTAATAAAAAGTAAAATATTGATATAATAGATAATTTATATTTATAAAATATTAATCATGTTATAAATATAATTTTTATTCATTAAATACATTATTATAATCATCCACATAGGGTAGTGATGAAAAATTAAATGCATTGTTCATGGAGGTGGCAGTTCAGACATAATACAGGCGACCTATTTATTTTCCAAAGGATAGGAGGAAGATTAATAATAGTTTTTTCCATAAAAATTATAAAATTTTAATATAATAATGATATTTATTTCATTATATTATTATGGTTATAATATTTTTTAAGGGGGTTTATTATAAATACAGAGATAAAAAGGTTAGGGAGAAGATAATACCCACGTTGAGGGCTTGAACATTCTCTTGAATGACCTCTTGGAAATAGAGGAATTGAGACACTTTATTGTAACTAGAGGATATATAATTTGGAATAGGGATCTATGGGAAGAATTTTTTTTAGGATTTCAAGGAATTTAAAAGGATAAGCATTGAAGTGGGTGGAAATGACTCCTTTTGTAGGTGAAAAAGAGGGAAATTTCCTTGGAAACTAAATTTTAATTGAAGGGTAAATATAAAATCATATATAAGTTAGGTGATTTTGGTAAGTAAATGTTTTAAAGACATATGAGATTTAATTTCTTAAATAAAAAATTTCTTCCAGATGGTCTATGTTTCAATTTAATTTAGTAAAATTTAAGCCATGTTGGATTACCTCTTTTTACACATTGTTAACTTATTTAACTATTTACCATGGTAATTTTTTTTGAAAATATAATATAACCCTTATTACCAAATTTTGATGTGATAATTATTAATTTTAACTCTACTTAATATAATTCAACATCTAAATATGAAAAATTAAATTTTAAATTAAATCATATGATATATAGAAAATCTATTTTTGTAGAAAAATGAATTTTTTAAATACCTGTTGTTCTTATTATTATTTCCTATCAAATAATAATTAAACAGGTGTTAATATATTATTAATATAAACAATATATTTTATTAACATCATAATTTTACAATAATATTTCTTAGTTCCTTAAAATAAAAAATTCACAGCACATAAAAAGATAATTTTTAGTAAAAAATTACTTTAAACATAAAATGATTTTATTAGTTATTTAGATACATTAATTGAATAGATTTATATTAAAAATAACCTTTATTTTTATTGAAAATTATAAATAAAAATAAAATATGTTATATATATATAATCTATTACATTGATAACTACATATTTATATCATCCTAACTTCTACTTACAAAAACTCTCAAAATCTATGCATATGAACTAATGATAAGATAAGTAGTAGTGGTAGTCACAAAAAGTGATTAAGATAGCATAGATCTCATACTGATTTCCATGATCTTGAATTTATGCTACAAATAACTCTAATTATTCTATACTTATTGAATTCAACTTAGGATTGGTCTAGGGAAAACTAGAGTGAAGATACATCCCTTCCAATCTCAGAAAAATGAGCCTCATAAGGAATACTTTTACTTCTTGATTACATTTCTTATGATTTATGTATTGATTTCATAATATAGTTACTTTTATTTATACCCACTAATTCAATGGATATTTAAAAATAATTATATTTTAATTATAACATAATTCATTTTAATTTAGTGTAGAATTTAAAAGAAGCTATCACAAACTTAAACAATTATAATTTATGGAGTACTAAATTCTACCCCTTACATAAATTATGTCCTCAAAATTTTAATTTCTCTCACCAATGAACATAGATGAGGGCTTTTTACTATTTTAATGATTCATGATATAATATCATATTCAAATCCTTAATAATATTTCATAAAGTTCTTGTGAATCATCCAAATAATAGCCCTCAGGATCATCAAACTAGGTGTGTAGTTAGGCCCATTTTTGTGCATCGATTAAAGATCGAGTTAATACTCAACAAAACTTTTTTATGGTTATTACCCCTAGGTGAATCTGATTTAGTTCTTATATCCACTTTTTTGTATCCAAATAGGGATTTAATTTCTAGGAAATCACACACTCTGTACTTTAAAAAAACTTTAGGATGTTTTTTTACATTTAGATTTATCCTCAAGTTTTCCACTAATGTATTCTAGTCATAATTTCTAGTAATAATTAAATCATGGTATTTTTTACAATATCATAAACCCAAAATTCTTGGAAACCTATTATCCCAAAATTAAACTTACCTATTATGCCAAAAAAATATAAAATCACATACCAATCAATATATACCATAATCATGTATACTTTCAAAATATATTAAATTTTTTCTAAAATAACTTGAATTTAATTGAAATCAAATCGCATACCAAACCTAAGGAAAACCTATACCTATATCATGTACTTTTTCTAACCTCTTAATTTATCTAAACCCTGATTTGATATCAATTGTGATGCCCCACACCCACAATCTCATATTTGATGATAATAAGTATATTATTTATATACAGGATTTAAAACCATTTAAAGAAACCCAAAATAAACCATCCATAATTACAATATCAATAATAAATATTGATTCACTTACACATACAAGAACTTTTAGGTTTATAGTTTTAGAGATTTATGAAAAAACTTTAACTAAAAAACCCATATCTTTCCCATAAAATGAATATTTTTTCCCACTAAACCATATATTACTTATTTTACAATTAGTCCTCACCATCTCTCAAAAATTATCCACACATGATACCCATATATCATAGTTAATACTCTTATTCATAACCTAGAATAAATAAAAACATAAAAAGGGTGAGCTGAAATGTTCAATAAGGGATTTCTTATAACATAAGTTATCATGGAATAAACAAGTCCTTAATAATATGGAAAGAATAAAGAATAATTAATAATTAAATATAATTGATAACATGGTCATATAATATATAGATGGATAAAATAACAATATAAATAATCATGTGGATAATAATAATTGATTTGATATTGAAGGAATGCATAATATTGAACATGATAAACATATTTTCAAGGCCTTGTTCTAAGACATCATACATAAATGAGAAAGGTTTACACCATGTACCCAAGATAGTTTGTCTCATGAGACCTACTAATGTATTGAGGGGATATATAATTATAGGTCACACCCTTAAATAAATAATTATAATGCATTCATCATATGAAAATAATGAATAAATAATAAATAATAAACATACTTTAGTAATAAATAATTAAATGTATTGAAATAACTAGTATACAGATTGTTAATAATTACTCAATTAATATTTTTTTGACAAGATTTACCAATCAATAAATTGAATAAATTTCTTGGTAAAAACCATTAAATTGGTAAGATATTCACGTAGTATAGAACAATGTATATATGGTTAAGTAAATAATTGAAATGATATAGTATAGTCCATGATATTAATGAATATGGATATGAAGGATAAAAATAAAGTCAAGATAAGGATGAATAATGATAGAGAACATAAATCTTATGAATAAGGTGGGGTATGAACTATAAATTTATAAGATAATTTAGGGGGTAATACCTAAAACATAATTATGAAGGAGATATATCATTTAATATTTTTGAGTAAAATATATGTGAAATTAAAAAAATATTTCATAAATTTTTTTATCATTATTGTAAAAACACAAAGTTATGAGTCACTTTCAAAAGTTACTTTTGATATTTTAATATGAATAAATTTTCAATCAATATTTAGAATTAAATGTCAATAATGTAACCTTTAAATGAAATAAAGTTTAAGTAAATAAATGTGGAGTGAAAGATAAAATATATTAATGTGAAAGAAAAATACTCTTTATTATTTTAAAATACTTTTATTGAAACCCCCATTTTAAAAATGATAATAAAACATAATTTTGAAAATATGTAAAGAGAAATAATAAATTCACATGAGATAATTCATATTTGGGTTTCAAAATAAGAAAATAAAACATTTATGGAAAGGAATAACATGGAAATAAAAGAGAAGGATATTATTAGAGAAGATGAAAATTATTCTTAAAAATGAAATTTTTTATTAAATAAATAAATAAATAAAAGATTTTTTTTGGAAAAAAATTAAATTACTTAAATATAAATATAAATACCCATATAAATTATATAAATTTAAAATATAATAAACATAGATTAACATAATAAAGGGATAATAACTATAAAGGAGAGGACTTGGTAACTTTTGAATCAAATGACACTAAACTAGAGAAATTGAAATAGATTTTTAAACCAATCTAATTTCAGGAAAATTATGACAAATTATATACATATGGTATTATATACACCCTAAAAAAGAATACAAGTGGTTAAAAAGACATTTATCTCAAATAAAGGAAATTGATATGAGAAAACCCTTATGAATTTGGTAACAATTGAATTAAAAGAATATGAAAGAAGGATTCTTGAAAAGACTTTTAAAAATCATGAAGGAAACTTTATTAATAATAATAGAATCCAAATGAGAAATAATTGCATTATATAAAATAATAATAGGTGCATAATATGAAAACACTCCTCAATGAAGGTAAATTGATATTAAACCCTTACCTTTATTCCCAACTTCTATGAAAGAACTTTAGCCTCATGTATAATAAACATAATCATCAAAATCACTTATTTTAGAAACTTATTAAAAAAACCTCTTCTACTTTCAATTGTAATAATTAATTATACACTAATTAGTTAGTTATTGTTTGTTTTAATTACCATATGTTAGTAACTTTGGTTATTTCGTATAAGTTTTGTAATGGTGATATTGATCCCAATTATTTGATAATAAGTTCATAATTATCAAATTATTCAAGGGAGTGGAATAATTTTTTAATGTTTTATTTAGTGTTGATTTAATTTTATAGAAGTAATGGATATAGGTTGCAAGATTGGAATCCCTGATGAATATGTTTCAGGTAATTTATCAATAACAAACAGTTATTTTATATTTATCATTCAATTTTGTGCCACCTTTATAGAACCATATTAATAAAATAAATTAACATTAAAAGTATTTTAATAGAATTTAAATAATTATTTTTTAATTTCAAATTTCATTCCATGAGAGTTTTAGTTATGATTCATGAAGATGAAATCAGTGATGAGATTATTTTAGTATTTTTAAACAAACAATAGGTGACATATTAATAATGGGTTAGATATTAATGTAATGCCTAGTTATATTTATTGAATATTAATCATTTAATAAATATTATGTTTATTCATTAAATAAATTATTATAACCATCCATATAGGGAAGTTATTAAAAATAAAATACATTGTTCATAGAGGTGGTAGTCTACACATAACATGGAAAATGTTTTCATTTTCCAATCGATGAAAGAGAGATATAGAATGGTTGTTACATAAAATTAATAAAATTTTAGTATAATAAAAATACTAATTTCATTATATTGGTATGTTTAGAATATATTTGTAAGGTTTTGGATGATAAAAACAAAGATGAAAAGGTTAAGGAGTGGATAATACTCACATCGAGGGACTAAATCTTCTCTTGAAAGAACTCTTGGAAATGAAGGACTTGTGACACTATCTTGTAAAAAAGTGTTATAAGAAATAGAATAGGTATTTTAGGGAGGTAAAATGGGTAGATGTTCAATGTAATTTTTAAAGATAATTGTGTCTTGATGTGGGTGTAAGTGTGATCCATTTATATATGAAAATGAGGGACATTTCAGTAGAAACGAAAGTTAAGTAAAGGGTAAAGATGGAATCACATGAGAGTTAGATGAGTTAGGTAAATAAATATTGGTAAATAATTTGGTATTGAATTTAATATCTAAAAAAGGTATCTTATAAGGTATACATGTAAAGTTAATTTAGTAAAATTCAATCCCTATTGGATTCCCTCTTTTTACCCTTTGTTAACTTGTTTAATTATTTATGATAGTAATAATTTTTTATAAACATATAAGTTGAACCTTCTTACCAAATTTCTATGTGATGATTCTGAATTTACATTAAATTTAATCAAATTAAACTTCTAAATATGAGAAAATTAACTTTTAAATTAAAACATATGATATAAAGAAAAATGGTTTTTATAGAGAAATTCCTTTTTAATATTAACTATTATTATCATTTCCTATAAAATAATAATTAAATTAGTGTTAAAATAGTATTAATGTAAAAAATATATTTTATTAACATCATCATTTAACAATAATATTGTTATTTTTTTAAAATAAAAAATAAATAGTGCATAAAAAGAATTTTTTTAGTAAAATTTATTTTTAAGCATAAAATGATATTATTAGTTTTCTAGATACATTAATTGAATAAATTTCTATTAAAAAATAACCTTTATTTTCTTAAAAAACATAAATAAAAACACACATGATATATATTTATAATTTATGAAATTGAGAAATTATAAGTTTATATAATCCTAAAAATTTCTTTTAAATATACTCATGATCTCTATGTAAGACCCAAGGATAATATATGTAGTAGTGGTAGTAATGGGAGGAGATTCAATTAGTATAGATCTCATAATGATTTCCATGAGCTTGAATTTATCCAAAAAATGATTTCTCTCATGCTGAACTTGTTAGAGTTTGGCTTGGGCTTAGTCTAGGGAAAACCCTGTGAAGCTACCTCCCTTCCAAGATCATACAAATGAGCCTCATAAGGAATAATTATACTAATTGATTCCATTTATTCTACAAACCATGTTGATTTCCTAATATTTTTACTTCTATTTATACATGATAATTCAATAACTATGTTACAATGATCATATTTTAATTATAACGTAGTTCTTTTTTGTTTAGAGTTTCATGTAAAACATTCTATCATAACCTTAAAGTATTATAATTTATAGGGTGTTACAAGGCATGTGCTATATTTCAAAAAAAATATATTAGGCATTATCTTTTTGACTTTAAGGGAACAAGGTAAGATTAGAATTTATGACTTTAGGGTATTATAACCTTATCTTTTTTATCACCCCTTGGCTATAAATAAAAATAACATGGAATTGTATTTTCATTCAATTTTATATTAGTGAATATTTATGAGTTTGTTCTCTACATTAAGATATGTTATAACATCCTTAGATATTGTGAATTATTTCCTTCTCGGTCTACTTATTAGATCTATAATCCAAGATCACAAAATCCCAATTCATGCACCAACCTTAGTGTATTGTTGTGTAGATTAGTTTCCATATATCTCCCTTGAGTGTGTTTTATATATAGCAGGTCATAATACTTATAAAATTAGTTGAATAATTTCATCCAACAAACTCAAAACTATTCCTTTTATATATCCACCAAATCATTCATTCAATATCATATGCCAAGAATATCATAACAATACATGCATATTGCATCAAAATTAGAACCAGTGAAATAGAAAAACCAACCTCCAGCTTCTAAAAGTTACATTTGGACCTCAATATATAGAATAATGCACCTCAAAGGATTTGAGACTCCACTAAACACCCCATTGGAATCAAAGTATGAAACTAGGAAGTCTAGGAATCCTAGAAACCATGTTGATATACCCTTCACCCTGATTGATTATGGTAATTTTATGGCCTTTTAAAAGATATTTCAATAAGTACTGAACAAGAAATAATAAATAAATGACAAAATATGAAGAAAAAAACAAAAACAATTACATGATTTCAACTAATTCCTTCTACATGAGAGAATTAATTTCATATTTCATTAAATGAGAAACTGATTTATCAGAGAAACCTCCTTATAGATGCCCTACCCATCTTGAGATACAAGTGACCCATTCTAGAAAACTTACTTGAAGAACCTGATAATAAATCCATCAAGAGACTCCTTTTAACTGAATAAAATTCTATGGGAAATTCCCCCTAAACGAAATCTTATCTAATCTTATCACATAATAGAAAGTGTCCCACACCCTCTATAAATATATCTTCATCATAGATTCCAATTTTTTATTATGGCTGTACCACCTTATAAAATTCATATTCATGCCACCACTTATTCCAGGAAACCTAAATAATATTCACCACCTCAAATGACATGTTTGGTGAACAATGAATAATTTTTATAACTCTATGAGTTACCCTTAAATATAATTATAAATAACCCTTACATAACCCTCATGAACACTGAGAACATATTATGTAACTTTATAAATTAATCTTACACATGTCTTATGAATATCCACACTTTCTTATCCTAAACACTTCATTATTCATCTAATTATTCTGCTTCTGGACTTACAAAATCAGTTATTATTGATAATATATACTTCATATGTAAATACTGTACCATATCCATAACTTTCCTTCTATTTTCATGAATCTCTATTTAGAATGTGTATTCTCACTAAATGCAATCATCCAGAAGCTACACCTTCCACATTTACATACTTGAAAACCACAGTTGCAGTAACCAATAGTTCCATTGATCCGAATCTGGCCACACATAGTGAAGATGAACATGTCTTAATCTAGTTCCACTTAGTGTAATTTCAAAATCACACATTCTAGAAATCCCTATACTTAACCAAAAAATAGTTCTCATACAAATAACCCACCAATATCCCACTTGATAATTGTTTTCACAGGTTAAGGCTAACATTATCCAACTTAAAGACCATTCTCAAGGCTTTCAAAAAAGTCCACTAACTAAATTCTGAATAAAAACTTCAATTATTTCTCTCTTTGTAGTGTCACCATGGTTCCCCACCATGGATGTGATCATCTAATCCCCACTGAGACAAAATCACCCCAGTCTTTTGAACTATGACCACTCATTTTATTCCCATGAAACCTTATGAATGCCTCCATGGAATTTCTATAAAGAGAAAAAGTTTGAGTTCAACATGAATTTTTTGAATTCAGATCAACAAGCTACATCATATACCATATGAATGGACCCACTAATTTTATAATCTATTACTTATAAAACCCTTCCACTAAGATTCTGTAATCTAAGATATATTCAGTACATTAAACACTGATGACATGACCAAAATGACCTCTATCCAAGACATAAATTTAGAAAAGTCTGGTATCATCAAACTAATGAAACCTCACTAAAATAAACTAGCACCTTTTAGTCACTATCACTCAGTATAACCAAGTTAGTCACTATTCCTTTTCACCCACTATATTTAATCCTAGTTCCAAACCATCTAATCATCACTCCTACTACATAGGACCTTCCAAATGACCTATGAACTTATAAATGTCATTTTCATATATTTGGGAAAACCTGAAGTCTTCATCTACATTTATTATTAATAATTATGCTTTAGACTTGGGGTTTTCCCTATTATAACACCGACATGGTCATGGTTTATTTCCTAAAGACACTATAGATGAGAGAACAAAAAAACCATATTTCCATACATATATTATTTTCAAAATATCCTACCAAAAATTAATTCATCATATGCTCTATGACACCTTTTGATGGTCCATATTTAATCTCACAAAACCATAGGTCTATCCACTATAATATATTCCAAAACCACACTAATTCCATACTATTAACCTTTAAACCCAAACTTTAGGACTCTCCACTATATTCAGGTATATTCTACCCCATGGTTATTCTTAAATGAAGGTTCAGTAACACCTTATACTTATTCTTGAGGAAGAAACTACCACTATTATTCCACCCCATCGATAAATTTATGAAGTGCAATAGATCTGTGAGAACAAAAAAGAACGAGATAAATTCCAATTTCTAGTGCCTTACCTTTTTGGAATAAGAATACCTTATTTTTCTTCTAAATAATTCACTCCATCCAAGTTTCATACTTCTTTCATCATATTTCCATTGATCCTTTCAAAAACCAAGGGTTTTTTACCCCACCTTCTCACACTTTACCCTAACTATGGAGTCCCCACATGAATCCCACACCATCCAATAACTTTAGTATAGAAACCCACTTATTAATATGTTTATCAAATCCACCTTTTTATTGACCAGGACCATGCCTCACTTTGAAGTACCCTTTGGAATTATTAAAGGGTTTTATTTGTTTATAAATATTTTTGGGAATTATATAAGGTTGCTGAAATATTGATAGGAATGGGTGGAATGTATTTGAGTAGTTTTTGAAATGTTTTTAAAGTGATTTTAATTTTATCTTGAATTATGTACTTTGAAAAAAAATTAGCTTAGTCCTAGGAACTTTGTAATGTTCCCTAATTTCATAAGGTTGAACTCCATATGGTGGATAGACTTCATAAGGATCAATTAATTTTTATATGGTTGATACACACCTTCGTAAGGTTCAATTCAGAGACAATGGGAATTCATAAGGTTGATAGAGAAAGTTTGTTAGGTCAATATAGATCCATGTAAGGTTGAGAAATACCTTCACAAGGTTGATCCTATGTCTCCATAAAGTTGACACAAGGAAACATAAGGTTCATATAGGTCTGTGTAAGGTTGAGAAAAACACTATAGGACATCATAAGTTTCCATCATTCTTAATTTTTTGAGTGTTTCAAGAATTAACTTTTGAAGAAGAAAAAAATGGGATAATTCTAAATCCATTCTTTATTTATTTTAAAAAAATAACTTTTTATCCACACAAAAAAGTTGAGGGAAAACTCATAGTGAAATTTCATAACTAGTGAGTGGTTTCTTGAGTTGAAAAATAGATTTTTATTCTAAGATAAATCTAAAATGATTTAGGAGTATGTTGGAGATGTTATTAATTTTTCTTAAAAATAGAAAACAATCAAAGGGTGTGTTTTTAAGGATGGTGATCAATAAGAATTGATTCTCAATATATTTAAGTAATTTTACACCCATTTTAAAGAATAATTAATACATTGTTTAGTCGATGCTTGGGTTTTTATTTAGAGTTTTAAATATAAAAAATAAATTGTGATTCAATCTGATCTTTTAAGACTAATTTAGAACCCATAAGTTTCAAGAAAATAACCCTTATTTTATGTATTTTAAGTATATAAAGTGTTTGGGGGAAGTTTGGGAGGGTTTGGAAAAATTTTAGAATGTTTATGTGGATTTTATAAGGGTTCAAGGTTGGTGTACGATTAGTTGAAACTATGAAACTTCCATAGGAAACTGTGAAAAATGAGAAAAATGTATCTAGGTAGGTGCATAGTTAAGGAGCACATTTTAGACAAACCATGCAACCACCTAGTAAAAACCATGCAAAGCTGGACAACAAGTTTTAGAATAGTTGGCACATGGTTTGGAAACTGTATAATACAACCATGTGAGGCTCCCCTTGAGGGAGTATCTAGCACATGGTTAGCATATGGTTTGTCTAATCATGCGACTAACCATGCATAGTTTAAAAACTAGATCCAAAAAAGTGGATTAAGGTTGGTTTTGTGTTTTAACACCTATTTATTGCCCAATTTTGACCCAAACTCAGGATATCTCCCTCTAAAAGGCTAGGTAATCTTTCCACATCAATTTATAAGTGATCCATAGGTGTTTCTTAGTGTGTTGAAGCCCGATTATCGTGGTAAGTCATCATTTATGGTTGTTATTTATAATTTTCCTTAAATATAATTCTCCCTCTCTCTTGGTTTCTTAGATCTATGTGCATTGTGGATAAATATAAGAAATTTATTGATAAATATGATTAGATTTGTATTTTTTGATGATAGGGGAGGAGATCTAAGGCAGATTTTTAGAGATTTGACCTGTTTTCATGGATATTTTCATGCTGTTTTCCATTTTTACCAAACCTTTTAAGGTAGGTGGATTTTCTATTTACTCATCTATTTATAACTTGAAGGATTGGTTTAAAATTGATTATTTTGACTAAAATTGGTTGCAATTTTTTTGTGGATTTCTTATTGGAAACCCTCTTTGGTGATGGTTTATAGAATTGTAGAAATTGGGCATTTTTTTGAAAAGTGGAATTGGTAACTTGATTTCAAAATAATTTGTATAGTTTTGATACATGAAAAATTGTTTACAATAAAATTTTGGTTTTATTGAAATGGCGTGTTTGAAAGGTTTTCAATAAAATCTTGGTTTTATTGAAATGGTTGAAATGGTTATTGTGACATTGGTTTTTGGCATAATGGTTTTGTGTGTTCATGTGAATTTGGGACAGATAAGGGTAAGGATTATCCCCCATAATTAGTGGAATAAATAAGGGATAGGTATCTCCCCTATAAAATTGGTTCATTATGTGATGTCTTAGTGAAAGGATGACTCACCACTCGGGAGTATAGTGAGGTTCAGGTTAACTGCATGGTTTGATGTGTGTATATGTGGATTGAAATAGATTATACCAAAATGGAACTTGTGAAATTGATTTAAAGTCTAGTTTGGTTGCTTTCATCCTAAATTGGTTGTTTTTGAAAAAACTATTTTACTATAGAAATTATTTTATATTCTTATATAAACTGTTTTAAAGTGTTTTATATAAATTGTTTTATATAAATGTGATAACATGTTCTATCCTAGTGGTGTGAGTAGGGAATTAATTTGGGAAAAGCCTACTGAGTTTCATCACTCACCCTTGATTTAGAACTTTAGTGATTTTATATATGTCATTTATTAGGACATGATAAAAGATAAAGTATCACACTTATCTAGTGGTTATTAGTGATACTTGACCCGTTTTTTGGAGCGGAGCATGGAGTTGGTAGGAGCTTTGGAGTTATAGTTGTTTTTGTGTACTTAGTAATTTTTAGTCTTCTGCTGTGGTACTCTTTTTTCATTTGTATTGATATAAATGGTATTTATTTGAGTTGTATTTCATTAATTTCATGAATCATGTAGTGGTTTATTTTGTTATGTAATGTTTGGTTGGTTGTTTTATTTTTGAAGGGGAAATCATTCCCCAACTATTAATGAATCCCTTGGAATTTATTTCAAGCCTTTGGCATCTTAGGGATGTCTCTTAAGGACAAGTAACATCCTCCCACCTTATCAAGCCAATAAGGAGGGGAAAGATGTTATAAGTGATATTAGTCTTGGTCCTTCTAAAAATATTTGTGGAATAAGTGGTCACCAGTTCTGTCGATCTTGGAGTTGAAACTCATTATGGTCTATTTCTTATTTTAGGTTGGTATAAAGAAGTAGGATTGTTAGGAATTGAAATGTAGAGCACAATAATATGTATCTAACCTTTTTATTTTTAACTTCAAGTTACTAGGGAGTTGGTCATATAAGTGTTTTGAAGACACTTATAGGAATTGGAATCTCATTGTCATGGGTTTATCCAATGATACGATCATGACATGCATTATAGAAATGACTTCACACCAAGAGTGAGTAATTAATTTTGATTAATTATTTATTATTCTATCCCAATGTGTTGATTTTTTAAAAATGTTAAATTTGTTTTCAAATTCAAGATTTTGAAAAAGAGAATCGTTGTGGTATTTTGAAAATGGTTGATTTTCAAAATCAAGTAGATATTTTTAAAAAATGGTTGAACATGGAAAATGGTTGATTCTAGAAAGAATTTTTGTGATAATTTTGATATGATATAATTTTAAATGTTAAGACTTCAGTTAATAGAGATCAAGACTTATGACATTTGTTGTGTTTTTAGAAAATGGCACCTGATAGGTGTTGTAGAAACCAACTAGAGGAAGCTACTGAGAATGTGGTTGTACCTGATCCAAAGGTGAACCAATAGCTGGATCAAAGTATTTCCCAAGAATTTAAGTATATGTGCAATAGTAATAGGAGTACGATCCATGTTAAGTGGATCAATCCATCCAATTTCTAGAAGCATAATCCACCCATCTTCTTGGGTGATTCTGAACCAAAAAAGGAAAAGGTGTGATTGAATAGGATGAATCAAATATTCAATTTCATTGGAACACTAGAAGATATGAGAATCAAGATAGCGACATATATATTGGAGTATCTTTCATTCCATTAGTGCGATTTATCTATTCATGCTAAATTTGACCATGTCCATGCATGGGAGTATTTTTTGGAATTCAGCAACAAAAAATTCCATCCTCACACGTTTAGAATTTAAATAATGAAAAACTTATTCAGTTTGGAGTAGTAAAATATTTCTATCATAGAGTATGAAACTAAATTCATTAATTTAGTGTTCTTTTCACCTGAAGTTGCTGCTAGTGCATTCTTGAAGGCACACATCTTTGAATCGAGGATGAGACATGAGATTAACTCAAAGATAGCTATGCTCTATATTATGGATTATATAGAGATAGTTAATCGAGCGATGGTGTCAAAAAGAGAAATATTAGGAGCTATGGGAGGAGGAAATATGTTGATACGTATGGGAAATGGTTAGAAATATAATGCTAGGAGAAATCAGAAGAGAGAAACCTATTTACAAGGTGGGTGTATGGATCAGAATCAAATGGTTGGATTAGGGATCCATTTGGTTCATTTGACCACATAAAGGGACAGTGTATGAAAACACCTAGAGAACTCCATAATTTCAATCATATGGGGCATCTTTAGTGCTACTGTTGTAGTGCTCCGAGTTTGGGTGTTCGGGACACTTCTCAGGTGTCACTAGAATTGTATGCTTCGATATGATGAGGTCATCAAAATTAGTATCATCAGCAGAACTGAGCTATCCATAGTGATTATAGGAATAACATGACTCCCTAAGTAGTGTAATATCAATAGGTCAATAAGGAATAAAGTGTGATGAGAAATAAATTATATGGAGCTAATCAGGTTATTGTGGATGATCAGTTTGGACCATCTATGGTGCGGGGTATTATTCTTTTGAATTCTACCCTTATGCAATATTTTTTTAATATGGGTGCATTAAATTCCTTTATTTATTCTCATTATATTGATTTTTTTAGTTTAAAAGTTGATATGATGCCTTTTATGATAAAACTTTAAACTCATATTGGTCAAAGATAATGTCGAGCCTTTGTGTCTAGAGCATGTTCTATAACTGTTGATGAAACCAAAATAAAATGGGATTTGTTTGTGCTTGAGATGTATGTCTATGATATTATACTAGCTATTGATTATTTGACAATGTTCAAGGATCACATCGACTATTATACCAGAAAAGTTAGTTTCACAACTGAAGATGGAATCAAGCATCTCTTTTGAGGAGAACATAGTATAAATGGGGATGAAATGGGTTTGTTTTCACTATAGGTTAGAAATATCTCATACTAGTTGGCATCTTTTACCTTGTAATAAATGGAAAATATTGAGAGTAACATTTTTTCCAACAGTGGTTGATCAGTTTCCAGTTTTTTAAAAACTTTTTAGGGTTTCCACCAATGAGAGAAGTGGATTTTACAATTGATATTATTCTAGGGACCACTCTTATTTACCTTCCATCTTATAAAATGAAACCAAAATAATTAATGTAATTGAAATTACAATTTGAAGAGCTAGAAATCAAAGGTTTCATTTGGCCGAGCACGTATTTGTGGGCAATACCAGTTTTTTTGGTCAAAAAGGCAAATGCAACTATTTGGTTTTGTGTGGATTATTATAAGATTAACAAAGTTACGGTAAAGAAAAGGCATCCACTTCTACACATTGATGATCTGTTTGATAAATTGAGGGTATGTCAATGGATCTATAATATTGAATTTCAATATAGATATCACTGATTGCAGGTTCAAAAGAAGGATATTCCAAAGAAAAATTTCAGAAGCAGATATAACCATTATGAATATACGGTAATGCCTTTTTGTCTTAAAAATGAACCAAAAGTCTTTATGGAATTGATGAATCAAATATTTTAGTGATATTTGGATTCTTTTCTAGTGTTGTTTATAGATGACATATTGGTTTATTCGAGGACAAGGAATGAGCATGAGTAAAACTTGGAGAAAGTGTTGGGAATCTTAAGGGATCATCGTTTGTATGAAAAATTATCAAAGTGTGGTTTTTGGATACAAGAGGTACACTTACTTAACCATGTAACTTATAAGAAAGGTTTTTTTTGTGGATCCATAAAAGGTAGTGGTTATTATCTCTTGGAAACTTCCAAATAACTTCTTCGAGATACGAAACTCCCTTGGTCTAGCTGGTTATTACTGATTATTTTTCATGACTTCTCATGACTACATTTTACTATGACAACTTTGAAAAAGAATAATGTTCCATTAAAATGGGATGAGGAATGAAATGATTCTTTTCAAGAGCTAAAGGTTCACCTTACATTAGCACCAATATTGATTTTTTTGGAATCAGGAAAGGGGTACGTGGTGTATTGTGATATTTCAGGACCTGGATTGGGATGTGTTCTCATATAGGGAGATCATGTTGTTGCATATGGATCAAGTCAGTTACGGGTGCATGAGAAGAACTACCCAACACTAGATTTATAGATCACTATAATATTCCATGATTTGAAGACTTGACATCATTACCTCTTTGGTGAGAAATTTACTATGTTTACGAATCATAAGATCTTGAAACATATTTTCTCATAATAAGATTTGAACCAAAGATAAATAATATGGATGAATCATCTCCAAATGTTTAACTTTAAATTGATGTATATATTAGGTAAAGGAAATTTGGTAGAGGATGCATTAAGCAGAAAGTCATATGATTAGTTGAGAAAATAAGCTTTAGATGAGTGGTAGTTGATGTCGTTATGAGCCGACATAGACTTGGAATGTGAAGATCAAGGTGATTTTTTGGGTTTCTTTCCAATTTCATTAGTTCTTGATTTGATGAAGGTATTTAAATAGGCACAAACATCATATACAGAATGTGTGACCATGAGGTCAAAAATCAATGGTGGGGAGACCATTGAGGGATTGAGGCTGGATGAGAGTTTAGTGTTATGGTTTAGAAATTAGATGGTTGTATATATGGATTATTAGGAATAACTTCTTCATTATTACCACCATTCATGATGGTATGTTCATCCTAGAATATAGAAGATTTATAAGGAATTGAAAGAATAGTTTTGGTGGGTCGGTATGAAAAGGAAGGTGTTTGAGTTGTTTTTGAGATTCTTAACTTGTCAGCAAGTTAAGATAGATCATAAATGACCAATAGGTATGTTGAAGTATTTACCTATTCCAGTGTGTAAATTTGAGCAGATATCTATGGATCTTATAATAGGACTCCCAAGAATAGTTTAGAAACATGATTCTATATGGGTGATAGTGGATAATCTCACAAAGTCGAATCATTTCATTCATATTCACGAATATCATATCATGGGGGAATTGTCCAAAATCTATATCTGAGAAGTGGTAAAGAGGCATGGTGTATGAGTTTCAATAGTTTCAGATAGAGATCTAAGGTTTATGTCTCATTTATGAAAATACTTATAGAAATCCCTTGGAGATCATTTGACCATGAGTATGGCATATCATCCTCAGATGGATGGTAAATCTTAAGGGATGACACAAATGTTGTAAGACACGTTGTGGGCTTGTGTAATGGATTTTGGTAGATCATGGGAAGAGAAAATGATGTTGGTGGAGTTCTCATATAACAACAGTTATCAGGCCTATGTACATATGAATCCTTTGGATGAATTGTATGGTAATCCAGGTCATTATCCACTTTTTTGGGTAGAAATGGTGATACTTCACTAGTCAAGCCAAGCCTTGTCCAAGAAACATTGAAAAATATTCAGTTGATCAGAAAACAGATGGAGACAAATCATAGTTGTTAGAAATCATATACAGATCATCCTCAATTTCTGTTTTTGTTTGTGGTGACTAATCATGTGCTCTTGAGGATCTCTACAAGTCTTGGAAATTAACGTTTTTGGGATAAGGGTAAGTTATCTCCTTGATACACATGCCCTTTTGAGATACTTGAATGGGTTGTTGAGGAGGCGTATCGGTTGACATTACCACCATAGTTCAGTGCTATGCATAATATGTTTCATGTATCGTAGTTGAAAAAGTATCATCTATATCATGGCCATGTGATTTTATGGGATCACATTGAACTAGAGCCGAATTCTATATTGGTACATATTCCGATACAGATTGTGGATAGGAATTAGAAAGTCTTGTATGAAAAGAATCGGTCTATTGATGGTTTTGTGGAAATATGGTCAAATTTAGGAAGATACTTAGGAACATGAGAAGGAAATGATCGAGAAATGTCCTAAAATATTTCATGATAGTGATGGTTTTCTACTTTCTAGGGATATAAAGGCAATGGTGTGGAGAATTTATCACCCTTAGTTTCAAGTAAGTAATCCTTATGTTATGTATTTTAAGTATATAAAGTGTTTGGGTGAAGTTTTTGAGGGTTTAGAAGAAGTTTGGAATATTTTTAGTTCTTTTCTAAGGGTTAACGGTTGGTTCACAGTTAATGGAAACCATGAAATTTCCCCAGGAAACCATGCACAATGATACATAAGGCTATGGGTAGGTGCATGGTTAAGGGGCATAGTTTGTCCAAACCACGAAGCCACCTAGTAGAAACCATGCAAATCTATACAGTGGCCTTTAGAATAGTTAAAACATGGTTTGGAAACCGTATGATCCAACCATGTGAGGCTTCCCCTTGAGGCATTAGCTGGCACACAGTTTGTCTAACTGTGTGACTAACCATGTATGGTTTTAAAATCTAGATCCAAAAAAGTGGATCTAGGTCTTTTTTTTTGTTTTAACACATATTTCTTACCCCATTTAGTCCCAAACTTAGTATTTCTACTTCTCAAAGGCTAAATAAGTTTTCCTCATCAATTTGGAAGTGATCCAGAGGCGTTTCTTAGTGTGTTGAAGCCTAGCTATCGCAGTAAGTCATCATTTATGGTTGTTCTTGATGATTTTCCTTTGATCTAATTCTCCCTCTCTCTCAATTTATTAAATATATGTCCTATGTGGATAGATCTAATGTAGTTGATGTCAAATATGATTATATTTAGATTTTTTGATGATAGAGGAGGATATCTAAGGCGAGTTATTGGAGATTTGACCCGTTTTCATGGACATTTTCATTCATTTTTATACTTTCACCAAATATTTCAAGGTAGGTGGATTCAATATCGACTCCTATATTTATAACTTGAATGATTAGTTTCAAATTGATTGTTTTGACTAAAATTGGTGGAAAAATTGTTGTGAATTTATTATTGGAAACCCTCTTTGGTGATGGTTTATAGAATTGTGGAAATTGGGAATTTTTGTGGAAATTGGAATTGATAACTTGATTTAAAAATGATTTGTTTGGTTTTGATACATGAAAAATCGGGGTTTCAATAAAAGTTTGGTTTTATTTAAATGGTGTGTTTGAAAGGTTTTCAATAAAATCATGATTTTATTGAAATGGTTGAAGTGGTTTTTTTGGCATTGGTTTTTGGAATAATGGTTGTGTGTGTTCATGTGCATTCAGGATGGATAAGGGTAAGGAGTTTCCCCCATCATTAGTAGTATGGATAAGGTTTAAGGATCTCCCCCATCAAATTTTTCCATTAAGTGATGACTTAGGGAAAGTATGACTCACTAACTGTGAGTATAGGAAGGTCCAGGTTACATACATGGGTTGATGTATGGAAATGTGGAATGAAATAGATTATGCCAAAATAGAACTTGTGAATTTTTTTAAATAATGGTTTGGTTTATTTCCTTGTAAATTGGTTGGTTTTGAGAAAACTATTTTGGTATAGAATTTTTTTTATATTCTGATGTAAACTGTTTTAAAGTGTTTTATATAATTTTTTTTGTATAAATGTGCTAATATGTTCTATCCTAGTGGAGTGAGCAGGGAAGTCACTTGTGGAAAGACTATTGAGTTTCATTACTCACCCCTACTTTGGTACTTTGGTGCTTTTTTAGATGTCATTTATCAAGACATGGGAAAAGGTAAAGTTTCAAATTTCTCTAGTGATGCTTAGTGATACTTGGGATGTTTTGTGGAGTAGATCATAGACCCGTTTGAAGATTTGGAGTTATAGTTGTCTTTTTTTACTTGGTTGTTTGTAATATTCTTCTATAGTACTATTTTTTAATTGGTATTGATATAAATGGTATTTCATTGAGTTTTATTTCATTCATATAATGCATCATGTAGTGGTTTATTTGGTTATGGAATGTTTGGTTGGTTGCTTTATTTTCAAAGTGAAAATCATCCCACAACTATTAATGAATACCTTGGAATTTATTGCCCTTTTTGTCATCTTGGTGATGGATCTTAAGTCCAAGTAACATCCTTGGGACTTCTCAAGCTAATGAGGAGGGGCAGGATGTTATAAATAATCTCTATTATGTGAAAGTTAAAATCATTTGTTTAAGATGAGAATGGACAATATTGTTCCGTGAAGATAAAAATCTTTCTGTGGCTATATTTTTGCTGTGTATTTTTTCATGAAGAAATAAAATTTTTTTTTGAGTTTTTTTAAAGATAAAAAGAGTTATAACTTTATAAGTTTTTTTGGTGATTGAAATTTATTGTTTCAAGGAGTTTTGAACCTAATATAATTTCTAAAACTCGATGTGGAAATATTTTCCATGCTATAAATATTTTTAAGATGTGTATGCATAATCATATGGAACCCAAAAGTTTTTATTTTATGAGCATTCTTTTGGCTAGAGGATTAAAAGGTATTCTATGAATTACATTTTTGTATGCTAATATCTATCAAAGTAATTTAATGCTCTTGGTTAGAGAGATTTTGAAATTATAAATTATTTTGAAAATTAGAATATTGGGAAGAATAATATATCACTATTGTATAGGATGAACTCATTAAAGTGATAAAAAAGAAGAAAATAGTGTGTATTGAAGCTATGGTTGTAATAATTTGAAAAAATTTACTTCCAAATATTATAGTGCCAAGAAGAAGAATAAACAGATTCCTGGAGGACCTTCATACAATGAACAACAATAAACTAAGATATTAAGTTCTTATTCAATGGGAATTTTATGGGATTGATGTTTCTTGAATAATTGATAAATGTTTTCTTGGTATATTTCATAAGGATCCAATGTAAGGATCTATTTATATTTTTAGAGAAATTTTAATTCATGGTGAATATATTTCTCATTTTGGTGTGTTGTTCCACATAGTAACTGGTCAGTGCTTGTATAAAACTAAACTAGTGGGAAGCTGTTTCATTAACTATAATTGAAGGATGATACCTTCTTACTCACTTTACATCGGTGTTATATTTATAGTGGGAAATACGTGGACAAGGATAACAACTGACATCAGCAAGGTGTAAACTCTCACACTGAGGATAAACCTTTTAAAAATAATTTTTTCCTTGAACTTATTTAATTTTTTTCATATTTAATCCAAGGATGAGAATATTTATTCAAGTAAGAGAATCAGACCTTAATCGGTCACAAGGGAATAATTTCAAAGGAAAAGTAGAAATTGTAAAAATAAGGCTACACTAATTCACACCCTCTCAGTGTATTCATTCAATCCACTAATACTTATAATTGACATCATATTTCAAGGTTATCTCTATTAGAATATTTATTTATTTTGAATGATGGATAATATCAACTCTGAGAATAGTTATGAAGTTATCATATTTTATGGAAATAATTTCCGTGGATGGAAATATAGAATGCTGTTATATTTATTATCTCTTGGTCATGAAGTTCTTGATACACCTACAGTGGTACTTACACCCATTCAAATTGATTAACAAATGTCATTCATTGGTAAAATAAATATTTAAGTTGATGGTAAAGATAAGAATACCATCATTATGTCCCATTCTAAAAAAGTTTCTACAAAATCAATGGGACTACAAAGTATTAAATAAGTTTTGGATAAAATCAAAAGAAATTATGAAGAAAATTTTAAAGTTAAAGTGGAAAAGATATAAATTTGGAGAATAAGGTTTGAAGATATAAAGATGTATAAGGAAGATTCTATTGATGAATACTTCACTAGATTCAAAGAGATTGTGATCTATATAAGTGGTTTTGATAAAAAAACTAGATGATACTATTATTGCGAAGAAACTAATGAGTAACATACCTAACCAATTTGATCTAAATATTTCTTATTTAGTAGAAAAAGATTATCTTTCACTTAATGATATACAAAATATCCTAATTTCTTATGAAATTATAAAAACACTTATATTTAAAAATAATGTGAAATATGGGATGGATTTTGATGCCATGAGAAAGTTAAAGTTAAAGGAAGAATAACCTTATACATCTAGTGATTCTAATGATGATGGGAATAATTAAGATTACATTAAGGTAATGTTTTTTATTGCAAAAAAATTTTGGTAGTTCAAAGTTATATAAAATGACAAGATACCCCTAAAATGTTACAAGTGTGGAAACATAGGAAACTTTTCCATAAAATTTCCCAAGAATAAGAATCGTCATTAGGAGTTATATGTACCTAATGAAAATATAAAAAATTAAAAGTGGGGGAAAAGATCTAAATTACTGAGAAAAACATGTGAAAATAAAAATAAGTTTCCAAAAAGGAAGATAATGATTTTTATGAGTAAACAATAAGATTAATACACTTCATATTTTATAAATTTGAGGATGAAACTTCTAAAAAATTTACTAACTTTATGGATCATGTTGATAATAAAGAAACCACCTCAAGAAGTGAAAAGGAAGGTGAAGAAGAAACATATATGAAGCACATTATCATATTTAAATCATAGGATTTCTTGAAAAAAATACAAAGGTTATGAAGAAGATTAAATTTTTAAATAAGTATGATTTAAAAAAGATTTAGTCAACCAGAGGGTTTCTAAAAATGGAAACATAGATCATTAAATAGATAAATAAGTATAAGTTTAATGTTTCTGAAAATGAATAGATTACGAGATATCTTGAAGAAAAACTAGTTTTCATATAAAAATAATTGAGTAAATAAAAGTATCTTGTATTTGAAAAAGATTTAAAAAACATGAAATAATATTTCAAAAATTATATTTAAGTTAGATCTAAGTCTTCTATAGAAGTTCAGACTTCTATAACATCAAATAAGTTTAAAATTATACCTAAAATTTCAAGAAACTTTGAATATGATTTGACTAATAATGTAGGTCATAAATCAAAATACACAAAATTTTGGGCTAAAAAAATTGATAATAAACATGCTTATATATCCAAGGAATATAGAAAAAATAAAAAAAATAAACCTCATTGAATAAAAATCTAGATTAGGGAAGATCTATACAATAAAAAAAGAATCTAGAATAAGATTTTCTAAAAAGAACTATAGCTATAAAAAAAGATTCAGATTCAGTGGATACTATTGGTGCTATGGAATATTCATCCATAAAACCTATACATGATGGTATATAATGTATCTAACTAGAATAATACATGAATCAAGGGGGACTATCTATGTATTGAAAATATATGAATCTCAAAATAATAATAAGGCTGAGAATGAAATCATCTCAAGTCTATCAATCAAAAACAGGTTTTAACATTTTAAATAAGTTTGTGGAAGATGTGAGAAACTAGGGAATTTTACTGATAAGTGTATAAAAAATATCCCTAGATATTTATCATATAAATAAAATGGTAAATAAGTTCAAAACAAGAATCATTTAGAGAAATAATTCATAGCATAAGTGGTTTTGAAGGTAATAAAGATAGGAATACCATGGGTCTTTGACAATGAGTGTTTTTCACATATGACTGAAGACACAAAAATCTTGAAAAAAATTTAATAACATGAAGGATTAGTAGTTACATTCAGCAATGTTATATCCTTGAGAATAAAATGTTTTGTAAAAATTGAGATCGATTTAAAAGGACTCAAAATGTGTTATTTTTGGAAGGGTTGAAACATAATTTTCTCAGTGTCTTCCAATTGTGTATTGAAGTAAATGAATATGTTTTTCAAAATAAATCATAAATTATAAAATTTTATAAATATGTGAGAGTTATTACAAGAGGTTAAAGAACAAGTGTAAATTCATTTCAAATTAGTGATCCATCCAAACCATGCTACTTGAGTTCCAAGGATGAAAACAACCTATGATATAACATACTTAGACATATAGGAAAAAGGAACATGAGTAATATTTCAAAGCATGAAGTGGTAAAAGACCTCCCTAAAATGAAAATGGAAATATAATTTTTCTATGAAACATTACAAAAGGGGAAGATGTTGAAAGGTGAAAACAAAAATATTAATATTCAGTCTACTAGACCATTATGACTCATATATTTGGATATATCTATTCCTATGAGAAAAAAGTAAACAAAGGGTGATAATTATTTCATTAAATTAATTTATGACTACACCCATATGAAAAATATTCTATTTATAAAGAATAAATTAGAGGCTATTCAGATGTTTAACATCTTTAGAAGAAAATTTGAGGAGCATAGTTTATCTATAAAAAAGGAGAGGTTAGATAATGAAAAGGAGTATACATACAATTATTTTTAGATCTATCTAAAAAAGAATAGAATACAACATCAATACAACACATAATATACCCCCAATAAAATGGCGTGTATTAAAGTAAAAATAGAAACATCACGGTGTTGGTAAGAACCATGCTACTTAGAAAAAAATTGTCAAAGTTTTTTTTGAGAGAGGTTATTTTCACTATTGTACACATTAAAAAAAGGGTATTTTTGAGGGAAAAAAATCAAAAGACACCATATTTGATGTGTTATCATAAAAAATAAACTTTCAAATACTTAAAAGTATTTTTAATCCCCTGTAACATGAAGATAAATAATATACATTTGGGCATGTTCGAAGAAAAAACAGAAGAAGGGATATTTATGGGCTATCTTTCTAATGGTAGTTGCTAAAAATGTTGGAGAAAAAGTAAAAAAATATTGTAGAATGTTTATATTTAAAAATTAGTGAAAAATGACACAAAATATATGTATTTATTGATCTTGAAGATACGGCTGATGGTGTTATAAACATGCATTTTTTTTGAAAAACATATTGTTGAGAAAGTTGGAAATGAGTGGGATATGGTTTATCTTGATTAATATGTGACCAGTTATGAAGTAGGTACTAAAAATTAGAGGAAGTGGCATCAAATATTGAAGAATTATATTGATTAAGAAAATATTATTATCCAACAAGATTCACTTGTCTAAACTAGAAGAAGGTTAATACTTAAGAACCAAACTACTCTTATCTTTGAAGCCAAACCTCAAATTGTTTCTAATTCAATTGAGCATAAAGAATATATTACTACTATGA
The DNA here is from genome assembly GCA_963277665.1 of Viscum album. Classification (NCBI taxonomy): domain Eukaryota; kingdom Viridiplantae; phylum Streptophyta; class Magnoliopsida; order Santalales; family Viscaceae; genus Viscum; species Viscum album. The sequence continues at coordinate 826,871,495 of OY728132.1, forward strand.
AATGATAATATTGATAAAATTGAGAAAAAAATACACTTGTGATCTATTTCTAAGACCTGAAAACATAAACCTAATTACTAAAAAGTGGGTTTTTAGAAATAAATTGAATGAGAAAGATGAAGTAACAAGGAATAAATAAATACTGATTTTCAAGTAGTATTCTTAGATAGAAGGAGTTGAATTTGAATAAACATATTTTAAAATAATAATACTTGATACTATAAGGATGTTCTTGGTAGTTTAATCTCACAAAAATTATATAATTTATCAAATTTATGTAAAATATACCTTCCTAAATGGAAATCTTGAAGAAGCGGTTTTTATTAAACATACTGAGGGTTTATTTCTTGATAAAGATGAAATAATGGTGTATAGGATTAATAAAGATTTATATAGATTAAATCCGGCCCTTAGATCCTAGTATTCAAATTTGGATAGATTCTTTAGAATTATGTATTTTTTTAAAGGAAAAGTTGATAGCAATCTCTATGTAAAGGAGAAATCCACAGAAACTATTACTTTCATATTATATGATGATGATACTATTTTTCTGATGAAAAAGAGAATTTCTATGAATAAATTTCTATATAAATGAAGAGTCATTTTTAGATGTCTATGCTAGGTGAAATGTAATATTTTTTGGGGTGAAAAATCATACAAGGATCTTATAATATTTTATTATCTAAGAAAAAATACTCTTGGATATTGTTGATGAGTTTTGGAATGGAGGAATTAAAATAAATCTCCAATCCCATACCTATTGGCCTATAAATGAGAAAAAATGAGGTTGGAATTTTTTTGAATCAAAAGGAATATATAAAACTCATTGGAAGGATTTTATACATGACGAATTACAGACTTTAAATGTTTTTTTTTGAAATTATATGCTATATTTCAAAGTGATACAAAATAGTATCACATTTTAACATCCAAGAGAAACTTGATATATATTAGGAATACACTAATCTTTGACTTTATATACAGAACCAGTTTAAATTTTACTTCACAATACTTTAGAGATACTGACTGGGTAGGGGATTGCATTGAAAATAATTCTGATTTAGCTAGTGAATTATTTATTGGTTAAATTTGTGTGTAATGAAATAATAAGAAACAAACTTTAGTAACATTGAGTATAATTGAATCTAAGTATATATTCTCCATACATGCTTGTACACAAATGATATGGATGCAAGTACAACTACAAGACCAGAGAGTTCAGGTTGGGAATTCAATATGAATTTAATATGATAATCAAAGTACTATAGATATTTCTAAGAATACATTTCCACACTCTATATCAAATCACATTAATCTTAGATATAATTTTATTAAATAGAAGGTAATAGAAGGAGATGTGAAGCTTAAGTTTGTTGGAATAAAGGAATAAGTTACAGATCTTTTCACCAAAGCATTTACAAAGGATATGTTATATGAATAAGGATAAAACATCATGTCCAACTTTCCCCTCTCACTTAAAAATGTGTGTAATTCACCCTCATAAGTATTTGGATTATTTTCTTAAAGGGGTAGAAATAATTACACAAATATTTGTCAAAGGGGTGTGTACACCACTATTTTAATCTAGATTTTTGGATATTTATGAATAGAGTAAAAGAATATGATAAATGGTGTAACAAAATAGGTAATTATATAATAAAAAATTTTCATGAATTATATATTTATATTCATTATAAAAATATTAAGTAATTTTTTACATAACAAAGGAAATAATTTTAGCCAAGCTCTTCTCTTATAAGGTATTTATTTAAAAGATTAATTTATAAATTTTATAATTTTAATTACAAAAAATTAATTTAATTTTGAATTAATCATATCAAAATTAACTTATAATGAAATTTTGGTATTTTTTACAAAATATTGAATTTTCAATGAATAGTGAAAAATACCAATTTTTATAAAAAAATAATTTATTTTCAATAAATTAAGTAATTTAAAAGTACCATTATGTTTTTAATATAATTTAAAGTAAAATAAGAATTATTTAGTTATATTTAATTTACTTAATAAATTTTTATTCAAATTTACACTGTTTTTTAGTATAATTTTATTTTTGGGTTTAAAAATATGTTTTTTTTCTGAAAATTATTTTAAAGTGAATAATGTTTCTCCATTTTAATTAATCAAGATAATAAATAATTAGGAATGTTTTAAATGAAATTTATATATTAAATATCAATAAATATTAACTGGTATTCATACAATGATTATTATTAGTCATATTTTAATATTAAATAATCTTTTGCTTGAAAAATACACTTCTTGAAAAACAGGTTTTTTGCCGCATCTACAGGTTTAATTTTAAATTAAAATTTTCCACTTCTATAAATTGAATTTTATAAAATGGGTTCTATATTTTTAATCATCAAAATTTATATTTCCTAATAATTTTAACTAAATTATTGACCATAATGAATAGTGAAAACAATAAAAATTAATTACCGTGGTTAAGGTGAAAACAGGTTTATTGGGGTATTAAAATAAAAATATAAAGGTTAAAATTACCTAAAAACCTATATAAAATCTATTTTATAGCCATATTTAGACTTTATAATGTATAAATATTGATAATGGTTCATTTTGGAGCCTTTTGGAAAGTGAAAAATGTGAGTGCACCTTTTTATTTTCAAAAATTACAAGCGTGCCGCTCACCTAGATTATTAAAGGCCACCCCTATACTCTCATATTAAATTCTTATAATCCATTTTAATCAGTAAATACCTACCAAAATATCTTCTTAATTTCCTTTATCACAACCTAGAGTCCTTATATTGATCATAAATACATCCTAATAAGGATTTTAGTGCTTACCTAAGGAGGTTGTCTGAAAATGAGGTATCATGTTTAACTAAACATTTTTATTTTATTTCTTCTTCAGTATCATAAAAAAAATTATTAAATTATTATTATATAATAAAACCAGCATCTAATATATAATTATTTTTTTATGTTAATTTCATAACCTACATCTATCTCCACTTCCATCAAATGGGATACAAAACCATCATTCATGTGTATGCTGGACTACCGCCTTGTGAACTGATGTCATTCATTTTCCATCATCACCTAACACAAATTACTATAATGATGGATTAAAATTATATATATATATATATATGATATTTGTAACATATTTATACTTTTTGAGTTTTTATATCACATATACCTTCTTATTTTTAATTCCATGGAGGATACGATAACGTCGTTCATGTGTATAGCGGACTACCGCATCACAAAGAGATGTGGTTAGTTTTTAAATAATGCTTTATATTTAAAGTAATAATAATAAAATTAATGAATATATGTAATATACAAGACATATTTATCATTATTAAAATATATTATATCATTTTATTTATTACACAAAAAAATGATAACGTTATTCCACAAAGTGATGTGACTTTTTTTCATCACTAAATCACATGAATGATATATATAAGTATGTTTAAATAAATAATATGGAATTTATGATATTATTATCATTCAATAAATATAAAATATTACTTACCTTATTTACATAATTATTTTTGAAAAATGGAAACGTTACTAATGCGCATGTGCTTCCTACCGTCACCATGATTGTAACACAATTCAATTTTTATAACCATATTTCATGATTTATTTTAATAGTATAATTTATGTATAAAAATGATAATTATTTCATGATTATTATTTTGTATATATTTAAATAATTATCACTTTAACCATAATCAACCTACTAAGGTCATTTTTTGACATATGTTCCAAATATCATCAAAACTTACGACATAAACTTAATTGATTAAGTAATTTTATAAAAATTGTAATAAATGAAATGGAAGGAATAATAAAATTGAAAATGTTTACTAAGAAAGTAAATAATTAATATAAATTTATTATTTAGGAAGATAAAGAACATTTGTGATAAATCGAACTCGAGGTAAGGTACTTCATCTCAATTTCCTTTTTTTGAGACATATATTGATGTTATGCACCTATGTTATTTTATAAGATGTATATAGAGACCCTTTTACATGTTATTTCGTGAGTTTCTCTATAATCATGATATTTAAAGGTTTTTTTAATATTATTCTTTCATAGATCTTACGATTGAAATGTTTCCAAAGTGGTTAGGGACTTTTAAAAAAACACTCTTTTAAAGTTCCCTTAAAAATAATTTTCTTCAATGTCCTTGATTTTTAAAAAAAATTATTTTATGAATATAATTATATGGAAATGAGAGTTTTATAAAGTAAATTTTTATCTTTATTTCATTTTTTTTCAAAAAAATATTACTTATATATAATTTTTGAAATTATTTATAATCAAAAAAAGAAATTTTCTATTTTAAAATGTAAGGAGAAAACAACTTTTTCTACTACTATAACCATTATTTGAAGTTTTTATTCCCTTAAAATATTTCATGTTTTCTTACAAAAACACATGTTAACTTTTTCTTAGTATTTTCATATTGAAAATGTGGTTTTAAAAGAAAAGTGTATTTTGGTATTGAAAATGATTTTTAAAAGAAAAAGGTATTTTGATATTGAAAATGGGTTCTTAAAAGAAATGAGTATTTTGGAATCTAGAAGAATTTTTTATACTGAGTTAAAATATTTTTTTAAAGGTTTTTATGATGAAAATTTGAGATTTCGTGATTTATGATTATGTTATGGTTCATGGGAATTGTTTATTATGTTAGGTGGTTCTGTTATAAACCAAGGGTAAGTGGTTATGTTATAAACCAAGGATGAGTGGTTACATTATTAAACAAGTATGTTTGGTTCAGTTATAAACCAATTATGGGTGGTTTTATGATAAACTAATGATAGGTGGGTCCATGATAGCCCTCCAATGTATTAGGTACTTAAGAGATGGAAGTTGACCATACTAGTTATTCTATTTGCAAGAGTGATATTGATGATGATGTCCCAAGTTACTTACATGATTTATATGTTCTTTAGATGGGTTTTAAATTATTTCTTTGATAGATAGATCTTTTTGATTTTATCTGGAAATGATTTATTACATTTCTCTCAAATAATTTGTGATATAGGTAAAAATGTCATGAGTTTCTTATTTTTCAATAGAGTAATGAAATTTTTCTTTTTATGACCTGTACTAGTATTTTTATTCTCATACCACTTTTTGAAATGTTTTTTCAAAGGGTTTAAGGATAATTAAGGTAAAGGAATAGCTCAATTTGAAATTCATGAATATTTATCATGAAAATAGATAAATTTTTATTTTTAAAGTTTTATATTATGTAAAAAATGGATATTTATAGGAAGTGTATAATTTATATATATATGGTTTTGTAATGTATGAGTTATGACATAATTATCTCAAACTCTAAACCTGAAAATATACTCAAATATAATAGAATTAATTCTCAACTTAAAACTCAAAATCATGTAATGTTTAAGGCTAGTTCATTATAGTTGGTATCAGTGGTCAGTTTAGATAAATTTATAGTTTATGATAATTATAATAGCATACCATTAAAAGATTTTACTTTATGGTTATTTTGAAATGATATATAATTTGAAGATTACCATGTTGATTCATCTAAACTATTTATTTTTAGAATGTTTTTTTGAATAGAAAACATGAAAGATGTAGTGGAAAGGAACTAAGAGGAACATATCCTTCCAAATCAGCATCCTGATATGGTTGGAATTGGAATAGAAAAGTTTGTTATAGTGATGAATCAGTTTATATAACTATAAATGTTAGTGGTTTCCATGCTAGAGAGGAACCCGATCTACCATCAATGAACTTGTCTATAGTGGAGCATTTCATAAGACAATACCCCCATCATTCAGTGGATCATCTAACCCTATGATTGCCCTATCATGGATCAATTATTTGGAGAATATATTTAAGTTCATGGAATGTTCATAACATCAAAGGGTAACTCTTTCTATTTATCATTTTTGAAGGTGAATCTAATCGATGATGGTTTCTGGTAAATAATACTATAGAGAAAGATGATGTTGAATCCATGGAATGAGAAATATTAGGATATTTTACTCGAGAAATATTTACCTAAGGTTGTTCAAATTCGAATAGAGAAAAAAATATTGGAATTGAGGAAAAAAAGTGAATATTATATGGCCACGTATGAAGAAATTTTTACAAGACTATCCAGGTACATATCAAATTTTTTTGGTACATTGATAGTAACATTAATAGATTTTACTCAAGGTTAAAAAAAATTTATGAAGATCTTTGGACACACAATAATTTAAAAGATATGATAAAGTTTTTTTACTTATGATGATAAAGTGGATATGAAGTTTATCAACAATTATGTGCCTTGATATGACAAGATTAATAAAAGGCTTGGATGGAATTAAATGGGAAAGCATCCATTAGATAAATACGGTGGTAAGAAAACCACGTTCCCATCTTGTGAGAAGTGTGGTAAAAATAATAATGGGGAATGTATTATAAAGTTTTATAAGTGATTATAATGTGGTAAGTTTGGATATATGGCTTGTGAATGAAAGGAAAATGAGTAGATGAATAATGAAAAGGTGATATTTATATTCTTAAGTTGTAATGGGTTGGAGAATTATGCTAATATTTGTCCAAATTTTGTCACTAAGGGGGGAAATCACTAAGAAAAAAAGTATAAATGTGTGGAAAAATATTATACCACTACCAGGGTTGATGTTAGGCCATCATGTGAAGTGGTGACAGGTCTGTTACATGTTTATTAAAATTATTCCAATACCTTGTTTGACTTTGGATCTTTGCATTCTTTTATTTATGATAAATTTTCAAGTAAATTTGGCATATCACCTCATGAAATTAAGATATTTTTTTTTTGTGAAAACTCTAGTTAGAATTATTATTGAAACCATGATTTATAGGAATCTTCCTGTTGTTATTAATGGTATGGTATTTATTACAAATATTATTGAGCTAGACTTAATTTATTTTGATATAATTCTTAGTATGGATTGGATTTCTTTTTATCATGATAAGATGGATTGAAAAGCTAATAATGTTATGTTTAATGATTTCATACCTTTAATAACTTACTAAGAAGATGAGAAATTGATTAGATATGGTAGTAAAAGTTACATAGGTTATATTATTGAAAAGAAAAAAACCATTCAAATTAGTGATGTTCTATTAAAGAATTAATACATGGATGTATTTCATAATGACTTTCCTGGTGTTATTCCTGACTGGGAGGTTGAGTTTACTATTGACTTAGTTTCTAATTTTGAGTATATTTATAAACCCCTTCATCAAATGTATTAATTATAAATGTTATAATTGAAAAATAAATTACAGGAGTTATAAGAAACAAATTTCACTCACCCTAGAAATTCACCATGGGGTGCTCCTATTTTTTTGTTAAAAATAAATATTGTTTGAAGAGACTTAATATTGAAAATTCATATTTGAATAACATCACTATTAATAATAAATTTACTTTTCCTCATATCAATTATTTGTTTGATCAGCTCCAGGGAGAATAGTATTTTTTTAAAGTTGATCTCAGGTCAGGATACCATAATTTGAAAGTTAAGAAAGTATATATTCCAAAAGAATTCATTTAAAACTAGATAAAATCATTAGAAGTTTTTAGTTATTCCCTCTGGGTTTTATAATCCACCTACTATATTTATAGACCTTATGAATAAAGTTTTCCATGAATTCTTGGATAAGTTTTTAGTTGTGTTTATTGATGACATTTTGGTATATTATAAAAGTCAATATGAATATGAATGACACCTAAGTATTATATTTTAAACCTTAAAAGAAAATAAACTGATTGGAAAATTTAGTAAGTGTGAATTTTGGCTGCAACCAATTTCTTTCCTTGGTCATATTATTTCTAAATATGGAATAACAATTGTCCCTGCTGATACTTAAGTTGTTGAAGAGTTTCCAATACCTAAAAATATCACAAATATTCATATTTTTCTGGGATTATAGGGTTACTACCAATAATTTTTTGAAAAATTTTCTTAGTTTTCTAGACCATTGAATAAGTTAACTAAAAAAAGATTTAAATTCACATATAAAAAATAATGTGATGATTGTTTTCTAGAACTAAATGGAATATTAGTGACTTATCCAATTTTGGGCATGTATTCTATAAATGGAAATTTTTTCATCTATAGTGATGCTTCATTGAAGGGACTTGGTTATGTCCCACTGTATAATGATCAGTTAATTGATTATTCTTTATATTAGTTGAAACCTCATGAGTTAAATTACTATACACATGATATAGAGTTATCTATTTTGTTTTTTACTTTAAAAATTTAGATCCATCATTTTTATGGATTAAAGTGTGAAATATATACTGATCACAACATTTTTAATTATATATTCACTCATAAATAATTTAACATGTGACAAAGAAGATAGATAGAACTGATCAAGGATTATTATTGCATGATTCATCACCATCTTGGAAAAGAAAACAAAGTATATGATGCTTTGAGTTAGAAAAACAATGTTACATTAACCATGTTATGATTGAAACATGAACCTTTGGTTAATGATTTTATGATTTTTTTCCTATAAGTTGTGGATATAGGTACATCCTCTATTTTGTTTCAGGTTTCAATGAAGTCGACTTTTTCAGAAATAATTAAGTAAGCTCAGAAGGAGGATCACTATTTTTAGAAAAAGATAGAACATACTCAGAAGAGAAATTTTCCTAATTTTAATATTGATGAATAAGATATATTATAATTTAGAAAATATTATGTGTGCCTTATGACTCCCATTTGAATAAAGAGTTGTCTAGTGAAGCTCATAGTTCTCCATTTTCCATTCATCCAGGTAGCACTAAGATGTACAGAGAACTTCAGGAGTATTATTGGTGGGATGAAGTGAAAAGAGATATTTATTAATTTACCATGAAATGTTTGACTTGTTAGTAGGTTAAATAAGAATGAATATTATAGAATGGAATGATTCAACCTTTTCCAGTTCTATAATGGAAATGAGAAAATATATCAATGGATTTCATGATGGGATTACCAAAGACATCATGAGGTAACGATGCGATTTGGGTCATTGTTGATCAATTAATAAAATATAAAATTTTCCTTCCCATTTGAGATAATATGTATTTATATCATCTTTATTGACTATATATAAAGGATTTAGTTATGTTACATGGAGTTTCTATCTCCATTGTATCAAACTGTGATCCAGATTCACATCTAATTTATGGAAATGACTCATTGGGTTCTGAATTAAATTTCTATACAAATTTTCATCCTCAAGACAATGGTCATTATAATATGATGATTAAAACCATGGAATATATGTTTCATTCTTGTTCAATGTATTACAATGGAATTTTAGATCATCATATTTATTTGTTTTAGTTTTCTTATAATAATAGTTTTCATTACAATATACAAATGAAACCTTTTGAGACATTATATGGAAAGCGGTGTCTAATGCATGATTTATGGGATGAAGTAATAGAAAGTATGTTTATGGGACTAAATTTGGTATATTAAATGGCTGAGAAGGTGCATTTTATTCAGAAAAATATGATGATGGATTAGAGTAGGTAGAAAATTTATGTTGATAATCAGAGGAAATATCTTTCTTTCATGGTTGGTGATCATGTTTTTCTTAAAGTATCTCCATGAAAAAGTGTTATATGTTTTGATAAAAATGGGAAGGTAAGTCCATAGTTAATTTGAATATATGAAATCCAAGATAAAGTTGGAACATATACCTATTGAATGGCTTTCTCCTAAGTTTTTCCTAGGTACACAATATTTTTCATGTCTTGATGTTAAGAAAATAAATACCAGATTCATATCATGTTTTGAGCCCTGAATTAGTTTAATTGGATGAGAATAATTGTTATAAGGCATAAAATATTTATATTCTAGACTGTATAGAGAAAGTTTTGAGGAATAAGGTGATTCACCAGGTTAAGGTTTTATATAAAAACCATATAGTTGAAGAAACAACATGAGAATCTAAAAATGCTATAAAGAAAAGATGTCGCCACTTATTTAATAAGTTAATAAAATTGTAAGTATATAATTGAAAAAATTGGGGAATAATTTTACAACCCAATAAATTGTAGAAAAATTAATTTTTAGTAATTATATATTTATATTCATTATAAAAATATAATTAAGTTTTTACATCAAAAGGGAAATAATTTTAACTAAGCTATTTTCTTATAAAGTTTTTATTTAAAAGATTAATTTATAAATTTTATAATTTAAATTATAAAATATTAATTTAATTTTTTGAATAATAATATCAAAATTAAATTAGGGTGAATTTTTTTAATTTTTTCTGAAAATATTGTTTTTTCAGCGAATACTGAAAAATGACGATTTTTGTTTAAAAGTAAAATGTTTTCAATAAATTAGGTAATTTAAAAGTCTCATTCTGTTTTGAATATAATATAAATTAACATAATTATTTTTAGTCATATTTAATGCACTTAATTAATTTTGAATTAACTTTATATTGGATTTTAGTATAAGTTTATTTTTGGGTTTTAAAACAAGTTTTTCTGAAAACTATTTTCAAGTGCTTAATGTTTCTACATTTTAAGTAATTAAGATAATAACAAATGATGAAAGTTTTAAAATAAATTTATATATTATATTTCAATAAATATTATTTTTTATTCATATGATTATTATTATTAGTTATATAGTTAATATAAAAAATATTTTTCTTAAAAAATACACTTCTTGGAAAACTATTTTTTACCGCGTTGGTAGGTTTAATTTTAAATTGAAATTTAATAATTATGTGAATTGATTTTGATAAAATGGATTAAATATTTTTAATCATCATAATTTATATTATCTAATAATATTAACTTACTTTTTGACCATAATGAATAGTGAAAACCTTAAAAATTAATTATCATGGTTAAGGTGAAAACGAGTTTACTGGGGGTCAAAATAAAAAGATAAGGGTTAAAATGAATTATATTTTTATAAAATATATTTTATGTACTTATTTATACCTTATTATGTATAAATATCGATAATGGTCTATTTTGGAGCCTTTTAGCATGTGAAAAATGTGGGTACACCTTTTTCTTTTCAAAAATTACAAGTGTGCCACCCACCTCTCTTATAAAAGGTCGCCCCTCTCACATCCTATTCACACCTTAAAATCCATTTGTATCAGAAAATAATTAAAAAATATTAATAAATTCAATTACCATGATCTATATACCTTATTTTTATCATAAATATATCCTAATAAGGCATTCAGTGCTTACCTAATGAGGTTTCCTGAAGAAGAGGTATTGTGTCTAACCAAGAATTTTTATTTTATTTTTTATTCGACCTCCTTAAAAACTTATTCAATTATTATTATATAATAAATAATGTATATAGAATATAATAATATAAATTTATGCAAATTTAATAACTTAAATCCATCTCCACTTTCATCAAATGAGATATGAAATTATCATTCGCATGTGCGACAGACTACCGCCTTGCATACCGATGTCATTTTTTTTCTAGCATCACCTATCAAATTTTATTATAATGATGTATTTAAAGTATTATTGTGATATTTTTAAAATATTTATACTTATTAAGTTATGATATTGCATATACATTCTTACTTTCCATTCTATAGGGGATAAAATAACATCGTTCATGTGTATGAAGGAATACCACCTCGCGATGTTATGTGATTCATTTTCCACTAACGATTTATATGGAAGGTAATAAGGATGATTTTAATAAATATATTTAATATAAATGAAATAATTATGATATTAATGAAATATTTATCATTTTTAAAAGATAATATTTCATTTTATTTCTTACACTGAAAAATGACAATGTCATTCATGCGTATGTGAGGACGATCACCTCCACGAAGTGACATGACTCTTTTTTCATAAATAAATCAAATGAATGATATTTTTAAGTATATTTCAAGAAATAATATTTTATTTATGATATTATTATAATTATTTAAAGATAAAATATTACTTACCTTCTTTCTATAATGATCTTTGAAAAACAGAAACATTACTCATGCGTACGTACGACCTACCATCTCCATGATCATAACATAGTTCATTTTTAATAAAAAAAATTTCATGATTGATTTTAAAAGTATAATTTATATATTAAATGAAAATTATTTCATGATTATTATTCTGGATATATTGAAATAATGACATTTTTTTACCATAGTTAACCTACCAAATTCATTTTTTCACATATATGCCAAATATCATCAAAACATATAATGTAAACTTAATTGATTAAGTAATTATATATAACATGGAAATACATGAAATTAAATGAATAATAAACTTGAAATTTTTTATTAATCAATTAAATAATTAACATAAGTTTATTATTCATGAAGATAAATAATGATCATGAAGAATCAAACTTGAGGTAAGGGACTTCGTTACAATTTCCTTTCAGTGAGGAATATGTTGATGTTATAAACCTATATTATTTTATGAGGTGTATATATAGCCCCTTTTATATGATATATCATGAATTTATCTATTCTCACTATATTTAAATATTTTTTAATATTATTATTTCATGGGTCTTATGATTGAAACATTTCTAAAGTGGTAAGGAACGTTTTAAAAAAAATCCCATTTGAAAGTTTCTTTAAAACTATTTTTATTCCATTTCCATGTTTTTTTAAATAATTTTATGAATGTAATTATATAGACATTAGAGTTTTAAAAATGAAATTTTTATATTTATTTCAATGTTTTTCAAAAAATTAATCCTTGAATAGAATATTTTACTTTCTTTAAAAATGAAAAAAGTAATGTTCTGTTTTAATATGTACGGTGAAAAAAAAGTTTCCTTTCACCATAAAAATTATTTTAAGTTTGAATTCCTTTAATAAAACATTTCATGTATTATTCAAATCAAAAAATAATTTCCCTTTTTCTGAGTATTTTGGTATTGAAAACAGGGTTTTAAAATAATTGGGTATTTTGGTTGGTTATGATTTTGATTAAATGATTATGAAACCTATATCTTTTCCAAAAGATATGATTTGATTACATTCTTACAACACCCATTTCATTTCATGTGTTATGATATGAATATTTTTGATATTGTGAAACATGTATGTATGATTTTATTATGAGGTGAGTGGGACCTATATCTCCCTCCAATGAATTAGGTAAAGATTTATATCTCATGAGATAGACTAATATAGTCTTGGGATTGAAACTTGACCACTGAGATGTCCATGGGAGTGAACCATGACTACCAAGATGGTATGAGAGTAAACTTATACTTCTAAGATGGCCATCTGAGTGGAACATGACTACTAATATGGTATGAGGAATGAACCCATACTAATAAGATGACCTTGGAAGCAATGCCTTGAGTATATTGAAATCATTTTATATGCTTATGTATCTTCCATAATTCCATGTCTTATTTCTATGTTATGATTTCTTGGATTATGTTTTCTTTCTTATGATTAAATTATTATGAGCTTCCAATATTTATTCCATGATTTAGGTATATGATCTTTGAAATGTAGGGTATGATATTATATTTTCATGATCATGTTATCATACCATTATGCTCATTATTATTCTTATATATGTTCATTGTTTATATGCACTGATCATCCAATCTCACCCCTTTTTATATTTACTTCCCCAGGTTATTAATATATGTATTATGTTCAATGTGTCTAAGAAGGGTGATAGTCCAGAAGAACCTAGTGGGAGATATTGTTGCTCTCTTATGTACCTGTGTTTATGTTTCCATGTTCTTAAAGGTAGTAAAATAATATAGTCTCTGGGTATCTATTTTTATATTGTTTTAAGTATTCCAAAATAGTGACTGCATATCTAGGTATGAAAAGTGAGGGTCACTGTAACTAAATTTTTCTGAATTGGGTGGGTATACACTAAATATCCAATAACAAATATCATGATACCTCTTGATGTATCTAGGGGATACATAATTCTTGGAACATACACCAAGTTATTATATCCAATTCAATCACTATAAGAGTCATCAAGAACTTTCATATCATTTTTCTAGAGGAACCACTTACTCAATACAACAAGGATATCCTTATAATGAAGCATTTGGAATATCAATACATCATCAACATGAGTTTATAGTCAATGATCATCAATAATCCCAATACATTTCCCTATGTTAATAAAAGGGATAACATGATAATAACCCCTTCCAAGAAAAAAGTTGGATGGTCAAAATTAACATAGTTAAATTACCAATAATATTATATATTAGAATAAAAATATAAAAAAAATCCAATACATTTCACCATGTGATTGAAAATGAAATATGAAAATAAACTATATTGATAAATAAGGTGTATAGAAAAAGAATACATAATAAAACTACTAATGATCACCTGTATTAGAATAAAAATATAAAGTATACTAATAATCTTCCCTATGTGATAGAATAAATTTATTTCTAAGTGAGAATAATACAATATGTATTTTCAAAATGTGATGTTCACACTGTATAGATAAATTATTATATGACTAAGTAAATATTGGAATAACATTATCATAATTCATATTGATAAATTAGTTGGTTGGTTTCAAAATAACATATTCCACTAAGTGATAAATATTTTTCAAAGGGTTAATATGGTATAAATTTATTTACCCACAAAAAAATTACATAATACCACATAATATGAACATAGGTTATAATATACCAAAATTTTATGAAATAAGTTCAAGAAAACAATCATAACTCAATGAATGAAATTTGAGTTACCAAAAATCATTACTACTTGATAAATAACTAAACCGATAGACATAATAATATGAGAACATGATTTTTTCTAGTAAATCCAATGAAATAAGAATAATATAAAAAAATTATATCCAAGTTCATTGAATACACAATACAAATAAAACATGGTACACAAAATGTGTTTTATCTCAAAGAATTGGAATTGAGATTAGAAAAACCCTTATGGTTTTAGAAACATTCAAATAAAAACCCATTGAAAGAGAAGGATTATAATATAAATTTAAATAAAATGATTGAATTATATTTGATGATATTATATCTCAAATATTTATTATATTAAATTTATAAATTAAATTATCTATATAAATATAATACGTGCCTCAATGTGGGGAAATTGAGACAAAAAACCCTTACCCCTTTTCCAGAAATTCCTGAATGTACATTATCCTCCTATATCAAAAAAATATCAATCTTTATCACTTAAATAATACATTATTCATATATATTTCCATTTAAACTCTTTATAACTAGTCATTATCCACATTAATTCCTTTTATTTTCCACTTTAGGTGTTTAAAATCATGACCGTTTGTACTAGTTTTATAATAGGGATGTTTTTGTTAATTCTTATTTCAATATTAATCTTTACATGGTAATATAAAATAAGGTTATCTATTTTTTATAATTATTTTTCATTTCTAAAATTACTTTTATGAGTTTTTTATTCTTTATCCTCGTCAATAAAATCGATAACTACCATGTTTCAATGATTCTTGAGGATTAATAAATGTTTTCATATTTAATGAATTCCGTCTTGATATAAAATATCCAAAACCAAAAAATAATAATTATATTCTCATTTAAATAATATTAAATTATTAATTTTTTTAATCACCATCCATTACATAAATTTATAGTATTTCTCAAGTATGTGGTTAAACCGACCCAAACATGAACCCACCATGATTAATGGATGATTATTAGATGGTTTAGTTGTAATATCCTTATAAAATAAGAATAATTATTTTTTTATACTTTATTAGGGTGATATATCATAGTTATAAATATGTATAAAAATAAATAGTTAGAATTAAAACATTTACTCAATTTGAATGAAGGGTTATCCTCTTAGTAGACTTATTTGAAATGATAAAAGTAAAAATAATCATTTATTGATCATTTCATTACTAAGAACATAAATTTTTAATAAATTAACCATAATGATATAATAAATGTCATATTTATCTTATAATCTCATCCTTATATCCGTGTTAGATGGTGATGGAAAATAGACACATTTTGTTATGGAAGCGGTAGTATGAACAACACAAAAAATATGGTTTTATTTTTCTTAATGAATGAGTTATATGAATAAATAATGGTAATAACATAAATAATGTAGAATTAAAGTATATATATGATACAAATATTATTATATTCCTGTGTCTAAGTTAAATTTTATAGAAGATAATTCAGAAGAAAAACTATGTAGTTTATAATACTCATGTTGTAGACTTCAATTTTCCTCGAAAGTCTCCTTCAAAATGAAGACATTATGATAAATAATAGTGACTTGAAGATTTATAAAGTTGGATATGGTTATATTAGGATAAAAATGGGATAATTTCTAGATTAAATTATAATGATTTTTTTTCTTGATGTAGTGAAGATGTTACCCATTTATAAGTGAAGGAAATGATAGTTTTGGGAATAACCCTTATATTTTCAATAACGTAAGTTCATATTCAAGTTTCAAAGGCCAAAAAATAGAAAATATAGGAGAGAAAAATGAGTGTGGTTATAAACTCACCTCAACACATCCTTTTTTATAAAATAATATTTGTTTTATATCTTTATATCTTAATTTTTTTTCTTTTACCCTAATTTAATTTTACCTTGGTAATTAATTTATAAACACCATAATTGATTTTAATGAGAAATATTAAGATTTAAAATTTTTACTAATTTTTTTAATTAAAATTTAATATTTCTAAATCATTTTATAAGATAAATTTATAAAGGCATTGAAATTTAATTTTAAAATATAAACACTTAATCGTAGAAAAATAGTTTAGAGAAATACTATTTTAAGATTTAAATTTGTATACAAGCTAAAATTATATTTCATAGTAACTTCAATAACTTAAATTTATTTATTATAAAAAATAGCGAATATGAATCTTTCAAGGTAGAAAAAACCTAATTACCATTGAAAAATACACGATTTTAAAGTAAATTACAAAAAATAGTTTATATATTGAAGAAAATTTTTAATTAGATATAAAAATGTTTTAAATAGTTTTTATACATTCAAATATTATTTTAAAATGAATTGTTTCATTACATAAATTCATATTTTATTATATAAAAGGTTTTATAAATATATAGGTTATTCTTACAAAATGGTAAAGTCATAAAAATTATATATTTTGTGAAATGCATATTGTTTTGGATAAAACTAACCTTTCCAAAAAAAGTTCAATATTTCATACCAAGTAAATTTTGATATTCATAATTTAAAAATAAATTTAATTTTATGTATTTTTAATTCAAAAATATATAATTTTGTTTAATGAAATCATAAAATAGAATTGAAAACATCTTTTTAATATGAAAATGAAATTATCAAGTATTAACTATTATTGTTATTATTTCATATTACTTACTAAATAAATTGGATTTAAAAATTTATTAATATTAAAATATGATTATCATCAATAATATGTTTCATTAAATATATGTGTGTATCACATAAAATAATTTTTTTAGAGGGATAATTCTCAAAACATTAAATGATATTATTAGTAAATTTAAGTATACTTATTGAATTTCATTTATATTAAAAGCTCATTTTATTTTATATATACATATAATTTGTAAATTAGTTACTCCCCTTCATTCTTGTTAATTAAAGTACCTTTTTAATGATTATACTTAAAAATTTATATTTTATCTAAATATATAGTGGTTTCATTTATGTTCATTATTTCTTGAAAATAAATATATAAAAAATGACTTATTTAATGGAAATAATATATTATAATTTAGGGGTGTTACATTATATATTCAAATTATATAATATCATATAAAATTAAGAAGAAAGATTCCATATCCTTGAGAACTGTAGAGGATGGATACATTTATGCCACTCTAGCATGTACTCAGTTGTTATGGATAAAGTAATAACTTGATAATGTGGGAGTTGACATGATTCCTCCTATTATTATCATGTTTGAAAACTTAATTATGATCATTCTAAGAAATTATAGAAGACACATTGAGTTCAAAAATAATTTCATAAATGAGAAGGTGGAGAAAGGTATTGTGATTTTGGAGTACGTGTCAAATCAGGATCAAGTAGAAGATATCTTAAAAAGGGAACTACCCAATTTTGTATTTGAGAACCATTAGTTGGAACATAGAGTCCAATAAAATTTTCCCCTAAATTAGTTCTAGGATAGAACCACAAATCTCGTGGTTACTCTCATGATAAAGATATGTTTTATCACATATAATTGTGGGATTTCTAACCATATCTTATAATGTTTTTAGGGAAGTGATTTCTTTCGGTTTGTTTCCAAAAGAGGTTGAATTTACTAGTGTTCTAGAAATAGAGATAAGTGTTATGGGGGAGTATATCAATGAAAAATTTTGGGTAGATGTGTGTGGATGTTGAAAGAATTCATTTCATGTGGTCTTGGGAAATATTTTATTTAATTATTGTTTATCACACTGAACATAGATCACATGGGATTAAAATTGGTTATTAGTGGATCATCGATACACATCTTGAAAGTGACGATTTAAAATAACGTCAAACTATTATTTGGTGTGTTTAATGTTTTTTATACAACCAAAAGGATGATATTTTTAGAAAAAATATCTCATATATATTTTTGTGTCATGCTTGTTGATAAAAAATATTAAGGATGCTTAAAATTAAATTAAAGGAAGTAGTTTATCCTATTTAGTATTTAAGGACTAAAACATGACCAAGACCATGTCATGGAAAGAGGATTTCATGGTCAATATGAAGAGTTTCAAGGAAACATGAAAATCTGAAAATGGTGTAAGTTTTTGTACATGTTATTTTGGAGGCAACACAACGTATTCTTTTTCACCAATCCATGGAGAGGAATTTTTGGTCAAGCATATGGTTGGAGGAGGCCAAAACAGGAGAGTCCACATCACTTTATTTCTTGTGGTGGAGACTAGTTTTCCAAATGGTATTATGGGTGATAAATGTTTTCAAATGTATTCAAATAGGAGGATAAAACCATGGATATCGACATGTTGAACTGAAAACATCTATGGTATTCCCACCAAATTATAGAATAAATTATTCTATTAATTTATTTAGTATGTTATGAATGTTTTAGATATTAATTTATTAAATTAATTAAATGAAATTTAAATATCCAACTTCCAATCAATTTTTGGGAATTTTGAAGGTCTCAATTAAAAATATTATTCATGGAGTCAAAGTGGTATAAATGGATTTTTCATATTTACTATTCTTATAGATATATATTTTTTTCAATAGATAATAATTTAATTAGAGAGAATATATCTATATAATATATTTTATAATATAAATTGAAGAAGAATAAATAGTTATTATAGTTTACACATGTAAGGTATAAGGTCGAAGAAATTTTTCTTCCAAGAGTATCATTATCTCACTATAAATTTGATAATTTATGTAATGAAGAGAAACAACATTCATGGTGAATATTTTCAATATTATTATATAAATAATTTATATGTTATCAAGTGGAGTAGTGAGTTCCTTAGTTAATGAAAACATTGAGTTCTCCATTTAATCATGGTAGTGAAGTAGGTGGGTCAGTGATACTGCTCTAATTTTTTACTTGTAAAATAAGTTAGTATTTAGTGATTTCATTACATAGGCACATTACAATGCATGATCCTTGTATGTGGACTATTGTTGGCAAAGTAAGTAAAATTACTCATTTTATTTATGATTTTAACCACCCATTGAGGGGAAATAGGGTGAGTAATTGAATTATTCCTTAACATGAGAGAAAAAGAACCATAATCAAGGCATATTTTTTTTTAAATGGTGTCCCCTAACTCATACCACCTACTTCTTTGGGTTTAATAATTAATAAGTTACTAAAAATTAAATTAAATCTAGCCACAATTAATGATATAGGTTTAACTAGGAAGGGGGATTTGAAAACAATTAGGGTTTCTAAAAGTTTGTAGACCACCATTCCATGAAGTATGATTTTTTCCAAACATGTCAAAGTGATATGTGGATTCCATCTAGAAGAAATAAAACATGTCACAATGTATTTTATTCACTTTGAAGGTTAAATTTTTGGTAAAAAAAAAGATAAATTAAAGAGAATATAAGTCCTTAAACTATGGAATAATAAATCATCTAATATAATGTCTAGAGATAGTGATATATTGAGGAGATTAGGACATGGTTTCATGAAATTAAGAATGATGAGATTTTTAAGGATATTTTAGATATGATTATTGACTCAAACAATACCCCATTGAATGAACAAATATTATAAGATTTTATAAATCAAGAAAACTATGTTTTAATAATGGATATTTTACCATGAAGAGGTGGTTTTAGATAACTAAGAAAAATTGATTAGAAATTTAATGATGGAGTAATGAAATGTGATTTTAGTGGTTTATTCAGACTTAATAAAAATTAATGACCACATTAATTTTTTTGGGAACACCTATCACAATCATGGGGATTTTTAAGAAGGGAAATTGGTCTTAATTCTATTTTAAGGGTTAGTTATAAGATGTGTATAAAACAGCTCATAGAAGTTTAATAATAAAACTGAGCATATTATAATATTAAAATCTAGGAGAATAAAGTGATATGAGCCTAAGAATATTGAAAAATATAGTTTATTATAAGATGATAATGATCCAAATAAGGATATCATTATCACAAATGTTCTTATTAAACTTGGGGGGGGGGGGTAAATCGTGGGGTAAGGGATCCCTATAATCCTACATCAGAACCAAGTTCAAATCAGTATAGTGAAATAATTTATGTGGTAATTTTTTAGCACTATATCAATATAGTATATCTATGTGGTAGAAGGTACTATAACAGTTGTATAATTTATATGATTTTGGATTTTTGGATGTTTTAATGGGATTTTTGTACATTGTTCCTAAATTCCATCTATAGTGGACCTCTATGTAGAGGATATTCAAGACTGATAGAGTGAAAGATAGTTCAAGGGTGTTAAAATATGGAGAAGGGATACTGTGGAAGATAATATTTTAGGCTGCTGAGCTCAAACCTATGCAATACCCCTGCATGGGGTGGTTATGGAGAATCATAAAAACGAATTTAGATGGACAATTTAGACCTAGGAGATACAAAGGTTGTATAAGATCTATTCTTGTGTGGTACTTTGGGAAACTTTACAAGGCATGTGTGCCTTTGGGCTTTTAGGCCATGTAGTCTTCAATTTCATTTTTGAATTTGGACCCTCAGATAATGTAATGGTTCCTTCCCAACCTAGTTAAAAGGGGGATTATTAGGATACTAAAATAAAATTCAAGGGATTTAGTATAGGGTAAAACTGGTTCCAATATTAAAGAGGGACTCTCATGAATAAAAAACGTAATAAACTATATCGTCTATTTGGTGAATAAGGAAGGAAAATTGATAGTTCTATTACTATAATTATCTTCATCTAGAAGAAGGGATTAATTTTGGTATGATATAATAGAAGAAATAGATTTAATCTTTATAATGGGTTGTTGAATTCATTTGGTATAAGAGTTATAACATCATAAAAAGGTGAAAAAATGGAGAATAAATTATGGGGATATGATGTAAGAGAAGTATAATTTTGAATAGAGATAGTCCATAATTTTCTTAAAATATTGAGGATACACTCATGTTTATAAATTTTAAAAGATATCATTGAATAAGTATATGTTGGAGAATAATATGGAGTGATCCTTGGATTTTCAATATGACTTTCTAGAACCTATATAGTCTATTTTCCATAGAACGAAGTGAATGTGGCCTAAAAACATGAGTCCAAGAAAAGTGATTATAGTAGATTTGGTTACACTAGAAAAATTGTGTGTCTTTGGTAGATGAATTTTACCATACTATTGAACACATTTTAAATTATGTGTTATATATGATTTCCTATCTATATTTACATTACTCTTTTACTATTATTATAAAATGGGAAATGAAATATTTAATAGTTCTCTATTAACATTAGAACAAGATCCAAATGACTAAAAGGACATAATAAAATAAAATATTTTAATCAGTACACAGTATAATTCACCTCTGTCTCACTCAAAGGGTTCCTTGGGTTACTAAAATTGGTATCAGAAGAAAATGGTTTTAACATAAGGGTCAACCCAAATATATTATGTGAATTTTTTCACACATGGAATCCTTGATAAAGCCTCCATTTTTATAGGAAATAATTTTTATGGTTATTATAACTAAATTCTCATGTTTCTACAAGATTTTGGAAATGATGTATTGAAGAATATTTTTAAAGGTACTGATTTGAAAAATCATTTTGAAAGGATAGGTCATGTGTTGATAATGGTGTTCTTAAAAAAATCATTGTAAAAAAAAGTATACATGAAAAATAATTTTTTTCTAATATATTCAATATTTATAAACTCTAGAGATATATTTTTTTGAAAATTATGAAGGTGAATGAATTGGAGTATTCATCATAAAAAAGAATGAATTATATTTTCTATCAAAAGGAAATAAGAATAAAATTAATAAGAATAATCCTATAAATATATAATCTATAATCGAGGTGAATTATTCAAATTCAGTTTTTAAATATAATTCTGAAAATGTTATAGAAGTTTCATAAAAATCTAAAAACTCAAAATCACCCAGGATATAGAAAATTATATATCCCAATAGATATTTGGAAATGAAATTAATTTTTTACCCAAGCTAGGGTACATATAATGATCATGAAAATATCCAAACCCTATTTAAAATGGTTGATCAATATGATATCATTTTACAGGTGTATCTAGATTTATTTAAAGATCTATACATGGAAAACAAAAGGATCATGAGAGTTGATGTATCATTAAATATTGAAATAGTTAAAAATTGATAAAAAATGAAAGGTTAAAGAGACTTAACAGAAAAGTTTCATAATAAATAGTAAATTAGATAATCATGGAAAATGTATTAAAATAAATAATTATAACACTAATTAATGTTCATTAATAGATTATAAAATCTTATAAAGAATTTGGTTCACACTTGAAAGAGATGGTTTTAAAATTTAAATATAAAAAGGAAAGATAAAGGATCTTTATCCAAATATCATATCCTAAATTGGAATAAAAAATATAAGGATCTAATCCATGGAAGACTCAATATATGGAAATAATGGAAGACAAATCTATAATCAAGAATAAAAAAGGTTCCTGTAAAAATCTAGAAGAAATGGATCTTGAGTAAAGGTAGAAACAAATATAAACTTATGTGGAATAATGTGACACACTAAGAGAATGTTTCTAGAATCCTAAATGCTGAAATATGGAGGAATACTTGTCGTGACCACATCCAAAATGAGAAAACACACAACAATGTTTGATATCATCATAATTTGTTATATTTATGCTAACCATGGACATATGGAATATAATTATTATTTTAAGGAATAAAAATAAGTCAGTAGGAATTACTCCATTCATGTGACATATAAGGAGAGGATTTACACCAAGGGAAAATCTATTAATCTAGAAAATTGCTCACTATTTTGTAGGAAAATTATGGATCTTAATGGAAGGTTCACCATTCACCTATAATAAAACACTCACATTAGACCTTTTAGAGAGAGTGGAAATAAAGATAGATGAGAATGAATTAATTTCCACCAATTGGGGGAAAGGTGATGAAATATTCCAAGAAAGACTCACCAAGGATAAATAAGTCTAAAGTGAATATAATTTAAATTTAATAAGAAATAAATGATTCATGCCTTGGTGTTATTAATAATAACACTACATGGAAGGAGAAGAAGTTTTGTGGAAAAGACCTCATATGGAGGAGGAATCATGATGAAGGATGCAAAAAAAAAACACCATTGTAAGAAACATATACAAGTGGGATACATCTCACAATAGTTTTGATGAAGTAACCCAAGTAAAGGAAGATAAAAAAACTAAATATATAATATTAAATGAAATTTTTACAAGTGTCATTGAAAGAATAACCCCTAAGATTATTTTTAAGTTATAATCAAAAGGGTTGGTTTACCATGAACAAAAAAAAACTCCCATCATGAAGATATTTTATTTACCCCTCTCTTCATATACTTACCATATACTTAAAGGTTTCTAATATCCATTAAAATTGGTACATGATTTAGGGAATATATAATATATGGTGTAAATGGATTTAAAAGATATGGATGCATGATGAGAGTACTATTGTATAGAATGAAAATATATTAAATGAGTGGACTCAGTGTATTTAAAGTTTTTAAATGGTATCATGATTTAATACTAAGTAGAAATGGTATCAAACCCCTACCGAACTAAAAATGTGGGGTTGATCAGATATTTTTGATTTCAAAGATTAAATATAAAATTTTAATGATGAGACAAAGGAGGAAAAATGATATAGAACCCAATTTAATGTTATAGTGGTGTCAAAGTTGTATTTGGAAGTTATATTGGTTTAAAGTTACAATTGGAGATCAGAAAATGAAATAAAGACATTTCTCAACAATATCTAACCACATAAAGGAGAATAATAATAGATAATCATGTATTAAAAGTTTATTTTTATTGATATAATAAATATTAAATCAACTAGAATTTTCTTGAACAATAAAAATCTGTTAAAAAAATAGAATTACTAATAAGTGGTTCCCCAAGATATAAATTAAAAAAATATTTTTCAAAGAACCAAAAAAATCCAGGGGACTTAGTCATGAGAATTCAAAATGTTATGTTTTTATATCTAATAAATAATTAGTTTTGGAAAGAATGGATGGTAATGAAAATTAATTGGCATCATAATTTTTTCACAAAAAGTGGTATTAGTTGATTTGAAATGGGGAATATATCTCACTTTTTTAATTTATTGTTTATTCATTAATGTTTTGGTGTTAGTGGGATTGAGATCAAAAAATTAATTGTTTAAAGAATTATGATATAAAATTTCATTACAGGATTTATGTTTCAAATTAATTGAGTAAAATAGGAAATTTTAAGGTTATTAACATTGGAAATTTTTCCCTGCACTGAGCTTTAATTTATTAGTATTAAAGTATTAATTGAAAAATAAAATTCTCTGTGGTAAAAATCACATTCTAAAATCATTTAGTATTTTTTTAGTGTAGAAGAAATGGTTTTGTAACTTTATGGTTAAAAAATACTAATTATTCAGAATTAAAAGTGGTTTCAAGACTAATAAAAATATGGATGTGTATTTATTCAAAATGATGTATGGTTAAGTGTATTTAATGGTGTAGTGAAAATATGGAGTTTAATTATAATTATTGGTACCAATAGGTGATGAATGATCTGAATAATAATTTAACTAGTGGTAAATCAAGATTTTTAAAGGAGATAAGTGAATCCAAAATCTAAAGACATTGGATTTTTTGGAAATGGTTATAACATCCCAATCTGTTTTTGAAGGTAAATTCCCAAATAGTTGACAGAGTCATGCTTTTGTGTGTAAACTAATTGATTCAAATGGTATTGAATAATATTTCATGGAAAAAAGGATAATAAAAAATATATTTCACTATATTTTAGAAGTTTGATAAAATCAACTTGTGTTAACATATCCATTGATCGTTGAAAATCTGGTGTAACAATAATGATGGAAAAAGGGGAGTATATCTAATGTAGGTACCACTATTGATGTTTAAAAAAATATATGGGGGGTGAAATTGAAGTTAAATATGAAAGGACCCTAAGGGGGAATTATGAATGAAAAGAAAAATATATAAAGGAGAACACATTGTATTTTATTTATAGTAGGGGAAAGAGATGAATTCACAATGAATCTAGAAGGATAATGGTTTATGATCATATTGTCAATAAATTTAGAAGTGGTAAAGTTTTATAACTATTTTTTTATGATGGATTTGTTGAAAATATCTAATTTTTTTTTCTAAATATATCTAAAGAAGATATGTGTTTTTAATAGGCATTATAGAATTTGTGATGTGAGGATATTCATGGAATATCTTGAGAAGAAGTAAACATAAAAGAATTTCACTTGGGTATAAATAATACGAGACACCTTGGTGGATATCTCAATCAAAGTTATGTAAATGACATGAATTGATTTAAAGAAGCTAGAATGTATATGATAATGAGTTTGTAATAATATGAGAAACTTTCACTAACGGTTGTGTTATAATGATAAGGATAAATAATATTTAAAATAAGTAAACATAAATTAGGGGGCTAGGTAATGGAAAAAATCTTGATTAGAGATACAATACTAAATATTAAAAATTCATGGACTATATAATAAATGTTTCAAATGAATGGTATTTTTTAAGGATTAGTTGTTTTCATTTAATTATTTAAATCCATACCAAAATTTGTAACCAAAGAAGTTGAAACTTTTTTATTTCTTTGAAAACTTTGAAGATTTGGGATACTTTCCACAATAGGGGGCCATGCTGCAATGATGTTTAAGGGGATTTTATATGTTATATAAAATTTTAGGTTCCAAAACCATGTAAAAATTTATACATTAAAATAGGTAATATCATAAATTATGGTTGACATGAGTTATGCTTCATGGTAGAGGGTGCACCATGAAGGAGGATCAAACCAAAATCATTGGTTCTAAATGATCAGAGACAACCAAACTATGGAGGATGGTTTTCACTAAATCCCATCAAATAAATATTTGTATCATTCCAAAAATTAGTAGACCACGTCAAAATGTATTGGATGAATTGTGAAGATTTGGTTTTGGGTATAAAAATCAAGTGAATTTTCTGAGACAATAGGCCTTTGCATCGGGGAAAAACGTACCATTTCAAAACAAATTCTATAGATAGATAATATATTGGTAACATTTCTCAATGTTTTAAAATAATCAAGAATGAAGGTGTTTGGATAGAGGTTTTAGATCTGATTGTCAAATTAAACCAAGAGATTTGAAGAAAACCAAGCCACATAATTGGCGAATTTAAGAAAACCACCCCGTAAAAAGGATGGGTATGCCATGAATATCTGGTTTCTAGATTACCAAAAATTTTTAATTAGAAATTTAATGTTGGTGTTATAGATTATAATTTTAGAGTTTTATTCAGATAAAATAACACTTCATGACCATAATAAATTTATTTCTAACACCATGCATAATCATGGATAATTTTAATAATGGAAATTTATCTTGACCCTTGTTTTATGGGTTGGTTATATGAGGTATATAAAACATATTATAGTAGTTTATAAAGATAAGAGAGCATATGGAAATTTATAAATCATAGAATAAAAATATAGAGGAGTATGATCATATTTCAAATATGGTTTAAATGAATAAGAATACAAGCCAAATAAGAATATCATCATCAAAACCCATTTTTTTCTTAAAGAAGATACTTGAGAAAGAAGAATAATGATTCACCTATATCATCTAGGTGGTGAATAAGGATTAAAATAATATAGTTCTAGCACATGAATTTTCATCAACATGAAGAAAAAAATCGTGTAACTCTAATATCATGTATGAAATAGATTCAACCCTCAAATTAAGGTGTTTAACCCATTCGATATATAATAAATTGGAGAGCAGTGAGGTTAAAAAACAATAGAGAATAAAATTTAGAGAAATGATGCATGCAGAGTCTCATATTGAGTAGAGATAGACCATCATATCCCTAAACTATTTAAGAGACCCTAACATAAATAAACTGACCAAACTTTAAAATTGTAGTTCATGAAGTATAAAAATAAGGAGTAGAACTTGGATCATTAGTGAGTATTTACTAAACCAATATAAATTATATGCATTATCACAGAGTGGCCATGACATAAAAACATGCATCCACTGAAAGTGAGTATAGTTGATTTTGGTACACTCGCACAATCTTGTGCGTATGAACCATGAATTATCGATTAGTTGTGAACCATGTAAAATCATAATGTTTTACATGATTTAATTTATGCATCTTCCTTTATCACTTTCTATGACCGGTGAGGTGAAAAACTAGATATTGAGCATGTTCTTATTAACATGAGAACAAAATTCGTACAACTAAAAGTCCCCAGAAAATAAAATGTTTTAATCCACGTACAATCTAATTCAACCCTTTACATCTAAATATGTTTGGGGATACTGTAAAACATTCATTAGGATAATATTAGATGAACTATATTAAATATATCACATCCACATCATCCCTAAGTAGCTACTACAATAGGGTAATCAGACTTCCCTGATGATAGTATGTTAACTGAGAGTGTTACTAACCATTATGGATGACACATGCGCTCATGTGTGTAGTGTTCACCGATTTAGAGGGTTACTTACTCTATAAGCGGAGGGGAAAATTATCATCACTATGAGAGGGTAACATACTCTAGTAAATACATCGAGGCCCCAAACCATGGATAAACTATACTATAAGGATTTATATAGCCACATGTCAAGTATCAATATCTAACCACACTTATCCACATTTCTACATAGCTATAAAATTAAAACTACTTTAACACCTTGAATATAAACTATAGATTGTTATGATATATATACCATCATGTTCTATATATAAAAACACCCATAATAAACTAAAAATACATACAAAAATATAACCCAGGTGGAAATATTAAAATAATAACATAATTTATTTAAAAAACCACATGTATTTTATGGGTATATGATGTATAGTACACTCAATAATTCTAGTTAGGAACTACCACAATATAATCCAAATCTTGTATTAGAGTACACAATATAAACATGTTGTATATTGAGAGTATAACTGTTAGGCTGGTCATGTACTATCTTCATTCAATAATTATCATGTATATTGGTAAACAACATGTACTTAAATGATGTGTAAGACTACTCGGGATGAAAGGCGTGTATATTGGGAACATGTCGAGTTACCTCTCCAGTTGTACATAGAGTCTTCATGGATGAAATTATAATTAGTTCATATAGATACATGGAATTTACTAACTATATATGTAAAGTCAATCATCTCAATATTCATGGAATATGTGATGTGGTATATGACTTGTGGGTCTGATGCATTAAAATATCATATACATGAAGTAAAAAAATAAAGGAACTCATTACTAAGATATGTGGAGTTTGATAGAGTCACACAACATGTGATATTTTTAAAACTACATAACCTTGCCACCATAGCGTATAGAATCCACAGTGTGTAATCTAGAGGATTAAATGACGTGTAATTAGAAATTGAAAATCTGCATCACATTCACCTATATTCTCAAGGTTTCACCTCTAACTCTATTCATTAAATTGTCTCTTCTTGACCCTATCATCATTGAGTTATCAATAAAACCTCACTAATGTTCTTTCAAACTATCCTTTAACATATGGTTCATTTTCATCCAACCTTTGATCGTTTTTCACCCAAAACCCATCATGCTAAAGTTACCATTTCCCTGAATATGAGATTATGTGACCACTATTGAATATAACATCATGAAAGCATGATTAAATTCATACAAGATGAATGAGAGAGTGTTTTTTGAGTGTGGTGTTCAGTGTAATACCTTACCACCCTATAATTGGTTCATGAATAAGTTCATCAAACAACATGAGAAATACAGAAGAATTATTTTAATAATCAATATAGGAAATTATTAGAGGATTGATAGATATTTAAAATGTTTAATTATTCAAATATTAATTTACCAATGATAAATAAATAATATAAATAATCATGAAAATAAACAATCACAATTATAAAAATAATCCCCAAAAAATTATCAAAATAAAAATCCATGTAATTATATATGATACTTCAACATGTTAATACCATGAAAAAATCAATTAATTGTCTAATATTGAAGTTTTCACGATCAAATTATAATTATTATTTAATTATAAAATATATTCTTTATGTGATGAGAAAATATCCCATTTAAAAATTAAATAAAATATTAAATTTTCTTTAATATTTTTGTTATTAGAAATCCTATAAATTTTACACAATCCACTAATAAAGAAAATTTTTAATTTTTATAAATAAATAAAATACCATATAAAGAAATAAATTTTGTAATAATATATTTTAAATCATAATATATGATTATTAACTCCAAAAAATATCTAACAAGTTCATCATTTGGAAAACACTTTTATAGAAAAAAATTAAAAATGGAAATAATTTATTTTATCCCCACAAAACATTTTTAGTGGAAATCCATTAAATAAAATTTTCAATATTATTAACCTTTCATTAAACTCTAGTTTATCTCACACAATGGAGATAAACCCATTATTTATAAAATAACTAATTTTTCTAATATAATTATTCTATATCTAGTTATTCATGAATTTTATTTTGTTTAAATCAATTTTTTCCAATAGTTCATCTTATAAGTTGTGTGATTAAAACATAAGGGGAATATTATATAATAATAAAAAACATGAGGTGTATAGAATATAAATATGTTAAAACTCAATGATAAATCATCGAAACTTTCACAAGTTGATCATCAATGACACATTATTTGATCTTCACTTCCATGTGATTCCTGTTTCAACACAAAAAACATTTTCCTTAAAGAAAAATGAGATAGATTTCAAGAAGTTTCTCCATTAGAAGAAAACACCCCCTTAATAATTTTTTATAAAATTTGGTTTCTCCCCATCAATTAATGAGTAATGACCCATAAAAACTCATATAATTTCCACTAAAACAACCCATTTTATACCCCCACTTAATTCATATAATATGGGAAGTAAACAATAAAAAATATCCACTCCATTGAAAATATAGCATGCCACATCATCACCATATTGACACCTCAATGCCAAGTGACCAATATCCAAATAAAAACTAATAATTTATCTTTATTTTAAAATTTAGTGATTGAAATAAATACAATAGAATAATAAATCCATGTCTTTTCACCTAAACACCTAATTCATACCTCTCCAAGAAAAAAGAACACATCATGGATACAACTGTGGTGTTAGAATTTTAATATAAGATCCCATTTTGGATATATTAATTATTTCACTAGAAGAAATAAAGATTTATTAATTTAATAAATATTAATTATCACACAAGATTCAAATACCTTTCAGAAATACAAAATTCCAACCCATTGGTAAAAACCATGTCTTGAGACCACCATAATCATCATAATTTTTTTGAGGTCATTTACTATGTTGAAATTACAATTTTACCTATTTTAGAAACCTAAGAATCATGACTCAAAGATGATATAAGTCATATTGAATGAAAAATATGGATCACTACACCATCCCCACTTTTAAATATTTCCATCCTCAAGATGAAATAAGAAGACATATAGACTTCATCTAAATCTAGTGGTCCAAATCATAATCATACTCTATAAACCACAACATATAAAGGAGTATTGATTCACACTATATACACTTAATCATTATTCATGAATATCCCACTACATAACCAGATATTCTTGTTCTAGATTGTATAAAGAAATATCTCAGCTGAGTTATAAGGAAACATTTGTGAGTCTCGACAAGCCTCCACACCCAAAACATCTTTCACATCCAATGATCACCCTAAATGAAAATTAATTTTTTATTGAGATAGATCCCATTTTAATGGGTAAGGGGAAACCCAACATACTTCAAAGACATAAAAAAATCCCCATAGTCCAATGTCCCAAAGTCCAAGACAATCCAATTCAAAGCTACAAAGAAGATCCCCTCCCTAGCATCAAAATCGATAAGACTAGCTTCCACAATCTCATCACTGCTCGGCAAGCAGACCCATGAAAGGATGCATGGGCATGGTACTGATGGATAATGCCATACCCTCTCAAACATACATAGCCATGATCTATGAAAGATTCCTACTCTCATATCTTCTGAAACTGTCCCTCATAGTGAAATAGATGAATTATCCCCTAGACTGCAACCATAGGGACAAAATTCATAGAACCGATTCACACATTCAACCAAAACAGAATCAATCCACAAAAACAAAAAATCATCACTGAAAAATAATCACAACCAAGGGAAAAAATTCATAAATTCTCAAATCCTTTCAACATGCTACAGAACTGGAAGTAAAAACTTCACTGTAGTCATCTTGATCAGCCACCGGAAGCAAGTATAGACATTGTATATCACCCCAAACAAAGAATACATTCACCTTGAAGTCATCATCAATCACCTAAACCAAAGTCGATCCGATGCCACACTGATCTGAACCCCATATGAAAGTTAATCCCTAAGATGTCAGAATCTAGAACCAAGAGGCCCTCCCCCATCCACACCACACCGGGGCCAATGTTGAGCCTCGCCTGAGGAGACACTCACATGGAACATGCTAAGCTGATGCATAGGAAGTCGACCGAAACCTTGCCATAGCCTCACAAGGGCTGTTGAAGCCTGATCCACCCCTTCACCGAGTCAACTATCTAGCTGAATCCAAGACAGGGCCTTCACAAGGGATGTTGAAGCTAGATCCAACCCTTTTCTAATCCAACACACCAGGATGATGAAGATGGAGCTTCATTTGAGCCATCATCGAGTCGACGCACCCAGGAGATGACTGGAAGGATCACAAGCCTTAACCGAGGCACATTGATTCCATGATGAGGACTGGTGTTCTTGGGAGAAGACTAGAACACTCACAAGGCTTCACCTATGCATGACAACACCAAGATGGGGATGCCAACACTGACCTGCACTGCCCCACAGTAGAGGAGGGGAGAGAATGAACACGGAGGTCAAAAACCATATCCCTCGAGAAGACCAGACCACCACCACTTAGAGGCATCCATTGGTGCCATTTTTCCAATGGTTACCCAATTATGTAAAAATAAATTAAACCTTAAACCACTAAAATCCTCTTAGTAGGGGTTCAATACATAGTAAACCCAATAAGAAGATAATTTTAGGCCCACCCCTAAGATGGATCCCAAATTATTATCACAAGGTAATAATCTATCTAGATTGAATACCACTATCAAATGACTATGGGAATTTCATATCTTCACCTTGGTCTATAAATAATATCACATTCACTATTTAAAATAATTATATCATGTTGTTGTTTCTACTTATAGAAATCTATTTATGGACACATCATGAAATGGAACTAACCTCCTAAAACTTCTTATAATAAACATTTTTGCATCAAGAACCCATTATGCCATAATAAAAAGATTATGATCCTGAATACTTTTATGAATATAATTTATTATCTATATACCTCAATATAATTCCTTCCAAACATGAGAAACCCAAACCATAACCCACAGGAAAACATAACCTACCTCATGACTGACCTGATTCATGCTGTAGAGGAGGAGAAAAATACCAAAACATGGAAGCACAGACAACTCCCTAGTAACTGAGGGCATGGGCGAGGATGAGCAGACCTGAACTCAATGCAGGATGAATCACACTCTATGGATTCAAGTTCAGATGAAGACATTGAAAACCTTCTTCAACAAGTGAGGAATCTTGAAGCGCTTCAATCCAGGGGTCAGAGACGTGGGCGAGGTCATGGATTTGATTTGGGCACCTTACGAGATGAAGAACATAAGATTGTATATAAGATAAGAAAAAAAGGGCCCTCTTGATGAGGGCTAGAGACCTATGTGAAATAAACTGCTTCACTCATCTTTTTTTCTTGTTTTTGTTTTAATATAAAGGGACTTGTCCCTCGCCTTAAAAAAGTATATTTCAAATATAATTCATCAAGGATCATTCTTCCATGGGGGTGAACCACACTCAAAACATCCATTGATACATCCAATAAAAACACCAAGATAAATACATTATCTATATGGGGGAAGTCAGTGACCTTCTCCCCAATTTTTTATAAATATTTTGGTATATCACCTGAGAATACTTAGTCATAATAGACTAGTCAATTTACATCATCACTATGGTCCACTCATAAATAAAATTTGTGGGGCCATCATCATCGATTGATGGTGAAATGTATATATATATATATCCCATTGATAATACTTTACACCAAGAGTATATTTTCAAATTTTTCTTCTATCAATTAAATATTGAATTCATAGAAAATGTTTTTAACCACTACATGAATACTATGTCACTATGATCACACAAACCATAAAAATATAAATAATCTAAAATGAAAATCAATAACCCTAAAATGAAATCCAGTACATGTATATAATTTCTAAATGAGGGGCCCCCATTGGTCAACCTATGGAAAAAATTTAGCTTCTCCTAAAAAATCACAAAAATTGAATCATTTGATATACCTTTAGATAAAATAATCTAAGCTCACCCTCTAGTGGGTTGTTGGCTATAATATCTTGTGTATTAAATATAGCTTCCACAACTAATCGACCACTGTTTACTTTCTCATTCTGATAATGAGTGACCAATACATATTATAGATGATATAATTGTTTGTTATCTTATCAATGAGTATACCTATGGATATTTTAATTCATAATTAAGGGTGAACCAACACCATTAGAACATATGAGGGAATGATTTTCTCCTTTTTGAGATATTTTATAGATAAGGAAATCCAAGATAAGGGTCTCACTAGTTCATATAACACAAAAAATACCGCAAAGTTAATAAATTTAAACCACATATACATGTATGATGGTCTGTAAAGGGATGAAATAAATCATACCTTTAGTGAACCATGTAGAATTTTATCTTTTACATCTATTGTTTTCATATTTCTAAAACCCTACCTTCTATCACCCTACACCCAATAGGTACCATCTATTGATGGTGGTGGTGGAAGTGAATTGAGGTATATTCCACCGTTAACTTATCCAAAACAAAACATCCTCCAAGTAGGTCATGATACCTATAAAAGGAAGGTTCATTTTCCCAATAAAAATATGTAACATGAAGGTTTTACAATGAAACAAATCTTGTTATAATTGGGGTTTATCTCTTTTAAGTGTTTCTTAGCTACCAATTCTGATTTAAGGACATAAGCACAGGTGGGTATATATAAGTGTATAACCTTAACCTGAACCCACTTTTTAATATATTCACTACAACCATTAAACATGAACCAATCTACTATGAACTATGTCTAGGGAATACTGTGTGAGGTTTGTGAATATAAGAACATCATTGAAAATAGTCATGCTACTTTACAAATGGTTTGGTATCTTTTAAACTCAAATCATCATCAATGTGTATTAATTGGAAAAATTTATGAATAAGATCTCAAAAACCAACCATGATAGATAAATATCATTGATTGATTGAGAAAAATTGCCCTTTATAGGATTATTATACTATAAGAGGGATATCAAACATGAATCTTCATCTAGTTAATGGTTGTATGAACCAGGTGGAGTATGAAAATCACAAACACCAATAAAACTTCTACCATATTTGGATTATAAGAATCTTGAAAACTAAATATACTATACTAATGGAACTCCCATAACATAGACAACCTATGGGTAGTATCATCTAAAAGTGGGCACTACCATCCACTCTAAGAATAATTATACACTAAACATAATAGGTAGGGTATATTCCTTTACTTGTAGGGAAATAATTTATCTCATATATTCCTATGAAAATATTTTGTATCACTCATCTAATTAGTAGTGAGAGGCTAAATCACTAGAATAGGAAAATTGTGGCCCTAAATAAAGATTAAATCAAGATATTTGTGGGTGGAATACTCTATTTGAGAGGATTATCCCAAAATGATTAGAAAATATTTATATTAGATAACACAAGGATATAAAGATTTAAATTTTCTATTCCATGATGTGTACACCACCGTGTCCATAACTTAAAACCGATGCAATTAGGTTTTGAGACTATAAGTATTTTATTAGATTCTTAGTAAAAATATATGTTAGTAATCACACCATCATTGGGTTCTATAGTCAAAACCCATAACATAAATTACCAAACCAATCATCACAAGACTATGTACCCAAAATCCACCTAGAGGACTCAAATTGATTTGATATATTCATGGCATGCTCTAACACACAAGATCCATCCTACTTCAGTGGTGAGTTATGTTTTTCAACCCAATCCAATGTCTAATTGGATAGGGGTCAGTGACAAGAACTATGAAGGAATAAATATACACAGAAAGACTTAGAATATAATAAACTGCAACATATATGTAATATAAAACATCAATACTAACATAAAACTACAATTAATATAAACAAAAAACTAAACTACACAATAATGGGTGCATGAACAATTACTAAAGAACACAACATGTAAAGACCCGTAAATTTCAAGGAAATTTTTTTCTTAAATTTCTTTGGAATTTTTCAAGAGCGCAGCTTCTGACGGCACCTGATTCCGAGGCCCGGTGTGCCTGGAATCATGTTTCGAAGTTTGGCTCGGGTACGTTCAGTGAACGGACGAGCGGGTTTTTCTAACTTTTGAACCGGTGCCCGGAATCGAATTCTGAGGGCACCGATGAAATCGCAGCGCCGGGTTTTGCCTAGAAACGCCTCTTCCGGAGTTGCGTTTGCTCAGGTGTGGTTTTTTAAATTTTGGGACTTAAGGTTAAGAAATAAAATAAAGTTGTTACGACAACTTTATTTTTATTTCACTTGAAGCCACTTGAAAGCCACATTAAGCTGGTTAAGCTTAGTTGAAGCGGATAGGGTGCAACTGAAATATCCTATCCTCTTGATAGGATATTTGTGGGTGGGGCCCGCACGAGCCCCGCCGTTTCTTCCGCTAAGTAACGCACCCGCGAAAACCCGTCAAAGAAACTGAAAGTTAACTGACGCGGTTTCTTAGTTTCTTAACAGACCATTAAATTGGGCTGTTTCTTTCGTCCAATTAATTGGGCGGTTTCTTTGGTAAATTAATTCTTGGAATTAATTGTTCGTTTCTTTTTTTTTATCGTTTCTTGTGCGTTAATAAAATAAGATTACTCTTATTTTATTTTGGGTGGAAGCTTGTGGCGTGGGGAGAATTTGGAGGAGAGCGTTCTTCTTCGGCGAAGAACGCGAAGAACGCCGGCCTCCGGCGAAGAACGCCGAAACCGCGGAAATCAACGACGCTTCTTCCGCGACGTTTCTTCCGTGACGATCGTTCCTTTCCAAGCGACGTTCTCCCTTCGGATGCACCTCGACGACAACGGAATCAACGACGTTTCTCCGGCGACGTTTCTTCCGCGACGATCGTCCTCTTCCGCGACGAACTCGCGAGCGACAACGCTTGAGGTAGGGGTTTTAAACCTTTTTAAAGTTGTTGATCTTTCCTTCGATCTTGAAGGTTCTTTTTTTTGTCGGCCCTTGTTTCCGAATCTTTTTATTTATTTTTAAAAAGATTGTGATGGATTATCGTTCTAGAAAGGCCGATTGTTATCAATCTAATGCGAGGGGGGTCGGGCCGCACAAACACGGCCGAACCCCCCCTCCTTTATTCTTGTTGTTTCTTGCGGATGGAGCGAGATGGCGTGGTGCCGTCGCACCACGCGGGAATCATACGACAACTATTGAGCGGCGCCGTCGCGCCGCGCTGTGGAACGAAATCAAACAAGATCGAGACGCCTTCGCGCCACGCCGAGAAGTCGATCAAGCACGCGACGTCGTCGCGCCGCGCCAAAGAGGCCGCAGATTAAATTAATTTTATTTTATTCTTGAGCGCAGATTGACGGGCGACGACAAACGAGGCCGCAAGTTAATTTTGAGGCCTCCGCAGTAAAGGTCGGGTCCCGGGATGACCGTGGGCGCAGACGGGAAGCAAATCGGACCACCGGAGCGTCTCCGGTGGCCCGCGGAAGCCGGCGGCGGCGCGGGTCGCCGGCGCGGCGGCGCCGGCGGCCGGAGGCGGCGACACCCCGCGGGTGTCCAGGGTGGCACCCCGCGGGTGCCGCGGGGTTGTCTGGCGACACCCCGCGGGTGTCCAGCGCGACACCCCGCGGGTGTCCAGCGCGACACCCCGCGGGTGCCGCGGGGTTGTCAGGCGGCACCCCGCGGGTGTCCAGCGCGACACCCCGCGGGTGCCGCGGGGCTGTCAGGCGGCACCCCTCGGGTGTCCAGCGCGACACCCCGCGGGTGCCGTGGGGTTGTCCGGCGGCACCCCGCGGGTGTCCAGCGCGACACCCCGCGGGTGCCGCGGGGTTGTCAGGCGACACCCCGCGGGTGCCGCGGGGCTGTCAGGCGGCACCCCGCGGGTGTCCAGCGCGACACCCCGCGGGTGCCGCGGGGTTGTCAGGCCGCTCGGCCGAGCCGAGCCGGACCGGCCCTGGCCGGGCGGGGCCGGGCCAGCCGGGTCGGACCCGGTTCGGGCCGACCCAGGGGGGGTCGGGCCGGGTCGGCCCGGACCCGGACCCCCCCCGTTTTCGGACCATTTCGGTCAAATTCACATATCTTGAGCTCCGGACGTCCGAATGACGTACTGTCAGCTTTGTTGAATTCCTCTCAGTGAGACGGAACTTTTGGCTTACTCTGCTTGAGGTTTGGATGCCAACGGAGTACGGTCGGGTCGGTTCGTACACGAAACCAACCGGGCCCCTGGAACGAAAAAGCCAATAACTCACAGACCGGGCGTCCGATTGACGCGCCGTCTGTTTCGTTGACTTCCTCTTGATGAGACGGAACTTTTGACATACTCCGCCCGAGTTTTGGATGCAGTCGGAGTATGGCCAGATTGGATTGTACCCGAAATCCAACCGGGCCCCTGGAACGGAAAAGCTGATATCTTTCAGTCAGGACGTCCGTTCGACGAACCGTCAGCGGCGTTGGTGATCACGTTGAGAAACGGTCCCTATGTGCTTACCCTATGAGAGTTCGGGGTACAGTTGAGATATGGCCGGGTTTGGTTTGCTCACGAAACAAACCAGGCCCCCGGGACGAAAAGGCTAATAACTCACAGACCGGGCGTCCGATTGACGCGTCGTCTGTTGCGTTGAGACCCCTGTGATGAGGCGGACTTTTGTGACACTTCTTTGCGGGACCTTGTGATACTTGGAGTATCGACCAGTAGCTCGTGGAGCGGACCCTCCCGGAGACGAGCGTGCAGAGTACGGAGACCGTGTAGCCGGCTGAGACCTGACGACTGCTTGACCGACTCGACTTGGAGTGAGTCGACTAGCCCAGTGGACGGAGCGCCCGGTATTTGGCGACAGACCCACGGCGGACGGAGCGCCCGGTAGTTGGCCGCAAACCCGCGGTACTCGACAGGAGGAGTACCTCTGTAGGCTATTGGGGGGAGCGCCCGGTATTTGGCGACAGACCCACAGCGGACGGAGCGCCCGGTAGTTGGCCGCAGACCCGCGGTACTCGACAGGAGGAGTACCTCAGCAGTCTTAGGTTAGTGAGCAGTACCTCGGAGTCGTGACAGGACCACTGTACACTCTAGAGACGGAGCTCCTCAGTAGTTACGGTTTCGATAATGAAAATCCTGGTTTGAGCTGAGTCAATGAATCTTTGCGTTTCCTCATGATTGAGATGGGTCGCTTGATAACTTAGGTATATGTATGGGCATATACCTGGGTGATGGTTATCCGTTGATTTCATGATTTTTGTGTATCCTTGTGATTGGATGGGTTACTTGATGACTTAGGTATATGTATGGGCATATACCTAAGTAGAGTCTGATGTTACTTCGTGATTGCTGTCTTTACTTTGTGGATATCCATGTTGGATTTAGTGAGACCTTAAGGGTCTCGGGGTCCCTACTGAGTAGCTTATACTCACCCCTGCACGGGCTATGCCCGCACTTCGTTGTGTTGGTTGCAGACGACGGACAGCGCAGATCGTAGTTGAGGCTTGCGGAGCAGGTCGGTACCCGGAGGAGGACCACTGGGCGGACGTACCCGGAGTAGACGACAGGACCCGAGGAGTAGAGGAGCTATCTGTACCTACCCTTCAGGTAGGATCCGTGGTGGACGATCCAGGAGCTGAGCCATCTGTACCTACCCTTCAGGTAGGAATCGAGGAGGACGACCCAGGAGCCGCTTCGTTCTTCCAGCTGCTGTTTTTCCCTTTCGAGTTGTACTTTACAGTTGGGCTTGTATTTCCGGCCCTTTTACTTTTCTTCGCTTGTGTTTACTTTTCCGCTTGCTTACTCTGTGGTGTTTGTTTTCTTTTGTAATGGCAATTCCTTCCCAGTTATCGGGATTTACGCCATTGGTGCTAGTCGCCAGCCCCTGGCCTATGGAAGGCGGGCTTGGGGTAGTCATGCCACGGGCCCCGAGGTCGGGTCGTGACAGATTGGTATCAAAGGTGGTCGGTTCTACCGCCGATTCTGATCTTTCTTTCTGT
The DNA here is from genome assembly GCA_963277665.1 of Viscum album. NCBI lineage: Eukaryota > Viridiplantae > Streptophyta > Magnoliopsida > Santalales > Viscaceae > Viscum > Viscum album. The sequence continues at coordinate 826,911,676 of OY728132.1, forward strand.
GAAGCAATAGTGTTAAGGGTACCGAGTATGGTTTTCAGTTCAGGGAGTCTAGTGTTGGTGCGGGCGGCCGACGTATCCATACACCAGGACCCTGACAACTGAATTCCGACTTTGTGCACGAAAACACTGATTGCGTGTGTGTTTCCAAAGTTTAAAAATGTCAGCTCAAACCAGGTCAGCTCACCAGGTTTAATCGTTTGACCGTGTTACGATGTTTCTTTCAGGATGCCTTTTCTCGGACGACCAGCTTTAGCCCAGAGGGATGTGCGTACTGACAGCCTGCCGACCGACGAGGCTTCGGTTCAGGGCCCTCTTGCAGTCGAGGAACCAGCAGAGGCACCAGCGGTACTACCATACGTTGGGCCACCGATGCCACCAGCCCCAGCAGTAGGCGATGCACGACACTTGAGTGCGCTGCATGAGTTCCAGCGCCAGAGGCCACCCAGGTTCAGGGGAGAGACGGACCCGCAGGCGGCTGAGGATTGGCTGGAGGCTGTGGTGGGAGTCTTCAGGCTAGTGGGGACGCCATCGGACTTTATGGCGATCTTTGCGGCTAGCCTTCTTCAGGCAGCAACAGGCAGGTGGTGGAGCCACTTGTTCCAGTTTTGCCGTGGGATGGCCTTCTCTTGGGAAGACTTCGAGACCTCCTTCAGGTTGGAGTATGTGCCAGTAGCTCTACACCCCGAGCGTGTTCGAGAGCTGCTGCCTTTGTCGCGTGCTTCTCGATCAGAAGACGAGTCATCTGTGGGCAGTAGACAGATAATGCAGAGGCCCAGAAAGACCAGACCAGCAGTTGGGCGATCTCGGGTTTTAGGACCGGTGGTGCAGGGCACCCGGAGTGGGAACAGAGCTAGCCGTGCAAGGAGCAGGTTGTGTTACTCATGCCACGGAAAGGGTCATCTGGCACGTGACTGTCCGACTCCCGATCCGCAGGCTTTGGGGGAGCCATCGAGATAGAGGCAGCGACAAATGCTTGAGCAACAGTAGAACTCTTGGAGCAGGTGGATAGGAGCGGAACTAGTGGATACGTCTCTTGTACTTCTAGTTCCATGTTTGATGTTGTATTCGTGTCTTTGTATTATGAGCTGCAATAATAAAGAATACACTTATCTCTTGTGATGTTTGCCTTCCTCTCCTCTTTTGTGATGTTACTGAGTGGTCCCAGTTAAACTGTTGACTTGACCCTCACTTTCGAGATTTCAACTGGAGCAGACCCAGTGACCTCACACTGATGCCGACAGTGTGACTCGACCCTTGGAGGCGAGAGTGACAGTTGGATCTCTTAGTAGTTACATCGAGGCCTTACGACATCATCCATGGCATGAATGCATCCTTCATGCCAGGATTGACTGTATTAGGCAATGGGTGTGGTTCATCTAGAGAGGGGATGAGACCAGGTTTCTCTTTTCGGCAAAGGAGAAATTTTAGCAGCTCTTCCAGATCATATGCAAAGGAGGTGCAGTTCATCCAGGAGCGGATGAAGACTACACAGTGCAGTAAGAAACAGGAAACCAGTGCCAGTCTTAGAGACTCGGGCGTGTTAAATGTTTCAAGAAGAGGAAGCTTAAAGGACAGATGAATCTGCGGAGTAGAAGACGTGGAAGTGGGGCCTTGAGAGCAGCAGATGGTGGTGTACATCTCAACATGTTATAACCACCCGCCTTTGAAATCCCCGCCAGGCTCAGGGAGCAGGAGGGCTGGGAAGGAGGGTAGCTGCATGCGGTCAAGTAGTGTGACCCAGGGGCTCTAAGAATGATTCGGGGTACGGGCTATGTCTACTATGAGCTGCCATATCTTTAGACATAGGTACCAATCATTCTTTCCTTCCACGAATCTTGTCCCAGACCTAGAGGTTCCGGGTAAGCCGTTGACTTGACCCTCACGTCTGGAGATACCTTTGGGAGGAGACTCGATAATCACACTTACGCCGACAGTGTGATCTGACCACGAGGCGAGAGTTTCGGTTGGAATCTCTTGGTGGCAGCGTCGAGGCCTTGCGACGTTGGTCTGGTTATGGATCGAATTCACAGATCATACCCAGGTTGACTGTTTTAGGCAAAAAGGTTGTGGTTTATCTACAACGTTGGGATAGGTTTTCCTTGGTCAGCGAAAAGGAAACCCTGGGCAGCTCAAGATAAACTCATGCACAGGAGGGTGTAGCCGATCATTCTTGGGTCGACCCACCTTACCTTCGTGGCAACAGGAGTTTTGAGTTTCAGTTCTAATCAGAAATGGAGACCTCTGGAGTTCGAGGATGACGACCACGTCTTCTTACGGGTCTCACCTCGACGAGGTTTACGGAGATGTGGCCTGGGAGGCAAGTTATCTCCGAGGTTCAACGGACCTATCTAGGTCCTCAGCTGGGTAGGCGAGGTGGTTTACCGCTTGGCCCATCCACTTCAGTTGCACTAGGTGCACGACGTTTTCCACGTATCCCAACTGAGGAGATACGTGCTCGACCCCTTCGCATATCATCGACCATGAGGAGCTAGACGGTGGCGATGAGTGTCTTATACGGAGGTTCCTGTAGAGATCGAGGATCGACAGGAGCGAATCCTAGGAGTATGGTCGATTCCTCTGGTGCACTTTCTTTGGCAGCGCGGGAACCTCCAGGTGAGCACATGGGAGCGGGAGGCTCCGATGCGTGCTCAGTACCGCTTTGTTTCCCTAAGTTTGTGGTGAAGCTTTACGGGGACGTAAAGCCCTGTGGTGGGAGTAATGTAAAGACCCGTAAATTTCAAGGAAATTTTTTTCTTAAATTTATTTGGAATTTTTCAAGAGCGCAGCTTCTGACGGCACCTGATTCCGAGGCCCGGTGTGCCTGGAATCATGTTTCGAAGTTTGGCTCGGGTACGTTCAGTGAACGGACGAGCGGGTTTTTCTAACTTTTGAACCGGTGCCCGGAATCGAATTCTGAGGGCACCGATGAAATCGCAGCGCCGGGTTTTGCCTAGAAACGCCTCTTCCGGAGTTGCGTTTGCTCAGGTGTGGTTTTTTAAATTTTGGGACTTAAGGTTAAGAAATAAAATAAAGTTGTTACGACAACTTTATTTTTATTTCACTTGAAGCCACTTGAAAGCCACATTAAGCTGGTTAAGCTTAGTTGAAGCAGATAGGGTGCAACTGAAATATCCTATCCTCTTGATAGGATATTTGTGGGTGGGGCCCGCACGAGCCCCGCCGTTTCTTCCGCTAAGTAACGCACCCGCGAAAACCCGTCAAAGAAACTGAAAGTCAACTGACGCGGTTTCTTAGTTTCTTAACAGACCATTAAATTGGGCTGTTTCTTTCGTCCAATTAATTGGGCGGTTTCTTTGGTAAATTAATTCTTGTAATTAATTGTTCGTTTCTTTTTTTTTATCGTTGCTTGTGCGTTAATAAAATAAGATTACACTTATTTTATTTTGGGTGGAAGCTTGTGGCGTGGGGAGAATTTGGAGGAGAGCGTTCTTCTTCGGCGAAGAACGCGAAGAACGCCGGCCTCCGGCGAAGAACACCAAAACCGCGGAAATCAACGACGCTTCTTCCGCGACGTTTCTTCCGTGACGATCGTTCTTTTCCAAGCGACGTTCTCCCTTTGGACGCACCTCGACGACAACGGAATCAACGACGTTTCTCCGACGACGTTTCTTCCGCGACGATCGTCCTCTTTCGCGACGAACTCGCGAGTGACAACGCTTGAGGTAGGGGTTTTAAACCTTTTTAAAGTTGTTGATCTTTCCTTCGATCTTGAAGGTTCTTTTTTTTTGTCGGCCCTTGTTTCCGAATCTTTTTATTTATTTTTAAAAAGATTGTGATGGATTATCGTTCTAGAAAGGCCGATTGTTATCAATCTAATGCGAGGGGGGTCGGGCCGCACAAACACGGCCGAACCCCCCCCCCCTCCTTTATTCTTGTTGTTTCTTGCGGATGGAGCGAGATGGCGTGGTGCCGTCGCACCACACGGGAATCGTACGACAACTATTGAGCGGCGCCGTCGCGCCACGCTGTGGAACGAAATCAAACAAGATCGAGACGCCTTCGCGCCACGTCGAGAAGTCGATCAAGCACGCGACGTCGTCGCGCCGCGCCAAAGAGGCCACAGATTAAATTAATTTTATTTTGTTCTTGAGCGCAGATTGACGGGCGACGACAAACGAGGCCGCAAGTTAATTTTGAGGCATCCGCAGTGAAGGTCGGGTCCCGGGATGACCGTGGGCGCAGACGGGAAGCAAATCGGACCACCGGAGCGTCTCCGGTGGCCCGCGGAAGCCGGCGGCGGCGCGGGTCACCGGCGCGGCGGCGCCGGCGGCCGGAGGCGGCGACACCCCGCGGGTGTCTAGGGTGGCACCCCGCGGGTGTCCAGAGTGGCACCCCGCGGGTGTCCAGGGGGGCACCCCGCGGGTGCCGCGGGGTTGTCTGGCGACACCCCGCGGGTGTCCAGGGTGGCACCCCGCGGGTGCCGTGGGGTTGTCTGGCGACACCCCGCGGGTGCCGCGGGGTTGTCAGGCGGCACCCCGCGGGTGTCCAACGCGACACCCCGCGGGTGCCGCGGGGTTGTCAGGCGGCACCCCGCGGGTGTCCAGCGCGACACCCCGCGGGTGCCGCGGGGTTGTCAGGCGGCACCCCGCGGGTGTCCAGCGCGACACCCCGCGGGTGTCGCGGGGTTGTCAGGCGACACCCCGCGGGTGCCGCGGGGCTGTCAGGCGGCACCCCGCGGGTGTCCAGCGCGACACCCCGCGGTTGACGCGCCGTCTGTTGCGTTGAGACCCCTGTGATGAGGCGGACTTTTGTGACACTTCTTTGCGGGACCTTGTGATACTTGGAGTATCGACCAGTAGCTCGTGGAGCGGACCCTCCCGGAGACGAGCGTGCAGAGTACGGAGACCGTGTAGCCGGCTGAGACCTGCCGACTGCTTGACCGAATCGACTTGGAGTGAGTCGACTAGCCCAGTGGATGGAGCGCCCGGTATTTGGCGACAGACCCACGGCGGACGGAGCGCCCGGTAGTTGGCCGCAAACCCGCGGTACTCGACAGGAGGAGTACCTCTGTAGGCTATTGGGGGGAGCGCCCGGTATTTGGCGACAGACCCACAGCGGACGGAGCGCCCGGTAGTTGGCCGCAGACCCGCGGTACTCGACAGGAGGAGTACCTCAGCAGTCTTAGGTTAGTGAGCAGTACCTCGGAGTCGTGACAGGACCACTGTACACTCTAGAGACGGAGCTCCTCAGTAGTTACGGTTTCGATAATGAAAATCCTGGTTTGAGCTGAGTCAATGAATCTTTGCGTTTCCTCATGATTGAGATGGGTCGCTTGATAACTTAGGTATATGTATGGGCATATACCTGGGTGATGGTTATCCGTTGATTTCATGATTTTTGTGTATCCTTGTGATTGGATGGGTTACTTGATGACTTAGGTATATCTATGGGCATATACCTAATTAGAGTCTGATGTTACTTCGTGATTGCTGTCTTTACTTTGTGGATATCCATGTTGGATTTAGTGAGACCTTAAGGGTCTCGGGGTCCCTACTGAGTAGCTTATACTCACCCCTGCACGGGCTATGCCCGCACTTTGTTGTGTTGGTTGCAGACGACGGATAGCGCAGATCGCAGTTGAGGCTTGCGGAGCAGGTCGGTACCCGGAGGAGGACCACTGGGCGGACGTACCCGGAGTAGACGACAGGACCCGAGGAGTAGAGGAGCTATCTGTACCTACCCTTCAGGTAGGATCCGTGGTGGACGATCCAGGAGCTGAGCCATCTGTACCTACCCTTCAGGTAGGAATCGAGGAGGACGACCCAGGAGCCGCTTCGTTCTTCCAGCTGCTGTTTTTCCCTTTCGAGTTGTACTTTACAGTTGGGCTTGTATTTCCGGCCCTTTTACTTTTCTTCGCTTGTGTTTACTTTTCCGCTTGCTTACTCTGTGGTGTTTTTTTGCTTTTGTAATGGCAATGCCTTCCCAGTTATCGGGATTTACGCCATTGGTGCTAGTCGCCAGCCCCTGGCCTATGGAAGGCGGGCTTGGGGTAGTCACGGCACGGGCCCCGAGGTCGGGTCATGACACAACACCCCGTGGGTAACCTTGAAAAAAATCAATACAAATGACACCAATACACCATAAAAAATTCATATAAAAAGGAACTTCATCTCATTGATACAAGGAAACTTGGATGATCCATCATATACCACCATGTGCTAAATATTTCTATAATGATATCCCTTCACACAACAACCACCTCTACCAAGTACCACATGTATCACAAAGTATCGACACCACCTAATTATATTCAAGACCATGTACACTATAACCCTCATTAATTTGTGTATTATATATATAAAAATAACACGTGTTAGAACAATACTCATTAAGGGGTTATTATAAATATAAACTACTAGAAATCTGAACTTTCCCAACGCTTCTATACCAACGGTTTGTAAAAACCGTTGGTATAGGTTCCCTTTCCCAACGGTTTGGCCAAACCGTTGGGAAAGCCCACATTTTGGCCACCTTTACCAATGGTTTGGGCAAACTGTTGGGATAGGTATACCCTTTCCCAACGGTTTGGCCAAACCGTTGGGGAAAGTACACTTTGTGGACACCTTTCCCAATGGTTTTTCCAAACCGTTGGGAAAGGGTATACCTATCCCAACGGTTTGCCCAAACCGTTGGGAAAGGTCCCCCACAAACCAATCTCCCACCCAAAAACAAAATCTAGAATCAAAATCTATACCAACGGTTGTCAAAACCGTTGGTATAGACCTATACCAATGGTTGTGACAACCGTTGGTATAGATCCTTTGATTTTTTATCATTTCTTCTTACCCAGAACATTATATAAATCAAAATTGAAAATAATTATGAGAATACTTATATATATTTATGATAAGTCATTAAATGATAAACTAGAAGTCCTGGGATCAAATCCCAGCGAATGTTTTATTTTTTTGAAATACATATACCAACGGTTGCATAACCGTTGGTATAGATTTTCATATTAATTATACCAACGGTTTCCAAAACCATTGGGATAGGTCTATACCAACGGTTTTGGGAAAACTGTTGGTATATACCTATCCCAACGACTTACTTTGAAACGGTTCTCCAAACCATTGGTATAGGCTATACCAACGGTTTGGAGGCATATACCAACAGTTCTAAATCATTGGTATAGGTTAGTTTTCCAGTAGTGATACTCATTTGGATTCCATAAAAACAAAATGTAAATATGAAACAACCTGTCAACTCAAAACCAAAACAAAGGAATCACAAAGAAACCTAAATGTACTATATATCTTCTAAAATCAAGGAAACCATGAATGTGGTGGAAACAAAAAACCTCACCGATAGACTACACAAAGTATCATATATTACATGTATCTAGAAATATTCAAAGATTTGAAAACTCGATGAATACCAAAAGATATATCCTATAGATAAGTCGTATGAGAAAGGAAATAAGGATAAAAAGATTCTCTTCCACAAATAAATGTTACTAGAGATTCATTATGAAGTGGTATCAGTAAAATCAATATATATCCCAAAATATGAAAACTATATCACCTATGCCAGTTCCACATCAACCCACAATAGAATTAATAATGGTGGACTCATTCCTCACTAAAAAGAATATGTTGACAAGAGGGTAAATAACCTCTATAGAGGACCTACACACTAGTGTGTGTAATTTTCAATAATTGAGAGGGTTACCTCACCATTAGAGGAATAATAGGTCTTATTCCCATTGAGAGGGTTACTTACTTCACTAAACACAAGGATGAACAACAAGATAGAGACAATATACTTCTAGGAGAGTTCTCACCCAATAATTTCTCTAAACATCTAAACACACTTGTTATTATCTATCTACAACTATAAAAATAAAAATTTTCAAATTCCTAGAATATAAACTGAAATGATGGAAATATACATACTATCATGTTATATTTGAAAAAAACTAGAATAGAATAAACATACATCCAAAAATAGATATCAGGATAAATTATACAAAGAATATTATAATCATGCATATGAATGGAATGTTTTATAGGGTATATGATGTTTAGGGATTCTAGATAGAAAATTCATGTATTACCATTATCTAATCCATTTCATGTTTTTGATTACACAATATTTATTAAATAACATGGTGTGTAATATACTCAGGTAGGACAGTAATTCAATATCATCTTCTAATCCATCTCATGTATTTGAGTATATGTAATGTACTTAATGTAAATTTCATATAAAAGTACTCAAGCTTGAGGAATTTTCTATATGTATATATTGAGTTTCCTCAGCAGATGTACCCAAAGTATTCATGGATTATAGATTGTGCATTCACTATGTGGTTATATGGTGTATTAAATTTTTTTTCAAGCCACTCCGCTGGATATACATGGTGTGTGTGATGTTTCACATTATGTTTGATTATCAAGTGTTAACTTGGCATGTTTGTAGAGTATAATTCAAGGAACTCATTCCTAATATATATGTCATGTGATGTAGAGTCACATGATATTTGATATTTATAAAACCATGTAACCTAAGTACTATATTTCATGGACTGTATGGAACATACTCTATAGGATTACATAGTGTGTATTATAGAATATTGAATCTTTATCACATTCTCCTCTATGAAAAAACACCACCAAATCTTCCACTAGATGCAACATCAATGCCACCTAACATCAACCCCCTTAATATTCCCATCACACCTCACTAGAGAAATTACCACCCATATATCATCATATGATCCATTTTCATCTAATATTTCGTTGACCCTTTCCCAAAACACATCGCACCACCACTGACATATGCCCAAACTTGGGTATATTTTATAGCACTTCATTGTAACATCATAATACTATGATTAAATTAATTTGAGAAGAACATGATATTAATTTTATTTTAGTGTGGTTATTTGAATACCTAAACACTATAGAATGGGTTCTCAAATATATTATTATAAGAATTCAATAATTGGGAGAGAATAATGGAAACACCCCTGAAATTTAGAATATATTTACATTTTAAATAAATTTGATGCATTTGATAAATTTTTATACATGGAATACCAAAAATAAGTGAATAATGATTTTTTTAAATATATAATAAAATAATTATTTAAAAATTTTAGCGAAACTGATAAAATAAATGACTTCCTAAAAAGGGTTAAATTAACTTAAGGAAATAAAATTAATTCTAAACAGGGTATTTGAGCCAATTTTGTTGAATAATGAATGTTTGTTTAATTTATTACTTGATTGGGAAGATATATATAAACCTCATTGATAAAATTTAAGTGATAAATAATAAAATTAATTACAAAGATACATTGAATAGTCAAGTAATGATAATAAATATTATTTAAATAATTCTTGGCTAAACATAAATGTTTTATTTACAACAATTGTTTTATCTATATATTTATATATTTAATATAAATTTTTTGTTATTTTGGGAATTAAAACTATGGAAAAATATTTTTTATACCTTTATAAAAATGAATTACCATTCAAATATTTATTATCAACATGTTTTAAATGAAGATATAATAATTTGAAGGTAAAAATGGATATTTTTTAGAAAATTGTTTTTTATATGTGCAATATATTTTATACAAATGAATTAAATTAATAATATTTTTGAATTATTATAATGATAATTTTAGATAATATATCAAATAAAATAAATTATCATTCATCCAATGGTTGTTACTAGGAATGGGATGAGAATAAAATCATTTTTATGCATAAAAACACAATTTCTATAAAAAAATGTTTTACACATTTTGTCTATAGATATTAGAATTACTTTCTGACAACTCTAGGAATTAAATATTTTGAAATATATTATATTTTTGGAATCATAATAATCAATATTATGTAATAAATTCAACTTAATTTTTATCTATAGTAAATTGTTACTGTGGTAAAAATAGTTTCACCATGGCAAAGGTTAAGAGGGTTAACAGGGGTTAAACTAAGAGATAAGACTTAAATTATCACTAAAACATAAATAAATAAGATTTTTTGGGCGTATTTATAACTAAAATTATAATATATTCTAATATTTTTCCATTTTGTTCCACTTACCCATGGAAAGAACTTTATATTATTTTAATTTCAAGGGTATTTACATGGGTTTCATTCCCCTCACTTATAGAAGGGAACTAATTATTTTCACTTATCCACACCACTTGAGAACCTTATATTGATGAATATATACAGAAATTAATTCTCAAATAAATTAAACATGACCTATAGGTTCTTTTATTCCCAAAATACCCATTAAATATTATATAAGGGTTTTTTTACAAAGGAGAATATCTATAGAAAAGGTATATGTTCTTAATGTCCTTTTTAAGTTTATTTCTTCTTAAAACCAATAAAAATCACCATAAAATATTAAAATTACTATATTTTATATACTTATTTTTTAATTTTAATGGTAAAACCATAATTTATCTCATTTCTATCTATTGGTGTGTGAAAACGTCATTCATGAATTCATGCAGACTACCGCCTCCTTACAGAAATGTAAATCATTTTTCATCACCAACTATCAATGATGGTTATATTGATGTTTAAAATGAATATATATGATATTTATGATATAATTAAGTCTATTTAAATATAAATTATTATTTAACTTCCTTTATTTCAATTCATTAACAAATAAAAGCATCACCTGTGCAGATGTGCAGACTACCGCCTCTACGAAGTCATGTAATTCATTTTTAATCACTTACTTACATGGATTGTTATAAAAGTGTATTTAATTAACACATATTATATCTATTAAATTATTAATATTACATATATAATGAAATAATGACCATGGTAAAGGACCATAAATGCCAAACTGAATCTTGCATAGAAAATGGAATAACTAACACCCAAATATCAATTTTAATGACTAATTTTAATAAATGGTTAATTGGAAATTATAAGAAAATTATATGTAAAAATATAAGTATTAATATGGTTATTTAATAGATTTATAATATGTTTAAATTTATTATATAGGGTGTTAGAGTGTGTACAAATCCATTTGGGACTTGTGGTAAGGGTTTCCTCCATTTATTAGGATATGTTTTATATTCACAAACTTCTTTATTTTTTGTGGTGTATTTTCTACACATGAATATAATTTATTAAGATTTTTTTTTTAAAAATTATGAGTATTTAAAAATACATATAAGTTTATTTATATCATTAAGTTTTTATTCAAGTATTACCAAAGCTGTAAGGGTTAATCTTATAATCTCACTTTTTATCAAAATTTTTTATAATTTATTTAAATTAGGGGACATTGTATGTAATTTATCCTATAAACCATGTAAATTTTATTCTAATATGGTTATTTATAATTTTTTCAATTATTATTTCTATATTTCCCTTCTTTTGTACTCAAAAAGGGAAAAAATATTTTTTTAATGAAAAAACGACCTTATTCGTCCTATTTGGTTGTCTATATTTTTATTTCATGTCCTTGTTCTGTAAAATAGACCATTAATTTAATTATTTTAATTCCAACTAATTTTTAAATTCATATTAAAAAATACTTTAATTTATATCAATGACCTTAGTTTCATTTTTTTATTTAATATTTTATCTCTTCCTTATTCTAACCTTCATTTCTGGGTCATTTTCTTGAAAATGGTGAAATTTTTGGAAAAAAAGTTATTGTATGGATGGTGTATAGTTAGTAATAAACATGTGAAACATATAAAATTATAAAAGAGTATTTTTTCATAGTTTGTTCTTGGTTTCTAAACTATGTAGTCAAACCTTGGAAAACCATGAATCCTATCCAAGATTAAATATTTAGAATTTTTTGTTTCTCCCCTCAATTTTGACCCTATTTATTCACTAAATTTTTCCTATCACCCACCCATGGCTACCTCTCTCTCCTTTGGAGTTGATTCCAAGTGTATTTCATCTTAAATCGTTAAGTTAAACACATAAAATTTTCTGATTTCTTATCCTTTGGGTCTCTCCTCACCTGTAACTTAGTTTTTCCCATTCCCCAAAGACATGGTAGCCTAGTGGTTTTTGAATCCAATTTTTATAGAAGGGTTTTTTCTATTTATTAATTTTTCATTATTTGCTAAGATCTCACTTGGAATTGTTGGTAGTTTTCCATTAAAGGTGATTGCCTACCATGGTTTTGGTTTAATATTATTAGGTGGTTCTGTATGAATTCTTTTTTACATTATCTAAAGTTTCTTCCTATTCCTAAAAAAAATTAGATACGTATTATGCCATTATGTTATGTTTTGTAAATGAATTTATGAAGCTTTCATGATGACTTTGACTCTTGGCTGTTTACATATAAAATATGATATATTATTTTTAAAAATGGATTTTCTTGTAAATTGTTCATGTAAAAGTATAGTGACCAACTAGTGTGGTTAAAATAATCCTCACGGGAACCTTGGAAACTAGGTTGTAGAACATTGGTTGGATGAAATCCCTTTTACTAGCATGGTTAGTGATATATGTTTTTCTAACACATGTTAGATATAGAACATTATGTGGGATCATACTAGGATTGTTTCTCACATCCTGAATATTACTCTAGGTGTATATAGATCTTGTATTTTCTAATGGAGGTAGAAGTAATACCCCACTATAAGATGGTGGGTTCCCTCAAAAGATGGTTTGGGTCATGGAGATGTCACTATTATGGGTTGATGCCTGGTATCACATGGGGGGGGGGGGTAGGGGTATCTTTTTTTCTTTTTTTGGGTACTTTGATTATGGTTTTCTTGTATATTATATTGAACTATAAAATACCATCCCAAATATTTTTTTTCCATTTTTTATTTATATAAACTCACATTGTAAATTACTTTTTTCATTTTTTTATATTAATGGTTTTGTTTATATTATTATTAAAATGATATATTTCTTTTATAAATTTTTGGAAAATCGTTTCCAAGTATTATTTCTGGGATGAAAAGGAACATGTTCCATCACATGGAAATCAAAAATGCCCTTCGGGTCATCACGATCCAGCCTCAACACCTGATTCATGGGTGTCCCAGAGATAGTTCATGAAAAATGGTTTTAGGGATATTTATTTATGGTTTATGATAATTTGGGTGTCATGATAGACTAGAGATATGATGGTTAGGACTTAAGGATGGTGGGTGTGAAGGGGTGTCTGTCTAACTTTCTTATTTCTATACTCTTTGTTACAAGGGGATTTTGGGAATTAGGTGTTTGATTTTGGATTTGTTTCAACCATTTGAGTGGGATAACCATGTTAGTCATAGAATTTGAATTTGGATAGGCCCTAGAAATTATTTTAATCCTTATGTTTTCCCATTTTTATTTAATTATCCTTTAGGCAACTGTTTATATAAATTTTATAGATTTATTTCATTATTTAGCTCTTTTATGGATTTTCTCCATTTAATTGATTTCTGTAGCCTTTGTCTCCTCAAAAAATCCAATATAACTCTCTAAAGGGGGTAAAGGATAAATTTACATAGGCATAACCTATTATTGATCAAATATTGTTAGAGGAAGTCATGAGGGTTTTTCAGGCCATAGACCCAAGAGTGGGTCAGGTCCCACTCAAGTTAAAGTGGTGGGATAAAAATCCAAATAAAGTTTTTGATATATTTCATTAAAAGAATCAATATTTATAAGGGTGAAATGATCCTTAATAAGATTAAGAGTGTTTTGAAAATGTTTTAAGGATATTTTAGTTCTTTAAAACTCATAAACTCTTGAAGGTGAAATGTTCCACCTTCATGAGTTAAGGTCTTAATAGGCGATAGTGTAGTTGGATTGTTCAAGCCAAGAAGCTTGAGAATATCAAATAGAATGAAATAATTGAAATATTATCCTAATAGATATTTCAAAATAATATAGTGTTGGAAAAATATAGGGAGTTCCTAACCATATAACAAGGTGATCATTCTACTATAGATTGTATTAATTAGTTTTTTGAGATGTAATATTTTTCTCTTGAGGCAGTAGAAAATGACAGGTTTTAAGATATTGGGTTTAAAATGGCCCTTCATCCATATATTTGGTTATAATTTTTACTTCTATAACTCCCCATATATGAAGACGTGATAGGTCAAACCTTTATATTTTAAATTGACCATGAAGACGTGTCACATTTATTTTGGACTTCTTCTTTATCGAGTGAGAGTGAAACTGTACAATATGAAAAAAAAGAGGAAGTGGAATGAATCAAGAAAAACTAGTTGTAAGAGTTCTATAACCCATCCCAATTAGTCTCTTATATTACTCTGAAAATAATAAGTCCTACTTATCACTAGTATTGTAGGGATTATCATTATAATCCTACATATCTTGAAGAACCAATGAATTTTCACCAACATAGATTTATGGTGAATCTCTAGAGGTTATGGAAAGTTAATATTTTAAAAAAATTATACCGGGATCTACTATTTCTATAGGATCCCAGATATGGATAACCTAAGGCTAGTGGATATTAATCTTAGGGATATGAAGAAAAAATTGGATCTTCTCATGGGAAAATTCAACTGAGTGAAGAACATTAGACTAGTGGTCAGACTAAATCTCAGATATATAGTTGATAGCTTCATAGAAGATACGAGTATATTACTGAGTCTAAGTTAGGTCTAGCCACTGTGATAAGTACAGTTCTTATAACATCATCTTTGTAAGTTATTTTATTTAATATTGGTGCCTCTCACTCATTTGTTTCTATTTTAACTATTGATAAAGTAATCCTCAAAAAAACCTATCCCTTATGTTATGGAAATTTAAACTCCTTTATGAAATAAAAAAGAGTGTGGTCTATCATGTCCCTCATGTGTTATCAACCTATCTGATATTTTTATATCATGGGATTTACTTATCTTAGAAAATGATCCCTTGGATGTTATTTTGGGGAAATATTAGTTAATGGATTTCAAGAAATATATATATTTTTTATATAAAAGGGTTTTATTTACAACCTCTTATCGAAGGACCTTCAACTTCTAAGGCTAAGGGGATCATTTATCTAGCTGAGTGGGTACTCTACTTCTTGAAGTGTGTAGAATCTTGTGTTTGATTTCTTCCTTTTAGTGGAAATTAAGTGAGAGGAATCTAGGTAGTGTGTTACCTCATATGGTTCTTGATTTACCCAAAGTGTTTCTAGAGAAATTCTCAAGGTTTATACTAGAGATATATAAGGAGATATTTATTAACTAGGTTATAGTAATGGAACCCACTTCCCACTAATCTTACTTTATGGATCTAGTTGAAATAAGAGAGCTAAAAATTCATATGAATGATTTATAATCCATGGGTTTTATATGCCCAGCTGTGTCTCCGTGGGAGGCCCTAGTGTTATTAACCAAAAATTATAATGGGATACTATGAATCTGTATTTATTAAATTAATATAAATTAGTTGATGATAAAAAATAAATATTTAATGCCACATATTGATGATCTTATTGGCCAATTAAATGGGACACAATGGTTTTCTATGATTGAACTTTAGTTGGGGTACCACCAGATCAGTGTAAGAGAATATTACATCCCCAAAACAAAATTCGAATAATGGTATAAAAAATAGAAGTATATTGTGACACTATTTTGTTTGACCAATTACCCAGTGGTCCTCAAGGATTTTATAAATCAGCCGTTCCATCGGTACCATGAATAGTTTTAGTAGTTTTTTGAAGAATACATCATGGTTTATTCCAAGATCAAGGAGGATCATGGGAAATATTTGAGGGATTTTCTAGTAATTCTACAAGACCACATGAATTATGAGAAATTATCTAAATGTTATTTATATATAAAATAAGTGAAATTATTAGGGTAGGTTTTATATAAACAAGTAATTTATTTTGACTAATAAAAGGTGAAATTCAATATGTCTTTGGTGGATCTCAGTAATTTTATTGAAATTTAGAGCATACTAGGACTAAATGGTTACTACTGATAGTTTATCAGATACATTTAAATTATTTATTCACCTTTTATGACCCTAACCAAGAAGGGAATAAAATTATCTTACACCAAAAAATATGAATATTTATGTGATAGAATAAATAAGTGTCTAAATTTGATGTCATTTATGATACTTCCTAAAGATGGTAAGGGTTAACACGTATATTGGGATTATTTTGGTGTATGTATGGTTTTTTTCTTATTGAATAGAAAAAATGGCGTGTCTTATGGATATCATAATCTCTAGACACACAAGAGAAACTATCCCACCCACAACCTAGAATTGGTGACATTCATGCATTCATTGAAATATTTAGGGAGTTACCTATTTTGTAAGATGTTTACAATGTTTACCAATTTAAAATTTCTAGTATATATCATCTCATAGAGTGTCCTATCCCTTAGTAATATTCTATAAATACACTACCTTCATAATTTCGAATTTTGAATTATTTAAATTCCACATAAAAGTAATGTGGTTGTTGATGCTTTGATAAGAAATGTTCCATCTCAAGACATTAGGGAATCATGTGAGGAGTAGATCTTCATGATCCTTATGGAAGAGCTCTATTTTTTGAATTAATGGAACTATATAAATTCTTGTTTATATATAGAACTAGTTGATTCCATTACCTCATGAGTCTGTTTCTTAAGATCAGCTAGAGGATATATAATTTTGACATTATAGGGAAACCTAACATGGTGGGGAGACCCTCAGGGAATGGTCTCTTTCTCATGAAGGATCACTTTATTTCAGAGGAATATTTTTTTACCCTATTCAATTTAAAATAAATTAATGTAGGAATATAATTATTACTAATAGTTTTTACACCTCAGTACTTCCATGATATACTATAACATGAAGTAGTATTTCTAGAGGCCATGCATGTGGAGGGATATAAGTTGATTTTGTATCTTGATAAAACATTTGTTAGTAATTAAGGATAAAAAACTAAATCCATTCAAGTATACTTAATATCATACCCATTTAGACTTGGATGTGGGAAGAGGCATCCATTTTATTATTATTAGATTACATTTTACCCCTCATGGGTGGAATGCTTTCTAGGAAAAGTTCAACTGATTGAAAAAATCTACCCACCTTATACCAGTTAAGGAGTGAACGAAGGTGGATAAAATTGAATTTTTTTATATGAGATTATAAGGATATATGGTGTTCCTTTATCTATTGTATCAAATTTGAACCAAACATTATTTCATGAGTTTGTAATGGGTTCTAAGAGGTAATGGTAACTAAGGTGAAGTTCATTATGGTGTACCACCCCCAAATATATCAACAAACTAAACCCCCTAATCAGATATTGTACGATATTATTTGAGAGTGTATCCATGAATTTGGTGGTTTCTAGGACCACATATTAGACTTGTTGAGTTTTCCCACAACAACAACCACCATTATTCTATTCAGATGTCCCCATTTATGTCTCTCTATAGGAACCGTTTAGTTTACCTCTATTTTGGATAGTGGTGGGTGAAACCACTCTGGTAGGATCTAGCCTCATCCAAGAGATGACCAAAAATATATGCAGTATTACTCAATATCAAGTGTCATAACAGAGTAAAGAAAATTACTTTAGCAATCTTCTTTATCTTAGTTTGAAATTAAGGGTGGGATATATGGTTTTTTTGAGAGTATCTTCCTATTATGGCCATCAAAAGGTGAGAAAGCAGGGAAATATTTCCCTGAGATATATGGGTTCTTTTGATATTACCAAGTTGCTGGGCTAGGTAGTATATAGGTTAGATTTTTAATATCAGTTAATGGAAATGTAATGTTTTCTATGCTTTGTTTTTGATGAAATACCAACATGACCCTTTACATGCTGTTAACTAGGAAGATATTGACTTGGTGAAAGATGTATATACTACAAAGTGGAAAGTTTGAATCATTTAATCCAAAGATATGGTGCTTCATGGGAAATATATCAGATAGGGTTTTGTGTTTTTATAATGTTGGTTGGATTATCATGAAATATAGGAGTTAGAATCTCATATGAGGGAGTCAGGGATTTTTTTTGATTTAAGATCAAGCTTCATGTTGACTCGCTTAGGGAAAAAGTGTGATGGGGGAAACATCTATCACACCTACATCATTGCTTTATTATATTTTATGTATTATTTTATTATTTTGTTATTTTATCCTTAATTTATGATTATTTTTTGTTGAAAATGTTGAAATTTGGAAAAAATGGTTGATCACGTTGTTGGCACATCGTTAGTACTTACTCCGAAACAAACCATAAAACAATTTATAAATTGTAATAGAGACATTTCTCATGGTTAGATAATTGTATAAAAACCATGAAGTATAACCATGAAACTAATTTATAATTTTCCTAATGTCTCACATGGTTTATGTACAGTTTGTAAAATGATTTAAGCAAACCATGTGGACTTCACATGATTTTTAAAAAATAAATTTCCAATTTTCCCATAACTTGTTTTTAACCCACTTTATCTCCTAACTCACAGAAATCAATTTCCATCCCCTATCACACACCCAAGGATCTCTCCATATCCTTTGGATTTGATTCAAAGTGGTGATTATCTTAAACCATCAAGGTAAATAGCTAAAAATTATCTAATTCCTTCTCCTTTGGGTTTCTCCTCCCCTATTTTGTGGTTTTATCTTTTCCCAAAATCCTTGGAAGGATAAGTTTTTTTATAATAAATTTTCATGGTAAGGGTTTCAGTGTTTAGGAGTTTTAATTGCTTCTCTAAGGTGTTTTTTTTTTAATTTTGAGAGGGTTTATATCAAAGGATACTAGTTTTCATTAGTTTAAATTAATATTTCTAAGTGGCTCTATATTAATTTTTTTTAATTTTTTCAAAAGATTTTTTCAAATCCTAAAATAAATTTTTATTAAGTTATTGTTATATTATTTGATGTTTGGTAAAGGAATTTACAATCATTTCATGATAGGTGTTTCTCTTAGGTGTATATATTTGAAATGTGATCGTTTTATTTTCAAAAGTGGATTTTCATGTGAACAGTTGATTCAAAGTCATGATGAATGATTAGTGTGGTTGATATGAAACTCATGGGAATCTTGAAATATAGTTTATATAACCTTGGTGGGATGTTATGCCTTTCAATATCTTGTAAAGTGAAGTATGTTATTCTATGCACTGGCTAATTACATGATATTATTCCATTCTACTAGACTCTAGGTAAGTAAGACCTAGGTGACACTAACCATGGTAATGGTTAAGATTAATACCATGAGAATGTATTACATTTCTTTTAAAGTCTTACTTATTTTTTATTGTATCCTATACTAGTATATAACTGGTCACTTGTTTTCACTAAAAATACAAATGTTTACTTTCTTATTTATGTTCAAACTAACATGTTTTTATTTATCTCACAGGCTGGATACGGAACACCTAGTGTGATCCTATTGGGTAATTTCCTCACACTATACATACACCACTAGTTATATATAATTATTTTTCTATCTGATGTAGTGAGAAATAAGATACCATTTGGAGGTGGTGGGTTCCCTCTCTAGTTTTTTAGGTCATAGAGGTATGATGGTGGTGGTTTGAATGAATTTATCTCTATGTTATTTATGTTATTTTCTACAAAGATTTAATTACATGTTTCAATGTTTTTTCAAATAAAATATTATTCCTATTATTCCTAGAATTTTTTGTTTTAAAAAATTACCAAAAGAAACAGATGTTTTCTCTTATTTTTTTTAAAGAATATGTCTTATCATTTCGTAAAAGTATTTATCATCTATGTCAACATTATTTATATAATCCTATAATTTATTGAAGTTTTTCACTAATTATAATATCCAATTTATTTGTTTGGATAAATTATAATGAGGATATTTTAAGGATGATCTTTTGAAACTTCTTCCATTCCCATGGGATAATTAAGCTATAAAGAAATTTTTAATATTTTCATGATCATGTGGAAAACATTTTTATAGTTTTCATTATGTAATTTTTGGGCATGGAATTATATATCCTCTAATTAATTGGGTAAAATGTAATATACTATGTGATAATATGAAATAAAATATGGATTGGACCTAATCCACTATGGGTATTTTTCCACTATATTTATGGGAATGGGGAGTAAACCCAATCCAATATGGGACTCTTTCCACTATAATATGATTTTCTTGGTAGTGAACATGGACTAAAGAAATTATTTCCTATTCCTATATATATTCTATAAACATATATGTTATTCTTATTATATTATCTCATAGATCAAGATTTATTATTAATGATTATGTGAAATTATGATTTTTTTATTTTATTAGAATAAAACCTTATGCCATGACTTATGACTTATGGTATATGATTTATTAGGTATGTTTTGTATACTAAAATCATGTTCTCATACCCTTATGCTCACTTAATATTTTTGATTTATATCTTCCATGTTTACAATTACTAACTACATGTGATCACCCTTAATAATGTTTCCATTTAAATAGGTTATGAGGAATGGTATTGAGTAAGATTTCTTTAATAATGGTATTATGTTAATAAACAATTTTGGGGTGCTGGAGATATTTTTGTAAATAACTTAATTATATTTATATTATATAAAGAAACTATTACTTTACAGTTCTAGGGAATGTATTACTATGATATGTATTGAATATTCATATAAAATGATATGAAATTTATATATGAAATTCTTATGTAACCTGAGTTTAAATCATAGTAGGGTTTAATATTTTTTTTGAGATTAGTTCATGAGGAATGGGGGAGTAGAAATTATCAAATTTCATGAAGAATATGTTATATTGGGTAAACAAAAAGTCTCTTTGGTTGATAAGAATTTTTCCTAATTTAAGATATCTTAGGGATTAGTTTTCTTATCATATGATTTCTTACTCTGATTTTCAATGATTGAAACTTACCCTAAGATTTTTTGTTTTAGGAAATGGTAGAACCATGAGGAATCATTTGAATAATGAATGTGATAGAAAATTAAATAACTATCATCATGAGAAACACAATATAATGAATGCTTGTTTGAAAAATCATATGGGTATTCTCACCCAACACTCTAAATATTTAAATGGTAGAATGAATCATGTGGAACATCCTAATAAACAATGTGAGGAACAAATAACCATTTATGATTTTATAAGAAAACATCAACATTCCTTTATTGGGTCCTCTAATACATTTATTTCTGATCTATATATTAATTCTATTGAAAATATATTTTCTATTCTATAGCACTAATACTATGAGAAGGTTATTTTTTTGTGTATCACTTGAAAGGTTAAAATAATCTATGTGGGAATCTATCAAGAATATGAGGAAAGAGGAATAAATTGACTCCTTTAAATGAAATTATTTTAGGAAGTTATTTTTCAATAAGTATTTTTCTTTATATATTCACACTAAAATAGAGAGGGAATTACAAGAACTAAATCTGAAGGATGTTAAATCCATTAGTACCTATGATTAAAATTTCAGTATATATTTTTATGTATGTTTTTGGATTTATTAGAAATAATAAAAAAAAAATTGATTGATTATTTAGTGGGTTAAGAATATATATCTAAATTTCATTGGATATAAGATTCTTAGATAGTTATGAATAAATCCTTCAATGTGACCTTAGGGTAGAGATAGAGATTACATATTCTCATTATCATAACTATTATGGGGAAACATTAGAAATATATAATTTATGGGAAATTTAAAAATAAAAATAATAGAGGAATGAAATTTAATATTTATACATATAAAAAATTTAGAGATAAGAATGGAGGAAATTTCATTAATGGTATATGAACATTATTCAAGTGCGGAAAAAAGACCATCTTGAAAACAAATATCAAAGATACTTGATGAGGCTGATCAATGATTGGAAAAAAAGTCCAACAAAATATACCATCCATGCTTCAATGCTATAATTACAAGGTGAATGGACATTATTCCAACTAGTGGAGGAATCTAGCAGTTAATGACATCAATTAACATACAAAACATCCTAATATAATAGACCAATGGGAGGCAAAAGTAGCCAAAAATGATGATATGGACCACAAGAAAGAAGTGGTAAAAGTAAGACGTGTTATCCAATATAGAACTAAAAATTTATTATTGGATTCATGTTCTATATAAAATTTTATATCTAAAGAATTTTATAAGATTATCATATCACCACCTAAATAGTTATATATTGATTTATCAATAAAAACTATTAATGTTTTTTTTGATTTCATCTCATCTCTATATCTTATCTCTAATAGAAATTTGAGGGAATGCAATTCATAATTTTTTTATTCTCCCATTAATTAAATTTGAATTGATTTTTCACATGGATTGGATCTTTATGTATAGAACCTATATCAATCATCAAGGAATGGAAGTCACATTTTATATTTCAAATCAACTTATGATCATCTATTAGTCTGAGTATGAATATGCACTTTCAATGGAAATTGATTTCATTATATAGGTCTTAACACCTATTCATGAAGGGTATTTATCTAAATTTTTTTGGAATAAAATCAAAATTGAAGATATTTATATTGTTTTTTAATATTCTTATTTATTTATTTAAGATATTCTTATTATTCCCATGAATCATAAAGTTGAATTTTCAATAAAATTATTACCAATAGTTACACAAATTACAAAGAAAAATTATAGAATATACCTAAATGTGTTACAAGTATTGAAGAAAAACTTGAGGAGAATCTATTAAAGGGATTTATATTCCCTAGTGCATCTTTATGGGGTGCACCTTTTCTTTTTGTTAAGAATAAAGAAGGATCCATGAGTCTTTTCATTGATTATTAGGAAATAATAATATTACTATCAATAAAGAATAATATCCACGCTGTATTGATGACTTGTTTGATCAACTGGGAATAGATTATAACTATTTAAAGATTTTACTTTTACCTTAATATCATCAATTACAAATCAAAATGGAGGATATACCCAAAAAACCTTTCATACAAGGTAATTACACTATAGATTTTTATTTTTACAATTTGGACATATAAAATCCAAGATTACTTCAAGAATATAATTAGTAGGGTATTTAGAGATAGATTGATTAGTTTTTACTAGTATTTATAAAGTATATTCTCATATATTCTAATAGAATAAAAGATCAGGATGATCATTTGAGGATTGTGTTCAAGACTGTGAAGAAAGATCTATTTTACAAAAAAATTGAAAATCTTAATTTTAGATATATGAAGTATCATTTGTGGATCATATAATTATAAGCTAGGGTATATCAATGGATCCTTAAAATACATAAGTTATTAAAGAATGTAGTAGACTAACCATTGTGAAGAAAATTTATTATTTTCTATATTAGATGGATACTATTAAAACTTTTTGAGAAAAATACAATGTATATATTATCCACAAAAAAATTTTACATAGAAGGGAGATAGGTTCTTTGGATAGATAAATGTTATGAAAATTTCATGGAATTAATGTGAAGGTTAATTAGTGAGCCTATACATACACTACCACATAGTTCATAAGGGTTTGTGATATATAATGATGCATCAAATAATTG
The DNA here is from genome assembly GCA_963277665.1 of Viscum album. Taxonomy (NCBI): domain Eukaryota; kingdom Viridiplantae; phylum Streptophyta; class Magnoliopsida; order Santalales; family Viscaceae; genus Viscum; species Viscum album. The sequence goes on from OY728132.1 coordinate 826,935,171, forward strand.
ACTATATTACATTCTCATACATAATTACATGGTGGTATATTATGCCTCATGAAAATTGAATATTCATGAAATAAACTACCCAAATCATTATTTAAATCTAGAAATGATAATTTTTACATTAATAATAGAGATAAATTTACTTTTTGGTGAAAATTGATATATACATACTAATCATAAAATATATAAGTATATATTTGTTTTGAAAGAGTTCAATATGTTCCAATAAATATTGTATGAGTTTATTAAATATTATAGATTATTAAAACATTACCACCCTAGGATGTTGAATAATGTGTCTTATGTTATGAGTCATAATTATCATGTTATATTTTTAATGACGAGGATTAAGAAAGATCGAATAATTATGGATTTGTAGAAGATGGACCCTGAAATTAATAGGGGACAATATAAATCCAATATTTCTAAAATAAATGTTCAACCATCTATTTATGTAAATATTAAAGAGGTGTAGAAGTAAGATTCTAAGAAAAAAATGTCAATAATATTCTAGAGTTCAACATTTATCATGATGGGATAATAAGATTCAAGAACTAGATATGTGTCCCTTAAATATTAGAATTGAAGAAGAAACTATTGGATGAGGCACATGGATAATAACTCTCTATCCATCCTAGAAGTACAACAAAATATATAGATCTCAATTGACATTTCTGGTGGGGAAACATGAATAAGGATATCGTGGAGTATATATCTTGATTCCTGATATGTCAAAAATTTAAGGCAGAATTTCACAGATCTAAGTGGATGAGTAAATCGTTGCCCATACAAATATGGAAATGGTAAAAAACTATGTATTTTTTCATTCTACTTCCCAAGACATCTAAATGTTATATTTCCATTTGTTTTTTAGTAAACCACCTTACAAATTTAGTTCATTTCATTACTACAATGGAATATTTTTAGCATGAAAAACATGCTAGAATATACGTTAAGGATTTGGTCAGGTTGCATGTATTAAAACTCTAAATATTAATATACTATGATTTGAACATTAACTCAATGTTTTGGAGATGTCTTCATCAATAATTTAATATTGTTCTAAGATTTATCACTGCATATCATCATTAAAAACATGGTCAATTTGAGAGGACCATTAGAAACAAATAATATATAATGAGATATTATTATATGGATTTCAAAGGTTGTTTGGATCAACACCTTACTCTAGTAAATTTATTTTATTAACATATATTTTACTTATGAATTCATATTTATCAATATAAATCCATGTACAAAAATAAGTGCAAAACTTAATCATGATGAGATAAAGTTGGAGAAAAAAAAATATTGGGGCCTTAGGTAGATATTGAAATCATAGATAAGGTTAGAGAAATTCATCATTACATAAAAATAACAAATAGATGATGAAAACAATATGCTAAAAATTGATATAGAGATATAAAGTTTGAATCTTTTGATAAGGTATTACATCAAATATCTCCTTGAAATAAGGTTATATGTTTTCAAAATTAGGTGAAGTTAATCCCCATATTTATCAGACTTTATTAGATTATTTATTGTATTAGGATGGTGGATTATCACTTGGAGCTTCCACAGAACCTCTACCAAGTAAATAATGTGTTCTATTTATGTTCACTAAAGAAGTAAATATGTGATCCTTGATATGTTCTAAACTCAGATATTTTACAGTTGTAGAATGAACTTTCTTATGAAAAGAAACCAGTGGGGATTCTTAATCAATAAGATAAAGTGGTAAAGAACAAGACCACTCTCATGGATAATGTTTTGTGGAAAAACCATAAATTTTAGGAAGTTACATGTAAACCAAAACATGGAATGATATAGAAGTTTCTCCATTTTTTTTTCCATCAGATTAAAATTTTTTTGAGGGTAGAACTATTATAAGAGGGGTAGAATATAACTCTCATGGATCTTAGAATATATTTTCCTTAAAAAATAAATTAAATACATTAAACAGCTTGAAATGCATGAAACACTTAAAATAAGTGAATATTGATTTATTATAATATAAAATGAAATTAATATTTAAATATTTAAATAAATTTTATAAAATAAATTACTTCATAAAAGGTTCAGATTCTGTTATGTTAATATAATTAACTATAAAGAGACTATTTTGAACTATTTTTTTGAATAATTCATTTTTTTTAAATTTAACAATTTTTTAATTAAATACATATAAATTAATATTAAAATTAATTTAATAAATAAAAAATATATTTATAATATTAATTCAATAGTTATGTATTGATAATAATTATTAGTCTAATAATTTGTTTCTTAATTGAAATGTTTTTTACAAACATTGTGTTATTTATATATAGTTTTTTAATGAAAATTCATCTTATTTTTACTATCAAACTTATGGAATAGTTTTTTTTATAAATTTAGAAAAATTAATTATCATTCATATATTTATTATCAAATTTTTAGAAGTGAAGATAAAATCATTTAAGGTAAAGAGTGATATTTTTCAAAAAACTATTTTTATGTGCATAATGTACTTTATCATAACAAGTTAAATTAATTAATATTTATGAATTATTTCAATTAAATTTTTTTATAAAATATATTCCTCAAAATAAACTAATAATAATATAATGGTCATTAATATGAAATGAATGAGAATAAAATCATGTTTTGTTTTCAAAAACACATTTATTTAAAAATGTTTTTCCCATGTTTTCAATGCATATATTTGAATTAATTTTTGAATCCTATAGGAATTAAAAATTTTAAAATATATTCTATGTTTTTAATATGTAAAAACTATATTATATTATATATTCATATTATGTTTTATCCATAATGAGTAGTTATCACGATAAAAATAATGTCACAACGGTAAGAGTTTAAGACTTAACGAGGGAGTTAAATAATGACATAAGGCTTTAATTATCAATAAAACTTTCCTAAATATGATTTTTTTGAGTTTATTGAGTCCTTAAATTATCCTTTTTTTGGAAAATTCACCCACTCGGTGACACTTTTCCTTGAAATTTCTTTATATTATTTTAATTTTAAGGGTATTTACAATGGTACAACTCCCCACACTTATAAAACGACACCTCTTCTTCTCACTTCCACGCACCAATTAACCAACCAATATAGAACAATATCTACCAATATACATTTAGAAAAACCTTTTACAAGACATATAGGTTTGGGTATTCCCAAAAATATTCATACAAGAATCCTTAGTGTGTTTTATCAGAAGATGTAACCCAAGGAAGAGGTGTGTGTTCTAACCAACCATTTCAAGTTTCATTCTTATTAAACCCCTAAAAATATTATATAACCATGTTAATATTATGAAATTTGTATATTTATAATAATTAAATGTTTTTATGGTAATGATATAACTATGTTTTATTTTCTTTCCATCTAATGTAAAATAAAAGTGCCGCTCATGCATATATGTGGACTACCACCTCCATAGGTTAATGTAATCCATTTTCCATCACAAAAATTAAAGGATGATTATATAGATGGATTTAATGAATAAATATGAAATAAATGACATAATTATGATTCTATAAATTTAAATTATTATTTACCTACATTTATTTCTATCAATTAAAAAATTAAAGCATCACCTGTGTGAACATACAGACTAACTCCTTCACGAAGTCATGTAATTAATTTTTCATCACCACCATAATTTGATTATTATAAAAGTGTATATAATGAATACATATGATATTTATTACATGATAATGATTATATATATGATAAAACTAGGAAAAAGTTATAAGGACTAGAACCTTAAAACCAAAACATGCATTGAAAACAGAGTAGTTAACACCCAATTATTTATTTTAATAAATAATTGTTAATAAATGGGAAATTTGAAATCATAAGGAAATAAAATTTAAAAATATAAGTATGAATATTTTTATAATATGGATTTATAAAAATTCTACATTTATTATACATTTGATTAGAGTATTTATGAAGAATGAAGGTACTTGAGGTAAGGGATTCCTCATCTCAATTTACATTCATTGAGATATACTCTATATTCAACACATTATTTATTTTTTGTGGTGTATATACTTACCAAGAATGTAATATATGATTATTTTTTGGAAAATTATATGTATTTTAAAATCTAACAATTTTTATTTCTTTCAGTAGAGTTTGATGAAAATATTACGAAATTTGAAAGGGTTTATGTCACAATATCAATTTTTATCGCGGTTGTTTATGTTTCAATTTACATTGTAAGAAAATGTATGTTTATTATGTAAGAAACCCAATATATTTTTTTATACAAATGTTATTTATATTTTTTCTGGTATTTTTTAAATTTTGTCATATTTGGTAATCGAAGAACATAAATTTAATTTTTTCCAGAAAATGCAACCTTATTTATCATTTTTTGGTTGAGAAAATTTTTATTCCATGTAAATTTTTTAAAAATATTTCAAGAAGGTTAATTTCCATACTTAAATGATTTTTTTATTCATTTTCAACTACATTTTATTTATTTTTTATAGTTTAGAAAGGAAAAATTATTGCCTTGGACCCAGTTTAATAGTAAGTAATCAAAACCGCTTGGTCACAATCCCTCAAGCATGCATCCCCACGCACCATAGGTTGCTAAATAGTAGATAGGGTCCATGGTGGTATAATGGGGAGATGATACCATAATAATAAAATTAGAACATCAGTTAGATAACAAGAAAATAATAGAATAATAACAGTGACAAATGAACAATGAAAGTAAATCATCGAGATATTAATATTACATCAATCAAAAACTGGAACCATATATAAATGATGAGTATGTAATGGAACTATAAAAAAATTAAGAATACATACATACATGTACATAAAAAGATAAAAAAAATACCCAAAATAATGTATAATAGCATTATGATACAAGGATTTCTCTCTTGCTCTCATACTCCCAAGCTATAGTAAGTCAAGTATCCAAGACTGGGCACTTGCAATTATCCTTACCTTCAACCATGAATTATTTCTGGGTGCCACACTGTGGCCCGAATAGGGTGTTAGATATACTCTATAGGCCATGACAAATGAAATCTATAAAAATATAGTCTATTCATATTAAAGAATTTTTTTTCAAATATAAATATATGAAGTTTAATAATATGCATGAAATAACAATTACATTGTGATTTGACTCCCCATGGGATCCCCAAAAGACCATAACTTCTTAGACTCATACTAGTAATTTCTAACAAGTGACCTATAAGAGGTTAGGTTTTATTATATATAACAATGTGTATCAGTTTAATTAATCATAAAATATGACCCATGGAGAAACTAGGGTGTCCAAGTTATAATAACAATATTGCATGATCCAAGAAGAATCAAGGAATCCTTAAACATTGAATGTAGAGTAAGATCACAATACATAAACCGTAAAGCCTATCCCCAAGGGTCTAAGTGTAATATAATGTGTACACCCAATTAATTCCACTAGAATAATGTCTAACTGATTCCATGGATCATGTTTGATATAAATCTCAGTATATGAATGATTGGGTCCTGAGGGGAGAATCCAAGGTTCCCCTTGTCTGAAGAATTTAGCTAAATCCATGGATTATATCTAAGGCATTATAATATCCTAAAATAGATTCAATTTAATCAATGGTCCTACACCAATGAATTCACTTGTAATAATATATTTTCTAGTTTCAAAGGTGGGTATCTCCCTTGTAAATAAGCCTAATAAATTAGGGTGGCATCCTATGAGTGCTTAAGAAATTCCCTCAGGAATCCGAGGTTGGATAAAGTTTGAGCACTCCTATAAATATAAAAATCCCCATAGAAGAAAAAGGAACCTTTTATTTAATAAACTAACCAATTCCATATAATAACCATTCCAATTCAATCACTTTATATAATTCAAGTCCATACCTTTTCATTCAATACTGAAAAAGTATATAGAAGGTTCCATAACATTAATCCTTTGATATTAATATAAGAAATGCTAATATAAACATTTATTCCCATTTACAAAGTGTTTATTCAACCACATAAATTTATTAAATCATTAAGGAGGTCAAACTATTTTTTTTTAGTTATTAATATGAAAAGGTCCCAATTGGCATAAGTATGGAAACCCAAGGGGTGGATCATGTTGAGGTCCTTGACCTCTATCAATAATAAGAGGGTCTAATAGGGCATTGATGATTCAAATTAAACAAAAAATTTAAGCTAAATATATTTTAGGGTCAAAGCATGGGTGAAACCAACAGATTCCACAACAACGACAATTATACATCAACTAGACTTGAGCGGAAAGTAATAGAACACCTACCTTATGGAGTTAGATAAAAACTTTTCCAATATTGACCCTTGGTTTGGCCTAAATCAGAAGAAAATAGTAGAATATAAAATACCATAAAATAGGGTATATTATCTCACCCAAAAATATCACCAAATATGGTAAGATAATATGTGAAAGTAAGGGGTTTGATTGAATTACATACCAAGAGGAATAAAATTAGGCAAACGATGGAAATATCAAAGTCTAGATGGGAGAGATACATAATGGCTTGGCTTTAGGCATGGCATGAGCTTCAACAGGAGAAGGGGGTTTTGTGCATAGAAAGTAGAGAAAAGAAGGGTGAGTGTTTTAAAATAAGTAAGGGGAAAATTTAAATTCACACTACATTAAGAGCACACATGATTGTCCAATATGAGTGCCAACCATATGATACTCCACTATCCAAAGGAACCTGTCGTATGGATATACCACATAGTTGGGGAAAATCATGTTCCGTATATGTAGGATAACTCCATAAGTATCACTAAGGGTGTAGTCTAGGTGCATGATTTTCCAAATCATGCACATCTTTTGAGAATCCCATCTATAACATGTCTTTAGTTTTTCATATAGCCATGAAAATTCCCTCACATGGTTTGAAAAACCATTCTATCTTGTATTTGCGATGCATGGTTGATCCATACAGATATTACTAACAATTCACCCACCCTGAGCCTCATAAAACTTTTCTAAACTTGAAGCTCTAAGAACTGAATAAACCCAAGACACTTTTGAAGCCTCCTTAAACTCTCATGAACATTTATAGAGGAAAACCATTGATTAAAACTAAAAATTTACCTATTCATAACTCAAAATAAAAAAGGGTGTTAGAACCTCCCCCACAAAATACAACTCATCCCAAATTTTCCCTATTGAGGGTAATAAGGAACTATCAGAGAAGGGATCATTCCACTAGGAATGTATATTAGCCTCTATATTCCATGTATTGTTCTTTACACGATCATGATACCAAAACACCCAAATTAAATGAACTAAACTACCTCAAAGAGCCTTTATACTCTAGTTATTGATATAAATATGACATTCCTTAAATTACACATCTACCTCTAACTCAACAACATCAAGTAGAAAGATGTAAGACATGTCTGTATAGTAACACCATAGGTGAGAAAAATAAAACACATCATGCATATACCTGCATCTTTCTTATAGTTCTATCTAATAATCAAATGATCCGACCATCTCCAAAACCTCAAAAGGTCTAACTAAATGTAGAGACAACATACATTTCCACCAAAAATATTAATTACCTATACCAGTCGATACACATAAGAAGAAATGAGCCCCAAACTCAAACTCCAGAGGTCATAAATGATGATTGTCAAAGGGATTCTTTTGATAATGACATATAGCCATTCTATTCGTAATTATTTGAACCTTCTCTAAAGTGTATTGAATGAGATAAGTTCCTAATGGTGCTGCCTCCCAAGACTCTAACCAGCATAGAGGTGATCTGCATTGGCTACCATATAAGGCCTTATAAGGATCCATATATATAGTAACCTAAAAGTTTTTTTATCATCAATGATACACTATTATAGAGGGTCCTTGACTAAAAAATATCCCTTAGGAGTAAACCTTCAGAAACAGATAGCTTCCTTATCTTCACTCTTTCGATGAGTGAAGAGGTAACTACCAAATCTGTATGGATAGGCTATTTGTGATTATCATAGACCTATAAGTCAATATAAAAAATAGGGTAATCAATATCTACTCAATATTGGTGTCATAAAATACCTGTGTTTATGTCCTTTGGTTGAAATCATACACTACATAATTTCCCAAACTAGATTTATAGACAAGATAAAAATCAGTGTAATATAGGTATTAAACCCACATCCAATTCCTAAGGTTCATGTCACATTGTGAAATGATATATTTTAGGATTTTTTGGTCAGTATACACCAAAAAACACTCTATAATAAAACAATTCCTCAAAAAATGAAAGGTATGAACCAAAAATATGGGATCTATATCATGCATCAGGTAATTATACATGAGTGGCCTTAATTGATGATACCTGTAAACCATGAATCTATATCCCTAAATTATAATCTCTCTTAGGAAGATACTTTATGCATTATAATAAATTGTATAGATTCTACCAGGCTTTGGTAGAATATGGATTGGTTCTAAAGTCTGTCTCACTTTCATCTCCATAAAGGCATAGGCTTCTGACCATATAAACATTACACCCATCTTCACCATTCCCTTGATTGGGTATATTAATAAGGAAAAGTATTGAATAAATAAAAAAATATACATCTATCCCCAAGAAACTATGGATGTCAAAAAAAATCATAGGATACTCCAAAGAGACCATGGATAACAACTTCTCTCAGTCAATATATAAATTTTTCTATGAAATTATGTGACCTAGAAAGTACACTTGATTGATCCAAAAGATTCCTTTAGAGATTTTAGAAAATAGATGATTCTATCTTATAGTATTAAAAATGATCTCAATATTTTTTACATGGTTGTTTTAAGTATGAGAATACACCAAGATATCATCCATGAAGACTACCAGAAGAGAATCCAAATTCTGGTGGAAATCCTGATTCATCAAAGCGAGGGAAACTTCAAGAGTATTCATAAAAAAATTAAATATAAAGATACTCATAAAGAATATAGTTTATATAAAACCTTGATAAACATATTAAACATAAGATGTTTCAACCGAAATTAATCAATGAAAATCATGAGAGTTACATAAACCTTCTTAAAAAAAGGATTGGTAAACACCAAGGTGAAGTACTCAGCTATATAAAACAATTTTCTTCCAAATCCTTTAGCTTCTTATTAACCTCAATTAACTTGGTAGTAGTTGTTATGTGGGGATGAATGGATACCAGTTCTACTCCTATAACTAGCTTGATATTAAAATATACCTCTCTCTCAAATGGTAGTCCAAAAAAATTATCTAGTGAAACATCCAAAAAAATATATACAATAGGAGGGAAATCATCCTGATGTGTTCCCTAATCATCAATATAATGGATAGTAATTTTCACTTGTCCCACTACCCAAACCATGATGCTCTGGTCTATCTCTACTTTACTAGACATCTCATTCACCCTTTTAATGACAAATATCACCCTTTGGTGATGAAAATGATAACATGTAGTGACAATAGTCTATATAAGATTAACAAGGGACAAAATGAACCATCCCATGAATAACATAAAAGAACATAATATCAAGGAAAAATAGGCCCTATAAGAAACAATTTCCACCCACCTCAAGAAGTAATTCCTTACACTGAAATATACTCTCCAATTATATCCCGAGTAGAGTATTAAGTTTCATCATGCCACATAATTACTAAATCTAAAGAACATGGATTTAAAAAATGGCCATGTATATAAAATAATGTGAAACACCTATATCAAAAGGAGAAGATACTAAAAAATAGGCTACTAAGATTGTACATATAACCATAGATTCTATGAAACCCTTTTCTTTAGGTAGATTCTACACTTCACACATCATGTCTGATCCAAGACTCTGATATGAAACCTAAATACCTAGATTAAGTCCAATCATATACCACTGTGTATCAAATACCTTTCCTCCATGACCACATCCTTCTACTTGGCCTATCCAGCTAGTGGTAGTCCAACTTCTGACTTGACATAGAGCTATTGATCCTACTCTAGATGATGCAATCAGAGTAGATATTATCTCACTAGAAACATATGGTAATATATAAAAAAATCTTATGAATATGAAACAATCATCATAAATATTGTAACTAAACTAGGTCTTGGTCACACTGAGGCTTTATATGATTGTATCACTCACATTGATGGAATATAACATAACTATTAGTGAAGATAATTTTCATACCAATACTCTTTTGGGAACCCTATATAACGTTTCTTGTTGCTGGTCAAACTATTACCCTTCATCCGTACTAAACTATTGATCCTGATACTTTCTTATTCTCTCAAATTCCACTCATTGATAATGGATTGATTCCATAATTACTAAGAAAGTAGTCAATACAAAAACATTTACCTAAGAATTGATGGAATTCCTAAGACCATCCTCAAAACATCATGCTCTTTAAATCACACAAGTGTTGAAGGAAAGTGAAAAATGATAATGGCTGTCAAAGGGATATAAATAATCCAAAACTAAAAGGTATCAATGCTATAATGTAGTAAATCCATTTTTCTATCCACTCTTAGTATCTCCAAAAAGAAATGGTTGTAGAGGGAATCCTGAAAATCCCTCTTGACTATATCCCAATATTGGTCTTTCTGAGTAATAATGTCCCACCAAATCTTGGCAGAACCATGATTTATATAAGAATTTATCTTAACCATACACTATGGAGGTTTCTCCTAGTGCTAAAAGAAATATAGAATGACCTCAATCTATGTCTCAGTATCCTGTGGGCTTCCATCACCTCAAAATTTGGATAGATGCTATCACTAAAACTCACTCATGCATTCTTCCATAGTAGATAAATGCTACATAACTACTTGAATAGACTATATAAACTAGAGGAAACCTAATAAAAACTGATCATAAATAGGCAAGTCAGGTCTAACTGGTGGTTCCATAGGTTATGGTGGCCCTACTAGAGGGTTATTTCCCACCACTTTAGGAACATGGTCATCACCACCTTCCTAGAAGCTAAATTGAGGACATAATGGTGGCATAACTCTAAAATTTACAAGTACATTCCTTAGATAAGATTTAATAGTGATAGGGTTTTCTATGATAAGAATTGGATAGGTTCAATCGTTCCTATATAAGATCCACACCCTTCTAAATACTCGTAAATATAGGTCTGTGCATCATATAAAACCTCAATGAAAATATAGGGATATATCTTACTTCCCACTACTAAGGTCTGGTATGGGTCAATTTATCTATTTTACATCAGGGTTTATAATATACAGTGTGTCAATTGACTATTATAGAGACAAAATCCATTTATGTTTCCATTGGAATCAAAATTTAACTACAACTATATTGATTTAAATTTATAACTCAATTGTTCTTAAATATAACATTATATATATATATATATCCATGCTAAGTAAGATACATCTATAATTTAAAAATTAAAAAGTACTATGCTTTAAATATTGAAAATTGTTCTGCATGTAACTATAATAAAGTTTTAATATTTTTCAATTAGATGGATCACAATCCCAAATTTATAAAGTATTAGAAACCAACTAATATTTCATCTCATGTAACCGATGGTTTATAACACAAACTCAATAAAATTGGCTAATGAAGTTGTTATCATCACACTATATGGGAAAAAGAATTTAGGTTTATTTATAAAATTTATTTATTACAATTATTTTATCTCTATAAGAATCATTAGCATAACCTCAAATGTAACTATCATAGAACATGGAATATGCAGCAAACAATGCATGATGTATGTAAACATTACGTGGTATAATTAATGACATTTAAATATTCACTTTTATTTAATGATTAATGAGACACTACCTCCTTTACATATCAGGACAAGGGTATAATAGAACCGTATAATAGTAATGATCAATACCACTCCTCATGTGCATCACCCAACAATGAAATTAGTATAACTATAATAGACATAATCCAGAACATAATTCCTATCCCAGACAATTTGGATATTTCCTTGTTTGTGGGTCAGATACTCCCAGGTAGAGTCTCATTACTAAATTTTTATGCATCATATTCTACTATCTAAAAACAAAAACATTAAGAAAAAAGGGAAAAAAATGGAATCTTTAATCCCAATTTGTATCATCCCAGACTTGGTTCACTCATAAGTAACAGAGCCTGGTTGGTCACAAGGCCTCAAGAATGAATTCCCGTAGTCAAGAGGATGCTGACTACCAGTGAGGGTTCATAGTGGTTTCTTGGGGAGTCTATACCCTCATAATTATAGTATCATAATAGTGATATAATGAATAAATAGTAGAAGCATAATAATGAAAACTTTGAAATGAGGGAAAATCATCTTGATAATAATATTACTTCAATAAAATTATAAAACCATATAAAAATGATAAGTATGTCATACAGCTGGGAAAAATGAAAGAATATATATGTTCATGTACATAAAAAGAGAAAAAATTCCATGAAGGTTATCAAATATCATGAAGAGCCAAGGCTTGATCTTGCGCTCCCATGCTCCCATGATATAGTCAGTAAAGCATCAAAGATCATGTGATTTCTTTTGTCCCTAATTGCATCCATATAGTATGTCTAGGTACAAAATAGTGGCATAAAAATGTGTGATATTTAATTGGTAGGCCACCACCAATGACATCTATAAAAATACATTTCATGAATATTAAGGTAGAAGTGTGTAGATATAAACATAGTTAGTGGAATAACATGGATAAAATATTAATCACATTAGTCTTAAACTCTTTATGGGTTGTATGGTTGACCGTACCCACTTCAGCTCATATCAGTAATGACTGACAAGTGACTTCAAATTTGTTAGAATATAGAATCTATAACCAAAGTTTACTAGTTTAAGTAATAATAAAATAAGACCCTAGGAGAAACCATGATGTTTAGGTTATAATAATAGTAATGTCAGATCCAATAGGAATTAAGGTGTACTGAACCTTAGATGGTTGAGCTATCTCATAGTACATAAACCATGCATCATATCTGTAAGGGTCTAAGTGTAATCCAAGGTGTAAACTGGATTCATTAAACTAGAATAATTTATAACCAAGTCAATGGATCATGTCTATTGTAAATATTTGGATAAGTATGTCTAGAGATCGAGGGGGGAATCTAAGGCCCCTATAATCTAAATATATCATCTGAATCTAAGTAGTGTACCTGAGGAATTATAATATCTAGAAAAATAATCATGAGAATCATTAGTACTACACCATGGAATTCATTTATAATAAGATATTGAAAAATTCCATGGTGGGTATATTCCTTGGAAACCTACCCAATGAATCGGGGTGGTGTCCTCTAAGTTCTCAATAAATTACCCCAAGAATCCAAATTTGGATCAAGTCTTACCACTAATACAATAATAATAATGTCCATAAAAGGAATATGCAACTTATTTTTAATTAAATAACCAAGTCCATGTATTAACCATTCCAATTAATTCGCTTTATATAATTCTACTTTGGACATTTTCATTCAATAATGAAAAAGTCTATATAAGGTTTCATTCCATTAATCATTTGATTCCAATATAATAAGTTCCAAGAAAAACATGATTTCCTATTTTCAAAGTGTTAATTCATCAAATTAAATTAATTAAATAGGTAAGCCAGTATAACCAAACACACCAATGGGAGTTTTAGTTATTAAAATAAAAAGGTTCACATCATAATATGTATGGTAGACCCAAGGAGTGTCTCATATTGAGGTCCTCAACATCCAACTTTAATAATAGGGTCTTATAGGGATTTTTATTTCAAATTAAACAACTAATTTGTGGAAAATTGATTTTAGGTTCAAAGTGAGAGTGAAATTAGCACACGGTACACCAACAATAATTATAAATCAATGAGACATGAGTTAAATTTCATAGACCACCTATCTTATGGTGTTAGATGAACACTCTTCTAGTATTGGCCCTTGATTTGGCATAAATTAGAAGAAAATAGAAGTATAAAAAACATGAAAATAGGGCATATTATCTTTCACAAAAAATAGAGCCTAATTTGGTGAGATAAATCATGAAATAAAGTAATTTTAATGAATTACTTATTGAGAGGAATCTAATGAGATAAATGGTTACTTGACTAGAGTATGGATATAAGAGATACATCAAATTATAGATTTAGGGGTGGGAGGAGATTCAACAGAAGGAGGTGTTGTTCATGGTGATGGGAGGAAAGTAGGGTGTGTGCTTTAAAATAATCAAGTTAAAAAAATTTAAACTCACCCTACATTAAGAGGTCACATGGGTTGGTTGCACGATTTCCCAAAACATGCGCCAACTGTGTGACAAGAACATTCCAAAGGCACCCCTCACATGGCTACCCTTAATAGTTTGGAAAAACATTCTATAACCATTTGGGGTCACTGCCTAAGTGTAACTAAGGCTTTATTCTTGGGTAATGGTTTTCTAAACCATGTGTTGCTGTGTGAATCCCCTCTACAACATGTCTACATTTTTTCTCAAGGAAATACGACTTCCCTCACACGATTTTTCAAACTGTGCTCCCTTGTATATGGGCCACATGGTTACAACTAAACATTCACCAACCATGTTACTCATACTAGTTCTCTAAATATGGAGCTTTGGGATCTGAATTTAAAATCCTAATATTTTAAAAATAAATTCTATAACATACAAGATACACAACACTAAGCTTCAATGAACAATGAAACATTATTATTTAAACATGACAGTTATATAATATTCATAAAATTTGTGGACATAAATTTGAAAAAACAATTTATGAAATGAATATAAAAATACTACTCAACATAAATTTATTGAAAAATTCTTTGAAAATAATTACTTAGTTTTTAGAAGAGTAATTTTATTCTTAAAAAATATATTTTCATCAAAAATGTTTTTAATTTCATTCTTATATAATTAATTATGATGCATTTATAAATTTTATTTAACAAAATTATCTTAATTTTTTAAATCATCATATCAAAATTATCTTATGGTGAACTTTTTATAACTTTTAGAAAAGTTTGTTTTTCAATGAATAGTGAAAAATACAGTTTTTTTTGAAAATGATATTTTTCAATTATTTAAAAATTAAAATTCGATTTTAGATTAGTTCAAAAAAATATTAGTTCATTTTTATTTAAAATAATTCAGTAATTTTTATTTAATTTTATTTTATACTTGAATTTAGCATAAAAATACTATATATTTAAAAGGACATTTTTCTGGAAAACTGTTATTCAATGCGTTTCACAGATTTACTTTTAAATTAATTTCTAAAAGTTCAATGTTTTAAATTTTTAAAAATTAATTAAATATTTTTAATCTTTATTTTCAAATTTCGTAAGAATTTCCATTTTATTTTTGGTCAATATGAATAATAACTTTAGTAATTTTTGTTACCACACTAAAAGGTAAATCCGGTATTAAAAGTTAAAAATAAAATTATAAGAAATATAAAATGACAGTAACAATTCCTAAATATTATTTTATGAGTAAATTTCATCCAAAACAATTCAATATTCAATTATATGTGATTTTTAGGTAATTTGAATGAGATTATGATGCTTATAATATTTTATTCCAAGAAAAGTCAAAAACACCACACTCTTGTTTTAATGACTATAATATTTAAAATATATGGTTATAAAAAGGATATGTTTGACTAAATATATTATTTTTGAAATATAAAATATATATTTTCATCATGATAATTTATTTTTAAATATTATTTAATATATAATTACATTAATTTATTTCACAATGCTGATGCAATAATTATTTAATTAATGAAAAAATAAAATAAATGATATTGAAAATATAAAAATTATTATAAATGTGATAATTAATGAAATCAAAGAATTATATATATAACCATGAAATGTTGGTTATGTTTTAAAATAAATGTTTCTTATTCTATTTTCTTATATTGAGGTAATTAAAGTTAATGTAATGAATAATTCTAAAAACTCACATTATTGAAATTTTATTGTAAATAATATTTTATTCAATTATATAAAATTATTAAAAATTTTATGTTCATCCAACTGATTATAATAGAAAATATAATATCAACCATGGTTAATTTATGGAATTTTTTCCATTTATAGTAACTATATTTAGCACCAAAGAGTAAACACCCTTGTTGTCATGGGTACTTTTAAGAGGGTAAATGAGGGGTTAAAACCAAAAGATAAGGATAAAAAAATATTCAAAACTTATTTATTTTTTATTTTACTATATTATTTTGGACCCTAATGACACTATATTCAAAAAAAATGATTGGGGATCCATTTTTAATTGATTATTAAATTATATTAATATAAAATTTGGATAAATTCTCAGAGTGCCCCACCCCTCTCTTATAAAAGGGAACCTCTTCATATCATTCCTCTAAATTTGAAAAAACAATTGGTTCTGCCAATCCCTACCATAATATATTCCTAGAATACCTCTATTCATTCTATTAGAATTATATTTTTTATAATACTAATATTAGAGGCCTTAATGTGTTTAGAAAATGAGGTTTTCCAATGAATATGTATAGTTTTCAACTACATGATTTAGTTTTTTTTTTATTCCACCTCATTAAAATGTTATTAAACCACGATAAAATAATAAAAAAATATCATAAATATATTGATATTTTATTATGTTAATATCATAACCTATATCCATCTCTAAAATCCATCAAATGGAAGGGGAATTCACTACTTTTTTGTACGGTGGACTACCGCCTCATGAACCGATGTAATTCATTTTCCATCACCATTTTTTTCTAGAATGACTTTAATGATTTAATTAATTTCTATATATTATATTAATGAAATATTTATAATTATAAAAATATAATATATCATTTTCCTTATGACAATCCCATGCACTAAAAAATGATAACCTTGTTCGTGCATACGTGTAAATTTCCACCTCTATGAAGAAATGTGATTCATTTTTCATCACCACATCACATGGGTGATATATATAATTATATTTAAATAAGTAATATTATAAATATTTTATTATGATAATTATCAAATGGAAAAATAATACTTACCTTTTTTCCATAATTATTGTTGAAAAATGTAAATGTTACTCATGCGTATGTATGACCTACCGCCTACATGATTGTAACATAGTTCATTTTTCATAACCATATTTAATGTTTGGAATTAAAATTAAAATTTATGTATAAAAATAATAATTATAAATAAATTATTTTTCTATAGATGATGGAATAATGACCTATTTTACCACATTCAACCTACCGATGTGATTGTGGACTTCTGTACCAAATATCACTGAAGCATCTGACGTTAACCTAAACAATTAACTAAATGATATAACATGATAATACGTGATATAAAAGTAATAATAAAATTTAAATGTTTTATAATAAATTAAATAGTTAACCTTTATTATTATTTGGGAATAAAAATAATTAATGTGATGAGTCATACTCAAGGTAAGGGTTCTTCATCTTAATTTTGTTTTGTTGAGACATATTTTATGTTACACACCTATTTATGTTAATGAGGTGTAAATATCAAATATTTGATATATGAAATATTTAATATCTTTTTTTCATGATATTAATGCTTAATTTGAAGTTATTATTTCATGGGTAATATGATTCTAAAGTTACCAATGTGGTAAAAGTTTATTTCATAATCTTATTATTATTCAAGATTGTTTTTGTTTAAGTCATTTTTTAGAATATTTCAATTTAATTTCCATTTTTTCTAAAAAAATCAATATAATTTTTAATATTATCCTATAATTTTTTGAAATAATTTTTACCCATGTTTTAGTTTTTACAAAACATTTTGATATAAAAAGTTTTTTCATTTTCCAAATTAGGTACTTTGTGAATTTTTTGAAAAAAATATGGTTGGTATATTTTTTATCTTATATAGCATAATATAATTTACCACTATCATGAGGCCTCAATGATATAAATACTACTTTACAAGTTTAAATTTTAATATTAAAATAATTTTTTTCATTTATAAATTCACATTTTTTTAAAAAAAATTGTGATTTCAGAATGGAAATGTTATTTTATTAAATATTTATTCCAAGTGATCCTTCGAAATCATTTTCCCATACAAGATGACATACTTTTATGCTACCTAATATTTACTAGGGATATGATCGAAGGATACCATACATTTTCTTATTTATGGATGGTTTGGTATTATGATAAAAAGATACAATATATGGAATCCATTTCTTTTTCATGGGTTATTATATAGTGAAATTATTATAAAACCCATTTCATTCATTTTTTCTAATATGATGGATGATTTACAATCTTGTGGAACACATATATATATTTTTATTATATAACGATGTCACCTATATATCCTCAAATTCCTTCTGTAAAGTATTATATATCATGAGATACTAATGGGAAATAAGTTGACATTATTGATCTATTATGGGAAAAAAGTTGATGTTCTTGATCTGTTATGGGGAAAACGACTATGTGCATGATCCACTAGGGGATATATGTGTTTATTATTAATCAAATTTTCTTGGTTGTTAACCTTAAAATATGAAAGTTCTTCTATACATAAGTTGTTTCAATTCACATTTATGATATAAAATTATGGTTCACTATTTAGTTATGATAATTTTTAATTCTTATGATTCATGTCTTTTATAATGATAAAGTTTTATTTCATTACTAATGTTAATGATCTTTGTTATATTTTTAATGAACTTTTTATGTTATGGTTCTGATCTCATACATTTATTCTAATATTATGTTTTGATATGATTATTTTTTGATATATCTCATGCTTAACCTTATATATAATCTAAGATCTAACTTTATTATGTTTCCTTTTCTCATGTTATTAAGAATGATGCAAAATGATTTGTGTTGAAAAGCATTTTAGAACACCCCCATCCTTAATATCTGACAGTCAGTTCCATACATTATTACATTGGTACTAAGTATAAGCGATCTCATCCTATAGTATAGAATAGTTTAATAATTTTGGAAACATAGATACAAAAATAAATCTTACATTACAACTTGAAATAAAATACAACATAGTAAATCCTTTGAAAACACCATTATTCTCTTTGCTTATCCCTCCATTTAAAACATAATATACATCTTCACATCCTTGGGTAAAATAAAACATAATAATGGGGTAATTTTAGATGCTTAGTAAGCATGTACATACAAATGAAGCTATCATGCAAAAGAATAAATGATTATGTAAAGGTAAATAACTATAACACATTCCATTTAATCAATAACTTGAGCATAATATTACAAAATATAAGATGATCAAATAGTACCTTATAAATAATTACATTAGATAAAAAAATAACCATGGATATTATATTAGTAGAATAATCATATAGAAATCAATAACTAATCTCATAATGAGGGAATGCATAATGAGGGATGTCTAAAACATACCATCAAGGAATTTTACAATAATTCTACATAAATAGGTATGTCCTTGTACAAAACCCAGTCTAGTTTGTCTGATGAGATATACCAATGTATTAAGGGGCTATAATAGGCCTCTCCCATCACATACTAAGTAAAAAAAATCCTCATATGAAAGTTATGAAACATAAACCACATATACATTTGTATTGAAACTATAATAAAAAATGTAAATAACTTTTATTAAGCAAACATAATCACAAACCATCCAAAGTAATATGGTGAATGATATCAAAATTTTACATCCCTGATCAAACTAATCAATAAACATTCAATAAAATATGGTAGATTGTATCATAAAAGATCAACCTAAATAAAATGAATCATTCAATAAATATGTTGAAATAGATGAAAATACATTAAATGGGATAATTGAAAAACTCACGAGGACAATAATCTTTAAACATTCCAAAGTGTCCCACAAACCTTTGAAACATCTGAATCACAAGCCCCATGAAATAACAATATTAAATGAAACTTATAATTTAATTTGTATAAGGAGATTCATTATATAAAACTTAAAAGTATCAGTATATACCCTTCATAAAATAGGATATGCGTATAACATAAAAAACTATCAAAGAAGAAAAGTTGTGACCAAAATCCATTACCGCTTTAGTAACATTGAAAACATAATATTCAAGAAAAATAGATACTAAAATGGATATTTAAATCCCTATAAATTTAAGGATAAGAAACCTAAAATAAATTAATCAAAATTAAATATCCCACAAAACAAAATAAGTGGTGAATATGGCATATTCCTCATAGAAGTAAAAGTGAGACTAAAAATTCCCTTGCAAATTTCGTATCATTGATGTGTGAATTTATCATTAGGGTGATTATTTTTAACAATAGTATAACCACAATAATATAAGTGGGAATATAAAATAAATAAATAAAGATTTTATTCCACATATAATCTTGGAATAACATAATTAAGGAAGTAGATGTATTACCTAATAAATTGAAATTGAGTTAAGAAACTTGTTACCACTTTGTAATCAATCAAATCATATGACCCATAAAAGTATTATTTTTCAAAGTAGACATATAATACCATGAAGATAATGAGATTAATGATATGTTATATAAAATGGAAGTGTATAAAACACACACATAGATTAAGTGGTGAATAATATATACATCTCACAGAAGTAAAAAAGTGAGATGTGAAACCCTTACCTCACACTTCCCTTTAGTGGTGTCTACTTTACCATCCTCTTGAATATGACATCCTTGAGAGACACTTAAGGACCATGGATTTGGTCTTTTGGTGAGAAACGTAGCATTAGGTTGTGTATAGAGTGATAGGTATAGGATTTGGTATATATTTAATATGATTTAGGGCTTATGGGTCAAAATGGGGTGGTGAGTGGTGGTAGTTATATTTTTGGAGAGGTGGGTTTTAGTGATTAAAATAATGAATATTTTAATTTAAAACCAACCAAATTGAGGCGGAATTTTTTTACATGATTTTGGATAGAAATTAACATTTTATTGTATGATTAGAGTCAATAAATACCTCAAACAATCATTAAATTTTGTATTTTTAAGTCATTTTAAGCCTTTACCTTTTTAACTTTAACATGTTTATTTTTTACCTATACCACAATAAAGAATTTCTTTACCATGGTAAATTTTTTATTCCCAAAAATTAAACTAAATATAAAACCTAATTTAGAACTTATAATTAAAAATATTGAATCAATTTTTTGAAATTCAATTCAATGAATTGGAAAAATTAGATTTAAAAATAATGCCACACACACAATGAAAAAGTGAGTTTTTAAAGTTAAAAAGTTCAAAAGCTTGAAATGTTTTTATATCCAATTTAAAGGTGAAGTTTATACCAATGAAAAAAATTGGTTTTAATTATGTATAATTTAACTAACTATAATTTAAAACCATTTATATATCATTTAAATATATAAAAAATTTAGATGAAAAAGGAGTTTTTAATTAAAATTTAGTATTTATCACTATTATTACAAAAATGAAACGTCTCTAAAAAATACCAAAATGTTACCCTAAGCTAATTTTAATATTTTAATTTCAAAAATGAAATTTATTTTTTCATGTAAAAATTATAAAATTGTAAAAATTTAGATTTAAAAGATGTGTGTCATAAAAAGGTGGAAAAACTACCTTTTAAAATATATAACTTTTTATATATAAAATTAGATTTATTCTTATAGTAATCCTATAAAACTTGTTTGATGAATTACAAAAAATTATTGAATATATAACATATAATTTTTCTTAATATCTCTCACTAATAGTAATTAATTTAATTTATTAGGCTAAAATTCCATTATGGGAATACTATTGTTTTTTATAAAAACAGACCCTTTATGTTCAATTGGTTTTCATTTTTATTTACAATTATTTAGTAACCAATGAATTAATTTTATAAAAATGTGTAAAATATAGTTTCTTAATTTTATTTATCTCATTAATTCCCACCATTCCAATGGCTATGTGATAGTGGTCATGTTAAAATAATAATATTTTATAATATATGGAGGTTCGTTTAAGATTTCATTCTATCAAGGAAATTAAATTTAAAAGAGGTATATCATAAAATATTCAAGGGTTAAATTATTCCTTCCCTCAAAAAATTTCATCCTCACAATTTGATTTTTTAGAAAATGAAAGGTTCATATTTGAAAATTCTTTTTTGGGAAACCCACATTGTAAATAGGTAAAATAAAAAATACCCTTAATAAGAGGGAAAGGGAAATGTGAAATCACCACAACATTAATCTTTTGAATATGACAACATTAGTGAAAATTGAAAACTGGGAAATGGAGGAGAAATAAAACTATCAAGTTATGATGTAGAGGGATAAATAACATGGTCTTCATAATGTCTGTCACAAAAAAACTATAAACACGTGACTCGTTAAAGAATCCATTGATTACTTTGTAAGAGAATAAAATGAATAATTTTTTTATTCTAAAATAACTTTCCAAGAGTTAAGTAATTTTGTTACTAATCATGGTGAGAACATAAGGGAATATAATTACTTGGGAGTAGAAGTTTTATCCTTTAATAAATTTCCACCACAAACTCATATTTTTCTCCAAATGGTAATTATGATGATTTTTTATGCCTGACACACTAGAATCAAATTCTATGGATTATAAAATCCACAAAAGAAAATTAATATATTCCTTATATCTTTAGGTATTAACTAAAACCAAAATGGTTAGAATATAGTAACATAATTCTGAATAAGAGAAAAAACTTCAGATGATGAAAGATAATTTAATCTCTCAAAATTCAACAGCAATACTGAAAATTTGGCATGGACCATTTAATAAATTAGTGTCCTTAAATGTCCACAAATATATTCTAGCATAATATTGAAACCCAAAAATAAAAAGTTTTTGATCACATTACTCTTTAAATAAAAATTTAATATTTATCTCAAAAAATGTGCATGACCTAAACATATAATCTCTAAGATATGATAACTATTTCTATAATTAACTTGAATCACCATAAAATCTTATATTACTTAAAAATAAAATTCACCATTTATTAATTAAACAAAATTACAAAATATTATATTTACCTTAATCATATAGGCTTACCAAAATTTAGATATCATTTATTGATCAATTCATTTACCTATAAAGAAAACATACTTTCTGGGACTTCATGAGGGTTAGTGGTAGGTGGTACACCCTTTTTTACACTTAATTTGTGGATTCAATCCCTATGACCATTCTGAATGTGACGGGTTATCACCCGACCTATGGGTCTCCCTTTTTAGAAAACTATATTAATAAAATCCATACAGAATTCCCAAAAAATGTGATAAATTTTATTAAAAATAACCTTAATATATTCTGCATTAATGAATTATTTTAACCTCAAATGTTATATAATATGTTTCATTTTTCATTCCCAAAATATAATAACCCAAAATTACCTAAGAATCAAAGCTCATATAGACCCTAAAGTTTATACTTACTTTTAAACTTATATCCAAAAAATGTAAATGCATTATTCCCTAAATTACATTTTCATACTTACTGAACCAATGGATTGCGTTACCACAAATGTATCCAAAAATATGATGAATCTATATTAAATCCCATAATAGAAAACCTTAAAAGGGTGTTTAAGAATGTTAAACACATAAATCTATGATGGTATCTATAAATATTAAGTTAATGAAAATATATCAACAAAATTAGTTTGAAACTTCATGATTATTTTAACCATAATACCAATGGTGATATAATTAATCAAAACATTGTCTATCACATTAAATTTTAAACTAGTTCCTTCTAGTTCCATCCATTGACTAAAAACAAAATACAAAGTGTCCGAATAAAACTATAATAATTAGAGTGAGCTATCAAATAATTAGGAAATATTATTTAATGTTTGTCTAAACAATGAAACCTTCTCAATCTATGAGTCCATAGTTTAACTGAGGTTATCTATTATCAATACCAAATCTATTGGATATTATCTTATACATAGAATTATCCACAAAGGTAGTAATAGAATTATATTTTATAATACATTATTTCCTAAATCAATCTCTTAAGGTTTGTACTAAACATACTCTTATACAAACTGTAACGCCCCCAACCCCAGTAGTCTAGAGCTGGTGCCTTACTTTATTACATTGGTACTAATTAAAAGTGAAACATACAAAATCACTGAATAGTTTAGTAGTTTTTGAAAACTAGATAAAATTATAAATATTAAATTACAACATCAAATAAAATAAAACATAGTAACTCCTTTGAAAACACCATTATTCTCCTTTTTTATCCTGACATGTCAAAGATAATATGCATATTGGCATCCAAGTGGAGAACTAAACATAAGAAATGGGCGAGCATAGATTCTTGGTATGAGTATACATAAAAAGAAGATTTCATAGATAATCATAAATTATTATAGATATATAAATAACTGAAACACATGACACTTAATCAATAAATTGAGCATAATATGGAAGACTAAATGATGATCAAATAATACCTTATAAATAATAACATGAGAAAGAAAACTTAACCATTGATATTATACTAGTCAAATAATCACATGGAAATCAATGAATAATCTCATAATAAGGGAATTAATAATGTGGGATGTCTAAAACAAACAATAAATTCCTCATCCAAGGAGTATAGATATATAGGTAATGTAAAGACCTGTAAAATTCAAGGGAAATTTTTTTCTTAATTTTCTTTGGGATTTTACAGGAACGCAGTTTCTGACGACACCTGATTCCGAGGCCCGGTGTACCCGAAATCAATTTCTGAAGTTTAGCTCAGGTACGTTTTGTAAACGAATGAGTGGGTTTTCCTAACTTTTGAACCAGTTCTCGGAATCAAAATCCGAGGGCACCGATGGAATCGCAGCACCGATAATTGCTTAGGAACACCTTTTTCGGAGATGCGTTTCCTCGAGTGAGGTTATTATTTAAATGGGTTAACTAAAGAATAAAATAAAATGTTGTGTTACAAATTTTATTTCTATTATAGGTAGTTTAAACCTAAGCTTGATGGTTGGAGTGGGACCCACTAATATCCTAACTCCACTAGGTAGGATATTAGTGAGGTGGGGCCCACACGAGCCCACCCCCTTTATTTCCTTTTACCTACCACATGCATTTAATATGGTAACTTACCCGCACCCCCCTCTTTAATGCCAAGTCAACTCTTGCGTTTAATTGGATTTTTAAACGCCTCATTAATGGGTCAACGCACGTTAATTAAACCGTGTTTTAATTTTTTGAATTTCAAAAACACATGGCATGAGTAATAAAATAAGGAAACACCTTATTTTATTATTGTTGTTTCGTTGTGTGAGAGGGATTGGGAGAGGAATTGCTGAAAGCCTTTGAATATTCATCTTCTTCATTGGAGAACGCGAAGAATGACGAAGAACGCCAGCCTCCGATAGAAGATGACAAAGAATGCAACTTCCTCGGAGATCGAAGATGGGACACCGTGTACCGCGACACCGACGATCCTCTTCCTCGCGACGCCGTGTACCGTGACGCCATGTACCGTGATGCCGACGACGCTTACAGATCCTTCTTCCATGACATCCTTTTTCCCGCGACGAACCTTCATTCAACAACGCTTGAGGTAGGGGGTTTGGTTTAATTTATTTTATGTGGATTAAATCCTCAACATGTGTTTATATTGTTGAAGTTGTTTGAACCACTAACACGGTGGGTGCGGACCAACGAACAAGTCCGAACCCACTGATTCTATGTTCTTAGTGTGCGGATCGACGGGCGATGATGAAGCAGGCTGCAAAGGCATTTTGAACCCTTCATAGTAATCCACGGGTCCCTAGAGAGCCGTAGGCGCAGACGACGGGAAAAACGGACCACCGGAGCGCATCCGGTGGTCCGCGGAAGGCGCTACCGACGGCTAGAACCGGCCGGCCGCCCGGAGGCGGCGGCGCCCCGGCGTGCCGCCAGCAGGATCCACAACGGCTGCAGCGGGGTGACTGGATCCCGCGACCGTGCGGGATCCGGGGCAGACGCGGCGCTCGCCGCGTCTGCTAGCGAAGGAAGGGGGGGGGGGGGGGGGGACCGTGTCCCCCCATGCTCGGCCGCTGGCCGAGCCAGGCCGGGGCGGGCCACTCCAAGCCGGGCCGGACCCAGACCCGGGTCGGGTTGACCCGGTTCGGGCCGACCTAGGGTGGTCGGGCCGGGTCGGACCGGGCCGAGACCCCCCACTTTCGTACCACTTTCGGTCTTTTGCCCATAACTTGGGCTACGGACCTCCGATCAGCGCACCGTCAGTTGCGTAGTGATCCTTGGATCAAGACGGTCGTTTTAGTATATTACACTCATGGTTTAGAATAACTTTGTGTACGGACGGGTTGGTTAGAACACGAAACCAACCGGGCCCTCGGAGCGGAAACACTTATAACTTGAGCTCCGGACGTCCGATTGACGTGCCATTGACTTTGTTGGATTTCTCTTGGTGATACGGACCTTTTGGATTACTCCGCTCAAGGTTTGGATGCAGTTGGAGTGCAGTCAGGTTGGTTTGACTTAAAAACCAACCGGGCCCCTGGAACGAAAAAGCCAATAACTCTCAGACCCGACATCCGATTGACGCGCCGTCTGTCACGTTAAGTTCCTATTGTCGAGATGGAACTTTGAGATACATCAACTCCATACTATGTGTCAGTTGATGTATCAACCCCTTGGCTCGTGGAGTGGACCCTCCCGGAAATGAGCATGCTGTGTGCGGGAACCCTAGAGCTGGATGCGACTACGACGATGAAGACTGCACTAGAATCCTAAGTGGGTTTGGCAGCGATGAAGACCATACTAAAATCCTATGTGGGTTTGACGACGATGAAGACTACACTGAAATCCTATGTGGGTTCGACAGCGATGAAGACCGTACTGAAATCCTATGTGGGTTCGACGGCGATGAAGACTGTACTGAAATCCTATGTGGGTTCAGCAGCGATGAAGATCGTACTGAAATCCTATGTGGGTTCGACGACGACGAAGACTGCACTGAAATCCTATGTGGGTTCGGCAGCGATGAAGATCGTACTAAAATCTTATGTGCGTTCATCGACGATGAATACTGCACTGAAATCCTATGTGGGTTCGGCAGCGATGAAGACCGTACTGAAATCCTCCGTGGGTTCAACGACAATAAAGACTGCACTGAAATCCTATGTGGGTTCGGCAGCTTGGCTGGTTTGGTATCCTACGTGGCTCCCATCTTAGATGAATCAATGGCTATATCTGATCATCTCCTTCACCGAAGAAGTATACCTATGTGAGTTGAGTCTTGAATTCAATCAATATCTTCGATATGATTGACTTATGTTTTGGGTTGTAATCCTATGTAGACGTGATCGAACTTGGGCTCAGATGTTGGATCCAAACTGGAATTGATGACTTAGGTATATGTATGGGCATATACTTAAGTAGTGTTTTTTGTTACTTCGTGATTGTATCTTTCCTTTTGGGATTATCCTTTGTGGATTCTGGGATACCTTCAGGGGTCTCGGGGTCCCTACTGAGTAGCGTATACTCACCCCTGCACGGGCTATGCCTGCACTACGTTTTGTTTCATGCAGACGAAGGACAACGCTGATCGTGGTTGAGGTTTGTGGAGCAAGTCGGTACCTGGAGGTGGACCACTGGGTGGGACGTACTCGGAGCAGACGGCTGGACCCGAGGAGCTGAGGAGGCTATCTGTACCCACCATTCAGGTGGGAATTCCAGTGGACGGCTCGACGTTGCTGCTTTACTTTCAGTTGCTGTGCTTTCTTTCCAGTTGTACTTTACTTTTAGTTTGGGTTTGTATTCTGGCCCATTTACCTTTCCGCACTACTTTTGTACCCAGTTTTACTTAGTGTTTACTTCTGCTTGCTTACTCTGTGGTGTTTGTTTAATTATAAGGGCAATGCCTTCCCCTTTTTGTCAGGATTTACGCCTTGGTGCTAGTCGCCAGCCCCTGGCCTATGGGAGGCGGGCTTGGGGTAGTCATGACACGGGTCCCGAGGATGGGTCGTGATAGGTAATGCCTTGGTCAAAACCCGTTCCAGTTTTTTTCATGAGATCTACCGATGAATCGAGGGGCTATAACGTTCCCCACCCATTACTTACTATGTATAATACATTATTCATATGAAATTGGTGAAACATAATCAACATATACATTTTCATTGAAACTATAATACAAAATGTAAAAAACATTCATTAAGTTGACATAATCACAAACCATCCCGAGTAATATGAAGAATGGTATCAAAATAGTATATCCCTAGTGAAACAAATCAATAACCATTTAATAAAATATTGTATATGGTATCATAAGAGATAAACCTCAATGAATTACAAGTTTGAAAAAAATTACTTTGACATATATGCAAATAATTAAAATGATATCATTGAAAAAATATTGAGGAAAATAATCTTTAACCATTCCAAAGTGTCGCATACCACTTGGAAACATTTGAATCATAAGCCCTATGAAGTAATAACATTTAATAAAACATAGAATATCATAAGAATAATTAGATTCATGATATAACATGTAAAAGGAGTAGTATATACACATCATAACATAGGACATGTATATAACATAACAAATGTCTCAAAGAAGGAAAATTGTGACAAAAATCCATTACCTATTTGGAAACTTTGAAACCGTAAACCCCATGAAATATAGATACTCAAATGGATATGTAAATCCCAATAAATATAAGGATAATAAACCTAAAATAAATTCATAGGAAGTATATACAACACACAATAAAAATAAGTGTCAAATATGACATAAGCCTCACAAAAGTAAAAGTGAGATTAGAAACCCCCTTTCAATGTTCATATCATTGAGGTGAGAATTTATCAACGGGGTGTTTATGTGTAACAACATTATATCCACTCGAGGATAAGTTGGAATATAACATAAATAAATAAATAGTGTATTCTAAATATAATATTGTCATAATATAATCAACAAATTAGACGTATAACCCAATGGATGGAAACTGAGTTAAGAAACCCCTTACCATATTGAAATTAGTCAAATCATATACCCTATAAAAGTAATAATTATCAAAATAGATGTTTAATAATATGAATATAATTAGATTCATGATATAATATATCAAATGGTAGTACATAAACCACACACACAGATTAAGGGGTGAATTATGAATATATCTCACAGAATTAAAAAGTGAGACGAGAAACCCTTACATCACGCTTCCCTTAAGTGGTGTGTACTTTAACGTCCTCTTGAATATACCCTCCTTGAGAGACTCTTGAGGACCTTGGATTTGGATTTTTTTAAGTCCAGTAACACTAGTACATGGGGAGAGTGAGGAGGAGAGGTTTGGGAAGATATTTGAGGAGCATTAAGGCTTGTGGGTCAAAATGCAGTGGTGAGGGGTGGTTTTTATACTAGAGAATAGATGAGTTTAAGTGATTAAAATAATGATTATTTTATATTTAAATAGAACCAAATTTAGGTGGAATTAAGTTAATCATCATTTTAAGACAATTAATAATTTATAGGTTGTTTATAGTTGATATATACCTCAATCAACTGTTAAATGTTGTAGTTTTTATGTATTTTAAGCCTTGAACCTTTTACCATTAACATGTTTCATTTTTTCCCTATACCATAGAAAATTGTTTTTTTACCATGGAAAATATTTTATTCCTAAAAATGTAATTGAACCCAAAACCTAATTTTGACCTTATGATTCCAAATATATAATCCATTTTTGAAAATTTAATTCATAGAATTGAAAAAATTATATTTAAAAATAATCCCATATACACAATGAAAAACATGGTTATAAAAGTAAAAAAGTTCCAAATATTGAAATGTTTTTTCATCCAGTTTCATATTTAAATGGATTCTAATGACACAAATTGGTTTTATTGATGTATAATTGAACAAATTATTCTTTAAACCCAATTTAAAATATTATTTAACTACATAAATAAATTATATAAAAAATAGTTTTCAATTAAAATTTAGTATTTTATACTATTCACTAAAAAATGAAACTTCTTTGAAAAATACCAAAATTTTATATAAGGCCCCAGACTTAAACATTAATTAATCTTGAGATAATTCAATAATTGAATTTAATTAACTTTGAGGATATTTTCAGGTTTAGAGAATTAGATAATTAGGTCATAACTTATACATTGTAACTTAAATATTACAAGTTGACACTTCTACTCAATATCCATTTTTTCATAAAACAAAAACACTTTAAAAAGAAACATGGTATCATTTCATGTTTTAACAGCATAAATTTTCCCTGATACCATCACTGACTCTATTATTCTTTAT
This sequence comes from Viscum album, assembly GCA_963277665.1. Lineage (NCBI taxonomy): Eukaryota > Viridiplantae > Streptophyta > Magnoliopsida > Santalales > Viscaceae > Viscum > Viscum album. Next base: position 826,965,444 of record OY728132.1, read on the forward strand.
GTCCTGTGAAAAACATTTCAAAACTTGGGATGAGCATAATAAGATCAGTAATGGATACACAAAGAAGGAAAACTATTAGTCTTGAGAAAACATGAAAACCATGAATACTTTATCATAAAGCAATAATTTTAATCTTTACGAAGTAAGAAATATACTTCACTAAATATAAGATCATTTAATTCCCTTTTTGAAACCAAAATATTACCATAAATCCCATAGAAATAAACATATAACATATAATGGTAACTTGGGATATAAACTTACTTAAATGGAATAACCATACAGTCTACTTCCACACATATCACTAAATGTAATATAAATATGGATGACTTCCATATCTTATCCATTAGAGGTTATAACAAAACCACCCATCATTGGTTCATCACAAAACCATCCATATTTGGTTTATCATGTAACCACTTGTCATTGGTTTATCATGTAACCACCTATCAAATGTCCAATTTCCATTATATAATCATAACACATAAAATATTGTAAATGTCAAAATGTCACTAATAAAATTTCATTTGGAATCAAAAGAAATCATTTCAAGATATTGAAATATTCAATCTATTTAAAAAACCATTATCAATACCAAAACACCTAAATTGGGAATAAAGAATTTATTTTTCTTTAGAAAAACATTAACTCTTATAGAAGAATCCAAATATAAAATAAATATTATGAAGGTGAGGATATCATTATCTCAATATATGTTAAAAACATTCCTTTTTGTCATTTAATAAAATGCTTCATAGAAAAAAGATTCCCTTTGAATAAAATTTAATGTCAAAGGGGTTTATTATACACTGTATAAAAGAAGGTTGTGTATAAATCAAAATATGCCTCAATGAAAGGAGATTGAGACAAAGTCCCATACCTTGAGTCAGAATTAACTTATTTGCTATTTATATTCCTGAATAATGAACTTAAGTTAATTTTTACTTACTTTAGAACCATTTTCATGTTTGTTATTTATTTTATATTAATTATTATCATGTTATAAAAATTACATAATTATTTAAGTTCATATTGGTTATTTTGTCAGTATTTGGTAATTGAGTCGAAAAATGAACTCATTTTGATGTAAATTGTCCATTTGGTTAGAGTCTATTATCTACAGTATGTAGTTATAACTACCCCAAAATTTGGAGATAAGAAATAAAATGCACCATTCATGGAGACGGTGGGCTGTACCTATGCATAAACGCTACTTTAATTTTGTTGTCATATTAACATAATAATAATAAAAAGATATAAATATATATTATAATACCAGTATTATATTTATGTCATGTATGTATCATGGGTTTAATAAAACCATCATTTATACGTTCTATGTATAGCATGAACGAGTCATATCACTTTGAGGGGGCAGTAGTCTACATTTCCTCAAATGAAATTATTATATTTACACATCATGGAAATCATAAAAGTATGTTGTAAATAAAAATTACATAAGAATAGAGGTAATATAAATATAAAAAATATCATATATAAATATAGTTTCATTATAATGTACTCCATGATATGTGGTAGGATAAAATTGAACAATCATCGTTTCGTGAGGCAGTAATTTATCGTACACAGAAACAATATGTTCGTATCCATTAGATGGAGGTGTGTGTAAGTGTAGTTAGAATAATTATCATAAAAACATCCTGGTATATTAAAGATACTGGTTTTTTATGTAATCATATAATAATAAGAAAATGGGGAGTGGATATGGAAAATAAAGGAAAGGAACCTGAGAGAATACATTGCCTCTAAATCGGGTAACTTCTTTTGATTTGATCCAAAATGATTTCTGGAATTGTCTTTATGCCCAAGTTAATGATTCTAGGAGTAAAGGAGGGATTTTGGGATCTTATTTTAGTATAATCATGATGATACAAGGGGATTGATAGGTGTGAGTAAGTTTGTAGAGGTGGTGGCCTTTTATAAGAGGGAGGAAGGGCACTTTAGGAATGACTTGAAATATTATTTTATTATAAATTTATTTTCAAATTATTATATATAAAAAGTTATATATTACTAGTATAAGTTGATTATAGGAATAAATACACAAAAAAATAGGTTTTAGACATGTTTAGTTCAAAAATTAACCTTATCTTTTATCTTTAACCCTTAGTTTAAAACATTAACACTTACCATGTCTTCTTGTATTTTCACAATATATAGTTACTATAGTTAGTATAAAATGTCAATGAAACTAAAAGTGGATCATTAATGACATATTTAACATTATATAAGTTAGTTGGATGAATATTTTATTTTTAGGACTATTATATAATTTAATAATTTTTTTTAAAATACTCATTTATGTCAATTTTTCCAGTATTTAGTAATTTATTTTTGTTAAAGTAATCAAGACATTATTCCTTTGAAAAAAAGGCCTTAACTCATATCTAATATGTCATAATAATCCATAAAATTATTTTATGGCATGAAAATGTTCACATAAATTTATTTTAATATTTATAATATCATTTATTTGAATCTTTCATTAATATGGTAATCACTACACAATCATTGTATCATAAATAGTATTTTTATTTAAAATGTAAAAATTATAAATAAAATACTATCATGTAGATTTTTTTTATATTTATAATGAATATTTATAGTCAAAGATATCATTTATATAAACCAAATTATAATTGTTTTAGTTCGGAGTTACATGTTGAGGTTATACGACCCTTTACGTTAAATTAAAAAATTAGAAAAGGCCACTATCTCACCCAAGTGGATCCATGTGGTCCTAAAACCGACCCAAGTATTCCCATGGCTAGAAATATCTCATGAAATAGCATTATGAAATGTTTTATGATGGATTAATATTATTATAATATTATTTTTCTACCCTTATTTACCAGATTTACCCTTTAACCATGGTAAATAAAAATAATTATTGATGTTACTATTCATAATGTATAAAAATAAAAGGTACATATTTACACAATTTGGAACTTATGATTCCAAATATGGAATCCTTTTTTTTCCAAATTCATAACACAGAATTGGTAGAAATTAATTTAAAATTAATTCCCATTGTCAAAACCAGAAAGCAGGTTTTTAAGAAGTAAAAACTATTAAAAGATTGACATGTGTTTATGTACAATTTCAATGTAAAATTACTTCCAATGACCAAAATTGGATAAAATTATAGAAAAATAATCCAATTAAACTTCAAAACCAATTAAAATTATAATCTAACTATATAAATAAATGAGACAAAAAGGAAATTTTCAATTAAAATGCTATTTTTTCACGATTTATTAAAATTTGAATTTTATCAAAAAAATAACAAAAATTCATCCAAAGTAAATTTTGATATCCAGATTCTAATGAATATGTTTATATTTTCAAATAGAATATATAAAAGTGATAAAAAATATATTTAAAAAGGGTTTTCCCTGAAAAAGTGGTAAAACAATCTTTTAAAAATATTAGAGTATTTTATGCTTAAAATTTGATTCATTCTCATTTTAAGACTCTAAAATTTATTGGATAAATGAAAAAACATTTAAAAAACGTGTGTAATCATATTTTTATAAGTTCTATTCATTCCCACCAATACAATGACTAGGCGTTAACAAACATTTAAAATAATAATAATAATATTTTATTATTTTTTGGTATATCTCAATGTTGTGTGCAATGTAAGATTTTGGAGAAACCCGTTGTTGCGTGTCGAGTATGGTATCAGGAAAAGAATCAAATTTATCCTAAAATTAATATCTTATTAATAAATATTAATAGATATGAAAAAGTATTATTCTATAAATAACCTGGATGTTACATCATTCTCCCCTTTTAGAAATTGAATCCCCACAATTTTATTTAATTATCAAATAAGTGGGGGTATTTATATCTCATAACATTTTTTGATTCCCACATTGCCTCTTCAACCATATAGATTTTCCCAAAAACCTTTACCTGATGAATCAACTTATTTCGCAACAGTTTCTCTCTACTATCAAGAATCTGTACTTGTTGTTTCTCATAAGAAATATTCTCTTCCAACTAAACTACCTTTGGACTCAAAACATGAGATGGGTCTGTCATATACTTTCTCAACATTGAATAATGAAAAAATTATGTACCTAGGATAAAATTGGAGGTAAATCCACCCTGTAGGAAACTGATCTAACTTTCTCTAGGATTTCATAGGGTTCAATGAACCTGAGACACAAGTTTCCCTTCAAACCAAATCGCATCACAATTTTCCATGGATAAAATTTGATAAAGACATGATCACCTACCTCGAAAGAAATATCATTACTCTGTTTATCTGTATAAATTTCCTTCCTTATCTAAGCTATCCTCATGTACTTCTGAATCAACTAAACTTTTTCTACCATCTCATCCACCATTTCTAATCCCGTCAACTTCCTTTCAACTACTTCATCCCAAAAAGCAAGAGTTCAACACCACTTTCCATATAATGCCTCAAATGGTGCCATCTGTATACAAGAATGAAAACTTTTATTATAAGAAAAATAAACAAAAGAAAGGTTTTGATCCCAAATTTTTGGGTAATCCAATGAAAAATCACATAGAGTATCCTCTAAGGTCTGAATTATTCATTCTAATTTCCCATCTGATTGATGATGAAAAGCTATACTAAAATTTAATTCAGTTCCTAATGACTTTTAAAGGCATTTCCAAAAGTTAGAAGTGTACCTATGATAATGATTAGATACAATAGATAGAGGAACTCCATGTAACCTAAATATCTCTTTAATATACAATCAATAATGTTGATGTTGATATAGAGTATATCGAATAGAAAGAAATGAGAAGATTTAGTCAATCGATCCACAACAACCCAGATCGCATTGTTACCTCAAGAAGTATTTGGTAATCCCACTATGAAATCCATGGATATATTTTACCATTTTCACTCTGGCACTAGAAAAGGCTAAATCATCCCTTTTGGTAACTGTCAATCTGCTTTAACCTGTTTACATGTTAGACACTTCATATTAAATTTACTATATCTCTTTTCATTCCATCCCACAAGAAATACTCTTGAAGATCTCTGTACATCTTAGTACTACCATGATTAATTGAAAATGGAGAACTATGATATTCACAACAAAACTATTTATTAAATTATAAATCAAAAGGAACACATAATATCTTTCCAAGACTCAAAACAAAATCTTTATCAATGTTAAATTATGATAACATACCCTTCTGAACAAATTCTATATTTTTTTTCAACTCACTGTCTTTATTATGATCTTGTTTAATTCTGTCTGATAGAGAAGATTTCACTACCACCTAAAACAAAATAGAGGAATTCTATACACCAACAACTTCTAATCCAATATTCCTCAAATTAGAAATGAAAGGATCTCTTTTCAAATGTAGCATGGTTATTATAGCATTACTCTTTCAACTCAAAGCGTTATCCACTTTATTTGCCTTTCCTGAATGGAAATGAATCGTTAAATCATAATACTTGATTAATTCTAGCCATATCCTCTATCTCATGTTTAAATATTTCTGACTGAATATATAATTAAAACTTTTTTGATTAGTATATATTTCACACTTTACACCATATAAACGATTCCCCCAAATATTTAATGCAAAAAACAACAATAGTTAATTCTAAATCATGTGTTGGGTAATTTAACTCATGAGGTTTTAAATGATGTGAAGAATAAGAAATTACCTGATTATTATGAATTAGGACACAACTAACCCTTTTCAATTATGTATCATTGTAGATAAAAAATTCACCATTCCGAGAGGGTAGGGCCAACACTGGATCATTTACCAATCTTCTTCTCAATTACAGAAAAAATCATCACATTCTTTTTTCCAAATGAACTTAACTCCCTTATGTGTTAGCTTAGTTAGTGGGATACATAATTGAGAAAATTTTTCAACAAAACCTAGATAATAAACCTCTAATCCATGAAAAATACAAATTTCTATGATATTGGTAAGCCTTGGACACTCTTCAACAACTTCTATTTTATAAAGGTCAATTGTTATGCCATCTTTAGAAACAATATAACCAAGGAATAAATTTTTTTGCAACCAAAATTCCCTCTTACTAAACTTTCCATATATTTTATTTTATTTTATGGTTTTTCAAAAAATTCTTAAGTGACTTTCAAGTTCCTCATGAATTTTAGAATATACCAAAATATAATATGTAAACATAACAACAAACTAATCTCGAAACTGATAAAAGACTCCATTAATGAGATTAATAAATAACTTAGGTGCATTAGATAACCCAAAGGGCATAACTAAAAACTGATAATGCCCATATATCTTTTGGAAAGCTGTCTTTTGAATTTCACCCCCTTCAACTTTAGCTGATAAAACCTGAACCTCAAATCAATAATCGAAAAAGAATGTGCTCCCTAGAGCTGATAAAACAAATCATCAATATTAATAAAATGATACTTGTTCTTAATAGAGGGGTCATTCAAGGCTCTGTAATCAATACATCATCTCATAGAACCACCTTTATTTTTTCACAATAAAACTAGAGCACCCCATGGTGAATTTCTAGGTCGAATGAAACCTGTATCAAGTAATTATTTCAATTATTTTTTCAATTCCACCAGTTCTACTTAAGCTATTTGATAAGGGGGTTTAGAAATGTGATTTTCACTAGGCACTAAATCAATAGTAAATTCAACCACCTGATTAAGAACAACAAAATACAATTCATCTGAAAAAATATCTATGAATTTATTAACTATAGAAATTTCACTAATCAAAATTGTTTCTTTCTTTTAATCAACAGGATCCATATAAAATTTGATGCCATCTTTAATCAATATTTCAGCTTTTTGATATTTCATCATGGGTATAAAATCGTTTAATAAAACTTTCTTGGATTTAAAATATATTTTATCATGATAAACTAAAATCCAATCCATACCCAAAATGATATCAAATTCCACTATGGAAAGTTAAACAAGATTTGTAGGAAATATTATCCCACTAATGTTAATAGGAAGATTCCTATAAATCTTGTATTCTTTAATATTTCTACCCATAGTTTTTACCAAAAGTTCTATATCACTTTAATAAAGTTATATTTCAAATTTACTTGAAAAGCACTTGGAAATGAAAGAATGTGAAGATCCATAGTCAAATAGAGTATTGGAATATTTTAAAGAAACTTTTAACATAACTATAACCACTTAATTTGAAAGTCCAACACCAACTATAGTAGTAGAAAATGATTTTTCCATGCCCTTTTGCATTTGATATTTCTATTTCACACCCTTTTTAATCAACTTTGGACACACATTGGCATAATGTCTTATCTCATTACAACTAAAAATCTTACCACTGATTTTTCATTGCCTGTCTGATCATATTCCTTATAGTTACGAGAAATATAACCAGTATTACCACATCAAAATCACTTAATAGACTTTGAAATACATTCTCCAGGATTATTTTTACCACACTTCTCACAAGTTGGAAATTTGGTTTTCTTACCTCTATGCTTCTTTGATGAATTCTTTCCCAATGCCTGTCAACTAGATTGTTTTTTTGTTTTCTCTCTTGGAACACATTCTCATAGAAAAACTCCATTTCTACCTTCTTAGAACTTTAAAAAAGTTTCTCATAGCTTTTAAACTCACAAGAATCAAATTCCCTTCGATATTTTGGGTTCAATCCCGAGTAAAACTAATTTATCTTACTATCAATATCCCAGATAAAATTTGGGATGTACCTTGACAAATGGGTGAAATTTTCATCATATGAATCCATAGAATATTACTCCTCTTATCTTAATTCCAATAATGACATTTATATCATATGTCAAACATCCTTAGGAATATATTTCTCAAGGAATTTATTATTAAATTCATCCCATTCCATGTCATCAATCTCGTCACTTACTCTGATATTTTTAGTCATTGACCACCACTGATCGACTTCACCTTTAAAATGATAAATAGAAAGACTAACATTTTGATTGTATGAACACCCCATTAAACCAAAAATATTTTCTTGTGCTTTAATCCACCCTTCTTCTTTAATAGGGTTAGATGATACTCTGAATGATGGGTGAAGTTGCCTCATGAAATTCTCTACAATCGACATATGCCTTTGTGGTTGGTGTGGTTGATCTCGTGCATAGACTCCACCACCATTTTTGTTAAATTCATAACAACTTGATTCCTTAAAAAATACATTAAATCATATATAATATTTCATAATATTCCAATTTTTTTGGATGACATCAAAATTTTCAAATTAAATTTATTTTAACATTTATAATATTATTTATTTGAATATTTCATTAATATGGTAATCACTGCATCATCATTATGTCATAAATAAATTTTTATATTTAAAGTCTAAAAAGTATAAATAAAATATTGTGATGTAGGAAATATTTTTATATTTATAATTAATATTTATAGTTGAAGAGATCATATATTTAATCCAAATTAATTTTTTTAGTTAAGATATACATGTTTATGTTATACTCCCATTACTATAAATTAAAAATTATAAAAAGTCACTATCACACCCAAGTGGATCCATGGGGTACTAAAATTGACCCAAGGATTCCCATGGTTGGATATATCTCATAAAAATTGATTAGAACAAAATTTGGGGTAGTTTTATATTATTATAATATTATTTTTTACACTTATTTACCATATTTAACCTTTAACCAAGGAAAATAAAAATAATTAATGAAGTGACAATTCATAATGTCTAAAAATAAAAGGCACTTATTTAAACAATTTGGAACTTATGATTACAAATATGGAATCCATTTTTTCAAATTCAAAACATAGAATTAGAAGAAATTAATTTAATATTAATTCCCATTGTTGAAACCAGAGAGTGGGTTTTAAGAAGTAAAAACTATCAAAATATTGTCATGTGTTTATGTCCAATTTCAATGTGAAATTACTTCAAATGACAAAAATTAGATTAAATGATAAAAACATAATTGAATTAAACTTTAAAACCAATTAAAAGTAAAATATAACTATATAAATAAATGAGATGAAGAGGTAGTTTTGAATTAAAATGCAGTATTTTTCATTGTTCATTAAAATATGAATTTTATCATAAAAATACTAAACTTTCACCCAAATTAAAATTTTATTTCCCACTTTTAAATAGTAAGTATATATTTTTTTCAAATAGAATATATAAAAGTGAAGAAAACTATATTTAAAAATGGTTCACCATCAAAAGGTGGTAAAAAGATGTTTAAAATATATTTGAGTATTTTATGCTTCAAATTTGATTCATTCTCTTTTTAAGCCTATAAAATTTATTGGATAAATATTAAAATATTAAACAAACATGCGTAATTATATTTTTGTTTGTTATGTTCATTCCTGCCAATACAACATCTATGTGTTAAATAACATTTGAAATAATAATAATAATATTATATTATTTTTTGGTATAACTCAAAGTTGCGTGCAACATAAGATTTTAGAGAAACCTATTGTAACGTGTCGAGTACGCTCTTAGAAAAAGAGTCCCATTTAACATAAAATTAATATCTTATTCATAAACATTAATAGATATGGAAAAGTATTATTCTCTAAATACTCACAATGCTACATTTTACCTTATTATAATTTTGATATTATTAAAAAATAACTTTTTTCAAATAAAACTTATAAAAGTGTCAAAATTTTGATTTAAAACTAGTGTGCTATCAAAAGGTGGTAAAAATACCTTTAGAAATATACATCTTTTTATGATTGAATTTGGATTTATTATTTCTTAACCATATCAAAAAAAATTGGATGATTTTTTTTTAAAATATTTATATAATATATAACATATAATATTCATTAATGTATGTCACTAATATTAATTAATTTAATTTATTATGATAACATTCTATTTTTGGAATATAATAGTTTTTTATAAAAACACATTATTTATATTCAATTTCTTTTAATTTTCAGTTATAATTAATTAGAAACCAATGAATTCATTTTATAAACATTTGTAGAATTTTTTTTCATAATTTAATTAATCTCATTAATTCTCACCATTACAAAGACTATGTGATAGTGTCCATGTTAAAGTAATAATACTTAATAGTATATCATAGTTTGTTTAATATCGAAAGATAAAAAAGAGACTAAGTTTAAAAGAGGCATATCATAAAATATTGGGGTGTTACAATTTTTATATTTAGGAATTTTATGGGAAATTTTGAAGACTTAACATGGAATGTGAAACACTAGGTAACTTAGAAGTTGATATTGAACTTCATGAACAAGTTGTTTTTGAACCAAATTTGTTAATAGTTTTTCCTAATTCTATAAAATACTAAATCGAAAAGGTACTTGGGTATGTAAGTGATCCAATATTTACTTTTTATATTGTATTTTTATGGTATAAATTGGGTCACATTTATCAATATCAGTGTTAGAAATGAAAATTATATATATTTTTTGCACCGGATCTAGGAGTGAGGGTCTTGGGTTATTTTCGTTTTTATCATAGTATGGTTTATATAAAATTGGATATTATGAGGATTAAGGAGATGTTTTATTAATAATTTTATAAACCATAACTGGTTTAAAAGTTTAAGGTTTATTATAAGTTCAAACTTTTAAACACTCATTTTTAATGTTTTTAGTGATGATATTTTAAGGTGATTAATGATATTTGTTGATAAATTTTTTTGGGTTAAGGTATAAGTTACCTTTATGTTTATCATATGAAAAATGTTACTTGATTGAGAATTATATTTTTCTTTTATGGACATATGTTTAAAGGCATGGATCACCGTTAAGGTTTATATGATATTTTATTTTGAGTAAATTATTGGTTATTAAATATTAGGAAGAAAAATTAATTGTATGAGATAACCTTTGAGGTTAAAACATTTCATTAATTTTGAATATATTAATTTTATGTTTGAGGATTTTTTTCACGTTTCTAGAATTTTATAAGGATTATATTTATACAGTATAAAAAATGGACAACTAATAGGTATAGAAAAAACCCATTTTATCTGAAAAGGTTGTGAGGCTTGAACCCACAACTGAAGGGTGAAAAGGGTGTGTCACCTACCACTAGACTACGTGATTCCTGGTTAGTGTAGAATTTATTTTATTTATCTATTTGAATTCATTAATTTTATTTTTTAGTACATATGTTTTATCATATAGACAACCATGAGATTGAAAATTGATTTTTTTGGTTATGTGATTAATGTTATTTTAGAAGAAGATAACTATTTTTGGAACCTTATATTATATTATGAGATATTAAATGAGTAATAAAGTTTGGATTATCTTTTGGAAGCACATATGGTTTTATTGTGGATTTAAGGTGATTCAAGTTATTTATAGAAATTATTAGAATATCTTGGAGGTTATGTTATTAGGGAAATTGCATTTTTTAATGAGACATTAAGAGTGATTGATGTTACTTGAAGATAAATATTAAACATATATTAGATGAATATGTGATCAAATATTTATCATCATTGGGTTTTAATCTTATTTTGGAATATTTTCAGAAAATTTAAGGATTTTTATTTATTGAATGATATTTGTTGAAATTTGGGTATTATTGTTGAATTTTAGAGATTATTATATTTTTCTTAGTTTGAAGGATTAAGAGTTTTTTGGAAATTATTATACCTTGTGCTGACCATTTTGTTTTTGTTTAATGTCTAAATATAGGAGTAATGGTTTTTTTATCATTATGTTGATTTTGTGATTAATATTAGTTGATTGTATTGATTTAGGCATGAAAAAATAATATTGAATACTCATTTTTTGGCATAAAAGATGATATTGTGGTGGAAATTGATTAAATGATGAAGCAGTACTTGTCAAGATGTTATATTTCCTCATTTTATTACACTAGACTCTAAAGTAATTCCTAAATGTTAAGAAATGCATTTCAAAAAAATGTTATCTGTTTAATTTTCTTAATAAGAAATTAATTTCCTTTTAACCCATCAAAGATTTATGTTTGTGATGGATAAATTTATCTAGACTATGTTCTATATAAATCTTTATTAGAAAGTGGTAGTTAGTTTTCCCTTCTATATCTATTAGGATCCAACCCAATGGGGACCACTTGGATGGTTAAAGGTGATCCATAACTATCCTAAGCCCACCTTCATGGTCTAGGGGATTATTTCAAGAACCAAGTAGGAATATATAAGATGGGATACCTTTTACTAATGTATATGTACACCAAAAAACTCATATCTAAGCCTATAAATTGCTGTAATGTAAAACTGTTGATAAAAAATGCATGAATATATCTATAATACCACAATAAGAGTATGAAATAAAGTAAAAGATAACATAAAAGAGGCGAAATTAAAACCCACCAAAAACTAGAAAAATTTATCCTGACCTGCTCAGAAGGAGGGGATTGATGTTAATGCAATAGTGGCATAAACCATAGTATTTATAACCTAAACTAAGATTTACCTTCTCTTGGTCCTCTAATGACTCACTAAAAAATTTATATCATCAACATATGACATGAAATGCATGTGAAGAACCCATCTAGGGGTGAGTATAAAAATACCGAATAGGACAACCTGAAAACACAAAAAATAATGCATTAAGAGTATTCTTTTCATCAAACACGGGTAAGAAATAAAATATATTATACATAAAGATAACCAAGGATATCACACATATATTCTTAAAATACTTAGATTCACAAAATGTCTAAACTACTTCCAACCATAGATATTCTCAATGTTTTAAGGCAATGCTCATTCAGGAGGAACCACTCGCAAAGTAATACTGCCACTGATGACACTCATCCAAGAGGTCACACTCATGTGGTTGGAACCTCTCTAAAATCTATACTTACACTGATGAAACTCATCCTATATGTCTTACTCATCATGTATATACATTAATATGAACATAGTAAACTCATGGTGTTCATCCATGATACACACTCCATGAAACTAATAACCCATCAGAAATATCATATCTCGATACATATATAGGGTTCAATGCTTAGGTCTCATTAGGGGGACACTAGAATGTAAAAGAAACATCATCCTAGATATGGGATCACTGCCCATATAATTGTTGGTCACCCTAATTCCACAAACCCTACCTAGTTAAAACATGAAGGACATGAGGATTTCTCTGGGCCTCTCAGAGGGATACATGATCTAGGTCATCGAGGGGTATGAGGTCTGATTCTTAGGATGATATTCCATACTAACCCCCATAGAAGTGGACTGAGAAAACTAACTCTAGACGAAAGGAACTCACCCACACTGCCTTGATCATCATGAAGTAGTAGATGGGTCACCATACTATGATGAGGATGTGACACAACACCGAAACCTCATAGGAATGGACCAATGGAACACACTCAACTGATTATAATCGAAGGAACCCCACATGATCTCAAAATGAAGCTAAACTGAGAAGAAAGAGGGATCTAACCAATCCTCAAAGGATTACATGGTGTGTCCCTAAGGTTACATAACATGTCTCATAAATCCCAACATTTACATGTCTCACACTCACATGGAATGCACTACTCCACAATAAACAACATGTAATAAGGGTGAACACCATGAATATGTCCCCCTGGAACTCAGTGTTCCATCTACCCATTCCTTTGTACACTAAGTCATGCCTGTATAATAGGTCACGCCTGAGTACATGGATCTATCTATGTACTCCGAGCTGACCATTTATTTACCATGTACATGCGTGTAGATGGCTCCTTGGAACTTACTATTCCTTATACTTGTTCCTATGTGCATAAGGTTGTTCCTGTGTACTTGTCTATGTCCGAGTTTATGGATTTTCCCATATACTATGTCCTAGCTATATACTTCCCATGTACATGTATTGTGGGGCTACATGGCCACCTGGCTCTGTACTCCATGCACGTGTCCATATATCTATATTGTACTATAAAACATGTGAATTGAAGAACATGTTTTATAAAAATATATGGATACCTTGGCATGTACACCCTTTACATGCCAAGATGTTTAGAAAAGTGTCACACAACATGTTACATGTGTTACATATCATCTTATAGTTATCAATTCATAAAAACCCATGTTACACATAGAGGGGAATACATGTCATGTTTTCATAGGAGAACACATTATATAATCATATTTTTCATAGAAACCATGGAATACTTCCCATATCTTATTATTATGACAGTAGTAATACCGATTAAACCCAAGGATCTCAGATATGGTCCAACCGAGTCCTTCCATTACTTACTCTACGAATTCTAGAAACATCTTTCCCTTGGGAGACACCTACTTTCTCACCTCACCAATGCCAGAAAACAAATCCATGAACACAAAATCCTAATCCATTTATGGATATAATCCCATAATCAAGCATTGAAACATTAATATCAGATCACCATCCCAAATCTACGGTATTGATCTGTTGCACTAATGACCAAATGTGAAATGATTTTTCATAGGGTATTCATTGAATCAAAGGCTAAAAGAGAATGAAAATGATAAACACCCATAAAACAAGGGTATAAAATACAAAAAATAGAAACGTTATTAATGGAACATAGAAAATGTTAATGTTATCTATGATTCATTTTTCTAGGGAGATGAATAAAGAGAAATAAGTAAACAAAAAAAATATCTATTCATATATTGTAAAAAGATAAAGCAATTACCTAAATTAAAATATTGTCCCATGAATTAATTTTTTACATGATTAATTCATGGTTTTCATGGGTAAATCAAGATGGGTTAAATCTATACAAAATAAAATTCTAAATTGATTTGGATTAAAAAATGATAAATAATGATCACAAGTTGTTCTCATTGATGAGATCCACAGGTAGTGTAGTCATTGGAGAACCTTACGGCACTCTAATCGTCGATACACAATCCTAATGCCTACTAAAGTGACTCTATACTTTCGTCTCAATTCACATTGTTATGAGGATAACCCTAAAAATTGGTCATAATAGTGTATTTATATATTAAAAACCAGGATGATGCATTAAATTAATAAATAAATTAATTAAATGCATTAATTTCATTATTTACACCCGTGAAATATTTTAACTAGACGCCCAATGCTAATAAATATTATGTTGCACCTAGGGAAAACCCTTCAATATAAACACAAAAATTGTATTATATATTTTATCTAAGACCCAATTTTAGAGTTATTAATTTTTTTCAGTAAAACTACATACTGGTGATATTAATATATTTAATATTTATAAATTATCAATTGTGAGCACATCGAGCCTCAGAATCTTGCATTGTCTTAGATCTTGGATCCAAAAAAATTCCTCGAAATATTCCAATGTATTAAACAAAAAAACAAGGCATTGAATTATTCTTATATTAAAATATTTTCATCCCCGAAAAGCACAAAATAAACAAAAACATGGGGATACTAAGCTCTCAACCATCCCTCCCACTCCCATGGGCTCCCTAGACGATTTCCTATACTTTGAACAAGCACACTCCCAAGGAAAAAACATTACCATACAAGATATTT
This sequence comes from Viscum album, assembly GCA_963277665.1. NCBI lineage: Eukaryota > Viridiplantae > Streptophyta > Magnoliopsida > Santalales > Viscaceae > Viscum > Viscum album. Next base: position 826,980,944 of record OY728132.1, read on the forward strand.
ATCTAATTGTTCTCAATAATTCTAGCTTAATGAAAAAGAAAACACCACTCTCATTTCCTAACTTACCCAGGTCAATATTGTACAATGATTTGTTCACATACAAGATCAACTGCGATATGTGGTGAAAACCGGGAAACTAAAACTACTATGGGTATGACATTAAGTAGTAAACCATCTCACTAAACTAACACAATAATAGAAAAAAACGAAATCTCATAAGAAACCCATAGATTTCCTATCACCCTTGATAAAACCCCACAACTATAGAAATCCAAAGGCCTTATTTATTGGTCCATAAAGAACTGATTTTTTCTAAGTATTCCTCAACCACTCTGGGAAGGAATTCACCCTCAAAACCATCACTACAATCAAAACTAATTCCCAATATCTATCACCCACTGTCTCAAACTAGTATCATAGTGACCTATAAGGCCCTCATTCATGTCCTAAAATGGTGTTACTCTAATAGTAGAGTGATAATAATTATGATATGAAAACTACATTGATGGTAGGAGATCCTCAAAGTTATGGAAAAAATATAACATGTGTACCTAAAGAATGTTTATGAGAACCTAAATGGTCAACTTTAACTAGATATCTTACTGAGGTAAAACACTATGCTGAAATGAAACTGAGTCCCCTAAGACCTCATATATCCTCTCCATAATTATTTCGTGAATTAAGAATCAAAGTCTACAATGATTTTCAAGGAAAATACATGAATAAAAAAATAACTCTTACACCCATGAGTTTCCTAAAATCTTCACAAATATTTATTGGTCATCACCCTATGATAGAAAATACCACAAGAGTTTATCATTAAAATTTTCCATAACTCCCTTGTCTTCCCAACCAATTAATGAGATCTTTTTACATCCTCACCTCCACAATATGTACTGATAATGGAATACAACCTCCTTAAAACCTCCTTCCATAATGTGACCAGTGTCACTATCCATCCTCCAAAAAGGATGAATACCTTCCCACATTTGTAAAATATATCATAAACATATCCAATGAATATCTATCCATGCAACATATCCTAATAGATGTCCCTGATTTGTACGTCCTTGGATATTTGAAGAAGAGGGGGGGGGGGGTAAAAAATATTGATTATAGGTAAACATTATCATTCTTACATGTCATGGTATCAACCTCGTACATGAATAACACATGGTTTTCCTTGAAGAATAATACCATGAACTGATCTATAAAGGATTAAGGATCTGGTAAATAGGTCTTACAACTCAACTAAGGTGAATAAAATTCCAAAGGTTATCAATACAAACTCAAAACATTCATAGTGTATTCAGAAAGACACTTCTGGTATTTTTACTCTAAAACCATAGCTGGTGATAACCTATCTCGAGGTCAAACTATGAGAACCACTTTTCCCCAAACCACTGGTATAATAAATCATTGATTCTTGAGAGTAGATACTCTTCACTGCATCTCCTAGTTCAAGTGACACCAATTCACAACCAACTTAAGAACTCATTATCCTATCATGAATACAATATAGGGATACCAAGATTAAAAAATTTGTCTTAAAAAATCACTTTCTTTACAAACTCCCAACTACACCTTCATCTTATAAGGATCAGTAGGTTCCATCTAATATGCTGTTTAAAAAATCAGAGACAATCCCTAGTTCCAATACTTAAAGAAGCCCAACATTTGGTGTGGAGATAAACCTAGCACATCCCTAGGAAGGAATTCCTCATACTCTACATGTATAAAATATTATGATATCTTATGCTCCAAAGGAATTACTATACAACTAATAAATAATTCACTCATAACATCATAGACATGAGTTTATCATGTTCTTCCTGGGATGACTCCTTATACGAGGAAGAAAAATCTATCCCAATAATCCCAATACACAGACACAATTATTGGTGGAATAAAACTAAGAATGTATGGTAGGAAACTATTCCATATTGAGGAAAACATCATTGGGTCTCTCTACCACTATGAATAGATTCCACATGAGTCTCTCTCTCTCCTCTTAGAGTCATGTCACACTATCATTAGAAGCCTGAAATCACTGATATTATCATCAGGAGTCACTAATAAAAGGGGTGAGATAAAAGTATATACTATTATCACTAAGCCTTGAACAATGGATATGATCCGAGATAAATGGATTATAAATTCGTGTGAAAAATATAATTGGGGAAGCAAAGACACACACCGTACCTCGAACCACACTCCAAGCCTCTACGAGACACTATTACTTAGAACTCATCCTTTCCCTTTCCCACTTATTTACCAAAACCATGGATTTTTTTGAAACCTTATCACATCAAAAGGACATCAAAAACATAAATAAAAAAATCTCATCCATAACACCTCGACACTATCTTCTTTGGGAAGCACCAAATCACCCACATAGTTTTGGATCACATCTCAATAATGCATCTCAGTGGGAGAATTTTCCCTCTTACATGCATATCAAATGTTATTACAATCATTAGAAAACACATGTCTCTATTGATTCCCTATATATTCTTGTAAAAAAATTAAAAAAGGAGGAAAAAGTGTGTCTCAAAATTTCATCTAACATTTATACAAAAAAAGTAGAAAGAAGACATATCTTACCTAGAAATGCTTCTATAGGATCTAGGAAAAACCTCTCACACCTAAAAAATTTGAAGATATTGACAAAAAGATTCTAGATCCTAGAGTGTCCCACCTACGGGTGGAGGAGGTAGAATCAAACCAAAGCAACATGTCACGACCCGTCCTCAGGGCCCATGCCGTGACTACCCCAAGCCTGCCTTCCATAGGCCAGGGGTAGGCGACTAGCACCAAAGGTGTAAATCCCAATAAAAAGGGAAGACATTGCCTTTTTATAAGTAAAAAAACACAACAGAGTACGCAAGTGAAGTAAGAACTAAGTAAAACTGAGTACAAAAGTAAGTTTTGAAAAGTAAATGGGCCAGTATACAAACCCAACTGAAAGTATAGTACAAATGAGAAAGAAAGTACAACAGTAGTAAAGTAAGCACACACCACTGAGTCGTCCTCCGGGAATCCCACCTAAAGGGTGGGTACAAATGGTCTCCTCGGCACCTCAGGTCCATCCGTCTGCTCTGTGTATGCCCCACTAGGTGGTCCACCTTTAGGTACCGTCCAGCTCCACAAGACTCCTCCACGATCAATACTGTCTGTCGTCTGCATCCAACACAACGTAGTGCAGGCATAACCCGTGCAGGGGTGAGTATACGATACTCAGTAGGGACCCTGAGACCCCCAAAGGTCTCCCAGAATCCACAAAGGATAAAACAAAATGGAAAAATACAAACACAAAGTATCAACCAACTCTACTTAGGTATATTCCCATACATATACCTAAGTCATCAATATCAGTTCGGCTCTAACTCCCGAGCCCAAGCACAACCCAGTCCACACAGGAAAGAAGTCAATCACATCAATGATAATGATTGAAAGTCAAGACTCAGCTCACACAAGTATACTACTTTAGAAGAGAGGTGAAGATGATTAGATATAGCCTCTGAATCATCTCCTCTGCCAAACCCACATAGGATCCAAGTACAGAAGTCGTCGCTACCAAACCACGTAGCATCCAAGTACAGTAACCATCGCTGCTGAACCCACATAGGATCCAAGTACAGTCATCATCATTTCCGAACCCACGGAGGATCCAAGTACAGTCTTCCTCGCTACAAAACCCACATAGGATCCAAGTAAAATCATCATCGTTGTCGAACCCATGGAGGATCCCATCATAGTAGTCGTCACAGTCGTAGCCATATCTAGGGTTCTCGCACACAGTGTACTCGATTCTGGGAGGGTCCGCTCCTCGAGTAAAGGTGTCAATACATCAATTGTCATGGATTCATGATTTGATGTATCACGAAGTTCCGTCTCATCAAAAGGAACCCAACACTATAGACGGCGCGTCAAATGGAAGCCCAGTCTGAGAGATATTGGCTTTTCCATTCCAGGGGCTCGATTGGAAATATACTCGTTCCAAACCTGGCCGTTTACCAAAGTTTTCCAAAACAAATTTATAGTATCGCAAAAGGACCGCCTTGTCGATAGGGTCCCAGTGCTGCAGACGTCACGTCGTTCGGATGCGCGGTCTTCAAGATATTCACCTTTAAGTGAAAACGGGTCCGGCCCGTTAAGCCTAGTAGGCTGGCGGGCCGGGTTAACCCAGCTTTGAAGGGTCCGGCCCGGCAGGGGTGTCAGACCGGCCCGAAGAAATGCACGGCTCGGCCCAAGGGGTGCGGACCGGCCCGAAGGGGCGCGGCCCGGCCCGAGGAGGCATAGCCCGGCGGGGCGCGACCCTGCAGGCTCGACTAGCTGGCCAAGCGGCTCGTCCCGAAGGATGAGCAGTCCGAGGGGGCGGGTGCGGCCCCCCGGCTGCCCGAAACGGTAGTGCCAAGCGGTGCCACCCTCCCTAACCAGTCAGCTGGAGTCGGACAGACTTCTGGCGCAAGCGGCCAGCTCGGGCGGGCCGTGGGTTCTCCAGCGCAGTGCCCTCTTGGCGTCGTGGCTCTCCTCCGCTCGGCCGACCGCCGGGCCGGCTGGTTCTTCCACTGAAGCATCCCATGAAGCGGGCCCCAGTTCCTTCCGCACAGTCGGCATAACGGTGATGGGTTCCTCTACCTCAGCCTACCCTGGCCACGGCTCCTCATTCCCAGCATGGTGCGACGGCGCCATGCTTCTTCCGCCGCAGCCCGCTTGGACGCAGCATTTCTTTGCATGTGCGACAGCGGCCCTTGCGTCGTCGGCCTCTTCCGCATTCCGCCTCCGGTCACTGATTCCAAAAAGATCAAGTTCTAGTAGAGGGTCATGAGGCCGTGTTCATTTGGACCATGCCCTCCGCGTTAGGCGGTAACACATGGCCAAATTCGTTTCAGAAAAATCAACGAGGAATAAGTACAATTTTAATCAAATAAAATTTTATATAATCCCCCTACCTGAAATATGGTTCGTTCGTCATAGATGCGGAAAGAGATGTCACTCCATCAATGCCGGTAAAGAACTGTCGTTGTTGGAGAGTTCCCCGTGGTTATATTTCTTCCTGTGATGTGGATGAAGTAGAATATTGGAGAAACGTGGAGCATTCTTCGCCGAGTCTTTCTTTGTTGAAGGCGTCTATTCTTCGTTGGAGAAGAAAACCTTTCTTCATTGAGGAGATGAATACTTGTCTCTCTTTTCTCAAGATCCCTCTCCCAAATTTCTTCCAACACAATAAAGCTCCTCCAAAATAAAATATTAGGCTTGGATAATATTTTATTAACACATCCAATTAAAAATTTCAAATCACTTCATTAATTAAATTGGAGGATTCAATTTATTAATTAAGGTGTTGGCATGAATTAATGGGAGAGGAGAAGGTGAAGAGGTCTCATAAATATTGGGAGAGTTGTCAATATTAAACAAGGGAGTTTAATTGGGGTTTATGAGAGTTATGGGGAGTTCAAGGGTTTAGGTCACGTGTGGCCCCCACCACACAAATATCCTCTCATGGGAGGTTATGTGGGTGTGGGACCCACCTCATAATCCCCTTGGGAGGAAATAACCACCTTCCTTAAAATAAAATTGTGCTCCACCAATTTTATTTATTTTAATCTTATTCCTCAAATATTAATTCTCAACCCGCTTAAAACGCAACTGCAGTAAAAGTCCCCTTAAGCAATTACCGGTGCTCCGAGTTCATTGGTGCCCTCAAATTTCAATTCTGAGCACAAGTTCAAAAGATAGAAAAACCCACTCGTTCGTTTACTGAACGTACCCAAGATAAACTTCGGAAATTGGTTTCGAGCACACCAGGCCTCAGAATTAAGTACCGCTAGAAGCCACAGACTCGAAAAATTCCAAAGTATTTAAGAAAAAATTTTCCTTGAAAATTCCAGGACTTTAAATTAATCCCACCTCACGGATTTACATCCCCATAAAACTACAACATAAACTAGAAAAACAAATGAGGGTAATGAGCACGCATCTGAGCCTCCCGCTCCCATGTGATCTCTTAGAGGTTCCCGTGCTGCCAACGAATGCGCACCAGAGGAATCAACCATCCATGTAGGACCCACTCCTGTCGATCCTCGATCTCCACCAGGACCTCCGTGAATGTCGCCCCATCATCGATGTCCAGCTCCCCGTGATCAATGATGTGGGTCAGGTCGTGCATGTATCTCCTCAGCTGAGATACGTAGAAGACATCATGCACCCGATGCAACTGAGGTAGAAGGGCCAAGTGGTAAGCCACCTCACCTACTCTGCTGAGGACCTGGAAAGGCCCGATGAAGCATGTAGATAACTTTCCACCCCATCCAAATCTCCATAATCCACATCGAGGTGAGAACTGTAAGAAAACATGGTCTCCATCCTCGAACTCCAGTGGTCTCCGTCTCCTATCAGCATAGGACTTCTGTCTACTCTATGCAGTCCTCATCCACTCCTGGATGATCTGCACCTTCTCCGTCGTATCCTAAACCATCTTTGGTCCTACAAGTGCTGACTCCCCAGGGTTAGTACAACACAGTGGTGATCTGCAAGGTCTGCCGTACAGTGCCTCAGATGGTGCCATCCCGATGGTGGAGTGGTAGCTATTGTTGTATGAAAAATCCACCAAGGGTAGGTGATCCTCACAGCTACGACCAAAGTCAAGGACACATGCACAGATCATGTCCTCGAGATTCTGAATGGTCCTCTTTGTCTGGCCATCCGTCTAATAATGAAAGGCGGTGCTCAGGCGTAGCTGCGTCCCAAATGCCTCCTGAAACCCCTTCTAAAGCTGGGAAGTAAAGTGAGCGTCTAGATTGGAGATGATAGAATATGGAACACCATGAATCCGTACTATCTCCTAAATGTAGAGGCATCCCAAGCTCTCTACTGAGCCCTGGTCTCTGATCGGTAGGAAGTGGGCGGACTTGGTGAGTCGGTCTACGATCACCTAGATAGAGTCGTGTCCTATTAATTTACATGGAATCCCCGTCAAGAAATCCATGGATATCCCATCCCACTTCCACTCCGGAACCTCTAAGGGTTGTACCAAGCCTGTTGGTACCTGGTGCTCTGCCTTCACTTGCTGGAAAGTGTGGCATCATGAAACAAACTCTGCTACATTGTTCTTCATACCCAGCCACCAGTGCTATTGTCTGAGGTCCTGGTACATATTTTCCACTCCAGGATGTACCGCTTGAGGGGAAGTGTGAAACTCTCTCAGCACTTCCTCCAACAATGCAACTGGTACCATGGTACGTCCCCTAAAGAGAATGACATGCTCTACTCCATAAAATCCATCAGGAGCCTGCCCTGTGGAAATCTGAGCATGTTGCGTCTCACAATCAAAGTCCCCACGTTGTGCCTCTCTGACCCGCTGAAGTAGCGGAGGAGTAACTATGAGGGACTGTATAAAGGCTGCCCTATCTCTATCCACGTAGGATATCTTCAAAGTGGCTAACTGATTCGTCGCCTCACATAGCAACTGTATGCCCGATCTCTTGCTGAGAGGATCAGATACTACATTCCCCTTCCTAGGAGTATAGAATATCTCAAAGTCATAGTCCTGGAGGAAATCGAGCCATCACTGCTATCTAAGGTTCAGGTCCTTCTGCGAGAAAATGTACCTGATACTCTGGTGGTCAGAGTAGACTGTAAAGTGATCACCTATCAGATAGTGCCGCCACATCTTCAGGGTGAAGACCACTGCTGATAACTCTGGGTCATGGGTAGCATAGTTCTGCTCGTGCTGCCTCAACTACTGTGAACCATAGGTGATCACTGCCCACTTCTATATCAGGACACACCTGAGTCCGGTCCCTGATGCATCACAGTAAACCACGTACCCAACGCCCTCCTCTTGTGGCCTCAAGATGGGCGCATTGGTCAATCTCTGTCTCAGTTTCTGAAAGATCTACTGGCATCTATCTGACCACACGAAGGGTTTCCCCTTCTTCGTTAAAGCTGAAAGTGGTGCTGTAACTCTGGAGAAGTCTTACACAAATCTCCGATAGTACCCAACCAAACCTAGGAAACTCCGCACCTCCATCACGCTCCTGGGTGGATCCCAAGAAAGTACTGCATCGATCTTCACAGGATCCACAAAACTCCCACCTCTGAGATGACGTGCCCCAAGAAGTGAACCTCTCAAATCCAGAACTGACACTTTGAGAGATTACCATAAATCCAGTGCTCTCAGAGTGTGTCCAGTACAACCTACAAGTGGTAGGCGAGCTCCTACTTAGTAGTCGAGTAAATCAGTATGTCGTCGATGAAGACTATGAAAAAACAATCGAGGTAAGGCTGGAAGATACTATTCATGAGACTCATGAACACTGCTGGTGCGTTGGTTATGCCAAAGGGCATAACCAAGAACTCATAGTAGCCATACCGACACCTGAAGGCTGTCTTCTGCACATCCTCGTCTCAAACTCTGAGTTGATGATAGCTTGAACTGAGGTCTATCTTCAAGAACCATCATGCTCCCTTAAGCTGATCAAAGAGGTCATCAATCCTCCAGAGTGGGTACTTGTTCTTTATGGTCACCTGATTCAGGTGACGGTAGTCGACACATAGTCGTAAGCTCCCATCTTCCTTCTTGGCGAATAGAATCAAAGAAGCCCAGGGTGAAACACTGGGTCAGATGAATCCCTTTCCCTGCAAGTCCTCCAGCTGTACCTTCAGCTCACGAAGCTCAGTGGGAGCCATCCGATATGCTAGAGTATATATCAGTGTTATCCTGGGGTACATGTCTATGTAGAAGTCTACCTCTCTACAAGGAGGTAGTCCTGAAACTTTGTCAGGAAAAACGTCTATATACTGATCCACCACAACAGGAAAACTCGGAATCCACACATCAATCGCTCCTAGGATGAGACTATCCAATTGATGTGTGATCGGCTGCCGTCTCCTCTGCGTAAGTCCATCTTGCGCTGCAAAGGATCCCTTCTCATTGGTGAAGGTGAACCTGGTCCCATCCATACGGACACGCCACACTTTGCGCGTAATACAGTCAATCTGTGCATGGACTGTAGATAACCAATCCATACCCAAGATGACATCGTAAGGCCTAGACGCCGCTACAAGAAGATCCCAGCTGAATCTCTCGCCTCCTAGAGTAAGCTCACACTACTAGAACTAGTGCATAATCGTCGAGTCTACTCCCGTAAGAGTCTCTAGTCGTAAGGATCGAGCCAACGAATCCGTTAGAATCTCCAAGATTTGAACAAGGGAAGTGACAATAAAATAATGACTTTCTTTTGTGTCTATAAGAACTGAAGTTAGGGTGGAGTAGACACAGATAGTACCTCGAATCATATCAGGTGCGCCGTGGTCATAGGCCTCGACTGCCTGGAGCTGAGCCTACCCCTGTCTGCCAGCTCCCTGTGGTCGGGGTGGTCATCCTGATAGCCTGGTTCGCTTGGACCTCCATGACATCTGTCTACTGCTGACTGTAGAAGACTCCGCTACGTGTCTCCCTATGGTGGAACTCGCTGCTGGCGTCGGCTCAGCAAGAAAGATCTCTACAAGAAGGGCTCGCTCCAGCACTCCTGCCTATGTCAGAATACCGAGAGAGACCATTAAAGACCTGATCTCATGACTCAGTCCTTGCTCTAAGGTTCGAGCCCAGAAGAATGGGTCCTGTACCATGTCCGTGGAGTAGCGTGAGAGGTCGGTAAACCTCGCTGAATACTGAGCTACTGTCATAATGCCCTGCCACAGATGTAGTAAATCCTGGATGCGCATCGCACAGAGGGTGGCTGGAACAAACTCTGAGTGGAAGAGACTCTCGAAGTCTGTCCAAAGTAGAGATTCCTTGTTGTGCACCTAGAGCATCAAGATCCACCATCTACCTACTGCTACGTGTAGGAGACTTGCTGCAAGGATCACCATAAGGTCAGCTGGTGTCCCTACTAATCTGAAGACTCTGACGATAGCCTCCAGCCAATCCTCAGCTACTCGAGGGTCCATCTCTTCATGGAAACTAGGAAGCCTCTATCGCTGAAACTCATGAAACACACTCAGGTGGCGTGCACTCTCTGCTGTTGGGGCTGGTGGCATCGGTGGCTCAGCGGGTAGTGGTACCGCTGGTGCCTCCGCTGTAATGGGGCCCTGTTCCGAGGCCTCGTCGCTCGGTGGGCTGGCATCTCACACGTAACTAGGAACCCTGGATGGCTGCCTTCGTGGGGTCATCCTGAAAAGCAACAGGTGCGCCACGGTTAATACAATATACCTGGTGAGATGACACAAAGTAATCACAAAGAAAACTTTTGAAACACACATGCAATCAATGTTTTCATGAACTGAGTCGGAAATCAGGAGTCAGGGTCCTGGTGTATGGATACGTCGGCCGCCGCACCAACACTGGACTCCCTGGACTGAAAACCACACCCAATACTGTTAACACTATTGATTTACAGAGAAGAAAGATCAGAGTCCTGAATTCTGTGTTAGAACTGACTCCTCTGATACCAATTTATCATGACCCATCCTCGGGGCCCATGCCGTGACTACCCCAAGCCTGCCTTCCATAGGCCAGGGGATGACGACTAGCACCAAAGGCGTAAATCCCGATAAAAAGGGAAGGTATTGCCTTTTGATAAGTAAACAAACACAATAGAGTATGCAATTGAAGTAAGCACTAAGTAAAACTGAGTACAAAAGTAAGTGCTGAAAAGTAAATGGGCTAGTATACAAACCCAACTAAAAGTACAGTACAACTGAGAAATAAAGTACAACAGTAGTAAAGTAAGCGACAACCACTGAGTCGTCCTCCGGGAATCCCACCTGAAGGGTGGGTACATATGGTCTCCTCGGCACCTAAGGTCCGTCCGTCCACTCCGTGTACACCCCACTAGGTGGTCCACCTCCAGGTACCGTCCAGCTCCACAAGACTCCTCCATGATCAGTGCTGTCCGTCATCTGCATCCAACACAATGTAGTGCGGGCATAACCCGTGCAGGGGTGAGTATATGATACTCAGTAGGGACCCCGAGACCCCCAAAGGTCTCCCAGAATCCACGAAGGATAAACCACAAAGGAAAAATACAAACACAAAGAATCAACCAACTCTACTTAGGTATATGCCCATACATATACATAAGTCATCAATCTCAGTTCGGATCCAACTCTCGAGCCCAAGCACAACCCAGTCCACACAGGAAAGAAGTCAATAAAATCAATGATAATGATTGAAAGTTAAGACTCAGCTCACACAGGTATAATACTTTCTAAAATAGATGAAGATGATTAGATGTAGCCTCTAAATCATCTCCTCTGCCGAACCCACGTAGGATCCAAGTACAGAAGTCGTCGTTGCCGAACCCACGTAGGATCCAAGTACAGTAACCATCACTGCGGAACCCACGTAGGATCCAAGTACAGTTGTCATCGCTGCCAAACCCATAGAGGATCCGAGTACAGTCATCCTCGCTGCTGAACCCACATAGGATCCAACTACAGTCTTCATCGTTGTCGAACCCATGGAGGATCCCATCACAGTAGTTGTCGCAGTCGTAGCCAGCTCTAGGGTTCCCACACACAACGTACTCAATTCCGGGAGGGTCCGCTCCTCGAGTAAAGGGTTCGATAAATCAACTGTCACGAAGTCCTGAGTTGATGTATCCCAAAGGTCCATCTCGTCAAAAGGAACCCAACGCTACAGACGGTGCGTCAAACGGACGCCCGGTCTGAGAGATATTGGATTTTCCGTTCCAGGGGCCTGGTTGGAAATATACTCATTCCAAACCTAGAATTTACCAAAGTTGTCCAAAAATAATTTAGAGTATCACAGAAGGACCTCCTCGTTGATAGGGTATCAGTGCCGCAGACGGTGCATCGTTTGGACGCACGATTTTCAAGATATCCACCTTTAAGTGAAAATGGCCCCAGCCCCTTAAGCCTAGTGGGCTGGAGGGTCGGGTTAACCCAGCTTTGACGGGTTTGACTTGACAGGGGTGTCGTACCGGCCTGAAGAAATGCACGGTGCGGCCCGGTGGGGCACGACCCGCAAGCTCGGCCAGAAGGACGAGCGGCTCGGGCCGAAGGCCGAGCGGTCTGAGGGGGCGGGTGCGGCCCCCCGGCTGCCCGAATCGGTGGCGCAGAGTGACGCCATGCTCCCTAACCAGCCGGATGAAGCCGACCGACCTTCTGGTACAAGCGGCCCGCTCGGGCGGGCCGCGGGTTCTCTAGCGCGACGCCCTCCTGGCGTCGTGACCCTCCTCCGCCCGACCACCCGTCGGGCCGGCCGGTTCTTCCGCCGAAGCAACCCGCGAAGCGGTCCGTGGTTCCCTCCGCACAACTGGCACGCCGGTGCCGACTTCCTCCGCCACGGCCTGCCCTAGCCGCGGCTCCGCATTCCCGGCACAATGTGACGGCGCTGTGCTTCTTCCGCCGTGGCCCACTTGGCCGCGGCTTTTCTTTGCGTGTGCGATGATGACCCTTTCGTCGCCGGCCTCTTCCGCATTCCACCTCAGGTCACTGACTTCAAAAAGATCAAGTTCTAGTGGAGGGTCGTCAGGCTGTGTTCATTCAGGCCACACCCTCTGAGTTAGGCGGTAACACAAGGCCAAATTCGTTTCAGAAAAATTAATGAGGAACAAGTACAATTTTAATCAACTAAAATTGTATATAATCCCCCTACATCAAATATGGTTTGTTCATCGTAGACGTAGAAAGTGATGTCGCTCCATCAACGCTGGGAAAGAATCGTCATCATTGGCAAGTTCCCCAAGGTTGTATTTCCTCCCTTGACACGAAGGAAGTAGAAGATTGGAGAAACGTGGAGCGTTCTTCACCGAGTCGTTCTTTGTTGAAGGCAGGTGTTCTTCGTCAGAGAAGAAAACTGTTCTTCATCGAGGAGATGAATACTTCTCTCTCTTTTCTCAATAGCTCTCTCCCAAAGTTCTTCCAACACAACAAATCCCCTCCAAAATAAAATATTAGGCTTGGATAATATTTTATTAACACATCCAATTCAAAATTTCAAATCACATCATTAATTAAATTTGAGGATTCAATTTATTAATTAAGGTGTTGTCATGAATTAATGGGAGAGGAGAAGGTGAATAGGTCTCATAAATATTGGGAGAGTTGTCAATATTAAAAAAGGGAGTTTAATGGGGGTTTATGAGAGTTATGGGGAGTTCAAGGGTTTAGGTCACGTGTGGGACCCACCCCACAAATATCCTCTCATGGGAGGTTATGTGGGTGTGGGCCCCACCTCTAACTCTCCTTGGGAGGAAATAACCACCATCCTTAAAATAAAATTGTGCTCCACCAATTTTATTTATTTTAATCTAATTCCCTAAATATTAATTCTCAACCTGCTTAAAACACAACTACGGTAAAAGCCCCCTTAAGCAATTACCGGCGCTACAAGTTCATCAGTGCCCTCAGATTTCAATTCTGAGCACGGTTCAAAAGATAGAAAAACCCGCTCGTTTGTTTACTGAACGCACCTGAGATAAACTTCAGAAATTGATTTCGGGCACACCGGGCCTCAGAATCAAGTGCCGTCAGAAGCCACAGACTCGTAAAATTCCAAAGTATTTAAGAAAAATTTTTCCTTGAAATTTTTTAGTCTTTACAAAACATCCACATCCTATTTATTCCCATGATTATTTATCATGTCTGCCACCCTGAATACCTCCTTACTCCATCCAGTACCTCTACCTCAATGGTTCATCAAATATCTCAACGACTAAAGTACGATGTGAAGTACAACACCATATGAGATTTCCATACCTATCACAATCATATTAACCATCATGCCTCCATTGGATGTGAGCTCCCATAGGTCTCTTTAAATGATGTTGCCTCCAGTGTTGAGACCTGAATCGCATGCTTGCTATCAGTGGGTACTACTGACCCTATATTATAGGATATCCGTTCCTTAGAAGATTATGATATGAAATTTTACCCTGAAAATAATAATACATAAAAAAAATATGCATCCAAAAAATGTTCTAACATGATATATCCACCTAAAACCCTATAGGTGGGACTATAAATTCATCAACCGAAGAATGTGACACCTGCTAACCATCCTTAAGAAAGATAAACCCATGAATAAGCCACTTCAGGGAGGCCTCATCACCCATCAAGACGTAATGTCAAATATTCTATAGAAACCTCATTGGATGTCATCATTTAAACATTATAAATGATTCATTTTGTACAATGGTAAATGAGAATATCTGGAGACCTAACTCAAGAAGGACATGAAAACCATAACCTATTTATATATAATACATGTACCAAAGTTCCCTAAAACCAATGCATCTGTATTCTGTGTTGACAAGAAGTTTTTTAGATTACTTGTGAATTGATACTTAATACACCATACCAGTAGTGGTTTACCTAGACTAAAATACATAATAAAAAAACATTGACACCATTACCCTAAATTCCCAACCAAACCACATAAGTGGACAAAAATAAAAATACCATCCCGAGGTTGAACTACCTATGATACCACTCTATCATGACGCAACCCACTCAGGCCTCCCTGGCTAGTGGAATTACATTACATAACTACCCCAATCCTACCTTTATATTCCATGGGATGACGTCAAGTTCTAATAAGGAATATCCAAAATTGGAGGCCTTTTCTTAATGTACATGTATGCATACAAACATTTCAAAGACCATACAATATTTAAATGTAAAAAACTGATAAGAATGTTTGAATATATATATATATATATATATATACATAGTACTACAATTAGAGTACATCATAAAATTAATGAAAGAATAAAAATGGTCCAAATACAATCCCATCCAAAACTGTAAAAACAACTTTTGACATTCTCTAAAGGAGAAGACTGCTGTCAAAGAAACACCAGTATACACCTCAGTTTGTCTATCAAAAAATAAGATCCACCAACTCTTATTCCTCCATGGTCTTTTTAAAAAGGTATGTTGACTTCATAATACATGACATGTGTGGGAAGAGTCCATGTAGAGGTGAGTATATAAATACACAACAAGACACCCTAAAAATACCAAACATAAAGCATCAAGAGTATTCAACTCACCAAATTTAGGTTTTTTAAATAATACATGATACATAAATATAACTGAAGTTATCTAAGATATACACATAAAATAATCCAAGTCACAAAAAGTATCAACCACTTACAATAATATATCAAATTGAGAATTCAATGCAATGCTTGTCTAGGAGGAAAACCATCATGAGCTATACAATCACTAACGATAATCATCCCATAGGTCATGATCATATGGGAGGAACTAATTCCCAAGCTATAATTACATGAATGAATTTCATCTTATAGGTCACACATGTTAGGTATATCAAAGAATTAGTACATAAGAAACTCAAAGGGTTTGTCCAAGATACACAATCCATTGGTCTATTTCCTCATCAGAAAGATCAAATCTCAAAACATAGATTGGGGGTGAATTCCTAGGTATCACTGGGGGATACTAAAACCTACTAGAAAAATCTTCTTATATAGGGGATCAATTCCCATTTAAATTATTTTCAATCCAATTCCATAAACCCTGCCTAGAGAAAACATGAAATACATGAGGATCGCTTCGGGCCCCTTAGAGGGATACATGCTCTATGTCACTGAGGGGTTTGAGTTACAATTCTAAGTGCCATATATCATAATAAAACCCATAGAAGTAGACTAAGAAAAGTCAATACACATTAATGAAAACAACCAACAATTATATGATCATCGTGAAGCTTTAGAGGGGTTTCCATCCTATGTTATAGATGTGATGCTACACCAAACCCTCATAGGAATGTTCCAAGGGAACATAGTCAATCGATACTGATCTTTGGAAGCTCACATGATCTCATAAAGATGATAAAATGAGAATAAATATGACTATAACCAATCCCAAAAGGAGAACACATCATATCTATTGGGGTACATGGTGTTTCTCACAAAGTCTGGAACTTCCCAATTCTTAAGCCCACACATAATGCATTTTCCCAAAACACAGGACATGTACCAAGGGTATATGATGTGCAGATATTTCCTTGGAAGTCGACATGCCATCTACATGTTCCTATGTACACTAATTCATTCTTGTGTACTTATTCAAGTATATGTACATTATCTTGTCCATGTAATTTTCATGTACACAACTTGTAGATGTCTACTTGGCAGTCAATATGCCATTAGCATGTTCCCATGTACATCGAGTCCTTTCCATGTTCTTGGTCGTCTCTGAGTACATGACTCTAGACTCTACCATTGTACTTTGGACTTACCATGTAATTCCCAATTACACAATGTGTGAGGCCATATGGATACCTAGGAATGTACTCCCTGTAAACGTTAATTCATCCTCTATGTGTTACATGGTGTGTGATTTGGAACACACGATATGAAACCCTACATGGCTTACTAGCAGTGTATACCCTATACATGAAGAGCTGGTCAGAAAAGTGTCACACTCCATGTGACACATGTCCCATGACATGTGATACTTATATATTCTTGGAAAATGTAGAGTTGTACATTGGGGACTGCAAGAAATGAATTCATAGGACTATACAGGGTGTAGTAGGGTTTTTTCAAAGAACCCAGGAAGGACTTCACACGTCTTTAGATTCCAACAATATTGTCACCAATTTCTCCCAAGGATCTCAGATATAGTCTAAAAGATTCCCACTATTTTCTTATCACTGGATTCCATCCACATCCACTACTCAGGAGACACCCACCATTTCACCTCACCACTACTGTATAACAAATCCACAAACACAGACTTACGATCCATCCATAGATCAAATGATGTCATTATACCATACAACCAAACACTGGATCTCCATACCAACCATGTTTTAGGGATCCTTTGTTCCAAATACTAAATAAATAATAAGTATTCTCAAGGTATTCATTGAATTTTAGTCCAAAATAAAATTATAATAATGAACACATGTAGAAAGGGGAAAGAAAAAGTACAAAACATAAACATTAGTAATGGACCATGAAAAATATTCATGGTAGCCTCGATTCATTTTCATTTTTAGACTAAAAAATAGAAATAAATAAACTAAGAAAATATCAATTCTTGTACCAAAAAAACATAAATAAATTACCTAAATTAAATAATTTACCTATGAATTAATTTTTTAGATGATAAATTCATGTACATGATGGGTAAATAAATATGGAATAAATCCACACACAAAAATTTCCTATATCTATTTAGTTTGATAGCTTATGAATAATTATAACACATCATTTTTTTTGATGTGATGCACAAGATATGTAGTTAGAAAATAACCTTAAAATACTATGATCGTCAGTCCATGATCTTGACGTGTGTCAACATTACTCCACACTCTTCTCTCAATTCCCAAGGTTATAAGGATAACCCTGTAAATTGTCCATAATAGAATATTTATAGAGGAAAAATTATTATTTTTCATAAACATAATAAATAAATAAATAAATTTAATTTATTTCATTATTTGTGACTACAACGTCTTTTAACCCAACACCCAATGCTGATAAAGATTATGTTATGCCAAAGGTAAAACCCATGTACTGAACACAATGGTGGCCTCAGATTTCCGATCCAAGACTCCTTTAAGAAGTTATTCCAATTTTTCATGAAAAAATTATGCTCATGATATTAATGTATTTAATAATTTAAAAATTTCAATTTTAGGCTCATGATGCCTCATAATCTCACACTGCCTCAGTGGCTGGATCCAGAAATATTTTGATAAATATTCTACAGTCTTAATTAGAAAAAATCAGGATATTAAATTATTAATGTCGTCACATCACACCAATGTTTTCATAAATGGAAAACTATTATTTTTTATTCAAAATGGACTTCATACTTCCCTTTTCTCTCTTTTGAAGTGGACGTTTTATTAACTGTTTTTTTGATATTGGATTTCAAAAAAGGTATTTTGAAATGTAAAACCCCATATTATCGATACTATGAAGAAACTGTAATGTATAAATTTGTTAAATTATGAGAACATAAAATCCAAATATTTAAAAATAAATTCAATATCATACAAGATATGAAACACAATGTATAAATGAGCAACAAAATATTATTATTTAAATGTGATTATTATTTACTAGCTGTTAAATTGGTGAGTATGAATATTTTTATCTAATATATAAAATAAATATAAAGGTATTACATAATATAAATGTATTTAAAATTCTTATAAGATAATCAATTAATTTTTTGTAAATTCATTTTGTTCTTTAAAAATTTATTTTCTTTAGAAAGTATTTTTAATGATTTTATATATAATTTGTTTATAGAAAATTTAGAAAATGTATTTTAAAAAATTAAATTAATTTTTTAAGTTATAATATCAAAATTAGCCTATGGTGAAAATTATATATATTTATGAAAAGTTTGATTTTTCATTATATTAGGAAAATAATATTTTTTATTGAAAATTATATTTTCAAGTATTTTAAAATTGAAATTCCATTTTGGATTAGTTTTAAAATTTATTTGGTTAATTATTATTTTAAATAATTCAATGTTGGTTTTTTAAATGGATTGTACACTTCAATTTACCCAAAAAAATTATATTTAAAAATGGAATTTTTCTAAAAAATCTGTTTTTCATTACATTTTTCCAATTTAATTTTAAATTAATTTATATACTTTCTGTGTTTGGAATTTTGAGAAATGGATTCAATATTTAGAATCATGAGGTCCAAATTTCATAAATATGTTGTAATACACTGTGTTTTTATGATTTTTTTAAATTGATTAAATTTCTTTGATAGTTTTCATTACATGTAACATCAATCTAAGCTTTCTCTACATGCAACACTAGGTTAGCTTGTGTTAAAAACGATGTTGAGTTTTATTAAAACAAAAATATATTATTAATATAGTAATTTAAACATAGACACTATAAAATATATGTTAAAATTAGAGATATAAATATTTATAACTAATTTTAAAAAAATTATAATGGATTTATAAAAGGAAAAAATATTGATAAAAAATTAATTAATTTTTAGTGAAGTCATTATATGTTTAGAAAATAATACTTCTATAAAACATTATTTTTCATTATTTTGTGAACATATATAAATTTAATTTTCCAAACTTTTAGAAAATTAAATTGATAAAATAAAATTATTTATTGAAATCATAATTCCAAAATTACTTTATGGTGAATTTTTGTTAATGTTTTTGAAATGTTTCATTTTTTGATTAATAATGAAAAATAATGGATTCTAATTTAAAACTAAATTTTTGATTAATTAATATATAAAGTTAAATTAAAATCAAAATTTATTTTAAATAAAAATTAGTTCAATTATACATCCCTTAATCCAATTTATTTCATCATAATAAATTTTATATTGAATTTCTATATAAACCTTTTCATGCTTTGGAATAATTTCTTTTTAAAAACCTACTTTTTCATCGTATATACATGAATAATGTTGAATTAAAATATTCCAATTATATGAATTTAATTTGAAAAATGGATTAAATACTTTTAAGCATCATAATTTATATTATATAATAAGGTCAACTTAATTTTTTAACAAAATCAACAATAAACACATTAAAAATTATTTTCCACGGTTAGGGTAAAGATCGTTTTATTAGGGGTTAAAAAACTATAATGGTCAAAAATAAAAAAAAACAAGTAAATTTTTTTTATGAACATATATATACAAATTAAATATTCTAGTATTTATAATGTTTCATTATAGGATCCTTGTGAAATGAAAAAATGTGGGTGTAATTCTTTTTTTAAAAAATTACAAGTGTGCCAAACACCTAACTTATAAAAGGCCACAACTTATCCTATCCAATTAACACATTAAAAACCTTTTGGTTCATCAAATACCTTCCCAACATCCTTCCTACCATCCAAGAAGCCTTATTTTGGACAAAAATCAATCATAGGAAGTCTTTTAGTGAAATCCGAAGGAGGCTACCCAAAGAAGAGGTAAGATTTATCCATGGGCGCTTTTGGTTTATTTCTTCCTCCACAATCTTAAATTATTATTATAACATGATTATATAATAAAAATAATTATCTTATATATAATTATATTTTTTTTATGTTAAGGTCATGTCCTAAAAAAATTTCCACTTCCATCAAATGGGTAAGGAAATCATCCTTCATGTATATGACAGACTACCGCCTCGTGAACTGATGACATTCATTTTTTAAATTCCCACTTATAAATGATAAAAATAATGACGTATTTATTATTTATACATGATATTTATGATATTATTGTACTTCAATAATTATTATATCACATTTAACTTCATACTCTCTATATTTTGGGAATACGATAGCGTCACTCATGTGTATAATGTACTATCACATCACAGAGTGATGTGATTCAGTCACACTTTACATGAAAGATATTAAGGATGTGTTTAATAAAAATATGTTATATATATTATATAATAATGATTACTTAATGATAATATATAATTTACCTTTATTTCTTTTAATCCAACAAGAAAATGGAAACAACGCTCATGGGTATGCATGACCTAATGTCTCCATGAATGATGAATTTCATTTTTATTACTATATTTTATGGAATAATGTAAATAAATATATATTGAATATATAATATTCTTATTTCATGGATAAAAATTTGGATAAAATGATTTAATTATTTAAGTAAGAGAATCAAAAATAAAAAATCAAAAATTATAAGAAAAAAGCATTTATTATCTGAAACGTAACTTAAACACAGAATTGTTAATAAACAGGTAATAAAAGGCCATAATAAAATTATATATGAGATGATATATGTAACAAATAATGTTTTTATGGACCATTTTTTTTCATAAATTAAAATTTTCATTTATATCTTTCAATTCACTAAGTCAAACATTCCTTTTACACTAAACAGACTTATCGTTTTTTACACGCAACACCGAGTTGGTGTACGAAACATGCACCACTGAGTTTAGATTTAGATCAATGTGTAAAATAACAGTGTTTGGATTATGTTATATGTAACTCCAAAAGAATATTTCAGTATACGCAACACTGACTTCTCTTGCATTACACAGAAGAGCGACCTTCCTCGATAGCTTGTGTTGTATGTAATACCGCGTTTCACTAAACAACGATGTATTATTAAAATATTGTTATTTAATGGGATATAAAATATATTTTATGAATAGTATTAATTTTTTTTAAATTTTATATAACATTTACATTAATATTATGTATTTTCTAGACATTATATAAGAATAAATTTTATTTTTCGGATAAAAGAAGTTTTTTTTTCAAAAAATACAGTTTTGCCACCTTTGGATAGAACACCCATTTAAAATATAGTTTTTATCAAATTTATATATTCTATTTGACAAAATAAACTTATTATTTGGAATTGGTACATCATAATTTAATTTGGTTGATTTGTTTGTATTTTTTTGATAAAATTTACATTTTAAAGAATAATAAAAAACAATGCATTTTAATTCAAAACAGTATTTTCATATAATTTATTTATATAATTATATTATATTTTTTATTGTTTTTAAAGTGTAATTGGTTATTTTTTTTATCATTTAATAATTTTTTTTTCATTGGAAGTAATTTCATATTTAAATTTGATATAAACACATCTCAATCTTTTGATAGTTTTTACTTTTTAAAAAACCTGCTTTCTGGTTTTGACAACAGGAATAAATTTTAAATTAATTTATTCCAACATTGTGTTTTAAATTTATAAAAATAGATTCCATATTTGGAATATTAAGGTTCAATTTTTTTAAATTATCACCTTTTATTTTTCAACATTATGAATAGTAACTTCAGTAATTATTTTTATTTACAACAGTTAAAGGGTAAATCAGGAAAATAATGGTAAAAATAATATTTTAATAATATAAAACTACCCTAAAAAGTTTAATAATCCTATTTTATGAGATATTTATAAAAATTAGCATCCTTGGGTAGATTTTAAGACCCCATGGAGCCACTTGGGTGTGATAATGACCTTTTAGAAATTTTAATTTTAAGTAAAGAGAAATATAACATAAACATGAATCTTTTACTAAAAAATTTTACATATGGGGTTATATAACTTATTTCTTTGACTATAAATAATAATTATAAATATAATAAGATTTCCAACATCATGGGTTTTTTTATTATTTTTAGACATTATATAAATAAATTTACTTATGACATAATGATGACACAATGATTACTTTATTAATGAATGATTCAAATAAATGATATTATAAATATTAAAATAAATATAATTTGAACATTATGATCCCATAAAATAATTTTATGGATGAATATGAAATGTTATATTTTAGTTAATGTATTTTTTTATAGTAAATTAAATTATTATGACTTTATGAAAAATCAATTACTAAATAGTGTCAAAATTGATATAAATGAGTTTTTAAAACAAATACTATTTTATTAAATGATATAATAGTCATGAAAATATAAAATGCATCCAAATAAATTATATAATGTTAAAAATGTCATTATAGATCCTCTTGTGGTTCTTTTATCATTTTATAGTAACTATAATAACCATATATTATAAAAATACAAGAAGACATGGTAAGAGTTAATGTTTTTAACTAAGGGTTAAAACTAAATGATATAGTTAATTATATGACCTAATATTATCTAAAACCTATTGGTTTAGAGTATTTAAATTCATCCTTATATTTTCCTATAATTTTATCACTTTGTAAATATTATAATTCCAAAATCATTTTATAATAAAATAATATATCAAAACTTTCCTAAAGTTCCCCTCATTCCTCTTATAAAAGGCCACCACCTCTACCCACTTACTCACACCATTAAAGCCCCTTGTATCATAAAACTTATGCTCAAGTAAGATTCAAAAATACTTAAAGTTCTCTTAGATTCCACACTTCAGGAATAAATCCATCCTAAGGCGACATTTTGTGAAAATCAAAAGGAGATACTCGAAAAAGAGGTAATTATTTTATCACCTGTTTCAAAATTCTTTTCTTCTTATACTTCTTATTATAGTTTTGTTTCCATAATAAAGTAATAAATCAAGTATATTATACATTATGAGATGTTATTATAACTATGGTACAACCTTATACACCATTTTATCCATTCTAATAATAATAATATCACCATGTGTGCACACATATGAGTTACCATCTCCACGACGTAGGGTAATTTTTTATTCAACAATAATTAATTTGGATGTGTATAATGATGAGTATAATGGATTTAAATAATAAATATAAAATTATTATTATTATGTATAATTAATATACCATAAAATTATATACCATTTAACCATTAAGTGAATGATATTTTCCCTTGTGCGTATGTGCGGATTACCGTCTCCACGATGCGATGAGATTCATTCTCCACGTTAACCATTCAAGAAGGATTATAAAGTATATATAATAAATAACATGAAATATATGAAATAATAATTCTAGTAGTTATATATATATATATATATTATTTAATTTCTCTCATTTAATTCAATAAGGAAATAGAAACATCGTTCATGCGTACGTACGACCAACCGTCTCCATGAATAATGTATTCTATTTCATTTATCCATATATTATATATATATATATATATTTATATATAAAATATTTATGTTATATAAATCATATTTTAAATTATGTAAGTAAGTAAATTATGATCTAAGTAATAATATCAAGAATAACAAGTCAAAACACGTACGATAAATAAAACAATTATTACCCAAAATGTTGCTTTAACATGGAATTGATAAATAAACGGGTAATATGAAGTCATAAGTGAATAATATATGATATAAAAGATATTATTGTGGTTATTTTACAGGTTAATAATTTGTTTAAACCCACTATTCTTGAGTTTTATACACATATTGAAGAAATCATACCTAAGGTAAGGGATAATTTTTCAGTCTCATTATTATCCGAGAGTGTTTATTCGTAAATATTTAATAGGGGTATATTTATCATCCACATCCACATTTCCTGAATATATAATATTATTTATATTCTTATACTATTTTTTTAATGTAAATTTTACCCACTGTTTATGTTTTATTAAATAGTATAGAAGTAATATTTCTTTCATTTTCCATATGAGGTGCATTTCGACTTTTCAGACAAGAGTACGAGAAAAATGTTTATTTTTAACTAATATTGCATGAATGGATTATTAAAATTTCACATAGATTTATTTCCATGAATATTAATTTACAATAATTCAAGTTTATTTTCAATTAAATTCTTTTCTTTTAAAATTTAATGACATTTTGAGAAAAGAAAATGTTTTTGAAGAAGAAAGAATATTTTTCTTAAGAATTGATTTCAATTGTTTTATCAAAATTATTTTCCATATAAGATGTAAATATTTAAATAGTTTTATGTTTTTATGTCCATTAATACTATGATTTTATTATATTAATGAAGGAATGTGATTTTATATGTATTATGTTATGATGTAATGATGATTAAGAAACATATTTTATTTCTTGGGTAATGCTATGGTGAATGATTTATGTTTTTTGTGGAACATGTAATAATGATTTTATTATGAGATGGGTGGGACCTATATCTCCCTATAATGGATTAGATAAAAATTTATATCTCATAATATAGACATGACTATAACTTCATGTAAATCCGGTTCAGTAATATATGGATAGAATGATAAGTAAATCTAGTTTAGTAATACATGGTTGGAATGACAAGTAAACCTAGTTCAGTAATGGAATTTGTCCACTATGATTTTCTTGGAAGAAATGACTTGGATACTATAGAAATTATATTACTTGATTAATTGTTTCATGTTTTATTCCAATTCTATTTTATCATGGTTAATGTTCCTTTATGATCTATACCTTACGTACTTCCATGATTTATTTCACGACTCATGATCTTGATATTAAAACATTATGTACATGTTTTTACATTATTATGTTTATGGTATGTTTTATTTTCTCAATATTTACCCTTACTAATCATTTGAGTTCTCCATTTTTATGTTTTTTCCATACTACATAAAGAAAGGTTTTAGGTAGGAAAAATTAAGTGAAGATCATTAAGGGAGATGTTGAAGATCTTTTTCCAAGATATAAGATTATGTTATACTTTTACAAAGACACTAAAATAATACAGTATTGGGGAGTATATTCGTGTAATGTATTATGTATTTAGAAAAAGAAAGGTAATTTCTGTGTACGCCAATCTTGGGTTGTTAGAGTTGGTATCAACATAAAGATTTAGCCAAACTCTGGAAACTGGGATGCCAAAACTTCAGTGGGATCCCTAGAGATATTTCTATGGTGTGTCTAGAGATGTACCTAAGGTAAAGTATAACTATAAGATATAGTCCTATAATTATGGTTACGATCATGAATAACCTATTATTAAACCTAATATTTTAGATATTTAAAGTACCCCCCTTGATTATGTTGTCTTCCTAGTATAATTTTTCCCTCTCACAATATTTTCTTTTGGTTTCAGATGATGGATAGAACCTGAAAGAACCATTTTAATGATAAATTCACTAGTAAATGCAATGATTGTCTTCCGTAACCACCAAATTTTATGGGATATGGAATAAAAAATTTTATACCTATACTTTCACAAGCTGTGAATCATTCTGGACTTCCAAATTAGCAGAGATGAGAACAACACTCTATTGAGTCCTTCATGAGTCAACGTCCACCTTATTTCAGTGTTTCTTCTGATCCACTTGTTTCTAAACAATGTATTAGTACCATTGAAGAAATATTTTCCATCCTTCACTTTTTGGGACATGAAAAATTCATTTTGGTTGTTTATCGTTTATATGGTGAAGCTAACCAGTGGTGGACTCTAATAAAAAATACAAGGCAACAAGATGAAATTGAATCCCTAGAATGGGATGAGTTCAAGAAATTATTTTTCAACAAGTAATTACTTATTATTATATGAAAAAATATAGAAAATTAGTTCCTTGATCTTAAGAAAAAGGATGATGAATCTGTTGGTACATACAAGGCATGTTTTACAATACATGTAAGGTATGCTTCTGGATTTATCATCTAACGTGAAAGTAAAGTTGGTCGATTCTTCAGTGGTTTAAAACCAAGTATTCAAAGAGAATTAGATATAATAGACTTTAGTAGATATGATGATATTGTGAATTGTTCTATTAGGGTATAAATGAAAGTTGTTATTACATATCAATCTCATTTTTTTGACAAGAAATGAAAGATAGAGTTCAAAGGAAAATCTCAAAACAATAGGGAAAAGAAGATGAATATTTCCTCATGTTAAAAGTTTGGAAAGAATCATGGTTGAGATTATCTTAAAGGGACTAGAAAATGTTTTAAGTCTATAAAAGAAGTTCATCGAGCAGTTGAGTTCCAAATTAAGTGGAAAAAGGTTGCTAATGATGTGAATAGAGAAAATACTACAAAGAATGCACCACCCGCACTTCAATGCTACAAGTGCAAGGAAATGAGGTCATTATGCTAACAAATTCCCAAAACCAATGGTTAATGATGATTATAGACTTCAAAATCCTCTTAAGGCCATGGAAAAAAGGAAAATCACATGAGATCACTATTGGTGATGTTGAGTATGACACTAAAGTGGTGGAATGATTAAGTGTTTATGTAATGGGATTCAAAAGTACTGTTTTGAGCCACTTTTATAGTATTATGGAATATTGGAATACCTATGTATTGGTCCATTGTGGTTTTTCATAAGTATATGGTACTAGTAACCATGAAAATTTATTGAAATATTTTTTTGAAAGCACATGATATGCACATAATGAAGGGATATGGAGATAATGAGATGTTTGGTAGTATTAATGAAATAATGACTAATAAAAGGAAAAAGATATATAATTATTTGAGTATATATATTTTTTGGTATTTTTGGTTTGTGGAAAGAGTTAATTTTTACAGAATGCATGTTTTCACTGAGGTTCTATAGTAATTCATGTTATTACCATGTTTCAAGAGAATACATTAATAAAGTATTCACATGTTTGGAATGTGACCACAAAGAACTAACTTATGAGATATTGGAGATAAATGTTATGTAAATTTATTTCACCTATTTATAATGTTTTATATTTTTAATTTTTGGAAGTATTGTAATTTTATCCATTTATGGACATAATAGCTGGAATTATGTATATTTGATTACCTGTGTTAACCCCTTTCTTGAGAAAAATATAATGACTTATAATTCTATTTCATGATCTTATAACACTTCAAGAATGACCAATTAACTTCATTCATTTAAAAAATAGATGAAGTAGAAGTCATTTAAGGCATGAGAAACAGTGAGATTGTACCAAAATCAAGTGACTATTTATTCTCATGAAAAATTATTCAAATTTAGGTAAAGGATATTGAAAACCAAAAACTTTATATTAGTATCTTCTTATCCTATGAATCATATGGTCCCTTAAATCATCAAATATTTACTTCTTTCTAGTTGTTAACTTTCTCTAGCCTGATTCTCTATCACCATCCATCAGAACACGACTATTAGATTTTTCTTCCATATCCATGTTTTCACTTCCCACCTTTGTTCTCCTATGTGGAAACCCAATGATGAGTTACTTTAGGTAACCATTATGTTCATAACTTTCTTTTTTAAAATGACGTTTTAGTATTTTTTTTACGATGTGGGTTTCCATGAAATAAACTTTCAAGTAGTGAACCTTTTATGACCCTGATGAATTTCGAAGGAGAAATTCATTTGAAGGGGGGTATAATGTAACACCATGAGTTTTTATGTTTTTTTTCATAAAATAAAATTTTCATTTATATCTTTCAATGAACCAAGTCAAACATTCCTTTCACACTAAACCAACTTATCGTATGTTACACACAACATCGAGTTGGCATATGATACACGCAACACTGAGTATAGATTTTGTTCAATGTATAAAGGAACTATGTTTGCATTATGTTATACATAACACCAAAGTAATATTTCACTACACACAACAATAAATTCACTTTCATTACATGCAAGAGATACGTTCCTTGATAGCTTGCATTGTATGCAATAATGAGTTTCACTAAACAACGATATATTATTAAAATATTTTTATTTAATGCAATATAAAATAGTCTTCATGAATATTATTTACCAAATTTTTAATTTTATATAACATTAAATTTAATATTATTTATTTTATATACATTATATAAGAACAAATTTAATTTTTCGGATAAAATAAGTACTTTTAAAAAAATTGAGTTTTTCCACCTTTTGATGGCATACCCATTTCAAATCCAGTTTTTAAAACATTTATATATAATATTTTAAAAAATACACATTTTATTTGGAATCGGGGAATAAAAATTTACTTTGGTTTAATTTTTAGTATTTTTTTATAAGATTCATATTTTAATGAATAATGAAAAATACTACATTTTAATTCAAAACCGCCCTTTCATTTAATTTATTAATATAGTTATATTATCTTTTTAATTGAGTTTAAAGTGTAATTTAATTATTTTTTTATAATTTAATATAATTTTGGTCATTGGAAGTAATTTTACATTTAAATTGGATATAAACACATGTCAATATTTTGATAATTTTTACTTCTTAAAAACCCGCTTTCTGGTTTCGACAACGAAAATTAGTTTTTATATTAATTTCTATAAACTTTGTGTTTTTAATTTAAAATAAATGGACTCAATATTTGGAATAATAAGTTTTAAATTTTTTAAATAATTACCTTTTATTTTTGGACATTATTAATAGTAACTTTAGTAATAATTTTTATTAACCATGGCTAAAGGGTAAATCTGATAAATAAGGGAAAAATAATATTATAATAACATAAAAATACCCTAAAACGTGTCATAATAATATTTTATGAGATATTACCGACCATGAACATCCTTGGGTTTATTTTAAGATCCTATGGAGCCACTTAGGTGTGATAATGACCTTTTAATTTTTTTTTAATTTAAAGTAAAGAGAAATATAACATAAACTTGTATGTTTTACTAACTTGTTTTTAATATAGTGTTATATAACTGATTTATTTTACTGTAAATTGTACTTAGAAATATAAAAATATTTAATACATCATGTTATTTTATTTATAATTTTTATACATTAAATAAATAAATTTATTTATAACATAATGATGATGTAGTGAATACCTTATTAATGAATGATTCAAATAAATGATATTATAAATATTAAAATAAATATAATTTTAATATTATGATTCCATAAACAAATTTTATGGATTAATATTTTATGTTATATTTGATTTAATATAGTATTTTTGAGTTAATGAGGATTTTATGACTTTAAGAAAAATCAATTAATAAATAATTTCAAAATTGACAAAATGAGTTTTTAAAACAAGTACTATTTTTTAAATGATATAATATTCTTAAAAATATAAAATTAGAAAAATTAACTTATATAATGTTGATAATTTCATTAATGATACACTTGGGTTTATCTTGACATTTTATAGTAACTATAATAACCACATATTATAAAAATACAAGAAGACATAATAAGAGTAAATGTTTTTAACTAAGGGTTAAAGCTAAAAGATAAGGTCAATTTTGTGACCTAAAAATTTCTAAAACCTATTAGTTGAGAGGATTTCAACCCATACTCATATTATACTCTAAATGTATCAATGTGGAACTATTAGAATTCTAAAATCATTTTATTAAAAAATAATATTTCAAAACATTCCTAAAATGTCCCTCCTTCCTCTTATAAAAGGCCACCACCTCTACCCACTTACTCAAACCTTTCAAACCATTAAGTGAATGATATAATGATGAGTATAATGGATATAAATAATTAATATAACATTATAATTATTCTTTAAAATAAATATACCATCCAATTCCATATCATTTAACCATTAAGTGAATGATATCGTCGCTCGTGCGTATGTACGACTTACCGTCTCCATGATGAGATGAGATTAATTATCCATGTTAACCATTAAATATTGATTATAAAATATATATAATAAATAATCATGAAATATATGACATAATAATTATATTTTATTTATTTTTATATACATATATGTCATTTATTTCCTTCCATTGAATTCAATAGGGAAACTGAAACAATATTTATGTGTATGTACGACCTTCCATCTCCATGAACGGTGTATTCAATTTTATTTATACATATTATATATCTATATTTATATACATAATATTATAATATTTATAATATTTATACATATTATATATCTATATTTATACATTATTTAAGTATGTAAATCATGATATAAGTAATAAGATCAACAATAACAAGTCAAAACACCTACGATAAATAAAACAATTACTACCTAAAATGTTGCTTTAACATGGAATTGATAAATAAATAGGTAATATAAAGTAATAATTGAATCATATATGATATAATAGATATTATTATGGTTTTTTACATGTTAATAATATGTTTAAACCCACTATACAGAAGTTTCAGACATATAGGGAAGAATCCAAACCTATGGTAAGGGATAATTTTGCAATATCATTATTATCTGAGATTGATTATTAATAAGCATTTAATAGGGAATATTTATCATCCAAGTCCATGTTTCCAAAAAATAAAATATTATTTATATTATTATAATATTTATTCAAGTCAATTTTACCCATTGGTGATGTTTTATTAAACAATGTGGAAGGAATATTTTTTTCGTCTTCTATATAAGGTAATTTTTCACTTTTGAGACAAGAGTATGAGAAGAATGTTTATTTTTAACTTATATGGCATGAATGAATTATTACACATTCATAACGCCTCATTTACATGAATATTACTTTACAATATTTCAAATTTACTTTCAATTAAATTCTTTTATATAAAAATTGCATGGCATTTTGAGAAAAGAAAACATTTTTAAAGAAGAAAGGATATTTTCCTCAAGAATTGATTTCAAGTGTTTTATCAAAATTATTTTCCATCTAAGATGAAGATTTTTTTTAAATAGGGTTATTTTTATATTAATATTAATACTATGATTTTATTTTGTTAACAATGGAATGAAATTTTATATGGATTATGAAATGATAGAATGATGTTTGAGAAACCCATTTTATTTATTAGGTTATGCTATGATGAAAGATTAATGTTTTTTGATGGAACATGTAAGAATGATTTAATTATGATATGGGTGGTACCTATATCTCCATCCAATGCATTGGTTAAATATTTATATCTCATGATATAGACATTAATAGAATGGAATGTAAATCCAGTTCTGCAATACATGGATGGAATGACAAGTAAATACGGTTCAATAATACATGGATGGAACAGAAAGTAAACCTGGTTTAGTAATGGACTTTATC
The DNA here is from genome assembly GCA_963277665.1 of Viscum album. NCBI lineage: Eukaryota > Viridiplantae > Streptophyta > Magnoliopsida > Santalales > Viscaceae > Viscum > Viscum album. Next base: position 827,012,254 of record OY728132.1, read on the forward strand.
CACTATGATGGTATTGGTATAAATTCCTTGGTTACTATAGAAATAAAATTTTGTGCTTAATTGTTTTCCAAAATTACATGTTTTATACCAATTCTATTTTATCATGGTTAATATTCCTTTATGATCTATGCCTTACGTATTGCCAAGATTTATTTCAAGACTCATGATTTTGATATTTAAACTTTATGTTCATGTTTTTGCAATATTATTTTCATGGTTTGTTTTATTTTTTCAATGTTTACCCTTATAAATCATTTAATATCACCCTTTTTTATGTTTTATTTTCCCCAGGATATAAAGGAAGGTTTTAGGTAGGAAAAAAGTATAAGATCTTTATAAGAGATGTTTAAGATCTTTCACCAAGATAGAATATTATGTTCCAAGTTTCCAAAGACACTAAAACAATAAGCTCTTTAGGAGTATATTTGTATAACATATTAAGTATTCCAAAAAATAAATTTAATTTCCATGTACGCTAAGCTCGGGTCGTTAGAGTTGGTATTAGAGAAAAGGTTTAGTCAACCTTTGGAAACTAGGATTTAAAAACTTTAGTGAGATCCCAAGAGATATTTCTATGGTATGTCTAGGGATGTCCCTAAGGGTAATTATAACTATATGATACAATACTAGAATTATGTTAAGGATCATGAGTAACCTCAGATTAAACCTAATATATTAGATATTGAAAGTACTCCCCCTTTATTATGTTGTTTTTCAAGTATAATTTTTTCCTCTCACACTATTCTTTTTGGGTTTTAGATGATGGATGGAAACCAAGGGAACTATGTTAATGATCAATGCACTGGGAAATGCAATTATTGTTCTTATGAACTACCAAATTTTATGGGAGATGGAATGAAAAATCTTATTGTTATACTTACAGAAGCTATGAATCATTCTGGACTTCCAAATGAGCAGAGAAGGGAACAATATTTTGTTGAGTCCTTCATGAGGAAAAGTCCCCATTCATTCAATGGGTCTTCTAATCCACTTATTGCTGAATAATGGAACAGTACCATTGAAATTATATTTTCCATCCTTCTCAGTTCATAACAAGAAAATGTCATTTAGAATTTTTATCATTTAGAAGGTGATATAGACCAGTGGTGGACACTAATCAAGAATAAAAGGAAACAAGATGAAATTGAATCCATAGAATGGGATGAGTTTAAGAACTTATTTTTCAATAAGTAATTCCATAATATTCTTCAAAACAATATAAAAAAGGAGTACCTTGAGATTAAGAAAAAGGATGAGGAATCCGTTGGTACATACAAGGAAAATTTTACAAGACTTGCAAGGTATAATTCTAGCTTTATCATCCAACCTGAAAGTAAAGTCGATTGATTCTCCAGGGGATTAAAACTATGTACTTGAAGGGAAGTAGCTATAAGAGAATTTAGTATCTATGAAGAGATTGTTAATTGTTATATCAGGGTGTAAATGAAAGTTTTTTTTATATATCAATCTCATGGTTTTGACAAGAAACGAAAGATGGAGTTCAAGGGAAAATCTAAAAACAGTGGTGAAAAGAAGATGAATATTTCATTATGCTCAAAGTGTGGAAATAAGTATGGTGGAGATAATCTTAAAGGGAAATTTTTTTAATTGTGGAAAATAATTTCATCAAGAAGTTGAGTGATGAAATAATGGGAAAAAGGTTGCTAATGACATGTATAAAGAAAATACTACAGAGAATGCACCACCCACACTTCAATGATACAAGTGCAAGGAAATGGGGAATTATGATAACAAATGACCAAATCCAAAGGTTAATGATGATGATAAACTTCAACAACCTATTAAGGACAAGGAAAAAGGAAAGTCACAAGTGATCACTATTGGTGATGTTGAGTAAGACAACAAAGTGGTGGAATGATTAAGTGTTTATGTAATGGGATTGCAAAGTAGTGTAGTTGAATCTCTTTTATAGTATTATGGAATATTGGAATATCTATGTATTGGTACATTGTGGTTCTACATAAGTATATGGTATCAATAACCATGAAAACAAATTAAAATATTTTTGGAAAACACATTATATGCGCATAATGAAGGGATAAAAAGATAATGAGTTGTTTGATAGTATTAATGGAATCATGACTTATATAAGGACAAAGTGCTATAATAATTTGAGTATATATAATTTTTTTGTATTTTTGGTGTTTGGAAAGAGTTAATGTTTAAAAAATGAATATTTTCACTAAGGTTCTATGGTAATTCTTATTATTTCCATGTCTCAAGAGAATACATGAATAAGGTATTCACATGATTGAAATGTGACAACAAAGAACTACATTATGAGACAAGGGAGAAAAATGTTATGTTTATTTAGTTAACCCCTTTCTGATGTTTTATATTTTCAGTTTTTGGAAGGATTTTAATGTTATACATTTATGGATGGTATAAGTTATATTACATGTGAAGATTGTTAGATTAATTTATTGTATCACTACAAGCGGACTTATGAATATTTGATTACCCGTGATAAGTAATTTCTTGAGACAAATGGAATGCACTATCATTCTATCGCATGGTATTCTTACACTTAAAGAATGAAAAATTAGACTTCATTTCATTAAAAAAGAGATGAAGTGGATGTTTTTTAAGGAACATAATAATGGTGAGATTGTAACAAAATCAATTAAGTATTTATTCTCATGAAAAAATATTCAACTTTAGGGAATGGATCTTGAAAACCATAAATTTTATCTTACTTAACTTCTTATCAAATGACTCATATGTTCCCTTAAATCATCAAATATTTTTGGGTTTCTGGTTGTTAACTTTATCCAACCTATTCTATACCACTATCCATCAGAACATGATGGTTATATTTCTCTTCCATATCCATTTTTCACATCCCACATATGTTCTCCTATGTGGAAACCCAGTGATAATTTACTTTGGGTAACCGTTATGTTTCTAACATTCCTTTTTAAAATGAAGTTTTAGTATTCCTTTATACGATGTGGGTTTCCATGAAGGAAACTTTCAAGTAGTGAACCTTTTATAACCCTGATGAATTTTGAGGGTGAAATTCATTTTAAGGGGGGTATAATGTAACACCCTAAGTTTTTATGGACCATTTTTTTGAATAAATTAAAATTATCATTTATATATTGCAATTCACTAATTCAAACATTCCTTTCACACTAAACTGACTCATCGTATGTTACATGCAACACCGAGTTGGAATACGATACACGCAGTACTGAGTATTAGACTTTTTTCAATGTATGAGAGAACTATGTTTGGATTAAGTTTTATATAACACCAAATGAATATTTAACTATACACAACACTGACTTCTCTTGTATTACATGTAAGAACAAGCTTCCTCGATAGCTTGTGTTGTACACAATAACGAGTTTCACTAAACAATGATATATTATTAAAATAGTACAATTTAATGGGATATAAACTAGTCGTTATGAAAATTATTAACAAAATTTTGAATTTTTTATAACATCAACATTAATTTTTTTTTATTTTCTAGACATTATATATGAACAAATATAATTTTTCTGATAAAAGAAGTATTTTTAAAAAAATGAAGTTTTGTCGTCTTTTGATGGCGCACCCATTTCAAATCTAGTTTTTAACAATTTTATATATTATATTTGAAAAAATAAAATTATTATTTGGAATAGAGATATCAAAATTTACTTTGGTTGAATTGTTTGTATTTTTATGATAAAATTCATATATTTTAACGAATAGTGAAAAATACTGCATTTTAAATCAAAACTGTATTTTCATCTAATTTATTTATATAGTTAGATTATATTTTTAATTGGTTTTAAAGTTTAATGGAATTATGTTTTTATAATTTAAAAAATATTGGTTATTGGATGTAATTTCACAATTAAATTGGATACAAACACATGTTAATCTTTTGATAGTTTTTACTTCTTAAAAACCCTCTTTCTGGTTTTGACAACGAAAATTAATTCTAAATTAATTTCTTCCAACATTGTATTTTGAATTTATAAAAATGGATTCAATATTTTGAATAAGAATTTTTAAATTTTATTTTTAATAACTTTTTATTCTTGGACATTTTGAATAGCAACTTCAGTAATTATTTTTATTTACTATGATTAAACAATAAATCTGATTAATAAGGGTAAAACAATAATATTATAATAATATAAAACTAACCTAAAACGTGTCCTAATCCTTTTGTATGATATATGTATGACCATGGAAATCCTTCGGTCGATTTTAAGACCCCATGGAGCCATTTGGGTGTGATAATGACCTTTTAGAAATTTTAATTCAAAGTAAAGACAAATATAACATAAACATGTATCTTTTACTATTTTTTTTAATATAGGGTTATATAAATTATTTATTTTACTATAAATATTAATTATAATTCTAAAAAGATTTAATACATCATGGAATTTTATTTATTATTTTTAATATTAAATAAATAAATTTATTTATGACACAATGATGATGTAGTGATTACCTTATTAATAAATGGTTCAAATAAATGATATTAAAAATATTAAAATAAATATAATATGATAATTATGAGGCCATAAAATAATTTTATGGATAAATATTATATGTTATATTTGATTTAATTTAGTTTTTTATAATGAATGAAGTTTTTATGACTTTATGAAAAACCAATTACTAATTAGTGTCAAAATTGACATAAATGAGTTTTTAAAACAAATACTATTTTATTAAACTATATAATAGTACTCAAAATATATGATTTGGAAAACTAACTTATATAATTTTAACAATGTAATTAATTATCCAATTGTGGTTCTCTTGGAATTTTATAGTAACTATAGTAACCATATGTTATAAAAATACAAGAATAAATGTTAAGAGTTAATGTTTTTAACTAAGGATTATAACTAAATGATAAGGTTAGTTTTGTGATCTAAACTAGTCTAAAACATATTGGATGAGAGGATATAGAACCATAATCATATTATCCTATAAATGTATCACTTTTTATGTCACGACCCGCCCTCGGGGTCTGTGCCGTGACTACCCCAAGCCCGCCTTCCATAGGCCAGGGGCTGGCGACTAGCTCCAAGGCGTAAATCCCGGTAAAAAGGGAAGGCATTGCCTTTGTAAAGTAAACAAACACCACAGAGAAAGCAAGCAGAAAGTAAACACTAAGAAAAATCAGAGTACAACTGAAAGTGCGGAAAAGTAAATGGGCCAGTATACAAACCCAAACTGAAAGTAAAGTACAACTCGAAAGGGAAAACAACAACTGAAAGGTAAAAGCCGCTACACCGAGCTGTCCACTGGAAATCCCACCGGAAGGGTGGGTACAGATAGCTCCTCTGCTCCACGGGTCCCGCCGTCCGCTCCGAGCACGTCCCGCCCAGTGGTCCACCTCCGGGTACCGTCCCGCTCTGCTAGCCTCAGCTAAGGTCAACGCTGTCCGTCGTCTGCAACCAACACAATGTAGTGCGGGCAAAGCCCGTGCAGGGGTGAGTATAAGCTACTCAGTAGGGACCCCGAGACCCCTGAAGGTCTCTCAAATCCACAAAGGATAAACCACGAAGAAAAGTACAATCACGAAGTAACAACCGACACTGCTTAGGTATATGCCCATACATATACCTAAGTCATCAATTTCAAATACGCTCCAACCTCCGAGCCCAAGTACAACTCAGTCCACACAGGAAAGTAAACGTATTCCACACAGGAAAGCAAAACATAATCCACACAGGATAGCACAACACAATCCACACAGGAAGGTAACAGGATTCAGCTCACACAAGATTTTCATTATCAAAAACGTAACTACTGAAGAGCCCCATCTCTGAAGTGTACAGTGTCCTGTCACGACTCTGAGATACTGCTCACTAACCTAAGACTGCTGAGGTACTCCTCCTGTCGAGTACCGCGGGTCTGACGCCAACTACCGGGCGCTCCGTCCGCTGAGGGTCTGCTGCCAAATACCGGGCGCTCACCCAAATAGCCTACAGAGGTACTCCTCCAGTCGAGTACCGCGGGTCTGCTGCCAACTACCAGGCGCTCCGTCCGCCGTGGGTCTGCCGCCAAGTACCGGGCGCTCCGTCCACTGGGCTAGTCGACTCACTCCAAGTCGAGTCTGTCGAGCAGTCTTCAGGTCTCAGCCGGCTACACGGTCTCCGTTCTCCGTACGCTCGTCTCCAGTATCACAGGTCTGCCGCTACAACCAAGCGCACCACCTCTATCGAGTGAAACAGAAGATTCAGCTCACACAGGTATACATCTTCGGATGACAATAAAGATGATCCCTGATTCATATAAGTCGTCGGACCCACGAAGGATCGATAGGTAACTAACCTTGCAGTGACCCGCACAGGATCGGGCCCACACAGGACCGGGCCCACGCAGGACCTGTAGCACTGATCCACGTAGGATCGCTGAGTTCAGTAGTCGTCGGAGTCCACGGAGGATCTCTGCACAGTCGTCGCCGCAGTCCACTGAGGATCTCTGCACGGTCGTCGTCGGAGTCCACGGAGGATCTCTGCACAGTCGTCGCCGCAGTCCACTGAGAATCTCTGCACGGTCGTCGCTGTCGAAGTAGCAGTCGCAGCCAGCACTACGGTTCCCGCACACAGCAAGCTCGTTCGGGAGGGTCCGCTCCACGAGCCGAGAGGCTGATACATCAACTGACACAAAGTCCGAAGTTGATGTATCCAAAAGTTCCGTATCGTCAACAGGAACTCAACGCAACAGACGGCGCGTCGATCGGACGCCCGGTCTGAGAGTTATTGGCATTTTCGTCTCCGGGGCCCGGTTGGTTTTTAAGGCAAAACCAACCCGAACGTACTCCACCTACGTCCAAACCTCAGGCGGAGTATGCCAAAAGATCCGTCTCACTAAGAGGAACACAACACAGCTGACGGCACGTCAATCGGACGTCTGTAGCTCAAGATATGAGCGTTTCCACTCTGAGGGCCCGGTTGGTCTCGTGAACGAACCAACCCGGCCGAACTCAAAGTAATCTGAAACCTTGAGTGCGATATACCGAAACGACCGTCTCGATCCAAGGATCGCGTTTCCGTAGACGGTTCGTCGATCGGAGGTGCGAGGCTCAAGATATGGCCAAAAGACCGAAACTGATTCGAAATGGGGGGTTCGGGTCCGGGGCGACCCGGCCCGACCCCCCTGGGTCGGCCCGAACCGGGTCGACCCGACCCGGGTCCGACCCGGCCCGGCGCGGCGGCGCGGTCCGGCACGGTGGCGCGGCCCGGCCGGCGGCGGCGCGGCTGGCGCCGCTGGGTCACGCGCGGGAGGGCTAAGCCCCCCTCTTTCCAGAAGGGCGGCGCAGCTTTTTAGCCGCGCCCTTATTTTTTTTAAACGGCCCCCACCGCACGTGGGGGCTGACTCAAAGGGAAACCGGGGGTTTCAATCCCTCAGATTTACAGGATCGGCCGGCTTTAAGCTGGCCGTTTTCTTTACACGCGGGACCTGCGGGTCCCGCTTCTATTGCAAGCCGGCGGCCGGCGCGGCCGGCTGCCTCCCCATGCTACGCCGCGGCCGGCGAAGCCGGCCGCCCCTGGTTTCTCCGCCGCGGCCGAAGTGTCGCGGCTCCTCCTGATCTCCGGCGGCCGGCGAGGCCGGCCACCTCTTGGTGCTCTGCCGTGGCCGTCCGGCCGCGATTCTTCTTTTTCCCGCCGTTGGCCGGTTTTCCGGCCCCCCCTTCTTGGTCGGTCCTTGTAAGATTTGCGCAGCGTAACGACGTCGCGCCCCAGCGCCGCAGCCCGACTTCGGCCGCGGTCTCATCCAATCTCAAAGGCGCGGCATTAAAGCGTCGCGGTTCTTCGTCGTGACCCAAACCGGCCTTAAATAATTCTTTCTCGCGCGGTACAATGGTACCGCGTTACCCTGCTTCAAACCACAATAAAACTAAACCACGATGGGAGGAGGACCGGCCGTGTTTGTGCGGTCCGGCCTCCTCCCGTTAGTTTGTTATCAATTGGCTTAGAAATACTTGAGGAATGTCAAATAAAAAGAAAACAACGAACTCAAGAACCCCTACCTCGATAGTCGCACGTTGACGTAGTCGTGGAATATCGGTGTCAATTCCTTTGACGTCGGAGGAAGAGTCGTTGTCGATGGCGTTCGTCACGGAAATCCGTCGCGGAAGAGACGACGCGGAAGAAGTACGTCGCGTCGCGGATACGGCGTCGCGGATGGACCGTGTTCTTCGGCGGAGAATTTCTTCGTTGAAGAACGGCGTTCTTCACGTTCTTCGTTGAGTTTGAAGAAGATGAAGAAGACTTCCCTACTCTCTCAAGGAGATAAAATTCTAACAAAATAAAATAATACTCTTTCTTATTTTATTCACACAACCCAACCTCTTTGAATTTCAAAGGTTTGAAATTCAATAACCACACACAACTCACCTCATTAACTCATTACATTTAAGTCATAGGTTTATAACTTAAGTTAACATTAATTAAGTGGGAGTTGAGGGGGTTTTAGAGGATATGAAGGGGTGGGGTTCGTGTGGGCCCCACCACCCTCATAACCTCCCATGGGAGGTTGGGTGGTTACCCAACTTCCAACAAGAGATATCACTTAGAGTAAAATAATAAAAATTGTAGTGTAATTACAAAGTAAACATCCACAATTTTTATTATCAACACTCGCATGAACGAAACTCCAGAACAGGAGTTCCTAAGCGTATACCGGCGCTACGGTTCCATCGGTGCCCTCGGAATTCGATTCCGGGCACCGGTTCAAAAGTTAGGAAATCCCGATCGTTCGTTCACTGAACGTACCCGAGCCAAACTTCGGAAATTGATTCCGGGCACACCGGGCCTCGGAATCAGGTGCCGTCTGAAACCGCACTCTTGTAAAATTCTAAAGAAAATTAAGAAAAAAATTTCCCTTGAATTTTACGGGTCTTTACATTACTCCTACCTCAGGGCTTTACGTCCCCGTAAAGATACATCAAAAACTAGGGAAACAAATGAGGGTACTGAGCACGCTTTTGAGCCTCCCGCTCCCATGTGCTCTCCTGGAGATTCCCGTGCTGCCATCTGATGCGCACAAGAAGAATCGATCGCCCACGCAGGACCCGCTCCTGTCGATCCTCTATCTCCACCGGGACCTCCGTAAAAGTCGCCCCATCGTCAACGTCAAGCTCCCTATGGTCAATGATGTGCGTCGGGTCGTGCACGTATCTCCTCAGCTGAGATACGTGGAAGACGTCATGAACCTGGTGCAACTGAGGTGGTAGAGACAGGCGATAAGCCACCTCACCAATCCTGCTGAGAACCTGGAAGGGTCCGATGAAGCGCGGAGATAACTTGCCGCCTCGGCCAAATCTCCGAATACCACGTCGAGGTGAGACCCGCAAGAAGACGTGGTCGCCATCCTCGAACTCCAGTGGCCTCCGCCTCCTGTCAGTGTATGACTTCTGCCAGCTCTGAGATGTACTCATCTGCTCCTGGATGACCTGGACCTTCTCTGTCGTGGCCTGGACCATCTCCGGTCCCACCAGAGCTGCAAGATTTCTTCTTTGCCGATAAGACAAATCTGGTCCCATCCCCTGGATGAACCACATTCTTTGCCTAAAATAGTCAATCCTAACATGGATGATACTAATCCATACCAAGGATGACGTCGTAAGGCCTCGACGCTACTACTAAGAGATCCAACCATTACTCTCGCCTCCAAGGGTTGAGTCACACTGTCGGCATCAGTGTGTGGTAACTGGTCTCCTCCAGTAGATGTCTCACAAGTGAGGGTCAAGTCAACAGCCAAAACTGGAACCTCTTAGTAACATCACGAAAGAGGACATGAACGAAAATATCAAAAAGGTATGCGTCTTTTATTATTGCAGCTCATAATACAAGACTCTACACAAATGCAACAAGGAACCAGATGTACAAAGGATGTATCCACTAGTTCTTCTCCTGTCCATCGGCTCCCAGAGCTCCATGATCGAAGGCCTCGGCTGCCTGAAGTTGAGCTCTCGCATGTTCACCTACTCCCTGTGGTCGGGGTGGATCTCCTGGTGGTAGTGGTGGCAGAGCCTCAAAGCGTCGGCCACCACCGGCTGCTCGTCCAGCTCCTCTGCCTCGTCCGCCTCCTCCCTGCGGACCGCCACGGTCGAACCTCTGCCTCTGCCTGGGAGGTTCTTCACTTAACTGCTGATCATCAGCATGGCGGGTCGGACAGTCACGAGCCATGTGACCAATCCCGCCACAGGAGTAACACTGCCCACTCTCTGCACGCCTGGCTCTGACTCCACCCCGGCTTCCCCGTACAACTGAGCCTGAGTCGTGCAGTCGGCCACCGGTAGGTCTGGTCTGCCTGGAACCCTGAGTCATCCGTCGGCTACCAGTTGCCGAAGACTCCGCTATCTGCCGCCCTGCGGTAGGTCTCGCTGTGGACTCAGCCAGGAAACTCTCGATCAGAAGGGCTCGCTCCAGTACTCCTGTCTGAGTCGGTATGCTGAGGGAGATCAGCGATGCCCTGATCTCGTGTCTCAAACCCTGCTCGAAGGTCCGGGCCCGGAAGAAGGGGTCCCGTACCATGTCTGTCGAGTACCGAGAAAGGTCGGTGAACCTTGCCGCGTACTGAGCGACCGTCAAGCTGCCCTGCCGCAGCTGAAGAAGCTCCCGGATACGCACCGCACGAAGGGTGACTGGGACGAACTCCGAGCGGAAGATGCTCTCAAAGTCCGTCCAAAGAATAGATGCCTCATCGTGCACCTGGAGCATCAAGCTCCACCATCGTCCTGCTTCTGCGTGTAGTAGGCTCGCAGCGAGGATCACCATGAGGTCTGTTGGTGTCCTCACTAGCCTAAACACTCGTACCACTACCTCCAGCCAGTCCTCTGCTGCCTGGGGATCCGTCTCCCCGCAAAACCTGGGCGGTCGCTGGCGCTGAAACTCATGCAGTGCGCTGAGGCGACGTGCATCGTCAGCGGCTGCCGCTGGAAGCATCGGGGGCTCGGCGGGTAGTGCTACCACCGGTGCCACTGCTGACAAAGGGCCCTGCACCGAGGCCTCGTCGCTCGGTGGGCTGTCGTCACACTCGACTCTCGGAACCCTAGCTGGCTGCCGTCGTGGGGCCATCCTGAATGGGAAACAGGTGCGCCACGGTCAAACAGTATACCTGGTGAGCTGACACAAAGAAATCACAAAGAAAACTTTTAAACACACACGCAATCAATGTTTTCGTGCATTAAGTCGGAAATCAGAAGTCAGGGTCCTGGTGTACGGATACGTCGGCCGCCGCACCAACACTGGACTCCCTGGACTGATAACCACACTCAATACGCTAAACATCATTGCTCCACATAGAAAAGATCAGAGTTCGCGGTAGAACCGAACTCCTCTGATACCAATTTGTCACGACCCGCCCTCGGGGTCTGTGCCGTGACTACCCCAAGCCCGCCTTCCATAGGCCAGGGGCTGGCGACTAGCTCCAAGGCGTAAATCCCGGTAAAAAGGGAAGGCATTGACTTTGTAAAGTAAACAAACACCACAGAGAAAGCAAGAAGAAAGTAAACACTAAGCAAAAGCAGAGTACAACTGAAAGTGCGGAAAAGTAAATGGGCCAGTATACAAACCCAAACTGAAAGTAAAGTACAACTCGAAAGGGAAAACAACAACTGAAAGGTAAAAGCCGCTACACCGAGCTGTCCACTGGAAATCCCACCGGAAGGGTGGGTACAGATAGCTCCTCTGCTCCACGGGTCCCGCCGTCCGCTCCGAGCACGTCCCGCCCAGTGGTCCACCTCCGGGTACCGTCCCGCTCTGCTAGCCTCAGATAAGGTCAACGCTGTCCGTCCACTGCAACCAACACAACGTAGTGCGGGCAAAGCCCGTGCAGGGGTGAGTATAAGATACTCAGTAGGGACCCCGAGACCCCTGAAGGTCTCTCAAATCCACAAAGGATAAACCACGAAGAAAATTACAATCACGAAGTAACAACCGACACTGCTTAGGTATATGCCCATACATATACCTAAGTCATCAATTTCAAATACGCTCCAACCTCCGAGCCCAAGTACAACTCAGTCCACACAGGAAAGTAAACGTATTCCACACAGGAAAGCAAAACATAATCCACACAGGATAGCACAACACAATCCACACAGGAAAGTAACAGGATTCAGCTCACACAAGATTTTCATTATCAAAAACGTAACTACTGAAGAGCCCCATCTCTGAAGTGTACAGTGTCCTGTCACGACTCTGAGATACTGCTCACTAACCTAAGACTGCTGAGGTACTCCTCCTGTCGAGTACCGCGGGTCTGCCGCCAACTACCGGGCGCTCCGTCCGCTGAGGGTCTGCTTCCAAATACCGGGCGCTCACCCAAATAGCCTACAGAGGTACTCCTCCAGTCGAGTACCGCGGGTCTGCTGCCAACTACCAGGTGCTCCGTCTGCCGTGGGTCTGCCGCCAAGTACCGGGCGCTCCGTCCACTGGGCTAGTCGACTCACTCCAAGTCGAGTCTGTCGAGCAGTCTTCAGGTCTCAGCCGGCTACACGGTCTCCGTACTCCGTACGCTCGTCTCCAGTATCGCAGGTCTACCGCTACAACCAAGCGCACCACCTCTATCGAGTGAAACAGAAGATTCAGCTCACACAGGTATACATCTTCGGATGACAATAAAGATGATCCCTGATTCATATAAGTCATCGGACCCACGAAGGATCGATAGGTAACTAACCTTGCAGTGACCCACCCAGGATCGGGCCCACACAGGACCGGGCCCACGCAGGACCTGTAGCACTGATCCACGTAGGATCGCTGAGTGCAGTAGTCGTCGGAGTCCACGGAGGATCTCTGCACAGTCGTCGCCGCAGTCCACTGAGGATCTCTGCACGGTCGTCGTCGGAGTCCACGGAGGATCTCTGCACAGTCGTCGCCGCAGTCCACTGAGGATCTCTGCACGGTCGTCGCTGTCGAAGTAGCAGTCGCAGCCAGCACTACGGTTCCCGCACACAGCAAGCTCGTTCGGGAGGGTCCGCTCCACGAGCCGAGAGGCTGATACATCAACTGACACAAAGTCCGAAGTTGATGTATCCAAAAGTTCCGTATCGTCAACAGGAACTCAACGCAAGAGACGGCGCGTCGATCGGACGCCCGGTCTGAGAGTTATTGACATTTTCGTCTCCGGGGCCCGGTTGGTTTTTAAGGAAAAACCAACCCGACCGTACTCCACCTGCGTCCAAACCTCGGGCGTAGTATTCCAAAAGATCCGTCTCACTAAGAGAAACACAACACATCTGACGGCACGTCAATCGGACGTCCGTAGCTCAAGATATGAGCGTTTCCACTCCGAGGGCCCGGTTGGTCTCGTGAACGAACCAACCCGGCCAAACTCAAAGTAATCCGAAACCTTGAGTGCGATATACCGAAACGACCGTCTCGATCCAAGGATCGCGTTGCCGTAGACGGTTCGTCGATCGGAGGTCTGAGGCTCAAGATATGGCCAAAAGACCGAAAATGATTCGAAACGGGGGGTCCGGGTCCGGGGTGACCCGGCCCGGCCGGCGGCGGACCGGCGCGGCGGCGCGGACCGGCGCGGCGGCGCGGTCCGGCGCGGGGGCGCGGCCCGGCCGGCGGGGGCGCGGCTGGCGCCGCTGTGTGACGCGTGGGAGGGCTAAGCCCCCCGCTTTCCAGAAGGGCGGCACGGCTTTTTAGCCGCGCCCTTATTTTTTTTAAACGGCCCCCACCGCACGTGGGGGCTGACTCAAAGGGAAACCGGGGGTTTCAGTCCCCCGGATTTACAGGATCGGCCGGCTTTAAGCCGGCCGTTTTCTTTACACGCGGGACCTGCGGGTCCCGCTTCTATTGCAAGCCGGCGGCCGGCACGACCGACCGCCTCCCCATGCTACACCGCGGCCTGATGGCCACGGCTCTCCTGGACGCCGGCGGCCGGCGAAGCCGGCCGCCCCTGGTTTCTCCGCCGCGGCCGAAGTGCCGCGGCTCCTCCTGATCTCCGGCGGCCGGCGAGGCCGGCCGCCTCTTGGTGCTCTGCCGTGGCCGTCCGGCCGCGGTTCTTCTTTTTCCCGCCGTTGGCCGGTTTTCCGGCCTCCCCTTCTTGCTCGGTCCTTGTAAGATTTGCGCAGCGTAACGACGTCGCGCCCCAGCGCCGCAGCCCGACTCCGGCCGCGGTCTCATCCAATCTCAAAGGCGCGACATTAAAGCGTCGCGGTTCTTCGTCGTGACCCAAACCGGCCTTAAATAATTCTTTCTCGCGCGGTACAATGGTACCGCGTTACCCTGCTTCAAACCACAATAAAACTAAACCACGATGGGAGGAGGATCGGCCGTGTTTGTGCGGTCCGGCCTCCTCCCGTTAGTTTGTTATCAATTGGCTTAGAAATACTTGAGGAATGTCAAATAAAAAGAAAACAACGAACTCAAGAACCCCTACCTCGATAGTCGCACGTTGACGTAGTCGTGGAATATCGGTGTCAATTCCTTTGACGTCGGAGGAAGAGTCGTTGTCGATGGCGTTCGTCGCGGAAATCCGTCGCGGAAGAGACGACGCGGAAGAAGTACGTCGCGTCGCGGATACGGCGTCGCGGATGGACCGTGTTCTTCGGCGGAGAAGTTCTTCGTTGAAGAACGGCGTTCTTCGCATTCTTCGTTGAGTTTGAAGAAGATGAAGAAGACTTCCCTACTCTCTCAAGGAGATAAAATTCTAACAAAATAAAATAAGACTCTTTCTTATTTTATTCACACAACCCAACCTCTTTGAATTTCAAAGGTTTGAAATTCAATAACCACACACAACTCACCTCATTAACTCATTACATTTAAGTCATAGGTTTATAACTTAAGTTAACATAAATTAAGTGGGAGTTGAGGGGGTTTTAGAGGATATGAAGGGGTGGGGTTCGTGTGGGCTCCACCACCCTCATAACCTCCCATGGGAGGTTGGGTGGTTACCCAACTTCCAACAAGAGATATCACTTAGAGTAAAATAATAAAAATTGTAGTGTAATTACAAAGTAAACATCCACAATTTTTATTATCAACACTCGCATGAACGCAACTCCAGAACATGAGTTCCTAAGAGTATACCGGCGCTACGGTTCCATCGGTGCCCTCAGAATTCGATTCCGGGCACCGGTTCAAAAGTTAGGAAATCCCGCTCGTTCGTTCACTGAACGTACCCGAGCCAAACTTCGGAAATTGATTCCGGGCACACCGGGCCTCGGAATCAGGTGCCGTCTGAAACCGCACTCTTGTAAAATTCTAAAGAAAATTAAGAAAAAATTTCCCTTGAATTTTACGGGTCTTTACATTTTAACTTTTATAATTAGAAAATAATTTTATAATAAAATAATATTTCAAAACTTTCCTAAAGTGCCCCTCCCTCTTATAAAAGGCCACAACCTCTACACACTTACTCACTCCATTAAATCCCATTGGCTCATCCAAATTATACTCAAGTAAGATTCTAAAATACCTCCCTTATTACTAGATCCCAAAATTTGGGCATAAATCCACTCTAATGATACCTTTTGTGAAATTCAAAAGGATATACTAGAAAAAATGTGATTGTTTTTTCACATCTTTCAAAATTCTTTTCTTCTTCTACTTCCTCTTGTTATGTTGTTTCCATACTAAAGTAATAAATCTTGTGTCTAATACATTAATATATGTTATTATATTTATGGTAAATCCTTATACCTTATTTTATCCATCCTACTAATAACAATATCACTATGCGTGAGTACGTACGACTTACCGTCTCTGCACTGTGGTGTAATTTGGTATTCAACAATACTTAATTCAGATGGGTATAATGATGATTATAATGGATATAAATTAAAAATATAAAATTATAATTATTATTTATAATTAATATACCATCCAATTCTATACCATTTAACCATTAGGTGAATGATATCATCGCTCGTGCGTACGTACGACCTACCGTCTCCACGATGCGATGAGATTCATTCTCCAAGTTAACTATTCAAGAATAATTATAATGTATATATAACAAATAAGAATGAAACATATGACACAATAAATATAAAATATTTATGTATATAAATATATGTCATTTACTTTCTTCTATTCAATTCATTAAAGAAATGGAAACAATGTTCATGCATACGTACAGTTTACAGTCTCCATAAACGATGTATTCCATTTCATTTAACCAACTATTATATATATATATATATATATTTATATACATGATATTTATGATATATAAATAATTTTTTACATTATTTATGTATTTAAATCACGATATAAGTAATGAGATCATGAATAAAAAGTCAAAACAGGTATGATAAATAAAATAATTATTACCCAAAACTTTACTTTAACATGGAATTGGTAAATAAACAGGTAATATAAAGTCATAAGTGAATCATATATGATATCATAGATATTATTATATTTTTGTTACAAGTTAATAATATGTTTAAACCCACTATATGGGAGTTTTGAAAGAATAAAAAAGAAATCAGGCCTAAGGTAAGTGATAATTTTGCAATCTCATTATTATCTGAGATTTTTAATTCATAAGTGTTTACTAGGGAATATTTATCATCTTCATCCATGTTTCATAAATATATAATATTATGCATATTATAATACTATTTTTTAAATTCAATTTTACACATTGGTGAAGTTTTATTAAATGGTACGGAAGGAGTCTTTCTTTCATTTTCCATACAAGGTACTTTTTGATTTTTCTAACAAGAGTATGAGAGGAATGTTCATTTTTAACATATACAACATGAATAGATTATTACAATTTCATAATTCCTCATTTCCATGAATATTAATTTACAATATTTCAAGTGTATTTTAAATTAAATGATTTTCTTTTAAAATTTATTGGCATTTTGAGAAAAGAAAACGTTTTTGAAGAAGAAAGGATATTTTCAACCAAAATTGATTTAAAGTGTTTTGTCAAAATTATTTTCTATCTAAGATGACGCTCTTTAAATAGAGTTATGTTTCTATCAATAATAATTATATGATTTTATTGTGTTAATTATGGAATGAAATTTTATATTGATTATGTTATAATGGAATGATGTTTAAGAATCCCATTTTATTTCATGGGTTATACTATGATGAATGATTTTTGTTTTTTTCTGGAACATGTAAGAATGATTTCATTATAAGATGTGTAGGACCTATATATCCATCTAATTCATTGGGTAAAGATTTATATATCATGGGATAGACATGAATATAATGGAAAGTAAATATGGTTTAGTAATATAGGGATAAAAAGACAAGTAAATCTGGTTCAATAATACATGGTTGGAACAAAAAGTGAACTCAGTTCAGTAATGGACTTTGTCCACTATGATGGTCTTCACAACAATGCCTTGGATACTATGGAAATAATATTATATTCTTAATTTTTCACCACAATTACATGTTTTCTTCCAATTCTATTTTATCATGGTTAATGTTCCTTTATGATCTATGCCTTACGTACTACCAATATTTATTTTATAAATCATGATTTTTATATTTAAACATCATGTTCATGTTTTTACACTCTTATGTTTATGGTTTGTTTTATGTTATCAATGTTTACCCTTATTGAGAATTTGAACTCACCCCTTTGACATTTTATTTTAAACAGGATATAAATAATTGTTTTAGGTAGGAAAAAAAGGGGAAGATTTTTATAGAAGATGTTGTAGATCTTTCACCAAGATAGAAGATTATGTTCCATGTTTCCAAATACACTAAACTGATATGGTCTTTGGGTGTATAGTTTTTTAATGTATTAAGTATTGATAAAAAGAAATTTAATGTCCATGTACTCCAACCTTGGGTCATTAGAATATATATATTAATATATTTTTCTAATATATATATATAATAAAATTATATTTATTATATAAGAGGTTTTAAAATGTATGATGGAAGTCAATACATAAGGTAAGAGGTTTTTGTCTCAATTTTCTTTCATTGATACATACAATATGTTATGCACCTATATTCATTCATGAGATATATATACATCCCCATTTACATGTAATGTTATTAATTAATTTATCATCATGGTATTTTATTTTCAAGTAATAGTACCATTTTACACTCTTTGGTACTCAAAAAAATTGAGAACATGTTTTCATGAAAATATGACTTTATTTATCTCATTACTCAAGAATCCTTTTTATTCCAAAACCATGTTTTGGGGAAAAAATTATTCTCCTATGATTATATATAAAATACATTTTTACACATGTTTTAATTTAAAAATAAATGTTTTCAAAGGAATTTTCATACCATTTTCCATACAATCCCATTTTTATTTTACTAAAAATGTGAAAGGAATATTTTTTTAATAGGTAAGACTTGAATGAAACTTCCCACCATTATGTCCATTATTTGATTTATAGATTCAATTATTATTTTTAAAAGTTATTTTCAAAGAAAAATATATTAAATTTTTTTATGTTATACAAATTTATTTTAATAGAGAAAAGGATATTTTAGTATAGAAATATGTCCAATGATCCTTCAAAATCACCTTCCATATAAGATGTCATTCGTTGATGTTACCTATGACTTACAAGGGATATTTTCCAATGATACCATTATTATTATTTCGTTGAACGATTTATATATATGATGGAATGATGTTTATTAAACCCATTTCTCTTCTATGGGTTATAAAATGATAAAATTATTATAAAATTAACTTTTTTTATATAGTTTTTTCTATAATGAAATGATTTTAAAACCTATCTATTTTCTATAGATTATGATATGATTAAATGTTAATTAAACCCATTTCCTTTCATGGTTATGATATGATGATTGTTTTATGTTCTTATAGAAAACATGTGTATGATTTTCATTATGTGACTGATGGGACCTATATCTCCGTCCATTGTATTGGGTAAATATTTATATCTCATGATATAAATAATACTATAATAAGGATTGAACCTAATTCAATAATGGAATTTATCTTATGTGATAGTCTTGGGATTGAAAATTAACTACTATGGTGGTTTTGGGAGTGAACCCATTCCACTATTATAGACTTGGAAATGATCATTGACTAATATAGAAATGATTTTCTATAATTATGTGTATGCTAAAAATCTATGTCTTATGACAATGTTATTCCCTCATGGCTCTTATTCTTCGACTCGGTTATGATTAATGTCTAATGAACAACCAATATTTATTCCATGACTCAATATTACAATCATTGATATATATGGTATGATTTTGAAATGTTATTCTCTTGTTCTCATTCCCTTATGTTCATTTTATGCTTACATATCTCCCTTATTTACCCTTAATGAGAATCTATAATCACTCTTTCTTATGTTTCCTTTCCCAAGGTTTTTAAGGAATATATTACATATGATATTTATAAGAAGGGTTCTGGTCATAAGAATCATATTGGGAGATGATGTAGTTAACCTATTGACCAGTAGTCTATGTTTCCATGTTTCCAAAGACACTACAATATCATGATCCCCATGTATGTGTTTTTATAATGTAATGAATATTCATAGTAAATTATGTAATATCTATTTATGATAATATTAGGTCACTACAGTTGGTATTAGAGGATACTTTTAATTAAAATTTGAAACTATAATGATAAAACCGTAGTTGGATCCCTAAGGACATGTCTAAGTATAAGTCTAATAATGATTCAAAGTATAAGAAAATGTCCTAGAATTTTGGATAGAGAAAGTGGTTTCTATGTAATTATTTCCATAACTATGTAATATCAGTGTATGATAATATAGAATACAAGTTCCTAGGGGTAACAAATACAAAGAGGTCTCATTGAGCTAGACTCTATCATCACCTAGTGCACAAAAATGGGTCTTTTTACACACCAAGTTTGAAACTCCTTAAGTATACACTTTAGTAATTCACAAACTCTTGACAATCCATTATCAAGGATTTTAATAGATGATAACTTTTAATGACCTAGGATAAACCTAATGCATCATAGAATAAATATCGATACCTGATTTAGACATCTTATTAGATATTTTTTCACGATTATGTAGTTTTCCATCAGGTTTTTTGTTTCTTACACTGTTTTTTGGTTTTAGTCAATAGTTGGAACTCAAAGAAATCATGATAATGCAGAGTGCTATGGAAAATAATACAATTTTACTCCTAAGTATGTATACATTATTATAGTTGTAATGAATAATTTCATTACTATTCTTAGAAAACATTCCCAATCCATGAATCATGATGGACGTCCAAATGAATGAAGGAGTGAGAAACAATATGTTAAGTCCTTCATGTGGAAACACGAACCTTCTTTCTGTGGTTCTTTTGATCCCCTAGTTTCCAAAAAATTTATCAGCACCACTAAAAATTTATTTCCCATTTTCTATTTTTCATAACATGAAAAATTCATTTTGTATGTCTGCTATTTGGAAGGTGAAGAGGATCAGTGGTGGAATCTTATCAAGAATATAAGGAAACATGATGAAATTGAATCCATTGATTGGGATGATTTAAATATTTTTTTCAATAAGTACTTTACTCACTTTTATTTTAGGAAGATGGATAAAGAGTTCATTTATTTAAATAAAAATGATAATGAATCTGTTGATACCTATGGGGAAAATCTTACAAGATTTGTGAGTTATGATTTTGATATTATCATCTAACCAAAACTTAAGGATTATCGATTATTTTGTGTCTTAAAACCAAGTCTCTATATAGTGTTTTCCATAATAGAATTTAGTAGCTATGAAGATATAATTCGATGTGAGATCAATGTTGAAATGGAGGTTGGAGTTATATATCAATATCATGGTTTTCATAAGACTAGAAAAATATAATTCAATTGAAAATATAAGAACCACAGAGAGAAGAAGATCTGTTTTCCTTTATAGTCAAAGTGTGGGAAGAATCATGAAGGAATTTTCCTTATGGGGAATGGAAAATGTTTTCAGTGTGTAAGTAAGGTCATTGGGAAACTGATTTACTAAGTTATGGGAATAAATTACATAATGATACAAATACATAGAAAGATTTAGAAAATTCACCACCCAAACTCTACTATTTCAAATTAAAGGAGTATAGGAATTATGCTAACCAACTCCGGAATCTGAATGTTAATAATGATGATCAATGTAAACAACCTATTAAGTTGAGAGAAAAAGTTATATATCATGCAATCACTATTTTTGTTGAGGGGTATGATAATAATATAGTAAAAGAAACACTTACCATCCACACTAGTGTTGATAGTTTCTTATTTGACACTATATCTACACATTATTTCATATCTAAATATTTTGAAAAGAGTATCAAGATTCCACCCAAATTATTAGATATATAATTTGTATTGAAAATACCTAATGGTAAGATGATCACATATAAAGTCTATGATTCCTATATGGTTGATGTTGGTGGGAATGTGATTCCTTCAAATATTTTAATTCTTCCTTTGGTTGAATTTGATGTAATCATTGGATTAGATTTGATTTCAATATATAAATACCAAATAAATTTTTGAGGAAGGGAAGTTACATTTGATATTCCAAACCAAAATATTATTTATTATCAAGATGATGATATATAAGAACTTCTGATGGAGATCACATTCATTTTATTGGTATTAATTTCCACTGATAAGGTTCTTTTATCTCTAGTGGTTAGGTATAAACATGAAATCAATGATATGCCTATTGTGAAGG
The DNA here is from genome assembly GCA_963277665.1 of Viscum album. Taxonomy (NCBI): domain Eukaryota; kingdom Viridiplantae; phylum Streptophyta; class Magnoliopsida; order Santalales; family Viscaceae; genus Viscum; species Viscum album. The sequence goes on from OY728132.1 coordinate 827,033,903, forward strand.
AATTTGTTGATATCTTTATGGAATAGTTTACTATAATTCCACCAAAACCTCATGTTGAGTTCTCAATATAACACATACCTAGTGCAACAAAAATTTCAAAGGATCCCTATAGAATGATCCAAATTGTGTTGTAGTAATTTAAGATGAAACTCTAAGTAAACTTTAATAATTTATTCATTTGGAAAAGTGTGTCACATTAGGGCGTATATGTTCTTTTTGTTAAAAATAAATATGTATCAATGTGACCCTGAATTGATTATTTGGAGATGAATAAGATAACCATTAAGAAAACATATTATCTTCCCCATATTGATAAATTGTTTGATCAACTGCATGAATCTCAATACCTTTACAAGATTGAAAATTATTCATGATATCATCAATTGAGGGTCAATAAGAAGGATATACACAAGAAACAATTATGTACAAGTTATGGACATTATGAATATATAGTGACACCATTCAGTCTTACTAATGAACTCACTATCTTCATGGATTTAATAAATATAGACTTTAGATATTACCTTGATTAGTTTGTGGTAGTATTAATAGAGGACAATCTTATCTATTAAAAGAGAAAGGAAAAGAATGGATACCACTTGTGAATTGTACTAAAGACCCTAGGGAAGGAGAAAATATATGAAAAATTTAAAAACTGTGTATTTTGGTGGAAAAATTATTCATTTTTGTGTCATAAAATATCAAGAGAGGGTATATCAATAGATCCATCAACGAAGAAGGCTATTGAATGTTGTCCAAGACCAAACACGGTGACCAAGATTCATTGTTTTCTTGGAATATCTGGATATTATGGATGGTTTGGTGATAAGTTCTCATGAATATCTAATCCTCTGACTAAGTTAACATGGAAGGAGTCCATGTTCCTCTTGTAATATGAATGTGAGGAAAATTTTGATGAAATGATGAGAATATTATACAATGAATCTATGCTTAAATTACCCTATAGTGGAGGGTGTTTATATTCTATATTTATGACATAATAAGGGATTGGGATGTGTTATTTAAAATAATGACATGGTTATTGTTTGTTCCTCATGAAAATTTAATATTCAGGTGAAAAATTACCTAGCACTTGATTTTGAGTTAACTGCTATTTTTTTTCATTAAATATATAGAGGAATTATCCTTATGGAGTAATGAGTGATATATATACTGATAATAATAGTTTAATGTATATATTCACAGATAAATAGGTGAATATTCACCAATGAAGATGGATAGATCTTATTGAAGATTATGAATGCTCAATACATTACTGCACTAGGAAAGTGAACAAGGTGGAAAATACATTGAGTTAAAAGGATCATGATAACTTATCCACGATGAAGAATACAAAAGATCTAATATCTCTATATTTGTAAAGTATGGATCTTAAAATCATAAAGGAAGGGTAAAATCATATCTTTCTCAAATAAATGTTCAACTATATGTCCATGTGAAGATTAAATGGGTAAAAAAGGAATATTTATAGTTGTAAAAGAAGTTTATAAACTTTTTTGTGTTTAACATTAATATTAATAGAATAATAAGTTTTAGGAAATATGGATGTATTATATCTATACTAGTTTTGAAAAAGGATTTGTTTGATGAATCTCATAGTTCTTAATTTTCTATTCATCTTGGAAGTAAGAAGATTTATATAGAATTGAAATATTATATCTAGTGGGATGGAACTGAGAGTGATATCACATAATTTTTATGTCGGTGCTTAGAATTTTTGTAAGTTATTGATGAAAGAAACATATATAAGGGGATGTTAAACCCATTACCTATACCAAAATTGAAATGGGAAACATCACCACAAAATTTTTCATTGGACTCCAAAAAAAGTCTAATAGGAATAATGATATATGGGTTACAGTCGATCTTCTTATAAGTAAAAACATTTCATCACTATTTGAGAATGATTATATCTACATCATATTTTTAATATATATATATATATTAAGGAATTGTTATGATTTCATAGAGTACCAAATTCCATTGTGTCTGATTGGTAACTAAGGTATACCTCAATGTTATGGAGAATTATTCAACAAGATCTTGATACAAAGTTGAGTTTCAACACTGTATAACATCCTCATTCATACAGATAGTATGATAAAACGATTTAATCCCTAAAGGATATATTGATATCTTGTACTTTGGATTTGAAATTTGGATTGTATGAACACCTTTCTCTAGTTGAATTTTAATTCAACAATATCATTCACTCAATAATTCAAATGGATCCTTATGAATACCTCTATAGAAAAAATCTAGATCTCTAAAGTAATGGAATAAAGTTATAGAAGAAAAGATATTGGGACCTGAGACAAATAAATAAATGGAAGCAATGGTTAGAGGAATTTAGAAACACATAAAGGTAGATCAGATTTGAAAAAAAATATATTCTAATAATCACTAACGTGATCTATATTTTGATGTTAGTGATAAGGTTTTTCTAAAAATTTCTCCATGGAATAAGGTTGTGATATTTGAGAAGAAAGGGTAGTTAATCCTTAGGTATATCAATTCATTTTAAATTCATGATTTTATCAGGATGATAGCCTATCGATTGGAACTTACAATACAACTATCTCATTTTTATGATGTGTTCCTTGTATATCTTCTAAATAAGTATTTACTTAACTATAGAGATGCATTGAGCTCAGATGTCATACCACTGGAGAAAGGTATTTCTTATGAGGAAGAACCAGTGGATATTTTAGATCGTACAAAGAATGTTCTATGAAACAATACCACTCACCTGGTAAATGTTTTATGGTAAAACCACTAGTGTGAGGAAGCTATATGGGTACTTGATGACATGATGAGGCAAAATTATCCTCATTTGTTTGTATCCGAGTGATGAATTTTGAGGGAGGAATTCATTTTAAGCGTGGTAGAATGTAAAACCCTAATTATTTATGTTTTTATATTTATAATTAAATTTATTTGATATCATGTATTACAAAAAATATCAAGTTAATCTTTCACTACATGAAACAATGGGTTACCTTTCAATACACATGACACTAAGTTTTAACAAAAACATGATATATTATTAATATAGTTATTTAAGAGTAACCATCACAACCTAGAAATTAAACATAGTGATATGAATACTAATAAAAAAATTTAATATATTTTTTATAATGGTTTTATATAATGAAAATATATTTACTTAAAAGAACTTAATTTTCCACAAAGTAATTATGTTTTAAAAATACTATTTTCTCATAAAAAATGTTTTTTTTTATTTTTGAAAACATTAATAAAATTATTTTTTCAAAATTTTAGAAAATTAAATTTAAAAAAAAAATTAATTTTTAAAATCATCATGCCAAAATTATCATATTGTGAATTTTTGGGATTTTTTTGAAAAGTTTCATTTTTTGATGAATAGTGAAAATACTAAATGTTAATTGAAAACTGCATTTTCATTAACTTTATTTATAAAGTTAAATTATATTTTAAAATTGTTTTAAAGTAACATAACATAAATTATACATCCTTTAGTCCAATTTAAGTCTTTTTAATTAATTTTATATTGAATTTTTATAAGAACTTTTTAAATTTGGAACATTTTCTCTCTAAAACCTTACTTTCTGATCACGTATGTAGGTTTAATTTTAAAGTTAATTTTCAAATTATATAAATGTAATTTTTAAAAATGTATTCCTTATTTTAAACCAGCATAATATATATTATAAAATAATCTTAACTTAATTTTTGAGCAAAATGAATAGCAAAAATAGTAAATATTATTTACCGGTGAAAAAATAACACATAACATGTAAAAAAACCATTTTATATACCTATTTAAACCCTATATATTATATTATATATAATGGTACATTATTTTATCCTTTTTACATGGAGAAAAGCATGAGTGGAATTCTTTCATTGAAAAAATACAAGTGTGCACTCACCTCACTTATAAAAGGCCACCCTTTCTCCTCTCCTCTTCAATTAACACCTTTAGAACCTTTTGATTGAGCCAATAATAACCAAAATACTTTACCAAATTTCTTACTAACACCATATAATCCTTATTTTGGACATAAATCCAACCTCTATAGTATTTCAGTGTAATACTATGAAGGATACCCAAAAAAGTGGCAATATTCACCAATGAGAGTTTATCTTTTATTACTTCATCCACTTCCATCAATTATTATTGTAACTTGGAGGTATAATAACAAAAGTATATAAAATGTACATATTTTTTTTATGTAAAGTTCATTACCTATAAAAATATTTTCTTCCATTAAATGTTTTACAAAATCAACATTCATGTATACGATGAACTACTGCCTCCCAGACCGATGTCATTCATTTTTCCATGGAAACCTCTCAATGGTAGAAATATTAATGTATTTATTATTTTTATATGATATTATTGATATTATTATACATCTGGAATTATTATATCTCACATTCCACCATAATTTCCATATTGTGGAAATACCATATTGTCGCTCATCTGTACGGAGTACTACTACCTCACTAAGCGATGTGATTTGTTCACACATTACATGTAAGGTATTAAGGATGGATTTAATGAAAATATGGGATATATATGACATAAAAATTATTATTTATGAATAATATATAATTTAACTTTCTTTCTTTAAATATAATAAAAAAATGAAAACAATATTTACACGTACGTACAACCTATCTTTTTAGGAACAATGTATTTTATTTTCTATCGCTAAATTTTATGGATCACTCTAAATAAATATATAATGAATACATATGATATTTAATTAATTTTTATCATTATAGAGATTATTTTATAATTACTAATGTAAGAGGACAAAAAAAGGAAATCAAATCATATAGGAAAAAAAGTAGTTGTTACCTAAAACATAACTTTAATTGGAAATTATTAATAAAGGAGTAATAAAATGTCTTGAGAAAATAATATATGGAATGATATATATATATATTGATCTTGAATATATGTATAATATAATTATATTTATTATATAGTATGTTTGGATGTGTATGATGGAAGTCAAGAATTAAGGTAATGGATTTTGTCTCAATTTTCATACTTTGAGACATATGTTCTGTTATGCACCTATATTCATTCAATAGGTGTATATAAAGCACCTTTTAAATGTCATATCATTAATTTATTTATCCTCATGATATTTTATGTTTTATTTTATGTTATTCCATCGTGGAGCTTATGATTCAAGGTTACCAAAGTGGTATTGATTTTATGTTAGAATCTAATCATTTATCTGTATATTTTATGATTATGTTTCTAATGATAAAATATTATGATCCATATCTAAATAAACTCATTAATTTTATTCTCTTATGTTTATTAATGATATTTTAATTTAATAATCGTATTTTCCACTATTTGGTCCTTTAAATAGTTAATATATTTTAAGAAAATCCAACTTTATTTATCTCTTCAGTTAAAAGTATGTTTTCTTAAAAAACATGTTTTCAAAAATGTTTTATTATGTTCCTTTAATTTTATTTTAAAATGAATTTTTACCTATGTTTTAATTTTTACAATAATGTTTTGAAAGGAATCTTCGTGTCGTTTTCTAAACAATTCCCATTTGAGTTTTTTGAAAAATGTGAATGGTATAATTATTTTAATGTATATGGATTGCACAAAACTTACTATCCTCATGACCATTATTTTATTTGGAGATTAATTTATAAGTTTTAAAGGTTATTTATAAATAAAATGATTTCAACAAATTTTATGTTATAAAAAGTTTTTTTTCAATGTGTAGAGTATATTTTCCTCATGAAATGTTTTAAATGACCAGTCAAAATAATTTTCCATCTAAGACTACATCCTATGATGTTACCTATACCTTAATAGAGATATGATCCAAGGAAACCATTATTATTCTTTCTCTTAATGGTTTCTATTTATGATGACATGATTTTTTGGAAATACATTTCTCTTCCATTAGTTATGCCATGATAAAATTCTTCTAAAACCTGCTTCTTTTTCTACTAGTTATGCTATGATAAAATGATGAAATTGTTATGAAGCCTATCACCTTTCTATAGGTTATGATATGATGAAATGATTATGAAACATATTTTATTTCATTGTCTAGGATATTGTGACTATTTTATGATCTCATTTACCATGTGTGTGTAATTATCATTATGTGATGGGTGGGACCTATATCTTCATCCAACGAATTGGTTAAAGATTTATATCTCATGAGATAGATATGATTTTAATGGGGAGTGAACATGATTCAGTAAGGGAGTTTTTTCTCTATGATGATATTAGGAGTTAACCTTTACCACAATGATGGTTTAGGTAGTGAACCCATTCCTCTATGATAGACTTGGAAATGTGACTTGACTAATATGGAAATGATTTTATGTACTTATGTGTATGCCACAAGTCTATGTATTATTCTAAAGTCATGATCTCATTACTCATTTTCATTGATTCCCTTATGAATCATGTCTTATGAACATCCAATATTTATCCCATGACTCAAGATTATGGTCCTTGATATATAAGATATTATTTTTAAATTTTTTACTCATTTTATCATACCCTAATGTTCATATTATGCTTAAATATCTCCCTTAATTACTCTTACAGAGCATCTAGTCTCAACCATTATTTTGTTTCCTTTCTTTTATTTATGAGGAAATGTATTATATATGATATGGCTATGAAGGTTTCTTGTTATTAAGATCATTGTGGGAGATGATTTAGTCTACCTATGGACCATTTGTTTATGTTTTTGAGTTTTCAAGGACACTAAACTATTAAGATCCCCATGATTTTTTTGTTTAATGTAGACAATATTCATATATTTTTGAAATATCCATATATTATAATCCAAGGTCCCCATATATGCGCCTTTTATTTTTGGTCAATATTAATAGTAAATATAGTAATTTTTGTTAACATGATAAAATTTAAATCAAGTAAGTAAAGTTAAAAATAAAATAATAAGGATGATAAAATGAAAGTAACACCAACATAAATCTTATTAAATGATTACATTTTGTCCAAAATCATCATTTATTAGGTTATATTGTATTTTTCACATTTTAATGAGTTTTTGACCTTTAAAATATTATATATCAAGAAAAGTCTTACATACCACACTCTTATTTTAATAATTATATTATTTTTAATATTGAGTTATGCAGAGGATATTTTAAACTATAAATAATATTTTTTTAAATATTTATCTTTATTATTGTATTTGTTTTAATTTTATGTGAAAATATAATTACCTTAAATACTTACACAACGTTAACGCCATAATTATTTAATTACTGAAAAAATCAAATAAATTATATTGAAAATTTTAAAAGTATTATAATATAAGTTAATTAGTGTAATAAATTAATTTTTTTAGATAAACATGACATTTTGGGAATGTGTTAAAATAGTTTGTTTTAATTCTAAGTCACATATTGATATTATTAAATTCAAAGTAATGAATAGTTCTAAACTTTTCATTATTGTTATTTTATAACAAATAATATTTTATTAAATAATTTAAAAATAATGAAAAAATTTGAAACATAAAAGTGATTAGTATATGGATTGTGGTATCAACCATGGTCAGTTTATGGTACTTTTATCCATTTATGGTTACTAAATTTACCCTTAAAGAGTAAAAATCCTCCTTTTCAGAGTTAGTTTAAAAGTGTTAATGAGAGGTTAAAACCAAGAAGCTAAGGGTAAAAACATAGTAAAAATTTATCTATTTTTTATATTATTAGAGGATTTAGAACCATAATAATCATATATTCTAAATAATTTATTTTGGATCTATTTTTAATTGAATATTTTGGGAAATTACAAGATTTCCCCTCCCCTCTCTTATAAAAGGGAACCTCTTCTTCTCTTTCTATCACTCTTCAAAACCCTTCTGGTTCAGACAATACCTACTATAATACCTTCCAATAACCACTAATCCCATTATATAGTCCTTATTAATGTTTTAATACCAATATTATAGATATTAAGTCGTTAAGAAAATGTCGTTTTCCAAAGAAGAGGTATAGTTTTCAATTGTATGATTTTTTTTATTTCTTCTTCCCCCTCCTTTGAATATTACTTAACTACTATAAAACAATAACATCAATATAATACATAAACTAATATTCTATTATGTTAATATCATAACCTATATACACATTCAACATTATCCAAATGGGATAGAAATTATTTTTTTGGGTGTACATCAGACATCCACCTCCTGGATCGATGCCAATTATTTTCCATCACCATCTTTCAAGACTAGTTATAATGAATAATTAATTTTTATATAAGATATTTATTAAATATTTTTATTCTTAAAAGGTAATATATCATTTAGCTTCTTAACATTACATGCAATGAAAAATGATAATGTCGTTGGTGCATATGTGTAGACTACCACCTTCTTGAAGAGATGTGATTCATTTTTCATCACCATATCACATGGATGATATGTATAAGAACATATACATAAATAATATTATATATATATATATATATTATATTATTATAATTATGGAGTTAAAAAATAATACATACCTTTTTTCCATAAGGATCTTTAAAAAATGGAAATGTTACTTATTAATACATACGACCTACCGTCTCCAGGATTGCAATGTTTTTAATTTTTCATTACCATATTTAATGGTTGAATTTAAAATTATAATTAATTTATAATAATTAATATTAGGTCATTATTATTATTATTATATAGATGATGTAATAATGAATTATTTGACTATAGTCAACCTACCGATGTCATTTTGGACTTATGCACCAAATAATTCTAACACACTCAACGTAAACATAAATGGTTAGGTAACTATTATAAAATTGTAATTGGTGACATAAATAAAATATTAAACTAAAAAAATTACCACAATAAAGTAAATAATTAATCTAATTTTATTAAATATGAAGATAAATAACATTTCTGATGAGTCCGACTCAAGGCGAGAGTTCTTCTTCTTAGTGTTGTTTCGTTGAGACACATTTGATGTTATGCACATATTTATGTTTATAAGGTGTATATAAAAAAAATTTGACTTATTAAATCATGAATATTATTATTTTATGTATATTTAATGTTTCATTTTAATCTATTATTCCATGGTAATTATGAATCAAAAGTTAATGAAGTGGTTAAGGTTTTATTTCAAAATTGCATTATTATTCAGGATGGCTTTTATTTAAGTCTCCGCAATTGAATATTTCTATTCAATTTACTTGTTAAAAAAATGGTTTCAATTTTTTTAATATGTTTTTATTTTTTAAAATCATTTAAATCAATAAATTATTTATTTTTAAATAGTTTTAAAGATTTGTTTTTGTTTTCCAAACAATGTACTTTATGACTTTACTGAAAAATATGGAAGGGTGATTTTTTTTAACTTGTATGGATTGATAATATTTTACTTCCATTATGATTAAAAAAATATTTAAATATTATTTTACTAATTTTTATTTTTATTTTCAAATTAAACATTTTCATTTAAAAGTTCACATAGTTTTAGAAATAAATATATGATTTAAAAATGAAAACTTATTTTCTTCAATAATTATTCCAAGTGATCATTTATAATCATTTTTAATCTAATATGAAATCCATTAATGTTACTTAAGATTTAATTGGGATATATTCCAAAAATAACATAACTATTCTTTTTTTCTAGATGGTTTATATTTATGATAAAAATATGAAATTTTTCTAAAACCCATTTTTTTCATGGGTTACGCTATAATGAAATGTTTATAAAACTCAATTATTTCATGTGTTCTGATATAATGATTGACCTATGATATCATGGAACCCATATCTTTGATTTTTATTTAGTGATGGTGGAACCTATATCTCTATCCAATTATTTGGGCAATGTGTTATATATCATGAGATAATATTTGGAAACAAGTAGATGTGGTTTATTTGTTATGGGAAATAAGTTGATGTATATGATCTGTTATCAGAAAAAATTCAATATGCTTGATCCACTAGGAGAAACATATGTTGAATTTTGATCCAATTGTATCAATTATTATCCTATACATATGAAATATATTACATACTAATATTGGTTCTACACACACTTATGACATGAAATTATGGTTCATGAATGAGTTATGAAAATTTCACATTCATATGATTCATTTATTTTAAAGAACTAATGATTTTTTCCAGAACTCATGTTTGTGATATTTTTTATATTGGGTATCAACTTTTTATTTTATGGTTATGATGTAAAAACTTTATTATTATCTTATTCTGTTATATTATTCTCAATTGATATATCCCATGCTCACCCTTACTGAACATATGGGATCACATTTTATTTTGTTTTCCTTGTGTATAAATAATGATGCTAAATGATTCTTCATTAGAAAGGTTTCATATGTGATAAATGTTATGTTAGATACTAAATACTTAAGATGGAATATGAAAATATGGGTATATTTGGAGATGATGATGATATGTATAAACCAGTTGTTTATGAACCCATGTTTTTAAAAGTTTGCCGAATTCTATAAAAATATAAAATTAAAATCACCTTGGGTATATAAGTGATCCAATATTTCATTATGATGTTTTATGTTTTGGATGGAAAAAATCTGGTCAAGTTTATTTATATCAAATCTAGAATGTAAGTTTTTTGTTTTAGCATTGGATCAGGAAGTGTGGGTCTCAAACTATTAAAATTGGTAGTAGATAAGGGTTTATATAACATTGGAGATTAATATGATTCATGAGAATTTATATTATTATGTATAGATACCATCATGGGTTTAAAAATTTAGGGTTTATTATAAGTTTAATGTTTTAGAAACCCCATTTTCAGGTTTTATGTGATGAGATTCTATGGCTATTAATGATATTTTGGGAGATGTTTTATTGGGTGGAGGTATAAGTGACCCTTAAGTTTATCATGTGAAAAAGGTCATTTCAGGAAGTATTTTATTTTATTTTATTAAATAATTGTAATGGTTTGGATAATCGTTATGGTTTATATGATATATAATTTTTATGTAATTATGGGTTATTATATTTGTGGATGGAAAATGAAAGGTATAAGATAGCCTTTGAGGTTAAATTTTTTATTAAATGTTGAATATATTAATGTTATTTTTGATGTTTTATCATGATTTAATAAATATTTAAAGATTATACGAAAATAGTATATAAAAATAAAAATCCACAAGTTAGGTAACAACCTGTTTGATATGGAAAGGTCGTGAGGCTTTAGCCCACAATCTAAGGGTAATAGTGGTGCGTCCCCTACCACTGACCTATGTGATGTACTGGTTAGTAGGACATTTTTCTTCTGTATTAGATAGATAAAATTTATGTTCTTTTTGGGGAACATTTTTTTATCATATAGACAACCATGGTGTTGGAAATTTATTTTGTGGTTAATTTATTAATGTAATTTCATAAGAATCTCACTATTTTGGGAACCTTATATAATATTATAGTATATTATTTAAGTTTTAAAGGTTGAATTATGTTTTTGTAGCACATTATATATTATTGTGGATTTATGGTGATTCAATTTATTTATAGGAATGATTACCATATCATTTATATGACGCTATTAGGTAAATTACATTTTTGGAATGTGACCTAAAGAGTTCTTGATGTTACTTGAAGAAAAATATTAAACCTATCCTAGAAGTTTATGTTATAAAATTATTATTATCTTTATGTCTCAATAATATTATATAGAATTTTTAGAAATTTTATGAATAGTTATTTATTGAATGACCAATGTTTAACTTTGGGAATCCCTATTGAATGTTTGAGATTAAAATAGTTTTCTTTGTTTAAAGATTTATTCATTTTAGGAAATTATCATAACATGTGACAACCATTTTGGTTTTTTTAATGTGTAAATATCGGAGGAATATATTTTTATACTTTTGTTCATTTCATGATCTAAATAAGTTGATTCTACTGCTTGAGGTATGAAAAATAAATTTTCAATACTCATCATTTGGTGAAAAATATGAGATTGTGGGGTGAATTGGTTAAGGTATTAAGATATACTTATCAAGTAAGTATAATTTCTCACATTATTATAATATTCCATAAAATAATTGCTCAAATTTTAAAAAATTATTATGAAACATAAAGGTTATTTTTTTACTTTTCACACCATGAAATACATGGCCTTCTAACCCATCATACATTTATGGTTTTATCATGTTTAACATTCTCAAGACTATGTTCTCTATCACTCTCTATATTACATTGGGAGTTATTTTTCCATTACATATCCAAGTTTTACCTTCCCACCCATGTTTTCCTATACCAAATCCTAGTAATTTATTATTCCACATGACCTTCATACATCCCTTTTATCACTTTTTAAGTGGATGTTTTATTTAACCTTTTTATGATGTGGGATTTCAAAAAAATAAATTTGAAAAGTAAAATCCATGGTTATCAAGACCATGTTCAAATATTGAGGAAGAAAATTATTAATGAGGGGGGGGGGTATAACTTAATATCCCAATACCTTTAAAAGAAATTTCATTGCACACAATATATGCAACACCAAGATTTAACAAATACATAATATTATAATTTTAATTTGACCATTAAATCCTTATCATTAAATTGGTGGGAGTAAATTGGAATAAATTATTTATGAAATAAATATAATTGTATTAATAAATACTAATTTTTTGAAAAAATTCATATAAAATAATCACTTAATATTATTAAAGTATTTTTATTCTTTTAAAATATATTTAATTAAAAAAATAATTTTATTGATTTTTTATAAAATTAATTTATGGATAATTTAGAAAATTTATTTGATAAAATTAAATTAAAATTTTATGTCAAAATATCATAATTAGTCTATGGTGAAATTTTGAAATTTTTTAGAAAAGTTTCATATTTCAATGAATAGTGAGAAATATTGATTTTTATTGAAAATTATATTTTTAAAGTATTTTCAAATTAAAACTTGATTTTGAATCAGATTTAAAATTTAATTAGCTAATTTTTATTTAAAATTTTTTATAGCTTTTTAAATAGACATTATACCGGAATTTAGCATAAAAACATTTCATATTTGGAACTGAAATTTTTCTAAGAAACTATTTTTTGTTACATTTTGCTGATATAATATTAAAATAATTTCTACAACTTATGTATATTGAATTTTGAAAAACTCATTCAATATTTTTAATCCAAATGTAAAATTTTAATAAACATGTCCATTTTTTTTTCAATATTAATAGTAACACTAGTAATTTTTTGGACCATGGTAAAGGTTAAATCAGGTAATTAAAGTTGAAAATAAAATTACAAGGACAAGAAAATAATTGTAAAAATTACCTAAATATTATTTTATGAGTACATATCATACATATTCATCTAATATTTGGTTACATGGAATTCTTTTCCAATTTAATTATATTATACCCCTTATAATATTTTATTTCATGAAAATTCAAACATATCAAACTCTTTTTTAATAACATCAAATAATTTTAATTTGGGATTATATAATGAATATTTTCTACTATAAATATTATTTTGAAATATAAAATATTTATCTTGATCATGGTAATTTTTTTTAATTTTTAGTGATGATATAATTACCTTAAATTCTTGCACAATGCTAACACAATAATTATTTAATTAATAATCAAAAAAAATAAATGGTATTAAAAATATTAAAAGTATTATAATCTGATATGATTAATTTGATCCAAAAATTGTATAGATAAAAATAAAATTTCTGAGATGTTTTAAATTAATTTCTTTATAATTCTAAGTGTAATCTTGATAAAATTAAATTTAGTGTAATTAATCATTCTAAAAATTGAAAATATTGATATTTTCTAATAAATAATAATTTATTAAATGATATGAAATTTCCACGAAAATTACATTTTACCAAGAGAATGTTATATGTATTATAATATCATCCATAGTCAATTTATGGGACTTTGTTTCATTTGTAGTGACTTTATTGACCCTCAAAGAGTAAAAATACTTATTGTCATGGTACATTGTAAAAGGTTTAACTAGGGTTAAAACCAAAGGATAAGGATAAAAACACGAATAAGAATTATAAAATTTTTATTTTATGAGGTTATTTAGAACCAAACTGATAAGTTATTCAAAATAATTTTTTTTGAATCATTTTTAATTGAATATTATTTTATATTAACTTAATATATTGAGAGATTCAAGAGTGACCCTCCCCTTCTATTATAAAAGGGATCCATTTCTTCTCCTTCCTTCACACTTAAAAACAAATTTGGATCATGAAATACATACCAAATTCCTTTCCTATCATCACTAAACTAATTATAGAAGCCTTATTTTTTATATAATACCAATATTAGATGTATTGAGGTGTTATCAAAAGTGGGTTTCCCAAGAAGAGGTAGAGTTTTCAGCTGCTTGTTTTAGTATTATTTCTCTATAAACTTCATTAAAATATTCTTAAAACATGATTAAATAATAAAACCATTACACTATACAAACATATATGTTTTATGATAATAGAATAACCTATATCCATCTCCAACCTCCATCAAATGGTAGTATAATTCATCATTTGTGTATGGTGGACTACCGTCTCGTGAACCGATGTAATTTATTTTACACCACCATCTCTCAATACTAGTAATAATGATTGAATTAATTATTATATATGATATTTATGAAATATTTATCATCATAGAAATATATTATATCATTTACCTTCTTACTATTCCATGCACTAAAAAATGATAACGTCGCTCATGCGTATGTGTGGACTACCACCTCCACGAAGCGATGCAATTATTTTTTCATCACCACATTACATGGATGATATATATATATAAGTATCTTTAAAGAAATAATATGATATATACGATATTATTATCATTATTTAAAGATAAATAATACTTACCTTTTTATATAATTATCATTGAAAAATGGAAATGTTACTCATGCATACATACAACCTACCTTCTCCATGATCACAATGTAGTTAATTTTTCATGAAAAAAATTTAATGGTTGGATTTAAATGTATTACTGATGTATGAAAATAATAATTATGTCAGGATTATTATTATAGGGGTAATTAAATAATGATCTCTTTGACTATATTCTACCTACCAATGTCATTTTGGACTCATGTACCAATTATCACCAAAACGTCAGATGTGAACATTAATGATTAATAAAATATTATAACATGGAAGAAGTGAGATAAAAAGAATAATAAAATTTAGAAAGGTTTATTATAAATTAAATAATTAAAACAATTTTATTATATATTAAGGAAAAGAATGTACAGGATGAGTCCGAATCAAGGTAAGGTTTCTTCATCTTAGTTTTTTTTCATTGAGACATAAAAGATGTTATGAATGTATTTATGTTTATGGGGTGTATATAATGAATATTTGAAATTTTAAATATTGAATATAATTTTTTTCCAGATATTAGAATTTTCATTTGATATTATTATACCATGGGGATTATTATTAAAAAGTTACGAAAGTGGTAAGGTTTTATTTCGAAATCTCATTATTATTTGGGATTTTTTATGTTTAAGTTTCCACTAGGGAATTTTTCTCTTTTATTTCCATGGTTTCTAAAAAAATAAAAAGGACTTTACTATTCTAATAATTTTTTTAAAATAATTTTTAATCATGTTTTACTCTTTAAAAAAAGGGTTTCAAAGGAATATTTTTTCTATTTGCAAAAAGTGGTACTTTTTCACTTATACAAAAAAAGTTTGGTAGGAAACCCATTTATTTTCCATGTGTTAGTCAATGAAGAAAAGTTTTTGAAACCCATTTCTTTCATTTTTTATGACAGGATGAATTATTTATGATCCTGTGGAACCCATATGTATGCTTTTTATTATGTTTCTGGTGGGACCTATATCTCTCTCTAATTTTTTGGGTAAAGTATTTTATATCTTGAGATAATAATGGGAAACAATTTGATATGATTGATCTAATATGGGAAACAAGTCGATGTGATTGATCTATCCTCGGAAATAGGCTGACCTGCTTGATCCACTAGGGTAAACAATCATTGATGCCAGATCTATCAGTATTTGTAGTTATCCTTTACATATGAAATGGTTTCTATAATTATTTTGGCATCACACAAATTTATGGAATAAACTTATACTTCATGATTAAGTTATGATGATTTACCATTATTATGATTCTTGTCTTTTGAACTGCTAAGGTTTTATACCATAACTCATATTTAAGATAATTTTTAGATTTGGTATAAACTTTATAAGTTATAGTCATGGTCACATACCTTTATTCTTAAAAAACTTCAAAAGAGTAATAGTGCTATAATAAGCCTTTATTAGTGCTAAAAAACAATTGACTACTAGAACATGGTTAGAAGGCCAAATATTTTATCAGTGCCAGAAAAGCACTGATAAAGGGGTGCTTTATCTTTGTAAAATAAAGCACTAATAAAATACACCATTTATCAGTTCTTTTATTTAGCACTGTTAGAGGGACTCTTTATCAGTGCTCTTACAACCACTAATAAAGGTATACTTTATCATCACATTTAGTAGTAGTGACAATGGGGAATACTTCGGTGTGATGGTACCAAAAAATGCAGCACTAGAAACAAGGCATGCATTTTGTTGTAATAATAAACAAAATCACCAAAAATAGTATAAGATATAAGAAAAAATAGATAATAATATATAATTTCAATGAAATAACATTTCAAACACAAATAAAAGAAAAAAAACCCTATTATAGAGTATGTAAGTTTTTTTTACTAATTTTTTTTAACTTTCAAATAAAAAGGAAAAGTTGGAGTCATACTGATCACACCATGATTTAGATTATGGTTCGACTAATTCCCACATGTCACAAATGACTTGAGGATCATTTTACTAAAGTAAAAAAACAAGCCAAATATGTTTTCTCAGTTTTGAGTATATTATTTGTTTTTTTACTAAAATTAATTCCAATTTTGAATAAAAAGATGCACATGGAGTCATACCGGTCAAATGGTGCATCATATTGAGGAGTGTATTATTCCTACACATCATAAATTACTTATGTGTCATTTTTATAAAGCATCAAAACAATTCTAATTTGTTTCCCTAGTTTTGAGTTTGTCACTTGTGTATTTTTACTAAAATGACATTTTAAACTAGAAACATATGTATTGAGTCATACGGGTTGCATCGTTTGTGGGTTTGAAATGAAAATTATTAATACACATCATAAATGAATTATTAACCCTTATCCTAAATTATAAACAAAATCAAAACATGTTTATGTTTTCAGTGAGGGACACTTTTTTGTATTAAATTGTCAATTTTAAACTAATAATAGAAAATCTCAGTCATACCGGTCGCACCATGAGTCAGATTAAGGTGTGGATGATTTCTACACGTCAATAATGAAACATGGATCATTTTACTAATGAACTGAAATAATATGAATGTGTTTTACTCAGTTTTGAGTATATATATTATTTTTTTTATTAAAATTAATGTCGATTTTGAATAAAAATACATACTTGTAGTCATACCAGTCACACCATACATCATATTTTTGTGTGGTTAATTACTACATGTTCTAAATTACCCATGGATGATTTTAATAATGTATCAAAACAATTAAAATGAATTTTTTCTATTTTGAGTATGCCACTTGTGTTTTTAACTAAAATGTCATTTTAAACTGGAAGCAGTCACTTTGAGTCATTCATGTGGAATCATGTGTGGGTTTAACATTATACTAATTCATACTTGTTATAAATAAATTATAAATTATTTTATAAAATTATAAATACAATTTGATAATATTTTCTCAGTTTTCAGTGAATGACACTTTTTTGTATTAAAATTCCAATTTTAAACTCATAACAAGTATTTTGAGTCACACCAGGTACATGATGTATCATATTTAGGTGAATATTATTCCTACACATCAAAAAACTACTTATGTATATTTTTTATAATGTAACAAAACAATTCGAATGAATTTTTATTGTCTTTGACTTTGTCATTTGTTTTTTTAATAAAATTAATATCAAATTTGAATAAAAAGATGCAAATTGAGTCATACTAGTCACACCATATGTCAAATTGAGATGTGGATAATTCCAACACACCTAAAATGACTTATAGATCATTTTACTAAAGTATTATAACAATTCAATCACATTTATTCATTTTTGAGTACGCCACTTGTGTTTTTTTTCTAAAATTCCATTTTAAACTAAAAACATCAACATTTAGTAATATAGGTTGCATCATGTGTCATTTCTACACGAGGCTAATTCCTATAAGTCAGAAATTAATTAAAAATAATTTTCCTAAATTATCATAGAAATTTGAGCACATTTTATTAGTTTTCACTATGTGACACATTTTTTGTATTAAAATATCAATTCAAACTCATAACAGACCCTTTGAGTCATACTAGGCACATCGTGTGTCATATTGAGGTTAAGATGGTTCTTACACATATAAAATGGATTATAGATCATTTTCTTAATGTACCAAAATAATAAAAATATTTTTCTTGGTTTTTATTATGTCGGTTGTTTTTTAATAATATTAATGTCAATTTTGAATAAAAAGACACATTTGGAGTCATACTGGTCACACTGTGCATCGTATTGAGGTGCAGATGATTCCTAAAAATCCAAAATTACTTATGGATATTTATCTTAAAGTATCAAAACAATATAAATTTATTTTTTAATTTTTAAATATTCCATTTATATTTTCTACTAAGATTTCATTTTAAATTTGAAACACTTACTTTGATTCATACAGTTTTCATCATGTGTGCGATCGTAATGAGAATAATTCATACACTTTTTTTAATGAATTATAAACCATTGTCCTAAATTATCAAGAAAATATAAACAAGTTTTCTCTTTTTTAGTGAGTGACACTTTTAGTTATTGAAATCTCAATTTTGAAATGATAATGGAAACTTTGATACCAACCCTTTTTGATGTACATGATATATCAATGCCAGTTCTCCTACAATAGTTCTCTCATACACCTTCCCAATTAAGTGGTTTATTACACATGTATTTATTCAAACATTTAAGCTGAATTATATAAATTTTTGATTATTGGGAGTCATACATATTTTGATTCAATAACAAAAGCAGTGAAATTAAAGCTTCCCACACATAATGATCTTACAGGTGGATTAAAACCATGTATAAAATAACATAAATAAGTGGTGAAAAAAATTATTTCAATAATCGACTTCAAACACTTGCACAATGGATCTTCTCTTAATTGAAAAGTTTTTTGTTCACTGTTTAACAATATTTCTTAAGCACAATCTTGGTATGATCCTCAATATAATTCATTGACCAACAATTTTATTATTATCAATCAAGATCTTTGTATCATCATCCACATCATTCTTCACCTCAGTATCCAACTCCTCCTCATCCTCCACATCATTCTCCATCTCTTTCTCCAAATATGATTATGCTTCTACCTAAGCTGCCACCTCTGCCTCTTCCTCTAGATATGCCTGCACCATTTCCCAATAATTTTATTGTTTTAAGGTCAGTAATTATAAACAAATTGATTTCCTCCATTACAATTATATTTGAGAAATAAATCAAAAATAATATATAAGAATTATAAAACTAATTATTCGTGTCCCAAATATGTTTTGAGGGTCATAACTCACACTAGATCAAAAAAATAAGGTAATTACCTAAATTTTTTATCGGCATACATTCTGACAAAAATTACACTACCCAATCATCTCTAAAAAAACTTATTTATTCTTTGGATTATCTATATTGTCATCAATATTTATATTACTAATAAAATATATACAAACAAATGATTATGAAATATATTTAACGAAATTTTAATTACATTTGTAAATTACCTATTGGTGGATACATGTATTTTCATACATTATGATATCTCTAATAAATTTTTAAACATAATATCTACAAGAGATGTCATTATCTTGTTTTGGACACTATAGAAACATTGAAAAAAATAATTAAAATTTTTGAAATATTTTTTATAGTTAAAAGTTTCTATATATACCTTAACTTGTTTCCTTTTTTAGTAATCCTAATGTAATGACCCACTTATTCCCATTGGATTGAGAATACGACGAATCATTACTTGGAGTTAAGAAACATACCCAAGATTCCAAAGGCAAAAAATAAATACCAAATGGTTTAAAAAGAAATCAGGGGATGATTTTCCCTTTAAAAACTGAAACCATTAACCCAAAAACCATAACCAAACAACTCACTATATGAAGCATGAATTAATGAAAGAAAACTCAACCAATTAATTTATTTCAAAACCACACCAATGTGTACAAAAATGAAAGAAAAATAACTATAAATGTAAATAGTGGAAGATAAATACAAGAAAATCTGAGAAAACTACAAGACTCCATGCTCCAAAATCTCTATGCTCCAACATCACCAAACATCCCATGTATCATGAGGTGGTTCTAAATACATGTGATACATTACCTTTACCCATGTCCCGGAAGATACCATCTGCCAAATCACCAAAGTTACAAAGTAGGGGTGAGTATAAAACTCTATAGTCTTTCCCTATTGACTTCCCTAATCATGCCACTATAATATAAAAGTTAGCAACATTTATATAAAACAATTTATATAAAAAAATTATAAAAAAAAATTTATAACTAAATATAAACAAGTTCCAAAAAATATTTAAAACCAAGAGTAAATAAGTGTTATCTCAACCAATTTTCTAGAAAGTAACATTTTCATAAAACCACTAAATGAGGCTTTAAAACCATTTCTCAATATCTTTTTGGCATACCCATTCCATTATTCAAAACACACCCACACATGAATGATTCATTCTGACAATTCCATGCTCATGATAGGTATATTGTCTAATAAACTAGTGTCCCAATGAAACACACCCCAAATCTAGTTTCATGCACCTTTTACCCCAATGGTACGCATACCTTATTTAGGGGTGTGTCGTACATGAACTCTAACAACCCATATATTCCAAAACCATTGAAATAAACCAATTCAAACCATTTTAATAAAATTGTTCTTTTATAGAAAACAGTTAAACAAAACAATTCCAATAAACCTTTTCATTTTAATAAAACCATTTATTTTATCTAAAAAATTGTATTAAAATACAATTACAACAATTCTGAAAAAATCCACCTTTTAAAATCAATAATCAAATCACTTTATTCAAGGACACTAATTTTCAAGATTTACAAAATTTACCAAATCGTCACTAAAGAGGGTTTTTAACAAACATCCAATTAAAAATAAATTCAACACAAGATATTCAAATTGAAATAATTTTCATACATTCTAATAAGAGGAGTTGATATTTAATTTACATACCTTGAAGGTTTTGACAAAAACTGAAAATTGACAAAGAGTGCTCAAGAAACCGGGTAAGAATTCCACAAAACCGTCTTAGATCTCTTATTGTATCATGATCATGACCAAATATCACCATATTTAGCATCTAAAATCTTAGATATACCCATTATAGGCTTATATCTAAGAAACCGAGAGGATATGATATGTAGATCTATATAGATCTAAGAAAACAATACAAGAACGGTGAAGAATGAGCACTTCCCATGATGAATCGAATTCTAATCACTAAGATAACCCACCAGATTGATTCCAAAAACCTTGGGAGAGGTTATAAAATAATCAATGTAGAATAATCCCATGTTAGGTATACAGAAGATAAAAAACGATGGAGTGAGAGTAAATAATATGTGAGATTCACCTTTTAGGGATCTCACTTTGTCCCCATGTGGGGTTAGTTAACATGGTTAGGTAAACCATTCACTAGCCATGAATTATATACTATTTGGGATGAACCCCACATGAACTCGTCACACAATCACCATAACTATGCACAAACTATTCTAAAGATACTATCCAATATATTCCAAAGTGCACTATTTCCCCAAAGATTTCCACATGGGTTAGACAAACCATTCCTAGACCGTGCACTTCTTTATTAGCCCTAAAAACTATTTGAGAGTTCCCTAGACTCTCCCAAACTTCACCCTTATAATTTATTTACATAAATACATAAATAAATGGTTACATAATAGAAAACGGGGTACTATATTCTCCCTACCATTAGTCTTTAGTCCTAGAAAATTAGAAAACAAACATTTCCCTGAAAGAGTTTTTTAAATTTCTATTTCATTTATTTCTCGTGTTCTCAAGTATCTTCTTGAATTTGACCATGTTTCCATAAAACATGCAATAGATTGATTCTTTTTTCATGCAATATTTTCTCTTTCCTATCCACAATATGCACCAAGATATGTACCAATGAAGCATCCGACACTATGTCAATGTGATCCCATCTGATCACATGGTCAGAATCATGCTGATACTTTTTCAACTGATATATCTAGAACACATTATGCACCAAACTAAACCATGGTGATAATTCCAACCAATATTTCACCTCTCCAACCCATTCCAGTATCTCAAAATGGATACTATATTAAGGAGATAACATGAACTTATTCCCAAAATGAAAATGTCTAAGCCTTGGAAAAATCCCCATGAACACATGATTACCCACATCGAATAGCAACACACTTCGACGATGATCCTCATATAATTTATAATGACTCCGACCTATCTCTATACATATCTTGATCAAATTAATCTTCTCAATTGTTTCTTAGAGAAGGCTCTGCCCAACTAGTGAAGTTTTACCTTTTTTCACTCAACAAAGTGGATAATGAAAAGGATTCCCATACAATGCTTCAAAAGGAGCAATATGTATCAATTATTGATAGCTGTTATTATATAAAAACTCCACTAATGTAATGTTCTCTTACAATGAGGCACTAAAATCCATTACACAATCCCACAAAATGTCATCCAATTTCTGTATTGTCATTTCAGATTTCCTCTCCATCTGAGGATGATATGCCATACTCTTAGTCGAATGAGTCCTAAGGTATTTCTATAAGTATTTCATTAAAGATATTTGAACCTTATATCATTATCTAAGACTATAAAAATTGGTATTACCTATTTCTTAACCACTTATTTGATATAAATTTTGAATAGATCCTCCATAGTATGAGTTTCATGAACATGGATGAAATGAGATGACTTTGGGAGATGATCCACTATCACCCACATGGAATCATGATTATGAACTATTATTGGGAGACCTGTAACAAAATCCATAGCTATCTTATCCCATTTCCACACTAGGATAAGTAAAGACTGCAATATATAAGTTATCTTTGGATTTCTTCTTTAACTTGGTGATAAGTTAAGAACCTTCAAATGAACTCAACCACTTTCCATTTCATACCAATCCACCAAAACTACACTTTCAATGCCTTATACATATTTTGTATACCTGAATGGATAACCCATATAGAATGGTGGTAAGCATGAATAATTTGTTCCTAACAAGCGATAGGTATATCCATCTGATCTCAAAACAACAAAATCAAAGTCCCATCACGATTCCAAACCTCAATGGTCTCCACACCATTGAGTTTTGAACTCATAACCATGCATTATACATTAGATGTTTGTAATTCATTGACCATATTAACCAAATATGGAATCAAGGAAACTGAAAAGAAAACCACAACATCATCTTAGTCTTCACATTCAATATTCATGTCATCTAGGACCGACGTCAACTCACATTCATCTGAGGATTCTTTTTCAATTGAGTATATGACTTTCTTCTTAATGCATCATCCACCGAATTACCTTTTCCTAGTGTATACATCAAGTAAAAGACAAACATTTTGAGGTATTACATCCTTATCCATTTCCTTAGATTGAAATCCCATTGTGAGAAAATATGTTTCAAGATATTATGATATGTGAACACAGTAAATTACTCACTAAAGAGGTAGTGACACTAGTTCTTCAAAGCATGGATGATTACAGCTTACTCCAAATCATGTGTTGGGTAATTATTCTTTTTCAATCTCAAATTACTTGAACCATAAGCTACCACATGGTCTCCTTGCATGAGAACACATCCCAAACCATATCTCGAATCATCATAATACACCACATACCCCTGTCCTAATTCAAAAAAAAAATCAAGATATGTGATAATGTAAGACAAAACTTTAGCTATTAAAAACACATATAGAATTCTTCAGTCCATTGAAAGGGAATGTTCTTCTTTTTCAAAGATATCATATGTGAATCTAGTCATGAGAATTCATGCCCAAAGCATCGATAATGACTAGCTAGATCACGAAAACTTCATATCTCAAAGTCATTCTTTGGTGGATTCCATAAGATAACAGTTTCGATCTTCTCTAAATCCACTAAAATACCTTTTTTCAGAAATTAAATTTCCAAGAAATCATACTTATTGTATCCAAAAATCACACTTTGATAGTTTTTCATACAAATGGTTATCTCTCAAGATTCCCAACATTTTCTCCAAGTGTTTCGCATTCTCATCCCTTGTCCTAGAATACACTAATATGTCATCCACAAAAACCACCATGAAAGAATATTGATATCTATGAAATATCTAATTCATCAATGCCATAAAGACTTCTTGTACATTCGTAAGACCAAAAGACATGACTACATATTCATACTGGTCATATATTCTTCTGAAATCTTTCTTCCGAATATCCTCCTTCTGAACTCGCAATTAGTGATATCCTGATTGAAATTACATTTTAAAGAAACACTGAGCTCCCATTAATTGATAAAATAGATCATCAATGTGTGTAAGTGGATATCAATTATTTTTTGCAACTTGGTTAAACTTATGATAATGAACACACATCATAAGGGTTCCATCTACTTTCTTCATGAACAATATCGGTGCTTCCCACTGATACATACATGGACAAATGAAACCTTTTCTTTCAAGTTATTCCAACTACACTTTCAATTCCCTTAACTCTATTGGGGTCATTTGATAAGATGAAAGTGAGATAGTATTGGTCCCTGGGAGGAGATCAATCTTAAAATCAACTTCCCATACCAGTGGTCACATATAGAAATTATTGGGAAAGGCATCTAAAAATTGATCCAAAAGTGGTGGAAAACTGATATCCTCAATCTCTTATATCTATTCCAAGATCAACACCATAAACTGGTAAGATTTTATTCCCACTGCTGGTGCAATCCATCCCATTGCACCTGCCTTTACAACCCCTTTTCCTCTGAAGATATGATCAAAATCATCCTATGTTGTAAAACTAACCATTCTGATATGACAATCTATGTTAGCCTTAAACATTTTCAACCAATCCATACCCAAGATTACATCATAGAAATCTATCTCAAACACCGAGAAGTCCCATTTTATCTTAGATTTATTAAAAATTATAGAACATGATCTACTCAAGAAGGCTCTACATTATTTTCCCCTAATATGAGTTTGAAGTTTTAACATAGATGGAATCATCTCAATTTTTAAATATAGAAAATAAATATCATGAGAATCAATGAAGGAATTCAATTCACCAGTACCAAACATCACTTATATAAGGGTATAATTCAAAAGAATCATACCTCTCACAATAGATTTCCCGACCAAATCATCCAAAATTATCTTCTTAACTAAGGAAAACTATTTTTTCACTGTAGTTATATCATTTTTTCCTTCATGAGATTTCCCTTAATGAAGATTCATGGTGTTACTAGAACCACCATAATGATATCTTCTCTATTGACGAGACTGATTTGGATGTCCTCATCTGGTTGAAGTACAAAATGCTTTTGACACTTAAGAAGTGTCTCAAGCACCTAATATTTTAGTACTACAACTATAATGCTGAATATGTACCATCTTATTGCAACTATATAATGATGTTAGTGATGTTGTACACCTCGGTTCATACAGTCAAAGGATCCACATCAAAAACATCTTTCTTTTATTATGGTTCCCAGAGAAATATTTACCGATCTAGCTATCTGATTCACGTTTCTCCTCCCACTGAAGAAATACATGTATCTTTTCGACTTGTCCCCAGCATTTGGGTTCCCACCATTCCCCATAAGTATCAGCATACTTCCTCCTCCCATAGTTCTTGAGATATCACATTCATCCACTATCAATATGGTCACCATATATGTATAATCCATAATATAGAGCAACACATTCTTTGAGAGAATCTCCTATCTTATCCCTGATTTGAAGATGTATGCCTTCAAGACCGCTCTCTCTGAAAATTTTGGTGCAAAGCACACTAACATCATGAATTTAGCCACATAATCTACGAAAAAGATATTTTACTACTTAATTCTAATGAAGTATGTCATTCTCTAGATCCTGAACATGTAAGGATATAATTTTTTATTAAAAAATTCCCCAAATTCCTCCCAACTAAGAATGTGATCCAGTTTAGTTTTCACAACTAGATCCCACCATTGGTGTAAAAGGTCCTTAGGCCTATATGTTGATAACTTGACCTTGAGCTTCGCTGGTGTATCAATGAATCCAAAGATACAATTCATCATGTTCAATCACACCACTACCATTTCTGGTTTCAAATCACCCCAGAAGATGAGGGTATTCTGCTTCTGGAACTAGATAAAATGATCCACATGCCTTAGTTCATCCCTCCGATTCCCTAGGTCCACATCTTGGAATTCTTGGATGGTACTCTGAACCAACTATTGGTTGACCTGTGGTTTTGGCACAACCACATTCTCTATAGCTTCTTTCGGTTGGTTTTTACGACTCTTATCAGGTGCCAGTTTCTAAACCAAAAATAAAATCCATAAGTTTCACTCTCTAGCATTTGAAGGATTTCCATATCAAATTATATCAAATCAATTATCAAAAATTGTTTTCTAAAAACAATACTTTTTGAGTTTAACTATTTTTTTGAAAAATACATTCATAATTTATAAAATTAAACCACTTTAAAGATGAATCAATCATGGGCTTTTCAAAATCATTCATTTGAAAATAATTGCAGCATTGTTCCAAAATTTTAACCTTTGTACAATATTATATATCATTACTAAAAATGAAATATGGAATACTAGTGGAAATTAATTCCTCTATAATGAAATTCATGATTGTCTCATTAGCTAAACCCCTGACAATGAGATTCGAATATCCTATAAGTGTATCCAAAACACTTATATACCCAAATCCCTTGTAACTTGAAGTTTAGAATACAAAGGTTAGTTATATATTTTTATTCTATACATTTTAGGTCCCGAAAATCCTACTCCTTTATAAGATTCTGATAGAATGAATAGACAAGAAATAATTTCATCTCCTTGAATGAGAAAACTGATGAATACTTGTTCCAAAAGTAAAAGAACAACCTGGTACCACTTATCTTAAACAAGATTTTTGATCAAAGAAAATGATACCATTTGTAATGAACCACTGATTCCCATTGGATTGAGAATACGATGAATCATTACTTGGCCTTAAATGACATCCCCAAGATACAAAAGGATGGAAATAAATGACAAAGGGTTTCAAATTCAATTGGGGGACAATTTCTCATTTAAGAACTAAAACCATTAACCCAAAAACCATAACTAAATAACTCACTATATAATGCTTGAATAAATGAAAAACAACTCAAGAACTTCATTTATATGAAAACCACGACAAAGTGTACTAAAACGGATGAAAAGTAACTATCAAAGTAAATAATGAAAGATAAATAAAACAAACTACAAGATAACCACCAGACTCTATGCTACACAATCTCTATTCTCCAACATCACCAAACAACCTATGTATCACAAGGTGGTGAGAAATACATGTGATACTTCAACTTTTCCCATGTCCCAGAAGACAACATCTTCAAAAGAGCCAAAGATCCAAAGCATGGGTGTGTATAAACCACAGTAGGCTTTCCCCAATGACTTCCCTACTCATAACATTTGGATAGAAAGGTTATAATCATTTATATAAAACAATTCTATGAAACAGTTTATAACAAAATATAAACAAGTTCCAAAAACCATTTAAAACCAAGAGTAAACAACTGCTATATGAACCAACTTTCAAGAAAGTCACATTTATAGAAAAACACCAAACGAGGCTTTATTTTTTTTCCCAATATCCTTTTGGGATACCCATTTCATGATTCACAACACACCCACACATGCATGCTTCATTTCGATAATTCTATACTCATGAGCGGTCTCTTGTCCAATCACTTTATGTCACAATGACACATGCCCCTGATCTAGGGTCAAACACCATATACCCCAATGGTACACATCCCTTATTTAGAGGCATATCGAACATGAGCTTACACAACCCATTTATTCCAAAACAATTCAAATAAACCAATTCAAACCATTTCAATAAAACCAATCTTTTATTGAAAACCATTAAACAAACCAATTCAAATAAATCATTTCATTTCAATAAAACCATTACATTTATTGAAAAAACATTAAAAAAAATCCAATTAAAACAATACTAGAAAAATTCCCTTCTTAAAATCTTAATTTTAAAATAAAGAATCAAAACACTTTATTTAAGGACACAAATTTTCTATACTTCCACAATTTACCAAAATGTCACTAAAGAGGGTTTCCAAAAATTTCTAAATAGACAATTCAAAATCAATTAAATACAAGATATTAAAATTGAAATCATGCCAATCATTTATACTAAGATGAGTCGAGAGTGAAGCAACCTACCTCGATGGATTTTATGAATACTGAAAACCGACGAAGAAATATCAAGAAACTGGTTAAGAGTTCCATGAAACCACCTTAAATATCTTTTCATATCAAGATCAAAAATAAATATCATTATATTTGGAATCCAAAATCTTAGATCTACCCATAATAGGTGTATATCTAAGAAACCAAGAGTGGAGAAGAATTATATCTAAGTATATCTAAAAAACAAGACAAGAATGGTGAAGAATGAGCATTTACTGTGATTAATTAGCTTCTAATCACCAATAGAAGCTTATGGATTGAT
The DNA here is from genome assembly GCA_963277665.1 of Viscum album. Taxonomy (NCBI): domain Eukaryota; kingdom Viridiplantae; phylum Streptophyta; class Magnoliopsida; order Santalales; family Viscaceae; genus Viscum; species Viscum album. Next base: position 827,062,852 of record OY728132.1, read on the forward strand.
TCAAAAAATGATTGGGAGAGGTTCTACCACCTAAAATTGAAAATAATCCCATGTTAGGGATACAAATGAGCAAAAATGGGGGAGTTAGAGTAAAAAATGTGTGAGATCCACTTTTTAAGGATTTCACTTTGGCCCCATGCATGGTTAGAAAAATAGTGTACTAACCAGGCATTAGCTACTATCTAGGTAGACCCACACATGACCTCCTCTCATGGTATCCCTTACCATGGGCACACCGTGCTGAAGCTAATTTCCAAAATCTTCTAAAGAGTACGGTTTATCCAAAGATTTCCATACGTTTTAGACAAACCGTGTATAGCCTGTGCGCTTCTCCTTTCCCCCCCAAAACTCCTTGAATGTTCCCTAGACTCTCCCAACATTCACCCTTATACTTTATGTACATAAAAAAATAAATAAAGTGTCACATACTAGAAACTGGGGGTACTACACCTCAAGCATTATCTCTTCATACACCAACTTCATGACATGATTTGGCCTATATTTAGGAACTTTCCTATCGTAACAAATTTGTTATTAAATCATTTTTCGAAAAATATAATTCAAATTTTATCAATAAAATTTTGATTTTAGTGTATTTCAAATTCAAAATACACATCATTTGTTGTATGTTGGTTGGATATCCATGCATTGGATCCAAAAAATTAATATTCAGGGTGTACAAATTGACTATGATCAGTATCCTGTTAACAAAAAAATAACAATTTAGTAATTAAAAAATTAAAAATATATTTTATGTGATTAGATTATAGAGTTTTATATTTTCATTTTAGGATTAAAAAAGAGTCTTTCTTCTGATACCTTTTTATTAAACTCTACGAATAACTCATTATTTCCCTTCTTAATTTCCCCATTATCTAAAGTAATATTTTCTATAGAAATGATATAGTGATTAATGAATCCAAATTTTTATTCTCATGATATTACCTCTATATATTTTTAATATAAACATCTGTAGAAAATATTAATAGATATTTACTATAATAATTATATTAGCTCACTATTTGGACATATGTATTATGAAAATGTACCTTATATATGTATTCACAATTGAGACACCCAACCATTCATGCTTGATAATCTCATTTAGAGTATCCTGACCAATTCCATCTATCAAGTAATTTTCATATATTTTTTCTTCATATTCAATGTATGACATAGTTTTATCTTTAAATGTGTTATCTACATGAAGTTGTAATGATAATATATGTTTCCATAAAACTGGTGGGGAGATGGTACTATTGGAAGGTTGTTTTTTTTCTGGGTCAATTCACTAGATTTTCTTGATTTGAACATCTATTTCCCCACTACATTATTCATATATAATATCAGACCTCAATTTAGGCCTTTTATCATCAACTGTTATAGGTTTTTCATATGAAAAAATTTGTTAAAGGCATACCTCATGTATCTTTATAAGATTATAAAACAATTATATGAAATCTCCAATGACATCATTGGTCATTGTAAAATATGCACCATCAAGTGGAACAAGTATCTCAGATGTCGACTCATGATATGCCTCAATAAAAACTCTCATGTGGTATTTTGGGAGGTCTTGATAGTGTATATTGTCTTCTGGGATATTATACATTTTACCCATTGCAACACAGTCATGCATGGGTGTTGATAAATAGAAATCACATACTACTATACCCTACATAATTTTTGTAATATAACATTATCTAATGTTTTTTGATTCACATTTATAAGAAAGAGTAATTAAAAATATGATTACCGTTGGTAAGTTATGAAGTTGGGGGGGATGACTAGCCTCAAAACTAGTGGGATCATTTGGTTCATGTGGGGATCTTTTCTCCATCACTGGTTCAATTTGATCCATTCTCATACATTTGTCTACCAAACCAAACTGAACAATAATATATCATAGTAAATCTATTTTTTACTAAAATCATCTCACCGTATTATATGTATCTTCATGTATTTTTATCTTATCTTCATGTAGTATGTTTTTGTGTTTTCATCTACTAATTTTCCCTCATGATTTACACGATCCTCCTTCCATATCACATGATGGGGTTTAAAATTGATTTAGATTTTGATTGATCAATATGTAAATAAAAAAAGGAACATATTTTATTTCATATCTTATAATAAATCTTTTATTGTTGATTTAAAATACATACCAATTTATTCTCAAATGAAGCATACCCCATCATAGATTTGTGATATGGGTACATTGGTTTTGATGAACATTCATGATTTTCAGAACTCTTGATGTTTCATTAATAATTTTTTTGATTCATGTTAGATAAAATAAATAATGTCAAATATTATATTATCAGCTGCAACGCACCATAAATGTTTTCTCATTGTAATAATTGATGAAAGTATTCCATGTTTCCTTCTTTATAATGTGTGAATAACTAACTAGTTGGTGGGTATTTATTTTCCCCTCAGCATCCCTAACATATATTTTTGTTAGAAGGGTTCAGAAACCACTATGGGCCTTTCTAGAATTCATTAAGAAAAATGTCTTATGGAAATATTCTAAAATAAACAAACTCTATAATGAATAATGAAAATTAAAAAATCATTTCATTATATAATTTTACAATAAAATAGAGAAAGTATATCATAACATTAATATTATATTTTTCCAAAAGATTTATTTTATTATAGGTTAGACATATCACAATGAATTGATATCAATCGACACATTCATCCTCGTCAGGACCACAAGATTACTAATGGACATCGACTTGTTGGGGTCAATAGGTCGGTCGTTTTGATTCCAAACAACCTCAAATTTTATACCCTGAATTGTTTCCTTGTTAATTTTATTCAACACTATGATACTGAATATTTGTTGTTTTTTTTTCAACAGTATATTTTCAATCCCATAATAATTATACAGTTTCATCAACAACAACATGTTGTTCCTTGTGTTTGGTAATATCATCATGTTTAGAAGAAAATGTCTCCAAAAGTAGTCAAACATTTAATTTTCTCTTAAATAACAACAAAAAAATACACTCCATTAATAAATTTACACATTTTCATGAATCTTGCATGAAAATTGTTATTATCTTGAACAGAGTTATAAAACTTCAATACTCAAGTACAATTAACCTCCATTACCTTTATTTAATTTTTCCTCGGATGCTTGATTTTATTTCCTCTATTCATGATGGATTGGACTCCTTCTTTTAAAATATCCTTAATCCCATAATTTTGGTTCCAATGTTCCTTGATTACATACCTCCTGAATAGTTATTATTGCATTTTTCTCTTTAATACCCATCCCATATATTTTGTGGACATCCACCTATGTTTTTTGAACTAATCTATATAAAATTAATCCCATGCTGGGTACTAGTGATCATTTTGGATTACTACTTTCAAATTAGTTCAAACAAAATAGAAGACATGGGCATTGAGTCTCAAGAAAAAAATGAAATAATAACTGTTTAGGTGAGGAAAGGTCCCTCATACAACCATGAGAACATCGAATCATCCCCCACTGAGTTAAACCGACTCTAACCTGTGTTACTATTACTTTTCCCTCACATGTATCTCAATATAAAACCGTTATATCCATTGAGTTTCAAAAATAACCTAAATGAAATTTTAATTATGGTTTATAACATATTAAATTTCAAAATGGAAGGAATGGACATTCAAATCCACATTACTTCTACTCAATATCAATTACATCCACTCACAAACATTTACTATTTTACACTTCCACTAAAATGATTATTTTTTGGGAAGGACTTAGAGGAGATACAAACTTGTGTTGTTATTGGTGTGAGTATGGGAGAGCTTGAAAACCATCCATGTCTCCAAGTATTCAAGACAATGTATTCTAAAGAAGTAGTCAAAATAAGGGTTGTAGAGATCTACTTATTGTGGGAGGAATACATTCGAGAGTTAGATTGGAAACATTTTAAATTTATTAGAGAATAAAAATGTGTGTTTGGCCTATTTTTTTATAAAAAAAATGTGAAACACATGTTTTTTTAGGAGGTCACCCATCATGGAAGTATTCTCATATAAGTATTCTTAATTGCAGAGTTCAAATAGAATCCAATGTGACTTCAACCAAATTACAATTAATTTTTGACGAAGTGGTTTCAAATATATCTAAGTTAGTTATATAATAAAATAAATATAAAGAAACCAAACCAAACCATTAATTATGTTTTGATTATTTTTTAGGTTTCATTTTTAGTGTTCTTAAGAAGTATTAAACGAGGAGGACAAAAGGATGAAAGAGTTGATGAATGAGTTGGGAGATGTTGTATTCAAATCCATTGAAGTGGATTTAACAAATATTAATGAATAAAATCAGAGTGTGATGTTGTCATCAAGGAAATTTTGAAAAAAAAGTGGGAGGAAGGCTAGTTTGAAGGAGGTTGTCTAATCAATCATCAAGATATGGAAGGAAATAAAGTGCCTAAGGATGGATTGAATAAAGGTAGTTAAGGTTAGTTATACTAGAGTATTGAATTATTACATCTCTATTCACGATAGTAATAGTTTTCATGCAAGATTTATGAAAATTTGGAATTTTATGCGTGAAGTATGTTGTATTGTATATGTTTCTTAAAAAAATGAATCCTTATTTACACAAGCTTATTTGTGAAACCCATGGTCCCTTTTTATGAAAAGTTATTTATGTTGCTTATGACTATTATTTGTTGTATAATTATTTCAATTATAATAAATTAACAATATTTTTATAAAATGAAAATGTGATACATGGTTTTCATGAGGATTAAGGGTATGTAAAATCATCAGAGAAAAACCACCTAGTTACTTTACTTAACATTTTTTTTACATCTTGGTGTACATATAGATGGTGTTTCATTGGGTTGAGGGTTGTAAGGATTGATTATTTATTAGAAGGGATATAGTATCAAATGATAACTAGTGGAGACTTGTGGAATTTGTGTCATCAATGGTAGGTCGGTTATTCATATAGGGTTTTAGTTTTACCTAGTATTTATCAAATTATTATTATTTTTATTCATCTAAGAATTTATATTAATCAGACTCTATTTTGTCCTATTTTAAATAGATGAAATTGTAATGTGGGTTGGGTTTTAAAATATTTCTCATTGATCATGTTGAATGTTATATATTTATTATCAATCCTTTTGAAATTTTTTGATGGTTACAAGGGCTGAGTAACATTTTGATATAGCTTAGGTCCAATTATGAATAGTTGTACTATATTGTGATGTTATAGTTTTATAAAAGAGAAATTTATTTATAAGACAACACACACACAAATAGGGAAAATAATGTCTCTTAAATTAGGTCACTTAATAAAAAATCACATAATTCTTAGGGAGGAATTTATTTATAAAATATTTTTATAGAAAAGTAAACTCACGTATAATATCTTCTATAGATGACGCCACATATGGAAACTCTTCTACTAGAATATGATCTGATCTATTGTGATATGGCATGTTTTTATTTATAAATGTAAGACAAAGTAAATTCATAAAATCTATTTACCAATAGATTTCATATTTTATCATAAATATAATGTTTTAGTTAATATATTATTTAGTTAATGTACTAATATTATAAACCTATCAATAAATTACAATCACAAATCTTATTTACAATACATCACAACTTTTGAGTTTGGATAAAATAAAAAACTAAAAAATATACTTATTTTTATTTCAATGAAAATATAAATAGTTTGTTCTTTATTAAATTATTTCTATATAACTTATTGATAATATTAAACAATATATACTAGAAAATTTAAACTTTAGTTACCTGAATTAGATTAACTCATTCACAATAAAATAATATATATATTAACCCACTTTATATTATTCATATCAAATAAAATTCCTTCTAAAATTTTTCAAATATAATGTTAAACTTTTTTTCATCTTGATATGCATGTTATAATATAGAAATAATATTCAAAGAAAGACAAACCACACTATCTAAATGGTAAAAATAAATAATATAAGGAAAACAATAAAAAAATAACCATCGGCTGCAACAACAAATGGAGATATTGTTCGTAGTGGTCTCGAATGAAGCTAGAATGAGTTTACAGAGTAAGAGTGATGTTGTGTAGGTATAGGTAAGAAATATAGTGGGAGAGAGAGATGATATATTAGGTTATTAATGGATAAGAAAAGTGAAAACACACAAACCATAGAACCTGAAAAATCAATCAACGAGAGTGGAAAATGAGAAAATGATATACATTTGTTTCAAGCCTTGATTCGTCTGAGCAAATGTGGAGAAGTACCACTTGTAGTAAGGGAATTCTGTGAGAGCCTATGAATTATGACTCAATAAGTATCAATTAGGGTTCTTTTAAATATACCATAAACACTTTTATCATTACTTTTGGAAAAGCATTGATAAAGAGCTATTTTACTAGTAAGAAATTGATAAGCACTATTAAAAGGAATCTTTATCATCACCTTTTTAGTGTTTAAAAAGACTGCGATTTATCAGTGAAAAAAGCACTGATAAAATAAATCTTTATTAGCAAAAATGTTTTAGCACTGATAAAGGTTTCTTTTATCAGTGCTTTTTAGCATGATAAATCTCAATCCTTTTCATCGCTAAAAAAGATTTGATAAAATGAACATTTATTAGCGCTAAAATTTTAGTGTCAAAAAAGGATTTTTCATTATAATTATAAATAAAAAGAATTTAATTTTTTATTAATTATATATATTTTTATTATGATTTTATAATAATTTAAATATATAATTAATTATTTACAATTAAAATAATTATTTTTTTAAAAAAATAATATTATTTTCTTTATAATTAAACAAATATAATTGTATAAATATAGTAAATATAAATTTATGTAAATATTTATATATTATTTATTTATAATTATAAATATATTTATATAATTATATATATTAATATAATTATAAATATATTTAATAAATTTATATTAATATAAATATAGTAAAAATATTTATTATTAAAATATATTTGTTATAATTTTATAATTATTTAAATATATAATTATTTACTTATAATAATATGAATAATACATTTTAAAAGGTAATATTTATATATTTATATATATATAGCCCTTAGGGTGAAGCTTAGTGGTATTTGCCCCTATGGGTCTCAGTAAGGTCTCGAGTTCATGTCTGACCAAGTACATTATGTAAATAAATTTATTATAATTTTATAATTATTTAAAAATAAATTTTTATTTATTTATAATTATATGAATATTTTCTAAAAAATAAAAATTATTTATTTATAAAAATTATAAATATATAAATTTATAAATATAGTAAATACATATATATATATATAAATATTTATTTACAAATATATATTTTATCATTATTAATGGATATGAAATCCTAAATACATGCATTTTAAAAATGAGGAAAATTGAATAATTCAAAAATGAGTACACATTAAAAATATTGAAAAATGGATAAGTTTAATTAATTAAATATAAATTATTAAGAAAATATGGATATATATATATATATATATATATTGAATTAAAAATAATTAGATATTTATAATAATAAAATATGCTAAATAAAAATATAGAAATAACTAAAATAAAATGATTAAACTCAAAAATAAAATAAAAATGAAAAATGAAAAATGAATATATTAAAAATGAATAAATAATATAACCTGTAAAAATATTAAAAATCAATAAAAAAAATTATCCGATTAAAAACATAATATATTAAATGTGTCATGTTATAATGAAAATAGAAAAGTATAATAAAATTTGAATAAATTATGTAAATATTAGATTTATGATTTTCTATATAAGATTTCATTAATTGTGTAAATGTGTGAGTGTGTGTGTTGTATATAAAAATACATTATTTACATATAAGTATGTGAAATCAATGTAACACACAACATTTTTTATATGTTAAATTGAAAAAACAAACAACATTAAAAATGAATAAGACCTTAATATGTTTTTAATTTCTACATTTTAATAATTTTCTATATATTTATATTCAATAAATATTATTTATTACTATTTATAATAAATATATATTTATATATTATACTTGTTTAGTTCTATTAATATTTTTCTCATTAATAATTTTTTAACTTATTTCCTAATTTATTCATTTATTCATTTTTTGTTCAATTATTACAATTTATTCATTCAATATATCTATATTTAATATATTAAATTAATTAATATTTACGATCTATATATATGTTTGTTAAATTTATTCATTTTTATCTATAATTATTTAATAAATAAAATGACTAATATTTTTTTAAGTTAGTCATTCTTAATTTTTATTTATTTAATTAATTCATTTTCTTTATTTTATATATTTATATATTTGATATAGATTATTTATTATATTTTATAATTTATATATATGTATATTAAATTTATTCATTTTTAACAATTATTATTTAATTAATTAAATTTTTAATATATATTTTTTATTTAATTATTTCATTTTATTATGGACCTTTATCCATGGTTAAAGAGTGCCGATAAATGATACCCAATATTAGAGATAAAAAAGATCTAATAAAGGGAACCCTTTATTAGTACTAAAAATTAAGCGCTGATAAATGGCACCTTTTATCAGCGCTGAAAGAAAGAACTGATAATGTTTATCCATTTTCAGCGCTAATACAAAGCATTATTAAAGGGAACCATTTATCATCACTTCTTTTAGTACTAAAAATGGCGTCCTTTATCAGAACTTTTTACTAGTGCTCATAAATGGCAGCACTTTTAAAGGCCACTTTTGTATTAGTGTTACTTTATGCTTTTATATGATTATCGATTGATCCCATGATTACCCTTACTAAAGATCTAAGCTCACCCTTTCTATTGTTTCATTTTACCAAGTTATAAAAAACGAGGAAAATGATTTTTGTTTAGAAATAATTCATATGTTAGATATTTCATGGGAGATTTTGAATACATAATTTGGAATACGAAAAGATGATTATAGTGGGAGATGATGTTGAAAATTATGAACCAGTTATTTATGAACCCAAGTTGTTATAAATTTATTCTAATTATCTAAAAATATAAACCTAAAAGTTCCTTGGGTATGTATGTGATCTAATATTTCTTTTTAATGTTGTATGTTTTGAATAAGAATAATTAGGTCCCATTTATTGGTATTAATCTATAAATGTAAATTTTATGTTTTTAGCACCAGATTTGGGAATGTGGGTTTCATGCCATTACACTGAACAAGTCTATGTCACTCAAAAACCCATCCTTAAAATCTTAGGTATATTAATAAATTATAAATAAGAATTAAAATTGAAAATTAATCGGTTCATACCTTAAAATAAAAACTAGTGTGTTATAAAATCTTTAAGAAAAAACCATACTTATTAAATTTGAAATTTTATAAAGGTGCGAAAAGAATCATTTTTAACTTTTACCAAATGTACATATTTTCCCTCCATAACATATTTTCTTTATTACAAACATTCCTTTTAATGTTTCTATTATTTCAAAAATGAAATTATATTCCAATTTTTCTGGTTTTTTTTAATTTTTAGATGTTTACAAAAGGAAAGGATGTCTTCTCTTGTTTTTTAAATCATATAACCTATACTATATCGAATTATTTTTCATCTATAATAGTATCCTTTGAGGAATATTATAGTTCACTCTGGATTTTCACTAGTTACACCATCCACATTCTTTATTTAGATGGAATATGGTGATATTGTTCTAAGGAAGTTTTTATAAAAGTAATTTATTTCCCATGGGTTAATTAAGATATGATTAAATGTTGAACATTATTATGATCTTATAGAACACATATATATGGTTTTCATTATATTACATGTGGGACCAAAATTATATATAACCTCCAATACATTGGTTAATGAATTATATCCAGTGATATAATATGAAAGTGAAGGGGGAGTGAACCCAATCCACTTTGAGACACTGTCCATAATGTTTGTGGGAATGCAGACTGAGATTTATTTTTCTATAAAACTATGTCCATTATGATATGATATAATTGGTAGTGGTAATTGAACATTTAAATTATAATATATGATTATGTATATTCTAAAAAATTATATCTTATTCTTTTGTTATGATCTCATAGATAAATATTAATTATTGATGGTTACATACTCTTATCACTCGTGTATCTTGTTATGATAAATCTTTACACCATGACTTTGGATTTACTATCTATGACCTGTTTGGTATGTTTTTTTATTTTATAATCATATCCTCATACCCATATGCTTATATTTTTCTCACTTACGATCATTAGCTGGTATCTCTTATATTTACCCTTTTTGAGAAAATAAGATCAACCATTATTAGGTTTACATTTCTCCTGGTTTTGAAGAAAGGATTTAATTAGGATATTTTTAACTAGGGTACTATTTGATGGTGTCTCTATTGAAAAAATAATTCTCCCCCAAAAACATTTCACACCATTATTTTCTCCATCATCAAAAAATTAGTAAAGGCCCATCAAAACTCATTAACATTCTATTCAAAACTACCCATTTATCACTCCACTTAATTCCTTTATCAAAGGATGTCAACTATCATAAAATATTTGATCCACACTTCCCCTAACAAGACACACCGTCACTATATATTCACATTAATTACTTGTAAAAAAATCCTAAATTAAAAATAAAAATTTATTTTTGTTGGGAAATTTGGTGATTAAATTAAATACATGACAACACTTTATTTGTGGCTCACTACCCAAGAACAAAATTTAAAACTATCCTAAGAAAAATAAATCCTTCACGACACAACTATGGTGTCAAAATTTTCATAAAATATGTCATTTATAAGATATAAATATTTATCCATGTGAAATAATTATTTATATCTTTAATAAATATTAATTATCCCACAAGATTTATATTTCTTGGAAAATTAAAAAATTCAATCCAAGGGTAAAAACCATGTGCCTTGTTTTTCTCCAGACCCACACCCAAAGGTATGGTTCCAAATAAAATATGTCAATTATATATATAGGACCTGGTACCAATGGATTGACCAATATTTAAAAAAATTATTATGGAAACTTGATTCCAATAAATGAGTAACAATATTCCAAAGAACTTTTATCTTTAGAGATTTAGAGGATTTTGAAACCAATTTATATATCAAAATATATGTTATTTCATTGAAAATGGGTATTTTCCCATTAATTCAACTCTTTAATGACTACTCAGCTTTCTATCAAGCTAACTAAGATTTCATAATCGTATATACTCATTAGTAATCCTATTAAACGATTTTTAAAACATCGGATATCTACCAAATATCTATAAGGGTTTAAAAAAAAGAATAATATTTTTTTCTTAAATTATTAGACACTTTTAAAAAATGAATTTAAAAAAATAGATTGATCTTTATAAAAACTGTATTAAAAATACCTTTTATATAAAAATGGATTTTTGGGAAAAAATCATAAAAATGAAATGCTTCTAAAAAATTCTTTGAGAATAAAAAAATATTGAATTAAATTTTATTTAAAAATATAAAACATTTAAATTTTATTTTTAAAATCTAGGATCCACTTCTAAAATAACATTTAATTTTTAAAAACATAACAATATTATCCATTAATATTAAATCCAATGATATTTAGTGAACTCAGAAAATCCTTGAGTTCTGTTGGTACATTGAAGGCTATATATATTGAGGATAAAGTCCCTTAAGGTTTGGGTTCACTCCCCATCCTTTATCAATATTTAAAATACCAAAATACAAAATTTTAAATAAGGAATTTTTAGTTTCTTTCCATTTCTCATCATGATTCAATTTATAAAATTAATATACAAATAATTTGTATTTGTGTAAAACTATTTATAAAAAGGTAAATTATATAAATACATGGTTAGCTTAAAAAATGTTTTTTGTGAAATAAATACAAATAATTATGGTAAATTTTATTAATTAATTGAAAATTCCAGTAAATATATTTTTAATAAATAATAATAATTATATTATATTAGAAATTCTTTTTAAAATGTTCATGAATGGTTTATAAAAATAGGTATAAATGAGCGTTTTCTGTGGAATAATTTAAAACATGAATGAAAATAACAGAATCATAATATTATTTAAAAATAATATTATTTTTAATAGAAAAAATGGTTCAACAAAAATGAAATGTGCAGGAGTTTTAAAATAAATTTTTTTACACCTGAAATGATAATTTTAAAAGATCATTAAAAAACTATATTTATTGATTAATTACGAAGAGGAAGTTTGGTTTTCAAAATATATAAAATGGGTTTTGTTTCATAAATGAAGTGATTTATTTAAAACATGAAAATAAAAAATTTAAAAAACTCATTTAAACATAAAATGATAATTTTAGAACTCCTTAAAATCTAGTTTGGAATAATTATTAATTTTTAGTATAATTCTATTATAAATTGGTTTTGTGAAATTTTAAAAACTCAATTTTTTTAAAAAAATCTCCCTTACCTTAATCCTACAATAAATCAGTATTATATTTCTCCTTATCAAAGCAAACATTCATGGACTCAATCTCATTCCTTAGAACCTATCTCCCTCTATCTATCTCCCTCTCTCTATATCTAAAACTGGGGTAAATTATTTTTTTAGAGAGTATTAGCGTTGAAAAATACCTGAAGAGGTCATTTTTTTTACTAGCCTCCATTGTAAACTATGTAATAAAATGGATAATCTAAAAATCCATTCAAGGATGGGGAGAAAAATATACAACATAATTTCTATAAGGATTAATTCATATACTTTCGTTATGTGTACTCCATGGATTATAGATAACTTGTCAAATTATTTACCCCTACTAGTACCACTAGATTCCATCCATACCCACATTGTAGAATCTTGTGAAATCTTATTGTGGGGTTCCTGGGACACAAAACTTATATAAAAAATTGATGAACTCGTAACATGTGTATAATAAGAAGAAGATAACAACAACCCACTTCACCAGTTAGCATATATCTTATACATCTTCATACCTTGTGCAGATCCCATCATTTCAATATATATATATATATATATATAAATATATATATCCTTATAATACTCCTCTACAATCACTGGTGAAGTAGTCGTTGGATCAATCAATATTTATAGCCCTCTGACTTCATTCAATCATTCCCTAAGAGAATCTGCTACCTATCGATACCATATATAGGTATATATATTTATATAAACATCAAATATATACTACTATGTGCGAGGTGGATGAAGAAAATGTTGGAGAATGATTTTTATTTCCATATACTTGTGCAATTTTAAATACTGTGAATAATACTTGATTTACGATCATCACACATTGATTCCTTATTCAGTTTAGTGCTTACTTATATATCTTATTACCACATGGTAACAATGTTCAAATCTATGGGTAGATGATGGTATCCATTAGTCTTTGTATGTTTCACTGTGTGGATTAGACTACCCACCAAAACCACCCCGTACATCAAATTTCATGCTCACCCACAACTACATGCACCTGACTCTGTGCATGCTCTAGCCCTCACTGTGGATAACTTACACTTTTCTAAACCTATAATATGTGTAGTTGGAACCGTTTTTTTATTTAGTATAAAATTACATTTATAAAAACACACACACACATATAATCCGATAAAATAATGTTATAACACTTTTAATCCTGCAATTTAACCCTTGTCTTCTATAAACTATTATTTATTCTAATAATTTAGTATTTTTATAATATATATTAATGTTTCTTAATATTCACATATATATATATATTTATATTAAATATACTTTTTTATGACATTTAATTTATTATTATTATTCTCATATTTATTTGAAATGAATATTTTATATTCCAAAAGTATTTTAAAACATATAATCAAATAAATTTATTATGACCAATTTATTTTTTAAATCTATATTTTTATAAATTTCTTAGTAAAACATATATATTGAAAATATATGACAAACTTATAATTTTAGAAATAAATTCTAGTTCTATAATTCATATATAATGTTTTCAAATATTTTTATTTATTACAATTATTATGATCTATTTATTTTAATTCATTAAATTTATTATATTATTTACTACATATATTCTATTATTTAAATATTTATTCATTTCAATATTAATTATATTCTATTTCACATAATTTTTAATTTATTTTATCTATCAATATATTCAGTTTCCAAAAAAATATATTACTTTTAAAATTTATGTGATTATATAAAATTAATATCTTATATACCATAGAAAATATTACTTTATTGAACTCTACCATTATCATTAAAAATATTAATTTCAAATTAATATGATTAACCAGTAATTATAAGAATTTAAAATTAACATTTTATTTATAGTAATATTTATATTTCTTAGTATATGTAATACTACTATATGAATTTTAATGTATCATATATTATTATTTGTCATAAAAATTTCCAACTCATTAGTAATAATCATAATTAACATAATTCCAATAAGATAACATATTATTTTCATTAAAAAATAAATATAAATTTTTTAACTTTGAAAAATTTAAGAATAAATTTACATTTAATAAAATTAATTCTTATTATTTCTTTAAAAATAAATACACATATAGTTAGAGTATTATTTTTATAACACTAATTCATGAATTCCATAATTATGGGTTCTTATATAGAAAATAATTTAGTTTTAAAATATATATTTCATTTTAAAATATATCATAGTTTTATTTGTTAGTGAAATTATAGATTTATTAAACATTTTTTCAAAATAAAAACTATTCTAAAATATCAGGTTAATACAGTTTACCCACCTAAAATAAAATGTCTCCTCATGATTTAAATTACCATTGAAATGATAAATTTTTCTTCCTAATTAAGATTATAATAAATAATAATTTCATTAATTATAGTTACATATAATTTGGTAAAGATAATATTCATAGAAAAACTATAATAAATAAACCATCAAAAAATTTCCTTATATAAGGGTATACTACTGCTTCCAAAATCCAATGCACTAAAATTCTGTAAAATATATAGTTTTCCATAATTAAATATTGAGGAATTTCTAAAATAACCATCGATAAAACACAATCCTTATGATCTCAAAATCCTTAAAGGAAATTAATAACACTTAAATTATCCCCAAATGACATCATTATAATCTCCAAATTTATTAAAAACATTAATATGATACCTATTATGACACCCTAGACACTGAAACCAAAATATAGTGATAAAATCAACATACCTTTTGTATATAATGTATTTGATACCAAATGAGTGACCCAATATTAAACAATTTATTATCAAAACATAATTCCAAACCAAGAGTAACTATTTTTTCAGTATATTATAAATATACATATTTAGGTAATTAGAAATTTGAATTATATATAGAAACACATTCTATTTCTGAAAAATTAGTATTTTACATTAATTGAACTCTTTTTGGACTACTCTAATATCATTCACAACAATCTTGACATCATAATAGCACCTACTAATCTAAAATCCTATCAAAAATATTTTAAAACTTAGGATGAACATGAAATCTCATTAATGAGTTTTAAAATAATTGATAATAATAATTTTTAATGCTAAAAAACAACTTTAAATGTTTCCTTTAAAAAATAATTTGAACATTATAAAAAAAACTTTTAGTTTGATAGGGTTTTCAAAAAAAAATTTCATAGAAAGGAAATTCTTTCAAAACATTCTTTGAGAAGACATAAAATTTTGAGGGCATTTTTTATTTAATAATATAATCCCATGAAAATACCTTTTTAGAATCAAGATTCCTTTTTTTTAAAATAAAAAAAATTCCTTTTAAAAAATATAAATATATTTTCATATAAATTAAAATCCAATGATATTAAAAAATATTTGAATATCCTATAGGACTATTAGGAATTTAAAGGATCTATCGGGTCCACCCATCACAATGTAGACAAAGTCCCTAGATGTTTTGTTTCCTCAAAATCTCTAATCCTAATTTTTAATACCAAAGTTCCATATTTTTAATAAAATATTTTTAACTAATTTACTTTATCATATAATTCCATTTCAGAAATTTATTTTTAGATACTTAGTATTAGTATAAAAATACTACAAAAAAGATGAAAAATATATATAAGTACATTAAGATTAATAAAAAATGATTTCAAACTAGTAAATACATACAAAACTGGTAAAAATCCTCATTTTCAGAGTTAGTTTTAAAAGTGTTAATGAGAGGTTAAAACCAAGAAGCTAAGGATAAAAACATAGTAAAAAATTATCTATTTTTTATATTATTAGAGGATGTAGAACCATAATAATCATATATTTTAAATAATTTATTTTGGATCTATTTTTAATTGAATATTTTGGGAAATTCCAAGAGTGCCCCTCCCCTCTTTTATAAAAGGGAACCTCTTCTTCTCTTTTTATCACTCTTCAAAACCCTTATGGTTCAGACAATACCTACTCCAATGCCTTCCAATAATCACTAATCACATTATGTAGGCCTTATTAATGTTTTAATACCAATATTATAGATATTAATTCGTTAATAAAACGTGGTTTTCCAAAGAAGAGGTATAGATTTCAATTGTATGAATTTGTTTTATTTCTTCTTCCCCCTTCTTCGAATATTTCTTAACTAATATAAAATAATAACATAAGTATACTACATAAACTAATATTCTATTATGTTAATATCATAACCTATATACACATTTAAAATTAACCAAATGGTATAGAAATTAATTTTTCGGGTGTACATCAGACATCCACCTCCTGGATCGATGCCATTTATTTTCCATCACCATCTTTCAAGACTAGTTATAATGACTATTTAATTTTTATATAATATATTTATTAAATATTTTTATTCTTAAAATATAATATATTATTTACCTTCTTAACATTACATGCAATGAAAAATGATAACGTCGTTGGTGCTTATGTGTAGACTACCACCTCCTTGAAGAGATGTGATTCATTTTTCATCACCACATCACATGAATGATATGTATAAGAACATTTACATAAATAATATATATATATATATATTATTATAATTATGGAGTTAAAAAATAATACATACCTTTTTTCCATAAGGATCGTTAAAAATGTAAATGTTACTTATTAATACATACGACCTACCGTCTCTAAGATTGCAATGTAGTTAATTTTTCATTACCATATTTATTGGTTTAATTTAAAATTATAATTGATGTATAATAATGAATATTATTTAATTATTATTATTATTATATATATGATGTAATAATGAATTATTTTACTATAGTCAACCTACTAATGTCATTTTGGACTTATGCACCAAATAATTCTAAAACACTCAACTTAAACATAAATGGTTAGGTAACTATTATAAAATTGTAATTGGTGACATTAATGAAATATTATACACAAAACATTACCACAATAAAGTAAATAATTAAGATAATTTTATTAAATATGAAGATAAAAAACATTTCTGATGAGTCTGACTCAAGGTGAGAGTTCTTCTTCTTAGTGTTGTTTCGTTGAGACACATTTGATGTTATGCCCATATTTTTGTTTATGAGGTGTATATAAAAAAAATTTGACTTATTTAATCATGAATATTATTTTTTATGTATATTTAGTGTTTCATTTGAATCTATTATTTCATGGGAATTATGAATCAAAAGTTAATAAAGTGGTTAAGGTTTTATTTCAAAATCGCATTATTATTCAGGATGGATTTTATTTAAGTCTCCGCTATTGAATATTTATATTCAATTTACTTGTTTAAAAAAATGTTTTCAATTTTTAATATGTTTTTATTTTTTAAAATCATTTAAATGTAGAATTTATTTATTTTTAAATGGTTTGAAAGATTTTTTTTTGTTTTCCAAACAATGTACTTTATGACTTTACTGAAAAATATGGAAGGATGATTTTTTTAACTTATATGGATTGAGAATATTTTCCTTCCATTATGATTAAAAATATATTTAAATATTATTTTACTAATTTTTATGTTTATTTTCAAATTAAACAATTTCATTTAAAAGTTCACATAGTTTTAGAAAGAAATATATGATTAAAAAATGGAAAACTTATTTTCTTCAATAATTATTCCAAGTGATCATTTATAATCATTTATAATCTAATATAAAATACATTAATGTTACTTAAGCTTTAATTGGGATATATTCCAAAGATAACATAACTATTCTTTTTTTTCTAGATGGTTTATGTTTATGATGAAAATATGAATTTTTTATGAAAACCATTTTTTTCATCGGTTACGCTGTAATGAAATGTTTATAAAACTCATTTATTTCATGTGTTCTAATATAATTATTGACCTATGATATCATGGTACCCATATATTTTATTTTTATTAAGTGATGGTGGAACTTATATCTCTATATAATTATTTGGGTAATGTGTTATATGTCATGAGATAATATTTGGAAACAAGTAGATGTGGTTTATTTGTTATGGGAAATAAGTTGATTTATATGATCTGTTATCAGAAAAAATTTGATATGCATGATCCACTAGGAGAAACATGTGTTGATTGTTGATCCAATGGTCTTATTTATTATCCTATACATATGAAATATATTACATACTGATATTGGTTCTGCACACATTTATGACATGAACTTATTGTTCGTGAATGAGTTCTGACAATTTCACGTTCTTATGATTCATTTATTTTAAAGAACTAATGATTTTTTCCAGAACTCTTTTTTGTGATATTTTTTATATTTTGTATCAACTTTTTATGTTATGTTTATGATGTAAAACCTTTATTATTATCTTATTCTTTTATATGATTCTCAATTGATATATCCCATGTTCGCCCTTACTGAGCATATGGGATCACCCTTTATTTTGTTTTGTTTTCCTTGTTTATAAAGAATCATGCTAAATGATTATTCATTAGAAAGGTTTCATTTGTGATAAATGTTATGTTAGATACTAAATACTTTAGATGGAATATGAAAATATTGGTATATTTGGAGATGATGATGATCTGTATAAACCAGTTTTTTATGAACCCATGTTTTTAAGAGTTTTCCGAATTCTATAAAAATATAAAATTAAAAGATCTTTGGGTATATAAGTGATCCAATATTTCATTATGATGTTTTATGTTTTGGATGGAAAAAATCTGGTCAAGTTTATTTATATCAAATCTAGAAATGTAAATTTATGTTTTTAGAATTGGATCAGGAAGTGTGGGTCTCAAACTATTACAATTGGTGTTAGATAAGGGTTTATATAACATTGGAGATTAAGATGATTCATGATAATTTATATTATTATTTATAGATACCATCACAGTTTTAAAAATTTAAGGTTTATTACAAGTTTAAGGTTTTAGAAACCCCATTTTGAAGTTTTATGTGATGAGATTCTATGGTTATTAATGATATTTTGGGAGATGTTTTATTGGGTGGAGGTATAAGTGACCCATAAGTTTATCATGTGAAAAAGGTCATTTCGGTAAATATTTTATTTAATTTTTTAAATAATTTTAATGGTTTGGATAATCGTTATGGTTTATATGATATATAATTTTTATGTAATTATGGGTTATTATATTTGTGGATGGAAAATGAAAGGTATGATATAACCTTTGAGGTTAAATTCTTTTATTAAATTTTGAATATATTAATGGTATTTTTTGATGTTTTATCATGATTTAATAAATTTTTAAGTATTATATGAAAATATTATATAAAAATAAAAATCCACAAGTTAGGTAACAACCTGTCTGATATGGAAAGGTCGTGAGGCTTGAGCCCACAATCTAAGGGTAACAATGGTGCATCCCCTACCACTGACCTATGTGATGTGCTGGTTTGTAGGAAATTTTTCTTCTGTATTAGGTAGATAAAATTTATGTTTTTTTTGGGGAACATTTTTTATCATATAGAAAACCATGGTGTTGGAAATTTATTTTGTGGTTAATTTATTAATGTAATTTCATAAGAATCTCACTATTTTGGGAACCTTATATAATATTATAGTATATTATTTAAGTTTTAAAGGTTGAATTATGTTTTTGTAGCACATAATATATTATTTTGGATTTATGGTGATTCAATTTATTTATAGGAATGATTACGATATCATTTATATGATGCTATTAGGTAAATTACATTTTTGGAATGTGACCTAAAGAGTTCTTGATGTTACTTGGAGATAAATATTAAACTTATCCTAGAACTCTATGTTATAAAATTATTATTATCTTTAGGTCTCAATAATATTATTTATAATTTATGAAATTTTATGAATATTTATTTATTGAATGACCTATGTTTAACTTTGGGCATCGCTATTGAATGTTTGAGATTAAAATAGTTTTCTTTGTTTAAATATTTATTTATTTTAGAAAATTATCATAACATGTGACAAACATTTTAATTTATTTAATATGTAAATATAGGAGGAATATATTTTTATACTTTTGTTTATTTCATGATCTAAATAAGTTGATTCTAGTGCTCGAGGTATGAAAAATCCATTTTCAATACTCATCATTTGGTAAAAAATATGAGATTGTGGGGTGAATTGATTAAGGTATTAAGATCTACTTATCAAGTAAGTATAATTTCTCCCATTATTATAATATTCCATAAAATAATTCCTCAAATTTTAAAAAATTATTATGAAACAAAAACTTTATTTGTTTACTTTTCACACCATGAAATACATGGCCTTCTAACCCATCAAAAATTTATGGTTTTATGATGGTTAACATTCTCAAGACTATGTTCTCTATTACTCTCTATCATACATTGGGAGTTAGTTTTCCATTACATATCCAAGTTTTCCCTTCCCACCCATGTTTTCCTATACCAAATCCCAGTAATTTATTATTCCACATGACCTTCATACATCCCTTTTATCACTTTTTTAAGGGGATGTTTTATTTAACCTTTTTATGATGTGGGATTTCAAAAAAATAAATTTGAAAAGTAAAATCCATGTTTATCAAGACCATGTTCAAATATCGAGGAAGAAATTTATTAATGGTGGGTGGGGGGGGGGGGGTATAATTTAATATTCCAATACCTTTAAAAGAAATTCCATTGAATACAATATATGCAACACCAAGATTTAACAAATACATAATATTATAATTTTAATTTGACCATTAAGTCCTTATCATCAAATTGGTGGGAATAAATTGGATTAAATTATTTATGAAATAAATATAATTGTCTTAATAAATATTAATTTTTTGAAAAAATTCATATAAAATAATCACTTAATTTTTTTAAAGTCATTTTATTCTTCTAAAATATATTTAATTTAAATGTAATTTTATTAAATTTTTATAAAATTAATTTATGGATCATTTAGAAAATTTATTTTATAAAATAAAATTAAAATTTTATGTCAAAATATATTGATTAGTCTATGGTGAAATTTTGAATTTTTTTAGAAAAGTTTCAGTTTTCAATGAATAGTGAGAAATACTGATTTTTATTGAAAATTATATATTTAAAGTATTTTCAAATTAAAATTCGATTTTGAATCAGATTTAAAATTTAATTAGTTCATTTTTATTTAAAATATTCCTTTATAGTTTTTTAAATAGACATTATACATGAATTTAGTATAAAAACATTTCATATTTAAAATTGGAATTTTTCTAAGAAACTATTTTTTTGTTGTATTTTGCTGATATAATATCAAAATAATTTCTACAACTTATGAGTATTGAATTTTGAAAAACTGATTCAATATTTTTAATCCAAATGTAAAATTTTAATAAATATGTCCCTTTTATTTTTTTCAATTTTAATAGTAACATTAATAATTTTTTGGACCATGGTAAAGGTTAAATCAGGTAATTAAAGTTCAAAATAAAATTACAAGGACAAGAAAATAATTGTAAAAATTACCTAAATATTATTTTATGAGTACATATCATACATAATCATCTAATATTTGGTTACATGTCATTTTTTCCAATTTAATTATATTATACCCCTTATAATATTTTATTTCATGAAAATTCAAACATGTCAGACTCTTTTTTAATAACACCAAATATTTCTAATTTGGGATTATATAATGGATATTTTATACTATAAATATTATTTTCAAATATAAAATATTTATCTTGATAATGGTAATTTTTTTTAATTTTTAGTGATGATATAATTACCTTAAATTCTTGCACAATGCTAACACAATAATTATTTAATTGATAAATAAATAAAATAAAAGGTATTAAAAATATTAAAAGTATTATAATCTAATATGATTAATTTTATCCAAAAATTGTATAGATAAAAATAAAACTTCTGAGATGTTTTAAATTAATTTTTTATAATTTTATGTGTACTCTTGATAAAATTAAATTTAGTGTAATTAATCGTTCTAAAAATTGAAATTATTTATATTTTCTAATAAATAATAATTTATTAAATCATATGAAATTTCCAAGAAGATTCGATTTTACCAAGATAATGTTATATGTATTATAATATCATCCATAATCAATTTATGGGACTTTGTTTCAGTTTTAGTGACTTTATTGACCCTTAAAGAGTAAAAATACTTGTTGTCACGGTACGTTGTAAAAGGTTTAATGAGGGTTAAAACAAAAGGATAAGGATAAAAACACGAATAAGAATTATAAATTTTTTATTTTATGAGGTTATTTAGACCTAAACTCATAATTTATTCAAAATAAATTTGTTTTTAATCATTTTTAATTGAATATTATTTTATATTAACTTAATATTTTGAGAGATTCAAGAGTGACCCTGCCCTTCTATTATAAAAGGGATCCCTTTATTCTCCTTCCTTCACACTTCAAAACGAATTTGGATCAGGAAATACATACCAAATTCCCTTCCTATCATCACTAAACTAATTATAGAAGCCTTATTTTTTATATAATACCAATAATAGATGTATTAAGGTGTTATAAAAAGTGGGTTTCCCAAGAAGAGGTATAGTTTTCAGCTGCTTGTTTTAGTATTATTTCTCCATAAAACTCATTAAAATATTCTTAAACCATGATTAAATAATAAAACCATTACACTATACAAACATATATGTTTTATGATAATAGAATAACCTATATCCATCTCCAACCACCATCAAATGGTAGTGTAATTCATCATTTGTGTATGGAGGACTACCGTATCGTGAACCGATGTAATTCATTTTCCACCACCATCTCTCAATAATAATAATAATGATTGAATTAATGCTTATATATAATATTTATGAAATATTTATCATCATAGAAATATATTATATCATTTACCTTCTTACTATTCCCTTCACTAAAAAATGATAACATCGTTCATGCGTATGTGTAGACTAGCACCTCCATAAAGCGATGCAATTATTTTTTCATCACCACATTACATGGATGATATATATATATATAAAAGTACATTTAAAGAAATAATATGATATATACGATATTATTATCATTATTTAAAGATAAAATAATACTTACCTTTTTATATAATTATCATTGAAAAATGGAAATGTTACTCATGCATACATTAAACCTACCGTCTCCATGATCGCAATGTAGTTAAATTTTCATGAAAAAATTTAATGGTTGGATTTAAATGTATTACTGATGTATCAAAATAATAATTATGTCATGATTATTATTATGGGGGTAATTAAATAATGATCTATTTGACCATATTCTACCTACCAATGTCATTTTGGACTTATGTACCAATTATCACCAAAACGTCAGATGTGAACATTAATGATTAAGAAAATATTATTACATGGAAGAAGTGAGATAAAAAGAATAATAAAATATAGAAAGGTTTATTATAAATTAAATAATTAACCCACTTTTATTATTTATTAAGGAAAAGAATGTACAGGATGAGTCCGAATCAAGGTAAGGTTTCTTCATCTTAATTTTTTTTTCATTGAGACATACAAGATGTTATGAATATATTTATGTTTATGGGGTGTATATAATGAATATTTGAAATTTTAAATATTGAATATAATTTTTTTCCAGATATTAGAATTTTCATTTGATGTTATTATACCACGAGGATTATTATTAAAAAGTTACCAAAGTGGAAAGGGATTATTTCAAAATCTCATTATTATTTGGGATTGTTTATGTTTAAGTTTCCACTGGGGAATTTTTCTCTTCCATTTCCATGGTTTCTAAAAAAAATAAAAAGGATTTTACTATTCTACTATTTTTTTTAAAATAATTTTTAATCATGTTTTACTTTTTAAAAAAAGGGTTTCAAAGGAATATTTTTCCATTTACAAAAAGTGGTACTTTTTCACTTATCCAAAAAAAGTTTGGTAGGAAACCCATTTATTTTCCATGGCTTAGGCTATGAAGAAAAGTTTTTGAAACCCATTTCTTTCATTTGTTCTGACATGATGAATGATTTATGATCCTATTGAACCCATATTTTTGATTTTTATTATGTTTCTGGTGGGACCTATATCTATCTCTAATTTTTTGGGTAAAGTATTTTATATCTTGAGATAATAATGGGAATTTTTTTGATATGATTGATCTAATATGGGAAACAAGTTGATGTGATTGATCTATCTTGAGAAACAGGCTAACCTCCTTGATCCACTAGGGTAAACAGTTATTGATGCCAGATCCACCAGTCTTTGTAGTTATCCTTGACGTATGAAATAGTTTCTATAATTATTTTGGTGTCACACACATTTATGTAATAAAATTATACTTCATGATTATGTTATGATTATTTCCCATTATTATGATTCTTGTGTTTTGAACTGCTAAGGTTTCATACCATAACTCATATTTAAGATAAATAATAGATTTGGTATGAACTTTGTAAGTTACAGTAATGGTTACATACCTTTATTCTTAAAAAACTTCAAAAGAGTCCTATAATAGTGCTATAGTAAGCCTTTATTAGTGCTAAAAAAATATTGACTACTAGAACATGGTTATATGGCCAAAGATCTTATCAGTGCTAGAAAAGCACTGATAAAGGGGTTCTTTATCTTTTTAAAATAAAGCACTAATAAAAGACACCATTTATCAGTTCTTTTATTTAGCACTGTTAGAGGGACTCTTTATCAGTGCTCTTACAAGCACTAATAAAGGTATACTTTATCATCACATTTAGTAGTGGTGACAATGGGGAATACTTTGGTGTGATGGTACCAAAAAATGTAGCACTAGAAACAAGGCATGCATTTTTTGTAATAATAAACAACATAACCAAAAATAGTAGAAGAAATTATAAAAAATTGATAAAAATATATAATTTAAATGAAATAAATTCTCAAACACAAATAAAAGAAAAAACCCTATTATAGAGTATGTTAGTTTTTTCTCTAATTTTTGTATCTTTTTAATAAAAAGGCATAGTTAGAGTCATACTGATCACACCATGATTTAGATTATGGTTCGACTAATTCTCACACATCACAAATGACTTGAGGACCATTTTAATAAAGTACCAAAACAATCCAAATATGTTTTCTCAGTTTTGAGTATACTAGTTGTTTTTTATTAAAATTAATTCCAATTTTGAATAAAAAGATGAACATGGAGTCATACCGGTCAAATGGTGCATCATATTGAGGAGTGTATGATTCCTACACATTATAAATGACTTATGTGTCATTTTTCTAAAGTATCAAAACAATTCGAATTTGTTTCCCTAGTTTTGAGTTTGTCACTTGTGTTTTTTACTAAAGTGACATTTCAAACTAAAAACATGTGCATTGAGTCATACGGGTTGCATCGTTTGTGTGTTTGAAATGAAAATTATTAATACACATCATAAATTAATTATTAACCCTTATCCTAAATTATAAAAAAAATCAAAGCATGTTTTTGTTTTCAGTGAGGGATACTTTTTTTGTATTAAATTGTCAATTTTAAACTAATAATAGAAAATTTCAGTCATACCGGTCGCACCATGAGTCAGATTGAGGTGTGGATGATTTCTACATGTCAATAATGAAACAAGGATAATTTTACTAATGAACTGAAATAATATGAATGTGTTTTTCTCAGTTTTGAGTATGTATATTATTATTTTTACTAAAATTAATGTCAATTTTGAATAAAAAGACATACTTGTAGTCATACTAGTCACACCATACATCATATTTAGGTGTGGTTAATTACTACATGTTCCAAATTACCCATGGATTATTTTCATAATGTATCAAAACAATTAAAATGCATTTTTTCTATTTTGAGTATGCCACTTGTGTTTTTCACTAAAATGTCATTTTACACCGGAAGTAGTCAATTTGAGTCATTCATGTGGAATCATGTGTGGGTTTAACATGAGACCAATTCATACATGTTGGAAATAAATTATAAATTATTTTATGAAATTATAAATATAATTTGATAATTTTTTCTCAGTTTTCAGTGAATGACACATTTTTGTATTAAAATGCCAATTTTAAACTCATAACAGGTATTTTGAGTCACACTAGGTACATGATGTATCATATTTAGGTGAATATGATTCCTACACATCAAAAAATTACTTATGTATATTTTTTATAATATAACAAAACAATTCGAATGCATTTTTTTTTGTTTTTGACTTTGTCATTTGTTTTTTCAATAAAATTAATGTCAAATTTGAATAAAAAGATGCACATTGAGTCATACTAGTCACACCATATGTCAAATTGAGATGTGGATAATTCCAGAACACATAAAATGACTTATGGATCATTTTACTAAAGTATTATAACAATCCAATCACATTTATTCATTTTTTAGTAAGTCCCTTGTATTTTTTTTTCTAAAATTCCTTTTTAAACTAAAAACATCAACATTTAGTAATATAGGTTGAATCATGTGTCATTTATACATGAGATTGATTCCTATAAGTCAGAAATTAATTAAAAATAATTTTCTTAAATTATCATGGCAATTTGAGCACATTTTATAAGTTTTCACTATGTGACACATTTTTTGTATTAAAATATCAATTCAAAATCATAACAGACCCTTTGAGTCATACTGGGCACATTTTGTGTCATATTGAGGTTAATATGGTTCTTACACATATAAAATGGATTATGGATCATTTTCTTAATGTACCAAAATAATAAAAATGTTTTTATTGGTTTTGATTATGTCAGTTGTTTTTTTAATAATATTAATGCCAATTTTGAATAATAAGATACATTTGGAGTCATACTGGTCACACTGTGCATCGTATTGAGGTGCAGATGATTCCTAAAAATCCAAAATTACTTATCGATATTTATCATAAAGTATCAAAACAATATGAATGTGTTTTTTAATTTTTGAATATTCCATTTATATTTTCTATTTAGATTTCATTTTAAATTTGAAACACTTACTTTGATTCATACAGTTTTCATCATGTGTGGGATTGAAATGAGAATAATTCATACACTTTTTAATGAATTATAAACCATTGTCCTAAATTATCAAGAAAATATAAACATGTTTTCTCTTTTTTTAGTGAGTGACACTTTTTGGTATTGAAATCTCAATTTAGAAATGATAATGTACACTTTGATACCAACCATTTTTGATGTACATGATATATAAATTCTAGTTCTCCTACAACAGTTCTCTCATACAACTTCTCAATTAAGTAGTTTATTACACATGCATTTATTCAAACATTTAAGTTGAATTATATAAATTTTTGATTTTTGGGAGTTGTACAGATTTTGATTCAATAACAAAAGCAGAGAAATTAAAGCTTCCAACACATAATGATCTTACAAGTGGATTAAAACCATGTATAAAATAACATAAATAAGTGGTGAAAAAAAATATTTCAATTATCCACTTGAAACACTTACACAATGGATCTTCTCTTAATTGATTTTTTTTTCACTATTTAACAATATTTCTTAAACACAATCTTGGTATGATCCTCAATATAATTAATCGACCGACAATTTTATTATTATCAATCAAGATCTTTGTATCATCATCCACCTCAGTATTCACCTTAGTATCCAACTCCTCCTCATCCTCTACATCATTCTCCAACTCTTACTCCAAATCTGATTATGCCTCTACCTAAGCTGCCACCTCTACCTCTTCCTCTCGCTATGCCTTCACCATTTCCAAATAATTTTATTGTTTGAAGGTCAGTAATTCTAAACAAATTGATTTCCTCCATTACAATTCTATTTGAGAAAGAAATCAAAAATAATATATAAGCATTATATAAATAATTATTCATGTCCCAAATATGTTTTGAGGGTCATAACTCACACTAGATCAAAAAATATAAGGTAATCACCTAAATTTGTTATCGACATACATTATGATAAATAGTAAACTACCCAATCATCTCTAAAAAAAGTCTTTATTCTTTTGATTATCTATATTGTCATTAATATTTATAGTAATAATAAAATATATACAAACAAATGATTATGATATATATTTAACGAAATTTTAATTACATTTAGAAATTATCTATTGGTGGATGCAGGTCTTTTCATACATTATGATATCTCTCATAAGTTTTTAAACATAATATCTACAATGGATGTCATTAGCTTTTTTTGGACACTATAGAAACATTGAAAAAAATAAGTAAATTTTTTTGAAATGTTTTTTGTAGTTAAATGTTTCTATATATACCTTAAATTGTTTCCTTTTTTAGTAATCCTAATGTAATGACCCACTTAATATTATTGTATTGAGAATACGACGAATCATTACTTGGAGTTAAGGAACATCCCTATGATTCCAAAGGCAACAAATAAATACCAAATGGTTTAAAATAAAAGTAGGGGATGATTTTCCCTTTAAAAATTGAAACCATTAACCTAGAAACGATAACCAAACAACTCACTATATGATGCATGAATTAATGAAAGAAAACTAAACCAATTCATTTATTTCAAAACCACACCAAAGTGTAAAAAAATGAAAGAAAAATAACTATCAATAGAAATAGTGGAAGATAAATACAAGAAAATCTAAGAAAACTACAAGACTCCATACTCCACAATCTCTATGCTCTAACATCACCAAACATCCCATGTATCATGAGGTGATTCTAAATACATGTGATACATTACCTTTACCCATGTCTCGGAAGATAGCATCTGCTAAATCAACAAAGTTACAAAGTAGGGGTGAGTATAAAACTCTATAGTCATTCCCCATTTACTTCCCTAATCATTCCAATAGGATATAAAAGTTAGTAACATTTATATAAAAAAATTATAAAAAAAAACTTTATAACAAAATAGAAACAAGTTCCAAAAACCATTTAAACCCAAGAGTAAATAAGTGTTATCTCAACCAATTTTCTAGAAAGTCATATTTTTAGAAAACCACTAAATGAGGATTTAAAACCATTTCTCAATATCTTTTTGGCATACCCATTCCATTATTCAAAACACACCCACACATGAATGATTCATTCTGACACTTCCATGCTCATGAGAGGTATCTTGTATAATAAACTAGTGTCCCAATTAAACACACCCCAATCTAGGTTAATGCACCTTTTACCCCAATGGTACACATCCCTTATTTAGGGGTGTGTCGTACTTGAACTCTGATAACCCATATATGCCAAAACCATTGAAATAAACTAATTCAAACCATTTCAATAAAATTGTTCTTTTATAGAAAATAGTTAAACAAACCAATTCTAATAAAACTTTTCATTTAAATAAAACCATTTAATTTATCTAAAATTTTTATTAAAATACAATTACAACAATTATTGAAAAATCCAATTTTTAAAATCAATAATCAAATCACTTTATTCAAGGACACCAATTTTCAAGATTTTCAAAATTTACCAAACCGTCACTAAAGAGGGTTTCCAAAAAACATCCAATTAAAAATAAATTAAACACAATATATTCAAATTGAAATAATACCCATAAGTTATACTAAGAGGATTTGATATTTAATTCACATACCTTGAAGGTTTTGACAAAAACAGAAAATTGACAAAGAGTGCTCACGAAACCGGGTAATAATTCCACAGAACAATCTTAGATATCTTATTATATCATGATAATGACCAAATATAATCATATCTAGCATCCAAAATCATAGATATATTCATTATAGGCTTAGATATGAGGAACCTAGAGGAGATGATATGTAGATCTATATAGATCTAAGAAAACAATACAAGAGCGGTGAAGAACGAGCACTTACCATGATGAATTGAATTCTAATCACCAAGATAACACACCAGATTGATTCCAAAAAACTTGGGAGAGGTTATCAAACCATCAATGTATAATATTCCCATGTTATGTATACAAAAGATAAAAAACTAAGAAGTTAGAGTAAAGAATATGTGAGACTCACGTTTTAGGGATCTCACTTTGGCCCCATGCGGGGTTAGTTAACATGGTTTGGTAAACCATTCACTAGTTGTGAATTATATACTATTTGTGAAGAAAATCACATGACCTCATCGTAAAATCACCATAACTATACACAAAATATTCTAAAGATACTATCCAACATCTTCCAAAGTGCACGTTTTCCCCAAAGATTTCCACATGGGTTAAACAAACCATGCATAGCCTGTGCGCTTCTTTATTATCCCTAAAAACTATTTGAGAGTTCCCTAGACTCTCCCAACCTTCACCCTTATAATTTATTTACATAAATACATAAATAAAGGGTTACATAACAGAAACTGGGGGTACTACATTCTCCCCACCATTGGTCTTTTAGTCCTAGAATATTAGAAAACAAACATTGCCCTGAAAGATTTTTTGAAATTTCTGTTTCATTTATTTCTCGTGTTCTCAAGTATCTTCATGAATTTGACCATGTTTCCATAAAACATGCACTATATTGATGCTTTTTTCATGCAATATTTTCTATTTCCTATCCACAATATCCACCAAGATATGTACCAATGAAGCATCCGGCTCTATGTCAACGTGATCCCATTTGATCACATGGTCAGAATCATGCTGACACTTTTTCAACTGATATACATGGAACACATTATGCACCAAATTGAACCACGGTGATAATTCCAACCAATATTTCACCTCTCCAACCCATTATAGTATCTCAAAATGGCTACTATATTAAGGAGATAACATGAACTTATTCCAAAAATGAAAATGTCTAAGCCTTGGAAAAATCCCCATGAAAACATGATTACCCACATCGAATAGCAATACTCTTCGACGATGATCCTCATAAGATTTATAATGACTCCAAGCTATCTCTATAAATATATTGATCAAATGAATCCTCTCAACTGTTTCTTAGAGAAGGCTCAGCCCAACTAGTGAAGTTTTACCTTTTTTCACTCAACAAATTGGATAATGAAAAGGATTCCCATACAATGCTTTAAAATGAGTAATATGTATCAATTCATGATAGCTTTAATTATATGAAAACCCCACTAATGGAATGTTATCTTACCATGAGCCACTAAAATACATTACACAATCCCACAACATGTCATCCAACTTCTGTA
Source organism: Viscum album (assembly GCA_963277665.1). Classification (NCBI taxonomy): domain Eukaryota; kingdom Viridiplantae; phylum Streptophyta; class Magnoliopsida; order Santalales; family Viscaceae; genus Viscum; species Viscum album. The sequence continues at coordinate 827,094,283 of OY728132.1, forward strand.
TTGTCCTTTCAGATTTCCTGTCCATCTGAGGATGATATGCCATACTCTTAGTCGAATGAGTCCTAAGGTATTTCTATAAGTATTTAATTAAAGAGATGTGAACCTTAGATCATTATCTAAGACTATCAAATTTGGTATTCCCTCTCTCTTAACCACTTATTTGATATAAATTTTGAATATATCCTCCATAGTATGAGTTTCATGAACATGGATGAAATGAGATGACTTTGTGAGATGATCCACTATCACCCATATGGATTCATGATTATGAACTATTCTTGGGAGACCTATAACAAAATCCATAACCATATTATCCCATTTCCACACTAGGATAAGTAAAGACTACAATATACAAGTTTTCTTTGGATTTTTTCATTAACTTGGTGATAAGTTAAGAACCTTCAAATGAACTCAACCACTTTCCGTTTCATTCCAATCCACCAAAAATACACTTTCAATGCCTTATACATATTTTGTATACCTGAATGGATAACCCATCTAGAATGGTGGTAAGCATGAAGAATTTGTTCCTAACAAGCCATATGTATAACCGTCCGATCTCAAAACAACAAAATCGAAGTCCCATCATGATTCTAACCCTCAATGGTATCCACACCATTGAGTTTTGAACTCATAACCATGCATTATACATTAGATGTTTGTGATTTATTGACCATATTAACCAAATCTGGAATCAACGAAACTGAAAAGAAAACCACAACATCATCTCAGTCTTCACATTCAACATGCATGTCAACTAGTACCGACGTCAACTCACATTCATCTAAGGATTCTTTTTTAATTGAGTATATGACTTTCATCTTAATGCATCGTCCACCGAATTACCTTTTCCTAGTGTATACATCAAGTAGAAGACAAAATTTTTGAGGTATTCTATCCTTATCCATTGCCTTAGATTGAAATCCCATTGTGAGAAAATATGTTTCAAGATCTTATGATATGTGAACATAGTAAATTACTCACTAAAGTGGTAGTGACACTAGGTCTTCAAAGCATGGATGATCACAGCTTACTCCAAATCATGTGTTGGGTAATTATTCTCTTGAAATCTCAAATTACTTGAACCATAAGCAACCACATGGTCTCCTTGCATGAGAACACATCCCAAACTAGATCTCGAATCATCATGATACACCACATACCCCTATCCTAATTCAAAAAAAAATCAAGAAATGTGCTGATGTATGACATAACTTTATCTATTAAAAAGACATCTAGAATTATTCACAATATTGAAAGGGAGTGTTATTCTTTTTCAAAGATACCATCTATGAATCTAGTCATGAGAAGTAATGCCCAAAGCATCAATAATGACCAGCTAGACCACAAAAACTTCATATCTCAAATTCATTCTTCAGTGGATTCCATAAGATAACAGTTTCTATCTTCTCTAAATCCACTAAAATAACTTTTTATAGAAATTAAATTTCCAAGAAATCATACTTCTTGTATCCAAAAATCAAACTTTGATAGTTTTTCATACAAATTGTTATCTCTCAAGATTCCCAACATTTTCTCTAAGTGTTTCACATGGTCATCCCTTGCCCTAGAATACACTAATATGTTATCCACAAAAACCACCATGAAAGAATATTGATATATATGAAATATTTAATTCATCAATACCATAAAGACTTCTTGTACATTCGTAAGACCAAAAGACATGAATACATATTCATACTGGTCATGTATTCTTCTGAAATCTTTCTAGAGAAGATGGGGGTATTATACTTCTAGAACTAGATAAAATGATCCACATGTTTTGGTTCATCCCTCCGATTCCCTAGGTCCACATAATGGAATTCTTGGATGGTACTCTGAACCAACAATTGGTTTACCTGTGGTTTTGGCACAACCACATTCTCTGCAGCTTCTTTGGGTTTGTTTTTACGACTCTTATCAGGTGCGAGTTTCTAAACCAAAAATAAAATCCATAAGTCTCACTCTCTAGCATTTGAAGGATTTCCATATCAAATTCTATCAAATCATTTATCAAATTTGTTTTTCTAAAAACAATACTTTTTGAGTTAAACCTTTTTTTTGAAAAATACATTCATAATTTAAAAAATTAAACCACTTTCAAAATGAATAAATCATGTACTTTTCAAAATAATTCATTTGAAAATAATTGTAGCATTGTTCCAGAATTTCAACCTTTTTACAAAATCATATATCATTACTAAAAATGAAATATGGAATACTAGTGGTAATTAATTCCTCTACAATGCAATTCATGATTGTCTCATTAGATAAACCCCTGAAAATGAGATTAGAATATCCTATAAGTGTATCCAAAACACTTATATAAGAAAATACCTTGTAAATTAATGTTTAGAATACAATGGTTAGTTATATATTTTTATTCTCTACATTTCAGGTTCTGAAAATCCTACTCCTTTCTAAGATTCTGACAGAATGAATAGACGAGAAATAATTTCATCTCCTTGAACGAGAAAACTAATGACTACTTGTTCCAAAAGTAAAAGAACAAGCTGATACCACTTATATTAAACAAGATTTTTGATCAAAGAAAATGATACCATTTGTAATGAACCACTGATTCCCATTGGCTTGAGAATACGATGAATCATTACTTGGCCTTAAATGACATCCCCAGGATACAAAAGGATGGAAATAAATGACAAAGGGTTTGAAATTCAATTCGGGGACAATTTATAATTTAAGAACTAAAACCATTAACCCAAACACCATAACTAAACAAGTCACTGTATAATGCATAGATAAATGAAAAACAACTGAATCACTTCATTTATATGAAAACCACACCAAAGTGTACTACAACGGTTGAAAAGTAACTATCAAAGTAAATAATGAAAGATAACTACAACAAACTCCAAGATAACCACCAGACTGTATGATACACAATCTATTTTCTCCAACATCACCAAACAAACTTTGTATCATGAGGTGGTGAGAAATACATGTGATACTTCAACTTTTCCAATGTCCCAGAAGACAACATTTCCAAAAGAGCCAAATATCCAAAGAATGGGTGTGTATAAACCATAGTAGGATTTTTCCAATGACTTCCCTACTCATACTAGTTGGATAGAAAGGTTATAAACATTTATATAAAACAATTCTATGAAACAGTTTATAAAAAAATATAAACAAGTTCTAAAAACCATTTAAAACCAAGAGTAAAAACCTGCTATATCAACCAATTTTCAAGAAAGTAACATTTAGAGAAAACCACCAAACGAGGCTTTAATTTTTTTTCCCAATATCCTTTTGGCATACCCATCTCATGATTTACAACACACCCACACATGAAAGCTTCATTTAAATAATTCCATACTCATGAGTGGTCTCTTGTCCAATCACCTTATGTTACAATGACACTTTCCCCCGATCCAGGGTCAAACACCATTTAACCCAATGGTACACATCCCTTATTTAGAAGCATATCGAACATGAACTTTCACAAACCATATATTACAAAACCATTCAAATAAAACTATTCAAACCATTTCAATAAAACCGATATTTTATTGAAAACCATTAAACAAACCATTTCGAATAAACCATTTCATTTCAATAAAACCATTACATTTATTGAAAAGACATTAAAAAAAATCCAATTAAAACAATACTAGAAAAATTACTTTCTTAAAATCTTCATTTTAAAATAAAGAATCAAAACACTTTATTTAAGGACACCAATTTTCTATACTTCCACAATTTACCAAACTCTCACTAATGAGGGTTTCCAACAATTTATAAATAGACAATTCAAAATCAATTCAACACAAGATATTAAAATTGAAATCATGACAATCATTTATAATAATATGAGTCAAGAGTGAAGAAACCTACCTTGATGGATTTGATGAAAACTGAAAACAGACGAAGAAATATCAAGAAACCGGTTAAGAATTCTACGAAACCACCTTAAATATCTTTTCATATCAAGATCAAGAATAAATATCATTATATTTGGAATCCAAAATCTTATATCTAACCATAATAGGTGTATATCTAAGAAAACAAGAGTGGAGGAGAATTATATCTAGGTATATCTAAGAAAACAAGACAAGAATGGTGAAGAATGAGCATTTACTGTGATTAATTAGCTTCTAATCACCAATAGAAGCATATGGATTGATTAAAAAAATGCTTGGGAGAGGTTCTACCACCTACAATTGAAAATAATCCAATGTTAGAGATACAAATGAGCAAAAATGGGGGAGTTAGAGTAAAAAATGTGTGAGATCCACTTTTTAAGGATATCACTTTGGCCCCATGCATGGTTAGAAAAATAGTGTGCTAACCAGGCATTAGCTACTATCTAGGTAGACCCTCACAAGACCTCCTCTCATGGTATCCCTTACCATGGGCACACCGTGATGAAGCTAAATTCCAAAATATTCTAAAGTGTATGGTTTATCATAAGATTTCCATACGTTTTCGACAAACTGTGCATAGCCCATGCGCTTATCCTTTTTCCCCAAAAACTCTTTGAAAGTTCCCTAGACTCTCCCAAAGTTCACCCTTACACTTTATGTACATAAAAAATAAATAAAGTGTTACATACTAGAAACTGGGGTTACTACACCTCAGGCTTTATCTCTTCATACACCAACTTCATGACATGATTTTTCCTATATTTAGAAACTTTCCTATCGTAAAAAGTTTATTATTAAATCATTGTTAGAAAAATATAATTCAAATTTCATCAATAAAATGTTGATTTTAGTGTATTTAAAATTCAAAATACACATCATTTGTTGTATGTTGGTTGGATATCCATGCATTGGATCCAAAAAAATTAATATTCAGGGTGTACAGATTGACTATGATCAGTATATAGTAAACAAAAAAAATCAATTTAGAAATTAAAAAATGAAAAATATAATTTATGTGATTAGATTATAGAGTTTTACATTTTCATTATAGGAATAAAAAAAATTCTTTTATCTGATACCTTTTTATCAAACTCTATGATTGACTCATTATTTCTCTTCTTAATTTCCCCATTATATAAAGTAATATTTCTTATAGAAATGATATAGGGATTAATGAATCCAAATTTTTATTCTCATGATATTCCCTCTATATATTTGTAATATAAACATCTATAGAAAATATTAATAGATTTTTACTATAATAATCATATTAGCTCACTATTTGGACATATGTATTTTGAAAATATACCTTATATATGTATTCACAATTGAGACACCCAACCATTCATGCTTGAGAATGTCATTTAGAGTATCCAGACCAATTCCATATATCAAGCAATTTTCATATATTTGTTCTTCATATTCAATGTATGACATAGTTTTATCTTTAAATGTGGTATCTACATGAAGTTGTAATGATAATATATGTTTCCATAAAATTGGTGGGGAGATGGTACTATTGGAAGGTTGTTTTTCTTCTTGGTTGATTCACTATATTTTCTTGATTCGACCATCTCTTTCCCAACTACTTTATTCATCTATAATATTAGACCTCAATTTAGGCCATTTATCATCAACCGTTATATGTTTTTCATATGATTTTTTTTAAAGTCATACCTCATGTATCTTTATTAGATTATAAAACAATTCTATGAAATCTCCAATGACATCATTGGTTATTGTAAAATATATACCATAAAGTGGAATAAGTATATCTGAAGTCGAATCATGATATGCCTAAATCAAAACTCTCATGTGGTCTTTTGGGAGGTCTTGATGGTGTATATTGTCTTCTGGGATATTATACATTTTACCCATTGCAACACAGTCATGCGTGGGTGTTGACAAATAGAAATCACGTACTACTATACCCTACATAATTTTTATAATATAAAATTATCTAATGTTTTTTGATTCACATTTATAAGAAAGTGTAATTAAAAAATGATTACCGTTGGTAAGTTATGGGGTTGGGGGAGATGACTAGCCTCAAAACTAGTGGAATCATTTGGTTCAGGTGGGGATCTTTTCTCCATCACTGGTTAAATTTGATCCATTCTCATACATTGGTATACCAAACCAAACTGAACAATAATATATCATAGTTAGTCTATTTTTTACTAAAATTATCTCACCGTATTATATGTATCTTCATGTAGTTTTATCTTATCTTCATGTGGTATGTTTTTGTTTTTTCATCTACTAATTTGCCCTCATGATTTACACGATCCTCCTTCCATATCCCATGATGGGGTTTAAAAGTGGATTTAGATTTTGATTCATAAATATGTAAATAAAAAAGGAACATATGTTGTTTCATATCCTATAATAAAACTTTTATTTTTGAATTAAAATACATACCAATTTATTCTCAAATGAAGCATACCCCATCCTAGATTTTTGATAGGGGTACATTGGTTTTGATGAACATTCATGATTTTAAGAACCCTTTTTATGTTTCATTAATAATTTTTTTTGATTCATGTTAGATAAAATAAATAATGTCAAATATTATATTATCATCTGCAACACACCAGAAATGTTTTCTCATTGTAATAATTTATGAAAGTATTCCATGCTTCCTTCTTTATAATGTGTGAATAACTAACTGGTTGATAGGTATTTATTTTTCCCACAGCATCCCTAACATATAATTTTGTTAGAATGGTTCAAAAACTACTATGGGACTTTCTAGCATTCATTAAGATAAATTACTTATGTAAATATTCTAAAATAAACAAACTCTATAATTAAAAATGAAAATTAAAAAATAAATTCATTATATAATTTTCCAATAAAATAGAGAAAGTCTATCATAAAATTAATATTATATTTTTCCAAAAGATTTATTTTATTATAGGTTAGACATATCAAAATGAATCAATATCAATTGACACATTCATCCTCATCAGGACCCCAAGATTACTAATATACATCGACTTGTTGGGGTCAATAGTGTTGTACCCCTCTCTCTTGGATTTTAATGATCACAATCACTCTCATCGTGTTCTAACTTGTTTTCAAGTGTTTTAATGCTAGGAAAAAGGTTGCCCAGGAGTTGGCCCAAGAAGGTTGATTGTGGACTCTCTGAGTCCACCGGCCAGCCGGTGGTCTTTGGCAGAAGCATTGCTTTCTGCCAGAGCCACCGGTCAGCTGGTGCTAGCTCACCGGCCAGCCGGTATGGGCACCGGCCAACCAGTTCTTGCCCACCGGCCAGCCGGAGGACCCAGGCAGTAGGCTTTCCCACTGCCTAGTGCCACCGGCCAACCGGTGGATGACCACCGGTCAGCCGGTGGAACCCAGACAGAAAGCCTGTTCTGTATGGACCACCGGCCAGCCGGGAGCTCAGCACCGGCCAGCCGGTGGACCACCGGTGAGCTGGTGAGACACCACCGGCCAGCCGGTGTGCCCAGTCAAACTAGCCGTTGGGCTTTGACCAGACTTGTACTTTTGACCCCCAACGGCTCCGGAAGCCCTCCAACGGCCATATTGAAGTGTTTATGGGTATTTCTCCTATAAATAAGCAACCATGGATGCCGGGAACACTACCGAATCATATTTTGATGTCTTGATGCTCTAAACGACAAATCTCCAAGGCCTCTTGTGATCCATTGCCATCCTTGAAGCTTGAGCTCCCTCTCCATCAGTTGCTCTCACACTTTTGGCGCTCAAGGCTTCTGTGTGTTTGTATTATTTTATTTGTTTAGTTCTTCATTGGGTTTGGATTAAAACAAACCTCTCATTTCCATTATTTATTTTAATTGGGTTTCTTGCTACAACCATAATAAAAAAGAAAGCTGTATGAAGGTGTTCTAGCCTACCTTAAAACGGCTAGTGGGTTTCTTGCTACAACCATTAAAAAGCAAGCTGACGTATAAATCTCTCAACGGTTCTTGTTGGGAGCGGAGACGTAGGCTTGGGAATTAAGCCGAACTTCGTTATCAAATTGTGTCTTGCCTTTTTTATTTCCTCTACATTGATAATTGTTTTAAATTGTTAATTATTGTTGAAAAGGCAATTCACCCCCCCCTTCCCATCCTCTACGACCCAACATTTGGTATCGGAGGGAAAGTTTGTGTAATACCTTAACCGGTTACAAACTTAAGATCCTTAGTGATGGCTAATTCCTCGCATGCTCCCGAAGGGTATTCTATGACTCGGGCTCCATTCTTTGATGGAACCGATTACACTTATTGGAAAACTCGCATGATTACTTTTCTTAGAAGCATTGGTTATCCTATCTATAGGATTATAATGCAAGGCTATACTTTATCTAACAAGGATGAGTCCAAATGGACCCCCGAAGACATTGCCAATTCTGAGCTTGATGGCAAAGCCATGAATTCTCTTCATTGTGGGATATACCGTAATGAATTCAACCATGTTTCTACTTGCCCCTCTTCTTATGAAATTTGGAAACTTTTAGAAGTAACCCATGAGGGCACTAACAAAGTCAAAGACACTAGATTAGACATGTACCTCCAAGATTTTGAAAGTTTCACCATGCACCCACACGAATCAATTACTGAAATGTTTACTCGTTTTACTGACGTTTGCAATGGAAGAAAATCTCTTGGTGTGGATGTTTCTTCAGAAATGATGGTCAAGAAGATTCTTTGGGTCCTACCAAGCTCATGGGCACCAAAGGTGACCGCAATTCAAGAAGAAAAAGATGTCAAGAAAATGCCGGTTGAAGAGCTCATTGGATCACTCATGACCTATGAGATCACCATGAAGAGGCAAGCCGATAAAGAAGGTAAAACCTTCAAGGAGAAAAAGAAAATTGCTTTCAAAGCAAAGGAAGAAAGCTCCTCCGCTGATAGCGAATCCGAGATTGCTCAACTAGCAAGAAAAATGAGCAAATTCATGAAGAAAAAGAAGAACTTTCGAAGGGCACGAAAGGAAGAGCCCAAAGCGGAGAATGAAGTTACATGCTTTGAATGTGGAAATAAAGGCCACATCAAACCGGAGTGCTCCATTTTCAAGAAAAGGGTAAAAGAAAAGAAAAACAAGAAGGCTTTCAAAGCATCCACATGGAGTGCAAGTGATGACTCCATGTCTTCAAGCGACTCAAGCGATGAAGGTGGAAAATGCCTAATGGCATTTGATGAGGTATCTTCTTCCGACTCCTCTTCCTCATCTTCCTCTTTCAATAATGACATGTCCTATGAAGATCTCCAAAATGCGAGAGATCAATTAGAGGAAGGTTTTCACGAACTTACCTCTAAATTTATGGCTTTGAAAAAGAAAAATAAAATTCTCATTTCTGAAAAAGAACAACTTCTCAAAAAGAATGAGGAACTTACCCTTAAGATCCAAGATATTCCAAATGTTGATTCTTTGAATTCAACCATTAATGATCTAAGGGAGTCTCTTGCCAAGTTCACCCAAGGTGAACAAAATTTGACCAAATTACTAGGTTCTCAGCGTTCGGCTAGAACAACACATGGACTTGGCTTTAACAAACAAGCCACTTCTTCTAGAGCACCCACTACTTTTGTAAGGGGGAGCTCTCAATATAAATTTTGTAATTATTGTAAAAAGACCGGGCACATGATTTATGAATGTGATTGTAAAAATTCAAGGTATGGAAGCCCCAAAACCATTACCTACTCGGATGAGTATTTTAGATGGCAACCCTCTAGAAAAATATGGGTTCAAAAGTCTATTTTAGCTAATCTTTCCGGACCCAAACTTATATGGGTACCAAAATCTATTCTCTATTGATTTTGTAGGATAAACGCCAAAGAAGTAGGACTACGAAAGGCTCATGGTATCTCGACAGCGGATGCTCGAGGCACATGTGTGGCGATCCCTCCGAGTTCAACTCCCTTGAAGAATTTGATGGAGGATACGTCACCTTCGGTGACAATTCAAAAAGCAAGATCGTCAGAATAGGTACCATTGGATTTGGTAGCACCTATTTAATTTAAGATGTTTTATTTGTTAAAGGTTTAAAACATAATCTAATTATCATTAGTCAACTTTGTGATAGTGGTTTTTCGGTGAATTTTCAAAATGATTTATGCAATGTGTTTGATTTTCAAAACAAATTGATATTTTCTGCTTCCCGTTTTCAAAATGTTTACATTATTGATTTAAAGTATTTAGCTAGCCAAAATGTTAAATGTTTAAGTGCTCTTGACAATGAGTCTTGGCTTTGGCATAGAAGGTTGGGGCATTGTAGCTCTCATTCACTTCTAAAGCTTAATAAGAAAAAGATCATCCGTGACCTTCCTAAAATTAAGTTTAAGAAAGATTTGATTTGTGAGCCATGCCAACTTGGCAAGCAACACAAGTCTTCTTTCAAATCTAAGAAGGAAGTGTCCACTTCAAAATCTCTTGAGCTCCTACATCTTGATCTTTTTGGTCCTACCCCTGTAGCAAGTCTAGGTGGAAAATCCTATACCTTTGTCCTAGTAGATGACTTTTCTCGTTTCACTTGGGTTTTCTTTTTAGCTCATAAAAATGATGCTTGTAGAACCTTTTTGAAATTCTCTAGGAAAGTAGAAAACAAAAAAGGATATAAAATTATATCGCTTCGTAGTGACCATGGAGGTGAATTCGAGAACAAAGAATTCGATGAATTATGTTCCTCTCAAGGATACAATCACACCTTCTCTGCCCCTAGGACTCCACAACAAAATGGAGTGGTTGAAAGGAGAAACTGAACTCTCCAAGAAATTGCTCGAACCCTCCTTAGTGAATTCAACCGCCCTCAATTTTTCTGGGCCGAGGCAGTTAACACTGCTTGTTATACTATCAATAGAGTCCTTTTAAGACCCCTTCTTAAGAAAACCCCCTATGAACTTTGGAAAGGCAAATTTCCCAAAGTTGGTTATTTTAAAGTGTTTGGTTGTAAATGCTTTATCCTTAACACAAAAGATAACCTAGGGAAATTTGATGTCAAATCCGATGAAGGTATTTTTCTTGGGTACTCCAACTCAAGCAAAGCCTATCATGTATTCAACAAACGTTCAAAAACCATCGAAGAATCATCTCATGTCAAGTTTGATGAAAATATTCCAAAACCACATCCGGTCATTGAAGATGTTGAAGATAAGCTTGATAAACTTGAATTAAATGATTCCTCTTCTCCTCTCAAGGAGGATGATGATCATGAACCTTCTTCACCTTCTTCACCTTCCACCTTGCCTAAGGTTTGGAAACCTTCTAGAGACCATCCTTTAGAAAATGTTATAGGTGATCTTCAAGCCGGTACTAAAACTAGAATATCAATCCTCAACGAGGTTGAACATCAAGCCTTCATTTCTCACCTAGAGCCTCAAACCATTAATGATGCCATTAATGATGAGAATTGGGTTCTTGCAATGCAAGATGAACTAAATCAATTCTCTAGAAATGATGTTTGGACTCTTGTTGAAAGACCCAATGATCATCCAATTATTGGCACTAAATGGGTTTTTAGGAACAAACTTGATGATCAAGGAAATATAACCCGGAACAAGGCTCGCCTAGTAGCTAAGGGATATAATCAAGAAGGAGGAATTGATTATGGTGAAACCTTTGCGCCCGTTGCTAGATTGGAATCCATTAGGATCTTGTTGGTTTTCACCGCCCACATAAATTTCAAACTTTTTCAAATGGATGTTAAAAGCGCCTTTTTAAAAGGTTTTATTTCAGAAAAAATCTTTGTTGAAAACCTCCCGGTTTTGAAGATCCAAAATTTCCAAATCATGTTTTTAAATTAACCAAGGCTATATATGGCTTAAAGCAAGCCCCTCGGGCTTGGTATGAGCGGTTAACAAAATTCCTTTTAGAAAATGATTTTAAAATGGGTCAAGCTGATTGTACCCTCTTTTTAAAACACTCTTCAAAAGATCTTTTAATCGTCCAAATCTACGTCTATGACGTTATCTTTGGTTCTACCAAAGAATCACTTTGTACTGATTTTTCAGATTTAATGAGAAAAGAATTTGAAATGAGCTTTATGAGGGAATTGAAATTTTTTCTCGGTTTTAACATCTTTCAAAATTCAAAAGGTATTTTTCTAAGCCAAGGAAAATACACAAACGAGCTCTTAAGTCGTTTTGGTATGGATCAAGTAAAGGAAATTAGTACCCCCATGAGTACTTCCTGTAAGCTTACGTTAGATGAAGTCGGGAAACCGGTTGATAACAAGCTTTATAGGAGTATGATCGGGAGTCTACTTTACCTAACTACGACCCGTCCTGACATCATGTTCAGTGTTTGCCTTTGTGCTCGTTTTCAAGACAATCCCAAAGAATCTCATTTTAAATCGGTTAAAAGGATTTTTAGGTATTTAAGAGGATCCAAAAACATTGGTTTATTTTATCCTTCTAATACTTCTTTCGAACTTTCTTCATATTTGGATGCTGATTTTGGCGGATGTCAATTAGATCGAAAGAGTACTAGTGGAACCTGTCATCTGCTAGGCAAGTCCCTTGTATCGTGGAGTAGCAAGAAGCAAAACTGTGTTGCTCTTTCTACTGCCGAGGCCGAGTACGTAGCCGCTGGGAATTGTTGTGCCCAAATTATTTGGATGCAGCATAGTCTCTTGGATTATGGTCTTTCCTACGATCATGTCCCTATTCGGTGTGACAACACTAGTGCCATTAGTATTTCTAAGAATCCAATACAACACTCTAGAACAAAGCATATAGACTTAAGGCATCATTTCCTTCGTGACCATTTTCAAAAAGGGGATATCACTTTGGACTTCATTTCTACTGATTTCCAATTAGCTGATATTTTTACCAAACCGCTCCCGGTTGAACGTTTTGATTTTATTAAGGGGGAGTTCGGAATGATTCGTCAATGAGCACTATTAAATATTTGACTCTGTTGGCTTGCTTAGGTTTTTTTATTTATTATTTAATTTTTTTTTATTTTAATTTTTTTAATTTTTTTATTTTATTTTATGAATTTTAATACCACCGGTCAACCGGTGGTACATCACCGGTTAACCGGTGGTGTCGGGCTTTTCTTTTTTGGGCCAACCGGAGGAAGGGTTAAAATTAAAATTAAACCCTTCCCCTCCCATTTTTTCTCTCTCCTTCTCTCGTGCGTCTCCTCCAAAACCGCAGCTCCTCCAATGCCCTAGCCTCCCTTCTTCATCCTTGCCCTCTCAAACTCCTTTATTCTCTCAATCTCTCTCATTTTATCTCCTTTTGCCTTCATGGGTCCTCGCTCTTCTCGCAAAGGAAAGGGTATCGCTCAAGAAGCACCTCCTCCTCCTTCAATTCCTCAACTTCCGGACATATGGCATGACAAGGTCATTCTTCCAGGTAGAGTGATTGAATATTCTTGGCTTTCTTCTGCTCATCTTGAGCTTTTCTCCATTATTGAATATCAACACTGGCATTCCTTTTTTGAACCTCCTGAGAAGGATGTTATTTATCCTTTACTTGTCAAAGAGTTTTATGCTCACTTGACGTGGTCGGTTTCTGACGACACCGATACCATTTCCACCACCGCTCTTGGGCAACCTATCACTTTCACATCTGTGGAGGTTGCCAGAATGCTAAGAGTTCCTCATGTCGGGCCTCATGCATTTTCTCAGGGGGAGTTTCCTCGGGACCCTGATTTTGATTTAGCTGTCGCTCTTGAGCATCTCACAGGACAGCCCAACAATCCAATTGTCAAGCTCTCCCAGCTCACCCCTAACCATCGAATCATTGAGCGCCTTATTCAGACCTCCCTTGCGCCCCGTATCGGTGATCACGATACGGTGAAATTCATTGATATTTATCTTCTCTCTTATATTACTAGAGGGATTCATTTCAATTTAGTCCGGTTCCTGTTCCGGGCCATGACTTATGTGGCTGAGCACCCGCGCCGATCCAAAACTCTACCTTTCGGTCGCCTTTTGACCAAAATCTTCACCCTCCTTGATGTGCCTCTCCATGCTACTTCCTTTGAGCAGCCAAAGAAGGATAACATCGTCAATTTTATGATGGTGCAACGGATGAATATCTGTTGGCACCCTTGGCGTCAGGAGTGGATCACTGACAAGGATGGCCTTCTCAAGGCTTACTCTCCTCAGACTCATTCACATCCTCCATCCCATGCCATGCCTCCTGCTATTGCCACTGCTTATCCTCTTTCAGACAGTGAGGACAGTGATGACGATGAAGAGGAAGGGAGTGGAGACAGCCAAGGTGATGCTGAGGCTGATGCTGGTGAGGAAGCTGGAGCGGATGATGATGCACCTGAGCCTGCTGAGGCTGTGCCCCCTCCCGCTGATGCTGGTGGCTTGTCGGTGACGGCTGATCAATTCCTACGCTTCCAGGATCAAATTGAGACCCGGATCGACTTGCAGTTTTCCTTCTTCAGCTCTCAGTTTGATCAGCTCCATTCTCGGCTCGACTCTCTTGATCATCGCTTCGAGGCAGTCCAGGCTCCTCCAGCTCCTTCGACCTTCAGGCGTCGTCGTCACTCTCGGCCCTCTAGGAGTGAATAGAGCCTTTCCTGTTTTTGACTTGTCTCTGTATTTGGTTTTTGAACTCTCTATGTAACCTTTCATCTTTTATAAATTTCAATTTTTCTTATCTATTATTTTTTTTCTCATTGCTTACCTCCTTTTTTTGTTTATCTAATTTCTTCTCATTTTTTTCTTTCTCTTCTTCCCTCCTATTTTGATAATCCCAAAGGGGGAGAAATTTCTCTGTTTACTAGTTTCATATTTCAATTGATTAAAGTGCTCAATTTAAAAGTTAATTTTTTTTTTTAAAACCGGTAAGTTATTGATTTCATTTGTTCCTTTTTTAAAAAAAATGACCTATGGTTACAATTTCAAAATGACTCATTCTCTTTAGATTAAGATCATTTTCAATACATGGTACATCTCTTCAATTCATTTTTTTGAAATGATCTCTAATAAATTTTCATGTCCAAAATTGTTTATTTAAGTTTTCAATTGGCATATCCTTTTTAAAGATTTCTCTTTTGTGATTGTGATCATCAAAATAGAGGGAGATTTTTGTACCCCTCTCTCTTGGATTTTAATGATCACAATCACTCTCATCGTGTTCTAACTTGTTTTCAAGTGTTTTGATGCTAGGAAAAAGGTTGCCCAGGAGTTGGCCCAAGAAATTTGATTGTGGACTCTCTGAGTCCACCGGCCAGCCGGTGGTCTCTGGCAAAAGCATTGCTTTCTGCCAGAGCCACCGGTCAGCCAGTGCTAGCTCACCAGCCAGCCGGTATGGGCACCGGCCAACCGGTTCTTGCCCACCGGCCAGCCGGAGGACCTAGGCAATAGGCTTGCCCACTGCCTGGTGCCACCGGCCAACCGGTGGATGACCACCGGTCAGCCGGTGGAACCTAGACAGAAAGCCTGTTCTGTCTGGACCACCGGCCAGCCGGGAGCTTAGCACCGGCCAGCCGGTGGACCACCGGCCAGCTGGTGAGACACCACCGGCCAGCCGGTGTGCCCAGTCAAACTAGCCGTTGGGATTTGACCAGACTTGTACTTTTGACCCCCAACGGCTCCGGAAGCCCTCCAACGACCATATTGAAGTGTTTATGGGTATTTCTCCTATAAATAAGCAACCATGGATGCCGGGAACACTACCGAATCATATTTTGATGTCTTGATGCTCTAAACGACAAATCTCCAAGGCCTCTTGTGATCCATTGCCATCCTTGAAGATTGAGCTCCCTCTCCATCAGCTGCTCTCACACTTTTGGCGCTCAAGGCTTCTGTGTGTTTGTATTATTTTATTTGTTTAGTTCTTCATTGGGTTTGGATTAAAACAAACCTCTCATTTCCATTCTTTCTTTCAATTGGGTTTCTTGCTACAACCATAATAAAAAAGCAAGCTGTATGAAGGTGTTCTAGCCTACCTTAAAATGGCTAGTGGGTTTCTTGCTACAACCATTAAAAAGCAGGCTGATGTATAAATCTCTCAACGGTTCTTGTTGGGAGAAGAGACGTAGGCTTGGGAATTAAGCCGAACTTCGTTATCAAATTGTGTCTTGGCTTTTTTATTTCCGCTGCATTGATAATTGTTTTAAATTGTTAATTATTGTTGAAAAGGCAATTCACCCCCCTCTTGCCATCCTCTACGACCCAACAAATAGGTCAGTCATGTTGATTCCAAACAACCTAAAATTTTATACCCTGAATTATTGCCTTAATATTTATATTCAACACTATGATACTGCATATTTGTTATTTTTTTCAACAATATGTTTTCAATCCCATAATAATTATACAGTTTCATTAACAACAACATGTTTTTCCTCGTGTTTGGTAATATCATCATGTTTAGAAGAAAATGTCTCCAAAAGTAGTCAAACGTTTAATTTTTTCTTAAATAACAAAAAAAAAATACAATCCATTCAGAGATTTACACATTTTCATGAATCTTGCATGAAAATTTTTATTATCTTGAACAGAGATATAAAAATTCAATACTCAAGTACAATTAACCTCCATTGCCTTTATTTAATTTTTCCTCGGATGCTTGATTTTATTTCATCTATTCATGATGGATTGGACTCCTTTTAAAATATCCTTAATCCCATAATTTAGGTTCCTATTTTTCTTGATTACATACCTCCCGAATAGTTATTATTTCATTTTTCTCCTTAATACCCATCCTATATATTTTATCGACATCCACCTATGTTTTTTGAAATAATCTATCTAAAATTCATCCCATGATGGGTACTAGTGATAATTTTGGATTACTACTTTCAAATTAGTTCAAACAAAATAGAAGACATGGGCATTGAGTCTCAAGAAAAAAAAAGAAATAATAACTATTCATGTGATGAAAGGTCCCTCATACAACCATGAGAACATCGAATCATCCCCCACTGAGTTTCACTGACTCTAACCTATGTTACTATTCCTTTTACCTCACATGTATCTCAATATAAAACTTTTATATCCACTGAGTTTCAAAAATAACCTAAATGGAATTTTATTTATGGTTTATAACATATTAAATTTCAAAAAGGAAGGAATGGACATTCAAATCCACATGAATTCTACTCAATGTCAATTACATCCACTCACAAACATTTACTATTTTACACTTCCACTAAAATGTTTATTTTTTGGGAAGGAATTAGGGGAGATACAAACTTGTGTTGTTATTGGTGTGAGTATGGGAGATCTTGAAAACCATCCATTTCTCCAAGTATTCAAGACAATGTATCCTGAAGAAGTAGTCAACATAAGGGCAGAGAGATCTAATTATTGTGGGAGGAATACATTCGAGATTCAGATTGAGAACATTTTAAATTTATTAGGGAATAAAAAGGTGTGTTTGGCCTATTTTTTTATAAAAAAATGTGCAACACATGTTTTTTTAGGAGGTCACCCATCAGGGAAGTATTCTCATCTAAGTATTCTTAATTACAGAAATCAAATAGAATCCAATGTTACTTCAACCAAATTACATTTAATTTTTGACGAAGTGGTTTCAAATATAACTGAGTTAGTCATATAATAAAATAAATATCAAGAAACCAAACAAAACCATTCATTATGTTTTGATTATTTTTTAGGTTTCATTTTTAGTGTTCTTAAGAAGTATTAAATGAGGAGGGCCAAAGAATGAAAGAGTTGATGAATGAGTTGGGAGATGTTGTATTAAAATCCATTGAAGTGGATTTAACAAATATTAATGAATAAAATCTGAGTGTGATGTTTTCATCAAGGAAATTTTGAAAAAAAGTGGGATGAAGGCTAGTTTGAAAGAGGGTGTCCAATCAATCATCAAGAGATGGAAGGAAATCAAGTGCCTGAGGATGGATTGAATAAAGGTAGTTAAGGTTAGTTGTACTAGATTATTGAAGTATTACATCTCTATTCATGATAGTAATAGTTTTCATGAAAGATGTATGAAAATTTGGTATTTTATACATGAAGTGTGTTGTATTGTATATCTTTCTTACCAAAATGAATCCTTATTTACACAAGATTATTTGTGAAACCTGTGGTCCCTTTTTATTAAAAATTATTTATGTTTCTTATGACTATTATTTGTTGTATACTTTTTTAAATTATAATACATTAAGAATATTTTTATAAAATGAAAATATGATACATGGTTTTCATGAGGATTATGGGTATGTAAAATCATCAGAGAAAAACCACCTAGTTACTTTACTTAACAATTTTTTTCATCTTGGTGTACATATAGCTGGTGTTTCATTGGGTTGAGGGTTACAAGGATTGATTATTTATTATAATGGATATATTATCAAATGATAACTAGTGGGGACTTGTGGAATTTGTGTCATCAATGGTAGGTTGGTTTTTCATATAGGGTTTTATTTTTACCTAGTATTTATCAAATTATTATTATTTTTTTCATGTAAGAATTTATATTAATCGGACTCTATTGTGTGCTATTTTACATAGATGAAATTGTAATGTGGGTTGGTTTTTAAACTATTTCTCATTGATCATGTTGAATGCTACATATTTATTATCAATCCTTTGGAAATTGGTTGATGGTTCCAAGGGTTGAGTAACATTTTGATATAGATTAGGTCCAATTATGAATAGTTTTACTATATTGTGATGTTGCAGTTTTATAAAAGAGAAATTTATTTATAAGATAACACACACACAAATAGAGAAAATAATGTCTCTTAAATTAGGTCACTTCATAAAAAATTACATAATTCTTAGGGATGAATTTATTTATAAAATAGTTTGATAGAAAAGTAAACTCATGTATAATATCTTCTATAGATGACGCCACATATGGAAACTCTTATACTAGAATTTGATCTGATGTGTTGTGATATGACACGTTTTATTTATAAATGTAAGACAAAGTAAATTCATAAAATATATTTACCATTAGATATCATATTTTCTCATAAATATAATGTTTTAGTGAATATATTATTTAGTTAATGTACTAATATTATAAACCTATCAATAAATTACAATCACAACTCTTATTGACAATACATCACAACTTTTGAGTTTGGATAAAATAAAAAACTAAAAAAGTATACTTATTTTTATTTGAATGAAAATATAAATAGTTTTTTCTTTATTAAATTATTTCTATATAAATTATTTATAATATTAAGCAATATATACTAGAAAATTTAAACTTTAGTTTCCTGAATTAGATTAACCCATTCACAATAAAATAATATATATATTAACCCACTTTATATTATTCATATCAAATAAAATTCCCTCTAAAATTTGTCCAATATAATCTTATACTTTTTAACATCTTGATATGCATGTTATAATATAGAAATAATATTAAAACAAAGACAAACCACACCATCTAAATGGTAAAAAGAAATAATATAAGGCAGACAATAAAAAAATAACCATCGGCTGCAACAACAGATGGAGATGTTGTTCGTAGTGGTCTCGAATGAAGCTAGAATGAGTTTACAGAGTAAGGGTGATGTTGTGTAGGTATAGGTAAGCAAGATAGTGGGAGAGAGAGATGATATATTAGGTTATTAATGGATAAGAAAAGTGAAAACACACAAACCATAGAACCTGAAAAATCAATCAACGAGAGAGGAAAATGAGAAAATGACATACATTGGTTTCTAGCCTTGATTCTTCTGAGCAAATGTGCATAAGTACAACTAGTTGTAGGGGAGTTCTGTGAGATCCTAAGAATTATGACTCAATAAGTCTCAATTAGGGTTCTTTTAAATATACCATAAACACTTTTATCAGTACTTTGAGAAAAGCATTGATAAAGAGCTATTTTACCAGTAATAAATTGATAATCACTATTAAAAGGAATCTTTATTAGCACATTTTTAGTGTTTAAAAAGACTGTGATTTATCAGTGAAAAAAGCACTGATAAAATAAATCTTTTTCAGTGATAATGTTTTAGCACTGATAAAGATTTCTTTTATCAGTGCCTTTTAGCATGATAAATCTCAATCCTTTTCATCGCTAAAAAAAGATTTGATAAAATGATCCTTTATTAGCACTAAAATTTTAGTGTCAAAAATGATTTTTAATTATAATTATAAATAAAAAGAATTTTATTTTTTTTATTAATTATATATATTTTTATTATGATTTTATAATTATTTAAATATATAATTAATTATTTATCATCAAAATAATTAATTTTTTTAAAAAATAATATTATTTTATTTATAATTAAATAAATATAATTGTATAAATATAGTAAGTATACATTTATGTATATATTAATAAATTATTTATTTATAATTATAAATATATTTATATAATTATATATATTAATATAATTATAAATATATTTAATAAATATATATTAAAATAAATATAGTAAAGATATTCATTATTAAAATATATTTATTATAATTTTATAATTATTTAAATATATAATTATTTATTTATAATAATATTAATAATACATTTTAAAAGGTAATATATATATATATATATATATATAGCCCTTAGGGTGAAGTTTAGTGGTATTTGCCCCTATGGGTCTCAATAAGGTCTCGAGTTCATGTCTGGCCGAGTACATTATGTAAATAAATTTATTATAATTTTATAATTATTTAAATATAAATTTTTATTTATTTTTAATTATATGAATATTTTCTAAAAAATAAAAATTATTTATTTATAAAAATTATAAATATATAAATTTATAAATATAGTAAATACACATTTATAAATATAAATATAAATATATATATATATATATAAATATTTGGTTACAAATATATATTTTATCATTATTAATGGATATGAAATCCTAAATACATGAATTTTAAAAATAAGGAAAATTGAATAATTCAAAAATGAGCACACATTAAAAATATTGAAAAATGGATAAGTTTAATTAATTAAATCTAAATTATTAAGAATATATATATATATATATATATAATTAAAGATTATTACATATTGAAAATAATAAAATATAGTAAATAAATATATAGAAATAACTAAAATAAAATGACTAAATTCAAAAATAATATAAAGAATAAAAATGAAAAATGAATATATTAAAAATGAATAAATAATACATACCTATAAAAAT
Source organism: Viscum album (assembly GCA_963277665.1). NCBI lineage: Eukaryota > Viridiplantae > Streptophyta > Magnoliopsida > Santalales > Viscaceae > Viscum > Viscum album. The sequence continues at coordinate 827,115,210 of OY728132.1, forward strand.
ATTAAAAATCAATAAAAAACTTATCCGATTAAAAACATAATATATTAAATGTGTCATGTTATAATGAAAATAGAAAAGTATAATAAAATTTGAAGAAATTACGTAAATATTAGATTTATGCTTTTCTATATAAGATTTCATTAATTTTGTAAATGTGTGAGTGTGTGTGTTGTATATAAAAATACATTATTTACATATAAGTATGTGAAATCAATGTAACACACGACATTTTTTATATGTTAAATTGAAAAATGAAACAACATTAAAAATGAATAAGACATTAATATGTTTTTAATTATTAAATTTTAATAATTTTCTATATATTTATATTTAATATATATTAATTATTACTATTTATAATAAATATATTTTTATATATTATACTTATTTATTTTTATTAATATTTTTATCATTAATAATTTTTTAACTTACTTCCTAATTTATTCATTTTTTCATTTTTTTCAATTATTACAATTTATTCATTCAATATATCTATATTTAATATATTCAATTTATTAATATTTATGATCTATATATATGTTTGTTAAATTTATTTATTTTTATCTATAATTATTTAATAAATAAAATTATTAATATTTTTTTAAGTTAGTCATTCTTAATTTTTATTTATTTAATTAATTCATTTTCTTTATTTTATATATTTATATATTTGATATAGATTATTTATTAAATTTTAGAATTTAAATATATGTATATTAAATTTATTCGTTTTTGAAAATTATTATTTAATTAATAAAAATTTTAATATATATTTTTTGTTTAATTATTTCATTTTATTCTGAACCTTTATCCATGGTGAAAGAGTGCCGATAAATGATACCCAATAATAGAGCTAAAAAAGATCTAATAAAGGGAACCCTTTATCAACACTAAAAATTAAGCGCTGATAAATGGTACCTTTTATCAGCGCTAAAAGAAAGAACTGATAATGTTTATCCCTTTTCAGCACTAATACAAAGCATTATTGAAGGGAACCCTTTATCATCGCTAATTTTAGTACTAAAAATGGTGGCCTTTATCAGGACTTTTTACTAGTGCTGATAAATGGCAGCACTTTTAAAGGCCACTTTTGTATTAGTGTTACTTTATGCTTTTATATGATTATCGATTGATCCCATGATTACCCTTACTAAAGATCTAAGCTTACCCTTTCTAATATTTCATTTTACCAAGTTATAAAAAATGAGGCAAAATGATTTGTGTTTAGAAATAATTCATATGTTAGATATTTTATGGGAGATTTTGAAGACATAATATGGAATATGGAAGCTGAGTATAGTGGGAGATGATGTTGAAAATTATGAACCAGTTATTTATGAACCCAAGTTGTTATGAATTTATTCTAATTCACTAAAAATCTAAACATAAAAGTTCCTTGGGTATGTATTTGATCTAATATTTCTTTTTAATGTTGTATGTTTTGAATAGGAATAATTAGGTCCCATTTATTGGTATTAATCTATAAATGTAAATTTTTTTGTATTTAGCACTAGATTTGGGAGTGTGGGTTTCATGCCATTACACTAAACAAGTCTATGTCACTCAAAAAAACCATCCTTAAACTCTTAGGTATATTAATAAATTATAAATAGGAATTAAAACTGAAAATTAACCGGTTCATACCTTAAAATAAAAACTAGTGTGTTATAGAATCTTTAAGAAAAAACCATACTTATTACATTTGAAATTTTATAAAGGTGCGAAACGAATCATTTTTAAATTTTACCAAATGTACACACTTTCCCTCCATAACATATTTTCTTTATTACAAATATTCCTTTTAATATTTATATTGTTTCAAAAATGAAATTCTATTCCAATTTTTCTGGTATTTTTTTTAATTTTTAGATGTTTACAAAAGGAAAGGATTTTTTCTCTTATTTTTTAAATCATATATCCTATACTATATCGAATTATTTTTCATCTATAATTTTATCCTTTGAGGAATATTATAGTTCACTATGGATTTTCATTAATTATACCATCCACATTCTTTATTTAGATGGAATATGGTGATATTGTTCTAAGGAAGTTTTTATAAAACTCATTTATTTTCCATGGGTTAATTAATATATGATTAAATGTTGAACATTATTATGATCTTAATAAACACATATATATGGTTTTCATTATATTATATGTTGGACCAAAATTATATATAACCTTCAATGCATTGGTTAATGATTTATATCCAATGAGATAATATGAAAGTGAAGGGGGAGTGAACCCAATCCACTTTGGGACACTGTCCACAATGTTTATGGGAATGCGGAGCGAGATTTATTTTTCTATAAAACTATATCCATTATGATATGATAGAATTGGTAGTGGTAATTGAACATTTAAATTATAATATATGATTATGTGTATTCTAAAAAATTATATCTTATTCTTATGTAATGATCTCATAGATAAATATTAATTATTGATGATTTCATACTCTTATCACTCGTGTATCTTGTTATGATAAAGCTTTACACCATGACTTAGGATTTACTATCTATAACCTGTTGGGTATGTTTTTTTATTTTATAATCATGTCCTCATACCCATATGCTTATATTTTTCTCACTTACTATCATTAGCTGGTATCTCTTATATTTACCCTTTTTGGGAAAATAAGATTAACCATTATTAGGTTTACATTTCTCTTGGTTTTGAAGAAAGGATTTAATTAGGATATTTTTAACTAGGGTACTATTTGATAAGAATTTTTTTGGTATATGTTGAAGTCGATTTATGAAATATATTTATTATATATCTATTATCTAGTTACACTAAACCTTTGGGGTTCCGGGTCGGGTTTTATTGCGAGAGGTATTGAATATTAATGTAAAATTAGGTAATATTTATGTAAGAAATTCTGGGGTCACCTCTATAATTTTTCTAATCAATATAAGGAATTATTTTATGAATGATAGATATTGAAAATATATAGTTGATCAATGTTTAATTTATCACCGATAAATAAATAAATAATCATCATTATCATTACCATGTATAACCCTTCATATAAAAAGTATCTAAGGAGGATTCTCAATTTTTTTTGATAATGAGGGAGGATTAATCCAATTATTAATCCCATGCCAAAATATGTTAATAATAAAATATTTATGATTTTAGGATTTAAGAAAATTATTGTTGAAATATAAAATAATTTCATCCTAAGACGAGAAAATATCGAATTTAATAGTTCAATAAAATATTTAATTTTATTTAATATTCATGTTATTTAAAATCGAATAAGTTTTCTATAATACACGGATCGGGAAAAACTTAAATTTTAACATTAATTAAAAAATATATATAAAAGAATAAATTTTATAATAAAAAATTCTATTTTAAACAATCAGACTACAGTATCCACAAAACAATTATCATGTTCGTCATTGGGAAAACTCTTTTAAGGAAATATAATTTTTAAAAAGTAATATTATCTTTAATAGCCACAAATATATTTTTATAGGAAATCTGTTAAATCTGATTTTTTATATTACCAATATTTAATAAAACATTGATTAAATTCCCATAATATAAAAAAGTGACTATTTTTTTACCTAAAATATTTTCGAAATGTATAATTATATATGAAGTTATATAGAATATTACTTTGTTTATTTTAATGAAGTTTTATTATGAATCCACTATAAGAGATGTTTTACTTTATCATTAAGGGAAGAGGATCGAATCACCCAAAAAATGATGCATATAGATTCTAAAAAAGGTCCTACACTATTAGTGAATCATGGATACTTCAATAATTCAATCATCATGGACATGTTAACTAATTGATGCCACCATGTGATTATAATTTTTCCTCAATAGAAATTTTTATTTTGAGAGAAATTGGAGAGGAAATAGAAAATTTATCTGTTGAAAAAATAATCCTCCCCAAAAAAAATTTTAAACTATTATTTTCTCCATCATTAAAAAATTATTAAAGGCCCATCAATACTCATTAACATTCTATTAAAAACTACCCATTTATTACCCCACTTAATTCCTTTATCAAAGGACATCAACTATCATATAATATTTGATCCACCCTTCCCCTAACAAGACACACCATCACTATATATGCACATTAATTCCATATAAAAAAATCCTAAATAAAAATTAAAAATTTATTTTTATTGGGAAATTTGGTGATTAAAATAAATACATGACAACACTTTGTTTGGGGCTCACTAAAAAAGAATAAAATTTAAAACACTCCTAAGAAAAATAAATCCTTCATGACACATATGTGGTGTCAAAATTCTCATAAAATATGTCATTTATAAGATATAAATATTTATCCCTATGAAATAAATATTTATATCTTTAATAAATATTAATTATCCCACAAGTTTTTTGTTTCTTGGAAAATTAAAAAAATCAATCCAAGGGTAAAAACCATGTGCCTTGTTTTTCTACAAACCCACACCCAAATGTATGGTTCCAAATAAAACATGTCAATTATATATATTGGACTTGGTACAAATGGATTGACCAAAATTTTAAAAAAATTATTATGGCAACTTGATTCCAAAAAATGAGTAACAATATTCCAAAGATCTTTTATCTTTAGAGATTTATAGAATTTTGAAACTAATTTATATATCAAAATATATGTTATTTCATTGAAAATGGTTATTTTTCAATTAATTCACCTCTTCAATGACTACTCAACCTTTTATCAAGCTAACTAAGATTTCATAATTGTATATACTCTTTAGTAATCCTATTAAATGATTTTTAAAACATCAGATATCTACCAAATATCTATACAGGTTAAAAAAAAGAATATTATTTTTTTCTTAAATTATTGGACACTTTTAAAAAAATGTATTTTTGAAAACAAAATACATTGATATTTATAAAAAATTTATAAAAAATACATTTTAAATAAAAATGGTTTTCCGGAAAAAAATCATAATAATGAAATGCTTCTAAAACATTCTTTGATAATAAAAAAATATTGAAGTAAATTTTCTTTAAAAATATAAAAAATTTAAATTTTATTTTTAAAATCTAGGATATAATTTTAAAATAACATTTATTTTTTTAAAAAATAACAATATTATCCATTAATATGAAATCTAATAATATTTAGTGAACTCAAAAAATCCTTTAGTTCTGTTTGTATATTAAAGGATATATACATTGAGGATAAAGTCCCTTAAGGTTTGGGTTCACTCCCCATCCTTCATCAATATTTAAAACACCCAAATACAAAATTTTAAATAAGTAATTTTTAGTTTCTTTCTATTTATCATCATGATTAAATTTATCAAATTAATTTACAAATACTTAGTATTTGTGTAAATCTATTTATAAAAAGGTAAATTATATAAATACATGGTTAGATTAAAAAATGTTTTGTGTGAAATAAATACAAATAATTATGGTAAATTTTATTAATTAATTTAAAAATCAAGTAAATATATTTTTAATAAATAATAATAATTATATTATATTGGAAATTACTTTTAAAATGTTCATGAATAGTTTATAAAAATAGGTATAAATGAGTGTTTTCCATGGAATAATTTAAAACATGAATGAAAATAACAGAATCATAATATTATTTAAAAAGAATATTATTTTTAATAGAAAAAATGGTTCAACAAAAATGAAATGTGTAGGAGTTTTCAAATAAAATTTTTTACACCTGAAATGATAATTTTAAAAGATCATTAAAAAAATATATTTATTGATTAATTATGAAGAGGAAGTTTCAATTTCAAAATACATAAAATGGGTTTTTTTCATAAATGAAGGGATTTCTTTAAAACATGAAAATAAAAAATTTAAAAAACTCATTTAAACATAAAATAATAATTTTTGAACTCCTTAAAATCTAGTTTGGAATAATTATTAATTTTTAGTATAATTCTATTATAAATAGATTTTTGTGAAATTTTAAAAAATCAATTTTTTTTTAAAAAATATCCCTTACCATAATCCTATAATAAAACAGTATTATAGTTCACTTTATCAAAGAAAAAATTCTTGGACTCAATCTCATTCCTTGGAACCTATCTCTCTCTATCTATCTCCCCCACTCTATAACTAAAACTGGGGTAAATTATTTTTTTAGAGACTATTATCATTGAAAATACCTGAAGAGGTCATTTTTATTACTAGCCTCCATTGTAAACTATGTAATAAAATGAATAATATAAAAATCCATTCAAGGATGGGGAGAAAAATATACAACATAATTCCTATAAGGATTAATTCATATACTCTCTTTATGTATACTCCATGGATTATAGACAACTTGTCAAATTATTTACCCCTACTAGTACCACTAGATTCTATCCATACCCACATTGTATAGTCTTGTGAAATCTTATTGTGGGGTTCCTGAGACACAAAACCTATATAAAAAATTGATGAACTCGTAACATGTGTATAATAAGAAGAAGATAACAATTACCAACTTCACTAGTTAGCATATATCTAATACATCTTCATACCTTGTGCAAATCCCACCATTTCAATATATATATATATATTGTAGAGACCCGAAGATTATCGTACATGGACATTACATTACATTTGCAGAATACTTAGTACATAACAAAAACACACACACAAGGATCGTAATAGTTTAGTGTCTTTGGAAACTCGGAATATAATCTTCTAATCCTGGTGAAAGATCATCAACATATCCCATAAAGATCTTCCTTTTTTTATACCTAAAACCATTCTTTATATCCTGGGGAAAAGAAAACATAAAATGGTGAGCTCAAATTCTCAGTAAGGGTAAACAAAAGAAATATCAATCACATCATATTCATAAGAACATAACATTTTGGAAATCTTATCCTGCAAAAGAGAGCATAATTTCATAACATGTGATAAATCATGGCAGTGAAATCTAATCACAATAATCATAACTTAAAACATGAAACTTTGTGGAATTCACACATAATCATAGAGAATCATTTCTTGTTAGTCAAGACTCATTGCCAAGACTATCTTAGTGGACAAAGTCCCTTTCTGAATCGAGTAACCCTCGTTTCAGTCCTGTTTCACTGAACCGGTATAACCTACCATTCCAGCCATGTCTATCTCATGAGATATAAAATCTTTACCCAATGCATTGGAGGGAGATATAGGTCCCACCCATCTTATAATGAATCCTTTCTTATGTGTTCCACATAATCATAAATCATACATCATCGCATAACACATGTAATAAAAATGGGATTCTTGAAACATCATGACATCATAACATAATCCATAAACAATTGATATCATTTCATCATAAGAAAATTGAAACCATTTAAATCATAGAGACATTTTACTTGAAACATACACATATGAAATAATGTCATCTTAGATGAAAAATAGTTTTGACAAAACACTTGAAACGAATTCTTGAGGAAAATATCCTTTCTTCTTTAAAATCATTTTCTTTTCACAAAATTCAATGCATTTCAAAAGATAAGGGTTTTTGTTGAAAATAATCATTCAATCTTGTAGAGTAATCTTCTTTAAAATGAGGTGTTATGAAACCGTAAAAATCCGTTCACGCCGTATAAGTTAAAAAAAACATTCTTCGTACTTTTGTCGAAAAAGTCAAAAAGTACCTCGTACGAAAAACGACAAAAGATTCCTTTCATATCTTTTACTAAAAACTCATCAAAGGGTAAAATTGGATTTAAACAATTTTATGTGGATGTAAATAACATTACATATTGAGGAAACATAGATGTGGATGATAAAATACACCCCAGTAAATACCAACGTATAAACAATCTCGGATAAAAATGAGATTGTGATATTTCCCTTACCTTAGGTCCGATTTGCTTTGTACGTGTCCGAAGATCCTGTATAATGGTTTAAATAATGTTATTGACTTATTCCAGAATCATATATATTTATATGATATCATATATGGTCATATTCTTAGCTTCTTGTTAGTAATATTTCATTGTTACTTGTTACTCGGGTCTTTATTGCCTTTTGTTCTTATGCGTGTTTTTCCGAATAAATTCTTATTCTTATTTTAAGGTTATAGATACCTTATATCCAAAATGGTATTAGTGTAACATATATCATATTTATTCATTCAATTCATTTATATAATTACTATGTAATGATGATCATGTAGAACGAGTCGCATCACATCGTGGAGACGGTATTCCGTACGTACGCACGAGTGATGATATCGTTCCTATGATCGTGGAATTGTATTGGAGTATATATATATTATTTCAGTATCAATATTACTTTATAATAATCATAAATAGTTACTCATTACACCATTATACCCATCCTTGTAAGGTGGTGGTGGAAAATAGATTACACCACGGCGTGGAGACGGTATTCCGTACGTACGCACGCGCGGTGATTTCATTTTTCCGTAGGATGGATAGAAGGTGAATTAGGATTGTTTCTTACTTATAATAACAAATCAGTATATTAGTGATACTGATGTTATTACTTCATAATGAAACAACCTAAGAAGAAGAAGTTGAAGAAGAAATAAAGGTGAAAGATTTGGTAACGGAAATTACCTCTTCTTTGAAGCGCCTCTTTGAGACCTCCTCTTAGGGCACTAAAATTGGTCTTTGAGGAAGACCAGAACCTCTAGGATTATTCTAGGGAAGTGTAGAGAAGAAAATGGCAGGGGTTGGCCGAGCTTGAGTGCTCAAATTGGTGTGAGGAGGAGGGGTAGGAGGTGCCCTTTTATAAGGGAGGAGAGGGGCACCTTAGGAATATCTCAAAATATTATTTTATATTAAAGTGAAAATCGGTTTATAATGGTTCCAAAGGGTATTATTTCGAATCTAAAGTGGGGATGGGTCTAAATCCTATCAACCAATAGGATTTAGACAAGTTTAGGGTATTATTTTAACCTTATCAATTAGATTTAACTCTAAGTTAAATAATTTAACTTTTACCGTGTCTTTTTGTTTTCTTTCACTATATGGTTAATACACTTACTATAACATGCCAAACGAACCCCAAATTGTTTATTATTAATATATATATCCTTATATAAGTCATTTGGCTGAACCTTAGATTTTTAGGTATAAAATAACAATTAATAATATAATATTTTATTTAAAAACTATTTTGTGTCAATTTTGATACTATTTGATATATGATTTTTGTGAAAGTCATAACAGAATTATATGTTCGAACCAAGTTGATTAAAGCAACAAAAATATATCATAGTAACCTAGAAAATTAGTGGGATTCATAAAAAGTCTCAAATTACATTTATTTTGGTGTTTATAACATCAATTATGTCAATATTTCATTAATAAGACAATTATTGCATCATCTTTCTGTCATACTAAATGATAATTATTTAATCCCTAAAAATTCTAAATAAATTCCTATGATGTAGATAATTGTATTAGATTTCTGGATACTATTCATGTTTGAAGTTTCATGAAGTTTATCACTAGATTAGAATTATTATACTTATAAGATCTAAGAAAGTGACATGTTGTCACATTCTTCGGTTTTAATAATAATTAAATTATTTTCATTGAAAAAATTTAATTAAATTAATCTAATCCGACCCTTAGGTTATATGGGTAGTTTTGTAGTCATCCAATAGTATTTTGAAATTTTTTAGGGTAATTTTAAAATATTATATTTACCCTTAATTACCCGATTTACCTTTAACTATGGTAAATAAAATTTACCGTAGTTACTATTCATAATTCCCAAAAATAAAAAGTATCCTATTAACATAATTTGGACCCACTGATTCCAAATATGAAATCCATTTTTTAAAATTCAAAACACAGAAGTTGCAGAAATTAAATTAAAATTAATCCCGTTGTCGAATAAAAACGGGTTATTGTTTAAAACAATGCAAAAGATTGAATTGATTTAACCTACAAATTCAAGGTAAAATCAATGCTAATGACATACATTATATTAAATGGTAAAAATATATTCTATTTATACTTTAAAACCATTCAATATTATAATTTAACCACATAATATATTACGATGAAAAAAGTTGTTTTTAATTAAAATATAGCGTGTTTTTACTATTCATTAAAATGTGAAAGTTACCAGAATAATATGAAAAATTTATCCAAAGTAAATTTTTATTTCTTTATTCCAAAGAATAATTTTAATTTTTCAAATTGAACTTATAAACATGTCAAAAACCAGATTTAAAGTGGGTGCGCCATCAAAAGGCGGCAAAACTGCATTTTTTGAAAAATACTTATTTTACCCGAAAAATTTATTTTGTTCTTATACCATGTTCTAGAAATGTGTAAGATGAATAATAATGTTATAAAATTCAAAATTTAGTTAATAATATTCATAACGGCTAGTTTTAATAATATCTTAATAGCATATCGTTGTTTAGCGAAACTTGGTGTTGCGTACAACACACGCTATCGTGGAAGGTCGCGATTGCGTGTAATTCAAGCCAGGTCAGAGATGTGTGTTGTGAAAGCTCCTTTTGGTGTAGCATATAACACAAGACATTAATGAAATTAAAAAGAATATTTTTCATAAAATCTCGGGGTGTTACATTCTACCCCACTTAAAATGAATTTCGTCCTCGAAATTCGTCGGGGTTATAAATGGTTTACTATTCGAAAGTTTCTTTAATCGAAACCCACATCGTAAAAAGGAATACCAAAACCAATCTTTAAAAACAAAAGTATGAAACGTAACGGTTACCCAAATAAACTAATCATTGGGTTTCCACATAGGTGAAAATATGGATATGGAAGAGAAATCTAACCATCATGTTCTGATGGAGAGTGGTAGAGAACATGGCTATGGAAAAGCCAGTAATCACAAATCCATAAATTTGTGACAATATAAGGTATCATCTGATTAATCAGATATAAGAGCACTAGGACAACATTTCTCGTTTTCAAGATCGTTTCCCTAATGTTGAAGAATTTGAATTAGAATAAATACTTACTTTATTTTGGTACAATCTCACTGTTGTTCGTGCCTTGAACAATTTTCACTTCATCTCTTAAATAAATGATGTTGAATTTATTATTCGTGAAGTGCTAGCAGATCATGTGATAGAATGACGGGTCATTCCATCTGTCTCAAACAAAAGGTTAGAAAAATTTATTAAATATACATAAGTCATTCTATAGTGAGATTAATCATATATGGTTCCTAAAATGGACTTATACTTCATATATCATACTGCTTAATATAATAAAACTAGTTTCTACTAAACAGGGACTTCCTGTAGGCCAGTGGTAGGAGATAAAGGCCAGTCGCACTTCGGTTGTGGGTTCGATTCCCACATCCTTGTCCGACGCGATGGGTTGTCGCCCGTCCTGCAGGTTGTCCTTTTTCTAAAACTATATTACTATAACATCCCATCAATAATATCAAAAAAAACTTCTATCCTTAAACAATACTAACTTATGGTTAACATAATCCATTCCAATCTTTAGGCTTATCTAAAATACTTCGGTCCAAGCTCATAGTATAAAGAAAACGATAACTTGAAATGTCATCAACCAAGCATGTGAATACCATCATTTATCCCCCATATATCTTGTTGGTCACATTCCAATCATGTGAATAACATAATCATGTATTCTCTTGAATAATGAATACCCATTGAACCTTATTGAAAACATTAATGCAGTTAAAAGTTAACACTTTCCATATACCAAAATCCTCAAAATTCTATATACTCAAACCATGATATCACTTAGTCCTTATATCAATCATGAGCTCATGAATACTATCAAACATATTAGATTCTCTTTATCCCTTCATTATGTGCATATCATCTGCTTTCCAAAAATATCTAAATAACCTTTCATGGATACTGGTAACATTAATCATACACTTTCAAAACTCAAGGAAAGACAACAGTGTAACAATCCTTAGATGTCTCTTTATTCCATAGTACCATGAGATTACTTATACAACATTACACATGATAAACATGTAATCATTCCACTACATTCTTAAACCATTGACCGAGCTTCAACAATTCTTTCATCTCACATATCATTTGTAGTCTCTTCATCATCATCAACATAAATACTACCCATACGACCATACTGATTCTCTTCATGAGACTTTACCTTAGGGCATTGGTTTGCATAATGCCCGTACATTCCACATTTAAAACATTTAACCATTGTTGATGTCGTAGAAATACCATTATCCTCATCCCTGGTGTTAACTGAACCTTTTCCTTTGCACTTACTGGCTTTGTGTCCTTCTTTTCCACACCCAAAGCATCTTCCAGTTCCTTTGAAACATTCTCCTTGATGCCTCTTCCCACATGATTTACATAGGGTAAATTGAACTTTCTTTCCTCTATGATCATCATGAAACTCCATCTTTCTCTTATTAGCCGAGTCAGGAAACTTACCAAATTTTACTTTATTGATCATATTATGAGATTGCTGATTCGGCATAATAATGATGTTTGGACTTCCAAATCCCATTTCATTTGGTTTCTCATGAAAAATATCATTCCATTGTCCAGCATATCCTCCGTTATCGTGAATCACCTTGTTTCCAGCCATTTTCTAAAACCCAAAAAGAATAGTGTGAGAGGCAAAAATCATGCTAGGGAAAACAACATTATAAAGGGGGATTATCCTCAATATCTAACTTCTTAGGTTAAATTCTAAGATCGTTACCACAGTTATAGGACTGTATCCTATATTTATACTTATCCTTAGGGACATCCCTAGACAAACCTTATAAATATCTCTAGAGATCTTACTAAAGTTATCACATCCTAGTTTCCAAAGGTTGACTAAACCTTTCCTCTGATACCAACTGTAGAGACCCGAAGCTTATCGTACATGGACATTACATTACATTTGCGGAATACTTAGTACATAACAAAAACACACACACAAGGATCGTAATAGTTTAGTGTCTTTGGAAACTCAGAATATAATCTTCTAATCTTGGTGAAAGATCATCAACATCTCCCATAAAGATCTTCCTTTTTTTATACCTAAAACCATTCTTTATATCATGGGGAAAAGAAAACATAAAAGGGTGAGCTCAAATGCTCAGTAAGGGTAAACAAAAGAAATATCAATCACATCATATTCATAAGAACATAACATTTTGGAAATCTTATCCTGAAAAAGAGAGCATAATTTTATAACATGGGATAAATCATGGCAGTGAAATCTAATCACAATAATCATAACTTAAAACATGAAACTTTGTGGAATTCACACATAATCATAGAGAATCATTTCTTGTTAGTCAAGACTCATTGCCAAGACTATCTTAGTGGACAAAGTCCCTTTCTGAATCGAGTAACCCTCGTTTCAGTCCTGTTTCACTGAACCGGTATAACCTACCATTCCAGCCATGTCTATCTCATGAGATATAAAATCTTTACCCAATGCATTGGAGGGAGATATAGGTCCCACCCATCTTATAATGAATCCTTTCTTATGTGTGCCACATAATCATAAATCATACATCATCGCATAACACATGTAACAAAAATGGGATTCTTGAAACATCATGACATCATAACATAATCCATAAACAATTGATATCATTTCATCATAAGAAAATTGAAACCATTTAAATTATAGAGACATTTTACTTGAAACATACACATATGAAATAATTTCATCTTAGATGAAAAATAGTTTTGACAAAACACTTGAAATGAATTCTTGAGGAAAATATCCTTTCTTCTTTAAAATCATTTTCTTTTCACAAAATTCAATGCAATTTTAAAAGATAAGGGTTTTTGTTGAAAATAATCATGAAATATTGTAGAGTAATATTCTTGAAAATGAGGTGTTATGAAACCGTAAAAATCCGTTCACGCCATATAAGTTAAAAAAAACATTCTTCGTACTTTTGTCGAAAAAGTCAAAAAGTACCTCGTACGAAAAACGACAAAAGATTCCTTTCATATATTTTACTAAAAACTCATCAAAGGGTAAAATTGGATTTAAAAAATTGTAGGTGGATGGAAATAACATTACATATTGAGGAAACATAGATGTGGATGATAAAATACACCCCAGTAAATACCAACGTATAAACAATCTCGGATAAAATTGAGATTGTGATATTTCCCTTACCTTAGGTCCGATTTGCTTTGTACGTGTCCGAAGATCCTGTATAATGGTTTAAATAATGTTATTGACTTATTCCAGAATCATATATATTGATATGATATCATATATGGTCATATTCTTAGCTTCTTGTTAGTAATATTTCATTGTTACTTGTTACTCGGGTCTTTATTGCCTTTTGTTCTTATGCGTGTTTTTCCGAATAAATTCTTATTCTTCTTTTAAGGTTATAGATACCTTATATACAGAATGGTATTATTGTAACATATATCATATTTATTCATTCAATTCATTTATATAATTACTATGTAATGATGATCATGTAGAACGAGTCGCATCACATCGTGGAGATGGTATTCCGTACGTACGCACGAGTGATGATATCGTTCCTATGATCGTGGAATTGTATTGGAGTATATATATATTATTTCAGTATCAATATTAATTTATAATAATCATAAATAGTTACTCATTACACCATTATACCCATCCTTGTAAGGTGGTGGTGGAAAATAGATTACACCACGGTGTGGAGACGGTATTCCGTACGTACGCACGCGCGGTGATTTCATTTTTCCGTAGGATGGATAGAAGGTGAATTAGGATTGTTTCTTACTTATAATAACATATCAGTATATTAGTGATACTGATGTTATTACTTCATAATGAAACAACCTAAGAAGAAGAAGTGGAAGAAGAAATAAAGGTGAAAGAATTGGTAACGGAAATTACCTCTTCTTTGAAGCGCCTCTTTGAGACCTCCTCTTAGGGCACTAAAATTGGTCTTTGAGGAAGACCAGAACCTCTAGGATTATTCTAGGGAAGTGGAGAGGAGAAAATGGCATGGGTTGGCCGAGCTTGAGTGCTCAAATTGGTGTGAGGAGGAGGGGGAGGAGGTGCCCTTTTATAAGGGAGGAGAGGGGCACCTTAGGAATATCTCAAAATATTATTTTATATTAAAGTGAAAATCGGTTTATAATGGTTCCAAAGGGTCTTATTTCGAAGCTAAAGTGGGGATGGGTCGAAATCCTATCAACCAATAGGATTTAGACAAGTTTAGGGTATTATTTTAACCTTATCAATTAGATTTAACTCTAAGTTAAATAATTTAACTTTTACCGTGTCTTTTGGTTTTCTTTCACTATATGGTTAATACACTTACTATAACATGCCAAACGAACCCCAAATTGTTTATTATTAATATATATATCCTTATCTAAGTCATTTGGCTGAACCTTAGATTTTTAGGAATAAAATAACAATTAATAATATAATATTTGATTTAAAAACTATTTTGTGTCAATTTTGATACTATTTGATATATGATTTTTGTGAAAGTCATAACAGAATTATATGTTCGAACCAAGTTGATTAAAGCAACAATAATATATCATATTAACCTATAAAATTAGTGGGATTCATAAAAAGTCTCAAATTACATTTATTTTTGTGTTTATAACATCAATTATGTCAATATTTCATTAATAAGACAATTATTGCATCATCTTTCTGTCATAATAAATGATAATTATTTAATCCCTAAAAATTCTATATAAATTCCTATGATTTAGATAATTGTATTATCTTTCTGGATACTATTCATGTTCGAAGTTTCATGAAGTTTATCACTAGATTAGAATTATTATACTTATAAGATTTAAGAAAGTGACATGTTGTCACATTCTTCGGTTTTAATAATAATTAAATTATTTTCAATGAAAAAATTTAATTAAATAAATCTAATCCGACCCTTAGGTGATATGGGTAGTTTTTTAGTCATCCAATAGGATTTTGACATTTGTTAGGGTAATTTTAAAATATTATATTTACCCTTAATTATCTGATTTACCTTTAACTATGGTAAATAAAATTTACCGTAGTTACTATTCATAATTCCCAAAAATAAAAAGTATCCTATTAACATAATTTGGACCCACTGATTCCAAATATGAAATCCATTTTTTAAAATTCAAAACACAGAAGTTGCAGAAATTAAATTAAAATTAATCCCGTTGTCGAATAAAAACGGGTTATTGTTTAAAACATTGCAAAAGATTGAATTGATTTAACCTACGAATTCAAGGTAAAATCAATGCTAATGACATAAATTATATTAAATGGTAAAAATATATTCTATTTATACTTTAAAACCATTCAATATTATAATTTAACCACATAAGATATTACGATGAAAAAAGTTGTTTTTAATTAAAATATAGCGTGTTTTTACTATTCATTAAAATGTGAAAGTTACCAGAATAATATGAAAAATTTATCAAAAGTAAATTTTTATTTCTTGATTCCAAAGAAGAATTTTAATTTTTCAAATTGAACTTATAAACATGTCAAAAACCAGATTTAAAGTGGGTGCGCCATCAAAAGGCGGCAAAACTGCATTTTTTGAAAAATACTTATTTTACCCGAAAAATTTATTCTGTTCTTATACCATGTTCTAGAAATGTGTAAGATGAATAATAATGTTATAAAATTCAAAATTTAGTTAATACTATTCATAACGGCTAGTTTTAATAATATCTTAATAGCATATCGTTGTTTAGAGAAACTTGGTGTTGCGTACAACACACGCTATCGTGGAAGGTCGCGATTGCGTGTAATTCAAGCCAGGTCAGAGATGTGTGTGTTGTGAAATCTCCTTTTGGTGTAGCGTATAACACAAGACATTAATGAAATTAAAAAGAACATTTTTCATAAAATCTCGGGGTGTTACATATATATATATATATCCTTATAATACTCATCTACAATCACTCGTGAAGTAGTCGATGGATCAATCAATATTTATAGCCCTTTAACTTCCATCAATCATTCCCTAAGGGAATCTGCTACCTATTGATACCATATATATGTATATATATTTATATAACCATCAAATACATACTACTGTGTGCGAGGTGGATGAAGAAAATGTTGGAGTATGGGTTTTATTTCCATATACTTGTGCAATTTTAAATAGCGTGAATAATACTTGATTTACGATCATCACACATTGATTCCTTATTCAGTTTAGTGCTTACTTATATATCTTATTACCACATGGTAACAATGTTCAAATCTATGGGTAGATGATGGTATCCATAAGTCTTTGTATATTTCACTGTGTGGATTAGACTACCCACCAAAACCATCTCGTACATCAAATTTCATGCTCACCCACAACTACATGCACCTGACTCTGTGCATGCTCTAGCCCTCACTGTGGATAACTTACACATTTCCAAACCTACACTATGTGTAGTTGGAACCATTTTTTTATTTAGTATAAAATAACATTGATAGAAACACACACACATATATAATCTGATAAAAAAATGTTATAACACTTTTAATCCTGTAATTTAACCCTTGTATTCTATAAACTATTATTTATTCTAATAATTTAGTATTTTTATAATATATATTAATGTTTCTTAATATTCATATATATATATATTTATTTATATTAAATATACTTTTTATGACATTTAATTTATTATGATTATTCTCATATTCATTTGAAATGAATATTTTATATGCCAAAAGTATTTTAAAACATATAATCAAATAACTTTATTATGACCAATTTATTTTTTAAATCTATATTTTTATATATTTCTTATTAAAACATATACATTAAAAATATATGATGAAGTTATAATTTTAGAAATAAATTCTAGTTCTATAAATTCATATATAATGTTTTCAAATATTTTTATTTATTACAATTCTTATGATCCATTTATTTTACTTCATTAAATTTATTATATTATTTACTATATATCTTCTATTATTTAAATATGTATTCATTTCAATATAAATTATATTCTATTTCACATAATTTTTAATTAATTTTTTTATCAATATATTCATTTTCCAAAAAAATATATTACTTTTAAAATTTATGTTATTATACCAAATTAATATCTTATATACCATAGAAAATATTACTTTATTAAATTCTACCATTATCGTTAGATATATTAATTTCAAATTAATATGGTTGACAAGAAATTATAAGAATTTAAAATTAATATTTTATTTACGGTAATATTTATATTTCTTAGTATATGTAATACTACTATATTAATTTTAATGTATCATATATTATTATTTGTCATAAAAATTTCCAACTCATTATTAATAATCATAATTAACATAATTCCAGTAAGATAACATATTATTTTCATTAAAAAATAAATATAAATTTTTGAAATGTGAAAATATTAAGAATAAATTTACATTTAATAAAATTTATTCATATTATTTCTTTAAAAATAAATACACATATAGTTAGAGTATTTTTTTATAACATTATTTCATGAATTCCATAATTATGGGTTCTTATATAGAAAATAATTTAGTTTTATAATAGATATTTAATTTTAAAATATACCATAGATTTTTTTGTTAGTGAAATGATATATTTATTAAAAAAATTTTCGAAATAAAAATTATTCTAAAATATCAGGTCATTACAGTTTACCCACCTAAAATAAAATGTCTCCTCATAATTTAAATTACCATTGAAATGATAAATTTTTCTTCCTAATTAAGATTATAATAAATATTAATTTTATTAATTATAGTTACATATAATTTGGTAAAGATAATCTTCATTGAAAAACTATAATAAATAAACCATCAAAAAATTTCTTTCTACAAGGGTATACTACTGCTTCCAAAATCCAATGCACTAAAATTCTGTAAAATATATTGTTTTCCATCATTAAATCTAGAAGAATTCCTAAAATAACCATCGATAAAATACCATCCCTATGATCTCAAAATCCTTAAAGTAAATTAATAACCCTTAAATTACCCCCAAATGACATCATTATAATCTCCAAAGTTATTGAAAACATTAATATGATACCTATTATGACACCCTAGACACTGAAACCAAAATATAGTGCTAAAATCAACATACCTTTTGTATGTAATGTATTTGATACCCAAGGAGTGACCCAATATTAAACAATTTATTATCAAAACATAATTCCAAACAATGAGTAACTATTTTTTCAATATATTATAAATATACATCTTTAGGTAATTAAAAATTTGAATTATATATAAAAACACATCCTATTTCTGAAAAATTAGTATTTTACATTAATTGAACTCTTTTTGGACTACTCTAATATCATTCACAATAATCTTGACATCATAATAGCACCTACTAATCTAAAATCCTATCAAAAACATTTTAAAACTTAGGATGAACATGAAATCTCATTAATGAGTTTTAAAATAATTGATAATAATCATTTTTAATGCTAAAAAACAACTTAAAATGTTTCCTTTAAAAAATAATTTGAACATTATAAAAAAAACTTTTAGTTTGATAGGGTTTAAAAAAAAAATCATAGAAAGGAAATTCTTTCAAAACATTATTTGAGAAGACATAAAATTTTGAAGGCATTTTTTATTTAATAATATAATCCCTTGAAAATACCTTTTTAGAATAAAGAATCATTTTTTTAAAATAAAAAAAATTCCTTTTAAAAAATATAAATATATTTTCATATAAATTCAAATCCAATGATATTAAAAAATATTTGAATATCCTATAGGACTATTAGGAATTTAAAGGCTCTATCGGGTCCACCCATTACAATGTAGACAAAGTCCCTAGATTTTTTGTTTCCTCAAAATCTCTAATCCTAATTTTTAATACCAAAGTTCCATATTTTTAATAAAATATTTTTAACTAATTTACTTTATCATATAATTCCATTTCAGAAATTTATTTTTAGATACTTAGTATTAGTATAAAAATACTAAAAAAAGATGAAAAATATATATAAGTACATTAAGATTAATAAAAAATGATTTCAAACTAGTAAATACATACAAAACTGGTAAAAATCCTCATTTTCAGAGTTATTTTTAAAAGTGTTAATGAGAGGTTAAAACCAAGAAGCTAAGGATAAAAACATAGTAAAAAATTATCTATTTTTTATATTATTAGAGGATGTAGAACCATAATAATCATATATTTTAAATAATTTATTTTGGATCTATTTTTAATTGAATATTTTGGGAAATTCCAAGAGTGCCCCTCCCCTCTTTTATAAAAGAGAACCTCTTCTTCTCTTTCTATCACTCTTCAAAACCGTTATGGTTCAGACAATACCTACTCCAATGCCTTCCAATAATAACTAATCACATTATATAGGCCTTATTAATGATTTAATACCAATATTATAGATATTAATTCATTAATAAAACGTGGTTTTCCAAAGAAGAGGTATAGATTTCAATTGTATGAATTTGTTTTATTTCTTCTTCCCCCTTCTTCGAATATTTCTTAACTACTATAAAATAATAACATAAGTATACGACATAAACTAATATTCTATTATGTTAATATCATAACCTATATACACATTTAAAATTAACCAAATGGTATAGAAATTAATTTTTCGGGTGTACATCAGACATCCACCTCCTGGATCGATGCCATTTATTTTCCATCACCATCTTTCAAGACTAGTTATAATGACTAATAAATTTTTATATAATATTTTTATTAAATATTTTTATTCTTAAAATGAAATATATTATTTACCTTCTTAACATTACATGCAATGAAAAATGATAACGTCGTTGGTGCTTATGTGTAGACTACCACCTCCTTGAAGAGATGTGATTCATTTTTCATCACCACATCACATGAATGATATGTATAATAACATTTACATAAATAATATATATATATATATATTATTATAATTATGGAGTTAAAAAATAATACACACCTTTTTTCCATAAGGATCGTTAAAAATGTAAATGTTACTTATTAATACATACGACCTACCGTCTCCAAGATTGGAATGTAGTTAATTTTTCATTACCATATTTATTGGTTTAATTTAAAATTATAATTGATGTATAATAATGAATATTATTTAATTATTATTATTATTATATATATGATGTAATAATGAATTATTTTACTATATTCAACCTACCAATGTCATTTTGGACTTATGCACCAAATAATTCTAAAACACTCAACTTAAACATAAATGGTTAGGTAACTATTATAAAATTGTAATTGGTGACATTAATGAAATATTAAACACAAAAAATTACCACAATAAAGTAAATAATTAAGATAATTTTATTAAATATGAAGATAAATAACATTTCTGATGAGTCTGACTCAAGGTGAGAGTTCTTCTTCTTAGTGTTGTTTCGTTGAGACACATTTGATGTTATGCACATATTTATGTTTATGAGGTGTATATAAAGAAAATTTGACTTATTTAATCATGAATATTATTTTTTATGTATATTTAATGTTTCATTTGAATCTATTATTTCATGGGAATTATGAATCAAAAGTTAATAAAGTGGTTAAGGTTTTATTTCAAAATCGGATTATTATTCAGGATGGATTTTATTTAAGTCTCTGCTATTGAATATTTATATTCAATTTACTTGTTTAAAAAAAATGTTTTCAATTTTTAATATGTTTTTATTTTTTAAAATCATTTAAATGTAGAATTTATTTATTTTTAAATGGTTTGAAAGATTTTTTTTTGTTTTCCAAACAATGTACTTTATGACTTTACTGAAAAATATGGAAGGATGATTTTTTTAACTTATATGGATTGAGAATATTTTCCTTCCATTATGATTAAAAATATATTTAAATATTATTTTACTAATTTTTATGTTTATTTTCAAATTAAACAATTTCATTTAAAAGTTCACATAGTTTTAGAAAGAAATATATGATTAAAAAATGGAAAACTTTTTTTCTTCAATAATTATTCCAAGTGATCATTTATAATCATTTATAATCTAATATAAAATACATTAATGTTACTTAAGCTTTAATTGGGATATATTCAAAAGATAACATAACTATTCTTTTATTTCTAGATGGTTTAAGTTTATGATGAAAATATGATTTTTTTATGAAAACTATTTTTTTCATCGGTTACGCTGTAATGAAATGTTTATAAAACTCATTTATTTCATGTGTTCTAATATAATTATTGACCTATGATATCATGGTACCCATATCTTTGATTTTTATTAAGTGATGGTGGAACTTATATCTCTATAAAATTATCTGGGTAATGTGTTATATGTCATGAGATAATATTTGGAAACAAGTAGATGTGGTTTATTTTTTATGGGAAATAAGTTGATGTATATGATCTGTTATCAGAAAAAATTTGATATGCTTGATCCACTAGGATAAACATGTGTTGATTGTTGATCCAATGGTCTTATTTATTATCCTATACATATGAAATATATTACATACTGATATTGGTTCCGCACACATTTATGACATGAACTTATTGTTCGTGAATGAGTTCTGACAATTTCACGTTCTTATGATTCATTTATTTTAAAGAACTAATGATTTTTTCCAGAACTCTTGTTTGTGATATTTTTTATATTGGGTATCAACTTTTTATGTTATGGTTATGATGTAAAACCTTTATTATTATCTTATGCTTTTATATGATTCTCAATTGATATATCCCATGTTCGCCCTTACTGAGCATATGGGATCACCCTTTATTTTGTTTTGTTTTCCTTGTTTATAAAGAATCATGCTAAATGATTATTCATTAGAAAGGTTTCATTTGTGATAAATGTTATGTTAGATACTAAATACTTAAGATAGAATATGAAAATATTGGTATATTTGGAGATGATGATGATCTGTATAAACCAGTTGTTTATGAACCCATGTTTTTAAGAGTTTTCTGAATTCTATAAAAATATAAAATTAAAAGATCCTTGGGTATATAAGTGATCCAATATTTCATTATGATGTTTTATGTTTTGGATGGAAAAAACTTGGTCAAGTTTATTTATATCAAATCTAGAAATGTAAATTTATGTTTTTAGAATTGGATCAGGAAGTGTGGGTCTCAAACTATTACAATTGGTGTTAGATAAGGGTTTATATAACATTGGAGATTAAGATGATTCATGAGAATTTATATTATTATTTATAGATACCATCACAGTTTTAAAAATTTAAGGTTTATTACAAGTTTAAGGTTTTAGAAACCCCATTTTGAAGTTTTATGTGATGAGATTCTATGGTTTTTAATGATATTTTGGGAGATGTTTTATTGGGTGGAGGTATAAGTGACCCATAAGTTTATCACGTGTAAAAGGTCATTTCGGGAAATATTTTAGTTAGATAGGGTTTTCAAAAAACTATTTTCAAAGAAAGGAAATTATTTCAAAACATTCTTTGAGAAGACATAAAATATTGAAGGCATTTTTTCTTTAATAATATAATCCCTTAAAACACTTTTTTATAATCAAGAATCCTTTTTTAAAATAAAAAAATTCCTTTTAAAAAATATAAATATATTTTCATATAAATTAAAATCCAATGATATTAAAAAAGATTAGAAAATCCCCTAGGACTATTAGGAATTTAAATGCTCTATCGGGTCTACCCATCACAATGTGGAGAAAGTCCCAAGATGTTTTGTTTCCTCAAAATCTCTCATCCTAATTTTTAATACCAAAGTTACAATTTTTAATAAAATATTTTTAACGGATTTACTTTATCATATAACTCCATTTCAGAAATTTATTTTCAGATACTTAGTATTAGTATAAAAATACTCAAAAAAATATGAACAATATATAGAAGTACATTAAGATTAATAAAAAATGATTTCAAAGTAGTAAATACATAAAAAAATGGTAATGATCTTAATGCATTTGATAATTTGTGTAAAAGGTTTTTAAAAAAATATTTTATACTAGATAACAATGAAAATGATTTTTAAGGGGATAATGGATGGTTTAGGAATTTTTATAAAGTGTATTTTTCCATTTCATAATTTTAAACATGAATGACAACTGTCGATGGAAAAAATTCAAAGAAAATAATATTATTTTCAGAAATAACATGGTTTATTAAAAATGTAGTGTTTGGGAGTATTAAAATAAAACATTTTATATAAAAAATTATTATTTTAAATACCCCTTAAAATACCTTATTTTAAGATAAAATCTTAAGAGAATATATTTTCTTCAAAATACGGTATATGGGTTTTTTAGAAATGAAGGAATTTTTTGATAAATCTAAATTAAAAAATAAGAAAAACTACATTATATATAATATAATAATTTTAAAAATCCTTAAAACAATATTTAAAATTATATTTTTTAACGAAATAAATTATAAAGTGGGCTTGGAATATTGAAAACATCGATTCTTCTTAAAAAATCCCTTCAAAACATTTTTAACATCCCACGTTTTTATAATAAAACGCTTGTTTGATAGTGTACATGATACACCACATTGAGCTAAAAGGAACAACTAAATATTATTATTTAATATGGTAGTTACCGCATTACCATTAGAAATGATGGTAATGAAACCGATTAACTGAATTATGAAAATATGGTTTACATATGTAAATATAATTAATTTTTTAGTGACTAATTAATTATAAATTAAAATTATACCCATTTAAAGTAAAAGAAAATTTTTTTCTTAAAAAGTATCCAAATCTACATAAATGTGTTTTATACTAATAAATAATAAAATATCTCTTATTATATTAAATTAATGATATCTATATATATATATATATATAATATTTAAATAAATGTTTTAAATTCAGCTTATTTATTTTATATACATGATATAAGAACAAATCCAATTTTAAATATAGAAAATTATTTTTCTAAAAAGACATATTTGTGGCCTTTTGATGGCTCACTTGTTTTAAATATTATTTTTAATACTTTTAAAAATTATATTTTACCAAATAATCTTATTCTTTTAAATATTAGAATAAAAATTTATTTTGGTGCAATTTTTCATATTTTTCTAATAAATTTCATGTATTGATGAATAGTAAAAAACCGCATTTTAACTGACCGAAAATAAAAATTTTTATTATCAAAAACCTTTTAAGGAAAAAGTGAGAAACCAAGATATCCAAAAATAGCGAAAAACCAAACAGAATGCAAAACCCATAACAAACAATTGGATCAGCTCCTCCCCAGTCGTTGTACCATGATGACAAGCCCCCACCAAAGCATGGCCTTTCAGCAAGTAGTCCCATGCGGAATAGTATTCACATTACCGATGGCAAAGCCATACCCTCTCAGCATCCAAATCCAAAAGACATGCTCTGATGAAGAATTCATGCTTTGAACCCCATCTGAAGCTGAACCAAGTATAGTGCTGGATAAGAATCACAAAAATATGATAAAAAATAAACAGAGAGCTCAACCCACACAGACCAAAAACTTAAACCAAGTCGCAAAATATTAACTTGAGCTTCTTAAAATACACTTCTCTAAACAATTTCCAATGTAGGGAAGAAATCTGGAGGTTTGAGGCCTCCATCACCATCTTTTCAAACTCAAAATCTAGTTGATCCCAAGTCCGAATATACTCTTCGATGCTAATAAACCATTTATTAAACCCCCAATGAGAATTAGGTCTTTCTTGTCAATCCATGTGTATTTTTCCTCATTAAGAGTCACTGTAATAGACCTCCCCATCATTTTAGCCACCTCCTCCTCATTTGCATTGAGCAGCAGGACCTGCTCAATCACTTCATCTTCAGAACTTAAAATCAAACCCGAAAAGACCTCACCCTAGTCCCCTAGTCCCTGGTTGCCCAAGTTCACCGCAACAATCTTCTTCTCATTAACCTTTTTTGCAAAGTGGGTCTCTAAATGAGGGGGTAAGGATGAGTAGTCATTCTTCCCCCCCCCCCTCCTCCTCAAACTTCTGTTGCTCTTCGGGCTTGAGGCCTCATCCGCCGATCATCCAATATCGTTTCCAATCGATTTCTTCCCGCAAACCCCTTCTCCATCACCCGTGTCATCTATAAACGATCCAAGACCAACCTCTCCAAGGTCTTAAAACCTGTTACTTAAGAGAATTGGGGTCAAAATCAAAGAATCCATACCCGCTGCTCTTCCAACCCTGGTTTGGAATGCATTTTAATTGAAAACTAATTTTTCATCAAATTTATTTATAACACTAAATTAAATATTTGAATTATTTAAATTACATTTATATCTATTTTGTATTATATAATCCTATTTAGATCATTTTAGTCAATTTGTCATTGAAATTTGATATAAAGACATTTGAATCTTTTGAATGTTTTTACATTAAAAACCAATTTTCTCAATCCATCAACAAGATTAATTTTAAATTAATTTTATCTAATTATGTGTTTTAAAATTTTAAAAATATATTCCATATTTTTAATTAGAATATAAAATTTTAGTAAATATGTCCCCTTTATTTTTGGATAAAATATTAATAGTAACTTTGATAAATTTTATGACTACGGTTAATGGTAAAGCGAGTAACTAAAGGTAAAAATAATATTATAAATATTATAAAATTACCCTAACACATTTAATAATTTTATTGGATGAGTATTTTTCATACTTATACATTAAATAATATATAATGAGACCATTTATATCCTTTTGTATGAGAATATAATATTTAAAAATTTATTTTAAAAAGAAAGTCAATTTCATCATACTTTTGTTTTTAACAAGAGAAATATTTTTAATATGGGGTTATGTAAAGGATATGTTTGACTATAAATAATATTTATAAATATAAAATGATTTTATACATCATGGTAATTTATTTATAATTGTTAGTGATAATATAATTACCTTAAATGGTGGCATAATGATAATTCAATAATTGTTTAATTAATGGAAGAATCAAAAAAATAATACTAAAAATATTAAAATAAATATAATTTGATATATTTAATGCATTATATGAATTTTATGGATGAATTTCACATATCAGAGATGATTTAATAAAGTTTTTTGAATATATCATGGTATTATAATAATTTTTAAATGTCCAGTGATGAATAGTGTCAAAATTGACATTAATGATATTTTAAGATAAGTTATATTTTTTTAAATTATGTAAAATTAATAAAAATATAAATTTCAAAAAAATAATTAGGATATGTCTCAAAATTTAATCAATTAATCATTTATAAGTCTTTTGGAATTTTATAGTAATTTTATTAACGCTCAATGTGTAAATTACTTAATATCACGGTAAGAGTTAAAAGGGTTAAATAAGGGTTAAAACAAAAATATAAGGTTTAAAATAATTATAAAATATTGTCTATTTTTTATTTAATTATTTAATTTTACCCATAATAATTTTATATTCAATATAAATAACTCTTGATCCATTTAGAATAGAAAATTAATTTATCTTAATTTAATATTTTGAAAAATTCCAAGAGTGTCCCTCCCCTCTTTTATAAAATGGTACCCATTCTTCTCAATTCAATACACATAAAGACCATTTTAATTTTTCCAAGATCTAAAAATATTCCTTCCAAAAATCCGTGACCACATTTTATGGCTATTATTTTTGGAATAACACTCACTATTGAGGTGTTAAGGTGCTAATCAAAGGAGATCATCTGAAGAAGAGGTATCATTTTTAATTAAGTGTCTCTATTTAATTTCTTCTTCAAGTCACTTAAAATATTTTTCAAACCCGATGAAATAATAAAAAAAGAACCCGTGATATACTGATATTTTGTTTTATTTTAAGGGTTTGTCTTACACCTACACACACTTCCATCAAATGGGTAATGAATTTACTGTTTGTTTATGACGAACTACCACCTCGTGAAATGATGGCGTTAATTTTTCATTTACCACCTATCATGGTTGTTCATTATAATGGTGAATATGTTTTTGAATGATATATATGATATTTATGTTTACTTAATACTTTATTAATTTTTATATAACACATAGCTTCATGATTTCCATTTTGTGTATAAAAGATAAAATCATTTTTTTGAAGTGTGGACTAACACCTCCAAAAAGAAATGTGATTCAATCACGCTATACGTGGAATGTATAAAGGACGATCTTAATAAAAATATGTGATATATATGACATATTTATTATTTTTGAATTATAATATCCATATATATCATTTATTTTTTATTCTTCTAATATAGAAAAGAAATGAAAGTAGCGTTCATGCGTACGTAGGACCTACCTTCTCCTGGAACAGTTTATTTCATTTCCTATCTCCAAATTTTAGGTATTATTATATATATATATATATTAAATATATAAGATATTTATACCATGGTTTATATTCTGTAGGGGAATAAATTGTAATCTATGTAATAGGAACTACAAATAAAAAGTCAAAACATACTCGAGAAACTATGAAATTAAAACACAAAATAGTGAAAATGATCAAATATTATTAACAAAAGGGTGATAAAATAATATAATAATATAATATATGACATAATAATTATGAATAAGTTTCTTATATAAATTAATAACAATATTTAAACCAGTATATATGAGGTAAAAAAAACAAAAAAAAAAATGAATGTGTGAGGTAAGGGATCTTTGCCTCACTATTATTTTTGTAGGACACATGACTTATACACAACTTTTATATTTTGTGTGGTGTATATACCATACATGAATGTATTTTAGGTTCCTTAATATGAATATTGTGGTATGTTAATATGAAAATAATTTTCTTTCTTTCATGGGAATATAATTATACATATTATAAATTGGTAATGTTTATTTCACATCTCATCGTTATTCATGATTGTATTTGTTTAAGTCTCCACTAGGGAATATTTATCTTGCATATTAGTGTTTTCTAAAAATGTTTATAATATTTTTTATATTAAAAAATGACCATTTAAATACATTTATACCCTTTTTTTACTTTTTAAAAAATGATTTAAAAGGAAATTTCATGTTTCTTTCCAAAATAAGGTAATATATGACTTTTCTTACAAAAGTAAAAAGATTTTTTTCAGCTTAAACGACATGAACTTAATTTTCTACCATCATGACTCCATAATGTTTTGAATATTACTCTTCAAGTTTAAAAGGTTATTTTCAGAGAAAATATTTTCTTTTATAAATTTTCATCCTTTTAAATAATCGATTATTGATTAAATGTAATGTGTTTCAATTAATTACCTTTCCATATTGATTATTCATTATCGAGTTATTTGAATGGAATGTGTTATCACTTATTTACCTTTGCATGTTGATTTATTCTCATTAATTAATTATTAATTACATTGTACTTACCTTACCAAGAATTTGATATCACCATTATTTTTTACTTCCCCTAGAATTCCTGAAATGTACATGAAAATATATGAAAAGATATGCTATATAGAACAAATTTACACTCGAAAGGAAAAAATGGTGTAATTAGTGTATTATTTTATAATTGAAGAATCATATATATATATGGTTTACCAAGACTATAGAGACCCATACTTTATGTACATGGACATTACATTACTTTTGCGGAATACTTAATATATAACAAGAACCAACACTCAATGATCGTAATAGTTTAGTGTCTTTGGAAACTCGGAATATAATCTTCTAATAATGGCGAAAGATCTTCAACATCTCCCATAAAGATATTACCCTTTTGTTTTCTTACATAAAACCTTTTTTTATATACTAGGGAAAAGAAAACATAAAAAGGGTGATATCAAATTCTCAGTAAGGGTAAATATAGAGAACATAAAAGAATCCATAAACATTTGAATGCAAAAACATGAACATAAAATCTAAAAATCAAAATCTTGAGCAAAGAAATAAATCTTGGAAGTACGTAAGACATATATCATAATATAACATCAATCATGATAAAATAGCATGGGAAGAAAACATGTAATTGTGGCATCCATTAAGCACATGATATGATTTCCATAGTAGCTAAGGCATTTCTCCCAAGAAAATCTTAGTGGACAATGTCCGTTTCTGAATCGAGTTCACTCTTCGTTCCAGTCCTATATCACTGAACCAGATTAACTTAACATTCTATCCATGTCTATATCATGAGATATAAATCTTTACCCAATGCATTGGAGGTATATATAGGTCCCACCCATCTCATATTTAAATCATCCTTACTTGTGCCACAAAATAAACATAAATCATTCCTCATAACCCAAAGAGTAAAATGGGTTTCGTAAACATCATTCCATCATAACTTAATCCATATAAAACAAATGGATATCATTTCATCATAATAAAAGTTAAAACATGTAAATCATAGAGATATTATACTTGAAACATACACATATGAAATAATGTCATCTTAGATGGAAAATGGTTTTGATAAAATACTTGAAATGAATTCTTGGGGAAAATATCCTTTCTTCTTCAAAATCATTTTCTTTTCAAAAAATGGCATGCAATTTTAAAAGAAAAGGATTTTGTTGAAAATATTCATGAAATCTTGTAGAGTAAGATTCATTAAAATAAGGAGTTATAAAACTGTAAAAATCCGTTCATGCCGTATAAGTTAAAAAAACATTTTCTCGTACTTTTGTCGTAAAAGTAAAAAAGTAACTCATATGGTAAACAAAAGAAAGATTCCTTACATACCATGTAGTAAAATTCAAAAATGGGTAAAAAATACTTTAAACATTCATGAAACCATTTTTAGAAAACAAGGACATGGATGATAAATATAACCCCAGTAAATACTTACGAATAAACAATCTCGGATAAAAACGAGATTGGAAAAGTTATCACTTACATTAGGTCCGATATGCTTCATACGTATCTGAACCTCCTGTATAATGATTTAAATAATGTCATTGACTTATTAAAGAATCATATTCATTGTTATGATATCATATATGGTTCATTTATGACTTTATATTACCCGTTCTTTTGTAAATTCCATGTTAAAGCAGCGTTTTGGGTAAAATCGTTTTATTTATCGTCCGTGTTTTGACTTGTAATTATTCATATGATTACTTAGATTATGATTACTTACAAACGGAATTTAAAACATGATTTATATATAATATATATTCAGAATATACATATATATAATAGATCAATAAATGGAAATAAATACACCGTTCATGGAGATGGTAGGCCGTACGTACGCATGAATGCTGTTTTCGTTTCCTTATTAAATTGAATTGAATTAATTAAATGAAAAATATGTGTACATAAATCCAGTATCATTATTATGTAATATCTTTCATGATAATTTATTATATATACTTTATAATCATACTTGAATGGTTAATCATGGAAAATGAATCTCATCGCATTCGTGGAGACGGTAGTCCGTATGTACGCACGAGCGATGATATTGTTCCCATAATTATTTAATAGAATTGGAGTGGATGATATAATATCTCAAAATCAATAAGATGTTATAATAACCATATATAGTTATTCTTTATACCATTATACCCATCCAAGTAAGGTGGTAGTGGAAAAATAGATTACACCACGGCGTGGAGACGATATTCCGTACGTACACACGCACGTTGATTTCATTTTCCTTAGGATTGATAGTAGGTAAAATTGGGTTGTTTAATATTTCTAATAATATATAAGTATATGAGTGATACTTATGTTATTACTTCATAATGAAACAACTAAATAAGAGTAATTAGAAGAAGAAATAAATTTGAAAGAATTGGTAATGGATATTACCTCTTCTTCGACACGCCTCTTTGAAACCTCTTCTTAAGGCACTAATGTTAGTCTTTTAAGAAGAACAGTACCTCTAGAATATTACTATGGGAGTTTATAAGAGTAATGGGCAGGTTTTTGTTTATCTTTATGGCTCAAAGTTGTGTAAAGAGGAAAGAGGGGAGGTTCCCTTTTATAAGGGAGGAGAGGGGCACCTTTGGAATGTGTGAAAATATTATTTTATCATAAACTTATCTTCGGTTTAAAAAGGTCCAAAAATCATTAAAGATGAATATAAGATGAATCATGGTTGAAATAAAATCATCCAATCATAATTTTACATGTTTTGGATATTATTTTAATCATTATAATCTCATTTATTTAAATCATTTATTAATGAGGTAACTACTTCATCATTATTGTGTCATAAATAATTTAATTTATATGATGTCTAAAAATTATTAAAAAAATCCCATCATGTAGGAAATCGTTTTATCTTTATAATGAATATTTATAGTTGAAAATATAATTTATATAACTCCTTATAAAAATTAATTACTAAAATATTTTTGTTAATGTCAAATTTGTCTTTACATTAAATTAATTAACCCAAATTGTCATTATCACTACCCAGTGGCTCAATGGGGTCCCAAAATCGACCCAGGGATGCCCATGGTCTACCAATACTCATCCAATAAGGTTAGGATAAGTTTTAAGGTAATTTTGAATTATTATAATATTCTTTTAACCTTGAATAACCCTATTTACCTTTAACCGCGGTAAATTAAAGTCAAAAGTTACTATTCACCAAATATTATTTTCATCTTATTGAACCAAATTTTACTTCTTGATAAAAACCATGTATGTCTGATTCTTGAAATTAAATTTATAGAAGTGGTAAAATTTCATTTAAATAAAAGTTATTTTTTTTAACTACCACTAAGTGGTTTCACTATTCATCAAAAATTGATGTTTTTCAGAAAAATACCAAAAATTCAGCCTAATCTATATTTGACATTCCAAATTCAAAAATGATCTCTATTTTTCCAAATTAAAAACATAGAAGTGGCATTAATTAATTTTAAAATTAATTCCCATTATCAAAACAAATAGCGTGTTTTTAAGAAACAATAACTATCAAAAGATCGACACTTGTTTATGTCCAATTTCAAAGTGAAATTAATTCGAATGACCAACATTGAATTAAATGGTAAAAATATATTCTTATTAAACTTTGAAAACAATTAAAAATATAATATAACCATATAAATTATTGTGATGAAAATTTTTTTTTTAATTAAAATATAGTGTATTTCTACTATTCATTAAAATATGAAAGTTATCAGAATAATATGAAAATTTTATCCAAAGTAAATTTTTATATCCTGATTCCAATTAAGAATTTTATTTTCACAAATTGAACTTATAAACATGGAAAAAACTAGACTTAAAGTATGTGTTCCATCAAAAGGCGGCAAAACTGAATTTTTTGAAAAATACTTATTTTACCCAAAAAATTTATTTTGTTCTCATAGTATGTTCTAGAAAATGTGTAAGATGAATAATAATGTTATAAAATTCAAAATTTAGTTAATACTATTCATAACGGCTAGTCCATAATAATATTATAACAATATATCGTTGTTTAGTGAAACCCAGTATTATGTACTACACACGCTATCGAGGAAGGTCGCGATTGCGTGTAATGCAAGCCAAATCAGGGATGTGTGTACTGCAAGTTCCCTTTGTTGTAGAGTACAAAAAAGAAATTAATGAAATTAAAAAGAATAATTCTCATAAAATCTCGGGTTTTTACATTCTACCCACCTTAAAATGAATTTCGCCCTCGAAATTCATTGGGGTTATAAATGTTTACTACTTGAAAGTTTCTTTCATAGAAACCCAAATCATAAAAAGGAATACTAAAACTTAATTTTAAAAAGTGAAGTATGAAACATATCAATTACCCAAATTGACTCATCACTGGGTTTACACATAAGAAAACGTATATAAAAATATGGATATGGAAGAGAAACCTAACCATCAAGTTCTGATGGAGAGTGGTAGAGAACATGGCTATAAAAATTCCAACAATCACAAAGCCATAAATTTGTGATGATATAAGGTACCATATAAGGGCACTAGGACAACATTTTTTGTTTTCAAGATCATTTCCCAAATTTTGAAGAATTTTTGAATTAAAAGAAATACTTACTTGATTTTGGTACGATCTCAATGTTGCTGGTGCCTCGAACAATTTTCACTTCATCTCTTAAAGAAATGAAGTTGAATTTTTCTTTCGTGAAGTTTTAGCAGATCATGCGATAGAATGATAGGTCATTCCATCTGTCTCAAACATAAGTTAGCAAAAGTTATATACATAAGTCCATCTATGGTGAGATTAATCAGATATGGTTCCAAAAAATGGACTTATACTTCAACTATCATACTGCTTAATAAAATAAAACTAATTTATACTAACCAGGGACCTCTTGTAGGCCAGTGGTAGGTGATAAAGGCCTGTCGCACTTCGGTTGTGGGTTCGATTCTCGCATCCTTGTCCGAAGCAACGGGTTGTCGCTCGTCCTGCAGGTTTTCCTTTTTCTAAAAATACACTACTATAAGATTCCAGAAATAATATCGAATTTTTTTTTCTAT
The DNA here is from genome assembly GCA_963277665.1 of Viscum album. Taxonomy (NCBI): domain Eukaryota; kingdom Viridiplantae; phylum Streptophyta; class Magnoliopsida; order Santalales; family Viscaceae; genus Viscum; species Viscum album. Next base: position 827,149,415 of record OY728132.1, read on the forward strand.
CCTTAAACGATACTATATGATGTCTAACTTAATATATTCCAATCTTTAGGCTTACCCAAACTCACAGTATAAGGAAAAAGATTGATAGAGAGGTCATCTACCAAACATGTAAATACCATCATTTATCCCCATATAAGATATGTCTGGTTGGACACATTACAAACATTCTAATGCCTTAGTCATGTATTATCTTGAAAAATTAATACCCATTGAAACTTAGTGAAAACATGAATGCTGTCACAACATAACTCTTTCCACATACCAAAATCCCAAAATTTCTATATACTCAAACCATGATATCACTTTGTCCTTATATTAGTCATGAGCTCATTAATATTATTTTCTCCTTATCCCTTCATTATGCGCATATCATCTACTTTCCAAGATATTCAAATTACTTTTCATGGTTATCAGTACCATATAATTATTGAAAACCATAATAAACCAATACATAGATATTCCAAAATTCCACAGTACTATAAATTGGATTCCATAACATTATTTTGGAATCCCGTTACATAAATACATAATCATTCCACTACATCATTGTCATACTCAACATCACCAATAGTGATCGCATGTGACTTCCCTTTGTCCTTTGCCTTAAGTGGTTTCTCACATCGATCATCATTAACCCTTTTATTAGGTAATTGATTAGCATAATGCCCCATTTCCTTGCACCTGAAGCATTGATGTGTTGAGGGAGCGTTCTCTGTAGTCTTTTCTCTATTCACATCATTAGATACCTTTATCCCATTACTTAGACACTCAACTGCTCGATGACCTTCTTTTCCACAGTTGAAACATTTTCTAGTACCTTTTATACAATCTCCACCATGCTTCTTTCCACACTTTGAGAATAAAGAAATATTCACTTTCTTTTCACTATTGTTCTGAGGGTTTCCCTTGAACTCCATCTTTTATTTCTCGTCAAAACCATGAGATGGATATGTTACACCAACTTCCAGTTCTACCTTGATATCACAACGTACAATTTCTTCATACCTACTGAAGTCTCTTATAGATAATGCCCTTTGAAGACTTGGTTTTAAGCCACTGAAGAATCGATCAACTTTACTTTCAGGTTGGATGATAAAGCCAGATGTATACCTTGCAAGTCTTGTAAAATTTGCTTCATATATACCAACAGATTCATCATCCTTCTGCTAAAGCTCAAGGAACTCCTTTTTCATCTTTGTTCGAAGAATACAAGGGAAGTACTTACTGAAAAACATGTTCTTGAACTCGTCCCATTCCATGGATTCAATTTCATCTTGGGGCCTTGTATTCTTAATTGGAGTCCACCACTGGCCTGCTTCACCTTCTAAACGGTAAACAACTAAAATGAATTTTTCATGTTTTGAATAGAGAAGTATGGAAAATATATTTTCAATGGTACTAATCCATTGTTTAGAAACAAGTGGATCAGAAGACCCATTGAAAGAAGATGGACACTCCCTCACAAAGGACTCAATAGAATATTGTTCCCTTCTCTGCTCATTTGGAAGTCTAGAATGATTCATAGCTTGTGTAAGTATAGAAATAATACTTTTCACCCCATCTCCCATAACTTTGGTTTGTTCAGGAGGAAAATCATTGCATTATCCATTACATTGATCAACACGGTTCCTTCGGGTTCCAGCCATCGTCTAAAACCCAAAAAGAATAGTGTGAGAGGCAGAATCATTCTAGGAAAAAAACATAATAAAGGGAAAGTACCTTCAATATCTAACATCTTAGGTTTAATTATAATATCGTTATCTTAATTCTAGGACTATAAACTATACTTATAATTAACCTTAGGGACATCCCTAGACATAACTTAGAAATACCACTAGGGATCTCACTTAAAGTTTTCATATCCTAGTTTCCAAATGTTAACTAAACCTTTCTTCTGATACCAACTGTAGAGACCCATACTTGACGTACATGGACATTACATTACTTTTACAGAATAATTATTACATAACAAGAACCAATACTCAAGTATCATAATAGTTTAGTGTCTTTGGAAACTCGAAACATAATCTTCTAATAATGGGGAAAGATCTTCAACATCTCCCATAAAGATATTCCCCTTTTTTTTTCTTACCTAAAACCTTTATTTATATCCTGTTGAAAAGAAAACATAAAAAGGGTGAGCTCAAATTCTAAGTAAGGGTAAACATTGAGAACATAAAACAATCCATAACCATTTGAATGAAAAAACTTGAACCTAAAATCTAAACATCAAAATCTTGAGCAAAGAAATAAATCTTGGAAGTACGTAAGGCATATATCATAATGGAACATCAATCATGATAAAATAGCATGGGAAGAAAACATGTAATTTTGGCATCTATTAAGTACATGATATGATTTCCGTAGTAGCCAAGGCATTTCTGCCAAGTCAATCTTAGTGGACAAAGTCCCTTTCTGAAACGAGTTCACTCCTCGTTCTAGTCCTTTATCACTGAACCAGATTAACTTACCATTATAGCCATGTCTATCTCATGAGATATAAATCTTTACCCAATTATTTGGGGGGATATAGAGGTCCCACCCATCTCATATTGGAATCATTCTTACTTGTTCCATAAAATTAACATAAATCATTCCTCATAACCCAAAGAGTAAAATGGGTTTCATAAACATCATCCCATCATAACATAATCCATATAAAACAAATGGATATCATTTCATCATAAGAAAAGTGAAACCATGTAAATCATAGAGACATTATACTTGATACATACACATATGAAATAATGTACTCTTAGATGGAAAATGGTTTTGATAAAACACTTGAAATGAATTCTTGAGGAAAATATCCTTTCTTCTTTAAAATAATTTTCTTTTCACAAAATGGCATGCAATTTTAAAAGAAAAGGATTTTGTTGAAAATAGTCACGGAATCTTGTAGAGTAATAAGGTGTTATAAAACCTTTAAAATCCATTCACGCTGTATAAGTTAAAAAACATTCTTCTAATACTTTTCCCAGAAATGTCAAAAAGTACCTTATATGGTAAACAAAAGAATGATTCCTTACATACCATGTAGTAAAAGTCAAAAAAAGGTAAAAAGTAATTTAAACACACATGAAACCATTTTTAGAAAATAGGGAAATGGATGCTAAATATAACCCCAGTAAATACTTACGAATAAACAATATCGGATAAAAACGAGATTGGAAAAGTTATCCCTTACCTTAGGTCCGATATGCTTAGTACGCATCTGAACCTCCTGTATAATGATTTAAATAATGTCATTAACTTATTACAGAATCATATTCATTGTTATGATATCATATATGGTTCACTTATGACTTTGTATTACCCGCTCATTTGTAAATTCCATGTTAAAGTAGCGTTTTGGGTAAAATCGTTTCATTTATCTTCCGTGTTTTGACTTGTAATTATTCATATGATTACTTAGATCATGATTAATTACATCCAGAATTTAAAACATGATTTATATATAATATATATTCAGAATATACATATATATAATATATCAATAAATGGAATGAAATACATCGTTCATGGAGACGGTAGGCCATACGTACGCATGAACGCTGTTTTCGTTTCCTTATTAAGTTGAATAGAATTAAGTAAATGAAACATATATGTAAATAAATACAATGTCATTATTATGTAATATATTTCATGATTATTTATTATATATACTTTATAATCATACTTGAATGGTTAATCATGGAAAATTAATCTCATCGCGTTCGTGGAGACAGTAGTTCGTACATACGCACGAGCGATGATATTGTTCCCATAATTATTTAATAGAATTGGAGTGGATGATATAATATCTCAGAATCAGTATGATGTTATAATAACCATATATAGTTATTCTTTACACCATTATACACATCCAAGTAAGGTGGTGGCGGAAAAACAGATTACACCACGACATGGAGACGGTATTCCGTACGTACGCATGCACGGTGATTTTGTTTTCCGTAGGATGGATAGAAGGTAAAATGGGGTTTTTTCATATTTATAATAACATATCCGTATATGATTTATACTGATTTTATTACTTCATAACGAAAAAACTAAAGAAGAGGAAGTAGAAGAAGAAATAAATTTGAAAGAATCGGTAACGGATATTACCACTTCTTCGACACGCCTCTTTGAATCCTCCTCTTAGTGCACTAATGTTGGTCTTTGAAGAAGACCAGGACCTATAGAATATTACTAGGGGAGTTGAGAAGAGTAATGGTCAAAGGTTGGATGAGATTTAAGGATCAAAGTTGTGTAAAGAGGAGAGGGATGAGGTTCCCTTTTATAAGGGAGGAGAGGGGCACCTTTGGAAAGTGTGAAAATATTATTTTATTATAAACTTATCTTTAGTTTCAAAAGGTCCAAAAATAATTAATGATGAAGATAAGATGACTCATGGTAGAAATAAAATCATCCAATCAGAATTGGACATGTTTTGGATAATCTGTTAATCATTATAATCTTATTTATTTAAATCATTTATTAATGAGGTAATTATTTCATCATTATTGTGTCATAAATAATTTAATTTATATGATGTATAAAAATTAAAAAAAAATACCATCATGTAGGAAATATTTTTAGATTTACAATAAAAATTTATAGTCTAAAATATATATTTTATAACCCCTTATAAAAATTAATTACTAAAATCTTTTTGGTAATGTCATTTTTGTCTTTACATTAAATTAATTAATCTAAATTGTCATTATCACTACCAAGTGGCTCAATGGGGTCCCAAAATAGACCCAAGGATACCCATGGTCAGTCAATACTCATCCAATAAGGTTAGGATAAGTGTTAAGGTAATTTTGAATTGTTATAATATTCTTTTAACCTTGAATTACCCTATTTACCTTTAACCGCGGTAAATAAAAGTCAAAAGTTACTGTTCACCAAAAATTATTTTCATCTTATTGAACCACATTTTACTTATTTATAACAACCATGTATGTCGGATTTTTGAAAATCAATTCACAGAAGTGGTAAAATTTCATTTAAATGAAAGAGTCAGTTTTTTTAACTACCACTAAGTGCTTTCACTAATCATAAAAAATTGATGTTTTTCAGAAAAATACCAAAAATTCAGCTTAAGATATATTTGATATTACAAATTCAAAAATGATTTCAATTTTTCCAAATTCAAAACATAGAAGTGGAATTAATTAATTTTAAAATTAATTCCCGTTATCAAAACAAATAGCGTGTTTTTAAGAAACAATAACTATCAAAAGATCGACACTTGTTTATGTCCAATTTCAAAGTGAAATTAATTCCAATGACCAAAATTGGATTAAATGGTAAAAATATATTCTAATTACACATTAAAAACAATTAAAAATGTAAACTAACTATATAAATTATTACGATGAAAAAAGTTGTTTTTAATTAAAATATAGCGTGTTTTTACTATTCATTAAAATATGAAAGTTCTCAGAATAATATTAAAAATTTATCCAAAGTAAATTTTTATATCCTGATTCCAATTAAGAATTTTATTTTCTCAAATTTAACATATAAACATGGAAAAAACTAGATTTAAAGTGTGTGCTCCATCAAAAGGCGGCAAAACTGCATTTTTTGAAAAATACTTATTTTACCCAAAAAATTAATTTTGTTCTCATACCATGTTCTAGAAAATGTGTAAGATGAATAATAATGTTATAAAATTAAAAATTTAGTTAATACTATTCATAACGGCTAGTCCATAAAAATATTATAACAATATATCGTTGTTTAGTGAAACCCTGTATTGCGTACTACATACGCTATCAAGGAAGGTCGCGATTGCGTGTAATGGAAGCCAAATTAGGGATGCATGTAGTGCAATCTCCCTTTTTTTTAGCATACAACACAAGAATTCAATGAAATTAAAAAGAATAATTCTTATAAAATCTCGGATTTTTACAAAGACTACTAAAATTATTGGTCCTTCAGGCTACAATTCCTTGTAACCATGCTAATGTAATGGTTAGAGACACTAGATTTGGGCTTACTAGAGATGGGTCGCTTCAGTTGGTATCAAAGGAAGTTTAGTAGAAACCATGGTAACTAGATTTAGGAAAACATAGATTATATAACATATCCCTAAGGTATAATATGAGGATAAGTATACAAGAACATCCAAAAGTTTCAGTTTCGAAGAGATTATTTGGTTTTCATTGAACTAAATCCCTGTCTAGATACTACATGTGGGCGTGGTTCTGGAATAAATGTACCTAGGAGTAATAACATTGAAAAGGTGTGTTGGGATTAACTTGAGTATAAACTAGCACATGAAAAAGATCCTTATTTCACACCTAGTTTGTCACTCTCATGGGATATGTTTAGAATAATTCACATTTTCATTACAAAACATAATAAATAATTTGAATATATGATGAAAATGAATAACCATGGTTAAACCTAAGGTGTTTTAGATTGAAAATAATGTTTCATCATATACTATAAATGATCATACATTTTTCTAAATATTAATATCATTACTCACACTATGATTTATGGTTTTAATCAATGGCTGGAACCCGATGGAGTCATATTAATATTAAACATGATAGACAAGGTAGTGGAAATGAAAAACCAAATGGAATGTTACTAGAAGTGAAAGATATCATGTTTATTCATACCCAGTTTTACTGAAATATGATTAGTAACATATACCATAAAAAACTCCCAAAATCACCAAAGAAGATAATGATGGAGTTTTATATGTTCTCTAATGGTGGAACCCATGGAGAAAAGAAGGATCTATTTCTCTCAAGAAAGAAATGTGGAAGGAGACACCCATAAAAGTGTCTCAATAGAACAGATAAATGATTTATGTGTTTTAAAGAAGGATATAAGGAAAATAATTACTGAGGAAACTTGAGGAGTATGACAGAAGGAAATAAATCTCATCCTAAGAATCCATTTTGAATTCATTACATTAAATGTGGGGAACCTAGGCATTAATCGAGTCAATTCTCTTTTATATAAGATAACCTCTAAAATAAGGTAGGATGAAGTATTTATGTATTGGTGTTCTATTGAAAATCGTATGTAAAATTACCTTTAGTGATTAAAATTATATCAAGTATGTCAATAATATTTATTTTAGAAGTTACATTAATATAGTTCTAGAAAAATGACAGCACACAAGATGTGTGAAAACTCATTACATCTAAAAGGGTTGTATGAATCGAACCCAAAAGTAATGGGAGACAAGGATACATCACCTACCACTATCCAATGTAAATTCTCAGTTATTATGACTTTTAATTTTTAGTTAAATGATTATATGGATGAAGAATAAGTTTATTTTGGGAACACAATTTTTATCTTGTTGGAAAAATTATTTGGGGATTATGTGATGGATGTTATTTTAGATGATATTCACTATTTTGGGAATCCTATATGATCAAGGTAATTATAATACTATGGTATTATTTTGAGAAATATTGGTTGAATTATATTTTTGAATAATATATGATTTAATTAGGGACTTATGGTGATTTAATTTTATTTATGGAAATGTTTAGTATATCCTGATGATTACTTGGGAAATTAAATTTTAGTATGAGACATAAACAGTAATTGATGTTATTTAGATAGAATTATAAAAATCTATTTTTGAAGATTATGTTATCAAATCCTTCTAAATTTTGGGTTTTAATATTAGTTTGAATATTTTTGATAATTTAAGGAAAGTTATTTGTTAAATAGTACATGTTGAACTTTTGGTATTACTGTTGAATTTTGGAGATTGAAGTCGTTTTTCATCATATAATGGTTTATTATTTTTGGAGAATTATCTTCTCTTATCTAAATCATTCTGGTTATGGTTAATGTATCAAGATAGGATAAATAGATAGTTAATCTTTTTTGGATTATGTGAGACTCTAGAAGTTGGTTTTAATTCTTCAAGAATTATAAATTCATCTTGAAAACTCATCGCTTGGAGAAAAATATGAGTTTGTGGTGGAAATTGATTAATGTATGAATATATACTTTCAATTATGTATATTTATTTATAATCATAGTCCTAGAAGTAAATGAATTCATAAACTCTATGAAATTGATCTTAAAAAAATATTATCCTTCTACTTTTCTTACTAAGAAATCAATGAACATTTAAACCATCACATATTTAGAGTTTTTTGATTGATAAATTTCTCATTACTAGGATTCTATATCACTCTCCATTTGAAAATTATAGTTAGTTTTTCATACATATCGATGTTTTATTACATGGAACCCTCATACGTGTTATCTCAGTTGACCATCATACATTCCTTTCTTTATTTTGAAGTGGATGTCTCATTTATCCTTTTTCCAATGTGGGTTTTCAACAAAGGTATTTTGAAAATTAAAACCCATCGTTTTTAACCCCAAGTTCAAATTGAGAGGAAAAAATTAATTAAATGGGGGAGAATGTTACATCCTTAGTTTTTAAAAGTAATCACTATGTTCTATAGTGTATATTATACACCACATCGAGCTTAAACGAATAACAATATATTATTATTAATATGGTAGTTATTGCATAGTTGTTTTAAAGGTAGTAATGAAAAGGATTTTTTAAATTATAAAAATATTATTTAATTATGTATATATAATTAATTATTCATTTAAAAATTAATTATTACTAAAAATAATACCCTTTTTAAAATGAAAGGAAATATTTTTCTGAAAAACTATTTTAATGTGAACAAGAGTGTTTTATACCAATTAATAACAAAATCAATATTTTTGGAATATATTAATTATATATATATATAATATTTAATATAATATTTTACATTCATCTTATGTGTTTTCAAAAAGTGATATAAAAACAAATTCAATTTTACGGATAAAAATAATTATTTTTCAAAAAAATCACATTTCCCGCTTTTGATGGTGCACTGGTTTTAAATATAGTATTGAAAATTATATAAATTATAGTTTAGGAAATAAAATTATTATTTTAAATAGGATTGTAAAAATTTACTTTGGTTATTTTTCTGATAAGTTTCATGTTTTGATGGATAGTGAAAAAACCATGCATTTAAATTTAAAACTGCTATTTCATAAAATATATATTCACCGCTAAATTATATATTTTTATTATTTTAAAATATAATTAGAACAAGTTTCAATTATTTAATCCAATTTAGTTCATTGAAATCAATTTTATATTGAATTTTGATATAAAAACATTTCAATCTTTTGAAAGTTTTACATTAAAAACTCGTTTTCTCTATCCATCAATGAGATTAATTTTAAATTAATTTTTTCCATTTTGAATATTGAATTTAGAAAAATGGATAAATATTTAGAATCATAAGATACAAATTTAGTAAATATGTCATTTTTATTTTTGGACAACATATGAATAGAATATTTGGTAATTTTTATTACCAGGACTAAGGGTAAATTAGGTACTTTAGGATAAAAATAACATTATAAATAAATTAAAATTACACCAAATTTTTTTTCCTAATTTTATGCAATGAGTATTTTTCATCCCGGGGAATTAAATTATCAGTTATGAGACCATTTATGTCCTTTTTGATGAGAATATAGCCTTTATAAAGTTATATTCAAAAGAAAGTCAATTTTTTCATACTTTTGTTTTTAACAAGATAATTTTTTTAATATGAGGTTTTATATAAGGGATATGTTCGACTATAAATAGTATTTTTAAATTTTAAATTTTTATATATATCAAAATAATTTATTTTTAATTTTCAGTGGTAATATAATTACATTAAATGGTGGAATAATGATGATGTAGTGATCGTCTAATTAATGGAAGAATCAAATAAAAGATATTTAAAATATTAAAATAAATATAATTTTATAAAATTAATGTCTCCCCCAAATTTTAAGGTTGGAAAAATAAATGGGATAAGTCTTAAAATTTCATCAATGACTCATAAATTAGTCTTTTGTTATTTTATTATAAGTATATTAACCCATAATGCGTAAATTGCATGATATCACAGTAATAGTTAAAAGGGTAAAATAAGGGTTTAAACAAAAAGATAAGGATTAAAAATTAATTAAAATATGTATAATTTTTATTGGATAACTTTATTTCAAACCAAAATTATCTTATATTATAAATAAATAACTTTGGATCCATTTATAATATAAAATAAATTTTCATTAAATTAATATTTAGAATAATTCCAAGAGTTTCCCTCTCATTTCCTATAAAAGGGAACCCATTATTCTCAATTAAATACAATTAAAAACCATTTTTGTTACACCAAGATCTAAAATAATCTCTTCCTATAATACCTCCCCAGATTATAGATATCTTATTATAGTAATAACACTCACCTTAGGGGTATTAAGTTGTTTATCAATGGAGATCATTTGAAGAAGAGGTATCATTTTTAATTAAGTGTTTCAATTTTATTTCTTATTTTAATTCCTTAAAATGTTATTAGATTATGGAGAAATAATAAAAAAATATCCTTAATATAATTATATTTTTTATCTTAATGTTTATACATACACCTACACACACTTCCGTCAAATGGGTAACAAATTTACCTTTTGTGTACGACAATCTACCACCTCATGAAACGATGTCGTTCATTTTTACTTTACCACCGCACCTATCATTGTTGATGATTGTGATGGAAATGATATTTTTATATAATATATATGATATATATTTTTTATTTAATAATTATTTAATTTTTTTATAAAACTTACCTTCATTATTTTCATTTTTTGTAAATATGTGGACATCATTTGTGGAAGTGTGCAATATCGCATTCTCAAAGCGATGTGATTTAATCACACTATACATGGAACGTAAAAATGATAGTTTTAATAAAATTATGTGTCACATATGATATATATATTATAATATAATTATAATATATATATATATATATCATTTACATTTCAGTATTTTAATACGAAAAGGAAATAAAAGTAGTGTTCTTACATACGTACGACCTACAGTCTCCATAAATGGTGCAGTACATTTACTATCTCCAAATTTTATGGATTAATATAAATATAAATTTATATATATATATATAATATTATTTTTACATCATGTTTTACATTATTTAGATGATTAAATATTTATCTAGTTAATATTATCCAAAAAAATAACAAGTCAAAACATACTGTAGAAACTAGGAAATTAACACCTATAATAGTGAAAATGATGAAATATTATTAACAAATGGGTGAAAAATTACATAATAAGATCATATAAGATATCATAAATATGATTTAGTTTCTAATATAAATTAATAACTTGATTTAAACCATTATATATTACTTTAAATAATGTACAACTAAAAAGGAATTTTGAGGTATGAGATCTTGGTCTCACTTTTATATTTGTGGGACACATGCCTTATACACAAATTGTTTCTTTTGTGTGGTGTATATACCACCCATGAATTGATTTTATGTGTATTTTTATAAATATTATGGTATTTTAAAATCCAAATAATTTTCTTTATTTCTTGTGAATATGATTCTACTGATTATAATGTGGTATTGATGATTTTACATTCTCATTGTTATTCAGGATTGTTTTTCTTTATGTATCCACTGGGGAATAATTCTCTTACATATTAGTGTTTTATTGATTTTTTTTAAAAAATGATTTTCATATTCTAAAATGATCATTTAAATATATTTTTACCCCTTTTTTACTTAAAAAAATATTTAAACGAAATCTTCACAACATTTTCCAATTCAGACTAATTTATGACTTTTCTTAAAAAAGTAAAAGAATTTTTTTTAACTTATAGGGCATGAAAAAGATTTCATGCCATCCTTACACCCTAATGTTTGGAAGATTAATCTTAAAATTTAAATTGTTGTTTTTAAATAAAATATTTTCTTTTATAATTGTTCATCCTTCTAAATAAATGATTGAAAAGTGATAAGACATTTCATCTAAATTTCATTTCATTGAGGCGTATTATAATGTTATGAACCTAGTTTCCTTTATAAGGTGTATATACTACCCTTTTCAATATCGATATTTTATAAGTCAAAATAATTATTAGTTAAATCAATTTCTCGATATGAGGAATGATTTGGATTGGAAATGATAAGCGGGGCCCGAACA